>OZ010788.1:127851328-132851328 GCA_963932465.1 Maratus speciosus | reverse complement strand
TTTTAGTAACAAAATGCGGTCTTTATGTACCCCCGCCTTCCTGTATTATTTAGTATACTTAGCTTTTATTTTTTAAAATAATTTTGAAAAGAAGTACATTTTACACATAAAAAAAACTTTGAATGTCCCAAAACACTAGTTTTTTTTTTTCCATTTTAAAAATTAGTGACCTATTGTAATACATTTTATAAACTCATTCTATAAGTAGTAATATAAAAGAAAACGATTTTTTTTTTTTTTTTTTTTTTGTCTGACTTTGCTGCTACAATGCCTGCTACAATCTAAATTCCTTAAGGTGGGTGGGGACATCCCCTAGTCCACCCAAATAGCACTTCATTGCTAACAACCTACATATTTTTTTTTTTTTTTTTTTTTTTTTACAGACACAGATTAAAAAAGTTATTGAGGTAAAACAGAAGCATATTAAAAGAATTCAATGATGAATTTAACTATTCATTTACCATGATGAGAAAAGTAGTAAAAAAAAATGTGGGGGGGGGGGGGGGAGGAAGATATGAGAAATAAGGTGCAATTTTATATCTTTTTAACTTTTAGATTATAATAAGATTTGTTTAACATAAATGCTGACATTTATATAGTGGATGGAGAAGGATGGAAAGTGTGAGCTTTGGAGCACATTACTGAAATTGCTGACTTTTTTCGCGGCCGTTGCCATCCATTAAGATTAGTAATAAAATATAATCTTAAAATATATCTCTTTTTAATGATAACAAAATGTCAAAAAAGCAGAAAATCGCAGATCTGCAGAAAAATCTAATGAATGCCTCCTCCAGCCTTCCCTCATTCTGCTGTAAAAATAAAGTTACTTGATTCATTACAGTACTTTATTAAAGTATTTTTAATTAATTACAAAATAATAATAAATTAAAACTAAAATATTCCCATAATACCCTTACATATGAAAATTAATTTTTCATGAAAATAATGCAAAAAAATATAAACTAAAAATGGATGAATTTGGATATAAATAGTGAATCAATTTCAGCAAGATACTCAATCCATGTGCTTGGCATTGAAATCAGATATCAAACCTGATGCATGACTATTTTAAAATATTTTAATTAATTACAGAATAATAGAAAATAAAGAATATGTATTAAAATATTACCCAAACATGTGAAAAATGAATGTTTCATTAAAAGAATGCATAAAAATAAAAACTGAAATTCGATGAATTTGGATTTCAAATATGAAACTTTATTCTTTTTTTCCAACCATAAATGCTCAATCAATTTCAGGAAAAAAATATTTTTAGTAAAAGAAAAATATTTCATGTGGATCATGGCCAAATAGTGATACACAAAACAATGCATGACTATACTTTAAAATAATTCCATTAATTACAAAATAATAGAAAATGTAAAAAATAAATGTTAAAATATTACTAAAACATTTCAAAAATGAATTTTTCATCATAAGAATGCATAAAAGTATAAACTGCAAGTCGATGAGTTTGGATTTTAAATATAAAACTTTATTATTATTATTTTTAATCATATAAATGCTGAATGAATTTCAGGAAAACAATCTTTTGAAACAATGCAGGATTCTACTTTAAAACATTTTAATTAATTACAGGATATTGGAAAATAAAAAATACATATTGCAATATTATTCAAATATGTGAAAACTTAATTTATCATCAAAAGATTGCATTAGCATATAAATTGAAATTCGATGAATTTGGATTTTAAGATTTAAACATTACTTTTTCCTTTCAACTTTCCACTATATAAGTTCTTAATTTCTGAAAAATACACATTCCAATCTCGTAAACTCTGAATCTTGTTTACAAAATAAATAAATAAATATCAATTCTTACTTAAATCATTGTTTTCTTAAATCGCTTTTTTCTTGAATCGGAGATGTTCTTTTAAATCGGATCCTGCTAAATCGATTTAACACCAGCTTGCCTTGTTTTCCTTAAATCGGAAAGCATGGAGGATTGCGATGTTTGCTTAAATCGGATCGTCCTAAATCGATTTAACACCAGCTTGCCTTGTTTTTCTTAAATCGGAAAGCATTGAGGCTTGCGATGTTTGCTTAAATCGGATCCTCCTAAATCGATTTAACACCAGCTTGCCTTGTTTTTCTTAAATCGGAAAGCATTGAGGCTTGCGATGTTTGCTTAAATCGGATCCTCCTAAATCGATTTAACACCAGCTTGTCATGTAAGTAGTAGATACATCAAAGTAGATAAATCGTTTTTCCGATGTTAGCTCTGAATCAGTATTTTGTTTTAAATCGATTTAAAGCCAATGGCTAAATCGCGATTTAAGACATTGGCTAAATCGCGATTTCCGATTTTAGTTTAAATCGATTTAAGACCAGTGGTTAAATCGGCTTTCCGATGTAAGCTTTAAATCGATTTAAGGCCCAGGCCTAATAGAGCTAATTAAAAAAAACCCAAAAAACTTTAGTTTCAACCAATATCACTGCAGTTTTAAAGCAGTTTTAAACTGTATTGTACATCTCATCTACATAGTACTGGTTTTCAGATACATAAAGGATGCCAATGTAAAAGAAACAAATTATAGTAGTTCTGGTATTATTATAAATACCATTATCATTTTAAAATCTTCCGTTGTTTAAAAATTGGTATTATTTTAAAACATTACTCCCCACCCCTCCCTTTACAGTTATAATTTTCATTTCCTGTATATGTGGTTTTGGTACAGCTTTCCAGACTAAACCCAAACTATGTTTTAGTAAGATTTAGATCCTTAATATTGAAAGCGGTATTTTTTTTTTAAAGAAACTTTTAAAACAGGTGGATTTTTCCATATGTTTAAAAATTGTTTTCAACTAGATTTTTCACAGAGATTTGCTTACATTTTCTTTGCTAAGTTTGTATGGATTTATATTTTTTGAAAATACATTTAGACAAATCTAAGAATCTGTATTTCAAAAAAAAAAAAAAAAAAAAAAAAAAAAAAAAACAATTTCAACTACATGTTATTATCAAAAGAAATTTTTTTAACAATAGTGAAAAATTACAGCCATGCAAATAAAAATAAATGCATGTTTCAAATTTTACATTAAATTTTCCATCTTACCATTTTCATTTATTGGTATAATATTGGAATACTTTTTTTTTGCACATGAATTTTAATTTTTAACGAGAGAAGTTGCATTTAATTATCTTACCAGGGATTTGCTTGGATTTTTTTTTTTTCACATGATCATGTTTTTGCGAAATTGTGAACTCGTAAAAAATGTAATTGGAATTTTGTAAATTTGTCATATTTAAGTTCTTATTTAGACATTATTGAGATGGTCCTTTGTACACATACCGGGTGTCCTAAAAAGGACGGACTGATTTTAAAATCCAATAACTTGCAAACGGTAACAGATATTTAAATTCTTGCAGGGGGGGTTATGCATGAGGTCAAAAGTTTTTTTACAGTGATTTTCGATTTTAGTTCGAATTACAAACAGTAGATGGCGCTGTAAGCAATAGGAGCTAAATACAAGCTCGATTTCTTGGCCTTTCTATTCTTCCATGCGGAAAAGGGAGACTAAGATGTGTTGAGTGGGTCCCGAAGTACCAAAAAACGAGCCTGAATTTAGCGTATATTGATCGCAGCGCCATCTATTGTTTGTAATTTGAACTAAAATCGAAAATCACTGTAAAAAAAACTTTTGACCTAATGCATAACCCTCCTGCGAGAATTTTTTAAATATGCCACCGTTTGCAAGTTATTGAATTTTACAATCAGTCAGTCCTTTTTAGGACACCCGGTATAAACAGCTAGATAATAGATTCATTGGTTATTGCAGTTATTATACAACAGGTTTTTTCTTTTTAAATTCTAAAATCATTAGTACGTTTGTGAAGAATTTAATTTAAAGATTGTAAAAAAAATCTGAAATGTCTATTTTTAAGAGAAAGAATTTCGTTAAAGGTCATATGTTTTAAGGAGAAAAAACTGTGAAGGATCCTTTAAGGCTGTTCTCACATCCAAAAGGGCGACTTTGTGACATAAGTTTTAATTTATTTTTGTTCGGAAGTGCATGAAACTATAGCAGGTGTTGTTGTTCAAAAACTATGTAATCAAGCTGTTTTTTCCATTTTTTTGCAAACGCAATAGATCTTTCAAAAATAGTGTCAAATTGGTAATTTTGAATTCCGGCTGGAATTCCGAATTTCAACACGAAAGAAGAATAGCTAGCCAAGAATGGGTGAAAAACGTGTTTGTCATGTGATCAGAATCGCCTATAACTCAATAGGTAATTTATTGATAAAAAAAATAGAAAACACAGGTCGATTCCAAGTCGCTTCCATGGTGAGGTTTTCCAATTTTATATCTTTCTGTTAAAAAATGAATTTGTAAATGTGTCAAAACGTTTTGCGCTTGTTGAGCAGAGCAGTTAAGAATACCCTTAAGAGACTCAAGTTCTTTCTAAAGAGATCCTTGCTTATAGATAAGATTTTCCATGTTAAGGTTTTCATGAGGGACACTAAACATGAAAAAAAAAATATAAATAAAAGTATCAGAATGTAGCAATTATAAAATTTTGACTACATTATTTTATAAATGAAATTTCAATTTTTCCAATTTGGAAAAATTGAAAAATAGCCCTTCGAAAAAAAAAAACGTGTTTTTTTCCGAGCATTCCCATCTCAAGTTGTGATTATTAGTGATGCAACGAATAATGGTTTGGCCGAATAACCGAATACTAATTATTCGGTCTAGTTATGGCCGAATATTCGGCTTATTCGGCCGCCGAATAATGAACTCATTTTTGTCTAAAATCAAAATATATTATGGATTATATGCACAATTCTTGTATATTTTACAATTAAAATAGGTTCTTTTCTTTTAAAAAAATTATTTATACACAAATTTAATTTTTAAAGCATTATTTTATTCTGAAAAAATGTTTGGCTGTGTTCGGTCTAAAAATTGCCTCAATAATATACCCCCCCCCCGCCCCCCTTAAAAAAATCTTAGCAAAAGTTCCTCACCAGTTACTGTCTAGTTACATTTTAGTAGATATTATGTATGTTATTGTTACATTTTAAAATTACAAAATTTTAAAAGTATTACAAGACATAAATTTCAACTTTCAGAAAGAAAATAAACATAAGAAATTTTAATATCTTAAGAAAAATCACTGACAAAGGTATGTTATGTCCTCTAAAATTGTGGAAAGAAATTAGTGTAGACTTTATAAAGCTCACAATTAACAAAAAAGTCACATATTGTTTTGCTATGTCAGCAGACTATTAAGAAGTGTATAGTGAATGATTTCAGATTTAAAGGAAGGAAATATCTGTAAGGAAAATAAATTTTAAAATATTGACTATGTAGTATTGTAGTTAGTGTATTGTTACAATTTAATAGACATTAGGTACATTGTTGCTGCTGCATTTTAAAATAATCACAAAATTTTAAAAGTACTAGACAACAAAAATTTAAGTTTTAGGTAATAGAAAATCAAAATTAAATAGTGATGTAAAAACATACATATATACTTGATTAAAAGAATTTAGTACTTACATTTCTTTCATTATTCAATAAGAAATAGTAACACACTTAATAAAATTACTTAAATTACATTTAAATTTAAGAGCATTTTACTAAAAAAAGAAAAAAAAAACTAAAAAAAAAAAAAAAGTATTGAAGCATATACAACTTACATATTTATGTTATACATACAATACATCTATACTTAATCTACCGTAATATTTATGTTCTTTATAAATCTAATTAAAAATATCACTGAAAGAAATATTTTTTTATGTAACAATAACAAGGGATAAATATTAAACTTCCCATTAGCCTTAAAAAATTAGAATTTTCTTGTATTGCTCTATTAGGAAAATTTTGAATAGATTAATTTTAAATTGAATAGATTATGTTAGCTTATTACAGATTTTTTGTATTTATTGATACAGCATAAAAATTTTAACATGATTCCTAAATTACTCTGTTATATAAAAATGGGTAGATAAAATCCATTCAGGGTATGAAAGTTAAGGGGAAAAAAGTGTTAGTTAATTTCAAATAAAATTTTCACTATACATGATGAAAATAAATTGCCAAATTAAAAAGTTTTAGTGTGTAAAAAAAAAAAAAAAATTCTTACAGTATTATTCGGCCAAGCCCGAATAATGGACTTGATATTCGGCCGAAGCCGAATATTCGGTGGATAGGCCGAATGGGCCGATTATTCGGCTTCGGCCGAATATTCGTTGCTTCTCTAGTGATTATGACCCATCTAACATAGCAAATGTATGTTTACTGCGCACGTGCAAAAAAAAGGTTGATTATGGCCATTCTAGAGTATTCCAAGACTTCACTGTTAAATATTTTTTTCTTGGGCTTAGAAGTTCATGTTGGTAATTTTGCCTGAGCAATCTACAATTTGAATTTTTTTCCGCCAAAAATGTCATAAATTATACTAATTTCCCGATAGCATATACAGTAGAAGATCTTTAAAAAAAACCCTAAAAACGCAAGGTGTATTTAAATAGGTACGCAAGCATTATATAAAATTTTGCGGTATGCAGATCATTTCGCATATCATTAAAACTTACCTTGTGGATATGGCAAAATATGTCTGAAACATATTGATATGCAGATGCAGTAGAAATAGAACATCTTTATATTTCATTCCTTGAGACCAAAAGTTGTTCAGATTATAAACTTTTGCATAATATAGATTTTCACATATTGTTAAATTACCTTATAAACATGATCCAAATAAATATGTTTTAACAAAATTATTATCATATTAATTAATTCCAAAGTTTTTAAATTTAATAATAGCAATATTCTCATTAAAAATATTTGAATTAAGGAGATAAAGATGAAATAAGGTTTGAAACTTAGAAGTCTTCTCGAGGGTGGCAATATTTCTACAATGTGGATTGCAGGCTCTTCTTAACTGCAAAATTCATTGTTTACATCTCGGAAGCTTTGCGTTATAAAGATCTCTTACTATCTATCTATATTATAAAGGGCAAACATATCTGTGCGTAACGCATACGTCATTTTGCGAATGGCAACACTTTGAAATTTGAAATAAAATTTTGGTTTTGCAATTTTCTATACTGCAAATTTTTAAATTTCTAAACATCGCACGTTTTAAAATTTTACACCGTCGTATGAGGAAAAAAATGCTCTTTTAAATGCAGTTTGCTTGAAAGCTGTATCTCAATTTATTTTTGAGATATTAATTTTTTTGTAGTTTTTAATACCATTTTTCTTATCGTGGCAACAAAAGTACCCGATTTCTATTGAAAGTAAACGGAAAATAGGAGATACTGTATCTTTTTGTTGCCATTTTCTCATAAAACCAGAAAAAAAAAAATTAAATATGGGCTATGTCAAGAATATTGTCTGTTATACCGTGATAATGACTTCATATGCATACTTTTCTATAGGCGAAGTTTAAGACTGTATTGTAAAAGTTGATTGCATTAGCGGATGCAAATGACGTCATTTTATAAAAAAAGCGTGTATTTTAACTCTTAAACCTGAATTATGTTTTTTAGAAATGCGTCATTTTCACTGCCCAGCTGCTTTGAAATTCTTCGCAGGTGAAAATGCTTTACTTTTGAGAATAATGTAATCGAAATCACACACTGATAAAAAGCAATATTTTACAAAAGTTTAGAGTGTCTTTATAAAAGAGAGGTGACATGAAAATAATAGCGATTTATATTACAGAAATTGACGATTCTCGCCTGGATGGATTTCCTTCGCGAGTTTACAAGCAAACAAATAATTCGTGGTTTAAAATAATATCATGTTCCTGAAGTTTTTGTCCAAAATTCTCTCGAATAATAAAATGCTATTCTTTAGGACATTCTACTATAATTTTATTAAAATAACATAATTTGCTTAATTTAATTTTTCCTAATTTTATATAATCTATATATTTAAAACACAAGTGTGTTTTTTAGTCATCTGCCCTGATCTTTCTGCTGAACCAATTTTACTAATTTTTTTTAAACTAAAAGTTCTTTATTTGTAGATGTGATCGCACTATCTGTTTTTTTTTTCTTTTTAAATATCAACACTTTTATATTTTAATTTTAAAAGCATTTTATGAAATTTCTTCAAAATGGTGAAAATTAGATAGCTTTCATTATTGCAGACAAGAGAAAAACAATGAGGTATTTTTTATCTTTATTCATGCTATTTTCTGATAAAAATGCAAAATTGTTGATAAAAATTGTTGTATGGGGTTTATTGGCGCAAAATCCCATTAGGAGTAGAATATTATATTAGGGGCACGGCATAATAACGGAAAATGACATACAGCTTTTGAAAACACGCATTTTTCCTCATAAATTTTCTATATTGTTTTTCCTTCTGTATGTGTACTGATACTAAGTTTCAGACACTAGGCGAAATGCTTATTTAAGTGAAAATGAAGTCATATTTAAAAGAAAACGATCATTTTCTTAGATAAAACTAAACATTTTAACACAAATGCATCTAAAAAACATAAACAACGGAAATTTTTACTCTCCGGAATTCAGATTAGAATCTCAAGTAAAGAGTGCGCCTGTTCACATAAAATATGTTACTGACAATCGTGACTTCAAGTTTTGAGTTAAAATGATTTTTAAATGATCGAACAAAATACAAATTTTTAAAAAATTATGAATATGGATTTGAGAAGTGCGTACACAAATTTTGAGAAGGTGAAAATTGCTGTTTTTCATTCCAGAATACCAAGGATAAGAGCCTCAATTGATAACCGCATCCTAATAACTGATCTTTATTACATTTTACTGATTAAATATCTATATTATAAAGAACAAGCGTATCTGTTCGTAACGCTGACGTCATTTTGCGAATGGCAACACTTCACGATAAAATTTCGGTCTTGAAATTTTCTCTACTGCAATTTTTTAATCGTCTGACAATCTTACATTTTGAATTTTCGTCGCATAGGGAAAAAATTTACTTTCAAGCGCAATTTGTTTAAAAACTGTATCTTAATTGACTGATGTATTATATTTTCTAAAATAATTTTTAAGCATGATTTTTTTAAAAAGTTTATCTTATCACGTGCCGGTTACAATACATAATAATAATAAACATTTTGCACATAAAAACAACAAACATTTTCCAGCATTTGTTTCTGACTAATTTTGCATAACGAAATTAATACCTACTTTATAAACAAATAAAAGAATAATATTAAAAAAACCACCAATCTAACATATTTGTGAAAGACAAATTAACGAAATTATTACTTCTTTTATAAACAAATAAAAAAATAATATTGAAAAAACACATATCTAACCAGGGTTCGTAAATATCATGATATTTTCGAAAATATCAAAAATATCCGATATTTTGATATATATCCGATATTTTCGATATATATCCGATATTTTCAAAGCAGCCAACTTACCGCTGATAATAAATGTTTTCGAGCATAATATAGATTAGAAACTAAAATATATTACACTTAACATGAAAACTTAAAGAATATTCTAAAAATGCATTTTTCTTTTTTTCTTTTTTTTTTTTCACTTAGAACAAAATTGAAGATGAAATAATTGAAAACAGTAACAATTTGATTTATACACTTATAAAAAAAAAAAAATAACTATAGGATTCAGTATCAAGATCAAGTACAAAAGAATCAGATATTTTAAAAACAAAATTTTAAATACAAAAAAAAGTTTTTTTTAATTGAAAAATTTTAACATAAATGTAAGTATAAAATGTTTTATTTCATATTTCCTAACATGCTGTATAGTTCAAACTCAACTGAACCAAAATTTGAGAAAAGATTCTTTTCTAATGAAGCTGTATATAATTGCTTATTTAAATTAGTCAGTTCATCTTTCAATGGTTGTTCTGAATTAATTATGCCCCACATAATTATTAGTTCAACATTAAAAAAAAAAAAAAAAATGTTTCAAATCTAAAGTTTGAAAAATATATGTTTTCTTTTTTGGCTAAAAAAAAGTCACATCCAGAAGAGACAAGTTTTTTATCTACAGATTCAGAGTCAATAACAGTTGAAAATTTATTTCATTTACACTGAAATATTACGAATTACGACTGAAAATATCAAAAATATCTTGTGCACATTCATATTATGAAAATAAATATCAAATGCAGAAAATATGAAACATCTTGATATATTGAAAATAAAGTAATATGAAAATATCAAAAATCTTGATATTTTGAAAATAAATACTGGATATTGCAGAAAATATGAAACATTTTGATATATTGAAAATAAATATCAAGTAATATGAAAATATCAAACATCTTGATATTTTGAAAATAAATACTGGATATATATCCATTGACATATATCAACGAACCCTGGCTGTATATAAATGATTATCAGAATTACATTTTATCTTTCAATGGCTGTTCTGAATTAACTGTCTAACATAATTATTAGTTCTACATTTAAAAATAAAAGTTTGAAACATAAAACTTGGAAAAGGTTTGTTTCCGTCTTTTCCTAAAAAAGTCACTGCCAGAAGCAAAAGTTCATGATCTACAGAATGACACAGTCAATAACAGGTGGAAATTTCATTTACACTTGCTTTGAATGTGAAAAATATCAAAATTTCCTTGCACAGTGATATTTTGAAAATAAATATCAAATATACAAAATATCAAACATCTTGATATTTTGAAAATAAATGTCAAGAATTTGAAAATATCGAAAATATCAAAAATCTTGATATTTTAAAAATAAATATCGGATATATATCAAGATATATATCATGATATATATCCATTGATATATATCAACGAACCCTGTATCTAACATATTTGTAATCTTACAATTTAAATTTTTAGATCACCAAATAGGATTTTGTTTTTCAAATGGAATTTGTTTGCAAAGTTCATCTCAGTTTACTGATTGTCTATGGTTTTAAAAATAATTTTAAAGCGTGAAATATTTTTTAAATTTATGTATATCGGGCGGAGCTCAATTACGAAAGATTAATCCGTTTGCCCTTAAAACAAAATAAGGAGTTCATCATTTTCTTACGGCTAATATCCATTAAAAAAATTTCCCTATGAATAAATAAATAAAATAATATAAATAAAACACAAATTTAACAAACATGTATAAGCTCTAAAATTATCAGAATATAAAAGGATGCCGTAAGTAGCAAAATCTTGGTCAAATAACTCTTAGCATACGGCTAATAAGAAAATATCGCTTTTGATAAATTTCAAAAATTTATTTTATTGTATAATTCGTATTTTCCATATGAAAAATGCTTTTTTAATGTAAGTGGACAATCTAAAAAAAAAAATTGCATATAAAAAATATTATTAGTTTTCAATTAAAAAAAATATTTTCACCTATATTCTTTAACCCGGGAAGGCCCGGGTACGAACCCCTAGTACATTTAATATTCAGTGTCTATGGATTCCATAAGAGTTTGAACTTTAAATTGACGCCAATGTTTTTAACATCTTGATAGTTTTAAATATTTTTTAAAAGTTATGTATGTTTGCACCTATTTAGTAAAAAAATGTATTGTGAATTAAATATTCATTTTGCTTATTTATTCTTTAAATTGTCTTAATCCCTTCTGAAAACCTCACCATCTCCTTGTAAGTAAAGGACTAAGAACTGTTGTTGTACCATGGATGCATGCATTAATTCCAGAAATACCTAAACTCTAAAGCAGGGATGGCGAACCTTTTTACATGTACAACATGCTAGAAATTTACAAACAATATCTACAGACATTGTAACGTGTCAAACATTTACGTGTAAAGTTATAGAAGAATAGGCCTTTTATATATGAAGTACTAATTAATAGAAGCTGCTTTTATGAAAAAATTAACCGAAAGCAAAAATCAAAATGTGATTTTCTTGTATATCGGGATCAGTCGTTAAATTTTGATTCTGAAATTCGATTCATTTAAGCGGCAAGTATTTTCAGAAGAAAAAGAAATTGCGAATTTTTGATTGAGTAATTTTTAATGTGACATCTAATTTATAATGGTCCTAGCTTCATAAAAAAGTATTAATTTATTATTGAGATTTGTCTATGTATGCTTGGTAGAAAATGTTTTATACCTGGTTCATGTGTTATTATTGTTAATAATATACAAATACAGTAAAATTAGGTCCACTCTGTCATTTTATTCCAGTGTTGTCTTATGAAATTTATTTGAGGAAATTAAGGATTTTACTGTCATATAGAAAAGCAAAATAGTTATATGCCGATGCAGCATCACGCAATATATTCTGTCAAAAATTAACTAACATGTATAAAAAAATTAACGTCTTTTGTAGAATAACCCATATAAAAATAATTATTAGAATTCTGCGATTTTCTCATTTTTAAATTATTTTTTTCTATTTAATTAATATAAAAATGGTCATTATTCAAATGGCATTTATTTAAATTTATTTCTTCTTTACTCTAAAAAATTCCTTATGAGTATTGGAATTATCTGTGATACCGATTTCATAAATTATTATCATTTGTAATGTGATGATAGATGTGAAGAGAGTCAATGTTTACAATATTTGGAAAGGCTGAAAAAATTTCAAAGACGTTTACAATGATGAAAACACAAGGGAGTTCTAGACATAATACATGATAATCATCGTTTTTGTAAAAGTGGCCACTGTATGTACAGGAAATCAAGTTAAGTCAACAATAACTATTTTGACTTTAGATAGACAAATCTTTGGGTTCATAATGAGCTGCACTCGTTATGGAAATGTGTAGTGACATTTGTGCAAGGAGGGCTAATTTTGCAAATAATACGAACAACTAATCAGTTTTTCAGTCTTGGTGATAATGGTAGGGAAGGGAAAAGGTCTATAAAGTGAGAAATGCTGGAAATTGTGTTATCTGGTTCAGTCACAAACAGCAATGAGGAGAAGGGGGATAAGCATTATAAATGAAAACTTTTCTGTTTTTGTTTTCATTTCTAAAAGTTGAGGTGAAAGATGGTTTATTATAGTCTTGGCTTTTGAAAAGATAAAAAGTAACACTGATTTTTTTTTTTTTTTTTTTTTTTTTTTTTTAAATTTAACTTTATTTTGAGCAAGGAAGGGGTGTTGGATAAGTCACGTTAGGACGGGCAAGAAAGTTTTTCCAGTTCGTGCATGCGGACACAGGTGAGTTAGTCAAAAATGCACCTTGTTCTAACTATTAATTTGCTCAAAAAAGTTTTGTAGACATTGCGCTGAACGCCAAAAACTACAAAACATAATTATTTTTATTTATTTATTATTATTTTTAAATGGAAAACATAAGTGGAAATTTAAAGTTTTTCACCCTCCTACCCTTTCTTCCTACCTTTTTCATTTTAACTTGTTTATTTGGAAGATCACCAACGAATACAATAAAGGAAATTTTTTTATTTAGTGTCTGAAAAATGAAGTACAGCAATCCCTTAACATTCGCAGATTTAACATTTGCGAGTTTTGATTATTCGCGAAATAAAAAACGAGGAACATTTCAACATTCGCGAATACTTAACTTGGTTATTCGCGAATTTTGTTTCATAAAAGAATATTTTTTTACAAAGTAAACTCGCTTTGTTTTACCAATTCCATAAACTATTTGACACTGGAGAGCTGCATTGCACTGTATAGCCCAAGTACAGAGAACTTCAAACCTTGTATTGAAGCAAAATATAGATAAATATTTCCCAGAAATCCAAAACGTGACTTGATTCTAAAAATAAAAAAAAATCCTAAATTTTCTAAAATTCAAAATTTTTATTTGAAAGTGAAAATGTATGGGGAATTTAAAAGCTTCAACAGCAACTTGCTGATAAAGCAATAGAAGAAGATCATTAACTGATGAGGAGCCTTAAATTTAAAAGAGAAATCGAGACCCGTAACTTTCCCTTATATACGGAAATTCATAAACAGAAGTTCTTCAGATAACAATCGCATATCAATAAATTTTTTCAGCCATCAACTAGCAACTAAACTTTGTGCAATATGTTTATAATTATTCAAATTTATTTACAGTACTTTTTAATGCTTAATAAATGTATTTTTACGTTTCAATTACTTTTTTCCATAAAAAAAAAAAAAAATCATAAAACCTAACCCCTTTTATGCACGGGAAGATAGTTTCAACTTTTGCGGAGGTTTCCGTGAACCTAACACCCGCAAATGTTAAGGGATTACTGTATTTCTACCGATTTTCTGAAATTTTTTATTTTTCTACAGTAAAAAATGCTCAATATATTTTTAAGTTCATAATTTGATTTTTTATTTTTTTCAAGTGTTCTAATATTATTTCAAAGAAAACCTTCTTACTGGCTCGTTCAGGTTTTACTTATTTTTCTGTTTTTATTTATTTTTTTAAGCGGAGAAGAATTTTCCTTTAAGCTTTCAATCTATAAAGTTTAATTCTCTATACATAACATTTGTAAAATTAGTTCCCTCATTTCCTAACTTACTCTGCTTCTTTTTTCCAGCATCTTTCAATCTCATCTAGCTTATCTGTTATCTTAATCTTTAATTTATCTTTCTTGTTTACTTTAATTTCAAATCTTTACTTATCATTAGGAGCTGAATCAGTAATCTTGTAAACCTTGATTAGACTACATATTTGACATTTTTAATTGTAGCTAGATTGCATTTTTAAAATTATGGTCGGTGGATAACGAAATATTAAGATTTTCTCTTTTCTTCAGCAATAATTTAACAAACTAACGTTTTTTTTAGAGAGATCGTAAATGATAAAAATCAGTTTTTGATAATTAAAAAAAAAATAAGTAAAAGTATTCCTGACGTACATTTAGATTAATTTGCTACAATCAATGGAACAATGAGAGGGGGGAAAGTAATGAACCTTTAGTGCTGTATAAATTTTCTGTTTTTTTAGCTGTTATTCAATATATCTGTTTTAACGAAAACAGATATATCGAATAAAAATAAAGTTTTAAGTACCTTTAATACACAATTTTCGATTTCTAAGTTGTCAACTAAAAAAAATGATTATTATGATTATTAATTACATTGATTTTCTTTTCTTTTTCTTTCTTTCTTTTTTTGTAATGCAACTTCATGAATTGCGTTAAATTTTGAGATTTTCCTGTGTGTTAAAACGTTAACTTGTAAATATTTTTAAATAACATGGTTAATACGATATCGTAGTATTAGTTCCCTACCTTCAGGGAGTTCCAGTCTTCCTAATTTTTTTAATAATATATATATATATATGTCGGTGGCAAACTTCTAGTTTATCCTCGGTCAATTCAATTTGACGTGCTTTGATTGATGCCAACCAGTGTTGAGCACTCTCACAAAAAAAAAAAAAAAAAAAAAAAAAAAAAAAGAAAAGAAAAGAAAGAAAAACGAACTAATTTAAACTCAAATTCAATTTCTCAAAAGTGAGTAAAGCTCAATTTCAATAATTTTCAAACGAATCCGCTCAACTCGAACACATTTATGGAAGTGAGCGAAGTTCACTAAAAAAAAACTTTTATTTTTATTTCTTTTAAATATAATGGAAGTTTCGCTTCCAAATTTACAAAATTTTGTGAGCAGGGTTCGATTTAAGCGGTATCGCATCGCAATTTGCGATTCAAATTTAACTAAAATGCGATCCAAGAAATGCATTAAATCGCAATCATTGCGATGCATATTTCCCACACCCTTTGTTATGTCATGTACACTTAAAGTTAAAATTTAAACGTGTTTTTACACGACATACATTATGTTTTCACCCTCCCCAAGTGTTTATTTACAATGGAAGTACAGCGAGACGCCATTGCTGGGCGCAGTTTTCCCAGTAAACACATGATTTGTTCCCGCTCTGACGCTGTGATTGATTACTGAATCACTGTTACTCGCTAATCACGGCGTTTGCTCATAGAAGTTTGACGTGCGTGTTGTAGTAGTTCTAAAATGAACACTCACTGTTACGCACTGAGATCTACAATAATACGGAGAGCCAACTCACCGATCCACTTTCGGCCGCTACCACATCACACTTTCAATGCACGCAAGTAATGAGTCCTGCACTTTTCTTAATATTAGAAGCATTTTTTCAAACTTTTTCGCATACTTTTTATCAATTTTGTTGTTTTCTACATCTTTTTGACATTTTTATGAGCAATACTTAATTTGTTTCAAGATTTAAAAGCTACATTAGCTATTTTTTACTTGCTATACAAAAGTGTCTAACTGCTATTCAAAACTGACTTTGTATAGCAGTTACTGCTATGCAACTTTCTTTTTCTAAATCGACCGCTGTTTGTGAGGTAGTCTTTTGGTTATTCCATGTAAGGGTCTGTACGGGTTCGCCCCAATTTTCCTTCCCGACACTCCGTCGGGGCTTGGTTGAGAATTACTTTTTTTCGAGAGGTTCGGACCAAGATGAACCGGGACTCAATTTTTTTCCGGCTTAAGTCGGAATTCCATTCTTCTTCAGGTCTGCACAGGCAGAAATTTTCAGTCCAATTTCCAACCCGGCTCATATGAAAATCACTTGAACCGGCAGGATCTCTGGTTTGTTCACTAAAAATATCTGTAACATTTGTCCCGACTCAACTTTTTTTTTTAATGCACGTATTTTTAAATCGCTATTATTCCACAATTAAAATTTGTATATTTATTATTTTTACTTCTATCTTTACAAGAAGAAAGTATTGGATTCGTGAAACTTTTCGACTTCTGGTTTTTGATTGATTTACACGTTTTAAGGATCAGAGGTCCCGAAAAACATGTTTTTACAAAATGTCTGTCTGTGAGTCTGTCTCTTTGTATGTATGTGACACAAAAATATTGTGGGCACGCTATCTCAAGAACTAATGCACGGAATTTAATGAAAAATTATATTCAGGAAGTCCCGATATAAATTGGTGGTGAATAGTTTTTTGGTGTAAATCGCCCAACAGGTGGCGCTGCTGTGCCGCATTTTCACTATTTCTGCTATAGCTCTATCTCAAGAACTAATGCACGGATTCTCATGAAACTTCAGATTCAGTTAATCCTTGATATGAATTGGTTCTGTTTACGTTTTAGTGTAAATCACCCAACAGATGGCCCTGCTATGTTGCATTTTGCAAGATTTATAGGATTTCCACAATAGCTCTATCTCAAGAACTAATGAACAGATTTTCAACAAACTTCAGACTCAGTTAGTCTTTGATATGAATTGATACTGATTAGGTGTTGGTGTAAATAGCCTAATAGGTGGCGCTGCTGTACTGAATTTTTCACGATTACCTCAATAGCTCTGTCTCAAGCACTAATGCACGAATTTTCATAAAACTTGAGATTCAAGTATACCTTGATTATTATTGCTACTGTTTATGTTTCGGAGTAAATCGCTTAACAGGTGACAATGCTATGCTGGATTTTTCACGATTTTCGCAATAGCTGTATCTCAAAAACTAATGTATCAAATTTCAGATTCAATTAGACGTTGACATAAGTTGTTTCTGGTTAGGTTTTGGCGTAAATTACTCAACAGACAGCGCTGCTATGCTGCATTTTGCTGGATTTAAACGATTTCAGCGACAGTCATATCTCAAGAACTAATGCACAAAATTTCATATCTTTAGCAGTCTCATGATGAGCATAGGCTGCCATTTAATTTTTCACTGTGATTGCGAATTTTAAAGCATTAACATGTTTGAGATAGAAGAAAGTTTTCGGATTGGTACATCCGACCAGACTTGTATAAAACAAAAACTTTCCGCGCACATAAATATTAGGTCAAAAAATTTCCGCAAATTAATGTTTAATAAAATTACGTGTTATATTATTTTGACGATATGAACTAAAAATCAGTTTAAAATAATTATTATTTAAATTAAAAAATAATTAATATTAATTAAAGAATAATTATTTTAATTTAAAAATAATAAAGCAAAAATCAATGATAGGAAGGTGAATTCTTTTCAATTATTTTGTCAATGCATTTAGAAGCAATCCAATCCTTAAGATTGTGATCTCTTCGCACAAAATGCCAGTCACTCTTATAACACTACGAAATTATTCGATTTAACAGCCGTTGCCACGCTAAATTGTCACTGCAGCCGCCGACGGAAAACCGATCGACGACAAGTTTTAGTCTGCAGAAAATAGAAATAAAAGGATCTGTGATGTCACAACAATGTTTGGAGTCTTTAAACTTTGAATTGTGGACAAACAATATATAAACCATACATAAAATTGGGGAATATTTTAAATTTTTGCATTAAAAAAGTTACAAAAACAAAACATATGTTTTTTTTTTTTCGTAACTTTCTTCCGCAAAGTCTCTAGTCCAGGCAATAGGGAATTTTAGCTAGCAAAATTAATGGTAGTTCTGGAAATCGGCTTACTTTATGTTTTTTGGGTCGCTGAATCCGAATTTGTAACTTCCCACCAAAATTTCCCCCGGCAACCCCCCAAATTTTGGTAAAAAGCCCCCCCCCCCCAAAAAAAAAGGTTTTTATTAAAAAAATCAATTTTTTTATTGTTTTAGGCGAAAAGTATCTAGAAATTCAGAAAGTAGACAAAATTTGCAACAAATTAGATATATGACATTATGACTTAGGATGAAGGGGAAGGGGGGGATCTGCCTCGGAACATGCGCGCGGTGTTGCGTGTACTAAGTTGCGCAATTCCACTTAACCACTCACACGTTTACATTCGCCCTCCCATCTCCCCTCCGAACTTGCCTTATAAGGTTTACTTTAAGTTTTTTGGGTCGCTGAATCCGAATTTTTAACTTACCCCCAAAATTTTCCCTCCGAACCCCCCCCCCCCCCCCCGCCCTCCCAAAATAGTTGTTATTAACTTAAATTTCTTATTGTTTTAGGGGAAAAGCATTACGAAATTCAGAAACTAGACAAAATTTGCAACAAATAGGATATATGACATTATGACGTAGGATAAACGGGGAGAGAGGGGGCTGCCTCGGAACATTCCCCGCGCGCTTTTCACAAAAACCAAATTTTTTCAAAAAATCAATTTTTTGGTGGGTTGCTGGTTGAAATTTTGGTGGGAAGTTACAAATTCGGATTCAGCGACCCAAAAAAACATAAAGTGAGTCGAAATCCAGAACTAGTATTAATTTTTCCAGGTAAAATCCCCTATTGCCTGGACTTCATAACTTAGTGCACGTAGCGCCGCAGTGCATGTTCAGAGCCACCCCTCCCCCTCCCCGTTTATCCTACGTCATAATGTCATATATCCTATTTGTTGCAAATTTTGTCTAGTTTCTGAATTTCGTAATGCTTTTCCCCTAAAATAATAAGAAATTTAAGTTAAAAACAACTATTTGGGGGGAAGTTAAAAATTTGGATTCAGCGACCCAAAAAACGTAAAGTAAACCTTATAGAGAAAGTTCGGAGGGGAGATGGGAGGGCGAATGTAAACGTGTGAGTGGTTAGTGGAATTGCGCAACTTATTTCACGCAGCACCGCGCGCATGTTCCGAGGCAGATCCCCCCTTCCCCTTCATCCTAAGTCATAATGTCATATATCTAATTTGATGCAAATTTTGTCTACTTTCTGAATTTCTAAATACTTTTCCCCTAAAACAATAAAAAAATTGATTTTTTTTTAATTATAAAAACCTCTTTTTTAAGGTGCTTTTTACCAAAATTTGGGGGGGGGGGAGGGTTGCCGGAGGAAATTTTGGTGGGAAGTTAAAAATTCGGATTCAGCGACTCAAAAAACATATAGTAAGCTTTTCTACAGAACTACCATAAATTTTGCTAGGTAGAGCCCCTATACGGCCTCTATAGCCTGGACTACTCGAATTTTTCGGAAAATTTTCCGCGCACGGCGTTCGCGCCTGCGTCTATATTATACAACTCTGCATCCGACTAGTTTTAATATGAGTAGATGCATATTTAGGTAATAAAATTAAAGTACGGTAAAACATGAGAAAAATAACCTGGCTATGATGGAATCCCATGTTTAACAAAGAAAAAATGTTGAACTGTGTAAAATGAAGATATTAGTACTTGTAAAAAGAATATAATGCATTTACAACGATGAACCTTCTAATAAGGGAACCTGTCTATAACGGATTTTTCTTCTTTCCTATGCAACTCAGTTAGAAGATTTTATTGTATAGAATTTCAAAATTTTTTAAATCTCCAAGCCGTAGAATGTGGATTAACGATATTAATGATTCTATTGCAAACTATACTGGTTTTTTAATGAATCTCTATTTGTATGTAAGTATCTGAATAATTACAGATACCACTAATTTTTTTTTTTACACGGTTTGGAGATTTGAAAATCTGAAATTTTTTTTATAGGAAAACTTTCTAAGACGAAATCACATAGGAGATAAAAAAAAAAAAAACTTCGTTATATTTAAGTTCCTTTTTTAGCAAGTCCGTACACTCTAGCAAATGAATTATGTTTTTTTTTTTCCCCCAAGCGGATTAATATGTATTATATCCAATTTGCAACGATTAAGAAAGATTCCGTTTAAAACAAGATTTCGACATACACATATTCTTCTAACAGGATTTACAGTATGTATCCCCATCCGTATAAATGTATATGTACTATTCTTTAAAGATAATTTTAATTGTGGTATAATGGTAGCTTTAAAATATATGTATTTTAGGCCAAACTGGGACCGGGACTTCGCCGGATTTTTGAAAATTACAGATTTCTCAAAGAATATTATATGTACTTCTGATATTCTTAATGGATTCATAAATAATTCAAAGTCAAGTACTATATGTGAGAGAAAAAATATCTAAATTCTTCCTCTCCTAAATTTTATGATAACCTCTCATCCCGATCTTGGTCCTCCAGCACACAATTTGTCATATGAACATATTTTGTAACTATCAGCGGCGGTGAAATGGGGAGGATAGGGGGACAGTATCCCACTCCCTATCGAATAAAATATATTATACAGGGGTGACGGCAATACTACTTTTCACAAGGTTGGCGCCGGAGCGGTAGTTGGGATCAATAAAAGCACATCAAATTGCATTGGCCTTGGATAAACTAGATGGTTGGCGCCAGGGCGGTCTTTGGGATCAATAAAATCACGCCCAGGGCCGTAGCTAGAGAGGGGGGGGGCTCCATCCCCCTTAAAAATTTTTGAGCCCCCTCTGGGAAAGATTCGAAGGTCATCAAATGCCCAAAAACCCAAATGAAACTCTATTCAAAATTCGAAAATAGTTTTGGGGCCCTTTTACAGTTGCTCAAATGAAATAATAAATTGTAGTACCTATTATCAGTAATGGTAGTAAAATCATTTATTATTTATCAGCATGACTTATTATGTACTGAAATTTTTCATTCTGCAGTGTTTTCTATCAGTTGCATTAAACAAAGTTATTATAATGAGTTTGATATTAAATATGTTGCTTATGATAAACATTTTGTTTCGCATTTGAGTCATCCTAGTTTAGAATTAAAACAAATATGTATTTAAAATCCTTCATTTATAAATGATACTAATGAAAAATATGCCAATTTAAATGCAAATGTTATTAGCATATGAATGGACACAATAACTTACAATAATAAAATACAAAATACATCCTTGAATTTGTTGATGTTTTTTATCATATAAAAACACAACTTTAGAATCTTTAAGGGCAGAGAATATTCAAAAAAGATTTAAGGCTGTTCTCAAGTGCGTTGCTCAACAAGCGCAAAACTTTTTTTTTTTTTTTTTTTTAACACATAAATTCATTTTTTAACGGAAGGATATAAAATTGGAAGGGCTGACTATGGAAGCGATTTGAAATCGGACTGTGTTTTCCATTTTTTGATCAACAAATTACAGATTGAGTTATAAGCGATTTTGATCACGTGACAAAGACGTTTTCAGCCTTCCTTTAGAGGTTGTTCTTCTTTCGCGTGAAAATTTAGTTCAAAACATCCACTTTGACAAGATTTTCTGAAAGATCTATTGCGTTTGGAAAAAAAAAAAAAAAAAAAAAAAAAAAAAATGGAAAACACAGTTTGATGACATAGTTTTTGAGCAACACCACCTGCTAGTTTCATGCATTTCCGAACAAAAATGAATTAAAACATATGTCCTAAAGTTGCCCTTTTGAATTTGAGAACAGCCTTAATGTTTGCAACACTTTTAAAGCATGTGAACTCTTTTTATTTACTTGTTGACATCATCACTTATTATTTCACAAGTATAATTGTACATTGGAAATTTTCATTCTGCAGCTTTTTCTTTTCTTAGCATATAAAGAAGTTAATATAAACAGTTTAATAAGAAACATAGTGCCTACAATATGAATGTGCACTAATTCATCTTTCTATATTATACTTTGACCATATACGGGTATATATATTTGTTTGTCTGTGCATGTGTCAGACGAAGAGGAAAAATATGAGCCTCCCCGCCACCCTATTATTCACTTCTAGCTACAGCCCTGACACGCCAAATTGAATTGACCTAGGATAAACTAGTTTGGAACAATGAATAGCAGGCTAAACTAGTTTATCCTATGAGCGTTAGGCCAAATTAGTTTGGCCTAGGAAAATCTAGTTTATCCCATAGAATTCCATGGTTTATCCTATGGGCGTTAGGATAAACTAGTTTGGCCTGGGAAAAACTAGTTTATCCTATGGGCGTTAGGATAAACTAGTTTATCCTATGCACGTTAGGATAAACTAGTTTGGCCGGTAACATATATATATCTTTTTTTATGTGTATACGTGCCATTTTGTTATTTTTCCGTTTTGAGTAAAAAAAAAAACAAAAAACACACACACACACACACACACACAAAAAAAAAACAATGAATGAGAAAAATGATTTATATCGTTCGTCCTCTTCATGTATTTTATCGGGATTCATTCGAAAAATGAAAAATCGATAGCAGAATCTTTAAAGGGATGTAAATGTCAAATGTGAAAAGTCGCAATGATCCATCCTCGCTCGTACTTTTTTTTTTTCCATTTTTCAGCAGATTTGAAAAATGTGTACGTATCAATAAATTTCGTCTGTCGCAATTATAGTCCTGCATTGGGTCGAGTATCCCGATTTTACAGAAAACGATCCGAAATTGGTGAAATTTTTTTTTCGGATAGACTCTACTTGTTTCAGGTTGCGTTTGAACTCTTGCGGTTCGGGTTCAATAAGTTGAATTTTTAAAAGAAATTCCAAAATATTGTTTCAGTTGAAAAACTTTATTTCGATATAAATGAGTATAATAGTCAATTTTTTACGTAAAAGACAAAAAACGACCTTTTTTATATAATTAAAGGCTATTTTCCCATAATTATATCAGGGATGAGATTCTTCCGACTTTTATCGGAATTTCCGACTTTTCATAAATTTGAAATTTTCCAATTTTTATCTGGGGGGGGGGGGGGGATAAATCTGACTTTTGTCCTCTTTTCTTTTTGTCAACAAAAAAATGTGTCAAACGAGACATATCTCGCCGATTTGCTTTAAATTTTGTATATAGGATCATTCTGACAAGGCGTTTCCCTGATTAGTTTTGGGGTTCATTGGTTAAGTATAAAGGGGGAGAACGGGGGCTGACCCCCCCCCCATTCAATTGTGGTAAATGAGTTTTTCATGCAGAATTATCCGATTTGCTGCAAATTTTGTATATAGGCTCATTCTGACAAGGCACTTACCTGATTAGTTTTTGGATTCATTGGTTAAGTATAGAGGGGAGAATGGGGGGCTAATCCCCCACCTTTAGTTACATAAATGGATTTTTCATGCAAAATCATCTATTTTGCTTCAAATTTTATATATAGATTTATTCTGATAAAACTCTTCCCTGATTAGTTTTGGGGGTTCATTAGTTAAATATAAAGAGGGGGAATGGGGGCTAATTCCTCCCTTAATTTAGATGAATGGGTTTTTAATGCAGAATTATCCTATTTGGTTCAAGTTTGGTACACTGGTTTATTCTGATAAGGCGCTACCCTGATTAGATTTGGAGGTTCATTGGTTAAGTATAAAGGGGGAAAACTGGGGAGGGGGGGACCACCCTCTCCTTAATTTAGCTAAATGGCATTTCATGCTTTGAAATAAGAGTATAATATACAATTAGTTTGAATAGCTTTTGACTTCAGTGCCTTCAGTGTAACTGGGCACTTTTCTTTTTTATTATATACATTTTCCTTTTGTACAAAGTATGGTTTCACGTGCGTTTTTTTAGTTTTTTACAAAATTTAAGCTTACGCGTATTTTCAGACTTTTTGTTCTCCACCTACTCTCATGCCTGTTATATTTAAATATTGGTTAATTTTTTTTCATTTCGAATGCGGATCGGTAAAAATTATTTTGTCGGGTGTCGAGTCAATGAAGTTTTTTTTGTCAGTTTCGGATTGATTTAAAATACAAATAGAATTTTCGTATATAACTCTACCTATGCATCTCTGTCGCGATCATTAGACTCAATAAGATCATTAATGTTTTCAATTTTGAAAAGGTTTGGAGGAAAACGTAACTCATATGAAATATTTAAAATAATTGGTTGCATATAAAATTTTAAATCTTAGCAATACTAATTTTAAATATTATAGTATTTTAATTAAATTGAAACTACTTCAAAATGAAACCGGGTAATTAATCAAAGAAAAATTTCAAAAAAAAAAAAAAAAAAAAACCCTTAAAAAAAAAATCTTTATAAGAAGTTAGTTTTTGCTTTTTTTTAAACACCATTCTCTCCCCTCCCAACCCTCTCCTTTTTTTTTCTTTTTAAAGCGTTTAAATATTTGAATTTAAAAAGTTATGTTAGTTTAAATTTTTTTATCTTAATATTTTTAATAGTTGCAATGTTAGGCTACCATTATGCAATCTCACTGCATATACAGCTTTTCTCTTTAAACTAAATGTTATTGTAATCAGGGTTCGTTGATATATATCAGTGGATATATATCTTGATATATATCCGATATTTATTCCGAAATATCAAGGTTTTTGATATTTTCGATATTTTCATACATTTGATATGTATTTCTGATATTTATTTTCAAAATATTTTCAGTCAAAAGAAGTGTGAATGAATTCTTCAACTCTTATTAAAAATCAGCCCTTCTGTAAATAAAAACTAAAAAGAATAGTTCACAAAATATTCCCTACACTCCAAAAACTAGCTTTTGGAGGTACTGTACCTGCAGCTTTCTCATTACCATCACAAGAAATCTGCCTATCTTTGAACAATACCTCCCTAGCATGTCTCAATTCTTTTAGTAGACTTCAACTGCTAGAATGGGATAAAGGGGTTAATTGGTGATTGGATATTAGTAAAAAAATCTCAATTTTATAAGCTTTATGTTTGAGACTGAATATTTAAATGTTGAACCAAAAATTTGGTGGGATAATATTAAATTAGAACAGCCCATAAAAGATGATTTAACTTATCAGTTGTTTGCAGCATCTCCTTCAATAGATGCATTAGAATCTTTTCTAGTTTTGGTTTACTTCAGTCTAAATTGCACAGTACGTTAGGGAATGAAAAAGCAGGCAAACTTACATTCATGTTCAAATTCTTCAATAGAAAAAATAAAAAATAAACTTTATTTTGTATTTCAGAATTTGTTGTTTATTTTTATTTTATTCTTTTTAGGGTTTCGTTCATCTGACGAAACCCAATTCGTCTCGCTTCTCTGTCTGTCTGTCCGTCCCCGTTCTCAGAAACTATATATGTTGGAGACTTGAAATTTTGCATACTTATAGCTAGCTGAACACCTCACATCAAACGACACATCATAAAATTTTGAAAAGTCTTATATTTACCCTCCTGGGTTCTAACTTGTGTTGTGTATTTTAAGCTTTTTTTAAAAACTGAGCCCCTCTTTAAGTTGAAGACTTGGAATTTTGCATACTTATAGCAGAACACTTGCGATCACACGAAAAATCATAAAATTTTCAAAAAGTCTTACATTATTTACCTCTCAAACTTTTGTATTTTAAGCAATTTTTTTAACCCCCCCCCTCCCCCCCCCATTGCACCTGGTGGGTACTTTTCTAACTTTTGCCGACACTTCTTTGACCACCCTTTCATATTATGCACATAGCCTTACATCTTTCAGTTCAACTTTTTACCACCAGGGGGCGCCCATTTATCTCTGGTGCTATGGGCCCGATCTAGAGGTCTGCACGGGCCCGGGCTTGGCCCGAGGCCCGTACTCGGGCCGGCGGAATGAAGGCGAATTTTCAAACGGGCCGAGCCGGCAGAATTACGACAATTTTTTCAACGGGCCGGGCCGGCAAAAAAATTAATCGGGCCTATCGGTCCGAAATAAGAATTTAAGCGAAGCAAATAAAATACAAGCCATTTTCAATGAATATGATTTTCTCGAGAAGTATAAATGTGCGTCACGAGCCGGTGCGAGTTCGGCATCGTACAGTTACAAGATGTCTGATTCCGAGTTTAATTTTTTTTTCAGCAGACTCGTGCCGGGACGGAACTGGTCTTAATCGATCGGAGGATGCGTAGGACGTAGGACAGCCATTGTGATTTGTAGTATTAATAGTGATAATGAACTTCTCTTAACAGTATCTTTGGAAATGTACCTTAAGGTGGTTCGCATATTCACTGCTCAACAATGCGAAGCTTTGAGTCACATTTTCTGACAAAATTTTTAACTATAAAGGCATAAAATTGACAGGCCTGCCTATTGAAGCCATTTGGAAACGAATAGCTTTTTCCATATTTGATAAATTACTTATAGAGATAACAGAGATTCCTGCCACGTGACTGTACGTTTTTCTCCTTTCCTGTGCTATCGCTTCCGGAAATTTGATTCAAAACGCTAACTTTGACAGTATTTTCTGAAAGATATATTGTTTTTATCTATGAAAAAAAAAAAACGACATTTACATTGCTTCTGAATAAGAATACCTGCCAATCCTATGCATTTCCGAAAAGAAAAGAATTCATAAATGTGCCGAAATGTAGCTCCTTTGGATTTGAGAAAAGCCTTAAAAATGAGAAAAATATTTTCGCAAATATACTTTTTATTATACCAGCTTCAAAAGTTACCATGTTTTTAATCCTTTATTCTGAAATACATTAATCTTTTAATGAATCCTTATTTCCATTTTGAAATGTCTGTAGACACGATGACTAAAACACTGTAAGCAATCGTTAATGTTTACTATTGTGTGTTTTCTGTTTTGCGAACATCATAGTAATGTAAAATATACCGTAAAATGCTCCCATAAATATGTATGTAGTATTCATTAAAAGAATCTTAATTGTACGTTGAGAAAAAACGGTTGTTTTTTTTTGTAGAAATTGTGTCGGGTCGGGCCTGTTTTCATTGATTTTTGTACGGGCCGGGCCGAGAACTGTAAAAATGCAATCGGGCCGGGCCGAGCTCGGGCCGAACTTCCAATTTTTACACCGGGCCGGGCCGGGCCCGGACCTGGAAATTCCAGCCCGTGCAGACCTCTCCCGATCCCTTCGATTATCTATAGATAGGTTGTAAAACGGAGTTTCGTTCGGATAGAGGCTTATGTAGAATAGAGTGCGCCCCCTGGTTTCGAAATGTGGAACTAACAGATTTTGCAAAAGGATAAAGTGTTTTGAAAGGAATATTAAACGAAATCGTCTGTGCGATCTGTGATCACACTTACCCGCTTTTTTTTTTTTTTTTTTTAAACTGAATCCTGAATTCTGTGTTTTGATGAGTGAAAAAGCAACTTTTACAGAAAATTGTTTGCGTTTTCAATTATTTGATCATAAATTGTAAGAAAAAAATAAAAAAGACATTTAGAATATTGTTTTATTATGTTTTCATGCTAAATGTAATATGTTTTAGATCATAATTTATATTAAGTCTAAAAATATTTATAATCAGCAATAAGCTGACAATTTTGAAAATATCGGATATATATCAAAATGTCGGATATTTTTTATGTTTTCGAAAATATTATATTTACGAACACTGATTGTAATATTTAATTGAAAAATTTCCTTGAAAGTGTTTGGGGACGGTGTTTGTCTAGAATACATGGAGAACATTTTTCATTGATAGTAAATTTATATCTGTGATTATCTACATGCATCTTAGAATTAAAATTAATATATTTTTATGCTTGCTTCAAGATGTTTTCTTGGAATGTTTCCTTTTCCTGCCCCTAAGACAAGGATGCACCTAGCTTTATTTTTTTTAATCGAATTTTCTCTCTGACCTCCTCAAAATTTCTGCTGAGTTCTTCACCTGCATGTTATTTATTTGTCTAAGTTTATTCTTTATGATAGAAACCAGCACACTCCTTCAGAAACTGGCAAATTTGATAGTCTGCCAGCAATACAAGATGATTCAAAAAGCCTCCTGATGACGTCTCCTGTTTGTCTAATGACGAAATACAAAACGCGGAAAACGTACGTTAATCTCGTTTTTCGCCTGTCTAAACGGGAGAGACTGTTTCTCTGTTGGTGTCTCAGCCAACTATTCTTTGAATCTTCCGATATACCTGGACTTAACCTGGATTTCAAGGTTCTTTCAACGAAAATAGTTGGTGAAATACAATCGAGAGATTTTTTCGGTAAAGTGGAATGCGAATTTGTCTAGCACAGCTATACTCGACCTGCGGCCCGCGGATTTTAAATACCGTTTTCTTATTAAAAATATCCTTTTATAAGTAGTCCTATTTATGTTACAGTGTTGCATACATTTCCTAAAGTTCAAACCTACGCAAAGTTTATTTCAAATTATTTAAATTTGCTCTATATGTTTCTACATTTAAAAAATAAATAAAAAGATTTTTCATTGAGCAAAAGCTTGATTAATTAGAGGAAATCTAATGAATGTTTTCTTTAGAACTTGGAAATTCCGCATTGTTTTTTATAACTTTTTTGCTTTTTTATTGTTTACTGCGAACAAATTGTCACAGAAAACACCAGTATCTATTTCCATTCAACAAACTTCTCAGGCTATTTCTACAATATTTGCAATAGAAATCTACCACGAAGTATTCTTTGGAAATAGCGGTGTTAAAACTTTTTGGTGACATTTCTTCCGAGACGAACGTTCAACCCTAGTCTCTACTACTATTAATGTCCGTAAACGTCTGTATGTATGTTGGTGACATTCGCCCTTGAAGCCGGAACTACTTTTATCACAGGGCACGCAGAGGGTCGCGTAATATGTCGATTCGGGCTGCCTCTTTCCGGGGAACACCGACTTTCGAGAAAATCACGCGGTAATTACCGAAGTTATTAGCTAATTAAAATTAGCAGTTCTCTTGTAATAATATTAACTTTGCTATATTGATTTGTTATGCTACTTTTGTTATTTTATTTTTTAATTATCCTTTTTGAGTGTGGTGCGGCCTGCGAGAAAAAAAAAAGGTTGAGTAAGGTTGGTCTAGCATGATGTAGCTAAGCTCATGTTGCTAATCTCTTGTGATATTTGATACATGCTCTTCATCCCACTTCATAAATAAATGATCGGCTGAGTATTGGATTAAGCCGCGTAGAGACACAGATCCTTTGGCTATACAATTCTGAAGGTCCTATTTTATTTCCCATTCCCAACTTTCAAAGTCGATATTTTAATTTGGAATGATTTCATTCAATTTTTATGCATCAAACAAAGAAGAGAGGGAATTTTATTATTAGCAGGGTTCCTACGGGTCAGAGAATTTGAAAATTTTGGCAAAATGTCAGGGAAAGTTTTAAATATTTGAAATGATCTGGGAAAAGTCAGGGAATTTTTGATGTACTACTTTACGCCAGAATCGCGGTCATCATAAATGAAGAAATTTTGAATTAATTATTCATCAAATCTAAAATTTTTATATAAAATTTATGCAAACTATATAACAATAGCATAATATGAAAAATAATTAAAAATCGGAAATTCATACAGCGCATACTTTTTTAAAAGCTTTTTTATCTAGATGAAAGTTGTCCATCGTGGAGTGCTTTACAACAATATATAAGCCGAATTTTTACTGAGAAAGGTCAGGGAAATTTTTGAAAAAGATCAGGGAAAAACTGGAAAAGTCAGGGAATTTTTTTACCAGAATTGTGTAGGAACCCTGATTAGGGAATGGAAAAAGAAAAAAGAAAAAAATTATTTTAATTTCAAGATATTTTGAAGGGTGTATTTCAGTAATGTGCAAAAAAACAAAAAAAAAAAAAACAAGAAAAAAAATCTTTATAAAATAAAATGCCATAACACCTACTCAAAGTTACCCATTTACAAACGATACGCTCTTGTCAACGCAAGGAGATACTGTAATGCTTTGTGTAACACATACCCCTAATATATCCATTATATTTCGAATTTTTACCTATAGTATTATATTTCAACATTCGGATATTTTTGTTATAAAACCATAACCTGGGTGGGAAATCAGATATTTTTGAATTTCTCCCGTTACGGGGTCCTTGTAAGTCATGGGATCCATAGGCAGTCAACTACTCTTGCCTAATTGGTAACCCGGCACTGGTTCGACTTGTTTCTGTCTGTTTGTCCTTTCACGATCCAACTATCGCAAAAAATACGCGCTTTGCAACGGAATCCATATTTTTGTTCATATTTTCTAAAACCAAAATTATGTAAAAATATTTCATTGTAATCTTTCGAGTACTATTGTTTCAGATTAGTGATAGGCGATTCTGGAAAAATAGAGTATCGATAAATAATATCGACATCGCATAAAACTGCATCGATGACTATAAGAATCGATTCTCAAATTTTAGAAATCTTTTTTAGAAAATTTAGTTTCTCAAATCGATTCTTTGATACTCACACAAATAAGAAAAAATCTGTAATTCCAAAGCTTAGGGATCATTTGGCAGAAAATTTGGTCGTAAATAGTGATAACGCAGCTATATACTTCTGGCGCTAATTTCACAGCAATATATGAATTTCAAAGCAAAAGATGAATGTGGGGACAAGCTTTCCAACAATATATGGCATGACGGGGTCAGGAAAAAATGAGAAAGTGCCCACCGTGGGGGGGGGGGGGGGCAACTAAGCCCCTAATGATCAGGGGCGCTGATCAGAGGGCATAAAGCACTTGTCGACGTCAAAGATACCTATGATCAGGGAAAAATGGAACAACCAAATGGAAGACGGGATCGAGGCTTTTTCAACAAGGTATTACAATGATGGGTCTGTATTGGTTAAAGAACTGTCCTTGAAGTGGTGCCCAAATTGACGGCGGGCAGACTAAGGGTTAAAGTTGGCTAGAGGAATAAGAAATTTAGGAGGGAAATGAGGAGAATGGTAAAAGAACCAAGTTAATTGCATGATTAGAGCTTGAGATATAAATAGGGGCCCAATGTGGCCAAAATTTGTTCAGAATGGTTCAAGAACTTAGAGAATTTTAGAAATGATTGAAAGGAATCAAACAAACAAACAAACAAAAAAAAAAACCAAAAAAAAAAAATCGGAAATGAGATGATAAATGTCAAAAAGCTTAAGGCTAAATATGAAAAGTTTTAAAAGGGGGCGCCCCTGTTAGTAGAAAGATGAAACTATGAGAAGGTAGGGGAAAGTAAGAAGTTTTTATGTTATGAATTGAATAATTTTTGGACAAAAAATAGGCAAAATGTTTTATAATTTTCCCATGAGTGGAAGATACTGTACTAGGAGTACGATAAAACTGCCGCTAGGTGCTTCCCTTTTAAACATTTTAGGCCCTTGAGCTTAAAATTATCGGTGGATTTCCAAAAGAGAAGCGGATTTAGAAAGATTATGAGATGACCAATTTTTAAGGCTGCTCTTAACTGTTCTGCTCAGCAAGCACAAAACGTTTTGACACATTTACAAATTCGTTTTTTAACGGAAAGATATAAAATTGGAAGGTCTGATTGTGGAAGCGATTTGGACTTGAACTGTGTTTTCCATTTTTTGATAAATAAATTGCCTATTGAGTTATACGCGATTTTGATCACGTGACAAAGACGTTTTCACCCTTCGCTGACTGTTTTTTTCTGCTTTCTTTGGGAACTTCGGTTCAAAACGTCCACTTTGATACTATTTTCTGAAAGATCTATTTGCATTTGCAAAAAAAAAAACCCGGAAAAACAGCTCGATTACATAGTTTCTGAACAACAACAACTGCTAGTTTCATGCATTTCCGACGAAAAATAAATTTAAACTTATGTCATAAAGTTGCCCTTTTGGATTTGAGTATAGCCTTAAGGTATTACATAAGAGATGAGAGGGATAAAATTTTTTTAAAAATCTTCTCTCTGGAGAGATTTTTAAAATGTTTAAAGTCACATAAAATGCAGTGCAATTAATAATTAAATATAATAAAGATTAAAATGGTAATATTAAAAGGCTTGAGCAAGCTAAAATAAGGATAACATTGAAAATAAGTGGCGTTCTGGCGCTAAATTCAATAGTAAAAAATTTAAAAATCATTATAGAAAATTTGACCGCAACTCTGCTTCTAAAATAGTAAAATCGATCCAGGTAGATCGATTCTAGACGATCTAACAGGCTGCTAAATTTTATAGGTTGATCATGTCGATGCTCTATAACGATTTCAAAGAAAAAGCAAAATGAACGATGCTATTACTACTACACTACCCATATCGATTCGACTGCAGCGACGATTTGAACGGAAATAAAAATGAGCGATTTTACCCGAATCGATGTTGTCTTAATGCCGATGTGGGTGCAAAAAATGAACGATTCTTAGGAAAGGATCTCTAGTGTACATTTATTCTTTATTCAATATCTCGAATTCCATGGGTCCGATTCTCACACGGACCATTCGTCTTGGTATTTTTTGCGCAATACTACCACCATTTGAATTCTGGTTCTCTTCGCTAAGGGCCCTGCAATTCCCTGTATTTTCTATTGCATAGTATACTCTTCTTCTTTATTCGATATCTCAGGTTCTATGGGTCCGATCCTCACACAACTTACCATTCGTCTTGGCATTTTAGTTGTGGTTCTCTCCGCCAGGACGTACTACAATTTGCTATATTGTCAAGCAGGGCTGTGGAGTCGGAGTCGCTAAAAAACAAGCCAACTCCGACTCCAGATTTTTTTGTTAGACATTTTAAAGTGAAATTAAACTAATTATGTGTAATTTTAAATCTATAAAATTGTAACGGAGCCGATGTCGTAAGGTGGTGTGGTAGCGGGCAACTTCAACGGCCTAGTCTTATCAATATCGAAAAAATATTTTATTGTTTCACAAACAATTAAATAAGAATTTCTTGATTAAATAATTCATAATTACAACATTTTTCATATAAGGGTTCGAGTTCAGCTGACAATAATATATTTATAGAATCAAATCCAGTCCTCGAATAATAGATCGCTTTCAGTATAGTCAGTCTCTTACTTATCCAATGTCCACTATTTTCGAAGATAGAGCTCGCGATGCTCGACAGGAATGTCGCACTTTTGTAGGTGTTTAACCGAGGTTTAGGAACCTCCGATCTTCAACTCCTTGATGGAGATATCTTAACAGCCACACCTGGCTTTCGCTTTTCTGTGCTTCGGAGTATGCCCCGATGCCGTCGACCCGTGAGAGATTTCCACTCTGCACGACCAGAAACACCTTGAAGTCTCAACTTCAACAGAAGGGAAAATTAAGCTCCCGAGAATGCTCTCGCATCCTCTTTTATCAGTTTCGTTTTTCCGTCTAGGACCAAAGCCACTCCCATTAGCCACTCACCATCCGTGGGCCATGATCTCATAGGCCAGCCCTTTCTCTATAGGCTGCCGTCAGGAACTTTCGCGTCCGGCTTCATCTCTGGTTTCACTTTCTACTTTCCCACGGGAACGAGGCCCTCGTGAACATCAAAAGAATATTTCTCTCGCTAGATAAAAGAGTTCCTTTCACCCTAGTGTCATCTGCGAAGATTGATAGAAATTGAAGTATTTGTTTCATGTCTAGCGACATTTTCTAGGACTCTGAAGAAATTTGGAGGCTAGGTGAAAATACATTAGCTTCCCTATGCTGGCTTTTGCCTTGTAAATTGAGAGTTCCAATGTGAGATATCGTCGAATTCTCACAACACCCCTCCCTCAAATCATATTTCGGCTACCAGACGTAATATGCTGTAAGGGAAGTGGTTAGCTCATACATTTCAAGTGGCCCATATTTAATTATATCAATTCCTAAAAAAAAAACCTTTTCCTGTATTTTATATTTAGCTTGCAAATGCTGAACACATTTGGTTACGAAATTTCTCTTTAACAGACAAAACACATTTATATTTTACACGATTACATTTACACATAATAAAATGAATATTAATATATACATATAGTCGGGTTTAACGACCGACTTACTCTACTCGGCTCAAGTAATCCACGTGAGGTATATCTTTGCCTGGTCGATGAGTAATTGCATAATGATAAGGCTGCAGTGTCAGTGCCCACCTGAGTAGTCTGGGATTATTGCCTGCATTGTTTTTCAAGAATATTAATGGGTTGTGGTCCGTTTCTATGGAAAACTTTTGCCCATCAATATAGTGCCTAAGCTTCTTTATTGCGAAAATTATAGCGGCACATTCACGTTCGGAGGCACTGTAATTCCGCTCTGGTTCTGTGAATTTTCGGCTGAGAAAAATTATTGGGTGTTCTTCTGAGCCCTTCCTCTGCGCCAAAATAACCCTAATACCCACTTCAGACGCATCAGTTTGTATTACGAATTCGGAATCGTAATCAGGGGCATACAAAATGGGTTCTTCGGTGAGTTTGGTTTTTAAGAGTTTGAACGCTTTTTCCATTTCGTCGCTCCAATCTACTTTTCCCTTTTTGTTTTTTCCTTTTAAAGCGCGCGTGAGTGGTTCTACTATGGTTGCGTAATTTTTTATATATCTCGAATAATATCCCGCCATACCCAAACATCTTCTAATTTCCGTCTTGTTTTTGGGCGCCGGCAACTCCACGATGGCCTTGATTTTCGCCTCCGCCGGTTTGCGTTGACCTTCCCCCACTACGTGCCCTAGATACTTAACAGTTTTTTGCGCAAATTTGCATTTTGCGATTTTGACTTTTAATTTAGCCTCTTTGATTCTGGTTAACACTATCTTTATATGCTCAAGATGGTCCTCCCAGCTATTCGAGAAAATGGCCATGTCGTCTAGGTATGGTAGACAAAATTCTTCTACCCCACTGAGTAATCTAGCCATAAATTTGGAAAATCGGTATGAAGCGTTGACTAAACCGAAAGGCATTGTCAGGGGTAAATAACTCCCGAAACTAGTCACGAAAGCGGCCAATTTTTGAGCTCTGGGGGTCATCGGAATCTGCCAGTACCCCTTAGTCAAATCCAATACTGTGATATATTGGGCTGCGGCAACTCTTTCAACTCTATCCTCGATATTAGGAAGTGGGAAAAATTCAGCCCTAGTAATTGAGTTCAATTTTCGGTAATCAATGCAAGGTCGGGCTTCTTTACCCGGGGTCTCCACTAAAATCATGGGAGAATTATAATCCGATTCCCCCTCCTTTATGATTTTTAAATCAAGCATACGCTTGATTTCTTTTTTCAAAATTTCATTTTGCCTGACTGATGTTCTATAAGGTCTTATCCTCACTGGTTTGTTTTCGACAAGCTCAATATCATGCTCTGCTAGATCTGTTAGTCCTGGGTCGTTCGAAAAGACTTCCCTATACGTGTTTAATAAATTTTCTAACTCCCGCAGCTGTTCAGCCGTGTACCGGACCCTCAAGTCACTTTCCTCTACTACTTGCCTGAAATCATAACTGTTAGAGTCGGCCGAAGGGTAAACTATCTCTAAATCTTGCATCGCGTCTAGGTCGTGAAATTCATGGGTCAAAATGTTGATTTTCTCCACGCGTTTCACATAAGGTTTTAATAAATTCACGTGGTAAATTTGGGATTTTTCGCGTCTACCTGGAACATTCACAATATAATTCGTAGCAGAAATTTTAGATTCGATTACGCCTGGCCCAATCCATTTTACCGACATTTTATTTGGTTTACTAGTGGCCAAAACCAGTACCTCATCTCCTGGCTCGAAACTCCTTTCGGTCGCGTTTCTATCGTACCAGAGTTTTCTCTTATCTCTGCTAGTAGTCATGTTTTTGACGGCCAGCTCTTGGCAACGTTTTAACCGATTCATCAGTTTGAAAACGTATTCAGTGACTAATTCATGTTCTTGACTCTCTCCCGTCCATTGTTCAAACAACAATGTTTCCGGCGTTCTCAAATTTCTCCCGAAAACTAGCTCCGCGGGACTGAATCCCGTCGATTCGTGGGTCACTGTTCTTAAAGCTAACAGTGCATGGGGTAAGTTTGCCTCCCAATCACTCCCATTTTCGACACACATCGCCTTCAATAATCTCTTAACTGACCTGTGAAATCGCTCGATTAAATTCGAGGAAGGGTGACACACGCTCGAATGTCTTAGCCTTACACCGAATTTCTTCAGAAAAGCAGTAGTTAAATTAGAAGTAAAGCTACGCCCCAAATCTGTCTGGATTTCCGACGCGTAACCTACACGGCTGAAAATAGTTGTCAAAGCTTCAATTACCGTTTCCGAAAGCATATCTGCAATTGGAATCGCTTCTGGGTATCGGCTATACACACATATGGCGGTCAACATGTATTTATTTCCCTTTTTGGATTCTGGCAAGGGGCCAACTAAATCAATTGATAGTTTTGAAAATACCTCTGAAATTATCGGTACAAGTGTCAAAGGGGCCTTTTTTGCTCCCCCGATCTCCCTACGCGCTGACACGCGTCGCATGATTTTACAAAATTTTCAGACTCCCTTATTACATTGGGCCAAAAAAAGTATCTCAACAATTTGTCTTTCGTTTTCTTCTCTCCCAGATGAGCCGAAATGCCCTCATGGCACGCGATTAAAAGACCCTGTCTAAACTTCAGGGGTACGACTAATTGTATCCTTTCATTTCCCCGGTGGTCGTATGTTTTCCGTACTGTTACCGAGTCCTTATACTCGTAATGCGACTTCTTTAACTCTGCCCTTTTCCTAACTTCGCTTAAAGTGTCATCCGTTTCTTGTTCCCTTTTAAATTCCTTCTTCCCCACCTGGCTTAATCCTATGCTCAAGTCCTCCACTAGATCGGGTAACAATAAACCCTCTTCGTCTTCCCCCAAATCCCCATTCATTTCCCTTGAACTGGTTTCGTCGTCTATAGGTTTTTCCCGTGTATCCGCGCTGTCTCTTTCGACTCGGGACTTCTCTTTTTCGCGTCTTTCCCCTTCGTCGGGTCGGACTTCAATCCTTCTGGTTTCGGTTTCGCCTGACTCCGTGTTATCACGGCGTTTAAATTCTGGGCATTATCGCTCTTAATTTTATCGATCAATTTTTGAGTTTCGTTCCCCAGTATGTAATAAGACATGTCTGATTCTGCGTCTGCTACTATGGCCTTTGTTTTTATGCTCCCCAATCCGTCCAATTCTAACGTTACATCAGCCGTCGGCAAACAACGTAAATCGTTCATTAGCGGTTGTCTCACCCACACAACCATACCATCTAATTGCTCCGGCTTAATGAATCTGCTTGAGACCACATCGGAACAACTCCCACTGTCCCTTAATACAGTGATTTTCTCTCCATTAATTAAGGCATGGCTTAAGTAGGGTTTGAAACCTTCCTCGAGATCAATATTTCCGCTAACGTGATGAACTTTAGCAACGGTTTTTTCGGCCCTTTTGTTTTCAGGACAATTGGCCCTCAAGTGCCCAGTTTTGGAACAAATAAAGCACTTACTCCAATTTTTACGTTCGAAGACTTTTTCCCTTTCTTTATTTGTGTCCCGCTCACGCCAGTTGAGTTTACTTTCGGAACTCCTATCGCGCGATTTATCTTCATACTTAGGCCTTTCAGGTTTCCTATCAAGCGTGGGTCTCGTGTTCCACGTTTTTTTGGACACTCCTTTTATTGCCTCGTATTCGTCTAGTGCCGTAGCGAGCACCAAGGGATCTTTATAATTCGCCCACGAATCAATAAAATGCTCTTTCAAATCGACCGACGCGCGTCGTTTGATCTGATCAGTGATCAACAAGTCTTTTAATTCAGAAAATTGCGTAATCCCCAAACCGTTAATCCATCCTTCAAGAAAACTATTCAATTCGAATATGAGATCTCTCCACGGGTTTCCTGGATTACGCGTATGTTTATTCAATTTTTGACGGTACGCTTCCGCACTCAGCCTGTACCGGGCTAATAAAAGCGATTTAACATGTTCAAAATTGTCAATTTTTTGAGCTGGTTCGCGTAAGATTAATTCTGCAATTTCCACCGGCAATAATGCTAACAAGTGCGTGACGTATTCATCTTGCTCTATTCCGGACCTATTCGCCTGTCGCTCGAACAAATTCAGGAATAATGTTATGTCGGATCGTTCAGGATCGAAACGATGCATAATAGTTTTAAGAGGTAATCTAACGGATCTTTCGGAACCGCTGCTTACCGTAGAATTTCGCCTTTCTGAACTCTGCGTTAATTTTAGCTGTTCTAAAGTAAACGCCCTTTCCTTATCTTTCTCTCTCTCTTCCCTAACTGTCTCTTCTCTCTCTGTTTCCTCTCTCTCTCTCTTCTCTCTCTCTTTCCGCTCTCTCTCTCTCTTTTTTTCCCTCTCTTTCTCTTTTTCTGCCGTGATGCGTTCTTCCCTATCCTTCACGATGTACCCTGCCTGTACTAACGTCAGTTCCTCGTCGTATTTTTCTGCTGCTTCAATTTTTTCGATTATCATTGCCATATTGTCTTGTTCATCTATTTCCACCCCTAAAACTTCCGCGAGATTCTGTAAATCCGCTTTCCTGCAGTACTTCAGTGAATTTAACTTCGACATGACTACGGTGTGTTGAAATAATACAAACGGAAACTATTCGTTTTGTTTATCAATTTAGAAGTATATGAACCTTACACCTCACAATAAATATTTTACCACTAAACACACAATATAAATAAACATTTCAAATGCATAACCAATATGTAAAAATAATTTTATGATTTTTCAAAGGATTTTCAGAATTTCTATATTCTCGTGCCAAACGTAAAGCAAAAACTAAAATTCAAAATTTTAAAGCTTTAGAGTCCCTATACACACAATATGAAAACAATAAGTAATTTTTCAAATACTATAGGCAAACTACATTCCCAGTATTTCTCAAGAACTGAACACTCTCTGCAACCTTTATCAAAATGCATCTATACTATTTAGGGTAAAAGTTTAATTTACTCTGTTTGTCATTTAGCAATCCAGCATGCATCAAAAATTCTCTTTATACAATCACTCATCAAAATATATTTCTTACACATTACTCTTACATTATATATTCGTCATATAAGAAAAAAAAAAAAATTACTGGGAATTTTTTTTTTTTTTTTTTGAGTAGTTATGAATTTAGCCTATCTAATCCTTTCTGCATTCCAAATATTACAAATACTGATAAAGATAACATAACATATAAATTTGCATTAAACGTTAGTTTTCAATTAACTACACATTATTGATTTATCATAATCTTAGTATTTTCATTTACCTCAAAATAAAAAAGTTTCTCATATTTTTATTTAAACAGCATTTTAACATCCTATCAGTATGATAAATAATAGTTTAAGAGCCACTCAAAATGAAATGAGCTTACCTGTTGCAGTTGTTGCTTGAAGTATCTTGTCTGGGGAACGGTCCGTTATGGCACTCCGCGGGTGTCGTCCACTGTAGCTCAAGGGCTCGTATCGGGCGTGTTGCGTCCCACTGTTTGTCGTCCAAGGTCCACCTTGCACTGTCTCGAAGCACTGTCTAGTTGATCTAGATGAACTGTCTCATTGCCGTTGTTCTGGATGAACTGTCTTTCGTTCTGGACGAACTGTCTTTTGTTCTGGGTGAACTGTCTTTTGCTCCCGAAGGGCTGTCCTTCTGTCTTCCTCAGAACTGTAGTTTCGATTCTTTCGGCTGCCTCTCGAGTTGTCGTCAGAAACTCCGGGTGTTCGCCGTCTGTTTCCTCCTGGGCTTTCCTCTAATAACAATTATTCTTGCTGAAAATCTTCTAGCTGCCACCAAGTTGTAACGGAGCCGATGTCGTAAGGTGGTGTGGTAGCGGGCAACTTCAACGGCCTAGTCTTATCAATATCGAAAAAATATTTTATTGTTTCACAAACAATTAAATAAGAATTTCTTGATTAAATAATTCATAATTACAACATTTTTCATATAAGGGTTCGAGTTCAGCTGACAATAATATATTTATAGAATCAAATCCAGTCCTCGAATAATAGATCGCTTTCAGTATAGTCAGTCTCTTACTTATCCAATGTCCACTATTTTCGAAGATAGAGCTCGCGATGCTCGACAGGAATGTCGCACTTTTGTAGGTGTTTAACCGAGGTTTAGGAACCTCCGATCTTCAACTCCTTGATGGAGATATCTTAACAGCCACACCTGGCTTTCGCTTTTCTGTGCTTCGGAGTATGCCCCGATGCCGTCGACCCGTGAGAGATTTCCACTCTGCACGACCAGAAACACCTTGAAGTCTCAACTTCAACAGAAGGGAAAATTAAGCTCCCGAGAATGCTCTCGCATCCTCTTTTATCAGTTTCGTTTTTCCGTCTAGGACCAAAGCCACTCCCATTAGCCACTCACCATCCGTGGGCCATGATCTCATAGGCCAGCCCTTTCTCTATAGGCTGCCGTCAGGAACTTTCGCGTCCGGCTTCATCTCTGGTTTCACTTTCTACTTTCCCACGGGAACGAGGCCCTCGTGAACATCAAAAGAATATTTCTCTCGCTAGATAAAAGAGTTCCTTTCACCCTAGTGTCATCTGTGAAGATTGATAGAAATTGAAGTATTTGTTTCATGTCTAGCGACATTTTCTAGGACTCTGAAGAAATTTGGAGGCTAGGTGAAAATACATTAGCTTCCCTATGCTGGCTTTTGCCTTGTAAATTGAGAGTTCCAATGTGAGATATCGTCGAATTCTCACAAAATGAATTATTATTGTTATTTATCGACTATATCAGGCTACTCAAGTTAAAGATGACCGATTTACTGCGGTGTACAAAGTAGATACAGGGGTAGGTACAATAGGCATGATTGGAGTGAGAATAAATATAAAAGCGCGGCGGAACGTTTTAGGGGACAGGCTATAAAATTTTGGTTCATGCAGCTCTCTTACCTGAGGTAATGGGAAAATTATAAATATGTGCTATTTTTGAAGGCAAAAGAACTAAGAACCAGGTATAGCATTGTAATAGAAGCCTATTCCGTCCCCCCTCTCCCCCCCCCACACAAATTTTTCCAGTCTAAATGACCGAAAGTCAAAATTCTAAAATATTTTCCCTTTATTTATTTATTTTTGTGCACAGGAATCAAAATAAGACGAAATTGTTTTTTGAATTGACGGTATCGAAAATAACAATAAAATAGTGAAATTTCGTTATCTTTCACCTTTTGAATTTCGGATTTTTCAGGTCTGCAGAACCCGAAATAATGCCAAAATTGTAAACTTAATTTTCAAAAATGCAATTTTTTTAAAATTATTTCATTAGAATCTACAGGATCAGAATTATTTCCAAAATAATAAAATTTTCATCTTTATTTTTCCTCCTTTCCATAAAAGTTTTTCCAGCCTGGAGGAACAAAATAACAACTAAATTGTTACGATTTCATTTTTTCTTTTCAGTTCGCAGATCCAAAATAGTAAAATTTCCATTTTGTGTTCTTTAGACTTCGATAGTTGGATTTTTCGGGTTTGCGGGCGCGAATTTGTAAAATTAATAAAGCGGAAAATATGATTTTTTTCTGTTTTATTTTTGAAGCCCTAAAAATATAACACAGGCTTGCGAAATTGAAGTTTTTGAAAAATACAACAGAAGGTTTCGCTGATTTTTATGTTTGGTGTGCTGATTTCGAAGATGACCACCATTTTTTCCCATGACGTCAGGATTTTTTGTAAAATCGATATCTATATTTTTGCTAAAATTCTATTTGAAAAGGACACGTCTCGAACAATTTTGCATGTACTATTTGGCAACAGTGGTTTTTATCCATTTTAACCTATGTAAAATAATCGATTCTTGGTGAGGCAAAATGATTTTTCAGAAATCGACTATATTTTTATAGGTTTAAATGGATGAAAACCACTGTTGCCAGATCGCACGAGCCGCCTCTGGTCGAGAGAAAAACAGAAAAGTTCCCTTGAACTTTTTACTAGGGTGGAGCGCTCGCCTATGGGGGAAAAAAAAATTTCTTCAAATCAAAATTGGCCGGGGTGGGAAAGTTGCTCTATCCGATCCTCATTCTGAATATAAATATCTTTGAAAAATATTAATATTAAATACTGCCCCAAGGTCATTGAATATTGAGAAAAAACGTAAAAGCGCTCGGCTATGGAAAATATTTTTTTTTTCCAAATCAAAATGAGGCGGTGTGGGAAAGTTGCTCTATCATATCCTCATTCTGAATAAAAAATATCTTTGAAAAATATTAATATTAAATACTAGAGATGCAACGAATATTCGGCCCATTCGGCCTGTCTGCCGAATATTCGGCTTCGGCCGAATATCAAGTGCATTATTCGACCTTGGCCGAATAATACTGTAATAAATGTTTTTATATTTACACAGGATATATTTTTTAATTTGACAATTTATATTCATCCTACATAATGAAAATTTTATTTGAAATTAACTAACACTTTTTTTCCATTAACTTTCATACTTCGAATGGGTTTTATCTACCCATTTTTATATAAGGGGCTAATTTAGGAATCATGTTAAAAAAATTTTATGCTGTATCAGTAAGTACAAAAAGTATCTGTAATAAGCTAACATAATCTATTAAATTTAAAATTAATCTATTCAAAATTGATTTAATACAGCTGCACAAGCTAATTCAAAATTTTTTTTAATCGTAATGTGGAGTTTAACATTTAACCCTTGTTACATGAAAAAATATTTCTTTCAATAATATTTTGAATTGTACCTATAAAGAACATAAATATATGATTGATTAGATATAGATGTATTATATGTATGAGATATTTAAGTCGTATATGTTGCAAATTGCAATACTTAAGGGGTTTTTTTTTTTTTTTTTTAGTAAAATACGCTTAAAAGTTGAATATAATTTAAGTGATTTTTTTAAGTCTGTTATTATTTCTTATTAAATAATGAAAGAAATGTAAATACTAAATTCTTTTGAATTGGTATGCATTTAAGTTTTAGATATTTTTTTCAAGAATAGCATTGTAATGCCTTAAAAAACAGTTAAAATGTTTTCGATAAACGTAGATTGTAATGCAGAAATAATTTCGCAGGTGATAGTCTATTTCTTTCTTTTTTTTTTTTTTTTTCGTAAATGTTACCTGCTTCTGAAAATAATCTCTCATTATATATGGTACTTCCTGGTGCAGAAAGGTACTTTTTGGCTAATTGTGAAAGGTTTAGAAAGTCTTTCGAATTTTTCACCCACCACTCCAAAGGACACTGTTGTCTTTCTTGTAGTGGCTGGGAAAGAAAAGTACTAATTTCTTTTACTTCTTCACATTGAAGGGCACGTTCTATAGAGGCTTCACTGCTGACAGTAAAAAAAAAAATAATAATAATAATAAAGATAAATAAAAATTTTGTTAATTGTGAGCTTTATAAAGTTTACAATGATTTCTTTCCACAATTTTTGATTATATTTCTTTCACCCTTTCTATCAGTGGTTTTTCTTAAGATACTAAGATTTCTTATTTTTTATTTTATTTCATCTGAAAGCTGACACTTATGTTTCCTAGTACTTTTAAAATTTTGTCATTATTTTAAAATGTAACAACAACACACATAATATCTATTAAAATGTAACTAGACAGTACCTGATGAGGAACTTTTGCTAAGAATTTTTTTTTTTTTTTTTTTTTTTGGGGGGGGGGGGTCTGAATTATATTATTGAGGCAATTTTTAGGCCGAACATAGCCGAATATTTTTTCAGAGTAAAATAATGCTTTAAAAAATTAAAAATTTGTATATAAATAATTTTTTAAAAGAAAACAATACATTTTAATTGTGAAATATACAAGAATTGTGCATATATTGCATACTATATTTTGTTTTTAGGCAAAAATAAGTCCATTATTCGGCGGCCGAATAGGCCGAATATTCGGTATTCGGTTATTCGGCCAAACCACTATTCGTTGCATCACTATTAAATACTGCCCCAAAGTCATTGAATATTGAGAAAAAACGTAAAATTTTCTCACATTTTCTCATTTTTTTCCTCAAATATACAAACTATTTTATTAATTTGATTTAAAAGGATGATCATCGAATTATTATTATTGTTATTATAAATTTATAGTAAAATTATGTAATATTTATATCAAATTCGCTTTTATTATGCTTACTCAACGACTATACTTTTTTTTAATATATGAAATTTGGGTAATTGTAATTGTTTTATATTTTTTACTTAACCTGTGTAAAAAAATATAATTTGAAATTATTCTTAAACTACAGCAGAGTTTCCCCCAGACAGTTTCAGGAGGGTGCTGCACCCTGCCTGCCCTTAGATTTACAAAATAGCACCCCTCTTGCCCCTCATTAAAAAAATTAGCTCCCTTGTTGCCCCCCACTTGAAAAAAAGTGCCTTTACTCCTTTGTTTATTAAAAAATTTACTTGCATAATAAAAATTGACTCATTGCTGTCTTTAAAATGGTTTTCTGTCTATTAAATATTAAAAAGTAGTTTTAAAAAAATCAAAAGAATACCTTTAAAAGTTTCAAGAAATGCCCTTATGAATCCAAAACATGCCCTTCGGAATCTAAAAATGCCCTTTTCCCACAAACAGCACCCTGCCCTTTTTTAAACCTGGGGGAAACTCTGCTACAGTAATAAGATAAAAATAATTTACTATTGCAATTTACAAGCAATGGAGTTACTATTTTATAGTAGTCCATACTGTTTTTTAGTTTCAAAAACTGCCTTTTTTTCCGAGACTCTAGACAAGTTTTAATGAATTCAACGCATCTCAAAGGATCACAAACAGCAGAAGAAGCCTCCGTAACAAGTTTCACATATCTTTCAGTGGCTTGATTGTGACAAGGGAATAGTTTAATCTTAGGTAAGGTGTCTTCATTTATTGTCTTTGGATTTAGGATACATTTTGTAAGAATGTTATGATCTAAGAACTTAGTTAATGGTGGTTGTATCACGGTCACTTCAACCCAATTTATAGAATCTATATAGACTTTGGCTTCAAAATTTATCCGTATGTAAAGAATTTCTTGACTTTCGAGATTTTATTGTTCTGCGTAGTGCCAAAGGTCTTACATAGTATGTAAGAGCGTTGGCACTACACATAATAATAAAATCTTGAAAGTGAAGACATTCTTTACGTACGTTCAACTTACCTGAGATCACGTACGTAAAGAATTTTTTGACTTTCGAGATTTTATTATTCTGCGCAGTGCCACATTTATATAGTATATATGAGTGTTGGTACTATGTAGAATAATAAAAGTTTCACGAAAACAAACGATCAAGTTACCTGAGAGACCAAAGACTATATCGATTTCATAAATTAGGCAGAAGTGACCGTGACAGAACCACCATTAACTAAGTTCTTAGATCATAACATTCTTACAAAGTGTATCCTAAATCCAAAGGCAATAGATGAAGACATCTTACCTAAGATTAAACTATTCCCTTGACACAATTAAGCAGGGTTCGCAAAGCTGGGCCCAGTTCGAAAAAACCCGGTGGGTTTTTTCAGAATGGGCCCACTTGAAAAAGCCCGCTGAAAAACCCATAAAGTGGGTTTTTTCAATTTTCAGATATAATTTAAAAATTTAAACAACATATAAATTTAATGAATTTAAGTCATTTCAGTTAATTTTGAAAAAATATTAATATATAAAAGCCATTACATACAAATAAAAATGTATTTCAGCACATTGAACTACTTTACTAACATAGAACCTAGTAGGCAACCAGGGTTGGGTTTTTGACGTCAAAAACTGGTTTTTGACTTGACAGTGGTAAAAACCGTGTTTTTACCGGTTTATTCCGTCAAAAACCTATCTTTTCTATTTTCCTCCAATTTATAGTGTGAGTGTAGCATACAATACATTTGTAGATTGATTTTTCCTTGCTGTTCTTGTTATTATTATTTACAATTACTTTGTTAAATTTATTTAAAAGAAGAGCATTTCCTAAATAAGAAAAATGTAACAATACAAGCGTAAAAGGAAAGAAAAGTATTTGTCATAATTTCCACTAATATAGATTCTACTAACTGCAATGAACATATAAAAAGATAATAAAAGGTTATTATAATTATTAAATAATATTCAATATACATTTTTAATAAAATACATTAAAATTATTTTAGAGATGCAAAAATGCTGTTATATGGTGTGACAATAGATGTCAAGCAAGGACTGCGGTCATTGAATAAATTTGAATATTTTTAGATATGATATTTTAAAATGCATATCTTATGTATTTCATAAATGCAATTATGGTGATTTTCATTCTCACTTCAATAAGCAAAATCTTAAAATTTTAAATTAATAAAATTTTTATACAAGCCTGTAGGACCTGATTCAGATGAAGTCTCCCAGACTTAAAATTTAACACAACAAAACAATATTTAAGAAAAAACAGAATAGAATAATAATTTATATATGTATACATTATAGTTTTATTTTTGTTGTTAACTTTAGTGCAAATATATATGAACCTTATAGACAGACCATTACAGCATCTATATTTTTAGATATAAATTTATACCTGAATAGTCATGAAATATTTTTAACCCATTGGGGACGAGCATCACGTATACACTCGTGATTATTCCGCAATGATTATTCCTACCAGTTATTTTTCACTAAATTTTACCTTATTTAATCAAGACACTGTCTCGATACGTCTAGTCGAAAATTTCTGTTTTAAAGTACCATTGATAAAAGATTAAAAATTCTGTAAAAGACTTTTGCCGCGAATGGGATTAAATCGAAATTTATTAAAGCTACCATAAACTATTTATGTCATGTATACATTTTACTTCAAATTATTTAGGCATTATTTAAAGTGAATTGAAAGAAATAACACATTGCATATTTTTATTACATGCATATGACTGTATGTGTAAAAATCTTTTACTTTTAAAATTATTATTAGAGAGATTCTTAAATGTTTTATTTATTTTTTAATGCAGTTAACTTTTTAATTAATGGATCTGCAGGGATCTACATTTCTGCTTAAAAATAATATTTATTTAGTTTAAGGAAATAATAAGACTAAAATAAACTACTTAACAAGTATATAGTTAAAAATTGCATTTTCACATGGTTTAAAGTTTAATATTTACTTGCAAATTTTAATCTCTACAAGATTTAACTTTGAAGAACAAGTGTTATTCCTTTATCCCAAAAGATGTATGTAATTCTCAACTATTAAAATACATTTTATTTCATTTATTGCTATTTAGAAATAAAAATAATCAATGAGCAATTTGGATTTAACACTTTAAGAAAACTTATTTCTGAGGAAATATCTGAGAAAGCTATTTAGCTTTAAACAGTATACTACATTCTGCCGACTACATTTTTAATATTATACTTATGGGCTTTAGAATTTCTTCAAAAAATATATTTTTTATAGAATATGCTAAATAACGTAAGATTATTGTAGAGATCTTTTAACAGAGATGTATAAGTATTATTCTAATGCAATTCTTTTTTGTTTTTCCTGGGTGGATAAATATACTTTAGAGTATTTTTGATATTGAATATTTCATGTGAAACAACTTAATACGAAAGATAGAATGAAAAAAAATGTAAAAACAAACTACTACTAAAAAATGTGTTTTTGACAGTTTTCGACATTTTTGACAAAGAGGTTTTTGACATGACGGTAAAAACCATGGTAAAAACTGCCATGTGTCAAAAACTTGCCAACCCTGTAGGCAACACACATAGTACATAATTATAGGTATGTCTTTATATAAAAAATTCAAATCAACTATATTCATGGAAATAAAAAATATGTATTTTTAATTTCTTCTATCTTTACAAGAAGAAAGTATTAGATTCATGAAAAATTTCGACTTCCAGTTCATGATTGATTTATATGTTTTAAAAAGGTCCTGAAGACAATTTGATAGTTTTTAGAAAATGACTGTCTGTATGTGAAAAAAATTTTGTGGGTGCTCTATCTCAAGAACTAATGCACAGAATTTCACAAAACTTTTACTAACACAAAACTGAGTTAGACCTTGATGTAAACTGATGCTGATTAGTTTTTGGTGTAAACTGCCCAACAGGTGGTGCTGCTATGCTGCATTTATCTCAATTTTTGCAATAGCTTTATCTCAAGAACTAATGCATGGATTTTCATAAAACTTCAGATTCAGTTACAAGTTGTTGCTTATTGAATTTTGGTGCATATCGCCCAACAGGTAGTGCTGCATTTTTCACGATTTCAGCAATAACTCTAATCTCAAGAACTAATGTACGGATTTGAATAAAAATTTAGATTCAGTTAAACCTTGATATAAACTGGTGCTGATTAGTTTTTGGTGTACATCGCCTAAGCGGCGCAGTTGTGCTGCATTTATCTCACTTTTTGCAATAGCTTTATCTCAAGAACTAATAATGCATGGATTTTCATCAAACTTCAGATTCAGTTAGATGTTGACGTAAATTGTTACTGATCAAGTTTTGTTGTAAATTGAACAACAGGTGATACTTATATCTCCTTGTTAAATGCATCCAATTCAACAAATCTATATTTTACAATCCTCATGATGGGCATAAATTGCCATTTAATTTTGGCACTGTGATAGCGAATTTTGAATTATTAACATGATGTATGAGATAGAAGAAACTTTTGGGATTGGCACATCCGACTAGTTTACCCCTTTTTTTCTTCCTACTTATATATTTTAAATTTTAATATTCTATTCATTATTTGATTTAAAGAAAATTAACAATTTTATATCTTCTATTATATTTAAAATTAATCTGCGAGAAACACTGGCATTTAATTAATTTAAATTCATATAATTTATAACTTGTAAAATAGCATTACAATTATATTGTACATAAGAGAACAATGTATTTTTTTATGTATAGTGTATATAATATATAGAAAATATAGTATACAATAATGTAATTACGCATGTATTATACTTTTGAAAAAACCCGATTTTCCCCGGGGAAAATTGGGTTTTTCATGAAAAAACCCATGTGGGTTGGATTTTTTCAGAAAAACCCGGGTTTTTGCGAACCCTGCAATTAAGCCACTGAAAGTTGTGTGACACTTCTTACGGAGGCTTCTTCTGCTGTTTGTGGTCCTTTGAGACGCCATGGATTCATTAAAACGTCTGGAGTCTCGGAAAAAAAATGCCAGTTTTTGAAACCAAAAAACAGTATGGACTACTATAAAATGGTAACTTTACTGCTTGTAAATTAGTAAATTATTTTTACCTTATTGCATTAGTTTTTTAAGAATAATTTCAAATTATATTTTCTTACACAGGTTAAGTAAAATATGTAAAACAATTACACTTACCCAAATTTCATATATTTAAAAAAAGTATTGTCGTTGAGTTAGTATAATAAAAGCGAATTTGATATAAATATTACATAATTTTATTATAAATATATAATAATAATAATAATAATTCGACGATCATTCTTTTAAATTAAATTAATAAAATAATTTGTATGTTTGAGGAAAAAAATTGGAAAATGCACAACTTTTGCGTTTTTTCTCAATATTCAATGACCTTGGGGCAGTATTTAATATTAATATTTTTCAAAGATATTTTTTATTCAGAATGAGGATATGATAGAGCAACTTTCCCACACCGCCCCATTTTGATTAGGAAAAGAATTTTTTTTTTCCACAGGCGAGCGCTTTTACGTTTTTTCTCAATATTCAATGACCTTGGGGCAGTATTTAATATTAATATTTTTCAAAAATATTTTATATTCAAAATGAAGATCTGATAGAGCAACTTTCCCACCCCGGCCGATTTTGATTTGAAGAAAAAAAAATTTCGCTCCACCCTGCTTTTTACATCAAATTATTGAGCAGTTTTTAGAAAAAAATCATCAACATACTATTTTAATTTGTTTTTATTAAGGTAACGTACATAAAACAGACGACTGACCAAGAGGAGCAAATATTATGTATGTGTACATGGAAGTTTCAAACAGTTTAAACCGAGCAAAAAGCAAAACAAAATAAAAAAATAAAGTTTCTGTTTAATTACGTATTCTTTTTCTTTTAAAACTTCTTTTTGACGTTCTTCTTTTATGTTCAATCTCAGGCCTATCTCGTGTTAACGTCCAACAGCAGTCGGCTAGCATGTTCTTGTCCCATCTTCCTTGATATTTGCACTCCATATCTTTGATGTCTTGATGGAACCTTTAACGCTGTTCTTCGCTGACTGATCCTAAATTTTCGGGGAAAAGTTCACATGTGAGTGAAGGAAAAGTATTTTGACACTCGTGGAGCAACCCAACGCTTGAAAAATTTCCAGCATATTCATTTATAGTCAGGATCCTTGTAATTACACAGAAATTTACTGACGATATCATTGAAGGCAACCCAAACTTCTTTTTCCTTTGTTGTCATGCTAGTCTCAAATTCTTTATCCTTCATAAGCTTGCGGATATTTGGATTAACAAAGTTTCCCTCTTTCAACTTGACTTCGGATAAACCTGGAAACTTTTTGGAACAATACAATCTTTGGCTCAACTAAGCTGTTCCAAATCACACTCTCGGTGCTTGTTTTAAGATTGTGTTTTCAGTCATTCTTTTTTGACCTAATGTTGAAACTTATCGATAAGTTTCAACAGCCGCGATCGCGGCTGTAACACTCACAAATGAAACATGGGTACTTTGTGCATCTGCCTTGTTGACCAAAAAGCATGGAGATACCTTTCAAATCACCGCAAACAGTCCAACCAAGGTCGGCGTATTTTATCTTGTTGAGGACGAGAGCCAGGTTTTGGTTTTCGTAGTGTTCTTTTAAATGCACCGAGAGTCCAACTGGTACAGATGCATACTGGCTTCCGTGATGAAAAAGGACAGCTTAAAGACTCCTTAGACGATTAATTTATAAACAGCTTCCATTAATCTTTATCGTAGGCGATATTAAAATTGCTCATCAATCCGGGAACATCAGAATAATTGACTCAGGTTCTCCTCTTCCTGAAAGTAATAACTAACAATTTCCTTTTCTTGATTCCTGTACCAGTAAAAAGAGTTCCTTTGGCCAATAAGTTTTTTTTGTCAATCTTGAGCCCGCAATTCAGCTGTCTCTTTTTCTCTTTCGAAAGGCTTAGATCTCTAGTCAGATCATTAAGTTCAACCTGACAGAAGGACTGAAGTGAATCGCTTTTAGAGGGCTTATATTCGGTGATGAACTTCTCTAGCTATGAACTTCTGGATGTTCCGAGTTTGAAGTCTCCGAAGAGAAGACTGGCATTTCAATTGGAGGTAAAGGCACTGGCACATCAGGACCTCGAGGAACAGGACGAGTTGTATGGCCGATGGAATTTTCATAAAAATCAAAGTAAAATTGAATTTTTCTAGAAAATTTGACGTGATAGAATTTTATTATTTTTTTAAAATTAACTCCAAAAAATACATAAAGTTCAGCTATCAATTCCCTTGTATTTTTTCCATCGCAGGCCTGTGTAATCAATGCCGAAACCGCGATGTTTTAGCTTTATTTTTCTTATATTCCATCATTATTTTAAACTAGTAAATCTGCAGATCAAGAGCCTCAACGTCATCTCTGCAACTCATTGTTTTTATCAAACTTTGCGTAATATTAATCTTTCTACAAAAACAAAATTTAAACTATTTAAATTACACAAACATTTATAAAAGGAAAAAAATATTTCGATGGTTTCAGACATTAAAAGCGTTAAATTAAACACGTTGTTATGTAAGGATATTCTGAAATTCTCACGAGCTACTTATTCTAGTAATTTTTATATAATAAAGCAAATTTCTTCAGGGGGGCTCTGCCCCCCTGAACCCCCCGTTGTGTAATTTATTTTGCATTTGTAATTTTCTACTGATTGAGTTAATGATTACCCTATATCTTAGATTTCTTTTTACACTGCGATTTATAAGGATAAGCAATAATTCGGTCAAGCATTTCACGTTATCCTAATATCCATACAGCAGTATTTACTTGCCTGCTAACCACAAATACCTGTATCTAATGGATAAAGAACTTTTGGAAATGTAAACTGAAACATCTAATTTAGAAATCTAATACCTTTATAAATTTTGTTTATAAAAAAATAATTTTGATTACCATTCTGCAATATTTATATCTAAGATCTAATCTAAATATCAAAAAATGTACTCGATAGCATTAACTTACTAAAATCACCCTAAAGTAGGGGGGCTTCTAAACCTAACAGTTAATAATTCATCATCGTTAAATAGATAAACATGATTTGGCGCCTTTAAGTATTTTTTGTGATTTTCTTTTAATAGTATTTACATTTAATTTAAAATCGTGATGTTACAAATACCGTTGAAATTTGACGCAAACCTATGTTCAGGTCAAATTACGAAAGGTTAACTAACATTTCATTTCCCTTAGCCGGACTTTCTGTTTCATTTTTCGTAATAAGGATTATTTTAATAATTTAATTTATTTTACACTCTACAAGCTGTTACACGGACGTTGTTCACGTAGCATTAAAATAGAGATAAATGCATTAAGTAAAACATTTCACTCCCCACCAGACATACCAAGTCTCAAGCTTTTTGCACATCACTATTATCTTAGAGAAAATGTTCTTTTAAATCGCGCAAATGTTTCAATTAAATAAAGTAACATTTTCTGTATTAAAATACTGGTATCCAGAACGCCGGAGGCTTGGCTGCTCTGCTCCTCTTAATAAAAACATATATGATTAACCAACACTTTATCACATTTTATAGGAGACAATACGGAATTTCTTATTTGTATGGCCTTACATATATCTCAGTCATAAAAATGTAAAATTTTGTGCCAATTAATGCACGCAATTGCGAAAATGAAATCGAAAAGAATGAGAAAAGGAAGGCCAAGTAAAATCGTGTAAATCGAGGAATCTTTCTTCGTAGTGCTGGGAAAATACTGCTACAAAAACTATTTTAGGTGGTATTTGGTGTGAAATGTTTATATGTATTCATTCCTGTCCTATATATCCTTTTTTTTATTTTTATTTGCTTATTCCATTTTTCTTTTGCACGTGAAAATCTTACAAATTAAAATTAACTCTTTGGGAATTGTTATTCACTTTTTTTTGGCAACAATAAAGTTTATAAAATTTAACAGAATAATGTCAGTTTATTCTGTATGAAAATAACGAACTTTTTCATTTATAATCAAATAGTTGAATAAATAAATGAAAATATTATTCTATATAGTATATAAATACTATTTTCATTTCTGCGTTTAAATAAATCTATATGCAAATATCTATACAAAGGCATTCATTAATTCATTCCTTTTGCTTTGATTTGACTTCAAAAAACCATACATACTTTCACATTTATGATATTTTTAGATGAGATGCTGTTGCTACGCAACGGTTAAAAGAAAAAATGAAATATAAGTAAATTCATAAAATAAAATGTTTTATATTATTCGAACACATGTATAAAATTCTATCATAAGTTATACACCTAATTTAAAAGCTCTGACAAATGTTTTGACAAAATTGCAAACTAATAACAATAATTTAATACTCTTATTTAAAAATTTCAGCATCCAAAATTTACCATTTAAATCTATTATTCATATGAGCGATTTCTTTCAACAAATGAAAATTTGAAAATCGTCTGACTTCCCATAGAAAAGCATTATATCACAAAATAAAATGTTCTGTATATTCCGAACGAATGAACCAAATTTAACCCAAAACTATACAGCTAAATCCGGGGAGCTCATCAACATGCCCAGGGAATTTCAAGCCGATCGGATGCTTTTTGCGGCAGTTATCGCGGAACAGACAGACAGACTAACGGAAACCAAAACTTTTCGTGTCTCCACAGTAAGCCTTCACTGACGTTTCGGCAACAACAGGCAACACTTGTACCCCAGCCTAAGTACTAGTGTTGCCAGCCCGGAGTCGGAATAGGAGCCAGTCGTTAAAATATCCCGGAGTCGGCCATTTTTCTCACCGACTGTGCAGCCCTGGTTTTAAGAGCTGACGCGAAACTATTAATGCAAAATTAGTCATATTACAGTGAAAGTAATTTAACAACAAAACTAATTTTAAAATTTTTTATAGCGATTCTTCATAAAATCGGATCTAATGTCGGTTGAGAATAACAATAGAGATATCGTTAGACTAGAGATATCGATAAAAAATTTATAATGCTGTTACAATCGAGTTGGCCATAATATCGATTAAATCGATAAAAACTATCGACATCGCCCATCACGATTTCAGATTCTCTATTCAGACAAGTTTTCGCGTGTTCTCAATATCAAACAAGAGTTACAGTATGACTTCAAAAATCCGGCATCATCGGGAGCGACCTTTGCCGGATTTTTGAAGGAATATCAAAAGTAGTACTATATTCTTAATGGGGCCTTTAGCCATAATTTAATTCATTATTAAGTTGATAATTATGTAAGAAAAAGAGAAAATTAAATGTAAAAGAAGAAAAAATCTTCCTTTAATTGATATTTTCTATGTTACAGAAAAAAATTCTAATAAAGAATTAAATTATTTAATTATTTCTTCAGTTGTAATTTCGGAAACATCGATATCAAATTTGTTTGCTTCAATTTTTTGGTCGTTCTTTAACGAGTTTTTTGTATTTTATACAACTGAAGAATGTCTATTTCAGAAATACAGTCTTGATTCTCTAAAGCATATATTAATTCTCCAGTCAAATTTATGAATCTTTTTGGTGACACCTTTTCTTCTACCGGTTGTTCATCCTCGTCTTCTGTGCTGCTACTTGCATTATCGGCGGTTCTATTTAGCTCAGCGTCAGCGATCTCGCTGTCAGTTAAATTATTCGTTGTTGATGCATTTTCGTCATTGCGTATCCAATCATCTATATCTATTTTTCGACATTTAATGCATACTACTCAGATTTTGCGTGTTCAATCAGGTCATAAATTGCGGCCTTTTCACGGGAAACATGAAAACCTGAAAATTATGCCTCATCATTGATGTCGCCGTTGCCGAAAATTCGTTCCGGCCATATATTGATTGTGCCATGTATTCGCCAAAGTTGTTTATGTTGCTAAGCAATGGTGCAGCTCCCAGAAAATTTGTTCAGAAAATAATCGCCTCTGGCAAATGAAAAAAAAATAAGTCTAATATTCGTTTTTTGCATTTTTATTTTCAATTTTAAAATTTTTAATAAAGAATTGCTATTTTTTCTTCTCCCATAACTTGAAAGTGCAAAAGAAAAAGGAAGGGAAAAGATTGTTTTGATGCCGGATTTTTGGAATTGCCGGATTTTTGAAGTCATACTGTATTCGTATACAAGCCAACTGGCATTAGTGATGAACCGATTCGAGATCTTTTATGAATCGGAACGTTAGTTTTCGAGAACGTTTCAGAATCGAATGATTCATTCGAATACTTTACACTCGAGTGTTGTTTGCACTGAAAATGAGAACTACCCTAGGCTTCAAATTAAGCGAGGGGCGACATTCCAGCTGTTTTGCTCTACAGACGGATGTTTAGTCTACGCAAAATCACTTTTTTTTTTCTTTTTTTAATGATCACGATTTATTTTTACATGCAGGGTATTCAAAAAAGATGAGAAAATGACTTTTAGTCTCCTTCAGTCAATCAAATCTCAAATGTGTAGTGTATTCTCTGTAATCACCTTTCTTTTGTTAATGTTGACGCGTTGTAATACACAGCTCTTATCTTTTTCATATTTTTAAGTTCTAAAAAAAGATTGGGATTGTCATAACGTTCCCTTTTTCACATAACTTTTATGTTGAAATTTTCCTTTTAAGTTACTTTAGTTACATTTAATTTTAAATTTCGTTTATTGTTTTTAATTTATTATAATTATGTAAAACAAAAAAAAGATGAAACCAGGCAGTAAAAGATCAGAAGAGTTACTTCAAAGAAGAAAGGAAAGACTAACTTTGTTAGTTGCCAAGTTAAAGAAAAAAAAAAAAGACTTGGAATTCTTTGGAACAATTTTTAATCTTAATTTACATTTAAAAAAACTGCATCACATAATTCTTTTCAGGCTGTAAATGATTCAGGCGTATCTGCAAAAGAAAAGCGGGATATTGGTAAAAGTCTTATCATTGAATTTGAGTTCCAACATCTTATTTAATGACGGAAGTTCTGCGACTAAATAAGGCGACGGCTACTATTCAGGAAAAGGCTCAAATTCCAGGGCACGCGGGATCCTTATAATAAAACTCGATATTTAATATGTGATACATTTAAATATCAATATTCCAGAAAAGTAAGCTTGGCCGTACGCAGAATATTTGTCAGGGGTGGGGGTGGATGGTATCTAGTTAGTAGTACATTTTCTTAAGAGTGCCGACAAGGAAATCAGAAGATAGCCATTGCTCCTTTCTGCGTTTTGAAATTTAATTAAGCAAATAATTTTCTTTATCTGATAAAATTTTCTGTATCTATTAAAATGATCATATATAATTTCTTTTGTCTACATCACTTTTTTTCAACTAATATGTAGCGTACAACGATGAATGAAGTATTATTGGGTAGGAAATTTTGCCCACATTAGATGTTGTATATTGAATTTTCGTTATATTTTTAGGTTAAGTATCAGCATGTATATTATTTTTGATGTCAGCAACCTTTATTTCTATGCACATACAAAACGCACAATGATGAATGGGGTAATATAATATACGAAAGTTTTTTAAACAAGCTTCTTACATACTACTCTCATATTTCTTTAAAACAAGTAGTTTCTCTCTATTCAAAAAAAAAAAAAAAAAGTAACTAACTCTGTCACCGCCGGTTTTGAATTTTTTGTGACCGGAGGTCTTTCTTCGTTAATATTAAGAAAAATATTGCATAAAATCGGTGGTATTATAGAGAAATGTCCGATAAACACGATGATGCAGACAGTTTTCAAATCGAAGAATTATTTTAAGATGCATTTAATGTTAAAGTTGATCAAAATCGTTCCATTAAAAAAGTTTTATAGGAGCAAAAACAATACATAGGAATTTAATAATTTTTAGATCATTTTATACATTAGAAGTTCTAGGTGTGCAGACTGCATTTATTTTTTTAATTTGACTCATTTTTTGAGGTTTTATTTTTATTTTAAAGTGGTATATAATCCCCGTCAAAAATGACGAAAAGTGAATTTTTTAAAAAAAAGTGATAAATCTTCAAAACAGTACACAGTAAAAAAAAACGGTAAAAATTACAGCTGATTTGGCTGTGAATCGCTAAAATACAGCGTTTTATTAACTTCCGTATCGATTTACAGTAAACTGCTGTTATTTCAACAATGGCAAAACCGCCTGGACTGCATTCCAGATGAGATACCTGCCCTACAGGCACACTGTCAAGCCAAAGCAAAGTAGTGTCGTACGAATGTTAGCGTCGGTGTGAATATGTGCCTATTATGAATTCAAAATGGCGATTTTGGATACTTATATGCAATTCTGGATTACATATTTAAAAAAAAATCAGAGTAAGTTTTATTTTTATGTTTATTCGTATCATTGATTTAATAACTGTATCAAATAGGCAGTTCTCTTATATAATGTAAGATACAAATTTTGTATTTGCGTACATATATATAAACGTTGACTGACAGTAGCTTTGAATCATTTGTATAAGGGTTAAATATTTTGTCTTAAATTATAACAAAAGAGAATATTTCCAATTTACATTTGAAAAAATTATTATTTTTCTTTTCTTTTTTCCATCATAGGACTTAGTTATTATTTACTTATGTGTCAAAGTACCAGATTTAAAAAAAAAATCAATATTTTTGAGATATGTTTTGCTTTGCTATTATATATTTTTCGCAATTTCATTTTTTCCGTTATTTGTATTTTAACATACCTTACTAATCTAAATTATACAATATTTTTTAATTGTCTAAAAGATTTAAGTGCGCTTTTTGTACTAATTTAAATGTTTTTATTTATTTAATGTATTATTATAGTTTATTAAAATTTCAAAAACAATTTTACGACTTATGGTCCGATTTACCGTCGGAGTTATTCACATTTCATAGATGCTAGTTTTTTACGCGCATTTCTTTACATTTTTTATATGTAATTTTTAAATCATTTATTGTGTGTAAGCTGGATACACTTCTTTATTGATCCATAAAATATTCCAAGAGTTTGCTTACTATTGTCGTAGCATTCAAAAGCAGCAGATCGCATTTTGCTTTTGATAATTATCGAACAATAAGAAGTAATTAGCACTAGATGCTGAAATTAGATATTTTGAATGTTGTCAATGTATGTTATATTACGCAGTACATTTGAAATTCACATAAGGAAAATTCTTTACAATGAGTTACAATAGTTTAAAATTTACGATTTATTGCTTTTTTCGGTGTATTTTCCTATTTTATTTATTATTTTGCTTTATGGTGCTAAATTTGTATCTTACACATGTATAACAGAATTTATTATATAATAATGTTATTAAAACAATGATATAAGTAGACATAAAGATAACACTTATAGAGCTCTTAGTTTTTAAAAGATGTATCATAGTATACAAAAAAAAAAAAAAAAAAAAAAAAAAACTCAAAGTAAACAAACATTGCAGGGCGGGGGGGGGGGGGGGGGGGGGGGAGGAAGATGCAAACGTATATCTACAAATAATAATAATAATAATAATAAATAAAATAAAATAAATGCAAAATGTATATATATGAAAGCAAAAACATATACCGTTAGAATGTCGCATTCACCTTGAAAACTATATCGAAATAAAATTAAAACTTGCTAAAAAGGTGCATTTAATGTCATAAATATAAAAAGATATTAATAAGATGTTCTTACATAATAAAGTAGTTTTTATAAACTTCCAATATTTCATGCCTAGCGCTTTCGATCACCTACTGATCGAATAGCGATAGTGATCGAAAGCGCTCGGCACGAAATCTTGGAGATTTTTAAGTTTTTAAAAACTGTTTTATTATGTAACAACATCTTATTAACATCTTTTTATATTTCTGACATTAAATGCACCTTTTTAGCAATTTTTTATTTTATTTCGATATAAAATAAATAATAATAAAGGCTAAAAAATTACTGTTATCTTGTTAAAAGTGCTGTAAAATTAACAGCAAAATATGCTGAAAAAATACAATTTTTGTAAAATCTAAAAAACAAAATTACTGTAAAATTAAATGTAAAAGTGCTGTAAATTTACAAGTTTGCTGTTTACCCGTGGAAAACAAAATTGCTGTAAATTGACAGCAAAATTTGCTGGCACCCATATTGCCAGCATTTTTTGCTGTAAAGATACAGTGATTTTTTTTACAGTGTAGTTAAAAAAATATTTAAAAAAAAAAAGATGCCTCATGCATTTTGTTAATCAAAAAGTATTATACTATGATTTTTTAAGATTAGAACAAAGAAATTGTGTAAACTACAATTTAGTCACCAGCGTTTAAACGTGCCATTTCCAGCTACACATTCTATGACGAAAATGCTTGTTTAGGTTCCCTATACATTAAAAATTTGTTGTTTAGCATGACTTTTTTTTTTCGCTATAAACTATGTTAAAATTCAAAATTTTATCTGCAAGATAATTAAAATATGTTGTACCGATAAGAAATATTCATTTTATTTGCAATGTCTTCAAATCTGATAAGATGCATTGTATAAAAAAAATTAGATTACAACAGAAAGTTGACGCCAAAAGAATTAGAAAGAAACATAAGTTTCTAATTTATTGAGAATTAAAACGGCCTACAGAGGTGCTGCTCGTAGCCTTCGTACAGAAAAAATTGTCCCTTTATTTTCTCTTTAAATAATTCTAAAGTGCCATTGAAATAATTTTTTATTGTAAATGCATTTGAAAGTTTTAGATATTCAAATTCGGATAATTTTTACTTTGTCATATAAGACAGAAAACAAATGTGACAGGAAATCTGAAATTGTGCAAAAGAATAATCATTCTGAATAAATTAAAAATACATGTAATGCAATGTGCTTGCATGTGCATGGACATTCCTAGAGCGAAAGTTATATATTTTCACCAGATGGCGATAGTTACCCATTATTTTTAATTTAGAACTTGTTGTTGATTTGACCCTTAAATTTAGAGCTCCTTAAATTTAGAGTTTTTGAAGGTTTTAAACAAAGTTAAAATATTTAAAGGTCTTTTTAATATACTTTTACAAATATTTTAAGATAAGCATCGGCGTTAATCTGTATTTTTTTTTAATGAAGAATCATTCATTTGTTTGTAGATTTGCTGGAATTTGAATCTGAATGGCAACAGTATCGTTTGTTTAGATCTGATTTCTATGTTTATAATAGCTTAATTTTAATTTAGAACTTAATACATTATAAATGGATATGATACAAATGTTTTATGTGAAAATATGCTGAACAGACATCATTTCAAGTAGAAAAAATTATCATTTAGCTGTCATATGTTAGGATATGTTTTTCATTAAGCCTAACATGGCGTTTAGCTACGATCGATTCGCAGATCAGAGTGGTTCGCACCGGCGTGGTTACCGACAGCTTTCTGCACTCAGATTTTATTATAAGTAGATTCATATTTTCAGCATTTCGAGAGATATTTTTTACAACTTTTAGAAAAGGGTATTATTTTAAACTGTTGCCAAATTTAAAAACAATCAAAGAATATTTCCTTCAAATTAAAAATTTATTTACACGTGACTATTTTAAACAGAAAAAATCTTTCAAACGAGAATTAAATGGTTACGTATATTATATATAGCAGGAATATATAGCGTATATAGCAGGAAAATATTGATAACTACGTCATAAAAACTATATTTACACGTGAATTTTAACCCTCTCGTTGCGGAACCCGAGATTTTCTCGGGGATGCACTTTTCCGTCTAATTATAGCCCTCCTTGATTATTCCCACCAGTTATTTTTTTATTGTAAATTTTGCCTTATTTAATCGGAGCATTTTCCCGATTAAATTAGACAAACGATTTTTGTTTTGAAAAATCGGTGACAAAAGAATAAAAATTCTTAAAGACACAATTTTTGAAGCTATTTTGATAAAACAATTACGCAGCGAGAGGGTTAGAAAATTGTAAAATAATAAATTCATTAATATGCGTTAAAACACGTTAATGGAGGAAATTGCGTCATATTTAAAATTGCCAAAGAGTTTAAATTTAAAAATATACTTGCGCTAAACGTTTATTTCATATTTTGAGACAAATCTTTTAAAACTAATCTCTCTCTCTATATATATTACGCTATTGTACGTGGCAAAGAAATCGCGATTATTTGTTAATTGTTTAATGGCAACCCCGAATGAAACGCATCTCATTGGTTATTGAACAGCATTTAATGCATCTCCATTCCTATAAGGGGGCTTACACCATAGGGGAAGCCTGTTCTGCTGCCAAATACCACCAGGTTTGTCGCCAACTTGGCGATGCGCTAAATTTAGTGACCAAAATTAGTCGCCAAAAGTGATGCCAACTTGGCGATATCTCTAATATTTCGCCAATTTCCCATTGTAAACCAACAGGGTTTACTTGCTCACAGAAAATCAACAAATTGAGATTTTGAACCAATGCGGATGTTATTGAAGTGCCTACAAGAGTCGCACTGCTCTTGTGTTCAGAATTCTAAGACAGCGCAAATAATATTTCCTTTCTAACAACAAAGGTATTTTCACTTGAATATTAAAAATCCCTGCCGGCTCGGCCTCCAGGCGCAGGTAAATTTCGAAATTAAGTCCTAATTTCACCAATAAAAACTAAGTTATGATTAGAGATAAACCCACTTTAACAATTTTATCCAGCCGCTTGACGAGTTTTTAATTGCATTTAAGACCTGGTTTTATCAGAATCATGTTAAGACAGTATACAAAAAATATTTTTCCATGCTCAACAACTCGAAATTTTCTGACATATTTTCAGATTAATTTTTAAAAGGAAAAACATAAAACTTGCTGACGTGATTTTTAAAGACATTTATAAGCCACCTATATTTTTATTTTTCGTTCAGTTAATTAGAACTTGATTTATAAACAGTTATTTTCTCAGTAGAACTACATTTTTCGTTTCCAACACAATCGCTTCGAGAAATTCTGTTCAAAATGCCCACTTTGACATCACTTTTTGAAATATATTCTGGCTCTATCAAAAAATCGACCATTACGGCACATTACATAGTTTCTGAATAAGAGAACCTATCAATTGGATGAATTTGAATGCAAAAATGAATTTAAAAATGAGTCGGAAAATAAGCAGTTTGGATTTGAATACATCCTTGGTACGATATTTTCTTCTTCAACCTCTATGTATTTTTAATTTGTTTTTGCTGTAAGAATTAGTCCTATCAAAGACTTGTCAATATAAAAGTTGTAGATAATATTAAGATATACAGCCGGACTTCGTTATCCCGACACCCGGTTTCACGTCACTCCGCTTATCACGTCAGTTTTTCAAAGTCCCGATTTTCTGTATATGATTTTAATGTAAATAAACTCCGGATTTTACGTCGTTGAATAATTTTCAACTCCGGATATCCCGACGATTTAGGAAAATTGTCCATTTTTAGGGTTCCGTACTTAAAAAGTAAAAACGGAACCATTATAAGACCACTCCTGTGTCTGTCCGTCTGTCTGTCTGTCACAGCCATTTTACTCGTAAACTATGGAACGTGGAAAGTTCAAATTCGGGGAAGTAATAAAGACCATTGACCCACATATTTTCAGATTAACAAACATTCATAAATATATTTAGTAAAAAAGTAGAGGGGCTGATTATGCTACTTGAAAAAAAAAAATCTTTTCTTTGTATGTCATCTGGGGTATCCTGCGAAAGCTTTTGTAACGCTGAACTCAAAAATACATTCCTTTTACTTTTAGGTATTAGATTTTCAAAGATATTGTTGAAAATGTAGCGCAAAAATGTCCCCCCCCCCATCTAATTCCGAATGTACTGAAACTAAAATTATGAAAAAATTAGAGGTAGTAGATGTTAATATAAACCTTGCCGGAAAATTATAGCGATTACCCTAGGTCACATAGTTTTTGAGTAATTAGCATTTTTCTGTTGTACACAAATTTCGATTTACGTTCATTCAGAAAAATTGTTGAGCATCGCTGGAGATACCTATCGTTGCAGAAGAATAAAAGCATTGTTGATAATAATTTTCGAAAAAAATCATCAGTAATTAGCCGAGATATTAACCCTTAAAGGTACGGTCAGTTTGGACATACACAAGGACAGGGGCGGCGTACTCTATGCTTAGTTAACAACTTTTAATGATATATATGTGTAATGTAATGTCCAGTAACAGTATAAAAGCAATAAACGTCAAATTGTTAAAAACATACTAATTTAAGGGGTCTCGGGACTCTAAAAAGTGGAAAAAATGAAAAAAGAACATTTTCAACATTTAATGTCTTAAAATGTATAGGATTTTAAAACACAATTTTAATTGGGATGAAAGATATAAGTATGTTCTTTCGTTTAATGTATTTAAAAAATGCAAGATACAGAATTAGTATTTATAGGGGGCTCGAAACTGTTAGACATTTGTCGAACAAAAAATTGGCATAGCAGTTTACGCGCAGGATTACAAAATAAATATTGCAACTAGAATGAAAATTTTGGTGCTTACTTATACTTCAGATTTTAATAATTTCTCTGAACTTAAATAAATTTGTATTTAAAGCATTTTTATATTTTTAATGCAATGTTGCATTTAACTTATACAAAATTTTGAAAATTTCAACAGTAAAATCACCTAAAAAATATTTTTTGAACAATAAAAAGGAAATTTTAGGTTCAGTTTATACAGACTAACATGAAATATATGTTTTGAAAATTTCATGAAAAAAAATATTCAGAAGTTTTTGAGGTATCCTGCGCGTTATGCCCAATAAACGCCATTTGGAAAATAATGACTTTAAGTTTCGGAAACGCCGCTTCAGCTATTAAGCGAGTATAATTCTAAAAGCCAAAACTTCTGTTCTAATGGGAATTTTAAGGAAACAATTATATCAAAATATTCAGAAAAGATAGGAGTTTAACATCTAAAATAATTAAAATTTCTTAAATTTTGAAGCTTTAAGAGTCCTGCGACCACTTACTCCTTTCCGACACGGAGTAATTCTATTAATAATCTTATGAAAAAATTAACTGACACCAGAATTTATAAATGAATTTATTAGAAAATGTGAACTTGCATATTTTCACGTACATGATAAAAAGAAAATTTTAATTAAATATTCTTGGTGCCGTTTGTCTGTTTTGGAATTAAAATTAGGTGTCCGTTTTTTAAGGGCATCGCCCTTGAAAGATTTAATTAGAATGAATCGCATAAATACTGTGGGATTCGCGATAGTTTGCATTGATTGAATCTCTCAATACGCCTCGAGTGACTTAAAAAGTTAATCAAACACCTATCTGGAAAAACGCGGCCACTGACCAAGGCGGCGTTGCAACTTTGAGATCTCAATTCGAAGCGCGCTTAGCACAATGCCAAATTTAAGCTTTGAACAAAGGTTTTGTTTTAGCTACACCGTAGAAATAAAGGTTCACTGTAAAAAAAAATTTCGTTAAAAAACGGAAATAGTACTGGCAATCTAGACGCCAGTACTATTTCCGTTATTTAACGGAAAAATTATTTTCCGTAAATTCCAGGAAAACTTCCGTTTTTTATTTTTCGTTTTTTTACCAGATATCTTCCGTATTTTTCAGGAATGTTGATTCCGTTATTTGGCAGTAAAATATCCGTAATTTCCTGAAATAACCGTAAACTAACTCTTCCGTTTTTTCACATAAAGTTTCCTTCATTTTACATACTTCCGTATTTTAAAAGTTCCTTTTTTTCACATAAAGTCTCCTTCATTTTACATACTTCCGTATTTTAAAGATTCCGTTTTTTCACAGTTTCCTTCATTTTACATACTTCCGTATTTTAAAAGTTCCGTTTTTTCACACAAAGTTTCCTTCATTTTACATACTTCGTATTTTAAAAGTTCCGCGTTTTCACACAAATTTTTCCTTCATTTTACATATTTCCGTGTTTTAAAAGTTCTGTTTTTTCACATAAAGTTTCCTTCATTTTACATACTTCTGTATTTTAAAAGTTCCGTTTTTTTTACATAAAGTTTCCTTCATTTTACATACTTCTGTATTTTAAAAGTTCCGTTTTTGTTCACATAAAGTTTTCTTCATTTTACATACTTCTGTATTTTAAAAGTTCCGTTTTTTTCACAAAGTTATTATTGCTTTTTTAAGCATATTTTCGTTTTTCTTACAAAATTATTAACTTTTTTTACATATTTAAAAATTACTGTTTTTCGCAAATGTATTCTTTTTTCTTTTAACACTTTCGTTTTTCAAAATTTCCATTTTTTCACAGAATTATTCTTTCTTTTTACATACTTTCACATTTAAAAGTTTGTTTTTTCAAAGTAAAAAAATCGCACTTCATTTTTGTTTTGATTTTGCTCTTCTTTTTATTTTATTACTTTCTTCTCTTTACAAGAAGAAAGTATTGGATTCGTAAAAATTTTCGACTTCCGGTTTTCGACGGATTTACACGTTTTAGAGGTCAGAGATTCCAAAAAACATGCTTTTACAAAATGTCTGTCTGTGACTCTGTGAGTCTGTCTGTCTGTCCGTCCGTCTGTCTGTCTGTGTGTATGTGACACAAATTTTGTGGGCGCTCTACCTCAAGAACTAATGCACGAAATTTAATAAAAATTTATATTCAAATAGTCCCTAATATAAATTGGTGCTGATTAGTTTTTGATGTAAATCGCCCAACAGGTGGCGCTGCTATGCTGCATTTTTCGCGATTTCTGCACTAGCTCTATCTCAAGAACTAATGCACGGATTTTCATAAAACTTCAGATTCAATTAATCCTTGATATGAATTAGTGCTGGTAATGTTTTGGTGCAAATCGCCCAACAGATGGCGCTGCTATGCTGCATTTTGCAGCATTTACACGATTTTCGTAATAGCTCTATCTCAAGAAATAATGCACGGATTTTCATCAAACTTCAGATTCTGTTAGTGCTTGACATCAGTTGACGTTTTGCACTTTTTGGTGTAAATCGCTCAACAGGTGGCGCTGCTATGCTGCATTTTTTGTGATTTCCGCAGTAGCTCTATCTCAAGAACTAGTGCTTGGGTTTTCAACAAACTTCAGATTCAGGTATACCTGGATATGAATTACTGTTGTTTATGTTTTGCTGTAAATCGCTCAACAGGTGGCGCTGCTATGCAGCATTTTTCTCGATTTCCACAATAGCTCAATGTCCAGAACTAATGCACGGATTTTTATCAAACTTCAGATTCAGTTAGTCCTTGACATGAATTGATGTTTTGTTCCTTTTGGTATAAATCACTCAACAGGTGGCGCTGCTGTGCTGCATTTTTTGTGATTTCCACAGTAGCTCTAGCTCCAGAACTAATACACGGATTTTCATCAAACTTCAGATTTCGGTATACCTTAATATGAATTAGTGCTGTTTGTGTTTTGGTGCAAATCGCTCAACAGATGGCGCTGCTATGCTGCATTTTTTAGAATTTCCCCATCAGCTCTATCTCAATAACTAATGCACGAATTTTCATCAAACTTCAAATGCAGGTATACTTTTATATGAATAAATTGATATAATTTCTTTTACTATTTAAATGATTTAATTGACGTGATTTATATAGAAGAAAGTTTTGTGATGGCCACAACATACTAGTTCATGATTGTTTTAAAAGTTTTAATACTATATTATATCCATAAATCAGTCATTTTTACTTTCTTCTATCTTTACAAGAAGAAAGTATTGGATTCATGAAAATTTTCGAATTCCGGTTTTCGACGGATTTACACGTTTTAGGGGTCAGAGATTCCAAAAAACATGTTTTTACAAAATATCTGTCTGTGACTCTGTGAGTCTGTGAGTCTGTCTGTCTGTCTGTGTGTATGTGACACAAATTTTGTGGGCGCTCTATCTCAAGAACTAATGCACGCAATTTAATAAAAATTTATATTCAGTGAGTCCCTAATACAAATTGATGCTGATTAGTTTTTGGTGTAAATCGCTCAACAGGTGGCGCTGCTATGCTGCATTTTTCATGATTTTCGCAATAGCTCTATCTCACGAACTAATGCACGGATTTTGTTCAAATTTCAGATTTAGTTAGTCCTTGATATGAATTGATGCTGATTACGTTTTGGTGTAAATCGCCCAACAGGTGGCGCTGTTATGATGAATTTTGCAGGATTTACACGATTTCCCCAATAGCTCTATCTTAAGAACTAACGCACGGATTTTCATCAAACTTCCGATTCAGTTAGTCCTTGATATGACTTGCTACTGATTATGTGTTGGTGTAAATCGCCCAGCAGGTGGCGCTTCTGTGCTGCCTTTTTCACGATTGCCTCAATAGCTCTATCTATAGAACTAATGGACGAATTTTCATCTAACTTCAGATTTAGTTGTATGTTGACACAAGTTGTTGTTAATTAGGTTTTGGTGTTAATCACCCAATAGGTGGCGCTGCTATGCAGGAATAGATACAAATCTATATATCATATACAGGGCTGCTCAAAGAATTCGGATAATTTTCCGATTGTAGATGGGGGACAGCTGAAATTTGGGTTCTCAAATGTGTTATGTGTTTCCATATGATTGAATTAGACAGAATAATTTAACTTATTAAATGGTGCAGTTTTCTACATTATTCTGAATGTGTTGGAAAGTGTTTCATAAGCTATGCTTGACGCATGGCTTTTTCTTTCTTGTTTTTATATTAGGATACTTTCAATTTGAGAACCAGTTCCGAAAATGGTTGCATATATATATATATTTTAATTTGAAACCGAAATCGAAAAAAATAAAAACTAGCCAGATCGTGTTCAACTATCCTATGCAAAAAAATCAAAATATTATCGGAGATTTTAAAAACAGCATACTAGAATGTAAACCAGTGGCAAATGTGTTCTAAAATCTTGCCCTTGTTTAAATTTCTTTCTGTCGGCGCTCTTAGTATTTCAAGTTAGATCTTATTATTTTTCGAGTTAGCCGGTCCAACTGTGTAACCCCCCCCCCCCCCCCCCTTCCTCACCTCACCTCTAGCTAATATCCTGCGTATGCACAAGCTTACTTCTGTGGAATATCCATATTTAAGTGTATCAAATATTAAACATAGCATTTTATTATGGGGTTCCCACGTGTTCTGTAACTTGAGTATCCCTTTTTGCGAATAGTAGTCGTCATCTTATTTAATCGCAGAATTTCTGTCATTAAATAAAGTGAAATGCCACTATACAAAAATAGTTATACTTAAATTCAAGGATAAGGCTTTTATCAATTTCCTGCTTTCTTTTGAGGATAGCTCTGCTTCTGCGCCAAGTATACGTAACTGCCGCTACCTTTTAAGAGAAGGTTCCTGGGGCCTAGAGGTCTGCACGGGCCCGGGCTTGGCCCGAGGCCCGTACCCGGCCCGGCCCGCGGGCCGGGCCGGCGGAATGGAGGAGAATTTTCAAACGGGCCGGGCCGGGCCGGCAGAATTAGGGCAATTTTTTCAACGGGCCGGGCCGGGCCGGACCGGCAAAAAAATTGAACGGGCCTGCAGGGCCGGGCCGGGCCGGGCCGATAAAAAAAATTAATCGGGCCTATCGGCCCGATATAAGAATTTGAGAGAAGCACATAAAATACGAGGCCATTTCCAATGAATATGACTTTTTCGAGAAGTATAAATGTGCGTTACGAGCCGATGCGAGTTTAACAACATCAATACAGAAATGTAACATGTCCATCGTAGAGATCGGCATCGTACAGTTACATGATGCCTGATCCCGGGTTTAATTTTATCGGCAGACTTGTGCCGGGACGGAACTGGTCTTAATCGTTCTCAGGATGTGTAGGACAGGCATTATGTTTTGTAAAAGTATTAATAGCAATAATGAACTTCTGTTAACAGTATCTTTGGAAATGTACCTTAAGGTGGTTCTCATATTTACTGCTCAACAATGCGAAACTTTCAGACACATTTTCTGACTCATTTTTAACTATAAAGGCATAAAATTGACAGGTCTAAGTATTGAAGGCATTTGGAATCGAATAGCGTTTTCATTTTTCATAAATTACGTACAGAGATAACAGAGACTCTTGTCACGTGACTGTACGTTTTTCTCCTTTCCTGTGATATCGCTTCCGGAAATTCGATTCAAAACGCTAACTTTGGCAGTATTTTCTGAAAGATATATTACTTTTATCTAAGAAAAAAACGGCATTTACATGGTTTCTGAATAAGAATACCTGCCAATCTCATGCGTTTCTGAAAAGAAATGAATTCATAAATGTATCAAAATGTAGCTCCTTTGGATTTGAGAAAAGGCTTAAAAATGGCAGAAATATTTTCACAAATCTACTTTTTATTATAAGCTTCAAAAGTTATCATGTTTTTTAACACTTTATTCTAAACTACAATAATCTTTTAATGAACCCTTATTTAAATTTTGAAACGTCTGTAGAGACGTTGACTAAAACACTATAAGTAATCGTTAATGTTTACTATTGTGTGTTTTCTATTTTGCGAACACATAGTAATTTAAAATATACTGTAAAATGTTCCCATAAATATGCATGCATTATTCATTAAAAGAATCTTAATTGTATATCGAGAAAAAACGGAATTTTTTGTTGAAATTGAGTCGGGCCGGGCCGGGCCGGGCCTGTTTTCACTGATTTTTGTACCGGCCGGGCCGGGCCGAGAACGGTAAAAATGTAAACGGGCCGGGCCGGGCTCGGGCCGAACTTTCAATTTTTACACCGGGCCGGGCCGGGCCAAAATAGCTTTCCTTCGGGCCGGGCCGGGCCCGGGCCTGGAAATTCCGGCCCGTGCAGACCTCTACTGGGGCCCCCTTTCAAGTAAATTTTGCCCCAGACGGGCTCTTGCCCTGTGGGAAATTAGTCTCTTCCTGTGAACACTCTTGATGAGGCTTATAAGGAACATACTTTTATTTTCTTTAGGGTACGGATTCGGGTCATGATAGTGAAAGCCTCCTGGAGCATATATTTGTATGTGAAGAAATCTGAGTTTGAGTACAAAGACCCGTAGGTAAGGCACACCAAACGGCGCAATTCAAAATCACTGGGACAAGGTCTGATGTGTGTCATTGTGATTTTTACATTCATGCTCTCTTCTCAATTCAATTTGCTTTTGTAGTGTGCTGAACTACAAGCGCTAGTTGGGTCGCAGCCAAATGATGCTGGGCCAGAAATATCGAGGAATGGTGATCGCGTGTCTGTCGTTTATTGACAACTTCCTTCTTTTGGATTGATTTCAAAACTGTTTTTGAACTCTTCTTTTGTTGTTAAAAACTATGGAGGTGTGTTTACATTGTTATCAACTGGCACACATCTGTTATCTTACTTAAGTTTTTATTTAACTGTGTGTCGTGCAGTTTATGGGCGCGCGTGAAATTGGTTTAAAAAGCTCGAAATAAAGAGCGTTATTTATTTTTAAAACTATGCTAGAGCTCTTTTAAAATGATTTTACGCGTATGTGTGTGGAGGTGCGTGCATACTGGTCCTCCTTATCGCCCGGATCCATGGGGTCTGTGCTCTGGATTTCCAGGGGCACTAAAATATCCATGATGGCATTTAATATATTTGTGAAAATAATTTACTTTTGAAAGTGTTAAAACACTTCTAAATTTTACTCAACAAAATTACCAGTTATGAATTGTTTTCATAAACTCATCATCTTCATCAATGGATTTTCTTGTTCCATTCTGGGCAAGCAAATTTTCATTCGAAAATATGAAGTGAACTTTACGAAAGCAGAAAATTTTGTTGTATAAACCTTGATTTTTAAATGTCGGATTGTTGAAGTTACTTACTAGGTCACAAATGTCTAACTTTTTTATGATTTTAATTTGAGTTAAATTACTTCGATTAAAACATGACTGAAATCGTGATTAAAATTGTTTGATGAAAAAAAAAAGTATTTAAATAGGATTACTATTTTCAATAATAATTATATTCACGATCGAACCTTATTTATCCTCGATATCTATACTAATGAAAGAAAGTTTCGCTCTGTGTATGTCTTCGCGATGGCTAGCAAAATCTACGGTACGTACGAGGCACAAAATTTTTGTGAGGATAGTCGAAAGCCTGAGAATCAGAATTTTAAATTTATAATAATTAGTTGAGTTATTAATTAACAATCGTAACGCACTCTCATAACAACTCATCTCGGTCTTTGCAAGAGGCAGGGAGATTAGCTCCCGTCACCCCCTTATACTTAACCAATGAACCCCCAAAACTAATCACGGAAGCGCCTTATCAGAATGAACCTATTTACAAAATTTGAAACACATCGGATAATTCTGCATGAAAAACCCATATATCTAAATTAAAGGGGCATTAGCTCCCCGTTTCCCCTTTTATACTTAACCAATGAACTCCCAAAACTAATCTATCAGAATGAACCTATTTACAAAATTTGAAGCAAATCGGATAATTCTGCATGAAAAACCAATTTATCTAAATTAAGGGTGGGCCTTAGCCCCCCATTATCCCCAATTATACTTAACCAGTGAACCCTAAAAACTAATTAGGGAAGCGCCTTATCAGAATGAACCTATTTACAAAATTTGAAGCAAATCGGATATTTGTATTAAGAGTTATCGCGTTACGCATACATATACACATACATACGTACATACATACGTACATACAGAACCTGCGGGCACATTAGCTCTCAGGCTTTAATAGCCTGTGAAAAGAAAGAAAAAACAAAAAACATAAAAGAATACGAAATATTTCAGTAATGTGCCCTCCCCAGGGGGAAAAGTGAGGGAGGGGGGACAGGAGGTGCATAATATGAAAGAGTGGTCAAAGGACTTTCTAAAGATATACCACATAATGGGTGTCGAAAAAAATTTCAAAAGTGCCCCTCGGTGAGGGCTGGAAAATTGGGGAAGGGGAGGAGCGAGGTTCATAATATGCACGTAAAAAAAAAAAAAAAAAAACAAAAAAAAAAACCCTCGTATTCTAATGCAACGCAAACAGTGAATTTCAAAACGATCGGTGAAGAACTTTCGGAAATATAACATTTTGTACGAACGGACATTTACATATTTATATAGAAATGTGCCCCCAGGGGGGAAAAGTGGGGTGAAGGGAAGGGGAGGTGCATAATATGAGTATGAAAGAGTAGGCAAAGGGCTTTCTAATGACATATTACATGATGAGTGTCGGACAAAATTAAAAAAGCGCCCCTTGATGGGGGGAGGTAGAAGATTGGGGAAGGGGGTGAGCGAGGTTCATAATACGAGTATAACAACTTGCTAGAGGTCTGCATGGGCCAGAATTTCCAGGCCCGGGCCCAGCCCGGCCCGTTTACATTTTCACAGTTCTCGGCCCGTCCCGACTCAGTTTCTACAAAAAATTCTGTTTTTTCTCGACATACCATTAAGATTATTTTAATGAACTAGGGGGCTCTGCCCCCTACGAGCTACGCTCGTCAACCCCCGTTCAGACACCGCAGACTCTAAAAGTACGCTAATTTGATCGGCTTTAAAAAGATTTAGGAAGATTGAATTATAATTTAAAAAACAATGGCGATCTCCCTATAAACGGATTTCTATTCATTTCTCTTTGACTGGGGAATTTTAAGGCCAAATCCGCTGCGGTACTACTTGAGTAACCCGTCGACCAATTTCGCCAAATTATATAAATCGCCAAAGCACTCGCCAAATTATACAAATTGACATCATTTTAATTTTAAATAACGAAAGAACAAATAAATTAGTGCAACATTAATAAAAATACAAATAAAACGTCGAAATAAAAATAACTTGATGACGTAGACACGTGTAACTTGCTTAAAGTCAAGTTAATGTGACATTTACGATCAACCATTATTGACATTTAATCTTATAATTTGGCGAATGATAGATTTTTGGTCGACAGGATAACTAAGTAGTACCAAAAATACATATGTCAATCGCTGTTTTCGTCTTTGATTAAGTAAAATAAGATAAACATTTCAAAATAAGCTAATATAAAAGGAATTAAGTAAACAGAATCTTTGTCTCCCGGTATTTTTTAACAAAGCGAAAAGAAAGTTCTTTTAAATAAGACATTTTAAATTAATCGTTTTTAATCTGACGTAATTTTGACCAAACTATTCTTTCTCTTTTTAATATTCACGTGAAAATACTTGTGTTAGAAATGAAATATTATTTGCGCTTTCCTAACAAAAATAGTTGAAAAGTATCCTCTCAAAATATCAAATAAATGTCTAACGCAATTTCTAAATTTAAACCGTTTTGCAATATTATTTGGTGTTCATTTTATGTAATAACTGTAATGTATGTAATGTAACTGTAATGTAATAACTGTAAATATGACGTAATTTCTCCTATTTAAGACTTGTAACGCATGTTAATAAATTTATTATTTTACAAATTCCTTTCTCTCTTAAAATTCACGTGTAATTATAGTTTTATGACGTAATTTTTAATAAGTTCCTGCTTTTTGTACATAATTATTTAATTCTAATTCCAAATGTTTTTTTCTGTTTATAATAGTCACGTGTAAATAAATTTTTAATTTATTACACGTATAAATATTTTTTTTTTTTTTTCTTGAAGCAAACATTATTGTTTCCTCTGTTTATACAGTTGGCAACAGTTTAAATTAATATCACTTTCTAAAATCTCTCTATTCTAAAAAAAAATTTCCCGGTGTGCAGATTGCAGTTAGTGTTTTAATTTGAATAATTTTTCGAGGTTTTATTTCTATTTTAAATTCAAATTTTCAGCATTTCGAGAGATATTTTTTACAAATTTTAGAAAATTGTATTAATTTAAACTGTTGCCAACTGTATAAACAGCGCAAACAGTAATGTTTGCTTCAAATTAAAAATTTATTTTACACGTGACTATTATAAACAAAAAATATAAAAAGCAGGAACTCATTGAAAATTACGTCATAAAAACTATAGTTACACGTGAATTTTAAATGAGAAAGAATATTGTAAAATAATAAATTCAGTAACATGCGTTAGAAGTCCTAAATAGGAGAATTTACGTCATATTACACTTATTACGTAAAATGAACAAAAAATAATATTGCAAAACAGTTTTAATTTAAAAATTGCGCGAGACATTTACTTGACATTTTAAGATGATCATAATATTTCATTTCTAACAAAAGTATTTTGACGTGAATATTAAAAAGAGAAAGAAAAGTTTGGTGAAAATTATGTCAGATTATAATTGTCAGATTCAAATTATAATTCAATCTTCCGAAATCTTTTTTAAAGGCGATCAAATTAAGCGTGCTGTTAGAGTCTGCGGTGTCTGAACGGGGGTTGACGAGCGTAGCTCGTAAGGGCAGAGCCCCCTAGTCTGTAAAAAATATCTCTAGAAATCCTGAAAATTTGAATTTAAAATAGAAATAAAACCTCAAAAAATTAGCCAAATTAAAAAAAAGAAAACAGTCTGCACACCGGGAACTTCAAACGTATAAAATGATCTAAAAATGATTAAATTCCTATGTACAGTCTTTGCTCCTATAAAACTTTTTTAATGGAACGATTTTGTCCAACTTTGGCATTAAATATCTTTTAAAATAATTCTTCGATTTGAAAACTGTCTTCATCAGCGTGTTTATCAAACATTTCTGTATAATACTACCGATTTTCATATTTTTGTATGCATTATTTTTCTTAATATTAACGAAGAATACCCCCGGTCACAAAAAATTCAAAACCGGCGGCGGCGGTGACAGCGGTAGTTACTTTTTTTTAGAATAGAGAGAAGAGATACCACATACATATTTATGTGTACATTTTACAGCATATATTTTAGATTACTGTGTGTTCGCAAAACAGAAAACGCACAATAGTAACATTAATGATTACTTACAGTCTTAGACGTTTTAAAATTCAAATTAGGAATCATTAAAAAATTAATGTAGTTTAGAATATAGGGTTAAAAACATAACTTTTGAAGCTATATAATAAAAAGTAGATTTTTTGAAAATATTTCTGATTTTTTAAGGCTTTTCTCAAATCCAAAGGAACTGCATTTTGACGCATTTCTGAATTTATTTCTTTTCGGAAACGCGTAAGATTGGCAAGTATTCTTATTCAGAAACTATGTAATTAGCGGTTTTTTTTTTAAAAATAAAAGCAATATATCTTTGAGAAAATGCTGCTAAAGTTAGCGTTTTGAATCAAATTTCCGGAAGCAATAGCACGGTAAAGGAGAAAAACCTGCAGTCAGGTGTAACATCCTGTTAACTCAGATGTTATAAATAATAAGATAGTTACAAAATACTAAACTGACCATAACGAAACCATTAATTTATTGGAACACACAAGTTAAAGTAGAAGTACATAAAATTGTTACGTGAAAGTATAAATATACAAACTGTTCACGTGACATCTTCCCTTACAATAAAAAAAATAAGAATGAGAGTTCTTTTATAAGTTCAAACGTTCTGGAGGGCGTATAACTCTTCCGGAGCGTGTAACCAACTGTTTTAGATTTGGGCGGAGTAAAAACTGAAGCAGAAAGACGAGAAACATCGAGAGGGTCAAGTGATTGTGCTATTATCATTCTCCGATCGAACAAAACCAGAAGGGTTAACAGCAATCTGGCAGTCTGGTATAATTTCAGCCTTTGTTGGACGTAGATGTGCGCTGTTTCGACGGAGAATCTTGCCTGTAGGAGTGGTAACAAAGTATGAACGGGGAGTATTAGCAACATCTGACACAGTAGTAGGAATCAAAGTACGATGATCAGTTTGGATCTTAACAGATTGACCTTTAATCAGTAATTGAGATTCATTTCGTGAGTCAGTGGTCGAAGCTGCACGTTGCTTTTCTCTACTTAATTGAAAAGGAACGGTAGATGACATTCGAGGCAAACGTAAAAAGGGATGTATAGGTATTAAACTTCGAGTAGGTCTTCCAAAGAGACGTTGAGCTGGAGACGGCAAATTTTCACGAGGTGTATTTCTCCAATTTAGAAGTGCCAATCTGACATCTGTATGATCTATAGAGCATCTTCTTAAAATCAATTTTGCTATTTGAACATAGCGTTCTGCTAGGCCATTAGATTTAGGATAACGCGGGCTAGACGGAATGTGCTGTATTTTCCAATCTTTAGTAAATTTGTGAAATGCATCTGATGAGTATTGTGGACCGTTATCAGATTCCAAAATGTCTGGTATTCCATGAGTTGCGAACGTATCTTTCAAACATTCTATTACCGAATGTGATGAAGGATGCACTAGTTTTTCAAAATCGAAATATCCCGAGTAACTGTCAACAATAAGACAGTATTGATTTCCAGAAAATTCAAACATATCAGAAGCCACTCGTTGCCACGGGAATTGAGGAACAGGTTTCATTTGCAATGGCTCTGTATTCGGTGAACGAGCTGTTTGTTGACAAACAGGACATTTTTGTATAAAGAGCTCAATATCACGGGTCATTCCATGCCAAAAGATAATTTCTCGAGCACGATGCAAAGACAAATTAATTCCTAGATGACCTTGGTGAATTAAATTCAAATACTTTGACTTTAATGCAGATGGAACTATTAAACGTTCTGATTTGAATAACAAATTCTCATAAACTGCCAATTCTTCTCTAAAGTTCCAGTATTTACGAAGTTGTGGAGAAACTGAGCTAATACTAGGTGGCCAACCATCAAGAATTAAACGTTTTAACTCTTGCAATTTAGAATCTTCGTTAACCGCATTTAACAGTTCTGAAAAAGTCAATAATGGAAGAGGAACATCGCATAAAACTTCAAAAGTTTCTATCTCTTCATCTTCTACAAGATCAATAATGCAATCACGACTTAATGCATCTGGAATAGGTATATCTTTACCTTTTTTGTATACTATCTTCGGCGAATATTGAAGAACGCCAAAAAGTATTCTTTGAAGACGTGCAGGAGCTGCCTGTAAGGATTTCTTTGCAATAGCCTCTAAAGGTTTATGATCAGTTTCAATTGTAACTGGTTTTCCATAAATATAATCGTGGAACTTTTTACACCCAAAACGAATAGCAAAGCATTCCTTTTCGATTTGAGGATATCTTCGTTGTGAATCTGTTAATGCTTTAGTCGCATACGCAATTGGTCTACCATTTTGAAGAAGAACTGCACCAACAGCGTGTGAGCTGGCATCAACTGAAACTATCGTAGGTTTATTAACATCAAAGTAGGCCAACTTTGGCGTATTTTTAAGAGCCTCTTTCAGTTTAAAGAAAGAATTTTCTTGATCTTCGAACCATTCCCACAATACATTTTTGTGCAATAGTCTACGTATAGGTTCTGTAATTTCAGAGAAATTAGGTATAAATTTTGACACATAGTTCACCATTCCGAGAAATCTTTGCAATTCAGCTAAGCAAGTTGGTGTTTTCAGTTGTTCAATAGCTTTCACTTTTGCAGGATCAATCTCGATTCCATTTGATGTAAACAGGTGACCCAAGAATTTGATTTTTGTTTTTTCAAATTCACACTTTTCTTTATTTAGACGAAGTCCGGCATCAAAAAGACGTCTAATTACTTTCACAGTTAATTTTCGTAGTTCTTGTTTTGTGTCTGCCCATAATAATATGTCATCCATAGAACATTCAGTATTTTCAAATTCACTTAAGAGCGAATGCATTACTTGCTGAAATATTTCTGGTGCTGATGCAAGCCCAAATGGTATTCTTAGGAACGAATACCTTCCCCAAGGTGTATTAACTGTTAAATAATCTGATGTTCGTCGAGACACAGGAAGCTGCCAAAATCCTTTTTTAGCATCTAATATTGTTGAACCAATGCGAGCTGCTATCTCTTCAACTGTTTTGAGAGGAAAGTGGCGCCGTTTTATAACTTTATTAATATCAGTTGGATCTAAACACAAACGTATTCTATCACCTTTTTTTACAATTACTAATGGGCTGACAGCAGGAGTAGGATGTGTTACTGGTTTTAAAATTTTCATTTTAACCATAAGATCAATTTCTTTTTTTGACAGTGTCACGAATTGCATACGGAATTCGTCGAGGTGGATGTATTTTCAAATCTGCACCATCCTCAATTTCAATATCGTATTCGAAATCTTTCAAACAACCTATACCTTGAAAAACTGCATCTGGTATTTCAGTTCCTATTTCATTAACCTGTACAAACTCAGGAGTACGTTGGACTAAGCCAAGTTTTTCACATGTAGAACATCCCAATATACAATTAAAATTTCCATTAACTACTAAATATCTCAGAATAACTGGCGTATTTTGAACAATACACTTAATATCGGTTTCGCCAATTACCGGTGTAAACTCATTATTAAAAGATTTTAAGCGTTTTACTTTAGTCTCACGTATAAGTGCTTTAAGCTTTTTAGCTAAACGTTTTGTTATAATATTGGCTTCAGAGCCGGTATCTAATTTAAATTTCACAGATACTCTATTTTGAAAAGTAACAGTTGTTAACCAAGCATTATTCTGTGAGCTCAATAGTTCTCCGACATGCAATGTATAGCTAAAATAATTATTAATCTCCTCATCACTATCATTAGAAACTTCTGTAAGTTCCTGTATGGCTCGATTCTTTGATCGGTATTTCTTTTTAAATTTACATTTGCGAGCATAATGTCCTTTTAAAGCGCAAAGATTGCAAGTAACTTTAAAGGCTGGACAATTACGATAATCATGCGTTAGACCACATCGCCAACATATCTTATTTGCTTTATTGAGCTTTGGCTTATTTTTATGTGAATAAACCATATCAGATTTAGTATCGGATTTCAGTTTAGATTTCCGAATAATCATAATATCTTTTTCTGTATTATCAACAACTGAATGCATTTCTTTTAATTGAAAAGTAGCTTGTTCGCTAGCTCTACATATATCAATAGCTTTATTGACCGTTAAGTCTTTTTCAGCCAATAGTAATTCACGTACTTTATCAGAATTAATACCACGAACTAGTTGATCACGTAATAAACTATCTTGCAAATCGCCAAAAGCGCAATCTTTAATTTTTGTACGCAACTTAGTAATATAAGAATCAAAAGTTTCTTACTTACCTTGAATGCATGTAAAAAATACATATCGAGTGTAGGTCTGATTAATCTGAGGTGAAAAATATTCATCAAATTTCTGCTTGATTACATCGACATTCTGCTGCTCTTGATCCGTCAAATTAAAGGTATTAAATATAACTATTGCAGCAGATCCTATAGCTGACATAAAAGTAGCAGCCTGAACTTCAGCTGGTTTAGTATTTAACTGCGTAGCAATTGAATAAAATTCAAATCCCTGTTTCCAAACCTTCCATTTAATGGCCATATTATCTTCAGTGACTTCCAATTCTGCCGGAAAGCGAGCGTTTGTAGCTTCTCTCTGCATTTTAATAAATGTCAGTAACAACAAAATTTAATTTAATTTAATTTCAACACTTCTGACGCCATGTAACATCCTGTTAACTCAGATGTTATAAATAATAAGATAGTTACAAAATACTAAACTGACCATAACGAAACCATTAATTTATTGGAACACACAAGTTAAAATAGAAGTACATAAAACTGTTACGTGAAAGTATAAATATACAAACTGTTCACGTGACATCAGGTGACAAGAATCTCTTATATCTTTAAGTAATTTATCAAAAATGGAAAAGGCTATTCGATTCCAAATCCCTTCAATAGTCAAACCTTTCAATTTTATGTCTTTACAGTTAAAAATGAGTCAGAAAATGTGTCGGAAAGTTTCGCATTGTTGAGCAGTGAATTTAAGAACCATGAAACCGGTGTGAAGAACTTTCCGAGATCAGCGATTTTGTACAAACGAACATTAACATTTTTCTTTATATAGATTAATTTAAAGAAAATCGCCCAGGTCATTTTCGAGAAAAAAAAATAGGAACGTACACCATCCAATTTAGTTTAAAAATGGATTTACAGATCTCAAAATATACTGCATGTAGAAATGTAAAAATTTCAGAATATAATTAGACTGCAAAACAAAACGAGCTATATTTTCTGAGTTAAGTGGCGGTTTTTCGCGTTTCCTTTGATTTCGAGTTAGCTGTATACTATATGAGTTCCGCCATTCTACAAGCATTCTACGATACGAATTTAAGCTTAAGGCTGCGTCACTCGCCAATACTATCGTCTCTCATAGTAGGAGAGCTGTTGAACATTTTTGAGTAGGTATTTGAGGCACCCTGAAAATTTGTGCAGCACTTCTTTTGTAATGCCTGAATACAAAATCGAATGTCTGGCTGAAGGATCGTGGCCCAAAACCTGTGCCAGACACGTGTCAAGTGCCATTTTTTGACACTACCCCAAAAAAGTATTTGAGGCACGCTGAGATTGAAACAGAATAATATTTATACTTAGAAAAAAATATTTTGAAAATGACAGACACTTTAGTCGGCCCAAAAACTGTGCCAGACACGTGTCAAGTGCCATTTTTTGTCTGGCACAGGTTTTGGGCCACGATCCTTCAGCCAGACATTCGATTTTGTATTCAGGCATTACAAAAGAAGTGTTGCACAAATTTTCAGGGTGCCTCAAATACCTTCCCTAAAATGTTTAACAGCTCTTGGACTATCATGAAAATATGCAGTAAAACTGATGGAAACGAACTCTGCTGTAAAATAACGGGAGCATATCTTAGATCTGACAAAACTAATGCATTATAATTAGTTACAAGTGACAACGTACTTGCTAAGAAGGAAATCTTTTTAAAACGGAATTTTATTTTCCGCCCCCTGCGATCCCATCTTGGTTTTACTGGATAATCATAATTTTTATTTTCCTTGATATAAAATAGGCTTCGCTAAAATAAAATAAAATAAATAAAAAATAAAATAAAAAATAAATAAATACTACAGTGAAATAATTTTATTGTGCATTGCATTATGTTTCTGAAGATAGATTCTGAACTCAGGATTCCAAGATACAACTCAGATTCCAAATAGCAGTTTTTTTTTCCAAAAATGTGATAAATTTTGGTTGGAGAAATATTAATAAAAAATGTTAAATCTCTCCTAAAAAATATTAATCAGTTGAAATAAACTGTAATAAAAGATGCATTGCAATTTTACAAAATTCAGCCGTTCAGAATTAAAATCTTGAGCAAATTTTACCCTCATGCATTTTCAGAAGAACGAAAATGAATAGTTTCTGAACCAGCAAAAATCATCCGACTGCGTCACATTTTGCTATTTAAAAACTTCTGAGAAACATTGTAACACCAACGCATTTGCTAAAGGTAAAACTAAAAAGTAAGAGTTTGGTTTTCTCAACCTCAGTCGCTAATGAAAAAAAAAAAAATCATTGCTCTTCTCTCTAGTTCAAAAATAGTTATGCTGGCTAATTTTCTGATAATCTGATCATTATACTGACTGTTGTAAATTAATCAGTTGTTATGATTTTTTCGCTTGGATCGTGGCCCGTATTGTTGGCATTACCCTCTCACTAAGTTAGTATGAGGGAAATATGATGGCGTTGTAATAAAAATGAGTCCAAATCTCTCATTTTGCAGATGTGTGCTTATTTTTAGGATTCAGCCCTAATGAGTTTTAACCCTTTCAGGAACAAAGTACTTCTGTTGCTAACATGTTGAAATGATTGACTGACACCAGGATTTTAAAACAAATTTATATGGCAGTAATTAAAAGCATTTTTTCACGTACATTACAGAAGCGAAATTTCATGTTCTAAAATTCGGATTTCATTGTGGCATTTGTGGATTTAAATTAAGTGGAAGTAGATCTTATTATAACCCACCGCTGTTCAAGGGCTTAAACGGTGACAATAGACTATTATTCAGACACAAATTCTTTCGTTTCTAGAATTCTAATGTTGCCCGTCTGATTATTATTTTTAATTAGTTTTTCACGTTAATTTTTATTCTAATCTAAACTGATTGTCATATCGAAGTGGAAGTTCACAGTTCGACTTATATGTTGTGTGTTTGATAGTCTACAATTTCTTAATGCCTAAATCGATTTCGATCCTGCTTTTTTAACACTTTCCAATATAGTTGAAACGTGTTTATAAATTCGGTTTGTCTGTCTGTCCGTGCTCTAACTCACGTAAATATAGTCAGATTGTCTTGAAATTGATATATATTATTGGAGTTTGCCATGGCATGTTAGGTATTGATAATGAAGCGTATACCTTTTGGATTTTTTAAAAGAAAAACCGTGGATTTATGCATCTGTATATCACAACTATACTACTGGGTATGTCTATGTTTTACATTTCTCCCCCCCCCCCCCCCCAAAAAAAAAAAAAAAAAAAAAAAATAAACGAATTCTTCTCTAACAGGACGTTTAACCTTACGATAGTAACAGGGGTGATGTGTCCCCTAACCCCAGTTACCTAACTAAAGATGCCATAATCATGTTTAGCCAGCGAAAGATTAAAATAACTTATATAGAATTTAATTATAATATTTCTATAGACTAAATATTTTGGAAACAAATGTAAAACAATTTGTTATCTTTATTTTTAACTGCTCCCAGTTATATTACCCATTTGAATATATCACGAATTTTATATTTTTTCCGATTGTGCGCGGTATAACGAGGGTTTACTATATAGATTGAAATATATACGTATATATTATGCTGTTTAGTTGCCAAACTAGATAATCGGTCGCATAAAATTTTTGTCATTGCCGAATAATTCTTCAGATAGCAATCGAATACGTTCATTGCATCTGTACTTGAGGTGAAATAAGCTTTTTTACTTTGCTGTATTAAGATGCAAAAATAAGATATTTCCCTTGTCGATTTCATTGCGTAAGTGTAAGAGAATTAAACATAAGCTTGATTTCTGAGGTAATTGTTTTTTTTTCCCTTTACTAAATCACTAAAGCACTAACACTAAGACTTTATCAGCCGCAATCACGTGATCGTCCCAAGTCGTAATCTTTACCAATCTTTCTTTCTTTCTTTTTTTTTTTTACTTGTTCCATTTACACGCTATTAATTTTGTCACATTTAAAATACCTAATAACTGAGGATACGTTAATTTCTGGTATAATAACCGATAGACAATAAATGCGAAAGGAGAACCATGCGAAATAAGAGTTGATAAACATGTTTTGCTATGCTTGCTGGCAAACGTGTTTATCGATTCATATTTCATATTTTTTATGCTAGAATTATTATTTTTATTTTTTTGCGAAAATTAAATTTTTAGGTCGGTGTATTACTATTAATTTCTTTACGTCATATATACAATAATAATAAAATCATAAATTGAAACTAGTCTGTCATAATTAAGAAATTATTCATAAAGTTTTGAATCTTTTTCTCAAAATTAATAACTTTACATACTAAATTTTCATTCATCATTCAGAGAATTTTGTTTACTTTTTTATTACTAGTGTCCGTCAGGCCGAAATGTCGGAGCATGGAGTCGTATAAACTTAACACATAGCATTTAAAAAAAAAAAAAAAAAGTTTAGTTTTCATGATTACTGTTTAATAGTACAAAATTAAATTTGAAATAACACCCGTTGAATCCTCATTTTCTAGTGTTTAATTCAGTCATCAGTTGCCTCAGGTAATGCTCAAATGCTAATTTGTGTCATGATAATCAATAAAATGAACCATTATAGCCTGTGGCAAGCCTGGGGGTTGAAAGTTTGGGTCATAGACAGCACCTTTTACTGCACTCAGTACACCGGTTATCAATCCCCCACTCCATCCAGATATTGGTATGTAACATAACTCTGCATCCAACTGCTGAAAAAGTTCAGCCTGAAGTCCAAACACGTGATCATCTTCACTACATCTTACTTTTAATTATTGTGGTCTGCTAACATTCTTGTCATTGACCACTTTGATTTAAGAAGTACTTCTAGATTATGTTCTTTCGCTTGCTTGTTTTTGGGAAAAAAGACATATAGCATCTTGAAATCATTCAATTTGAGCCGGAAGCAGTGTACCTTTCCACCGTTGCATAAGGGATGAGAGTAGTCTGAAACTTGACCGACGCAAAGCGAATATAGTCTTTCGAAACTGTCTTTGCTGATCATCATTTTGTCTCAATGAGTTTGTTAATGTGAAGCAATTTTTAAAAGCTCTAAGCATTTTTTGTCTGCGAAGAGCCAAAATGTCTTTTATGGAATGTCTCTTATATAGAGGGATGTCTTTTACGCGATGTAACTACCTAATACCTCCAAGGATTTAAACAAAGTACCCTTCGCGACATCTTTGTTCAAGTTCAGCCATAAGACGACAATTGAAAATTCGTCAATAAAGATAAATAATACTGTATCCATGCTGAGCTGTAGATTTCTTTCTGCCTGACTTTTTAAAACAGCGAACTATTTAAACACGGTGGTTCTTTAATCACAGAGTTTAGTCACTTAACTTTCCTTCGACATTAAGCGCAGCAGTACCTGTTAGTGCCAAAAGAATGACAGCTTCTGATCCTAACTGCTCTATGATTGTTTTGCTATTTTTTTTTATTATCCTACTTTTCCAGCTCTTGCTTTTCCAATAATAAAAGTTGACTTAGGGAAAATTGTAACTTTTGTTTGCAATGACGAAAGCTGTTCTGTGCATAACTAAAGTACTTTCTGCTGCTCATCTGTAAATCTGATGTCCGAATTATCGAAATTTTCATGCAGCGTGATTTGTTGTTCTTTAAAATAATTCAGAAATGTTAAAAGTAAAGCGAATTCATTGAATAAGAGAGTCTACGGTAAAGAGAAAGAATAACCACCGGGGATGTGTTGAGCGATTTTGATTTGTTTAATGTAGCTCCGATCTTTGAGACAATCAAAAATTGGAACTGGATCCATCGAGCTAACGGCAGAAAACTTCAAAGCCCCTTCAAAGACTTGCATGTCTGGCATAGCCCATACTTATTTAATATGATATAAGGGAAAGGTTTGTAACACTTATGTAACACGCACACATGGGTAATCTGCTATACTCCTCTATCAAACTTGATACTTTTGTTCATCTGAGTTATTGTTATATCGTTATTCGCGCAATTACTCGTAAGGCAGCTGGGTTATTTTTATGTGACTTTTCCACATAGAATTAAGATGATTAACTTTTTTCATCTCAAGTACTTTCTTTTAACCAGCATTTTCGAAACTTTTGTGTATAATGTTACACATATAAAAATATGTACATTTCTTAAAATGTACACTACATCTAGGCAACAGGTTAAAAAAAAAAATCACGGAATGATTTTTGACTTTTAGTGAAGTTGATTTATTACGAATTATCTTTCATTGTTGTATCCATTTTCCGATTATAAGCATAAAACTATATAGTCATATACATTAACGTCAAAATTTTCGCCAAGCTTGGAGACATTTCGCGAAATTTCGCCAAATTTGGCGACCAAATATATGTTGATATAAATGCAGCGAATTTGGCTGTAGCTTCCAAATTTGGCGAAATTTCCACTGAAATTCAGCACTGATGATTCTTCTCTAATCAGAAATTTATTAATACAAACATACATACCTCTGAATGAAAACATACATAAGAATACATACATATAAGTAATACATACATAACATGATATTTTTCTTTTATTATCATTCGTTGCCATGCGGTTAATTCTGAATCTGTTATCATGCAACTAACATCCAAAATCGTATTCTCCGTATTCGATTTATTTTTATTTCTCTTAATTTAAAATTCAAATTGAATCGCATCGATTTGGTAGGTTTCGGAAAATGTTCACTTGCATTTCAGTTGCAGCACATTCACTTACGGTGAATTAAAAAGAAAAATTAATAACCTTCTGAAATTGGGACCGCTACCAAATAGTTAAATTTGCGCATCAAATAACGCTCACTAAATTATGAAATCGCCTACAAACCCAATTACGGAAATTTCCCAATACAAACATATATACGTTTTAATACAACCATACATACATAAGAATACATACATATAAGTAATATATACATGACATTATATTTTTTCTCGATTTCTTTGATTATCATTCGTAGCCATGCTAATACTGAAATCGTTACCATGCGGCTAATAAACGAAATCGTATTCTCCGTCTTCGATTTCTTTTCATTTCTCTTAATTTAAAGTTCAAAATGAATTGCACCGATTTGGAAGGTTACGGAGAATGTCCATGTGCATTTCAGTTGCAGCACATTCACTTAAAGTGAATAAAAAAAATGAGTAACCTACTGTAATTGGGACCACCACCAAATGGTTAAATTTGCGCATCAAACAACGCTCGCTAAATTATGAAATTATCTACAAACCTGATTGCGAAAATTTCCCAATACAAACATGCATACGTCTGAATATAAACATACATACATAAGAATACATACATATAAGTAATACATACATGACATTATATCAAAGTTCGTACGACTCCTGGAATTTTGCGACCAGGGAATTCTTCTGCACCGCTATTTCCTTACAGAAAATCTCTCCTTAGAAGAATGCGAAATTTCACCAATTTAGCTTAGATTTCTTTTTCTATAAAAAAAATACTGAAAACTCTCCTGGAAAATACCCTGATCCGTACAAAACCCTGTTATATTTTTCTCGATTTCATTGATTTATCACTCGTAGCCATGCGGCTAATACGAAATCCGTACCATGCGGCTAAGACCCAAAATCGTATTCCCCATATTCGATTTCTCTTCATTCCTCTTAATTTAAAATTCAAAATGAATTGCATCTATTTGGTAGGTTATGGAGAATAAAAGGTTCGCACTGAAAAAAAAGAAAAAGTGGTCGTTACGGACGTAGAAAGTAAAACATCTGAAAGTCAATTTATATCTCAGGTCACAAATATTGACGACGCCATAACGATTCGGATGAGGTTAAAATGCATAATTTACAACAATGGAGCTAATATTTTGTTTAATAACGAGATGAAACCCGTCGTATTTTGACGAAAGAATTTTTTTAAAAAGGAACTCATACATCTCTATAATAATAGCCTAAGTCATGTGACTGTCATCAATAGTTCCGGGCTTACCGCTTCACTTTTTATATGCCAAACTAAAGATGAAAATAAGCACTCGCCAGTCGCCACTGAGCGACTAAACATGAAAAACTGGCGACTAAAAATATGGAAAGTACCGGCCAAATGCAGGATTTTCCAAAGGGTTTTCGTCAAAGAATCACGGAAAAAACCCACGAATTTTGTCAAAAGATCGCGAAAATACCCAAATATCGTCAATAGATCGCGAAAAAGCTAATTTCGTCAAAGAATCGCTCAGAAACCCAAATTTCGTCAAGTGATCGCGGATAAAACGCAGATATCGTGAATGGATCGCGAAAAAAATGCAAATATCGTTAATATATCGCGAAAAACAAACGCGAATTTCATCAAAGAATCGCGAAAAAAAACGAGAAGTTCGTCAAAAGATCGCGTAAAACGCACATTTCGTCAAAAGATTGCGGAAGAAAACTTAAATTTCGTCGAAGGATCGCGAAAAAATCCAAACATCGTGAATGGATCGCGAAAAAATCCAAACATCGTGAATGGATCGCGGAAAAACACGAATACCGTCAATAGATCGCGAAAAAACGCAAATATCGTCAATAGATCGCGAAAAAACGCAAATATTGTCAATAGATCGCGAAAAACGCAAATATCGTCAATAGATCGCGAAAAAACGCAAATATCGTCAATAGATCGCGAAAAAACGCAAATATCGCCAATAGATCGCGAAAAAACGCAAATATCGTCAATAGATCGCGAAAAAACACAAATATCGTCAATAGATCGCGAAAAAACCCCGCAAATATCGTCAGTAGATCGCGAAAAACCCCGCAAATATCGTCAGTAGATCGCGAAAAACCCCCACAAATATCGTCAATAGATCGCGAAAAAACGCAAATATCGTCAATAGATCGCGAAAAAAACGCAAATATCGTCAATAGATCGCGAAAAAACGCAAATATCGTCAATAGATCGCAAAAACGCAAATATCGTCAATAGATCGCGAAAAAAACGCAAATATCGTCAATAGATCGCGAAAAAAACGCAAATATCGTCAATAGATCGCGAAAAAAACGCAAATATCGTCAATAGATCGCGAAAAAAACGCAAATATCGTCAATAGATCGCGAAAAAAACGCAAATATCGTCAATAGATCGCGAAAAAAAACGCAAATATCGTCAATAGATCGCGAAAAAAACGCAAATATCGTCAATAGATCGCGAAAAAAAAACGCAAATATCGTCAATAGATCGCGAAAAAAAACGCAAATATCGTCAATAGATCGCGAAAAAACGCAAATATCGTCAATAAATCTCCAAGAAACGCAAATATCGTCAATAAATCGCGAAAAAGACGCAAATATCGTCAATAGATGTCGAAAAAGACGCAAATATCGTCAATAGATGTCGAAAAAGACGCAAATATCGTCAATAGATGTCGAAAAAGACGCAAATATCGTCAATAGATCGCGAAAAAGACGGAAATATCGTCGAAGAATCGCGAAAATGAGCGCGAATTTCATCAAAAAATTACGAAAAAAGTGCAAATTTTGTCAAAAAATTACGAAAAAAGTGCAAATTTTGTCAAAAGATCGCGAAAAAAAACGCGAATTTTGTCAAAAGATCGCAAAAAACGCACATTTTATCAAAGGATTGCGGAAGAAACACAAACATCGCCAATAGATCGCGGAAAAAAGCTCGAATTTTGTTAAAGTATCTTGTAAAAAATGCACAATTAGTGTCAGGAGGGACCCCCCCCCCCCTTTACATTTCAGAAAATTTGCTGTAAATTTCAGATTTTTTTTTTAATTTTGAAAAGTACCTAAGTATAGTGGACCTATGTAGTTAGCTATATAAGCATGTTACATATAACTTTCCTGTTAACTTAATTTAAAATTTAAAATAGATTGGAAATTAGTATCTTAAGTTTATTCAAAACAATATGAATTAAAATATTTTTATTTATTACATAAATTATTTATTTACTCTAAACTTATATATTTATATATTTTAAAATTAAATATTCAGTGGCATAAATGTACTTATTGGCGAGAAATTATTCTCACTAGCCAGTAACTGGCTACTAAAAAATATCAACTTACCGGCCAGTGGCCGCTAAGCAAAATTCCTTATTTTCATCTTTATGCCAAACAGCCAATTTGGTAATTTAATGTTAGCCAGGCGCAGGTGATAAATCTCTATAATAATAGCCTAAGTCATGTGACTGTCATCAATAGTTCCGGGCTGACCGCTTCACTTTTTATATGCCAAACAGCCAATTTGGTAATTTAATGTTAGCCAGGCGCAGGTGATAAATCGCCAAGTATTGTTCAATTGCCATCATATCACCGGTATTATAATAGTCCATCTCATGCGACCATCATAAACAATTTTTCGTGAGGTAAATTAAAACAAAGCTTTGATGTTGAAATTAAATGTCATAGTTTTTGGTATTTATTACTTTTCTTCTTCTTCTTTTTTTTTTTTTTTTTTTTTTTTTTTTTTCAATTCCTACTATTAGCTCACACTCTCCCTATATTTATTTATTTATTTATATATTTATCTTGTTCAAATTTTCAATCGTTAATAAAATACTCGTTATTCATCCTATCACGTTGAAATAAATTTTTTTAAACTTGTACTGGATGATAATTGATGTTAATACAGTTTTTTCAAATATTAATTAATTAATTAAATGTTAATTAATTTTAGTTTTGCATGGGAAACAAAATGGCGGCCATTGGTTGTTGAAGATCAATTAAAGTTTTTTTTCAATAAGGGGTTACCATACGATCACCCAACCGGAGCACCCACCAAATTTGGCATAGGTTCAACACTCCGGCGGAAAACCCCCACCACCACCAACGAAAATTACATTCAATGTAACAGTCCCAGAAAAAACAGAAAAACAGCATTAAATGAAACAAACTATAGTGAAATTATCACTAGAACGAAAAATATCTACATACAACAAATACATAGATTATAAATACCAAAATAAAATTAAACAAAAGAACAAGAACACTTCTTGTAAAACACCGACAGTGTACCAAACAATAATATAAATTTACAAACGATCAATCTCAAACACTTGATAACTCCGACAGTAGAAAAAGGGGGACCCTGTTCTGTCGCCAAATACCGCCAAGTTTGTCGCCAACTTGGCGATATATCGTCAAATTTGGTGGCTAAAATGAGTCGCCAAAATGACGCCAACTTGGCGATATCTCTAATATTTCGCCAAATTCCCATAGAGTTCCATTGTAAACCTACTTGCTTATAGAAAATCAACAAATTGAGATATTTTAATGCAACAAAAACTAATATTAGCTTAAGGGATTATATTAAATTTTTCTTTGATGACCTAAGTAGGAATTGACTTTAAAAACAAAATTTTTATATTACTTGTTCTTTTAAGAAATGAGAAAATTGAGAGTAATAAATTTTAAGTATTTCAGTTTTAAATTAAAGTTATGCATTTTAAATTAAATGAGTGAAAGTATTATATTTTAAATTAAATTAATGAAATAAGAAAAAATAACGGGTACAATGTTTGGCGATTTGTCACCTGCACTCGGCTAACATAAAAATACCGAGTTCATGATTTCTGTATCAGAATGTTCCGATTTGAGCAAGTAAATTCAATTATGAATAAAAGTAACATGATACAATGCTTAGCATAGATTTAAAGGAGACCAAACTGGTCGCCAAGGGCGGCTAGTTAGTTAATACTTACTCAACAAATATTTTTTTAATTTAAAGTTACCAAAATACTAATTCCATAAACTTTGACTGTTCAACGTATTAAAAAATTAAAATGTATTAGTATACCTAACCAAGATAAGTAATTATGATGAAATTACCCATTGAGACTCTTATGTTTGAAATTTCCGATTGAAAATCAGCAAAAATGATTTCACCATGAGCCAATCATAGAATAACTTTTCGCGTGAAATCTAAACTTAACGTCATTTTCATCGTCTCAAAATTTACATACGCATCTCTCAAATTTACATTCACCATTTCAAAAATATCGCAGTACGCAATAAGTTATTAATACATATATTTCCAAACTTGAAATCAAGTTTGCTAACTATGACTTTGCATGTGAACATTCGCACTCTTGACTTGTGATTCTAATCTCCGTATCGGCGAGTAAAATTCCAGAAATTTATATTTTTAGAAGCGTTCGTAGTAAAATATTTCGTTTTATCAGAGAAAATGATGGCTTTCATTTAAAAATGATGTCACTTTGCCTTATTGAAGCATTTCACATAGCGTCTCAAACTCAGTGGAGTAAAAAAGTATTGAATTGTAATAACTTTTTGAGGAAAAATTTAGTGTTTTTTTAAAGCGTGACGTCATTTTCTGTTCTCCTTTTTACAAAGTTAATTTTTAAGTTTATTAGAAATTGGCATCAATAAAGATAAACATACCTTATTAATTTTCTTCTCTTTACAACAATGGAAGTAATCCAACTGCTACCATTTTGAAAAAAAAAATCATAGAAAATTTTTAAATTTAAAATTTAAATATAAAAATGGGAATATTTAAAAAAAATAGCTAGTGCCGCAAATCCACAAAGATACAGCTTTCATTTAAAAAAAGAATTATTAAAATTGGTTCAGAAAAAAGCTCAAGTCTAAAAAAAAAATGTTTAAAATATATAGTTTTAAACCCGCAATGTTATCTCGATGGGGAAATTTTGAGTAGACATTTCATGCCGTTAGGGTTAACAAATATTTATGATTTTTAATACGCACCGAGTTTTTGACACTACCAACGTCCATTTAACTTTTTGTGTCGATACGACAAATATTTTGGACGCTATCGTGTTAACAATAAGTGTAATTTTTGCAGGGAAGCCGGAGCTGTGCTCCGACAATTAATCTGTCTCAACATGTGTTGTTTCTCTTCACATTCTTATATGTCTGGTTCAAGATAAAAATTAATATTTTGAAAAATATACTAGTAAATCTGCAGATCAAGAGCCTCAACGTCATCTCTGCAATTTATTGTTTTTAGCAAACTTTGCGTAATATTAATCTTTCTACAAAAACAAAATTTAAACTTTTTAAATTACACTAACATTTATAAAAGGAAAAAAAAATATTTCGATGGTTTCAGACATTAGAAGCGTTAAATTAAACACGTTTTTATGTAATGATATTCTGAAATTCTCACGAGCTACTTATTCTAGTAATTTTTTATATAATAAAGCAAATTTCTTTAGGGGGGCGCCCCCCTGAACCCCCCGTTGTGTAATTTATTTTGCATTTGTAATTTTCTATTGATTGAGTTAATGATTATCCTATATCTTAGATTCCTTTTTACACTGCGATTTATAAGGATAAGCAACAATTTGGTCAAGCATTTTACGTTATCCTAATATCCATACAGCAGTATTTACTTGCCTGCTGACCACAAACACCTGTATCTAATGGATAAAGAGTTTTTGGAAATGTAAACGGAGACATCTAATTTAGAAATCTAATACCTTTATAATTTTTGTTTCCAAAAAATAATTTTGATTACCATTCTGCAATATTTATATCTAAGATCTAATCTAAATATCTAAAAATGTACTCGATCGCATTAACTTACTAAAATCACCCTAAAGTAGGGGGACTTCTAAACCTAACGGTTAATAATTCATCATCGTGTCCACTTCCAATTGACTAAATAGATAAACGTGATCCCATCAAAAACATCTCATGTAAAAAAAGCCAAGTTTCCTGACTCTTTGACCGTAAAAAGTTCTCAGATCATGTGTAGAGCCAAGCTTAGCTCTCTTATTAACTCTGATATTTTAATTCACAAATTACTCCTAGTCTCTACACCTTTAGTAAATGATTATTTTGTGACTTGGCAATTACGCAGCCCAGGAAAGTTATTACGTAAACACTTTACTTATGTTTTGAATTGGAATTAGATTATTTGATTAAGGCTGAATATGAACGCGAGGGATAGAAGCCTGAAGGAGGGATGCACCGATTGGGGGTCTTTGTAAAAGAGGGTTCTGGCTTATATTCACGTTACATAGGAAGAAAATCACCCAAAACTCCGGACATCAAGTTTGATCAGTAGAGAGTTTTCGCATCCGGGCTTACAATGTAATGTAAAATTATTTCCATGCTACAAATACATATAAGTTCAGTGCTCTTATAGAAACTATTTTATGCAAAACTTTATAAATAAACGTTAATATTAATGTTGGGGAGATCCAGGTCCATTTACCGGAACCAACTTAACTACCCAAACATACCTTGAAAGTGGGGGAAAATAAGTATGGTAAATGGGGGAAGATTACCATAAAGAGTAAGAGAGGTTAACTACTCCTCAATTACTGAACCTGAAATACCTGAATTATTATAGTGGGTATTTAAACATTACAATTTATAGACAAACATTTGTGATCGTAATTATATAATACTGGTCCTGGCTATTCCTGATAATTAAACTAACCTTAATTATCTTAAATTGAGGCGGGAGGAAACACATCTCCAAAACGCCCCAAGCTGCGTTGTGTAATTTTAGTGAAGAAATAGCGCATAGACCGCGCAGTTGTATCTAAATAAAACCTATCTAAACTACGCATAAATAGCATCATAAAGCAGACTGTCATCTGAAATAAAACTTACATTAAAGTAAAACAGTGGACTCATGTTGTATTAAAAACATAGCCAAAAGTTAACAATAAACAAAAGGTTTATTTACAACTAATTTACATATTTACAAAAAATAAAATAGACAAAATAGAATTGTGTCACAAGACACCCGCGTTCCAAAGAACAAAATTGAATTAGTAATTGCATTAAATTTACCTTTGAAATTAACATTAGAATTATTAACTAATTGCTTGAGTACCATAAATTGTACACTCCTAACACAAAATAAATTATTAAAACATTGGGAATACAAAAAAGTTAAAGAGAACATACCTTCTGTAGAGAGGGATCATTTGTGGTTAAGGTCACACTTGAATCCTTGGCACATTGAGTGATCTTTGTTTTACACTCTCGGTAACGTTCACTAATTTAAAACACTTAATGATGAAGCAATGTCCGAGGACAGTTGATCATAGGGCCATCCCTTAACGGGAAAACACGACCCGAATAAGTCGTCATCGTCGTAGAATTTCCTTTAAAACACTTAGGACATTGAAGCTGAACTCAATCATTTAAACCATCCCGGTTGAGAGAGCTGGAACGCATCTCTGGAAAACATCATAGTCTGGGAGCTCGCCTTCATCTCTGTTCAGACATAGTTCAGGAACTCGCATCACCCTCTTCATTTTTAGGGCTTGAACTCATCTGCTTATTCTAAGTAATCATGGTTCAGGAACTTGAACTCATCTCTTTAATTTAAGACTTCATATTTTGAGAACTCGTATCGAGATATTTAATTTTAGTCTTCATGATATAGGAGTTTGCATCGTTCTCTTAAGTCATCCTGGTTTAAGGGCTTGAACCGAATATTTAAGTCATTATAGTTTAGGAGTTTTCATCGATCTGATCGTAACTTCTTCCTTCAGTTACGACATCACCTCGTGATGACAATGTGGAGGAGGTTGCTCTGCCCCCTTCGTCGAATGGTCGGTCGGCCTTGCTGACCCCCTCTTTTCCCTTCAACCTGCAAACCTCTGATTCGGTATTGCACTTTTTCCGGGTATACCATACTCCGCCCCTTGAGCTTCAGCGATCTTGGTTTCTGGACTCCGGGTCTCGCCTGTGTGGTCTGTTTTATTAGGTATCATACATAAAGTAGTATCCCGTCATAAATACGACTTGGCATTTTATGTCAAGCTATTGTCAGGCTTGCAGACTCCGTGACTCGCTGAAAAGATCCCCTCTACAGATAGGACTCACTGTGTGGCCCTTCTCTTATTATGACCTTATAGCATCAATACATATATGAGTATATTTATATTAAATAATAATAATAATAATCAAAATAACTACATGTAAGAACACACTCTAAATATATATATACATTTTATAAAATAATAATAATAATCAAAATATATAAATAATAGTATTTTTTTATGACAATAAAATAAAATAATAACCTGCTGAAGTGGTATCAAGGGTATTTATGTAAGTTACATGATACACTTCCAGCAATTAAAATGTAAACAACAGCCTCTACGTTCTCGTGCTGCGTCATTGCCAAGTCACAAAATAATCATTTACTAAAGGTGTAGAGACTAGGAGTAATTTGTGAATTAAAATATCAGAGTTAATAAGAGAGCTAAGCTCGGCTCTACACATGATCTCAGAACATTTTACGGTCAAAGAGTCAGGAGACTTGGCTTTTTTTTACATGAGATGTTTTTGATGGGATTTCACTTCTTTTTGTAAGGAGAAGGCCAAAGAAAGCTTTTCCAGTAGCGTCGATTTCAATTACACTACCTTTAACCTCATAGACTTAAGGTTCCTGATTGCTTCGATGTTCCGCTTTTCCTAGAAAAGCAAATTGGCATGTGTGCTACTGTTTGAAATCCATTCATTCAATTTTTCTAGTAACTATATTAGATTTTGTTTCAATTTATCAGCTGTTTAATCAAAGTCCTCCAAAGTTAATTCTACTGTGCAGAGTCCATTTTATAACTTTGTCTGCTTCCAGTCTATTTCCTATTTTTTTTAGTTATAGCTCTCGTAATGTTTTCTAAAGTGTTTATTTTAAACTGTAGTTTACCTCTAGACCTTTTTCGTCAGTAAGCTCTAATATTCGTACCAGGGTGGGCAACAGAACAGCGCGCGACTTTTTAGCGAGCTACGTCTTCCATTTCAGGGTGTGAATCGCTGTAACCACGGTATCTAGATTATAGATACCGTGGCTGTAACGTTTTAATGTGTGTTTTTGTTTTCGAAGATGGTTTTGATGATAGAGAGATCTAGCTTCTTGGAGCTGTTGAGAACGTGATTTCTCGGAACGATTAGGCCTTCCCCTTTTGACCTCAATAGGTCTTCCAATTTTTTTCTCTAGCTCATTTCTCTCTGTGATAGGTATTCATTTGGAAAAATAATAGCTTATTGATAGCTGTTAAGAAGAGGAAGTAGAACGTCAAAGTGACCTCCTAAGAAACTAATCGCAGCTAATCCCAGTGCACAACCACATACTCAACTACAGCACATCTGATATCATACGACTAGGCTATGTTACCTAGCACAGAAAAGAAAATATAGATGAAACAGATACGAACGATCTCCAGATATAAGAACTACTCGATGAGGACTTTCTTCGCTGTGATCAAAATATAACATTTCAGTTTTTTCTTTTCAAACTTTCTTCGATCAACAATGTCTTTCTTTGGAATATCATACAAATTCGCGTTTCCCTCCGTCACCGCGTCTTTTCAGCAATTTTGCAGATGCACACTGACATCTAGAATTCAAATTTTACACAATAACAAACTGTGTCGCCAAAATTTGAAATTCAGTTATTCCGCTTTTCGATATGTAACACTTAAAATCAAGTTATTTTTAGAAACAAGTAGGTGAAAGAATTTTACACTAAACATTCAAACCTTCATATTTTCGAATTTAAAGTAAATCGTAATAACTTTTTTATTTAAATGATTTTAGTATACAGTAGACCGAGCATAGCTCGGTAGTTTTTATTTTAATATTTATTTTGTTTTAGTAAATGTAAAAATGTGATAGATACTATCCGCAAAACATCAATAAGTTGCGGAGAATATAGCGGAATTTTCGTTAATGCGTCTCCTCTTAAGACGTATCTCCGGTTAATGCGTAAAGCTTCATTTCCGCATCATATTTTAATTCATGTTAAAGGCATCGTTTATTGCGGATTTCGGTTACAGATAAAAAATGGCCTCCCTTGGAAGTCCACTAAAGGTTGTTCACTGAATATTCATATCTACCGCTCGTAGTCTTAGCACGGTTGAAAGTGAAAAGTCAGATAAAATGACGTCATAGTGGTGCTTAAGTGATGATGTTTAAGTTTTAAATATAAAAATAATTGATTTCTTTTCAATATGTCATTTTTTCTGGGGAGAGGGGAATGTAGAATTTTTATTTTGAATTCCAAAACGATAATTTGAGTACCTAAAAAACATATTTCAAAAAATTATACATCGCAGGGGAGTTAGTATTGCCATTAAAAAATTAAACTTTTTTTTACGTATGCGATTATGTTAGTCATATCCTGAGTGCCACTCTCCATGTTTTATAAAAATTGAATTTATTATTCTTCAACAGTTGTTGTCTACGTCAATAGTTTGGCAGCAAATGTGAGCTATTTTGTAAATATGAGGTAAGTTTGACAGCAAAATTCTCTTGCTTTTAAAACTGCTGCTAATTTTGCGCCATGGTTATTGCCATTGCATCAAACTATAGCAATGTTTAAAATAATATGGTAGTGATGTTAAATATAGCAAAAGTATAAGGGCAGCTATCTATCAAGAAATGTTAGCATATTTGCAGAATGTGTATAAAATATTTAAATTCACCAAATTAACATTTGGTAAAACAAATTAATTTTATTTGGGTACTATTTGATTATCCCGTCAATCAATTTCGCCAAACAATTCGCCAAATTATACAAATTGACGTATTTTTATTTTAAATAACGAAAAAACAAATAAATTAATAAAACCTTAATGAAACTACAAGTAAAAAGTCGAATTAAAAATCATTTGATGACGTAACAAACACGTGTATGAATGTTTAATGTCAAGTGAATGCGACATTTACGATCATCCATTATTGGCATTTAATCTTATAGTTTGGCTATAGTATTTCGGTCGACGGGATAATCAAGTAATACCTAAATTTGTTCTAGTCAATTAAAACGAATTTTACTGTATTCAGGACCCAGCTATTTCGTGATCGATTTAGTATAGTTGACAAACCGATGGTTTAGTTCACAAACTGCGTTTTATCATGTTGATAATCAGTGAGCAACAGTATTGGCAATAATTCCGATTACGGAAAATAAAAGATTTTCGATTTTTTTTTCGAATTTTCTAAATTTTTTAATTTTTCCTTTCTTTGCATCCCAAATACTACCTTCTTACCAAATTTCAAGTTTCTAGGGCTACAGGATGTACCTCAGATTTTTGATGATCGGTGAGTCAGTCAGTCAGTGTCGAAAAAGTGAAACTTTGAGTTCATATATTTTATGAACTAGAAAAGATAGAAACGCGGAAATTTTACCATTTGCTTCCGCTTGAAGAGTACGTTTAGAAAAACAAAGTTTCAAGTTCCTGGGAAATTCCAGCGAAGGGATATAGGGCTGTCAAAAGTACCCTGAGTTGCTTCCAGAAAAGGATGCTTACGGCTGTGCTTTCTCGACTTGGCAGGGGCACTGCCGTGCCCCCAGATTTGGCGCCGTTAAGTATTTTTTGTGATAGCATTTTAATAGTATCCACATTTAATTTAAAATCGTGATGTTACAAACACCGTTGAAATTTGACGCACACCTGCGTTCAGGTCAAATTACGAAAGGTTAACTAACCTTTTATTTCCCTTAGCCGGGCATTTTGTTTCATTTTTCGTAATAGGGATTATTTTAATAATTTAATTTATTTTACACTCTACAAGCTGTTACAAGGGACGTTGTTCACGTAGCATTAAAATAGAGATAAATGCATTAAATAAAACATTTCACTCCCCACCAGACATGGCGAGTCTCAGGCTTTTTGCACAACACTATTATCTTACAGAAAATGTTGTTCTTTTAAATCGCGCAAATGTTTCAATTAAATAAAGTAACATTTTTTGTATTAAAATACTGGTATCCAGAACGCCGGAGGCTTGGCAGCTCTGCTCCTCTTAATAGAAACATATATAGTTAACCAACACTTTATCACATTTCGTAGGAGACAATACAGAATTTCTTATTTGTATGGCCTTACATATACCTTAGTCATAAAAATGTAACATTTAGTGCCAATTAATATACACAATTGCGAAAATGAAATCGCAACCAATGAGAAAAGGAAGGCCAAGTAAAATCGTGTAAATCGAGGAATCTTTCTTCGTAGTGTTGGGAAAATACCACTACAAAAATTATTTTAGGTGGTATTTGGTGTGAAATGTTTATATGTATTCATTCCTGTCCTATTTATCTTTTTTATTATTTGTAATTTGCTTATTCCATTTTCCTTTTGCACGTGAAAATCTTACAAATTAAAATTAACTCTTTGGGAGAAATTGTTATTCCTTTTTTTTTTGGCAACAATAAAGTTTATAAAGTTTAATAGAATAATGTCAGTTTATTCTGTATGAAAATAACGAATTTTTTCATTTATAATCAAAATAGTTGAATACATAAATAAAAATATTATTCTATATAGTATATAAATACTATTTTCATTTCTGCGTTTAAATCAATCTATATGCAAATATCTATACAAAGGCATTCATTAATTCATTCCTTTTAATTTTGATTTGACTTAAAAAAACCATACATACTTTCACATTTATGATATTTTTAGATGAGATATAGTTGCTACGCAACGGTTAAAAGAAAAAAAAAAGAAATATAAGTACATTCATAAAATAAAATGTTTTACATTATTTGAACACATGTATAAAATTCCATCATAAGTTATACACCTAATTTAAAAGCTCTGACAAATGTTTTGACAAAATTGCACACTAAAAGGAATAATTTAATACTCTTATTTAAAAATTTTAGCATCCAAAATTTACCATTTAAATCTATTATTCATATGAGCGATTTCTTTCAACAAATGAAAATTTGAAAATCGTCTGACTTCCCATAGAAAAGCATTATGTCACAAAATAAAATGTTCTATATATTCCGAACGAATGAACCAAATTTAACCCGAAACTATACAGCTAAATCCGGGGAGCCCACCAATATACATCCTTAATTTCAAGCTAATCGGATGCTTTTTACGGCAGTTATCGCGGGACAGACAGACTAACAAACAAACAAACAAACAGATGGAAACCAAAAAATTTCGGTTCTCCACAGTAAGCCTTCACTGACGTTTCGGCAATGAACTTTTTATGGTATTAATTGCCGAAACGTCAGTGAAGGCTTACTGTGGAGACCCGAAATGTTTTGGGTTTCCGTCTGTCTGTCCCGCGATAACTGCCGTAAAAAGCATCCGATTAGCTTGGAATTAAGGAGGTATGTTGGTGAGCTCCCCGGATTTAGCTGTATGGTTTTGGGTTAAATTTGGTTCATTCGTTCGGAATATATAGAACATTTTATTTTGTGGCATAATGCTTTTCTATGGCAAGTCAGACGATTTTCAAATTTTCATTTGTTGAAAGAAATCGCTCATATGAATAATGGATTTAAATGGTAAATTTCGGATGCTGAAATTTTTAAATAAAAGTATTAAATTATTCCTATTAGTTTGCAATTTTGTCAAAACATTTGTCAGAGCTTTTAAATTAGGTGTATAACTTATGATGGAATTTTATACATGTGTTCGAATAATATAAAACATTTTATTTTATGAATTCACTTATATTTCATTTTTTCTTTTAACCGTTGCGTAGCAACAGCATCTCATCTAAAAATATCATAAATGTGAAAGTATGTATGGTTTTTTGAAGTCAAATCAAAGCAAAAGGAATGAATTAATGAATGCCTTTGTATAGATATTTGCATATAGATTGATTTAAACGCAGAAATGAAAATAGTATTTATATACTATATAGAATAATATTTTTATTTATTTATTCAACTATTTGATTATAAATGAAAAAGTTCGTTATTTTCATACAGAATAAACTGACATTATTCTGTTAAATTTTATAAACTTTATTGTTGCTAAAAAAAAAAAAAAAAAAAAAAAAAAAAAAAAAAAAAAAAGATGAATAACAATTTCTCCCAAAGAATTAATTTTAATTTGTAAGATTTTCACGTGCAAAAGAAAAATGGAATAAGCAAATTAAAAAAAAAATATATATATATAGGACAGGAATGAATACATATAAATATTTCACACCAAATATAACCTAAAATAATTTTTTTAGTAATATTCTCCCAGCACTATGAAGAAAGATTCCTCAATTTACACGATTTTACTTTGCCTCCCTTTTCTCATTGGTTGCGATTTCATTTTCGCAATTGTGTATATTAATTGGCACAAAGTTTTACATTTTTATGACTGAGGTATACGTAAGGCCATAAAAATAAAAAATTCCGTATTGTCTCCTATAAAATGTGATAAATAATATTGTATGTGATAAATAATGATTATAAATGAAAAAGTTCGTTATTTTCATACAGAATAAACTGACATTATTCTGTTAAATTTTATAAACTTTATTGTTGCCAAAAAAAAAAAAAAAAAAGATGAATAACAATTTCTCCCAAAGAATTAATTTTAATTTGTAAGATTTTCACGTGCAAAAGAAAAATGGAATAAGAAAATTAAAAAAAATATATATATATATAGGACAGGAATGAATACATATAAATATTTCACACCAAATATAACCTAAAATAATTTTTTTAGTAATATTCTCCCAGCACTATGAAGAAAGATTCCTCAATTTACACGATTTTACTTTGCCTCCCTTTTCTCATTGGTTGCGATTTCATTTTCGCAATTGTGTATATTAATTGGCACAAAGTTTTACATTTTTATGACTGAGGTATACGTAAGGCCATAAAAATAAAAAATTCCGTATTGTCTCCTATAAAATGTGATAAATAATATTGTATGTGATAAATAATGATTATAAATGAAAAAGTTCGTTATTTTCATACAGAATAAACTGACATTATTCTGTTAAATTTTATAAACTTTATTGTTGACAAAAAAAAAAAAAAAAAAAAAAAAAAAAAGAATAACAATTTTTCCCAAAGAGTTAATTTTAATTTGTAAGATTTTCACGTGCAAAAGAAAAATGGAATAAGCAAAGGAAAAAAAAAAAAAAAAAAAAAAAAAAAAAAAGGATATATAGGACAGGAATGATTACATATAAATATTTCACACCAAATATAACCTAAAATAATTTTTTTAGTAATATTCTCCCAGCACTACGAAGAAAGATTCCTCAATTTACACGATTTTACTTTGCCTTCCTTTTCTCATTGGTTGCGATTTCATTTTCGCAATTGTGTATATTAATTGGCACAAAGTTTTACATTTTTATGACAGGTATACGCAAGGCCATAAAAATAAGAAATTCCGTATTGTCTCCTATAAAATGTGATAAAGTGTTGGTTAATTATATATGTTTTTATTAAGAGGAGCAGAGCTGCCAAGCTACCGGCGTTCTGGATACCAGTATTTTAATACAAAAAATGTTACTTTATTTAATTGGAACATTTGCGTGATTTAAAAGAATAACATTTTCTCTAAGATAATGGTGATGTGCAAAAAGCCTGAGACTTGGCATGTCTGGTGGGGAGTGAAATGTTTTACTTAAGGGGTCCGGGACACAAAAATCTTCAAATTTTCATTTTTTTTTTTAATTGGATTAAAAATTTCTCTGCCGTTTTCTGCTTAAAATGATGTTTAAATCATGTTTCTATCTTAATTAAAACAGGAAATATTAATTTTTTCGTTTTGGTTTGTTTTCAAAATCTGCCTTTCAAGCTATGTTTGTCAAGGAAACGAGTTCTTGTGAAATTGCGTTTTTCTTCATGATAGGTTTTTTCACCATTTCTCATATTTAAATTCTTATAACTCGAGAACCGTTAAAGATACAGGGTTGAAACTCGGAACATATCTTTTGCAATTATTTTACTTTACTTTTGAGCCAGCATATTTGAAAAAAATATTTACTTTTGAAAATATGAATTTTGTTTAAAAAGTTGCACACTTTTTTTTGTAATTTTTTTCGTTAAATATTTTTAATTTTTTTTTAATTAATATTTTTTTAAATGCTGGCTCTAAATTAAAATTTATACATTTCTGTTTATTTAAATGAAAAAAAATTGAAATTCTATCAATAATATTTCGAGTTATAACGATTTTAAACTACCCCTCTTCTTTAAGAAAATTTAAAATTTAAATTTCTTAAAAAAAATTATGAGAACTTTTATCATGCGATTTTGTTTACAAATGATATGGTTAACCATCACAAAAAATTTCAAAATTTTAACTCAATAAATAAAAAAAAATTTCAAAATGTGTCCCGGACCCCCCTTAATGCATTTATCTCTATTTTAATGCTACGTGAACGACGTCTCGTGCAACAGCTTGTGGAGTATAAAATAAATTATCAAAATAATCCCTATTACGAAAAATGAAACAAAGTCCGGCTAAGGGGAAATAAAAGGTTAGTAAACCTTTCATAATTTGATCTAAAACATAGGTTTGCGTCAAATATGAACGGTTTTTGTAACATCACGATATGTGGATACTATTAAAAGGCTATATAAAAAAAAATACTTTACGGCGCCAAATCACGTTTATAGGGCATTCTCACAATCTTTTGACTTTCAGTAATAAAAATCTGGTTAAATTAAACTTGCTAAAATAATATTTTAAACTTCTAGACGAATTCCTTAATGATTCAAAATAAAGAAAAAATGGTCAGCAGCATTTTTTTTTTTTTTTTTTTATTTAACTGAGGTTTAAGTTAAACTTGCGACTTTAATTTTCCTTACCATTTTACCACTATAACTTTTTATTTTCTTCTTAATTTTAACTTATGATGAATTTCCATAGTACCCACAGGACATTCAAATAAAAAATAACAATGTAGTATTTTTAGTAAAAATTTTTGGTATAACATTGTCTTAAAGGGGTGTTAAAGAAGGCACGGAAAGGTAAAAAGGGACGGTAATGGGAAAAAAGGGATGGTAAGGATGGGACGGTAAGGAAAATTACAACCTATTTTTAGGCCAATCATGTTAAGATTCAGTGATAGGCACAATGTTCAGTGATTTTTAAAAACTGTTATTTGCATTGGATTAAATAAATAAATAAATAAATTACCTTGAAAAGTGCAGGAATAAACCTTGGGGACGGTAAGACTACCAATAAAGCCACCATGCTTGAAATTACATTAAAATGGTGATTTAAATTCTGGAGTAAATTTCCTGTCAAAGAATTTTAGCCATTCTTTCTCTATCATACTTCTGCATGAGAAAAAAGTTGACAAAAATTCTGTGACTGCATTTGAAGTGATTTTCTGTGTAATTTAACAAGAGGGGCGGTAAGGAATCTAAAACCCAGGGACAGAGTTTAAAAAATAATATCAACCGTAAAAATGTGTGCAGGTTAATTTTTTGCTACATATTTATATACAACAATTGTCCCAGTTTAGGGGGAAAAATGCATCGAATTATTTTTATTGAAACAATTTTATATAGACAGTTCCAAACTTAAAAATCACCATCAGGGACAAGGGACGGTATAGAAGTTTCCCGGATAGTTGGACCCCCAACATCGTCCAAATCTTATTGATCTCGTTAATATTGTTATGCAGCACTGAGATGTTCCCCAGTATATGAAATAAAAAATCTCACAAGAATATGAACTAAAATAAAAATTATTATTCAGGAACTTATAAGTCAAAAGATTGCGAGAATGCCCATTATCTATATAGTCAATTGGAAGTGGACACGATGATAAATTATTAACCGTTAGGTTTAGAAGTTCCCCTACTTTAGGGTGATTTTAGTAAGTTAATGCTATCGAGTACATTTTTAGATATTTAGATTAGATCTTAGATATAAATATTGCAGAATGGCAATCAAAACTATTTTTTGGAAACAAAAATTATAAAGGTATTAGATTTCTAAATTAGATGTATCAGTTTACGTTTCCAAAAGTTCTTTATCCATTAGATACAAGTGTTTGTGGTTAGCAGGCAAGTAAATACTGCTGTATGGATATTAGGATAACGTAAAATGCTTGTCCAAACTGTTCCTTATCCTTATAAATTGCAGTGTAAAAAGAAACCGAAGATATACGATAAGCATTAACTCAATCAATAGAAAATTACAAATGTAAAATAAATTACACGGGTTCAGGGGGGCAGAGTCCCCGTGAAGAAATCTGCTTTATTATATAAAAATTACCAAAATAAGTAGCTCGTGAGAATGTCAGAATATCATTACATAACAACGTGTTTAATTTAACTCTTCTAATGTCTAAAACCGTGGAAATATTTTTTACTTTTATAAATGTTTATGTAATTTAAAAACTTTAAATTTCGTTTTTTATAAAAAGATTAATATTACGCAAAATGTGCTAAAAACAATGAGTTGCAGAGATGACGTTGAGGCTCTTGATCTGCAGATTTACTAGTCTCTAGTTCAATTTTATTGCCGAAACGTCAGTGAAGGCTTACTGTGGAGACCTGAAAAGTTCTTGCTTTCCGTCTGTTTGTTTGTTAGTTAGTCTGTCTGTCGCGCGATAACTGCCGTAAAAAGCATCCGATTAGCTTGAAATTAAGGATGCATGTTGGTGAGGTCACCGGATTTAGCTGTATAGTTTTTGGTTAAATTTGGTTCATTTGTGCGGAATATATATAGAACATTTTATTTTGCACCTTAATGCTTCCCTATAGCAATTCAGACGATTTTTCAATTTTTATTTGTTGAAAGGAAATGGCTCATGTGATTGAAAGATTTAAATGATAAATTATGGATGATGGAATTTCCTAATTAGAACCATACATTATTTCATATTAGTTTGAAATTTTGTGTATATGTCGTAGGCTAATTGAGAAATCAGGCTCTTTGCAAAGAGCCGGGCTAATTGGAGAATCATCTCCCTTTTTCCAATTAGCCTGATATTTTTCCGGCCTATTGCAAAGAGCCTAGAAAGCGTTAGGCTAATTGAAAAATGACCACTTATTATCCAATCAGGGTGATTTTTTGGGGTTTATTAACCCATAACCAGACCAGAACCCGAAAAATAATTTATAACACACCGTATCCCAATCCGAGTAAGACAAAATAATTTCCTTGGACACGCAACCCAAACCGAACCTAAAAATTTCATTTGATAAAAACCTGAAATCTGACATGAACCAAATCTGAACCCGACAAAAATATTCCGAAGCACCATAACCCGATCTGAGCAAGACAAAATAATTTCCGTGAACAAGCAACCAGACCCGAACCTAAAAATTCAATTAGAAAAAAGCCAAAATCTAACATGAACCAAATCTGAACCCGACAAAAATATTCCAAGGAACCATAACCCGATCCGAGCAAGACAAAATAATTTCCGTGGACACGCAACCCGATCCGAACCTAAAATATTTGTTTGAAAATTCCGAAATATGACCCGAACCAAATATGATAACCGACAAAAATATTCTAAAGAACCATAACCCGATCCGAGCAAGACAAAATAATTTCCTTGGACACGCAACCCGAACCGAACCTAAAAATTTCATTTGAAAAAAATCTGAAATCTGACATGAACCAAATCTGAACCCAACAAAAATATTCCGAAGAACTATAACCCGATCCGAGCAAGACAAAATACTATCCGTGAATACGCAACCAGACCCGAACCTAAAAATTCTAATAGAAAAAACCCGAAATCTGACATGAACCAAATCTGAACCCGACAAAAATATTCCAATTAAACATAACCCGATCCGACCAAGACAAAATAATTTCTGTGGACACGCAGCCCGATCAGAACCAAAAAATTTAGTTTGAAAAAAAAAAAAAAAACCCGAAATATGACCCGTACCAAATAAGATAACCGACAAAAATATTGTAAATAACCATTACCCGATCCGAGAAAGAGAAAATAAATTCCTTGGACACGCAACCCGAACCGAACCTAAAAATTTCATTTGAAAAAAACCTGAAATCTGACCCGAAACAAATTGGAATCCGACAAAAATATCCCCAAGAACCATAACCCGATACGAGTAAGACAAAATAATTTCTGTGGACGCGCATCCCGATCCGAACCTAAAAATTTAGTTTGAAAAAAAACTAAGTATGACCCGTACCAAATATGATAACCGACAAAAATATTGTAAATAACCATAACCCGATCCAAGCAAGACAAAATAATTTCCGTTGGCGGGCAACACGATCCGAACCTGAAAGTTCTACTTTAAGTTAACCCGAACAGTACCCAAAATAAAAATACATCAGGCCGTACCCAGATACTAGCAAGGCAAATTAATTTTCGTTTACACGCAATACGACCAGAATCTGAAAATTCCATTTGAAGTCAACCTGAAACCCGACCAGAACCCGATCTGAAAATTACAAAATTATTTTAAAGAACCGTAACCCGATCCGAGCAAGACAAAGTTATTTACGTAGACACGCAACCGGATCCGAACTTAGTTTCCATTTGAAGTAAACCCGAAAACCGACCACAACCAGGTTTCGGATTGAGTTATATTAGAACTTTCAGGTTCGGATCAGGTTGCCGGTCGACGGAAATTATTTTGTCATGCTCGCATCGGGTTATAGTTCTTTGGAATATTTTTGTCGGGTTAAGATTTGGTTCGGGTCGGTTTCAGATTGACTTCAAATGGAATTTTTAGGTTCTGGTCGCGTTGCGTGTCCACGGAAATAATTTGTCTTGTTCGGATTCGATATGGATCTTTGGTATATTTTTGTCGGGTTCAGATTTGGTTTACGTCGGATTTCAGGTTTTTTTCAAACGAAATTTTTAGGTTCGGTTCGGGTTGCGTGTACAAGGAAATTATTTTATCTTGCTCGGATCGGGTTATGATTCTTTAGGATATTTTTGTCGGTTATCATATTTGGTTCGGGTCATATTTCGGAATTTTTCAAAGAAATATTTTAGGTTCGGATCGGGTTGCATGTCAACGGAAATTATTTTGTCTTGCTGGGGTCGGGTATGTTTATTTGGAATATTTTTGTCGGGTTCAGATTTGGTTCATGTCAGATTTTGGGTTTTTTCTAATTGAATTTTTAGGTTCGGGTCTGGTTGCTTGTTCACGGAAATTATTTTGTCTTGCTCGGATCGGGTTATGGTACTTCGGAATATTTTTGTCGGGTTCAGATTTGGTTCATGTCAGATTTCAGGTTTTTATCAAATGAAATTTTTAGGTTCGGTTTGGGTTGCGTGTGCAAGGAAATTATTTTGTCTTACTCGGATGGGGGTACGGTCTGTTATAATTTATTATTCGGACTCTGGTCGGGTTATGGGTTAAGCCCCCCAAAAATCACCCTGATTGGATAATAAGTGGTCATTTTTCAATTAGCCTAACGCTTTCTAGGTTCTTTGCAATAAACCTGAAAAATATCAGGCTAATTGGAAAAAGGGAGATGATTCTCCAATTAGCCCGGCTCTTTGCAAAGAGCCCGATTTCTCAATTAGCCTACGACATATACACAAAATTTCAAACTAATATGAATAATGTATGGTTTTAATTAGGAAATTCCATCATCCATAATTTATCATTTAAATCTTTCAATCATATGAGCCATTTCCTTTCAACAAATAAAAATGGAAAAATCGTCTGAATTGCTATAGGAAAGCATTAAGGCGCAAAATAAAATGTTCTATATATTCCGCACGAATGAACAAATTTAACCAAAAACTATACAACTAAATCCGGGGACCTCACCAACATGCATCCTTAATTTCAAGCAGCATAGCATCACTTAAAATTTGATATCATTATTTTTAAGTTCCATATTTAAAATTCTTATAGCAATAAGATAAAGTGCTGCGTCACAAACTTTTAACCTGTTAAGGATTTTTTGTATTGATAGGTTTTACTGCATTTTTATGCGTCTATTTAGAAGAAGTTGTCCTACTTTTTTGTTACCTTGTCCTGCTTTTTGTGACAATAGACCTGCTAACACTAATTATATACCATATAGTATTCCAATAAAAAGAGTAAAACAAGGGTCGAAACTTCGCATTAACGAATCAGCTCACTTCAATATTTAATTTAATAATCTTAATTTAATAAAATAAGATGTTCCATAGATTAGTCTGTATCAGTAAAAAAAGTAATAAAAAGAAGAAAAAAAGTTAGGGATGCATAATGAGGTATTGCAACTGCATTGAAGCGTCTTTTAAATCATTACAGTTTGTAATTTAAGTATAAGTATGTTAAATCAGTAATGCTTGGTATTCTTGACTTAATAAATTGCTCTTATTTTAATGTTTAATACAAAGAATGTCATGTTTGAAAATTTTTCTAGTTCGATTTATGTTTAAAGATCTGATCTCTATAATTTGTATGTCTCTGTATTTTAAAATATAATTTTCACTAAAATGAATAGCATTTCTCCCTTTTTCAGACTGATTCCTAAAATTATCAATGGGGGCATTGCTGGAATTATTGGAGTGACATGTGTATTTCCAATAGATTTAGTGAAAACGAGGCTTCAGAATCAACAAGTAGGACCTCAAGGCCAAAGAATGTATTCTTCTATGTAAGCAGTATTATTTTAAATGTTTCACCAAACTTATTTTGTGTTTGTTGTTTTAAAAGTACATTATTAAATTGGTAGAATTTCATGGCTAATGTATGATAAATTAAATGTTATGAGTAGTGATTTAGCCAAATACTAAATATTCAGCCAAATTTTAGACCAAATGCTACCTTTAAAAAAACAAAAAGTATTTATTAATTATAATATTTTTAAATGTTAAATTGGAAATAAAATACTAAAGTAAAAAGTGGTCTTGTATTAGTTGTATATTTAAAAAATTTAACAGCTTGATGTAATATTTGTAACACCTTATGCTAATTATTAAAACAAGGCTTTTACTAAAAATTACAGCATAATTTTATCTATAGATACATATAATTCACATACATTTTAGTTGAAAAGAAAATCATTAGTATAATTGTTAAATGTACTATTTAATTTATTTTTTATTTTAAAATATTTATTTCAATACAAAAAATTAAAAATTTGTCTTTTATCCTTTTATACTTAGATTTTCTATTTATATTCAGAATTGTATGTTTTCTTTTTTATAATTAAAATATGAAGAATGTTCTTCATTTTTGCTATCCTGTCATACATTTGTCCTTTCTTAACCCGTTCGGGACCATGGGTGCATATATATGCACCCTCAAAAAGAGCAAACAGAATTTGTTTTAGTCACCAGTAAAAAAGAAAAGTAATATTTAGTTTTTTTAATTAGAGCATTTTCGCGATTGTTTAAGTAAAGGTAACTTTTAGAAAAAAATGTGGTGCAAACGGAATAAAGTTTGTGTAAAAGCCTCCGGTCCCCAAGGAGTTAAGACTTGTTATCAGTCAGGATGCAAATTTCCCTCTCTAATGCTAAACCTATTGGCTTGGAATGCATCCGTATTTTTTAAATTTCTCCTCGGAAAATTAAAATTCTTACCTTTCTGTTTTCTGTATGCTCTTCTTGAAGAATGCTTCTTTCTTTTTTATTTGTCAAAATGTATCTAAAATATATATTTAATTTTACGTTTTAAGTAGGTATGCATAGAATATTTGGTATCTATTCGGTATTCGGCCATGTTACCGAATATTACCACATGGACACACACTTCTTAGGTTTTTTTTTTAATGGTTGTAAATTCCAGACCCACACGATTAACATTTTCCGTAGTAACCCATCTGTTAAACTATTCAGTATGCCAAATAATCGGCTTGGCAGAATTTCAAACTATTCGGTCTGGCCGAATATCAAAATATTCAGCTGAACCGAATACTTAAAAAATCTTTTAAAGTATATTTTTAAAAACGTTAGACAAGTTCTACTTTTAACTGTCAACTTATAAAGATATTCAGAATAATTAGAAACAGAATCTTATTTAAATAAAAGAGAATGTTTTTACATTATTTGCTGTTCATTAAGTATCACTTAAGAAAATTAACCATTAATGAGGATTTTCATAGGAATTAATGGGTGTACAAATGAAAGTTCCTGAACAGTGTCTAATAAATAATCTGTTTCTTGCTTTTTAACAAAAAAGGATGTTTCTAAACAAAATAGGAAATCGTTCAGGGTTGACAAAAAGACAGGAAATTTTTGTCGAGGAAAACATAATTGCAATCCACTTACTCAGCCATAAATACAGCGTATCTCATCTCACTCGAGGTTAAACTTGGATTTTCGTTTGTTACTTTTACAATAATGAAGATATCATAACTATATTTTCAACAGGCTTGCTTTGATTTCTGTGAAATATATGATGAGAAGTACTGGAAATTGCGACCATTCATATCTAAACAACTATGAGCTAGACATTTATTTATTCAGAATGCAGGTTGACATTATTTATACTGTGTCATCGCCAAAATTCAGTAATTTTCAATGATATCATCACATTTAATACAAGCGAAATTAATATGAAATAAATCTCGATAAAATATCTTCATTATTGACAAAGTTGTGAACGAAAATTCATTTTCGGCTTGTAGTTACACAACCCGTATTTTTGATTGAATGCATTGTAATTTTGATGGAATAAATGGGCTGAGGTGTTGTTTCTTGTTCAAAAAATGTTTCTCTTGACCATATTATCCTTGTCGAAAGTTTGTTGCAAGATTTTAAAAACAACCTTTATGTTTACAATCTCTGAAAATGATCGCGCATTCCAGACACTGATCTAGGATGCCTTTAAAAACTTCCTTGCGAAATCAAAGGAATAGAAAAGTTATTCTTTGTGAGTTTCAGACTCGTATAAAACCAAAAACCAGGGGCGTCATTTGAGGGGGCTGGGGGGGCAATAGCCCCCCCCCCAAGGAATTTTATTTTCCAGAAAATTTATCAACCATCATTTGTCATACTCAAGCAAAAATTTAAAAAATGCTCAAACGCTGAAATAATTTATCAGATTTGATTGCAATAAAATCATATGCATTAAATAATTGCTTTATGCACAGAAATTAACAATTATAAAAAAAAAAAAAAAAAAATCCTATTCGAACTTTCTTAAGGTGAGACATATATCGTACTTTGGCTAATTTAAAAAATACACGAGATACACTTTCTTTTATCAATTGCTTCTCAGCTGTGTACAACTTGATCATAGGAAAACTAGTGCCCTCATCACTAGAAATTCAGGAGTAGAGTTCTTTCAGATAGTTTTTTTTTTTTTTTTGGAGGAAGGGAGGGCGGGGGGGTTGAAGGGGCGAGTATAATTCAAATTCTTAATTATCCGACTTTTTTACCTTTTCGGATTATTAGTGTCACATTATATTTACTGCAATCATTGCAATGTTATCAAATTATTTAATTATTTGCTTTATTAAATCATATTATGTATGGTACACTCTCAAAATTCTTCAACGCCTAGGAATGGAGCCTGCACGCACCTGACAAAACAATTTCTTCAACCCAAAAACCGACAGTCCAAATACCAAAGTAAAAGAAAATTACTCCATATTTTAATACGTTTATAATAAAGTAGTCTATAATTTTATCCCTTATGTACAAAAACGAACACATGGGTTATTATTATGGGCCACTATTAATAGTCAAAGTTATAGTTTTTCATTTGAAAAATATTCAGGACTTCCTTGTTAAAAACCAGGTCATCTCGACTCCGGCCGAAAAAGGTAAAGCGCAATCCGAAAAACTTAAAGTGCACCTCACTCACAACGAAGAAAATACGTCAACCTATCCTGACGCTGGACTGTAATTTCATGTAAATACGAAAACCACTAAAAAGATTTCCATTGAAAGACAACCCGACCCGAAATGAAAGAAAATTAATTCATATTTTAATAATTATTGTAAAAGAAAGTCTACAATTATATCTTTAATATAAACTTTACCTTTTATGTAGGAAAATGAAAATATATCTATAGTATTCATTTATGTTCAAATATGTAGCTTTTTCATCTGAAAAATATTCAGGATTTCTTTGAAAAATAGTATTAACACGAACCCACCTCAAAATACTGAAAACGCAATCCGAAACAATTAACGCTTTACCTTACCTTACCTTTTACTTGCAGAAAATCACTGTTGAAAATTTTCTTATCGCTATAGATCACAAAAGTTGCGAATTTTGTGACCTGATGATGTTCGTGGGCTGATTATCTCATGACTGATTGAACTTCATGATTCTTTTTGCGCGATCCTCTGACGAAATTTGCTATTTTTTCCGCGACCGTTTCACGAACTTTACGATATTTTTCTGCAACCATTATCGAAATTGGTTTTTTTCCCCTCGCGACCATTTGTCGAAATTCGCAATATTTTTCTGCGACCAACTGACGAAATTTCATATTTGTTTCTGCGATCTTTTGACAAAATTCGCGATTCTTTTTCAGGATCATTTATTTTCACAGGTTTTTTCGTGATTATTTTTTTCTACCACCGACTAATAATATTTTTATTTTTTTTGCGATAGTTACACGAAATGTTGTATTTTATTTCCCGATCGTTTGACGAAATTTCCCTCGATTGTTTGACTAAATTTTCGTGATTTTTTGCGCAATCTTTTGACGAAATTCACGATTTTTTTCCCAATTCTTTTACAAAATTTGAGATTTTAGTTTGTACAAGCATTTGACAAAATCTGCATTTCTTTTCGCGATCTCTGGTGAAATCATCAATATTTTCCACGGTGGTTTGGAGAAAGGAGCGTTTTTTTTCGCGACGATTTGGGGATTTTTTTTTTTCAAAATTTGCTAAATTCGCAATTTTTTTCTGTGATTCATTGACGAATTGATTTTGCGGGTTTCGAAAGAAAATAAACAGTCAAGTGCGAGTATTACTCGCGCACAGAGGGTTCCGTACAATAAATATATGAATTAGTAATTGTATTATTAAAAAAACCGTTGCTAAAAGTGTCATATCTCAATAATAGTTGAGATCTGCGTTAATAGATGACAGCACTACACAATCTGTTTGTAAGGTATTGCATGTTACCAGAATATTTCTGCGCAGTTGTAAAATGTGACTTGTTGAGAATAGCTGCCCAAGGGCGGATCTGGAGAGTCCTCAAGGGGGGGGGGGGGCGATTTTGGAAATTTGGAAACTCCAATCTGATGCGCAGGTCGGGGCTAATTTTTTCACTGCGGGTCGTGTTACTTCTACTTTTTTCTGCGGGTCGGATTTGGGTCCAGTTGACTTCTATTTTTTGCTGCGGGTCGGGTTTGGGTCCGGTTGACTTCTTTTTTTGCTGCTGGTCGGGTTGACTTCTACTTTTTGCTGTGGGTCGGGTTAACTTCTACTTTTTTGCTGCGGGTCGGGTTTGGGCCCGGTTGACTTCTACTTTTCTACTGCGGGTCGAGTTTGGGCCCGGTTGCCTTCTACTTTTCTACTGCGGGTCGGGTTGACTTCTACTTTTTTAGTTTCGCCTAGCGCGTTGTGTTTGGGCAGATTGACTTATATTATTTCAGATTTGGGTCAGTTTCGGATTGGGTTTTGACTCTTGCGAGAAGGATTCTGGTTGAGTCGATTTTTGAAAAGAAAATCTTAAATATTTTTGAAGATAAAAACTATGTACAGAAAAAGCTCCATAGCGGATACGCCCAATTAGGAATACTAATCTTCAGGATTATGTAAAAAATAGTAATTTGGTATAAGACTGCTTGTCACTTTATATCTAAGATCAGTTGTAATTCAGTAAAGAATGATTTGAAACTTATTAAAAACATACCAGGTGTCCTAAAATGGACTGACTGATTTTAAAATTCAGTAACTTGCAAATTGTGAAAGCAATTTAAAAAAAATCTTGCAGGAGGGTTATGTAAGATGTCAGGAGATTTTTTACTGGGATTCTTGATTTTACTTTACAATAGCAGCGATAGGTGTCGTCTCAAACAATGGTCATTGAATTGGGTCCCTATTTCTGGCCTACCTCCTCCGGAAACCGATTTGGTACCTATTTCTTCCAGCGCCATCTATCGTTGCTATTTAAACTAAAATCAAGAATCGCAGTAAAAAAACTCCTGATCAGGGGTAATTCTGAGTAAAAAAAAAAAAAAAAACTGAAGTTCAAAGCAAATCTTTTGAAAGGTTAGAGTAGATGAGGGGATTCACTCATGGCACTAATTATTTTTTTTGCAGGTCAAGTTAGTTGTTTTCGATTCGGATCGATTTCAGGCTGAGTGTAGATTCCTGCAAGCTCGGGTTTAACCTGTTATTTTCAAAAGTTAATTCAGTATATTATTTCAGGTTAAAAACTATACCTATAATAATAATAAACATAGATGTATATATGTGTGCTGTTTTCTAAAGAGACCACTGTATTTTTTCCACGACTCTTTGATGAAATTCGCACTTCTTCGAACCTTTGACGAAATTTGCGTTTCTTCCGCAACCCTTTGGCAAAATAGGTGTAATTTTGCAGCCCTTTGATAAAATTCACGATTTTTTCCCGCAACCCTTCGACAAAATTCGCGTTTTTTCAGCAATCCGTTGATGAAATTCGCACTTCTTCGACCCTTTGACGAAATTTGCGTTTCTTCCGCAACCCTTTGACGAAATTGCTGTAATTTTGCAGCCCTTTGATAAAATTCGCGTTTTTTTCCGCGACCCTTCGACAAAATTCTCTTTTTTTCAGTGATCCTTTGACGAAATTCGCGTTTTTAAAACGATTATTTGACTAAATTCGATTTTTTCCGCGATCCTTTCACGAAATTCGCGATTCTTTGATAAAATTTTAATTCTTTTCGTGATCTTTGGACGAAATTCGCGTTTTTTTTTTCGCGGCTATTTGACAAAAATCGCGTTTTCTCCACGATCCTTTGACGAAATTCGCGTTTTAAAGTATATTTTTTCCACAACTCTTTGATGAAATTCTCACTTTTTCGACCCCTTGACGAAATTAGCGTTTCTTCCGCAACCCTTTGATGAAACTAGTGTAATTTTGCAACCCTTTGATAAAATTTGCGTTTTTTTTCTTCGACTCTTCGACAAAATTCGCGTTTTATTCAGCGATCCTTTGGCGAAATTCGCGTTTTTAAAGGGATTCTTTGACTAAATTCGCGTTTTTATAGGGATTCTTTGACTAAATTCGCGTTTTTAAAGCGATTCTTTGACTAAATTCGCGTTTTTAAAGCGATTCTTTGACTAAATTCGATTTTTTCCCGCAATCCTTTGAAGGAATTCGCATTTTCTCCGCGATCCTTTAACGAAATTCGCGATTCTTTGATAAAATTTGCATTCTTTTCGCGATCCTTGGGCGAAATTTAGCGTTTTTTCGGGGCTATTTGATAAAAATCGCGTTTTCTCCGCGATCTTTTGACAAAATTCGTGTTTTCCGCTATCATTTGAAGAATTTTGCGTTTTTCCGAAGTCCTTTGACGAAATTCGCATTAACTCCGTGATCCTTAACACTCTCGCTGCGTAATTTTTTAAAATCAAAATAGGTTTAAAAATTGCGCATTTATTTCATAGCACATTTCAAATGTGCATATATTTTAGAGTTAAAATATGTCCAACACCTTTGTACAGGATTTTTTTAATAGAATTAGACCATAAAAAAAAGATCTGCTGCGGACATTGCGGATTGCGCAAATTATGCTACTGTTACAATGGCTGTGGAAATCGCGGGATGCGCAGCGAGAGGGTTAATTTTTGGAAAATTCGGAACAGAATCACCCCTGTTCCTGACGTCTTACATAACCCTCCTGCAAGTATATTTTTAATAGCTCTCACCATTTGCAATTTACTGAATCTTAAAATCAATCGGTCCATTTTAGGACAACCGGCATATTCAGTACCTGGGATGATAGCTGAAAGAAGCATTAACAAAAAAAATTAAAGCTGGCTTCGATATGTCAGATGTTTACCCGGCTTGAAGTTTCCAGGACCAAGCCCAGGTCCAATCCACGCACAAAAAAATTTATTGGCCCGGTCAAAATCGACTCCAGCCCTGCCTGCCTTTTGCAATTAAAATTATTCATAAAACACACTTACTTATCCTCATATTTTATTTTGAGATTATATTCGAAATTCATGAATACAGAAAAACAATAATATTAATGACTATTTAGGCAATTATGTATGTCACTAAGTAGTATGACTTAGACAACTGCATTAAAATGAAAATCCAGTGAGAAAATCAGTTTAGAATGAAAGAAACGGATGATAAAAGAAAATGATAATTTTAAAGCTCTACAAAGAAAGCAAGTAGATTTTTAAAAATGCATCTCTGTAATTTATCAAATCAAATTAAATTTCTAAAGGTTTCGCTAAACAAATATACAACATAAATATAATTTTTAAGAATAACAAATAAGTAAGATGCCAGACCAACTTGGACTCGAGGGGGGGGGGGGGGGGTATTTATAGGAGTCCACGGGTCGCGGTCGGAACAATAATGCTTATCATACGGGCTGCCATGGACCGAACGTTTAACTTTTATACCGGGCCGAGCCCCGACGAGGAAAATTTTGGCCAGTGCAGACCTCTAGGAAAAACGAAGTCCAGGTCAGGCTCAACCTGGAGAAGAAAATGAAGCCTGGCCCGACCAGAATCTGCAAAAAAGTTTAAGATCAGGACACGGCCCGGCTCTAAAAGAGAGAAGACCTGACTCAGGCCGAGTCTCGTAGATTTAAACTGGCGCGTCCCGGGTCGGGTCGCACCGGGCTCGAGCTTCGCCCCAAGTCATTTCCCGTGAGGATGCATAATGTCGTTTTGCAAACCCTTGATTAGCCCAAGGGGGGGGGGGGCGATCGCCCCTTCGCCCCCCCCCCCTTAGATCCGCCATTGCATTTTAGCGGCTTGTATATAATGTATATAATAAACTATAAGTAATATTATAGTTATGCATTCTTCCTTAGTTAAGAGTAATTAGTTTATAATAAGAGAGCGGCGTTATAAAAGTGGCGACGAAATGGGATTGAACTCAAATTAAAATACAGTGAAAAAATTTTTTTGTTGTGAAAAAAAAAAAGAAAAATCTTTTTTGAAAGAGGAAAAGGAAAAAGTGGCACGGAAAATGGCAGATAAAGAAATAATTTCTCTGGGACGCTTGGAAGAATATAATGCAAATGTTCCTTGGACTATTTACGTCGAGAAAATTGATTTTTATTTCTCAGCAAATATCATCAAAAATGATGAAATGAAAAAGAACATATTATTAAGTTCTGTGGGAACATCTACGTTTGCTATTTTACGTGATATAATTGTTCCGAATACGCTGAAAGAAATCAGCTACGAGGATCTTTTAAAGAAAGCTAAAGATCATTTTTCACCACGCCCGAGTGAAATTGTGGAACGATTTAAGTTCCAGAAACGACTAAGGAAGCAAGGAGAAAATATAGCCGAGTTCGTACGAGATTTACGTCGTTTATCCGAACATTGTAATTTCGGAAATACGCTTAATGACTGCCTCCGTGATCAGTTGGTATTTGGGATCCAAGATGAGAAGATACAGCAAAAATTACTGGATTCTAGAGACTTAACGTTCCAAACAGCGATAGAAATAGCTGAGTCTTTCGAGTCTGCTGAGGCTGGAGTAAAATCTCTACACATTGGAGATAATACGACTGTCAATCAAGTGTGTGTTTCTAAAGGAGAGAAATCGAAAGTGGATAAGTATACTCATGCACCTAAGCCTAAAGAAGATAGATTCACGCTTGAGAAACCGTGTTATAGATGTTCTAAAAATCACAATCCAAAAGTATGTCCTTTTAAATTTGCAGAATGTCATTTCTGCCATCGATTGGGGCATTTAAAAATTTGTTGCAGAAATCGAAAATTTGGAATGAAAAGTGAGAAACCTTTTAAGAACAGAAAAATTAAAACTGTTCAGGAAGAATATTGTTTAAATTTTATGAACGATAACTCTAATAATCTGTCGTGGGTAAAATCGGTTAAAATAAATGGTGTAAATATACAATTTGAAATTGATAGCGGTGCGGCTCATACGATCGTAAGTAAAAGTGTTGCTCATAAATTGTTCTCTGGTAAGCTGCCTTTAATTAAATCTAATATTAAGCTACAAACTTATACTAAAGATTCCTTAACTGTTTTGGGGGAATTAAAAGTAAATGCTGTTGTTAATGAACATTGTATACCTGATTTAAGATTATTAGTTATTAAAGAGGAGGGTCCGAGTCTAATCGGAAAAACTTGGTTAAAAGCATCAAAATTATTTTGGCCTAATGTAAATATGATTAAAAGCATTTCGAAAGATGATTTAATTAGAAATTTTCCTAATGTTTTTGCTGACGGGATTGGAACAATCAAGGGTCCTCCCGCGTCAATAAAATTGAAAAAAGATGCGAAACCAGTTTTTCTTAAGTCTCGACCTGTTCCTTTTGCTTTAAGAAAAGCTACTGATGTTGAAATGGAACGATTAACTAATGAGGGTATTTAAAAACCTGTTGATCATTCAGAATGGGCTAGTCCTATAGTAATTGTTCCTAAGCCTAATGGTTCTGTTAGAATATGTGGTGATTATAGAGCAACAGTAAATGCAAATACTGAAAATGATAACTATCCTCTTCCTAGAATGGAAGAATTATTTTCTAAATTATCAGGTGGTAAATTTTTTACTGTTTTTGATTTAAAAGATGCATATCTACAACCTGTAGATAATGAAAGTAGTAAGATTTTGACTATAAATACTCATAAAGGTTTGTTTAATGTATTACGATTAGCATTTGGGGTAAAATGTGCTCCTGGTATGTTTCAAAGAAAAATTGAACATATTTTAAAAAAATTTGAATATGTTGGTGTATTTTTAGATGATGTTATTATTAGTGCTAGTAATGAATCAGAACATTCTGAAAGAGTCGAAAATGTTCTGAAATGCTTTTCTGAGCATGGTATAAGATTAAATAAGGAAAAATTAAAATTTATGGTTTCGGAAGTTTCTTATTTAGGTCATAAAACATCTCAGGAAGGAATTAGACCTATTCCAGAAAAAGTTAATGCTATTTTGAATGCTCCTATTCCAAATAATGTATCACAATTGCGTTCATTTTTAGGCTTAATTTCTTATTATAGAAACTTCCTGCCTAATATTTCAGATGTTTTAGAACCTTTACATAGATTATTAGATAATAATGTAAACTGGACATGGTCAGAAAAGCATGAAAAAGCGTTTCAAAAAGTTAAACAATTATTATGTACATCTCCTGTTTTAGAATTATATGATGTAAACAAAGATATAGTTTTAAACTGTGATGCTTCTGAATATGGCATAGGGTCAGTTTTAAGCCACATTGTTGAGGGTAAAGAGAAACCTATTGCTTATGCTTCGAGAACTTTAAATAAAACTGAAAGAAATTATGCAATGATTGATAAAGAAGCTTTATCTATAATGTTTGGTGTCACTAAATTTCACCAATATTTAGCTGGAAAAAAATTTAAAATTATAACAGATCATAAACCTTTAATTCGATTATTTGATCCTGTAAAAAAGGTACCTGATACATTATCACCTAGAATGCTGAGATGGTCGTTAATGTTAGCTGGTTATGTTTATACTATTGAGTATCGCGAGGGTAAAAATAATAAAAATGCGGATGCATTAAGTAGATTACCTCTCCCAGAAACTGTCAATATAGTGAGTAACCCTGCGGAAATAATGTTTGTTTCAAATAATGATAATTGGCCTATTACTTCTAGAACTATTGCAAAGTGGACAATTGATAATCCTATAACTAAACAAATTTTAGAGTGGGTATTACATGGGTGGCCGAAAAAGGTTAAACAAGAAGAATATCAACCATATTTTCGTAGAAGGGGGGAAATTTCTTGTCTAGAAAATTGTCTATTGTGGGGACATAGAGTGATCGTACCAGAGGAAGGCCGTGAATATATATTAAAATTACTACATTCCGTTCATCAGGGTATATCAAGCATGAAAGCGAAAGCTAGGGGAGTAGTTTGGTGGCCAAATATGGATAAAGAAATTGAACAAATGGTAAATTCTTGTAATAGATGTCAGATGTTTGCGAGGGATTGTCCCAAAATGGAACCCTTGAAATGGAAATCTGAACTGCCCTGGGAAAGGATCCATATAGATCATGCCGGTCCTTTTGAAGGTAAAATGTTTTTAATAGTAGTCGATTCTTATACTAAATGGTTGGAGGTAGAAGTAGTACCCGGATCTGATAGTAAAACTACAATTAAGATATTAAGGAGAATTTTTGGCACATTTGGATTACCTGTTGAATTGGTCAGTGATAATGGTCCCGTGTTCACAAGTGATGAATTTGAGGAATTTCTTAAAAATAATGGAATTAAGCATACGCCTGTTCCACCTAATCATCCATCTTCGAATGGACAAGCGGAAAGGTATGTGCAAACTGTGAAAAATTGCCTTAAAAAGCTAGATAAAAGTGACATAACATTGTCAATTTCACGATTTTTGTTAGAAAATCATTCCACTCCTCATTCGGTGACTGGTAAAACTCCTGCTGAATTAATGTTTGGAAGGCCAGTTCGAACAGCCCTTCACTTGGTATTACCACCAAAACCTAAAATACAGCAACCCCTTCACAAATATAAACTTCATGATTTAGTTTTTGTTAAAAATTATGGAAAAGGGGAGAAATGGGTAAAAGGAAAAATTATGAAATTATTGGGGAGTAGATGGGTTTTAGTAAATAGATGTGATGGAGTAATGTGTAAACGTCACGTTGATCAGTTGAGACGAAATAAAGAGATAAGTGATGAAATACCAGAGAGAGTTATAGAGATAAATCGAAATGATAAACTAATGTCAGACAAAGTTGAAAATATGGGACATAGCGGTAAAAATTACAGTAATTATGATAGGTATGAAAGGGTTAACCAAAACCGTTTTTCTGGAATTAATGGGAAAATAAAAGAACAGCTTAATAATGATAATACTATAGAACCAAGCCAATCTCAGCCTTCGCATGATATTGTGGCAGGTACAGTTGTAAGTAATAAAAATGATGTTACGACAAACAAAACTGTAAAAGACAGTTTGACTAAAAACAATGACGAGGACTGTCATAAAAGTGCTCCAGTTCGAAGAAGTCATAGAACAAGATTGCCTGTAGTTCGTTTGAACTATGAGGGGAGGGGTGTCATATCTCAATAATAGTTGAGATCTGCGTTAATAGATGGCAGCACTACACAATCTGTTTGTAAGGTATTGCATGTTACCAGAATATTTCTGCGCAGTTGTAAAATGTGACTTGTTGAGAATAGCTGCATTTTAGCGGCTTGTATATAATGTATATAATAAACTATAAGTAATATTATAGTTATGCATTCTTCCTTAGTTAAGAGTAATAAGTTATTATAAGAATGTGGCATTATAATAAAAAGAATACTAACACTTTGTAAAAAACTATGCAAAGTAGGGTTGGGTATAACAGTATATACTAGAAAAATGTAAATGGATATACCATGAAAGTTCAAAGACATATGAAACCTAAAAAATATCAAATACAGCTATTCTGTATAACTCATTTTTACTTTCTTCTATCTTTACAGGAAGAAAGTATTGGATTCGTGAAAATTTTCGAATTCCGGTTTTCGACGGATGTATACTTTTTAGGGTACAGAGGTAATGAAAAACATGTTTTTACAAAATGTCTGTCTGTGAGTCTGTCTATCTGTGTGTGACACAAATATTGTGGGCGCTCTGTCTTAAGAACTATTGAACGGAATTTAATAAAACTTTAGATTGATTTAGTACCTGATATAAATTGGTGCTGATTACTTTTTGGTGTAAATCACCCAACAGGTAGCGCTACTATGCTGCAATTTTCCCGATTTCCGCAATAGCTGTATCTCAAGAACTAATGCATGAATTTTAATCAAACTTTAGATTCAGTTAGTCTCTGATATGAACTGATCCTGATAAGTTTTTGGTGTAAATTGCCCAAGAAGTGCCACTGTAACTCAGAACTTTTCACGATTTCCGTAATAGCTCTATCTCAGCAACTAATGCACGAATTTTCACCAAACTTCAAATTCAATTAGAAGTTCACGAAAGTTGTCCCTGATTAGATTTTGGTATAAATCGCCTAACCGGTGTCGCTGCTGTGCTGCATTTATCAGGAAGTATTGACATGTATGAGATAGATGAAAGTTTTGGGATTGACACAGCCGACTAGTTTAATATTTTAATCTCTTTATAATGAACTTAATTCGGTAGTGACAATAAAAGAAATGCATATTTAAACTTCATTTGTCATTTCATAAAACTTAATTCATCATAGTAATAACCTTTCTTTCTAAAGTGCAGCTAAAACAAAACATTCGTTCAAAGTTCACATTTGGCATTGTGCTGAGCGCGCTTCGAAAGGAGGTCACAAATTTGCAACGCCGCCTTGATCCTTGCCGCGTTTTCCAGATGGGTTTTTAATTAACTTTTAAAGCCACTCGAGGCGTATTGAAAGAGCCATTCAATGCAAATTGTCGCGAATCCCATAGTATTTATGTAATTCATTCTAATTAAGGGGTCTCGGGGATCTCAAAATTTGGAAAAATGAAAAAAAAAAGAGAGACTATATTCAACATTTAATATCTTAAAATGTATATTAAAACACAATTTTTATTGAGGTGAAAGATATGAGTACGTACTTTCATTTTATGTATTTAAAAATTTGCAAGATGAAGAACTAGCATTTACAGGGTGTTCCAAACAGTCAGACATTTGATAAGCAGAATATTGGTATAACAGCTTACGCGCACGATTAGAAAATAAATATTATAACTAAAATAAAAATTTTGGCGCCTACTTATACTTCAGATTATAATAATTACCCTGAACCTAAATAAATTTGTACTTAAAGCATTTTTATATTTTTAATACAAAGTTGTATTTAGCTAATAGAAAATTTTGAAAATTTGAACCACATAATTACTTTAAAAATATTTTTTTGAACAATAAAAAGGAAATTTTAGGTTCAGTTTATACAGATTAATATAAAACGTATGTTTTGAAAATTTCATGAAAAAATATTCAAAAGTTTTTGAGATATCGTGCGCGTTATGCCAAAAAAAGTCAATTGGAGAAAAATGACTTAAAAGTTTCGAAAAGGCCGCTTAAGCTATTGAGCGGGTATAATTAGAAAAGCCATAAATTCTGTTCTAATGAGAATTTGAAGGAAACAATTATATTAAAATGTTCAGAAAAGATGGAAGATTAACATAAAAAAAAAAATTAAAATCAAAGAATTTTTGAAGCTTTAAGAGTCCTGAGACCCCTTGAATTAGTCTGTTTTTAACAATTTGACGTTTATTGCTTTTATACTGTTACTGGCCATTGCATTACACACATATATCATTAAAAGTTGTTATCTAGGCTTTAAAAGCCAATGGTAGAGTACGTCTCCCTTGTCATTATGTGTGTCCAAACCGTTCATATCTTTAAGGGTATATCTCGGCTAATTACTGACAATTTTTTTTCAAAAATCACGATCAATAATGCTTTTATACTTCTGCTACGATAGGTATCTCCAGCGCTGCTCAACAATTTTTCTGAATGCCCGTAAATTGAAATTTGTGTATAACAGAAAAATGCTAATTACTCAAAAACTATGTGACCTAGGGTAATCGCTATAATTTTCCGGCAAGGTTCATATTAACATCTACTGCCTCTAATTTTTTCATAATTTTAGTTTCAGTACATTCGGAATTAGATGGGGGGGGGGGGGGGCATATTTTTGCGCTACATTTTCAACAATATCTTTGAAAATATAATACCTAAAATTAAAAGGAATGTATTTTTGAGTTCAGCGTTACAAAAGCTTTAACAGGATACCCCAGATGATATAAAAAAAAAAGATTTTTTTTTTTTTTTCAAGTAGCATAATCAGCCGCTCTACTCTTTTACTAAATATATTTATGAATGTTTGTTAATCTGAAAATATGTGGGTCAATGGTCTTTATTACTTCCCCGAATTTGAACTTTCCACGTTCCATAGTTTACGAGTAAAATGGCTGTGACAAACAGACAGACTGACAGACACAAGAGTGATCTTATAATGGTTCCGTTTTTACTTTTTAAGTACGGAACCCTAAAAATTGTGGACTTTCACGATAATTAAAAAAATTCGCAGAATAATCACATGACCGTGAAAGAAGTTAAGGAGAAAATCACGCAGAGTTTTTTTTATTGTGTGGGATTTTCCCATTTTCTGTGAGATTTGTGCAGTTCTGTATGTTGTACAATTCTACACGTTCCCTGTTCCACAAATAAAATTTTTCCTTGTCCTTCGACAGGAAACTTAAAATGGCGCCCCTGTAGTAAAACCTGAAAAAAAGAAGTCGAAATGGACCAGAAAAAGTTCCATTTTAGACAGGTCTCTGTTTTTGCAAGTATAATTGTTTGATGTTTTTTCATCGAAATTTGATTTTTTTCCCCTTTGGGAAGGAATTCTGTTATAGACAGGCTTTATTTTCACAAGTTAAACTGTAATACATCTCTATTCAGAGCTATACTACAGAGTGGATGGTTTAACAATCTTTGAGGATACCTGTAAAAATGGAACCTATATTAGGATCCTGTCTAAAAAGAATTTTTTTGCATATTCAAGACAGTGAAATTTTACCTGATAAGACGGAAACCTGTTTAAAACGAAATATTTCTTTTGTTCTTGAGTTTCCGTATTTAAAGTTTTTACTGTTTTTGTAAGCATGATTCAGTTTACGTTTCTCGTTCGGGGGGGGGGGTAGACGCCCATATCCTACCCTTAGCTATATAACTTCCCTCAAAAAATCTTTGCCCCCCCCCCCCCTCTCCAAGAAATTTCTGAAATGGCGCCCCTGCCAAAAACTTTCTGCGCACATAAATATTGGGTCAAAAACTTTCTGCAAATTAATTTACTGTTTAATAAAATGACATGTTATATTATTTTGACGGTATGAATTTTAAACAGTAGTTTTAAAATAATTACCATTTAATTTAAAAATTATTTAATATTAATTACAGAATAATTATGTTGGCTAAAAAAATAATAAAGCTAAAAATCCATGATAAAAAGGGATTCTTATCGGTTATTTTGTCAATGCATTTAGAATAGGGATGCACAACCTGTGGCCAGCGAATTTCGTCAATTTATAACTGGAAAAAATTCAATTTTTGTCCATTGGTCACAAGAAAAAAGCGTGAATTTCGTCAATTTGCCGCTGGTTGATGATGCGCGAAAAAATTGCAAATTTTGTTGATCGGCTGCGGAAAAATTGTGAGTTGCGTCAGTCGCAAGGAAAAATCGCGTATTTCATCAATTAGCCCCGGGAAAAAAAATGCAAATTTTGTCAGTCAGTTAAGAATCGCGAATTTCGTCGATCGGGTTCGGAGAAATCGCGATTTTTTTCTATTATGAGAGGAAAAATCTCAAATTTCGTTGATCGGCTGCAGAAAAATAATGTGTTTAATCTGTTTATCGCAAATTTCGTCAATTTGCCGCGGGAAAAAATCCAAATTGTGCCGATCATGCGAGGAAAAATCGCTAATTTCGTCGATCAGGCGCGGGAAAATCGCAAATTTCGTCGATCGGGCACGGAAAAATCGCGAGTAATTTCGATCGGGCTCCGAAAAATAGCGAATTTCGTTGATCGGGCGCGAAAAAAATTGCAGATTTCTTTTATTAGGCACGTAAAAATCGGACATTTTCTCGATAATGCTCCGAAAAATAGAAAATGTAGTTGGTCGGCTGCGGAAAAATCACGCATTTTCTCGATGATGCTCCGAAAAATAGAAAATTTAGTTTGCCGGCTGCTTCAAAATCGCGAGTTTCGTCAGTTTATCGAGAGAAAAAATTGTGAATTTCGTCAATTTACCGCGGGAAAAAATTGCACATTTCGTCACTGTTAAAAATCGCGAATTTTGTCGATCAGGCGCAGAAAAATTGCAAATTTCGTCCATCGGGCGCGGAAAACAGCGAATTTCGTTGATCCTGTGCGAAAGATAGCGAATTTCGTCGATCCAGTGTGGAAAAATCACGAATCTTGTTAATCAGGCGCGGAAAAATCGCAAATGTCATTGATCGGGCGCTGAAAAATCTCAAATTTCGTTGATAGGCCCATTCTCCCGCTTCGTTCATAAAGTTCACATTTTTTTCAGTACTAGCCACTTTCATGCCTATGTTTGTTTTTTTAGCACTTTTAATTTAACAAAATTTACTCCCCCGAATAAAGTCAAGAAATATTATCACTCCTTCAAAATAATCCTTGCTATATCTCTGTTATCTATGCAAACGTAAACTGTTGATATATCATTGCCAACTGAATTGGATATGTTGACTGGATAGGGGAACCTAGGGAGGTAAAATCCCCTACCCCTCTGAAACCACATTTTTTATCTGATTATAGTGCGCAGATCACCTCCCCGAAATCCAATTCTCTCTGTGTTACTGATGCGACCCTCGCCAACCCGAACAGTTTTGTAAGTGGCCCTTTTCTTAAAAAGGTTGTGAACCCCTAACAGCCCAATCCTTAATATTACGACCTCTTCTCACAAAATAGCAGTCACTCTGTTCACAGGAATAATGGACATTGCTTCTGAAACAACTGAATCACGTTTTGTAAGGAGAGGTGCATTCATAGGTATCATCATTAAAGAGACCGATGAGTTTTTATTGCGGCCCTTTGACAAAATTCTCGTTTTTTCCGCGATCATTTGGCGAAATTTCCGTTTTTCCGCGATTTTTTGACGATATTTGTGTTTTTTGGCGAAATTCGCGCTTTTTTGCGATCCTTTGACGAAATTTGCATTTTTTCGCGATTTTTTGACGAAATTCACGCTTTTTTTTCGTGATCCTTTGACGAAATTAGTTTTTTTCCGCTGTTCTTTGACGAAATGTGCAATTTTTTTTGCGATCTTTTGACGAAATATGCATTTTTTCGCGATCCTTTGACGAAATTAGTTTTTTTTCCGCTATGCTTTTACGAAATTCATTTTTTCCGGCGCTTTTTGGACGAAATTCTCGTTTTTTCTGTGTCCTTTTGACGAAATTGGTGTTTTTTTTCGCGGTCCTTTGACGAAATGCGCGCTTTTTCCGCGGCCCTTTTACGAAATTTGTGTTTCTTTCGCGATCCTTTCAGGAAATTAGTTTTTTTCCACGATTCTTTTACGAAATTTGCGTTTTTTTCCCCCCGCTATCCTTTGACAAAATTTGCGCTTTTTCCGCTGTGCTTTTACGAAATTCGCTTTTTTCCTACGTTTCTTTGACGTAATTTGCGATTCTTTGACAAATTTATTTTTTTTCCCACGATTCTTTAAAGAAATTCGCGTTTTTCCGTGGTCCTTTGAGGAAATTCGCGTTTTTTCCGCGATGCTGTGACAAAATTGGTTATTTTTTCTGGAACGATTGGCGGAATTGGTTTATTTTCGGCGACCATTTGTTGAAATCCGCAATATATGTATATAATAATGTAAAAATATCACTGAAGAAAAATTCTTCAGTGATATTTTTTTATGTCTGAATTTTCTGACTGATAGCTGATTTTTTTAAATTTTCGGAACCGAGTGCCTTATATTTTCGTAAAATTCGGAACAGAATCATCCCTGGCAAACAATAAATAAATCGTACATAAAATTGGGGAACATTTTTAATTTTTCGATATTTAAAAAAAAAAAAAAAAACTTTTTTTCTAAGAAATTTTTCGCAAAGTTCCCAAATTTTGCGGAAAATTTTCCGCGCACGGCGTGCGCGCGTGCGTCTATATTATACAACTCTACTGAGTTTTATAACTATATCCTCTTCTTAAATAACTCAAAGCAGATTTTTTTCAGTATAAAGTTTACTTGTAAAAACTCCTATTTATCAAAATGTAAGTTTTTGTATTAAATGTTATCTAAAATTGTTTTAAAATTTAACATTTTAATGCCTTTAAACTTTGAAATATAAAAGTATTCGGTCAGCCGAATAGTTACTATCGGCTGGTCGAATATTCGTTATTTGGCCTAACAGTTACTATTCGGCTAGCCAGATATTCAGTGTTCGGTTCACCTGTAGGCCGAATATTTGGTATTTGGCCAAAATCACTATTCAGTGCATCCTTAGTTTTAAGTGTTAATATCAGGCAACTTGTAAGATTTTAACACTTTAAATAAAACTATAACAATGTGTTTTTAAAATATTTTGTCAAATAAAAAAGAAAGAAAAATTCTTCAAGAAGAGCATGCAGAAAACAGAAGATAAAAATTTTAATTTTCTGATTAGAAATTTGAAAAATACTGATGCATTCCAGGCCCATAGGTTTAGCATTAGAGATGGAAATTTGCAGCCTGACTGATGGGGAGCCTTAAGTTCAATGCTAATTGGGTCCCAGGGATTGAAAAAACTATTTTTTTATTGTAGCAAACTACAACTACTTTAAAAAGCAGAAAAACCAACGTTTAAAATGCACAAATAATATATGAAAAGCAGCAAACAGCTGTTTCGAATCTACTAGCGAGATTCTTCTTCAGTGCAAAAGGAACAGCGTGCTAGAAAAAGCAAGGCTGAGCAAAATCATAGACAGAGACGCGCTGGCTTTTATACCCTATGCGGGTGACGAAGGCGCCGAAACAACCAATGAGAGAGAAGCAGTGGAAACGACTGGGTGGACAAGTAGCGACATCTACCGGAGAAGTAGAGAAAAGAAACCAAAAAAAGGGGAATTAAATTAACGCTTTCCAAATACTTGGAAAATCTGGAGTACTAGATAAGTCATTGACTAAAGAGTGAGAATTTTTAATGATATGGTAAGCTTCCCAAAAATCAAGATCAAGGTTAGAAGAACATTTTTGGATAATGATGGCTGAGGAAAAATCGAACCTATGTTGAGAAGACCAAGAATGTTGAGCAATAGAAGAACGTTTGAGCTCCTGATTTTTAGCAAGGGTTCTTATATTGGTCAGACTAAACGTGCTCTTAGATTTCGTTTAAAAGAGCATGAAGGTTATGTTAAAAATCAGGAGCTCAAACGTTCTTCTATTGCTCAACATTCTTGGTCTTCTCAACATAGGTTCGATTTTTCCTCAGCCATCATTATCCAAAAATGTTCTTCTAACCTTGATCTTGATTTTTGGGAAGCTTACCATATCATTAAAAATTCTCACTCTTTAGTCAATGACTTATCTAGTACTCCAGATTTTCCAAGTATTTGGAAAGCGTTAATTTAATTCCCCTTTTTTGGTTTCTTTTCTCTACTTCTCCGGTAGATGTCGCTACTTGTCCACCCAGTCGTTTCCACTGCTTCTCTCTCATTGGTTGTTTCGGCGCCTTCGCCACCCGCATAGGGTATAAAAGCCAGCGCGTCTCTGTCTATGATTTTGCTCAGCCTTGCTTTTTCTAGCACGCTGTTCCTTTTGCACTGAAGAAGAATCTCGCTAGTAGATTCGAAACAGCTGTTTGCTGCTTTTCATATATTATTTGTGCATTTTAAACGTTGGTTTTTCTGCTTTTTAATATTGTTGCACAAAGGCTTTATTTGCTATTTTTATACAACTATTTTATTGAAAATGTAGTTAACTACAGCAAAAGAATGAAATTGTAATGTTGTTTCCTCTGTATTTTGTTTTAAATACTAAAAAAAGATTATTTTTTCAACGTTATTTAAAAGAACTTGATTACGAATGTGAATGTAAACCTTGAGACTATTAATCATTGTTTAATGTATTAAAACAATAGAATTATATTACTTTAAATAATACTTAGATTGCAGTGAAACCTGGGGCTTAGTGAACATATTAACACAGACTTGTCAGCGAGAGGGTTAAAAATTAAGAAAGATAATATACCAGAAGATGTTTTGTGCTTGTCTCCAAAATGTTAGTTTATACGCATGTTATAAATTTCTTAGTGAAATTAAGAGAGATACCTAATTAATATTTAAATACAGTTACTTAAAAACATGTGGTGTGAATTCATTTTTCAAACATTTTTTAGAATACTGTGGATTGAAAACAAAAATAGAGATATAAAATAGTGACAAAAAAAGTGATAACAAAAATAGCAATAAATAAAAATTCATGTCCAAAATTTACAAAGGTGGGCTCTGGGGACCTTAAAATGTGAGGAAATTTTAACATACATGCATATATCCACATATACATATGGAATCATTTTAAAAATAGCTAAAACGGACTCTGAGAACCTCAAAATGTAAAAATATACAAATGTTTCCATAATTGGATCTTAATCATAATTGCATCACTTTTGTTATGCTGTATGTGTACAAAATATGAAAATATGATTAAATTGTAACTTATTCTTGAGAGGCACACAAAGCTATACATATGAACGATTGATATAACGAGGATTTGCTCATGTATAGAACATATTTATGCGCAATCATACTACTGCATAAATTTTATCTACTTTTCTTACACTAATTATTGCATCAGGATATAAAGTTACCATTGACATGTATTTACTAATTGATTTGTTTGCTTAACTCTCCAATGCACTCTTAATATGTTAATTATATCGAGTTGTCTAATTTTATAATTTAGAAAATTACCAAAAAACAACTTTAAATGCAAACAATAAATAAATCTGTAAAAGCAGTTTCAAATAATAAGAAACCTGGCATTAAAACATGAAGATCTAATAACGAGTAAATAGACAGTCTTGCCAGTAAGAAAATAAATTCATTTGGTATGTTGGTACTTGATTTTAGAAGCAAGGGTAAATGGGAAAAATCTATGACTTCATGCGATGTGTTGCTATACACTGCTGCTGAGAATTGCAAATTGTTGAGCAGGACAAATTTTGTGTAAAAGAAACAAGTTACGGCCACATGATTTGTAGAATGGCACATTTTCCCCCCTGAAATAACATTAAGAGTAATGTTAGTTTTCAAATAAAACTACTGTTTTTTTTAATATTTCGCTACACTTGCATTAAAAATGTAGGGCACTACAATACAAACTACTATAAGAAGTAGTGACCACTGTGGTTTTACTATTTGTAGTGCGCTATTTCTGAGTTTTTGGCAATTTTTTCGTCTATTAACACCTGGTGTACTGCTGATACAAAAGTATGGTTTTTAATAAATTTCAAATTTTTATTTGAATATGTAATTGATATTTTTCATATAAAAATGCTTTTTGTTGTTGCTAGGTGGCGACTAAAAAATATATATATAAAATGAAAAAAATCTATTAGTTTCAATAAAAGAATAGTTTTTTACCTATGCTCTGTACATCAGGCAGTATGTTCTGTAACCTGGAAGCCTGGTTTGTAGTTTGTACCCTCTGGTTTAATTAAATTATACAATGATAGTTTTTCAAATTTCAAACTGTCTAATGAACTTTAAAAAGTACACTTATTAGAAAATCTATTAACACTCCATTAATTATCTATATGTAATTCTTTGTGCTGAATCTTCTTTTTTTAATCTAACAAAGTTTAAAAGCCCCTCACAAACAGTTAATTTTTCTTTTCTTTTTTTTTTTAAATCAGAGTTCTTTTGAAACTAAAGAATAATGGTAAAATGATTTTTTGTTTCAAGATTTGTAAAAATTTAATTTTAATGAGCAGTCTAAAATTTAGAATTAAAAAATCTGAAAAAAGTTAATTTTTTACTAGATTTATGATTAAATTAATGCACATGTTAAAAAAAAGTGTACATCCTGATTATTCTGTTTTATGACTTATATGAATATTTATGATTTTTGAATGAGGAAGGAGGATAAATATTGAAATCAAATATCTAAAAGAAATATTTCATTATATGAAATTTGGTACGAATACAGTTTGCCTTTAACTTCCTCTATTTTATAAGACATGAGATTTTATTAAATAATTGATTCATACTATTCGTACTGACACCCTCACAAATAAAATTTTATGTCAGTTAACAAAATATTAGTAAATTTTTGGGACACCATAAATTGGGAAACAAAGTAAACAATATTTCCAAATAATCACTGAGTTAACACTAGATTTACAGAAATCACCAATTTGACTGTTTTCCAATTTTATGTTTAAAATCATCTGAAAATATAACTTATTTTTACTGCAATAGGAATTTGAAGCTATTAGGATGCAGATACATACCTAGCACATTTTCTGCACCAGCTCTGTAATTTCATGTATCTGTTTAAAATGAACGAAAGTTATTACAAAATGAAAAATATGCATATTAATGTAACCCCATAAATCAACTGTTAAAATTAAATAAAAAAGTAAATGGTGGCAGCTCTTGGAAGTTATTTCTACAAGGAGACTAATGTGTGAAAACAAGAATTTCTTTACTATGCTTCCTAGTTGTTATAATAAAAAAGTTTTCTTATATGTGTTTGCTATATTAATCAATGTAAAACAATCATAATATTTATCAAGTTATAAATCAAAGTAATATGTAATAATCACAGAATCAATGCTGTAGTCACATATATGATTAATAACTTTATAAGTTTCTAAAATATTTATTAATTTAAATTTGTCAATTTTTGCCAATTGAGTTTTCAATAATTCTGAATGATTTTTATCTTTTTTTGATTAGGATTGATTGCTTCCGAAAAACATATGCAAGAGAGGGATTCTTTGGCATGTACAGAGGTATTTACTTTTATGTGTATTTTTTTTTTTTTTTTTTTTTTTAACATGTTGGGTATGAAATTTTAATTCAGCATGTTATACATTTAAAAATATGTGATATTTGCCTTATTTTATTTTTATGAATATAATACTAACATAGTTAATGTAATAAAATTAATAAATAGCAATATTAATAAGTGATAATTATGAATCTTTTAAGTTAATAATGATAGACTCAAAAAATCTGTTTAGGTTCTGCTGTCAACATTCTGTTGATCACCCCTGAAAAAGCAATAAAACTCGCTGCAAATGATTTTTTCAGACATCATCTATCATCAGGTTCTGGGTAAATTTTAATATCTTCATAATTTGGTATATTTTATTTTCTTCTGCCAAACATAATACTCTGATTGTTAAGTTCAGTAATTTAATATAAACATTGTGCACTTACTTTGGCTTTTATTTTGGTTTAAAACTCATTTTTACAATACAGTATGTTGTGAAAAATTTGTTTGGCTGGTAGTTTTTTTGTATGTTTTTGAAAATTTGTTTATAATAATAATAGTACTAAATATGTTTAAAGAACTCTCTCATGTTGTTAACTTAAATTTTAATGTCTTCGTAATTTGGTATGTATTATGTATAGTTAATTTGGTACTTATTGTAATATTTTGATTATCAAGTTCAATGGAACATTATTGGGTTGTTTTGTTGGTTTGAACCTACCACTATTATATTTTGAAAGCTTTATTTTTCTAGAAGTCATTTTGTTTTAGAAAGTTTTTCATGATAACAATAGTACTAAATATATTTAAAGAATTCTGGCATGTTTTAAAAGTGATTGCTAAGGTAGTAAAATTTGACAAACATTAAAAATTTGTTTGTAAACTATTTAGCCAATATAGTTACATAATGGGTGCGTGTGTAAATACTAACTTAGATTAGGAATTAAAAATGTTACTGTATATTTTTTAAATTGCTGTCAGGTTTTTAACTTAAAATTTGAGTCTTCATAATTTGGTATGTTTTATTTTATTTTGCAAATCGTAACATTCTGATTTTTAAATTCAATAGCTAATTTAATATAAACATTGCTTTTGTTTGAACCTATGATTTTTATCTTGTGAAAATTGCATTTCATTGGGAGTCAGTTTGATGTTTCACAAAGTTTTTCATTATAATAAGAGTACTAAATATTAGGGCGTATCGAAAAAATCGAAATTTCTCAAATCTTTTAGCGGTAGTGCAGAAAATTTGTGAACTCTCTTCATTAAAAAGTGAGCGAGCGGAATCTTAAAACAGTGGATTGATATCTTCTGTTGCATCAGTGGGCCGAAAGTACCGAAAATTGGACTAAAAATGATTAAAATACAAAAATTAATAAATGATCACAGATTTCATTGATCGGTATAAGGTAGTGCTTAAAAGGTACTATATTTGAACAAAAACAACCAAAATGTTTTTCGGAATTATAGGTTAAGGTCTTCTGCTGCCTCATTGGCATAGAATTTTGGAAATTTTGACGCATTTTGGTACTATTCTGCATAATGGTTTACTGCTTGCTCAATGCACAATCCAGAAAGACTGGGTTTAGCACTCTGCCAAAAAAGTGGAAGAACCCTATTTTCAAGCCAAGAAACAAATCAGAGTGACCAGTAAATCACTTGACCACAGTCTTTTGTGAGGCTAAGCGCAGTAGGCTGGCGCTACAAGCATCTGCGAGTAGCAACCGATTAACTCGTTTAAAGCAGTATACTTTTAATTAGTGTGCGGTCTTTATAGTTGCTTGCACTGCAGTCGTTTTTAAAGAATTTGTCTTGTGTTTTTATACATTTTGTCATTATTTTCTAATATGAAATAAGGTAACTATTTGAAATGCCAAAATCATCGCAGTCAAAGTTTTCAAGTCGATAAATGTTGCAATGTTCTATTTTTACAACACCGAAGGATTTTTTACGCATACTACCAACGCATGAAGACATCATAAGATGTTGCGCTCACAAGAGATGATTGCAAAACAGATGCGTATTGGTTGCGAAACTGATGTTGGAAACAAAGAACCATGTTTTTCAGTTATTTCAGAAATTGTTGGTTTGAAGATGGAAAATGTAAAGGTCACTACATCCAATGTTTCAGTTTTACATAAATGTGCTAGTGATATGATACATGCATACCATGTAAAATATCGACCAATCATGAAAAATATAAAACGCCTTGGAAAAAGCAAGACTACTCTCGAAAATATTTAGAACTTTGAATTGGAAGCAAAAACATTTTGTGACTTATCTGCCTGTAAATGCGTGATTTTTAAGGGGTGTAACTGTCCAAAAGAAAACAAAGTTTCTGCAAAAGAACAGATGTTCCTCATTGAAAAAGAACGGAAAGAAAAATGTTCATTGCAAGTGTTGATGTTCCAGAAACAAAACGGCTCTAGAAATGTCGAATGCGAAAGGAGCAGGATACTATTCGATCTGCAAAACAGGTGTCTCCGGCTTCTGCTTCAAGCTATTCAGTGGAGAATGAAAGATAAAATGAAATAGAAGATATGATGGAGGTGCAGGTAGGGAAAAGGCGGGCACCAAACACAGGTCTTATACAGCATCTCTTCAGCAGTCAACAAGGAGCGTTTAAATGCATTTAAAACTGGATAACTTGTCAGTTGATGGTTCTTGTCGGTAAAAGATATGGTGTATCCAACAGAGCCATGGCTGCTATTGCATCGAGTGTTATGCAAGATTTGGGTTTAATATCGGAATCAGATACCAGTCTTGTCACAAACAAAAATAAAATATGAATGGAAAAATCTAAAACTTACAAAAAATTGGTCTAAAAAAAAAAACGAAAATCGTTCCACTCTCTCTGGCCTTTATTTGTATGGACAGCATGACAAAATTTTAACATCAGAAACACTCGAGGATAAACAGTTCTAAAGAAAAATTGTGGAAGCGCATTACTGTATTGTATCGGAACCTGGTTCTACGTACATGGGACATATTACACCTGAAAGTGGATGTAGTCTTGATATATCTAATAGCACTTACGAATATGTAACAAGTGCTTTAATGGATGATTTTAGCAACCTTATTGTTCTCGGGTGTAACGGCATTGTAGTGAACACAGGTGTGTCTAATGGTGTAATTCGCCGGCTGAGAATTGAAACTTCAGAGACCAGTCCAATGGATTATCTGCTTTTCTCAAATATTTACCAATATCTCATCTTAGAGAATGAGGACGAAATGCACAAAACCACAAGAAAAATTCCTTTAATAACAACTGCAGTGCAAGCAACTATAAACACCACACAGTAATTAAAAGTCTACTGCTTTAAACGAGTTAAAATCGGTTGCTACACAACACGCAGATGCTTGTAGGGCTTGCCTATTGCGCTTAGCCGGGCAAAAGGGAGTGGTCAGGTGATTTACTTGTCGCTATGATTTGTTTCTCGGCATGAAAATAGGAGTCTTCGACTTTTTTGGCAGAGTGCCAAACCCCATCTGTCTGGATTGTGCATTGAGCAAGCAGTAAACCGTTATGCAGAAAAGTATCAAAATTTCCAAAATTTGATGCCGATGAGGCGGCAGAAGATATTAACCTATAATTCTAAAAAAATTTTTGGTTGTTGTTGTTCAAATATAGTACCTTTTAAGCACTACCCCCAAATCGATCAACGAAATCTGTGAACATTTATAATTTTTGTATTTTAATCATTTTTAGCCCAATTTTCGGAACTTTCGGCCCACTGAGGCAACAGAAGATATCAGCCCACTGTTTTAAGATTCTGCAAACTTTTTAATGAAGGGAGTTCACAAATTTTTCACACTACCACTAAAAGATTTGAGAAATTTCGATTTTTTTTCAATACGCCCAACTAAATATATTTAAAAAATTCTGTCATGTTTTGAGAATGGTTGCTAAAGAAGTTAAAATTTGGCAAACATTAAAAATTTGAATGTAATCTGATAAAATATCTATGTTAATTCAACTGTGAACATTGAATTAGATATTTTAGAAAGCAGGATCAAAACTTAGCTATATGTTGCATTGTTTTAATTTGAAAAAAGAATGTCTAGGTTAAATATTAGCTATTTACATTAATAAAGTTACAGGATAATTTTGGAGCTCTTTCTTGCTCGACCATTCAGTTACAACTCCTTTCATCTAATGATTGTACACCTTGATTTATACAGTGACAATCACTGAGTCATTTATATTTTACATAAAGAATATTTGCTGACTTTGCTCCATTTTCACTCAAAGAAACTTATGTCAAATCTGCACCATTAAATGCTGACTTGGGTTGTTGCTATGTACTCTTTATATCAGTGCTTTTTTTTTTTCCCCAATGCAGCAAGTGATACAGACATTATCCTTACGCCAAGCAGAGATCACAGAAAAGAACAGAAATATGTGTAAAAAAGATAACATCAAACACAGGAACAAAGTAAAGGATAATTAACATGAGAAACACATAAAATCAAGAAGTTAAGATGCGTAAAGAGTCTCTGGCCTCCCAGTAAGTGGGAGTAAATACAGTTCTTCATGAGCGCTGAACAGTCGGAGAGATGATCAGCAGTCATCACCATGCCACTGCAACAGAGGGGGCAGGCAGGACTATCCACTATCTGGAGTCTGAAAAGATGAGCATATAAACAATCACATTTTGTCGTGTACATCAGTGCTGCTGCCAGGCTGATTATGTCTCATCCTGTCCATACCCACATCTATGTAGTCTGCATATGTGCATGTGAATATTTACTTAGATTAGGAATGAAAAGCACATGCAGTTGAATTCGTTTAATACAAGCATGGCTAAAATGAGGACACAATTAAAACAAGCTATTTGCATTTTTAGAATGGTTCACCATTTAAACTATACTATTAAGAATTTTGCGAGCTACAAAAGCAGGACCATGTTTATTATGAGCAAAACATCTGTTCATTTCAATTTGGTTTTTGGCAAAAATTAGGGTAGAATTAGGAAAGAAATCCCCTTCTTATTGAATACTTTTTTCTCTCAGCGATAATATGCTTACATTACAACTGTCTGCCAAAATGTAGTATTTATCAGACAGCAATTCAACCATCAAGAACCCCTCAACACGCACACACAGGAAAATGCAAAGGAATGTCCAGAAATCTTGCAAGGATGAAAAAAAGAAGGTAGAAATAAGTATGTTTCATATACTGCCCTTTGTACAATTAAAAGTGATTTGTGGAAGAAAGGGAAATAGAAGAAAACTTCTTTTTGTATTTTACTTGTCTTTGAAACCCAAACTCTAGACCATATTAACCAGCCTTTTTATGTATCTTACTGTAGGGGAGACTGAGAATACTTGATCCCCACTTTCTGTTTTCATTTTTTTCCCAGTTGTCATTTGACATTTTTAAGAATTTTTTTTACCAAAATAATCATGTGTCCATTTCTTATACAATATAATTTTTTTCTTGGTATAAAAAACAAATTAATTTCAGAAAATTTCATTTTCCAATTTTCAAAAAGGGGATCATGTATCCCCCACTTAAAGGGATACTTGATCCTTTCATTGGGGATACTTGATCCTTGTCAAAAATCAAGCTAATATTGTTTCATCGCAGTATTATAAGTTGATTCGATATATAAGTTATATTGATTGTATACATCACAGTATTATAAGTTAGTAATAAAAATTTAACTTTTATTTCTTTCATTTATGACTACAAGATGAATATTTAAACTCTTTGTTGATTTATAAAAACTATAAACACAATTAAATCTAAAAAAAGGCTAAAATGAAAACTTTAGAAACAAAAGCTAGAAAGAAATCAACAAATAGTTAAACTTTATTTATATTTATTTTAATAAATAATACAAGTATACAATAATACAAAGTAAAAGTAATGAATAAAACTTTAAAAGAATAATTCCCCAGCCTCTTATCAGCAGGTATTTTGAAACTTTGAAAGTCAAAGTGAAAGGTTATAGTTGTAGCAGTTCTTAAGGTTCCTCCAACCATAAGTGGATTAGACAACTTAATAATGCAATCTGACTCATAAACTATGTTTTTATTAACTTTTTCCGGGAAATAGAATTGATTAAGCATGCCTTTTCTGATAGGATTTTGAATCCTGTTAAATAGGTGTGAGTAAGTAATGTAAATTGGGACTTACCCTTTTTCAGGATACTTATCCGTTTATGGTGTAAATCCACGTTTTACTGTTATCCAATATGTACAAGTTGACGATATTATTAACTTTATATTTGTAGAAAATTGTATTCTCCAATGCACCACCTTTTATACCTCCTTTTAATTAAAGAAATTGTGGACTATTATGTAGATTAAATGAAGAAGCCGTAACATTTTAAGTTATTTAATTCACACTATATAGATTGTAAATAAGACACCATTTTTATATGCCTCTTTCCTGGATTAGCTACATACTCAGCCACTGCCGATGATAATGCAATGCAGGATTGTTTCTTGGTCGACCATTGTATGGGATTTCCCCCTAACATATATAGGTTCCTACTTTTTGATTTTCGTGAATCTACATCTCCTCCCCAATCTGCATCTGCATAAACTTCAAGTATCTTTTTCTTTTCTCTGCTTAGAACTAGACTATAATTTTTTGTAGTCTTTAAATATCTTATCACTCTTTTTACTGCATTCCAGTCTTTTATTCTTGGTGATTCATTTCTTCTACTAAGAATGTTTACTGCTGCACAGATGTCAGGTCTGCTTATAGTTGCTAGATATAGAAGTGCTCCTATGGCTTGTCTGTAATATGTGTTGTTTGGTAAAATGTTATCCTCATCATTAAAGCATGTGTAATTTGTTTCCATGGGTGTGCTGCATGGTTTTGCGTCTTGCAAATTAAATTTATTGATTAATTCCTCTATTTTCTGAGTTTGATTTATCATGTAGCTTTTATTTACTTTTTTAATGTTTATGGATAGGTAGTTACTGATGTCGCCTAAATTCTTTAGCTAGTATTCTTTATTTAAGCTCGCGATTACTTCCTCTATTATTTCGTCTTTTCTGGCAATTAAAATATTGTCTAAGTAGGTTATTATGTATGTTGTGTTATCGCCTCTTTTTCACGTAAACAGGCATGAGTCAAATTTGCTCTGACTGAAATTCATCTTTTTTAGTGTTTCTTTAATTTTATTACGCCACGCTCTCATGGCTTGTTTAAGCCCGTATGTGGCTTTGTTTAGCCTACATACTTTATTTTCCTGATTTGGTTCAACAAAACCTTCTGGTTGTGACATGTATATCTCCACCTCAAGCTCTCCATGTAAGAACGCAGTGTTAATATCATTTTATGTTTTACGTTTAAATTTTGATGCAATGCTGCTATTAATAATGCTCTTATTGTTGTATATGACACGACTGGTGCGTAAGTTTTGTCATAATCCTCCCTGAATTTTTGTGAATATCCTTTTGCAACTAAACGTGCTTTGTATTTTTGGATTTTTCCTGTGTTGTTGCGTTTTAGTTTGTAGGTCCATTTGCAGCCTATTACTCTCCTATTTGGTGGAGGTTCTACAATTGACCAAATTTTATTTTTCCTATGGGAGTTCATTTCACTTTTCATTGCATCTATCCAATTTTGTATATTCTTAAAATTTTTCATGTTTTCGATTTCCTCATAATTTTTTGGTTCAGTAGCGTTTTCGCTCTTAACCATGTATATTAACCTATCAGGAGGTACACCTTTATTAATTCTGTCTGATCATCTAGGTTCTGCTACTGGTTGATTGGATGTGGGTGGTGTCTCATTGCTATTTGAAATTTCTATTTCTACAAGGTTTTCATTATCATGATTTTCCTTTTCATCTTGTTTTGGTTTGTTTTCTACTTTCTCGTTTCTATATTTAAATTTGTTTTCGAGAAATTTAACGGCTCTCGCGATCTTTATTTCATTTCCTCCTATGTATATTCTGTATCCTTTGGATTTATTATCATATCCGACGAAAATTCCCTCTATAGCTTTATCATCTAATTTTTGTCTTCTGGTTTTACTGATATGCGAAGGCTTTGCAGCCAAATACCCTAACGTAACTTAAGTTTGGCTGTCTGTTTGTCCATAACTCGTATGATGTTTTTTCATTTGCTTTTGTCGGTAGTCTGTTTCGCAAATGATTTGCTGTGCAAATTGCTTCCCCCCAGAACTTTAATGGTAAATTTTATTCACTTAACATTGTCCTTGCCATCTCAACTAACGACCTATTTTCCTCTCTACCACACCGTTCTGGCTTGCACAATATGGGACTGTGTGTTGATGTTTTATCCATTAGCCCTGAGATAATTTTCTGTTTCGTCTGATGTGAATTCCCCTCCGTTGTTCGTTCTAATTACTTTCGTTTTTTCTCCAAATTTGTTGCTAATTAACACGATGAATTCGTTAAGTTTTTCATAAACTTCACTTTTTCTAGACAATAGGTATATGAGTCTTTTATTTGCTCTATAATCTGCAATTTTCGGATATGGTTCATCAGTAATTTTGCCTTAATGCATGGATCGCAATCTATGTTATGCTTACAGTTGTTTATTTGGATTCCTCTCGCTAATTCCTTTTGCGTAATTTCTTTAATTGATGTTAGATTTCTTTGTCCTAATCTACAGTGCCATAATTCTAGGCAGTTTCTTTTGTTGCAGCTTTGTGCTACATTTGCTTAGTTTTCGAATGCTAACTGAACTTTGTATAGTGTCCGACTACTGGTGTGGGTTCTTTTATTTCTGTAAACATTGATTCTGAACATACAATATGGCTTGAGCTGCCACTGTCTACTATAAATATCTTGTTTTCCATTCTTTGTGTTATAAAGGCATAATTTTTATTTTCGCTTGCCCTCCATGTATTGTTTTCATTTTTGGAGTGACTGTACCTATGGTTTGATTCCGGTGTTTGTTCACTTCTAAAATTGTTTTCACTCCTTTGAAAAACTAGTGATGTAGAGTAATGTTTTTTGTTTGGTCTAATATGTTGATTTTGTGGTGTGTTTTGTATTTTGGCTTTGTTATGCCAACATTCCTGCGTGTTGTGATTTCTCATTCGACAATTAGAGCAGTATTTATTATTTGTTTTGTTTTAATTTTTCTGGGCTTTAAATACTCTGGCAGGATTTTCTGGTCTCTCATCATTATCATATCGTCGGTTATATTCGTCAATAAGTTTAGACTTAATAAATGACGGTGTAAGTTGAATTTCTTCTCTCAATTCAAGAGCAGTAATAAGAGTATCATAAGATTGTGGTAGGGAGCATAATAACAATGCAGAAATGTGGTTATCATTTATAACTTCTCCTATGACCGCTAATTTATCTACTATTTCCATTATTTTTGTAATATGAATAACAACATTGCCACCTTCAGCTAATTTAATGCCATAAAGTTTTCTTAAGAGATAAAGTTTGCTAGACAAATTATGTCGCTCATGGATTTCGTGCAAAGCTTGCCAAGTTTGTCTGGCTGTCTGTAAATTTTTAATATGAGTAATCTGATTATCATCAATTGTTAGATTAATGAGTGCACAGGCTTTCTTATCACTTTTGGACCAAGCATCCGTAATTGGATTAGGCGGGTCTTCGTAATTACATGAAATAAATCTTCTTTACTTAACATCATTTCAGCCTTAAATTTCCATATCGAATAATTCGTAGCTGTTAGTTTTTCAATTGCTAAATTATCTTTAGAAGCTGCCATTTTCTTAACTTTTAATTATTTACGTGTTACCGTAAAAAATTCTTTCAACTTTTCTTTTTGAAAGTTTAAAAGTTTGACTTTATTTATCAAATATTTCAGATTTCAGATTTCAGTGGAGGCTATTTAATTTATTTATTTATAATCAGTTAATCGGTCTCATAATCTTGATAGGATTTTGAATCCCGTTAAATAGGCGTGAGTAAGTAATGTAAATTGGGACTTACCCTTTTTCAGGATACTTATCCGTTTATGGTGTAAATCCACGTTTTACTGTTATCCAAAACGTACAAGTTGACGATATTATTAACTTTATATTTGTAGAAAATTGTATTCTCCAATGCATCACCTTTTATACCTCCTTTAATTAAAGAAATTGTAGACTATTATGTAGATTCAATGAAGAAGCAGTAACATTTTAAGTTATTTAATTCACACTATATAGATTGTAAATAAGAGAGCATTTTTATATCCCTCTTTCCTGGATTAGCTACATTGTTCAGAATGAAAGAAAATGTTTACCTTACAAGATACATAATAATAACAATAAATCAATTCACTGTAGATTATGTGTATAATTTAGCCACTTAACAAGTCGTTATCTTTATAGGAATTTCAAGGTTAAATGCATTAGTATTGTAAAAATATTTATGGCTAAATTGTTTATGTAACTGAAGAAATTAGTTTATTTTTAGCACAGTTATGCATCTTGATGATTTATGTCCATCATTTTCTTCATAAAAAATTGATTTTATACTCAAAAAGTCCCACTTTTTGTTCTACTTGACCCACATAATGCAAGATTTTCTAGGTAGTATTTTAAATAAAATTAAAGTATCACAAACAACTTTTGCTAAATTGATGCTAATTTTCTGTATTTAGTAACAAAACTGAAGTATTTCTGTTTGTATTAAAAGTTTAGCTATTTGGGGATACATGATCCTTAGGATCAAGTATCCCTAGAAAAGGGGGAATCAAGTATTCCCATTTTGTGTTTAGACATAAATGTATATTTTAGGTGATAAATAAACAAAACTAATTTGCTAAAGAAGTTATATTGAGAATAGTAAAGTTTATACTTTAAAAGGATACACAATTCAGTTTATCAAATTTCCAATAATAGAAAATAAAAACAAAACTTTAAAAGCCTTTGTAAAAGTTGAACTTGCAACAATTATATATTACATTTTCATGATGAAACAAAATGGCTGTAAATGATTTTATGTTGCTAGATTATCTGAAATAATGCATCTTAAAATGTGTTGCCAAATTTCAAAACTCTACATATTGATTTTAGTATACTTTATGATCAGGGATCAAGTATCCCCAGTCTCCCCTACTGTTAAACTGTAAAGGATATGGAAAATCAATAGCTCGAAAATTCCAGTGACTATTGTAATGTTAGCTACGGCGTTCTGGGAAAAAAAGAGAATGGACCATCTATCCATCAAGACTGTTTTCAGGAACAGCTGAAGGTATCAAGTTGAAATTAATATCAAATAAGATCTATGTCCTGAGCCCATCTCATCTCTAGGCTTGATGTCTCTAATCACCCCTGAAATTTTGCTCCACTTTGTTTATAAACACCCTGTTTGTAAAAAAAAAAAAAAAAAAAAAAAAAAAAAAACAAGAAACAGATTATTACCAGACAATAATTGATTTTATTTCTTAATTAGTCTGAATATCTTTATTAATTGGTAGCTAACAGCACAAGTTGTGTAAGGTTTAAAAAAATATTAAAAAGTTTTTTAAGTATTTGGTTTGGCTGAAAGTAAAAATATTTGACCAAACAAATTATCAAAATATTTGGCAAATCTAATATTTTGATATTCTTCCTAAATGAATATTCGGTGAAATGGCAAAATCTGTCAAACATTGAATATTCGGTGCATTCCTAATGTTGATAACAGATTGCGAAGACTATCTTTATTATTTACAAGGAAAAGATAATGCAAATTTTTCAAGCGAATAATTGATTGTAAAAAATAAATATACAGATGTTCAAAAATTGGCACTGTAGAAGCATAACTTAGATTTTAGAAGTTAATTGAATCCAATAACGAGAAATATTAGGAGATTAAACTCTTCACTACTGAATATTCATGTAATATTATTGATTATTTCTTCTCCACTTTGACTTCAGAGCAAGAGTTTTAATTTGCTTGCATTATTTCGAATTTTAGACATCAAAGCATATCATTCTGAGGTCAAAATTGCAATTATGCTCGAGTATCATTAATAAAATGGGGAAGAACGGGTGTATACAAACGTGGACATAGGGAGTGAAGAGGTTAAATATTACAAAATTATCTGAAGAATTTAATTGCAAAGTGTGTTTGTTAAATAAGTTTACCTGTGCGCTTTTCCCAATTGGTCAGAACATATCTCACAAGGGAACCACTTTAGGTGTTGCTCGCACCTAGAATCGAGACCTGGTGCATTTTGTAGCCCTATGCATAAAAGTTAGAGAACCGATAAAAATTCTTTGTTAAAATCATATTTTATATATATTTTTTTATTTATAATTTTTTATTATTGGATTTTTATTTGTTAATTTTACACCAAAAGAGAGTTAAGTCGCCAGATATGGCACTTCAAAATTTTCACTAGCTTTACACTTGTAATAGGTTTACGTCCAAACCATTACAACACGGTGCATAGCGAAAATACTGAGCTAGGGTTGCCGGAAAACTGTACGGGATGAAAAAGACGCCAATCTTTCCCCGCCAAATATGTAAATATAATACTGTATTTTTTTTTAAATCAAATTCGTAGGTTCTTGAAGGAATTTTAAAACTTTTTTCAACATTTTATAGTTATTATTGACTAATTTATATTTTTAACTATTTTTTTTTAAAAACTTTTACTTTAACAGCCCGAAAAGTGGTCTCGAAAATTGAATTTTCAGAAAGTTAATCGGCTGTAAAATCAAAAAATATTATTTTAACAAAAAAATTTTATCGATTCCCAAACTTCCTAATATAGAGCTTTAAAATGCACCAGGTTTCAATACTAGGTGCGAGCAACACCTAAAGTGGTTCCCTTGTCAGAATTATTAGATCTCATTCTTTCTGACCTTTGTATGCCTATAAGAATACCGTCAATCAGTAAGTCACTTTATTTTATTATATATTTTAATGACTATTCTCATTATTATGCAGTAAGATTTTTATAAATATTTAGAAACATTTAAAAAGATTAAAAATCTTCAGAAAACTAGAAATATGCTAAAATTAAAAAGTTTGAGTTATAAAGGAGGTGAATACTTTAACAGTGAATTTGTAAAATTTTTAAAATAATATGGTATTGAACATAGATTAATCACCTTTTTTTTTTGTTCATTACAAGCCACAACACAGTCAGTCAAAACGTAAGAACAGAACTCTTGTTGTAATGGCACATTGTCTATTATCTCAAGCAAATTTACCCCTAAAATTGTAGTGAGATGCAATAAATACTGCTAACTGCAAATTATGCAAGTAACAGATTACCACATAAAAACTCTAAATGGAAAACCTTATGAAATTTGGAATAATATAGTACCTATTGTTAGTTGTTTTAAGATTTTTGGTTGTACTGCTTATTGCTTGAATCAATGACCTAGTCATAAATTTTCAGCTAGATCAAAAAAAGAAATTTTTGTTGGTTATTCAGATACTGCGAAAGATTTTCATGTTCTTTCTCAGTAGAATAATTACTTCTAGGAGTGTTAAGTTTTTTGAATAATACTCTATAATCATTAAAAAGAGGTCAATTGCAAGCTGAAAGTTTTCATCAAGAGATAAAATTTGATGAGTCAGGGAAGGGGGAGTGAAACTTTGTAATTAAGCTTTTGATAAAGATAGGTTTGTAATTAAAGGTTATTCTCAAAAACCAGGTATAGATTTTTGTGAAATCTTTGCACCTACTGCTCATATAGAGTCAATGAAAATTATGAAAGACCTTGCTGCTAAATGGACTGAAAATACACAATAAGTACATTAGTTAATAATAAACATATAATATTAAATAAGAACATTTCTTGCCTAGAAAAGCAGCAAAAGTCATTAAATTTTTAAATAAAGGTAATAAAGTACTTTTTCTGGAGAAATCACATTATGCTTTAAAATAGGCAAATGTGGGAATATTAAATTAAATGAAATTTTAAATGATTTTGGAACAAAACAAATCAAAGCTAATCCCTGCTTATGCTACATTTAAAATGATAAAGGATTGACTCTTACAGTGATTTATGTTGATATTTTAATTATATCACAAGATCTTGATAAAATTGAAAAATTCAAAATTCATCTTGGTAAAGAATTAGAGGTTAAATTATGTCTTAGAATAAACTTTCAAATGGAATTATAGCAATGACTTGGCTATATACTTAATGTCTCGGCATCATCCTCCATTGTAATTTGATTCTCCTAAATATTGACTGGCACACCAACTTACTAAATGTGCATGACATCTGTAAAACCTCTGTATTAAGTTTTTTTTTTTGTCTGTTGTAATTGGTCATGTGTTCATGTCATTAAAGGATTGTGTCTCTTATTTTTCACTGTGTAATTAGTTACTTTGCCACTTAGCTTAACAGTTTCTAAATTATCTTTAAAAATAACTGTTGATCGGTATTATTAAATTTCTAAAATCAACAATCTTAAACTCACCTGTTATATTTTATGTGTATGACATGCATGTTTTAAACTCTTTTTGTTTGTTTTCCATCAGTTATCTTTTATATAATTTCTAGAAATACAGGGTTAGCCTAAATGATTCATCAGGTTTCAATTACTGTGTATTGAGAAGCATACAACCTACAAAGATGGGTGATGCATTACAAGATACATACACTCACCAAGTTTAAAAGCTCGCCTCGTGACTTTCTTGTGGGAATGCATCACTGCTGCTGTGATGGACATCGACAGAAACATGCAATTGAACGTATGGACAGAACTAGATTACTGTTGGGATGAGTGCTAGGTGACTAAGGGCACACACATTGAACATTTCTAGTATGTACCAGAAACTTGTTGAACATATGTATATTTTCATGTATCACCTGCCTTTGTACGTCATATACTTGTAAATAAAGTCTTTTGAAAGCCGATGGATCATTTAGGATGATCCTGTATTTTCTTTCAGACTGAATTTTATAGAGAAGATAAGTTAATTTACAATTAATCATTACTTTGTTAGGAAAATGTCATTACAGAGGGAAATGATTGCTGGTGGATCTGCAGGATTTTGCCAGATAATTGTCACAACACCAATGGAACTCCTCAAAATACAACTTCAAGATGCAGGAAGAGTAGGTCAGTCAGTCTTCTTCTTATTATTATTATTTTCTTTGTTTATTAGGAAGTGAATGTGAGTTTGGTCCAGAAAACTGCTAGTATTTTGATAAATACTTCATCTGAATTTTTTAATTATACATAATTTTTCTGTAAGATACAGTTAATTTTTAAACCAGTGAATTTTTATGCAAGTTGTTAATGTCTTCAAAATGTAGCAAGATTTCAACCTTTCCAAATATAATAAGAATAACATGAAAGTAGTGAATCATACAGTTAAATGTGTATTTGGATTATAAATGAACAACTCAGTTCTGCTTTCGCATAAAAGAATCAAATTATGCACAAATCAAATTACATTTGAGTTATATATAATATTACTCACAAATATTGCTCACTTGAGAAACACACTGTTGCCCAAACAGGTGCGACACTGGCAAGGGGTTAATGTTCCAAAATAAATTAAATATAGTTGGGTTATCTGCAATGCTATAAGCCGCAAATGCCGGTAGTCTACATTGTATCCATAAATATTCAAGATAAAATTTTATTCTTAATTCTTGAAAAATTCCCTTGCAGTAGTAAATTTGTAAGTTTTTTTTTTTTTTTACTTACATAATTCTTATGACATATTTCATTCAAACTTCTTTATGTTTAAAATTACGACATATATAAATATAGAGCTGCTAAACCTTTAGATTTTTAAGTACCACTATTTCTGAATAAAATAATTTTCCTATTTAATTGCAAATTTCTAGGATTAAATAAAGGTCAAATATTTTGTATTTTTGAAAATAATGCTACTAAAAAATTGCGAGGTTTAGCAGCGGGGATCGGATGCGGTATTTTCGATCCCCTCCCCCCTAACTTTATAGGACACAGTGATCGCAGTTTTAAAATTCAGAAAAAGAAACTGAATGCTTTGTTTGCGTAAAGCACCACAGAATATCTAGAGATGGACAAGCATAATCAGCAGTAGGAAAGAAACTTGCGATCTTGTGGTATTCTTTATGGTTTTTAATTACTATCTTGGCTAATTATCAAAAAATGAAAAATCTGAGCCTCAAGTGCATTGAGACCTGCCTTCATTTATCCTCACCCAAAGTTGCTGATCTCTATGTGCCGTAGATTTCATTAGCCATCCCCATCACCTGTACATAGACAAACATCTTTCTTTTATTAATACAGCTTTTGTAAAATAATCATATCACTTAACAAAGATATAGTAGTAACCCCCCCCCCTTCCCCCCCCAAAACAAAACAAAAACTAGTCAGATGTGGCAATCGAAAAACTTCTATCTCATACATGTTAATACTTCCTGAAAAATGCAGCATACCAGTGCTACCTGTTAGATGATTTACACCAAAATCTAATTATCAACAACTTTGACAACATCTAACTGAATCTGAAGTTTGATGAAAATCCGTACATTAGTTTTTTAGATAGAGCTATTGTGGAAATTGTAAAAAAATTCTACATAGCAGCGCCACCTGTTGGGCAATTTGCACCAAAAACTAATTAGGACCAATTTATACCAGGAAGTAACTGAATTTGAAGCTTGATGAAAATTCATGCATTAGTTCTTGAGATGGAGCTATTGTGGGAATCGTGAAAAATGCAGCACAGCAGTGCCACCTGTTGGGGGATTTGCATCAAAAATTAAACAGCACTAATTTATATCAGGGAGTCACTGAATCTGAAGTTTGATGAAATTTCGTGCATTTTATCTTGAGTTAGAACTATTGCAATAATCATGAATAATGCAGCATAGCAGCGCCACCTGTTGGGCGATTTTCACCAAATTATAATCAGCATCTAACTATATCCTGGACTAACTGTTTCTGACGTTTTATGAAAATCCGTGCAGTAGTTCCTGAGATATAGCTATTGCAGAAATCGTGAAAAATGGTGCATAGCAGCGCCACCTGTTGGGCGATTTTCACCAAAAACTAATCAGGACCAGTTTATATCAAGGTCTTACTGAATCTAAAGTTTTGTGAAATTCCGTGTATTAGTTCTTGAGATAGAGTGCCCACAAAATTTTTCTCACATACAGACTCACAGAGTGACAGTGACAGACAGACTCACAGACAGACATTTTCTAAAAACCATCAAATTGTGTTCAGGACATTATAAAACGTATAAATCTGTCGAAAACCGGAAGCCGAAAATTTTCACGAATCCAATACTTTCTTCTTGTAAAGATAGAAGAAAGTAAAAACAATTACTGAATATTACTAAAAAATGAAACATTTAAGTTAGTACATAAGATTTGAATAGGAAAAGGAATGTGTTTTTTGCAGTAAGTATTATCTGATTTCTTTGAAATGTTCAAAGTTTATTCTAATAGTATTCTAAACATATATTTGTTCAATAGCCAAAGAAAGATTTTGTTGAATATAAATGTACTTTTAAGTTAGATGTGAATATTTTCTCTGCTAATTGTATTTATTATTTTTCATATAATCTATTGATATTAATAGATCTTTGATTTTTCACTGTAATTTCAATTTTTGTCAAAGAGTAATTTTTTTCTAAAAGAAAATAAAAAATTTTGCAAACAGTTGCAATTTTTTTGTTAAATGTAACACGTTGTATTTTATTTCTTTCGATGTTTCCCCCCCTTTAATTTATGTGTTGTTATTAGTGTTATCTTTGAACTAAAAATCCTGAAATTAATATTTATTTTTTAGCAACAAAAAGCACAGCAGGAGGTGGAACAGTTCAAGCCCAATCAGCAACATCTATAGCCCTTGAGCTCCTCCGCACACGTGGAATTGCTGGACTCTACAAAGGAACTGCTGCAACAATGTTGCGGGATGTCAATTTCTCCATGGTCTACTTCCCGTTATTTGCACATTTAAATGCCCTTGGTCCCCGTAAAAAAGATGGTAGTGGTGAGGCAGTCTTTTGGACATCATTCCTAGCAGGCTGCGTAGCTGGTTCTACTGCAGCATTTACTGTTAATCCTTTTGATGGTTAGTGCTTAATTATGCTAAAAGAGGGGTTATGTAATTGGTTACTATAGAATATATTGTGTGTAGCACTTGCGGTTTGTTTCTGAATAATTCTGTTATGATCTATTGGGAAAAATTATTTGAGTTTTATTTTGATGATATACACTGTTATTTATTTCCTAAAATTGAGTTTTTTTAAACAAAAAAGCTGATTGGTTCACTAAGAAAACATACAAGGCTTATTGTTATCCAATAACTAATTCGTAAGCTTTTAGTTTTAAAGGTATTTCTGTTGCAAAAATGTTTCAAATTAAAAATGTAAAAAATGCATTTTTAATGCCAGAAAAAACTGAATTCATAAAATTCAGAGTATCCAAGGATGCGTTTAGGAAAAATTTGGGTTCTATAAAGGACCCTTCGCAATTTTTTTAAATCTTAAAGCAGGACTCTTCACAAAATTTTTATTTTAAAACAGGACACTTCACAAAATTTTTCATTTTAAAACAGGATCCTTCACAAAATTCTTTGTCTTAAAAATAGACCTTTTACAAAAGTTTCCACCTCCAAACTGAATTTTTTACAAATTTAATCATTTAAAAATAAAATGACCTACCACAAAACATCTGAACTCATAAAAGAACATATTATTGTAGCTTTTTTATGCATTAAGGATAGATACATGCAAACCTGAATATAATGGTAATTTCAAATTCACGAATTTATGACTAGAATTTTCACAAATATAAGAAAAATTATTCACAATTTCACAAAAACAGGACCCTGTGAGAAAAGTCTGGGCAGACCCCTGTTACCATAACTATATAGTTTTGGTTATAGAAGAATGGAATTTTATTTTTGCTGCTTTATTTTTTTAGCATTTGAACGTTTTTCCAAATATAACTTTTAGTAACATTGAACCACATAAAAATTTAAATTTCATAACTTAAAAAAAATGTTTTGATGTAAATGGCTTTTGATATCATAAAAAAAAAAAAAGTGGGAAGTGTGATCACAGATTGCACAGAGGGTTTCATTTAATATTCCTTTTAAAACGCTTTATCCTTTAATAAACCCAAATTGTTAATTTATAATTATTAAATTCTTATATAGATCGGGATGACATAGAGGGGTGAGAATGGAGGTAGGCGAGTGTGAAGAATAACATTATTGGGCACATGGCCTTTCATTTAAGATATTACATGACATATCGTAGATTAAATTTGAATTTCGCGAATTTTTTTAATAGCACTCCCTGGCGACAGAAAGACAAAAATGGATGAGAAGATGCTAATTGTCGAGATTTGTTATGCAGATTCTTTTCTTAATTTTTTTGTAAAATTTATGAGATAGTAATGAACAAAATAAAACATTAAAACACCTAGTGGTGGCAAAATGAGTTAAGAGGGCCGGGAGTGGGTTCTTAGTAATTAATGTATAGGCCAAGAGCTTTAAAATGATGTGTCACATGAAAAAAATCAATTTCATGCCCCCCCAATATACCCCTAATTGTCTGGGGTCAAAATAGATCCCAGCAAGATGTCGGGCTCGATGAGATACCCCCCCCCTTCGGTCAAGCCTTCAAATGAGATCAAATCTTGCTGTAGTTTAATTAGAGGCTGAGTGAGAAAAATTGCTTAAAATACACAAGTTACAGACCAGAGAGGTAAAAAAGAAACTTAGAAATTCAATTCCCTTCGTCCCCCTCACCCCATTTCTTAAAAAATTGTAAGTGCTATAAAATATCTGAAATTTTAAAATCGATGACTTGATTACTTTTCTTAATTTTAATTTCTTTTTTTTATGCTGAAATTAATATTCAGAAATAGTGGTAACTACTACAGGGGCAATATGTTCATTTTATATAGCCTTATAATAAAAAATCGGACATAAAATAATGATAATTAGCGGAGAAATGCTTAGATTAAATAACGTGTCATACAAAAGCATTTCTTTTTAAAAAGCGATTTTTTGGATAAAATAAAAAAACTCTTTAATAGATTTTTACTAAAATTACATATTCAGAATCAGCGTAAAAAAATAGGCATGTATGCACAAGTTTAAAATATATAAATGCAGTATTTGTAAAATTTTTATACGCCAAAAAACAATCCTAGTTGAAAAATATTTTCTTTTGGTTTTACCAGATGTCTCGCTTTTAATGTTTTCGTGGAGAGGAAATGAATCCTTTCATTAAACCGGATTTTTAATTTATAATTAGTTCTACTGGGAATATTTTAATGAAAATTACATATTTGGAATCAGCATAAAAAATTATGCATGGTTGCTTCAAAATTAAATCTATAAATACAATATTTAAAAAAAAATTATAGGCCAGCAATAAATGTCAGTACCCTAGGCGACAGCCATCTGGCCATGAAATATTTCTCAATTATAAAATACATGCATCTTTCAAAATGCCCTGTACATTTATTGCCATGGAACCCCTTCTGACAGCAAATCTTTGTGGTTTGATTAAAATCAATGCTTTTGTTGAATTATGAACATTTTCTATTCTTTTAATTGGGGTTTTTATTTGATAACATGTGTTAATTAAGACTTTTTAAAAATTTTATGATTTTGGTAAGGTCAGGGTTATTCAGCTCTATTTAAAAAAAAAATTCAACTCTGGAACTTAAATAGTTTCCGAGTACAAGCTCTGTGACAGACGGACAGACAGAGGAGTGAGACGAATAAGATTTCATCAGATGAACAAAACCTTAAAAAAAAAAAAAAATTGTAGATAGCAGAAAATTTGGATTATCATTTATAAATTAAATAAATTATTTTTATATGAATATGGTTATGTCAGGCATATCCTGAGTGCTATTCCATCAAACTATAGCAATGTCTGTACCAATATGGTAGTAATTTTAAAGATAGCAAAAGTACAGGCTGTTTATAAAGTCCCGGACCCATTTTGATGTTTAATAACTCATAAAATAATAAAGATAGATTAAAATTAATAACATAAATGGTTAGATAGACTCAAAAAGTTTCATGACCCTTTTCGATGAACTTCCACGTGTGCCCCCTTCGTTGCACGGAGAATATCAAGTCGATAGTCAGTTTCACGCCAGGTAGCGGCAAGCATGTCGGCATACACAGAGGCTATTGCGGCTGTAATTCTGGCTTTTAAGTCATCAATGTTCGACACTCTCCTCCTGTAAACATTGTTCTTTACAAATCACCAAAGGAAAATGCCCAGCGGCGTTATATCAGGTGATCTGGGTAGCCAAGGAATTGGACCTCCTCGCCCAATCCATCTTCCTGGAAAATGGTCATTCAATCACTTGTGCAGGGACGTCCAGAACGTTTCTTATCTGCGATACTTCCAGTTTCTAGAAAATTCTTTTTCCACTGCAAGATGCTGCTTTTGGATGGAGGATCTTTTTGGTAAATTCTTCTGCAATTTCTCTGTGCTTGCACTATCGATTTTGTTTCTATGAACCACCATAAAATCTGTGCTTTCTCTTGTGGTGTATACATTCTCCTTAATATCCGCTCAAATAAAACATCACATACAAAAGTAACATAGAACAAACACATCAAAAGTAAACATAACATTGCAATAGTTGCCAAAAACAAAAGAGAGAAAAATGCAATTAATAAGCAGACAATATTTAGAAAAGTACAGATATTTAGACTGGAAAATGAAATTATCTGAAATTAACCACACGCGCAGACGATATTTTCAAAAGTAAAGATATTCAAACCTGAAAAGGAAAATATATGAGTTATTCCATCAATAAATGCCATAAGTTTGTTTATATCTTCATTTCTTCATTATTTTATGAGTTATTAAACATCAAAATGGGTCTGGGACTTTATAAACACCCTGTATAAGAGCAGTTATCTGTCATGAAATGGTAGCATATTTACAGAATGTTTATCAAAATATTTAAATTCCCCAAATCAACATTTGGTAAAAGCAATTAATTTTATTTGTTCTAGCCATTTAAAATTAATTTTTACTCTATTCAGGACCTAGATATGCCGTTATCTTATGTTCGATTTAGTATAAGAAGGGAAATCATTGGCGCTGCCTTCAAATTTTGGTTGTAGAAGAACGGAATGTTATTCTTACTGTTTTATTTTTTAACATTTTGTTTTATAACTTTAAAAAATATATTTTGATGTAAATGGCTTTTAATATGATAATGAAAAAAAAAAAGCTTTGTATATAGCAGAAAATTTGGATTGTTATTTATAAAAATAAACTATTTTTATATGAATGTGATTATGTCAGGCATATCCTGAGTGCTAATCCATCAAACTTTAGTGATGTTTGTAACAATATGGTAGTAGTTTTAAAGATAGCAAAAGTATAAGAGCAGTTATCTGTCATGAAATAGTGCAATATTTACAAAATGTTTATCAAAATATTTAAATTCACTCAATCAACATTTGGTAAAATCAATTAACTTTATTTGTTCTAGCCATTTAAAAACAAATTTTATCCTATTTGGACCTAGATAGGCCATTATCTCGTGTTCGATTTAATATAAGAAGGCAAATCATTGGCACCGCCTTTAAAATCATCCCTTTATCTTTTTTATGATCAGTGACCAATAGTATTGCAGAGAATTCCAATTATGGAAGATTAAATATAAAAAAATTGCTTAAACCTATCAAAACAAATTTTTCTGAAGTCCAGATTTACTTGGGTGGTTTTCTCATATTCAAATTTCATAAAAATCATCAGAATTGTTCTCAATTAACACTATCATTTTGAGTAATTAGCTTTTTTTACCCATATAAAATGAATTTTCTCGGATTAGAGACCTAGCTATATAGTTTTTTTTGTTCCTGAATTAGTACAGAAGCCAAGTTTTGTGAAAATCGTTAGAGCAATTTTAGATACACAGCAGTATTTTCAGTGCTGATATTAATAGTTCTTTTTCTCATGTTCAAATTAGTGTAAGAGGCATATTTCGTGTAAATTGCATGAGCATTTTTCGATATATAGCAAGCAGAATTTTCAGTACTGAGTTTGTTTTTACCTATCAAAACGAATTTTCTTGAATTCGGGATCTAATTACACTGCTCAAATGAATTAAAGGATATTGAGGTTGTGGATGGATCTTGTGGCTGTGGAATTAATTGTTTAGCTGAATGATACGTGATCAACAGACGTGGTAGGCTATATGGGAAAAAAAATTACAAATGTTTGGCAGAAAAAAATGCATTGTATTGAGCATTTGGGTACAAAAGGAAAAAATACGATTTGCGCATATGAGAAAAAAGGAATAAAAAAAGGTGTTTCCTTAAAAAACAATCGTTTTTAGTAGAGGGTATGGTTTCCCTGGACGGCCAGCAACATTGAACACCTTTGAGGCATGGAGTCAATGAGGCTATTAATGAGGAGTTGGGTATTCTGTCCTGTTCTTCCAGAAGAGCTCTTTCCAGTTCTTAGAGAGTTTGTGGGGGTGGTAGGCAGCCAGCAACAGCAACTCATTTGCCTAGAATGTCCCAAACATGCTCTATTGGGTTCATGCCCGGAGAACATGCTGGCCATTCCAGTCGTATGATTCTTTCCTCGAAAAGGAAGTCATCCACCAAGTGAGGACAGTGTGGCCTGCAGTTGTCGTTCATTAACATGAAGTCATCGCCAATTGCTGCAGCATAAGGGACTACAATTGGTCTGAGGATCTCATCCCTATTAGGTCGGAGCTTCATTTCAAATTATGTGTAGGTCTGTGCGCTCATCATTAGAGATGCCAGCATAGACCATCACTCCTCCACTGCCAAATCTGACGCTTCCTTGCACGAACGCAGGATTGTTTCTAGTGCCACGTTCCCTCCAGATGAAAATACACCTATTATCAGAATGAACAGAAAAATGGGACTCGTCAGAGAAAAGAATATTGCACCATTCATTTCTCCTCCAGTTCACATGCTCTGTTGCCCACTCTTTGCAGGCACCACAGTGCCTTGCTATTAATGAAACACATACCATTGGTCTACGAGCATACAGACCTAGAGCAAGGAGCCAGTTTTGGACAGTTTGAGTTGAAACTGTTGTGCCAGTTGCCAAGCGAAGGTGTTGTTGAAGAGGAGTGGCATTCATATTTCTGTGTCTCCAAGCCATTAATTTTAAATATCGATTTTCAATGCCTACGACCTTGCCATGGTCTTCGGCCTGCATTTCCAGTCTCCAAAAAACAGTTCTAGATCCTGGAAATCACACTTTATGAAACTCCAGTGGCTTCTGCTACTTCGTCTTGTTTTTGGCCCCCCTCTAATCGACCAACAACTCTCCAAGCTTCTGATTTGGTTAAATGATTTTGTTGAGACATCACACTCATCGAAACAAAATACTTACTGAATATTACAAAGCATAAAACCAACATTTAAAAATGCACAAATAATAAATAAAAAACAGTAAACAGCTCTTTCGAATCTACTAGCGAGATTATTCTTCAGTGCAAGATAAAGCAAGGCACCGCATGCTAGAAAAAGCAAGGCTGGGCAAAATGACAGAGACGTATACCCTTTATGGGCAGCAAATGCACTAAAAAACACCAATGAGAGAGAAGCAGATGAAACGACTGAGAGGACAAGTAGCGACATCTACCAGAGAACGAGAGAAAAAGAAACCAAAAAAGGGGAAGTTAAATTAATGCTTCCCAAGTACTTGGAAAATCAGGAGTGCTAGATAAGTCATTGACTAAAGAGTAAGAATTTTTAATGATGTGGCAAGCTTCCCAAAAATTAAGATCAATGTTAGAAGAACATTTTTGGATAATGATGGCTGAGGAAAAATTGAACCTATGTTGAAAAGACTAACAATGTTGAGCGATAGAAGAATGTTTAAGCTCCTGATTTTTAACATAACTTTCATGCTCTTTTAAACGAAATCTAAGAGCATGTTTAGTCTGGCCAATATAAGAAAGACCACACTGACAAGAGATTTTGTAAATACCCCAGTTATCTAGGCGATCAATGGGCTGTTCGAAATTTGAAAAAGAGATTTTATTAACAGGAGAAAAAATAACATTAAAATCAAACCTTCTTAAGATTTTAGCAACTTGCTGACTGATTTTAGGAAAAAATGGCAACATAACTGAAGTATTAGAGTTGGAATTAGAATTCTTTTCAGAATGGATGGGTTTTGTCAATTTCTTACAAATAGAATCTATAACATTAGCGGAATAACCACGATCAACAGCAATAGCTTTGAGGTAATTAAGTTCGTCACTAAGTAACTGAGGAGTGGAACAAATATTGGTAGCCCAAAAAACAAAAGTATTGAAAGCAGTGAATTTCTGGTTAGGAGGATGAGAAGAATACCTATGAGGTGGGAGACTGGCAGCAAAAGGTTTACAAAAGACGGTAGTCTGAAAGCCATTTTTACAACGAATAACAAGGACATCCAGGAAAGAAAGACAGTTATTGGTCTCAATTTCAGAGGTAAATTCAATGCAGTGATCAATGGAATCCATAATAGAGAGAATATGATTAACATCCAAACTTATTTCAGCCGGGACATAAACATCATCAACATAACGAACAGAAATTTTTAAATTTCAAAAAGTTTGACCTCAAAATAGTGCATATAAATATCGTATAAAATTGGACTAAGAGGATTACCAATAGCCAAACCATCAATTATACGAAAGAAATTTCCATTAAAAACAAAAGTATTTTGCGACAAGCAAGCGCGAGTGAGAAGGATTTTTGCTAGTTTTACTTTCTGAATGTCAAACATTGTTTTCCGCTTTGTCTTTTAGTAAGTTGAAAGCCACATTTCATCCGCTGCCGCTAAAGCATCATTTTTGATGTCAAACTCAAAATTTGCATACTCCAAAGTTTGAAAATGAGAAAAATTTGCATTTGTTACTCTCTTCTTCCATTTTCTGTAAAAACAAAATTTGCGTATACCGTTACTTTATATAATCAATATCCTTTCTTACAATATCCTTTAATTGTTTTGAGCAGTGTAGATTGTTTTCCCGTGCTCAATTTAATATAGGAGGCAAGTTTAAAAAATATCTGTTCAGTCGTTTATGTTATCATCCATAATCAGGAAAACCGCTTCCATTACATTATGGTCTATGGGGGGAAAATCATGGTGGTGTATTTTAATAGTGTTACACTATTTCAAACATAATGAAATTTATATACATTATTGAGGTATACTACAAATTGGTTACTATAGAATATGTTGTGCGTAGCATTTAGTTTCTTTCAAAACTATTCTGTTATGTTCTATTGGGAAAAATTGTTTGTGGTTTATTTTAATGATGTTACACTGTTACAAACATAATTAAATTGATATGAATATCTGAGGCACACTAAAACCTGCTATCTGTAGAATAATGGAGTGTTATATATTTATCATCCATTTATAGTGTCACACAAAAGACAAAAGTATTTGGTTACATAATTGTCTACAAGGAAAACTGTTTGCAGCATATTTTAACAATGTAGTACTATTTCAAAAATGATGAAATTGATATACATTACTGAGGTTTACTACAAGAAGTTTTCTATAGAATATGATATGTGTAGCATTTATCATTTATTTATAGAGATTCATAAAAGTTTTCGAATACAGTACTGTGTCTGACGTTGGAAATGTGCTTTCAGTAATGGGATGCATTTTTAAGTTTAACTAAATTTTTGCATACTATAATTGTAAATTATATAGATCAGTGTGTATAAATTATATAGATCATATACAGAGCTATACAAAAGAATTTGGAAGTGTTAGTGAGAATGAGTGTGAATTGCTTAATGGGGTTTTTTAATTTGAGTTATGCATTTTCAAGCTCAACTTTATTTGGTATACTAAGAAAAAATTACTGTAGAAATAAATAAAATCATCAGGGTTCCTACGCGACTGGAAAACAGGGAATTGTCAGGGAAAATGACAAGTGCTCAAAAAAACTCATGGAAAAGTCAGGGAAAATTAAAAATTTTTTTCTAAAACCTGGAAAAGTCAGGGATTTTTTTTTAATGCACTATCTTGTGTCAACATTCTCCCGAGTTCATGGTACGTCTGCAAAAAAGTTCTGATTTTTCCCTTAAAAGAAGAATTTTCGCTATATCCACATTTTTAACATAAAGATGTTTTAGCTATACAAATATGTCGCCAAATAGTCGTTACTTAAGCGAAAGAAATGTTGAGTCATGTTAAGGTGGCTAGGATGAGATATCATGAATAATTATCTAAGAAAAAGAATGAAAATTATGAAGTAAGGAAAAAGAAAACAGATAAAAGAAAGCTGTAGCTGAAGTTAAAATGTTAAAAGACAAAAAATTGAAACTTTTACACAATAAACTGCTTCTGAAATAACACAAATAAATGACATGATAGTAGAAGTCTAAAAAAAATTAAATGTTTAATATGTGCAAATTCAGTTATGTAAATAAAAAGTTACTTTGAATCCATCTGAATTGTATTTTAATTTTGCTTGTTTTTATTATTATTATTATCCATTATTATTATATATATATTGTAAATGTCAAATGATATAGATTTTTAGTTTCAATTTTATACGTTATTTTAATCTTCAGGTGTAAGTTTAATCTTTAAGATCTTGAATTGTAATTCGTATTTCTAAAAATGTCGTGAATTTTGGTCAGGGAATTGTAGGAAATATGGCCTGGAAAACCTGGAAAAGTCAGGGAATTTTGTTATTCAAATAGAGTATGAACCCTGATCATATACAGGACTATTCAAAGAGCTTGATGCATGGCCAACTCTGAATAGTACTTTCTGTAAATGTGCTTTTAATAGTTATAAGCATGTTTTTGCTTGAATTAAATTTAAGCCTAATATGTGGCATTTATAAAAAATCTGTAGGCAATATGCAAGGCTGTGCAAACCTATTTAAGTATGTTTCCGTCTACTGGTAAAAATTACTGAAGGTTAATATTCAAACTAAACTAAATTTGAGCATACTATATATAGTATACTAGCAAACTCTGCGGCTTTGCTCGCGTAATAGTTGAAATATGCCAAGTGATATTTATATGTCTAATTTTTATTAAAAGAAATGATACTTTTAGGAGTAATTCAAAAATTACTATTTAAAACACAGTTTGACTAAACTTCATTATTACACTGCATTAGGCTGAAATAAGACTATGCTCAACTCATTTCAGTATTCATTTAAAGTTTTGACTTTTTTAGAAACCATCTTCTTGCATCTTAAAATTAACCATCATGTCGAATTCCAAGCTTCTTGTCTAATGGTCTACCATCTCTCTTAACATAAAATGCTATGTTGAAATAGGGTCTGTCACCATTTATGTGCCAACATTAATTTTGAAATCGGTTTGGTATTTCCTAATATTCCACAGAAAAGTAATTTTGAAAGCTTTTAAAGGCCTTTTTTAGAACGTTTGTTGTTCCAGCCAACCCCAGGTGGTAGAGTCACCGGCATAGAATATAGCCTCTGTAGGATCAGCGACTGTCACCATTGATTTGCAACTATTACTTTTATAATCGGTTTATAGTTCATGAGATTGCATAGAAATCGTAATTTAGGACTTTTATAGAACGCTTTTTGCTTCACCCCTTTTTAATTTGAATTTTCTTTCGACTATTCTTAGAGGGCATTTATATGTTATAAGTCACTATCATGCCATATTTAATATATCTAGCCTCTTTAGTATAATAGAAATCTCAATTTAGAATGTTTTTTGCTCCTGAAACCCCTCTGGTGGTAGCAGCACCAATATAAAATATCGCTTATGTTTGAGCACGTTCTATCACCACCAATTTGCAACCATTATTTTAAAAATTGGTTTGGTATTTGATATGATTGCATAAAATTGAAATTTAGAATGCTTTTCGCCCACTTCATCCTTTTAAATTTGGAATTTTCTTTTGACGGTTCTTAGAAAGCATTTGCATCATGTGAGTAATTACCATGCCAAATTTGAAAATGTTAGACCCCACAGTTGTGCAAAAAATGCAAATTAGAACATATTTTGCTCTTGTAATCCCCAGGTGGTAGTGACAGCAACGTAAAATATAGCCTATGTTGGAGCAGGGACTGTCACCATCAATTTGCAACTATTACTTTTGAAATCGGTTTGATATTTCCTGAGGTTCTCTAGAAATCGCGATTTAGAATGCTTTTCATGCATTTTAACCCCTTTTAAATTTCCAATTTTTTCGAAACTGTTCTTAAAGATTATTTATATCTAATAAATATGTACCACACCTAATTTCAAGTTCCTAGCACCTACTGATCACAAAAATCGCAATTTAGAATGTTTTTCGCTCTGACAACCCCCAGATGGTAGTGACACCGACATGAAATAGTGTCTATGTTAGAGCAGAGGCTGTCAGTATCGATTTCCGACCATTACTTTTGAAATCAGTTTGATTCTTCCCGAGATTGCTCACAAATCGGCATTTAGAACGTTTTTAAAACGCTTTTCGCGCATTTTCAACCTTTTTAAATTTCGAATTTTTAAAGAAATGTTCTTAGAGATCGTTTATATCTAATAAATATATACCATGCCAAATTTCATGAATCTAGGTCCTACCATAACACAAAAATCACGTTTTTAGAACGTTTAGTGTTGACTCTAGAAAAAAAGGATTGCCGGGTGGGAATTTTTCAAAAAGGGAACACTATTCTAAAAAAAAAAAGAGTACATTTTACAAAAAGGGAACGCTATTCTAAAAAAGGGTACATTTTTTCAAATAGGGAGCACTATTCTAAAATAAAGGTAAATTTTTTTCAAAAAGGGCACACTTTTACCTTTTTCACAAAACATATTTTGAACTGGTTTCTTTAAAGTACCAAGAATTTGTGATATTTTCCCGGTATCAATTGAATTGCCACGGGGCACATAAGAAGTTTTAAAAAGGGCATCCGGGCACATCGAAAGGGTTTAAAAGAGCCGCCGGGCACAAAAAATAAATAAAAAGGGCTGCCGGGCGCTGCACCCTGCTAAAGTGGCTTGGAGTCAACACTAATTTTTTGCTCCTGCACCCCCTTTGGGGTAGTGGAAACAGACCTATAATATAGCCTATCTTGGAGCAAGAGCTGTCACCATCATTTTTACACCATTATATTTGAAATAGGTTCAGTACTTCCTGAGATTGCATAGAAATTGCCATTTAGAATGTTTTTTAGAACTCTCTTCATGCATTATCACCTGTTTTAAATTTCGATTTTTTTAGGAAATGTTCTTAGAGATCATTGATATCTTATAAGTAACTACCATTCTAAATTTCACGATTCTAGTTTCTCCCATAACACAAAAAATGCAATTTAGGGCGGTTTTTGCTTCTGCAACCCCCAGGTGGTAGTGACACAAACATAAAATAGAGTCTATGTTAGAGCAAGGGCTATCACCATCAATTTACAACCATTAATTTTGAAATCGATTTGATACGTCTTAAAATTGCGTAGAAATTGCATTTAGAACATTTTTTAGAACGCTCTTCGCTCATTATCACCCCTTTTAAATTTCAATTTTTTTAAGAAGTGTTCTTAGAAATCCTTTATGTCTAATAAGTAACTCATATTCCAAATTTCATATTTCTAGGCCCTTCAGTAACACTAAAATCGCAATTTTAGAACGCTTTTTACTCCTGCACCCCCTTTGGGGTGATGGCACCGACATAAAATATAGCCTATTTTGGAGCAAAGGTTGTCACCATTATTTTTTAAATCGGTTTGGTACTTCTTGAGATTGTGTAGAAAACACCATTTAGAATGTTTTTTAGAATGCCTTTTGTGCATTTTCACCCCTTTTAAATTTCGAATTGTTTAGGAAATGTTCTTTTAGATCATTTATATCTTATAAGTAACTAATATCCCAAATTTCATATTTCTGGGCCCTTCAGTAACAGAAAAATCATATTTTTAGAACGTTTTTTTCTCCTACATTGCCTTTGGGGTACTGGCATCAACTTAAGATATAGCCTATGTTCTAATGTGAACTAACACAATCATTTTGATACCGTTGCTTTTGAAATCGGCTTGGTAGTTCCAGAGATTACCTCCTACAAACAAACAAACAAACAAACTTTACTTCTTTATAATATTAGTATAGATATGCAAATCTATAGATCATATAGGGATATACGAAATAATTAGAGCAACTTACTGAGCGGTAATTGCTGAAATCTGGTTTTCAAGTATGTTATGCATTTCTAAAATGTTTACTTAAGTATTTGCTTTACTTTATTAAACAATGAAATTTTGTTAAATTATTCTGGAAGTGTTTCATAATCTATGCTTGATGCAAGATTCTTCTTTCTTCTTTACTACTTATATAATGTTTTCCTTTAGTGGTAAAAACAAGATTGCAGCTTCTTAAAAAAGCTAGTGGAGAAATGACATACTCAGGGATATTTGATGCTTTTGTGTAAGTATTGGATTGAATCCTTTCTTTATTAACAGTTGTATGTATTTTAGTACTGTTATGTGGATATGGGATTTTAAAAAAAAGTTTATCTATTTCAGAAAAATCCTTAAAACAGAAGGAATTTTTGCATTCTTTAAAGGTGCAGGGTGTAGGATGATTGTTATAGCTCCTCTGTTTGGAATAGCACAAACTGTATATTTTCTTGGAGTAGCTGAATGGTTATTAGGTAAAAAGAGAAGGTAAGTTTGAGTCGATAAAGTAATTTGATATTGCTCTAATGAACCAGCACACTTTTTACTTTCCTATTTAAATTACGTCTAAACAAAATTCTGTGATAGTTTAACAGCATGTTTTGTTTTATTAATTTTTCATTGATTTTTCAGTACTTTTATGATCACATTTTATCAGTATGCATTTTTTATTTATCAAATCAGCTTGGCCTTTAATTTGTTTTGTGCATAAAGTACCTGTAATTAGTTGTATGTGTTTAAAGTCCCTAATATAGGCACTTTATCTTGTGATGTTTCACATAATTACATATTTAAGAAAAACGTTAATACTAACTTTTAGTTTAGAAAGCAATTTTTAAATCTCTCTATTCTGATTTGTATTCAGATTTTATTTATTTATTGTAACTTTTTGATACAACCAACATTTAGCTAATGATAATTACTATAATTTTCTTTAAAAATTGGATAAATATTTTCAAACACAATATGATTTTTAACTGTATTATAATGATCTATAATCTTTTTGCCTTCCTATCATTTGTAAAAGTGTTATTTCCATATCATTGGGTAATATTTAGAATAGTTTTAATATGACTAAAATGAAATTGTAGTTTTCATTGTTTTTTAAATAAATTTGTAGAAAGTTCACATTTTTTACTTCATTTTAATATGAATATGTAAAACTAACAGAAGACTGGATGTTTTTTGCATGAATTTTAATCTTGAATTATTTGCTGAATTCGGCAGTGATTATTTTTAAGATTTCATTATTTAACATAAGCTTGAAATAAAAACCCAATATCATTTAACATCATAAAAATTAACATTAGTATGCTTTTATAATTAATTGTAATATATTTCTAATATTTTTCTTGCAACTAACCTTTCATATTTTTAAAATGCTTGAAAAAACTTTTTTGGTTTTATTATTTTTGCCCACAAAATTTATCTTTTGTATATTATAGTTTGCTGTTTTAATCTAAAATCTTGTTTGTGGAATGAATTTTGATGCTTGTTTTACTGATATATATCTTCTTTTACCCCTTTTCCCTTGCATGCAGTGATGAGTCTGGAAATTAATTTATGGTAAGCAAATATTTTGTGACTTAATAGAATTACTGAACTTTATCAATCATAAAGCGTATTACATCACTCTTTTTTTTTTTCTTTTTGTATTTTCAATAAAAAAATTTGCACTCCTTTCCTTTCTATATATTGTGTTGTTTGTATAACATAGTACTACACACGTTAATTCACATAGTTTGTTACTACAGTGGGCTCTCATTAATGTGTCTCTGCTTCAGACATATCTCCGGTTAATGAAGACAGTTTCATTTCCCTCACCAGCTTCTGTTTGCAATTAAATGGTAACAACACTTAATGTATACTTCTCATCCAATAATGTGAAAAAAATGTTCACAATCTGACTAGGCAGAATCAAAACTTCTTTTGTACATTATTTCACTAAAAGAAACTTTGAATTTTAAGATATAAAAAAATGTCAGCGACAAAGAAACATTCAGCCAGCAAAAACGTGATTGTTCACGAATATTACCAATCAAAATATGGTGTAACAGACAAAATTTTCGAGTGTGTCACCAAACTTAAAAAATGATGTTAAAAGATCCGTTGTTTGAATATCACAAAGAAAAGTGTGTATTTACTTTAATTAAAGTTAAATTATTTAAGTACAACAATTTTTTTCCATATTTTTAGTTACTTCTTAGTAATTTACTCTTTTGTATTAATAAATTGTCATTAACTTATTTTTAAAGTTTGGGGGAGGTGTGCTTTGTGAACTATTGCAGCAAGGCTGTTGTCTCTTGAAAGATACACAAAATTTGGTAGCTCCCTTCAAAATTAACTTGCTTTTTGTTATAATTACCAAATTAAGGAATTTTTGTTTTCTTGTAGTATAAAACTGGCAGGCTATTTAATTTTTGATGAAGACTGAATTCAATTTTTACAACACAAAGGATAACACCATTTAAATGTTCACATCACTTAATGTGACTTCAGTTAGTATGGGCAAAAGATGGCCTTCATTGGCAGTCTGCACTAATGGGAGTTCACTGTATAATTTTTAAAGAAGACATATTTGCTGAAATTCACTTAATGTTTTGTTGCCTTTGTGACATTTTTCAAATTAGTAACTTAGTAATTACTCTGTATATTGATATAGTGTAGAACATATGCCTAAGCTTTAAGAATATATTTTCTAATTTTTGGATATTTTTGCTGTATAACACACACCTTCTTTGCAAAGAAAATCTTCATGATATTTGTAACAAAAAATAAAATAAAACAGATTAATAATAGAAAAACATAAAAAGGCATAAATATTTTTCATATCTTATAGCAAGCATTTTTAAGCTTACATACAATAGAATTAATTATGTCAGTGGCGACAGAAGTAAAAAAAAAAAAAGTATTACTAGGGATGTAACAGATATCAGGCAAACAAACTATATCTGGTCCGTCTGGTGAGAATGCTGGATAATTGTCTTTTGCTGTATATTAGTTATTCAACCTGAAATTATAAGGCTATACAATGCTTTTATTGTTCACTAGCTGACCCACTCGGGATAGTAACCTTAAATATACCTAACAAAAATGTTGAATTAAGACATTTTTCTCTAAGAGGGATTTAGTGTTGAGTATTTTTTTTTTCAACACACTAATCTAACTATTACATAAATTAAAAAAAAAAAAATTGTAATACAGGCATGAAATGTAATGTGCTAAAATATCTCAGATTGTATTCAGCTTTTTCAAGGCAAAAGTGACAAACTCTTTATTTGATACAATCTACTTTTAGGAAACAGTTGGTGTGTGACAAATCAGATCACATCAATAAACTTTGATTAGTTGAACATAAATAACTTTCAAGTTATTGCTGTTCCAATATTTTTTAAATATTAGACACGAATGGTTAAAAAAAAAAAAAAAAAAAAAAAAAAAAAAAAAAAAACATTGGTATGACTTATTAATTAGTTAAATTGAGTTAATGATAATTTTGCATGATTCCTTTTCAGTGATCAACCATTAGGTTGTTAATTTGTTAAATTTTTATTTTACCATTGAATTTGGATAATTTGTATTTTAGGTTTGCTGAAGAAGCAAAGTCTCTTGAATTATCACCTATTTCAAGTGTTTACTGTGATGCACCAAATGTTAATTTATCAGAGAACATGAATTATCTACCTAACTTAAGTCTAAATGCAGCTAAAAATTAATAAGTTGTGATCAAGAAATAATAAAAGTATGCCAATCTCTGCCATGCAAATTAGTCAAATTGTTTGTAATACTGTAGTACAAATACTTGGGCATTGTGATGTGAATGTGTACCTGTGATTTTTAATTTTTTTTAAAATAGAAAACAAAATAGAGGATAAATTTGAAATATAAATTAAGTGTGGCATAGATTAAGAGATTATGTAATTTAATATTTTTATGAAATACTTTATTATTTGAATTTTTCTGTCAAGCTGATGTTTTTTATATAAAAACAAGCATGAGATTAATGGAGCTTGCATTGTTGCTTAAATCGCTTATTGCAGATTTGTGCAAAATTAGTCTAGATTGAATTAGTGATTAAAATGTGATGTATATGTGATTCTAATTTAAATTCACTTCTTAACCACTTCACCAGCAGCAGGCATAAGGAAACAGTGCTTTTACCCTCCGACTTACCTTGGGGCAAACATTGAAGTGGTTAAAAACCTCTCAAGCTCCTAAAAGTTATATTTATTTAATCCAAATACGTAAAAAAAACCCTTTAAAACTCATTTGTATATTCGAGATATAAAATTATATAACTGTTTATTTTGTTTTTAAAAGTTACAACACACACCTTATGTCTTCATACCTTAACAGCAATGAGACAATTGTAAATCCCAGTTCTGAAATAATTGAATTTTTTAAAAATTCAAGTAACTTTTTTGGGGAAAAAAAAAATTATCTTTTAGTATTGTTTAAAAGGTAATTGTTATAAATTTCTAATATTTGTTGTGTATATTATGTAAATATCTCTATAATAATAGTCTAAGTCATGTGACTCTCATCAACAGTTCCGGACTCACCACTTCGCTTTTTACATGCCAGGCAGCCATTTTGGTACTTGGCGCAGGTGATATCGCCAAATATTGTTTCCTCACCATCATTTTATCTATATTATAATAGTTCAAGTCATGTGGCTGTCATAAACAATTACTCTTTTCATATGCAAGGCGGCCATTTTCAATCAAAAAAATTTTTTTTGAATAAAACTACATAAAAGTTGCCACAATCGCAAATAATTTTTGGTACTGTTATGTTAGCCGGGTAAAAATCTTGGCAATAGCATTTTTTAACATGCCAGTTAGCATTTTTTATTTTTCGTGTGGTAAATTAAAACAAAGATGTGATATTGAAATTGAGTGTCATTTTATTTATTTATTTATTTATTTTTTTTTTTATGAAATAAGTAAAAGTCATGAATTTTAAATGTTTCAGTTTAAAATTAAAGTTGTGTATTTTAAATACAATGAATGATAGGATTATATTTTAAATGAAATTAATAGAATAAGAAAAAATGCGACGGGAACAATGTTTGGTGATTTATCGTCTGAGTCCGGCTAATATAAATATACAGAGTTCTTGATTTCTCTGTCAGAATTTTCTGATTTGATGAAGGATTGAACAAGTAAATTAAATTATGAATAAAAGTAATATGATACAACGCTTAACATTACATTTAAGGGAGACCAAACTGGTCGCCAAAGGCAGCTAGTTAATTATATTTGTTGAAACATTAAAATTCATTTTAAGACAATGTAAAAAATATACATTAAAAAAGACATAAGATATTTCACTCTTTTCCTTAGCCAGGTGTAAATATCACTAGCTGCAAATGTTTTTCATTTTAGGATGGCACATCACACCATACTTGAACATCATTAGTTAATCAAAAAATTTTATTTATTTCAATAAATTTTTGTAAATTCAAACTGCTACAAATTGTAGTAAAACAAAAAATCGATGTAAAATCTGAAAGTATGAAACATAAAAAAGGATGAAATAGCATTACATTATAGCTGTTACCAATATATAAATATAGCTGTTACATTATATTAAACAAATGCCTTTTGCAGTGCAAATAAATGTAATGGAAACTAAGGATAAAACAGACTCGATTTTTATATCAGTCCCCTGGCTCAAAGCGAAAATTTTATTTATTCACAAATTTAAAAAAAGAACTTCACTTTTCCAGATTCTATTTGAGAAACAAGAATGTAGTCAGCTTTTTAAAGTGTTTTAAAATCTTCTAAAAATCAATTTGCAAAGGAATTGAATTGTTATTGATGGGATAAGAAGAGAAATATTCTATCTGATTATAAGCCTTGGTATGGTCAGTGTAAGGTATAAAAAAGCTTTGTTATATACCTTGTCTATTCTCTTTTTCTGTTTGAAATCCCTTTCAGAATTACTGGAAAACAGAAGTCGTGTCTTTCTGCCATAGTAGTACAATGATATTTTAAAGGAATCAGAATTGTTACTTTTGTAAATTTATGCTAGTGGTTGTGTATAAATAACAAACTTACTATTTTAAACAGATTTCACAGTGACATGAAAATCACAAAATGGCATCATAGAGATTTTAGGATTTAGGAAAGTTAATCTTGAAACAATTTTAAAATGTCATTAACAATTTTCTACTTCTTACTTTTTGTATTACCTCCAACAGGCTTAGATTTCGAATTGTCGGGCTCAAGCTCTGAATCTCTGATTGAAACTTTTCAGTTTATAGAAACAAAATATATTGAAAATATTAATGGTATGTTTTATGTCTTTGTTATGTTTAAAGTGAAAATAAATCTATAGTTATACGGAAGTATTTTGTTCCATCAATAAACAGAAATTACATTGCAAGAAATTTGTATTGCGTATTGGCATAGATATCTACTTAATATAAAATCCAAATTTAAGAAAGTGTAGGTAACTATTCCAGGGCGAACTGTACCATCTATATATTTAAAACACTAGGCTGTTAGTCATCTGCCCTCAGTTTTTTGCTGAACCAATTTTGCTAATTTATTTTTTTTTAAATGAAAGCTGTTCATTTGCAGAAGCGTCTGCACTAGCTGTTTTTAAAAATATTCATATTTTAAAATTTTAATTTTAAAAGCTTTTTATGAAATTTATTTAAGATGGTGGCAATCTGGTTACTTCCATTGTTTCAGATAAAAGAGAAAGAATAAAAAATATTCAGACATGTGGCTTTTTTTAGCATATTTTTTCATTTGCAAATTATTTTCAGTAAAAAGTTGTATGCACATGTACTTTATTTTTATAAGCAAATTAAAAGTCCTATGTATTGCAACATCACGAGAATATTGTCTATTGAGTTTATTTCATCTTTATACTTATGACTTTATTTATGCCATTCTTTCATTACAATTAAATAGAAAATATATTTTTATTTGAATATACTGTGGTTAAGCATAAAAGTATGTATATAAAGTATGTTTGAAAAGTTTGTGCCAGTGACGTTATGCTTGGTTTGAAATGTATTTTTACATTAATAAAATTAAGGGGAAAACTGGTATGATTGTGTCAACGTGACGTAATTTTTACTGATTTTTCATTTCTTAATTCTGAAGATTATAAACAATACAAACTTTTCAATAATAAAATCTTCATGTTATTTGTTTTTATGAAGTCTTATGAAAATAAAACGCAGATCAACATTCCGTCATTTTTCACGTTGTTTATGTACTAGTATTATAATAAAAAGCCAATAATTTCCCATTAAAACTCTATCTGTTATTAATTGTTCAGAATTAGGCAAGTCCTAAATTTTTCATCACAATTAAGTATGTTGCAATCCTGTTAAATTAATCAAGTGTTATTTGTCAGAAATCTGCATAGAACATGACAGGAAATAATTGCGATATCAATGATGTTTACACTATACACAGTGATGATTTAAACAATATTTGGTGAGTTATTGTATGTGCCTGGCTAAGGGAAAGGTGTCAATGTTTTTTACAATGGCAACAATATTTAGAAAAAAAAAATGTTTCAGTTAGATACATGTTTCAGTCACACTTAGCAGAAAAATATCCGCTTTTATTGTAAGTAAGTTGCGTGAATTAAAATCACATACAAATAATTTTTATTTAGCACCAAATGTACAGGGTATCTGTTGAATAATTTTAATACTTCTGAAATATAATTTTTGATTCTAATAACTATACTTGTCTCAAAATTGCAAGTTTACAATTTGTCACATTACTACTTTGAAGCAACATATTACAGACAAAAGAAAAATGTTTTATTATTTAAAGTTGTTGATGTGCATAGCTATGTTGTGAACTGTTAAATGTCTTTAATGTGAAAGCATTGGATGTATTAGCATTTTTATCCTGCATTTAAAGAGATCTTTAAGTATTTGTATAATTTTCTATATCCTATTTATGCTATTTGTCTCTATTTTTATACATTACTTTTTGGTGTGTGTTTATTGTATAAAATCATTGAATTTATTTCATCTTGAGATTTCCTTTTTTATGTACTCATACATCTAAACACCACCTTTGTAAGAGATTATATTTCACTAATTATCTAGTCCATATTTTATGAGCTCTATTTTCATAAACTGTCTAAAAAGTTATTTATTTGTTAAGTAAGTTTAGTTTGAGATTACTTTTTGCACATAATTTTCATAAATGTTCTGAGAAATTCTGCAGTGATCATAAAAATGTCATATGAAGTTATAAATTTAATTACAGTTGAACCCGGTTAAGACACTCACGGTTAATACGAGATCCTGCTTAATACACAGATTTTTTCTGATCCCTTGAATATTGCCCATAAGGCTAATGCAGAAGTATCACGTTTAATACACGATACAGTTTCCGCCCCTTGAGTAAAGAAATCATGCTTAATAAGCGAATTCGTTGACTGAGATGCGAATTCCTTGTCTCTACTCCAGTATGGCCAATTTAGCGGATGTTTTTTATTTAGATAAAAATCATTGTTTCCTAATAGTAATATTTACTTTATTTAATAACATTAATTAAGGCAAATATTACTAATCGAAAATAGTGGCAGATATTTGAATTTAAAAAATCCCACTAAATTACCAACACTGCTATTCTTTTTTGATCCTGTGTCCTATCATTTGTCATTTGCTTTCGTGTATGTTTTCAGCGTAGTAGAGAGATATAGACGAATTCAGGATGCACAGATACGTCATAAAAATTATTAAGATTAGAGATGATTTTACCTGTTAGTGAGGTTTTAAATGTACATTATATCACAACTATGTTTTATAATGCATTATAGGCAAAAAAAATTAAACTCATAAAGATTAAACAAATATGACTGTGGTTGTATAATTCTTTTATGTTTACTTTTTGCTGTGCTACTCAAAGATTAATGAGGATAGTTTTTTCTTATATAAACTAGTCGTTGGGGGCCACCGTAATACTTACCCATCATGGATATAGATAATATAAAATATGAAAATAAAACATGTGATATTTGCTAAGCATTGTATCATGTTACTTTTATTCATAATTTAATTTATTTGGACTCTCTTAAATATAATTAATATAACCCCTTAAGTTAATATTACTTTTTGTTGCATTAAAATATCTCAATTTGTTGATTTTCTGTAAGCAAGTAAACGCTATTGGTTTACAATGGAAGTCTATGGGAATTTGGCGAAATATTAGAGATACCGCCATTTGGCGACTCATTTTGGTCGCCAGATTTGGCGATATACTGCCAAGTTGGTGACAAACTTGGCGGTATTTGGCGACAGAACAGGGTCTCCCCTATGGTAAACCCCCTTATAGGTATGGAGAGGCATTAAATGCTTGACATTTACGATAAGCCATTATTGGCATTTAATCTTATAGTTTGGCAATAGTTTTTTGGTCGGCGGGATAATTGAGTAGTACCGAATTGCGTAAAAGAAACATCCTTATAACTCGAAAAATTGTAATCCTATTAATTAACAGTTTACTGCTTCGGATTAAGCGTCTCATTTCCTATTAAAATATATCTTTGAATTGAAATTTGAATGAAATACAGGGTCATGAAAAATCCAAGAGTGTGAAAAATAGAATTACAAATATCTCGACAACTAATTATCCGATCGAGTTCATTCTTGATGCAAAATTTATGCTTTTTTATTGTCTTTTATATTCATTCCTTCAAATAAACAATTTCGAAAATTTATGTATACCTTTTACCAGAACGAATATTTCAAGAGTCCGAAAAAAATAGTTCCGGATAATTGAGGTTACTGATATTCAATAGGCTTCTTCCCATTATTACTCCCTAAGTACACACGGAATTTCAAGTCTCTATCTCAATTTGTTCGGGAGATACAGCGTTTACAGACACACACACCCAGACGAACGGCAAATTTTTTTTTTCTAAAAATATGTTTTTTGGAGACATATTTTCGAAAACATATGAACGTGCCTTAACCGGGTTCCACTGTATTAGTTTATGATTCATTACAAAAGTATTTACAATCGCTTATCATTAAATGATGCAGATTTCTTTGGTGAATTTTAAAATAAAAGAATTATATGATTCTCAATATTGTTAAAAATCTTTAGTGGATTTTTCTATTTTTTCTAATAGTGATTAATAGAAGTAATTTTCATTTTTGTTTAATTGTTGTACTTTATTATTTTCAGCTTTATTCAACTAATATTTATCATGTCTTATATTTGAATGAAGATTTTTAATATTTGCATAGAGTACACCAATGGATATTTATTTCTGCAAGTAAAAATATTGCTTTTCTCCCCACCCTCCTCCTATAAGTCTATATATATGTTCCCAATGATAGTCATCTTTAATGGGTAATGTCAGCCATGAAATGAAATCTTATAACTAGTTGCCAGTTTTATTATTATTATTATTTAAATTGATATCAAAGCATTTAATACCTAAAATCTTTCTCTGCAAAAAGCATCTGAAAAAAAAAAAAAAAAAAAAAATATATATATATATATTTGAAACTTCTAATTTTTAAGTCATCAGCAAAAATTCCCAAGGATTGTGTTTTTATTCAAGTGTTGATGAATTTTGTTGTTGTAGTCACATATAATAAACTTGTGAGAGCATTGTCTAAGTACTTATTAAAAGGGCGAAAAATAACAAAATATACAATGATTCTATATAATTCAATGATGAATTTTGAAAATGATTTCATTTTGAATTTTTACCCGACTGAAAAGAAGGGTTATGTGTTTCGCGCGTATCTGTGTACGTGGATTTCTTTATATCCTCGAAACATCCCAACGGCTGGATGGATTTTAATGAATGAGGTCTCTATCAATTCATCTTAATGGCCCGATGGTTATAGGCTAAGTTTTGTTTTTATAAATTCAAATGGTGGCTGTAAAATACAAAATGGCGGTAGAGACGAAAAAAAAAATTTACGCATCCTATTGAGTGGCATATCGGATAGGTCTTTCAAAATGAAGACAATGTTTCATTGACTATTTTACAGTCAGAAGCTCCGTTAAAGTATTATACAACCTGGAAGTTGTGTATGTAGGATCTCTAGCTTTACTGCAACTCTAACCATCATAGACATCTATAGACCTCATCAAAATAGTGTTTATAGATAGGAACTAACAATTAAACACAACTTAAAAGTCATCAATACAAGTAAATAAAAAAAATATGTAAGTAATATAAACAAGTAATATAAAAAAATATTTTAAGCCAATTCCTACTTAGACCAATAAGAGAATTTTTTTCTCCCATTCTTCTTTCCCCTTGAGTGGTGCTTAAAATGCCATGATCAAGGAAGAGGGCTCTCTCGATTATTGAAAATTAATTAATTTAATTAAATTAATGAATTAATCTTTGAAAAAACTGGATTAACATCAAGTGAAATCCGCTACAAGTTTAAAAAAATTTATTTGAGCTTGATTGGATGAATAATAAATATTTTATTAACGATTGAAAATTTGAACATATAGCGAGAGAGTGAGCTAATAGTAGGAATTGAAAAAAAAAATAGTTTCACATTGATGAGAAATAATTAATTAGTTTGCTTTTTACGCAGTCGGGTTTTTTGATTTTTTAAATTTAATTGTTTATTGCTATTTTCATTTTTTGCATAATTTGACTTTAAAAGAGTATTCTACTAATATTTAGGTAAAAAGGCTCCCATTCTGCTTATTTCAAAGATATAATGTGTATTTCAGAAGAATGTTCATAATTCTTGTCAGCGAAAAACTTAGTTAATTTCTTGGATATCACCTGAAAATTAAAAGTTTGTTAGTAGCCAGTAGCTGGTAATCCTTTTTTAATTAATAGCTACATTTTTTCAACCTTAATTCTTGTTGAAGTAAATTTAATAAAGTACCTTATGTAGATTACAACAATTAACCTTATAATAGTTAAAATATGTAATAAAACAAATAAAAAATATACAATTTTTTGAACATTAACAATCATGTATGAAAACAAATTCATGATGATAATCAAAAGGGGCAAAAATGGGTTTGAATTTTCAGAATAAATTTTATGCCATATTTTCCAATCTAATAATATATATATATATATTTATACATAAGATAGATAAAAAAAATTCAAATTTTCTCTTCCCCCCCCCCCCCCCTCCAGTACTACATAACTGAGTGATTATTTTGGCTGTACAAAATAAATAAATAAATAAATAAATATAATAAAAAATAAATAAATAAAAAGAAAGAAAATTGCAAGTTAAACACATCAAAAGCAATACTGAAATATTTCTAGGTATTTATTTTACACCAAATCAAGTTATATATATTTTAATAATAAAGGGGCCAAAAATTTCCAAATTGTTGTTTCTGCAGATATATAGGTAAACCTAGTGTTCATTCAATTCATTTTTTTAATGCTATGTATATTTTGAAAAGTTTTCTTGCCATAGTTTGACATATTTTACTATATGCTGTGTTCTGCTGTAAATAGCCATGTAACATATGTCTATTTTATGCAACTCTAAGCATATTTAACTGTTTTAAACATAATTCTGTTTTATATCAAGCTTTGAAAATATCAGTTTCTATAATACAGCTTATATTACTGGAACTCAGAGTTTTTGGACAATCATAACATGGTTACCCAAATGAATGTCATCTCCTTGGTCACTTCATGCAAAATTATGAAACAATTCATTTAAAAAAATTAATATTGTATTGTCTGTAATCAGAAATGTTATTTTAATTATAAAATGGTGCTTAATACATTCCAGTAATGCAATATAGCATTTTTGTTTTAATGTCAAATTTTATAGGTCTGAGGAGTATATGTGTCAATTTTAATGTCTAGATATAAATTTAATCATCCAGCGATAAGCTGGGAGACATTTAGCCATTTGAATGTGATAAGAGAGCCTAAAGTGTTCTTATTGTTATGTGAATTTGTTGTATCACTGTTTTCTCCATAGTTTTAAAGTAATAAATTTAAACAAATTGATTTTCTTTCTTTTTTCTGACAGATACAGTCTATCATTTACACTGTTTCAGATTATACTGTAAAATTTCCTTAGACAAAATCAGAAGGGACTAGAAAAAATTTCATTTGAAATAGGTTTTTGTCTTACTATTGTAAATGAAAACTGCATTTTGATCTTCCAACTGAGATTATAAAAATTTCTATAAGGCTCCTCAACAGTCAGATCTCAAGTTCCTCTTCACGTCCACATGTTAAACATATGACCATGAAATGCATTCATATTTTTAAAAAATTATCAGAAAATTAACATTTTTCAATTTGTATTTCCCTGTACTTTCTTCTTAAATGCCTGTCTATTTGGCAGAATATTAAAAAAATACAGTCTATTTTATTTTAAGTAGTTATGTAACGAATACTCAGCCATTATTCGACTCTCTTGTTGAATATTCGCTTGGCCAAATATTATTGGATATTTAGCTGAAGAAAAGTTAGGATAATAAATTTCTTCTTTATTTTTCAATGCTTTTCTCAAATTCAAACTAGCTATTTTGTGACACATTCAAGAAGTAATTTTCATTCTTAAATGCACAAAATTAACTATTCCGGTTCAAATTTTAAGAAATCGAATAACATTTTCTATAAAGGTTAAGGATCTTTTAGAAAATGATGCCAAAATTGGATGTTTAAGCCAATTTTACAGACATGATGGTTTAACATTAAACGGGAAAATTCAAAGTCTGACTGATTGTGAGCCTAAATGTGGGATTTCGTTACAGACAAGTTAAATTTTTACAAGTTTTACTGCATCATAATTAAGGAATATGATAATGGAATTCACTATCCCAAAATCCCAGCTATTGCTAGTCTGAAAATTTCAAGATTACTTTATGCGAAAGCTTTTTAGGATTAATAAATGAACAAAATTATGCAGACCAGCCTGCAACAAAACAATTAAGTGATTAAAATTCACCAATCTATATTCATGAAAAGTGAAATAAAGAGTTATAATTTTTTTAAAGAAGCCATGCCACACAATTATCCTGGGAGTATGTACAGTAGAATCCGGTTAATTGGAACACATTAATTTTGGACAATTTGTTTCAATGTAGCTGTCCCAATTATATTTGCCCCGAAGTGTATTTTATGAAATATAAACAACTTTTTAAATATTAGTTTGACTCAATAATAACAAGGTTGGGTAGTTTTTGTTTAATGGTCAAAGGCAGTGGTCCCCAACCTGAGGTATGTGGATGGCCGATTAGGGGTATGGGAAAATAATAATCACATTAAAAAAAAAAAAAAAAAAATTCAAAACTCAAACTTGTAAAATTTCGGCTTATTAAGAGAGAGTTATGTGAAAGTTTAAAAACTACACTCAAAATGATGGAAAATACTTATAGTTGTGTAATCTGCTGATCAAAGAATCCTGTTTGGATCCAGAAATTTCATTTAATAATTGAAGTCAAATATTTACCGTGATCTGATAAGTTACATTTTATTAATTAAATTTTCTGGGTCCAAAAATGATTGTTTACATTTTATTAATTAAATTTTCTGGGTATAAACATGAATGTTTTATATGCCAGAAATTATGGTAAGTCTAGTAATTTTATTCATAAAATGTTGTCACTATCACTAGCACCCATTTCCCCTTTTTAAAAATGAAACGTAATCACCAGTGATGCCGCTGTGCTTGAAAAAACCTGGGTCCTCGGGACCCAGGATTTCCAAAAATCTGGGTCCCTTTTTTACAAAAGCGGGTCCCCATCAATAATAATTTATATTTTAAAGGAATAAATGAAACTTGTTTATTTGGAAAAGATAAATGAAATGCATTAATTATTGTTTTAATAATAATTAAATAATGAATTAAAACCAGTATTATTTGCACTCAAATAAGCTATTTTAAAAAAATATTAAGAGAAATTTTCTTTACTTTTTTAAAAGTAAAAATGCAAAACACAATTTTAATTGTAAAATAATATTTATTTGAGAGTAGAAGATACCAAGTTCCACTAACAAGTATCACTAATGTTCGCATTTCTTTTAAAAGGGGGCAAGACAGGTTTATTGAAAAATATATTTTTGCTGAAAAAAAGAATACTTATGTTAAGTAAAGGTGTACTTTTTGTTGAATGAATGGGTGCTTTCATTATACTTCCCATTGAATTATTTGTCAGCATAGATCTGTGTTGGAATCAGATATTTTTCTTGGAAGGGAAATTTACATCTGAATCATTAATAATAAACATCAAATCCTAAATGTTCTGAAGGTGGGAGACATTTCAATGCAGTAAGAAGAAGGGGGGAGGGGGATTTTTCACTGGCCCACCTACTGAATACATTATCAAAGTACACTGAAATCATTCTGTATTTTTAAGAATCTCATAAAAAAATTAAATCCCATTTTATGAATTTTCTACCTATAAGTTTAGTTTGCACATCTTTTTTCGTGCTTTGATTCACGTTTTTTCTGCGTTATTTTGACGAAATTCGCGTTTTTTCCGCGATCCTTTTGTCGAAATTCGCTATTTTTCACGAGCCTGTCACGAAAATCGTGTTTTTTCCGCGATACTTTGACAAAATTCGGCTTTATTCCGCGATTTTTTGGCGAAATTCGCTATTTTTCGCGATCTTTTGACGAAACACTGTTTTGTCTCAGCCCTTTTATGGAAATAGCGTTTTTTTTTCGCAATATTTTGATGAAATTTGTTTTTTTCGCGATCCTTTGACGAAAATCGTTTTTTACGCTATTTTTTGACGATATTCGCTATTTTTTCGCGATCGTTTAACGAAAATTGGCTTTTTTCCGCGATATTTTGATGAAATTTGCGCATTTTTCGCGATCCTTTGGCAAAATTCGGCTTTTTTCGCGATTTTTTGACGAAATTCGCTATTTTTTCGCAATCTTTTAACGAAATACGCTAATTTGTCGCGGCTCTTTTACGAAAATCGCGTTTTTTCGCTATATTTTGATGGAATTTGAGCTTGTTTCCGCGATATTTTGATGAAATTTGAGCTTGTTTCCGCGATATTTTGATGAAATTTGAGCTTATTTCCGCGATATTTTGATGAAATTTGAGCTTATTTCCGTGATCCTTTGACGAAATACGCTATTTTTTCACGGCCCTTTTACGAAAATCACTGTTTTGCGCGATATTTTGATGAGATTTGCGCCTTTTTTGCGATCCTTTGACAAAATTCAGCTTTTTCCCGCGATTTTTTGACGAAATTAGCTATTTTTTTGCAATCTTTTAACGAAATACGCTAATTTGTCGCGGCCCTTTTACGAAAATCGCTGCTTTTGCGCGATATTTTGATGAGATTTGCGCCTTTTTCGCGATTCTTTGACGAAAATCGGCCTTTTTTTCCGCGATTTTTTGACGAAATTACGGGCCCACGGGACGCGTAAGAGCTATTCTTTTGCGTCCCGCCTCCGATTTTTCGCGTAATTTACGCGCTATAGCGCGTCCGCGGCATCCCTAATCACACATGTATCTTCTTACTTTTTGGCAAAAGTGTCTCTATTCATCATTCACTTTCTTTTTTCTAAATTTTCCTTTTCGCTTGTAGTAGTTCCAGAAATATGCAACACATTGTTTTGGACTGTCTGGTCCAGCTTTTTTCAATAAGTGGTAGTGTTTGACACAATATTAAGTTAGTAACAGATATAGCTTTCTTATTTTTCTATGAATGTTTAATTTGAAGTATCTATCTTTATTGTTTTGAGCAATTTTATGTTATTTTGTTAATTGTGTGTCAAAACGAATCAGTAGTAGGAAACGGGAATTCTCAAAAAGTTGCAATTACCATAAAAATATTAACAAAAATAATAATTTTTGCATGGAGGTAGGGTTGGGGACAGCTATGTGAGAGAAGGGGTACTCATAAATGAAAAGCTTTTAGCAAGGGGTACGGGAGAGAAAAAGAGGTTGGGAAACGCTGGTCTAAAAGGGAGAAGAAATCTATATTCAAAGTCTATCAGAGTAATACAATAAATGATCAAAACATTCTATCAAAGAAGGGAACATGGAAATTTAAAAGAAAATATCAATACACTAAATTGAGATCAGCTGGAAATAACTTATTCACATTTAAATTATTTTGAATGAGTAAAAATAACTGAAAAGGCACAATAAGGCTGAAGACGGCCATATAACAACATAGGATTTTTGGCCTACTACAAACCACAATTTAAATTTTTTTATATATGTAATAAATTATTGAAATTTGGATTCAGCTAAGGACTGAGTTATATGCACCCAAGATATGAGTACTTTTTTTTTTCATTTAAATAGGCAAAGAATTGTAAATAACATATTTAGAGTAATTTTAAATATAAGAATGTTTGTTTAAATTAGAAAATGCATTGGAAGTACATCATAAATTGTGCGATGCTGAATGAGATATTTTAGCAGCACTTTGCCTTGCTAACTAGTCCTAATAAGAAAGTTATCTATCAGCGTTGATTGAGGTCTTTTTATACATGTGTCTCACCACTTGTGCAAAATAATAATGGATGTACTTATTCAGGAAAAAAAGACTGATGTGTCTGAGTCATTTCTCCTGACCTTATCACATTTAAACAGTCTTTTAAATTTTCTGTTATAGAGTTTATGTACTTTTTTCTTGTTGGAAACTTTTTGCAATTTTGAGGGATTTTCTGATTTCGGATATGTAAATAAATTTGTGTGATCCAAACCATTTAAGGGGAGATTGCCTATAGAAGGCCGATAAAAGTGTGATTTTCTGGAATAGAAATGAAGATTTTAGCTCCAGGTTTTTGGCATGTTATTTATTATCACTTGAAAAACATTTCAAAAATTTTTTAATAAATTTAACGTGACTAGAGTTGCTTAGGTGGCTCTCCTAGTGTGTGCCATATGCACTTCCAATTGGGCAAGATCAGATAGGTTAGCAGAGTCACCCGCAGTCAATTTTCGTTTCAGATTGTGAAAGTAGATAAGACTGTATGGAGCTTCAAGCACTTTGGTGTTGAAGAGTTCAAAATCAATAAAATGGCAGCCATTTGAAAAATATATATATATCTATTTTTGACTCATTTTTTCACACTTTGGCGTGCTTTTTAAAAAATATATATATAAAAATGGCTGAAAGTGGTCCAATCTCCAATAAATTATGTTCCCCTTAATAAAAAAAAATAAAAAAAAAATAAAAAAAAAAAAAAAAAAAACCAGCAAAATCGGTTTAGTTTTTGTGTTCTGATCCCGCCCGGTTTGGAAATGTTGACATTACTAACGTTAATGGGGTTAAAAATAAAGACATATCTGCTTAATGCAGAAGGAACTGTTTTAGCTGATTTAAACCCCTAAATAAATATAAAAGATATTTTTGAAAGTATATTGAATTCTAAAAGAGAAATGTATTAAAAAATATTTGTTCCAAAACTTTATACAGTAGACTCCCTTAAATCCGCACATCATTGTAGATGTAAACAATGAAAGTTTCAGTTCAGATTTAGGGGCAAAATTACAGAATTTTTTAGTTTTATATCATTCCATATGTATTTTAATATGTAATTCTCGATAATATGACTGAATTGTGGTTTTTCATGAAGGAAGCATAAATTTATTTCTGAAAAAAAATCAAGATATTGCTGATATATCTGGTAATCACAATCTTTTTACCAAATATTAATCAAGCTTTTTTGGTTATTAAGACTGACTAAACCTAAAGTAAAACTTCCTTACTTTATAATTTTGATGTGAATTAATTAATAGGGTGCCTTTATGAGGGAAGTTTCATTGAATAATTAAAGAAAAATGCATCTCATCTTTATTATGTATATTTAATTATTTATATTAATTATTTACTTGACTTTTACTTTTAATACTTTAATAATTTTTAAATTATCTTACTTTTTATCATTTTACTTTATTACTTTACTTAATTATTTTAATATTTTGCAAGCATTCATTATAATTTTGATTGCATTATTACATTCAAATTACAGTTTAAAAAATGTAAATAAAGCAATGATCAGAAATCCGCAAAATTCTAAAATTCGCATAACCTCTGGTCCCAAACTGTGCGCATTTGAGGGGGTCTACTGTACTTTAGATAACTTCAATTAAACTCAAAATAAATTTAATGTGTGGTCAGGGGTCTGTCCAGATTTTTTTTCTCGGGGTCCTGTTTTTGTGAAATTGTGAAAAGCTTTTTTACATTTGTGAAAAATGTAGTCCTAATTTTGTAAATTTGAAATGAACTGAGGGTTCTTTTTTATATATTTTTAAGAAGATATATGTATGTAAAATACACATATTTCCTTTATATATGTAAAAGTGACAGGTCAGATTTTACTTTTAATGATTAAATTTGTGAAAGGTTTAATTTAGAGCTGGAATTTTTTTGTAAAAGGCATATTTTTAAGACAAAGAATTTTGAGAAGGGTCCTGTTTTGAGATGAAAATTTTTGTAAAGGGTCTTTTTTGAAATGAAAAATTTTGTGAAGGGTCTTTAAAGTACCCAATTTCTTCCTAAACAGATCCCTGGAGGTGGATATAAAGACATACAACAAATTAAAATGGAAATTAGCATTTATTAATTCAATAAATAAAAACAAAAATAAAACAATATTTAACAGAAATAAAAACTCATCTCACTATTATGTCAGAAATTCCACGACTCTTATATCAAACACAAAAGGCATTTTTTAAATTGCTGTTTCAATTAAAGTTTATATGCTTTATTTATGCACCAGAGCTCTACTATTATAGCTTCAAAAGAATTATAAAAATACTTTCAATTTAAACGTTGAAGAACTGCATATATTTCAAAGGGTCAGTTCGTTTAAGACATGATAAAGAACTAATGATATTCACAGCCTGCCAACCAATAAGCACTCGTCTTGAACTATCAAAGAGAACATGCTTCTTTCACGAACACAGACTTGCATCTATTCAAGGCGAAATGGAAACCAAGTCATTCTACTGAGCATGTAAGCAGAATAAAAAAATGTTAGCAGTCTGCTATTTTCTACGAATACTAAAGATGAAAAACACAGCTTTTCCCATTATAGATAAAAATAGGTCTATCCAGCGACCAGTTCCTCCAAAAGCCAAAAATTACACTGCTTCAAGAACTTGACCTTAAAAGGCTTAATCCTATGTAAAATAGTAATAGTTCCATCTTATATAGAGAATGCTCACATTGAACGTTAAAATAAAAAGTCATTCCTGCTTCCATAAATTCAAAGGTTTGGAAACTAAACAAGTTTAAGTATTGAACTATCTATATTATAAAGGACAAACATATCTGTGCGTAACGCATACGTCATTTTGCGAATGGCAACACTTTGAAATTTTGATTTTGCAATTTTCTCTACTGCAAATTTTTTAACTTATAAATATCGCACATTTTAAATTTTTACACCGTCGTGTAAGGAAAAAAAATGCTCTTTTAAATGCAATTTGTTTGAAAACTGTATCTCAATTTATTTTTGAGATATTAATTTTTTTGTAGTTTTTAATACCATTTTTCTTATTGTGGCAACAAAAGTACCTCATTTCATTGAAAGTCATTGAAAGTAAACGAAAAATAGTCGAAAATAGGAGATACTGTATCTTTCTGTTGCCATTTTCTCATAAAACCTAAAAAAAAGTTGAAATTAAAATATGGGCTATGTCAAGAATATTGTCTGTTATTCTGTGATAGTGACGTCATATGCACACTTTTCTATAGACGAAGTTTAAAACTGGATTGCAAAAGTGGATTGCTTTAGCGGATGCAAATGACATCATTTTATAAAAAAGCGTGTATTTTATTTCTTAAACCTGAATTATGTTTTGTAGAAGTGCGTCATTTTCACAGCCCAGCTGCTTTGAAATTCTTCACAGGTGAAAATGCTTCACATTTAAAAATAATGTAATCGAAATCACACACTGATAAAACGAAATGTTTTACAAAAATTTAGAGTATCTTTATAAAGTATATTTTTCAATCTTCTAACCATCGTTACATTTCCAATTTTCGTCGCATAGAGAAAAAATTTACTTTCAAATGCAATTTGTTTAAAAACTTTATCTTAATTGACTGATGTATTATATTTTTTACCGACTTCAAAAAGGAGGAGGTTATCAATTCGACGCGTATGTATGTTTTTTTTTTTTTTTATGTATGTTCACCGATTTCTCCGGAACTTTTTGTTCGATTTATGTGATTTTTGTTTTAATTGAAAGAGGATACTCTCGAATTGGTACCACTTCCGTTTCATCGAAATTGGTTGAGTAGTTTTTTAGTAATTCAACAAAAACCAATAAAATGAAGGATTTCACCCAAATTATCTTTCATTGTTGTAACCGGTTTCTCAATCAAAAGCATAAAACTATGTATTCATATACGTTAGCGCCAAGTTGTCGCAAAACTTGGCGCAGTTACGTGAATTATCGCTAGATTTGGTGACCAAAATAAGTCGCCATAAATGAAGCCAACTTGGCTCTAACTGACTAATTTGGCGATATTCCCATTCAAATTCAGTAATGGATCTTCCCCAATATGTTTCTTCGCATTTTCTAATCGACAGTCATATTTAAAATTCTCAATTGGCAATTGCATTCAAAATAGTAATTTAATATACATTAATTAAAGATACACCATTATTTCAAATGCTAAATAATACAGAAGCAAACTAACTTAATACAAAACAATAATTTAGTATACAATAGTTTAGTTTAATTAAACACATAACATCAGACTGGCGGCACATAATATATATATATATTTATATAACAGGTACTTCTTAGTTATCCCGTTGACCAAATTACTGTCGCCATATTGTAAGATTAAATGCCAATAATGGTTTGCCATTAATTAATTCATTGTAAGATTAAATGCCAATAATGGCCAATAAAACCATTAATTCGACGTTTTATTTGTATTTTTATTAATATTTTACTAATTTATTTGTTCTTTCGTTATTTAAAATAAAAATTATGTCAATTTGTATAATTTGGCGAGTGGTATGGCGATTTATATAATTTGGCGAAATTGGTCGACGGGATAACTAAGAAGTACCATAATATTATATACATACCTATATTATATTATATTAAACAGTTATATCTGTGAATGCTTTTTGATTGCCTTTAATATTTCTGCTAAACAACATTAATGATAACTTTCTCCTATATAGGGGCCTTGGACAGAAAATGAAAATTTCACGCATATTTTCTGATAACCTATTATCTGTCTTGGTACTACTTAGTTATCCCGTCGGCCATTTTCGCCAGAGTATATAAAATGCCAAATTATACAAATTGACATAATTTTTATTTTAAATAACGAAAGAACAAATAAATTAGTATAAAATTAATAAAAATACAAATAAAACGTCGAAATAAAAATCACTTGATGACGTAAACACGTGTATCTTGCTTAAAGTCAAGTGAATGTAACATTTACGATCAACCATTATTGGCATTTAATCTTATAGTTTGGCGATAGATTTTTGGTCGACGGGATAACTAAGTATTACCACTGTCTCATATACACAAGCAAGTTTTTGAGTATTTATAAATTTATTTATTGTAAACAACCATTTGTCTACTTTTATATGCAAACAGAAGTTGAGCCAAGATCCCTATGCTGTTAAAGTACAAGACAAACAACACAGAAAGAAATAAAAGGAGTTACTCTAATTAGTATTACAGGCAGCATTGTTATGGTGCGGTGTATTTACATGGCACAGAACTTAAACATCAGTAGGCTTAAGCATAATGGCGAAAGCAAGTCAGTGAGTTACGCAGTCATGAGAACATTTGAATTGTATCAAGAAATGAGAGCAAGTAAATTTGAATCAGATTGCCCAATAAAAGCAAAAAGTATGCGATACTAACAGCAAACATAGTTTAAAGGAAATGCGAATATCATAAAATGCTTCCGAAAGTTCTATATGTTCTATATGTTTTGCAGTACTGTACTCACTAAAATACGTCAGTTACTATGCAGAGCAATGACACTTTAACCAAGACTATTAAATGAGCATGACGATGAATTTCTAATCTTCTGTAATCGAGCCCACAGTTAAGGCTAGCGTGAAACAAACAAAAAAAAAATATCAGCAGCAATTGCATTAATGTAAATGTGGGTATCATAAAATATTTAATTCGCAAAACACTTTAATGCACCAAATCATATTAGCTCAGAAACTGCAATTGGCAGTGGACGCAATAACGGTAGATTACTTCATAGTTTTAAAATCTCCACTGCCCAACGTATTGCAAATGATGATGCAATAAGAAGCATAAATGCCTAAGTGAGTTAACCCCTTCGGGACGGAAGCCTTTTACGAAATTTTTAATCTTTTGTCACCGTTTTTTAAAAACAGAAATTTGTGTCTTCTTGAATCGAGAAAATACGCTGATTTAATAAGGCAAATTTTACAGTAAAATTTTACTGGTGAGGAAAAACAAGGATTCTGAGCGCTTCATGCGGCACGTATACGTGTCGCTCGTCCCCAAGGGGTTAAGCTGATTTTGTCGAGAAAGATTACAAACAAAAATAAACAAAATGCCGTCATGATGCAATGAGTTCTCAATTTCTCTATCAAAATCTTTAGATTTGGCGAAAGATTAAGCAAATAATTTAAATTATGAATAAAAGTACCATGCTGAAATGCTTAGCATACATTTAAGCACATTGGCATTACGTATACATTATACATTACATATTGGCACTTGCATAATATCTCCATGTAAGAAAACATTAATACCACCAAAAAATAAATTGTTTTTAAATTCTTGAAACATCACTAATCACTAATCACCAACTCGTGGACTGTCAACCTTTCGGTATAGGAGCTGATTAGGCCACGAGGGGAAAACACATATCCCCCTTCCCGCTGAAACCCCAGTACCCGCGAACGAGCCCAGAAGTCCCAGCAGGTTGGAAGACCCTGTTTAATGAAAATTATTAAAATGACAAAACAAACAGAATGACTAATAAACAGTATAACAAAATGTCAGGGCGAGCCCAAGAGAACAGTATATTAAAAGTAAATATTTAAGATATTGCAGCATAGCACTATTTTTATATTAAAAAATAAATAAAAATAAAATAGTGCTATGCTGCAATTACCTTTTATCTTAAATATTTACTTTTAAACCTTGAAACCTCAAATGAATTATATATAAATTCTCTTTTGACACCATAGAAATTTCATCTATGACCAGCTATTTGAGTGAACGCCATTTAAGACTTTCGCCCTGTAGTCTGTTCACGGTCATTTTTTGATAAGTTATTCGGTTTTCATGCACCCTAATGGCTCCTGGTGCATGTATAAACTCCGTCGATAGGTGCGAAGACCTCGAATTTACCTATGAATTATACCTCTGAGGTGCCTTGCCAGATGAAGGTCTCGTCATCTGATTAAGCTTCTAAATTACGAGTCAACATGAGTAGCAATGCGCAGGTGCTAAACAACAAGATATAAATGTTAAGTAACTGGCATAAAAGAGTTCATAATTAAGTTTCTTTAAAAGGCGTTCATCAGGTTTATTGCCGCTACGTGGCGATTAGGTGGTCTCCTACGCCGATGCCAGGTATCAAACCCGTTCATCTAGGGCAACCCGGAAGATAAGGGCCTGGTCATCGGTTAGAAAGTATGAAAAATAAGTCATTGGGTCTCTCTTCTCTATTTCATAGAGCATTTTTAGTAAGCCGAAGATTGTCAGTTGCTTTTTATTGTCAGTTTCCAAAGTGCAATTTTTTTCATGCAAGCAGCATCTCTTGTCGTTCTACCCATGTCCAAATAGAGAAACAAAAATATTTAATTAAAAAATAAAGCTATTAAATCTGAAGAAGAATAAATGTAATATATATATAAAGAATTTTCACAAAAAACCTGTGTTATTAATGTACACACAAATCTGGACAAAAGTATTTACTTATCAAAATAACATCTTTAAAAGTTTCTTTAAAAGTCCGTAATTTCCTCCAAAAGAATCATGCAAACATTGCAACTCAAAAAAAAAAAAAAAAAAAAAAAAAAACTAAAAAGTGAAAAATAAACTTTTTTACCAAAAATAAAACCGACTTCAAAAACTACTACAAAGTAAAAAATAATTTTTTTACATAATATAGTTAATAAAAAATTAAATTAAGAGCATTGTATTTACCATGCCTATTATTATATTTATGTACATTAATTTGATTTTTTGGAGTCGGTGCCAGCCAAACGAAGTTAAAAATTTCTTATCCAATACAAATCGTAACAAGATTCAGCAAAACCGTTTAGAAAAGAAATTCCATTCTCAATCAACTCTGACACCATCCTGCATTTGAAAATCTGTGTTTGGCTACGATTTTTTTACATAATAGCCTGTATAAACGCATTAATTTTACAATAACCCTTAATTTAGCACACATAATTACAACTAATATCACTTGAAAATACACGTTTATAAAATGAGATGAAATGTTTCAAAAATGGTAAAATTCAAATTTTTTAACTAAATAACAAACCGTAAAAAAACTCGTAGATATTTGGATGTGTGTCTGTTGGATAATTATACTTAACTTCGTTTGGCTGGCACCGACTCCAAAAAATCAAATTAATGTACATAAATATAATAATAGGCATGGTAAATACAATGCTCTTAATTTAAATTTTTATTAACTATATTATGTAAAAAAAATTATTTTTTACTTTGTAGTAGTTTTTGAAGTCGGTTTTATTTTTGGTAAAAAAGTTTATCTAAAATAATTTTTAAGCATGATTTTTTTTAAGTTTATCTTAACACGTGCCGGTTTCAATACATAATAATTATAAACATTTTTCACATAAAGCAACAAACATTTTTCAGCATTTGTTTCTGACTATTTTTGCATAACGAAATTAATACTTCCTTTATAAACAAATAAAAGAATAATATTAAAAAACCCACCAATCTAACATATTTGTGAAAGACAAATTAACGAAATTAATACTTCTTTTATAAACAAATAAAAGAATAATATTGAAAAAACAACAAATCTAACATATTTATAACCGTACAATTTAAATTTTTAGATCACCAAATAGGATTTTTTTTAATGGAATAACTTTGCAAAGTCCATCTCAGTTTACTGATTGTCTATAGTTTAAAAAACAATTTTTAAGCATGAAATATTTTTTTATTTATCTATATCGCGCGGAGCTCGATTACGAAAGATTAATCCATTTGCCCTTAAAACAAAATACAGACTTCATCATTTTCTTACGGCTAATATCCATAAAAAAATTCCCTATGTATAAATAAATAAAATAATATAAATAAAACACAAATTTACCAGACATGTATAAGCTTTGAAATTATCAGAATATAAAAGGATGCCATAAGTAGCAAAATCTTGGCAAATAACTCTTAGCATGCGGCTAATAAGAAAATATCGCTTTTGATAAATTTCAAAAATTTATTTGATTGTATAATTCGTATTTTCCATATGAAAAGTGCTTTTTTAATGTAAGTTGTCAATCTAAAAATATTATGGAATATAAAAAAATTATTAGTTTTCAATTTAAAAAATGATTTCACCTATATTCTTTAACCCGGGAAGCCCGGGTACGATCCCCTAGTTGCATTAAAATCATAAACAAGATTATTTAAAACACTAACTTTCTATCACAACTCCAAGTCATCTTCCAGCTATAATGCAAAACTGAAAGCTGGCAGACACATTGCGCTCAAGCATTAAATAATTACAAAATGACTTTGAGTTCGACCAGGTCATTTTACAGGGATAATCTACAGACTATAGAAAATAGAAAAAGGCAGAAAGAAAAAAAAGCAAATCCCATATATAAAATTAACAAAAAAGGAATAATTAAAAATTAAAGAGAAATTTTAATTAAAATGTGGTTAGGGGTTATTTTGATTTGGTCCAAAAGTTGGTCCCAGTAACCTTATTTTTAGGTTATCAGCATAATATTCATTACTTATAAAATTTACAATGTTAAATAATTTTTTATCTCATTAACATTGTTGTTATTTTCTTAAGAACTGAATATAAATTAAAAAATTCTCTTTACTTTGTGTGTAACTGCAGTGTGCGAAGAGGTGGAAGATAGGTCACAAAATTTCATGTTTTTATGACAAAGCAATGTACTTTTAACTAGTAGATGAATGCTAGAAGAACTGGAATGTAGTAAGTTGAGTGTCTCAAATGCTAGCTAGGGCTATTAACTGTTAGAATATTGATGCAACACAATAAATCCAGGACTTTTTATTTTGGTCCAAGTAACCCAATTACACATTTCATTTAATTATAACGTTCTGTTCTTACCTCTGAAAGAATGAATAAATAAACATTGATGTTTGGTCTTCAACTTACAAGGGAACCACTTTAGGTGTTGCTCGCACCTAGAATCGAGACCTGGTGCATTTTGTAGCTCTATGCATAAAAGTTAGAGAACCGATAAAAATTCTTTGTTAAAATCATATTCTATATATTTTTTTATATTTAATTTTTTAGTATTGGATTTTTATTTGTTAATTTTACACCAAAAGAGAGTTAAGTTGCCAGATATGGCACTTCAAAATTTTCACTAGCTTTATACCTGTAATAGGTTTATGTCCAAACCATTACAACACGGTACGTAGCGAAAATACTGAGCTAGGGTTGCCGGAAAACTGTACAGGACAAAAAAGACGCCAATCTTTCCCCGCCAAATATAATATTGTATTTTTTGTAAATCAAATTCGTAGATTCTTGAAGGAATTTTAAAACTTTTTTCAACATTATATAGTTATTATTGACTAATTTATATTTTTAACTATTTAAAAAAAAAAAAAAAAACTTACGTTAAAAGCCCGAAAAGTGGTCTAGAAAATTGCATTTTCAGAAAGTTAATCTGCTGTAAAATCAAAAAATATTATTTTAACAAAAAAATTTTATCGATTCCCAAACTTCCTAATATAGAGCTTTAAATGCACCAGGTTTCAATACTAGGTGCGAGCAACACCTAACGTGGTTCCCTTGATACAGATGGAATTCTTTTGTATAACCCTGCATATTATGTATTGATTTTTATACACACCACATATTTAGCTAAAGGTTAATTCATTTAAAAAAATGCATGAAACAAGTAAGAACTCGCTTCCAGCAATTACCATCCATAGACAGCAATATATACACAGTTCTTTCTGTATCCCTATATATGAATTTGTTTATATTCTACAAACACCTCTTAGTTTTCTAAATATAGTTCAGCTATAAAATGTAGAGTACAATAAAAACCACCTTTAACACGTTAAATGCGACACTACTCTAATTTCCGTTTAAGCGACAGCATACACAGAAATTGTGTGTATATATATTTGTACAAAATTTGTAATTCTTGTGAAGGAAAACCCTTTTTATGTTTGAAATGTTTCAATAAAATACATTAAAAAAGTGAAAAATGTTTTTAATATTATATATTATTTTTATAATTTTATACCGTCAGTCCCTAGGGTCACCTAAACGGAAAGATCAATGCCGGTCCCCAGGGACCGGCATCACGTTTAACGTGTTAAGCAATTTACATCCATAGATAATAATGTTTATACATTCTTTTGTGCAGCCCTGCACATGATTTATAGAATTTATACATATCCCATTATATGCAAAAAAAAACCTGAATATCACAACTTTAAAACACACTTCCAGCAATTATTGCTCATAGAAAATATTGTAACGGATTCCTTCCTCTGTGTCTCTGCAAAATACTATGCACACCATATGCTACAATAAGCATTTTATAGTGTGCCTCAGTAATGCATATCAATTTCCTTTGATTTGAAATAGTGTAACATTATTAAAATATACTACTGATAATTTTTTTCTTACAGACCATTGTGTTGATAAATTATTTTGTGTGACCCTGTCAATGAATGGTAAATACTTTACACTGCATATTCTACAGAAAGCATATTTTAGTGTATTTCAGAAATGCATATCAATTTCATTTTTTAAAATAGTGTAACATAATTGAAATATACTGCAAATGATTCCCCCCCCCCCCCATAGACCATAATGTAACAGAATTCTTTTGAGTGCCCTGTAAACAAGCTATAAATGCTACACATTTCATTTTCAATAACGAGCATGCTATGGTAAATCTTGATAACATCAATTACATAGCAACCTGAGTATATTTATAAGAGTTAGAACATGGACAGACAATTCAAAGCACAATACACAGTTAATAATCCAATTTCAGCAATTGATATTCATAACTGCTGAAATAAAAAGAGAATAGCTACAGGTAATATACACAAATATTTTTGTGCAGCCCATTATTTGATCTATTGATTTTAATACATTACCACATACTGAAACTAAAACTTAATCCTTTAGGACCTTCATCCTATACTCTAATTTTATTCCACTTTTTCTTAAACAGTTACCTTTACTTATATATTCACAAAAATGCTCTAATCAAATAAAACAAATATTACTTTTCCTTATTACTGATACCAAAAACAAATTCTCTATGCACCTGTTGAATGTGCATATATTCAGCCATGGTCCAGAAGGGGTTAAATCAGCTGGAAAATGTATCAAGGAACTAAAATCATATTTCTGGCAATTACCATCCATAATGACAATGTATGTATCCATATCCTTTTATGCCGCCATGTATATGAATTGATTAATATTGACTAACACCATATAATATAGTAAAATTTGGTTAAACTGTAAAACACATAATAAAGTTGAAAGTGCACTTTCAGGAAATCCCATCCATAGACATTTATTTGAATTATTTTGAGTAAATCTGTAGAATTTATGCAGATCACATAACATGCTAAAATTTAATTTGGCTGGAACACATGTAACACAACTAAAGTCCATAGGTGGTAATTTATCCAATTTCTTTTTGCACAGCTGTGTATATGAATGTATATCCTACATTTCTTAATATACTAAAATATAGTTCAGAGGAAAAATGCATAACACAATTAAAAACACATTTTAGACAATGTTTACAAATTCTTTTAAGCAGCCCTCCATATGATCTATAGAATTTATACACACCATATAATATCCAAAAAATTTAGTTCAGATTAAAATTGCATTACACAGCTGAAGTCACACTCACAGTTTCCTGACAAGGTTGTCTGTCACCGCTGAGTGGAACACATCAATTGAAGCTGAGCTGCAGGACCCTTATTGCGGCTGCCATGATTGATTCTCCCACCAAGTGCGAGTGTAATGTCAACTGTAGAGAGTCATTCAATACAAAAGAAGATGCGTGCTGTCTTCTGGAATTGTTTTGATTCAAGACAACACTTTAACAATTTCGATTAGAAATGTTTGATCACCTGGCATACAATTCAATCCTGGCACTGAGTGACTTTCCGCTTTTTCGAGAACTGAAAACATGTCTGGAAGGACACTTCTGCACCAATAAAAATCTTCAAGATGCCATAGAGGCCTATCTCAACATGCTGGTTGAGGCCTCCTATGAAGACAGTATTGGAAAACTTTTCTACCAGTGTTACAAATGTCGTAATCTTTGTAATGACTATGTTGAAAAATAACTTCAACTGTACTTAATAAAACGATTTTGCTTTTTTTTTTTTTTTAAACCTAATTAAAGGTTTAAAAAAAATGTATATTAGGCTGAAAGATTGAATTTGTATTTCTTCTATGAATGTTAAAAAATCACTGCAAAACGGAAAAAAAAAAAAAAAGGGCTACAATTAGTGAAAAAAATCTGAATCCCTGAATGGATACCGAATAAACTTAATAGAACAGAGGACAGAAGTTACTATATTGGGCTAAAAGATTGAAACTAGATTCTTTTTACTAACGTGGTAAAATCATCACACAATACTTGGCAAACAAAAATGAACTGAAGCAGGAAATCTGATGTGTGCGTAATGTGAGATATTATAGACAAACTCTTTTAGTTGATCATTTATAGTAGAATTTGATACTAAAATGAGGCTGCTTTGACAACAGAAATTAAAATAGTCTCTAGTTGCCTCACTACTGAAATGGAGAACATTACAATGGTTGCAGAGATTGACTATGGACCTCTTAGCTTGGTACCAAGTGTGGTTCTGGTAATTTAAACGTGATCTCTCTTTATGTTCTGTTATATTTTACAATACACATTTTCTTTTTTCAGGTCTGTCATGGTTTTCCATCTTTGGATTCCATCAGAATAAATGCAGTAAAAAATGTAATAGCAGTAAATCAGACTATACTATAGTGACAGAAAACATCAAGTAGCAGCAATTATTTGTACAGTATAGGATCTGTTATCCAGAATGCTTGGGACCTGAGATATTCTGGATAAGGGGTTTTTCTGTAATTCAGAACCCTTTAATATAAGTATTAAGAATTGTACAAAATACAGTTATGAAATATATAAAATATGAATAATATACATAATTACAAATTTGTAAATTTAATAACTTATTTAAACAAAATAATAAAATTCTTAATTACAATTCTAATTAAAATAAATTACTTTGGATTTTTGGAACATTTTTATTAAGATTGATTGCTTATAGCATAGCATGTCTTTTGCACTAATTGCTTCTGTACACTGACATGATTTGCTGTTCATGGAAGGATCTTCTTTGCTGCATTCCACAAATCAGTTGTTCCACTGAAAAGTATCAGTAGTTCATTTTGAAATTTTTTTTTCACCCACCTCATTCTGCTGGTCATCATCATCACTTCAATTAGACATAACATTTGTCATTATTCCACAAATCTCACTTCCAGTCATCTCATACTGACAGGGAATCTTCTCAGCAATTAGACAATCTTCCACTGCCTCTTGATCCAGCAATTGAGTTTCTGAACATGAAAGTCCTTTAGCTTAGTCCAGCAGATCTGTAATAATTTCCTTCTCCTTGGAAATTTGTCTTCAACTTCGGGATTATTCATACCATCAACAAAAGTTTCAATTATCATTTTGCATTCTGGTTTTCGGAGCATTCCGGATAACGGGTCCCATACTGTACACAAAGAACAGGTGAAAATTATGAAGCAACTATGGAGAGCTTTATGATTTTCAAACAATTCCTGCTACCATTCAGTGGTGCTAGTGGGCTACTTTTTTTAAATTCAGATTTCTTGATTGGCACTACTTTTTTGAAATAGTAAAATTCGCCTTATTTAATGACATATTAATTAAGACGAAAACAAGAGGAATTTTTACCATTTCAGAAAAGTGGTGCCAATCAAGAAATCTGAATTTAAAAAAAAGTAGCCCACTGGCAACACTGAATGGTAGCAGGAATTGTTTGAAAATCATAAAGCTCTCACAATTGTATTATTATTATTATTATATATATTTTTTTGCATTGGAAATTAACTCCAGTGCATGTTAAGCCCATTTTATTAAGCTGTAAAGCATGCAGATTGGTCTGGTAGTTTTCTTGCAATTTTTAAATACCTTTTTCCCCACAATCAAAATTTTCCTTAATGAATTATTATGGAATTACAGTAGAACCCCAATAATCCAAACTAATTGGGAACGATCCCTGTTCGGATTATCCAAAATTCCATTAATAGAAAAGTAAAAGATGTAAGTAGATGTAAGAGAAAAGTAAAATTACAAGGTATAAGTACTCAGTAACATAATAAACATCCTCTAATACGGCGTGCTGGATAATCTAGCACGACTTTTGGGGAAAAAAAAAATAGTATTTTCCTTATTTCATCATTCCTGATGTTTATAACAATTCAATGAAACTTCAGAATGAGGAATTATGTAACAAACCATTACAAATGGTTCACAATCTATAAATAGCTCAGTCACCCCGTTGACGAGGAGGAAAGAAAGAAACATTTCTGTAGATAATTTGCAAAATCATATTGTTGAAAGTAAATATAAATTTTTGTCATTTGAATTAAATATTTTTTTGCATTTTAAAAGAGAATTTTATAGTGACTGGCAAACAAACTAATATTTGAGATTTTTTAAAGAAGACTTCTATGAGTAGGCCTACAGTGCACATTTTCATTTTATATTTGTGTACATATGTTCTACTTTTACATTATTGAGTATTTTTTTTAAATTCTATTCAAGCTGTTTGAAAATTAAAAAACATGCTCTATGGTCATTTTATGTTTAATTCTAACTTCTACACTTTCTTTCCCGACATTCATCTTGTAATTCCGGAAATTTCGTATGTTAATCTTTTCAGTTAATTTGCTCAAGTATAATTTTTGAAAATAAAATCAGTTCGGATTAACCGGAATTTCGGATTACCGGGGTTCTACTGTATATATATATATATATATAGATGGTTCCATTAAATGATAAAGTACCATAGAAAACGGACAAAAATAGTTATTGCAATATATTTCATTTTGTGCCAAATTATATTCACTAAAATATTAGTCGGCTGAGGATTTAATTAGAGACATTTATCTGAAAACTGGCAATAGTTAGATAGTCAAACTGGCATCCAAAATTGTTTCCATGCTCTGTTACACAGCTTATATAAGTCAAAAGTCAATAATTAACATGATATAAAATTATATATATATTTATTAAGTCTAATCTTTCATAATTAGGATGAGCGAAGCGAATCCTCTACTAGGCTACACAAATTACATTTTGTCGTACACTTTGCAAAAAAACTATTCAGTATTTTGACTTGAAATTAAACATAAAAATAAATTATGATCTGTAGATTTGCACAATTTTTTAGAATAACCTTAAAAATTTATTATTTTAATTAATTTATTTTACATGTTTTTCCAAATAAAAAAATTAAACACGTATATTTTCAGAAGAAAAAATAAATCATAGAGTTAGTAATTATAGATAGAATCATGATTTATTAAATAAATAAAATATATTTTCATTATTCCGCCAAAATATCTCAAAAACTGTTTTTTACATTTAATTAAGGAAAGCAATATTTTTGGACTTGATAGAAATAAAATATGACCTGTAGATTCTGACAATATTATAATCTTATCGAATAATTTAACAAAAAACTTTTTTTAAAATTATTTTGTTGAATATATTTCTCCATTATATGGGTTTATTTTTGTAAATGATAATGAAACCTGCATATTTCTTGCAGTAAATAAAAATCATTGAGTCAGTAAAAATAAATAAAGTCGTGAATGATTAAGTACATGAAATATTATCGTTGCATCAAAATTTCTCATTTAAAAAAAAAATGATTTAAATAAGGAAAGGAACCTCTATATCTGCATTTTGTGAAGACGAACTATTTTAAATACTGAAAATAACTGCAGAATTTATACTTCAAATCGTAAAAGAACATTAAACTTTCTTATATTAAAAATGTATGTTATTTGAGAGGATACTATACATTTTAATAGAATGCTTTATTAAGATTGGTTGGAAATGGTGCATATTTTGGTGCTCATTCCTTTTAATCATATAATAGTTTCACGATTTCTTGTATGAAATTTTTAAAATACAGTAAAAAGTCTAAAGTTTGGAATTGTCCAAAGTTCGGACTTTCCAGCGGCAGTAGTCAAGAAAAAAGCGAAAAAAACAAAATTGTTGAAACAAAAAGTATTTAGAGCAAAGAAGCTGTATTTCTTAAACTGAATCTTAACTCATGCCTAAGTACAGAACAAAAGAAAAACTTCTTAATGATATACCTAAGTTAATAAAGCAGTCCACATTAACTAAAATGTTCAATAGTTAAGAAAGTTACAATTTCTTCTTAAATTGTATGTTCCCTTAAGGCTGTTTGTTCTCAACTGCTCTGCATAACAAGCGTAAAACGTTTTGACACATTTACAAGTTAATTTTAAACGGAAAGATATAAAATTGGAAGGATGGAAACGATTTGGAATCTAACTGTATTTTCCAATTTTTGGTAAATAAATTACCTATTCAGTTACAAGCAATTTTGATCACTTGACAAAGATGTTTTTCACCCTTCTTTGAGTGGTTATTCTTCTTTCGCGCGGGAATTTTGTTCAAAACGCCCACTTTGACACTATTTTCTGAAAGATCTATTGCATTTGAAAAAAAAAAAAAACCCCAGAAAATACAGTTCAATTACATAGTTCTGAACAACAACACGCCTGCTATTCATGCATCTCCGAACAAAAATAATTTAAAACTTATGTCATAAAGTTGCCCTTTTTGATTTGAGAACAGCTTTAAATAAAGTTTTTTTGTTTTACTTTTTATTTTGTTATGATTTATTTAATCAAAATGATTATTTAATTTAGTATTAATAGTTGTTATGTGCAATTTTTAATATAGGAACGTCATATTTTGCCTTTTTAAGTAGTGAATTTTCTTTTTATTGGAAAAAATATTTTTGATGACCCAAAGTTTGGACTTGGTAAAGTCCCGAGGATTCTGGACTTTAGACTTTGCACTGTACCTTTTTTATGAAAATTATAGCATATTTTTATTGAATTAAAAATTCTGAAAATTCAATTATTTACATTCAATTATAAAAGTAATTTTCAGTGTTAAGTATGTGAAATCATTTATGCAGACAATACTTATGCATTTTAAAAGAATTATATTATGATTTTTTTCTTGTAAAGTGGCAACAAAATAATTTTAAACAAATAAAATTGTTAAATTCTTTATATAAAATCTTATTCAAATTCGAAGGTTGAATAATAACAATAATATAACAAGTTAATAATTCTTAGTATTAACAAGAGCAGATTTCAAATGTTTTTCCAGAAAATAGGATTTTGAAGAAGTAACTTTCTTCAAGAAGTAACTATCTTCGAATATATTATTCTAAGATTGCTATCAAAGAACTATTTTAAATACTGAAAATAACTGCAGAATTTATACTTCAAACCGTAAAAGAACATTAAACTTTCTTATATTAAAAATGTATGTTATTTGAGAGGATACTATACAGTTTATTAGAATACTTTATTAAGATTGGTTGGAAATGGTGCATATTTTGGTACTCATTCCTTTTAATCATATAATAGTTTCACGAATTCTTTTATGAAATTTTTAAAATACCTTTTTTATGAAAATTATAGCATATTTTTAATGAATTAAAAATTCTGAAAATTCAATTATTTACATTCAATTATAAAAGTATTTTTCAGTGTTAAGAATTCAAATACACAATTTATTTTTATTATGTGAAATCATTTACGCAGACAAAACTTACGCATTCAAAAAGAATTATATTATTTTTTTTTTTGTAAAGTGGCAACAAAATAATTTTAAACAAATTGTTAAATTTGTTATATAAAGTCTTATTCAAATTCGAAGGTTGAATAACAATAATATAACAAGTTAATAATTCTTAGTATTAACAAGAGCAGATTTCAAATGTTTTTCTAGAAAATAGGATTTTGAAGAAGTAACTTTCTTCAAGCTCTCTTCGTATATATTAGTCTAAGATTGCTATCAAAGATTATTTGATGTGAATTACAAAGATTGGAAACATACCTATTTTAGACTATTTGAGAAAACACCAGAGGTTATTGGAAAATGTAAAAACATCTTTAAAAGAGCTTTTAGTTGAAAATTAAAAAATATTTTGTAAAATTTTGCTTCGAAAATATTTTTATTTATACCAGTCTTATATCATAAATAAAAAAATTCTTAGGAAATTCTTAGTTATTTGGCCAAATTTACTTTTCTAAAATTAAAATGCATCAAAACATAAAATAACGTTTTTGTTTAATAAAGATTCAAAAGTAATATAAAAAAATATTGTTACTTTCAAATATTTATCTTATTAAATAATGCCTCGTGAATCCAAACAAAGCATGGCTTTTGCTAGTCGTATTCATATCTACGGTTGGCAACAAATATGAACAATGCTAGCTGTAATGTAGTTTCAAGTGTATGCAAGTTACAACAATGAAAAATCTTTGCATTAAACCATGACACCATCTGTAGACCAAATTAAACATGAATCTGGAAACATAGAATAGACTTAAATTTTTAAAAAGTTTAAGTGCCATACCACATTTACTAAAATATGGCAATTGTCTTTGAATGCGATTATGGAATTTTTATCCCCTTAATGAAAGGTTTATGTTGCAAATGATACCTATCTTCCGATTTTCTGTTAGTTGTAAATATGTTTGTCGCTGTCATGTGATTTTTCAATGACCCGCTATATATTAAGTAATATTTGATATTAGCAATATTTCTGACGATATTAGTGGGTCTGCAGCCAAGTTTGACATCCAGTATTAGCAAGGAATTTAGTATACCATTAACTATTTGCCACAAGCATAGGTTTATGCATACAAATAAAAAACTATTAAAACAATGCATTTAATTTTGTGCCAAATCACTATTACTAGAATATATCAGTTTGCTATGAACTTATTTACAGATATTGCCCAGAATTGCTGATGGTTAATCAAAGCTGGCATCAGAAATTCATACTAGGAATATATCATTTACTAGGAACTGACAATATCTGAGAATTATTAATTTGTCTAAAAAGCAAGTACTTTTATTTATTTATTTATTTATTTTGGTATTTTGATGGTTTTTCACTCATTTCATTTTTCAGAAGTTCGAATTTTTTAGAAACCATTCTTAGCAAGCATTTGCATCTTAAAAGTAACCACCATGCAAAAACTCCACGCTTCTGTAACAGCTTAGAATTTTTTTTGTTCCTGCACACTTTAAAATTTCTAAATTTTTAAAAACTGTTCTGTGGGTGTATTTTACATCTAAAGTAACAGCCATGTCAAATTTCAAGTTTCTATCCCTAACAATTTCAGATAAATCATAGTTAAGAAGGTTTTTAGAACATTCCCACTCATTTCAGCCTTTTAAATTTTGATATTTTTAAAACTCATATAGCGGGTACTTAAATCTTTAAAATAACCACCATGCCAAATTTCTGTGCTGGAAACCTATAAAAATGATTTAAGAGAACAGATTGTTTGTGCTGCTATTGACGGATGGAGTAACATTCACAATGAGCCAATTGTAGGAATTATAGTATCTTGTAAAGGCAAAATTTACTTAGTAGATTCAATTGTTACATCTAGCCATCCTCCTGAATTTAATTATCTTTGTGAGCTATTGCCATAAATAAAGTTAAGGAACGCTATGGTTGTCTTATTGGCAGCTCTGCAACAGACAATGCTGCCAATGTTATAAAGATGAGAAATTAACTTAAAAAGACAGAGTAATAATATGAATTTTTTAACTTATGGATGTTCAGCTCATGTCTTAAATCTTCTAGCAAAAGACATTAAAATCTCCTATACAAAAGCTCAAGTTGTTGATATTGTTAAATATTTTTGAAATAATCATTTTGCTTCAGCAAAGCTTCGGGAAACAGATGCTAAAAAGCTTGAGTTACCATCGGATGTCAGGTGGAATTCCATGTTGGAACAACAGAGTCTTATATAAGCAATTGGCCACAAATTTTGAAAGTTTGTGAAGATAGTCGAGAGAAAATCAATTCTGATATTTCTAAGAAAGTCATAGACTTGCCGTTAAAAAGAAATGTTGAAGATTATATCCAAAGGCTCACACCTAATGCAGTTGCATGTGACAAAGATCAGAGAAATAATTGTACTATTAGTGATGTAATTGAAGTTTGGAAAGGTTTTAAAAAAGAAATGTCAGAAATATGTGCTGCTAGTAATCTTACCACGATACAAAAACATTGAAAAAGCAATAGAAGACAGATATGAAATGGACATGACACCTGCACATTTCTTAACAAATATTACTGATCCACGCTTTAAAAGAGGACCACTTACAATTGATGAGACAGAAAAAGGCATGAACCTTGCACCCAAATTATGTCCTGAACTAATTCCAATAATTATAAGCTATAAAGTTAAGTCAGCTCCCTTCTCCAGTTATATGTTTGACGACTGTTAATAATATGATGCAAAAAGAAAAAAAATGATATGTTGTCAGTTACCAATCATAAATTCGATACTCAATAATCAAATAAAGTGGACAATTTTGTAGAAATAACATGTCGATAAAAATGTCATGCAAATCACAAAACAATTACATACAGCTGTATTCTCTACTGCTGGTTTTGAAAGAGTGTTTTCTACTTTTGACTTTGTGTAGAGCAAAACTAGGAATCAACCGGTTAGGTGTTGATAAGGTTGCCAAACTTGTTACTATTTTTAAAGAACTTAATAATTAAAAGTTTTAATTTAGAATAAAAGATTGTTAATTAATGTTTGGTATTTATTATATAATTTTTTTCTTCCTTAATTGTTTTTTGAAAATATTTTCATTCTTTATATTTAATTTATTTGTTTTTGCTGACTTTAATCAAAATTGTGCTGTTGAATGAGAAAAAAAAGTTAAAAAAAAATACGTTTTTTCTTTTTCTTAAAAAAAAAAAAAAAAAAACATGTTTTTTCCCAACCCTGCTTAAAAGTCACCACCAGGCTTCCATACCAACAGTATCATATAAATCGCAATTTTAGAATTTTTTTTGCTCCTGAACACTTTTGAATTTTTAGAAAACTGTTCTGGGCAAGGATTTACATTTATAGAGTAAAATGCATGCCAAATTTTAAGTTTCTAGCTCTAACAATTCCAAATAAATCGTAATTTAGAATGTTTTCTGTTCAATTCACCCATTTAAATTTCAGATTTTTTAGAAACCATTAAATGATAATACCACACCTAATTTTAAATTTCTATTCTCAACAATATCATAGAAATCGCAATTTTAGAATGTCTTTAGCTGTGGCACCCCCTTGGGGGTTGTTCAACCAACATAAAATATACCTATGTTGGAGCAGAGATGGTCACCAGCATTTTGCCACCATTTTTAACATTTTCCAACAAAGCTGAAAAGTGTTTATGACTTCGGTTTGTCTGGCCATCTGTCTGCGCTCTAACTTCCGTAAATATACTTGAATCGTTCTGAAATTTTTGGATGTTAGTGACCTCTACCATAGCACGAACCCTATTTCAAATGAAGTTTGTACCATGTTTAGTTCATTTGCAGGGACAGTCAAAAGTTTTTGATTACATTACGGCCTATGGGAAAAAATCGTTTAAAATGATTTTTAGTGATGTTACATGCTTTCAAACATAATAAAATTGATATGCATTTATATCATATGCAGTAAAATATACATTCTGTAGAATATGCAGCTGTAACTTATTTCATGTATAATGCGAAGTGCATAGCATTTACAGGGACACACAAGATTTCAGATACTATATTGTATCCCAAGTACTGTACGGTAGCGATGATTGCTGGAAATGCATTTTTAATTATGTAATGCGCTTTTATGTTTCACTATATTTATGCATTGTATATGGTGTGTATAAATGCTGTAATTCATATACAGGGCTACACAAAAGAATTCGTAATGGTTACTGGGTATGATTTCAAATTGCTTAAAGGTGTGTTTTTAAATGAGTTATGCATTTTTATGCTGAACTGCATTTAGTTTACTAAGAAATGTTTGTGGAACATAGATAAATGATATATAGGGCCACGCAAAGAATTGGATACATTGCAGTCTATAAATGATAATTTTTGGAAATGTGATTCCAGTAGTTTTAAGAGTGTTTTACTTTGAATTTAACTTTAGCTATATAGTGGCATATAATAAAGGTACTAGGTTAACTACAAGGTTGTACAAAAGTATACAAGTATGTTTCCATCTATTAGTATAAATTGCTGAAAGAGAAATTTCAACCTGTTACGTGTTTTCTTGCTAAACTAAATTTCCCCATTATACAGTATATACAGGGTGGTCATAAAAAAACTTTGCCGATATATGGACCTCTAGCGGCCATTCCGTCCAACCAATAGAGATGAAATTTCAGAAATAGTAATTCAAAGGTATGAGCTTGGGATTCTATGAACGGCAACAAAGTTGTGCTCACGGTTACGGTTATAGGTACAGAAACTCGAAATTTTCAAATGTCAACACCCATTTTTCCCATCGCAAAATGCTCAACGCATGCGAAAACCCTAAAGAGCAGTGGAACGGTACATGTTGTATCACAAGAAACAGATGTGTTTAAGCATGCACAAAAATGGCTCTGCGAATGGCCTAAAAAAAAACACGATCGGGTCGCACCGAGGAAATTTGCATATGACAGAGGCAAAACACCAATCACAGAACGCCATTTGCCAGATATTCAACATAGAAAACAGATAAAAAGCGAGGTGGGAAGGTTAGTTCTTCAGTTGGGAGCTCACACATGCCGATGAAATGACTCTGCCAGCGAAAGTTTGCGGTGAATTGGTAAAACTCTATTATCAAAGTGGGATGAATGCTGCGGAAGTCTTCCGTGCTTACCGTCAAAACCATAACCAAATATGTAGCCCATGTATACCCCACAAGCTCTGCATGATTTAGTAAAGAAATTCGAAGAAACTGGCAGCACCAGTAATAGACCGCGATCCGGCTGACCAACTGTTTCTGAGGACAGACAGATGGGGACAGATATTATGGATGTGCATGACATAGTGACTTCAGGACGGATGCAAGAGGGGCAGCTCGCGTATTTGACAAACCAAAAACGATTCTGAAACCTACTGCGCTCTGTAATCCGATGTTTCCATACCGGTACCAGCGCATCCAGATGTTAGATGCGAGAGACCATCAACAACGTACGGTCTTTGCAAACTAATTTCTTATCCGATATGATGGTGATAATGACTGAACTCTTCGCATATATGGACTCTATCAAATGTCAGATTGAAAACATTCCTCATGCTATGTTACGTTCGATTGTATTGTTCACCGTCTCCTGCTTGCAATATGTAATTACCTGTGATGACACCCATGTGGAAAATATGTAATCCATATGAAAATTTTCTTTACTCAGATCTGTGTAGCAATCAGTGCTTGGTGTCTTGCCTCTGTCATATGCAAATTTCCACCGTGCATCCCTATTGTCGTTTATTTGCTCGTTCGCAGAGCTGTTTTTGTTGCGTGCATAATACGTCCGTTTTTTGTGAAACATGTACTGTTCCAATGCTCTTTAGGGTTTTCACATGCACTGAACATTTTGCGACTGGAAAAAATGCTCATTGCCATTCGAAAATTTCGAGTTTATATACATATAACCGTAACTGTGAGTGCCACTTTGTTGCCATTCACAGAATCCCGAGCTCATACCTCTGAATAACTATATCTGAAATCTTATCTCGATCGGTTGAACAGACCAGGTGCTAGAGGTCCATATACCGGCAAAGTTTTTTTATGACCACCCTGTATATCAACCTACATATCAAATACAGGGCTGTTCAAAAGGATTTGAAAACATTTGTTATGGACAGTAACTGCTGAAATAAGTTTTTCAAATGTTTTATGTGTTTTCTAAAATGTTTACTTAGTTCTCTTATATACCTTATTTTCCTAAACTAGTAAATCTGCAGATCAGGAGCCTCAACGTCATCTTTGCAAGTCATTGTTTTTTAACACTCATTGCATAATATTCAACTTCCTACAAATCGCTTTTTAAAGTTTTCAAATTACATAAATATTGATGAGCATACAAGATACTTCGTAAAGTTTCAGAAATTAAAAGTGTTAAACAAGTGATTGCACATTAATGTTCTGAAATTCTGATGAGCTACTTATTCTGGTAACTTTTAAAATCAAAAATTGCATTTCTTCAGGGGGGCTCTGCCCCCCTGAACGCCCCGTAGTCTATTTAAATTTACATTCGCAATTTTGTATTGATTGTGCGGATGGTTATAGTATATCTTAGCTTTTTTTTACGCTGTGATTTATAACGATAAGCATAAGTTTTTTTAATAAATTAATAAAATTTAAATTTAAAATAAAATATTCATGTTAACCGTACACAGACAATAAATATTGAAGTGACGCCTAAAATCCGCTACATTCGGCACAACAAAACAACGTGCTTAAAAAAAAAAAAAAAAAAAAAAAAAAAACGGATGAAGTCAAAGAATTTCGTCCTTGTTCCACGTGCTTGTTTTGTTTGGATCGAATGAGAGCATTTAAATCTGAGCGATAACGCACATCGTATTGCAAACTGTTTTTACGGCATACTGCATGTCCATCTATCTCTTTCCTCCGTGAATAATAGTTAATTTTATTTTACCCAAGATCTTTTTATTCCAGCATCTTTGTTTTCGATAAATGACGTCTAATTCACCTGCTATGCGTACTTACTCAAAACTTTTCATCTTGTTATATTAAGAAATACTCGAGAGTTTTTTTTTTTTTTTTTTAATATGCCGCCATATTAATTTTTCTATTCTTAATTTTATTTTTCATTTTCCTGTTTCACGACAAAACATTTCAATTGAAAATTGTTTAAAATAAAATATTATTCCGGGTTTTGATTTTCTTGGCAACAATTAAAGAAATATTGGTAAATGTTATGGGAAAATGTTACGTTATTCTCTATGAAAATAATGAACTTTTGAATTTTTAAGCAAAATATTTCAATAAAATAAATGAAATATTGCCTATTTTTATTTTGGGGCTAAAATCCGTCTATATGCAAAGATACAAATGCATTAATTCATCTGTTTTGACGTTGGCTTTACTCAAGCATTATATACGCAATTATACTAATATTATTTGGACCAAATTCGTTGCTAGGCAACAGAGAAAGAAAAGAAAAAAAAATGAAATATGCATTATGTCAATTTGATAAAACAAAATCCTTTATATTATTGGAAAACATGCATAAAATTCCCCCCAATATTATAAACCTAATTAAAAAAATCTAGCAAATATATTGACATAATTTATTGGAATAATTTAATAATGTTATTTAAAAATTTCAGCATCAAAAATTTACCATTTAAATCCATTTTTCATATGAGCCATTTCTTTCAACAAATGAAAATCTGAAAATCGTCTGACTTGCCATTGAAAAGCATTATAGAGCAAAATAAAATGTTCCATATTTCCCGAACGAATGAACCAAATTTAACCAAAAACTATACAGCTAAGTCCGGGTACCTCATCAACATGCCCAGTGAATTTCAAGCCGATCGGATGCTTTTTGCGGCAGTTATCGCGGAACAGACAGACAGACTAACAGACTAACAGAAACCAAAACTTTTCGTGTCTCCACAGTAAGCCTTCACTGACGTTTCGGCAATAATGAAGTTTTGTTAAAGCATTCAGTGTTGGAAAGTGTTTCATAATCTATGCTTAACGCATGATTTTTCATACTTCATACTTGTTCTTTTTTAAATTGGTTCGTTAATTCCAGAGATCACCACCTATAAACAAACAAACGTTACTACTTTATAATACAGTCAAGCCCCCATTTAATGAATTTTTTTTTTATGGTTCGGACAAAAATGGAACAAAAATACTTTGATTTAACGAATTTATAATCCCGATTAAGTAAGAAACTTTCGGTGTAGAAAAAATGAAAAATTGAAGAAATTTCCTATGTCCCTGAAAGTTAATTTTTTAAATATGTATCTTGTGACGCAGAAATATCTACAAATAAAAATGTATAATCAAGGTTATTAAAAGCAGTAGTAATGGATCGGATGTAGATAGAAGATGAAATAGAAATGAAACACACAATGTTCAAAGAAGCAGTTTGCAGACTTTGAAACGGTATTTGATGGCTCATGATGTTGGTGACACTGTTTTCACAGCTTCAGAAAGAAATTTATAAAGAAGTTTAAAATACAAAATCGAAATGAAGCAAACAAACATCTATAAAAGATATCTTATAATTTATTTACAAAACTTGAATAAATGAGATTTTTTTCTTGATTACAATGCTTGTAATTTATAGTAGTACACACACACACACAAAAAAAGTATACAGTGTATTTGTATTTTCTTAAAGCAACAAATGTTTAACATTATTATTAAGGTAAGTGAACATCGTTTTTCTTATTTATTGACATCTTTTAACTTGTTCTGTTGTATAAAAATATTCTTTTGATTATCCCGATTTAACAAACAAAGTTGCTAGCCCCGAACGATTCATTAAATCGAATTTTGACATTTTTTTAACTAGTTCTGTTGTATAAAAATATTCTTTTGATTATCCTGATTTAACAAACAAAGTTGCTAGTCTCGAATGATTCATTAAACCGGGTTTTGACATTTTTTAACTAGTTCGTTGTATAAATATTCTTTTGATTATCCCGATTTAACAAATAACCTCAATTTAACGAACAAAGTTGCTAGTCCTGAACGATTCATTAAATCGGGGTTCGACTGTATTAGTATAAATAAGTACAGTGAAACTTTATTATACAGCACTTTTTTTAACTGCCGGTTCTATTATCTGTCAATTTCTAAAAACAGTATGTGCAAATATAAATAAACATATATAAATTGCTTTGCTGAACTACATAATAGGAACTTTAAAAAGTTTGCTTTGCTGTTTTTGAATTTCACTTGATATTTGTAAACTAGAAAATGTCTAAGCATGTTAAGAAAATATGGCAAATGCATTTTACATGTATTGGAGGGAGGGTCAAGCAGCAAGAAAAGACTGACGCTACACAGATATTCCTTTTAGGTATACATAACATTCAAAACAAAGTAATAAAAAAAAGTGTGGAGAATTGAAAAAAACTTTTTCAAATCCTAATATAAATATAATTGTAATGTATTGTTGCAATACTTCAAAAAACTAACTAATCTAGTAAGTTTTGGGAATAAAGAAAATAAAAGACTAGAAATATAAATAAATGTAATATCACAATTTTAAGAATAATTGGAATGATTTTTAAGAAATCAGTTGTAATGATCTATAACATTAAGACTGTTGTAGAATTTAAACTCTGAATTTTCTGACACATTCATGAAGTCATTTATAATGTTAAATGTGCAAAGTTTCCAGATATTCTTATTAAGATACTAAAGAATTGAAGTATGTAAGAGATGAAAATTATTTATTATTTAATTTTAACGTTTGAAAAAACCTATACCTTTTAATGAACTGATGAACGTGTAGAAAAATTATGCTTGAAGGATATTTATACTAAATATTTTTGATACAAAAAATGTTTTTTAACATATGTTTCATGCTTTTTATTCATATTTATAATAAACACTTTTGATTAAAAACATGCTTACATATATTTCATGTTTTCTGCAATGCATCAAATTCATATAAAAGTATTTCTTAATTTTATTTTCTTTGATGCATCGAAATTTGTTAAGTAGAATTTCCATAAATTCAGATTGCTCTTGAGATGAAATTCGAAGATTTTAGTATTTCTTACTTTTAATGGTTTGTTAAGATAAAAGATATTTATGTCTGTATCTCTAGTATGTAACATTCGTAATCTATTAGAAGGGTTATTAATTATAGCGATATATTCACACTTTCATCTAGTAATTAATTTTTACTATTCTAAATTTATTATCTATTCATTTAAATCACCAAAAGAATTAAGTTTTTAATCCCAAGTATTTAAAATATAACATTTTAAATTCTTTTGTTCTATTTAATAAAGCATGTTTTTAAGAATGAATAAGTATTCATATTTCCAGATAAAATGTGCATAAATTCCTTGTAATTCCTAGATTTTTTTTGCAATAATTAATGAGTGATCATTTATTTTTAAGAGATGTAAAATGACTAATTTTTGAAGAAATTATATTCACAACATAACTTCTTTGTATGTCCTTTTACCTGTTTAAAAGAAATGTAACCTAGGTTGGAATATAAAAGAACAACTTTGAGGGGTTCGATCAGAAGCAGACAAAAGTACATGAAGCGAGGTATGTAGTCACATGATTCAACAATAGATTGAAATTGCAATGGGGTATATTTGTGAGTACAGAAATTGTTGGGTATTTGTGTCCATATGATGTCAGCTGATATTATTTTTGGAATAAATGTCATCTAGTCAAATTCCTTGGTTAATGCGAGTTCCTGCTGATATCAGCATTGAACTATTTAATAAGATGATCAACTGATATTATATAATGTTACTGTTCGATTACCAACATTTAACCAACAATTTAGATAGCAGAAGTGATTTGAATGGGATATTGTATATTTATAATGTTTTGGCTAATGTTTCTGTTTTACATTCTAAATACAATAATATTTTTTATTATATATATCGTACAGTCCAAGAGATAAGAAGTTGTAGTAATACAATCAATTTTACAATTTTTATCTTGACTTGTACCATACAAAGTTCTGTTCTAAATTTAATTTTTTTTGTCAATTGCCAGCACTTGATGAAAGATTTCTACTAATTGTCTACTCTCTTATTCGTCATAGTGATGGATTCATTGACTGATAGATAATTGAAGTTTTACTGTAGCTGTATTAACTTAAGCCACTTGTTTAAATTGAAGTTGATGTCATCTAAAATTAGATATTTTTTCTGCAAGAATTTATAAAAATAAAATCTGAAAATGATGACTTTAACAATTTTATTGACCACAAAAAATATGAGTATAAAGCCAACACTTGAATTTAAAATGACTTTTGTAAAGCCATTTTTTTCCTACATATATTAGCCACAGAAATGGAATGATATTTTTTCAATACATCAACAACAAAAAATATCTTTTTTCAATTATATACAATAAATATTTAATATTCTAAATGAAAGTTTTTCAACAAGAAAATAAAGTCACATTTATACAGGTAGACTATTGCAATAACTAGAACATTGTAAAGGAAACATTTCCATCCATGAGCTCTTCATAAGCAGCATTTCTTGATTAAATAAATTAACACACCACAGTCATCTTCAGAGAATTATACTAGCCTATGTTGCCAACCAACTTCAATACAAGGAATGTTTGCCACAAAAATGCTTGACTATTGAGAATTTTTCTTACATATATTTACAACATACTTTTAATCAGCAAATTTACGATTAGGGTTTGATCCAAAAAGAGCTTCACGGATTTCTGGCAGTAACTGAAAAAAAAAAAAATTTTTTTTTTTTGAAATAGCAATATTTATAAAATTGTTAATGATTTTTTTTTATGTATTACAGGGTTTGCATTAAAAATTTTTTTTAAAAAGTCAATCTGATTTCATCATAATAAAACTTTGAATCAGCCTGTGAGAAAAATTATGAGTCAATTTTTAATGAATAAACAATGTATTAGAAGCTGCTGCAATTCAAAATTTTCACTACACAATAGCAACATTAATGATTACTTACTCTAATAGGGTTTTCAACATTAAAAAAAGATTCATTAAAAGAATTAATGTAGTTTAGAATAAAAGAAAAAAAAAAGGGGGGATTAAAAACATAACTTTTGAAGCTGTACAATAAAAAGTAGATTTTAAAAAAAGTTTCAATTTTTTAATGTTGTAGTTCTGAAATCCAAAGGAGTTACTTTCTGACACATTTCTGATTTCATTTTAGTTCAGAAATGTATAAAATTGGCATATGTTCTTATTCAGAAACTATTTAATTGAATACAGTTTTTCATTTTTTGCTAAAGGCAAATGATCATTCATAAAATACCGTCAAAGTTGGTGTTTTGAATCTAATTTCCAGACATGATAGCACATTAAAGAAGAAAACCTGTTGTTATGTGACAAGCATAGCTTAACTCACTCAATAAGTAATTTATTTATCAAAAAATGGAAAACATCATTTGATTCCAAATAGCTTCAATAGTCAGGCCTGTCAATTTTATGCCATTACAGTTAAAAATGAGTTATATGTGTTCGAAAGTTTCGCATTGTTGAGCAAGAAATTTGAGAACACATAAGGTATATCTCCTAACAGAAGTTTGTTATCACTAATACAATTTTTACAAAACAAATTGCCTGCCCAAGTCAATTCTGACTCGGCTATGTAGGGAAAAAAAAAATGTAAGCCTCATCCCAGCCTGGCCTGAGTCTTCTAAAAAAAAATTAAGCTTGGGTTCAGACTCTATGCAACTGTCCAATGTCGATCTCTACCTGGACATGCTGTATTGATATTGTCAAACTAGCATTGGCTTGTGCAGCACATTTATACTTATTCTTGAGAAAGTCATATCCATTGAAATTGTCTCATAATTTATCGGCTTTGTTTTAATGTTTATATCAGGGTGATCTGGCCAGTTTATTTTGTTCATTGCCCCGGTCCGTTAAAAAAATTGTCCCAATTATGCCGGCTTGGCCTATTTGAAAGTTTGCTTTCATTTTGCCGGGCTGGGTACGGGTCAAGCCCAGACACGTGCAGACCTCTAATAGAAGTACAGTAGAACATCTTTTATCCGAAACTCTTTTAACCTTAATTATGTATTAGAATGTTTTTTTTAACTAGCACATTCGTGTGCAATCGGTCCTTTCCGAGCTACGAGTAGAGATAAATACTTCGGATCCCGTTTCTTAAAATTCCTTTGAATTTAACTTGAGTTCCTGTAAACTATGGAGTGAACTGGAACACAGTAAGAGGAAGGACAACCGGAATGTGGTCTAGTAGGCGAAGAAAACGTACAAATTAGCAATTCTGAAGCTTTTGAATGATTTGCAAAAGGTTTGGTATGGCTGGAGCAGCAGAAAGACGGTGATACTGGTGAACTAATAGTATTAAAAATAAACTTCGTGATAGCAAAGCGAAGGCAATCGAAACTGCGACAAACAAAACTTTGTTCCAAACCCTTGTGAAATATGTAAAAGGTACTTAATTTCAAAATTAAGATCCAGGTAATTTATTCTTTTTTTTATTTTGATATTGTTTTATTTTTATTAAGCACTTGTTACCATAATAAGAAAGACCGCATATATTTGTCCTTAATCTGAAAATTGAAGTATTCTCTATTATCTGAAAATTTTGAATTTCCGAAAGATCGTCGGTCCCAATTACTTCGGATAATCGAGGTTCTACTGTATATGACAAGTATTACAGTTTCCAAAATGTGGTATGAATCCTTTGAAGTAGAATACAAAAGTAGTCTCATGTGGCACTCTTGTGCATTTAATCTCTCCCTTTAAGAAGTTTGTTCTTATAATTATTACAGAGTAAAACATACATGTTACCCTTATTTTGAAAATCCTAATACCTTATTTTAATTTATTATTTTTTCCACTATATATGTTTTTTAGTTGGCAACTTTAGGGTTATGTAAAACACTTGTTAAAAAACAACAACAAAAAACACAGATTTTTAAAGGCTCACCACCCCAACTCGATTTTTGATCCATCATAAAGTCAAGACATGCATGGATGAAAGGGTTAAATTTATTTGTTTTTTTTTAAAATGTGATTTCTTTTTAGGGTGGAGGGGATGATATTACATAAGAACAAATATTAATTAAACTACACTGTATTTAACAAGTTTTTTTCCAATACTGAAATTCAAAGAAAAGATTTACTTACTTGTTGGCTAAGCATGTCAAGTCTGTTTTCCAATGTGTTGTTGATTTTAATTCTGCCACCTCGGGCAGTCAATTCAATACCGCCAGCACTAAATAAAACAAATATGTAAATATATTAGAAAAAGTCAATATGCTAAGCATTTAAAAATATAAAGTTAAATAACTGAAGAAATCTAAAAAGAAGCAGCATTTGTTTGTAATATAGGATTGGCAGATTACTTCACATCTTGGGAAATATTAAATTCTTATAACAAAGACTAATTAAACAAATAATAATAATAAAAAAGTTATAAACTATTTAATATGCAAATTAAATGAAATGTGAATATGTTAAGAGGTAAAGTTACTTTAAAAGTAAAAAAAAAAAAAAAAAAAAAAAAAAAAAAAATTATACTATATTAAAAGGTATCTAAATAGAAAGGTAAAAACTTATACAGAAAATACATGTTTATTGAAGATAAGAATTCCACTATCTTTATTAATTTAACAGTTTTACTTTTACATTTGATTGCAATGTTATAACAAAATATTAACTTGCAAACCTGCTCTAAACTTAACTGGCTTCTTATATTACTATGAATGAAAAATTGCATGTAAAATGAAATAGAATGAAAATGCAGAGTAAAACAGAATAACAGATAGTGAGATAGCAGGTGTACTTAAATGGACTGACTGATTTTAAAATTCAATAACTTGCAAACGGTGACAGGTATTAAAAAAATTCTTGCAGGAGGGTTATGTAAGATTTCAGAAGTTTTTTTACTGAGATTCCCAGTTTTAGTTCCAAATACCAGCAATAGATGGTGCTGCAAACAATACGTGCTAAATCCAGGCCCAATTTCTTGGCTTCTCTCTCCTTCCAGCATTGATGTGAAAGAAGAAGTTTAAATATATGGTGTGGGTCTCAGTTGGCAATTCAATTTTGTTCTCAGGGACCCACTCCATATATTTAACCTCTTTCCTTTGCATTAGTGCTGGGAGATGAGTGAGCAAGGCTACAAAGTCGGGCCTTGATTTAATGCCTATTGCTTCCATTGCCATCTATCAGTGCTATTTGGAATTGCTATCCGGGAATCACCTCAACTAAAAAATCCTGACATCTTACATAACCCTCCTACAAAAATTTTTTTAATAGCTGTCACCATTTGCAAGTTATTGAATTTTAAAATCAGTCATCCCATTTGAGGGCACCTGGTAGCTTGTAATAAGGTGTTGAAGCAAAGGAAATTTTATAATTAAGACCTTTTTATGCTAATGAAAAACAAACATTAAAATTACATCATTGTTAATTACTATTTTTTTTTATACTATAATATTTAACATAAAATTATTTAGAAAATACAACAAGGATTAAAAATCATGCAAAAGGCATAGATTATGAAATACTTTCCAACTATCAGAATATTGTTACAACATTTCCTTTTTCCATGCAATGAAATGATATTTGAATGAACAACTTAAAAAGCGCATAGCACAGTTAAAAGCCCATTCTCAGCAATACTATCTATAAATGGTAATGTATGCAAATTCTTTTGTGCAGCCTTGTATAAAATATAAACTTTTATGTATTTCCCTGCTATAGGGACCTTGGTGAGATAGAGAAAAAAGCCTTGGCAATAGAAAGACGGAAATTTTTTTTGACAGCCTACTGATTGTTTCATATACAATTTTCAATATTTATACACTTAATATACAGGAGTCATTTATCTGTTACTATATACAAACATAAGTAAACTTATAAAGCAATTTTTTTTTTATACATACATAAACATAATAGTTCAATATTGTTTTGGCAGCTTTATTTATATCCCAATTTCTTAAACACAAATTGTGACACATTTTATAAAAAGAGCTAAGACCCTTATAACAAAGAACTAGTTTTTTATATATACCACATAGTGAAACTAAAATTACATTTCAACTGGAAAATGCATAAAAAAACTCTTCAAGTTGTGTTTATTTTACATTGGTTTAACTTCATATTAGTACTCGTAAATGGCAGTACAGTAATGAATATTTTCAGCCTTAAAACATTTCGTTAAAGCACAATTTACTCATTTTAGATTTTTGGCTAATAAAGATTAGAAGTATAAGAGTTAAAAGTTTTAAAATAGGCACTCATTTATTGGGAAATATATACAAATTTGCAGTTTTATAGCAAATAAAATATTTTGGTGTACAGTGGGTGTAAAAAAGGTGTACAGTGGATCACCCTTTTATACCAATTTAACAGTGTAATTTTCTATAGAAAAATTCAATGGGAATCTTGGTTGCAGGTCTTGGGAATCAGATTGCTTCTATTGTTTCCATTTTAATACAATCATCATTTTGAAGAAATTTCATTAAAAACTCTTAAATATATATATATAATTTGCAATATTCTATAATGGTTATATCTATATATATAAATGAAGGGGAAAAAAAGCTAGTGTGGGCTCATCTACAAATAAATTAGCTTTCAGTAAAAAAAACATATATATATAATTGATTCAGTAGAAGGCTCACAGAAGACAAAAAACCAGACATATTTTAAATATATAGAGAATTCTTGAAAATCCTTTTAACCCCTGAAAGCTACCTGGGGTACAGGCGTATCCCACTCTTTTTTGTTTTTATCCGTACTCTCCGCTAGAGCGCGCTGCCGTCTTGTGTAGTTAACTTTGGCGGCAGTCAGTGCCAGTGTGTGTGCCATAGAGTGCAGCAGTGTGTTTTGATTGCTATTATATTTCGCCATTGGGGTGAGGTTGTACCCGATTATAGCGGTTGCGCTATAAACTTACAAAGAAAATTTTCTGTTTATTTCTGTAAGTATGTTTCTTTTTCTTTATTTTTAATGTGTACTTATGACATATATGGAATTTAAAATGAAAAGAAAAATAAATAATTCACAATATTTACATTTTTATTAAATATTTCGAAAGTTTGATTTTTTTTTTTGTATTATCTGTGTGCACCACAGAACTTTTCGACAGGAATAATGGAATTCCAGTATTTTGTGCTGCAATGTCAGAAAGACGGTTTCGATTCTTGGTAAACTGTGACGAAAAAGAGGAAAGGAAGACACAAAATGCTGCTGATAAGCTAGCTCCATTCCGGGAGGTTTTTGAAGAGTCAATGAATGCCATGAAGCAGCTGTATGTGCCTTCCACGTACACTACTATAGATGAGCGGCTTGTTGGTTTTAGAGGACGTTGTCCATTTAAAATTTACATTCCATCGAAACCTGACAAGTATGGGATTAAAATCGTAATGTGTTGTGATGCTAAGACTTTTTATGTCTTAGATGCGGAGGTGTATACTGGAAAAGGTTCAACTCCAGATAGTGTTCTAGTTGCACAATACTATTGTGAAAACCTCACTTCCACCATATATGGCACAAATAGAAACATTACGATGGACAATTGGTTCACATCAATTAACACAGCCAAAAGTCTACTAAAAAAATAAATTAACCATTGTAGGTACAATAAGAAAGAACAAGATAGAAATTCTGCCATTTTTTTTAGTGTAAAAGGCGGATTACTAATTCTGCAATGTTTTGTTACAGTGGACCACTCACTTTATTATCCTATTGTCCCACAAAACGAAAGAAAAAAAATTGTCCTAATACTGTCATCAATGCATGATGAAGGGGATAAACCAGACAGCATCCAACTACCAGACATGATACAGTTTTATAACTCGACGAAAGGTAGAGTGGATACATTCGATCAACTGTGTCATCTATACACTTGTGCAAGAAAGGCAAGACGTTGGCTGCTTCGTTTGTTTTATAATTTACTAGACATCATTGGAATCAATTCTATGGGGCTTTTAAGAGGCAGCTTTGAACCGAATAAAGAATTATTAAGTCATCGATGAAAGTACTTGAAGAATTTGGCTTTCAAATTGATGAGGCCACATATGATGAACCGTCTAAATGTACCAAATTTGAAGCAGGAACTCCGTGAGACTATTTGCAACATCTTATCCATACCCATGCCAGAGGTCAGGCAGATAAGCTGCCTGAAGCTGCTTAAGGTCACGATACTGAAAATCCAGGGTCAGGTGTGCACTATACAAAAAATTTATTTGTTTAGAGCACCAGCAAAAAGTTTGTCCTTGCTCAAAATAATAATTGGAAAATTTAATTGTATTATATTATTGTAGGCCAAACGTAGCTTTAAATATGTGCCTTTTTGTTTTTTCGATAAATAATGTTTTTGACACTGTAAATAGCATTTTTATTTTGGGGTACAGCTGTACCCCGATATAGCATTAATAAACAAAAAAATCATGGTAGCATTCCAGGATTAAAATACCATCAAAAATTGATAAATTACAATAGTTTTTTTTTTTTTGGTAAGTACATTTTTTTTCCAATTCAACGAAGCACACATATTCGATGACCACACACAGAACAGTGATTAGATATTCAACTTTACCATTCTGGTGATAGAAAATTAGCTTGATCTACTGTGATCTTTATGGGCTTTCCGACTCTGTTTGTATATTCTTTAATGATGGAATCTAGTGATTTTTCCACAAGTCCTAAGTCTTGTTTGCGGCATTTAACTGTAACTTCTCCTTCTAAAAGCTGGAAAATTGCCTAGAATATAAAGATTTTATGAAATACAATAATTAAATAGTTAACAAAACAGTTTAATTATACAGTGATATCTTATTAACTTTTTTGGTCTGAATTTTCTAGGTAAATATTACTTAAAATTAATATAGCTATCCAAATGACAAAAATGAAGGTTTACTGAATAATAATAAACAAAAAATAAACATGTCATTTACTGAAATCTAATGAATGAAGTTATTTTGCATACTATTATTATAAGAATAGGTTATAAAATAATTTTTGGGGAAAAAAAAGGATGGGGGAAGAAATGTATTATAATAGGATTAAATATACATAACTTTCCAGTACTTCCAGATAATTATTGCTTTGGACAAGTAGACGCTAATTTTTAATTTAAAAAATGAAACCTCAGCAACAGTGTACAGAGCTTTAACTCATTCGGGACTGTGGGCTCATATATGCCCATTCAAAAAGTACATTCAGAATTTGTTTTTAGTACCAGAAAAAAAGAAAAGTAACATTTGCTTTCTTTAATTAGAGCATTTTTGTGATTATTTAAGTAAAGGTAACTTTTTTTGAAAAAAGTGGTGCCAACCGAATAAAATTTGTGTTAAGAGCCGCCAGTCCCGAAGGGGTTAAGCAAATTTTTCTTTTGTTTTACTACTTAACTACATGTATCTATAAAAGCTTAACCCTTTGACATCCAGGACGTATGATGCATACATCCTGATTTTATCGTAGATGACTACCAGATGTACAGCGCGTATGTCAATGATGAATATGAAAAAACAAGTTTACACCAAATGCTGGTATATCTGTGCTTAAAAAAGCTGTCTGGGTGTCAAGGGGTAAATGGTAAAGAACTTGCTTTACCATTGCTTCATAACATCATTAAAATGTCGGACAATTTTTACAGAATATTTATTAGCAAAAATTAAAGGAAATAAAAACATCTCATTATATAAACTCTGTGGCGGTGGGATGCATATAAGTCCCTTTAGATACAGACATTCAGATTTAAAAAAAAAAAATAGCTCAAAGTTTCTTATATAAATATTTTTGCTACTTTCTTTGTTTTTTTTAAACTAAAAAATAATCACCCACTTTCAATAGTATATATATGCCTTATCGATCAATCGTAACAAATAAACGGTCAAGTATGAGTATTACTTGCGCTCAGAGGGTTCCGCGCAATAAATATATGAATTATTAACTGTATTATTTAAAAGAATTAAAAAAAAATTACAATGTAGGATTGAATATAGCTGTATATATTAGAAAAGTATGAATGGGTATACCAAAAAAGTTCAAAGAGATACGAGACCTAAAAAATGTCAAATATTGCTATTCTGTATGACTCTTTTAGGTAGATTTCGTAAGAAATACTACCTATTGCAGTCGTTACCATGGTGCGACTTTTGAAAAATTCCTTCATAACTTTTCATTACATGACTCCAGGAACCCAAAACCACCCCCACCTAAAAAGTTTATATATGTATGTATGTATGTACTAAATTTTATATGCACGATAAAAGTCGCAATTATGCACGGATCTTCTTCAAACTCGCCAACAACTTTGATATGGCTAATATCTCATCCAGGATTGAAAATGGGCGAAATCGGCCTAAAAGGGTGGAAATGGGGAGGTTTCAAAATTTTGAATACTGTCTTAACATGATTCTCATAAAACCAGCTCTTACACAACAATGGCAGGAAAAAATAAAAGTTTTGCGTTATAGCAGTTGCCAACAATTAAAAAAAGTAATAAAATTCTCACCCCAACAATTACTTTTCTATTGTAAAATTTTCACGTGTAAAATTAAATAGTTTGACAAATTGAAAACAAATTGAAAATTACGTCATAAGTTTTCTAGAGCAAGATTTCAGCATGAAAACTCAAAATAAAATAAATAGTTTGACAAATTAAAAAAATATGTATATTGCGTCATATTGGAAATATAATGGACCTCAGCAGGTGAATATGTAACGTCATGTGAGTTTGAAGAAACGTATTAAAACATTATAAAAACACGACTATGGAAATATTAACATATTTTAACACTTTAAGGTTCTCTGAATTTTTTGTAGCCATTTTTAAACCTATTCCATATACATGTGTGTGTATTCGTGTATATTATAATTTTCACAGAAAGTTTAGCTCCTTACAGCTCACTCTTAGTGAAGAAACTGGGTTTATCTCTAATCTTGATTTAAGTTTTGTTGGTGAATTTAGTACTTAACTTCGAAATGTACTTCCGTCTGTAGGCCAAGCCGGCAGGGATTTTTTAAAATCTTATCTTAATCTGTTTATGATGAACGTAATTCAGTACTGACAATAAAAGTACTGCATATTTAAATTTCCTTTAGCATTTCATAAAACTAAATTCACCGTAGTAATAATCTTTTATTTTTACAGTATCTAAAGCAAAACCCATTCAAATTTTAAACTTGGTGTTGTACTAAGTGTGCTTCGAAAGGAGGTTGCAAAGTTGCAATTCCGCCTTAAATAAAGCGTTAGGTGAAGATGAAAGAGCAGTCATAAAAAGTTAGAACTCTGATTTTCTGGTCTAAATGAAAAAAAAAAAAAAAAAAAAAAAAAAAAAAAAAGGCCATAATTTAAAAAAATTATGGCCATTTTTTTCCCTCATTCTGACCAGAAAAACAGAGTTCTAACTTTTTACGGCTGTTCTTTCATCTTCACCTAAACACTTCATTTATAATGGCTGTTTCATAATAATAGAAGCCACCAGTCCATCAGAAGAAAATAACTTGGTTAAACGAGACTCTGATAATCGGGACTCTACTGCAAAACATATTTCAATTTTAAGACTTAAAGCACACGCTTTTATTTTATGTAAAATGACATTATTTGCATTAATATAGAGACTTAAATATAGTTTATAATAGCTCCATGTTTTATCACAAATCCTTCATTTATATTTTTCTCAAAATAGCACGTATTTTAATTAATGTTTTTTTTTTTTTTTTCAATTTTTATGAAAAAATGGCAACAAAAAGATATAATTGCTATTTTTCAACAATTTTTTCTTTATTCTACAGAAATGGAGTACTTCAGTTGTCAAAATGAAACAAATGTCGCTAAAAACTACAAAAAAATTAATATTTTAGAAACAAATGGAGATGCAGTTTTCAAACAAATTGCATTAAAAAGTACTTTTTTCCCCCAATACGCCCAGTGGCAGAAAGTTTTGTAGCTGTTTGCGACAAGCTTTTAAAATTTCATAATCTGTCTGCAGATTTTGCATGTCATTTTAATGAATGAATAATAAATTAAACTAGGAATTTTTTAACCCTCTATTTAAAACATGGTAAGCATGATGCATTCTCATTAATTTTGCTTATAACTTTTCATTGTTTAACTTCTTGTAGAATTTCTAAAGTGTGAAGGATAAGCAGAACCACACATAGGCAATAACGATGCTTTTAAAAACCTTTGGCAGCTTCAGAGGCCTCAAGCGCAAAAAGCACGGAGTTTTTTTTTAAATTTCCAATCCTTTCACGAAATTCGTGTTTTTTCGCGCACTTCTGATGAAATTCGCGTTTTTTCCCCGACCCTTTGACAGATTTTGCGTTTTTTTCACGATTCCTTGACAAAATACGCATTTTTTTTTTTTTTTTTTTTTTTTTTTTTTTGCGGCCTTTTGAGAAATTATTTTTTTGTAATTCTTTGGTGATATTCACAATTTTTCCATGGCTTTTTGACGAATGTCTCGTTTTTGTCGCAATTTGCGTTTTTTCGTGATCCCTTGACAAAATTCGAATTCTTCTTTTCTGTGTCCTTTTGAAGAATATATTTTTTTTTTTGTAATTCTTCGGTGAAATTCACGTTTTTCTTTTCATGGCTTTTTGACAAATTTTGCATTTTCCCCGCAATTTTTTGGACGAAATTTTCGTTTTTTTTTTTTTTTTTTTGCGATCTTTTGACAATATTTGCGTTTTTTCCACAATCTTATGACGAAATTCGCGTTTGTTCCACGATCTTTTGACGAAATTCGTACTTTTCCACGATCCTTTGATGAAATTTGCGTTTTTTCATGATCCTCTGATGCAATTCGCATTTTCCGCGATCTTTTGATGAAATTTGCGTTTTGTCCGCGATCCTTTGACGAAATTTGCGTTTTGTTCGCAATCCTTTGACAAAGTTTGCATTTTGTTCGCAATCCTTTGACAAAATTCAGGTTTGTTTCACAATCCCTTGACGAAATTTGCCTTTGTTTCACGATTCTTTGACGAAATTTGCATTTGTTTCACGATCCTTTGCCGAAATTCGTGCTTTTTATGCATCTTTTGCCAAAATTCGCGCTTTTCACGCAATCTTTTGCCGAAATTCGCGCTTTTTACACGTTCTTTTGCAGAAATTCGTGCTTTTTACGCGATTTTTTGCCAAAATTCACGTTTTTAACCCGATCTTTTGCTGAAATTCATGCCTTTTACCCGGTCTTTTGCCGAAATTCACGCTTTTTACGTGATCTTTTGCCGAAATTCATGCTTTTACGCGATCTTCTGCCGAAATTCACGCTTTTTACGTGATCTTTTGCCGAAATTCATGCTTTTACGCGATCTTTTGCCGAAATTCACGCTTTTTACGCGATCTCTTGCCGAAATTCGCGCTTTTTTTTTTTTTTTTTTTTTTTAAATTCACTTTTTTTACCCGATTTTTTGCCAAAATTCACGCTTTTTACCTGATATTTTGCTGAAATTAAAGCTTTTAATGCAATCTTTTGCTGAAATTCACACTTTTTACATGATCTTTTGCCAAAATTCACGCCATTAACACGATCTCTTGCTGAAATGTGCGCTTTTCACGCGATCTTTTGCCGAAATTTGCGCTTTTTATGCGATCTTTTGCCAAAATTCACGCTTTTACCCGATCTTTTGCCAAAATTCGTGTTTTTTTCGCGGGAAAAAATTGTCCGAAAGTTGCGGACAAATTTTTTAATTGTTTTCGTTAGTGCAGACAATAATTGTCCACAAAAGATTTTTTTTGTCTGCGACTACGTCGCTGTGTTTCTGCCACTGGGCCAATAAGACGGTACAAACAGTGAAAATGTGCGATGCTTAGAAGTTTTAAAAAATGCTGTAGAATATTTAATCGCACAATGAAACATCGGCTTTTGTTTTACGGCTGGCGTATACAAGGTAACGTTATTTATTGGAGACAAAATAAGCTGGGAGAAAGAAATAGCAATTCGGGGGCTAATAAGTAAAAATCAAAACTTTGAAAGATGTTATTGGACACTGGTAGAAATAGTGTTAACAAAGCATGTTCTTTATGAAAATAATAAACAGAGTCAACTTACTTATTTTGTCCATTGCATAATTTTGGACACTTTATTAGATAGACACGTAAGACACTTCATTTTTTTACAAAATATGTTGCGATTTTCTTTCGTTTTTCAAGTTTGCATCGTTTCAATGCTGCTTTATCACGCCATCTTTTAAATAACAACACATTTGATGCTGTTGCATCTTCTTGTACTTCAACATATTGATCACAGCTTTTCATCAAACAAGTTTTCACCATAAGCCTCCCGGTTATTTGAAAATTCTTATGGAACCCCGGTTATCCGAAAATTCCTATGGAACCCCGGTTAACCGAAAATGCTTTGGTCCCATGCTTTTCGGATAACCGGGGTTTTACTGTATTGTTATTTAAATATAGTGATGGTAAAAGATAAATACACACAAAAATAATGAAGAAAATCTGGAGCGACTCAACCCGATTTACCGAACACTGGCATACATGTTTTTGTATAAATTTCTGAGTAATAAAAAATATGCATTTAAAGAAATAAAACACATAACAGAAAAAGAAAAATAATATATCAAAAAAGGCTTACTTGTGTTTAAAAAAAATTCAATTTAAATAAGCTTTGAAAAAAAAATTACATAAAAAATTTTATAATTTTAAATTATTGGCTTTTACAATAAATATGAATGCATGTTTTTTGAAAATTTAAAAAATAACTACGAAACAAACAAACAAACAACAACAACAACAAAAAAAAAATTGCTAGCTTACCTGCAATATTAAATTTTTCAACACTTCTTGATAACGAGCTGAATCTTTAGTTTTAGTATGAAGTTGCTTTCTAGCTTCATCAAGCACAGACTGAATAATAAAAATAATTATTTTTAGCTATTTAATAGAATTTAATAACAAATTACACAATGTGACTTAAAATAAATGGATATGTTAACATAAATTTAATTAAGACATGCCAAAATATATCCATAAAATTGAAGAAATATTATATGGAAAATAGCAAATTAAACTCAATATTATGACAGTATGAAGATTTCAATGAATTTATTTAGGTAAAAAAAGTAACAATGTTCAAAATCGCTTTTTTTTCATCAAGTCACCAATTACTTCACAATAATTTTTAAAAAGGTCAATATTTTCTGTTTAATATATTCTTTTTCAATAATCTTTCATAGCGATTTAAAGATATAATCCTGATATCAGCTTTTATTCACAACTTCAAAAGTCAGACCCTAGTCTTTTTCTACCAAGATCAATCTAACCAATATATTAAATCAGAGATTCCCAGCCTTTTTGAATTGCACAGCCCTTTTGAAAAACAATTTCTATTGTTGCAGAGCCTCCAAAAATACCCAGTTGCAAATTCTTTTGTGCTTTCCAATGGTACCATTCATTTAAAAAATATTTACTACTCCCATCCCCGTGGCACCGGTAAAAAACACCCTACTTGCAACAAATTTTTTACTGCTTTCAATTAGGGATGCACCGAATACTTCGTCTAGTCGAATAATGGCTACAGTAAAACCCGTTTAAGAAATTCCCACTTAATAAGTTTTCCAGTTTAAGAAGTTCATATTTTCGATTCCCATTTTTCTCTTATTCTTACAACGTTAAAATAACTCATTTAAGAAGTTTAGTTCAAAACTTTTTCCCGCTTAAAAAGTTTTATTTTTTCTTCTACTTTTACTTTCAAAGCGTGTTTATTTTGTCTTTTCGACTATTATTTTATTTTCTGTGCTGGAAATCTCTTTCTTTATATTCTTCGCTATTCAAAAAGTTCAATGTTTAGGACTGATAGCAGTTGTGGTCACCTCTATTTCACCTTAAAATCTGTTTCAGTTAAACTAACATGTTTGATGGAAATGGAATGTGGATAGAGGATGGGTCCCTCGTCACTGTAACAATAGTGAGATAGTGACTGATAAAGAGAAATGGGAATTGGTCCGCCCTACTAAGAGGTGGTTCTTTCAGTTCAATAGTTACTTTCTGTTACAACAGATTCTCTCCCACCCTCTTCCATGAGTGGAATGTACCAAAGCTGCGTTTGGCTTATTCATTTAGCAGTTTTTAAGTCAGTGTAAAGAGCATAAAATCAAAGCTTTCTCGTTAGAAAATACACGAACAAAAAATTCTGTTTTTTTCCCCCAAAAAATGTCGGGCAAAAGCAATTAAAAGAAAAGCCTTGTCAATTGAAGACAAAATCAAAATTTTGAAAGAAGTTGATAGTAACGCGAAAACAATAAGAGTTGAAATTGCAAAGAAGTTGAACATACCAATGACTACTCTGAATGGAATTGTAACAAAACGAGATCTCATTTTAAACTGTTCTGAAAAATCTCGAAAAATTATAAAGGTGAAAAGAGGAAAATATGAAGTTATGGAAGAAAAGCTATTGATTTGGTTCAAACAAACCAGATCTGCCAATATTCCTATAAGCGGACCTATTCTTAGTGAGAAGGCTGAGGAAATTGCCAAAAAAAATGGAGATTGAATTTACTCCTTCAAATGTATGTATGATAGGATGAAGAAAAGAGCTGGATTGAGTTATAATTCTATAAAAGGCGAGAGTAAAAGTGTTGATCCACAAGAAATCGAGAAGTGGAAGAAAATCTTACCGAATTTGATAACCGGCTATCATCCTAAAGACATTTTCAATATGGATGAGTGTGGACTTTTCTACAATCTTTTACCGGATAAAACATATGCATATAAAGGTGAAAAATGTCACGGAGGTAAAAGAAATAAGGAACGACTTACAATTTTATTGGGTGCCAACATGGATGGTTCTGAGAAGTTGCCAATTTTAGTGGTTGGAAAATCGAAGAAAACCAGATGTTTTCAGAATGTGAAATCGCTGCCTTGTGATTATGAAAGCAACAAGACTGGATGGATGACAATTACAATTTATGAAGCTTACTTGAAAAGACTGAATGATAAAATGAGGAGAGTTAAGAGGAACATCATCATTTTTGTAGACAACTGTGCCGTCCATTCCAAAGACACGAAAAACTTGAGTAATGTAAAAGTCCATTTTCTACGACTGAACTCAACTTCCGTTTTACAGCCTATGGATCAGGAAGTAATTAAAGTGTTTAAGCAGCTTTATAGAAAACAGCTAGTGAAGTGGATGATTGAAAAACTTGACAATACTGGAGAGTTAAAAAAATTGAACGTTTTGGAATCAATTCATTTTATTTTATCTGCATGGGGGTTAATAACCCCATCTGTGATTGCCAATTGTTTTCAAAAAGCGGGATTCTTGGATGGAGAATTAACCGAAGAATATGAATATACAGTAGCACTCAAAAGTATTTTGACAACCTTATATTCTCTCTTATTTTATTTAATATGAAAATGTAAAAGAAAATATATTCCCTATAATTGAGAACTATGACTGCAGCTATTCAAATGTATCAAGTTTCAACTTGTTTGTTTACATTCGTCGCCACCGAAGAAATATGACTCCTCCTTAGCTCAAAAGTATTTGACAATTAGTTTGCATTTAATTGTTGAAGGTGTCAGTGGCGCTATAGCTTCGATTAGTATTTATAGACTTATTGTGATTATTTTTAAATGCCGAAATGTAAAAAATATTGAAGTGATTCTAGAAAAGCCGCTGAAAATGCACTTAAGAAAGGTAGACTGCAAGCAGAATTAGCTCGTTCTTTTAACGTTTCTCGGCAACTTGTTATTACATGGAATAAAGATTTTAATAAACAGAAATACATCGAAAATAAGCCTCAAAGTGGCCATCCAAAAAAACAACTTGCAATGTTGACTGTATTATAAAAATGATATCTACAAGTGATTGTCGTAAGTCCGCTGTAATAATAAAAAATGAATTGAAAGAAAATTACGGCATAGACATACACGTTTCATTTGTCAAATGATGCCTAAACCTCTATGGTTTACATGGCAGAAGACCAGCAAAAACACGTTTCTAATCTACTCAGAATAGGAAGGCTAGAGTTGCATTTGTAAAACGGCATAACCCTTCCAGGGGCAAAGCAATGCTATTGCTGAAGTGTTGAAATTAATGACTGACACCAGAATTTTGGTTAAAAAAAATTCGGTTTATTATGCGTGTGAAGTATAGCTTTTTCTTAATTAAAAATAAATTTGTTTTCAAATTCCGGTGTGAATCATTAATTTCAACACTTTTGCAATGGAATTGCTTTGCCCCTGAAAGGGTTATGCCGTTTTACAAATGCAACTCTAGCCTTCCTATTAGTAGATAACAAACGTGTTTTTGCTGGTCTTCTACCATGTAAACCATAAAGGTTTAGGCGTCGTTTGACTGATGAAACGTGCATGTCTATGCCGTAATTTTCTTTCAATTCATTTTTTATTATTACAGCGGACTTACGACAATCACTTGTAGATATCATTTTTATAATATAGTCAATATTTCAAGTTGTGTTTTTCAGATGACTGCTTTGAGGCTTATTTTTGATGTATTTATGTTTATTAAAAACTTTATTCCATGTAATAACACTGTTGTGAAATGACTGTTTTCCTTATAACTATTGCCTGAAAATGGCAGCACCAAAACTGATTTAGACTATATTTACAGTTTGCAGTTCTTTTAATTTTGAGTTTGTCTTATATCTTTCTTTATATCTTTTGTATATGTGTGCAAATTGTATCATTAATGTTTCTTAATTTCTGTTTCAGTGTAGATTTAATAATTATTAATATTCTGTTAAATTATTCCTTGGTATGTGATAATTGTGTATTATTTGAGATATTATTTTGATTCCTGCCTGGTAGATGGCGTGGCGAGCCCAGGAATCATGTTTTAGAAATGTACGTGTTTTTTTCTGCTAGCTCGCAGAATGTAGTAGTAAGATGGCTGTTCGGAGAAGTTTGTTTAGAGAATGTAGACAGTTAAAAATGTGAAGGTGAAAATATACATGGGGCGAAGATTTGTGTGTAAGTCCCCGTTGTAGTGTAAACTAACCAATATTTAATACACATAGTTCGAATATATAAACATTTGTGCTAGTTTATTTGTGACTGTTCGTGTTTATTTCTTCTGAAGACCGATGCCGGCTACCCACATAAGACGTAAGTACTATTTTCATTGTCTGATTAATTTTCTTTATGTGCAAGTGGAAGAAGTGTTGGAGTGTTATTTAAAGTAATAGTTCCAGTATTAAAAATAGAGAGTTGGCCCATTTTCCCTCAATATAAAACTGGTAGTTTTATCTAGTTTAAATAAAATGTTTAGAATAGTAGCCTTAGTATAATTTTCAGTTTCGTTTTTCGCTATTGTTCTATCATTAGTGGTGCCCGATTACAGGGACTGGGTTATTCTATTATTGTTCTTAAGTGTTCTTAGGCTCTCTATGTATTTTTAAGGTACTTTATTTACTGAATTTGTTTATTTGTGATATTTTTTATAAAAGATTTTTTGAAGAGTATTATTGTATTATTTTTGTATTATTATTATGGAAGCTTTAAAACTCAAAAGAACCGGCGTTCGCTCGTCTTTCACACGCACAGCAAATATTCTGAAAACAGAACTTGTAAAGGATGATTGTGACGTAAATTTAATTAAAGATAAATATGCAAAATTACAAAACATACAAGCGGAATTAAATGATTTAGATAATAGAATTTTAGATATGATAACCGCTGATGGGACGGCCGCGGGACAAATTGTTTCCAATGAAATAGAAAACAGAGAAGCTTATTCGGATGATTTCATCACGCTGACTCGTCAGTTTAATGAAAAATTTATAATCACAGAGGCGAGGCCAGACGGTGAGTTCAGCGTTACGGGCAATAAGATGAAATCTTATAAGCTTCCGAAAATAGAATTAAAGAAATTCGATGGAGAATTAATTAATTGGCTGCCGTTCTGGTCCCAGTTTCAAAAAATTCACGAAGACCCAGATTTACATGACAGTGATAAATTTTCCTATTTAGTACAAAGTATGAAAATAGGGTCACGCGCTAAGGAATTTATCGATAGTTACCCGATTACTTCTGATAATTATAAAAATGCAGTTGCGGCGCTGACAGAACGTTTTGGGAAGCCCGATTTATTGATCGAAGTTTATGTAAGGGAGTTGATTAAATTAATTATTTCGAATGTAAAAGCTGACAATAGAAATAAATTGCCCCTTGATAAGCTGTACGATAAAATTGAAGCCCAGTTGAGGGCTCTAGATTCATTAGGCCTAAAATCGAGTGAAAACACATCGTGGTTATATCCGATGGTTGAGTCTAGCCTAACAGAGGATGTCCTGAAAGCGTGGCAGAAGTTCATTTTTCAATCAACCCGAGGGAACAGATCTCTCTCGCCTCAATAATTTAATGAAATTCTTAAAAGCGGAAGTTGAGGGTGAAGAGCGATTAAAACTAGAACGCAGTGGTTTTGAAAATAACAATCATAGGGAAATATATCATGAAAAAGTAAGAGGTGAGGTAAGGGATAAATTCAAAAGACACAATATTCCTACTGCATCAAATTTCCTAACGATTAAAGAGCGTTCGTGCATTTTTTGTGATAAAAACCATGAGAGCAAAAATTGTTACGAAGCCCGTTTATTAACTTTAGAGGAAAAAATCGCTAAAGTTAAAGAGAAGAGGTGTTGTCTAAAATGTTTAGAGCCTAATCATGTCACCAAATTTTGTAAGCAATTTGTGCATTGCTATTCTTGTGGCAGACCTCATTTGATTTCACTTTGCCCAGAAATGCATAAAAAAGGGGAACCACCGAAGGAAAAGGCGGTAACAGAGCATGCACAAATGACCGCTGCCAGGCAAACTTGCACCACGGAAGTAGCATTAATGACTTTGCAGGTAAAAGTCGCGGGTGCGAATAAAGTGAAAAAAGTCAGAGTACTTCTAGATTGCGGTTCGCAAAAGTCATATATTTTAGAGTCTTTGGCAGTCGAGTTGGCTTTACCAATTATTTCTAAAGAAAGCATAGCTCATACTTTATTTGGGGGTGCTAGAACTGCTCCGAAGTTGCATAACAAATATCGTGTAAAAGTATGCTCACTAAATCAAAAGAAATATCCAGATTTAGAGTTTGATTTTTTGGACCAAGACGTAATCTGCGGTGACATTCCGCGTTTACCTAGAGGACCAATTTTAAGGGAATTGAAACGTAATAAAATTTGGTTATCTGATATGGTTGCAGATCATCCTAAAATTGAGATGCTTATAGGTAGTGATATATATGGGAAAATTCTCACGGGTCTAGTTAAGCAATTAAAAGGAGGATTGACCGCAGTTTGTACAAAGTTGGGTTGGGCCGTTTGTGGTGCGTTGGATGATTTTTCTCCTCCTAAAGAGCAAGGGGCTACAACTTTGTGTACGAATTTGGCTATCAGAGATTTGAAAATTTCCGATCTTTGGGATTTAGAAACAATCGGAATATTAGATACGCCACAAAATTTGACTAAGGCTGCGGAAGAAGAAATGGCCCGGGAACAATTCTTAGATTCTCTTTCTCGAAACGAAGAGGGTCGTTACTGTGTAGGTTTACCATGGTTGGGAACCAATGTGGAGTTACCATTAAATCGTCATGTAGCCGAAAAGAGGCTTTTCAGTGTTTCCCGAAAACTTAAATCTTTGAATAAATTTGAGGAATATAATAGGGTTTTTGACGAATGGATGGAAGAGGGTGTAATTGAGGTAGTACCAGATGCAGAACTAGAGAGGAAAGGGCATTATCTTCCCCACCACCCAGTGTTTAAACCAGATAGTGCCACAACTAAGATAAGACCTGTTTTCGATGCGTCATGCAAAGTGGGTAGAGCTCCCTCTCTCAATGACTGTTTATTTAAAGGACCAAATTTAATTGAAGAAATTCCTTCTATTTTGTTGAGATTTAGGGAAAAATGCATTGGGGTAACTTCCGATGTTAGACATGCATTTTTGCAAATAGAATTAAGAAAAGAAGATAGGGATTTTTTGAGATTTTTATGGTGGGAGAGAGAAAATGTTATAAAAGTATTCCGCTATACTAGGGTAGTTTTTGGGGTTACCTCCAGCCCATTTGTCACAGGTGCCACCCGAAAAGAGGTTTTTGGCTCAGAAACTAGATAAATCTTTATACATAGATAATTGCGTAACATCCGTTGATAATCAGCAAGAACTCGAAGACTTTATAAAATATTCTACCCAGGTTCTCGTCGAAGCGAAGATGGAACTACGCATGTGGACCTATAATTCAGTAGGGACAGATATCAGTGCAATGTCACATGTTTTGGGTACAGAATCAGTGTTACAGGATCCGGTATCAGTTTTAGGAATTATGTGGGACAGGAACGAAGATAACCTGCATATTAGTATTAAGACTTCACCGATTTCAGAGAATTTGTCAAAAAGAGAGATTTTGTCCCTAACGCAGACTATTTTTGACCCATTAGGTTTCCTGACACCTGTTTTATTGTCTGCAAAGTTATTGCTTCAGGAAATTTGGACTATAAAAGTAGATTGGGATGCCCCTTTACCTGAAGAAATTAAAGTTAAATTCTTAAAGTGGTATAATAATTTGGGTATACTCACTGATTTGAAATTGCCGCGGCGCATAGGTTTTGGAGATAGGAGTTCCTGGTCACTCCATGTTTTTTGTGACGCAAGCCAACACGCCTATGCGATCATTAATTTTTTGAGATGTGAACATAAAGGGGAAATAGTCGTAAGTTTAGTTATGGGTAAAGCGAGAGTCGCACCATTAAAAAAGGTTACAATCCCGAGACTAGAACTTATGGCGTGCGTCTTTCTAAATATGCTACAGAAGCTCTTTCGCTACAGGACTGCCAAAATATTTTTGGACCGATTCCACCACTGCGTTATCCTGGATTAAAAGAAATGATAGTTGGGGAACTTTCGTGGGCAATCGGGGGAAGGAAATTTGCGCTGTCACAGAAGTAAATCAGTGGTCTTACGTTCCGAGCCAATTTAATCCGGCAGATTTGCCTTCTCGCGGCTGCTCCCCTCGTCGGTTTATGGAATGTAAATGGTGGTATGGGCCTAACTGGCTAAAAGAGCATAGCGACAACTGGCCAAAGCTAGAAATAGAGCCAGATGAGACTTTAGTTTTTTCTGAACGCAAGAAAGGAGTAACCGTAAATTTAAGTTTAAATATTATAAAGGATAAAGAGATTAAATGGTATGAGAGATTCTCTAAATTTTCAAAGATGATAAGGGTTTTAAGTTGGGTAAAAAGGTTTATCAGTAATTCTTTAAAACGTAACATTAATAAAGAACCATTTCTATCTGCTTATGAAATTCAAGAAGCTAAAAACACACTTCTTTCACTTGTTCAGACGGAGAGTTTCTCAGAGACTGGAGATTCAGTTCATGGTCTCCTGACGGAGAGAGATCAGAGGGGCCTACTTAGAGTAAAGACAAAAATCATAGAACGTGATGATCATTACGCTTTTAGATATCCTGTTTTGCTACCTTCCAAACATTATATTGTCCACTGTCTAATAAGAGATTATCACTTGAAAAATTCTCATGCTGCTATTCAGACTCTTATGGTCATATTACGTGAAGAGTATTGGATCATAGTCGCTAGATGAACTATTAGATCAGTAATAAAGAAATGCGTACCATGTCAAAGATTTACAGTAAAGCCGCCAACTACTGCACCCATCCAATTGCCAGTGGACAGGGTTCGTGATGCTTTTTGTTTTGAAATAACAGGAATCGATTTATGTGGCCCTCTGATTCTCAAAAATAAAGTAAAAGCGTGGGTAGTTCTTTTTACGTGTGCTGTGTACCGATGTATACATTTAGAATTTGTCACTTCTATAAGCACCGAGTACTTTATACAAGCTCTTCGTTGATTTATTGCCCGGAGAGGCCGCCCTTCTGTTGTGTACATGGACAACGGTACCAATTTTGTAGGAACGTCCACAGCATTGAAGAAAATTGACTGGGAGAAGGTAGTCTCTCATGAAACTTTAAGTCCCATAAAATGGAAATTTATTCCGCCTACTGCTGCATGGTGGGGCGGATGGTGGGAGCGACTAATCCGCACCACCAAAAATCTACTAGTCAGAGTGCTAGGGCAAGCCTCAGTAAATTATGAGGAACTGCTCACAATTATTTGTGACGCCGAAGATGTTATCAACTGTAGACCACTCACTTACGTTTCAAACGATACGGAAGATCTTGCACCATTGACTCCGTCCATGTTTTTATGCGATCTTCGAACATCAGGTGTAGTGGATTTGGACTTCGTCGATAACAACAAACTGTTTGTTCGCCAACGTCGATGTCAAGAACTTCGTGAACAATTTCGGATGAGGTTTCGCCAAGAATATCTTAGCCAATTGGCACAAAAACATGGTCAAAAGGACTGTGATATCCACGAAGGTGACATTGTGCTTATCGGTTCAGAAAACACCAAATGCATCAACTGGCCAATCGCTCGAGTACAAGAACCATGTACGGGTCGAGACGGACGTGTAAGAGTAGTTAAAGTTAAGACAAAAAATGACACATTAGTGCGGCCTGTGCGCAAGCTTTATCCTCTAGAAGTGTGCTCCTGTACTAAAGATACAGAAATCAGTTTTTGATTTGACTCTCACCAAATCAAAAGGGGGGAGTGTTGTGAAATGACTGTTTTCCTTATAACTATTGCCTGAAGATGGCAGCACCAAAACTGATTTAGACTATATTTACAGTTTGCAGTTCTTTTAATTTTGAGTTTGTCTTATATCTTTCTTTATATCTTTTGTATATGCGTGCAAATTGTATCATTAATGTTTCTTAATTTCTGTTTAGTGTAGATTTAATAATTATTAATATTCTGTTAAATTATTCCTTGGTATGTGATAATTGTGTATTATTTGAGATATTATTTTGATTCCTGCCTGGTAGATGGCGTGGCGAGTCCAGGAATCATGTTTTAGAAATGTACGTGTTTTTTTCTGCTAGCTCGCAGAATGTAGTAGTAAGATGGCTGTTCGGAGAAGTTTGTTTAGAGAATGTAGACAGTTAAAAATGTGAAGGTGAAAATATACATGGGGCGAAGATTTGTGTGTAAGTCCCCGTTGTAGTGTAAACTAACCAATATTTAATACACATAGTTCGAATATATAAACATTTGTGCTAGTTTATTTGTGACTGTTCGTGTTTATTTCTTCTGAAGACCGATGCCGGCTACCCACGTAAGACGTAAGTACTATTTTCATTGTCTGATTAATTTTCTTTATGTGCAAGTGGAAGTGTTGGAGTGTTATTTAAAGTAATAGTTCCAGTATTAAAAATAGAGAGTTGGCCCATTTTCCCTCAATATAAAACTGGTAGTTTTATCTAGTTTAAATAAAATGTTTAGAACAGTAGCCTTAGTATAATTTTCAGTTTCGTTTTTCGCTATTGTTCTATCAAACACGTTGCCGAGACACGTTAAAAGAACGAGCTAGTTCTGCTTGCAGTCCACCTTTCTTAAGGGCATTTACAGCGGCTTTTCTAGAATCACTTCAATATTTTTTTACTTTTCGGCATTCCTGATCCTTAAAAATAATCACAATAAGTCAATAAAAACACTAATCGAAGCTATAGCTGCCACTGACGCCTTCAACAATTAAATGCAAACTAATTGTCAAAATACTTTTGAGCTAAGGCGGAGTCATATTTCTTCGGTGGCGACGAATGTAAACAAACAAGTTGAAACTTGATACATTTCAATAACTGCTGTCACAGTCTTCTCAATTATAGGGAATATATTTTCTTTTACATTTTTATATTAATTAAAATAAGAGAGAATATAAGGTTGTCAAAATACTTTTGAGCGCTACTGTAATATTGAGGATGATTGGAAGACTCTTCAAAGACAGACGGATTTCACTGCATCGTTTGAGGAGTATGTGTCGGTAGATGATGAAGTAGTATAGTACCATGTGAAATGCCTACAGTGGATGGTGACAGTAGATGAAGAAATGAGTGAAACTGAGGAAGCTGTGGAAATGCCTAGATTTTCGGAAGCTGTAAAAGGATTAGAAACCTTTTGGCATTTTATCGAAAGTGTCAAAAATGTGCCTGAAGAAGTTTTCAAAAGCTTAAGACAATTAGACTGTTATCAATTAAAAGTTGTCGAAAAAAAACCAGACAAAAAACTATAACCGATTTTATTTTTTGCAAAAACATATCAAATGACTCTTAAAGAGAAATTTCTTGTCTTCGATTAAATAAAGAGTTTCTAAGGTAATTATGTGTTTTTACATTATTAGCTAATTTTTTAAGTGTGCAAACTAATTTAAATTTCTTAAGAAAACTCAATTTTATAGAAAGTACTCTTTGTATTATTGTACTAAGATAAAATAAACCCTCTACTAAATATCAATACTTAAACTACTGACTTTTTTAAAAAATGCTAATTTTCAAGTTTAAGAAGTTTTCTCCTTCTATTCCCTTGGGAAACTTCTTAAGCGGGTTTCACTGTATTAGGCCGAATACCAAATATTTGGCTGACCAAATTCCTTTAGATTTCACAATAAGGGTGCTAAAAAGTTAAATTTTACATGATATTTAAAACAGTATACTTTTATTTTGATAAACAAAACCTTTTCACAAGTATAATTATTAAGATGGAGCTTGGTGCAATATAATAAAAATGTAAAAATATCAACGTTAAAAGCACCAATAATTTTAAATTTTAAGCATATCGGTTTCGGTAGCATATGAGCACTGACGACTGTATGCTATAATGTTACCGTAACTGGTATGCTTAAAATTTAAAATTATTGGTGCTTTTAACGTCGATATCTTTACATTTTTATTCTTTTTACAAGTAAATTGTACAAAAAAAAAAAAAAAAAAAAAAAAAAAAAAAATGCTTTGAGATAGTTTTTAATTAAAAAAGGTTTTAAAAACTATTTTAAATTTCATGGCTTTTTCTGTGCATTAAAAGAATTGAATAAAATTTTCTTACATTCTAAAACAGACATTTTAAAATCAAAGAGAAATTTTGAAGGAAATGGAAGAAAAAAATTGATAGTCAAATAAGCAGTGTTTCTTATTTAATTTATCGGAAAGGAACTAAAGTGAAAAAAAAAAATAATAAAAATAACAATACAGTCTATTTGAATGGTGGGGGAACAGCAAAAATAATGTTCCTGTTCCTCTTGATTTAGCAAGGAAGTTTCTAATGCACCAAAGGGCAGTGTCTGGAATGGGTGGTCCATTTCAGAGGATGTAAAAAACATAAAAGTTTCTCCTAAAATCTTGTAACTAATTTTCAGGATAGATAATGTGGCCAAGACAAACACTTTTTGAATAAGAGACATCTCAATCTAGTTATTCCATCAAAAATACCGGGTGTGTCCCTACAAGCCAAAACTGAATTTTTGTTCACAACTTTAGCAATAATGAAGATATTTTAGGGAGATTTGAATCACGTTAATTTTGCTTGTATAAAGTGTGGTGATTTCATTTAAAGTGATTATATTTTGGCCACAGACCCAGTACACTACTCCCTTAATATAAATGCCTCTCACATTTTTTTCAAAAATGAAAGTCAGCTAATGTTGATAGATGGCGACTATTTGAGGTATGTCAATGCAGTATTTACATGGGCTCCTCCCATAGGCCTTTTAAAGCTACTGCTTTTCTTATTTTTTTGCAGTGATTAGTGCTTTTTTAAATAGAAAGTTCATTTGTGAATGAAAATTAATATATTCTTTATAAATTGCCACACTTCTGTGTGCCTTATTGCAGTTCATCTAGTAGAATAAAGGGAAATATTTGAAATATTCAAATAAAGAGCATTTTTTAAGTCACACAATTTGTTAAAAATCTATTTACTTTCTGTCTTCAATGTTATTATTAAATTGCATTTATTGAAATAATGAAACTAACACACTGTTTTAAAAAGCACAAGAAATAGATTATTTACCAGATAATGTTCAGGAACTTGCATTTGTACAACATTAATTCCTATGAAAATCGTTATTAATGGTTAATTCTCTTAAGTGACAGTCTTTAAACAGCAAATAATGTAAAAGCATTTTCTTTTATTTAAAAATGATTCATTTCTAATTATTCTGAATATCTTTATTAATTGACAGTTAAAAGTAGAAGTTGTTTAATATTTTATAAAGACTTTTTTTTAAGTATTTGGTTTGGATGAACATTTTGATATTCGCCCAAGCCGAAAATCTGACATTTGGCTTAACTGAATATTTGGTAGATGGCTGAATACCAAATATTCGGCGCATTCCTACTCTCAACGGCACCTTTCATTAAAGAATATGAATATTTTCTATATAAAAAATATATTTCTGGAAGTCATAAAATTGCATATTTTCAAGATTTTCTATTTTTTTTTTCTGATAATTTTGAGTCACTTATAAAAGCAAACAAAATTCAATCTTTTTGCCCAATATAGTAAATTTACCCCTCTTTTCAATAAAGTTTATTCAGAATTCGTACAGTGACTTAAAAACTTTTCATGATTAAAAAAAAAGTATTTCACCAAAAATGAGAAATTTTTTACTCATCTGATATCTATTTGATGCCATCCAATCATCAAGCCAACCATCCAATCTTATTTTTTATACCCTTGTATGGAACAAACTTTTAGGAATAAAATAATAAAAATATGAATTTGAATATTCATTCAAAATTAGAATTTAAATAAACATAAAGGTTTATTAATAAATAAATTAATTGATAAGTAAATTGATAATTTACTTCATGGAGTTTTACATTTTGTTTCACTTATTTGGTGATTTTATAAGAATAAATTAATAAATATTTGTTTTAAAACTAGAATTTTTGACAAATATTTGATGCTTAAAATTTAACTAAGCAAAATAATAATTACATTTAATTGGTACATTATTTTTACAAATTAAACATTTATTTTGACAATTGTATTTTTTCTGCAAAACAATGGCTGTTGCTTTGGCAATGATCAATGTTTGGCTGACATTGATTGAAGCCAAAAAGCATTACAAAATGTGCCAATTTGCACATGCTTTTATTTACTTGATTTTTTTTCTTCTCTTAATTTGAAATAGGCTATTATATGAATTAAAAAAAAAAAAAAAAAAAAAAAGGATACATTTCTGATGACCAAATGAAGTTCTGAATCCTTTGTAAGTGCGAGATAAGAAATTAAGTCATGTGACTTTTTTACAGTTGAAAATTTAATGTTAGTTTCTTTTTTTGCAAGGATATTTTTAATTATTAAATACCATGAGATAATTACGCGAATACAAATTGCTTTCTTAGATAAGATTTTGAATTCAACTTGTAAAAACAGAATAGACTCCAGTAGACTCATTTTGAAATATGTGATGTCAACTCATATTCTTCTGAATTTAATTTCTACTCAGAATGAATTTCTGTATTTTTATTTTTTATTCTACAATCTTTAATTTATTTCAATTTTGGTTTACTTTCCTGGAGCAGCTAGAGAGCGCCTGGAAAATGCAGATGCAGAGAGAGGCCTTACAGTTTCACAGACCACCGGTTTGAACAGCTATATTAAATCTTTAGAGGTGTGTCCTATACAATTTCTATCATATAAAAATAAAACAAACTAAAATATCCAGATATCTCAAATTACTTTGATAAGGCAACAACTTCTAATGCTTAACAATATGATTGATATGCTGAAATGGAAAGTTTTTATTTTAAACTAGTATAATAAAGTTTTAATTGTATTAGATGGAAAATGACAAATTTTTCTGAAAAATCAATTGCTCATAAAAATTAGAAGCAATTTATATTATTAAAAAAGGAATACCTACAAAATAACATTTAACTTACTTTGATATGGTCCTCTCTAGCTTTAAGCACTTTCAATCTAGCTTGATTCAGCATATTTGAACTTTGACTATAAAATATACATTAAGATAGTAAGTTCACTGTTAAATAAAAACAGTTATAAAATGAAATAAAAAAGGGGAAAACCTACATTTTTCTTTGAAGTTCAACTTGTTTTTCTTTTTTGTCAAAATACTCCATAATTTTTAACCTTTGTTCTTGAACCAATCTACCTTTTTCAATATTAAATTCTTCTTCAGCCTATTTAAAAAATACTGATATGAAATTACATTTAATCCCAAAAAATAAATAACTATACAAAAAAAAAAAAAAAAAAAAAACCTTGTTTGATGATTTGAAATTTTAATTAATGAAAAACAACTTGAGATATTCATAACTTGTAACATTTAATTGCATAACTTATACAGTGCTTGAAATTCAATTTCTTCTAGGAGGGGAGTCTCCCTCCCAACACTTAAAAATGGAGGGGAGCTGAGCTGTTTGGGAGGGAGGAAAAAAAAAATCTTTAAAACCCACTGTTATTTTGTGTGCCATTTAAAGAATTGCATTAATACAAACATGTCAAAATAGCATTGAAACAATTTAAATCAACAACTCAGAATAATTATGTAAAATGTTTTTTAATTTAAAAAAGGAAGTTAAGTCAAGTTCCTATACAGTATTTTTAACTTTCACCAAATGTCATGAGTCTTTAACAATGGGGTTGTTCAATGAATTTCTGAATTTGAATTTTATTCGATTTTCGGCCCTCCTGAATCCTTTTTCAGAAGGTAAACTTGTCACAGACAGCACAAGAGCAACATTTATAAATTCTTAAATTATCGGTTATAGGGGGCTGGTCACTCAGCTTCCCATTTTCCCTCACTAATGTAAAGTCTATGGGCATTGGATGCATTCGTATATTTAAAATATCTTCTCGGGAAATTAATATTTTTAACTTCTATTTTCTGTGTACACTTCCTAAAAGATGTCTCTTTTTTTTTTAGTCCTCAAAATATTTCTAAAGTATTGACTTAATTTTATAGGAAGTGTTGAAATCTTACTCAAAGTTCGTCTGCTTTTAACACATAAAATATTAAATTCAGCATAGATTTTAGAAATATTTTGAAAACTAAGAAAAAAAGAGACATCCTTTAAGAAGAGTACATAGAAAAAAGATGTTAAAAATATGAATTTCCTGAGAAGATATTTTAAATATTTGAATGCATCAAAAGTCCATAGATTTAACATTACGGAGGAGAATTCCGAAGCTGAGTGACCAGCCACCTTAAAAAATTTCAGAAAAGTTTGCAATACCTGAGATGCCTATCATTTTTAATTATTTACATGAACAATGTACCGTATTTTCCTGCGTATAATCCGCAACCACAATTTTTAGCCCTTAAAAAATTTCAGCAGATAATCCGCACCATCATATAATACGCAGATTATCCATTGTTTTCAACATTCCAAAGTACTACTAATAAACCACCTCCCTATTTATTTAGTTGCTCTATTTCAATGATAAATGTAATAAAATAACTGCAAATAAAATAAAAATAAAATAATTAAAAGTAAAAAAATACAAATAGTTTTTTTCATTGAATCTTATATCTAAAACGGCTTCGCATTATCTGGCACGGGTCAACTACACAATAGAATTTTCCCCATCTCCAAACGGTCTGTCGGGGCTCAGATGATAAGGAAATATTTTCTTCTTTGCACTGGCCTGCTATTGATGCATACAGGAATCCATTTTGTTGCCTAAGTGGAAGCATAGCTATAGAATGACTATAAAAAAAAAGATTTATGATTTATGCACGCGAGAGGAAAGGCGCGAATAAAACACTTAAGTGGAATATTTACGTAGCTTGTGCGTTCTTAAAATGCAGTTACATTTTTCTTTTTTCAATTTTAAGCCTTCGTGAATGTTTCAAAATGTATAATAGAATGATTTTTAACCCCTAAAATATCGAATTTTAAATTTAAGAATTTCTTACAATACATATTTATGAATAAGATTATTAAGTTTTAACATCTATCATTGTTTTTCAGTTATACATAAATATTTTTCAACATCAAAGTTAATCAACGCAGTATTTAACTGAGATTTTAATTCCCATCAGCAGTATTTGTTTTCTATTTAAAATAAATCTACGTTTTTTTTATTATTATTTATTTATTTATTTAAGTATAGCGCGGCAGCGCAATACTTATTTATTTCCAGTGTCACTTCTCAATGTTAATTTAACATAGAAAAGCCTATGGAGATGATAACTTTTTCATTTTTTCTTCCCACCTTTTTGTCCCTGATGCCACTCATTTTTTATTCTTTACTAATTCTAATAATATTATAAAGTTAAAGTTTAAAAACGATTGCTTGACGTCAGGGTCAAAACGAATGGCAAAATACCTTTGCATATGAGTGAATTATAACCCAGAGAGAAAGAAGGGCCAATTTTTTTGTATATTATTCAAATATTTTTCTTAATTCCAGATTTCACTTTTTTCATTGAGAATCAACGGGCATTTTTAATAGAAAATGTAACATTTTTTCTTCATTGTTGCAAAAATTTCAAAAGCCGTAATAATAATTTATTTGGTTTTAGTAGAAAGATTCCCACGTGAGAAATTTTAATTGAAATAGTTTTTTTTTTTCAAAAATTAAAAAGGTGAATATGGCGTCATAGTGGAAAAAAAAAGGATATTTTCAGAATACGTTTTTGCTTTGGTCAAGTTTATATTTTAGTAAAAGGTTTCTAATGGATAGCTATTTTTACGAAGGTAGCGAACTTAGTGATGAATCACATAACTTAAATTTTAAAATGTATCTTTTTTTTTCGAGATGAGAACTATTTATACCCCGAGTTAAACTTAGGTAATAATTTTCTGATGTGTTTACATCACCCTTTGGGAGAGAATAAAGTTTAAAAATTCAAGTAAAATTTTTATTTTTTTTATTTTTTACTGTATCACAACTATAATATTGTTAAATATTAGCAGTAAGGATTCAACAGAATTTACATTTACATTCATAGCTTTCCTGAGTGGGAAATAGGGTATCTAAATTTAAGTGAAGTTAATTGTTTATGTTTTGATTATAGATTTACGTTCAGATTGGAAGTTTTTGTCCAAACTACCGCAACCTGCATTACTACAGTGGTGAAACATTTTGAATTACACATTGGTAAACTGCATCCCACATTGTGATGCAATACCGCATACATCAAAGCCTGATGATGATACTCTGTACTAATTTTGAAATGCGTTCGTCTGAGTGCTGTAGTCATTAAAAAATTTGACATATTAAACAAAAACATAATTTGAAGAACAAATTAAAAAAACAAAATTTATTTCCTACATTGTTTAAGCCCGAGAAGGGACATATATTAAGTTATTTCATTCAATTAGTTCTACATTTAATGTTAAATTTTTGTAACAAATTAGTTAAGCCAATTGAAGATTAAAAAATAAAAATAAAATTCGTACAATATGATACTTAAAACATCCTAAAAACTTAGATTCCCTTCAAATGAAATCGAAATAAATCTTGGACTTTTTTTAAAGTTTTGTATTTTGCATGCATCTTATCATTTTATGCACAATTTTCATAAACATAATACTAAATCTGCAATACAAATATTTTCAATTAAAAATGGAAGAAGTCTAAGATTTATTTCGATTTCATTTGAACGGAATCTAAGTTTTTAGGATGTTTTAGTTATCATATTGTATGAATTTTATTTTTATTTTTTAATCTTCAATTGCCTTAACTAATTTGTTACAAAAATTTAACATTAAATGTAGAACTAATTGAATGAAATAACTTAATATCTGTCCCTTCTCGGGCTTAAACAATGTAGGAAATAAATTTTGTTTTTTTAATTTGTTCTTCAAATTATGTTTTTGTTTAATTTTATATATATACATACACAGACACACACATATATATATATATATATAAATGAATACTTTTTCATTTTTTAAGGGGGGGAGGGGGGTATCTTTAAAAATTTTAATGTCATCTAATCCTCCACTCCCCTGCACAGAGTTTAAAATTATGAATTTTTCTTTCTTTTTTGACCATTGGCTTCTTTGTAATGACAATAAGTATCCGCGTAAAATTTTCCTTATTCACAAAACTTAAAATATTTAAAATATTTTTCTCTTTTCTTGTTTCTTTCAAGTGTTAAGTTGTGCAAAAATAAATAAATGACTTACCCTTCTCCCAAATAAAAAAATAAATTAATAAATAAAATATAAAAATAATTTTAAAATTTTATAAGTCCCAAAATTTTTAGATTATTATACTGTATTTGTTATTCATTAGAATCGTTGATGTTAATTCTCTCTCATCCCCCCAGCAAATAGAGAATAGTTAATAGCTGATATTAATACAAAAAATTCCTTTTTTCAGCTTTTGTAGTCTTAAACCCTGTAAAAGAAAGGGAACACATTTTCTAATTTCATTGTAAGTTTCACACCTTTGTTTAAAATAAGCTATCTAAATCTGCAAAAATATGTTACCAATTTTCCTTTATAAATGTGTGAAATTTAAATAGCAAGATTATTTTCCTTTATAATAAAAAAAAAAATACTCCGCATTCGTAATGCTTATTCTTTAGATATTATTTTTTCCGTCATTACTCAGCAAATTTAGATAAAACATTAATTATTTTATCAAAGTCAATATTTTTAATAAATATTTCTTTATTAAACTGGGCTAACGACTAATTATTGCCAAATGATAATTTAAAATACTTTTACTGCTTTAAAAAAACATAAATTTCACATTTTTTCTTTAATCGTTTAAACAAACAAATCTTAAAATCCCTTTTTATGAAATTTTCATTATACTAATATTTTCAATAAACAGTATAGTGCAATACAAAAAGGACAAAATTTTAGTTTTATTTAACCTTTTGCTCTTCTTTGTGGAGTGTAACTTGCCATTTTTTTTAAAAATCTCTGCTACTAGGTGTGCGAAGGGTTAATGCAACAATAGCTTGGCTTTTTTTTTTCACCCATCAGTACCCCCCCCCCCCCCCAAAAAAAAAAAAAAGAGAGAGAGAGAATTTGGTTCAAAAATCAAGACAGTGTTCTTAAAGAAATTGTTATTCTTGTTCTAGTGATTATTTTCCTTTTTTTTATCTATAATATTTTACATGTTTTCTTATCATGTTTTGAATAATTTAAAGTTTTTTTTAAATATTATTTTATGCTAAAATCTTCCCAGATTACCCTAACCCCCCCCCCCCCCCCACACACACACACACAGACAGAGAGAGAGAGAGACTAGATATTTTTTAAACCCTTGGATGCTTTCAATAAAACTCACATGCGGGCAGTATTGAATTCAGACACTTTTATCCGGGAGAGATTTCTGTGGCTCCGGGGAGTGGGGTTATAGAGTTCCGGGGGGAAAATTGCTCCCGGACCACCCCCTGAATTTAACCAATTCAACACTGCATGCGGGTTTTTAACGTTTTCCAACTTAGTTGAAAGTAGATTATTAAATAGGCACGAGAAGCATGTGCTTCCCTTACAAAGTTTTGAAGGGTTCAAAATTGAGAAAACAGGGGGACCCAAATTTTATATTGAATTAATTCGATTCCAAAATTTTATCTATTTTTTCTTTCAAATTAGTAACTCGTTTGTATATGTTTTTTTGTTTTGTAAAAATACCTTTTCATATTAAGTTTTCGAGATTTAATTAAGATTGCAATTCACTTCTTATTTAATCAAAAATATAGAGTATGTCACTAAGCCGAAGTCTTATTTTTATTCCACATTTTAAAGCCTTATAGAAGAACAATTTTTAATCTTTTATTATCAATAACTTAAAATGGAAATAAATCTTCGCTTATCTTAAATGCATAAATTCTGCGGATTTCAATATTCAAAATTATTGAAAGAAAATTTAAAGATTGTACGCATTCTAAATGTCCCGTAATATACGCAACAACTGTCGTGACGTTGTTAATAATAAAGTAGCTCTTGTAAAGATAATTTAAACAAACCTACTTTATTATATATGAACTATAATAACTCGAGAAGTACTAAAAATTTCTTTGTCTTACATCCAGGCAACACTCAGCTAGTTACTCCATACTTTGGACTCAAGAAAAAAAAAAAGTAGCTTGAATATTTTATTCATCTTTCAATTATACCTTTATTAGTTTCAATTCAAGAATAACATTTTCAATAATCAATTTTTCCTATGTTTTCCATATGTTATTCAAGTTATTAAAAAATGACTCATTTTTTCATTCAAGAAATTCCTTATATTAGTATAATTTTTTTTTCTATTATAAGGAATTTTTTGAATGAAAAAAATATGTCATGTTTTTAATAACTTGAAAGTTGTTTTGTCCTTTGAACTATAAAGGACAAAATATAAGTATAAAATACAGGCATTACAAAAGGCAGTTATTTCTGTCGATAAAAATTATCTAAAAAAATATTCATCAGTTAAATGCAGCATTTAATGTTATTAAACTAAAGAGAGAAAAACAAAGGCCGCACACTTGAATTTTATGTTTTATTTTTAAATATGCAAATTTTTTATCAGAGTTCTTGGCAAAGTCTTCAGGTAAGCAGTTTGAAGATTGCAGATCTTTAAATTTAAGAGAAATTTCAAAAGTTTCTAAGATTTTAGATAAAGAGTATAATTCGAGACAAAAAAGATGTAGTTTTGCATCAAAATGGATGCTTTACTAACTCCGCAGTCAAACCTATTCAGACTATCTTCCTTTAATCTCCTCCTAAACCACCCATCTTGACCTTTGGGGAGGAAAACGCAGGAAAAGTAATTAAAGCGTGTGGAGCGCTGCTCCACGATCTAAAACGTAGAATTTCTTGTGAATACAGACAATTCAATAATAATTGCTGTTTTTAAATCATCTTCTGCTTTTTTAATAACATTCAGTTTAAGTTCTGCAGTGTAACTAACACATTTTCTCTTGGATATTATTATAACTTTCAACATGATAACTGTTAGGAGATACAAAGTATCTCCTAGGGGTTGGAATAAATTAACAGAGTTACTTTATGCAGATAGGAAATGATTGAGCTGATTTTATTACCTCAATTAAATAAAAATTTAATACTGATTTACCGGACTAGATTTATAACTGAAAAAGAAATTTAAATAACTGTGGTGGATCAAAAATGATGGCAACGATTTAAAATCTAAATACATTTATTAAAAACTTTAAGAAACAAAAAGAACATAAAAAAAAATCAAACTCATATAGGAAAATATATTCATTAACAAACATAAAAGAGAAAATGACTTATCTGACTTTAACAATATTTAGGCTCTTGTAAATCCCATGGCACAAAAAGGCAAAAAAAAATATCACATAGCCAAATTATCCACTATTGAAGTTACATATAGCTGAGAGAAATAACAGTACTACCGAAGCCCATCGTCACATTGACATAGGATGAAAAACAATTATTTCACCAAACTTCAAGATACAATAAACTAGGTTATTCATTCTAAAAGAAGACCTGAAGATAGAAGATAACATCCATATCACAACAGACTCGGTTACTATAGTAAACTCGGAAGCTTAACAGACGATCTTTCCTCCATCACGGCAATAAATTATAGATAGACGTTTCAATGATCCGAGAGTTCAACTAATGAAGTACGAGCTGACCAAATATATATATATAATCACAGACAAAATTCCTTGATCCGAAACACGAAATGTCGATTGACTTTCATAACTAAATATACGGAGACATCTCCGTGGTTCATCTAACACAGTAGGAACCATATAAACGAAGACTTCAAAGATTCATCATTCAACTATGTATCAGCTAGATCTAAAGAAAAAGTCGAACTATTCATGTCAGGAAAACTTATGTAGAAAGTATAGGTCAAAATTTACTTTTTTACCCACTGGCCAGTAACAAAGTTATGTACGCTCCATACAAAATTGTGTTTTTTCTAACTATCAACATTGTAATTTACTAATATATATTACTTACCATTTGATATGATTACACTCAACGGAAAAATTTTATTTTTACTATTAATTGCAATGAAATAAATTTACAGGAAATTTTCAGAAAGGTTACAGCACAGCCCCCCCCCCCCCCCATCGGCATTAACTAATATGCATTTTTCTCGGACCATTTAACGAATTTCGCGATCTTTTGACGAAATTTACGTTTTTTCGTGACCTTTTACAAAATCTGAGTTTTTTCGCGATCTTTTTGACAAAATCTGCATTTTTTCCACGATATTTTTACAAAATTTTGTTTTTTTTGTAGTCTTTTAACAAAATTTGTGGGTTTTTTTCACCATTCTTTGAAAATACAGTCGAGTCTCTCTGTAACGAAACTCCATACATCGAATTTCTCTATACAACAAATTTTTAGTAGGAACGGTCCCTTTTTCCCATGATCTCATTAAAAACAATCTCCATATAGCGAAATATCTGTCTTCATATAACGAATTTTTTCATTAAATGTTCTTTATTTATTGTTTTATAAAAGCTTCCAAATCGCATGGAATCAATTTTCCATCACTGATTAGTGATTTATCGTTCAGTACTGAGTTTTTTATCTTACTTTTCTACCTTGAATCTACTTGTTTTTTATGCCCAACGAATTCCTCTCCCCCCCCCCCCCTCCCCACACACACACCTTCCAACATACTTAAAACAGTGTCAATTGGATTGTTACACATATAAGAGCGGGATCAGAGAGGTAATTGAAGTGTAAGGTGAATGAGAATTCAAATTAAGGAAAATGTTCCCGATACAATTTTTCATTCCTTGCTAAAGTGTGATCATTTTATCGAGAGTAACAATTTTGAAATCAAAAGAGCGAAAAATTACAGATTTCTTTGTCTAAAATTTATGTAAGTTTTCCTTATGTGATTTTTATTATGCTTTCAAATAAATGTCTGTTCTCTTTTTTGAAACTGTTTAAATAATTAAGAAATACATTAGGTTTAAATTTATAGTTAAACATTTCAAATTCTAATTAAACACATCAAAAATAATTTTGTTCAAAATTTACACATTAAATAGGAACTTTTACTCATTCTCCATATAGCGAATTTCTCTATATAACGAATTTTTTACTGGAACAATGGATTTCGTTATATAGAGGCTCGACTGTATTTGCATTTTCTCCAAGACTTTTTTTGACGAAATTTGCGTTTTTTGGTGATCATTTGAAGAAATTTGCGTTTTTTCCGCGATCTTTTCTCGAAATTTGTGTTTTTCCGCGATCTTTTGACGAAATTTGTGTTTTTTCCGCAATCTTTTCGTGAAATTTGCGTTTTTTCATGATCTTTTGACGAAAATTGAGCTTTTTCCGCGATCTTTTCACGAAATTTATGTTTTTCTGCGATCTTTTCACGAAATCTACATTTTTCCGCGATCTTTTCACGAAATTTGCGTATTTTTCCACAATCTTTTCTAGAAATTTGCGTTTTTTCCGTGATCATTTGAAGAAATTTGCATTTTTTCCGCGATCTTTTCTTGAAATCTGTGTTTTTCCGCGATCTTTTTACGAATTTTGTGTTTTATCCGCGATCTTTTCACGAATTTTGCGTTTTCCCGCGATCTTTTCAAGAAATTTGCGTTTTCTGCGATCTTTTCACGAAATTTGCGTTTTCCCGCGATACTTTGAAGCATTTTGTGATTCTTTTTCGCGATTCTTTGTCGAAATTTGCATTTTTTCCGTGATCTTTCGCAAAATCTGCATTTTTTCGCGATCTTTTGACGAAATCTGTGTTTTTTCTGCGATCTTTTCACATAATTACGTTTTTTTGTAATCTTTTAACGAAATTTGTGGAGTTTTTATCGCCATTCTTTGGAAATATTTGCATTTTTTTTTTTCCAAGATTTTTTTGACGAAATTTGCGTTTTTAGGTGATCTTTTGACGAAATTTGCATTTTTTCCGCGATCTTTTGATGAAATTTGTGTTTTTTCTGCAATCTTTTCGTGAAATTTGCGTTTTTTTCACGATCCTTTGACGAAAGTTGCGTTCTTTCCGCGATCTTTTCAAGAAATTTGTGTTTTTTTCTACGATCTTTTGACGAAATTTGCTTTTTTCCGCGATTTTGTCACTCAAGTTTCGTTTTTTCCGTGATTTTTTTCACGAATTCTTATTTTCACATTCTACTTTTGCAATAATAAATTTATAACACATACTGGAGATAAAGAATTAAAGAATAATATCGACTGAACTGCTATTGTAAAAGAATGTATAAGAAAAAAAGAACCAATTGGTATAAAATGTTAAGAGATGAAACTAATGAAATTACTTATTTGCAGTTTTTATTAATTCTGTGATTACTTACTGTTTCCTCTAGGTAATTTTTTTCAGGCACCACAACCTGCCCCTTTTGAAATTGGCAAAATGCACCCTGTCTTTAAAAAAAAATAATGAAATTCACCTGTAGTTGTAGACAGAGATTTCTTGTAAAAAACTTCCAAATTCCACAGTATTTCTAAATCTATGTGCCCAAGACCTTGCAAAAATGATAGAACTTATTTATTTAGACAAAAATTAAAACATTGTTATTTAATTGTATTTTTCAATTTGTAATTCATAAAATTATTAAAATTAATGACACTTTATTTATCATACGAAGAAACTATGTACTTTTTTTTTCTTATATAATTACTAAACACATTACTAATATTTCCTCATGAAATAGTGCCCTTTTTTGGAACTAGCATCCTGCCTCTTTTTCTTTCTAGAATGAGTAGGTACTAAACTATTAATTATCATTTTAGTAATTAAAGTATAAAAATGTATATTATGTTCCTAATAATAGTTAATTGATTAATAATTTTAATAAGTGTAAATATCACCAGCATTTAATGTAGTTTTACATAATTATTACAAAATATTAATGTTTAACATTATTGTATGCTACTAACTAATGAAACTACTAATTTGCATTTTTTATAATTTATATAATTACTAACTAATAATTATAATTTTATTAATTAAAGTGTAAAAAAAAAACAGATTATGTCAGCAATTAGAGGTTTAACTGTCTTGGAGGCCTAAAACTCTTGATAGCTATTGGGCAATTCCACAGAAAGGTCAACCAGATAGCCAATTTTTCAACATTAACATTTTTTAATAAATAATGTATCAGTTTAAAGATAAAGCACTGCAGAATCTTAATTTTATAATGGAATAAGGATAAATTTATTTTAAAGTGAAATATAGGTTCTTTAGTAAGCGTTGCCATGAATGGGTATTTGAAACCCATTTCAAACACTATGAAGTTGAACCTAGATTTTCATTTCAAAAAATATTATGTTTTAAATTTTATAAATGTTTAATTATACAACATATACAAATGCGATCAGCACAAAACTTTGCACTGATATTATATTTTTTGAAATATTAAAGATTTTCTAAAAAGTACTTTAGCCATTTTACGTCAGACACCAAAAAATATTAAAATTTAATCTGAGTCAACTAACCTAAACTATTTAAAATGAAATTTTGTATTTAAAGCATGTTTATATACTTCTTTCATATTACCTATTCAGATTAATTTTTAAAAAATTATTTATCCGGAAAAAATGGTGTTGGACGTAAGAAAAATCTTTACGTCTGACACTAAAGATTTTTTTTTTTTTTTACGTCCAACACCATTTTCAGAAGAAATTTTCTAGCAGAAAAGAGATAAAAAATCCTGTAATGCCATTTTCATTTATTATAAATATTTATATTATAAATTTAAGTCAAGATTTTTTGTAAAGTTATCTTTTTTCTTTTATTCTAAACTACATTAATTTTTTCGATTTGTCTTCATTTGAACGTAATAGTCTAAGAGTCCAAGTAATCATTAATGTTGCTATTCTGTATTCTATGGCTTGTGATTTTATCTTAATCTGAAACATATGGTAAAAATTTCCAATAAATATGTATGAAGTGTTCTTTAAAAGAATCTTAATTGCACATTATAAAAATCGGATTTTTTTAAAAATATAAAATTAGAGTCGGGTCGGATTCATTTATTTTTACTGTGGTCGAGCGTACTTTCACTGATTTTTTGCATGGGCCACGGCCAGGGTGTGAAATGCAAAAATATAAACGAACAAGGTCGAACTTTTAAGAGTCCAGGACTGGAAATTTCGGCCCATGCAGATCTCTAAGCAAAGGTAATGCAAAAATTGTAAATTTCTGCTATTTTTGAATGGCAAGGAACTTGAAATAATAGTAACCTTTTTCACTCAGATTCTTTGAGTCTGTAGGACCAGAAATAATGCAAAATAGTAAACCCCTTTCTCCTTAATTTTGAAGTACGCAAGACTTAAAATAATGTGAAATTAGAATTCTCTTTTTCTGAATCAGTGGTACTCAAAATAAGAATAAAATATTGTGATTTTCGGATTTTTCAGGTCTGCAGAACTCGAAATAAAGGCAAAATTGTAACATTAATGCAAGAAATTTAGAATTTTCACCTTTTTTTTTAATCTGCAGAATCCGAATTATTTCCGAAATAGTAAAATTTTCATCTTTATTTTTCTTCCTTTCCATTGAAATTTTTCGATTCTGGAGAGCATGAAATAACAAAATTGTAGTAATTTTGGCTTTTGTTTTCAGAGTCTGCGGATCAGAAATAGTAACATTTCTATTTTGTTTTGTTGTTTAGATTTTGATAGTTGAATTTTGTGGGAAGCAAAATTGTAAAATTAATAATTGTGTTCCCTCATAATTTTAACCAACAGAAAACATTAGTATATTAGCCAGGCCGGAATCGGAGGAATTAAAATTTCCGGAGTCAGAGTTGGCAATTTTTTTCACCAACTCTGCAGCCCTGGTTAAATATGACAGTAAACACTTCCATGGATATATAACTGAAGTAAATGATAATGAAGTAGATGCAGTAGTGTGATGCACCAATCTTCAACTGAATCAAATATTAAATGGCCTCAACACGAGGACAAAATTTACTATGATGTAGACAGTATAGTGAAAAAAATCCAACCTCCCATTCCTACAGGGAACAGAGGACAATTTTTGTTTGGAGAATGTATTAGGATTTGGCAATTTTTGTACAAACACAATTTTTCATAATAAAATTACTTTATACTTGGACTTAGTCATTTTTAAGATAAACTTATTTATGTCCGACACCAGTATTTTCATACAGTTTACGTGCAACACCAGAATAAAAAATTTTAAAATGTACTTAAATATTAAACTAAATAAATCAAAAAAGGTCAAACATATAGCATTCATATGTGTTGTACTTTTGATTATAGTTTGTTTAAAAATTATAAAATCAACCAATTCACAGAATTTAGAGAATTTACTTGGTATGCCACAGTTTTCTAGTTTGTGTGATTACGTCTGACACCGGTTATTTAAATATTTTTTTCCAGGATTTGAAATATTCAGAAATGTTTTTTTACATGCTTTTTGATAAAGTGTGATGTGGTAAGTACCTTGTATAGAAATTTGATCATTTATTTGAAATTTATGTACCAAGAACTTCAAGATTGTTGTAAGAAATTTGTGTCTGATTTTTACGTCCGACACCATGGCCCTATTCAGTATTTGAATGCTGGGAAAAAAAAATCATAAAAATTCGATTTAAATTTTAAAAAATCTGATTTAAATAAAAAAATTATTTTTTTTTATTTTTTAAAAAAATCATGATTTTTTTTTACACTCTAATTAGGATTACCAGTGATATCTGCATATCTTGATTTTTTTCAGAAATTAATTTATACTTCCTTCATGAAAAACTACGAGTTTACCCATATTATCGAGAATTACATATTAAAATACTTATAGGATTATATAAAACTAAAGAATTCGGTAATTTTGCTTCTAGATCTGAATTGAAGGTTTTATTGTTTACATCTGTGATGATGTGCGGATTTTAGGCATTTGTAGATTTTAAGGTTGCAGATTTGAGGGAGCCTACTGTATTTTCTTTGATTGAATAAGCTCCTATGCAATTCAAGTTTTAAACAAAGTCTAAAGTTTGAAATAGAAAACATTGATTCATTTCTTTTATTACATGAGAAATGTAGGTTAACTTTAAATTGTCAAGTCTTAATTCCTGTGAATTCCAAGGATCAACTAGTTTGGTGTTTCTAAATATGTTTAATTTGAACTTAGAATTATTATTTTTTTTTTTCATGTGCACCAAAAGGTCTTTGTAGTCCTTCTAATATTATTTTTGTTTATTACTGAATCTAGACCAATTTGGCAGAGCACAATGCCCGGTGATACTTACTGTACTTTTTTGGCACACTCCTTTGGATCTTTTCTTTTTTTCGGTCACAGGAAAAAACATCGCGAAATATGCCCACCAAGCATAAGAAAAAAAAAAAATCATGAGTTTCTTTGATTGGTCGAGGGAAGAATATTGTGAAATTTGTCGATCTGTCGTGTGATAAAATTGCGAAATTCAAATATCTGTCGAGGGAAAAAAAGTCGCAAAATTTGTCAATCAGTCATAAGAAAAAGCCATGAAGTTCGCCAATCTGTCACTAGAAAAATCTTACAAAATTTGTCCGTCAACTGTCAGTCACGAGGAAAAAAATCATAAATTTCGTCAATCTATCGCAAGAAGAAACCATGAAATTTGGCAATTGAATGTGGAAAAAACAGCAAAATTTGTCAAACGATCAGAAAAAAAACATCGCGAAATTTGTCGATCCGTCGCCAGAAAAAAATTACGAATTTTGTTCATCTGTTGCGAAATTTGCATTTTTTCTGTGATCCTTTGACAAAATGTTCCTTTTTTTTTTCATGACCCTTTGACGAAATTGATTTTTTCGGCGACCCTTTCTCAAAATTCACGATATTTTTTCATATCCGAATTTCCAGACCAATGATGATTTTTCATAATTTTCGCGGGAAAAAATAGTGAATTTCAACAATCTTTCACGGTAAAAACTCACAAAATGTGTCAATCAGTTGCGCAAAAATAACGCAAAGTTCACAAGGGAGTCGCGGGAATTGATCGTAGTTTTCAAAGGCAAAAATTTCCGGAAAATGGCGATTTTTTTTGGACAGAAGTTTCCCACCCTCGATGTTCTTTTGGACGGGATTACAAAATTTTGGGTGCGAATCCCGCCACGAAATTCAAGCCCTGTTATAGTGTATTAATTTCTTAATACAGAAAAGGGAAGAGAACTTTTTCATGTTAGCAAATTTATAACACCATTTTAACAGAAAAAAAATCATGAGAAGATATGCAACCATTGACAATACTAATTTTTTTTAAATCCCAGATTCCAAGATTTAAATACTCCAAAAACATAAAAAAACAGAATTAGTGAATATCCCAGAAGCAGAATTTTCTGTGTCAGTCTGCAGCAAACTAAAATTTATCTGTGACCCAATAAGCCTACTATCATAAGAAATAACAGAAACACTTAAAGTAAGCAAAATTTCCATTTATAAAGAAAATATAATATAAGGATACAACAAATACCATAAATCTAGAGACTTAAAGCAAATTTCAGCTATTTTTTAAGCCCAGCATTTCTTTTTAAGTTGGTGAATTAATTTGCAAACTTTAAAATAATCTGCAGCGCCCGCTTCCGTGCTTCGCTGTTTCTGCTACTGGGGTGAATATATTGCACATTCAATGTGCTGACTACTCATGGTGATTTCAACTGTTAGTTTTTTCCTGACATATATTTATGACTAGGATCAAACGAAAATTCGGTTTCATTTTCAGCCTAAAATCTCAGTGTTGGTGAATATTGGTTTTCACCAAAAATGCTGCCAAAGAAAGTAGTTCTCGCTAAAAGCTGCAGATTTCACAGTAATAAAATCTTTTAGTTTGAAACCACAGAAGTGTTTGTGCTGTCTGTCCATGTTTACCTTAAGGACTCATGACATTTGGTGAAAGTTAAAAATAGACTATATATTACAAGCTCGAAGTAACTTCCTTTTTTAAATAAAAAAACATTTTGCATAATTATTCTGAGTTGTTGATTTAAATTGCTTCAATGCTATTTTGTCATGTCTGTATTAATGTAATTCTTAAAATGACACGCAAAACAACAGTGGGTTTTGAAGATTTTTTTTTTCCTTCCTCCCAAACAGCTCAACTCTCCTCCATTTATAAATGTTGGGAGGGAGACTCCCCTCCTATTGAATTTCAAGCGCTGACATACTGAATTTTTACTGCTTGATTTGATGTGGAATGGCCAAGGTACATTTGGAAAGTTATTTTGTAGGCAAAATTGTATTTTTAATTTTTACTTTAGTTATGTTAATTTAAAAATTTTAAACAATTTCATAAAAATTTTATTTAATTAAGTGAACAGATTATCTCTATTAAGAAATACAGAGTATGGCTAAGCATTGATTGATTAATCTGCACATCCATTATTTTTATATTTATAGAAACATGGGCTAAGTTATTTGAAAATTAAAATTCATACCTTTGCATCAATTTCTTCCACCTTTTCATTGGCCTCTTGCTCTATAAAGGCCATCATATGTTTAATCTATGGAAAGAAAAAGAACAATCAACATTTTAAAGTAAAATAGGTAGGTAGGCAGGAAGATATACACGGTATGGTACCTGTAACATTAATTACAGGCTTTTTTTTTTTTTTTTTTTTTTTTTCCTGTATAATTCATAGTTAATGTTACAAGTAGAAATATAAAATTCAATTACAGAAGTATATGTATTAAACTATGTAATACAATGTAGCATATATATGCCTATTATATTTTACATATAGTATGTGTATGGGATAAGACTGGCGAACCTATGGCACACAGAAAATTTAAAAATGAATAATTACTTTGAATAATTGTATATAAATAAAATTCATTTTTGTTTTTGGAGCGATTCCATAGTAGGGGAAGGTGGGGCACCTTGGGACGTTTTTCAGTAAGTAATTTTTCTAAATTTTATTAATATTTATTCTTATTTTAGAATCAATTAGACATAAAGTATAAACATTTCTGCATCAAATAAACTTCATAATAATCTAATATCTCACATAGGAAAAGAGTGAAAACAAAACAGAAAAGCCTTTAAAATGTCCCAACCTGCCCCACGTGGTGGGGCAGGTTGGGACACTACTTTTAATCAAAAATACATGTAAAATTTTATATTTAATTGATGAACAAAACTTTATTTATAAAGCTTTAGTTGAGCATGAAATAATTTAAGCATTGAAACATTTTAATAATTTGAATTGTAACATCTTTTCATTAATAGATCTTGCGCTTGATGTGAAAAAAATGGTGTTTTCAAATTCTAATAAAACACATCTTTGACCTATTTTGTTTTCAGGAGTGTCAAGTTTTAAAAGAATATCTGTTTGATACACAAATGAGCTATCATGTTTATCAGGATTTTAAAAAAAACTCTAGATCTCGTGTTCTCAAAATGGATATCTCATACTCGCTGCTGTCCTCAACATTTTGAACACAAATACAACAATGCTTTTTTTTTCCTGCAAACTTTGCCAATGTACACTATCCCACAGTTGGTTTACCTTTATCCTTTAAGTTTCTGGACTTATCTTAAGTAAGTTTGCAATGTGTAGGAAAATCAACACCACATGAATAGCTGAATTCATCACTACTGCCATTACACAAATCGTATATATTTGTTTTTCTGCCAGGGATAATTTTTACCAATTTTGCTAGCGCAACTGTCTCATCCTCCCTGCTTGATGAAAATTCTAATTGGTTGTGTACTTTTTTTCCTTCAGTAAGCTGCATTTGGTCTTTACAGCATTTTTGGACATGTCCTAAGCAGGGTTGCTGGCTTTTAGCCAGGCCAAAAAAAAGCCGGCCGGCTTTTTTTGGTTTTAACCACTTAAAAAAAGGCAGCTTTTGTTGAAAAAAGCCAGTTTTTATTTTTTTAAGTTGGTTTACAGTAAATTCGTTTTAAATTTGGATCAATTAATTTTTAATACACTTATAAATATTTTCTATTAAAAAAAATTATAGATTTCTATTAAATTTTATCAAATAAATAAGTCTTTAACTTCTAGAAGGCAACTGTGAACGCATTATGTCTGAAAAAGAAAAAATATACATTGAAAAGGATATAAGTTAGGCTTTAAACTGGTGTTTTGAAATTCTATATTATATATAGTGTTGATTCTAAGCCGCTTTAGCAGTGTGCAGCACCCGGCGGCCTTTTTTATTTCCTTTTTGCACCCGGCGGCTCTTTTAAACCCTTCTGATGTGCCCGACTGCCCTTTTTAACACTTCCTATGCACCCCATGGTAATTCAATTGATACCGGAAAAATATCGCAAATTCTAGGGACTCCAAACAAACCAGTTCAAAATATGTTTTATGAACAAGGTACAAGTGTGCTTTTTTCGAAAAAAATGTGCCCTTATTTTATAATAGTGTTCCCTTTTTGAAAAAAATGCACCCTTTTTTAGAACATTTCCTTTTTGAAAAATGTACCCTTTTTTTGGAATAGTGTTCCCTTTTTGAAAAATTCACGCCCGGAGGTCCTTTTTTTCTAGCGTCAACACTAATATAGCTCCACATGTACTACACATTTTAAAGATTATATTTAATTAAAACTGTTCTTAACTGATCTGCTCAACAAGCGCAAAATGTTGACACATTTAAAAATTCATTTCTTAACGGAAATATATAAAATTCGAAAGCCTGACAATGGAAGCGATTTGGAATCGAACTGTGTTTTTCATTTTTTGATCCATCAATTACCTATTGAGTTATAAGAGATTTTGATCATGTGACAAACATGTTTTTTCACTCTTTTCTGAGTGGTTTCTTCTTTCGTGCGGAAATTCGATTCAAAACGCTCACTTTGACACTATTTTCTGAAAAATCTATTGAGTTTGCAAAAAAACAGCACAATTACATAGTTTCTGAACAACAACATCTGCTAGTTTCATGCATTTCTGAACAAAAATAAATTAAAACTTATGTCAGAAAGTTGCCCTTTTGGATTTAAAAGCCTTAATGATAAAATGTAGCACATCAAAATGGAAACATTCTTATGTGTCCATATGGAGAGATTAAGTTATAAATGTTAAAAGAGAAATTAGAAAAGATGTTTCGTTTGAGGAGAGTGGTACATAAGTGTATAAAAAATAGAGCATTTAAAACAAGAAAAAAAAAATTCTCCAAATAAAATTTTGAAAAGCTTGTTGCTAAGCATATTCATGCATATGCTATTCATAATGTTTTTTAATAGTGAGAAATGGTGGTGTTTTTATTAATATGACTATGTATAATTTCAAATGTTTGCTAGAAATAAAATAAGACTTGTATATTAATAGCTCTTAAAATTAAGTAATAAAACATAACTAAGTAACCATTGTCCTCTTTAATTTTATAAAGCAGCAAAAATGAAAAAATTGGCAGTTGGTATGGCCCTTTTAAAATTTAGCCGACATATGTGCAATTCAGAATACAAATCACAAGCAAAATCATCTAAGTTTTATTCCAGTATTAATGTCCTCATTATTGAGAAATTGGGTTACTTATTAAACTGTAAATCAATTAAATGTCATTAAAACTAATTAAAAACACTTTAAAATGTGTAGTTTATAATTACAATGCTTTATTGTATAAAAGCCAATTATGGCCAAAAAAAGCCAATTTTGGCCAAAAAAAGCCGGTTAAAACCAATAAAAGCCACCGGCCTGGCTTTTTTTAATTTTAGCCGGCTTTTTTGCAACCCTGGTCCCAAGGTGCCCCACAACTGAGTGTCCCAACCTGCCCCACCTCGCACATTAAGTAACAAAAACTTTAAAACAGTTAAGCTTAGCATTGCAGTCTATTTTTTACCCTTAAAATATGTGCTAATTTTTAACTGCAAAATTGAGATGTCCCAAGGTGGGCCATGTCCTAACGTGCCCCACCTTCCCCTATTATGAGCCTGCGATGTCACTTTCTTTTTTGTTTCAGAAAATATAACATGCTCTACATCAAGTGAAAGGTAACTGTGATTTTGATTGAATATTGTGATAATTATAAAGATAACAAAAATTGTGAAAGAATGAAAAATTTTGCAATCTTATGTTGCAGACTGATATGTATAATCCTAACATTTATTAATTGCAGTTCTGGCATGTAAGTCCTACACCTAAACAGCGACCCATTTTCTTCTTCTCCGTTGAAAACAAGGCTTTCCCCCCAGGATTGCACTTATACTCTAAATCTGGGTTCCTAGGGCTGCCACCCCAGCTGAAAACAAGGTATTGGTTGAAAAGTTGCACTCTTTTTCTAGAAGCTTGTGTTAAAATATAAGAGTTATAACTATGGAGTAATTTTTCAAATTAAAATTAAACAATCGCAATATTATTTCAATGTCAAAAATACCAATATTTGGAACGACGTTTAAGTTCATGAATACTATTCCTTAGTTTCAATCTCCGGCGAATTCTTGGCACTACGGGCTTCTAGTTCAATTTGGACGTCAATGTGGGTAATATTGTTATGGCCATTGTGTTGACAAAAGTGTAATTCTCGTTGCGAAGCTGGAGATTGTACTCTAACAACTAAAATATCGATTTTTTTTTATTATGGCAAATCAAGTGAAAATTATTAGGAAAATTTAGCATTAATTTATGGGAGTAAAATATGTATTTTATGTTACAGTAAATTATAAACTACCAATTATTCAGAGATAAAAATCATTTAAGACAAATTTTTTTTATATGTTTGTTCATCACAATATGAACTTAAAAAAGAAACATACAGGATTACAGTATTCGATTTAAATAAATCCGCTAAAATAGGATTATGGTATTTGAACAATTAATGGCTCTTTAAGTGGATACAGTCTAGTAAAGACATACAAAAAAGGGGCAATTAATTCCAAATTAAAAATATATATATACATGCACAGAAAAAAGATACTTACTTGCTTTTGCACATCAGCGTCGCTTAGAGACATTTTGGCGGCCGGATAATTAAAATTCACGAAAATACAAAAATTGTTTAGAATAGTATAAATAAAAACTGCCAATAACAACACCTACAATACAACTGGAATTAAAAAGTCATATGACGAAATGCAGCTCTTGTTGCCATTATCTGTTTGCATAAAAAAAATCTCCGTCCTTACTTTCCACAGCTGTCCTTACCAGAGGAATATTTCCTCGCATATTTCCTTTTAAATAAATATACCTTTATGAAACGAAAATATTAAAAATTTTAAATGTAATTATTTAAATAACTAGCTTTGGATGAACTAATTCAATCTTTAAAGAAATTTTTTTATTGATGATACGAAAATCGATTTCATAAAAAATTCGAATTCGACTTAAGATCAACTCGAACTCGCTCTTGTTTGGTTTTCGTATCACCAGAAGAAAAATATTAGATACAATTGTTACACTGGGAAAATATAATAATTTATATGCTTTTTTAAATATTAATAATGGCTACTTGCAATTCTGGCAGTGAATTGGACAGTAAAAGAGAAGAAAGAAGAAAACAGGTTAATTAAAAATTTAATTTAAATTGTACCTACTGATCTGTAAATTAATTTTGAAAATGTCATTTATTTTAATTCTGTTACTTTAGATCATGATCGTAATGAAGTTTTTAAAGGAATATTTCTCATATGTATCGTTTGCTTTTAGGTTATGCTTGGAGATCTTCCGTCGGATTTTTTACGTGTTACTCCTATTTCAGCTGAACAGCAGTTATCATTAGATGAACAAGCTGCAATTGCCCTACAGCAACAATTATCTGGAAATAGTTTTGCATCAACTGTTGCTGGTCGTTTGACTATTAGCGTAATCGAGGTATGCTATGATAAAAAATGGTTCATAATAACTTATTATATTATGCTTTTTATTTATAATTATTAGTAGTATTATTACACAGTTCACATTATCACTTGCATACATGTTTACGAATTGAAACTGTAAATATTAGATATATTTTTTATAGACAGATTTGCTTAAAACAAATAGCTGACACCTTTATTATTGCTGTTTGTTTTATAAATGGTACATAAAAATCATGGTACAGTGTAACCTCTGAATAACGTTTACCCGTGGGACTGGTGAAAACTGACCGCTCTTCAGAGGTGGGTGTTATTCAGAGGTTTCATTTAAAAAAATCAAAATTGCATAAATTTAAATAGAAATACACACAGTTATTTTAATTAATCCTCAGGGGCTGTACTTATATAACGTTATCAGCTTTTTGGTAATTTTGGACCCCCCCCCCCCCTCCCCGGCAATGATATCGTTATCAATATCTGAAAAAATTTTTTTGATTTTTGGAGTGATATACAAATATGGTTACATTTATTTTTCACATACTTTATTGATTCACAATGAAGAGAAGTTAATGAAATATCATTTTATATATGAAATAACTTAATATCAAATTAAATAATACTTAAAAGAAATAGTTACTATTTAAAAGAATTTAATAATAGCTTTTTTTTTACATAATGCGTTTAACAGTAATAATGTCTTCTTGCACTTGATCCCGCACAGAGCTGGGGGGGGGGGGAGACAAACAGAAATTCTTATCAACAAAGCAGGCAGACAAAATCCTTTCTCTTTTATTTACTACTAAACACAAAGTATCATTTCAAACGTACTTCGCATATGGTTTCTCGAACAGCGGATTATATATGCATACATATATGACAGAAAAATAGGAATGCCAAACGTTGGGGTATTATATATTTTGGAATTAAATAATTTTATAATCATTTAAAGATTTTACTTTGTATTTCCATAAAAATAGATAACAGACTAAAAAAAAGATAACATACAATTTTGATGTAAAGACCAAGTTACAAATAAAAGAAGTAAATTTTGGTTGCGTGAAAAATGATATCGATATCAAAAGACAAATCCCCGTCCCTCTATCAATATCTTACGATATCATGTGCCAGACTCCCCCTCACACTTAAGATAATGTTATACATGCACAGCCCCTCACTGTTTTAATACATAAAAAAATTAGTGATTTGCAGTTGCTTTGTTTTTAGTTTCAAATATCTTTCTCCAAAGAAATAACAATTTGTTTTGCTATACAACTCATCATCATTATAATTTAATGCAAAATTTTGGATTTCACGAAGGTTCATAAAATCTTCAGTATATGTGTTAATACTGGAAATTTTAGGGGATTCTATAATCTATTTCCCCTTCCTCTCTCTTATCTTCCACCATTTGCTGTATATGGAATCAAATGTGACAGTATCAGCCAAATATTTGTCCAGACATACAAACTCGCTAGTCTTTATGTTAGTTATGTCTGCCGTTCTAAGAATGTTATCTAAATTCTCTGCATCATTATTAATGCCTTCATTATCTGTTTGTTGACCTATCAAGTAAATTTTGTTTGATCTGCTTCACATTTCGGTTTGCAAATAAATATGATATTATACCAGGAGCTGTATTTTTTTTTTCTTGTGACTTTTGAGTGGCCATTGTTCAGAATTCCATATTTAGAGGTTCATACTGATGTTTAATGCTATGGAATGTGCTTGGTTCCATCAACATGTGGCCGGCATTTGGAGGTGGTTGTTGTTTAGAGGTGGCCGTTCAAGGAGGTCTCACTGTACATCAATGATCTTTTGAGAAATTATGCTGCATGCCTCCATTTTCAATTAAAATGATATCTAAATAAAAATTAATTTTATTAGCCTCCATACTTTGTTTAGTACTTTTATGTTAGCCAGGCATGAATCTCACCAATTCTGGCTTTTATTTTTCTCGTCTGTAAATTAGAAACAATGCTTTGATATTGAAATGAAAGGTTTTGGTATTGTTTACTACTATTATTATTTTTTATTTAAAATGGAATGAATGAAAGGCATGTATTTTAAATGCATGTAATGTATGTGTTAACTGGCACGAGCAAATGAACTGTGACTTTTTTTTAATATATGAAATTCAACTAATTAAATTTTAACAAACCATTTTTTATTAACAAGTATTTTTGGTTTGCGGAGCTCCCATGGAGACAACCGCATGAAACGAAAGATAAACAACATCTGACGTTACATTTTCGCCAAGCGAAAGTAGATGCCAAGATTAGCGCCAACATACCGGCCACTTCTGAAATATTTATTTCAGCACATATCTTAGACAAGGTCCTTAGTTTTAAACAATTAAAATTTAACATTAAATCTAAGTAAGCTAAATATAATTAAAACTAAATATAAGTTTCAATTCAAATCAAGAATATAAAATATAAAGTCAATTCGGCAGATTCCCAGAACAGCCGAGACACCCCATTTGGCAGCTTTTCTGACAAGCGCCAAATACCCCACATACGCCAATCTAAAATGCAGCAACCTGAAAACTAATGTGATTGGTCCACTTTCCTGAATGCTTCCAGACTGTTTTTTACTACGTCATCAACCTGGAATCATGGGAAATACAACATTTATAAATAACAACGTATTAGAAAACACAGGAAAGCTGATTTTTATGAGATTCAAAATAAAACAAACGATTTCAACATAAGTTTATTGAAAATGTGACATTTTTAAAGTACTTTTCCAAATCAGAGTAACGATTTAATGATTTAAAATTTCATTTCTCAACAACTTTCAGAAAAAATCATGGCGTCATTTAATATTGTAAAGTACGTGCCTATATCAAAGTAAACATTGAACAATTCATTTCTAATTTACAGAAGTATGAACGCGAAGTGTTCATAAAAAAAAGTAATATATATCACTGAATACAGCAACCTAGTTCTCAGCAATCTGAAAAACGCAGGAAGCTCGTTAAAGTGGCAATCAGTGAATATTGTATGAACGCTACGCGTTCATTAACCGAAAAAAAAAAAACATCACTGGATTCAGCAGTTCTCCTTGTGTAGCAATCTCAAAATTCAGCAGCTCTCATTGCGTAGCATTCTCAAAATTCAGCAGTTCTCACTGCGTAGCAATATCAAAATTCAGCAGTTCTCACTGCGTAGCAATATCAAAATTCGGCAGTTCTCACCGCGTAGCAATATCAAAATGTACAAAACTCGTAAGGCCAGCATGCATGAGAAATATAAAATAAATGGCTAATATAAAACACTATAATAAAAAATCCATAAAATTATTAACATACCTTAACAAACATCTCCTTTCTTGAAAACTAACTCTATAAAATATTGAATTGCCATAATTTCGTAAATTTCTAGTCGTTCATAAACTTCATTTAACTTTCCAGCAAAAAAAATGAACAAATACTCACAATTTCAAACTAATTTACACAGGTACTTTAACTTTCAAATTTTACAACTAAAAACAGCAAAAAATATTAACAATAGCAAACTTTGGCCTTACCGTCATTTAATTTTACAATTACAAAACGTCTTCCTTCTACACCTCGTTGTACACAAATTACAAAACATGCGGAGTTGAGTTGTCAAAGGTAGGCGTAGCCAGGGTTGGGTTTTTGACATGACAAGTAGTGATGGGCGATAACGAGATGTTTTTCTCGATTGTATGGACATCTCGATATTTTTCGATTGTATAAATTTTTTCTCGATGACTACAGTTTGCAAATTTCTTTTATAAATCATATATTATGTATTATATACGTCATACATTTATCAAGAATAGTCTGCAGGTGAACTGGAATGAGTCGATGTTAATAAAGACTAGGTGACTTCGACCGCTAGCGGGCCCCTCCTTTAATTGGGGCCCCTAATTTATACGTAATCCTGTAATATGAAATCACGAACAGATTACCCGCTATATACGGCACTGATATATGATAGCAGGCGGGTGTGGTGTGCATGCACTACAAAATCTTGTAAAAAATATAATATCGAAACGAATGAACGTCGGACCAGATCTCTTGGAGGAGGGGTCAAAGCGAGCGGAGGGGCACAGCAGCTGCATAATATGATTAAGTCGTCACAGGTCTTTAGGCCTTTCCAACCATATGTCACATGAGAAGTCTGGATCTGAATTTATAAAAATGCCCTCCCCGTGGGGGGAAAGGGAGGGAGGGGTGCGGGAGGTGGATAACATGAGTAAGTGGTCATAAGCCTTTCCAACAATATGTCACATGAGGGGTCTCAGCTAAATTTAGAAAAACACCCCTGTGGGGGAAAAGGGGGGGTGGCGGTCACCGGAGGTGCATTACATCAATAAGTAGTCACAGACCTTTCCAACGATATCTCACATGTGGGGTCTTGGCCAAATTTGGAAAAGTGTCCCCCGGGGAGGGGTTCAAAATGGGGGGGATGGACACCGGAGGACCATAACATCAATAAGTAGTCACAGACCTTTCCAACGATATCTCACATGAGGGATCTTGGCTAAATTTGAAAAAGTGTCCCCTGGGAAGGGCAAATTGGGAAAGACTGTCACCGGAGGTGCATAACATCAATAAATAGTCACAGACCTTTCCAACGATATCTCACATGAGGGGTCTTGGCTAAATTTGGAAAAGTGCCCCCGGGAGGGGGGGCAAAGTGGTGGTGGGGACACCGTAGGTACATAACATCAATAAGTAGTCACAGACCTTTCCAACGATATCTCACACGAGGGGTCTTGACTAAATTTGAAAAAGTGTCCCCCGGGGGGGGGGCAAAGAGTGGGGGGGACTATCACTGGAAGTGCATAACATCAATAAGTAGTCACAGACCTTTTCAACGATATCTCATAAGAGGGGTTCTGACTAAATTTGGAAAAGTGTCCTCCAGGGTGGCAAAGTGGGGGGGGGGGCGGCCACCGGAAGTGCATAGCACTAATAAGTAGTCACAAACCTTTCTAACGATATGTCACATGAGGGGTCTTGGCTAAATTTGGAAAAGTGTCCTGAAATTTCATATATTATAAATAATATTTAGCGGAGGACTCCATAAAAAAATCCGATCTAAAATGATAAAAGCGGAAAAAACTACCCTCGCAGTGGGGGCCAAATTGGGGTGGGGAGGAAGAAAGTCTCATAATATGAAAGAGTCATCCGAGAGCTTACCGATGACATATCACATGACTGGTCCAAAAAAAGTTTGAAAATTGCTCCCCCTCTCTCCCCCCGTGGGCCCACTCTTTCACCGAGGAATTCACACAGCCGCCACTTTAAAATTTTTATGTTCAATAAATAATATTTACCGGAAGACTGCATAAAAAACCCATATTTAAAGTGATATTTAAATTTATTATACAAAATCGGCTACGGTTTTAAAAATTTGTTCGCCTCTTCCCCACCCCCCTTTGGGCGAAGAAAGGTTCATAGTATGAAAGAGTGGTCAAAGGGCTTTTCGATTATATGCCACAGGAAGGGTTCGGTAAAATTTTTAAAATTGCACCCCATGGGTCCACTCTCACGTCCTCCTCCCTCGAAATCACCCGACCCACCTTCCTCTTTAAAAATTTTATATTTAATAAATAATTTTTATCGGAGGGTTCCAGGTATGTGACATCTTGGTAGGGCTAAAATAAGAGAAACTTTGAAAATTAGGGCTTCATTTCACAGCTGATTGTCATGCCTTTTTCTCTATCTCGTCCCTTGGTACTCTCGATAAATTTTCTTACTTTTCTTCTCTGCCGAGGACGAGAGAAATCCTCGAAAAGCTTCTCATAGCGAAATGTTGAAAAGCGCGAGAGAAATCCTCGAAAGGCTTTTCATTGGGAGATTTCGAAAAGGACGAGAGTAACAAGCGAGAGGCTTCCCATCGGGAAAGGTTGAAAAGGGCGAGAGGAAACTCTCAAGAGACTTCCCATCCCGAAAGGTTTAAAACCGCGAGAGAACCAACCATCGAGCAGATTCCCGTCTGGAAGCGTCGAAATGCTGGAAAAATCATCGAGATGAGATTTGCCGAAATGCTAGATGGAAATGAAGCTTTCAGAGTCAAACTTACCGCATTTCTGGTTTAAGTCATAATTTCACAAAGGAGTCCATCTGCTTATCCAATCTCTTTTTAGCTCACAGGCTATCTAAGCCTGAGAGCTAATGTACCCGTCGGTTCTGTGTGTATGCATGTACTGTACGTACGTATGTATGTACGTAACGCGATAACTCTTGATTAAAATGTACGATTTGCTTCAATTTTTTTTATGTTCATTCTGATAAGGCGTTCCGCTGTTTAGTTTTGACGGTTCATTGGTTAAGGATAAAGGGGGCTGGTCCCCCCCTCCTTAATTTAGATAAATAGGTTTTTCATGCAGAATTCTTCGATTTGCTCCAAATTTCGTATATCGGTTTATTATGTTAAGGAGCTTCCCTGATTAAACTTGGAGGTTCATTAGTTAAGTATGAAGGGGGGCAAGGGCGGTAGACCCCCTCCTTAATTTAGATAAATGGGTTTTTCATGCAGAATTATTCGATTTGCTCCAAATTTGGTATACCGGTTCATTATGTTAAGAAGTTGCCTTGATTGGATTTGGAGGTTTACGGGTTAAGTATAAAGGGGGATAGACCCCCCCCCCTTAATTTAGATAAATGGGCTTTTCATGCAGAATTATTTGATTTGCTCATAATTTGGTATACCGGTTTATTATGTTAAGGAGCTTCCCTGATTAAACTTGGAAGTTCATTGGTTAAGGATAAAGGGGGAGAAGGGGGGCTGGTCCCCCACTTAATTTAGATAAATGGGTGTTTCATGCAGAATTACTCGATTTGTTCCAAATTTGGTATACCGGTTTATTATGTTAAGGAGCTTCCCTGATTAAACTTGGAGGTTCATTAGTTAAGTATAAAGGGGGGAAAGGGGGTTAGACCCCCTCCTTAATTTAGATAAATGGGTTTTTCATGAAGAATTATTCGATTTGCTCCAAATTTGGGATACCGGTTTATTATGTTAAGAAGCTGCCTTGATTAGATTTGGAGGTTTATGTGTTAAGTATAAAGGGGAGGGGCTAGTCTCCCCTTAATTTAGATAAAAGGGTTTTTCATGCAGAATTATTGGATTTGCTTCAAATTTAATGTACCGATTTATTCTGATATGGCGCTTCCTTCATTAGATTTGGAGGTTCATTGGTTAAGCATACAAGGGCGAAAAGGGGGCAAGTCCCCTCCCCTTAATTTAGATAAATGGATTTTCATGGAGAATTATTCAATTTACTTTAATTTTTTTTCTATGTTTGTTCTGATAAGGAGCTTTCCTGATTAGATTTGAAGGTTCATTAGTTAAGTATAAAAGGGTTAAAGGGGTTAGACCACCCTTAATTTAGCGATATGTTTCTTTTTTTCATGCAGAATTATCTGATTTGCTTCAAATTTGATATACTGATTTATTATAGTTAAGGAGTTTCCCTGATTAGATTTGGAGGTTCATTGGTTAAGTATAAAAGGGGCAAACGGGGGATATTTCCCTTCATTTATTTTTTGAGGGACATTATTCTTTGAAATAAGAGTATAATATACAGTTAGTGTTAATAACCTGTGAACTCAATGCCATCAGTTTAACTGGCACTTATCATTTTATTGCTATTAACCGATGTGGGTTATGAAGCATAGTGGTTTATGTATTCAGTTCTGTATAGTCCTAGTTTCAAACTTTACTGTTAAATTTAGTGTCATTTTGCCCCGAATTTTCAATGTTTCTCTTATTTTAGCTCTGCCAAGCTGCCCCATACCTGGAGACTCAGATAAATACTATTTATTAAATATAAAAAGTTCAAAGAGGAAGGTGAGTGAATTCTGGGGTGCGCGAGAGTGCACAAAGGGAGGGGGGGCGGGTAATTTTCAAACTTTTACCAAACCTCTCCTTGACATATCATCGGAAAGTCCTTTCACCACTCTTTCATATTATGAACCTTTGTCCTCCCAGAGTTTAATTCCGGAAGGGGTTCGTGGGGGGGGGGGGGGGGTGACTGACTTTTTTTTTTAATTGTAGAGATTTCTACAATAAATATCATTAAATGAGGTTTTTTAATGGAGCTCTCCGATAAATATTATTTATTAAATATAAAATTTTAAAAGTGGGGCTGCGTGATTTCCGGGTATATTCTAGGATAAAAGAGGGAACCCACGTGGGAGGGGTAGATTTCAAACTTTTTTTGGACCAGTCATTTGATCTATCATCGGAAAGTTTTCGGTTATCATCGCAAAGTTACTCTTTCATATTATGAACCTTTCTTCTTCCTTCCTTAGTTTGGCGCCCCGAGAGAGGCACTTTTCGAATTTTTTTGAAATCGTAGCGATTTTATACATTTTAGATCGGATTTTTTTTACGGAGCCCTCCGATAAATAATTTTTAATATATGAAAATTTCAAAGAGAAGGATGGGCAGGGTATATTTCAGGGGGGGGGGGGGGGCATGATAATTTGAATCCTGGGAGTTGGGAATCTTTTCTATCTTCTGCTGACACCCCTCATGTGATATATCATTGGACAGCTCTGTGACTACTATTTCATTTTATATATCGCCCGCGCCCCTCCCCTTACTTTGCCCCCGAGCGGGGGCACTTTACTAAATTTAGCCGACACCCCTCATATTCCATATCGTTGGAAAGTCCTGTGACCACTTATTCATATTATGCACTTTCCTTGCCCCTCCCTCCTACTTTGCTCCCCGCGGGAGTTCGTTTAATGTATTCCAGTCGAAGACTTTATAAAAATGGGGAAATTAAAGATCCAATCTCAAATGACGTAGAAAAATCAATAAAAAATTTTGATCCCTTTTATCATCCTTTAGTTCATATTTCTGCCACTAGGGGGTGCTTTTGATTCTTATTTCTTTGGCCATTTTGGTGCTAATTGCCGAAAAATTCTAATTTTTGATACTTAAACTCCCCTTACCGCTTCATAGCTACTCACGTTTTTTCAGCTTTTTTCAACCAGGGGGCACCCTTACAAGACTTTTCCAGTCTTATGGCTCCTTTATAGTTTCCCTTTGGTTTGTTGTTTTTTTATTCCATCTGTTTTCAGTTACCCTATATTTAATAAAATCTGCCTTACATATATGTAAAAACAATGATTTCAATAATCGATTCTAGAACATCTCCTTTGTAGATTCTCGAAAGTAATCGATGACTGTATCGATTGTGTATTTTACGATAACGATTTTTTTCGATTGGTAAATTTTCGAGAATCGCCCATCACTAAGCCCTATCACTACTATGAAATTGTCGGCCAGAATAACAGCTAAGTTTTCCAATAACTGTTTTTAGCTTTTCTCGTTATAATCGATTGTAAAACATCTCGATTGTAGATTCTATGAATTAATCGATGGCTGTATCGATTGTGATTTTTTACGATGACGATTTTTCTCGATTGTCGAATTCTCGAGAATCGCCCATCACTAATGACAAGCGTCAAAAACTGGTTTAAACCGTCGAAAACTGTCATAAACTGGTTTAAACCGTCGAAAACTGCCAAACATATGTAACATGCTAAAACATTTTAACAATAGACAGACATTAAATAAGTCAATGATTTATGTGATCTTTTATTGAAATTTAATAATTTAAAAAATATATTATTTGCAATAAAATATTTTTTTTTTTTTTTGGATTTTTCAACCAGAAGAAAATAATTTTGTACAATTAAATAATCCGGATCAATTTTACCCCGCAGCATGCTGCAGCACACCACTTGTTTAGCACATTTATTTACACCCAAAAGATTTTTGAGTTTAGAGTGTATGAAGCGTTAGAAAATAGTCTGTCTCTTAATTGATGCTGAGCTAGTAGGGATTGATAGCAAAAGCATTGCTAGATGAGCAAGTTTTGAAGCAGGCTCAAAAAGCTGTTGCATTTAGTGATACCTTTCCACCAAACAATGGAGTCCTCCCTATAGCACTGAAATAAGAAGACTGGAAAGGGTATTCTTTAGCTTCATACACAATCAGTATGGGTAAGCATCCATAAACTCTCTCCGTAGCTCAAGCGTGAGCTGAATCAACTGATACAGCAGTCAACCCTTGCCCCTGATGGTTGGGATGCAAAGTATAAGCCAAACAATGGTATGGTTCATGATTTGATCTCTTCTATTATGCACTTTTTCAATATGGGCTTACAGGAATTTTCTTTTAGCTGACCGAGCCAATTTTGTTCAGTTTTAAAATCGAAAACATTTTTATATATTGAAAGAAAGCATGTTTTAAAAAGATTTTGACTTTTAAGCTTTTTTTTTCTTTAATTACTTCTCTTATTTTGCAAATGTTTAAAATTAATAATCCAATTTCAATTTTGAATGGAATGGTTATTGCCTAGACTAGAATAACATTGATGCACATTATCTTGTTATATATACAAAAAAATCTACACTTTTCTAAGTTTTTTTTCCCCATAAAAAAAGCTAGCTAAAAGCTCTCAAAAGTAAGCGAAATTAAAACGATTTTAAGTAAGAGAAAAAATGTACAGCTCAGGTGAGCTTAATGTCTACTTTTTAAAAAAACACAATTTTACAAAAAAAAAAAAAAAAAAAAAAAAAAACTAAATAAAATTTTACTTTGTTAAAAAGTTGTACTTAACAATAATACTTTACTATGTACTAATTACTGATATACAGTAAGAGTGAATTTAAAATATTACATGTAATGTTGTCATGTGTGACATTTAACTTGAATTTTTACAGATCAATTTAGTATTTGAGATTTCTGACATGACGGTTTAAACTATGGTTTAAACCCGACATAAACTGACACATGTCAAAAACCTGCCAACCCTGTAATTATTACTAATACTATATACTAATTATACAATTATAGTAATAGTGAATTTTAAATATTACATCTAATGTGAAATTTTACAGATCACTGTAAGTATTTGAGGTTTTTGACAAGGGGTTTTTGACATGACGGTTTAAACCGCAGTTTAAACTGTCAAAAACTGACATGTGTCAAAAACCTGCCAACCCTGGGCGTAGCCATCCAATACACAAGAAATCAACCAATCCAAATTCAAGATCAGACCACTGTAGGCGTGGAAAGAATTTACGAAACGAACTGGTAACAACAAAGATCCATTTATCGCCTTGCCAAATTGGACGATGCCAAGTGTCTTGGCTGTTTTGGGATTCAGCCGTCAATTGAATTCAATAATATTAAGATACACAATTACTACAATTTTTTCAATATAAATGCACAATAAAATATTTACATTATAATAAGGGGTTATTTATAGGTAATATACAAATATTTGATATGCTGCGTTTGAAAGCACCAGTTGGCGTTTTGATGAGCACTACCCTAACTTTACCATCATGGCCATAAATAACATCTTGAATGCAACCTACTGACCAGGTACACATGGGTAAATTACTATCTTTCAATAAAACCATGAAACCAATTTCAACGTTTTTTTCTCAATTAACCATTTACTGCATTGTTGTAGATTTTTTAGATAATATATTTTCTCTTTCAATAAAACCATGAAACCAATTTCAACGTTTTTTTCTCAATTAGCCATTTACTGCATTGTTGTAGATTTTTTAGATAATCTCTACTCCATTTTTTCCAAATTAATTTATTAATTTTGGTAACTCGTTGCCATTGGCTAAGCTTATTATCTGCAAGGTCAGTTAAGTTTGGTTCGCATATGCTATTTAAAGGAAGACCAATTAAGAAATGCCCTGGGGTTAAAGTTTCATAATCACTAGGATCCGAAGATAAAGGTATTAGAGACCTGCTGTTTAAAATACCTTCTATCTGATTAACTATGGTTAAAAATTCCTCAAAGGTTAGTTTTAAATCTCCAATTGTTCTTTTTAAAGGATTTGACTTCTGCCTCCCACAAGCTACCAAAATTATGAGATCTGGGAGGCAAGAATTTCCCAGAAACTGAGTTAGCTAATAAATAAGCAGTCAATTCACCAGATTGATTTTTTACAAGATTATGCAATTTTTTCAACTCTGAATTTGCGGCAACAAAATTAGGGGCATTATCAGAAAAAATTGTCGAGCAAATTCCGCACCTAGCTACAAATCTTTTTAAGGTGGCTATTAAGGCTTTAGAACTGAAATCTGTTATTACTTCCAAGTGAACTGCACGAGTAGCAAAACAGATGAAAATTGCGACATAAATTTTGTTAAAGACTCCTTTTCATTGGTGTTTATATTTTATGACAAATGGGCCACATAGGTCAACACCTGAATTTGTAAATGGGGGATTGATATTTACCTTTTCTTTAGGTAACGAAGCCATTATTTGTTCTACAATTTTAAGCTTATTTTTGTAACAAACAATACAATTATGGACTATTTTTCTGACTATATTTCTGCCATTTAAAGGCCAAAATTCCTGCCTCACAAAATGAAGCAGTGTTTGAGCACCTACGTGCAAGTTTTTTAGGTGAAAATACTGAAATATTAAAAGAGTAAGCCTGTGGTCATTTGGCATATTAATGGGATGTTTTTTATCATATGATAAGTTTGATTGGTCTAAACGACCACCTATTCTTAAAATTCCCTCACTATCAAGCAAAGGGTATAAATTACTTACACGACTGTCTTTTGGCTGCTCACCTTCCTTGAGTGCCTTCATTTCCCTGGCAAAATACATTACCTGAACCAATTTTATTAATTTGATTCTTGCATGAGCAAATTCTTCCTTGTATAGGTCAAAATTAACATTTTCACCCACAGGCCATTGGCCAGTAACAAAGTTATATACGCTCCATACAAAATTGTGTTTTTTCTAACTATCAACATTGTAATTTACTCATATATATTACTTACCATTCGATATGATTACACTCAACTGAAAAATTTTATTTTTACTATTAATTGCATGAAATAAATTCACAGGAAATTTTCAGAAAGGTTACAGCAGAGTGGAGCCCCCCCCCCCCCCACTTGGCACTAACTAATATGCATTTTTCTGCGACCATTTAACGAATTTCGCGTTTTTTTCGCGATCTTTTGCAAAATCTGCATTTTTTCGCGATCTTTTGACGAAATCTGCGTTTTTTCCGCGATCTTTTCACATAATTGCGTTTTTTTGTAATCTTTTAACGAAATTTGTAGAGTTTTTATCGCCATTCTTTGGAAATATTTGCATTTTTTTTTCAAGATTTTTTGACGAAATTTGCGTTTTTTCCGCGATCTTTTGATGAAATTTGTGTTTTTTCTGCAATCTTTTCGTGAAATTTGCGTTTTTTTTTCACGATCCTTTGACGAAAGTTGCGATCTTTTCAAGAAATTTGCGTTTTTTCTACGATCTTTTGACGAAAGTTGCGTTTACTCCGCGATCTTTTCACGAAATTTACGTTTTTTCCGCGATCTTTTCACGAAATTTGCGTTTTTCCGCGATCTTTTCTCGAAATTTGCGTTTTTTTCGGCGATCTTTTCTCGAAATTTGCGTTTTTTCGGCGATCTTTTCTCGAAACTTCTGCTTTTCCCCGATCTTTTGATGAAATTTGCGTTTTCCTGCGATTTTGTCACGAAAGTTGCGTTTTCTCCGCGATCTTTTCACGAAATTTGCGTTTTTCCCGCAATCTTTTGACGAATTTTACGTTTTTTCCGCAATTTTTTCACGAAATTTACATTTTCCGCGATCTTTTGACGAAATTTGCGTTTTTCCGCGATACTTGGAAGAATTTTATGATTCTTTTTCGCGATTCTTTGTCGAAATTTGCGTTTTTCCGCAATTTTCTCGAAATTTGTGTTTTCCCGCGATCTTTTGACGAAATTTGCGTTTTTTCTGCGATTTTTTCATGAAAGTTGCGCTTTTTCTGCGATTTTTTCACGAATTTTGCGTTTTTTCAGCAATCTTTTCACGAAATTTGCGTTTTATCCGCGATCTTTTCACGAAATTTGCGTTTTTCCGCAATACTTTGAAGAATTTTGTGTTTCTTTTTCGCGATTCTTTGTCGAAATTTGCGTTTTTCCCCGATCTTTTCACGAATTTTGCGTTTTTTTCGCGATTTTTTCACGAAATTTGCGTTTTTCCGCGATACTTTGAAGAATTTTGTGATTCTTTTTCGCGGTTCTTTGTCGAAATTTGCGCTTTTTCCGCGATCTTTTCACGAAATGTTTGTTTTTTCCGTCATTTTTTGACGAAATTTGCACTTTCGCGCGATCTTGTCAAGAAAGTTGCGTTTTCTCCGCGATCTTTTCACGAAATTTGCGTTTTTTCTGCGATGTTTTGATGTAATTCGCGTGTTTTACGTGGTCCTTGGGCGAAATTCCCGTTTTTTCGCGATTCTTTGACAGAATTGGCGATTTTTTTTCTACGAACAATTGACGAAATTGATTTTTTTTTCGGCGACCATATCGAGATTAGCGATAGTTCTATGTCCGAATTTTCGGACTGATGACTTTTTTTTTTTTTTAAACCGAATGCCTTAAATTTTCGGAAAATTCGAGACGAATCACCCTTGCTACTTTCTTTTCTTACGTTCGGGAGAATCGCCGATTTGGACGCCATAAATTCTGAACGAATTTCACCCCTTTCCTCCCTGGCATCGAACTTTCAACCATCGCGTTTGGCGAGTGCTAATTTTGTGCTATACTCCCTTGGTAATAGGGCCTACAATTTTTTCTTTATTTTTACAGTTATTTAAAAACCTGTAAACATAACTTAGAATACGAATTAATTTAACATAGCTATTACTTAAATTACAAAATTGGTTAAGAAATTCGTTATTCACAGTAAATAAACTAATATTCGAAACAGACTTGAGTTCATTTTAGTATGCATCATTATTTAGCAGATCAGTTTTTTTTTTTTTTATGTCTGGTGAGTCAATTAGATTATTAGGCATTAATGGACCATGCCACCAGAGTTCCAAATCTAAAAGTTCCTGGGGATTTGTTCCTAGTGATATAATGTCTGCAGAATTATTATTTGATGAAATATGTCTCCACTTAAATTGTTCAGTGAGAGACTGAATTTTTGAAACTCTATTTCCAATAAACATTTTCAGTAGATGAGCCGATGTATTTATCCACGCCAAGGCTATGGTTGAATCCGAACACAAAATTACTTCTTGAATGTCTAATTTCAAAGAAGGAAGAACTTTGGACACAAGTTGTGATAAAAGCAAACAAGAGCATAATTCAAGTCTTGGAACTGAAATGGTCTTTAGAGGTGCAGCTCTTGATTTACTTGCTACAAGGTTCGATGAAGGAGAATTGGATGAATTTGCACGATACACATAGATAGCAGCACCGTAGGCGGTTATAGATGCGTCAGCGAATCCCAGAACAAAGATTGCTTCAGTGGAAGGTGCTAAAATATATCTACTGATTTTTATATTCTCTATATCCTTTAGTTGATTTACGAAGTTACACCAATCAGTAGCAAGAGGTTTGGGAATGTTCTCGTCCCATCCAATTTTTGAAGGTAATACTTAGCCTTTTTTAGAAGACGATCCGACAAAATATTTTCTATTTCCCAGAAATTTTGAAGAATAGTTTCAATATTCTCATTGTCACTCTTAAATGTCAGCACGCAAAATGAATTAGAATTGTTTATTGAGAAAGTAACCATGGCAATCAGTCGAAATACTGAATTTTGAAACATTAGATTTGGGGAAACACGAATTTTTCCTTCTTTTTCAAGATTCTCATTGTCACTCTTAAATGTCAGCCCGCAAAGTGAATTAGAATTGTTTATTGAGAAAGTAACCGTGGCAATCAGTCCAAATACTGAATTTTGAAACATTAGATTTGGCGAAACACGAATTTTTCCTTCTTTTATTATTTCATAAAAATGTTCGGCCCCAATTATTAAATGGATCTTTCCTGGTTTGTCAAATGTAGGATCTGCTAGCAGCGAACGATTAGGTAAAATGTTTTTATCAATTTTAATGTTCCTAAAAGGTACACAATCAGTAATTTTGAAACAACAAAGTAGCTGACAAAAAAGAATTCTTATTCCGAAAAACAGTAGAGACTTTCGATTTCATGTTAAATGAATTTCCACTTAATCCAGACCAGATACAGCGATATTTCTTTTTTCTTTTTTCAAACCCAGTTCAAAAGCTATTTCAGAAGTAACAGAGGAAGCCTGGCTCGCAGAATCCAGAATTGCACGAGCTTTAATGAATTTTTTATGTTTTGGGCTATAAATAAAAATAAAAACTGTAGACAAAAAAACACCCTTTTCATTTGCATTGCTATGAGCAGAAAAACTTTGTGAAATTTCCGAAGCATTTTGTTTATTAGAATTATCAAACATGCACCTGCCTTCATTACCGTCGCGACTGGCCGGCGGCTGAGAAGATAAATCAATTTCGGAATCCGACTTCTTTGATGATATTTTATTATCAGAATGAGTTTTGTTTTGATTTCGATGAAGTAATACGTTATGCCTGGCATTGCAAATTTGGCAGTTATATTTAGAAACGTGATTATGGGAAGAAGAAAAACAGTTGATACACAGTTTATTTTTTTTAACTTCATCAAATCTTTGAATCAGAGTCATTTTTAAGAAAACTGGGCACAAATATAAACCATGTGATTGTTTGCATAGTATGCATGGGTTAGATTTTAGAACAAAGGTTTTATTTTTAATTTGACCTTTAAATTTTTGGGAATTTACTTGCGTTCCCTGTAAATTTTCCAGAATTTGAACACGATTTTCCTAGAATTCGATGAAAGTGTCCCATTTGGGTAAATCTGTAGATGTTACTCATTTCAAATTCTTTACATGTTGTTTTATCTAACTTCATTAAAATAATGTTAATCTGTAAATTTTCGCTAAAATTGTTCATTTCAACATTTAAAACTTTTAAAGCTCTTACATGCTTTAAAATACAATCAAGCAGCATTCGTAATTTTTCAGCTGATTCTACACCGATATTGTCTAACATTAATAAGGATTTAATGTGTGTATTAACAATTAATCTCTTATTTTCAAATCTATTTTTAAGTGCGTGAAATAAGGACTCATAAGTGTCGTCCACACTTTGGATTTGTTTTGCTGTACCCACGAGAGAAGACTGTAAATAAAAGAGTTTTTGATCATTGGATAGCAATTCATTCGAAACCATAATGCTATCAAATTGAGTTTTAAAATTATTCCAATTTTCATAAGAAACATCAAATTTTGGTAAAGGAATTTCGGGTAACTTTATAGATAATTTTTGTATATTATGCGACAAAATATTGTTTCCATTTACTACTTCAGGATTTTTATTTTTCTTAAGATCTAGAAAATGTTTAAAGCTTACCTTAAGCTTTTGGAGATCTTGGTCAATTTCTTCGAATTCAGCTTTGCATTTATCAACTTCTTTGTCCTTCAAAATTTTATGATATTCCATTTTAAGCTCATTGAGCTTATCTTCTAATTTATTAGGATTTTCAATCTTATTCGAAATATCTACTGAATCCGTTTTTTCTGCCTCATCTGCAGTGAGGCTTGATAACTTTGTCAATTGGGACTTTATATTACCCCTTCTACGGTTTAAAACTTTAATTTCCATTTCCATGTCAACTTTTTTTTTTTTTCTTTCAACAAAACAAAACGATAACTTCCAACGGTCGCAAATTTTCACTGCAGAGAGCTGTACCAATGTTAACTGGCATGAGCAAATGGATTGTGACTTTTTTTTAATATATAAAATTCAACTAATTAAATTTTATCGAACCATTTTTTATTAACAAGTATTTTTGGTTTGCGGAGCTCCCATGGAGACAACCGCACGAAACGAAAGATAAACAACATCTGACGTTACATTTTCGCCAAGTGAAAGTAGATGCCAAGTTTGGCGCCAACAATATGTATTTTAAATTAATGTTATCTATTACAAACGAAATGAGTGTAACGTTTATATTTTAAATTAAATGGATGTATATACAGGTAACGGCAATAGGAACAATGTTTGGAGATTTATCCCCTGCGCCCTGCTATCATAAAAGTCCTCTTTGTTTTTATTCAAAGTATTTAATTGATTTGTTCAAAGTATTTAATTTCACAAAGAAAAAATCATGCTGATCAATTATAATCCCAGAAAGGATTAGAATTTCTCCGATCTTGGGATAATTCCTGATCACTTAAAATTTTTTTATATCCTATTATTTAATTTTAATACAAAATAAATGTGCCATAAGAATTACATGGAAGAATACCATATCCAACCAAAAATTTAAACTTTATACTTAGTAAGGGTTTTTTGTACTTTGGTATTAACATGGACATGGACTGTCTCTAAAAGTACATTAAATTATTAGTTATGACACAGTGATCATCATCTATAGGATTACTGGTTTTCTTAATCCCTCTTTCAGTTGTAACATCATTAATCATAATATTTTTACCATACTTTAGTGGAATACTTAACATTAATAGAGTGCTGTAGCTGTATACCAGCACATGGAATGGTACCTTTAAGAAATCACTTGGATGAATAAAAATTGAGACCATTTTATCCATTGTATGAAATTTTTGGTCACCAAAAACTAGGTGAAAGAAAATTGCACTTAAAATTTGGTACAGTACAGTCTCTAAAGTCCAGAATCGTTTGGGACACGACTTTTCTGGATTTTCGATAATTCCATATTTTAGAGATCCTGAAATAACAACTTAAGAAAAAATATAAATAATCATAAAAAAAATCTAAAAAATAATAAATAATCTATTAAATGATTCAAAAGCAAAATCAAATTTAATTTAATATTATAAAATGTACACAAAATATCTTTGCAATTTTATTTTAACATGTTAGTTAATGTTTTTTGCTTTAGTTTAGGCTTATTAACCATCATCTTTTCCCTGATTCTGTATAATGACTTAAGTTCATTTTCTGTAATAAAATTTCTTTGTTCTAATCCTAGTATTGTTTTCTCTAAACTACTTATTATTAATTCCTCTGTTGATATATTTTTTTCTCCGTTTACTGAATCATCGGAGTCATTTTCCGAATCATCATCAGCCTTTCCTTTACTTATGATACTGTTAATGATTTCAGATTCGCTGGTGAACAGGAAATTTGTACATTTTGGTCGATTTCCATAATTTTATCTATATCTGACTTATTCAGACTTCCAGTTCCATTTTTTTGCATAATCTAAAAGAGAGATCAGAGAATTTATTGTTATATTGAGTTGAACACAAAGCTAATTTTAACTGAACATAACTCAGTCTTCCCCACTGGTTTATGTTATATATTTTGTATTACAATATTATATGGCTTATTTATGTATAAATTAAACAAATTGCTTCTCATTCTATATATATTGAATGGTGTAAATATAAGACAAATTGTTTCTGTGTTTGGTACATTAATAATTTCATAAAGATAGTATATAACAATCTGTTGATGTTTTTTAAATGAAAGGTTACCTGAAATGGCTTTTAAAATGGCTTTTGTTGCCAAATTCAACCTCACCATCTTCTTTCTCACACTAAAGCCCCTACTAACAAAGAAGTACCCGAAATTTTTTATAGTATTGTATTATTTATTATTATTATATATTTATATTTAGCATTTCAAAATAAGACAACTGTCTTTTATTTTTGAAACAATTTACTCTTAATTATTAAACTCTTAAAATTCATAATTTATTTCCTTAAAATAATTTTTTTATTTCCTTTTGTTGCCAATTTATTCAAATTTGTCTACTTTTAATGCCTAAGTACAGTTTTTTTAAATATTACTATGTTTGTAATTTTTGATTGAGAATTATACCAGGTAACTCTACAGTTTTTTAAAATATTCATATTAATTCTATCATTAAAGCAAAAATCAATTGTTTTAAAATAATTACTAATTTTTTTCAGAAATATGTTAATTTTTAATAATATCTATGCCCTTTTCCTATTCGAAAAATATAAAAAAAGAAAAATCTTTGTTTTATTTTTGTATATTTTTTTATTTAATCAACTATAATTGGGTCCTTCGCTAATTTATGAGAGTGATTTGGATTTATTTTATTTAATGAGTGTGATATAACTGAGTGGTTTTATGGTAACACTTTAATGGTATCCACATTGACTTTAAACCACATTGTTACTAACATCCTTCATGTTTCATGTCAAGTCTTGGTGGTGGGCTTAATTGCAGAGCATCATTTAAGATTTTGTGTGCTTTTTTTCCTCTCACATATTTCTTTTACTCATAAAACTAGTTAAAGCTTGAAATATGGAAAAAATGTATGTCAAAATTTTAAGTGTTGTGTTAATACATGGAAATTATTCCAGAGAGAAACATTCGCCTTGCTTACAATATTTCAAATGAAAATCAAATTTCAAAGTAATTGCTTAAGAGGCGCAAAGGCCAACATAGTGAAAAAGATTCCATGCCGGGACTCGAACCCGGTCCATCAGTATAGCGCACTGACGTTCTACCGACTAAACCACATGGAATGATACTCAGCCTGGAAAATTTCTCACTATTATATGCCGTCTTGTGCTATATACACCATCTTGTGCTGCGTTTGTTGTAGCCTTGCCAACATATAATAGTGAGAAATTTTCCAGTCTGGGTATCGTTCCATGTGGTTTAGTCGGTAGAACATCAGTGCGCTATACTGATGGCCCAGGTTTGAGTCCCGGCATGGAATCTTTTTCACTATGTTGGCCTTTGTGCCTCTTAAGCAATTACTTTGAAATTTGATTTTCATTTGAGATATTGTATGCAAGGCGAATGTTTCTCTCTGGAATACTTTCCATGTATTAATCAGTTTCTATCGATGCTGGATTTAACTAAGTTTTGTGTTCGCCCTAGGTTGGTGGCTCACGGTAAATATTCCATCTTGTGCTGCATTTGTAGCCTTGCTAACGTATAATAATGAGAAATTTTCCAGGCTGGGTATCGTTCCATGTGGTTTAGTCTGTAGAATGTCAGTGCGCTACACTGATGGCCTGGCATGGAATCTTTTTCACTATGTTTATGTTGGCCTTTGCACCTCTTAAGCAATTATTTTGAAATTTGATTTTCATTTGAAATATTGTATGCAAGGCGAATGTTTCTCTCTGGAATAATTTCCATGTATTAATACAGTTTCTATCGATACTGGATTTAAGTTTCGTGTTCGCCCGAGGTCGGTGGCTTACGGTAAATATTCCATCTTGTGCTGCGTTTTGTAGCCTTGCCAACGTATAATAGTGAGAAATTTTCCAGGCTGGGTATCGTTCCATGTAGTTTAGTTTGTAGAATGTCAGTGCGCTACACTGATGGCCTGGCATGGAATCTTTTTCACTGTGTTGGCCTTTGCACCTCTTAAGCAATTGTTTTGAAATTTGATTTTCATTTGAAATATTGTATGCAAGGCGAATGTTTCTCTTTGGAATAATTTCACCATGTATTAATACAGTTTCTATCGATGCTGGATTTAATTAAGTTTCGTGTTCGCCTGAGGTTCGGTGACTCACGGTAAATATTCCATCTTGTGCTGCGTTTGTAAGCCTTGCCAACATATAATAGTAAGGAATTTTCCAGGTTGGGTATCGTTCCATGTGGTTTAGTCGGTAGAACGTCAGTGCGTTATACTGATGGCCCGGGTTCGAGTCCCGGCATGGAATCTTTTTCACTATGTTGGCCTTTGCACTTCTTAAGCAATTACTTTGAAATTTGATTTTTATTTGAAATAGTGTTATGTTAATTTTTTAAAAATTTTAAGCAGGATTATTAAAAATATTGTGCAAACCCTACTAGCAGGACTGTAGTGGAGAGTATACGGAGGAGGTATATGCTGTATCTTCTGGATTCTTTTAAGATGCTCTGTATACCCCATGTTTATCAAATAAAACTATAGCGTGTACTCTATAAGTAACGTTCATGACTTTAGCGTATACCCTCTGGCTTTTTTATGACTAAAACACTGCCTACAATTAAAAAAAAAAAAATCCCAAATTATAATCCTTATATTTTTGGCATATTAATTTTCCATCTTTATTTACTGGATTAGATTATTCTTTCATAATTTTTTTGCATGCCAAGGGTAAAACATCATACTTGAGCAATGCTAGCAATGATGTGGTTTAAAAGGAATATTCTTTTGTTAAAGGATTTTCCAAAAAAATTCTGTTAAGCTAAACCATACTTGCTAAAATGTTCCAATTGCTAAGTAACTTAAATATTGGAAAAGGGAAAATTGATCTAGGATTGAAATTTTAAAATAGCAATCGCTGATATTTTGGAGAATTGAACTTTCAAAAGACACCATTGAGGCATTAACCAATGAGGCATATTTACAAAAATCAGAAACAATATTTTGCATATTTATTTTAAATTTGGTAATTTTTAAGTTGCTTTTCTTTCTGATCAAACTTCTATGATCAAACTGTATGTGAGAGTTGATATCAAACCTCAAACATGATAGATAATGCAATAATAGATATGCCAGTTTTCCATAGATTTTCATTTATTTTAGATTTTCTTTTCTTTATTATTTATTTTTGCTTGCTGTTTTAATTCTACAGTTTGAAGATTTTTCATGTTTACCAATTAAGAAAAAGGCATACTTAGGTATAAATTTTAATATGCATTGTTAATATATCTTCAATTTATTTTTATATTCAATTATTTATTACAGGCTAAATTGAATAAAAATTATGGGTTGACTAGAATGGATCCATATGTAAGGTTACGAGTTGGACAGACAGTCTACGAGACGAACACAGATTATAATGGTGCTCGAAATCCTAGATGGAATAAAATTTTTAATTGGTATTATTTGTCTATATTTTTATGTAATTTTTAAAAATTGATTCCTGTTCTTAGTTTTATAACTGCCATAAGAAACTAGATTTAATTTATTTAATGTACAGTCCTCCCCACTTAATTGGGTCACGAATAATCGAATACCCCGCCTTGTTAGAATAGTATCCTCCGGAACAGAATTTTTCCCTATTGACTCCATGTTATTTTTCCTGCTTAAACAAAATACCTTTTACGAACTGCCCCACTTAATCGAATAACAGCTGTGTGACCGATGTTTGAAAATAGCTGCGGAAAGCACGTTTCAGCTGAAATTTCCTTCCACCTTTTGTCATTTTTGGTTCCTTTACGCTGAAAACAAATTTTCAGTTCTTCCTGCAATGATTTCGGCCGGTAGGTGTATAATGGACAGGTCAAATAATCTCCCCACCATCACTCCTTGCTGTTAACCAGCAATGCACTGTCACTTTGAGACTCGAGGTGTTAGTTGTGATATTTTGCACTGATTCGAAAAATAACCCTATATTTACTCCTTTAAAATCCTTAAACAAACCACTTTAAACAATTTTTTAAAGGCAGTAAGTAACATAAATTAGAAGTAGCAAAGTTTTGACCAAATTCAAATGAGCTGCATTAAGTGTGATCTAAACCATATAAATGTATGTACTGACATTAAATTAATGTGTATTTACTTTATATTAGCATTTGTATTTATTTTAGTTTATGTTATTCTATTAAAGATTTTATTATGCTGTTAAATAAATATATGTAGATGGTTATTTTGCCTTTTATTACGTATTAAATATTACAGTTATGATTCCCCATTTAATCAGATACCCCACTTAATTGAATATTATTTCTAGAACCGTCAATATTCGTTTAAATGGGGACGACTGTACTTCTAATCAGTTTTATGTGATAATTTTATTTTTGAGATTTTACTGAAATTATCAGTCCTGACCTGTCATGTCTTAGAATTTTGCTGTACAATCATAGGAACAAAATAACACTTAACTTACTTCCTATCTGAATTTTATTCTTTATTAAAAGAAAAAAACACTTTTGGAGATGTTTGTTTTTTTAATATTGTTATGTAAATGAACATTTTTTTTGTCCTGTTATCTCTCTTGTCATGAAACATAAAAAAAATATTAAAAATAGAAAATATATATACAGCAAATCTTTTAAATTTTCTGAAATAAATAATTCTATTATATTTCTAAAAGTTATTTCAAAATCAGATAAATTTATATTGCCCAGCTGTTTTTGTTTTAGACTTTATTAGAAAAAAAGTTGTTTGAGAAAGAAATTCATATAATTAATAAGCTCTTTATCTTTATATATTACATGATTAGCTATTTTCACTTTTTTATAATTCTCTTTTAAAGTCTCCTATAAAAGTTTCTGTTTCTTAGATGTATTATAGGGGAGAAAAAAAGAAGGCAGATATGCGTTTTATCTTAACAAGAAGTTTCACCATTTCCTATTTCTTTATAAGAGGATTCTGCCTTTGTTTGCAAATAATTCCCGAATCCTTAAAAAATGCTTTAAGCACAACTGTAAAACCCAAATAACTAGAGTTGTAATGGGTAGCTGCCCGGGTACCCACCCAGCTTCCCGCCCGGGCTGGTTTTTTTTTTTTTTTTTTTTTTTTTTAAATAAAAAACATGTTTAAAAAGCCTGGTTTTTTTTATATATATATATATTTCTGGAAAGGAACAAATGATGCATTTGTTGTTTATGGTTATTTTGTTTTATTTATTCATTTCTTTGAATCTTAGAAAATATATTTGTACTAATTTACTTGCACTTTTAGATTGAGAACCCTATAATTTTAAAACGTTTTAGCTTTTAATTTAAAATGTAAATTTAAGCTTTTCAGTTAGCTTCAAGAGTATTATATTTATTGAACTTACTATATTTATTAAATTATTTTATGTACTTTTTACTGCTGAATCTGAAAATGACCTTCATTTTTAACCATCACGTAGGGAAAATTAAATAAAAAAATCATTTTCAGATTCAGTGCTAAAAACTACATAAAAATCAATTATCAAAAGTTAAAAAACTCAGCCGTCTCCTCTATTTTATAGTATTTGATTTTTGTTATTTTTTAACTTTGACAATTTATGATTTGCAAAACATCCTGAGATGATGGTTAAAAATTAAGGTAATTCTCGGATTCAGTGCTAAAAGATACATGAAAGTTAAAAAAAACACAACCATTACAGTCTTGTGTTATCTAACCTATCTGAAATTTTTTGTGTTATCCTGTAAAATAAGTATGAATGGTAACCACCGAAAATCATAATATTAAATTGTCATCGGATTTACGTCAGTATACATGTAAAATTTAATCTCGGTCGGATATTTGAAAGTGAGTTAAATTTAGAGTACAAATTTTGAACTGAAAAAACATACATACGATCATTGAAGTTAAATAAAATAATATAATATTTGTTAAAAGAAATCATGAAAAGAAATAGTCTCAAATCCTTACAAAATAAAACATATGTTAAAATACAATAATTTTAACCAATCTGAAACTTAATCAAAGTTAACTCAATCGTAACTCTTGTACTATTTTTTTCAAAGTGCAGATACACATGAAAACTTTTTTGAATACTTTAAGCACTTAGGATATGACCCCTCAAAGCATGGCCAAACTCATTTGTGTTCAGATGCAGAAAAGTGGTATAAGTCATGCATTTTTAAAGTTTTGTAACTCAGTCAATTTTAGTGTTATATCAACGGGACTTTTTTTGTCTGTCTTGTCAGTGTAATAGGAAAATTTTACTAGATATAACTTATGGGACTGGGGACCGTATAAAAACTTAAATTTCGTAATTTTTTAAGAAATGTTTTTATTGACCCAAATCTCTTTTAAAATATTTCTTTGCCTCAAATTAAAACATTTTTTGTAATTGGAACTATATGTCTATGATTAACGGTTTAGGAATTAGCCATTGGACACCCTGTATATACATATAAGAAAAATTTTTGTTGTGAGATATTTTTTATCAGCATTTGCTAATCTTACGATAATTTCAAAGGAGCATGTTTTTTTTTTTTAAGTTATATTTATATTTTATTATTAAATAACACACAATTGATAGATTTGCAATTTAAAATTTTTTTATTTAAATTAAAGGTATCATATATATATATATATGTATTTTAAAAACAGAGAAAAATATTGAGATCCTTATTAAGACTATGAAGTCATTCCTATCTATTAGACTATGAAGTGTTCACAAAGATTGTATTTGAGATCAGGATTGCCACTTATTTCGGCAATCAAATTCCTTGCGCTTTTCTAAGCAAAAAATTAAATTTTCCCTGAGTAATTCCTCTGAGAATTTTCAAAATTTCAACGGATAAATTTTGCAAAGTACCAAAATTTAGTAACATTTCTTGTTTTTAATATTCATTTTTAAGTTCCCTCACTTTTTCCAGTTTTCCCTATACTGTGGCAACCCTGAAGATTATTATTTGGGAGGAAGGTGGAATCACATTCCACATTTTGGCATTTTAACCTAATTTACCCGGGAAAAATTGCCTATTTAACCCAGTTTTTTTAATAAAACCCACCTGGGCTGGGTTTTTAACAAAAAAAACCCAGGTTTTTTACAACCCTGCAAATAACTGGTTTATATCACAGAAAATTTAATTATATAAGTTTCTACTAATTAAGGAATTTCCTAGTGTACTACACTAATTATTAATTTCCACTTTTTTTGATTTACTTGCCAAATATGCATGCCAAAGATCTTTCAGTAATTAGTTGGTGCTTGGGGCTCCAGTCTCTTTGCTTGCAGAAATAAAAATAGTGAATTCATATTGACACAATCATAGCAAAAGATTTTATTTTCATGGATGGAAATGATCTTCTTATTTGAGAATGACATAATTTTCACTACCATAACCATTCTACTGTGGTAAAATTAGCACACCATTTAATACTACTTAAAAAAAAAATATATATATATATATATATGCATGTTGATACAATTTTCTTTTAAATATGTTGTCAGTTTTACTGGTAGAAAGAAGTATGTTTCTGATTGGTACATTCTTGATTACGCAAATTTAATTTTATGTTATACACGGTGTCCACTCTCAACGGTGTCCAATGGCTAATTCCCGAATCGTTACTCCTAGACATATAGTCCCAATTACAAAAATATCTTAAATGAGGTAAAGAAATATTTTAAAAGCGATTTGGGTCAGTAAAAACAATTCTCATAAAATTATGAAATTTAAATTTTTATACAGTCCCCCGGTCCTATAAGTTATATTTAGTAAAATTTTCCTCTTACGCTGACAAGTAAGACAGAAAAAGTCCTGTTATTCCACGATTAAAATTGACGGAATAATAGTTGTTTAAAGTTGGAGCATACTTTTTGCCACGAATTAGGGGTCATTCACAAATTTAGTAGAAATATAATTTCGTCAGATATATTAAAAAAATGGTTGAGAGTAAAATTAACATTACAATATAAATTTGAAATCGTTAATCCTTCTGACATATTAATGCAAAATATACAATTTGTAATAAACATATAGGAAGAAAATAACCCCAGAAATTTTGTTAAACAAAATAATGAAACTTAACAGCCTCAATTCTTTATAAAATGATACATATTTTTAAATGCTATTAGATTACACTAGCCTGCAAAAGTTGGGTTATGTCATGTTTTTTAGATTTTTATAATTGATTCTTATGTATTCTGTGCCGCTGAATCCGAAATTGACCTTCATTTTTTACCATCACGTAAAGATTTTTTGGAAATCGTTAATTTTAAAGTTAAACAAAGAAAAAATAGCGAAATTTGGTCTATAAAATAGATGTGATTGTTGTGTTTTTAACTTTTGATAATTGATTTTTATGAATTTTTTACCTCTGAATCCGAAAATGACCTTCATTTTTAACCATCACATCAAGATTTTTTGCAGATTGTAAATTTCAAAGTTAAAATTGAACCTCCTCCCTCACTTTATCGAACCCCTCAGCTTCCCCCTCTTTAGCTGTAAGAATCTCAGTATAAGCCAAAAAATTAAATAAATTATTTAAATTAAAAAAGTTTTGCATCTGTTTTATAGAATCAGATTTTCGCTATATTTTAGCTTTGACATTTATGATTTGTAAAAAAATTCTACTGTGATGGTTAAAAATGAAGGTCATTTTCAGATTCAGTGCTAAAAAGTACATAAAAGCAATTATCAAAAGTTAAAAACAGAGCCTTTTTAACTTTGACAATTTATGATTTGTGAAAAATCCTGACATGATGGTTAAAATTTAAGGTAATTTTCAGATTCAGTGCTAAAAAATACATAAAATTTAAAAAACACAACCATCGCAGTCTTGTTTTATCTAATCTACTAAATGGTAACCACCAAAAATCATAATAATATTATACTGTCATCGAATTTACGTCAGTATGTAAAATTTAATCTCGATCGGATATTTGAAAGTGAGTTAAAGTTCGAGTACAAATTGTGAGCTGGAAAAACATACATACAATAGTTGAAGTTAAATAAAAGCTTACAAAAATAACATATTTTTTGTTAAAAGAAATCATGAAAAGAAACAGTCTCAAATCCTTACAAAATAAAACATATGTTAAAATACAATTATTTTAGCCAATCTGAAACTTAATAAAAGTTAACTCAATCGTAATACTTGTAAGATTTTTTTCAAACCGCATGAAATAAGTTCTTAGAATACTTTAAGCACTTGTTATATGTCCCCTCAAATCCTTGCCGAACTCATTTATGTTTGCATGTAGAAAAGTGGTATAAGTTATGCATTTTTAAAGTTTCATAACTCGGTCAATTTTAGTGTTATATGAACAGGACTTTTTGTGTATTATTTGTCAGTGTAATGGGAAAATTTTATTAAATATAACTTATAGGACCGGGGGACCGTATAAAAATTTTAATTTCATAATTTTATAAGAAATGTTTTTATTAACCCAAATCGCTTTTAAAATATTTCTATGCCTCATTTAAAAGATTTTTGCAATTGGAACTATATATCTATGATTAACGGTTTAGAAATTAGTCATTGGACACCGTTGAGAGTGGCCACCCTGTATATATAGAGAGAGAGATACAGTAACCATCACTTATAATGACTGGTTATAATAATCAAAATTGAAGTAAAAAAACAGGATTCCTATTAGCAAAAATTATGGGTATTCAGTAACAGTTACAAGAATCAACCGTCTATAAGAATCAAAATTCTGCTAAAAAACATGTTCTTATAAGTGAAATTTACTGTACTTCATTTTCTTGATAAACATTAAAAAATATTTATTCTCACCCATAATATAGTTGAAAATTATAATGAACTATGACTTCATTCATTTTACAATTTTATGTAATAAATTTAGTTTTGTATTTAAGATTTAAAACATTTGCTCAAATTAAATATATAATTTAAATTTTCTTTGAACTAGATTTCACTCTTTTTTATTTTTGTGATTATCATTTTATTAAAAAATTAATGGTGCCATTAATCCTTAATTTGTTAATGTAAGCTGTCAGTTTTTGTATAATATATATTTTGATTCTTATATTATATATTTATCTTTCAGCTTTTTCTTTCCTCATGATACCTGTATCCATATTGAAGTATTTGATGAGGTAAACAAATTTATGCACACAACATATACATATGGAACATTCTTAACTTAACTCTGTGGAATATTAAACTTTGATGTATTATTTGATCTAAGTAACTTTTGCTACTTTATTTCTTTTATCTTTCACGATACATTTAAACTCTTCCACTTCTCCATCAACTATATGCAGAATAATCCATATTGAAGTGTTTTTTTTTTGTTTGTTTTTGTTTTTTTTAAGCACATTTTTAAGAAGGTGACATTATTGGGATGATTTGCAGTGCAAGTTTAATGATGAACTTCAGAAGGTGCTCTTTTTCCTGGCCATAAGATAACAGAAACCTTTTTGTTTGTCAGCAGTATAAAGAAAACAAACAAAATAGAAATGCTTTCTAACATAATTTTTTTTTCCTTTTAAGAAAGTTGCTTGCTTTACTTTCTTTGACATCAGTATTAATGGTGGCAGATTTTCCCGTAGATTCAGTTGGATTTTGAAGAATTCTTTGGCAAAAGAATCTTCTTTCTAGGATTATTAAAGCAATATCAATGTTAAATATAATACCTAAAATAATTCTAGCTTTGTATAAAAAATAAATTTATAATAAAGTCTAATTTTATTGAAATAGCTTTCAATTTCAATGTTCACCCCAGTCTTGTGAACTTCAGTATTCAGTAATAAACTTATCGTATAGAAGAGGGATCATCAACCACACACCTACAAGCACATTTGTGTCCATCAACCACTCCTGTTTCACCCACTAAGACTTTATAAATTTATATGTATTATCAACTAAGTATTTTGCATGCATAGATATTTGATTTTGATTGAAAGAAGGAAAAATTTATTTAGCTGTACAGTGTTTTCTCATGATATTTGCTCTGAACAAAATGTTGACTAAATAATCTTCACAAAATATTAAACAATCACTTGCTTTAACAAAAACAAGATATTTTGGGAACTGTATCATTGTTTATATTTTTCATAATTGTAAAGAAGTTTCGTCATTCTTTGCATTTGAAATATTTTGAAATCCATGTATGGGCTTTCATATGTTTGTGCAATGTATATCCAATAAATGTACTCCAGCAGAGGTCTAAAAAGAATTCAAATGTGCCCATAATAGTACTATGGTTGATGACCCCTGATCTAGAATAATTAATTCTTCTATCTAATTAATAAATAAAAAAAAAAATTATAAAATTTTGGTCAATAGTTACTGTAAAATTTAGCAGAAAAAATTGCAAAATTAAGTATTCTTCCAAGTGAAATGCATTTTCTGTGATTTTTTTTAATGGTGCATTTAGGTATCAAAATAATTATGCATTATAATCTAATTACTTCATTGAGCTGAGCTTCAACACAGTGATAATTTCCATGGTTGTTGTAAAAAAAAGACAAAAATCATGTCCTTGAGGAATAATTATAGATCAAATAAATATGCCTTAATGTTAAAATTTCCTATATTTTTCAAATTTCCAAATCCATTTTTTTTTCTTTCCTGTTGCCACAAAAAGAAACTGCATATAAAAAATATTCATATTATACACAAAACATGTCCGTGAGTAATGCTGCATCATATTGTCGATGCAACCTATAAATTTAAATTTTTTGCAAATTTATTAACTTCTAAGTATCACACAATTTCAATTTTACACAATTGAATAAGCAAAAAAGTGTACTTTCAAATGCAATTTTTTTTAATATCTCAATTACTGATATTCCATTGATAAAATTATTTTCAAGCATTATTTAAAAAAAAAAAAAATCTTATCACATGCAGCCAACTTATGGAAGATTGATGTGTTTGCTCTTAAAACAATATAAATAGTACAGTATTTGTTTCTGGCTAATACTTCATAATGAAATTAAAACTTCACCAATAAATAAATGAAGGAATATAGAAACGAAACATAAAGTTAACAGATAGGTAATCGAACTACACATTAAATAATGAAATATTCAGAATCAAGAAGGTTTCTTTAAATAGTGATAGTTGACTTTTTGGTTATTCTTTTGCCTGTTATCTCAAACAAGTGGCTGTAAGCTTTTGAAAAATGACAATTTTTATGCAATCAATGTAGATTTAAATTTTATGAGTGAAAGCATAAATTTCTATAAAAAAATAATGCTATATGAAATGGAATTTCACAAAATACCACAGCATTGCACTTTTTTTTTTGGCAAGGGGGGGAGGGGGGTTGTCAAGGAAATAGTAATTTTTTCTGTTACAAGCACCAAATGAATGTGCATTCTTTTATTTTACTATGATTTTGAGGGATTTTACTATGATTACATCAAAGTAACATCATTATTTCTGATTGTCATTTTTTAACAATTTATGGGCTTGAATGCACAGAGTTCCATTATTATGATTGCTGCACTTTTAGGATATTGCATTTTTATTTATTTTACCAGAAGTCCCCCATGGTTTGATAGGAATATTGAATGCTATGTATCCCATTCAGAGTTCGTTGATATATATCAATGGATATATATCATGATATATATCTTGATATATATCCGATATTTATTTTTAAAATATCAAGATTTTTGATATTTTCGATATTTTCAAATTCTTTATATTTATTTTCAAAATATCAAGATGTTTGATATTTTGTATGTTTGATGTTTATTTTCAAAATATCACTGTGCAAGATCTTGATATTTTCTTCAGTCAAAACAAGTGTAAATGAAATTTTCAACTGTTATTAACTGTGTCATTCTGTAGATAAACAGCATTTGTCTCTGGCAGTGACTTTTAGAAAAACATCTTTTCCAAGCTTCATGTTTGATACTTTTATTTTTAAATGTAGAACTAATAATTATGTCAGACAATTAATTCAGAACAACCATTTGTAGATAAACTGTAATTTAGATAATCATTTATATTACAGCTTCTTTAGAAAAGAATCTTTCCTGACTTTGGTTAAGTTGAATCTAAACTGTACAACAGTTTAGGGAATAAAAAATAAGACAAGCTTACATTTATGTTAAAATTCTTCAATTAAAAAAAAAAAAAAAAAAAAAAAAAAAAAAAAAAAAAAAACTATTTTGTATTTAATATTTTACCTTATGAAATATAAAACTTTCTGGAAACTTGATACAAATCCTATAGTTTATATAAGTGTATAAAGCAAATTGCATCTGTTTTCAATTAGTTGATCTTCAATTTTGTTCTTAGTTGGAAAAAAAAAAGGAAAAGAGAAATGAATTTTTAGAACATTGTTTAAGTTTTCATGTTAAGTGCAATATTTTTTAACTTCTAATTTATATTATGCTTGAAAATATTTATTATCAGCAGTAAGTTGACTATTTTGAAAATATCGGATATATATCGAAAATATCTTTATTTCAATATACCTTTACTTTAAAAGCAATCACTATTCATGCCTTTATTTTTAAAGGTGTATTCACTTTTACCGTACGTTTGCAGCAGTAGCTTTGCAGGCAAACATCGATTTATTTTGAAGTTGAATGGCGCGGTATGCCATAATGGCAATAGATGGCACCAGACGTACGATCATCTTATTTGCCAATTGTTGTCAATTATTCATGAAAGTTCTGTTACATTACTTCCGGGAATGTTCTGGATAGTGCACATTTTCTCGGCACATGCATTCAGTCATATTGTTTACATAGAGGTATACTTGGAGCTGACTTCATTTAAGCACATTGTCTTTAGGAGAACTCTTCCTAACTCCTCAAGTTAAGGCAGCTGTATGTGCACTGCTAGAAGAAATGTATTCAAAGCATTTATAGTCAGTTTATGTTTATTTTATCGTTTTCATCTTAGTTTATGGTAATATTTTTAAAGTTTATACTCTTGTTATGTTTTTAAGGGATTTAAAACCGTATATATTTTGTTTTTCTCCAATTGTGCTGTGCATAACATAAGAACTGTTCTTGCTGAAAAGATGCAATTTGCTGAAGTTTTTGAATTTTTTGCTTTTCAACAAATATGGACATGGAACTTTGAAAAACTTTTGCCTTCAATTAAGAAAATACTAACATATGAAACGAGTTAGCTTTTACATTTTGAAGCATATAATTTCACTATCTACTATTAGAAACTATTTTTGCTTCAAGTTATCTTTTTTTAATATGAACAATCTCCAGCAATTGCTTTACATTGCGTGAACCCTTTGCTTATAAGTTAACATTAGGGTGATATGTTTATGCTATGGGCAGCTAACCCTGTTATATATATCATGGTTTTCTTAAAATAGTTCATTATTCAACAAAAGACACTATCTTGTCAAAGGAATTATAAAACAGGGTACAGCAATTCATTTAAACAAACAATACAGGTTTTTATAACAATGAAAGATTCTAGTTTGCTTACTGTTGGTCATAGTTTTTGACAGCCAAGAACCTAGCAAACCTAGAGATTAAATTCGGCATATTTAGCACGCCGTGGTGCCATGTGCTTTTTTTTAGTGTGCTATGCTATTTTTTAAGTGTGCCGTGCTATTTTTAAGAGCACCATGCTATTTTTTAGGTCAGCATACTATTTTAAAAATTTATTTGATTTTTTGAGATTGTTGTGCCGATTGTCCAAGAGCGAGGGATGATTATGTTTTGAAATTTCTGCAACTTTCAGCATTCAGTTCCGAAAATTAAAAAAAAATTGATCATCAGTTGGAAGATTCGGACATAAAAAAATCCTCATTTTTTCTTAACATAATACCCTGATAATGGATAGTAACCACAAGACAATCTTGTTTCTGTGAACATTTACATCACGAATTCCCATACACAGGTGTAGGGTTGTCATTTCAAGAGATTTTTTTTTTGGGGGGGGGGGGGAGTTTTCATTGAAGGGTAGGGTTTGCAATAGCATGTGAGAATGTGTGAAGCGTGCACAAAATAAAAAAATCCTACGTAATAAAAAAGGCTGTTTGGCATTTTTCCCATTTAATTATTTCACAGGCATGCAATTCTTCTGTGAAATCTTTTAATTTTTGAAGAAACCCATGATTTTTCTTTCTTTTGAAGAATTTCACAAAATCAATTCATGAATTTCTTCAAATGATGCTGAAAAAATATTGTTACTTTCGTCAAACATCTAAAAAACAAATAGCAATTTTCTTTAATTGGTTGCTGAAAGAAATTGCAAATTACAATAATCGGTTGCAAAATAAAAGCGTGGATTTCGTCAATTGATCGAGCAAAAAAATTTCAAATTTTGACAATCGGTTGCGGAAAACAGTCATGAATTTCGATAAACGATCAAAGGAAAATGTCAAGAATTTAGTCAAAAATTCGATGAAACATAAATCTTGTCAGTTGAATACAGAAAAATATTGCGAATTTTGTCAAACAATCATGGAAAAAATAAATTTCATCAATCAATCTAAAAAAAAAGAAAAAAATAGGAATTTCATCGAAAGAGTGCAGAAAAACCCCTGTGAATTTCTTCAAACGATTGTAGGAAAAAATTGTATATTCTGTGAAATGAATTGCATCGGGTCAGATAAGATGATTTTTCCACCGGTTGGGTTTCTTTTTTTTTTTTTTTTTTTCATAAGTACGTTTGTGATCATCTGAATTTAAATTTACAACTATCCTTGAATTGAATAAAAATATTTAAAAAAGTAGAGAGAAACAGGTTGACTAACTAGATTTTACCGATGGTCTTTTTTTAGGGGTGGTGGTAGAGTTAAGTACATTTTTGTAATATTGTTCAGATGAATTTGTTTATGAAACGTATGTTTTGCTGTTTTTTCTTCATTGCTCTTTTTTTTTATATCTCATGGTGCTTTTTTCTTCTTCCCTGTGCACTTTTTCTTCTCCCCTGTGCATTTTTTTTTACCCGCCATGCTGCCCATTTTTTTCTAGAATAAAGTCTAAAAGCTGTTAATATGTTAATGTTCATTTCAAGTATAGAAATTATCAATGTAATCAATGTCTGCTTGATGACATCAAATGAATATTTCCTTGTTCAGCTCAATTTTGTGCAGGTTCTGCTTGCATTTCCCTGGTATATTTATTTGTAATTAATATTTTGGTATATGGTTGTAACATTGCATATCTTTTTACAGTGTTCGTTTTCACTAGACGAGAAAATAGCTTGGGCTACATATGATATTCCTGAGAATGTATTACAAGGAGAAACTGCCAATGAATGGATAGAACTGTCTGGAAAACTTGGTGAAGGCAAAGAAGGACTTATAAATCTTGTGATTACATGTCAGGTATGTACAGAAACATTTTCACTTCTTGATACAAAAAAAATATTATTCTTCAAAATAAATTAAGCATGCCAAATTCCTTCCAAAATAGAATAATTTTTGAAATTTATCGAAAAGAAATTATTGTTGAGTGAGTGAGTGAGTGAGTGAGTGGGTGGGTGGGTGGGTGGGTGGGTTGGTTCTTTTCATCATCACTAAATGGTGAAAATATTGTTGGTGGGTGGGCTGGCGGGGTGGCTGGTTGGTTCTTTTCATCATCACTAAATGGTGAAAATATTGTTGGTGAAGAAAAATAGAACTGCATTGCCAGTTTAACCTTTTAGAATCGGGTTAAACTGTCTGTTTTCTGAACCAAAATACGGTGTTCTGGAGAACTTTCCTCCCCCTTTTACTACATGGTCAAGTGGGGAGCATACATTGTCCTTCTCCCTGGAAAGCGTCAATATACGCCTACTGACAATGGTTGCTGTGAAATTGCAGGATTGCTTGCATTTTTCGACTGAGGTGAGGAATTTTCCTCCAGAATCGGGTATTTTGGCGCTTTTAGAAAGAATATAGCTTCAGTTGAATATTTCTGAGCAACTTTTTTTTTTCTTTTATGTGAGAATATATTTATGGAGAAATAAATGTGTATTGATTTTTACAAATACTCACTATACAGATCGTTCGGCCTCTATTTTAACTGCTTTTATTTTCCACTAAATATGAAAAAATATACATTGTGTCGCAAATTATATTAAATATCATTCATAATCATGGATTAAGCGGATTTTAGTTCATGTTTTGTTCTTTGAATTTGTGTTTTCTGGTTTAGCTTTTTTGAAACATAAAATACTTGAAATATTTAGACTGATGAAGCTGCAAATTATCGATTTTAATTAATAATAGATTCTTTCTTTCTTTCTTTCTTTTTTTTTTTTTTTCATAAGTTGGCATAATTGCCAACATCCCGATTTTTTTAATATGAATATTTTTATGCAGAAATACTTGTTTTAAAGAATCGCGCAATTTCTGAAATTAAGTAAAGCGAGAATTTTTGTAAGAATTTACTGGTATTCAAAAAATCGGGAGGTTGGCAACTATAAGACCGTTTGTGATCATCTTAATTTTAATTTATAATTATGCATGAAATGTATAAAAATAATAAAAAGTGCAACGGGTCGAGTAACTAGATTTTACCGAGGGTCTTTATTTTTCTTCTTTTTTGAAGGAGGTGAAGTTAACTAAATTTCTGCAATATTGTAAGAGCGCTTGCAACTTTCTTCATATGAATTTGTTTACCAAAACTTATTTTTTAGCATTAGATATGCTAGTCTTTCTTTAATGCTCTTTCATGTCTCCTGATGCTTTTTTCTCCTAATTCATGCTCTTTTTCTTCTCTTACCTGCTCTTTGTCTTCTCTGTCGTGCGTTTTTCTCCACCACCGCGCTATTTCCCGCCCGCATTACTGGACTTTTTTTCTTGAAAAAACTGTATTTTATAGTAACAATAAATAATTAATCATCTACTCCCTCCAAAATTATTGCTGTGCCCTTTGCCAACCACTCGCTGGTACCAAATATGCATAGTTTAATCTTTATATCACTTTAAATTTGTTGACATATTTAATATTTTACAGTAACAATAAATAAATAAATAAATAATCTATTCCTTGAATTATCCCCTCCTCCCAAATTCTTTGCATTTCGCTCTTCACTTCCTGTCCCACCAGTGACCGAGAGGTTCTGCTCTCAAAGATGGTAGACTGGATGTGCTGGGTTCGAACCCAATCGCGCCCGTCTACCTAATCATTCAGAGTTTTCGTGGTTTTCTTCGAACCTTGGATTTCCTTGCGTAAATGCGGGTTAGGTCCCCTTAGAAAGACCACCGTGGAGGGCACCTCCCCCATTCGGGCCCATATCCCCCATGTTGATAATTGGTCATCATAAATAATAGCATAACTCTTCACTCCCTTCCGCGCCCAATGCAGTTTAAAAAATTGAAATTCTTAATTTTTTTCTGCTCTATTTAAGAATTTATAATAAAATTTATTATATAATCATACGAATTGTTTTGCCTCCCCTCTCGAAAAAAAAATATCCTTTTTCTTTTTATCTTTAAATGAACTGTTTTGTAACAATAACTTAACTATTCTTTTAACAGAGCATTTTATTTAGTGTCAGTTAAGAGAAAAAATATAAACTCGGATACAGAAATTTTCACTTCAACTTTGTGTTCATGTTGGTGAAATAAAATGATTACAGTTTTCTTTTTTTTTTTTTTTTATTCTGGTAAAAATAGATTGTACATTTAAAATAGCATTTTGTTTTTGCAGTGTGTAAATTAAATGAAAAACCATATATTTCCATACAAAAGTTTCCACTTCAACTTTATGTTTATGCTAATGAAATAAATTGATTACTAGCTTTTGCATATTTTTAGATCCTTGAAAGAATCTTTTATGCTCTTAAATTAACTTTTTTCTTCTGTGTTTCAGTTAAATGAAAAACGGTATATTCTCATACAGAAGTTTTCATTTCTGTCTTGCTTTTATGTTGATGAAATAAAATTATTATACTTTTTTTTTAATTCTGTGGAAAATAGTCTGTACATTTAAAACAGCATTTTATTTTTGCAGTGTGTAAATTAAATGAAAATGATACATTCCTATATAGAAATTTTCACTTTAATCTTGTGTTAACATTGATGAAAAACTGATTATTATTTTGCATTTTAAAAATTCTCGATATCTGCGGATTTAAAATGCATTATTTAGAGTGTCAATTTAATGAAGAGCGATAATGTCTGATATAAAAGTTTCCACTTCTATCTTGTGTTAAAAGATATATAATAAAAGTTTTATCAGATAATTTTTCTCGTATTAGATATTCAAATAATAAAAACAGATGGGATCAGAGAGCCTATGGAACTGCAATATATTAAATATGCTAATTTTGGCTCAGACCTTTAAAATGCGTAGCCATTTTTCTCCAAATATAAATTATTGTTTAATAATCAAACAATATATACAGTAATTTTTGGAGCGACCAAAGAGAGCAAGAAAATAATATTACTTAGCAAACGTATCTATGATCATAGAATGACAGAAAAGAGCTCTGCCTAAGAAATCGCCAATTCAAAAACCTGTTATTGCATTACCGCGCCAAAGCAAAAGATATTCCTCCTTTCACTCTGGAGATAAAGAGACTTCCTCCCCTGAAAGTCTCAGATGACAGATAACCGATTACCCTACCTTCAAAATGGGGGAAGCGAACTTTAGGGTACACACGGTGTACCCTAGCCGTTGTTTGGGGAAAGTTTTTTTAGGGTACATATGTCGTACCTGCCGAATCCAAGAGGTTAAGAGATAAGAGATGCGCTGTGAGAATGAGAATGTCTTAATTTTATATATCACTAGCAGGCTATGCCCGCTGCGCTGGTCCATTTTTCCAAACAAACCTTGAATCAAACGAAATTGTGAATTTAACCTTCTATTTTAAAGCAGTAAAGACCATCACCTGGAATGTCCTTCCGCATTGTTGAAAGCAATGCGAATGCCATTGGGATATTATACTATCTTATGCCTTGCATGAAATTTGGGCAATTAAGAAACAACTTAGTTGATCATTCAAAGTAGAGTTTGGTACGGAAATGAGATAGTTATGACAACAGAATTAAACTTTCTCTAGTCATCACACTATTAACTTAGAGAGTATTACAATGATTGCAGAGATTGATTATTGAACTTTAAAAACATTCGGACCTTTCATTTTCATTTGTTTGTTGTTGAACTCCTGGCCTCTCAACTTGCACTATATATGGTTCTGGAAGCTTAAATTCAATCTCATTACATGTTACATTACATTTTTTTAATAAACGTCCTTTTCTGGCAGGTCTGCTACTGTTTTCCATCTGTCTATTCCAGCAGATTAAATAGAATAAAAAACATAGGCCAACAAACGAATAGGACAACAAACCAGTGTGTTTTTACAGTAAAGCATGTTGAAAAATATTTTAAATATCTGAAATTAAATGATTTAATCATATGTGTGAGAGGCGGGGGACACATTTACCCTAAAATTTAAATATTTTACTTAACAACCATAATGTTAACTGCTTTTTATATAATTCACATTTGAATATAAAACTTTACTTCCAAATGTGCTTACACACTTAAAAAACACTATTATTGTTAGCGTGGCTCGGGCCTGTATCACTCTTTTGCCTTTTTAGCTTAAAATCACATTGTTTGGCTACTAAGGTAATAAGCGAATAGAATGCAACCCTCAAGTATATCCATTTTTACAATTACTGCTGCCAGTTTCTCTTGTAAGACACACACACACACACATATATATATATAAAACATTTTATTTATATATTTATATTATTATTATTATTATAAACAAATTAGGTACTACTTGATTATCCCATCGACCAATTTCGGCAAATCATACAAATCGCCAAATTATGCAAAGGACATAATTTTTATTTTAAATAATGAAAGAAAAAATAAATTATTAAAACATTAATAAAAATAAAACGTTGAATTAAAAATCACTTGATGATGTAATAAACACGTGTAAAGTGTTTAACGTCCAGTAAATTTGACATTTACGATCACCTATTATTGGCATTTAATTTTATAGTTTGGCTATATTTTTTGTTGGTCGACGGCATAATCAAGTAGTACCACAAATTATTTCTGTTCGTATTTAAATGTAGATAAATAGTTCTTCTTTATATTAAATAAATATAATAAATATTTAAAAAAATGCTTATATGTATATGAAAAATAAATAGGTTGCCAGTAAATATACAAAAAATTCACTTAACTTGCCAAGGCTTTTATCTCTAACTCGCCAAAGCCCATATAATAAAACTATACCAAATACTCTTCAATCTGTTGCCTGATACTAAGTAATCACAATAATATAAATAACTGTTAGGCACAGATATCATATACATACCTGGTTTGGCGCAATTTTTTTCGCGCCAACTTGGCGAAAACATCGTTTTTGAATACCAGTTACATATATATATTCAAATTAATTTTTATTATTTTAAACGGAAATAACAATAAATAAAAAAAGTTTAATTAATAACTATAGAAAAAAAAAACAATTTATCTAATTTAAAAAAAGAAAATAAAGGTAAATAAACAATTTATTAATAAATAAACAACAAAAGCTGGGTTACCATGTCAGGCAAAATAATGCCATTTTGGAGCCCATTAGGTACATGGAGCATATATGACATCTGTGCCAACAAAGCTTCCAAAAATATAGTAAATATGCCATTTGGCGGTGGCTTGATTATCGAAAATTATAAAATAAATAATAATAATAATAGTAATAACAATAAATAAATAATAATAATATAAATTTAAAATTCAGATGTTAATTTATGTGTTTTTAAATATCTAAGATTAGTCTAATATCTTTTAAAATATTACCTAACAGAGAGGAAAATATGAAGAAATAACAAATTAAAAAAGATTTGCAATTTTTATTTCAAAATGTTGAATTTTTTTATAGTAATAACACATGATTGCATACATTTCCTTAAGAATAATTTTCAGTTCCTAAATTTTGAAATTGTGAATTTTTGGTACTACTTAGTTATTCTGTCGACCAATTTCGCTAAATCACTCGTCAAATTATACAAATTGCATAATTTTTATTTTAAATACTGAAAGAACAAATAAATTAGTATAACATTAATAAAAATACAAAATAGAATAGAAAATAATTAAGAAATACAGTACTACTTAGTTATTCCGTCGACCAATTTCGCTAAATTATATAAATCGCCAAATTATACAAATTGACATAATTTTTATTTTAAATAACGAAAGAACAAATAAATTAGTATAACATTAATAAATATACAAATAAAATGTCGAAAATCACTTGATGACTAAACACGTGTAACTTTGCTTAAAGTCAAGTGATTGTGACATTTACGATCAACCATTATTGGCATTTAATCTTATCATTTGGCGATAGATTTTGGGACGATGGAATAATTAAGTAGTACCAAATTTTCCTATACTTGAAATTGGCGTTATCGCCAAAGAAATAAACAATAATATTTTCTAAAAAAGAAAAGAAAAAAAAAGATAATAATCCTTGATCTGAATTGGAGTGTATAAAAATCATATGCTTCCGTAATTACAGCGAAAAGCTTTTTAAAAATATGAACTTATTTTATAATATTTATGTGTGGCAGAAATTCAAACTAAAATTTATATATTTGATTCCATTTTTAAAATATTAACTGATATCTATATAACTTATAATTGAATATATAAATCTTCTCCAAAAATGATCTCGGTCACTTGAAAAAACACCATTATTGTGAAAATCCTCAAGCTAATGTCATGCTTATGCATTTTTGGCTTAAAAAAAAATGACTAAACATTGTTTGGCGACAAACATAAATTAGAAATCGTAAAGAAAGAAATAATATGTAATTCACAATTACAGTAACTTTTACAATTATATATGTTTATTTCTGCTGTAAATCACATGATGTGGCAGTTAGATAAAAATAAAAAGAGAAGAACTAAAAATAAAAAAATTGTAATTCAAAATTAGTCTAAATCAAATTTTCTGATTCAATTTTTTAACATAATGCAGGCGATAATTCGCATACTCTTTGACATAACAAACCAGGCTTCTAAGGCGCGAAGAGGCTCATTCATAGGGCAAGATGTACACAACGCCGAAGATAGTCATACCTCAAGGCACAAATGTCATGCATTATAAAGACGTGATGCATAAATGCAATTTAATAATGTAAATGTAGAAAATATATGTGTGTAATTTAAAAAAAAAATAATGAAAAAAGGCCTTTTTTCTTAACGTTTAGGGAAAAAAAAATTGTGCAGCATTCATATCTATCTACAAACATATATTTATGTACAAACATCTAAAAAAAAATTTTAGGTGAATATTTTAATAATAAATGTATATAAATTATAATATCATTTTTTTTCTGATAAAATGTCTCTTTTGAAAGTTTATTATTACTAATTCTTTAATTGACTTGAAAAAAAAAATTAATAAACATTTTCTTAATTTATGAAACTTTTTTTGTTTTCTTTAGCCTATTCCAACAAATACGGTGCTTTATCACTCTCAACCTGTTGTTGCTGTTATGCCATATGGTAGCAATGCTAGTAAGTATATAACTATTTATGTTCAAAATTGTTTTACATTTCTTTTACAAGATTATACATTTTCATACAAAGCTTTATTTCAAAATTATTCTGGAGTTTGGCAATTATAATTGAATTTCATGTACATGGCTATGCCTACTTATATTACAAGCAGAGGGTTGAGAAATATAGGAACATACATTTTACTCCATTTGTGTTTTTTGGCACTTTATTTTTAATGTTGATTAAAAATTTACACTTTTTCATTTTTAATATTTTTTTATTTTATATTATGGTATTTTTTTTTAGGTAAAAATTGTATAAATAAATTAATGTATAGTGTAAAGAACAAATATTTCTGTACTTAATGTTGATGTCATTATGTTAAAACAGGAAAATCAGAGAAATGCAACAATCAATTGCGGTATATAGTTACCTGTTTATATATAGACTTATATTTATTTACACACATTTACGCTCAAATGCTAAATTGTTGCCCCCCCCCCCCCCCCCAAAAAAAAGTGAATTTCTTACTAAGTGTCCTATTTGGCAAAATTTCCAATGTGATATATGTAATATAACATTTGCAAGATTTGTCACTCAAGTTTGATGAGGACTTCTTCTGGTTTAGTTTAATGAAATTTAAAATATTTATGTACCTCTTAATTCTATCTGGTTTCCTTCTTTTTCACACTATTGCCAAAAAACAGTGATAATTCTTTCCTTGTTGACCCAAAAAGACAGCAGGTTTTCTCTGATTAATCTTGATTTTTTTTTTTTTTTATAATCTATCTTTAAGTGTATCAGTATCTTATTAAGTTAATTTTTATACAGTCGGCCAAATATTACATACATCAATACCCCATACATTTTAATCATCAAATTGTCCCAGGGAAAAAGTAGCCATTTGACTGAAAATTATGTCTTCTTTCAATTTATATAATAAAAATAAGTGTAATGTGTTGTCTTCATAGTGAAATTGTACCAAACTCTAAAATTTTCAATACAAACAACAAATTTGGACATTATATTTGACTTTTTCAGTAAATTTTACCCAAACATATCAAATGGGAAGTCATTTGATTCAGTAATTTAAGAATTACAAAGGTTTGAAATGTGGAACTCCTAATATTAAAATAATTTGTAATTGTTGGTAAACAGATTACAATTCAGGTGATTTTATAAGCATAACTCAAAAACTACTTAGTGGAATCTTTTGTAAATTTGGATTTGCATATTTAAAATGTCTAGAAATTGATATCTGTTAAAAAATTTATAGGTTATAATTCATATTTGTCTCGAAAAAAATATTTTTTAAAATTAATTTTCGAAAAAAATATGATCTATAATCTATGAAATTTCTAATAGAAATTGGTTTTTAGAAGCTTCTAATATTCAAATCCAAAATTACAGCTTATTCTGCCAAGTAGTTTTTGAGTTATGTTTAAAAATCTAGCTGCTCTACAATCTATTTTGCAACGGTTAAAAATTAATTTAACATTAAATTTTTCAAACTTTAAACCTTCATAACTCTTAAAATAAAAGTTTCCCAAAAAGCCAAATATGGTGTCAAAATTTGGTGCATTGAAAATGTCAGAATTTGGTATAATTTCAGTATGAAGACGAACTCTAAGCTTATTTTCATACAATGAATTGAAAGAAAAGTAATTTTGAGTTGAATGGCTATTTCTGTTCTTCTGTGATAATTTAGAGCCTAAAACATACGTTTTTCTCTCTCTCTCCTTTTCTTTTCTTTTTTTTTTTTTTTTTTTTTTTGTCTGACTGTACACAGAATAAGATTCCTCACTTGACATCTTTGCTGCTTCATTGTATTTTCAAATATTTTAAGTTTTATGACATCCTTTATATGAGATCAGAAAAGATTTTCAAAATTAATATATAAAGTACATTTAATGTATCTTAAATTTTCTATTTAGTAAGTTATAGAAAAGAAACCCTGGCATATTAGGTAAAATCAGATTGAGATTAAGTAACATCCAAAACGTGTGTGCATATGAAGTAAAGCTTGTAAATCTAGTTCATATTGAATTCCGTAAACTTCCAAAAATAAACCTCCCTTGACAATGTGAAATAATAGCAAAAGTGGGAAGCAGGCTTATAAATGGAATTTTCTTGGAAATTTCTGCAATATTCTTCGCATTAATGTGTATTAACAGAAATTAATTGGTACACGAAAAGATATTTAAAATAAAATGGTTTAAGAAAGTTTTTAAAATCCACAAAAATTAATAATCTTCTAAATAATAACATTTCCTCTTTAGCGAGAGAGAAACTATTCAAATTCTATTTTTTTACATATAAAAATTGCTCTGTAAATGTGTGAGCAAGTTTGCATTGTTTGAGTGTGGGTAAAAGAAATTTTTGAGCGGCAAGCAAACTGAAAAAAATAATTAAAAGAAAATGATTGAAAAGCAAACCCGTTCTTTCCTTATTATTAAAAGAAATGATATCACCGTTGTTAATTGACTGATTTCGTTTAAATTTTCAACAAGTTTCAATAATAGTGCTGTGTAACAAATTATTAAAATATAATGAGTTATTAAAAAATTCGAGCATCTCACAAAAAAGCACACTATAGCAACTGCAAAGAAAAAAAGAGAGGACTATTTGTGATTTGTTTTGTTTATTCAACATAATGAAGTCAGAAGTTGAACGTTATCAGAATCAGATCAACTTTGGATGGATAATGTTTCATTATGCAATAAAGCGACATAGATTTTTTTTAATTAAAGAAAATAATGTTACATGTTTTTCCACAAAAAAAGAAAGGCAAAATATTTTTAAAAAGATAGAAAATAGAGGACGCAAAGAAGAAATATGGAAAAATGGTTGGGAGCATCAGCACTAAAACAAAAGGTTGGTGCACGGCGTACTTTAAAAAACATCTAATGGACACACAAGGGAGCTTGAAAGAAAAAAAACTAACCTTGACACACTTATCGATGCTGTAAAAAATTTCTTTGTCAAGGGGTGGATGAAACATTCCAAACAAAGAATTTTGATAAGGGGGCTTATGCTCATAATTTTATGGTAACTCTTTTTAACATGAAATCGAATAAAACATGATTGATACAAAATTTGATATTGCAGACTACCTGTTACGAACAAACGATGCAGTGTTATTTTAGTTTATCATATTTTTCTTTATTACATAAAGTTGATGCCTTTTTTGATGAATCAATAAATGTTAGCGTCAACTCAACCAATAATTCTTGAAATGATCCCCCCCCCCCTTTATTTAAAATAATTAACATACTTTTCTTTTTTTTTTTTTTTTTCTTAATTGCCGAAATGTCAGTGTGGAGACCAGAAAAGTTTTTGGTTTCTGTTTGTTTGTTTGTTAGCCTGTCTATCTGTTCCGCGATAACTGCTGCCAAAAACATCCCATCAGCTTGAAATTAATTAAGCATGTTAGTGAGGTACCCATAATTAGCTGTATGCTTTTTGGTTAAATTTCATTCATTCGTCTGTAAATTATGGAACATTTTCTTTTGTGCCATAATGCTTTTCTATGGCAATTCAGATGATTTTCAAATTTCCATTTGTTGAAAGAAAATGGCTCATTTGACTAATGTATTTAAATGGTAAATTATGAATGCTAAAATTTACAAATAAGGCTTTTAAATTATTCCAACTAGTTTGAAATTTTGTCAATATATTTGCCAGATTTTTTTAATTTGGTTTATAATTTTTGGTGGAACTTTATGCATGTTTTCTGATAATATAAAACATTTAATTTTATCAATTTACTTATTTGACATAATACATATTTAATTTTTTTTCTTTTTTTTTTCATCAGTTGCCTAGCAACGTATTTCATCCTAATAATATTATTATAAATTCGTGTATAATGTTTGAGTAAAGCCAACGTCAAAATGAATTAATGCATTTGTATCTTTGCATATAGATGGATTTTAACCCAGAAATAAGAATAGGCAATATTCTATTTATTTTATTGAAATATTTGCTTAAAAATTCAAAAGTTCATTATTTTCATAGAGAATAAATTGACATTTTTCCATAAAATTTGCCAATTTTTTTTTAATTGTTGCCAAGAAAATCAAAACCCGGAATAATATTTTCTCCGGAACAATTTTCAGTTGAAAGATTTTCATGTGAAAAAGGAAAATGAAATAAAAAAATTAACAATAAAAAAAATTAATATGGCGTCATACTGGAAATAAAAAGAAAATTCTCAAATATTTCTTAATGTAACAAGTCATTTATTGAAAACAAAGATGTTGGAATAAAATGGTCTTGGGTAAAATAAAATAAACTTTTATTCATGGAGGAAAGAGTTAGATGGAGATGCAGTATGCCATAAAACGTTTGCAATATGATGCGCGTTATCACCCAGATTTAATGCCCTCATTCAGCCCCAACAAAACAAACATGTGGAACAGGGACTGAATTCTTTGACTTCATGCATGCATTTTTTCTTTAAATGAAAATGATCTTCTTATATTTAAGCATTCTAAAGTAGCATTTCATTGTATTATGAATTAAAAACTGCATTACTAAAAGTATAATCTTTTTTTTTTTTTTTTTTTTTCGAAAGCACGTGGTTGTGTTTGGGCCGAATGTAGTGGATTTTAGGGTTACATTTTTGCCATCACCCCCAGCCACCACACTTCATCTCCATTCTTTCTCTTTACTCTATGGCTATTATTACTTAAAGAAAATTGCTATCAATGCTTAGATTTATTGTCTGCATACGCTTAACATGAAGGTGTTCATTTTTTATTTATTAATTTTTTAAAAACTTTTGCTTATCCTTATAAATCACAGCATTAAAAAAATCTAAGATATACTATAACCATCTGCACAATCAATAGAAAATTATGAATGTAAATTTAAATAGACTACGGGGGGTGGGGGGCAGACCCCCCCCCCCCCCCTATCCCCCCGAAGAAATGCAATTTTTTATTTTAAAAGTTACTAGAATAAGCAGCTCATCAGAATTTCAGAATATCATTGTATAACCACTTGGTTAACACTTTTAATTTCTGAAACTTTAAAAAGTGATACTACGCGAAGAGTGTTAAAAAACTGTGACTTACAAAGATGACATTGAGGCTCCTGATCTGCAGATTTGCTAGTAGATACTTTAATCTTTTGCTTATGTATATAGGATTTTAATTTTTTCTTTACTTAATCCAGAGTAAAAGAAGAAAACAAAAAAAACAAATTCAAGTTACCTTTTCAATTGTTTTGTTTAACCATACCAGTCTCTGCCATCAGGCATATGGCTGTGTACTTTTGTGCAAAATGAGAAAACCCCAAATTATCTGCAATTTTATCAGTATCTTATTAATTTAATTTTTGTACAGTCAGCTGCAGCTGTTGTTTTCTTTTATGCATGTGTAAGCTTTTAATAAAAAGAACAAAAAATCACATCTCAAAAACTATCTAAAATATTGTTGTACAAATTATACTTCGGAAAGAATCATGAAGTTAAAATTTGTTATAAAAAAAAAAAGACTTTTTGTCTCTATAATAATTGTAACATGAGATTCAGTGATTGATGATCAACTGAAATGAATACATCAGGTAACCATGTGAAAAGAAAAGTAGCTTAGTAGAAATTTATTTACACAGGAAGTGTATAATTGCTAGTCTTCATTTTTGTTTACTTTTACATTTTTGGTGATTGTTTTGGTATAGTAACAGTATTTGAATATCTCATAAGAAACAGCACATAATTTTAAAAATGAATAACCACTTAAGTTTTGTAATTTTAAGCTTGCAAAAAGTACAATATATCTAATAGCAAGCTATTTTTTACTTGTGTATGCAAGTATATTTGCATATGATATTTTTAGTTTTCATATCATTACTTATGGTTGTATTAGAGACTAGCAGGTTTCGTCCACTATGCTGGTCAGTTTCTCCAAATGAACCTTGAGTCAAACGAAATATATCCGTGAATTTGGCCTTGTATTTTAAAGCAATATGGACCTTTACCAGGAATGTCTTCTTGCATTGCTTAAAACAATACAAATGCCATCTCACTGTTATATTTTAAAATCTGTGAAGCAAAATTTGGGCTGTTAAGGCGCAAGTCTTTTAGTTGATTATTTACAGTAGGAGGTAAGGAAGGATAGAAGGATATGTAATGTACTACTAAAACCTTTCCTGAAAAATTATCTAATTAAAAATGCAAGTCTCATAAAAATCCTACCCTTGAAATTATTTAAAAAGGCTAATTTTTCATAATCAGGTTCACCTGATTATACTTTTCCCTATAATTCTATAACTAAGCAATGCAGAATGATATGCAATATATTAAAACCACCTCTTGAAAAAAATGTCTAGCAGTGCAAGTTTCGTCAAAACTCATTCAACAGAATCTTTTTAAAAAGGCTAATGTTTCATAATTGGGTTCACCTGATTATAGAATCCCTCCCCCCCCTTAACTCTGTAACTGAAAAATGTAGAGCAATAGGTTATATACTAAAACTTTCTCTGAAAGATTATCTAACTAAAAGTGCAAGTCCCATGAAAATCCATTCATCAAAATCCAAGTTATAAGCAGCTGGAACGAAATTCCCATTTGCATTTTGTATATATAGTATATGTGATTTGTATTAATCAGCCCTTTCTTTTTGCATTTAAAGATGTCATTGTTTCATTTCACCTGTTCATTGTTGTTTGAATAACTTTTCTGATACAATTGCATTACCATTTTCACACCTATTTGTTTGTTTTTTTATGTTCTCATTCAGTTCCAGAGAATAAATGTTCTGTCCCTCCTATAAATATAATACATATTTTAATTACAATTGATTGCTAACTGATGACCACATTTTGTGATTTTCATGCCTGAAAAACCAAGTTTAAAATAAAGTCAGGAATTTCTTTACTATGCATTGTTGTTTTAGTTCCTAATATCACTGATAGGTGGCTCTGCTCTGTCTGAAACTATAATGGTTTCTTTATTAATGTGTTTGATTGAGTTAAAACAATTCAATATCAGTATGTTTTCATCATTTAATATGGAGTTCCATTTACCTGAGGTTTAATCTGTTGAGCTGTGTCATTTATTGAAGACCAAATGATAAGGCCTAAGGGTTGTTTGAATGAATTGTTCTTGCCAAATTTCAGGCCTTTTGGCTTTAGCTGCCAAAGCTGTACTAACTAATCAATCCTAGACAAGTCTGGCAGGCACAATTCACTCAGACAAACTTTAGGCATTAGCATCCAGTCTGTGATAAATGATGCAGCTCAACAAGTTAAACATCAGGTAAATGGAACTCCATATTAAATGATGGATATGTAATGTTATTGATTTTTTTTTTTTTAAATTCAGTGAAACTGATTAATAAAGAAACCATTACAGCTTGGGACTTTGCAGAACCATCAGTGATATGGAACTACAACAACAAAGCAAAACAAAAAAATTACTGACGTTTATTCTCTTGCCAGAAAATATCAATAGCTGTTACTAATGAGGTTATTCTTGCTTTTTTCATGCATTTCTTTATCAATCAGTTTGAGTTAAAATAGTTCAAAAGCAAATAACTCTGAATTGTTAAGTAATAAACAACTATGTGTCTACTAAAGAGGGTTAGGGAGGCGATATTGCAATTTATTCTTATTTACAGAGGAACTATACAGCAATGTTGTGAATCACTGACATATATGATGTTCTTTTAGATAAAATTTTATTAGGATGATCGAAGCGAATCCTCTACTAGTCTACTCAAATTACATTTTGTCGTACACTTTACAAAAAATCTATTCAATATTTTGACTTGAAATTAAACTTAAAAATACATTATGACCTGTAGATTTGCCCAATGTTATTTTTTTTACAGAATAACCTTAAAAAATTTATTTTTTTAATTAATTTATTTTACATGTTTTTCCATTACGGACGCATTTTGAAAAACAAAAAATGAAACACGTACATTTTGAGAAGAAAATATAATAAATCATGGAGTCAGTACTTATAGATACAATCATGATTAATTAAATAAATAAAATATATTTTCCTTATTCCGCCAAAATATCTCAAAAACTGGTTTTTAAAATTAACTAGCTGTTTAACCGTTCTATGCACAGGAGTTCATGAATTGAATTCTAAAACCAAAATTAAAAATAACTATTCGATTTAGTAAAATATTTTTCTACTACTGCTCTTTTTTTAATAAAATTTAATGTATCATGTTACTATGGCCGCAGACGATAAAGCTGTATCTTTGGAATAAGGAATAAATAGAGTAAAAGTTTTGTTGGAGTTTGTGATAAAATGTTTGCGTTTATCTAAAAAAATGTAATAATTAAGCAGAATTAAATAATCTCTAATTATTTGCATGTGAGGTAAAAGAATTATCGTCATACCCGCTGGAGCTTTTTAATATTGCAACGTGGCATTCATAATATGTATGTCTCTAATTATTTGCTTGTGAGGCAAAAGAATTATCGTAATACCGGCTACGGCTTTTTAATATTGCAGCGTGGCATACGTAATATGTAAGGTAAAAGGAATATCGTAATACCGGCTACAGCTTAAAACTTTACTTACATTAAACTTTCTTATATTAAAAATGTATGTTATTTGAGAGGAAAATATACATTTTAATAGAATACTTTATTAAGATTGGTTGGAGAGGGCGCATATTTTGGCTCTCATTCCTTTTAATCATATAATAGTTTCACGATTTCTTTTGTTAAATTTTTAAAATACTTTTTTTAGGAAAATTATAGCATATTTTTAACGAATTAAAATTTGTGAAAATTGTATTATTTAATTAAATTAAGTATTTTTTAGTGTTAAGAATTCAAATACAAATCTTATTCTTATTATATGAAATAATTTACGCAGACGAAACTTACGCATTTTAAAAGAATTATATTATGATTTTTTTTCTTTGTAAAGTGGCAACAAAAAAATTGTAAACAAATAAAATTAAATGTTAAATTCGTTATATAAAGTGTTATTCGAATTCGAAGGTTGAAAATTTAACCAAATGAAACATATTTACTATTAAGAAGTAATTACTATTAGTATTATTTTAAATATGTTGGCCGTTTAAAAACAATTTATGGAATGTATTAGTTCTATTATAAAGAATGCCGAGAAAACGTACACTTACTGATCGAAAAGAACGCGAACATGATTTAGCTTTAAGGCAAGAGACTAGATACCAGCGCAAAAATCGACGACATGAGGAATCTCTTCTGACAGATAATGCATGCGCTCAGAAATATGCTTTAAATTTCGAAGAAGCACAAAAAAAAAATTTTAATTCTATTTTTGTAAAATTTGTCATCGACGTTCGTTTGACATGCATATTCAATCTGACGTATCTTATAAGACTTGCCATAAATGTATAGTAAATAATGAACTAAATATTTTTTCTGTAACTAATAATATGGATCCAGGTCCGCAACCGGAAATATTGAAGAACTTAACTTTCTTTGAGGAGCAATTAATTGCCCAAGTTCATCCAGTTATTACTGTTTATCGCATTAAAGGTGGTCAGCTTGGATACAGTGGGCAAGTTATTAATTTTCATCAAGATATTACAGAATTTTGTACTTTATTACCTCATTCCATAGATACTATATCACAGTACATCTTTATTAGAAGATAAGATGGTGAAGAATTCAAAGATTTTATAGTAAATCGTGAAAACGTTAAGTCGGTTTTAGAATATCTAAAGGAAACTAATCCTTGGTACCGTTATATTACTATTGATGAAAATAATTTGAAAAGTTTACCAAAAATGAAAATATTTTTCAGCGAATAATACTCAGTCAAGAGCAACAACAGATTTATTTACCATCAGTTAAAAAAACTTTGAATTCTGTAGATGATCAATGTCCATGGACAAATAATATATATGAATCCGGAGCCCCAAATGTGACTTTCAGATGTAATCCAGAGGCAATAAATAGTATGTTAGGTATTAAAGAAGGAATGATAAATGCTGTGTCATTCCTTGACCTCAGATAGATACTAAGGCTATAAATGAATTTTCATGTGATGGATATATTTGCAGAGCTTTTCCTACGTTATTTCCAACAGGAAGAGGAGATCTTAGAGATGCTAGAGTTCGTAAAATTACACCAAAAGAATACTTTAAATTTCTCATGATATATGACGATGGAAGATTTGCACGGCATCCAAGATTTAGATTTTTGAAACTATTTGTGTTAAATAAAATTCTCGCCTACATGATGTTGAAACAGATGAAAAACTCCAGGAACGATTGCAGAAAGATCCTACCTTGTACAAATCGATTTTATCTTTCAATGCTAATTTAAGATCATCGAGCCCTTATTGGTTTATCAGATCACGAGAGTTGTTAGACATGGTTGAGAAATTGGGAACTCCTACTGTTTTCATTGCACTTAGTGCAGCTGATTTATACTGGCCTGAAATTTATCACATTATTGATGCAGACTCTGTTTACACTAATTGTAACCAAAATTCTGAATTCATCAGAAAATCAAAATTCTTGAATTGCAATCCTTTAATCGTTACTTACTTTTTTCATAAGCGATTGGATTTTTTTATGGAACATTATTTCATGAAATATTTCAAAGTCAAGGAATTTTGGTTTTGTATTGAGTTTCAACATAGAGGTAGTCCTCACATGCATGGTCTTTTCTGGTTTGAAGATGCTCCTGATTTATACAATCTTAGTTCAAATGATGATGAAAAGATACGTAAAATTATAAAATACTTTGACGAATTCATATCGACTTGGCAACCAGATCCTAATCAAGTTTATGATATACATCCACCTAAATTTCATTTTACAGATGTGCCTGATGAAGCTGCTGACTATAATCACTTAATACGTGCAGTACAAATGGATAAATGTTCTAAAGCTTATTGTAAGAGAAAGAAAAAAGATTCTTCTGAAGTCACATGCCGTTTCAAATTTCCCAAAGAATGTTCTCACATTACTTCACTGCTCTATTAAATGAAACATTTGGTTCATCCCCTTTTCAATTGCTTGCACCAACTGGTGTTACTGCAGTTAATATAAATTGATCAACGATTCATTCAAAACTTTTATTTGGGCTAGATCAAAATCTAAGAGATCTTAGTCCATATTCGATTGGTCAACTTCAGGAGGAGTTTCGAAATTGTAAATTCATAATAATAGATGAAACGAGCATAATTGGATGCAGTATTTTGTGAAAAATAAATTTACGATTACGTAGAGCTGTGCCATCGAAACAAGATGAACCTTTTGGTAGAATGTTCTTATATCTATTTGGAGATATCAAACAACTATCTCCAGTAAACGACAGGCCTCTTTACAATGACAAAAATCAAGGAAGTGAGTTTCATTTTGAAGGACAATTGTTATTTTCTTCGACTATTCAAAAATATTTTTTTTTTTTTATCATTATCCTTCCGGTAAGATGAAACTCAACAAATATTTTGTAGCATACTTGATCGAATTAGCAATGGAGAATGCACTACTGAAAAGTTTTACAGTTAATAATTCTTAGTATCAACCAGGGCAGATTTCAAATGTTTTTCCTGAAAATAGGATTTTGAAGAAGTGACTTTCTTCAAGCTCTCTTCGAATATATTATTCTAAGATTGCTATCAAAGATTATTTGATGTGAATTATATAGATTGGAAACATACCTATTTCAAACCATTTGAGAAACCACGAGAGGCTATTGTAAAATGTAAAAACATCTTTAAAAGAGATTTTAGTTAAAAATTTTAAAATATTTTGTAAAATTTTGCTTCGAAAATATTTTTATTTATACCAGTCTTATATCATAAATAAAAAATTCCGAGGAAATTCTTAGTTATTTGGCTGAATTTACATTTCTAAAATTTAAATGTGCCAAAACATAAAATAACGTTCTTGCTTAATAAAAATGCAAAAATAATAAAACAAAATATTGTTACTTTTAAATATTAATCTTAATAAATAATGCTTCGCGAATCCAAACAAAGCATGGCTTTTGCTAGTGGAAAATTATAGGTTTAAAATAAGTAACTCAAAATGCATTTTCATGTGCCTATAAATATTTTCCAAATTTATATGGATGTCATTTTCTACAATTTAATATTGTCTAGGTTATCCTGGATATACTGTTGCAAAAGGTCAAACTCCAGATGTTGTTGCATGTAATCCTGCTCCTCCTCAACCTGTATGTATTTCTGAAGAAGATTTAACACAGGTAAAAATTGTTATTCTTTTTTGAGTTTAATATAAGAAATGTAGTTTTAATGACAGATATGTTAAAAATGTTACAAAGTAGTATAAGTATATGTTAAACTATTTATTACACTAGATTAATTTTAACACAATTATTCTAATTGGTAAATAAATCATATGAGATGTAAATTTCCAACTGGGTGAAAAGTGTTCGGACCAGGATTTGAACAAGGGGGATCACTTGGCTGAAGCCGTCAATGCTCTACCATCTGAGCTATCACGGACAAATCTGGTGGAACTAATTCACCTAGCTAACCTTATTGATTGTAGCATTTGGTCTGATATCTGAATCAGCTCAACAGAATAAATCACAGATTCACAGGTAATGGACCTCCAGAAAATGCTGGATATGGAATTACACTAGATTAGTTTTAACACACTTATTATAATTGGTAAATAAATCATATGAGCTGTAAATTTCCAACTGGGCGAAAAATGTCCGGACCAGGATTCTCGTGGCTGATGCCGTCAGTACTCTACCATCTGAGCTATCCTGTACGAATCTTGTGGAACTAATTCACACAGCTAGCTTTATTGATTATAGCATCTGGTTTGATATCTGAATCAACTCAACAGAATAAATCACAGGTAATGGATCTCCAGAAACGTTGGATACGGACTTATACTAGATTTTAACACAATTATTCTTATTGGTAAATAAATCATATGAGATGTAAATTTCCAACTGGTTCGAATCCTGGTCAGGACATATTTCGCCCAGTTGGAAATTTGCATTTCATATGATTTATTTACCAATTAGAATAATTGTGTTAAAATTAATCTTGTGTAATTCTGTATCCAGCGTTTTCTGGAGGTCCATTTCCTGCGATTTATTCTGTTGAACTGATTCAGATATCAGACCAGATGCTATAATCAATAAGGTTAGCTGTGTGAATTACTTCCACCAGATTCGTCTGGGATATCTTAGATGGTAGAGCATTGGCGGTTTCAGCCAAGAGATCCCTGGTTTGAATCCTGGTCTGGACATTTTTCACCCAGTTGGAACTTTACATCTCATATCCATTAGTCACACAAAATAATATTGGAACACAGTAAACAACTAAACAAACACCTAATGACCTAAAAAGTATAATAATACAAAAAAGTATAAAATAATTAAAAGTAAAGTAACCTGCCTTATTGGCATCCTTTATTTATTTTTTCATAATGCCTAACACTTTCAAAAACAAATTGCCTGAAATGCCTGATCATTCAAAATATCCAAACTGCCCGAGAAGTGCCAAGACTATTTCAACTCCTATTTTCTTTCTACAGTTCTTTGATGAAATGCAAATGGCTCTTTAAAAAGCATTTCTATAGCTTGCATTTCTTATTTAAATACAGTGCCCATATTTCCCTCTGTATCTATGAATAACAAAAAAAAAAAAGAAAAAAATTTTTTTTTTAAATTACTTAATTTTTTAAAATATATAAATTTTGGCCCAATTTTTTATTTTTTTAACTGTTAACTGCAGTATGCTTTAATTCCTTACATGTTACTTTTAGATAAAAGAGAAAGATATTTTATTTAGGCTTTTTTAAATTTCAAATAGTTGAGCTTTAACATTTTTCAACAATGTATTTAATTATATTTCCTCCTTTGGGTGTGTTCTCCATTGTGGTGTGTGCCTGTATGTTTAAAAGCCTTCCATGTGGCTGAACTTTCAAAAAATAAATGTATGCTATTGAATTAAAATAAACAATATTTACTTCTGAGATAGAAAGCTACAAAAACAACTATTAGTAGAACTGATATTTTCTAAGAATTCTAAAAAAATTTCTCTTTGCAGAGTTCATTTACGTTCCAAAGGGCTAAGTTTAATAAATGTTTTTATATATTTTTAAGAATACATTTGTCTCTCTTTCAAATTTAATAAAAATCTGTAAATGAGGCAGATTTATTTTTATTATTATTTTTTTCATCTAGTGGTAATTTTTCTTCGTTCCTTTTACAACTTTCCATCTTTCAATAAATACATACTTTGCAAGCTTCCCTGAGCCTTGCATCAAAAATCAATCAACATCTTTCGCCAAAAACTATAGAACTAATCATTTGACCATCATGCGTTTCCTTTCTGAGTATCTTGGATTCATCATCATGCTTGCATGTAGGTCGTGCCTGTTATTACTTTACTCATTGAGTTAGTACAAATGTGGTTGTTGAGCTTCAATAATTCCCACATATATATATATATAACTTTTCATAATTATTAACATATGACCTTTGTCATATGATAGTGCCAAATTGTGTTTATAAACCAATTTGGATGTAACTAAGCAAGCATGTGTATTGGGTTTACCAAGATCTTGACTGAATTTGGTCGCCAGCTTCTTTAAAAATGCATTCCATTTAAAGATTTCAAACTTAAAAAAAAAAAAAAAAAATAGAAATCCAAATTTATTTTTTGCTTAAGTGTTAGACCTTGATACAAGGATTACGGAGGATCTTTTGTTTTGCTTTTATTTTATAAAACGGCTGAAAGGAGTTCAAAATACTATTGTGGATGATATTTTGAAACAAAATATCACATTAACAAAATAAGGGTTTAATTTATGGATTTTGGTGAACTTTGTTTCTTGCAAATTGTCTTTTATTGTTATAACCATTTTTCCAACTGTCATATGCATAAAATGATGTATTCATATCTGCTAGCAACAAATTCTCTCCAAGTCATCTGGCAACATTTGGTGAAATATTGCCAAATTTGGTGACAAAAGTAAATCACCATAAATAAAGCCAATTTGGCTACAGCTGATTAATTTGGTGAAATTCTCATTCAAATTCAGTAATCATGAAAACTGTTATTAAATCTTCTAGGGGTGATTCTGTTCCAATTTTTCTGAAAATTCTGAAAATTTAAGGCATTCATTTCCGAAATTTTAAAAAAAATCGGTCATCAATCCGAAAATTCAGACATAAAAAATATTGCGAATTTCGTCAAAGGATTGCGGAAAAAACGCAAATTTTATTGAAAGAACGGCAAAATTCGTTAAAAGATCACGAAAAAACACAAATTTCGTCTAAGGGCAGCAGAAAAAATGCATAGTTAGTGCTTGGAGTGGATCCCCCCCCCCCCGTTGTACCTTTTCAGAAAATTTGCTGTGAAATTCAGTGTTTTTTTTTACAAAGAATCACCCCTGTACTGCCTTTAATGAGGTTCTTGGCATTTTAGCTTCGTGTTTTCGAGTAAAATTAGCTAAAATATTAAAACCAAGAAATAGGGCAGTCTTCTGTGTACATAAGAAGAAAGTATTGGAATTATGAAAATTTTTGACTTCTGTTTTTTGATGGATTTACACATTTTGAAATGCCCCCGACTTGATTATTTTTGGAAAATGCCTGCCTGTGTGTGCACAATTTTTTTCACCATTCTATCTCAAGAACTGATGCACGGAATTTAATCAGACTTCTTCAGTTAGATCTTGAGATAAATTGTTGTCGATTAAATATTGTTGTATATTGCCTAACAGGTGATGCTGCTATGCTGCATTTTTCACAATTTCGCCTATAGTATATTAGTATAGTATTTCGCCTTTGTATTCATAATCATTGAAGCTACCATAAAATAATATATTAGAATGGTATAGAAGAAAGTTTTGAGATGACCACAGCATGCTAGTTTTATATATAAATATATATATATATATATATATATATATATATATATATATATTATATATATATATATTTTATTTTCATTTTGTAGATCAAAAAAATGTTTTCTAACATTGATGAAGAAGTTGTTCGTACAGTTTTAGAAAGAAACTCTGGAAATAAAGACCACACTATAAATGCTTTATTGGCTCTCAGTGAAGGAACCTGATATCCCTCTGCAGAAAACAAAGATTATTTTGTTTATATTAAAATATGTGCTTAGTAGATATTTTTAAGCCAAGTTTGGACTTTGTGGTATTTTTTGAAATTATACAGTATTTTAAGTGAGAGAAAGATCATTTTTCCAGTTTCTATAAATAACTCAAGAACTCATATTCATGTATAAATAACTCAAGAACTAATGCAGGTGATTTAATCAGATTTCATATTCTCTGTTAAACTTTGAAATAAATAGATGCAGATTCAATTTTGACTTCATCACTCAACAGGAGGCACTGCTATGCTTGGGGAAAGATTTTAAATTGGATCCATAACCAACACAGTTTAGTGAGCATGGGAATGGGTTGCAATATTATTAACTCCATTCTTGTAACTCATGTACTTTTTTAATCACATTGTTGCCATAATCTCTCATTTTTGGCCAATTTTGGCTGTGGAATCAATTATGGAATTTTATCCGTAGGATTTTTGCGATGAACATTATAGATGTATCTTATTTTTTATTGTATAGAGAAGTACGAACTTTTATATTTTAATTTAATGATTAAAAAAGTATATGTTGATCTCATTCTTAATTTTACTATACAACAAGGGACGTCATTGTTCGATACTTTTTCAAATTCCTTGATTACTGTATTTCAATGTTAAATTTAAAGAAATGCACCATGCGTTGTATTCATAATCGTTGAAGCTGTCATAAAATAATATATTAGAATGGTATAAAACAAAGTTTTCAGATGACCACAGCATGCTAGTTACATATATATATATATATATTATTTTCATTTTCTAGATCAAAGAAATGTTTCCTAACATTGATGAAGAAGTTGTTCGTACAGTTTTAGAAAGCAACTCTGGAAATAAAGACCACACTATAAATGCTTTATTGGCTCTCAGTGAAGGAACCTGATATCCCTCTGCAGAAAACAAAGATTATTTTGTTTATATTAAAATATGTGCTTAGTAGATATTTTTAAGCCAAGTTTGGACTTAGTGGTATTTTTTGAAATTATACAGTATTTTAAGTGAGAGAAAGATCATTTTTCCAGTTTGTATAAATAATAGAACCTTATCTGTGATCCATTTTATTAATTTGATATATGTATCAAATTTAAATCTTATAAAGTTGTATATTGCATTTGTTTTATTTTTGGTGAGTTTTTCTTTAAATATTTATAATCAATGTTAAGGAGGTTTTACTAAAACAAATTAAGTATTTGTAGTGTTTTTAATTTTATATAAGTTTTTTTTTAAAATGCGATCATATATGCTCTGATTTAATTTTTTTCCTTGGTTTTATATTTTAATTCTTTGATCCTGAATATAACTTCTTTAGCATGATTGACTTTTATTGATATGTGGTAACCCAAGGCACAAAATGAATATAGTGATAATATTGAAACCCCGACTTTTCATTTTTTTTGTTTAAGGAAATCTGAAGTTTCATCAAATTATAGTTGTTTCTAAGGAAATTAGAAATGTGGCGTGTATGAATAATCTTTTCATTCATTTCATAATTCATACAGTATGCAATATTCATGCATAATATGCATTCTATACCATTATTATACAATGCAGAGTATTTAATGTATGATTAATTTATTAATTTTCTTGAGACTGATTACACAACATGTGAGTAATAGAAAAGAATCCATACTCTATTAGTGAACAGCTAATCACTGAATTAAAAATAATTTTTAAACAAAATTATGATTAAAGATATTCATACACAGTCAAACTTGAATATTTTGAAGCATTTTTTGTGTTTGAAAATTTGAGTTACAGAAAATAATAAAAAAGTCATTTATTGGTTATCTCTGATCACATTTTTCTTGGCAGCTTTTTTGCTAATAAAAGAAGTATAGATTATCAAAAGCTCTGTAACGTTAATCTTGTTAGTACTTCAAATAATGTTTTGAAGATTGCTGTACATATTTTTTATTTTTTTAATTTGGAGATGGAATTTTGTAATTCATTTTTCACCCACATCTTGATGTGCTAGAATTCTACAAATTTTGTACAGTTGTGTGCTCTTAGTGACAATACAAAATTTTATATTTTTAGAATTTAATAGATTATTAAATTCTGATTACACATTGAGAACATAATTTAGAAATTCTAATTAGACAGTTTAAATAATGTTTTTTTTTTCTTTCCTGTTGCCATATAAAAAAGAAACCGAACAAAATGTAATTTTTTATATAATAAATTCCCTAGTTCATGTTTTTTACCAAGTATAAATAAAAGTGGTGAATTTTCCATAATCAGAGTCAAGCTAAATTCACGTATTCTCATGGGAAAAAAAGGGCAAATGAAATTGTAGCACTAAACATAATAAAGCCTTAAAAATAATACTTTTGCATTACCTCTGATACATACCTTACACACATATACACACTTATGTGTCACAATATACAGTGTGAGAAACAGTGCCCTAGAAAATAGAACTTACTTCATTGGTTGTACAGAAGTGTAGGTTGAAAAATACTGTGCTAAGCCTTTAAGACCTGACCTACACAATTGTGTAGGTGATCCTAAGGAAAAAGAAAAAACAATTTCCTCTTTTTGTGTGACTTAAAGTTGATGCTGCACCCACACAATTGTGTGGACCCTCCCTTAATGTAACCTGACATCGGAATTTTTTTTAAAATATTTTTTAAAATCAAATATGATCCTATTAATTAGTGTTAACCACCAAGATTTTTAATTTTTACCAAAAATCTTCAGGTCTTAAAGGGTTAAAGAATTGCATCTGCTTATATCTCTTGCTATGCTATGCTGAATATAAGAGTCAGTTGGAAAATTCTGTTACTGTTCTTTTTATATACATATAATAACAAGTAGTAGCTTTGTAAATATTTTATTTATTTCATATTTATATTTGTAGATAATGCTTAACTGAAATTTAAAACATTCTTTTTTATTCACTTTAATGTTAAGTTTAAAGATTTTCACTACATTATTTGTAAAATATAACCTATTTATAATGAAAGACTTCATCACAGTTTTCCTATTTCGGTCAGTATTAGCTGCATTTTTAAGGCAGAAAAGCTAGATTACTATTTTTCCTGTTTTGTTTTTCTTCATGTGATATGACATGGGTTTCTTAAGAAAATGGTGTTAATTGATTTGTTGTGTATTAAATTTTTATGTAAAGCTGATATTTTGCCTTTCATAATGTTTGATAATCTTTTGTGTAGATTTTTTTGTAAATTAGTTAAACTTATTTATTTCTAGTCAGTTGTTCATAAAGGATAAGACATTTTTGTGCTTTGTCATTTTTTTAGTTGTTTCACCAAAATATTTTCTTGAATATTCATGTGTGGCATTATATTTTATAAGCTTATTTTTTCTTTTATGGCTTTACCACCACTATTTGGTATCACTTTTGGAATATTTACCGCAGAATTTTAATATTGCATTTTTTCTTGACATTTTGTTTTTCAATTTAATTTAAATATTTCACTCATATAAATCATATTTAAGAACATTTTCACATCATCACTTTCACAGTGTGCACAATATGAACTATGTTACTTTTGTATTAAATAGATTATACCCTTCATTATGGAATTTCCTTCAAATTTCAAAAACAATTATCTGTATTTGAATATTTATGTAAAGTTCTTATTAGATTATTCATTTTAGTTTTATTGTCATTGTAAAGACTTAATTTTTAAACGTTTTGTTTCACTTTTTTTTAATCTTCTAAATTTAGTTCTGTTTTGCTTTGTAAAATCTGTATTTCTTGGAAATTGAGTATGTTGTCAAATAACTTATAGAAATTAGAATATCACCTTATTTCTGCCATTTAATGTAAATTGCATTGCTTATGTATTAAATGAATATGCTAATTCTTTACCTATAAAATTTTATTTCTTCCGAATTTCAAAAGAAATATCTGAATTCTGGTATTTATTCTAAGTTTTGATTAGAAATTATTAATTTTAATTTGATTTTGGTTCTAAAGAATTCATAATTATTAAGCATTTGGTTCTATTGTTATTTTATCCTTTAGTCATTCTGCTTTATTTTAAGTTTCTATTTCTTGCAAAATGAGTCATTTTTATGTTGTTAAATAACTTATGCAAGTTAGAATGTCACTTTCCTTTTGCCATTTAGTACAAACTATGTTGCTTTTGTATAAATGAATATATTACTTTCCCTGCAGAATTTCATTTCTCCTTCAAAAGGAATTATCTGAATTTGAGTTTGAATATTTATGGAAAGTTCTCAGAGATTATTCATTTTAGTTTTACTATGGTTATAAAGAATTTTTAATTTATAAGAATTTTGCACAACTGTTATTTGATGCTCTTAGAAGTTGTGCTTTACTTTGCTAAATTTATATTCTTTCAAATTAGATAATTTTTTTGTTGTCAAAGTTATGGAAATTAGAATATTTCTTTAATTTTGCTCATATTTCTGCCTTCATAAATATATATTCATCCTATTTAATAACAAAAGAGTAAAATTTGCTATTAGTGCTTTTTTTATTCTTAAATAGCTGAGATGCGAACATACTATGGATTGAAGATCTGCATGGGCCGGGCTCGGGCCTATTTTCATTCATGGCACTCCGGTCATATTTTCCCTGAAGGCTCGGGCCGGGCCTAATTTATTTTTTCTGTTCAGAGCTGGGACTGGTTTCATTCCTAGTCTTCACGCCCCAAAATTTTCAGTCCTAGTTTTGACCCAGCCCGTATGAAAATCATTGTCTCAGCATGGCCTAGTCCGTTCAAAGGTCAGTAAAATTAGGCTTGGCCCAAAAATGTTTGCAAAAAATGCATACATTTTTAAATCGCCATTATTCTGCACTTATTAAAATCTATTCTTTTTAAAGAATTGTAGATTTCTATGCTTATTAATATATAGTAAAACATGTGAAAAAGAACCTGTCTAAGACGGGATCCTGTTTTAAACTGAAAAACGTGTTGATCCATGCAAAATTAATATACTAATGCGTAAGAAAAGAATATATAATACATTTACACTTGCTAAGGAGGGAACTTGTCTGTAATGCATTTTTTGTTTTCTTTTCTATGCGATTCCGTCTCAGAAAATTTTACTGCATGGCATTTTTCAGATTTTTAACACTTCAATACATGGAATATGGAAACAATATTAATGATAACTGAAGCATTTACATACAAGAATAGAGATTCATTAAAAAAATAAATATCGCAGCCCGCAGCACTTCTATAAAAATTAAGATTATATACATGAAAAAAAAGTTAAAATAAATATTTTTGGTCAGAACTCCTCGTATGAGTCAAATTTTTTAACCAACTCGACGTAAAAATCAATGTTCTGTAGAAATTCCCTTGGGCCGGGCTTTGGCCGAAATTGTAACTTTTTTCCGGGCCGGGGTGAATTTTTTACTTTGAGTAGGGCCTGGAAATTTCGGCCTGTGCAGACCTCTACTATGGAAACTATGGAGCCTCTACTATGGATCCTACTATGTGCAGACCTCTACTATGGATCCTCTATAGTCATCAGGGTTTCATTCCTGTAAATTAAAAAAAACATTGCCATTTATACCTGAAAAATGTATTATTGACAAAATTACTAAAAGTCTGAAGGTGATTGTTAAAAACCAGTTATTTTTAAGGGAACTTTTAATAGCTTGCATCTCCTCACAAGCTATTCTGTATTTTTCCTCCCTTATATGTGTATTTATGTTTATTTTTGTTAAAATTGTATTTTTATTTTATTATTTTTGCGTGCTATTTTATTTTGATTTGTGCCAATTAATTTAATGCCAGTATTTTAAATAACTTCTTTTTATTCATTTTTTTTTTTTTTTTAATTTACACTTCTTGGTTGTGCTATTACTGTTATAATTTTTCAAGGATAAGTATCTTTCATGCTTTATCAGATGTCTGTTTCTTTTAGAATTTAATTTAAATCCCTCTTTTCTCCACCACCTTGAACGATTTTATTATCTGCTCTTTGCTACCCTTTTCCCCAGCACACACACAAAAAAATTTAATTAAAAACAAAAATGCCTTATTAAGTACTTTGTAGTAGCAATAAATGGAAAAAAAAAAAAAAAAACTAAATTATTTCCTGAAATTTCTACTCCCTCATTTGCTCCCTCAGTAAACAAAAGCAAAGGAGGAATTTCTAGATATGGCAGAAAAATAAAAAAAAAATTCCCCCCCTTTTTTTTTGGTAGTTTGGCTGTTCTGACTCTTAAATTTTTTGAGAGTTAAGATTTTGTGATTATTAATAAGTATAATCTAAGTTTTTCTTTTGTTAAAATAATGGACTATGCTGATTAATTTATAAAATATATTCAGTTTAACATTGTACTTGCCAGTAAAGCATCAAAATAGTAATAAGAAAATGTGCATAAATGTGAAAATGTACATTCTGTGGGAGTAACAAAAGTATTGAGACTCATGTCTATGCATTTTGGGGCATTTGGGCCATATGTGTTAGCTGCCATTGGGTTATCATTTACAAGCAAATACCCCCCTTCCTCACACACATGTGTAAATGCGTTTGGCTAAAATTGTAATATATTGAGTGTGGTATAATTTTAAACTGAATATATTGTGCACCAAAATTTACTATTAATATTAGAAATTTGGAAAATTAGATTCATTTAGGTATAAAAATAACAATGTTATAGTATAATCAATCTTATATATATATTTTTTTTTGTTCATCTGTTTGTGAAATTTCTGCAATTCTACCTGTTCAAAGACTGGAAATGGAGCACTACATATCTGTTTTCACTTTTCAATTAGTAATAAAAATATGTAATGTGATTCTTTCTGTAAAACAGTATCTACCTTCCAGAAGGTGGTTCACTTTAAGATTTTTCAATGTTACATTGCCCCAGAATTTTTAACAGCAATAAAAGATTGAATTAGCTAGAATAACAAAATTATTATTTATTAATACATATTTTTCTATAAACAATGAGTGCCAAACTAACTAAATAAACTATTAAATATTTGGAAGGGTTAAGTAGGAAATTGTATATAGTACCTGATAAAAATAAAAATAAATTTCTTTTTCTTTAATAGCTTCCACGTAAATTTTATTTTTTAACCGTGATACCCTCTGGACCCTTGTCTGGATAATAAATTGATGAACTAATTATAAGTAAAGGGTTCATCTTGCATGCTATAAATATATTTTAAGATATTTCATCAAGTTTATATATTATTCCAAAATGCATTAAAAATTACATTAAAATATATTATTTAAACAATGTGCATGGTTATGATTGTAAAGAAATCAAATAAATAAATAAATAAGCATCATTATTGACTGGCTCAGACGGTTAACATCAGACTAGTTACAATTAGATAATCTTTATATTATTTCTGTTTTTACTACTGATTTGTCTCATCACCCACTCTCTTTATCTATATCTTATCAGTATGAATTCCTTTATTCAAATTTTCAAGCTTAATGGCTTTATAAAATAAGCAATGCATATTACTAATAAAACAATGTTTGACATTCTACTTGATGTAATAAATATAATTTTCAGTTATGAGTATGTTTTAATGCAGTGATGGAACAGCTGCACCTATTGTTTGAAAGTGATATTGTTGTGCTTTTTTGCACTAAATCAATCATTTTCTAGCAGAATTGAACCCAGGTACAAAAATTTTCTCCTAGCAACATTTTTTAGTAAGACAAACTCTGCAATTCTTCACAGAAGTACCCGTTCATATCCAAAACTCTGTGCACACACACACCAATCAGTGTAAGCTCTTTTTTTTTTTTTTTCCTGATTGGATTGAGTAAGTCTGCAAGGAATAAAGTTTGAAGTGCCGAGAGTAAATTTCACTTTAAGAAAATAAAAGGACTTGGACCAGGCTTTTTTTTTTTTTTTTTTTCTATAGATTCTGGCTGGGCTTAATTTTTTTCTGAAGGTTTGGGCCCAGCTTTATTATTATTTTTCTGGAGACTCGAGATTTGACCTCATGCTTGCTTATTTCCTGTAGATTCAGACTGTGCCTGGGACTCATTCTTTCCAGACTGTGTCTGTCTGGTAATTCTTTTCATGGAAATAATTGTGATATTGTATTTCTGTTTAACATAAACTTTAAAAATTTATTTTGTTTTATAAATTACAGAAATATTTTTTAAATATTCCTTTTCTTTTATAATGCTTCAAAATTATGATTTTTTAAAACTCTTTTTCTGGTATTTTAAACTACATTAGAGGTTTGCACAGATTGAAATTTCTAGGTTCCGTTCTGGTGTAAAATCTTAAATTCTGAGCCAGTTTATATTTTCTCTATTGTTATTCCAGCCTGTGCAAAAATCAATAAATTCATACCCAGCTATGCTCAACTTCTACAAAAAAAGCCGGTTTTTCTTAAACTTCATCAATGAATATTCTTTTAAAGTATACTACATACGAAAAATTTACAGCATATTTCAAACTAAGTATCCGCAAGATATAGAATACAGAATAACTTCATTAATGATTATTTTGACACTTATTAAGTCGAGTCATAAATAAATTCTGATGCAGCTAAGTAGAATCTATTGTTCATATCTGCCCACTATGAATCACTAGGACAAATGAGTTTTTGTTTTCACTATATAGATGAGGGTTCAGTTAGTCTTCTCTCATCAGTTTTGTGTGATGCATATTACATTAAATTGTTTTTCTTAACTTCTGAAATGTAGATTCAAAAATTGCATATTCGTCATGTAATGATTAGGGTATTTAAACAAGGTAATACTGCTAAGGTGATAGCTGAAGAAAATATGCACTGTATACGGTGAAGGACTAATAACTGATGGGCAGTTAGAAATTAATTGGTTTGTAAAATTACATTCTGGAGATACAACCTTAAACGATGAACTGGGGGCAAGATGGCCTTCCAACTTTGATGACAGCCTTTTAAAGGCAATATTGGAGCAAAATTTACATCAACCAACAAGAAGTATAGCAGAAAGTTTAAATACATCACAATCAACTATTAACCATCACCTGGAGAAATTAAGGAAAGTCAGCAAATTAGGAGTATGGATACCTCACAATCTCAGTGAACAGAATAAAGAAGATCGCATGTCAATTGACAGAAGTCTGCTCTCATGGGTAAAAATTGAGCCTTTTTAAAACAGTATTATAACAGGCAATGAAAAAGGGGTTACCTATGACAATACCGTTCGCAAAAGACAGTGGCTTGATAAGGATCAACCACCCCAATGATATCCAAAAGCAAACATCCATGGCAAAAATATTTTATTGTCCAACCAACCACATTTTATCATACAAAGAAGGAATTTATAAACTGCCAGGAAGATGGTAGAAGGTCATACATAATAGTGGTGAATACATAATAAATTAATATAATTTTGTTATTTAATGAAGGCAAAGTAAACATCTGATAAAAAAACGGAAGTTACTTATGACTCATCCTAATAGGAACATACAAATAAAGACTTTTAATTTAGTTTTAAATAAAGGAAAAAAGATGATTAAAACATCATAATTTTGAAGCTGTATGATAAAAATAAAGTAGATATTTTCAAATATTTCTCTGTAATTTGTTAAGACAAGTTATGTTTTCCAAAATCCTCTTAACAACTGCACAGTAACACTATTATTTTTAGAAAATAATTGCCGATGTGACACTACTCGGAAACATTTATGTCTAGGCCTGATCTGGTCTGGGTCTGCTGAAAAATATTGAGCCCAGGCTCAGTTTGATACAGATCACTTTGCTAGACATGTTAGATTTCTTTATTGCATCAAAAGAGGATCAGCTTGTGCTGCTTACTTATAATTATCCTTAGCCCAGAAAGGTCCATTGAAAATTTTTCTTATAATAAAGGCATAGTCCAGCCTATTTGCATTTCCTATAGTGGGCTGGTCAGCATGTTTCTTTTTTTTAATTATTACCCCGTCCTGTTAAAAAATTGTGTATCCAATTTTCCTTCATCCACAACATGAAAGTCAATATTCATGTTTTATTTATTTCATTAAAATAGTAAAACCATAAGTTTAAAAAATCAAACACAAACTTGCTAATACGTTGATGCATTGAGCAAAATGTTTCATTTAAACTAATTGTAGATTCTTAGTTTTCTTTGAGATTTAATATAATAATTCATTATCTGATCTGTGTATTTCACATCTTATTTAAAGATATTTAAGTGAGAAATTTGTGACCGCAAAAATTTTAGATTACGCAGTAATACTCTTATAAAAGTAAATTAGTAATAATAAAAAATGTGTCATATCTTGTAACTATGTGTCATAACACTAATGTGTCATATCTTGTAACTTAATTCTTAATTTATCTCTCTCCTTTAAATAATTATTTTTTTTCCTTTTTTTATGTGTGTGTGTTTTCTTTCAAAATCCCTTTTCTGGGTCAAAAAAAACAATTTTGCTGCTCCAAATTTGATATTTATGCTGTTCCATCACTGTTTAATGCTTTCCAACATAAAATTTTGTCAGTCAAAACAAATGATATTTTCAGGTATGTATGTTTTATTAAGTTCTTTATTAGAACTTAACTAACACACACATAACATTTCAAAATTGCTATCATATACTAAGATATCACATTTTTGGAAATAACAGAAGAGAGGTGGGAGGGGGGAAGGGGGGTGAAGATATAAGATACTAGGAAGTTCAGCATTGTAGCAAATCTGCTTGCTATCCAGTTGGAAAAATTTTGTTTGTGTTTCTACTGGTCTGTGATGCATCAGTAGTGACAGCACTGATAATATGCTTATCAGGTTTGACACCTTGTGCCAGTTACCTCCCACACTGCCCTTATGTTAATATTTAAAACAAAGCATACATAAATTAGCTTATCCGTGAATCACCAGTTAGTTATGTTATAAAAATTATGATTATTAACAACATTTACATAAATAGATATCTTTCAGAATACATTTTGTAAAAAGGTTTTTACACAATTTTAACCAATTGTTATATTATATTAAAAGAAAAAATAAGGAACAATGATATATATTGTTGATTCATCTTGTCAAATATTGTACAGCACACTATGTTAGCATTGGTAACTATGCACTATTAAAATGCATTGAAATGTTTTACTTTGGTAGTCCATTGCTTCAATAAATGCAATTTAATGTCTTTTATGAATTGTATATAACCTACAAAGCTTAACTATGTATCATATGAATAAATGTACATGTTTATTTAATGTGAAATGTTTGTTTTTATGATTAATAAAAATGATTTATGACATTTGTAGATGTTTTATGAGATCAAATTCTTGCATTATTCCTATTTTTTTCTTTTGCTTTTAAAATGACAAAAATATTCAAAAGTAAATATTTCGAAAAAGTAAACAAGTTGGAAATTGCACGTCAAATGTGGCAAATGAAGTGCGTTCATACTATAACTAGTTTTATAAATATTTTTTTGTACTGCATATTCTACTGAATGTATATTTTAGTGCATTTTATAAGTGCATATCAATTTCATTCTGTTCAAAAATCTCCAATATCATTAAAATGCACTTGAAATAATTTTTTCCCATTTGTCGTAATGTTAAGGAAAACTTTTGACTGTCTTTAAACTATACTTTAATTTTAAACTATACATCTGATTTTCATAAAATTTGAAATGACTCGACAAAATTATGCAACAATTATACATATTAAATTTAAAACGATTCGCTTGGGTAGTTTTTGTGCTGTTATATGCAGACGCTTAGACAGACGGACGTACTGAACAACGACTATAGGTGCTACGTATTTATATAATTACAAACGCACCTAAAAAGGCTTTTATGCATGAAATTAAATTGTTTCTTAATATAGTGTATCAAAAATATATTAAATATTTCTTTAAAAATGTTTTTTATTATTATTTTTTTTTAAATTTTTTATCGCTGTCTATCACACCACCAAGTGTAAAAACTTGTATATTTTCCTGAAGTGTGCTCTCATTTTTTTTTTTCTTCCCACTGAAACTTTTTTTACACATTCCTTATGTCATTTTCTCCCATAAAAGCATGAAATTTGAAACCATTACTATTCAAGTGCTTCGTAATCGAATGGCATTTTTCTTTTCTGATAAATGTGGTACATCTTGTGTTATAATGATTTACTCTCCTATGATGATCTTTCTCTAACTGTTGTACCTTGAAAATCAGTTCAAAATAACCAACTTTGATGCCATTTTCTGAAACAGCTATTATCTTAAAAAAAAAAAAAAAAAAAAAAAAAAGGTAGGAAATGCTATTAGATTTCTTTCTTTCTAAATAAGAATATTTACAATTTGATGCATTCACAAATAAAAATAGGAATTTTTAGGTAATTCAGGTATAGCCACTTTGCATTTGACAGCAGCTAAGAATTGCAGTGCATTAACATCATTTTAAAAGTTAGGAAAATTCAGCTTAAGTGCAGTAATTTTTACTTCAAAGTTTTTAGCTATCAGATGCAAAGTGTCATGTATGGCTCGATAATCTAATGTTCATAATTAATTTTTTGGTTATATTTTGCATACAACCTTAAGATTACCAATCTGGTGTTCATAATTAAGTGATCACAGTAAATATTTTATATACAAAGTGTTCTTTCTTATCGTATGTCTAATGATGCCACAATCCAAGTGTTCCAACTTTAGCCTTTGTCAAAATTTTTGTCTTCAGTAACATTTTTTAGATGAAAAATTCTTCCAAAAAGTGCTGAAATTCAAATAATGTGGTATTGTTCGCAGGGATGTATTGCTATTGGAGGGTATATGGGGGTATACGCCGTGTACCTTCTGGATTATTTTAAGAAGCTCCATATACCCTCTACTTCTCAAATAAAGCATTAGCGCATATCCTATCTATGAATGTTCATGATGTCAGCGTATACCCTCTGTCTATACCGTATACTCCTGCTTTTTTTTATGACTATGACACTGATTGTTCGCACCTACACAAAGGTTTAGATGATTGAGGCCAGTGCAAAGGATTGGCTGAGGAATAATTGGAATAAAAGTCCTTGTGCAGTTTTGAAAGAAAACTTTAGCTTTTATTGTGAAATTCATTTGTTGCTCGTCACAGAGATGTAAAAAAGAAGTTAAAAAATTATAAACCAATTCTTGCTGTCATTTCTGGTGGTTTAACATAATTGCTTCATCCTTTAAGATGTGTGCCTCATCAATCTGTTAAAATGCAGTGCCCAAAAATATTCGGCCAACTGAATCATCTCTAGTTTCTTTCTTAAAAAAAAAAAAAAAAAAAAAAAAATGAAGCCAATTATTACATGGAAGGTCGCAATGGATGATAAGTGCTCATGCATGCTATATCACCAGAAAATGTTATATCACAACAAACTAGATGGCAGAGAGGACGATACATGAAAGCGATTTTCGCAAAATGTATATTGATGAAATTGAGGATATATGAGGGGCTTACAACCATAGTAGACTGTGTCTATTTTGAAAAAAAATATGTAGTCCATTTAGTATGTGCATAAAATCTGTTTTATTCACTCCGACAGTGAACCAAGTCTGTAAACAGATGCCATATATGATAAAGTATGTGAAAATAGACTTGTTTTACTGTGGAAGTAGATAAAACAGATTTTATGCACTTTCTAAATGGACTGTCTCATTTTTTTTTTTTTTTTCAAAATGGACTTTGTCTACTATGGTTGTGGGCCCCTCATGTGATGATGGGTGTTAATGATATAAAAATCTTTACTGAAATGTTAGATGATGTTATGGTTTTCCGCGAAAATAACTTGTTTCACACTACTGTTTACAGTAAACCATTCGCAGTATCTTTACCCCCCCCCCCCCCCCCCACATCGCCTTTCATCCCATCCCATCCACCTAATCAAAAGTTGGCTGCCTTTAACAGTTATGTCTACAGGGATTTAAATATTTGTTCTTCCGACAGTTTACTAAAAACAGAATTAGATTACATTAAATCCATTGCCATTGATCGAGGTTTTACAGCTGAAATCGTCGATTCGATTCATAATAAACTAAGTAAACATACTCAATTCAGGGTTAATACTGTCGGCAATGAAAATTTAATTATATTTCCATATTTTCCGAAAATAAGCCATCAAATTTCTAAAATCTTGTTAAAATTTGACTTTAAGGTAGTTTGTACTTCTTTTAACAAAATTCAATTCACAAATCTGAAACATCCAATTGATAGTTTTTCAAATTGGGGTATTTACAGTATATCTTGCGAATGCAATAAAATGTACATTGGTCAAACAAAGCGAGCCTTTAAGATCCGTTTGGGGAAGTATAAAACTTGTATTAAAAATTGTGATATCAAACGTTCTCTATTGCCAACCACTGCTGGTCCAACAATTATAATTTTAAATTTTCCGAAGCCTCCATAATACAGAAATGCTCATCAATTTACGATCTTGACTTCTGGGAAGCTTATCACATATGAAAAAATTTAAACAGTTTAGTTAACGATTTATCCAGTACGCCCAATTTTTCAAAGATATGGTTTAATTTTCTATAATTCGTTCTCTTCACTCCATCCCACCCCCCCTTTTACTCAGTGTCTTAATTTTACTTTTTATTTTTAAGCACTGATGATGAAACCTTAGAGGTTTCGAAACAGCTGTATGCTTTTTAAACATATTTGTGTCTTTATACGTTGTTTCTCTTTCTTAATGTTAGATGATTTTGTTTTGAAAAAAAAAAAAGAAAATGTTAGCTTTCTGTATGCTCTAGTATCTATCTGATATACCGGGTAAGTCAAAATGAATATAGCGATTACAAACGGCTATAACTATTTAATAGAAAAGAATTTATCAATAAGATTAACACAGAATGTAACGGAACTTCAAAATTTCTTTACGTTAGGCGCAGGTGCAGTGAAGCGGAAGTCTATGCATGCGCAATTGGAAACTTTGCAATGACAAGAAACCCGTTCATTGCGGCAGTCTCATTTGTAAAAATGGCCGATTTTTTTCTATGTGGTTATGTAAAAGACAAGTTGCCTCCCATGCCCAAAAAAATTTAAGAACTCAAAGTACGCATTTGTAATGGGCTTGCGTCTGTTACTGAACAAATGCTTCAGAATGTATGGCATGAAATGGACTACCGCCTAGATGTTGCCCATGTGACCAAGGCAAGTCACATAGAACATCTATGACATATGTATACAAAATTTTGAAGCTCTGTCTACATTCTGTGTTAATCTTATCGATAAATTATTTTCCATTAAATAGTTATAGCCGTTTGTAATCGCTATATTCATTTTGACTTACCCTGTACTAAATTTTTGATGCACCAGTGGTGGGTCCTCAAGTGTGAACCACTCAAGTCTTCACTTTGGGCCATACAGAAGATATAATTTGTTTTCCAGTTGTAAAACTAAATATACACAACTTTTAAAACGTATTTAGAAGTTTAGATGATTGATTACATTATTAATTTATACTTGTAAATCTGCAGATCAAGGCCTCAACTTCAGTTGTTCAAATTGTTTTTATTTTGATCTCATTTTAAGGTTAGTTGGGGTAACTGGACCCACGAGGTAATTGGGCCATAGGCTATTTTATAAAAAACTTGATGTTTTTTAAGTTTTAGCTTTTGTGAACAATGCACCTTAATCTCTACTTCCGAAAAACAACGTGTGTCAACTCAATCATAACTCCCACTTTGCTGTGATAGGTTGTCAAAAATTTACGTTTCTTTTTTTAAAAACAACGTCAATATGGTTGAACTTCCTCGGTTTTTTATTAAAACACTGTAAGTACTTTTATTAAACAATCTTTTTTTTTTAAAGATTAGACATATAACTACATTAATATTATTAGGTATCTATACATATTTACTTCATGTTTCAAATGTAAACCCGGTGTCCCAGTTACCCCATAAATTTTTCAAGAATGGGGTAACTGGGGCATGTATCCGGTGTAACTGGATCATGCTGGATCTAGTTACCCCAATAGTTATAAATAAATTGTTTGAGTTTCTCTTACTACGGGATATAATTTTTTCCATTGTTTTTTGCTCACAATAAAGAAAACTATAAAATACCTTATTGAAATTACGTAATAAAATAAAAAAAAAAGCATATTGGGTGGTAACAAACCAAATTTCTTAACCCCTTGAGAGGCGGTGATGCCGTTATGGCATCACATAATTTTAATCCCTAATTGCCACATTGGCACCGGAATTTTATAATGAAAATTTCACCTTTATTAAGTACGCTAAAATATACTTTTACTTGTTTACAAATAGATTCTCTTGTAAATACGGGTGTCATTAAATTATTTCAACATTTTACGAACATTTTACCTTGCCCCTGAAAGCGAGATAGCCAAACCTTGAAATTGTACGATACAGAAAGGTCGCATTCTATAGGGAAACTTTTATTGTTCCTACCACTATTTTGAAAATAATATCTTCATCGCATCTTTCTTTAGAATATGTTAAATAAAATGATCATGAAGGTAACTCATTAAGGGTTCTGGTAGGAACAATAAAATTTTCCCTATATAATGCGACCCCTGGATACAGATAAAGTACTTACGTAGCCGTTTGTTCATAGATTTACCTTGCTATTTTTTTCCTTAAAATACCCATGTGACTTTTATACTTATTACCTATACTAAAGTACATAAGTACTTACTTAATTTTTATGTTTTTGGTATAAATAAATCTGATATTTTCACTTTTAGTGCTTTTTTTAGGCACATTGACAGCAAAGGTTTCCCTTACAATGCTCTTTAGTTGATATATAATTTACATGATCTGCGTGGTTTAAATTTGTTTAAGTTGTTTATACTTTTTCAAACAGGACCTGATATCCCATATGAAAAAAATAAACGCGTGTGGAACATAGACCCTGCTGGTCCACTTACCCCATTTTTATGGGGCAACTGGACCCATCAGGAAAGAAAGATGAAATATGCATATTTTTTATATTTTTAAATATTAAAATGTAATTTTCAGCACTTCTGTCTGATAGAGGGAACCTAACTGAACACATTTACAAAAGTTCAGACTTTAATTCAAATGAACATTAGCTTTTTGAAGCTGAATTGTCAGAAGCTCCAGAGTCACATTGTAAAATCATGGCCCAGTTGCCCCAACTAACCTTGCATAATATCGCTCCCTCGCAAGAAAACTGACACAACTCGAAAAAAGTAAATTTCACAGGAGAGGTAAAAGAAGATGCATCTTTTTACTTTCTTTTATCTACAAGAATAAAGTATTAGATTCGTGAAAATTTTCGACGGATTTACATGCTTTAAAGGTTTGATATCCCAAAAAACATCTTTTTACAAAATGTCTGTCTGTGACACAAATTTTGTGGGCGTTCTATCTCAAGAAGTAATGCTCGGAATTTAATAAAAATTTATATTCAGGTAGTTCCTGATATAAAATGCTGCTGATTAGTTTTTGGTGTAAATCGCCCAACAGGTGGCGCTGCTATGCTGCATTTTTCACGATTTCCGCAATAGCTCTATCAAGAACTAATGCACACATTTTCGTCAAATTTCAGATTCAGGTAGTCCTTGATATGAAATGATACTGATTACGTATTGGTGTAAATCGCCCAATAGGTGGCGCTGCTGTGCTGTATTTTGCACGATTTCCTCAATAGCTCTATCTCAAGAACTAATGCACGAATTCTTATCAAACGTCAGATTCAAGTATACCTTGATTAATATTGCTGTTGATTATGTTTTGGTGTAAATCACTCAACTATGTTGGCTCTGCTATTCTGTATTTGTCATGATATCCGCAATAGCTTTCTCTCAAGAACTAATGCACGAATTTTCATCTAATTTCAGATTCAGTTAGACGTTGACACAAGTTTTTACTAATTAGGTTTTGGTGTATATCGCGCAATAGGTGGCGCTGCTATGCTTTTTTTAACGATTTTCGCAATAGCTCTACCGCAAAGCTAATGTACGGATTTTCTACAAACTTCATATTCAGTTAGACGTTGACATAAGTTGATGATGATTAGGTTCTGGTGTAAATCAACCAATAGGTGGCGCTACTATGCTGCTTTTTGCTGGATTTAGACGCTTTCAGCGATAGTCATATCTCAAGAACTAATGCACGGAATTTCATCGTTTTAGAATCCTCATGATGAGCATAGATTGCCATTTAATTTTGGCACTGTGATAGCGAATTTTGAAGTATTAACATGTATGAGAAAGAAGCAAGTTTTTGAATTGGTACATCCGACTAGTTTTACTTTAATATAAAATTATAGCACTTAGCTTTCAATACAGCTGTAAAAGCGTACGCAAAAGTACAAAACTTTAATAATCTATACGTAAAAAAGTACAAAGAGGATTGAATATATCCCCCCACACTAATAAATGTACCCCCCTTTTGAGTTGTGTAATTTTTCTTGCAGCACAGTTTGTCAAATTCCTGGCGCCTCTCAAGGGACTTTGCGCCACAAAACCCCAATCAACCAACCAACTTGGCGCCTCTTAAAACAGTGCATGCAAAAATGTGGATTTAGTTTAATCACAATGTTTTAACTTTAATTTATTATAAACTATTAACAGAAATATTAGTTTCCGTCAAAATAAGAATTAACTGCAGATCCATAACAGATGTTTTAGGTATTTAAATTAACTTTAACTGCTGCTAGTGGCCTCACAGACCGCTTCTTTTTTTCAATCGTCACAGTTTAACATTTAGTTTATCTGAAGATACTAGCGAAATTTTGCTTCGTTTGGAGCTGTAGTGCTACTGCTAAAGACTTCTGAATAGGTGAATTTTAACTATAATAGTTTTGACATAAAGTTTGTGGCCGCCCCTCCGGGTGGTCCGGAATCGACCCCTTGAGTGGGGGAGAAGACCCGGATCCCGGCCGAGTTCGTTGTGTACGAATGCGAGGGAGCCGGATAGGGACAAACCACAGTCTCCACGAGTGGCTCGCGGTCGACAGGCCTCGAGTCCGTCGGCCACGGGTAACGGACGTTATGCATGGGTCATTAGGCCCTCGGATCCGTACCGTGAATGACACCCGGCACCTTGGTTTTCGAGGCAAGCCGGATAGCTACGCTCCATAGTCCGATCCCAGAGCGGGTCATAGACCGGGTGATGACTCTGGGCAAAGGATATGTAGCCAATGTGGTAGGACCCTATCATAGACTTCTAATATAACTGGACGCAGAAATAGCAACCTTTTCTTAAAGCACATATCATGTTCCCCCGTCACGTGATGGTGGAGAGAATGCGCGCCAAACTGGTTTTTCCCGCACCTACCTAGACCTATTTTGAATGCGTTCGTTTTGGAGTATTTCTTTTATCACGAGAATGAAAACAGAAAATTGCCTAGAAAGAGATCACCGCCAAAAAACGACACCCTTTTGGCGATGAGATCTCCGACATGAGTGCATCAGTGTTCGGCGGATATAACAAAGGGATTCGTTCTCTGTTCAATTCCTCCTCTAAGGACCCTATCCACCATTTGATTGAGAGGAAAGAGCGGACCTTGTAGAACTGGGTCTTGGTGCTCTCTAGTGTCGGCAGGACTGGCGGGGACGTCTTGCACGGTCTCCCGGAGTTACTGTCGGGAGAAGTTTCGAGCAGTGTCTGGTGTACTTTTTGCGTCAGGTTTTGCTCATTCCGCCAAGATTCCAGTAGCTGGGGCAGTTGTGGGCCGACCCCAAGGTGGGTAGGTCTTGATGGTGCCTTCGTTGACCAGAGGGCGGTCGCGGAGGGAGGCCAGTATGGCTCTGGTTGCCCGACGTCGTGCCGAATGCCTTGGAAGAGGGTCGGCCGGCAGGTCCGCCGCTTCAGGGAACCGGGCCGGTGGCTTACCGACTAACGCGGTAGCACTTCGAATCTCGGTCGGACGAATTCTCGATCCGACCCAGATCCTGCGTGTCTTTGCGCGACTGGAGCTTTCCCGCCCGGTGGTGAGGATCTAGCGGTGTCTCCACCTATTTTTCGAACGCTAACGGTAGAGGTAACCATTGCACGCGGTCAGGAGTACTCGTGCTCAGGCACCTTGGCGACCGTGAGGTAAGGTAGTGGGAGCTGGGCTTTTGCCGGCTTCCTTGTTTTCGGGCGGGGTCGAGTTGTGGGGGCCCGGCGGGATTCCGGACTCTCCAACCCCCCTTGCGAGGCGGGGTCTATCCCGTCTAGGAGAAACTTTCCGTGCTCTCCTGGGGCCGCTAACGGCATTTAGTCTGATCTCTCGTACGTCCTTGCATTGAGCCGTGAGGGGATCCGCAAGTCGAGGAGGGAGATTGGGCGAAAACTCCTAGCGAGGCGATGTTTTTGTCGTCAGAAGAGGAGTTTCTTGTCTCTCCGGGGCTTCCGGCTAGAGGCACATCCCCCTCCTATCGGTTCTTCCTCATAAATGTCTCTGCTGGATAATGGTATCTAATCTTGAGGGACCTCCGTAAAGTAACTCCCGTTCGGGAATCCTCGGTCTCAGCTCGTGGGCTCGACTCCTTTATAGATGTTCGATTCCTGCGGACGTCGGGGGGAACCGGGTGGGGCACCAAGTTATGGGACCACGGACCACTTTTCTCTGATCGTGCTGGTTGGTGAGAGTTTGTCGTATTCGGCCATTTCGTCTCTTACTTGGGAGATAGGCCGCGTGACGTGCGCTGGCCAGTGCGCGATCCTTGGCTGGAGCCTTCGTGAGGGTGGTCTTGGCTGGCCGCCGCTGGCGGCGGCCTTCGGGACGCGTCGCGTGTGGTGGTCTCAGGGTCATTTCCGAGCGGTACTGAATGATCCCAGGTCCGTGTGGAGGTACTCCATCATTGACATAAAGTTTAGTACAGAACCATTACGAGTATTTTATGAGTTAATGTAGCCATTTATTCATTTTTCGATCAAGCTGTCTCAGAGACCACTCAATGTGATTATTCGACAATATCTGTCACAGTAGTTAACTCGGCATCGGTCGTTATCTATCTAGGAGATACACAACGTTGCATTAGCCCCTTCAAAAGCAACTCTCGCAGGTGTGAGATAAGGTAAATATTAAAAGAGTCGGTGGGAGGAAGGAAGAATTCCAATTTAAGATATAATGCACACATCACGAAAACTTTGGCATAGAAATATAAATTATTGTTATAACTCAAGACGTGATACTTTTCTTGACTCGCGTAACATGCTACACCAATGTAGGTCATTATTCTACTCACAAGGAATGTCTAAATTAAAGAGAATTCTCAAAATCCTTCTATATATAAAAAAAAGTTTTGATTTGGAAATGGACCAATGAACATCTGCGTAGATATTCCGGGTTGATCCGCATCCAATTTGAATGCTTAAGCATGGCCTTTCATCGTTAATATTAAGAAAACTATTGCATACAAAAATATGAAAATCGGTGGTATTATAGAAAAATGTTTGATAAACACGCTGATGCAGACAGTTTTCAAATCGAAGAATTATTTTAAGAGATATTTAATGCTAAAGTTGGACAAAGTCGTTCCATTAAAAAAGTTTTATTTGAGCAGAAACTATGCATGAGAATTTAATCATTTTTAGATCATTTTATACGTTATAAGTTCCCAATGCGCAGACTGCATTTATTTTTCTTATTTGACGCATTTTTTGAGGTTTTATTTCTATTTTTAATTCAAATTTTCAGCATTTCGAGAGATGTTTTTTACAAATTTTAGAAAATGTCATTAATTTAAACTGTTGCCAATTGTATAAACAGCGAAACAAATTATCATATCAAATATTTCTTCAAATTAAAAATTTATTTACACGTGACTATTACAAACAGAAAAAAAACTTTAAAATTAGAATTAAATGATTACATGTTAAAAGCAGGAAAATTACGTCATAAGAACCATATTTACACTTGAATTTTACGTCATATTTAAAATGCCCAAAAAATATGGTAAAACAATTTAAATTGAAAAATATATTTGCGCGAGATATTTTGAGATAATCTTTTCAACTATTATCGTGAATTCGAAGACAGCGCAAATAATATTTCCTTCTAACAACAAAAGTATTTTTACTTGAATATTAATAAGAGAAATAAAAGTTTGGTGTAAATTACGTCAGATTTGAAACGATACATTTAAAATGAATTATTTAAAAGAACTATCTTATAGCGCTGCTAAAAAATACCGGGAGACAATGACACTGTTTACTTAATTCATTTTACATTAACTTATTTTCAAATACTAATGTGTTTAATTAAATACGAAAACAGCCATTGTATCTCTTAACAGCAACAGATTTGGTCTTAAAAATCCCCAATCCAAGAAAAACGAATGGAAACCCGTTTACAGAGAGATCGCTACTGTTTTTTTTTTTTTTTTTTTTTTTTTAAATTTTAATTCAATATTTTTAAAGCCGATCAAATGCGTGCAATTATTGTGCTTTTTGGATTTTGGTGTGCCTGAACGGGGGTTGGCCAGCGTAGCTCGTAGGGGGCACAACCCCCTAGTACTGTAAAAAATAATATTGAGGACTCTAAGACATATGCCGTAGGCTATTTGAGAAATCAGGCTCTTTGCAAAGAGCCGGTCTAATTGGAGAATAATCTTCCTTTTCAAAATTAAACCAGGCTTATATCAGGGAGCGTTAGGCTAATTGAAAAATCATAAAAGGGGTAGGATTGTACTTTGTGTCAATACTACTTATTTCTCAGTCAGCGTATTTTTTTTCCGACTTATTCGAGTGACTCTGCAGTTTTAGGTTAATTCGAAAATGACCATCTGTTTGTCCAAATATCGTGTTGTACCCGACCCGAACTTAAAAATTCCATTTGAAGTCGATCCGAACCCGACAAAGAAAAGTTCTATCGAACGTGAATCTGATCCGAACACGACAAATTTCCGCCGATCCGAACCTGAAAATACTTTTTGAAGTCAACCCGAAACCAGAACTGAACCCGAGAAGAAAATTTCCATCGAACGGCTACACGATCCGAACAGGACAAAATAATTTCTATCGACATGCAACACTACCCAAAACTGAAATTTCCTTTTGAAGTCAACCCGAACCCGACAAAAAATTTCCACTGAATCTTAACTCGATCCGAACTCGAAAAAATTACTTCCGTTGACATGCAACCCAACCCAACCCGAAACTGAAAATTCCATTGAACCTCAACCCGATCCGAACATTTCATTTGAAGTTAAACCTCAACCCAATCCGAACCCGACAAAAAAATCCATCCAATCTTAATCCGAACACGATAAAATAATTTCCGTCAACACGCAACCGGACCTGAACCTGAAAATTCCATTTGATGTCAACCCGCAACCCGACCCGGACCCGATAAAAAAATCCATCCAACCGTAACCCGAACTGAACACAACAAAATAATTTTCGTCGACACGCAATCAGACACGAACCTGAAAATTCTATTTAACGTCAACCGGAAACCCGACCCTTCCATTTTATGTCCATTTTTCGATATAAATGATAAAATTGGTATTAGTGGTATAATTGTAGGCTATTCTTCATATTTGTTTTAAAAGATGAATTAATTTCCTTTTATTTAGTGTTCGGGTTGAAGCATTTCGGGTTCCAGTTGAAATATGTCGGGTTATATGTCGATGAAATTATTTTTGTCGCATTTGGTTGTGGTTTGACTTCAAATGGAATTTTCAGGTTCGGTCGGGTTGCATGTTGACGAAAATTATATTGCCGTGCTCGGATCGGGTTACGGTTTGATAGAATTTTTTTTGTCGGTTTTGGGTGGTGTTTCGGATTGACTTCAAATGGAATTTTTAGATTCCGTACTGGTTATGTGTCGACGGAAATTATTTTGTCGTGCTCGGATCGGGTTACTTTTCGATAGAATTCTTTTGTCGGGTTTGGGGATGTTTCAGTTTGACTTCAAATCCAATTTTTTGGTTCGGGTCAGGTTACATGTCGACGGAAAATGTTATCTCGTGTTCGGATCTGGTTACGGCTCGAGGAATTTTTTTGTAGGGTTAGGATTGGGTTATGTGCCGACTTCGAATAGAATTTTCGGTTTCGGATCTGGTTATGTGTCGGCGAAAATTATTTTGTCGTGCTCTGATCTGGTTACGGTTCCATGGAATTTTTTTTAGGGTTAGGGTTGGGTTTTATGATGACTTCGGATGGAATTTTCGTGTTCGGATCTCGTTATATATCGACGGAAATCATTTTGACGTGCTCTGATCTGGTTACGGATCGATGGCATTTTCTGAAAACTCCATCTCAATTTATTTTTGAGATATTAATCCTTTTGTAGTTTCTGTAATGGTGGCAACTGAAGTACTCAATTTCTGTAGAAAGCAAAGGGAAAAATCACATAGAAAGAATTGTAATTAAAATACGTGCTATTTTGAAAAAAATATAAAGGAATGATATTTCATAGAACATGGAACTATTATAAAAGTATATTTAATTTTAAGAATTTTAAGTATCCATATTAATGTTACAAACAAATGAAAGCATATAAATCATTAGGTAGCCGATTTTTTTTTTTTTTTTTTTTTTTTTTTTTTTTTTTTTTTTTGTCGAGTTTACGACATCACTTTTTGCTGGGTTTGTATATTATTTAGCGATAGTGACGTCATATGAATACTTTTCTATAGATGTTGTTTAAGACTGGATCGTAAATGTGGAATTCTTCAGAGAATGCAAATGACGTCATTTTATACAAAACAAATACATGTATTCTAAGTCTTAAAACTGAAATAAGTTTTGTAGAAGTACATAATTTTCACTCCAGCGGCTTTGAAATTCTTCAAAGGTGGAAACGCTTCACTTTTGAAAATCACGCAATTGAAATCAAACACTGGTAAAACGTAAAGTTTTGCAAAAATTTAAAGTGTCTTTATAGAAGAGCAGCGACTTTTAGGCAAAGCATACTAGATTGCGTAGACCATGCTTTTAGGCTAAAATAATATTTGTTTGAGAGTTAGATTAACAATATAAGATCCATTCTTTATTGTAATTTTGTACGTTTATTATAAATTAATGAAACAGTTCCTTATTAATCAATTTCTTTCGTCGAAATTCGCCGGGTTTTACCTCATAATAATAATAATAATTTTTTTTTTTCTCATCGAGAGCGACACTAAATTCTGAAAAAGTAGAATTCCTGCTTTCTGCTTGTTTCTTTTTTTCCCCAAGGTCTCTTATTCGGACATGTCGGAAAGAATAAATGAAATATTGTTTGCAAGTTATTCAAAGAATATTCTTTGACTATATTGTATACGTATATAACAGACAAACATCAAATACTGTACATTCATCAGCATCAGTATTTCCCAAGATATTATTGAAATAGATTAGCATCATTAAGAGCTTATAAAGGCTTTTATTAACTAAAAATAAGCATAGGTTAATGTATAGCATTTCAAATAAGTTATGCTATTGCCACTTTACATAAGTAAATAAAGTGTTGCCACACAAATATATAATATCACATTGACCCCTCCCTAAAGTGTTAATTCAATCGGTCACATAGTCTGTCAAATAGGAAGGCTGATGTCTTTGTCTTGTCGGACGTAGGGCATCTTCACCATCTAAACTTTCAGCAGTAGATCTTCTGAGGCTCTCTCAGAAGAGGCTCTCATAGAAATCTTCCATAAAATCCATTTACGGGAAAATAGTTTATATTTTTTAAGTTACAAAATTAAATTTTTTATACGGTTATTGAATCCTATAAGTTAAATTTAGAAAATCTTTCTCTGTGTTCTAACAAGCTAAATGACTCAATCCCATGAATACACAGGTTTTCCGGATGCCTATATTTATAACGCCTTTCCTGTAGTAAGACGCATCTATGACAGACCTATTGGTGGAATAATTAATATGCAAAACGAATTTCTTTTAGTTGTGTTAATTTTCTTGCGGATGAGCGATATCTAATTCCTTCAATCTGTAATGTAATTTTTTAGGCTATATACAGCGTGTTACTTCTTATCATTTTGGAGGTCTAGTTCCAGTTACAGGTATATTTCAAAGATTTTCATCATATAAAAATCCATTTACCGGAAAATAGTTTATTTTTTTAAGTTACAAAATTAAATTTTTTATACTGTTACTGGATCCTATAAGTTAAATTTAGAAAATCTTTCACTGTGCTCTAACAAGCTAAACAATAAAAATTTTCATCTTCTATGACCAAGACTTATCGAGTTATGATACGTTGAATTTTATGCACGTTCATGGTTTTCTAGCACTAAAAATGCATTTTCCCGTTTTTAGTGTCAGAATGATACAAACGGTAGGGGAAAAAAATCCCATGAAATTTGTCAATTTTTATCTACGAGAATAGTAGCACCCGAAGGTTTTTTTTTAGGTGCGTTCGTAATTAAATAAATACGTAGCACCCATAGTCGTCGTTCGGCCCGTCTCTCCGTCCGTCCACATATAACAGAGCAAAAACTACCCAACCGAAGGGTCTGAAATGTTAAGTATATAATTGTTGCAAAATTTTGTCGATTCATTTAAAATTTTATGAAAATCGGATGTATAGTTTAATTACAGGGACTGTCAAAAGTTTTCCGTTACATTATGGCTAATGGGAAAAAATTACTTCAAGTGCATTTTAATGATGTTACAGCCTTTCGAACAGAATGAAATTTATATGCACTTATGAAGTGCAGTACATTATGTGGTGCAAAAAATATTTATAAAACTAGTTATAGTACGAACACACCTCATTTGCCACGTTTGACGTGCAATTTCCAACTTGTTTATGCCTTAGGGACGTAGTTTTTTCTCTAAGTATTCCTTGGTTTTGTTTATTCATAATTTTTTACTTTCAGGAAGATAACCTTGTATGTTTCGGCTGATTTCTGCTTTAAAAAAAAATCTTAAATCTACCTGTTTTCTTTCTCCAGCATACAAAGTTTAAAATATTTAAATTATATTACATTTTCTGCCCTAAATGTTACTTTGTATTAACAAGAAATAAATAATAATCTAAATTCCTACTTCCTCCTCACCGAAATTTCTGTTTCTTGCTTCCGAACCTTAAAATTCTCCAACTTGAAAAAAATTCTGCCCTATTCCTTCGTTTTTGCAGCAATGATAAATACACGTAAGCGGTCAATCATCTAATTAAGAGTGCAGAGGAGCAAAGCAAAAAAATAGCCAGTCTCTTTCTTTCTCACCTTTAACTTTTGAGACTATTTTTGTAGAAATATTTTGGTGTTGACGAAATTTGTCTTATAAAACATAATTTTCTGCCACATGGTCTTCATAAATGTTGAAAACTGATTTTTTAAATAACTGTTTTAAATGGTTAATTTAGCTATTAGAATGATTTATATTTTCTTAAACAAATAAAAAGTTTCTTACAAAACTAGGTCTTTTAGGAGCCAAATAAACACAACATTTTATTTTTTTCTATTGTGCGAATTTGTATCTACACCTATAGCAGAACCAATTACAGAAAACTCTTATTATTAAATTTGATTTAAATTATGTTTTTCTGCACAGAGAAAAAGTGATTATCTATTTAATATTTAGATATTTTTTGCATATGATTAGAACACAAAGAAATTAAATTCTAAATTTTAGTGAAAAGAATGTTTTAGTGAGCAAAAAATTAATACAAGTTAATAGCCATAAGCATTTCATTTAAAACTCTATAAAAGTATGTATATTTTGAGGATTTCTAAATGATTATCGTTGCTCTCGGGTTTAATTTTAGTGTATTAAAAGAAATATTTATTTGTTAATTAAACAAATTCATTCGATAAGTTTTATTAGAATAAAAAATGTTATCAAAACAAATTTCACAATGCCATTTTCTTTTAATTCTTCTATTCTTCCTTTTCTTTTAATTTTTCCATTTTCTTTTAATTCTATTTCATTCCTTAACATATAAAATATTTTAAGTCTAGGGGTGGGGGGGGGGATAAGCGGGTAATATATTCACACGAAACTGCAATCTAACATGTAAACGATCGTAGCCATGCTGTTTAATCACATTAAATGCAAGTAAATGAATATTGTATGTTTGACCGCGAAAATATCGATTTGCACCTGCCCTCGTCTTGATGGTATATTTTAGTCCCTTATATGCTTCGGAGCACAGAAGCTTTTCATTGGCTGCTAACAGGCGGCATTCATTCAATTACTCTGCCGCCAAACGATTATTTTTTTTTTACGATTTTTTTCAACTTTATAAGGTGAGACAGTTCCGAAATAAAAGTAATTTAGTTTGTGAACGCAGAGTTAACAGTCAACACTGATGAAATTGCTACTGTGTTCTAACTCATTTGCTTGATTAAAATCTTATCGGATTTTTTGTCTCAAGTAATCCACAAATAGAGGTAATTTTTTATTGTTTTAAAGTTGCATTTAAATAATCAAAATGAGTTTACATGCCGATCTTTGTAAATAAAATAACTCACGATCTATAATGACATGCTATAATTCATTTAATTATTACTTGCTGATAAATAATCCTTTCACATTCTTGGATTTTGCCAACTTTATAAAGTGTGCCATCAAATAAAAGTGAACTTCTAGTTAAAAGTAAGACGAAATTTACGGTAGGAAATATTAAATAGTAGTTTTGGTATTTCAATGATGCTATTCCTTGAAATATTGTTATTATGTTTAAATTCATTGTATTTGATTAAAATTTTGTTGTCGGAGTTTTGTGTCTTTGGACCCGCAAAAAAACTAAATTTTCATTATTTTGAGACAACAGACAACAGTAACCCCCCCCCCCCCCCCATTACAACATGTATGCCGACAAACAACAAAACAAGAACGAAAAACATGCATTACGGTAGGGGAGTAGCTACTGTGCAGCAGTTGGAGCTAACTGCTTTACACGCACAAATCATAAGGCCACAAAAGTAGAAGTAGAGAAATAAAAATTTGTGAAAATAATTGTATATTTCTTTTGTTATTATTATTATCATGTTATTATGGATGAATCATATTTGTTAATATCGCTATATTCTATCTTGCTCTGTATCTCAACTGCTTCGATCGAAAACGCGTTGCAATAGTCGTTTAAAAGAAGTGAAGTAATAGTATTAGTTCACATTACCGCCTCAAGTAACTTCTTCAATATTCTTTCGGTATGTTGGATTTTTTTTTTTTAACCTTTGGCGACAACGACAGCAGAACGAAGTTTTAAAAACTTACTTTACCCTTTATGTACCAAATTGTGAATCAACAAATTACCCTACCTCAATAATTTTCTTCCTTAAGGTTTCCGTCCCGTCAGGCCACAACACTCGCGAACTAATTCTAAGCCTATGGGCAGGTTTTTCTTTCAAATATCTCATTTGCAATTCGATATTTTAAAATATTTTCTTCCCATTGGATAGCTGAGGTCGATACCTACATCTGCCTTTTTTTTTTTTACTTTTTCAATTTGGGCTGTAGTTTTTTATTTTATATATATATATATATATATATATATATATATATAGGGTAGATGTGCCAGTAATGGACACCCTTCCAGTAATGGACACCCCTTGATGTTTTTGGTTCATAAAAAAATAACTAATAAATATTTAGCTTTAATTATTTTTTTTATAATTCCCCCTTGTATGTTTTATAAAACTATGTTATTGTTGACACTTTTAATCAAACCAATCAGGAAGCAGAAAATAATGTTTCAAAGTTTTGCTGTTTTTCTGTGAAAATCTTAATGAAGAGGTTAAGAGCTGGCTTCGTTTAATTAATTTATATATTATTTATTTTCTTACAAAATTTGAATGTTTTTGTTTGAGTAGCAATAGAAAACTTTGAATTTTATATACTGATGGCTATTTACAAAATTTCATTTTTTTTTAAGGTTTTAAGAGGGGGTGTCCATTACTGGGATGGTTAATTAGTCATTTTCCAGTAATGGACACCCCATGTAGACATTGCTAAAAATGCAATTTTAGTAATGTTTATAGTGCATAAAATACTTTGGCTTAACTGCAAACCTAAATAATCAATTTCATTTTTAAATTATACTTACCAAAATGTAATAACACCAAAACTTTTTTAAATAGCTGCTTTTAAGTTATTTTATGTGATTAATAAAATTTTGATATTTTATTTTATTTATTATTATTATTTTTATGTAGTACATATATATACCTCACATATTTTATAATCTGGCAATCAAACCAGCCAGGAAGCAGAAAATACTGTTTAAGAACACAGTCAAAGAGGGGCTCATAGGGCTTAATCCCTCTCCGTTTAAATAAAAACAATTAAGTTGCAGAAGCTATTAAAAATCCATTTTCTGTCTTAAATGTTTCCTTATAAAAAAAAAATATGTAATACTATTAATGAAAGTTATAGGTAATATTCAGGAAACTAGTAAATCTGCAGATCAGTGGTCTCAAACATCAGTTCTACAGTTTTATTTTGAAATTATTTTATTTAGTATTTAAAATATTCAACTCACAATATCATTTCTTTCATATTTGTAATATTAATTATTATAAATGATATATCAAGTAATCTCTAGAAGATTGTTAAAAATAGTGACACAAAACTAAACATTAATATTCCAAAACTTTTTTTAAATTTTTATTACCTTTTAAATCCACCACTGTTTCAATAATTTGATAGCTGTTATTGTCTGATATTTAGTATTTTAAACTATCCAATCTAAAATAATTAAAACATCGGTCTTCTGATAATTAGAATAATTGATGCAAACAGTAAATGATTATCACAAATATTTTATTAATTACTGGTATCCTAATTGTTAAATTTACTTAAAAATAACTATTTTGTTTCATTAGTATGTATTCATTAAATTCTGGTTCTAAATACAGTCATAAAAACAATTATATTTATTACTTTTTATGGGGTGTCCATTACTGGAACAGAGGGTGTCCACTACTGGGCCAGAGGGTGTCCATTACTGGGCTTTTGGGTGTTTTGGTATATTTCTGTTATTTAAAATTAAATTGCTATTCATATGAGGAAATGAGGCTATAAGAATGGTTAAATATTGTTGATAGATTAATATAATATTGAAAAAACTGGAATATAATAATTATAACTATTAATAAAAAAATAATTTTTACAGAAATTCCTTAAGGGTGTCCATTACTGGCACATCTACCCTATATATTTTAAGATGACACTTTCATTTTTGGAACCGGTAACTTTATGAAAAAAATGTGTAACCAAAATTAAAAAGGAAAAATGGGCGAATGTAGAAATCGACGCAAAAAGAAAATCCGACGCAGAAATAAGTCCAATGCAAAAAGAAAAAAAATATTTGAAAATGTCGAAATGCAAACGAGATATTTGAAAATAACCTTCCAATAGATTTAGCATTAGCTCGCGAGTGTCTTCACTTGGTGGGACGGGAGCCTTAATGCCAGAATACATATTAGAAAATTTAAATTATAATAATACAAAATTTACAAAAGTTTTTTTTTTTTTTTTTTTTTTTTTAGCTGATTTAATGAATCAGTAGTAATAGCTCTTTTTCTAAAAAATTACAAGAATAACTAGATTAATTAACAACAACAACAACGAAAAAATGCTGTTAAGGAAATCTCACAATTCTTTTTGAAAACAATATAAATATTCTCTCTATAAATTGTAAGGTTTTTGAAGTTGGAGATTTTTCATATAATATTTTGTGATAAGAGAAAAGCTACACTTACGTAAATGGTTGAGAAAATGATCACTTTATAAAATATTTAACTTCGACTGTTTTGTTGCGTATTTTAAATGTGATCGAGCGAAGTATTTTGCATGCAAACTAAAATGTACCTTTATTAATAGATGGATTTTCCTAAAATATTTACAAGAAAATTTGGATTAATTAACAACAACAACAACAAAAAATGCTGTTAAGGGAATCTCCCAATTCTTTATGAAAGCAATGTAAATATCCTCTCTATAAATTATAAAGTTTTTATAGTTGAAAATTTTTCATACAATATTTTTAATAAGAGAAAAGCTACACTCACGTAAATGGTTGAGAAAATGATCACTTTATAAAATATTTAACTCCGACTGTTTTGTTGTGCTTTTTAAATGCGATCGAGCAAAGTATTTTGCATGCAAACTAAAATGTACCTTTATTAATAGATTGATTTTCCTAAAATATTTACAAGGATATTTATATTAATTAACAACAACAACAAAAAACGCTGTTAAGGGAATCTCACAATTCTTTATGAAAACAATGTAAATATCCTCTCTATAAATTATAAAGTTTTTGTTGTTGAAAATTTTTCATACAATATTTTTAATAAGAGAAAAGCTACACTCACGTAAATGGTTGAGAAAATTATCACGTTATAAAATATTTAACTTCGACTGTTTTGTTGTTCTTTTTAAATGTGATCGAGTAAAGTATTTTGCATGAAAACTAAAATGTACCTTTATTAATACATACATACACAATGGTATTACAATCCATGTGGGATTTTGACCTCCCTCAGTATACCTCGCCAGACCTTCCGATCTCTGGCCTTTAATTTATAAATTATAATATGGTTTTGTGTTAGATCTTTCTCTACCTCTTCTACCCATCTCTACCAATACACCTTTTCCTTATTAATTTACCACTACATATCTTCTATGTGTTCCTCTCATCCCCCATTCTGATTGAATGGCCCAACCATTGAATTTTTCTTATTTTAATAGTATTTGTTATATCTTTCTCGTTATATAACTGTTCAATATCCATATTTGTCTTGATACGCCATGTATTGCCTTCCTTAATAGGTCCAAAAATTTGTTTTAGGATCTTCCTTTCCCAAGTAATAAGCAACTTTTTATCTTTTTGTGTAGTGGTCCAGCTCTCACTGCCATAAATTACTATTGGTTTTATAACAGTTTTATAAATTTTAAGTTTAGTTGTTCGGGATATTAGAGATGATTTTAGAATGTTTCGAAAAGAAAAATAGCATCTATTTCCTGCTGTAAGTAGAGTTTTAATCTCTGCTTCAACCATATTATCAGAGGTGATCATAGATCCTAAATATTTAAATTCTGTTACTTCATTAAATTACAATTCATTATTTATTGTTAACGTTGCTGTTGCTTGTGATTTCATTCAGTCCATTTTCATGTACTTTGTTTTTTCTTTATTAACCTCGAGGCCTAGTTTTCTCCCTTCAGTTTCTAGTTTATTGTATGTTTCTATCAAGACTTTCTTATTTCTAGCAATTATATCAACATCATCTGCAAATGCAAGGATTTGCAGGGAGCGATTCATTAATAGTACCTGCCCTGTTGTTGTAGATGCTTCTAATTATTTTCTCCAGGCATAAATTCAAAAGAATTGTCGAGAGAACATCACCTTGGTTTAAACTTGAATTCACTGTGAATTCTCTTGAAAGTCTTCCCTGTACACCTTTATTAATAGGATTAAATAAATTTTATTGAATTTTTTTAATGGTACTTAAAAGTGCGGTCAATGCATAAAAGGGTAAGAAACCTAATGTCATCACATCGTTTTAACTGCTTAATCGCAATATTAATTAAAATAACTGTACCGTTTGCTAATTTGATCTGGAGAAAGTTATTGATCGCCTTACGAATGGGAAAGCGAGACAATGAAAATTTTGGATTTTCCTTTATGTGGAAATTAAGTATGCATTTATCCATAAAGTTTATAAAATAAAAATACGTAATCAAGATTGGATTTAGGAATATGCCACAAAAGGCGCAAATACAGGGCAGTCACTGAAATTTTGAAAAATTTTCTTAAAAAATACTGATTGCTATTTAAGTAATTATTGCGCATGATTACATGGAAATGAAATGTTCAACTTCTTAAATGTTGGAAACTTCACTATATTGATTCGAACTTAATGTAGAATTTGATCCTTTTTACCGAAATAGAAACCATGGCTATGTTAAAATGGCCAAATGCCAAATCCCTTAAAACGACTATGATTATTGTAGGAAATAAAACATTCTCTGTCCACTGACTGTGCATTCACTTAAAAGTCCATCGTGAGGGCCCACTTGGACTACGATTTTACTTTCATAAGCATCGTGTTATGCAGGATATTTCATAAGAGATTTACTCGATCCTTCCAATAAAATCTAAAATCTTGTTAATCGCATCTAAAATCTTGTTAATCGTATGAAAACTGAAGAAGTGGGTTTTATGATGTAAGGATATAATTTATTCACGATTAATTTTTTTTAAATAAGTAAAGTTTTTGACATTCTATAATACATTTTCCTCCTTTATTTAAAAAATATACCTCCCCCCCCCTTTTTTTTTTTTTTTTTTTTTTTTTTTTTACAACGAGATTAAACGAAATCTTATTAAATTAAAAATTAACACCACTTTTATGGAAATTCACCAGAAACCTTTTAATTCTCCTTTATGAAAGTTATTGCTTTTTATTAACAATTTTCAACATTGTTGAAAAGTGTCTAAGATTTCGGTTTGTCTGTCTGTCCGTGCTCTAACTCGCGTAAATATACTCGGATTAACATGTAATGGATTTATGTTATTGAGGTTTGCAATGGCCTGTTCGGTATTGAAAATAAAGTGCGTAGCAGTCATAGTTAATTTACAGGGGCACTCAAAAGTGTTCCGTAACATTATGGTCTATGGGGAAAAATCACTTGCGGTGAATTTTAACAGTATTTACACAATTTTAAGCACAATGAAATTTATATACATTATTGAGGTGCACTAGAAGATGATTACTATAGAATATGTTATGTGTAGCACTTACAGTAGGCGTACAGGGGAACTCAAAAATATTCAGTTATATTATGGTCTATGAAGTTGTTTGCGACGTATTTTAATGATGTTACTCCGTTACAAACATAATGAAATTAATATGAATTTCTGAGGTGCACAAAAACATGCTTTCTGTAGAATATGGGTTGCAAAGCATTTATCATTCATCTGCAGTGTCACAAAAAATAGTTCGATTAGATCACATACAGAGCTACACAAAATAATTTCTAAGCATTAATGTTAATGAGCGTGAATTGCTTAAAAGTATGTTTTAATTTGAATAATGAATTTTCAAGCTTTACTACATTAAGTATACTAAGAGATGTTTGTCACATATAATTAAAATCATATATTGACCTACGCAAAAAACTGGATACATGGCCACCTATGGATAGTAATTCCTGGAAGCTTGATTATATTAGTTTTAAGAGTGGTTTTGCCTGAATAAAATATCAGCTTAATATGTGGCGTGTAAAAAAATCTGCAAGTAAGAAACAGAACCGTACAAAAGAATTCAAGTACGTTTCCGTCTATTGGTAGAAAAGACGAATTGGTACTAAAGGTGAATTTTCAATTGCGTTATGCGTTTTCTAATTAAACTAAATAGCAGATTATATACAAATCTATAGACCATATACGGGGCTACACAAAATAATTGGAGTACATTTCCGGCTATTGTTGAAATCTGTTTTTCAAATGTGTTTTGCGTTTTCTAAAATATTTAGTTAGGAATTTTCGTTAGTTTTGTTAAAGTATTCTGGAGGTGGAGGTATTGGAAAGTGTTTCATAATATATGCTTGACGCATGTTTTTTTTTCCTTGTTTTATTATTATTTGATCCTGAAAGCATCGAGAAGCAATAACATGCAAAGACTTTTCCAACAAGAAAGGCATCATATGCTTAGATCATTCCAGAATCTAAATGTAACAGTACTTATTATTTTCACTTTTAGTGCTGCCATCTATTGCAATGTTATCAAAGTTAATTAAGACAGCTGAAAGTCTTTAGCTGTGACAAAAGAATCACTTATCAGTCATTATAAGAAAAGAATTTAAAATATTTATAATAATCTACAGCAATACAAATGTTATAAATTAATTAACATTATAAAGCATAAAATCAAACAGCTCTAACAGACTGAAATATAATTATTTGAAATATGTAATCGGTAAATGTCGTAATTAAATAAAATCAATGTAACTTTTCTTTTTTACTGGTATCAATGTATCAAACTCAAGCGTTCGGCACTTTTTGAGGGTGCATATATGCACCCTTGGTCCCGAACGGGTTAAAACATTGTTAAAATGTACTTTGTATGCCCATTAACAGGAACTGAAAATTAATTGCTACTTTTAATAAAAATACAATTAATTAAAATAGAAAATTTTCATTCCAACACATTTGTACCCCCCCCCCCCCAACCCGTGCCCCTTGCGCAAAAATGGATAAAATGTTATCTATTTGTGAATTTCACCCACTATCAAATCTGAAGAGAAAATTTTTTGAAATTGACTAAGTAATTTAAGAATAGTTGTGATTTTAGAACGCTTTCCACTAATTTCACCCTTTTAAAGTTGATAACTTTTAAAACTGTTCTTAGTGAGTATTTACGTCTTAAACATAACAACCATTTCAAATTTCTAGCCCTAACTGTTTCAAAAGAATCGTAATTCTAGAACATTTTTATTTCTTGCTACTGCTTGGGTGCAGGGATGGCGAAATAAAAAATAGCCCATTTTTAAGTTACGATAGTCACTATTGTAAATGCTGAAAGAATTTTTGAAATTGATTCAGTAGTTTTAGAGTAATTGTTATTTTAGAAAATTTTCTGCTGATTTCCTCCTTTTAAATTTTGATTAATAAAAAAAAAAAAAAGTTCCATTCGAGCATTTATGTCTCAAAAATAACCGCCATGTCAAATTTCAAGTTTCTAGCTCTAACAAATTCTAAAAAATCTTAATTTATAGAATGTTTTTCTTTCTTGCAACCCTTGCGAGGCAGATATCTGTAGATAAAAAGTGTTCGTTTAAGCAGAAACTGCCACCATTATAATTCTGAAAGGAATTTTGAAATCGGTTCGATAGTTTTCGAGTAATTGTGATTTTAGAATGTTTTTTGCTCCTTTCGCCCTTTTAAAATTCGAATTTTTTTAAAGCAGTTGTCGGCGAGGATTTACCTTTAAAAAGTAACCACCATGTGAATTTACAAGTTTTTAGGCCTAACAGTTTAAAAGAAATTAGTATTTTGAGAAAATTTTCACTCTGTCAAACCCTCAAGGGCCGGGGTATCGACATAAAATATAACCTGTGTTAGAGTTGAGATCGAGCCTGTCACCATTATTTTTGAAATCGTTTCGATACTTCCAGAGATTATCCCCTAAAGTAAACAAAACTTCATTCTTATTCTATTAGTATAGATCGCAAATTTTCAAATAAGCAGCGACTGGGAACATTTTTCAACAAAGGGGGCCGATCACATGTGACTGAAGGACATATCTGTCAACACAATTAATAATTGAAGGTGTTAATAAAAAAAATACTTTAAATCATTTAATTTGTATTTATTTACTATGTACAACAGATAAATAATGAAAATTGTATTATGTAGACACTGAGTAAAGAAGTTAGTTTATGCTATCACCAATTAGTCAATACAATATCTAAATTTTTGCGGCCGGACCAGGCCGTGAACCACGAAAATACAAACTGTATGGAGGATGTTGTATTTTCTGACTCAAATTCTAAACTCTTTGGTGCGAAGTAAAAAAGACAAGCTGTGTGAACTAAAGTGACCCATTTTTGTTTACGATTTAATTTTTATGTCATTTGTTGTTCCACGAATTTACTGCAGACGAGATGTACGAATTTAAAATTGAAGATGTTTAAAGATAGTATATGTACCGTTTTTAGTGTTTGTTTTTGTCTATTAAATGTTTTGTTTCGTACAGCAGTGTTTATATTCTTCGAAGTAAATACCTTAACGAGATCAGCCACAATAAAGGCGTAGAATTCACGACTCAGGTGAGAAAGTTTTAGATTAATAAGATACTTTTATATTTTTTATAAACATTTTGGCGTCCATTCGTCGCGCTTTTATTTGGTTGAAATATTATTTGATAAGTATTTATTTCCTTTGAGAATATTAAAATGGAAAATTTAGATGCATTGAAGTCGAAACGTAAAGTTATTAAATCTAGCGCAACGAAGCTCATGAATAATATCAATGATATGTTTGAAAAATCCGATAGTACAATTGATATGTTTTGGTTAGAAGAATCGTTTGCACAAATTAATGATAAAGAAAATCAATTTCTTGAATTATGTAAGAATATTAAGGGAGAAATAAAAGATTTAAAAAGCTTAGAGTCGGATTTTGAATCCAACCAAGAATATAGGGAAAAGTTTATTTCCGTTAAAACTAAATTAAATCGTAAAATGAAGGATTTACAGAAAGAAGAAAATATCGCTTCAAATTCGGCGGTTGCCCCTAGTGATATGAACGCCTATTTGCCTTTTATGGCCAAACATGGGATTCGCGTTAACCTGCCTAAGTTGAATATTGAGAAATTTGATGGTAATTTAGAGAACTGGCAAGAATTTTACAGTCAGTTTAAATCAGCTATTCATGACAATGATGAAATAAGCAAAATAGATAAATTTACATATTTGAAAAGTCTCCTAAAGTCAGAGGCGCAAACTGCCATTCAAGGATTATTAGTTTCCGAAGAAAATTATGATATGGCTCTGAATATTTTAGAGAGTCGCTACGGGAAAAAAGAAATGTTGATCAGGTCACATATTAATAAGTTATTAAATTTGCCACCCGTCCGTAATTCTTCTAATTTGAAAGAATTGCGCAATTTGTACGATACTTGCGAAATACATATACGCAGTTTGAAATCATTAGGAATCGAATTAGAAAGTTATGGAAGTTTATTATTTCCTATAATAACAAAGTTAATACCGAATAGTTTAATGTTGAATTATAACAGAGAAAATAAAGATGAAGCAGAATCGTGGAATGTTTCGAAGCTATTAGATTATTTGAGAGCGGAAATCGAAACAAGAAATCGCACATTTTCGTTTGGCAAGAAAGAATCAGATGACGATACAAGATTTGGGAACAAAGTAGTTGTAAAAAAAGAATTTTCAGATAGGGATTTTGTTAATAGTAAATCATTTAAGCACAAAATGCCTACGTCGGCTACTTTGAATACGAATGTTGAAAATAAATGCGTATTCTGTTCAGAAAGCCATGATATAGAAACTTGTTCTAAAACTATAGAAGAGAAGAAAAATGCTATAAAGAGCCAAGCAAGATGTTTCCTATGTTTGAAACGATTTCACCTAGTTAAATATTGTAAGTCTAAAAATAGATGTAAATTTTGTTTTCGGAGGCATAATTCAGTGATTTGTGAAGAAAGCGAGAATAAAGGGGAAATCACAGATACACTAGTTTCATCAATTCAAAATGGGAACGTAACACGAGATATTTATTTGCAAACCGCTACTGCATTAGCTATCGGAAAAGAACATAAATCGAAATTACGTCTATTATATGACTTAGGGTCGCAGAGATCATTTATATTGAGTAACGTTGCAGAAAAATTAGGTTTACAAGTAGTGGGAGAAGAAGATGTTACAATTCACGCTTTTGGCTCTAAAGCCGCGATAAATCAGAAACGTAAGCGATACAGAATTCTTTTGAAAAATCCCGAAATGCTGAATAAAAGTATTACGATTGAAGTGTTAGAGACACCTGAAATTAGTGAAGCTTTACTTGCCGTACCCGAGAAGAGAATACGAGATTTTGTATATAGAAATAAATTGCAATTGGCTGATAGAACCTATGGAGATTCAAAATATTTTCGATTATCTATTTTGATAGGAAGTGATTATTATTGGAAAATGGTTACAGGGAAGCTTCGTAGACTTTCAGATGATCTCGTACTTTCTGAAACAATTTTAGGATGGACTGTTAATGGTTCTACTGCGTCTAAAGATGCTAATATTTTACAAACTTCCATTAGTGTTATGAAAACTATTTCGGAGCATGTTGAGTTGGATAGGAATACCGATGTAAATAATACTTTAAAGGCTTTCTGGGAGTTAGAAACTATGGGTATAAAACCAGAAAAGGAACAATCTGATATAGAGAATACAGTTTTGGAAAATTATAATAAAACTGTTGAATTTAAGAATAATAAGTATCAAGTGCAGTTGCCCTGGAATGAAAGAGTTGTTGAATTAACGGATAATTATGAGTTAGCGAGAAAAAGGCTATATAGTTTAAATAAGAAATTTGAGAAATGTCCAGAATTTTATGAAAAATATGCCACTGTTATAGATAACTATTTAGAGAAAGGAATGACAGAAGTTGTTAATTCGGAGCCAAACTCAGTATCTTACTATATGCCTTATCAAGCGGTTATACGTGAAGACAAAACAACTACCAAACTAAGAGTCGTTTTCGATGCGTCTTCTCATTCTTCCGAATCTATTTCATTGAATCACTGTTTACATGCGGGTCCAAATTTAAATCCGGATGTACTTGATGTTTTACTTCGATTTCGATTACATAAAATTGCAATCACCGGCGATATTGAACAGGCATATTTGCAAATTAGTTTAGATCCTGCAGATAGAGATGCTGTTAGATTTTTATGGATGGAAAATTCTCCTAATCCAGTGTCAAATTTGAAGTTGAAAACATTACGAATGATCAGAGTTTTATTCGGAGCGAAGCCTAGTTCATTTCTGTTATCTGCAACTATAAAACATTATATCAAGAAATACAAATCCACATTTCCAGATACGTTTGATCTGCTTAATGATTGTCTGTACGTTGATGATTTACTCGCTGGTGTAAATGAAGAACCACAAGGTTTGAAGGTATATGCTGAGGTTAAGACCATTTTGAAAGAGGCTAATTTCAATATGCGCAAGTGGACTACAAATTCCGAAAGTCTTCAATCGCAATTTGACTTAAAAGAAGAAACTGTCCATAAAAATTCTGCTTATACAAAGGTTCTAGGTTATAAATGGAATACCCAAGAAGATTATTTGAAGGTCGAATTACAGAATCTTTTGAAATTTGACGATAAGAATAACGGTGTAACCAAAAGAGAAGTTTTAAAGATGATAGGAAGAATATATGATCCCATAGGAATTTTGAACCCTTTTACGGTAACTGCAAGAATTCTTATGCAAGAAATTTGGAAAGAAGGTCTGAATTGGGAAGATAAATTGAATGAAGATATGCACAATAAATAAATTAAGTGGTGCAAGCAACTAAGTTCTGTTGAAGCTGCAAAGATTGTAAGATATTATTTTGGTGACTATTCAAAAGATGCGATTCAAGATCTACAATTGCACTGTTTTAACGACGCAAGTTCCAAAACTTATGGATCTGTTGTTTATCTAAGATATCGTGTTAACGAACAAATATTTACTAGTTTTGTCATTTCCAAAGTCAGAGTTGCTCCAGTCAAGAAATTATCTCTGCCAAGATTGGAACTAATGAGCGCACTAGTAGGGACTAGACTAACAGCCTATGTTAATCAACGTCTTTTCAAAGAAATAAAAATTAGTCTACATTTCTGGACAGATTCAATGATTGTTCTGCATTGGATCAGAGGCAATGTTGAAGAATGGAAGCCATTTGTTCAGAATAGGATTCGAGAAATACAGCAAAAAACAAATCCAAACTTGTGGTCGCATTGCCCTGGCTCAGAAAATCCAGCCGACCTGTTAACCAGAGGTGAAAAAGCAGAATCATTTTTGAAAAATGAAGCATGGTTTAACGGTCCCAAGTGGCTGAAAGAAAATGAAACATTTTGGCCTCAAGAAACGAAAGAAATTGATATTAAAGGTGTCGAAGTAGAGAAAAGATCATCAATGAAAACAAAAATTCTCCATGCTAGCTGTGTGACTCAAGAAGAAAATACAATTTTTAAAATTGAAAATTACAGTACATTGACTAGAGTATTTCGCATCACCTGTTGGATATTCAGATTTGCGAACAATACAAAGATACGTGTAAGTAAACTTTCAGGACCTTTGAGTGCTGAAGAAATGTTGAAAGCCGAGGAATATTGGATAAAACAGACGCAAGAGAAATGCTTTCCAGAAGAAAGAGAAGCATTGTTTAAGAAGAAATTAATCCCAAGAAAATCAAAAATTCTAAATTTAAATCCGTTCTTAGATGAAGATGGAATCATGCGATTAAAAGGAAGACTCCAGAATTCAAATTTAAGTTATTCAGAAGCACATCCAATTATCCTTCCTAGCAAAAGTCATTTTACAGATCTTCAAATCAGAAGAGCTCATGAAGAAGTAGCTCATGCTGGAGTTGCCGAAACACTCGCCCAATTAAGAGAAAGTTTATGGATTATAAAGGGTAGGCAACAAGTAAAACGTATACTAAGGCGATGTATCATCTGTAAAAAATTCAGCACTATACCTTACTGCCAAGACATTGCACCCCTTCCTCCAGATAGAATTAAAGAAGCATCACCGTTCGAAGTGACAGGAGCAGATTTCCTAGGTCCTTTATACCTCAAAAATAGTACCAAGATTTACGTTGTTTTATTTACATGCGCAGTAGTAAGAGCAGTGCATCTAGAAATTGTTATGAATTTAACAACGACCGAATTTTTAATGGCCTTTCGAAGATTCATCTCACGTCGTGGTATTTGCAAGATTATTTACACCGATAATGTTAAACTTGTGGTCGCATTGCCCTGGCTCAGAAAATCCAGCCGACCTGTTAACCAGAGGTGAAAAAGCAGAATCATTTTTGAAAAATGAAGCATGGTTTAACGGTCCCAAGTGGCTGAAAGAAAATGAAACATTTTGGCCTCAAGAAACGAAAGAAATTGATATTAAAGGTGTCGAAGTAGAGAAAAGATCATCAATGAAAACAAAAATTCTCCATGCTAGCTGAGTGACTCAAGAAGAAAATACAATTTTTAAAATTGAAAATTACAGTACATTGACTAGAGTATTTCGCATCACCTGTTGGATATTCAGATTTGCGAACAATACAAAGATACGTGTAAGTAAACTTTCAGGACCTTTGAGTGCTGAAGAAATGTTGAAAGCCGAGAAATATTGGATAAAACAGACGCAAGAGAAATGCTTTCCAGAAGAAAGAGAAGCATTGTTTAAGAAGAAATTAATCCCAAGAAAATCAAAAATTCTAAATTTAAATCCGTTCTTAGATGAAGATGGAATCATGCGATTAAAAGGAAGACTCCAGAATTCAAATTTAAGTTATTCAGAAGCATATCCAATTATCCTTCCTAGCAAAAGTCATTTTACAGATCTTCAAATCAGAAGAGCTCATGAAGAAGTAGCTCATGCTGGAGTTGCCGAAACACTCGCCCAATTAAGAGAAAGTTTATGGATTATAAAGGGTAGGCAACAAGTAAAACGTATACTAAGGCGATGTATCATCTGTAAAAAATTCAGCACTATACCTTACTGCCAAGACATTGCACCCCTTCCTCCAGATAGAATTAAAGAAGCATCACCGTTCGAAGTGACAGGAGCAGATTTCCTAGGTCCTTTATACCTCAAAAATAGTACCAAGATTTACGTTGTTTTATTTACATGCGCAGTAGTAAGAGCAGTGCATCTAGAAATTGTTATGAATTTAACAACGACCGAATTTTTAATGGCCTTTCGAAGATTCATCTCACGTCGTGGTATTTTCAAGATTATTTACACCGATAATGCTAAAACCTTCAAGAAAGCGGACAGGGATTTACAGCAGATATGGAATTTGATAAAGAATCCTGAGGTGCAAAATTATTTTAGTGAAAAAAGAATTGAATGGAAATTCATCGTAGAGAGAGCAGCGTGGTGGGGAGGATTCTACCAAAGATTGGTACATTCAACGAAGGTATGCCTTAAGAAAATCCTTGGTAGATCTTCATTAGACTACAAAGAATTTGAAACCACTTTACAGGAAGTGGAAGCTGTTTTGAATTCCCGCCCATTAACCTTTGTATCGAGTGATGTAAATGAGCCAACCCCCTTGTGTCCAGCACATTTCCTGGTAGGGAAAAGACTGACAGCTTTGCCACCGGAAAAGATAAGGATCATTCCTTCTACCAAAAGTGAAGTAACTCGCAGATATAGATACAGATTAAACTTAGTAGAAAAATTTTGGTTGAAGTGGAAACAATTTTACCTAATGGATTTAAAATCTGTCCATTATGCAGATCACTCCAAAGGCATACAAGTAAAAAAAGGAGCCGTTGTTCAAATTAAAGAAGACAATCAGCCAAGGCTTTTATGGAAATTAGGCATTGTCACAGATATTCATCCTGGTAGAGACGGAAAGGTTCGTGCATGCACTTTAAGACTGGCAACGGGCAATTTCATTCGGCGAGCAGTCCAACACCTATATCCATTGGAACTTGACTATGATAAAGAATAACTTATCTTTCTGGGCCGGAGGATGTTGTATTTTCTGACTCAAATTCTAAACTCTTTGGTGCGAAGTAAAAAAGACAAGCTGTGTGAACTAAAGTGACCCATTTTTGTTTACGATTTAATTTTTGTCATTTGTTGTTCCATGAATTTACTGCAGACGAGATGTACGAATTTAAAATTGAAGATGTTTAAAGATAGTATATGTACCGTTTTTAGTGTTAGTTTTTGTCTATTAAATGTTTTGTTTCGTACAGCAGTGTTTATATTCTTCGAAGTAAATACCTTAACGAGATCAGCCACAATAAAGGCGTAGAATTCACGACTCAGGTGAGAAAGTTTTAGATTAATAAGATACTTTTATATTTTTTAGTAAATACAAACAGGCCGGTCCGGTCCCGGGCTGAATTTTTAGTTTTTTAAACTAGCCCAGTCGGGCCGAGATAGCTTTCATTTGCACCAGACCGATCCCGGGCCTGAAAATTCCGGCCCGTGTAGACCTTTAGTTCTGCGTCAGTGTGACCGTTTGACAAAGACATATATTAACACTATTTCTACCAAGAGGTGTCAAAAGAGACCTTTCGGATTTTAACTTATAATTATTCTCTAAGTTAATCATTTGTCCACAATTAATTTTTTGGCTTTTCGAACAAAATTTGTTAAATTAATTCAGTAATATAATTTTCCCCCAGATCATCCTGAATCTAAAAATATACATATGGTATACCTATTTCTACCTTGAGGTGTCTTTTGACACCTTAAGTATTTTATAATTTCTAATTGCTAAGGATTTCATAATTTCTAATTTTAAACAATTTTACATATAAATATCAACACCATTTTACAGCATCATATCAATTATAATCGAATTAGAGAATCCCTGTTTCAGTTGTAACGGAAAATACAGGAGTTGCTGCATAACTCTGATATTCGTTTGTTTTCCGCTATGTTGCATTTTAGTGTAGATCATTGCAGTGACCAGTTCTAACAAAATTAATAACCCGTTTTGTGTTCTAAATCTTTTAGTGAGTTAAATACACATGAATTTTGTTTTCATTCGTGTAAAATTATGGTATTAAGTAAGGAAAGAATTTTATTATAATACTGCTGTTTGTATGATTACTGTTGTTGTTGTTGTTGTTGTTTTTACAAAGATTGAATTTTTATACATGAGACTGAAAGTTTGTTGAGTTAATAATATTAAAATGTTTTATTTTCTAATAACAATAAAAAAAAATGAGAAAGTTAATATTTTTTTATTGTTGTACCTGTTGACGTAAAACACGTTTGATTACTTTTATGTATATTTATATTTTGAGAATTGTTGATCTAATCTAGAATTTATAACTTTATGAAATAATCTCTAACAAATACGAACCAATGTATTAATAAATATATTGCTCAAATTATCAATATTTAACTGATAATTTCAAATCCCAACAGTTTTGACAGTTACTTGCATTCAAACGCAAAGGTGTCAAAAGACACCTTTTGGTAGAAATAGGTATACACAAAATCGTGGTAGAAATAGTGTTAAACATACTAACATACCTCAGGGCCTGTGGTAAAGAAAACGAATTTGGATACCGTAGGCCACAATCCTTCATGGATTGTAGCCCTGCGGGGTTTAGGCTTTAATTTTTTACATAATTTATATTTTAGTACGTCAAGCGCTTTTTTCTGATAAAATTGTATTTTAAAAATTCTTAATATTGTGGAAAAAAAGAATATGTACAGGTCCTTATTTTTGAATACAATTTTTTAACAATGTATTTTTAAAACTGTATATTGTTTTTTATAACACTGTAGCAATTTCGAGCGTTACACTGGCTGAGTGTAATTAAAGTTTTTATTCGTAAAACTATGGTAATTTACTCTTTGTCAGATTATTTACTAGGTCTTACTTGAAAGAGATTTGTCTTGCGACTTTGTTGAGATCATAGATTTAATGATAACTCTTGAGTAGAGACGAAAATGAGATGTTATCTTTAATAAATTAATTAAGAGTAAAAAAGAATCAATCAATGAAATGAGCAAAATATAAATACTAGAATTACATAATATCATACATGAATTCGTATACTTTTAACTATTATGAAAACCTTTCTTCAAAGTAGACCTTGCTTAAAGTTGATAGAAATTATTCTTTTTGAACACATTTCACAATTTTATCATTGTATTATCATTATTACAAGCATTCGAGTTTTCTGAGAAAGTCTTTTGTATACAAAATATTCTGATTTGTCCTTAAAAAGAAGGTGAAATCAATACGTGCTTTAAGTAGAATTTTTTTTTTTTTTTTACTCTACTGAACAGGACATAAAGAAAAACTGCTATTGCTTTTTTGCCTCCAAAATCGACTATAGCATGAGACAGAATTAATACTTGTGATTTATGCACAATATTGTGACACGTGTGCAAAACTTAGCGGCAATTGCGTTCACAAACGCATCTGACTGAAGACTTCCATGTTTTTGTAATTGAAAGAAAATTGCAATTGAAAATAAATTATCACTTTAGCTCGGGCCTTTGTCGTTATCAAATTCGATCAACACGCAGACAGGAAGACTGGATGGCCGACAATTGTTGTATATATTTTTGGCAATTTGGAATTTTTTTAAAAAGCTCCCATCCCGTCAGGCGAAGACACTCGCGAACTATTGTTAAACCTATGGAAAGGCTCTATTAAAACACCAGGTAAGAGTTAGGCGTAGGGGGTGGATCAGGGGGCCCATTCCACAGACGAATCGCAGCTCGTAAAGTTACCAAACCCGATCACACAAAATCATACTGGAAAAGATTAAAAGCGATTTTTGATAGATTGCCAACAGTTTTAAATTTATTCTTAGTAATAGGAGAAATTTTTTTGTCACCCTCATAGGTACCTACTGTAAAAATTAGAACGAAATCTGTCAAAGATTTTTTGAGTTATGTCTGATGAAACATTTTAATATTTGGCGTAATAGTCCCCCTTTCCCTCGCCCCGCACCCCCCCAAAAAATCTTGCGTCATGTAATTAGTTTCCGCTTCGCTCAGACAATTATCCACATAATTAAGAAAATATATAAATGAATTAAAATCTAATATCACATCCTTTCAAATACGGAATAACAAAGTTTCGCTACTCTATGCGCACTACTCTCATCTATTTAGTATGCATCTTTCAGTTACGCTATGGGAAACGATTTTTTTTTTAATAATTCCTTGGCCAGTCTGGGACGATATCAGTTCTGGTAACGACAAAATATCACTTGTCGGAAATATTTCCAATAAAATACCAATATTGGTTAAATATTGGTCTCACATTGGAAATATCTGGAGTAAAATTCTACTATTGCAGAAATATTGTCTTTACAATGACAATGAAGTGGCGAAATATTTCTTTTTTCCCAATAATGACAATGGGCTGGCAAAATATTTATTATTGGTATTGCTACAATGTTAGTAAAATGTAATCCTTCCAATGTTGCAGCAATATTGCATGCCAATATTTCTGAAATTGTGCAAGATATAGCCAGTATTGGATATAACCAATGCAAACAAAATTGGGCGAATATTGTTTCGCTACGAGGGATTATTTGCTAATATCTATTATTCCCGGGTTACAGAATATAGGGAAAGATAATTTTTTTAATAATAATAATAATAATAATAATAATAATAATAATAATTATATATATATATATATATATATATATATATATATATATATATATATATATATATATTTTAAGATTGCCCCCTAACAACACCAAAAAGCACTTTTATTACAAAAGTATCAATTTTGCAGTCAAATAAAATTTTGAAATTTATTAAATGCGATACTTTCGTATGAGTTAATAGCTAAAGATTTCGTTAATTACAGCAGTCTTTTTTAATTATAATAATTTCAGCTGTTTAAGCGCGTAGCTCGATTACTTGTCTGTTAAATTTATGTTTTATTTATGTTATTTTATATGGAGTTGCAACTTCGTTATGGTACATCAGCCGGGATCAAACATGAACTATTTATATTAACGTAAATGCAAACGAATTTTTCTTTTGTAATCATCTGTATGCTAGAGATAAAAAAAAAATCATGCTTGAAAATTATTTTAAAAACCATTTAAAAATGAGTAAGTTGCGATAAAATTTCCACAAATTGCAATACAGTTTTGAAACAAACTCCATTTGTAAGTACATTTTTTTCTCTATTCAACGGTTTAAAAATTGAAAATGTGGGATGTTTAGAAGTTAAAAAAATTGCAGTAAAAGCGAAATTTAATCGTCTGCTGTTGCCAACATTAAAATGACGTCAGCGTTACGGATTGACACGTCTGTCCTTTATAACAGAGATATGTTTGCTGTTATCTTAGCAATTTTAGATAACGTTTTAATATAAATTCAAACAAACAAACAAATGACAACAACAAAAAAGATTCACAACCTTTGATATCAAATTATTTCGCCTATTGAATAACTAAGTTTTTCGACCCTGTGTTTGCTCTACACTCCTTCATTTAATATGCATCAAACTTCAGTCACGCTATGGAAATTTTTTTATATTTTTATTACATTTCTTGATAATTTTTATTTGCAACGTGGGACGGTATGAATCAGTTCTGGTGACGAAAAAATATCAATCGCACCATTACCAAGTCAGAGCATATCGCCTCCTCATATGTAGTTAAGTTGGCTAACGCCTAAACTCTGGAGTCTGGACACCTACGACCATGCGAGAGTCAAGTCAAGGTTTTCAGGTCGACGATTGCGTGTAAACCTTGAACTGAGGGAAACTCGGGATGTGAAGAAGATATGGTTGAAAAATCCATATTTTAGTGTGGTGTGATTTAAGATATCAGGAAAAAATTGAAATTAATCCTTAGAAAATTGCTCGAAATTTCAAAATTATTAATGTTTTTAAAGCAACTGTTTTTAAATTTCTCTATTCATTTCATTGCATCAATTCAAGGATTTATGTTAACCTTTAACTGATGTTACCGGTCTCACAAACCGCTGCTTTTTTCATTTTTTATAGTTCAACTTGTAACTTACAGTTTAACTACAAACACTACCGAAATTTTATTTCGTTTTGAACTTTAGTAGTATCACTAGAGACTTTTGAATAGGTGAATTTTAATTATAATAGTCCTGTACAAAATGTTTAGTACAAAACCCCAATCCTGTGAGTTAGTCGCGCCTTTTATTCATCTTTCGATGGAGCGATTTCACAGACCGCTTCACAGTAGTTATGTGACAATTTCTGTCACATCAGTTAAAGGTTAAGTAAATGACATTGTGTTTAATTATTCTAGACAATTTTTTTTCTGATGAAATTACTCAACGGCGCTCGTCTGCTATCATAGTGGTACAGGGTTCGATTCCATATGGTCCATTGTGGAGCTTCCGATATGGTTGTAAAAATACTTTCTGTTAGAGATGGAAAATAGAATTACTTTTGGTTGTATCGTTCCACACTTGCACAAGTAACAGGTTCCAACTACCTGTTATTTTTGGGACGTATAATAGCTGTGTATGCTGTCAACGGATGTTTTAATTAGAAGGCCTTAAAACAAAATGTTTGAAATAATTTTTGGGACGCTGTTTAGTATAGACGCTGTTTTCTGTTGAGATGAATCCAGACCATTAAAATCAGTTTGTGGTTAAAATCTTAATTTTTGCAAGACAAAAATCTACCTAGTTGGGATACTTTGAATTTCATAAATTTTCAGCATTTTCTGGCACTAAAAACATGTTTTCCATTTATGGTGACTAAAACGTTTAAAATTCATAAAATTCTAAGTACTATCATAACTGAGTAAGTTTTGGTCACAGAAAAATAAATTTTTACTGATTTACTTGTTAGAAAAGGGAGAAACTTTTTTCTAAATAAAATTTATAGTACCCAGGCACTGCATAAAATTTGTGATTTCTTAACTATTTAAAAAGTAAGTATTTTAACGTAAATCGATTTTTATATAATGCAGAACAAAATGTTAAACATTTTTGCAATTGGATCTATACTTCTAAGACAAACAGTTTAGGAATTAGCTATTGGTAAACGATAATAAGAGATACCCTGTATAAAAAAAAAACACAGCTTTAACAACGCGATTTGTAAAAAAGAGAAATTTGATCTCGACTTCATTGTAGCTATATCTATCAACGCATATTCAAAGCGAATCCCACAAGAACATGAAAATATTATTTATTAACTTTTAATCAAATGCAATTCATCCAAATAAATTTCGTACGTACAAATACATTTTTCCAACTCAACCCCTTTGAACGAGTTTCATTATTTTCAATATCAAATTGATAACCTGATTTCTTTAACCAGCATTTGTTTGTCTCAAAATACTTTCGTGTTTCGAGAGAAGCTTTATAAAATGTCGGAAGGTTTAGCTATGGGTAGCCCTTTAAGCCCAGTTTTAAATGATATATACATGCACTATTTTGAAGTCAAATAGTTTAAATTAATACAGTTTCCATTTTATACATGTTACGTAGATGATTCTTTTGCTTTACTTGATTTGTCCAAACATAATATCAACGCTGTACTTGATTTATTAAATTCAATTGATCCATGTATCCAGTTTATGTTTGGAATTGAAACTCAACAACATCTTTCTTTTCTGGATGTCTTGGTAATTCGAAATGATTGTGAGTTTTTGACGATAGTTTACCATAAATCTTTTACTGTAAGTTTGCCCCCTCATTATAGATTCAATCATCGCCCAAAACAAAAATTACCTGCTTTCTGAATTCTGAATTATTTAATAGTGACATTAACTATATTAAAGCAGTCGCCATCGATCGTGGATTTTCCTTGAATATCATTGACCGTATTTCATCTAAAACACCGACACTCACAGGTTCTGTTCCAGTAAATAAAGAATTTAAAAATGTTATTTTCTTACCTTATTTTCTAAAAATCAGTACTCAAATTTCACGTATTCTCAATAAGTTTAGTTTCAAAGTTTCTTTCTCTCCAACCAATAAAGTTTCCTTTTCCAATCTCAAAGATCCAATTGACGGCCATAATGCCTGGGGCATTTATAGAATTTTTTGTGAATGCGGCATCTCCTACATTAGGCAGACGAAACGTGCACTTAGATTTAGGCTGAGAGAACAGAAGAATTATGTTAGAAGGCAGGAATTGGATAAATTAAACAATAGCTAAACATTGTTGGAATTCCAACCCCCCGTTTAATTTTTCAGAGGCTAAAAGTATTCAAAAATGTAATTCAGTTTTTGATCTAGATTTTTACGAAGCTTATAAATAAACGTACTACTTCCTTGGTAAGTGACATGACTAGCACTCCTTTTCTCTCGCTTGTGTCGAGGGATCCTGCGTAGTGTCTCCTATTTTTCAGTGTTTTCCTGTCAGTTACGTCATTTCTTTTGGAGATATAAACTCTTGCTTTCGCCACTTCAGTCAATTTCATAGCCAGTACTCGGGGCTATAACGGAGGGAATCTTTGAATCCGTTTTAAACCTTTCCTTTTTTTTTCTCGCACTGAAGAAGGGGATCCAATAATCCTTGAAACGGCCGTATGTAGTTTTAATGGTGTTGTACGTATTTGTGCGTTTGAACGCTGTAAAAAATTGTGTAGCTTATATACAGAGTGTTCCAAAAATAACGATCCATTTCTATGAAAATCCTAATCTATTGATTTCTTTCACAGGTGTTTGAAGAAATGCTCTCCTTAGAAGAAAGAATAGCCATTGTTTCCTGGAAACCGGGTGATAAAACATATGAAGAGGTGCGTCAGCTGTACCAGTGGTTTGAGGAATTCTCAACTCACGGCTCAGCCGACGAACAGAAGCATGTGGTCTCCTTTCAACTACCTCAAGAATGCTCTTCACGATATCGTCAGATGTTGATGGTCGTCCAGGATCTTTTTCATCCGCCATTCTACTGATTCGTCTGAATGGAGGATATTCCAAATCTGGGTTCGAAGCTGAAAAAGTCACGTGATACCGGTAATTTACCCAAAGAATTTATAACCGATAAGAAAGGAAGATACTAACTACTGCTTTGCCTCATGAACTTTTTCATTGGCTAGCGGGGATTTATATTACACGTCTACGGGGGCCTTCCCTTCTTTAAGCTAGAAGTTTTTACCTTGACCACGTGATCAAAACGAAAGTGGAATATCCTCCATTTGTTCACAAGTATCCTGATATTGGCCCTTGTTGGTGGCTGTCTCCATATTTTCGATGGTACAGCTGACGCACCTCTTCATATGTTTTACCACCTAGTTTCCAGGAAATGATGGCTATTCTTTTTTCTAAGCAGAACATTTCTTCAAACACCTGTAAAAGAAATCAATAGCTTAGTGTTTTCACAGAAATGAATCGTTATTTTTGGAACATCCTGTATTTAGTGGGTGTGATTATCAACAATTTATTAGTTTTAGCTGTAAAAATCTCAGTTCAATTTATAACAGACTTCTTTAATGTGTTCGGTGTTTAAATGTGTGTCTGTATTGGTAATAATCACAAAAAAGTACGAGACACGCCTAATTGCTTTAAATAATAAAATTCTGAATAGTTTTGTAACACCTAATTTGAAATTGTTTTATTACGTTATTTTACTGCATTATTTCAAAAATTTATATTAAGAATTTGGCATTGTTCAATAATTCTCGCCTATTTTCCAATTAGCGAGTTAACTCATTTACTGATGCGATTTCCAATAACTTGTTGGTTTTAAGTATGAAGCCTGTAATAAGTCCTTTTGCATGATTCGTTGCTTAACCGTTAACTGCCGTAACAAAAAGTGTCGCATTACTGTGAGAGGTCCCTGAGACTGCTTGATTGAAGAATGAATAAAAGACTGAATTTACTCATAGGATACTGTTTCTGTACTAAACTTTATGTACAAGACTATTATAAATAAAATTCCCCTATTCAGATATCGCTAGCGGTAGTATTAAAATGCCCTAAACGAAACTAAATTTCATTAGTATCTAAGTCTGAAAATTACAAGTTAAACAGTGAAAAGTGAAAAAAAGGCAACAGTCTGCGAGACCGTTAATACAATTTAAGGATTGAGCAAGCGTTCATAATCATATAAAGGTTCAAGAATTGAGCCCACTTATTTTTTTAACCCTCTGTCTACCAGAAGGGTCCAATGGACCCGACATGTACATTCAAAATATTTATTCAAACCAGAAATTTCTTCAAAACAAACTAAATGTATAAATCAGACAATAATAAGTTAAATAAACAAATTAAATAGTTTTAAGTAAAAATTCTGGTGTAGAATGTTTTTATAAAACTTGAGTAAAATTTCCGGTAGTTCTAGGGTTAAACAAATAAATTATTGAACATATAGATGGAGATTTCAGATTTACTTTCGAACTGCATAAAGGCCGACTACATTATTTCATTTCACAATTCCGAGGATATATATTAACTACATGACTTTGCGTTTAATTGTATTCGGCTGTCTTTTCCGCTAACGGGGCTAACTTTTTCGTAAATGTGATTATCAACAGTTTATTGCTTTTAGTAGAGCACAACCAGTTCAACTAATAAAAGACCTCTCGGCGAGCCAGTCAAATTTAACCCAGTTTCAAAACTGTTAAAAATCACAATAAATTTCAGGAAACGCTTAATTTATTAGTTATATAGATACGTGTTAAAGCGTTTCAAGCACGCATCTTAAAAATATGTATATAAATACACTCATGTCCAAAATTAAGGTCACAAACATAAAATCTGTGAAAACTGGTGAGCTATTCACTGTGCTGCCACGAAATTTGGCACTGGGGTATATTGCAATAGGAGAAAGAATATAGCAACGTAAAAATATGGAAAATATTTTATTTGTGAATTAAGAAACAGGGTACATCAAAAAGTATTAAATCATGAATCAGAGAAAAAGCATTTATCTCGGGAAAAGTCTATCTAATATGGGGTGTGATCACCGTGCACTGCTGTGCAAGCCTCACAACGAACTCTCATATTGTTTATGAGGATGTAAATAAATGTTTGTTGCAACAAAGCTCATTCTTCCAAAAAAGTGGCTTTTAAGTCCTGGTGGGTCCTGGGAGGGGTGTTACGCTGTGCATTGGCTCTTCCTAGACCATCCCAAACATGTTCAATAGGACTGAGGTCTGGAGACTTCGAAGGCCAATTCATATGGCGAATATTCTCTTCTTCAAGAAAATCATCAACAATGTAAGCTCTGTGCGGATTCGCATTACCTTCCATAAACATGAAGTTCGAGCCCACAGCACGAAGGAACAACCTTACATAGGCTTCAAGGAACTTATCGCTATAGCGATGTGAGTTGACAGTACCCGCATCGAAGACGTGCAATGGTGTATGCCTCCCTAACATTATGCCGTCCCAGACAAGGATTCCTTTGTCACCAAATCTGTCGATTTATTTTACATAGGAGGGATGATAGCGAGCTCAACGTTCTCCCCGGATGAAGATTCGATGAGAATCACTCTGTGTGGTGAATCTCGACTCATCACTAAAAAAAAAGTCCCCATTCTTTTTGTGTCCAAGACTGATGTCTTCGGCTCCAAAACAACCGGGCTTTCCTGTTGGATGCAGTGAAAGGGACACGCAAGATTGGACGCCGAACTTTAAGGATGAGGTACTTGAGCCTATGTGAGGTTGTTCTGCGGCTCTGTAGGCCCAAACATCATGTTAATGGACGATAATGCGAAGCCACACAGAGCTCACATTGTTGATTATTTTCTTGAATATTCGCCATATGAATTGGCCCTCTAGGTCTCAGGACCTCAATCCTATTGAACATGTTTGGGATGGCTTAGTAAAAGCCATTGCACAACGTAACACCCCTCACATGACCCGTCAGGAGTTAAAAGCCGCGCTTTTGTTAGAATTGGCTTTGTTGCCACAAACATTTATTGACACCCTCATAAACAGTATGAGAGCTAATTGTACAGCAGTGCACGGTGGTCACACTCCATATTAGATAGATTTTTACCGAGATAAATGCTTTATCTCTGATTCATGATTTAACACTTTTTTGATATACCCTGTTTCTTAATTCACAATTAAAATGTTTTCCATATTTTTATATTGCTATATTCTTTCTCCCATTATAATATACCACTCTGCCACATTTCGTGGCAACACAGTGTATAGTTCATCAGTTTTCACAAATTTTATGTTTGTGACCTTAATTTTGGACATGAGTGTAATTGAAGATAGTTTTATGCAGAATTCACTTGAAGGAAAATCAAGAGGTTGCTATAATAAATTAAAAACAAACTCAGTTTGTGCAGCACACTCACATTTTTTTTTTTTTATCCTTTATATACACGCTTTTAAGATGTGTTGCTTAATGCTTGAAAGTTATTTGTACATCTAATATTTTTTAACTGTACTCGTAAAGTATATTTCATAACTGTTATAAAGTAGTGAACCTATAGACGAAGACGACAAATTTACTTTTTAGTTAAATAAAGATACTAAACATTTCATTTCTTTATTTTAAGGATTTCTATTAAGTAATATGACATTGTACTTAATTATTCCTGAAAAATTCCTTAATTATTCCTTGAAATTCGCCCAGGGTTTGCAACAAAGCTCTTTTAGGTAGCTTTCATTACAAAAAGCTAACTATTGCAGCCGTTCGGAGGAAAGCGATTTCAAAAAATTTTGGTATATTTTCATCGATCATGACCACCAGACCCCGAAACCAACCTCCGTTCAAAATTGACATATATATATATATCTGACCTTTGTCACACTGTAACTCTCGTATTTATGAACCGATTTGGATGTAATTCGGTGTGTACATAGTACATACCAATGTCCCGACCGAGTTCGTTGGCCAGCTTCATCCGCCATTTTGTTTCAAAATGGCGGCCATTTAAAAATTTTTAAATGTGGTACCAAAAAATTGAAAGTGGAAAAATATTTTTTTCTTATGCATTTGACCTTTATACAAAGATTCCGAAGCAGTTTTTGTTTCGTCTATATCTTAAAAAATGGCTGAGTTATAGCATTTTGAATTTCTAGCATGGCTGACATTTTGAAACGTCCTGAAATTTGTCACGCGATAAAAGGCGTATTTATGAACCGATTTGGATGTAACTTCGTTTATACATAGTACATACCAATGTCTCGACCGAGTTCGTTGGCCAGCTTCATCCGCCATCTTGTTTAAAAATGGCGGCTATTTAAATTTTTAAGAAAAATTTAAATTTGAAATGCGGTACCAAAAAATTTAAAATTGAAAAAATATTTTTTTCTTATGTGTTTGACCTTGATAAAAAGATTCGGGAGCAGTTTTTGTTTCGTCTATATCTTAAAAAATGGCTGAGTTATAGCATTTTGAATTTCTAGCGTGGCTGACATTTTAAAACGTCCTGATTTTTGTCACGTGATAACGGGCGTATTTATGAACCGATTTGGATGTACCTTGGTGTGTACATAGTACATACAAATATCTCGACCGAGTTCGTTGTCCAACTTCATCCGCCATCTTGTTTCAAAATGGCGGCCATTTAAAAAATTTAAAAAAAAATTAAAATTTAAAATGAGATACCAAAAAATTGGAAAATGAAAAAGATTTTTTTCGTATCTGTTTGACCTTAATACAAAGATTCCGGAACAGTTTTTGTTTCGTCTTTATCTAAAAAATGGCTGAGTTATAGCATTTTGAATTTCTATTGTGGCTGACATTTTAAAACGACCTGATTTTTGTCACGCGATAACAGGCGTATTTATGAACCGATTTGGATGTAACTTGGTCTGTACATAGTACATACCAATGTCTCGACCGAGTTCGTTGGCCAGCTTCATTCGCCATCTTGTTTCAAAAGGTTTGCCATTAAAAATAATAAATTTAAAATTTAAAATGAGGTATTAAAAAATTGGAAAATGAAAGAGATTTTTTTTATGTCTTTGGCCTTGATACAAAGATTCCGGAGCAGTTTTTGTTTCTGAAAATTTGTTCTTTTGTTTATATCTTAAAAAATGGTTGAGTTATAGCACTTTGAATTTCTAGCATGGCTAACATTTTGAAACGATCTTGTATTTGTCACGCGATAACGCACGTATTCGCCTATTTCAATGTAAGAAGGCATGTGGATAGTATACATCAATATCTCGACCAAGTTCGCTGGCCAGCTTCATCAGCCATCTTGTTTCAAAATGGCGGCCATTAAATTAAAAAAAAATTATATTTAAAGTGAGGTGCAAAAAAATTAGAAATTGAAAAAGGTTTCTTTCTTAAGTATTTGACCTTGATATAAGGATTCAGGAGCATTTTTTGTTTGTCTTTATCTTAAAAAATGGCTCAGATATAGCAATTTCAATATCTAATGTAGGTGACATTTTGAAAAATCTGATTTTTTGCCTGCGACAGCACTCGTATATATAAATCGATTCCGATGTGAGTGAGCATGTGCACAGCAATTACTAAGGTCTCGACCAAGTTCACTGGTTAGCCTCATCCACCATGTTGTCTTAAAATGGCAGGCACTTTAAGAAATCGCCGAATTTGGCAGCCAAATATAAGTTACTTTAAATAAAAGCAGCTTGGATAAAGCTGACTAATTTTGCGAAATTCTCATTCATAATGATTTAGTATTGATAAAAATTAGTATTGAATCTCCTATATTCGGTTTCCACTAAATTGAGCTTCGTGTGTTTGAATAATATGAGTTGGCTTTTTTAAAATAAGGAATATGAAAGCTACCTCTTCCTCCCGGTACTGGCCGGAAGGACTTTTTCACTTTACTGACTGTAATATTTTCAGTGAAATGGAAAAAGAAATGAGGTTTACAAGCGTGATTTCAGGAGAAATTTAATGCTGTTATATACATTGATTTATGATTACTATATAATTATTTGTTGAATTCTATCCTACTGTAAAATATTATGTAGACAAAAATAAACTGAAGTTAAGAATGAAAGTGTCTATGTTTAAAACAGACGCATTTATCTATAACGTCAAATAATTTAAAAATTTTAAGAGCTTTCCTTCATGTTCAAATAAGTAATAAAATTCCCCCTAAAAATTTTTCATTTTTTATTTTTTTTCTCATAAAGGAATAAAAAGAATATTACTAAATTAGGCCAAGCTATTACTTACTATTCAGTCTTAATCATAAAAAAAATATTTAATATTGTCTTTCGATTCCCAAGGCTCATAATCAAAATTGAAAGTTCAAGTACATAGACAAAATCCCGATTTTGTATCAACTTTTAATGTAAGTTTTAATACTTAAATAAACAATCTTGAAATCTATTAATTTTCATTTACTAATAAATAAATATGATCTACTTATATGCTGATTTTAATTAAAATCTTTTGCATATCAGCCACAGCTGATTTGCTCATTTTGCATGGAATGACTCATTTGGGACATTTTATTCCTATATTTTAAAATTAAGAATTGAAATATTATGAAAATAAATGTCAAGTTATAATGATTTATTTAATTGTGCGTTTCGTCGACTGATTTGGGGAAGAAATATTGGTTTTCTATGACTGATCATTTAGCATTTTCTATAATTTAATTTTATTTACTTCCTTTTTCACTATACGAGATGCTTAACTTTATTTCTGTATTGTAACGAGGAAATATTTTCGTGTCTTCCTTCACATTATAATTGAGGTTAAATGTAGGAATTATTATACATATCATATGTTATTATACAGTGGAGTAAAAATTACTATACATACGAGTACATACCTAAAGGTAGAAATTATTATACATATCATTTTATGTATCGATGAAACAACGACGTAATCTTTTCATAAGCCTGTAGCTGCCAAACCTTCCGAATTTTGAATATTACTATTTCCGAATAGAACTTGCGATTAAATAATACAAAGTTTACTATTCGGTAATTGTGGTTCACAAAGAAGTCAAATTTTCAGCAGCTATGAGACTACAATGTATTTGAATTCTTTAAATAGTTGATTCATCTTTTATATACCCTAGAACCTTATGTTAATTATGCATTGCAGCAATATTTTTTATTACACGGAAAAAAATGTTTGAATAAAGATTATAAATCCAACGAGGACATTGGCCATAATAGTAAGAATGGGAACACTTAACTTGTTGTGGTGCCATTTAACACCCACGTATTTTTCTAGACGCGTAATTTCTTCATCGATCTTTAAGATTCAGATAAAAATAATAAAGTAGTATGTAAGAGATATTGATTTATTTAACTGAGAACAGTTATGTAAAAATACCATCGTTTTTATAACAATGTTTTTTTTTTTTTTTTATAACCTATCATACCAGCTGGGGACGAAATGGCATCATGATGCTAGTTTGATGTTACGATAAATAATAAGAACTTTTTATATAGTTTCTCATGAATATTAATAAATAATTTTTACAAATGAAATATTTGAATTTTCAGCGCTTTTAATAATATTTAACGCATTTTTAAGTTACAACGCAAGGAAATTACACAAGTCATCTCTGTTCATTTTTCACCATTACGTAATAACTTTCAACTGACAAGGGAACCAGTTTTGGTGCTGTTCGCACCTAGCATCGAGACCTGGTGCATTTTGTAGCCCTATACATAAAAGTTAGAGAACCGATAAAATTTCTCTGCTAAAATCATATTTTATATATTTTTTTAATTTTTAATTATTGCAATTTTTTGGTTTATTTCAAGCCAAAAGTGAGTTAACTCGCCAAATATGGTGCTGAACATTTTTCGTCTGCTTTATCCCTCTAGTGTCTAGTACAGGGCGAACTTTTTCACATCCAAGTGTCAATTTTTTACAAGAATATATTTACATGATCATGGCGTGCCCCCCCCCCCCCAAAAAAAAAAATAAAAATAAATAAATAAATAAAAAGTAATTCAACAAATTACAACGACCCTTTGGAAAATGATTTTTTCAAAGACTAAAATTTAAGACATGAAAAATCGCATGGAGTTGATCATACATTACGTACGCCATGGATTATATTTTTCGGTACTGTAAATATTTAAACTTCTACGGAGCTGGTCATACATCACGTACGCCATGGAATAAACATTAATATTCCTGGACAAATTTTAAATGAAATTTCATTCTTAAACTTCTAAACATCCCATAATATTACTTTTTACACCGACGTATAGAGAAAAAAAAATGTACTTTTAAATGCAATTTGTTTGAAAGCTGTATCTCAATTTGTTTCTGAGTTATTAATTTTTTTGTAGTTTTTATTACTTTTTTGTCATAGTGGCAACAGAAGTATCCATCTCTGTTGAAAGTAAAGGGAAAATACAGATTACTGTATAGACCAGTCAGAAAACAAATAAAATGCGGGATTAAACTAATAAAACGCTTCAGATATGTTTTTGATTTCCTACCCTGACCGAGGACAATAACCATTTTTCCAAATGGTTAAATAATAATAATAATAATAATAATGGGTGAAATAATGAATCAAAATTACGTAAAATTTTGTTTTTAGGATTAATAAAAAATATGGGTAAAATTTAAAATTTATACTTTAAAAATTTATTTTAAAAATATTATTTCTGTTGTATCATGTTCGATGCCAAATAATTTATGTATCAGCTTTGCACTTAGTTATTTAAAAGAATGCAAGTCGAATTGGACTCATTTGACAAAATGTTTTTACTTGAATTTTTCATATTCCTTATTTCCGAAAAGAATGTCCGGCAGCAAATATTGTCAAAATACCAAGAGCTATTAGTTCTAAAGCTTTTAGTGTCTGGAATTGAATTTCAAGTTGCCGTGTCAAAAATAATCTGCAACGTGCCACTTACATGTGTGCCAGTCTAGTATATGTACGGTTATTATAATTTAATCACATTAGGATTTTTTAAAATAATATCATAAGAAACAAGAATTAGTTTTTTTTTTTCTATGCAGACGATAAACGTATAAATAGTAAATATATATCTGTTAAAAGCTTTATCAAGATCACTGAAAACTATTTTTTTTATTGAAATACAAAGTAAACAAACTATTTTCTTTTGAAGTCAGACAGAATAAAGTTTCAAATGTTTAAAATGAAACGTTTTTGTATTAAATGTTGTGTCTTTTGGTAAAAGTAATCATAAAGTAAATTAATATTTTTATAGAATTTAGGAGCTATGCATATATAATGCTATCATTTTAGAGGGGAGGAGGGGGGGGGGGTCTGGCATATGATATCATAAGATACCTCTGGGGAGGATGGGGGGGGGGGGTTGCTTTTTGATATCGTTATCATTTTTGATCGAACCGAACTTTTCTTTTTTCAGTAACTTTTTCTTTACATACAAATAGATTGTTACCTTTATTATTATTATTATTTTTACATGCTTTTATGAAAATACAAAGCTATTATTAAATCCATTAAATGTTTACAAAATCATTTTATTCCAAAATTTAAAATACCCAACGTTTGGCATTCCTATTCTTCTGCCATATGGCGCATATAATTCGCTGTTAGAGAAGTCAGGAGCATACTATGTAGGAAATGATACTTGAGTTTATCAATAAAGAAAGACAAAGAATGCTGTCCGTTGTCTTGTTAATAAGTTTTACTTTTGACCTCCCTAGGCAGGAAGCGAGTGCAAGAACACAATATTACTCTTGAATGCGTTATGTAATAATAAGCTATTATTAAATACTTTTAAATAGTAACTTTGATATAATTTTATTTCATGTATTGATATTTTATTGACTTTTATAATCCGTAAAGTCTGCGACTAATAAATGTATAATCATATGTATATATCACTGCAAGTGTATAAAAAGACAGAAAAAGAGCGATAACGATATCAGCGGTAGGGGGGGGAGGGGGAGGATTCGACGAATGAGAACGTTTGATATCGTAAGGGGGGGAGGGGGTCCAAAATTAGCAAAATGTTGATAATTTTATATAAGTATAGCCCTTAGAAAATTTACTGTGCCTAATTAGGCTGGGCATTACAGTCCAAACCACTTCTCACTCCCACACGACAAGCTACTATGACATTTGGATATGGTTGCCGGAAAGCTCTACTTTTCAATAAAACGCCAACTTTTCTCCCGCCAAAAATGTGAATATAATGTTGTAATTTTTCAAAATCAATTTCATAGGTTCTTGAAGGTATTTTAAAACTTTTTTCAATCTTTTATACTTATTATTGACTAATTTGTATTTTTAAATGCTTTTCTTTAAAAAATTCATGTTAACATTCCGATAAGTGGTTTCGAAAATTGCATTTTCAGAAAGTTATGGTTATTTAACAGAAAAATTTTATCGATTCTCAAACTTCCTAATATAGGACTTTAAAATGCACCAGGTTTCAATGATAGGTACGAGCAGCACGAAAAGTGGTTACCTTGTGAGTGAGTTTCAAGATTATAGTGCATTTTACGAACGAAATATTCGAATTTCAGCGCTCTTAATAAAATTTAGCGCCTTTATAAGTTACAACAGCAAGGATATTGTATAAGGCATCTGTTCATTTGCCATCATACGTAATAACTTTCAAGTGACTGAGTTTTCAAGACCATTCATTGTACAGTCGTGGAAGAAAAAAGTAAACATCCCCTACTAACTCAGCAATTAATTATAATAGAAGAAAGTTACTGATACCAAACGATTGGAAATAAAGTCTACTTTTAAATGATTTATATAAAATTTGCTGAGGGGGCATCTAAAAATAAAAACCAGAACAAACTTTGTTTTTTTAATGACAACACCCCATTTTGATACTGTATTTTAAATCTTCTGCTTAAACTATGCCTAGAAACGAAATTTCAAGTAATTTGTATGTTAAGTTTTTGAATTATAAACATCCAAAGTTTAGAAGAACTAATGTTAAATTACATTTTCATGTTTTTATTAATATCTCCATGTTTTTATAATATCTATATATTCTATAATATGTAAATTATAGTCCTAATGTGATAACTTTTTTGTGTGGTTATAATACTAAAAAACCCAAACATAAATACATTGAATTTGTAATTTTAAAAATTTTATAATATGAATTATGAAATTAATATTCGAAAAAAATATGAATTGCAACCTGCAATTGTTTTGATATATTTATATTTATTATGTCCTGCTTTATGCGAATTCTCAATTTCAAATATTTCTTCCAAGTAGTTTTCGAAATATGATTAAAAGACGTCAAAATGATGGTTTAACCCTTTAGCGGGTGGTGTCCACACAAATAACACCTAATTTTAATTCCAAAACTGACAAACGGCATCAAGAAAATTTAATTAAACTTTTCCTTTTATAAAGTACGAAAAAATAAGCGTTTTTATTTTCTAATAAATTCGTTTGTAAATTCTGGTGTCAGTATATCCTTTCATCATTTTAAAAACAGAATTACTCCGCGTCTGAAAGAGTTAAGGAGTCGTCTATGAAGATCAGAAAAGCATAATTTAAAAAATATATATACTTTACTCAATTTATTCAAACATTTAGGCTGGCAATAGTGGAAACATTAAGCGAGTGAAATGGTCGTATTGGCCAGAAGAATGCATTAATAAAAGTGACAGAGTCATTCCATAGCATTTCAACCATCAAGTAACGAATTTCAATTTGGATACAGCCCTTAAAATAGGCTCATTAAAAAAAAAAAAAAAAAAAAAAAAAATATCTGGAGCTAATCGTATGAATTTGCTGAATTTTTTTTTTTTAGGCTAATTGAAGGGTGCAGAATTTATTTATTGTGTCAAACTAGGATATTGCTATTGAAACAAAACAAAGTTTGGGTCCGTTTTGATATATAGATGACCCTCTAAGTAAATTTGATATAAATCATTTAAAAGTAGACTTTATTTCCAATCGTTTGGTACCAGTAATTTTGTTCGACAATGATTTGTTGCAGAGTTAGGGATGTTTACTTTTTTTTTTCCACGACTGTACATTCATTTCTCACTAGTTTCCACTGGGACACCCCATTTTTTAGTCCGTAAAACTGCACTACTGTTTTTTGTAAGAGTTTTTTGTAAATGACATTTTTGCTGACAGTGCTGCAATATTTAGTTGCATTTCTGCAACAAAATGTGTATTCTATGAAATACTGAAAGAATCAACAAAAATTTCGACAGATTTATCGCGATTGAGCGTGGGTCTTGTAATCGTAGGCGTCCGCAAGAGGCGTTACATGGGTGAAGAGGAACAAGTTTTTGAGTTTCTCTTAAATGAGACCCTTAGAAATGAGAGTTTAAGTAAACATATCGTTGTTTAAAGATCCCATTCTCTAATTTGTAAATCAGCAGTTCAGCCACGAAAGCTGTTAAAGGACATCATTTTTAATAGAACAATTGCATGTCGAGGGAGAAAAAGAGTATAAATTCAGACACACACAGAGGTTAATTTTCAGAAGAATTGACTCTTTCTCATACTCTTATTATAACACATTACTAAGAAAATATTTGTTCTTTTTTTGTCACTTTTCAAAAATATGTTCGAAAGATTGAAGAAGATTTAAGAGATTATGGGAATTTTTCGGCTTAAAAAAAATGCATTATTATTATTTTTTTTTTTTTCATTTTCTGAATGTCTGAGATTTCGTGAGTGTTCTCTCGGAGATAAAAAAAAAAAAAAAAAAAAAAAAAAAAAATGAAACATACTTACAGTCAGGAATGCAGTTCAGATTTTTGCAACAAATTTTAGCGTCGATGATTTTGATATATGTAATGAATAGTGGTACAGATGGCAATATTTCCAGACAGCTGAGTTTCCAGCAGGGGTGTTGCCATAACAACTTTGGATTGCTCCCTTTAATGTGAAATGAATGGCAACCCGATTACTGACGACTGCTTTGAAGGTGGGGGTAACGCCATTCCGTGCCGTGATTACCCGTACCCTCTCCCTCCAGTTTGTGCGGCAGCAGACTGGAAGTTTCTTTATCTGTACCTCCTAATCTATCATATATGTCAAAATCTTGGACGCTAAAATTCATTGGCAAAACGTGATTCTGTTTGCCGGACTATCAGAAGATATAGCGATTCTTATCGCCCAGTGCATGAAGGTTACTTTTGGTAAAATTTTAAATAAGCCTTTCCTGAAACAATGTTTTTTAAGATGAACAGATGAACAGATTTCTTTGCTTGTTTTTTTAAATGAATGCTTATATATGTCTCTAGTTTTTGACCTATACATTTCTGATATAGGTTGCAGTATTTCTTCTATTTTTATAAATCCAGTAGTGTGAGTTTATCTTTTAACTTTAAACTTAGCTTCACTACCCACTTCCATTTTATGATTAGAAAATGGTATTAGTGCAGACACGTTCGAACAATTAAACCCCAATTTTGCCTTTAGAGACAAGGAATATGACAAAACAATACACTGGTCACCACTGTCCAATTTGAATTTAACTCTGCGCTGGTTGTCGAATTCAGCCGTTTCATACCAACCAACAGATTTTCAATCAATAGCTACCCTTTTAATAATCTAATTTTTTAAATCTTTATTATTTTTGTGACCTTCGGCAATTGAGTTATTTACTGTCGCTACGCGTTTTTGTTTTGATCTTACAACAAATATTGAAATAGCCCTTTCTGCTGAAGGCAAAAAATTGCTTTTCAGAAGCCAAACATGCGCGCTTTTTGTGAGGAGTAGTATTACATACCGTGCATAATTTACCATTTAAAATGTCATTTTCTTTACTATTCTTAGCAGTCATACTTTTTTTCTTTTTCACACTTTCGGCTTTTAACGGAAGATCTTTCCACCTTTTCCACCTTTAAGAGAACTCATCTGCTTATCAGCGTTACAAATTGTTATTGATTTCCCTGACGTGTTAAATCATCTTCCGCCAGTAATTTCTCACGATTGGAATCACGGGTAAGTGTGGATTACAATTCTATCAATTACTAAACTATCATGTAAAGTACCAAACTGACAAGATTTATTTTTGGTTAGTTATTCCGTAAGAAATTCATCTAATTTTTCATTTTCACTTTGAACTACCTTATTAAATAAAAATGTTTCATACATGATATTTACTTTTACTTTCAAATTAGTTTATTTTTTATCATTAGTAAACGTATTGCAAATGCTTACCGCTTCATGACCAATATCTAACATAAACAAGGTCGATTTGATTTTATCTGATTTTTCTTCCAATTCGATGACAATAGGGTACCATTGAAACTGTTGATACCACTCTTGCCATTATTTCAAAACATCATTAGACGACAGGCTTGGTGTTACTTGTGCGGCTATCGAATATTTACATTATTATGTCTATTACTTTTATTACAGTTTTTGCTGTGACCTCCATTTCCCTGTATGACGTGTATCATGTTATGTATAACGATTGGTACAATTGTCACTTTAATAATATTTAATAACATAAAGCAGCAATAAGTTAACAGACGACGCACGCGTCACCAATATGAAGATAATTTAAAAATGTAATTAATGGATACAGATAATTCAATAAAATGATATCACGTTACAGTATAATATCATAACAGTACCCTTTGGAAGTGGGACGATGAAAATTATAAAACAAAAGAAATTGCAAGGTGTAGATCATTGCGTTAACAGAAGTCGCTCAAGAGGTAAAGCGAAAAGTAAATCTAAGATTAAAGAAACGTCCAAGACGCAGTCATTCTGTCAGCAGGAAACACAAAAGTTCAAGCAGTGGAAGAAGGCGTTAGCAGTGAAAGTCGATCACAGCCTTTGAGTTAAGGGAAACGAAAGATGTCAAGAAGATACAAAGTATCTGATGAAGATAGCGTTAAAAAAATTCTGGCATTATTTAGCGAACCTTTTTCAGGAAATATGTCAGAACTCATTGGAGATTGGTTTAATGTACTGATTTTTGAACAAAACTTAATAAATTTGAATAAGAGTAGTAGATAATAATATGAAATAAAATTAAGATTAATTATTCTAACACATTGTTTCTCATGCGACTTTCACTAACTAAAGTATTGGGTAACATTCCGTAACTGGGTTCATAGCTAAGGCGACAGAGATGAGTGAAATATAGTATCCTAAATTAAATGTTTGCCAAGAAAATAAATCTGGATAAATCATAACCAAGAAAATAAATCTGGTTATAATAATGTATATAATTTTTGCGCCAAACCACGATCGCTAAAATACGCAAATTCGCTGTAGACCTGATTACCTAAAATATTAAAATAATTAAAGTTAAAAACAAAAACAAAAACAGTATATACCAGAAAATAAGGAATTTTTCATAATCGATGTAGTCGCCATGATTTTAAAAGAGATGTTCATTGCTAAGCCTGTGCGTAGTACTTTAAAGAGAGAGAAGCGTTAAATGTAAAATATTTTCATAACTTTAGATTTTGAAGAGCTTACCTGTATTAGTATTACATATTATTAAATAATATATATGCACTGATTTAAGCTAATTACGTATTAACTTAAATTTATTAAGCATTAAATTGCCACTTAAAGAAAATAAATCTGGTTATAATTATCAGGTTTAATAAGCTTAGCAGTGGTATATTGATTTACGCTTATTACATCTTAATTTTCGCTTTCTACGTATCATCAAAATAACTGTACCGTACGATTTATTGTTACCCACGAGAAGAAAATTACAGTTGCCGTTAAATCCTGATAACAAGCAAAAATTAGTCTAAATTATCATTCCTTAGTTCATCTAAATAAATGAATGTTTGCCTTTTTTTGAAAATTCATCTAAATAAATAACTATGTAATTTTATGATAATTAGTTTCGTGAAAATCAATAATACAAAAGTAAAATTAAAGCATGACAAAAACATCAAAGCCATCATGCAAAAAATTATAAATATTCACCAGATATTCACTGTGGTACAATGTAAAATAGAGGACTAACGCCTACATGTGAAATATAGCACTAAAATATAAAAAAATGCTAAATAAATAGTCGAGCGCTTAAGTGTAACTATTCACTTTAGATGGTAAGAATAAATAAAATAAATAAATAAAACTGCGAGAATGAAAACCAAGATAAGTTTTATACCTTCAATTATATTTCTTACAATTAATCAGCGATTGCGTTTAAATTCGTAAAACATATGTTTTTGATTAACCATTTCGAACCAAAATGTACATGATAGAAATATATAATTTTTGACGTATCATATCACACATCTAATTATTCTTAATGTACTAGTGGTTAAAATGTGTTTTCAATTAATAAATTCGAGCTAAATTTGCTAAATAGAAATATATCACTTATAATTAATTAATCACATTATACTTCTAATTATTCCTGACGTATCAGTGATTAAAATAAAGCAAACAAATTGATGAAGATAAAAAAGACACGCGCCATACAATAAGCTACTGCTTGTGTCTTTTATTTTGAAAGGCGGTTTTTGTGAGTAGGTGTTACTTGGAATAACATTGCATTGTGCATTTGCCTTTTCTAACTTTATAAAAGACGTGCACCTTTCAAGGGCGTTATGGAAGGTTTGTTGCACATAGAAGGATTTAGCGGATATGTTATTAGGCTCAAATGGAACTTCAATGAGAAAATATAAATTTAAGTCACGCATAGGTTATGACACACTTTCCAAAGTTATGTACATTATAACCTGGACATTTTTTGTTTAACGCAGGACTCAAAAATTACGCGTTGAAATAATACATTTGCAAAATATATGCTGATAAACAATGCTGCATTTCATTGGAAAATCAGGCTCAAGTTTTAATCTTAGGTTTGAATGTTTACCTGCAGTACCGTTTTTACGGCTGCGTCTATTCTAAAATGATAAAGCATTGATTATTTTCAGTATAGGGCGAAAGAGTAATTAAAAAGAAAATATAACACAAATCTTATAGTGGAAGATAAAGTAAAATACTTATTCTTAGTACAGAAACATAATCACACAACAATGGTATTGAAATATATTGAGAAAAAATTAAAACGGAAATACAAATTTGTGGTTTCTGGAAATTGAGGAGGCTCAGGAGCCACGGTACCCTCCTCGGCCCGTGTTTTATTCGGTCTCTGATGATTATTTAGAAGAGAAAACATTTAATAGAAAATCATAATAAAATTGGGGTACTGTTCTGTAATAGGGGGCTTTGGCAAGATAGAGAAAATTACTTTGGCAAGAGAAAGCAATTTTTTTCTCATATATCTTCTGGCAAATTATTCACTGTTAGAAACACACAAGCAATTTTTCGATATTTATACAATTTATTTATTAAATAAATAAAAAAGCCAATTATCTACTTTTATATACAAACATAAGTAATTTATTTAATACATGTAATAAAAAGCTTTTTTTCAAATACATATATAAACAAGTATAATAGTTCATCAGGTTTGTTTTCATAATTGTTTATGTCATTTGGCAATAAGTCTCATTTTTTGAAACCTGAATTGAACTTTTAGAAAAGCGCCCAGAAGAAGATAACTAAGAAGTACCGAGTTGAGTATATGCAAGACCGCAGAGAGAATCCTTGGGAACCGGTACAAAATCGAACTCAAAGCCTTTAAGTAAGCTATTACAAAATGAAATTCTTATTTGTTTAGTAAGTAATTAGCTTTTAAAAAGTTCATTTAGATTTGCCTAAAATTTGAACATCAGACGTGTGAAAATTATTAGAATAATTGCGAAATTTACAATAAAAACTTGTTATATTAAAGAAATATTTAAAAAATATTGATACATTTAACATTCTGTGTGCATCCCCTTGTTTTTTATTAAATAAATGATAGCATACTTGTCTTGGCATAATTTGTATGAGTTTTTGGCAATTAATTTGTATTTCGTTGTCATGATGCCAAATTTGGATGAGTCTTTTTATCAGACTAGTCTTGTTTGTGATGCTGTATTTCTTTAATTTTTTCTTTACAATGGCCCAAAGGTTCTCTATGGGATTCATATCTGGATTGTTTCCAGGCCATGGAAATGTTTTCTTTAATTGAATTAAAGAAATACAACATCACAAACAAGAATGGTCTGATAGAAAAACTCTTCCAAATTTGGCATCATGACAACGAAATACAAATTAATTGCCTAAAACTCATAAAAAATATGCCAACACGTATCGAATCTTTAATAAAAAACAAGGGGATGCACACTAAATATTAAATGTATCAATATTAGGTAGCTTTCATTACAAAAAGCTACCTATTGCAGCCATTCGGAGGAAAGCGATTTCAAAAAATTTTGGTATATTTTCATCGATCATGACCCCCAGACCCCGAAACCACCCTCCGTTCAAAATTGACATATATATATATATATCTGACCTTTGTCACACTGTAACTCTCGTATTTATGAACCGATTTGGATGTAATTCGGTGTGTACATAGTAAATACCAATGTCTCGACCGAGTTCGTTGGCCAGCTTCATCCGCCATTTTGTTTCAAAATGGCGGCCATTTAAAAATTTTTTAAAAATTTTAAATTTGAAATGTGGTACCAAAAAATTGAAAATGGAAAAATATTTTTTTTTTATGTATTTGACCTTTATACAAAGATTCCGGAGTAGTTTTTGTTTCGTCTATATCTTAAAAAATGGCTGCGTTATAGCATTTTGAATTTCTAGCGTGGTTGACATTTTGAAACGTCCTGAATTTTGTCACGCGATAAAAGGCGTATTTATGAACCGATTCGGATATAACTTCGTTTATATATAGTACAAACCAATGTCTCTACCGAGTTCGTTGGCCAGCTTCATCCGCCATCTTGTTTAAAAATGGCGGCCATTTAAATTTTTAAGAAAAATTTAAATTTGAAATGTCGTACCAATAAATTGAAAATTGAAAAAATATTTTTTTCTTATGTGTTTGACCCTGATAAAAAGATTCGGGAGCATTTTTTGTTTCGTCTATATCTTAAAAAAGTCCTTCCGGCCAGTGCCGGGAGGAAGAGGTAGCTTTCATATTCCTTATCTTAAAAAAACCAACTTATATCATTCAAACACACGAAGCTCAATTTAGTGGAAACCGAATATAGGAGATTCAATACTAATTTTTATCAATATAATGAATGAGAATGTCTCGAAATTAGTCAGCTTTATCCAAGCTGCTTTTCTTTAAAGTAACTTATATTTGGCTGCCAAATTCGGCGATCTCTTAAAGTGCCTGACATTTTAAGACAACATGGTGGATGAGGCTAACCAGTGAACTTGGTCGAGATCTTAGTAATTGCTGTGCACATGCTCACTCACATCGGAATCGGTTGATATATACGAGTGCTGTCGCATGCAAAAAATCAGATTTTTCAAAATGTCACCCACAATAGAAATTGAAACTGCTATATCTGAGCCATTTTTTAAGGTAAAGACAAACAAAAAATGCTCCTGAATCCTTATATCAAGGTCAAATACTTAAGAAAGAAACGTTTTTCAATTTCTAATTTTTTTGCACCTCACTTTAAATATATATATATTTTTTTATTTAATGGCCGCCATTTTGAAACAAGATGGCTGATGAATCTGGCCAGCGAACTTGGTCGAGGTATTGATGTATACTATCCACATGCCTTCTTACATCGAAATAGGCGAATACGTGTGCTATCGCGTGACAAATACAAGATCGTTTCAAAATGTTAGCCATGCTAGAAATTCAAAGTGCTATAATTCAAACATTTTTTAAGATATAAACAAAAGAACAAATTTTCAGAAACAAAAACTGTTCCGGAATCTTTGTATCAAGGCCAAACACATAAAAAAAAATCTTTTTCATTTTCCAATTTTTTAATACCTCATTTTAAATTTTAAATTAAATTTATTTTTAAATGGCAACCCTTTTGAAACAAGATGGCAATTGAAGCTGGCCAACGAACTCGGTCGAGACATTGGTATGTACTATGTACAGACCAAGTTACATCCATATCGGTTCATAAATACGCCTGTTATCGCGTGACAAAAATCAGGTCGTTTTAAAATGTCAGCCACAATAGAAATTCAAAATGCTATTACTCAGCCATTTTAGGTAGCTTTCATTACAAAAAGCTACCTATTGCAGCCGTTCGGAGGAAAGCGATTTCAAAAAATTTTGGTATATTTTCATCGATCATGACCCCCAGACCCCGAAACCACCCTCCGTTCAAAATTGATATATATATATATATATATATATATATATATATATATATATATAACCATTAATTAAACATAACCTACCACCGTCAATTATTATGAATTAAAGCTGTAAGTATTAAATATATATATATATATATATCTGACCTATGTCACACTGTAACTCTCGTAATTATGAACCGATTTCGATTTAATTCGGTGTGTACATAGTACATACCAATGTCTCGACCGAGTTCGTTGACCAGCTTCATCCGTCGTTTTGTTTCAAAATGGCGGCCATTTAAAATTTTTAAAAAAAATTAAAATTTAAAATGTGGTACCAAAAAATTAAAAATTGAAAAATATTTTTTTCTTATGTATTTGACCTTTATATAAAGATTCCGGAGCAGTTTTTGTTTCGTCCATATCTTAAAAAATGGATGAGTTATAACATTTTGAATTTCTAGCGTGGCTAACATTTTGAAACGTCCTGAATTTTGTCACGCGATAAAAAGCGTATTTATGAACCGATGAAATTCGGTGTGTACATACTACATACCAATGTCTCGACCGAGTTCGTTGGCCAGCTTCATCCGCCATTTTGTTTCAAAATGGCGGCCATTTAAATTTTTTAAAAATATTTAAAATTTGAAATGTGGTACCAAAAAATTGAAAATGGAAGAAAACTTTTTTCTTATGTATTTGACCTTTATACAAAGATTTCGGAGCAGTTTTTGTTTCGTCTATATCTTAAAAAATGGCTGAGTTGCAGCATTTTGAATTTCTAGCGTGGCTGACATTTTGAAACGTCCTGAATTTTGTCACGCGATAAAAGGCGTATTTATGAACCGATTTAGATGTAACTTCGTTTATACATAGTACATACCAATGTCTAGACCGGGTTCGTTGGCCAGCTTCATCCGCCATCTTGTTTAAAAATGGCGGCCATTTAAATTTTTAAGAAAAATTTTAATTTGAAATGTGGTACCAAAAAATTGAAAATTGAAAAAATATTTTATTCTTATGTGTTTGACCTTGATAAAAAGATTCGGGAGCAGTTTTTGTTTCGTCTATATCTTAAGAAATGGCTGAGTTATAGCATTTTGATTTTCTAGCGTAGCTGACATTTTGAAACGTCCTGATTTTTGTCACGTAATAACAGGCGTATTTATGAACCGATTTGAATGTACCTTGGTGTGTACATAGTACATACAAATATCTCGACCGAGTTCGTTGGCCAGATTCATCCGCCATCTTGTTTCAAAATGGCGGCCATTTAAAAAAATTAAAAAAATAAAAAATTAAAATGAGATACCAAATTTGGAAAATGAAAAAGATTTTTTTCGTATGTGTTTGACCTTAAGACAAAGATTCCGGAACAGTTTTTGTTTCGTCTATATCTAAAAAAATGGCTGAGTAATAGCATTTTGAATTTCTATTGTGGCTGACATTTTAAAACGACCTGATTTTTCTTACGCGATAACAGGCGTATTTATGAACCGATTTGGATGTAACTTGGTCTGTACATAGTACATACAAATGTCTCGACCGAGTTCGTTGGCCAGCTTCATTCACGATCTTGTTTCAAAAGGGTTGCCATTTAAAAAAAATTAAATTTAAAATTTAAAATGAGGTATTAAAAAATTGGAAAATGAAAAAATTTTTTTTATGTGTTTGGCCTTGATACAAAGATTCCGGAGCAGTTTTTGTTTCTAAAAATTTGTTCTTTTGTTTATATCTTAAAAAATGTTTGAATTATAGCACTTTGAATTTCTAGCATGGCTAACATTTTGAAACGATCTTGTATTTGTCACGCGATAACACACGTATTCGCCTATTACGATGTAAGAAGGCATGTGCATAGTATACATTAATACCTCGACCAAATTCGCTGGCCAGATTCATCAGCCATCTTGTTTCAAAATGGCGGCCATTAAATTAAAAAATATATATATATTTAAAGTGAGGTGCAAAAAAATTAGAAATTGAAAAAGGTTTCTTTCTTAAGTATTTGACCTTGATATAAGGATTCAGGAGCATTTTTTGTTTGCCTTTACCTTAAAAAATGGCTCATATATAGCAGTTTCAATTTATATTGTGGCTGACATTTTGAAAAATCTGATTTTTTGCATGCGACAGCACTCGTATATATCAACCGATTCCGATGTGAGTGAGCATGTACACAGCAATTACTAAGGTCTCGACCAAGTTCACTGGTTAGCCTCATCCACCATGTTGTCTTAAAATGGCACGCACTTTAAAAAATCGCCGAATTTGGCAGCCAAATATAAGTTACTTTTAAAGAAAAGGAGCTTGGATAAAGCTGACTAATTTCTCGAAATTCTCATTCATTATACTGATAAAAATTATATTGAATCTCCTATATTCGGTTTCCACTAAATTGAGCTTCGTGTGTTTGAATGATACAAGTTGGCTTTTTTAAAATAAGGAATATGAAAGCTACCTCTTCCTCCCGGTACTGGCCGGAAGGACTTTTTTTTAGATATAGACGAAACAAAAACTGTTCCGGAATCTTTGTATTAAGGTCAAACACATACGAAAAAAAATCTTTTTCATTTTCCAATTTTTTGGTATCTCATTTTAATTTTTTTATTTTTAAAATTTTTTTAAATGGCTGAAACAAGATGGCGGATGAAGCTGGCCAACGAACTTGGTCGAGATATTTGTATGTACTATGTACACACCAAGCTACATCCAAATCGGTTCATAAATACGCCTGTTATTACGTGACAAAAAAGGACGTTTCAAAATGTCAGCCACGGTAGAAATTCAAAATGCTATAACTCAGCCATTTCTTAAGATATAGACGAAACAAAAACTACTCCCGAATCTTTTTATCAAGGTAAAACACATAAGAAGAAAATATTTTTTCAATTTTCAGTTTTTTGGTACCATATTTCAAATTTTAATATTTCTTAAAAATTTAAATGGCCGCCATTTTTAAACAAGATGGCGGATGAAGCTGGCCAATGAACCCGGTCGAGATATTGGTATGTACTATGTATAAACGAAGTTACATCGAAATCGGTTCATAAATACGCCTTTTATCGCGTGACAAAATTCAGGACGTTTCAAAATGCCAGCCATGCTAGAAATTCAAAAGTCCTTCCGGCCAGTGCCGGGAGGAAGAGGTAGCTTTCATAATCCTTATTTAAAAAAAGCCAAATTATATCATTCAAACACACGAAGCTCAATTTAGTGGAAACCGAATATAGGAGATTCAATACTAATTTTTATCAATATAATGAATGAGAATATCGCGGAATTAGTCAGCTTTATCCAAGCTGCTTTTCTTTAAAGTAACTTATATTTGGCTGCCAAATTCGGCGATCTCTTAAAGTGCCTGACATTTTAAGACAACATGGTGGATGAGGCTAACCAGTGAACTTGGTCGAGATCTTAGTAATTGCTGTGCACATGCTCACTCACATCGGAATCGGTTGATATATACGAGTGCTGTCGCATGCAAAAAATCAGATTTTTCAAAATGTCACCCACAATAGAAATTGAAACTGCTATATCTGAGCCATTTTTTAAGGTAAAGACAAACAAAAAATGCTCATGAATCCTTATATAAAGGTCAAATACTTAAGAAAGAAACCTTTTCCAATTTCTAATTTTTTTGCACCTCACTTTAAATATATATATATTTTTTAATTTAATGGTCGCCATTTTGAAACAAGATGGCTGATGAATCTGGCCAGCGAACTTAGTCGAGGTGTTGATGTATACTATCCACATGCCTTCTTACATCGAAATAGGCGAATATGTGTGTTATCGCGTGACAAATACAAGATCGTTTCAAAATGTTAGCCATGCTAGAAATTCAAAGTGCTATAAATCAACCATTTTTTAAGATATAAACAAAAGAACAAATTTTCAGAAACAAAAACTGCTCCGGAATCTTTGTATCAAGGCCAAACACATAAAAAAATCTTTTTCATTTTCCAATTGTTTAATACCTCATTTTGAATTTTAAATAAATTTTTTTTTAAATGGCAACACTTTTGAAACAAGATGGCGAATGAAGCTGGCCAACGAACTCGGTCGAGACATTGGTATGTACTATGTACAGACCAAGTTACATCCAAATAGGTTCATAATTATGCCTGTTATCGCGTGACAAAAATCAGGTCGTTTTAAAATGTCAGCCACAAGAGAAATTCAAAATGCTATTACTCAGCCATTTTTTTTAGATATAGACGAAAGAAAAACTGTTCCGAAATCTTTGTATTAAGGTCAAACACATACAAAAAAAATCTTTTTCACTTTCCAATCTTTTGGTATCTCATTTAAATTTTTTTATTTCTTTAAATGGCCGCCATTTTGAAACAAGATGGCGGATGAAGCCGGCCAACGAACTCGGTCGAGATATTTGTATGTACTATGTACACACCAAGGTACATCCAAGTCGGTTCATAAATACGCCTGTTATTACGTGAGAAAAATCAGGACGTTTCAAAATGTCAGCCACGCTAGAAATTCAAAATGCTATAACTCAGCCATTTCTTAAGATATAGACGAAACAAAAACTGCTCCCGAATTTTTTTATCAAGGTCAAACACATAAGAAGAAAATATTTTTTCAATTTTTAATTTTTTGGTACCACATTTCAAATTTAAATTTTTCTTAAAAATTTAAATGGCCACCATTTTTAAACAAGATGGCGGATGAAGTTGACCAACGAACCCGGTCGAGACATTGGTATGTACTATGTATAAACGAAGTTACATCCAAATCGGTTCATAAATACGCCTTTTATCGCGTGACAAAATTCAGGACGTTTCAAAATGTCAGCCACGCTGGAAATTCAAAATGCTATAACTCAGCAATTTTTTAAGATATAGACGAAACAAAAACTGCTCCGAAATCTTTGTATAAAGGTCAAATATATAAGAAAAAATATTTTTCCATTTTCAATTTTTTGGTACCGCATTTCAAATTTTAAATTTTTAAAAAAATTTTAAATGGCCGCCATTTTGAAACAAAATGGCGGATGAAGCTGGCCAACGAACTCGGTCGAGAGATTGGTATGTACTATGCACACACTGAATTACATCCAGATCGGTTCATAAATACGCCTTTTATCGCGTGACAAAATTCAGGACGTTTCAAAATGTCAGCCACGCTAGAAATTCAAAATGCTATAACTCAGCCATTTTTTAAGATATAGACGAAACAAAAACTGCTCCGGAATCTTTGTATAAAGGTCAAATACATAAGAAAAAAATATTTTTCCATTTTTAATTTTTTGGTGTCACATTTTAAGTTTTAAAATTTTTTAAAAATTTTAAATGGCCGCCATTTTGAAACAAAACGGCGGATGAAGCTGGCCAACGAACTCGGTCGAGACATTGGTATGTACTATGTACACACCGAATTACATCGAAATCGGTTCATAATTACGGGAGTTACAGTGTGACATAGGTCAGATATATATATATATATATATATATATATATATATATATATATATATTGATATATATATATATATATATATATCAATTTTGAACGGAAGGTGGTTTCGCGGTCTGGGGGTCATGATCGATGAAAATATACCAAAATTTTTTGAAATCGCTTTCCTCCGAACGGCTGCAATAGGTAGCTTTTTTGTAAAGAAAGCTACCTAAAATGCTATAACTCAGCCATTTTTTTATGATATAGACGAAACAAAAACTGCTCCAGAATCTTTGTATAAAGGTCAAATACATAAGAAAAAAATATTTTCCCATTTTTAATTTTTTGGTACCACATTTCAAATTTGAAATTTTTTTAAAAATTTTAAATGGCCGCCATTTTGAAACAAAACGCCGGATGAAGCTGGCCAACGAACTCGGTCGAGACATTGGTATGTACTATGTACACACCGAATTACATCGAAATCGGTTCATAATTACGAGAGTTAGAGTGTGACACAGGTCAGATATATATATATATATATATATCAATTTTGAACGGAGGGTGGTTTCGGGGTCTGGGGGTCATGATCGATGAAAATATACCAAAATTTTTTGAAATCGCTTTCCTCCGAACGGCTGCAATAGGTAGCTTTTTGTAATGAAAGCTACCTAAAATGGCTGAGTTATAGCATTTTGAGTTTCTAGCGTGGCTGACATTTTGAAACGTCCTGATTTTTGTCACGTGATAACGGGCGTATTTATGAACAGATTTAGATGTACCTTGGTGTGTACATAGTACATACAAATATCTCGACCGAGTTCGTTGTCCAGCTTCATCCGCCATCTTGTTTCAAAATGGCGGCCATTTAAAAAATTAAAAAAAATTAAAAATTTATAATGAGATACCAAAAAATTGGAAAATGAAAAAGATTTTTTTCGTATGTGTTTGACCATAATACAAAGATTCGGAACAGTTTTTGTTTCGTCTATATCTAAAAAAAATGGCTGAGTTATAGCATTTTGAATTTCTACACTGTAAATTAAAATGTCTGAAATTCAAACACTTAAGTGTCTGAAACGGAGTGTTCAGTTTTCAGACATTTTAAAATGTCTGAATTTTTTCAGACAGTTTTCGTGTCTGAATTTCAGACACTTCAAACGTCTTAATAGCATCCATTTTTTTTGTAAGCATCATACGTAGCCATGTTTGACCACGTTGAATCCTGGGAAAATATTTGGCTGGGGGTCCTGCCACCCCCCCCCCCCCCTACAACCTGATTTTTCTGGTGCTCCCAATTTTGGTACGCAATTTTTGTTAAGCTGATAATTTAAATCTTTTATGACATTTTACTGATTATAATCAATATTTTGAACTTCAGGAGTAGAACAAGATTAAAACAAAAAATATTTATCTAAATATTAGATTTTTTTAATTTGTTTTATTTTTAATCTTATTTTACTTTAAAAGTTCAAAATATTGATTATAATCAGTGGAATTTCGAAACAGATTTAAAATATAAACTTTACAAATATTGCACATCAAATTTGTGGGCACTAAAATCGTAGGGGGACGGGGCACGGCCCAGTATGCCCATTCTTTAATCAAGAAGTTCTTTTGCAAAAAATGCAACCCTGCATTATTGTTATCTTAATTGAGATGTCCGGTATTCGGGAGTATCCGTTGTGGAGGTTAATGGACATTCCCGAATAGCTACTCTGAAACATCTATTTAGCGAATACTTTTTTAATCCGCATGGCATACATATTTGTATATTTTTACGTCACAAAAGCAGACATCTCCGATTATCGGACAAATTCAGCGGCAAGGGCTATTGAGGGCTTTTAAAGTACATGGATAAATATATATATTTCTTATAATCTTGTCCTACTCTACTTCATATAATTTAAAAATAGATTTTTAAAAAATTTATATTGCCACATAGGCAATTTTACATATATATCAGATGATAATCACAACAGCTATTTAACTATGAATAAATAAATAAATATTCTACTTTACCCTTTGCACTCGAGGGCTCCGGAGCGGAGCCATTTAAAATTTGTCTTCAAACTCCAGGGCTCCGCTACGGAGACAATGCAAATAATTTTGTGATACCTGTCTAGAAAATCCAAGATTACATGGTATCACAAAATTATTTGCATTGTCTCCGTAGCGGAGACCTCGAGTTTGAAGACAAATTTTAAATGGCTCCGCTCCGGAGTCCTCGAGTGCAAAGGGTTAATATTGAGAAAAAAATTACTTCGGTATTTTGTTTATTTATATTTTGTGTTTTTTAATCTTGTCCTACTCTAAAAGTTCAAAACTTTCATTATAATCAGTGCAAGATTTAAGGTATCAACTTTACGAAAATTTCATACAAAATCCCCCCCCCCCTCCCCGAAAAAAAATAAACATCCTTATCATTTAAAAATTAGATTTTTTAAAAATTTATATTGCCACAGGGGATTATTGTTTCATTCCTATGAGGCACTAAACAAGACATCTTTAAAGCAAAATAAAGCCAAAAAAAAAAAAAAAAAAAAAGTTAGCACATGATATCACTATGATACAAACTTGCGATGCTTATCAGTAAAGTCTAATTGGAAAATGACCTTCGAATCCACGCATGCAGCGAAATCTAAATAAACAAATGATTTCCTTTTTCCTGACTGGCTTACTTCTATGTTTCCAAATCAAAAGTTTGCACACATTAAAAGATTTAATAGCTTTAGAAATATATCTAAGAAATACTTGAGATAAACATTCATTTTCAATTATATATAAATTTCATGAAAATCAATTGATTTTTTTTTCCAAAAGCGAAAGTTTATAAATATATTTTTTAATTTCAGCTGAATATTGTTCAATGGAAAAAAAAAAAGGCAATCCCGAAAATCCCGGAATTTTCCAGTAAAAATTCCGGGATTTTCGGGGTTAAAATTAAAGCGGGATCCCGGGATCTCAATCCGGGATTGTAATCCCTAGCTAGGAAGTAAGAAAACTTTAGGAGATCTTTCAAAGTTTTTTTCTTCTATTTCCTTGTGGTCGAGTATGAGATAAGCATTAGCCATTGAAATTGAAACTAAGAACTGTCATATTGAAAACAAAACAAAACAAGAGAATGAACTTAACTTTTAAATATGTCTGTTTTTTAGTGATGTTATGACTTTAAATTTGAGAAAAAGATGAGAATAAATAATACGTAATTTGTAATAAAAGACAACGTCATAAATTTAAAAATATATACTTCTGGAATTAGTGTTTTTTTTTTTGCAAAAAGATTCAAAACTAATTAAATTTCATGTAAGATTTTGTTTAGTACAATAAATAAAATCATAAAAGACAATAATTTTAGTACTATAAAGAAATTATAACACTTACTTCAATCGCTGTTTGCAAGAGGTAAGAAATATTCCTCGATTTGAAATTTTAAAAACTACCACAACCACAGTGAGGGAGAAAGACTTTCATCAGTTTAAAAGGTAATCCCATAATACATCCGACTAGCGATATTTAAAGAATGAGATGTTTCATCCTAAAAACAGGACCCGCCAGACAAAAGTTTCTTTTTTTTTTTTTGCCAGCTTCGACAGGACGAAGATGAATAACACAATATTATTGATATAAATTGATACGAGTTAACACTAAGCCCATTGCACACGCTTTGTAGAATTTCCGGGTGTAATCTTCAACCGTCGTCTACTTCTGTTCTGTGTCTATCCCGCCCTTGTATCGACGACAGCTTCTAAGAGACATTTGATGTCGAGCGCACACGTCAGATGTATGTATTCAATAAATAAATAATCCAAGTTAATACGAATTAAAATCACAGTACTTCACATTTCGCAAAAAACGAATTAAAATACACGCGTACATAAAAACAAACTTTGTTTGAATTACAACGTATACCACTTCGAACGAAGACATCTAAAACGCATGCGCAACTGGGAGTGATAGTGCCCCCTGGTGGTTATTGCGTCGGAAGAATCAAAACGTCTTAAATTAAGACACGTTTAAAGCAATGAAGTGTCTTAAAATAAGACGTTTGCGGATATTTTAGACATTATTCTCAGTTCGTTTACACCATGGTCATAGTAAGACACTTATGTATCTTAAATTAAGACATCTATAATGTCTGAATTTTCAGATTAAGACACTTAAGTGTCTAAATTTCTTTTTCAGTCACATATGTGTCTAAATTTAAGACGCTTCTATTTGCAGTGTATTCTGGCTGACATTTTAAAACAACCTGATTTTTGTCACACGATATCAGGCGTATTTATGAACCGATTTGGATGTAACTTGGTCTGTACATAGTACATACCAATGTCTCGACCGAGTTCGTTGGCCAGCTTCATTCGTTATCTTGTTTCAAAAGGGTTGCCATTTAAAAAAAAATTAAATTTAAAATTTAAAATGAGGTATTAAAAAATTGGAAAGTGAAAAAGATTTTTTTTTATGTGTTTGGCCTTGATACAAAGATTCCGGAGAAGTTTTTGTTTCGGAAAATTTGTTCTTTTGTTTATATCTTAAAAACTGTTGAATTATAGCCCTTTGAATTTCTAGCATCGCTAACATTTTGAAACGATCTTGTATTTGTCACGCGATAACACACGTATTCGCCTATTTCGATGTAAGAAGGCATGTGGATAGTATACATCAATATCTCGACCAAGTTCGCTGACCAGCTTCATCAGCCATCTTGTTTCAAAATGGTGGCCATTAAATTAAAAAAATTATATTTAAACTGAGGTGCAAAAAAATTAGAAATTGAAAAAGGTTTTTTTCTTAAGTATTTGACCTTGATATAAGGATTCAGGAGCATTTTTTGTTTGTCTTTATCTTAAAAAATGGCTCAGATATAGCAATTTCAATATCTAATGTGGGTGACATTTTGAAAAATCTGATTTTTTGCCTGCGAAAGCACTCCCATATATCAATCGATTCCGATGTGAGTGAGCATGTGCACAGCAATTACTAAGGTCTCGACCAAGTTCACTGGTTAGCCTCATCCACCATGTTGTCTTAAAATGACTTTAAGAAATCGCCGCATTTGGCAACCAAATATAAGTTACTTTAACTAAAAGCAGCTTGGATAAAGCTGTCTAATTTCGCCAAATTCTCATTCCTAATGATTTAGTATTGATAAAAATTAGTATTGAATCTCCCATATTCGGTTTCTACTAAATTGAGCTTCGTGTGTTTGAATAATATAAGTTGGCTTTTTTAAAATAAGGAATATGAAAGCTACCTCTTCCTCCCGGCACTGGCCGGAAGGATTTTTTTTTTTTAAATGTATTATTTCTTTAATATAAGAAGATTTTATTGTAAATTTCACAATTATTCTAATAATTTTCACACGTCTGTAATTATACATTAAAATCTGTGAAAACGTAATCGCAAAGGACCAGAAAAGAATTCCTTTTTAGAGGGGTTTCCGCGTTAGAAGGCGCAATTGCACGATATTTCTTCCGTCTGGACTATGCTATTTTTCTATTTTTAACAGGATTCCGTTATACGCAGGTTCTGTTTTCACACGTTTTACCATATTAACAAAATATGGAAAACAATTAGGGCTTGCGGTGAAAAGTTGTTTGGACCTCTATCCATTTTCAGCTGAGAAGAGCCATTTTCCGGTTGAAGTCCCATGCATTTCACCAGCTTAGGCACTCTATAGCAGTACAATTATTATTAGGTCGAATTTTTCATTTTAATTGCTTTTTCTTAGCGGCATGTAATAACTTTCATATGCCCAGCTTATATGATTCACGTTTTAGCTGTTAGATGTTTTTGCTTGTTAGTTAAAAGTTTTAAGCTTCACATCTAATTTAAGCTATTTCATTTAAAAAGCAAGACACGGAGACCTCTTTGAGGCTCATCAGTCAGGCTGGTTATTCCCTTCTCTAATGCTAACCTATTGTCTTGTAATGCATCCGTATTTTTCAAATTTCTCCAAGGAAAATTAAAAATTTTCTCTTCGGCTTTCTGTTTTCTCTTCTTGAAGAATATTTTTCTTTTTTATTGCACAAAATATTTTTTAAATACAATGTACATTTTATTTAAAGTGTTAAAATCTCACTTAAAACTCGACTGCTTCACTTAAAATATAAAATTAAATATATATCTTTGAAACATTTTGGCAAATAAAACTAGTCGTTGGGTGGGGGGTGGGGGGGGGGCACCGTAATACTTACCCATCATGAATATGCATAATATAAAATATGAAAATAAAACTTGTGTAAACTATTTATAAAATGCATTGCAATTCCAAATAAAATTTAAACGTATATTTATATATTTTTAATACATAGTAATGCTCTGTTGCTGAATTGCGGGTACAACTTGATTATTCCGTCAACTAATTTTGATAAATTATATAAATCGCCAAACTACTCGCAAAATTATACAAACTGGACGCCCTTGGCGACCAGTTTGGTCTCCCTTAAAATTTATGCTTGGGAAAGCATGCTAAGCATTGTATCATGTTACTTTTATTCATAATTTGATTTACTTGGACTTCCTTAAATGTAATTAATATAATCACTTAAGCTAATATCAGTTTTTGTTGCATTAAAATATCTCAATTTGTTGATTTTCTGTAAGCAAGTAAACCCTATTGGTTTACAATGGAAGTCTATGGGAATTTGGCGAAATATTAAAGATATCGCCAAGTTGGCGACAAACTTGATGGCATTTGGCGACGGAACAGATATATAGATTGGCATAATTTTTATTTTAAATAACGGAAGAACAAATAAATTAGTAGAAGATTAATAAAAATACAAATAAAACGTCGAATTAAAAATCACTTGATGACGCAACAAACACGTGTAACGTGTTTAATGTCAAGTGAATGTGACATTTACGATAATCCATTATTCGCATTTAATCTTATAGTTTGGCGATAGTTTTTTGGTTGACGGAATAATCGAGTAGTACCGAATTGCGTAAAAGAAACATCCTTATAACTCCAAAAATAATACCCATATTAACTAACAGTTTACTGCGTCGGATTAAGCTTCTCATTTTCAATTAAAACATATCTTTGAATTGAAATTTGAAGGAAATACAGGGTCATGAAAAATCGAAGAGTGTGAAAAATAGGATTACAAATATCTCGGCAACTAATTACCTGATCGATTTCATTCTTTATGCAGAATATATATTTTTTTATTGTCTTTTATATTCACTCCTTCAAATAAACAATTTCGAAAATTTTTGTATACCTTTTATCAGAACGAATATTTCGAGAGTCCGAAAAAATATAATTCCGGATAATCGAGGTTACTGATATTCAATAGGTTTCTTCCCATTATTATATACTAAGTACACTCCAAATTTCAAGTCTCTACTTCAATTTATTCGGGAGATAGCGCGTTTACAGACACACACCCAGACGGACGGCAAATTTTTTTTTCTAAAAATATGTTTTTCGGAATCTCCAGTTTCTGAAACGAGTAAATCCGTCAAAATTTTTTTTTTTCGATTTTCAAAACGATTACAAGACTTACCCTATACTACGTATGATGGGTAAGTAAAAGAAAGAAACATTCTTCAAGAAGAGCATACAGAAAACAGAAGGTAAAAATTTTAATTTTCCTAATAGAAATTTGAAAAATACGGATGCATTCCAAGTCCATAGGTTTAGCATTAGAGAGAAGAATTTGCGTCCTGACTGATAACAAAGCTTAAGACAGCCGGGTCAGGTAATTTGTACCGGAGCTATCCCCCCCCCCCCCCCCGCTTTAATCTCCTCGTCTCTTCATCTCTGTGAGTATATTAGGAAAATAAAATTCAGGCAGTTACCAGTTCTAGATAATAATATCTTCTATAATCTGCAGTAAAAATTTTCCTTAAAAAACTACAACAACAAAACACCCATGCCTTTCTCTGCAAATTAAGACCGTACTACTGTCTGTACATTTCGAATTATTGCATTTTAACATTTTAGGTTATTTTGAATCCTCTGTGTGCCCAGATCAATTTCTAGACAGATCTATCTTTGGAATGTAGTTTCACATCATCTGACAAAAATTCTGTCTCTTTAATGCTAGACTATCTGGGAGAACTGATAACATGCGTGAAGAGGTGGAATATGTAGGTGCTGAAACTTCTTGTTAAGTTATTCATTTTTTAAGTTAATCTGTTAACGAATGTTCTACAAGTTTCAATAAATATGTATTTTTTTAAAGGACTGTTATTTTATTCTTCTTAAGTTATTCTTTCTGTAAGTTAATCTGTATTTAATAAATAATATTAAATACATAATATTAAATACATAATAAATAATTATAAAAACAAAAGTTCACAACTCTTATGAAATGAAAAGAAAATTTTAAAGGCATGTCATAGTAAATTATCATAGATATTTCAATTATCCAGACTAATGTGTTCTGGATGAAATACGGTATGCAGGAGTCCAGATAATTGAGACAATAAAAAAAAAAAAAAAAAAAAAAAAAAAAAAAAAAGTTTCTCTCTATTCTAAAAAAAGTAACTAACGCTGTCACCGCCGCAGTAAATGAATTTTTTATGGCCTAGGGTCCTTTTTCGCAAATAATTTGAAACTAATGCACGCAAAAATATGAAAATTGGTAGTATTATAGAGAAATGTTTGATAAACACGCTCAAGTAGACAGTTTTTAAATAAAAATTTCGAATAATTATTTTAAGAGATATATTTTATGTTAAAGTTTGTCCAAATCGTTCCATTAAAAATGTTTTAAAACAAAAACTATAACAAAAACTATGCATAGGAATTTAATAATTTTTTCTAAGGATATACATTTGAAGCTCCTGGTGTGAAGACTGCATTTATTTTTTTAATTTGATTAATTTTTTGAGGGTTTATTTCCATTTTAAATTAAAATTTTCAGCATTTTGGGAAATATATTTTGCATATTTTATAAACGGTTATTATTAAAATGTTGCCAATTGTAAAAACAACATAAAGAATAATATTTCCTTCAAATTAAAAATTTATTTACACGTGATTATTACAAACAGAAAAAAAAATTAAATTAGAATTAAATTATTACGTATTAAAAGCAGGAAAATATTAAAAATTAAATCATAAACACCATATTTACACGTGAATTTTAAAAGAAGAAGAACATTTCAAAATAACAAATTCATTAATATGCGTTAAAAGCCGTAAATGGAGGAAATTGTGTCATATTCAATATGTCCAAAACAGTTTAAAGTTAAAAACTATATATACACGAGACATTTACTTCACATTTCTAGATGATCTTTTAAACTATTGTTGCCAATTTTAAGGCAGCGCAAATAAAAATATTTCCTTTCTAGTAAGAAAAGCAGTTTCACGTGAATATTAAAAAGAGAAAGGAAACGTAAGTTAATCTGTATTTAATAAATACTTTACAAAAGCTCACAACTCTTATAAAATGAAAAGAAAATTTTAAAGGCATGTCATAGTACATAATGAAACTTCAGTTATCCGGACTAATACGTTCTGGATGAAATACGGTATGCAGGAGTCCAGATAATTGAGACAATAATCGAAAAAAAAATTGTGAAGTTCTAAAATAAAATTTTCTGTAAAATCACCTTTGTTTAGGAAGAAAAACGAATAGGCATAACGTACAGTTGGACGTGCTATTTGAGCATATTCAACAATGTTTGTTGCTTTGCTCTAGTTCGTAAATTTCGACACAAAATTATCCAAATATAGATTTAACAACTTCCAATTAAATATAAATTTAACATTGGGTTTTAAATAAGAATTTGAAATTATATTTTTACGTACGAATGCATACAATTAGTAAATCAATACGTTTTCTCTCCTTAAATACAATTTTTTTATTTCTTGATCTCGATTCGGATGGTTGAAGTTCGGATAATACAATTAGATGTGCTATTTGAACATATCCAACAATGTTAATTATTTTGCTTTAGCTCGCAAATTCCGATAGAAAATTATCCAAATGTAGATTTAAAAACTTTCAATTAAATGTAAATTTAACAATTGTTTTAAATGACGAACTCAGATGATAAATGTGATTAGTGACATCATCATCATTTTGAGAAAATGAGTAAAGTTCCGAATCTTTATTTGCGTTTATTATCTAATGCCTCCTTTAGCTATTAAAATATCTATGACTATTAGGTTTTTTCAAATAGTCATTTAACAAATGGTAGAGGACCAATTATTATCTTCAATCATATGATTAATTAATTTTGTCACATACCACCTTTATCATCCGAGCTCTTCAATAAGAATTGGAAATTATATTTTTATGTACGAATACATAGAACTAGAGATCGATTGAAAATTCGGTTTTGTTTTTGTTTTCGGCCCAAAATCTGAGTTTCGACGAACATTCACCCTCTGCGAAAATGCTGTCGAAAATTCGAACAGGACTAAAAAAATTTTAGTTTAAAAGTGCAGAAGTGTTTCGAATGCCTTCTAAGAGAGGTGTTTAGTAAAACAGATGAAGATCATTTACAAAGATCATTATAAAAGATAAATCGAGGTATGCACACCTAAAACACTTTTTAATTAGCTGAAATTCATATGATTAGAAAATCATCCTGTGCTGTTGATGGATCAATTACATTTTATTTTATATGAAAATAAAATGTTTTGGTCAGAAGCTCAGGCAGCCAATTTCGAAGACAAAAAGAAAGGTTTACCCTCGTAGTGAAACACGTTTCCATAAATATTTCGTACATTTCTTCAGAAATCATTAAGAGAAGAACCAATTAAAAATCTAAAAGACCAATAGCTTTCCGAAATTAACAGAAACATATCTTTTCAAAAATTACGGTCAGAAAAGGGGCCCTTTTATTTCAGAAATATTTCTGTACGCTTCTGGCCGAAATTATAAGAACACCAAGAAATGTAAAGAATAATAAATTTTATACAATTCCAAGTATTAATGAACATTATATACAATGCACTTTTAATACAAATAATTTATAATCCAAGTTTTGCTCATTTTTATTTAAAAAAATTCTTTTAGAAAGATATATGAAATAAGAAAAAATGTTACAAAATTTTAATGGTTATAAATACAGTTCTAGAAAAATGTTTAGGATCAGTAACAAAAACAGTAAAATTGTTAGTTTAATGAAAAACTAATATCATTACAAAATTACACGCACAAAGTTATGAAAGTTTTGTTGTTTGCTTTAAATTACAAAAATATATTTTAAAAAATAAGCAAAAATTAATTTTCACATAACACAACTCGTGGAAATAAGTTTAGAACTAGTATATTTAATATTTAAATTACATATATACTATGTATTTTTAATACAAATAATACATAATCTAAGTTTTGCTCATTTTTAGTTAAAAAAATTCTTTTAAAAAGATATAGTACGAAATAAGAAAAATTATTACAAATTTTTTACGGGTATAAATATAATGCTATAGAAAAAAGTTTAGGACCAGCAACAAAAACAGTAAAACTCTTATTTTAATGAAAAACTAAAGCATTACAAAATTATACGCATAAAGTTATGAAAGTTTTGTTATTTATTCTAAATTACAATAATATGTTTTAACAGAATAAGCAAAAATTAATTTCTACATAGCACAACTCGGTGGAAATAAGTTTAGAACTAGTATATTTAATATTTAAATTACATATATACTAGGTATTTATTATTTCTATTATTATATATTATGTATTATAATTTCTATTATTACTAAAGAAAATACTGTTTGCAATGACGTTTTATCCTACAACATACCCAGAATTTGGCTCAGTTGGCTTAAATAATCATAAAACGAGTAATATTCCACTTCTATATCCATGTTTTATTTTCCCAATGTTTTCCGGATCTAAAAATTAACTTCCACTTTCATTCCTTTTGTCACCATCTACGTGGATTTTGAAAATTAGACGTCAATAATAATTGTATTTCTTATATTTCTCTGACGAAGACTATGTTTTTTATAGTTGAAAGTACTAAGGTATTAAAATAATTTAACATCTTTTTAATATTTTCTCATCTTTTAAGTAATTTTGCACATAGTGTAAGTTTAACTTTTTAAAGATGAATTAAGCATTTCTATCTATTTATTTACTGGAGTAAAACTCTTATTTTAATGAAAAACTAAAGCATTACAAAATTATACGCCTAAAGTTATGAAAGTTTTGTTATTTATTTTAAATTAAAATGATATGTTTTAATAAAATAAGCAAAAATTAATTTGTACATAACACAACTTGGTAGAAATAAGATTAGCACCAGTAATATTTAATATTTATATTACATGTGTAAAAGTTTAAGTACCTTGTTTACTTCCACTTAATACGAATGACTTCCGAAAGATGCTTTGGGAAAGATTTGGCGAGGTTTTTGCATGTGGAAATGGGTATTAGGTACCATGTTTCCAAAAGGGCTGCTTTCAATTTAGCAATCGAGTCAAACTGTCTTTCCATTGCCATAAACTTGACAAACCAAGAATCCTCACAAGTTTTCTTTAGGAATTAGGTCAGGACTATTAGCTGGAAAGTTCAAAACTTTTATGTTGATTGCAGATAACTAATCACTTGTGTGTAGAAGCGTTATCTTTGAGCAACACCAAATTCTGATACATAAGTTCATCTTTACGTGAACAAATTTATTACCAAGAATATCTTGATAGTCAAAGGAATTCATCTTTCCCTTGGCGAAAACAAAACTTTCTTTTTCTTTCACATTAAAGCCTTCTACAATCATCACTGTGCCACAAACTTGCACACGTCTTGAAAGCAGATGTGGCTTATCTCGTAAATCATGCGAGTAATATCTTAAACTATCTGGTCTATCAAGATTGATTTTTTTTCATCAGTTAAACCAATTTTCGCCAAAGATTGTATTTTAAGACATTGGACGATATGACCTTTAGTCTGGCATCAATGTGTTGCTTTTGTAGTTTTGCCATGGCTTTGAATTTAACATATCCCAAGCATTCGGCACGTTGTAACACTTTTCTGGCAGTTCTGGAAGTTAACATGAGTTCTAGAGCAGATTTTAAAGTAGAAGAATAGACATAATCTTGAACCGCCATTCTAAATAGCGTTTCGTTTACACTCGGCAAGTTTTTCTGTTTTTATGTACTGTACAAGTTTTTATGGCCGTCCGCTTCTTTATTTCTTCCATAGTTCATTGGATCAGAAAAAATGTGCACAATAGTTTTAGATGTATTTATTTTTAGAACAATTTGCCTTTCACGCAGCCCGTAATCTGATTTCACCATTTTTTTTCTCCATTCAATGATTTCCCGAGATTCATGCTCAAAGTAGCAGTTGCATATCCCAAAACTTCAAATCCAGCGACTACTATACTAAAGCACCATCACAGATGACTCCTGCACAAAATATTACAGCCATTAAGTCATCTCATTATGCTAAAAGAAGTTGATGATCCTAAACTTATTTCTATTTGTTAATATTACAAGATTTTAACACTTGTTAATAAAAATATTTTTTTTTTTTTTTTTTTTACATTTAAAATTGAATTAACTTCACATATTATATCAGATATATGTGTCTACATTCAACATGTCTCTCTTTAATTTTCAGAATTTTATTCTAAACAACAAAATTAGCATGTGGTCTTACACTTTTTAAATCGTTGTATAGTATAAGGACACTACATAATAAGTTGGAATATACACAATTTTAATAATCAATGTAACCACTTTTATTTTGGAGACACACTGCCATATGATCAGAGGCGTAGCGATGGGAGGGGAGCCTCCCCCCCCCCCCCCCAATATATGTGAATTTGGGAAATTTGAGCGTAGAGTTGGGAAATTATAGATTTTTGAAACACTTCTTTTTTTTTTTTTTTTAAATAAAAAGTAAAAAAAAGAATTTTTTATTGTTTTACTAACTACCTTTCTGAGTTCGGTAATAGTTAAATAGTTAAACTTTCAAAAGAAGTACAAAAAGCAGCCAGACTTAATTTCTCATTATGTTTCTCCGTGCTACGAAAATATCACGGAAATATCATGCATCTACCAGACCTGAAATTCTCACTGTTGTCCATCAACAGTGTCTCTAATACATTTCCTCCAAAACTCTGTTCCCTTCTCAAAAATCTAAAAATATGAGACTATTTTCATATGAAGTGCGATTATGACTCGTACACAACTGAAGACAAAAACTTTCATTAAATGAACTAATAATTATAATTTTTATGTTTTTTGTTTGAGCATTTTTTTCTTTGGAAAGTTTTTTTTTTGCGTATAAATATCATTATCATTAAACACATATTGAACATATAATTTTAGTTGAAAAAATAGAACAATTTGTTTCACGTTGGAAAATTTCTGAATTATAAGTTGGGAAATTTTTGAACTCACTCCCCCCCCCCCCACCCCCCCCACCCCACCCCGAAAAAATTTTGTAGCTACACCCCTGCATATGATTCAGCATGTTTTTAGCCAGTTTTGCCAGTTATTGTGGATCGTGGAAGGGTCGGTCAGATCTTCAAAAATGAATTTTTAATTTTGTCTCGTGCTATAATACAATAAAAATAATATGTTACAAATTTAAAGTAAAATATCATGAAAAGGTAAATCTTAAATTGCATTGACTTTCAAACTGTGGTTTTTCCCAATACATTCATTTATAAAATTATATTTTCCTTGTTCCGTGAAAAGTTTTGATAACGACACTATCACATTAATAATACATACCATTTACTACACTCGTTTGTATGCTTTGTACCAAAGGTAATTTTCTTTAGGATAGATTATACAAAAGCACTTATATACCTCCAAATTAGGTGGGTCGCGAAAACATTTGGAATTTTAAAATGCATCGCGTAACGATAAAGTTTGGGAATCGTTGTTTTAAACTTCTATATTATAAAGAACGAACGTATCCCGTGCGTAACGCTGACGTCATTTTGACGGTGGCAACAGCAGAAGATTAAATTTAACTTTTATTAAATTTTTTTTTTAAATTTCCTAAATGTAGCACATTTTCAATTTATACACCGTCGAATAGAAAAAAAAGTACTTTGAAATGCAATTTGTTTGAAAACTATGTCGCAATTTGTTTGAAAACTGTATTGCGATTTAGGGGAGACCGGGGGAATGGCGACACCTTAAGGGAATTTAAATTTTTTCACCTTAAAAAAATGTTTATTTTTTAATAGTAAAAATTCTAAAATTGAATCATGATCTTTAGTATCTGTATAAATTTAACCGTAATCGTAAATGTAAAGTAAGCACACATAAAAAAATATTTTTTAAACCTCTGTACAGTGGCGGGATTACCCAGGATACTGGGGTAATTCCGCCACTGTATCGGGTTAATGACGCCACTCTTTAATGACCTAGTAAATACATAAAATGGATACTGAGAAACACATAACCTACTTAAAATATTTAGAAAGCAATAATTTATCAAAATAATAAATAATTACAATCTTCCTTAAGCTATATTTATTAATGTGCTAAGCTTACAATTTAACTCAAATTGGAAAAATCACCTTTTGCCATGATGGCGGCATTACCCCGAGAGAACATTATAGCGGAAATCCCGCAGCAAAGCCGAAAGAAGAACCGAACTTGTTCAACAAATTGCATCAAAATGTCGGCAAATGTAGATTACCGGTAATATTATCTTAAGTACCTAATGTTACAATAAAAGGTGTTTACCTCTACTCACATGAAGCTCCAAAATAAAAAGCAACTACATGAAAACTAAATTTTTCACTAGAACAAGCGAACGGCGTACTACAAAATCATTCTCACTCTAGGCACCGTTTCTATTGTTTACCGCTATATAGTGAAGGCGCATTCACTATCTCAAACTGCCGTTAGTTTTTAAACTAGGCGGGGTGGCGGCATAACCCCGAATGGCGCCATTCCCCCGGTCTCCCCTACTCCATTTTTATTGTTTCTAAAATAATTTTAAAGCATGATTTTTTTTCAAATCTATCTCTATCGCGTGATGATGATTACCAAAGAAAAATCCATTTTCACTTAAATTAACATAGCTCAGCATTTGCTTCCAGCTTATAACGAAAGCATAACGAAAGTAAAACATTTCTCAATCGATAAATGAAGCAATAAAATATAAATAAAACGCAAATTTAAGACATGTAATCGAATTTAGCGCTTAAACCACTGAAATGAACAGAATCAAAAAGGCTGATTGTAAATAGCCATTTCATGGCGATTTCTTTGGCTGTTAGCTCCTGACATGCGGCTAACATGAAAATATCGCTTTTAATGCGTTTCAAAACTTTATTTGAACGCATTATTGCTATTTTTCATATGAATATGATTTTTAGTAGTGTTAGTGGGCATTCTAAAAAATATATGAGGCATTCTCATAGTCTTTTGACTTTTCTATATTTTTCTGTCCCTGAATAATAATTTTTATTTTAGTACATATTCTTGGTTTTTATTTCTTATACTGGAAAACATCCCACTGCATGACTGCATAACAATAATAACGAGGTATATATGTTTTGAACGATGTTGGGGGTCCAAATATAGCACGAAATTCCTATACCGTTCCGATGCGTTAATACGGATTAGGTTCCCTTAGAAAGACCCCCACGGAGGGCACTCCCCCCGGGCCCATATCCCTCGTGTAGATAATTGGCCGTCAAAAATCAACACAACACCCCCTATACCGTTCCATGTCCCTGATGCTGATTTTTGAGTTTGGAGCTGTCTGTCTGTATAAAATTGTTTCAATAAAAGTAATTCGGTGTAATTTTTTCCAAAATTGGGACTACTGTTTTATATAAATAAGTAGCAAAAAATTAACCTGCACTCATTTTTACGGCTTTATTATTTTTTTGAACTCTGTCCCTGGGATTTAGATTCCTTACCGACCCTCTTGCTAAAATTATACAGAAAATCATGTGTGCAGCCACAGAATTTACTAAATATACAGAATACTAAGCAAATTCATTCAAAGTAAAAAATTAGAAGAAAATAGAAAGTTATAGTGTTAAAATGATAAGGAAAATTAATCTCGCAAGTTTAACTTAAACCTCAGTTAAATAAAAAGGTTTTCGCTGCTGACCATTTTTTCTTTATTTTGAATCATGAAGGCATTCGTCTATAAGTTTAAAATGTTATTTTAATAAGTTTAATTTCACCGGATTTTTTATCCTGAAAAGTCAAAAGATTGTGATAATGCCTCATATATTAAATGTAAAACATCTGTTAGAGTTACCAATAATAAAAAAAGAACACAAAATAGTAGACCTGCGCGAGGTTTTCTCGCCATAATCTTTGAGATTATTCGCTGATGCGTTTTTCATTAATTGCATTAAAAAAAAAAAAAATCAAACAACGTTTTTTAACGAAATTTAAGTATACTACCTCAAAAACCGTTTGCAGAACCGTTCGAAAAACACCTCATTCATCGTTGTGTCTTTAGTATGTGCTGAGAAAAGAGAATCTTAACATGAAAAATAATATACATGGTGGTTTTTACCTATATTCTGTGACACGGGAAGTCCAGGTTTATCCCCTTCTTTGTTATAAAACACACTTTTTTTTTGCATTATTACTGTTTTTTGAATACAGTGAAACCTCCCTGTGCGACCACCTCCCTGAACGGCCATTTTTTCATGGAACGAAATTTATTCCCATAGGCTCAATACTAATTTTACCTCCATTCAGAGACTATCCCAGTTGAACTCCCCCCATGAGCGTCCAATTTCTTTGAAGAAAATGAAACTATTTTCGTTTTTTCCTGGTCGCTTGAAGGAGGTTTTATTAGAAATATAATTCCGGAGAGCGCATTATTCATCAAACTTCTAAACTAAGTTTAAAAATTTTTTAAATTATTATTCCGGTAACTTTTAAGTGTTTAGCCCCTTTGTGCCTTTTTAGGCAATGAATGTAACTCTGATGACAAATTAAGAATGACGGTCAATAAACTCCCCTGCCCTATTCTGTCAGGAAACTCTCAAAGAAATAGATAAATTAATGAAATCGTCATTATTTGTTCCCTTTCAAAAAAATTGCATTTATTTACTGAACTTCGAAAGGACTTGGAAATAAAAGTTATAAAAGATAAAACCGTAAAATCAAAGCAAACGTCAATGTATTCATTTTTTAAACTCAGCAGTAATTAACTTATGTAATTAACTTTTGTTTTGATACTTAAATTTTCATATTTTTTCCTAGTGTGAAAAATAAATTTTAGTAACATTAATTGTTACCTTTTTTTCAACAATTAGAATTTAGATTTAAACACGACCTTCATTAAAAGACCACCTCTCGGAGTGACCAATTTTTATTGTAACGGAACGTGGGGGTGTTTAGGGAGGTTTTACTAATACAAAGAAATTCTTAATAATGTAAAAGAATCAGCGGTAGAAAATTTACAGCGGTCACAATTGCACCATTCGATAACCTTGCCGAGCAGTCTTAAGACATTCATTGAAAACGATTGACTTTTGGAGCGCTTTACACATTAACATTTCATTACTACTTATTTTATCAAATATGTTCAATTGTAGGAAGATATACACAATCATGAGATTGTAAAATTGCTTAAAAACTAAAATGTAATATTGGTTATATAGCAAAATCATCACTTGAATACGTGTTGCAGAAAAATACAGTATTTCCGTGAGAATAACTTTAAGAGGTTGAAAGAAAAAAAGTGTTATTTTCAGTTTTTATCTGCTAAAATAATAAATAATAAAAAAAATCAAACAAACATAATTTTTTTTTCATTTAGGGATCCGGATTCCGCTGCGAAAGCTGAAAAGACGCTACACGCGTGGGAAAAACAACAACAACAACAACAACAAAAAAACAAAATGATTTTTTTCTCTATTTCAATTTTCACCTAATTAATTTCTTGGATGCATATTTATCTCGGTTTCTCTTCGGTTTACCTCATAATTAAGACTTTTCCAACAATTATCCCATTTTGGGCTGCAAAACAGGCCCTCCCACGCATCCTCTGAGAGCGCGGAAGCATTCTCTGACAACAGACAGTCAAACGCATGAATCTTTCAAATCGGTGTTACGCAATGTATGCATGACTTGACCGAATTGCAAATACAAGCCATATCGGGAAAATGGAACAGGCAAGGACGGGAAGAAACCGTCTGAATCATTCAGATTTACGTGACGTTATTATTTGTTGTAGGAGAAAATGAATTATGTACGTGGATATTTTTCTTCTTCCACATCTGATTTTGTTTAGATATCAGCTTTGGCATTTTCAGAAATCATAATCTTTTCCAGTGGTCGTGGGTGGCAGAAAAAGGGAGACAAGGGAGAGACGTTGCTCCTCCTTGGAGTTTAAAATTAAATTAGCTAAACTTCCTTCATCTCGGATTTTAAAAGAAAATGCGACAAAATTTATTTTTTCCGAGTGATTTTAAATAATTAAACACTGAGATAAAAAGAAACTAAATTTATTCTGCCGAGGGGCTCCGCTCCCTCCAAAGTCTCATGCGGAGGACGGTTTTCAGTTCTGTTTTTCCTTTTAAGTTCACGCGTTTAAAATTGATCTTAAACAGGGGGTTCCGTAAGGCTCTGCCCTCTCGTCAAAAGAAAGAAACAATTGTTTGAATTTCTTATTAAAAAAATCGGTAGAAGTATATATTTTAGATTTTTAATACCATTTCTTATTTGTTAAATTTCTATATTGCTTTCTATGCTTAAGTTTTTATTTTAGGTTTATAAACTATCTTGCTCGGGAGGGGTGGGTGGAGGATTTGGCGAAACATCATTACATCATTCTTTTCCTAATTTAATGTCTATATTCTTCATTTAGATACATACGGTCTAGGCTGCAAACCATAGGTACATCTTAAAAAATATTGCCCCTCCCTAGATTTTGCTCTGCTGGTGCTCATGCTAGTAGTGTACCAGGGCTGTAGTGAGGGTATAAGGTGGAACGCAATGAATACTCGTATATATCTTCTGGCTTTTTAAACTCCATATATCACCTACTTCTCAAGTAAAAATATAAAATTTTCTTTTCAGAAAACAATAATTGCCAAGATGAAAGTAATGCTTTCTAGAAAAACATGTAGACAGCACATGCGTGCTCACACCTTTTAAATAGACGTGCGGAAGATAAAATTATAAAAGAATATATCTCCCTTTCAGCACTGCGGAAGGAGTCCTTCCATAAACTTATCATGAATTATCCCTCTGTTCAGAGCCTGATTATGGCACAGGCCAACTGGGCCACGGCCTTGGACCCGCTGCGGACGGTGGTTCCAGAATGAGTAAAATGTTTTCGAAATTTTTTTTCAAAAATGCAGTTTTATTTGCAAAGGTTTGCTCAAAAATCAAAAAAAATTTTGGTTAACTGGCATCTGTCTGGTAATATCTAGTGATAAAAACCATAAGTAATTGGGACAGACATAGGTAACTGGGGAATTGTAAGCAGTCTCACTCCCTACCTACTGCACTGTTTTTCTGTTAGTATTGCGCACCTGTTCCAACATTATCTAGCTGCTACTTTGGTTTGAGGAGAACCCCCCCCCCCCCCAAAGGTGATGGTCCTTGGGACCCAAACAACCATATTCGGGCTCTGCCTCATTTGAAAAGATTTATGAAGGAACAAATCCTTTATATCCCGAAAAATTGATCACATTCATAAATCGCCATCAAGGGGTGACACCCCTTAGACGCCCTGTCATTAAAACAATAGTTTATTAGACAGCACATTCACGTAAAGTTATCTCTTCTCTCTATTCTAAAAAAAAGTAACTACCGCTGTCACCGCCGCCGCCGGTTTTGAATTTTTTGTGACCGGAGGTCTTTCTTCGTTAATATTAAGAAAAATAATGCATACAAAAATATGAAAATCGGTAGTATTATACAGAAATGTTTGATAAACACGCTGATATAGACAGTTTTCAAATCGAAGAATTATTTTAAGAGATATTTAATGCTAAAGTTGGACAAAATCGTCCCACTAAAAAAGTTTTATAGGAGCAAAAACTATACATCGGAATTTAATAATTTTTAGATAATTTTATACGTTATAATTTCCTGGTGTGCAGAATTCATTAATTTTTTTAATTTGACTCATTTTTCGAGGTTTCATTTCTATTTTAAATTCAAATTTTCAGCATTTCGAGAGATATTTTTTTACTTATTTTGGAAAATTGTACTAATTTAACCTGTTTCCAACTATATAAACAACGGAAACAATAATGATTGCTTCAAATTAAAAATTTATTTACACGTGACTATTATAAACAGGAAAGATACTTTCAAATTAAAATTAAATAATTGCGTATAAAAAGCAGGAGCTTATTGAAAATTACTTCATAAAAAGTATACACGTGAATTTTAATAGAGGAAGGATATTGTAAAATAATAAATTCATTAAGATGCGTTAGAAGTCTTAAATAGGAGAAATTACGTCATATTTACGTCACATTACAGTTATTACATAAAATGAACACAAAATATTGCAAAACCGTTTAAATTTAGAAATTGCGCTAGACATTTATTTGATATTTTGCGAGGATCTTTTCAACTATTTTTGTTAGGAAAGCGCAAATAATATTTCATTTCTAACAAAAGTATTTTCACGTGAATATTTAAATGAGAAAGAATAGCTTGGTCAAAATTAAGTCAGATTAAAAACGATTAATTTAAAATGTCTCATTTAAAAGAACTTTCTTTTCGCTTTGATAAAAAATACCAGGAGACAAAGACTGTTTACTTAATTCCTTTTATATTAGCTTATTTTGAAATGTTGTTACACGTGTCTACGTCATCAAGTTATTTTTATTTCGACCTTTTATTTGTATTTTTATTAATGTTGTACTAATTTATTTGTTCTTTCGTTATTTAAAATAAAAAATACGTCAATTTGTATAATTTGGCGAGTGGTTTGGCGATTTATATAATTTGGCGAAATTGGTCGACGGGATAATCAAGTAGTACCGCAGTGGATTTGGCGTTAAAATTCCCCAATCAAAGAGAAATGGATAGAAATCCGTTTATAGGGAGATCGCCACTGTTTTTTAAATTATAATACAATCTTTCGAAATCTTTTTAAAGTCGACCAAATTAGCGTGCATTTAGAGTCTGCGGTGTCTGAACGGGGGTTTGCGAGCGTAGCTCGTATGGGGCCGAGCCCCCTAGTATAGTACAAAATAGATTTCAAGATTTTCTAAGCTTTAGATAAGTAATACAGCTTCTGCAGTTTAATTTAATAGAGAGCCATTTTCAGTATTCTCTTATTAGTCCAGGCAATAGAGACCGTAAAGGGACTCTACCTAGCAAAATTAATGGTAGTACTGGAAATCGACTTTCTAGATGTTTTTTGGGTCGCTGAATCCGAATTTGTAACTTCCCACCAAAATTTCCCCCGGCAACCCCCCCCCCCAAATTTTGGTAAAAAGCCCCCCCAAAAAAGGTTTTATTTAAAAAATTCCATTTTTTTTATTGTTTTAGGGGAAAAGTATCTAGAAATTCAGAAAGTAGACAAAATTTGCAACAAATTAGATATATGACATTATGACTTACAATGAAGGGGAAGGGGGAATCTGCCTTGGAACATGCGCCGCAGTGCTGCGTGGACTAAGTTGCGCAATTCCACTTAACCACTCATACGTTTACATTAGCCCTCCCATCTTCCCTCCAAACTTTCTCTATAAGGTTTACTTTAAGTTTTTTGGGTCGCTGAATCCGGATTTTTAACCTACCCCCAAAATTCCCCCCCCCCCGACAACCCCCCAAATAGTTGTTTTTAACTTAAATTTTTTATTGTTTTAGGGGAAAAGCATTACGAAATTCAGAAACTAGACAAAATTTTCAACAAATAGGATATATGACATTATGACGTAGGATAAACGGGAAGAGAGGGGGCTGCCTCGGAACATTCCCCGCGCGCTTTTCTCAAAAACCAAATTTTTTCAAAAAATCAATTTTTTGGGAGGTTGCCGGGTGAAATTTTGGTGAGAAGTTACAAATTCGGATTCAGCGACCCAAAAAACATCTAGAAAGCCGATTTCTAGTACTACCATTAATTTTGCCAGATAAAATCCCCTATTTCCTGGACTTCATCATTTAGTGCATGTAGCGCAGCAGTGCATGTTCCGAGACAGCTTTCCCCCTCCCTGTTCATCCTAATTCATAATGTCATATATCCTATTTGTTGCACAATCGCGCCCGTCGGCCTAATCGTTCGGAGTTTTCGTGGTTTTCTTCGAACCTTGGTTCTCCAAGCGTTAATACGGGTTAGGTTCCCTTAGAAAGACCTCCACGGAAGGCACTCCCCCCTTAGGGCCTATATCCCACGTGCAGATAATTGGCCGACATAAATACAAACAAACAAACCTATTTGTTGCAAATTTTGTCGTTTCTGAATTTCGTAATGCTTTTCCCCTAAAACAATAAGAAATTTAAGATAAAAATAACTATTGGGGGAGGGGGGGTTCGGGGGGGGCATTTTTGGGGGAAAGTTAAAAATTCGGATTCAGCGACCCAAAAATCTTAAAGTAAACCTTATAGAGAAAGTTCGGAGGGGAGATGGGAGGGCGAATGTAAACGTGTGAGTGGTTAAATGGAATTGCGCAACTTAGTTTACGCAGCACCGCGCGCATGTTCCGAGGCAGATCCCCCCTTCCCCTTCATCCTAAATCATAATGTCATATATCTAATTTGTTGGAAATTTTGTCTACTTTCTGAATTTCTAGATACTTTTTTTCTAAAACAATAAAAAATTGATTTTTTTAATAAAAACCTTTTTTCGGGGACTTTTTACCAAAATTTGGGGAGGTTGCCGGGAGAAATTTTGGTGGAAAGTTACAAATTCGGATTCAGCGACCCAAAAAACATCTATAAAGCCGATTTCCAGTACTACCATTAATTTTGCTAGGTAAAATTCCCTATTGCCTGGACTATATAGAGCTAAGAACATTCTTTACCATGAAATTTACGTTAATTTAACAAGATACTTACATTTAAATACAATACTATCATCATAAAATGCACATAAAGGATTTTAAAATCATAACATTTTAATATAAAAGTTCTATCTTATGTTTATTCAATGACAATACTCAAACCAAAATAAATAAATAAATAAATAAATAAACTAGTCGTTGGGGGCCACCGTAATACTTACCCATCATGGATATACATAATATAAAATATGAAAATAAAACATGTGATACATGCTAAGCATTGCATCATGTTACTTTATTCATAATTTAATTTACTTGGACTCCCTTAAATATAATTAATATAATCCCTTAAGCTAATATTACTTTTTGTTGCATTAAAATATCTCAATTTGTTGATTTTCTGTAAGCAAGTAAACACTAGGTTTACAATGGAAGTCTATGGGAGTTTGGCGAAGTATTAGAGATACTGCCAATTTGGCTTCACTTTTGGCGACTAATTTTGGTCACCAAATTTGGCGCCATATCGCCGAGTTGGCGACAAACTTGGCGGCATTTGGCGACAGAACAGGGTCCTTCCTATGGTAACCACCCTTATAGGTAGGGAGATGCATTAAATGCTTGACGATAAGCCATTTACGATAAGCCATTATTGTCATTTAATCTTATAGTTTGGCGATAGTTTTTTGGTCGGCGGGATAATCGAGTAGTACCGAATTGAGTAAAAGAAACATCCTTATAACTCGAAAAATTATAATCATATTAACTAACAGCTTACTGCGTTGGATTAAGCGTCTCATTTCCAATTAAAATATATCTTTGAATTGAAATTTGAATGAAATACAGGGTCATGAAAAATCGAAAAGGGTGAAAAATATGATTATAAATATCTCGGCAACTAATTATCCGACTATTCATTCTTGATCCAAAATTTCTGCTTTTTTATTGTCTTTTATATTCATTCCTTCAAATAAACAATTTCGAAGATTTTTGTATACCTTTTATCAGAAGGAATATTTCGAGAGTCCGAAAAAAATAGTTCCGGATAATCAAGGTTACTGATATTCAATAGGCTTCTTACCATTGTTACTTCCTAAGTACACACCGAATTTCAAGTCTCTATCTCAAATTGTTCGGGAGATAGAGCGTTTAAAGACACACGCACACCCAGATGGACGGCAATTTTTTTTTTTCTTCTAAAAATATGTTTTTCGGAATCTCCAGTGTCTGAAACGTGTAAATCCCTCAAAATTTTTTTTTCGATTTTTAAAACGATTACAAGACTTACCCTATACTACGTATGATGGGTAAGTAAAAGGGCTCGCAGCGCCAAAGTTAGGCAAATGCAAAGCCTCACCAATCTGAGCCAAGGCGATATGTCGAAGCATCCTAAAATTTAAGGCTTTAACTGGATTTCTTTTCTTTCCCTTTTTTTAAGGTATTTATTCGCAACTATTTATTTACACTAATTTAGTAAAATTGTATATATATTTTTTTGAATTGATGTATTAAAAAATAACGTCTTAACAGTTGGCTGGAGCGTTTCGAAAAAAGAGATTTAAGTGATGGATACCATAACTCATTGTAGGCTTGATCTAGAACAATGAAACAACAACAACAACAACAAAAATAGCATTTTTAGTCCAAAAACTAGAGAAATGCGAAACAGTTTTAAAATAAGCATATTTTTAGTAAAATGGCATCGATTCAAAGTCGAATGTAAAATTTCAGCTAAAAATTCGTTATTAGAAGTTTTACATTTTACACTACAAAAAATGTAACGATTTTAAAAAAAAAGATTTAAGTTGATTGATCAAAAATGTGCGGGGCTACAATTCCATCGATTTTTAAAATATTGTTCAGTGAAACAAGCTTTTTAAATTTTCGTTCCTGCTTTGCTGCCGTGGCGCGCTGTTTTTATATAGCTCCGAAATTGCCCTTTTATAACTAAGAAGATATGATTTTCGTGTGTATAAAAGTACTTTAAGCTATTTTTATATTTATTTATTTATTTATTTATTTTTAATTTTTCACTGGTCAGTGTTGTGTTACCTCTTAATGGTTCTCATGGTATATATTTTTTTCAAATTTATTAAATAAATAATAATAATAATAAAAAAAAAAACAGAAAAGAAAAATCATGCGTAAAGCATAGTTCAAGAAACACTTTCCAACACATTCAGAATAATGCATCAAAACTTCACCGGTTAATAAGTTGAAATAGGATGCCTAATTGAACAATTTGGAAAACGCATAACGCATTTGAAAACACAGCTTCAGCAATTCCCATCTAATATCGGAAAATTATCCAAATTCTTTTGTGCAGCCCTGTATATGAGAAATAGATTTATATCTGTAAACTACATGCATGCAAAAATTTAGTTCAATTAGAAAATACACCACAGTTTAAAATTCCCCTTCAGAAATTGCCGCAAATAAGGAGAAATGTTCGTGAATTCTTTTGTGCAGCCCTGTATACAAGCTACAGAATTTTCACACAACGAGCAACATGCAAAAAATTAGTTAAATTTTAAAAGAATACCTAAATTGAGAACGCACTTCCAGCAATTGTTGCTCAAAGACAGTACTGTAACCGAATACTTTTTGTGTGTCCTTGTAAATGAACGATAAATGCTATTATATACCCAATTCTATAATAAGTGTCTTGTAATGAACTTTAGAAATTTGTATCAATTTCAATGCATTTGAAATAACGTAATGTCATTAAAATACACTGCAAATGAATTTGCCCCATTGACCATATTGTAACGGAATTCTTTTGATTGCTCCTGTAAATAAACTATTACTGCTACACACTTCATTTTCAATACCGAACATGCCATGGTAAGCATCAATTACATGAAAATCCGAGTACATTTACAAGAGTTAGAGAGTGGACAGACGGGCAAACAAACCGAATTCATAAGCACTTTTTAACTATGTTGGAAAGCATAAAAAAGACCGTCTCTAAAAATATTAGACTACATAAAATCTCCGTCGTCAAAATGGAATTTAAATGTGCAAAATATGACTAATGACCGCTAGTATCCATAATCACGGGAGGGACTGGTGCAGTGGTCAACTACCCTCCCATAGGAATAGTCTGGCTAAGTCACTGCCTATAGTCATATTGTTTATACAGTTATCCGTTTATGCAAGTATACCGAGCAAATAGTTATCGGTTATCTTCTGGTCTTTTATGACTACAATACTGGGAGTAACATTTTCGCTAGAGTATCAAGAGCAAAATCAATTCTACAAGCGACTTATGTTGCCTGATCTAGACTGCGTGCTTACACAAGAAAACTGCCTTCGTGTTGTAATAATTAATGTGAATAAACTTTGTTAGTGCTGTTTTATTAAGGAGTACTTTGCAAATTATTTTCTTGTAAGAAGCAGGTTAATTTTATTTTATATAAGACAAAAATAGTAGCACAAATAATATTACCCATATTTTAAAGCACATTTTCCAATTTTATCATAATTGCTGAAATGATGCTAGAACAAAAACATTGATACCCTTTATAAAAAAAGAAAGAAAAAATCATGCGTCAAGCATAGATTATGAAACACTTTCCAACTCATTCGGAATAATGTAACAAAACTTCACCATTTAATAAGCTGAAAGAAATTGGACCATTTGGAAACGCATAATACATCTAGGAAAATAATTTCAGCAATTCCCATCTACAATCGGAAAATTATTCGAATTCTTTCTGCAGCCTTGTATATGATATATAGATTTGTATCTATAAACTACATGCATGCAAAAATTTAGTTCAGTTAGAAAATACATACCACAGTTGAAAATTCCCCTTCAGCAATTTCCACTAATAAGGAGAATTGTACGTGAATTTTTTTGCGCAACCCTGTAAACAAGATATAGAATTTATACACAACGAGTAACATGCAAAAGATTAGTTAAATTTAAATGCGCATACCGAATTTGAAAACGCACTTCCAGCAATTATTGCTCAAAGACAGTACTGAACCGATTTCTTTTGTGTGCATTTGTTAATGGACGATAAATGCTATGAATGCCCTGCTCTATAGTAATAATCTTGTAGTGAAATTCAGTGATTTATAGCAATTTCAATACATTTCAAATAGCGTATTGTCATTAAAATACACTGCAAACGATTTTTCCTCATTGACCATAATGTAACGGAATTCTTTTGAGTGCCCCTGTAAATGAACGATTAATGCTACACACTTCATATTTAATACCGAACATACCAGGGTGGACATCATTAACATATATCAATTGCATGACAATCCAAGTCTATTTACGCGAGTTATAGCTTGGACAGACAGACGACCAGGCCAGACAAACCGGATTCAAAAACACTTTTCATAAACACTATGTAAGGAAAGTGTTAATAACAAAGACTTGGATCTAATCTAGATGTACACAGGCAATATATATTTGGATTTTGTCTGTAATTTTCATAATATAATTTTGCTGTAATGAGTTTTTTTTTTAAATAATAAATGTCAGTGACCCGGAGCTGAACAATTTTTGATGCTCCAGCTCCAGCTCCGCTCCTAGAGAAAATACTGTGGCTCCAGCTCCGGCTCTGGCTCCAACTCGGCTCCGACTTCGCGATTTTGAGTTGCAGATTTTAATTTACACGTTTAATTTTTTGCTCACAAATACTTTCTACCTTCATTAAAGATCTGACAAAATGCATTTTTCTTCTCATCAAACTTCAAATGCTTGTTCAGAAAGTATGACATCTTTTAGCATTTGCTTTTAAAATAGAAAGTTTGGTGGAATTTTAAACACAAAAATCTTAAATTTCTTCTACACTTTTCAAACAGCCAAAGTTGTACAACTACACATGTAAACAACAGGCGGCCATATTGGTTTTCGAATAGTGTTGTCACTTAGTTCAAGTAGAAAGTAGAAGTAAAGTAGTGTTACCATGTTTTGAGAAGGTTTCCTTCTCTAATAATAATAATAATAAAAACCTAAAAAATGATGTAATTAAAATACTGAATAATGATGTAATTAAAATATTTTAAGCCTAGAAATTTAAACTGGAAAAAAAAAAAGATTTCAAAGAATATTAAAAACTAAAGGAGCCCTGGAGCTGGGGAAAATTTAGAGCTCCAGCTCCGGCTCCAGCTCCAGGGAAAACACAGCTCCGGAGCGCTCCGGCTCCGGGCTCCAGCTCCAGCTCCGGGTCCCTGATAAATGTATATCTATAACTTCTAATTTATCTTTTACCTTACTAAGAGGGCTTTGCCCCCCTGCTCGCTACGCTCACCAACCCCAGACATAATTGTTTCGTGCTTCCATTCTTGATCACTTCGCGATTCCTTATTTTCTATGCATTCAATTTTTAGATTCCACTTGATAAAAACGCGATCCTCTCCAACTCCTGACAATTTATTTCCTTATCTCCAAGCCCGTAATCCTTAGAGCTTACAGAGTTTCATAATTATAAGAATTATTAAATATAAAATCATTAAAAAAGGTAAAATTTACAATTTATTTGAAGAATTACAAATTTATTAAAGTTATTTGATCCCCCCCCCCCCTTATCTTATTAATGAAGTTTCTAATTTGTAGTTACAGTAAATAATCTTATATAAATCTCCTCTCCTCTGAAATTTCACTTCGCCGCCTTTTCTCCGCCGACATACATGTGTAAAATTATATATATAGTGTTACAAATATTGTAAATAGTATTGTTTGTGCTTAAAAGTAAAGTAAATAGTTCAATTAAGCTCTATTCATAAGCTAATATTAGTTTTTGTTGCATTGAAATATCTCAGTTTGTTGATTTTTTGCACGCAAGCAAACCATATTGGATTTCAATGGGAGTCTATGGAAATTTGGCGAAATACTCGAAATAGCGCCAAGTTGGCATAACTTTTGGCGACTAATTTTGGGTCGCCAAATTTGGCGATATATCACCAATTTGGCAACAAACTTGGCGGCGTTTGGCGTCAGAGCCGGGTTTCCCCCCCTTGGTAACCTACATTATAGCGTCAGAAAGTTCTGACCAATCAGGTGCGTTTCGCGGTATCTACGCAGATTTCCATTGGTCCATTTCCAAAGCGTTACTTTTTTTTATATAGAGAAGGATTATTTAACTCTTAAGGAGGAGTTTTGCAGATGTGACTGGCACCCTTCCTATGCTCTTCTTGTTCTATGTGCTGAAGCAGAATCTTGTTAGAGAGGCCCTTTTTAACACTTTTCATCATAATTGAAATATGTTTATGACTTCGGTTTGTCTGCCGTCTATCTGTCAGTCCGTCCGTGCTCTAACTCTCGTAAATATATTTGGATTACCATGTAATTGACTTATGTTATTGAGGTTTACCATGGTATGTTCGGTATTGAAAATGAAGTGTGTAACATCTATATAACAAAAACTTAAGTCATGTTTCTGTCATCAACGGTTCCGGGATGACCGCTTCACTTTTTATATGTCAGGAACCATTTTGCTGCTTTAAAGTTAGCGAGGTGCAGGTGATAAGCCGCCAAATATTGTTCTATCGCCATCACTTGATCTATATTTTAATAGTCTAAGTCATGTGGCTGTCATAAACAATTACTTCGCTTTGCATATGCAAGGTTTCTATTTTGATTAATACATCAAAATCATTTTTACGAATAAAACTACATACAAATTGCCCTGACCGCAAAGAATTCTTGGTACTTTTATGTTAGCCGGGTGCAAATCTCGCCAATAGCATTTTTTAACTCACCAGTTAGTATTTTCTTTTATTTTTCGCGTGGTAAATTAAAGCAATGCTTTGAAGTTGAAATTAAATGCCATAGTTTGGGGCATTATTTAATATTTCTCTTTTCGTTTCGTTTAAACAAAAAGAAAGAAAGAAGTGAAAGCCATGAATTTTAAATGTTTCAGTTTTAAATTAAAGTTTTGTATTTTAAATGAAATGAGCGAAAGGTTTAAGTTAGGACATTTTAAGTAAAATTAATGAAATACGAAAAAAAAACTTTAAAAATTTTAAACTTTATAAACTTTATTGTTGCCAAAAAAAAAAAAAAAAAAAAGGAGTAACAATTTCTCCCAAAGAGTTAATTTTAATTTGTAAGATTTTCACGCGCAAAAGGAAAATGGAATAAGCAAATTACAAATAATAAAAAAGATAAATAGGACAAGAATGAATACATATAAACATTGGAAGTGGCTATTCGTCCGATCAATCGGACTTTTAGCTATTTAGGCAGAAAGTCCGACCATCGTTTGCGCATGCGTGCAGGTTTGTTTACAGCTTTTCCAGCTGAAATATTTCAAGTTAGCGGAGCGCTGATAATAGCAATTGCATGCTTAATTAACAATTGTATTTATGTATTAATACAGCTCTTTTGGTTTGTCTGAGTAAACATGAAAGAAACCTTTTTTATAATAGGTTTTTAAATAAATTATTATTGTATTTTTATGAGGCAAATTTCCTTGAATAGTTCAAGAAAAATTTCTCTTTATTTTTATGCGTATAGGCTATGCATCATTATTTATTTGACCTTCGTTTTCTCTATACATTTTTAAAAATTTCTTAATTTTTATTCTTTTACTTAATATTTTAATAATTTACTTTACATGACTTTAATTTGCTTTACATTTATTATAATTTCGAGTGCAGTATTACATTCAAATTAGTGTTTAAAAAAGTAAACAAAACAGTGACTTGAATTTTCAAAATTCTAAAATTTGCATAATTTCTGGACCCATGATATGCCGATTTAATGGAGTCTACTGTACTTTTAAAGTTTCCATTCCCAGTTGTCTTTTGTTACAACATTTGGCTTTTAGAATGTTTTGTTTATGAAAAAACTACTATTCCTTTTCATATGAATAAATTATTGAATAATTTAATACAAAACAGTTATTTTAAATTTTAAACTAAGTTTTTTAAAAAATAACTTTAATAATAAATAAGTTTTGAACATTGAAAAAAACTTATCACTTTATTATTTTGTTAAATTACTTTATTAAAAATTTATTGTTTCATAAAAAAGTTTCTTAATCTCAAAAGTTTATTTTCATTTATTTCATTTTATCTATTCAATGTATTTTAAGTTAAATCTGCATGTCTTGTTAGCGACGGAGTGATTATTTTCATTTATTGAAAAATTATTGATGCCAAAATAACAGGAGATTCTCCACTTGAAATATATATTTATAAAATTTTATTTAAATTGTTATTTAGGTGCATTTCTTTTACAAGTATAGCTATAGATTTATCTTACTGCATAGGTCATCAGTTTAAATGTATTAAATTAAAAATTTTACTTTTTTTTTTTCAATAGCATTTACTTATTATTCTTATTATTTTTGAAAATAGAATTCATTATCAAAAAATAAAATGCTTTCTGTGGAAGGTTCTTTGTGTTTGAGTGCATAATAAAGTTTCAGACGGATCATGAATTCAATAATTTCAGTGGTCAAAATAATATGTTAGAAGTAATGAGAAACTATATGAATTTAAATTTCAGTAAGATTATAAAAGACCAAAATTCTGTAAATTTGTGTTTAATCATCAGTTTTATTATTTTAAAGGTACTTTTCGGTTAGCCGGGCGCTATATATATACACACATATATATGTATGCATAACACTGGTGCCTGGCTAACCGAAAAATACCTTTTTTAAAAGTAAAACAAAAAATAATTACTCATTGGGTAAAATTAATTTGTACAATTTGAAACAAAAAAAGACTACGTAAATTAAGTAATACTGCTCATTTTCATGGAATATGAAATGAAGCCATCTTCCCACTCCCCCCCTCTACCCGATTTTTTAAATCTTGGAAAATAATAAGATATAAATTGAAATAATAAGAGATATAGACATCGACAGAAAGAAATCAAAGGAGGGGCACGATTTTGGAACATGTTTTCCTATGACCCAACCTCCCCTGCTATTTATTAAAAATGCAAAATATCAACATGAAATAATCTAAACTACAATTTGTTTTGTCAGACTTCCTCATGCTAGACAGTTTTTAAATTTATTAAATATATATATATATATAAATTTAACAATTAAGACATATTAAATATTCAAGCATTTATATTCAAGCGTTTATATAAAATAAACTAATTGTATAATATAAAAAAATTACAAACTATTTATAATTGTTAATATTTTAATATTAGGTAATAAATAATAATTATTAAATTAACAATAAAAAATTAATAATAATAAATTAATTATTAAATTAATTATAACATAATAAATTATTAAATTAATAATAATATAATAAATTATTAAATTAATAATAATATATTACAATATAATTAATAAATAACATTAATACTATAAATATAGAAACAAATATTTAGCACACTTAATTGCTTAACGAAATATAACGTTTAAAAAAAAAAATAATTGAAGACAAATATTTATAAACCCACCACGAGATGAGACTTGGGAAACACCCTCTTTTAGATGAGTCTATTTTACGGAAGGTGTGCAAGGCGATACTGGAGGGGGAAAATGACCCCGCTGTTTCAGATTGACCATTCCCCACTAAGAGCTAGGGGTTGCAATGAAATAATTTTCGCGCCAATAACTTGCTCATTCCTTGACATAAACCTGTTTTCCCTCTCTCGATTAGCTGTGTTTTACTGTCTCTGTGTCATTTAGTTTATTTTGCCATTTTTAAACTGTTTTTTTTTTTTTTTTCAAAATATTAAACAAGTCCTCAAAAGGGAAAACAATTCATTCTAAAGTAAGAATGATTGTACATAAAGTACAGCACAAAATTAAAGAAAAGAAGTTCTGCCATTCTGAAACAGCAAGTCGCTTATAATTTTACAGCAGGAGCTCCCCCCCCCCTTTTTTTTTAAAGTGCATTTCTTAATTTAACTTATTTCATATATATATTCTTCATTTTAAAAAATACGGTCTGGGCTACGGATTTTAGATGCATCTATTTTTTAATATTTCCCTTCGTAGATTTTTTTTCTGTCCATAGAGCAAAAAATAAACGTAGAAAACATCAAAACAGGCGTTTTGAATAGAATTTTCGGACGTGACAGCACAGAAATAAAGAAAAAAAAATACTGCCATTCTGAAACAGCAAGTCGCTTATAATTTTACATCAGGACCCCCCCCCCTTCCTTTTGTCAAGTGCATTTATTAATTTAACTTATTTCATATATATATTCTTCATTTTAAAAAATGCGGTCTGGGCTACGGATTTTAGATGCATCTATTTTTTAATATTTCCCTTCGTAGATTTTTTTTCTGTCCATAGAGCAAAAAATAAACGTGTAAAACATCAAAACAGGCGTTTTGAATAGAATTTTCGGACGTGACAGCACAGAAATAAAGAAAAAAAAATACTGCCATTCTGAAACAGCAAGTCGCTTATAATTTTACACCAGGAGCTTCCACAGCCCCCCCCCCCTCATTTTTTAAAGTGCATTTCTTAATTTAACTTATTTCATATATATATTCTTCATTTTAAAAAATGCGGTCTGGGCTACGGACTTTAGATGCATCTATTTTTTAATATTTCCCTTCGTAGATTTTTTTGTTTCTGTCCATAGAGCAAAAAATAAACGTAGAAAAGATCAAAATAGGCGTTTTGAACAGAATTTACGGACGTGACAGCACAAAAATAAAGAAAAAAAATACTGCCATTCTGAAACAGCAAGTCGCTTATAATTTTACATCAGGACCCCCCCCCCCTTCCTTTTGTCAAGTGCATTTATTAATTTAACTTATTTCATATATATATTCTTCATTTTAAAAAATGCGGTCTGGGCTACGGATTTTAGATGCATCTATTTTTTAATATTTCCCTTCGTAGATTTTTTTTCTGTCCATAGAGCAAAAAATAAACGTAGAAAACATCAAAACAGGCGTTTTGAATAGAATTTTCGGACGTGACAGCACAGAAATAAAGAAAAAAAAATACTGCCATTCTGAAACAGCAAGTCGCTTATAATTTTACACCAGGAGCTTCCACAGCCCCCCCTCCTTTTTTAAAGTGCATTTCTTAATTTAACTTATTTCATATATATATTCTTCATTTTAAAAAATGCGGTCTGGGCTACGGATTTTAGATGCATCTATTTTTTAATATTTCCCTTCGTAGATTTTTTTTTTTTTCTGTCCATAGAGCAAAAAATAAACGTAGAAAAGATCAAAACAGGCGTTTTGAACAGAATTTTCGGACGTGACAGCACAGAAATAAAGAAAAAAAAAAAAAAATACTGCCATTCTGAAACAGCATGTCGCTTATAATTTTACATCAGGATCCCCCCCCCCCCTCCTTTTGTCAAGTGCATTTCTTAATTTAACTTATTTCATATAGATATTCTTCATTTTTTAAAACGGACTACAGATGCATCTATTTTTTAATTTTTCCGCTCGTAGATTTTTTTTTTTCTGTCCATCGAGCTAAAAATAAATTAAGAAAAATGTCATAGTTGGATCATTAATTTGCCTTAAAAATTTTTAGTAATTATATTATAAATTAAGCTGGTAAATTAAAAATAAAATCTTTAATTATTACTTTATTTTATTTTTTTAATTTTTCATTGACTATTGTGTTAAATTATATTTTTATTGGTTATTAAAAGTATTTAAAAATACATTAAGTTTTAAGATAATATAAGTTAAAAGTCCAAAATATGATATTATTACCTTTACTATTAGTACCTATACAAAAATACACAATTCAGTTGATTATTCTTAAAATGAAAGATGTGCTTAAATAAAGTAAATTAGTATTTCTTAAGTATTTCGCTATTACAAAAAGTCGAGATGTAATTCATTCATTAAAAAAGAAAAAATACTATTTTTTAACAAAATTTTTAATAAATTATACTTAAACAAAAATAATTAATTCTCTGTATTATCGTAATAATTAAAAAGTAACATAGTTTATATAAATGTTTAACGCTTTTATGTAATTCCCCTTTAAAGTCAATATTATATATATAAATAGCGCCAAAACCTCGCATATTTGGGAAATATGGCAACCTTTCCTTTTTCCTCTACGGCGCGGCGTAGAGAAGATAAATCCCCGCTCCGATTTGGAAGAAATGGGTTCGTCTTAGACTACGTCACGTATGATTGACAGGTCTCTTCTCGTCGTGGGTCTATAATACTAAATTAATATTTATAAATATAAATAACTTTCTTCTAAAAAGAAAATGACCTAATTTGCATAAATGCACTTAATGTGTATTGAAAATAAATAAACAATCATATTTTAAAAGGCAGAGTTATGAAAAAGCCATTTCATCCGATCATTTGCTGGCGCGCCTGCGCATACGATGGTCGGACGTTTTGCCAAAATTACTAAAAGTCCGATTGGTCGGACGAATAGCCACTTCCATAAACATTTCACACCAAATACCGCCTAAAATAATTTTTGTAGTGGTATTTTCCCAACACTACGAAGAAAGATTCCTCGATTTACACGATTTTACTTGGCCTTCCTTTTCTCATTGGTTGCGATTTCATTTTTGCAATTGTGTATATTAATTTGCACAAAATTTTACATTTTTATGACTGAGGTATATGTAAGGTCATACAAATAAGAAATTGCGTATTGTCTCCTATAAAATGTGATAAAGTGTTGGTTAACTATATATGTTTCTATTAAGAGGAGCAGAGCTGCTAAGCCTCCGGCGTTCTGGATACCAGTATTTTAATACAAAAAATGTTACTTTATTTAATTGAAACATTTGCGCGATTTAAAAGAACAACATTTTCTGTAAGATAATAGTGTTGTGCAAAAAGCCTGAGACTTGCCATGTCTGGTGGGGAGTGAAATGTTTTAAGTACAAAAAATCTTCTTAAAACACCATCAAAAATTTGTAAATGCGCTAGGCCTTTCGAAAGATCTGAGTCTTTCTTCATCAGGCGCAAAGAAGACGTCCTTCTACTATGAAAGCAGAGGCAAGACTGAAATGAGAGATAAGGGAAAGGAAACAAGCTGAAGAAACAGCCAATAGGAAGTTAGAAATCAACAGCCAATAGGAAAGTAGAAGACAACAGCCAATCACAGAAGAGAATAATTCGTTAAGAGAATTTATTCTCTTCTGTGATTGGCTGTTGTCTTCTACTTTCCTATTGGCTGTTGATTTCTAACTTCCTATTGGCTGTTTCTTCAGCTTGTTTCCTTTCCCTTATCTCTCATTTCAGTCTTGCCTCTGCTTTCATAGTAGAAGGACGTCTTCTTTGCGCCTGATGAAGAAAGACTCAGATCTTTCGAAAGGCCTAGCGCATTTACAAATTTTTGATGGTGTTTTAAGAAGATTTTTTGTACTTAGTCATTCACACCAGTTTTAACTTATTTTCTTTCAGTGAAATGTTTTATTTAATGCATTTATCTCTATTTTAATGTTACGTGAACAACGTCCCGTGTAACAGCTTGTAGAGTGTAAAATAAATTAAACTATTAAAATAATCCCTATTACGAAAAATGAAACAAAATGCCCGGCTAAGGGAAATAAAAGGTTAGTTAATCTTTTGTAATTTGACTTGAACACAGGTGTGCGTCAAATTTCAACGGTGTTTGTAACATCACGATTTTAAATTAAATGTGGATATTATTAAAAGGCTATCACAAAAAATACTTAACGGCGCCAAATCACGTTTATCTATTTAGTCAATTGGAAGTGGACACGAGGATTTATTAACCGTTAGGTTTAGTCCCCCTACTTTAGGGTGATTTTAGTAAGTTAATGCTATCGAGCACATTTTTAGATATTTAGATTAGATCTTAGATATAAATATTGCAGAATGGTAATCAAAATTATTTTTTTGGAAACAAAAATTATAAAGGCATTAGATTTCTAAATTAGATGTCTCAGTTTACATTTCCAAAAGTTCTGTATCCATTAGATACAGGTGTTTGTGGTTAGTAGGCAAGTAAATACTGCTGTATGGATATTAGGATAACGTAAAATGCTTGACAAAATTGTTGCTTATCCTTATAAATCGCAGTGTAAAAAGGAATCTAAGATATAGGATAATCATTAACTCAATCAATAGAAAATTACAAATGCAAAATAAATTACACAACGGGGAGTTCAGAGGGCGCCCCCCTGAAGAAATTTGCTTTATTGTATAAAAATTACTAGAATAAGTAGCTCTTGAGAATTTCAGAATATCATTACATAACAACGTGTTTAATTTAACGCTTCTAATGTCTGAAACCATCGAAATATTTTTTTTTTCCTTTTATAAATGTTTGTGTAATTTAAAAAGTTTAAATTTTGTTTTTGTAGAAAGATTAATATTACGCAAAGTTTGCTAAAAACAATAAGTTGTAGAGATGACGTTGAGGCTCTTGATCTGCAGATTTATTAGTTTAATGCCCGTAGAACCGCAGTGCAAGAGGCAGCCCTCACCCTCCCCATTCATCCTAATTCATAATGTCATATATCCTATTTGTTGCATATTTTGTCTAGTTTCTGAATTTCGCAATGCTTTTCCCCTAAAACAATAAAAAATTTAGGTTAAAAACAACTATTTAGGGGGGGGGGGGGGGGATTTTGGGGGAAAGTTGAAAATTCGGATTCAGTGACCCAAAAATCTTAAAGTAAACCTTATAGAGAAAGTTCGGAGGGGAAATGGGAGGGCGAATGTAAACGTGTGAGTGGTTAAGTGGAATTGCGCAACTTAGTTTACGCAGCACCGCGCGCATGTTCCGAGGCAGATCCCCCTTCCCCTTCATCCTAAGTCATAATGTCATATATCTAATTTGTTGGAAATTTTGTCTGCTTTCTGAATTTCTAGATATTTTTTCTCTAAAACAATAAAAAAATTGATTTTTTTAATAAAAACCTTTTTTTGGGGGGGGGACTTTTTACCAAAATTTGGGGAGGTTGCCGGGGGAAATTTTGGTGGGAAGTTACAAATTCGGATTCAGCGACCCAAAAAACATCTAGAAAGCCGATTTTCAGTACTACCATTAATTTTGCTAGGTAAAATTCCCTATTGCCTGGACTAGAAGGCGGATTTTGTTCAGCGTGTGTACCGTCCCTTAAATATTCGTATCAATAAATTTTCAGCTGCATTTTTCTGAGATTGAACAAGTCGAAGAAATCTTCTATAAAATACTGGTGTCAAAATTTTAGGGACCGTACTTACGTTAAAAAATATCCGCCTTCGACCGCCGCCATTTTTGTCTCAGCGCTCAGGCCTAGTAATCAGGGGGCAGTGGTCCAAGTGTGTATTTCGACAGAATTCGATTGTAGTGTCGTTTATGACGCAGTTCGATAGTGAAAATTTTGGATAATCTTTTTCTCTCTGATTATGAATGACTTGCTTCATTCATGCTACCCAGTGTTGAAGTCATGCTTTTTTTGCTGGCCACCGTATGTTTCGGGAGCTGTTTTATTTTGTTATAAGGCTGGAATCCAAGGAACTCGTTCACAATTTGTCGAGCTATTTCCCGATTGATATTTAGCTTATTCGAGATTTTTTTTTCAAACTTTTGAAAATGCATTCGATCCTTTTTATGGATACTTTGCGTTATCTGGAAATATCGACTTTTCATTTTTTACCTCGTTTACTTCTTTTCCAATTATAGCGAAGCTGTTAGAATCTCTTCACAGTGCCCTATGCTGTTTAGCTCGAAACTTTCAGACAAGAACGAACTCTCATTGCTCCATGCCTTCAGCATGTAATCCGAAAATTGCATTTAGCTGTGTGATCATTGTTATAAAACTTAAACAATTTGAAAAGCTCAGATAATAAAAGCAGTATGTAAAAAAAAAAAAAAAAAAAAGAGTTAATTATATGATTGAAGATAATCAATGGTCCTGCATCATCTGTTAAATTACTATTTTCAAAAAATGCTGACAGAGATTTTAATTGATAAAGAAGGTATTTACCAATAAAAAATTGTAATTTTAATTGTAAATAAACAGTCAAGTGCGAGTATTATTCGCGCACAGAGGGTTCCGTACAATAATATATGAATTAGCAAGTGTATTATTAAAAAATTTACTAATTTCTAAAAGAATACTAAGACTGTAAAAACTATACAACGTAGGGTTGGGTATAGCTGTATAGTATACAGGGTGCAAAGGAAAGTCCCTTTAACCTGAAAATACTTGCGAACGGAGAGAGCTACAGTTATGCAAGCGAGGTAACGGTACAGAAAAGAGACTACGCCCGACCTAATGCAAACGACAGCAGCACCCCTAGTGGCGAAATTTGGAAGATAGCCATTGCAAATCGAAAACGAAAAGAGGTAGAGCAAATTTTCCAATTAGAAAGTTTTAGACCATTAATTAACTAGAACGAAACGACATTTGGTGCACACGGATAAGATAAATCGTCGCCTGCATACTCAAAAATGTCCGAAATCGATGAGCACTTTGTACTGCGCAGTAATGTCTGTAAAGATTTAATTTCCAATGCATTTAAAATTTTAGAATAACCCTTTCAGGGCCAGAAGAATTCTGTTCTGATGAAATAATTGCCTGACACCAGAATATTCAAACGAATTTCTCAGAAAACAAAAACCCGCTAATTTGCACTTTCATTATAAAAAGCAAAATTTTATTAAAATATTCTTGGTGCCATTTGTCAGTTTTGGAATTAAAATTAGATGGCTAGACCGTCTAGCCACCGCCCTTGAAAGGGTTAAATCTATGTCGTCGTATTGAAGAGGCTTGCAATAGACGTTCCATGCTGAGAAATGTGCATGCAGAATTACTCTCACGAATACAAACGTGTATCATGAGCAATGGCGAACTTTTCGAACATACTGAATATTAACTTTTTATCACTGTGAGACAATTTTTTTTGTGTGTGTGATGTGATCAAAATGTATTAAGATAAGTACGTATTTATAGCATAAATTGTGCGTATTTCTTCATACTTCTGACTATTTCATTCATATGTATACACAAAATGAAGTGCATCGATTTCGGACATTTTTGGGTAAACAGACGAAGATTTATCTTATCCATGTAAACCAAATATCGTATTCTATTAATTGTTTGATGCTTTAAAAGTTTCTAACTGGAAATTTTGCTCTATCTCTTTTCGTTTTCGATTTGCAGTGTCTATCTTCCAAATTTCACCACTAGGGGCGCTGCTATCGTTTTCATTAAATCGGGCGTAGTCGCTTTACTATACCGTTAACTCACTTGCATAGCTGTAACTCTCTCCGTTCACAAGTATTTTCAGGTTAAAGGGACTTTCCTTTGCACCCTGTATACTAGAAAAGTATAAATGGATATACCATGAAAGTTCAAAGATATATGAACCTAAATAATAGCAAATATAGCTATTCTGTATATTTGTTATTCCATATAGGTTTTTAATTAACCTTTAAGGACATAGTAGGTGTATTGAGAAAGCCACCCAATGGAAACTAGTCGCAAATCCCATAGCATTTATGTGATTCATTCTCATTAAATTAGTCTGTTTTTAACAATTTGACGTTTATTGCTTTTATACTGCTACTGGGCATTCCATTACATAAATATATCCTTAAAATTTGTTATCTAGGCTTTAAAAGCCGATGGAGCATAGAGTACGCCGTCCCTGTCATTATGTATGTCTAAACCGTCCGCGTTTTTAAGGGTTAATTTCTCGGCTAATTACCGACGATTTTTTCCGAAATTCATGATCAACAACGCTTTTATACTTCTGCTACGATAGGTACCTCCAGCTCTGCTGAACACTTTTGCTGAAGCCCGTAAATCGAAATTTGAGTGTAACGGATAAATCCGATTTTCTCAAAAACTATGTGGCCTAGGGTAATAGTTATAATTTTCTTGCAAGGTTTAAATTAATGTCTACTACCTCTAATTTTTTCATAATTTTAGTTTCAATAGATTCGGAATTAGATGGGGGGGGGGACATATTTTTGAACTATATTTTCCACCATAACTTTGAAAATATAATACCTAAAATTAAATGGAATATATTTTTGATTTCAGTGTTACGAAAGCTTTCACACGATATACAAAGAAAAGATTTTTTTTTCAAGTAACTTAATTAGCCCCTGTATATTTTTCCTATATATATTTATGAATATTTATTAATCTGTAAATATGTGGGTCAATAGTCTTTATTACTTACCCCAATTTGAACTTTCCACGTTGCATAGTTTACGAGTAAAAGGGCTGTGACAGACAGACAGACAGACACAGGAGTGATCTTATAATGGTTCCGTTTTTACTTTTTAAGTACGGAACCCTAAAAATGGTTCAAAATGTGTTTTCTCAAAATGATGATTGTTCACTTACCACCATTATCACCGAAGCTCTTCATTTGTATCATTGAGGTTCGAGGTTTATTTCTATTGGAGGCATTTTAAGGATGGAGTTTAGTAGAGTTTATTTATTTCAACTTGAACTTAGGATTATTTCTTGTCGCCCTGTATACAGGGCCAGTAAAATTCCAAATACTCACGTATCGTGCACAGCTGGATATTTAAAGTAAATTTTACCCCTCCACCGCACCACGTGCCATATCTGGCCACCATTATAATTTTCATTATGTGCCATGAATTTCGCTAATGTGATCACTATAACTGATGAAAAGAAATCCAAAGAATGGAATAACACTTATTTTGTCCATGCCAGAGGATTGCATTAGACAAAAAATTAGAATTTGTTTTTCGGGGGAAAAAAAATCGATCCAGCTATTAAGGTAAAATTTACTTTCATTATTTTTACTCAATGCTTAAAAATATTAATATAAAAAAAGTTGCACAGTGTTAAGCAGATAAAATTACTTAATTTAAACTCATTTAGTTGCAAAATATAACAATACAATTTTTTAAAACCCTAATTGTGTGCATATGGTACACACCATAAAATATCATATTTTAGCTGAAAATTTGAAAATTAATTTTTTTTACTATTTTTCCCTTTATTAGACCGATATACAGATTTCAAATAAATATTTTCATAAAAATAGAAAAAAATCGTGATGTGAAGGGTTAAGGGAAAAAACAGGCGGCATCTCTCTATTCTAAAAAAAGTAACTAACGCTGTCACCGCTGTCGCCGCCGAATTTGAATTTTTTGTAACCGGAGGTATTTCTTCGTTAATATTAAGAAAAATATTGCATACAAAAATATGAAAATCGGTGATATTATAGAGAAATGTTTGATAAACATGCTGATGCAGACAGTTTTAAAATCGAAGAATTATTTAAAGAGATATTTAATGCTAAAGTTGGACAAAATTGTTCCATTAAAAGAGTTTTATAGTAGCAAACACTATACACCGGAATTTAATCACTTTTAGATCGTTTTATACGTTTGAAGTTCCCGGTGCGAAGACTGCATTTATTTTTTAAGTTTGACTCATTTTTTGAGGTTTTATTTCTATTTTAAATTCAAATTTTCAGCCTTTCGAGAGATATTTTTTACATATTTTAGAAAATGGTATTAATTTAAACTGTTGCTAACTGTATAAACAGCGCAAACAATAATGTTTGCTTCAAATTAAAAATTTATTTACACGTGACTATTATAAACAGAACCCCCCCCCCCCCTCTTCAAATTAGAATTAAATAATTATGTATAAAAAGCAGGAACTTATTGAAAATTACGTCATAAAAAACTATATTTACACGAATTTTAAAAGAGAAAGGATATTGTAAAATAATAAATTCATTAACATACGTTAGAAGTCTTAAATAGGAGAAATTAAGTCACATTACACTTATTACGTAAAATGAATAAAAAATAATGCTGCAAAACTGTTTAAATTTAAAAATTGCGCGAGACATTTATTTGATATTTTGAGATGATCTTTTCAACTATTTTTGTTAGGACAACGCAAATAATATTTCATTTCTAATAAAAGTATTTTCAAGTGAATGTTAAAAAGAGGCAAGAAAAGTCTGGTGAAAATTTCGTCAGATTAAAAATGATACATTTAAAATCTCTTATTTAAAAGAACTTTCTTTTCGCTTTTTTAAAAAAATACCGTGAGACAAAGGCTCTGTTTACTTAATTCATTTTATATTAGCTTATTTTGAAATATTTAACTGTTTTTATTTAATCAAAGACGAAAACAGCCATTGTATCTTTCAACAGCAGCGGATTTGGCCTTAAAATTCCCCAATCAAAGAGAAATGAATAGAAACCCGTTTATAGGGAGATCGCCACTGTTTTTTAAATTATAATTCAATCTTCCGAAATCTTTTTAAAGCCGATCAAATTAGCGTGCTTTTAGAGTCTGGTTGTGTCGGAACGGGGGTTGACGAGCGTAGCTCGTAGGAGGCAGAGCCCCCTAGTACATGAAATAAATATTACATTTAAAATATGTTTTTTCTCTTTATATCTGACATTGTTTAGATTTTGTCTTGATAATATTACAAGTCCTATGTATTTTAGCAAGCATATATAACAATATAATATCGTCGGAACATTCAAGAAATCTAGAAAGAAGAGTAGGAGGCAGACTAAATTAGTATTTCTAGACTTCAAGGGCAAAAATGTTATGTAAATTAAAGAAAGTGGTAATAAATTTTGCGATTTCATGGTTACTGTAAAATGAACGGAATACATAACAAGGGCTAAAAGAAACAGCGAGAATAATCCCCATTAAAAATATTTACGTGACATTAGCAACCTATTTATTTATGTACATGAATTATTTTTTTTTCTTCCGCATCTGATTTTGTTTAGATTTTGATTTGGTGACTTTACGAGCTACATGCATTTTTATGATGCGATATCACAATGTGAGATCTCCTGAGCCATTATAAAATGTTTTTAGACACCCAAGGGCAGAAATACTAAGAAAATTAAATAAAATGACAATAAATCTTAAGATCATATGGCATTATTCAGGGTTCTCGCTGGCTTTTGACCAACTGAAAAGAAACGTTAGCAAAATAGATTCGGCGTGAAACACTGAAAATCTATCTTTAACTCTTTATTGTATCTCTCTTTTTCAATATGTTCTAAAATAACCATTTTTTTTTTTGTAATTGCTTATAAAATAGAAATTGGACTAACCGCTAAAGAAACTATTAAAAATAAGTACATTCTAAATATTTCTATATGTGTAAATGTTTCAGACATTCTTTTAGCAGTCTCAAAAAGAATTAAAAGAAGCTATCTTTGATTTACCGTTGTGAAAATATATGGTAAAAATTGCTATGGGATTTCGACTGCTAACCGATAGAAAAAAATATGACCGGTCAATGATACTTTGCAAACAACTAATAAATAGCATGACAAATGGCTAATTTCAACACCGCATTCCAGCAAAATTTTTCTCTATTTGGCGCTTGATGCTAGTAATTTTGTTTGTGTTTTTACAGGCGCGATGCCGACACGTAGATAGTGATTAACTGACAATAGAGAAAATACCTATCGCATAATACTTTCAGTGTCTTTGACTGTTACTAAACTCAATTGATGTTGAGTCAGTATCTCTATAAATAGAGCAATGTAAGGTGCGATTGCACATATAAATCGACATCGCTCATTCAGTAACGCGGATAAGAATCTCGACTATATTGGCACACCACACACACAAACACACAGAAAATGCAAAAATTCAGCACTCGCAATTTGGTGATTATCATTATTCGTTTTACTCGCCAAATGAAGTATTTTGTCGCGATTTGGAGCAATGGCGAGCGGCAGCGAGAACCCTGGTATTATTGAAAGACTATGAGTAAAATGCCAAGGATATATGAAGAAACTGTCACATTCATGATCGTATATCCACACCGCAAAATATACAAATGGTTCTTAATCAAGAAAAATATAGTATAAACAAACACGAACAAAAATATACAATAACCTCTTCGGAGTTATCTACTGTTCAGAAACGTATTTATTATCTTTAGACACCTGAGAAACCAATACATTTTCGAGATTTAAAGAGGTCATTATAAAAACAAAAAAATTTGATTCCGAAAAATTCGTTTCCGAGATGTTTTTATAGTGTATTCAGCATTTGTCTATACCTGGAATATAGTATTTTGGATACTCCCAATTCTCAAGTAAACATTTTCATGTGTAACAAACATATTTTTAGAGACAAACGTGATAAATTATCAGCATTACGATAAACATTAAAATTAATATTATTTTGTTACTCTTGCATGTGTAAATTCAATTATGCAGCTGAAAATGTTTATTTGGGAATTGATAGCATCTTAAAAATCGACAGTCCTGTTTGAGAAAACTGATTAATACATTATAAAAGCTTCTAGGAAACGTTTCTGAAAATCGGTGGGGGCAAAGATTTTTTTTTTTTTTAATTTTATAAATTCTGCTTTAAGTGTTGGAAATATATTGGTTTCTGAGTTTATACAGATAAAGAACACATTTTGTAGTCGTGGATATCTCGGAAGAGGTTATTGTATATTTTCGTCAGTGGTTATATTTCGTAGATAAAGAATCATTTGTCTTTTTTAACACAGTGCATGTAAGCAGTACACAGTGCAGCTGACATATAGTAACATACGGCATTCAGAATCAGCAGATTTCTGTGGTGATACTTATTGTCAGCAAAACTGAATTATGTACTAAAATATTAGTTTTGAATTTGACTTTATTTAAATTACTAGCTGAGCCGCCCAGTGTTGCCCGGGCTCGTGATATAAACCTCAAACCAACTTCAACTCGATTTTGTACGAATTTATATTTTTGAATGAAAAATTCGTAAAAAATATTGGTATTTAGTGGTAAAGGCGCTTGTAAGAAGACATTTTCTTGTTTTTTCACGTAGGGTCGTTCCATAGTTTTAAAAGAATAGTTCTTGTTGCTTGAACTCTTTAAAATTTTTACCGGTTATAAAAATAGTGTAAAAATTTCGTGAAAAAATATTCATACGTAAAATAAATATGTTTCCTTCTCGCCTTTTTTTTCGTATTGGGTCTTTTAATATAACAAAATCAACTAAAAAAAATAGTTCTAGTCGTTCCAACTCTCTGATTTTAATCACTTATAAATATAACTGTATACATACAGAGAAAAGGAAGACATATTCTTAAATTTCGTACTTTCATGTCTTAACCGCCGCAATCAGTTCGAAAGGCTCAATATCAGAGGTACCGATTCACAAAAATACACATTTAAAGCTGAGACCTACTTCTCTTCGACGGTGCAATCGGTGCGCATGTTCCGAAGCCGAGCGAAGCTGCGCCGAATCAGACCATGTTTTAGCATTTTCAGCGAAAATTTCTCAGATTTTATTTTTTTAAATACTTCTACTCTTCCGAATATTTCGAAATTTTTGTAGGTGATGTAAATTCAATTTGCCGAGATGCTCTAAAAAGATTGTATCGAAATATCGACATTTAGTTACATTTAGCGTAGAAAAAGCATCGTCTTCGGGAACCGCGAAAGGACCTGTAGTGACGAATTTTTTCGAAAGAGATAAAAATCGTATTTTGTAAAACCGATTGAACCGTCGAAGAGAAGTAGGTTTCAGCTTTAAATATGTATATTTTGTGAATAGGTACCTCTGAAATTGGGCCTTAGACGAGCGTCACCGAAAGGTAGAAAAAGTCAACCTCGGGAACGAACTTTTTTGAATTTTCTTTTAGAAGGGTTAATAACATCATTTTTTCAAACTGATTGCGGCGGTTAAGACGTAAAAGTACGAATTTTAAGAATACGTCTTCTTTTTTTCCATATTTTGAATGGTTCGGTCGATAAGCGTTAAAATATTCGAAAAAAAAGGGCAAACAAACCAGCTGGTTTTTCCCTTCTCCGCGCTCAAAGCAGGGACTGAGGATGGGCGGGTACACTTTCCGATTTTCAGGAAAAAGAATGTGCTTTGGATGAGTTTTTAATTAATATCTTGTCTAATTATGAAAAAAATTAAAATCTGAGTTTCAGGTGCATCAGAATCTGCCTTGGCCTACCCGCATCCAAATTTTCGGACTTGTACGTGCGGCAGATTTCGCTAGCCATTGCCGATAGTCAGACACTCACACACACACACACAGAGAGCGAGAGAGAGACAGAGCGAAACTTTCTGTTATCTGTATTTTGTCGATTTCGTTAGGAATGGAGATTTCAAGTAAATTAAGTGATCTATTAATAATTTTTTAGATTTCAGTTTATCCTAAAACTATTGATGAAATGGTGAAGGTGGAATTAAATAATCAAAATTATTTAGGCATAGCATATTTACATGCGATATTATTTGCTAGTTTCTTTCGTCTCCCTATCCCTATAGAAAAACGTGAAAACGATGTACAAATTATTTCTACATCAGCAATTGCACTTCAAATAATAATAATGAAAAAAAAATCTATCATTAAATTCTTCTTCGTCTTTTTTATTTTTATTTTGAGCCCTCAGAAGCATAAGATTAAGATCTAATTCTATTCAGGATTATAACATGCAACATTTTTCAGGAGGAACAATGAAAATTATAATGCTTACTCAGTATTGATGACAAATCAAAGTTACAATTTCCATGAAAAGCACGTTATTAAAAATTATAATTAGATATACAATTAATTATCTGCATTTTGATTTGTGCGATAATTTTAACACTGATTTTAACAATTCATGAGAGATTGCCTTATTATGTCATATGCCTTTCAAGAAGTAGTTTTTCTCATCGGAATAACAAAGCTAGAAATTATATGTTACGCATAGATTATGCCACGCTTTCCAATTTCATTCAAACCTTACATTACTTTGTATTAGTCCAAATAGTCACATTAACTTTCAAGTTCAAATTTAAAAACTAAAAATATTTCAGAATAATTTAGGATTAAATAAGAAAGAAAAATCATGCCTCAAGCATAGATTATGAAACGTTTTCCAACACTCCCTGAATTCTTTACCAAAACGTCGCTGTTTTATAAGGTAAAACAAAAGTTCTATGTAAACATTTTAGAAAACTCATACACATTTGAAAATCAGATTGCAGCAATTACCATCTATAGCGGAAAAGTAGTAGAATTATTTTGTGCAGCCCTGTATTTAACCTACAATTTTTACATATTCTACATAATATACTAAAACTTAGTTAAGAAAATGCATAATAGTTTGAAAATTCAACTTCAGTAGGTTTTATCAATATGCGGAATCATACTTGAATTCTTTTGTACAGCCTTGTATATTTCCAACAGATTTTTGTATGCGCAACATATTAAGCTAAAATTTAATTAAGTTTAAAACATAATTAAAACTACTCAAACATTTCCAAACATTATCATCCTTAGGAGATTATGTATCCAGTTCTTTGTTTGGTCCTGTATATGATTTTATTTATATTATACAAACATTTCTTAGTATACCAAATATAAGTTAACTTGAAAGTGCGTAGCTCAAGTAAAAAAAAAAAAAGCCTTTAAGCCATTCACGCTGATAATTCTCAATGCTTGCAAATTGTTTTGTGAAGTCCTGTATAATGATCTGTAGCATTTATAAACGCAACATACCAAGCAAAAAAATTTAGTTAATTGCGCATTACCATAAATGAAATCGCATTTCCAGCATGTATAGCTACTAGACAGTGTACTTAAGATACAGTACTCTATCTCAATCTTTTGCGTGTCCCTGTAAATCAACGATAAATGCCATGCACATAATGTTATACAACAAGTATCTAGCAGCAAGTCTCAGTAATGTATATCAATTTCATTATATTTGAAATGGTGTGACAGAACTAAAATACGCTTTAAACACTTCCCCGTAGACCATTATGTAAACGGAATTCTTTTGTGTAGCCCTGTAAATGAATAGTAAATGCTTTGCTACCCATATTCTTCAGAATGCATGATTCAGTGTACTACATAAATGATTATAAATTTCATTATGTTTGAAATTTTCTAACATCATTAAAATAAAATTTAAACTATTTTTTTCCCATAGACCGTAATGTAAGGGAAAACTTTTGACAGTCCCTGTAAATGAAATAAAATTGCTACACACTTCATTTTGAATACCGATTGTGCTATAGTAAACATCAATAACATACAGAAAAATCCGGACAATCCGAATATATTTACGAGAGTTAGAGCTCGGACAGACGGACAGACAAACCGAAATCATAAACAGTTTTCAACTATGTTGGAAACTATTAAAAATTATTATTTCCGAGGAATGCTTCCGATGATCTTATTTTAAACTCACATTCACGAAATCACCAAAATATATACTAATAAGCGAATAATTTAAGATTAACTTTTAAAATAATGTTTTGTTCGCGATACAGTTTAACAAAAATATAAAAACGTGAAGGCTTGTATCTACAAAATTTCAGCAGCATATTTAGTGTTACGTTTATTTATGTTCAATGCGAAAAACTCTGTTGATGTTTTGAAGTATAACATTTTTAGTTATAGTATAATTTTCATATTATATATACTAATATATACTAATAAGCGAAAAATATATACTAATATATACTAATATATACTAATATATATACTAATATATACTAATATATATACAAAATATATACTAATAAGCGAATAATTTAAGATTAACTTTTAAAATAATGTTTTGTTCGCGATTCAGTTTAACAAAAATATAAAAACGTGAAGGCTTATCTTCAAAATTTCAACATAGCATATTTAGTGTTACGTTTATTTATGTTCAATGCGAAAAACTCTGTTGATGTTTTGAAGTATAACATTTTTAGTTAGAGTAGAATTTTCATAAAATATATACTAATATATACTAATAAGCGAAAAATATATATTAATATATACTAATATATACTAATATATACTAATATATATACAAAATATATACTAATAAGCGAATAATTTAAGATTAACTTTTAAAATAATGTTTTGTTCGCGATTCAGTTTAACAAAAATATAAAAACGTGAAGGCTTGTATCTTCAAAATTTCAACAAAATATTTAGTGTTACGTTTATTTATGTTCAATGCGAAAAACTCTGTTGATGTTTTGAAGTATAACATTTTTAGTTATAGTAGAATTTTCATAGAATTTCAATAAACACTTCATACAATACTTTAAATGTTACACGAGAACCCCTCTCTGCAAGCAAATATCCCGTCGTTACATTTCCAATTATTTTTTTACTTTCTGTCTTTAGTTATTATATATTTTATTATTAATTTTAATATAAGTTTTTAATAAGCGAAATATTAGTTTATAAATATGTAATGGTTTGAAACGTATGACCTTACATCATTACACTTATAGTTGACAACTCAGACCTAGTAGTTGACACTTCCTAAAATTAAGGTTTTAATTGGTTATAAATGACTTCATTTTAAAACAAGAAGAAAATAAAGTGAACTTATCAAGATTTTAATTGTTTTTAATGCATTTGTCTGACTATAGGTAAACAATACATATATATAATAAAACACACATACTACAATATATATTAAAACACACATACACACATAAATAACGCCTGCATTCAACAGTTAAAGGTATATATAAATATTTTACAGACATACATACAATAAATACAATAAACCCAACTGGAGTGAAAAATTAGCCAGAGCCAGGAATCGAACCCGGGACCACAGTATACAAGACTGCTGCTCTAACCACTGAGCTATAGATGGCTGGTGACTTCCTCAACATGGTTTATTAGTGAGAAATTGCAGACTCAGGCATCGGCCGGAGTAGCTCAGTGGTTAGAACAGCAGTCTTGTATACTGTGGTCCCGGGTTCTATTCCTGGCTCTGGCTAATTTTTCACTCCAGTTGGGTTTATTGTACTGCTAAGCTCTGGTATCTTGGCAGATGACCTTGGGAGAATCTATTTCTGACCAGGGGTTTCAGGATCAAAGGTTGCCAAGTACAAGTGCGTAATTGGCGAGCGGTCAATCCGCCAAATCACGAAAATAAGGATTTGCACCACCAGTACAAGTTTACTCTTTTATCTGTGATTTTCAAAGAAGTTGGAAATAACTGTAAAATGTATATTCCTTGTTCCATGGTGATTTTAGTATTTCAAATCATAGTGTATGCTTGTATTTGAGGTTGATCTTGCTCTTTGTCTTTTAAATTATTATTATAGATCTTTGTCAATCATATTCGCCTTGACAGAATGCCACGGGAAAAGAAAATTGTTCATTCCAAGGAGCGAAATGGGATTTTAAAAGTGCTGAAATTTTTTGAGGAGGAAGGGAACATTCTTTTAAAGTTTCTCGCTTTCATTTTATCATTTTTAAATGAATTTTCCCTAGAATAGCTGAGGTCGATCTATAAACGGGTTACTTTTCGATTTTTATAAAGTTTTAGCATAAAGATTTTTAGATTTCTTTTATTATACATAAAGTTACTTTCACTTTCGTATACGGTCCTGAAAGTGAAAGTTTACTCATTATTAAAAAAAAAAAAAAGCACCCTAAATCGAAAAAGTAAAAACTAGCCCGGTTAGAGATCAACCTCAGCTATTCTACGAAAAAAAAAAATTAAAAATATAAGTGATACATTTGAAGTGAATGCTCCCATAACATTAACATCCCTAGTGTACATTCTTAAAATATAATGTTCGGTTTTATAATCACTTAATTTAATGCTGCAAGGGTCACAGCAAGTGTAGTTCAAATGGTCACACGGCACTAGGCGTAAAATCTGATAGACGCTCAAGTTATTCCTATCAATGCATCATCGATTGGTTAATTGAACAAATAATTCAAAAAGCCAATGCCATTAATAAACATAAAATCGCCCACCCCTTCTCCCTATTTTTTAAAGGTACTATGGAAAAGCCAATAAAAAATATCGGAAGTAATCAGTTATCCGTTTCTGTTACTTATATATAATTTTTTTTTTAAAATATCGAAATCTATAGTTAAAAATATCTCAATATATGCATGAACGGAATACATATAAAATAGAATAAATAGAGATAATTAGGACTGGGCGATGTAGAAATTTCTTAAATCGATTTATCATCCATCCAACATCGCGATTTAGTGCTAAATCGCGATTTAACACCGATTTTACATTTTAGAATATGGAAGCCTATTTTTTAATTTTTAGTAACAAAATACGATCTTTATGTGCCCCCCCCCCCCCTCCTGTATTATTTAGTATACTTGGCTTTTAATTTGTCAAATAATTTTGAAAAGAGGTATATTTTACACATAAAAAAGCTTTGAATGTCCCAAAACACTAGTTTTTTTTTTTTCCATTTTAAAAATTAGCGACCAATTGTAATACATTTTATAAACTCATTCTATAAAAAGTAATATAAAAGAAAATGATTTTTTTTTTGTCTGACTTGTTATGCATGCTACAATCTAAATTCCTTACGGGGAGGGGGGGGGCTTCCCCTAGCCCACTCAAATAGTACTTCATTGCTAACAGCCTACATACACTTTTTTTTTTTTTTTTTTTTTTTTTTTTACAGACACAGATTTAAAAAGTTACTGAGGTAAAACGGAAGCATATTAAATGACTTCAATGATGAATTTAACTATTCATTTATTATGATGAGAAAAGTAGTAAAAAAAAAAGGGGGGGAGATATGAGAAATAAGATACAATTTTATATCTTTTTAACTTTTAGATTAAAATAAGATTTGTTTAACATAAATGCTGACATTTATATAGCGGATGGAGAAGGATTGAAAGTGACCCTTGGAGCACATCACTGAAATTGCTGATTTTTTTCGTGGTTGTTGCCATCCTTTAAGATTAGTAATAAAATATAATCTTAAAATATATCTCTTTTTAATGATAACAAAATGTCAAAAAAGCAAAAAATCGCAGATCTGCAGAAAAATCTAATGAATGCCTCCTCCAGCCCTCCCTCATTCTGCTGTAAAAATAAAGTTACTTGACTCATTACAGAACTTTATTAAAGTAGTTTTAATTAATTACAAAATAATAATAAGCTAAAACTAAAATATTCCCATAATACCTAAACATATGAAAATTAATTTTTCATGAAAATAATGCATAAAAATATAAACTAAAAATGGATGAATTTGGATATAAAAAGTGAATCAATTTCAGCAAGATACTCAATCCATGTGACTGGCATTGAAATCGGATGTCAAATCTGATGCATGACTATTTTAAAATATTTTAATTAATTACAGAATAATAAAAAATAAAGAATATGTATTAAAATATTACCCAAACATGTGAAAAATGAATGTTTCATTAAAAGAATGCATAAAAATAAAAACTGAAATTCGATGAATTTGGTTTTTAAATATGAAACTTTATTCTTTTTTTTTCCAACCATAAATACTCAATCAATTTCGGGAAAAAAATATTAGTAGTAAAAGAAAAATATTTCATGTGGATCACGGCCAAACAGTGATACACGAAACAATGCATGACTATACCTTTAAAATAATTTCATTAATTACAAAATAATAGAAAATAAAAAATAAATGTTAAAATATTACTAAAACATGTAAAAAATGAATTTTTCATCATAAGAATGCATAAAAGTATAAACTGCAAGTCGATGAGTTTGGATTTTAAATATAAAACTTTATTATTATTATTTTTAATCATATAAATGCTGAATGAATTTCAGGAAAACAATCTTTTGAAACAATGCAGGATTCTACTTTAAAACATTTTAATTAATTACAGAATATTGTAAAATAAAAAATACATATTGCAATATTACTCAAATATGTGAAAGCTTAATTTATCATCAAAAGATTGCATTAGCATATAAGCTGAAATTCGATGAATTTGGATTTTAAGATTTAAACATTACTTTTTCCTTTCAACTTTCCACTCTATAAGTTCTTAATTTCTGAAAAATATACATTCCAATCTCGTAAACTCTGAATCTTGTTTACGAAATAAATAAATAAGTATCAATTCTTACTTAAATCATCGTTTTCTTAAATCGCCTTTTTCTTAAATTGGATCCTGCTAAATCGATTTAACACCAGCTTGCCTTGTTTTCATTAAATCGTCTTTTTCTTAAATCGGAAAGCATGGAGGCTTGCGATGTTTGCTTAAATCGGATCGTCCTAAATCGATTTAACACCAGCTTGCCTTGTTTGTCTTAAATCGGATCCTCCTAAATCGATTTAACACCAGCTTGGCATGTAAGTGGTAGATACATATGTCGTAGGCTAATTGAGAAATCCGGCTCTTTGCAAACAGCCTAGGCTGTTTGCAAAGAGCCGGGCTAATTGGAGAATCATCTCTCTTTTTTCCAATTAGCCTGATATTTTTCAGGCTTATTGCAAACAGCCTAGACACTGTTAGGCTAATTGAAAAATGACCACTTATTTCCCAATCAGAATGCTTTTTTTAGGCTTAATTACCGATAACCCGACCCGAACCCGAAAAATAAATTACAACAGACCGTACTCCGATCCGAACCTAAAAATTCCATTTAAAAAAACCGGAATCTAAACCGAACCAAATCTGAATCCGATAAAAATATTCCAATGAACCATAACCAATCCGAGCAAGTCAAAATAATTTCTGGGGACATGCAAGCCGACCCGAACCTAAAAATTCTATTTGAAAAAAGCCGGAATCTGAACCCGACAGAAATATTCCAATGAACCATAACCGTTCCGTTCAAGACAAAATAATTTCTGAAGACATGCGACCCAACCAGAACCTAAAAATTCAATTTGAGAAAAACTCCGAAATCTGACGCGAACCAAATCTGAACCCGACAAAATTATTCCAAAGAACCATAAACGGATCCGAGCAACACAAAATAATTACCGTGGACATGTTACCCGACACGAACCTAAAAATTCCTTTGAAGAAAACTCGGAATCTGAACCGAACCAAATCTGAACCCGACAAAAATATTCTAATAAACCATAATCGATCCCAGCAAGACAAAATAATTTCTTAGGACATACAACCAAACCAGAAACTAAAATTTCAATTTGAAAAAAACCCTAAATCTGACTTGAACCAAATATGAACCCGAAAAAATTATTCCAAAGAAACATAAACGGATACGAGCAACACAAATTAATTTCTGTGGACATGTTACCCGACACGAACTTAAAAATACCATTTGAAAAAAAAAAAAAACTCAGAATCTGAACCGAACCAAATCTGAACCCGATAAAAATATTCCAAAGAACCATATGAATGAATCCGAGCAAGAGAAAATAATTTCTGAGGACATCCAACCCGACCCGAACCTAAAAATTCTAATTGAAAACCCGGAATCTGAACCCGACAAAAATATTCCAATGAACCATAACCGATCCGAGGAAGAAAAAATAATTTCTGAGGACATACAACCAAACCAGAACTTAAAAATTCAATTTGAAAAAACCCCTAAATCTGACTTGAACCAAATCTGAACCCGATAAAATTATTCCAAAGAAACATGAAACATAAACGGATCCGAGCAAAGCAAAATAATTTCCATGGACATGTTACCCGACGTGAACCTAAAAATTCCATTTGAAAATAAATCGAAATCTGACCCGAACCAGATCTGGACACGCTAAAAAATTTCCAATGAACCATAACCCGATCCGAGCAAGACAAAATATTTTCTGTCGACAGACAACGCAATCCGAGCAAGACAAAACTATGTCCATGGACACGCACCCCAACCGGAACCTAAAATTTCATTTGAAAAAAAAAAACGACATTTGAACCCGTCAAAAATATTCCAAAGATCAATAATCCTATACGAGCAAGACAAAATAATTTCCGTGGACGCGCACCCCGAGCCGAACTAAAAATTCCATTTGAAAAAACCCGAATCAAATCTGAACCCGATAAAAATATTCCAAAGAACCATAACCGGATCTGAGCAAGGCAAATTAATTTCCGTGGACAGGCAACACGACCAGAACCTAAAAATTCCATTTGAAGTCAACCTGCAATAGAGGTCTGCACGGGCCGGAATTTCCAGGCCCGGGCCCGGCCCGGCCCGGTGTAAAAATTGGAAGTTCGGCCCGAGCCCGGCCCGGCCCGGCCCATACAAAAATCAGTAAAAGCAGGCCCGGCCCGACACAATTTCTACAGAAAAAAAAATCCGTTTTTTCTCAATATACAGTTAAAATTCTTTTAATGAATACTACATACATATTTATGGGAACATTTTACAGTATATTTTACATTACTAAGATGTTCTCAAAACAGAAAACACACAATAGTAAACATTAACGATTACTTACAGTGTTTTAGTCATCGTGTCTACAGACATTTCAAAATGGAAATAAGGATTCATTAAAAGATTAATGTAGTTCAGAATAAAGGATTAAAAACATGATAACTTTTGAAGCTGTATAATAAAAAGTATATTTGTGAAAATATTTCTCTCATTTTTAAGGTTTTTCTCAAATCCAAAGGAGCTACATTTCGACACATTTATGAATTCTTTTCTTTTCGGAAACGCGTAAGATTGGCAGGTATTCTTATTCAGAAGCTATGTAAATGTCGTTTTTTTTTCATAGATAAAAGCAATATATCTTTCTGAAAATACTGTCAAAGTTAGCGTTTTGAATCGAATTTCCGGAAGCGGTAGAACAGGAAAGGAGAAAAACGTACAGTCATGTGACAGGAATCTCTGTTATCTCTGTAAGTAATTTATCAAATATGGAAAAAGCTATTCGTTTCCAAATGCCTTCAATAGGCAGGCCTGTCAATTTTATGCCTTTATAGTTAAAAATTTTGTCAGAAAATGTGTTTGAAAGCTTCGCATTGTTGAGCAGTGAATATGAGAACCATCTTAAGGTATATTTCCAAAGATACTGTTAAGAGAAGTTCATTATCACTATTAATACTACAAAACACAATGACTGTTCCACACATCCTGAGATCGATTAAAACCAGTTCCGTCCCGGCACGAGTCTGCTGAAAAAAAAAATTAAACTCGGAATCAGACATCTTGTAACTGTACGATGCCGATCTCTACGATGGACATGTTACATTTCTGTATTGATGTTGTTAAACTCCCATAGGCTCGTGACGCACATTTATACTTCTCGAGAAAATCATATTCATTGAAAATGGCTCGTATTTTATCTGCTTCGCTTAAATTCTTATATCGGGCCGACAGGCCCGATTAATTTTTTTGCCGGCCCGGCCCGTTTATTTTGTCTGTCGGCCCGGCCCGGCCCGTTGAAAAATTGTCCTAATTCTGCCGGCCCGGCCCGTTTTGAAATTCGCCTTCATTCCGCCGGCCCGGCCCGCGGGCCGGGCCGGGTACGGGCCTCGGGCCAAGCCCGGGCCCGTGCAGACCTCTAACCTGCAACCCGACCCGAACCAAATTTTAACCCGACAAAAATATTCCAAAGAACCATAACTCGATCCGAGCAAGACAAAATAATTTCTGTCGACAGGCAACCCGATTCGAACCTGAAAGTTCTAGTTAAACTCAATCCGAATTTTGACCCGAACGCGGGTTATGGAAGGTTTTCGGGTTGACTTCAAATGAAACTTTTAGGTTCGAATCCGGTTGTATGTCGAAGAAAATTATATTGTCTTTCTCAGATTGGGTTACGGTTCTTTGAAATATGTTTGTCGTGTTCCTATCGGGTTCGTGTCGGGTTTCAGGTTTACGTCCAGTGGAATTTTTAGATTCTGGACGTACTGCGTGTACGCGAAAAATAATTTGCATTGCTCGGATCGGGGTATACGGCCTGATGTATTTTAATTTCGGGTTCTGGTCAGGTTTCGGGTTAACTTCAAGTAGAACTTTCAGGTTCGGATCGGGTTTCATGCCGACTGAAATTATTTTGTCTTGCTCGGATCCGGTTATGGTTTTTTGGAATATTTTTGACGGATTCAGAGTTGGTTCGGTTCAGATTTCAGGGGTTTTCTAATGGGATTTTTAGGTTCGGGTCGGGTTGCCTGTCCACGAAAATTATTTTTTCTTTCTCGGATCTGGTTATGGTTTTGGGGGATATTTTTGTCGGATTCAGATTTGGTTCGGGTCAGATTTCAGGGTTTTTTTCACATGGAATTTTTAGGTTCGGGTCCGGTTGCGTGTCCACGGAAATTACTGTCTTGCTCGGATCGGGTTATGGTTCATTAGAATATTTTTGTCAGTTATCATATTTGGTTCGGGTAATATTTCGCGTTTTTGTAAACAAAATTTTTAGGTTCGGATCGGGTTGCATGTCCATGGAAGTTATTTTGTCTTTCTCCGATTGGGCTATGGTTCTTTGGATTATTTTTCTCGGGTTCAGATTTGATTCGCGTCAGATTTCGGGGGTTTTTTCAAATAGAATTTTTAGGTTCGAGTCGGGTTGCGTGACCACGGAAATTATTTTGCCTTACTCGGATCTGTTTATGGTTCTTTGGAATAATTTTGTTGGGTTCAAATTTGGTTCGCGTCAGATTTCGGTTTTTTTTTAAATTGAATTTTTAGGTTCGAGTCGGCTGCGTGTCCACGGAAATAATTCTGCCTTGCTCGGATCCGGTAATGGTTCTTTGGAATAATTTTGTCGGGTTCAGATTTGGTTCGTGACAGATTTCGGTTTTTTAAACTGAATTTTTAGGTTCTGATTGTGTTGCATGTGCTCAGAAATTATTTTGTCTTGCTCGGATCGGTTATGGTTCATTGGTATATTTTTGTCGAGTTCAGATTCCGTTTTTTTTTTCAAATAGAATTTTTAGGTTCAGATCGGGTTGCATGTCCTCAGAAATCAATTTGTCTTGATCGGATCTGTTACGGTTCATTGGAATATTGTTGTCGGGTTCAGATTTGGTTCGGTTCAGATTCCGGGTTTTTTTCAAATGAATTTTTAGGTTCGGGTCGGGTTGCGTGCAGACTGAAATTATTTTGTCTTGCTCAGATCGTGATACGGTCTGTTGTAATTTATTTTTCGGGTTCGGGCCGGGTTATGGGTTAATAAGCGTAAAAAAATCATCGTGACTGGGATATAAGTGGTCATTTTTCAATTAGCCTAACGGTGTATAGGCTCTTTGCAATAAGCCTGAAAAATATCAGGCTAATTGGAAAAAGAAAGACGATTCTCCAACTAGCCCGGCTCTTTGCAAACAGCCTAGGCTCTTTGCAAAGAGCCTGATTTCTCAATTAGCCTACAACAGATACATCAAAGTAGATAAATCGGTTTTCCGATGTTAGCTCAGAATCAGTATTTTGTTTTAAATCGATTTAAAGCCAATGGCTAAATCGCGATTTAAGATAATGGCTAAATCGCGATTTAAGACATTGGCTAAATCGCGATTTGACATTAGCTAAATCGCGATTTCCGATTTTAGCTTAAATCGATTTAAGACCAATGGTTAAATCGGATTTCCGATCTAAGCTTTAAATCGATTTAAGAGTTAAATCGATTTAAGGCCCAGGCCTAGAGATAATAAAATAAAATTAGTAGGAAATGAATGCATTCTCTAATAAATCTTAGGGAAAGTGTATGAAATTTCGAGCTCTTCAAAGGAATTTATATGATCCTATCCTATATATAAAAATATGCAAACTGGGGGCATAACAAATTTTATCTACTTTAAAATGAGATAAAGAGTTGGTTAATTGTACATGTGTTTAAACATTGTAAGTTAATTTCCCCCCTTAATTAATGGATTTTTTATTCTATAAATGTTACGTGATTAAAGTCACGCGTAATAAATAGTTATTAATTTATATAAATGTCTAGCACTTTAAATTTAGTTAAAAAAAAAAAAAAAAAAGAGATTTATATACACAATGAAAGCATCCTAACACATAATGTAGGTATTTTTAAAAAATTCAGACGCATCTTTTTAATTATAAAATCATTAATAAATTAGAAATATTTAAAATATTATGAAATGATCTGTATTAATTTTTATGTATACGAATTGCCATTGTTGAAAATATGTCTAGGTGCTTTTACAGTTCATTCCGATCTTTAGTATCATCATTTTTATTAACAGAAGCATCGTTTAAGTTTTTAAATACCATAATTATTAATAAAATTATTGCTATTAGAAACGACTACAGTTAAACATTACATTTATAAAAAACGTATTTTCAAAAATAAATTTCCGCTTATGGTTGTCACTATTTTAGGCTAATGCGCCAATTATGGATGCCATTCTCTCTAGTACGTTACAACCTTTTGCCGATTACCCAGAATAGAATCGTCCGAATCTCCGCGCGCGAAATGCCAAGATATCGGAGCTTAACAATATTTATTGTATGTATGTCTGTAAAATATTTATATATACCTTTAACTGTTGAATGCAGGCGTTATTTATGTGTGTATGTGTGTTTTAATATATATTGTAGTATGTGTGTTTTATTATAATTATCGTAATTCGATGTAATAGAAAAATCTATTCATCGTTTTCCGGTCATCCAAGGCTGTCGTATAGATGGCTGGTGACTTCCCCAACATGGTTTATTAGTGAGAAATTGCAGACTCAGGCATCGGCCGGAGTAGCTCAGTGGTTAGAGCAGCAGTCTTGTATACTGTGGTCCCGGATTCGATTCCTGGCTCTGGCTAATTTTTCACTCCAGTTGGATTTATTGTATGTATGTCTGTAAAATATTTATATATACCTTTAATACATATATATTTTAATGAACAGTTGTGATTTTAATGGACTTATTCGTAAAATACAGTGTTTTAAACATGAAAATTTTACCTATATACGCTATATGGCCAAAGGTGACCGGCCACTTGCGATTTTTGACGTTTTCTTAAATATCTAGAAAAATACATGAGGAATTATCCTAAAACCCCAAATGTGTAAACAAAATAGTACAGGTCATATATTTCCGTGAAGATTTTTTCCCGAAACCCCATAGGGGACCGTAAAACAAATTGAAAAAGAACGAATATCCTTTGGCCAACTCTGCAAAAACTAATATAGCAAAAGCGTTCAAACTGTAGATTATGATTAAGTGCCTTATTGTAATAAATTGTGTTCATTTTTATGAGAATAACATGTATATTCGTAGAGAAATTAAAGTTTTTATAAAAAGAGTCCCAAATTTTGCCAAGTTTTTGCTTATAATTTGTTGAGTTCTTAATATAAAAAAAAGTTCTTTTCAGAAAATATGACAAATAATATTGTACACAATACCCTGCAATCAGAATGAAAAAATAATAAAAATTGTATGAAAAATGAGCAGTTTTACTAAATAATGATTCACTGCGCATGCCCGAATGTAAACAAAATATAATTTGCATAATGTGTTAGCTAAATGCATAGAGAAACTTTTGTGAAAATCTCAAAAATATAGTTTGAAAAGTCTGAAAATTATCGTTTATAGAATAAGCTCAAAATCCGTTATTCTAAAAAGGAAGCAAAGAGATGAGGGGCTGTATCAAAATACAGTAGTACGTGCAACATTGTGTATGCTATACTGGCACTAATCAATGGATATATGGATACAACACTTCATTTTTTGCTTCATTTTGGAAACAACGGATTTTGAGCTTATTCTATCAACGATAATTTTCAGAATTTTCAAGCTATGTTTTTGAGACTTTTAGAGAAGTTGCTCTATATATTTAGCTAACACATTATGTATATTATATTTTGTTTACATTCGGGCATGCGCAGTGAATCATTATTTAGTAAAACTGCTCATTTTTCATACATTTTTTGTTATTTTTTCATTCTGATTACAGTATATTGAGTACAATGTTATTTGTCATATTTTCTGAAAAAAACTTTTTTTTTATATTAAGAACTCTACAAATTATAAGCAAAAAACTTGACAAAATTTGGGACTCTTTTAATAAAACTTTAATTTCTCTACGAATATACATGCTATTCTCATAAAAATGAACACAATTTATTACAATAAGGCACTTAAGCATAATCTACAGTTTGAACGCTTTTGCTACATTATTTTTTACAGGGTTGTCCAAAAGATATTCGTTCTTTTTCAATTTGTTGACGGTCCCCTATGGGGTTTCGGGAAAAAATCTTCACGGAAATATATGACCTGTGTTATTCTGTTTACACACCTGGAGTTTCAGGATAATTTCTCATGTATTTTTCCAGATATTTAAGAAAACGTCAAAAATCGCAAGTGGCCGGTCGCCTTTGGCCATATAGTGTATTTGGCAATAAAAAGTTGACAATAGTGTCAACTATTGGCAAAAAAGACAGAATCGATGTCCTTGCCCTAGTAGTTGACACTACCAGTAAGACTAATATTTTAATACACGATTAAACTGCACGCATGGAGTTATAAAGTACGTAATATAAAGAAAGTGTAGCGGTGTAACTGCAAGATCATGTAAATGTTTAATCGCGAATTTCACTGTTTCAAAAGTAATCTTTACTATTAACTTTTAACTGCAAGTTTAACTGTGACTTTCACCTTTTTCAGTTTAACTGTGGCTTTCACTTAGTCAGTCATGTAACTCAACTCTATTTTCCAGCATACAACTCAACTCGATGCGTCAGATGTTTTTAGTTTTTCTGTAACCGTATAACAGTCCATCTGTTTGCCAGATGTACGCTTCTTGCATTTTTTACCTTTTAGGATATAATTTGTTTTGTTAATTGTTATTAATTGGTTTCGTATTAATCTTTCTACCAGCCTGCATGTGTTTTAGTTAAGCAACATCTAAAAAGCTCAAGCATGATACTTTCCCAAGTGTTTGGCTGAAATAAGCCACCATAAAACCAACAAAGGCAAAAGACTTCAATTAAATACTAAATTGTGAGAGAAAATACTTGTTTTTGGAACACGCATTTTTCACAATCCTTAAATCTCGTAATGCCGAGAAGAGTAAACACAATTCAATATTATCAAAAACTGACTATACACGCCTTCTATGATGTTTGATTTCGAAGAAGTTTTGAGATCTTTTAGAAGGATATCAGACATTCAAAATCGCGTACAGTCTAAATCTGTATTGTACTTGGAATTCTTATTTGTGTAAACAAAAGCAGAAACTATTAACTATTGGTGCATTTACAACTACTTTCTGTTTCATTAAATGTTAGTGACGTTGTAAATTCAGCGTAAGTCATTTCGAATATTTTATGATCAAGTTATTTAAATCATTTAATAACCCCACAGTTCATCAAATATTAAAACTTGCAGAATTAAACATGCATTTTTTGTATAGTATTTAAATATTTGACTTTGAATTCTTTCGATATGATAATCAGATACACACAACAATTTTGTAGGAAAATGCCCTGAAGCCACCAAAAACAATTGGTGGCATGATCGGTATCTGTTAAAAAAATTAATCAATATATGAAAGTTAATTCTGACGAAATCTGATATGACACGCAAGATAATTTCACTGCCTTGCGCAAGCGTAAACATAATCCTTTTTTAGGCAATATAAGGACATATAGAGTGGGAGACAGTAGCGTTGAATCATCTTTGTAATTTATGCGAGTTACAGCAGTAGAATTGCATAATCTCAATTGTTTTCATTCTATTTTTTTACTATTCACATGAAATCACAATTAAAATTTGCCTATTCATAAAAATTCACGGCAAGGTTTGAAATTGTAATTGTTTTAACACTTTTTTCTTTTTATCATATTCACAAATTCCATCAACAGGCATAATGGTATGACATTGAGGAAAATTTTACAAATTAATAAAACTGAAAAAAAAGAAAAAAAATTAGAGAAAACTGCATTATCGGCATATTTCATTTTCGCACAAGAATGATTATAATAAATAAGTACTTTTTACCACTTTCCAACATAGTTGAAAAGTGTTTATGACTTTTATTCTTATGGTGCGTCTGTCTGCGCTCTAATATACTTGTATTTGTACGCGATTGATACGCACTATATGGCCATTAATCATCGGACACTTTCAATTTAGATATTTTGTCGAATATTCAAAGATATATTTGTCAGATTTTTCTGGAACTTCAGGATTATGAAGAATATGTTCGGCTTCATATTTATCAACGGCGGTTTGATCAGAAGGACAATTAGGGGGGCAACAAAAAATCAAGGAAAAAGAATAATGTTTGGGATCACCCTGTAAAATAAAATGCACGAAATGATCTATCGCTATAGCTTACGAATATATGGATATTGTACAATATATGTATTCATCTGTGGAAGAATAGAACGTATATTCATGGAGATACATCGATCTTTTATAAAAGTTCAAAATTTTTTTGTATATTTTTTGTTTATATAATGCTGGGTTTTTTACCAAATTTAGCGCTAATTTCAGAAAATTTAACAAAATGTAGTAGAAATAATATGGTGCAATTGGAATGTAAATATATTAAATATTTGATGAAATATGAGAAGTTGAATGAAATATTTTTTATCTGCACATGTGCGCACGATAAAAAATATTTTTTTTTCATGATTTGATTATCAACTCTATGGAGCAACTCATAAAAAAAAAGCCAGTCAAATATCGTAAAAATTCAGAAAGATGTCGGCAATAAACTGAGCTGATTTTTAGTTGTTTTCTAAAAACAGCTAAATGATAAGGGGTTTTCCATAAATTGTCGTTTTTAATTTTTACTTTTTTTACTTTTCGTTTTTTATTGATGCTTTAGTTCTTCTTGGAAAATCACTAGAACGAGTCTATTCCAAGAAAAAAAGAAGTATCAAAATCTAAGCATTTCTTCTAAATCTACTCGTTGACATTCATGAAGTATAAACTCCTTTGCTGACAACCAGATAGGAAAAAAATGACAATTTGTGGAAAATCCCTTATCATTCAGCAACTTTTAGAGAACAACTAAAAATTCGCTCACTATATTGCCGATATCTTTCTGAATTTTCACGATATTTCACTGGCTTTTTTTATGAGTTGCTCCATAGAGTTGACTATCAAATATTTCATTCAACTGCTTATATTTCATCAAATATTTAATATATTTACATTCCAATTACACCATATTATTTCTACTACATTTTGTCAATTTTTCCGAAACTGGCGTTAAATTTGGTAAAAAACCCTGCATGATATAAACAAAAAACATTAATCAATATTTTTGAACTTAAAAAAAAAAATCGATATATCTCCATGAATATATGTTCTGTTCTTCCACAAATAAATACATATATTGTACAATATCCATATATTCATAAGCTATGGCAATAGATCATTTCGTGCATTTTATTTTACAGGGTGATCCCAAACATTGTTATTTTTCTTTGATTTTTTTGTTGGCCCCCTAATTGTCCTTCTGATCAAACCGCCGGCGCCGTTGATAAATATGAAGTCGAACATATTCTTCATAATCCTGCTGTTCCGGAAAAATCCGACAAATATATCTTTAAATATTCGACAAAATGTATAAAATTGAAAGTGTCCGATCATTAATGGCAATATATTGTATATTATTAAGGTTTACTGACGTTCACTATTTAAAATGGAATGCGCAGCATTAGTTCGTTTGCAGGGACATACTAAAGAATTCTGTTACATTATATTTATATCCTATGGAGAAAAATGTTTGCAGATTTTATACTACTTCAAACATAATCAGATTAATATGCATTATTGAGGTGCGCAACAACGTGCTTTCTATAGAATACGGATCGTTTATTTACAGGGACAAACGAAGTTCATTTACAGTAATGCCTATGAGCAAAAATTTGCAGAAGTATTTTTTCAGTTGTGGTTATTCGCTTTTAAGCTTAACTTGAGTTAAATTTATATTAATTTCAAATGCTAAAAGGTGTAAATTAAAACTTTAAAACCAGTAAAAATACGTTTATTTCGACTGTTGACATGTTTCGACTCACTCCGTGCAAATTTAGAATAGCTTTATTTATTTGTTTTTGAAAATGACTCGGCTGAGTCGAAACATGTCAACAGTCGAAATAAACGTATTTTTACTGGTTTTAAAGTTTTAATTTACATCTTTTAGCATTTGAAATTAATATATTATTTCAAGGTGTTATTTGCTATATTGAGTTAAATTTAGTTTAATACTTGTCATATATAATGTCTGGAGCTCATATACAGGGGTGCTAAAAGTACGTAAGTATTACTGTACATGGGCATGAATACTTTAAAGAGGTTTTTTTTAAATTGGATTATTTGTCTCCTAGCTTAACTATATTTTAATATTCTAGGAGATGTTTAAAGAATATAAATACTTTCATATACAGGGCTGCGCAAAAAAATTGGATACCATTGCCATCTATGATGGGGGGTAATTGCTGCAACGTTTTAAATTGTGTTGTACGTTTTCTTGCAGCATTTAATTTTTAGAATAATATGTAGTGTGTGTAAAAACCTTATAGATCATATACAGGGATGCATTAAATGATTCGAATACATTACCATATATTAACGGTAATTGTTGAAAATGGCCTTTCAACGATGCTATGCATTTTCATGCAAAGCATAGTTTTAGCATATTGCTTCGAATATATAAAAATATATAGCTTATATACAGGGCTGTAAAAAAAGAATTCATTAAATTAGGTATTCAATTGTTTTATGCTGATTTTTAATTGTTTGTTTAGATATCTTCTTCCGCCGTATCAAAACAGGAAGTTTCCTAAATTTTTTCGAAGCGTTATTTAATAAATCCTGGATGAAGCATTTTTCTTTCTTGTTTATTTTTAAGTTACCTTTAATTTAAACATTCTTTAAAATGTATCACTCCATTTGATTTTTTTTAAAGGTTCAGGAATTTTAAACGATTTTTCCCCCGAGTTATAGCAAAAGTGACAATACAATGGTAGTAAAAAATTATCGCCCCATTAGCAATAAGGTTTTAATTTAGCTAAATCGTACTGATTTTTTTCCCTTTAGTAAAAGTGACAGTAAATTAGAAAATGGGATCACATCAATTCAAAATATATTTATTTATCAAGAGAAAATTGGACTTAAATTTTCCATCTAATGTAGATAACGTTAAAGTCTTTCTACAAAAATACAAAGGTAAAAAACGACATATTGAAGCCGATTTTATATTTTTCTTAAAAATTACTTGTTCCATAAAATACCCACATCACGAATTTACCTGAACGAGTTCTGCTTTCACTTCAACCGCTATTGTGAAAAGACATACTGTCACAATAGCACTTCAACATGCAACTGCAGAATGAAAGCTTTACTAGGGTGGATCCTAAGAGGTTTTCATGGGGGTCATGATCTACCTCAGAACGAAGAATGTTTCTATACAATAGTGCATTTTTCAAAAAGGTAAATGTACATTAAGGGTGTTTTTAATAATTGAAAAAAAAAAGAAAAATTCCGCTCTACAATGCACATATTTTTGTCGCACACGGTCATTTAAAATGAAAAAGTATGAAATTTGCGGATATTGCTCTTTGAGCATAAAAATTTCGAACAACGTTTTTCATTTTCTTATAGTGATACTTCAGTTAAAATTAATTCTTCGCTGATGATTATCTTTTCATTTTCGTGACTCTCCAGTTCAGTAAATCGGCTTAAAATGTCAGCTTTGTTGTCAAAACATTTTCTGAAAGATTCATATAAGGAAATAAGGAATGAATAGTTTCTTAGTGTCTATGAATATAACTTGCAAATTGTATATATTTACGAATATACTCGCAAATTTTATGCATTTACGAATGAATATAACTTCATTAATGTGCCATTAAATAGCCAGTTGGAGTCGTGGAAAAACTTAAAAAATAAAAGCTGTTTATGCACAGATGTGATCCAAAAGAGAGACATGACCTCTCTTTAACTCTTTGAATCACCGCTTTGCATATCTGTAACATACCCAAAAGTCAATTTTACTTATACAGTGAGCTTTAAAAGACGATTTTATTTATTGCTGCTATTTTCCATATAAATTGTTCCTAGAATTCTCAACATACGGGGATACTGAGTTATTTTTCCATGCGCAACTTTATTTATTGTTTGAACAGTTTTGCATCATTATTATTGTATATCGAACATTGTAAATTTTGTCAAATTAAAAAGGCTGGAGATTTTCAAAAATAGATTTTTTACAAAGGTAATTTCGTGTATTTTGGAATTTGATTGGACAATTTACAATATTTTTAAGAAGTACGTAATTTTCAAATTATTGCAGATGTGAAGAAAAGTGTCTTTTAGTCAATATTTTTTTTTATGTTCTACATTTAAAAAAAATATTTTTTCATGATTAAAATGATGTATTCTAACAACTGTGTAAATATATTTCAAATCGGAGCTGTAGAATCACGAAAGGCTGGGATCCGTCCCTGAAGCTTTCGCACTTAATTTTTACTTTTACTTAAAAAAGCTTTGAAAAAAAAAAAAAATATATATATATATTAAAGTAAGTGTTTTATTTGAATATGCTACATTTTTTTAAAATCACAAAAACTCTTTTTAATATGAACTTGTATAAATCAAAATATTGATTAGTTCGAACTTAGATAAACGCTTCCTTAAATCTTAAAAATTTATTGGTTTCAGAGATTTCTAAAGATAAAGAACGCTTTTCGGAATCATGGGTAGCTCGGAAGTGTTTATTGCATGTTTTGATTGTGGTTATAAAATATTTTCCTAACTTAAGACCTTTCTTTTTTTTCCTTTTTTTTAACAGTGTAGAGAACCGTAAATCTGTAAAATGCAATTTCAAGTTATTAATTTCTATTTATCCAGGTGAAATCGTAGTTAAGAAGAATTATTTCTGGGTTAGTCACAATCAAATATAACAGCAACACTACGCTTTCTTCTATACTAATAAAAGAAAATTTCGCTTTGTCTGTGTGACCGCGATGGCTAGCGAAATCTACCGGATGTACAAGACTGAAAGTTCAAGGCCTCTCCTGGTGCACCTGAGGCTCAAAATTTAAATTTTTTGATTATTAGCAGAGTTATCACTTAAAAGCTCATCGAATACGGAATTCTTTTTTCTGAAAATTGGAAGCAGGCCAGCGCATGCTCAGTTCGATCCAATCCTTTTTATCTGAAAATAAAACACCTGCTTCATTTGAATTCGCAGACGATGAAATTTTCTAATTTTTACTAATTTGAAAAAAATTAAGAAAACTATTTGAAGTATTAATTTGAAATTATATATACATACGTAGTAAAAATTTCTGCAACCAAACATCTAATTCTAAAAAAAAAAATTGTCTGTAATTTTGATTCATTTTTTAAAAAACTGAACAAGACCAAAAAATGATCCAGATAGGGACCGGCATATTAATTAAAAATTGAACTGTAAATTATTAATATCTTTTCACTTTTTATTGGATCTTATTCGCTTTTGGGGCCCTTTCTGCATTTATTCTATCCCCCGTTTCTACATTTCAGTTAAGACCCAGGCCCCCGTGAAGTCCAGGTGATTTATCACTGGGCAGCTCTTTGACCACTCTTTCATAATAGGAACCTCCCGTCCCCCAATTTGCCCTCTTTTGCACTTTTCTAACTTTTTCCGAATCCCTCAGGGATATATGGTTGGGCAGCCCTTTGATCACACTTTCAAAATATGAACCTTCTATCCTCCCATTTTCCCCCGGGGCTCTTTTATAACTTTTTAAGACCCCCCCCTCATGTGATATACCATTGGCTGTTTGTTCACTCTTTCATATTATGTACCTCCGGTCCCCCTCGCCCCAATTTGAACCCCCAGATGCACTTTTATAACTTTTTCCGACCCCCTCAGTGATATATCATTGGACAGCCCTTTGATTACACATTCATATTATGAACCTTCCGTCCCCCCCAATTCCTCCACGGGGCTCTTTTATAACTTTTTCCAACCACCTCATGTGATATACCATTGGACAGCCCTTTGAGCCTTTGACCACTATTTCATGTTATGCACCTCCCGTCCCCCGTCCCCCCAATTTGCACCACGGGGGCACTTTTATAACATTTTCCGCCCCTTAATGTGATATATTATTGGACGGCCCATTGACCACTCTTTCCTATTATGCACCTCCCGTTCCCTCCTCCCAATGCCCCCCAAGGGGTTTTCTCTTATTTGAGTCCCCACCCCCTCGACTAATATATATATGGATAGTTTGAACTACGGAGTTTCATTCGGATATAGATTTGTTTAGAAAAGAGTGCGCCACCTGGCGGTGGAGTGTGGAAGTAACAGATTTCGTTCAGAGAACTTTGTTTTGAACATACTGCGTAACATGCCCAGTTCATGCTGCCTAAGGACCCATTCCAAAAGTTCATTTTCAGATATTCTTTTTTTTAAAATTTTAATATGAATCGAGATTTTATATAGCCAGCTAGTAATAAATAAAAGAGATTTCGTATTTTCTTAGCTGTGTAAAAAATAATCTAAAGTTAATCTCATTTCTGAAAGTAAATATCGCGATTACATAGTTTTGTTTTAAGATTTATTATTATTATTATTATTATTATTTATTTATTTATTTATTTATTATTATTATTTTAATAAAACGTGATATCCTTGAAAGTAAAGTGCTATTCATATTTTTTTATATTGTTTATTGTTTCTTATGTAATTAATTTGTATTGTTCTTCTTCTCACAAGAAGATGGGAAAAATTATTTAATAAAAAATGTTTTTCACAATAAAATATAAATAGTTTGTGTATTTATTCTATAGAATAAAAAATCGAAATCATTGACTATTTTAAAACTATAAGTTAGAAAAAGCAAATACTTTCCTGAAAATTTAAGATCAAAATCAACTTATTGTAGGTCACCTAATATAACTACAGAGGGAAAAGTATAGAATTGTTCATTGTGCTTACTTCCTTGATTTTACTTAATTTGCAAGATTTACTTAATTGGAATTTAAAAGAATGAAAATATTTTAAGTATTCCATTCGAGTTCGAACTACGAAGAATTTCTGTAATATTGTCATTTTAAATTAACATTTATAAAATAAAGAGAGTATTTTTTCCGATTTTAAAACTTTTGACTTAATGGAGGAATATGCTTTCTTTATTATTTGTTTATCACGTAGTGCATTGCCTTTTTTAATAGCGACAGCACCAATTTTCAATTTTATATCTTTCCTAACGTTTATTATGTTAACGTTTATTTATGTTATTAGAAATATGTTCTATTTTATTACGATACTACAACGAATTTCAAACATGTTTTTTGTATGATTTGGTAGCAGCAAATTAAGACATTTGAATTATTCCTAAGATTTTTCTCTATATTATTGTAAATTCTAAGAATCCACTATTAAATCAGAAGATTAATCGTTAATGTATCTATAACTCGTTTAAGTTTTTTCTTTCTTTCTTTTTTTTTTTTTAAATAAAGCAAAAGTAAGCATGGTACTGATTATTTCAAATAAATTAATATATAAAAATAATTTCACTTGTTGAATAAATTATTTTGTTGTAATTTCTTATTTATTTTTACAATTTTAAAGAAAAATATTGCAAAATTTGTGTTTTTATCAAAAAATGTCCTCACAACAAAAATAATGATGGTTTATTAATTTTTGTTTCCATAAATATATAATTAGAGTTACTAAAAATGGTAATGAACTAAAATCTAAGCCAAAAAAATAAAATAAAATAAAATAAAATAAATAAAAATAAATAAAATAAAATAAAGTCTTCAAAAGATATACGAATTCAAAATATCACTTCGGTGATTTTTCATACATTTTACAATTTTAAGGAAAATAATGAAATATTTGACGCTTAGCACAAATGCCCTCATGTTAAAAATAATTATGGTTCACGAATTTTTGTTTCCATAAATATACAATTTGAGTTACTAAAAGGTATAATGATCTGCAATCTCAGTCACAAAATAAAAAGTTTCAGAGATATGCACATTCAAATGAGCACTTTGCTGATTTTTCATATATTTTCCTATTTTATGGAAAATAATGCAATATTTTATCCTTATCAAAAATGTCCTCCTCACGATAAAAATAATGATAGTTTACTGTTTTTCATGAAAAATTCATTTTTCTAAAACATTTTTCGTAAATTTTGAATTTACACTAGAAGATTTACACAATCATTTAATAAATTTTAGAAGGATTTTGCCAATGAAAAATAATTAATTAAATTCGAATTTATAAGGATTTTGTGCAATATTTATAACTTCACTCAAATCTTTAATTTAATTTAATTTTTTTTTTTTAGTATTTTGCAGAATTAGACCCCCCCCCCCCCCCCCCGAAAAAAAAATCTTTCAACGTCAAGAAAGCTGAAAAGATGCAAAGGCAGAAGTAATAATCCTTTTAAAAATATTTTTGTTTTGGGCAACCAATAATGCTTTTGGAACAAGATAAAGTAAAGTATCTATAACTCATTCTAAACTATATTACTACTAATCGATGTATTAAATGAATTTTATAACAAGTTGTTTTAATGGTACTTTAAAGTACCGTCGGGGCATAAAGGGTTAAAGACAGTAAATTATCATATAAAAATTACCACCCTACTCAAAATTTAATAAATTTCAAATGAAAATAAAATTTGAAATTCTAATTGATTTGATTTTAATGACGGCATATTTTTCTTTAGTTGCAGGAAAAATCACAATTAGTAATAAATAAAAATGATAATTAATAAATTATTCAACTTTGTAAAAATAAGAGTGAATTATAAAAGAAAAAAAAATGACCACCATATTAAATAATAATAATAATAAAATTAAAGGAGAAGATAATAAGAAAATTAGAAATTCTATCAGACTGTTTTTAATACTGTTATTTTTTTCTTCAATTGCAGGAAAAACACGATAAATTAGTAAAACTGATTATTCTAATTTAAAAAATTCGAGCATTTCAAATATTGTTTTGCATTTGTGAAAATAATAATAAAGTTTAAAAAATGATCCACTAAATTTTCATTATCATTAAATAAATATATAAATAAATAAAAATAAATAAAAAAGATTAAAGGGAAGAATTAATGATAAATAAGATTAAAGGGAAGGATTAATAATAAGTAAGATAATAAAAAAACTAGAAATTCTAAAAGACTGTTTGCGATACAGATATATTCTTCTTCAGTTTCAAGAAAAGTCATCATAAATTAGTAAAAATGATTATTCCATTAAAGAAATAGACCTCTCCCTCCATTTTTTTTCATTTGTGCGAAAATAACAAGAAATTATCAGAAATAAATAGTATAGTAAATAAATAGATAAATAAATAAAGTAACACAATTAAATGAAAAGATAATAATAAATTCTAAAAATAAAAAATAATTACAATTTAACGCTAATTTATTTTTCTGTTACTATTCAACTGAAAATGAATTTGGAAATTTAATCACGCAGTTTCAAGAAATTTTAAGCAACAATTATATTTCAGGGATTTTTTTTTCTTCAGTTATACAAAAAGTGAAAGTAAAACCAATTAGTAAAAAAACGATTACCCCATTAAAAATACACGTTTTTGTTTATCAAAAACCCCACCGCTAAGCTGAAAAACTCCGAATGAACCAGTCTGCCTCCGGGATCTTCTACACAACCTACGCTGAATCTCCACACCGTATCACGTGGTGCCGCCTTTGCCAATGAAAGTAGGCGTCCGCAAAACCACATGTTGATCTCCATCCCGTCTCTGAAAACACACACCAACAAAGCTTGGCTACTACCGCAACGTCCGACATGAAGATCACGGTAAGTGTTGTGTTTTTCTATTTTGCACGATCGCGTCAGCTGTGTAGCTGAAGAGTGAAAGTGATGCCTTATCGGTGCCGGATATTTACCTGTGGAATGCGAGACAGACGGATGGAGAGAGAGAGAAATGATGGGATTATGCATTTCTCTTCTGCCGGATAATTTTACATCGGCGGTTCTCAAACTTTTGGAAGATTCGGATTATTTACATTGAATGATATGTCCACTGCGTTTTTCTATTCAGACTCAGGGGTACATATGCCGATAAGCATTTTATAAATCTTACGAGAGAGAAATAAATATATAAATAAAATTTAGAATTCAACTTAACGGCTAACTTCAAAGATAATGTGGATATATATGCGATTTGTTAAGTTTATACATAGTTTGTTGATAATATATGTGTTTACATTTATACTCAGTATGATCACTATTTGTTTTTAAAAGAATAGAAAGTCTTTGAGCATTGGGATCGCTTGTATAATCTATGATAATTTTGGGAGCAGACAAATATTAATAAATCTCGGCTACATTAGGCTCTGTAACACCGTAAAGTGTAAAGATATACTCAACAAGTTACTTTTTCTGCTTTCTACCATCAACAATATTACTTTAAGGTCCCCAACTTTCCGGCCAAATAATCTCAAGAGATCCTCCTTTTTGGGAATTAATGTTCTTTCAGAATAAGTTTTGTCTTGTTATGTGGGGTTATTATTATTATTATTATTATTAGTAGTAGTAATAGTAGTAGTATTTGTAATTGTTAATATCAATGTAGAATGATAGTCAGAGATTTTATCTATTTATACTTATAAGTACGTAAGGAATAAGACGTGCAAGTTCAAACAGTAGGGGGAGGGGGGAAGGGGTCTTCAACTTTTCACGATCGACTACCGCTTTAGAAAATTAGTTTCGCGGTCTACCATATGTCGGTTAAATAACATAGACAAGAAATGTATGCAAGTATCCACACATTGTCAAGAAAAAAAAATCGTGAATTGAACGAATTTTTTTGTTGATTGTATTTCATTGAAACATGAAAATTTCCTCTTTGATTTGCCGATTTTCCTCCAAAATACAGAAAATGCACCAATCTAACGTAATTACCTGAAATCTCTCCAATCTAAAGCTACGCTTTCGTGAAACCACAGGGATGTTCAAACAACTGAACTGCATGGTACTTTTTTCGTATTAGAAGCGGATTTTTTAATGTATTTTTGCCCCTCAAAACACAAAATATTCGCGAAACGAAACTCAAATTTTCCTGAAATTCTCGAGTCAAAAGACGAACATTTCTTCAAATAACAGAAACACCTCTTTTAATCTCAGGGATGTTCTGGTAACTGTAGCTGTCTGTACCTTTTACGTTTTTTTAGAGGGCACGCATTGGATTCAAGATCAGAAAAGGTTCTGTTAGCGCGGAGGAATTGAAAATTTATTATTTTCTTCTTGAATCATAGATAACATTTTATTCATATTTACACGTAATGATAAATTTTGCCACCAGCATACAATTACCTAATTTAGTAGTAATGCAACTAGTAGTAATAATAATAATAAAAATAATAATGAGGATAATAATTCGTCAGGCAGAGCTTCTTAAAAGAGCTATAGACGCTATAGCAAAGCTAAATTTACCGCAGTACCATATTGATACATGGTACGGTCATGGAAAAAAAAGGATACCTCACCCACACAGTAATTCTACTGTAAATCCTAAACAGACTTTTTAAATGATACTGGTTGCAACCGATTGATAAAGTGTATGCTATTAATCCCTTGAAGGATGGTAGTTCATTTTTGGACTACTTAACTTTAATTCCTAAAGAACGCATTGGCACCAGAATTTTAGAGTGCAAAGTTTACTTTTATTAAGTACGTAAAGGAAAGCTTTTACTTATTTTCAAATAAATTTGTTTGTAAATTCTGGTATCATTCAATCCTTTCAGCATTTTACGAATAAAAGTACTTTACCCCTGAAAAGGTTAACTGTTATAAATGAATTAGGGTTTCGAGACCGACTATTTTCTTTTTAAAAATAGAAATACCCATTTTTGACGCGATATTTCAGTTTCTTTATTCAAATAAGCACTGAAGAGTAAATACCTTGCACATTTTTTGTCATTTTATGCATTGTTGTCAACTTTCACTTCACAACAACAACAAAATACTCATTAAAATTTTAAAAAGAATAATTTTTATCTGATCCCTCGCTAGGCCTGATCTGTACCGATGTTAGAGAGCCTAGCATAAAATGAGAAGCAGTCGTCTGTAATCCGGCTATATCACTTCGAAAAATGCAAAACAGTTCTCAATGTGGCTTCGAATGATCCCTCTCTATTGTACACACATCTTTGAATTTACCGTACTAAGACGCGTAGAAAGTTTTTTCCGATTTCACGGAAAACTTTTTATTATTATTATTCGAAAGGACATGACGGTCTACCCGTGGCCCGCGAGTCTTGTTTTGAAGACTCCTAGTTTAGAAGATGTAAAAGTAAATTGATTTAGAATATCTAAGGGGTCTCAGGAGTCTTACTTTTTACCTGGTGGTGCAATTTAGCAACACATCACATTTAATTTTTTTTTCTCAGTCTCTGTAAAACATAAATGCATTTAAATTTTTAATATGGACAACCTAATAGCTCTTCTATTTAAAATAATTTTTTTAATATTCTATATTGAAGTTTTTTTTAAAGTTTAATTTTGATAAAAAATTAAAATTGTTTTTTGACTTGCATGCACTGCGCGTTGCTGTAGCAAAACTATTGGTTCAAGAGCCCCCAAAGTATTGATAATGATGCAAAACTAATGTATCTTGAACGTATACTTCATTTGTAGCAATTTATTTATTTCTTTTATTTGAAATTTAAATTTAAATTATAAAATTTTGAAAAAAATCATTATTTTATTGAAAAATTGCCAATTTTAAATAATCAATGCAATTATAACACTAAATTTAAAGTATAACTTATTCTTTACCTAAAAATGAAGATATTTACCAAGTTTCCTGCAAATTGCTTTATTAGTTTGTGAAAAATGTTGCGCGCAGTGTATGCAAGTCAATTTAAATTTTTTAAATCAAAATTAAACATAAAAAAAATAAAATTTCAATATAGAATATTAAAAAAATTATTTTAAATAGAAGAGATATTAAGTTGAATATAGTAAAAATTTTATGCGTTTATATTATATTACGCATTTATATTATTATAGAGACTGAGAAAAAAAAAATTAAATTGCACCGCCAGGTAAAAAGTAAGACTCCTGAGACCCCTTAAAAGGATTTTATTTTATTTCAAAGTGAAATACGTTACAACGAGAATTGAAAACACATGCATTTTTGAAAGAAACAACAACAGCAAAATAAATAATAAATAAAGAGAAATGCATGCAATAATAGCCATTAAAAGAAATCCTACAATGATTTCTATTTAAACAATTTCCCCCATTTTTATGATTTTTTAAAAATTATTAATAGAACTCTGATAGCACAGGTGGAATGTTTTTTGGTAGAAGACTATACGACACTAAAACCAGCATAAGGAGTTAGATTTCCGGTAAGAACGTGAGAAGTAAATTTAGATTTGTCCTAACCTTTTAATTGTGTATCCAAATATACACAATCCACTTTAAAAAAATTGAAAGTAAAAAAGTTTTTTTTTTAAGTAAAAAAAAAAAAAAAAATCAAGTTATATTAAACCATTCATTACAATTTGAACCTACGAAATCCATTTTTGTTTATATTATCATTATAATATATTTTATTTTTAGTCACGAGTAAAATATCTACATTTTATATTAATCATTATATTTTTACTTACTTATTACTTCTGTATAACACATCGACGTCAAATTCATCACACTTGTACGTCAATTAATAAATATATCTCATGTGTTCATGCTACATTCCGACCACATGACATTATCCCGTGCAATCCCATGCACTGCCGGTTAATCACTTTGAAGAGTTCTGACCTACATAATATCACTGGGGTAAACATTAGATAGTTCGTTAACATTAAATTTGTTTTAAACACCAATAGTTTCTTCTAATTCCTACTTTTACTGTAACAATAGATATTTATCTATTTATTTCTTAATATGTTCTATCATAGATTTTTTTTTTCTTAATTTGCATTTTTTTATTGCAACATAGATGATTCTCTGAATGTTTCTAAAGAAAATTATTATAGTTTCTTCTAATTAATATTTATTAATTATTAATATTTATATTTATAATTATTTATTATTAATATTAATCTGTAACAATAAACAATCATAATATGTTATTTCTGTCGTTTACATTCCCTTTTCTATGCTCATAAAAAACGCACAACGATGACTGAGTTATCAAACAAAATTTTTTGAACAGGCTTTTGACATAGTACGTTCATATTTTGCTAAAACACTTTGTTTGATTAAAAATCGCAGTTAATCAAAAATTAATTAAAACAAGAAAGGCAAATCATGTGTTAAGCATGGATTATGAAACTCTTTCCAACACTTCCTAAATGCTTTAACAAAACTTTGTTATTGAGGGAAATAAGGTTAATAAGATAAATAAGAAAACATTTTATAAAACGCATAAAACATTTGAAAAACTGATTTCAGCAGTTGCCGTCCATAGCCAAATATGTATTCCAATTCTTTTGAACAGCCCTGTATTTGATCTGTAGGTTGATATATATACTATATAATGGGAAAATTTAGTTTAGCAAGAAAACGCATAACAGGTTGAAAGCTCTCTTTCCGCAATTTATATTAATAGATGAAAACATACTTGAATACTTTTGTACAGCCCTGTAGTGTACCTAGTACCTTTATTACACGCCACAATTTAGCTAAAATTTAATTCAAACTAAAACACTCTTAAAACTACTAAAATCACATTTACAGAAATTATCATCCATAGACGGCCATGTATCCAATTCTTTGCGTGGCCCTGTGTATCGTTTTATCTATATTTTACAAACATTTCTTAGTAAACTAAATTCAGTTTAGCGTAAAAATGCATAACTCATTTAAAACCCACTTTTAGCAATTTACGTTCATACTCAATCACCCCTACGAATTCTTTTCTGTTGCCCTGTATATGAACTATAGCATTTATACACACTATATGGTATGCATAAATATAGTGAAACTCAGAAGCGCATATCATAATTAAAAATGCATTTCGAGCAATCATTGCTAATATACAGTAATTCAGATACAATATAGTATCTGAAATCTTTTGTGTGTCCCTGTAAATGATATGCACTTCGTATTACACATGAAATAACTTATACTAAAGCTCAGCGACGTATATCAATTTCATTATATATGAAATAGTTTAACATAATTCAAATACGCCGCAAACAATCCCCCCCCCCATACCATTATGTAACGGAATTCTTTTGTGTGGTCTTGTAAATTAATAATAACTATTCTTTGCACCACATATTCTACAGAATGCACATTTTAGTGGACTTCATAAATGCATATCAATTTTACTATGTTTGAAAGAGTGTAACACCATTAAAAATAATTTGAAACGATTTTTTCCCATTGGCCGTAATGTAACGGAAAACTTTTGACTGTCCCTGTAAATGAACTAAACATGCTACAAACTTTGAAATAGGGTTCGTGCTATGGTAGAGGTTACTAACATCCAAAAATTTCAGAACGGTCTGAGGATATTTACGAGAGTTAGAGCGCGGACAGACGGCCAGGCTGACAGGCAAATCTAGGTCATAAACACTTTTCAACTTTGTTGGAAAGTGTTAAAAAGTATCATAAACCGGGAAACGGCTGCACAGACCATCACCCCATCGAGTTGACGGCTGAAATTCTAGGATTAAACAGAATTCGATTAGCATATTAAAATGCAACTTGTCTGCCAAATCATATCTTGGTGGAAACGTCCTACAGATCCGATTTTAGTAGTTGATAGGTAGCTATATCATTATGTTTTCTTGCACCCAAAGGTATGAAAACATGGAATACTGGGAGCAGGAAAACACAATGGTAAACCTACCAGTCAACCGTTAAAATCGGGTTTGCAGTTGTTTTACCCCAAGATATGATTTGGCAGACAAGTTGCATTTTAAAATGCGAATCGAGTTTTAACTAATCCTGAAATTTAAACCGTCAATCGATGAGGTGATAGTTTATGCAGCCGTTTCCCGGTCTATCAGAAAACAATCTCAAAGATTGCAGTGAAAAAGCGTCGCATGGGTCCACTGGTTTTCTAATTATTTCTCAATAATATTTAATTTTGTTCAGATTTTTATATAATTAAAAAAGCTAATTGAAATAGGATTTTTCCTTTAAAAATCAACGAACTTGATGTAGTTAAAAGTCTCACCGTAAATTAAATGATAATTCAAAAAATTCATTCAATATTTTGTAATGTATAAAAATGTTAATTATTATATAATTTTATTTCTTTTAGAAAGGGGATAAGAAAAATAATTTAAGTAATACCAGGAAAACTAATTTATGTTTAATTATATAAATTATTTAAAATTCTAGTGCCTTTTCTTGTTTTAGACCTGTGACATAACATCTGTAACCCTTTGACTGGCCTGCCCTTACCAGCTTTTACCTTACTGTGTTTTTAATATTTTAAAACTTACATTCACTTTTCAAACTTTATCATTTTCTATTTTTCCATATTACTATCCTTTTAATTTTATTTATTCTCGCAACTACTTATTATACTATTTATTTATTTTTTATAAAGTACTAATATTAAATTTAAACTTATAACCTTTATGTAGTTTAAAAGGTAGACTTTTTGTCCAATGGTTCACTAATAATAAGACAATTCAATACTTGTCTTATTAGTACTGTTAACCCTTTCAGGGACAAGTGATTGTGTTTCAGTGATGTTGAAATCGCACTGGAATCTTCGAAAAAATTTATTTCAAAATAATGAGAAGCAATTTTACATCTTTTTTTCCATCAAAGTTGGAAAAGTAAAATTTAAGTAAGAGTTTCTGGTGCAAATCTGGTTAAAATTAGGTGGGATATAATACGTGGGTGGTTCAATAATTATTGTCCCTAGTGTATATAAAATATTTGTACTGCGATGGTTGATGTGGAATATCGAAGCCTAATGTCTTAAATGCCGATATGCTCAATTTCAGAACCGTAGCTCCTATATTAACATAGTTTTGGAGGGAGGGGTAAAGTTGTAAAGACCCATTTTTGAGGGAGTTTTTAAGGAGGGGGTGAGGGTGAAATGCTGGTTTGGAGCTTATGAGGCTCCATTTGTGACAGTGGATGAGATGTGGCTACATCACTATGATCCCGAATCCAAACGACAGTAGTTACGTCTCAACCACTGTCACAAATCTACCCCCATAATCGAAAAATCAGCCTTTCACCCCCCCACTCCCCCCCCTTTCACTCCTCCCTCCAAAACTATTTTAATATAGCAGCTATGGTTCTGAAATTGAGCATATAGTCATCTAAGACATTAGGTTTCGATATTCCGCAACAACCATCGCAGTACAAATATTTTATATACACTAGGGACAATAATTATTGAATCACCCACGTATATCTCACCGCCCTTTAAGGGGTTAAGGACTGTATGTAAACATATTTACTCAATAAATTGCTTATTTTAACTTTGCATATGTCTAGGAAATTGCTTCAGTGGCATTTATTAATAATATTGTGACAGCCTTGTTTGAGTGCCATTGGTTAAAGTAGCAGTTATCTGCTAATAATAATCATATTCAAAAGCATTATTTTTTTGTTCGGGAATAAAAGGAAAATGAAGCTTTTATTTTTTATATTTTCATTTTAAGTACTTGATGATTAAGGAATATTCTCAGACTTATCTTTTTCTCCTTTCATAAAGCGAATTTTTCTGACGGGAATATTAATCATTTTTATCCCTGCATTCTTGAAATATGTGGGTGTTCTGATCCCGGGTTCAAAAAGTCGATCAGTTCATTAATTAATTAACTTTTCCATAAACACGGTGCATCTCTGTTTTCAGTTGATGATCTAATGATAAAACTTTTTCATGTTCCACAAATCGGTTTTAAATACTAATATTCGTACTATTTTATTATCTTTAAAATCTGTAAAGGATTCCTGAAGTTTTTATGCGTGTAAGAATGAAAATGATTAAATAAGTATCAGAAAGAAGAGAATTTCTATATAGGAAGAACTTTAAAATTTTCTGTACCAATGGAATTTATTTTGGCGCAATGATTAATAATATTTGTGATGCTATTGGTGGAATTTATGTTGTTATCATTATTAACCCTTTCAGGGGCAAGGCTATTCATAAAATGCTGAAATGAGTAAACGACACCAGAATTTAAAAATAAATTTATCCCGAAGTAAGCAAAAGCTTTTGTTCACGCACTGAATAAAAGGAAATTTTTCATTTCAATATTCTGGTGTCAATGTAGCATTTAGGAATTAAAATTAGGTGGTCCAAAAATAAACCACCGCCCTTGAAGGGATTAATAGTAGTTGTGATAGTATTGATGGAATTTATTTTGTTGTAATTATTAATAGTACTTGGAATAGCATTGATGGAATTAATTTTGTCGTAATTATTAATAGTGTTTGTGATGGAATCAACTGAATTTATTTTGTCTTAATTATTAATAGTGTTTGTGAAGTATTGACGGAATTTATTTCGCCATAATTATTAGAAGTATTTGCGAAGCATCAACGGAATTTATTTTGTCATAATAATGAGTAGCATTTGTAAAGCCTTTACGTAATTTATTTTGCCGTACTTATCAATGGTACTTCTGATAGAAATGGTGGAATTTATAAGAAATGTGACATAAGAAATATGGTGTTCAAGGGGTATCCTTTCTGGTTACAGGGGAAAAAGTAAATTTAACTTTCATTCTGCGCATTTGAATGAAAAGTTTCAGATGATAAAGAAAGAAGTTTAATTAAAAAAAAAGTATTATCTTATAAAACAAGTTGTAAACGCGAAGAATATGATCATCGTAATAAATCAATGTAGTTTAGATGAATAATTTTATAACCTTTTTGAAAATAGATTCAAGATTTTTAAGAAATCCAGATAAAAAAAAAATAATTATTTATTAAAATATTTCTTTCCGCGGATAATACTGACTTATAGACATATTTATTTAAAAAAATTAGGTTTTCTTTTTAAAATTTTCAACAATATTTACAAACAAAACTTGTTTATAATATTCAAAAGCCAAATGTTCTGATTGAATTAATCAGATATTTGTACACTTTTTCAAGAATTTAAATTTTTTGAGCAGAAAATTGATTTTTGGAAATTTTTATTTATGAATTTATCCGTGATCATTGTTTCATAAATATGAGCTCTTTAGTACTCCGAATAAAAAAAAAGTTCTTTACCAGGACATTTTTCCGTATTTTTACTGTTTTTCCTCCCAATGATAATGATTTCGTGAATCTTTCAGAAACTAACAAATATTAATTAATTCGACAATGCCCTTGAGCGATTATAGTGCTAAAAGAATAGTTAAATGTCATTTTCACTGAAGCTATAAGAATTATTTTTATTTTTATTCTGTAAAGAAATCCACCAAAACACGAATATTGTACTGGGAAAGTACAGATTTTTATTTTTATACATTTATTTTATTTTTTACAGGGTGAAAATAAAAATACAATCTATGTCTTTAGTGTAAATGTCAATGTAATTGTAACATTGTTATCTGCCAAGAATATTCTCCAATTTATATTTGCTACGTTCTTACACATTCACGAAATAACTTTTATAGGGGAAGAAAAAAAAAATCCGTCAAAATACGAAAGTTGTACTGGCAAAAAACGGATTTTTATTTTTATTTATTTACTTTATTTTTTACTGTGTAAAAATAAAAATGCATTTTACGGCTTTATTGTAAATGTCAATTTAATTGTAACATTGTTATCTGCCAAGGATATTCTCCAATTTATATTTGCTAGTCTTACGCATTCACGAAAAAACTTTTATCGGGGGAGAAAAAAAACCCGTAAAAAAATCCGTCAAAGTACGAAAATTGTACTGGCAAAATATGGATTTTCATTTTTATTTATTTATTTTATTTTTTACAGTATAAAAATAAAAATACATTCTATAGCTTTAGTGTAAATGACAATTTAATTTTAACATTGTTATCTGTCAAGGATATTTTAAAATTTATATTTGCTACAGTTCATACATTCAAAAAATAACTTTTATCGAAAGAAAAAACTAAAAATCCGGAATTAGTATAGGAAAATATCGGAATATTCTTTTTAAATAGTGTATAACACTTTTTTTTACAAAATCACTTATATTTTCATCGCGGATAACATACGTGTAATACCGTGAATATAGACATAGTAACAGGAAATCAGCTGGAAGGTGTAGAAAATATCTATTCCGATTCTAATCTGTATTCCAAGCGCATTCCGCTAAGTTACGTATTAAGAACATGTCTTACCGATCTACTTTTAAATAGCTGTATCCGGTAGTATAAATAACTTTTTTTATTCTTTTTGTTCCAAATGCATTATCAGCATATATGGAAGACTGTACTAATGCCAATTGTTTAATATATACAGCTGGTTGTCTAGATATTTTCAAAGTATGATGTCGAATTAATATATGTTTATTATAAATACAAGGGTGTACACTGTAAAAAAAAATCTGCAAAGTTACTAATGTTTTTCTAGGAAACTGGGATTCCTAGAACTTTTTATGTAACGGCAACAACAAAAATTCATGTAACATACACACTTTTGCGCCGAAAATCAGAAAATCTGTAAGGCTACTAAGAATTTTTTAGGAAACTGGGATGCCTAGAACTTCTCATGTAACTACAACCAGGGTTACAGACACAACTTTAGTAAGATTACTGTAATTTTAACAGATTCATTTGTAAAGTTACAGATTTCTGTAGCTTTACAAAGACTAGTTTTGTAGATTTGCAGCTTTTTTTGTACAGTTACAGATGAAAGTTTAGTAAGCATGTAACTTTACATCTGTAGAACTACAGATTTTTTTTTACAGTGTACAAGACTTCCCGGGTTACAGAATATTAGTAAAAAACATTATATATATTATTTCTGATCTTAACACCCTTTTTTCTCTTCACATTACTGAAGGAGCAGCGATTAATGAGGTATTTTTCGGAAAGTTCTGCAAGCGGCTTTTGACATGTATTCAGGGCTTAATTCACGCCGAACCCACCGGAGCTCAGCTCCGGTACTTCTCTATTTTTAGTAAGTTTTTAAATATTGGTCGGAATTCACCGGAGCTCATAAATACAGGGCTCTGGAACCCGGTGGAATAGTGCTCCTCTCCCTCAGATGTCCAAGTTTTTGCATTCTTTGTATCAAAACACTTATATGGGACGCAATGTGTCGCCCATGTAGGAGATGGGGATGAAAGGGGCTCAATTTTTATATCAGTCTTTGGCTTGGGCGTGCTCAAGCTTAATCTGTCTTATATTCAAAATTTTATTTATTCAAGTATAGAAAAAAATAAACGGTCAAGTGCGAGTATTACTCGGGCTCAGAGGGTTCCGTACAATAAATACAGGAATTATTAACTGTATTATTAAAAAAGAAACATTGCTAGAAAAATAATAAGACTTTGTAAAAATCCATACAACGTAGGGTTGGGTATAGCTGTATATATTAGAAAAGTATAAATGGGTATACCATAGAAGTTCAAAGAGATATGAAGCCTAAATAATATCAAATATTGCTATTCTGTATAACACTTTTTAAAATCTTATCCTAATCTGTTTATGATGAACTTAAATTCGGTACTGACAATAAAAGTAGTGCATATTTAAACTTCAATTGGCATTTAATAAAACACTCTTTTGTCACCGGAACTCTTTTGTTAGAAATTAAGACCTGCATGAATGCTTATATATCACTGAAATACGTTGTTTGACAGAAAGGATTGCAGTTAATCAAAAAGTTATGAAAAATCGTATTAGCAAATAATTTCAAAGATTGCGGTGAAAGAGCCTCGCTAGGTCTATTATTATTATTATTATTGATAACTCTAATAATTTTTTTTTTCATCTAAAATAATTTTTAGAATGCCCACTAACAATATTAAAAATCATATTAATATGAAAAATAGCAATAATGCGTTAAAATAAAATTTTGAAACGAATTAAACGCGATATTTTCTTATTCGCTTTGCATCAAGAGTTAACAGCCGAAGAAATCTCGAAAGATCGCTATTTACAATCAGGCTTTTTGATTTGCCTAACTTTCTTTATCCTAACTCGCCAAGTTGGCCAATATTTGGCGCTATTGTGATAACCTTGCCATTAGTATTTTTCAACAAATACTCATTGTTCTAGTTGATGCAGATTTCTATCATAAGAAATTAAACTATAATTGAGTAACCAGTAAGTTTAGGTAGTGTTTTTGCGATGTATTTCGAAAAATGTCGCTTGGTGACAGAATCCCTCTTTGGGGGGGGGGGGGGGGGGTCGAATTTTGAAAAATTCCGAAACACGTGGTAACTAATTTTAGTTATATTACAGGCATGTCACGTTTCAAGATTTTATTTCCATTTGTTTATGAGATAGGGTAATTTTTTTAAATTTTAAATTTGCCTCCACGCTGTTTCCCCTTAGGGATCGAATAATAATAATAAAAAAAACAATGTCCAATTCCTGTATTACCCCCAAGAATACATATGTAATTCTTGGGGGTAATACAGGAATTGGACATTGTTTTTTAATATAATCCGAATTTCAAAGCTCTATGTCAAGAGGAAGTGGGTTAACAAGTAAAAATTAAATTTAAAAAAATCAAAAACCCTACTGCGTAAAAAGTGAACAAACTAATTATTTCTCATCAATGTGAAACCATTTTTTTATATTACTTACCTATTTTTTTATTTACTTGTATTGATGACTTTTAAGTTGCGTTTAATTGTTAGTTCCTATCTATAAACACTGTTTTGATGAGGCCTATAGAGGTCTATGAAGATTAGAGTTGCAGTAAAGATAGAAATCCTACATACACAACTTACAGGTTGTGTAATATTTAAACGGAGCTTCTGACTGTAAAATAGTCAATGAATCATTGCCTTCATTTTGAAAGACCTATCTAATGATATGCCACTCAATATGGTGCGTAAATTTTTTTTTCATCTCTACCGCCATTTTGTATTTTACGGCCGCCATTTTGAATTAATAAAAACAAAACCTAGCCTATAACCATCGGACGGTTAAGACGAATCGATAGAGACCTCATTCATCAAACTCCATCCAGCCGTTGGGATTTTTCGAAGGTATGAAAAAATCCATATACCCAGATACGAGTGAAACACATAACCCTTCTTGGCAATCGGGTAAAAATGAGTCATAAGATTTTACCGCCACATACAAACATATAGTCAGAACTGTAAGTTAAAAGAAAGCTTGTAATAATATAGAAACATGCTGTCGCAATCCACTCACAACTTTAACATTAATAAATATAAATTATTATTATTACTATTATTATTAGTACTAGTATTTTAAGATTCTTAAAATGTATTTTTATAAATATAATTTCCGACTAAAAGGACTCGGTACAGTTTGAACTTTCCTTTAAAAGTTATTTAATTATTTTACAGTAAATTGTTGATACATTATTAAATGGTTTTATGAAGGAAAACTATTCAATCAAGGAAATTTCGAATTCTTGTGGTAAATAATAATAAAAAAAATCTTAAAAAAGAATTTAACCACACTTTTAGAATTTTTGCCTTTTGAAATAAATATTTTTTTGCTTAATTTTTTTACAAATGAAGAACTCAGATGATAAAGTTGGTAAGTGACACAATCATCATTTTGAGAAAATAAGCTGTAGTTTCAAATATCTGTTTGCGTTTAGTATCAAATGCTTCCTTTATCAATTAAAATCTCTGTGAGTATCAGGATTTTCCAAATAGTAATTTAACAGACGTAGAGGACTGCACGGGCCGGAATTTCCAGGCCCGGGCCCGGCCCGGCCCGGCCCGAAGGAAAGCTATTTTGGCCCGGCCCGGCTCGGTGTAAAAATTGAAAGTTCGGCCCGAGCCGGGCCCGGCCCGTTTACATTTTTACCGTTCTCGGTCCGGCCCGGCCCGCACAAAAATCAGTGAAAACAGTCCTGGCCCGGCCCGACTAAATTTCTAGAAAAAATTCCATTTTTTCTCGACATACAATTAAGATTCTTTTAATGAATACTACATGCATATTTATGGGAACATTTTACAGTATATTTTAAATTACTATGTGTTCTCAAAATAGAAAACACACAATAGTAAACATTAACGATTACTTACAGTGTTTTAGTCAACGTCTCTACAGACGTTTCAAAATTTAAATAAGGGTTCATTAAAAGATTATTGTAGTTTAGAATAAAGGGTTAAAAAACATGATAACTTTTGATGCTTATAATAAAAGGTAGATTTGTGAAAATATTTCTGTCATTTTTAAGGCTTTTCTCAAATCCAAAGGAGCTACATTTTGATACATTTATGAATTCATTTCTTTTCGGAAACGCATGAGATTGGCAGGTATTCTTATTCAGAAACCATGTAAATGCGTTTTTTCTTAGATAAAAGTAATATATCTTTCAGAAAATGCTGCCAAAGTTAGCGTTTTGAATCGAATTTCCGGAAGCGATAGCACAGGAAAGGAGAAAAACGTACAGTCACGTGACAAGAGTCTCTGTTATCTCTGTACGTAATTTATGAAAAATGAAAACGCTATTCGATCCCAAATGCCTTCAATACTCAGGCCTGTCAATTTTATGCCTTTATAGTTAAAAATGAGTCAGAAAATGTGTCTGAAAGTTTCGCATTGTTAAGCAGTAAATATGAGAACCACCTTAAGGTACATTTCCAAAGATACTGTTAACAGAAGTTCATTATCGCTATTAATACTTTTACAAAACATAATGCCTGTCCTACACATCCTGAGAACGATTAAGACCAGTTCCGTCCCGGCACAAGTCTGCCGAAAAATTAAACCCGGGATCAGGCATCCTGTAACTGCACGATGCCGATCTCTACGATGGACATGTTACATTTCTGTATTCATGTTGTTAAACTCGCATCGGCTCGTAACGCACATTTATGCTTCTCGAAAAAGTCATATTCATTTGAAATGGCCTCGTATTTTATCTGCTACTCACAAATTCTTATATTGGGCCGATAGGCCCGATTAATTTTTTTTATCGGCCCGGCCCTGCAGGCCCGTTCAATTTTTTTACCGGCCCAGCCCGGCCCGTTTATTTTGTCTGTCGGCCTGGCCCAGCCCGTTGAAAAAATTGTCCTAATTCTGCCGGCCCTGCCCGCGGGCCGGGCCGGGTACGGGTCTCGGGCCAAGCCCGGGCCCGTGCAGACCTCTAAACAGACGGTATAGGACCATTGATTATCTTCAATCACATGATTAACTGATTTTTTTTGTCACATGCCACCTTTATCATCTGAGCTCTTCAAATGTGCTCTATAACTGTAAGGACCAGATTTCCAAAAAGGCAATCAGTTTAAGAAAAAATAAACATAATATTAAGATATAAATAAAAAATACACAAAAAATAATTTTTTACATAGCATTTTTATTTTAAAACAAGAAAGAAAAATCATGCGTCAAACATAGATTAGGAAACACTTTCCACGCATTCAGAATACTGTAAAGGAATTTCAACGTTTAATAAGATGAAAGATGATGTTTAAGTAAACAATTTAGGAAACGCATAACGCATTTGAAAAATGCAATTTCAGCAATTACCGTCTACAGTCGGAAAAGTATCAGAGTTCTTTTGTGCAGCCCTGAATATGATCTATAGATTTGAATATATACTACATAGTAATGCTAAAATACGGTTCAGTTACGCAACGCATAGTTGAAAATTCCCATTCAGCAATTTCCGACACTAAACGGAACTGTACCCGAATTTTTTTGTGCAGCTTTGTATATGATCTACAGGTTTTATATACATCAAGTAATATGCAAAAATTCAGTTAAATTTAAAAACTCATACCACAACTGAAAACGCACTTTTAGTAATTTTCGCTCATATACAGTAGCATAATCGTATTATTTTGCAGTGATGTATATCAATTTAAACATGTTTGAAATAGTGTAATATGATTATATACACTGCAAACGATTTTTTTCTATAGGCCATAATGTAACTTTAGCGTGTCCTGTAAACGAACTATAAACGCTACAGACTTCATTTCAATAGAGAACATGCCATTGTGAACCTCAATATCATATATCAATTACATGGCAATCCTAGTATATTTATGTGTTAGAGCACGGCCAGACAGGCAGGCAGACAAACGGCCATATGAACCAAAGACATAAACACTTTTAAGCTTTGCGTGTGTTTTTATAAAAAAAAATATATATATATTACTGAAAATTTTATTCTTAATTTTACGGAATGCACTTAAAAAAAAAAAAAAAAAAAAAAAAAAAAAAAAAGCGACTTTAAATAGAAAAGTATATGTTGAAGTTGAACATTTTGATCTATTGTTCTATTTTCGATATAATGAAAAAAATCTCAAACTGAGAAAAATGAATTTAAAGATTGCACCTCTGAATCATTTAAAGAGAAATGCAGAGTAAAAATCTTTTTCGTATATATGTAATTATTGGATCCGTGGGAATATACTACGGATGTCTAAATTCATTTTACGCAAAATGTTGGAAAATAAACATTTTTGTCACTTTTTGCGAAATGAAGGGTACCGAGTCCTTTTAACCCTTTCAAGGTCGGTGGTCACACGGTGTAAACACTTAACTTAAATTCCGAACGGCACCAAGAATATTTTAATAAAAGTTTGGTTTTATAGTGAAATTTTGAAAAACAAGTTTTTATTTTCTAAGAAATTCAACGGTAAATTCTGGTGTCAATCAATTATTTCATCATTTTACGAACAGGATTTCTCTGGAAAGGTTTAACATTAACGCGTTTAAAATTTCAATTAAGTCTTGCATATGCTTTTTCTGTTAGGAAACTACAGTGCTGTGAAATTTTGTAGCAAAATAACATGATTAACTTCCGCCAGGCACACTTGTGGGACTCCGCGGTTCGCGCGCAGTGCGCCTGACAGGCACATTAGAGATCTGCACGGGCCGGCCCGAGGCCCGAAGCCCAAGCCCAGCCCGGCCTGCGGGTCGGGTTAGGGCCTATTTGCATTTGCGGCGCTCGGGCCGGACCATACTTTTTTCTGAAGGCTCGAGCCTAACTTATTTTTTCTGGTACAGAGCCGGGACTGGTTTCTTTTCTAGTTTTCACGACCCAAAATTTTCAGTCCTAGTTTTGAGCCAGCCCGTATGAAAATCATTGGCTCGGCGTGATCTGTTCGTTCAAAGGTCAGTAAAATTAAGCCTGGCCCAAAGATTTTTGCAAAATATGCATACATTTTTGAATCGCCATTATTCTACGCAATTACACATTTATTCTTTTTAAAGAAAAGTAAATTTCTACGCTAATTAAAATATAGCTAAATTAAAATATAGTAAAACGTGTGAAAAGGAACCTGCCTATGACGGAATTCTGTTTTAAACTGAGAAACATGTTAATCCATGAAAAATTAATATACTAATACGTAAGAAAAGAATATATAATACATTTACATTTGCTAAGAAGAGAACTTGTCTATAACGCATTTTGTTTTCTTTTCTATGTAATTGAATCTTAGAAGATTTTACTGTATAGCATTTTTCAGATTTTTAACAATTGAATGCATGGAATGTGGATTAACAGTATTAATGATAACTGAAACATCTACATAGAAGAAATAGCGATTCATTAAAAAAATAAATATCGCAGTCTGCGGCACTTCTGTAAAAATGAAGTTTAGAAACATGAAAAAAAAAGTTAAGATAAATATTTTTGGTCAGAACTCCTCGTAGGAGTCAAATTTTTAACCAAATCGACGTAAAAATCAATATTTTGTGGCAATTCACTCGGGCCGGGCCAATAATTGTTTTTCTACGGGCTGGGCCGAAATTTTTTTTCTATGAGTCGGGCCGGGGCCGGGCCTGGAAATTTCGGCCCGTGCAGACCTCTAAGGCATATGTTAGAAAATCTTCATTACCACCCAATTAAGTTAATCCTAATGCTCTTAAAGTGATCAGTGACACCTCATTAGGACGCAAAAAGAGAGAATATTCGAAAATGGATTAAAAAACCCTCATTTATTAAACTTGAATCTAATAAAACAAAAACTGAAATTTAAGTTCCACCAGCTGCGCCCGACTCAGGATTAAGCCTTAACCATCCGCTTACGAGACGGGTCCAGTGTACCCGACAGGTGCATTAAAAATGATTTTTCTCATAAAAAATAAAGACTGAAAATTTTGTAAGTATTTGACTTTTTCAGGACTGTTCTACTCTTTTAACCCTTTATATCCCAAATTATGAATTCATGAAGATTTCATCTTCTAAAGCATTTTTCGAGAATTTTTGAATTTACATTAGCTCATTTACACAATCATTTAATAAATTTTAGAAGGATTTTTTCACTTAAATTTGAATTTATAGGGATTTTGAGCAATATTTGTAACTCCACTCAAATCTTTTATTTTAAATATTTTGTCGAATTAGGGAATGTAAAAATATAACGTTCTTAGAATAGAAATATAGAAATATTTCCGAACTGAACCCCCCCCCCCCCCTCCCCCCTCCCTCCCTTAATCTTTCAACGTCAAGAAAGCTGAAAAGATGCAAAGGTAAAAGAAATCATCTTTTTAAAAATATTTTTGTTTTGTGAAACCAATAATACTTTTGGAACAAGATAAAGTAAAGTATCTATAATTCATTCTAAACTGTATTACTACTAATCGATGTTTTTAATGAATTTTATAACAAATTATTTTAATGGTACTTCAAAGTACCGCTGGAGCATAAAGGGTTAAAAAGAGTAGAACATTCCAAAAAATGTCACATATTTAAAGAATTTTCAGTCTTTTATTTCATGAGAAAAATCATTTTGAATGACCCTGTTGGGTCCATTGGATCCGTTTGCTAGACAGATTGTTAAAATATAATAAATTTATTTTTTAACCCAAAGTATGAGGATCAAAGGAAGGGAAATGACAAACTCTGGAATACTGATAACTTCTAATTAAAAACTCTCAAGAATTCACTTTGATATCAGTATAAAATTCTGCCATCTTTAACATATTTTAAAGGAGGGTTTTGATAATAAAAGAGAAAGATCTAGCAAAAAGTAGGCACAGAAAACTTATTTATCATTAAACTTTATCATAATATTACATTAATAAGTTATTCACAGATAAAACTGTTTATTTAAAACCTGTATTTTACATATAATCCATAACTTTAAGTTATTTACCTTATTATCAGGTTTTACTTTATTTTTCATGTGCAGCAATACTTTATTTTGTATACATCCTTCATATATTTAAAAGCATTTTCATTTTGTTAATATTTTCTTTATTTATATTAAAAAAGGCCACATCATTTTAAATTGTTTTTAAAAACTATATGTTATTTTACAGTTCTATATAAAAAAAAAAAAAACATTACATTTAACTTCACTTAGTATTCCCTTTTTACTATCCATTTATATACTTTGTATTTCGTCCGTTCATAAATATTTCAGAAAGTTACAGTTCAATCCATTCCAAAATTGTGGATATAGTTTTAAGTCTATAAAAACTCTTCAATTTTCCATAATAAAATTATAACTTCTTCTAAGTATCTTTTTATAAAAGTTCGTTCCTTTATAAGTTATTTTTTAACACATTATCCTATTTTCCATTCTTCTTTATTTAAAAGTTTCAATTTCATTTAATCCTTAAAAACATAAAAAGTTCTAAAATTCATATATAACTTACTATATTACTTTCCAACATTCATAGTTCTTTCGTCTTATAATGCAGCAAGCATAATAGTATACATCTGAACTTATGATGAATTTAGTTAACTAGAAAAACGTTAGGATAAGACGAAAGAACTATGAATGTTGGAAAGTAATATAGTAAGTTATATATGAATTTTAGAACTTTTTATGTTTTTAAGGATTAAATGAAATTGAAACTTTTAAATAAACAAGAATGGAAAATAGGATAATGTGTTAAAAAATAACTTATAAAGGAACGAACTTTTATAAAAAGATACTTAGAAGAAGTGATAATTTTATTATGGAAAATTGAAGAGTTTTTATAGACTTAAAACTATATCCACAATTTTGGAATGGATTGAACTGTAACTTTCTGAAATATTTATGAACGGACGAAATACAAAGTATATAAATGGATAGTAAAAAGGGAATACTAAGTGAAGTTAAATGTAATGTTTTTTCTATATAGAACTGTAAAATAATATATAGTTTTTAAAAACAATTTAAAATGATGTGGCCTTTTTAAATATAAATAAAGAAAATATTAACAAAATGAAAATGCTTTTAAATATATGAAGGATGTATACAAAATAAAGTATTGCTGCACATGAAAAATAAAGTAAAACCTGATAATAAGGTAAACAACTTAAAGTTATGGATTATATATTTATCATAATAATTATTAAAAAAAAAAAAAAAAAAAAAAAAAAAAAACCTTAAAAGCAAAAATACATTAACTTACAAAAGAAATATTCCAAAAGAAAAGAAAATCTACTTTAAAAAGTCTGAATTTCACCTGAAAAAGAAGAATATGGAGAATGTGGGGTATCCAGTGGGACAATTCAAGAAATAAGGAAAAAGAAACGACGCCCTAAGTACACACCAGAGATAGCAAGTTTGGGGGAAACATTATTGCAGTAGAGGGAAAAGTAGGCTGTTCAACTATTACTAACCAAACGTTTTTCTTGTTTGTTTTTAAAGCAATTCACAATTAAAAAATGCATAAAATAACTTTAAAAGTTTTTATTCTTTGTAGTAAAATTGTTGAATAACGATATCGAAACTTGGTAAACTATACAGGGTATCTAGAAAGATTGAAACTGGCCATAATTTTTTAACTTTCGGGGATACGTAGAAAAGGTAAATTACAAAAGTGTTCAAAATATGTTTAGGAATTAAGATAATGTTGATAAAATAGTCCTGCCACTAATTTTCAAAAAATTAAACTTTTTAATTTGTCATTTTTAATTTAAAAAATCATCTGTACTTTTTTTAGTGACGAAACACTCCGAAATTTCATAAAATTCAATGTATCATAACTCAGTGAGTTTTGATCATAAAAGAATGGGATTTTTACTGTTTTAGTTGTCAGAGCATGGACATTTTTTTTCTTCTAAATATAACTTTTAGGAACCAAGGACCTTATAAAAATTTTAGATGTCTAACTTTTTGAAAAAATAATCTCAAGACTACCACAAAATCTTAATTCCTACATTTTTTAAAAATAATTTTGCAATTTACATTGCTTACGTATCTCCAACAGTAAAAAAAATATATATCACGTAAAGTGGGCCATTTTGTATATGGTTTTAAAGGGATAAAAAACGATTGTAATTCATGTAATCAATCAAGTTTAATAAAAAAATAGCCTTTAAAAATAGATCTTAAAATATCTATCTACGCTTGAGTTTTACTATTGAAAAATAAAGCCTCAGTATAAAATATGGATTATTACCAGTATGTCTGTGCATTGGAACTTTTATGGCTAAAAATAAGGCAAATGTTGCTAAAAAATAATGTTCCATATTTATTTTATTTTTTGATGAAAACTAAAAAAGACATACAAATAAATAGATATTTTATGTTTACGAAAAATGCTCTCTCTCCCTCTCTCACACACATTTTTTAATGAAAGTTTTGGTGCACCGAACATTTGAGCCGATGTTTATCATTGTTTAGCGTGGTACTCAGTGGTGTAGTCGTAAAAAAAACAGAGGGTATACGTTTTAAGCAGAGGGTATACGCTCAAGGCAGAGGGTATACCCTAGTATATATATACTATAGCTTTCTTGAGAAACAGAGGGTATACGGTGTTCCTTAAAAAAATCCAGAGGGTATACGGCGTATACCCCCGTATACCCTCCACTACATCCCTGGTGGTACTTATTGATTCTCATAACTCTTTTTCCTGTCACATCTATGTAAATCATGGAAAACATTGCTTTACACGCGGAGTGTTGCTGATGCGTAAAAACAAGCACTAATCCAGAAAAAGGCCAAACTATTACATCAATAATTATTATATCAATCTAAATTAATCTATATTGGACGTGTATATCGGATACTGTACACTATGAATGCTAGGTGGTATTTTGCATAATGTCAAAAAATGATAAAACTGCTACAGATTACGTTTCATGTCTTTGTTATCTTTATTAGTAGTAAAAAGATATTTGTGTGTCTGCCTGTCTGTGTGCGATGGCTAGGGAAATTTATCGCACGTAGCGGTCTGCAAATTTGAATAAGAATAGACGAAAACAGATCCAAATTCATCCCAGACTCAGATTTTTCGATTTTTGATAAATTAGCCGTGATATTAATTGAAAACCGTCACCGAAAACTAACGATCGAGCTTCAATTTTCTATTGTTCGAAGGTGTTATGATCGCTTTCCGGCTTGTCCAGGGAAAACGTAGTTCTTTAAGTGCAGAGGTAATGAAAGTTAAAATTTTTTTTGCCATTTAAAATCTCGATAGCCCGGGCTCCTATGAAGTTACACACACATGCGCACAAAAGAAATTTTGTCCGTGTTTACGGTAGCTATTTACAAATTCAAAAGAAATATTTTTTGGCGATTGTTTTCATATTTTGCAGTTTTTCTACAGTTTAAAATTGTGATCAACGTTGCTAGGATAGAAATGAACACAAAAATAACATTCACAGATAAGACGATAGCTTTTTGTTGGCTTTGCTAGTTAGATTATAAAGTAGGCTGCTATAGATATATTAAAATTATTTTGGTTTTTACATTAATAAATAAAATTTTAAATATGCATTCATAAAACATGTTTAGATATGATTCCGTATAAATGGTCTCGAGATTTCAAATTAAATTATCTTAAAACATTAGCACTTTATTGTTATTGACAAGCATAAAACGTTTCAAATAGATGGAAAATTTAATTATTAGATGATTCTATTATATGATAAACCACGCTGCTACAAATATATTAAACTTAAAGGTATATAAAAATATTTTACAGACATACATACAATAAATAAAATGTTGAATGTAGACGTTATTTATGTGTGCATGTGTGTTTTAATATATATTGTAGTATGTGTGCTTTATTATATTAAAAGTACTTTAGTTTACATGTTACTTCATAAGTTATGAATACATATTCCTAGGAATAAATTCATTGTTATGTTTTTTTTTTTAATTTTTAAGTCAAAAAAAAATTACCCTTTTTAATCTGATTAAATACCAGTATAAAACGATTCAAATTAACGGTTTATACTTTTTATATTATACGATAAAGTATGTTACATAAAGGTATTAAAATTATTTGGTTTTTTAATTGATGTATAACATATAAATATACATCTTAAAACGTATCACTAAGCATGATTCTGTTTCAAATAGTCTCAAGATTTTAAATCAAATTAGATTTAATCAATAACATTTCTTAATCTAATTATCTAGAAGTATAAAACGTTTCAAATTGACAAACCGACGTAATTAGCAGATGTCATGTTTCATTGAGGTAAAATATGATTGACAATCAAAGCGAACTGGAAAGCTATTAATATGCTAATGCAGATTTTATGAAGCAAGGTCACTGATTATGCAAAGATTGCTCGCTTTTCAATTCATTATTATTAGTTTCATTAAATAAAATTATTCTTAAAAAAAAAAAGTTTGATTACTTCGCTTCGTAGAACAATTTTGACTAGTAAATCGACTATAAAATGATTTGATATCTTATTAACTTTCGCAGTTACAGAATCTAGCAGAAATACAATTAGATAAGACAGTTACTGGAAGATAAAATAGATACTTTTTACAACATTCTTTATAAGGGAATCTTGGATGTTTTAATTTAGTTTTTACGCTTCTTACATCTATATTATAAAGCAAAAGCAAAAACATGTCTGTGAGAAACGTTGACGTCATATTGAGGGTGGCCACACCTGACCAATAAATTTAGCTTTTACTGCAATTTTTTTTAAAACTTCTAAATATGGTATAATGCCAGCCGTACAGCACAGTTTTACACGTTTGAGCAGGGGAAAAATATACTTTCAAATGCAATTTGTTTGAAAACTGTGTCTCAGTTTACTTATTTTTTATGGTTTTTAAAAGAATTTTCAAGAATGATTTGAAAAAAAAAAAAAAAGCTACCTGTATCGCGTGCAGCCCGATTACGAAAGATTAACTTATTTGCATTTAAAATAATATAAAAAGTTCAGCATTTTTCTCCGGCTAATATTCCATAACAAAATTAAAAGTTCATCAATCGATTAATAAAATAATATAAATAAACATACATCTAACAAACATGTAATCAAAGCACTCATTTAAGCTACTGAAATAATCAGAACCAAAAAATCTGTTGTAAGTAGCTCTTCGAGTATTAATTCCTGGCATATGGTTAATAGGAAAATATCGATTTTAATAAATTAAAAACTTTATTTGAATGCATCATTGGTATTTTTCATATTAAAATGCGTTTTGAGTTTTGTTAGTGAAAATTTTAAAAAAAGACCTATTAAATGTAAAGAAATCAATTAGAACTTTTAACAATAATAATAAAAATAAGTTGATTTGCACGTATATTCTGTAACCCGGGAAACTGGGGTTAGATTCTCCAGTTTAACTAAAACTAATAATTTATTGAGAGTCTCGTGATATTTATGAATTCTCCAAATATACTTATCCGATACAAAAATGTACTTACTGGTAAAATGTTTCTTTTATGAAATGTCGGGCTTTCAGCTCTTTCTAACTACAAATGCTCAAAAAAAAAAAAAAAAAAAAAAAAAACTCACAGTGCAAAAGCTGTATAATGAGGATATCCCAATTTCTCCGTTTATTTAATTTAATGAACAAGAAATTTCTCGTCTAGTAAATAGTCTTCTGTCAAATTTAATACAATTTATGGAACTTCGGTTCCATTCAAATTACTTTATTTTACATATATTTTTTGTCTGTAGATGTTATGCAGACAAATTTAATGAACTTTATAAAACAATTTGAAAGTATTTTCGCTTTTTAAATTTGTAGATGTTTTTCTGTGTTCAAAATTAGGAAGAGATGTTATACATTCCCGCAGCCGCCATATTGGATTTTTTCTTGGCGTGAAAACGAAAACTCCTTTTCCGGCCAAGTAGTAAATGTCACCAAGCAGCGATTTATGCGCATGCTAGGCTTCAAGGGATTGCCAGAACACGTCACTCGTCGGTGTTGCCTTATCGATCAATGCCAACAAAAAAACTCGCCAAGAAATCCAAGATGGCGGCCGCGGGAATATATAACATCTAAGTCCAAAATTATTCTATAATGAATTCTACAACTATTTGCAAATGTTAGCGCAATATTGGCAAAATGTAAACACCCTAACGTTGGGGCAAATTCTCGTGCCAATATTTCAGAAATATTAGCTTAATATGAAAAAATTCGAAAGGAAATGGCAGAATATTTTTTGTCGATGTTAGCGCAATGTTGGCAAAATATAAACATCCCAATGTTGAAACAATTTCCCGTGCCAATATTACCCAGATATAGACATTAAGGACAACATATTATCCCAGTATTGTTTTGTTACTAGTTTACTAAAACTTACTTAATAATGCTCCTGAAGACCTTTTTTAACATAAATAATATGCTCATAGTATTTGTACTATTATATATGCTGAACTACAAACTTATATAAGTTTATAGTTATTATTTTGGAACAAAGAAATAGTTAGCGATTAGTTATACGATCATGTAGACAGGTATATATATGTCCAAGCTACATTGATATGAACATCAAATAAAAGTATGTGTATAGTGACATATGACAGAATACCATTGAAAGAAATTAAGTCTATAACACCATATAAGTCACAACAGCATTAAATGCTGTTGAAAGAATCTAAATATGATTTTGGTTTTTGAAAATGTCTTGGCATGTAATGTTGGATCATCTACTAACGCTCAAATTTTGTACGCACAATATTCATCTAATGCGAAAATTGAAAAAGTACGTGTTTATCTCCTAGAACATAAAAACATTTCTTGTTTATAATCAAATCCAGCTTTACAAAAAGAAACAAAGCAAATAATGTTAAAATTAAAGGAAAAGATTTTGTATTATTATTTCTTAATGTTTCATATTTTACGACTCATTAATGTTATTGTTTCTTAAAAATTCTCGAAACTATTTAATAAATTATGAAAATTAGAGCTGTTATTCTCATTATTAATAATTTATATAAAATAAATAATCTTTCCAAAAAAAAAATTTTCTATCACGTTTTCTTTTTTTTTTTTCTTATAAAATTTTGATAGATCGTATATTTTTATATCAAGCTATTTTTTGTTATACTTTACTTTCATCTCATTATACTTTTATTTGATGTTCATATCAATGTAGCTTGGACATATATACTTGCTTACATGATCGTATAACTAATCGCTAAATATTTCTTTGTTCCAAAATAAATTAGTTGAGAACTATAATAACTATAAACTTATGTAAGTTTGCAGTACTTACAGTTCGTTTACATACACGCAAATGATATATTTGCAAAAGTGTATTTAGTTTTAAATAGCGAGATTCGCATCCAAAATTTGGAAATCTTGCCGTAGAGAATTTCGCGAAAATTTTCTCATGAGATTTTGCTTTTCTGAATTAAAAATCAAGTGGGGTAAATAAGGAAAATTGACCTCTAAAGAATTAGGACTGAAAATGTTGAATTAAAGTTATTATTATCTGTATGTAACATTTGCGTAAAATTGAAAAAATAATAATATATAAAGCTTGTTTTTCTTTATTTGAAAATAGACATTCAGGGCTTTTTTGTGTTGTATTGACTTAATTTCTTTCGATGGTATTCGGTCATATGTCATTATTTATGGTTAAGTTAAATAATCTGTTAAAGTTAATCCGAGGTAATTGAAAATTTTCTATATATTTATGCAGTGATAAAAAGTACCCTTGATTAAAAGAAAAGTAATGAGTTCAATCAAAATATCCCGGGAAAAATATTATATAGATACAATATTTTTATAGTTTACAATAACTTTGTTTATACTGAACATTTTCATTTGATGGAGTTAGTCGATTTGTGCTCTGAACGGCTCATATATTTAAGGTGTTGTACTTATATATCAAACAATGATAGAAAATTTAAGTTAATGTGAACTTCATGAGTATTTCTAAACAAAGCAAGAAACCTTCCTAGTACTCTCGAAAAATGTTCTAGTTACTGAATTGGTTTGAAAGGGGCCCGAAAAAGATGCTGGACCTTGTGTTCGAGATAGACTTATAACCGGGCTCTGTTCAAACTGATTTAGAAAGCTAAAAAATCATAATTTACTAGTAAGTTAAAAATAGAAAATTGATTTTTTGACGGAAATGTGTATTTTAAGGTGGTTAGACACCTTAATGTCCGGTGTAAAGTAATTAGTAACTTTTGTCTATGATTTGCACGAGAAAAAAAAATCTTATCTTAAAGCAGTAATCTTATTAGACATTTATACCTTTGTAAAAATCAATTCAGTATTTTTTTATCAGGAATTTATATGTGTAATCTTAACAGCGTGTGACTGTGCGATTGACGCTTTTTACATGAATCATATTGTGGGCGGAAGATTAAAGGATTTTCTGCAAGTGATATGTTCTCAGTATCTTTTGGAAATAAAAATAAAACATATTTTTGTAATGTGGGAGACAGATATCTTTTCTTGCATTCATCATATAGGGGATAAAGGGAATAGATTATTTACTTTACGTTGTCTGTCATATGCGATATTATGTTCACCATGTGTTATACCTATACATCTATACTCCAGATGTTGTTTTCACTTTGCTATTGATCTTTCCGGACACGTTTGGTTTAAAATCGAATTTATTATAAATCAAATAAATTATTATTTAATAAAATTTTATTTTATATTTGTATATTTTGTAAAATATTATGAGTATGCTATTTCTGTAAAAATAGGTCTTCAGGAGCATTATTAAATATGTTTTAGTAAACTAATAGTAAAACAATACTGGGATAATATTATTTTGCCATTAGGGATGTTTCTAAGTTGTCCGTAATGTCTATATCTGGGTAATATTGTCACGAGAAATTGTTTCAACATTGGGATGGTTACATTTTGCCTACATTGTGCTAACATTGACAAAAAAAAATAAAAAATAAATAAAAAATAAAAAATAAAATAAAATAAAATAAAATAACATTCTGTCATTTCCTTTCGAATTTATTCTATATTAAGCTAATATTTCTGCAATATTGGCACGAGACTAACACTGGGCTATTTACATTTTGCTAATATTGTGCTAACATTGGCAAAAAATATTCTGCCATTTTCTTTCGAATTTTTCTATATAAAGCTAATATTTCTGAAATATTGGCACGAGAAATTGCCCCAACATTGGGCTGGTTACATTTTGCTAATATTGTGCTAACATTGGTAAAAAATATTCTGCCATTTTCTTTCGAATTTTTCTATATAAAGCTAATATTTCTGCAATATTGGCATGAGAAATTGTCCGAAAATTAGGGTGTTTACGGTATGCTAATATTGGAAAAAGTATTCTGCCATTTTCTGTCCATTTTTTTCTTTATAAATTTTGCCCGTATCTGCTCAATATTGGCACAAGAAATGGTTTCAACATTGGGTTGTTTACATTTTCCCAATATTGCGCTAACATTGGCAAAAAAATGTTCTGCCATTTCCTTTCGAATTTTTTCTATATTTCTATATTTATCTACATTTTTCGAATTCTTATTTATTTATGGAATATTGGCACGAGAAATTGCCACAATATTGGGGTGTTTTCATTTTACCAATATTGCGCTAACATTGGCAAAAAATATTCTGCTATTTCCTTACGAACATTTTTTATATTTTTATTTTCTATATTTCTATATATTTTGCGAATTTTTACTTATTTCTGGAATGCACGAGAAATTGCCCCAAGATTGGGACGTTTTCTCTTTTTGACTAACATTGGCAAAAAATGTTCTGCCATTTTCCTTCCAATGTTTTCTATATAAAGCTCATAATTTTGCAATATTGGCATTTCACTACAAATGTTTAGCGTGTAAAGTCAGTATGTATTTAATACCTTTTTGTATATGCTTTTCAAAATTGAAATAGCTGCAAACAGTTACTAAACACATATATACAATTATATTAATTATTTAATTCAAACATAATAATGATTTAGTTTGCGCCAATATTGAGATTAATCATTTATGACATTTTAAACGATATTATATCTTTAATAAATGTATATTAAATTACCCTTTTGAAGAAAGTTGGGGATTGACAACTATTTTTGACTATCTTTCTGACACATAATACGTAAATAACGAAATGTTCTTCCACAATTATAACATATCCTCTAGTTAGTTTAACGTTGTATAAAAATGATTTGAATTAATTGTAACTATTATAATTCCTAAAATTGATTTAACTAATCAAGAAAGTTTTTGTCATAATTTTCTCTGTTGAAAACAGGTCATGAATTTGCCGTAATTTCTTTTTCTATGAATACTATTTATCCTTATGTAATGTTGTTTAATCGGCACTTCTTTAATTTCTTAAATAATAATTGGGTATATAAATACTTAATCCTTTTCTCTGGACTATTCGCTCGCAAATGCACTTGAAAATTAAAGAGGCCTAGGATGTAAAATTCAAATAAAATCGAAATTTGTTATAAAGGAAATGTTAAATAAGTTTCGGCTGAAGGGAAAACTTTCGCTTCGTGAAGCTTTTTTCTTATGCAATTCGGAAATATTTGTGCTTTTTAATTTCCAAAATTTTCTTTTGAAACGTGAACATAAATCAATCCCATCAGCAATATTTACTACAACCGTATTCTTTTACGTATTTCAAAACTTACAAATTACCCACAATGATTCTCCAAATATGCATGCATAAAACTGTGAAGCCACTCCGCCTATTGTGTTTTGTGCTAGCAACTGATTTATCAAAATAAAAGACTGTCAAATCTTAAGATGTTGAAAGAGTTGCTTGAACTTTGATTTGCAATCTGTACAAAGTTAGATCGAAATATGAACACACAGTTTAATTCTTATTAAATTAAGCCAAAACTAAGAATTAAAAAACAAAGCATCCCATTGGAATCTTTATAAATAAATGATATTCTAACTTCATAAAAAAAAAGTGCGATAATTTACTTGTATGTGTGATTTTAAAAAGAACTTTGTAATAATAATAGTAATAATAATTATTATTATTAGTAATTATCGAATCTTACTATTAAAAAAAATTGAAGCAGTCTTGATTTTTCTTTTTCGCTGCTTCCTTTTGGAACGTGGATAGTAAAAATGGTAGTTTTAGCCGAAACATTTTTTTATGCACAGCTTCGAATCACATTCAGTTTTAACCATTCATTTAAATTATTTATTACCTTTGTTTTCGTTATATTGATATTTCATCGTAAATATTTTCAGCGTATCAGCCAAAAAATATAATTTTATTAAACCACGAGTCAATAATAGTTCGCTACTAAATATTCTAACATTATAGCGATAACAAAAGCGACAGAAGTTCAGAAAAAACGCGTTTAATCTGTGGTAAAATCTAAACGCAAAAACTATTTATAGTTAAAACAAAACCCGCTGCTTTTTAAATAACGGAAGTTTTTTTTTTTTTTTTTTTTTTTTTTTTTTTTTTTTTTGCTTTTTTCGAATTGCAACACATGACGTGTTGACGTGCATGCAGCCGAATGCATCAGATACAAAAGAAACTTCATTAAAACCTTATAAATAATCTGATGATGAAAAATTGATGATTTCACTGATGTTGAAAAAAGTGATAAGAAGTTATGCCATAAATGATTTGAAAAATTTTATTTTCGTGCATTTATATCATCTTACATCCAAGGGTAGTAGGTTATGATTATAGTTATAGTCTGCTGGATTAAAGCTATCACTTTATCCTAAAAATAAAAAATATATATAATTTATTTTATTTAGATCAAATATATATATTTTTTGAACTGAAGTTTATTATGAGAAATTATAAGACCTTTTAATCAGTGAAATTTAATCACTGGTTATTATATAGCATTTTCATATTTTGATGCGAATAACGCATTTAGTAATAAATCAGAGTAAAAGTATTATTGCTGATACATTTCAGTCAGAGTAACAATTAAATTCTTTAGGGGGAATTTTAAATATTTAATGTTGCAATTTACTCCCGAAAAAAAAAAAGAGTTTTCTTTTTAACATTAATGTGAAAAGTAAAATTAAATATGTCCAGTTTAGAAATATTCTTTTCTCGATATTTAAAGTTTTACATATTTACTACTAATAAAAAAAAAATGAGATTCTAAATTAAGAATGAGCAGTTTTGGAGTTAACCTTCAGAACATGCCTATTTTTTTTAAATTATGTGCATGATAACTGATACATTAAATTTTTTCTATCTAAATATTAATACAGGTTTAGAATAAAAAATCTCACTCTTAAGCTTTGTTTCAATAATAAGGAAATTTCCTTATGAATATATTTTTAACGAAACGTCAAAGAAATTCAAATGAATTCAATGCAAATATACACTAAAGCGTCAGAGAAAAATTCCAAATTTGAAACAATCGGTTGTTTTGTTTGAAAGTTAGGGCATGAAACAAGCAGATAAACAAACATATATTCTACTTTTGAATCTTAGTAAATCTTTTATGCAACTGTGAAAAAACAAAAAATCTGATTTTGAACAATTATTTAAAAGTTCTGCATGAACATGAAAAAAAAACTTATTTTTTCGAAGTGACTTCGAAATCCCTTTATTTCGATATGTGTCAAAAATTATTGTTTCACTTTTTTCACATGATTATCCAATGGCGCAGATCATCTGGAACCATGCCATGGACAAGAAGCGATCCGTATATCAAAGGCTGGGAAACACCCCGTTTCACAAAATATAAAAATACCGTTGTAGACTATGATAAAAATCCTTGCAATCATCTTCGAAAGAAATCTCTTTGATTGGAAGGGCGATATTCTTCGGCTAGTTCTGTAAAGGGCAGCCGGTACAATAAGTAGGCCGGCAGGTCTTTCAGATCTGTGCCAACTTTCACTCAGGGGATAGAAAGCGATAATAAAGATAGGGGATAATTTAGTTGAATAGCTACAAGATGTAATGATATGTATCTGTGCAACACTTTTTTTTTTTCTCTTGATGTTTTTACTTGCCTTTCCCATTCATAATATGAAAAATATAATAAAGCAGTTTTGTTTGAAGGAAAATGGTATAGCTTATGACAATAACGAACGTTAAAGGCTTTGATCATGAGTAAGGTGTGTTTTAATTTTTAATTATATGATTTTTATGCGAGGACGTTATGCATTGAAATAAATTTGTTTATTATTTTTTTATATAGAGGCTTTATCGCTTCCCAAAGCAATATTAAATCTTTTCTTGAACAGTGAAAAAGAATTTCATTCGCATTTATCATTAAACAATATGAATTTGTAGTATCATACTATTAGAAAGCAATGCATCTGCTTAAACTTATCAATTTAATATGTTGTTTAAGTGATATGTTAAATGATATTACACTTTGGTTATAATTGTAATAAATTAAATCAGTCCGATTGGCCAATTACGATCAATTTATAAAGTTAAAACTTGTACAATTTTAGAGAATAACTGGGACTAAAAGCCTGTTATACAGTAACTTAAACAATTCCCTACTGCTTGTGCAAAAAGTGAAAATAAATGTTTGGATTAACAACAGTATTTTTATTAATAGGTATAATGTTTGTTTTACCAAATCAATTTTCTTTTCTTTTTGGTTGCCAGTCGCATTTTTTTATATTAAAAAAGATAAATTGTATTTTTTGACTCTTAAAAAAAAAAAAAAAAAAAATCAACGTGATTGTACCTGTTAACTACTTTAATTTTTTTTATAAATAAGTAAAAGTCTAATATTCCACGAATTAGTTTCATTTTAGAAAGATTTCATGTCAGTCATATTGCAGTTTTTCTGTTTTATCAATAAGTACGTTTAATTTCTTTTCATAATTCCTGCTGATTTTACATTTCTGCTCCGTTTTATAATCCTAGTAAAGTAATTTTTTTTTTCTTAGGAGTTTTTCAATAGTATAAGTGTGTATGTGTGTCAATAGTATATAATAATTCATCACAAAATATAAGTATAAAGTAAAAATTTTAATAAAAAGATACTGTGACAGGAAATGGGTTAAATAAAAAATCTACTCATTTGCAACTTGCAGCTAAACCGCATAAATTATTTCTTTTCAACTCCTTCTGTATGTAAGCATTTTATAAAGTACTATAAAAGATCTCAGGCTAAAATACTCGATTTCATAGGTTCATATGTTTTTTGTGTGTCAAACCCAAAAATTGAAGTTGGTTTTCCCACACACTTACAGTTTTTTTTTTCTCCAAATTAACCCATTTGTTTCGAGAAATATTTATTTATTTTATTATTATTCAAGTTGAGTGAGTGTAGCACTTTTCTGAGATAGTAATATTAGCCTTATTTATTCTGTCATTAAGTAAAGCATTAAATTAAGCGAATATAACTCGCCAAAAAAGTGGTTGCAATCAAGCATCCTGAATAATATACTAATAATAAAACACTTCAACTGGCAACACTGCTTGGGCCGAAAATCCTGCCATTCAGAATATATGGATTGATATTACATAAACTAGTTTCGTCCCTTGAGCATTGTTATAAATTACACAATATGATTATTAAGAAGCTACTTTCTCTGAATATTTATCTTTATACTACTTTGTAAAATTTAAATATCCGGTAAGTGAAGTGTTAAAAAAAAGGATGGACATCACCTGTAAACTCGTACATTTGGAAGTATTCTAAAAAGTATTTTCATAAAGTGAAATAAAGAGTTCTAGTAAGTTAAATCCATATGAATGCTTGAATGTATTGTTAGTAAAGTACAAATTAAAGCTAAAATATTGAAAATTTTTTACCCCTTTGTAAGATGTCGATATTTTCTTTCTCTACGTCTATCACATATTATTCAATATCTGCATTTGATTATCGGAAAAAAAAATCTTATTTTCGATATCAGGATACCACAAATTATTGAAAAATCACTCAACACTATTTTTTTTTTAACTCTTTGATTTAACCTTATGTTAATCAAATTTAAACTTTTTTCTTTTCATAGAGGTGAGTTATATTCAAAGAATGAAACTAATAACTTGTTCTTTACAAATGCTATAGGAAAAAATGATGAGGTTATATTCAGATAGCAATTAATATATATATTTTTAAGTACTATACAATGAGAGTGTGTGACAATCATCTTATTGTTAGCAATGGATTATGACTCTCCGCAGCAACTTTAAGTTGAATCAAAATTCTATTTCTAATTAAAAAAAAAAAAAAAAGCGTGCGAAAAAAGGGGCTTAGTTACTTCAGAACCTCCCCCCCCCCAAAAAAAAAACAAACAAACAAACAAACAAACAAAGTTTTTAATTGAAATAATATTTTATTATTAGACCTTTCCTCTAAATACATAATTCAGATTTTTTACTATTATGATAAATAGAGCTACAAACAATGAAATACATTCATGTGGTTTGAAATATTTTAAACTTATCAAACGATTGTAGGTTACAGATGTCGCTTGATTTGTGCCTCCACGGCTTCTTTTCAAGCATAAACCAATACGAACGTCAGAACATGAATTGGTGGTCTATCCAAGTACTTCCAAAAAACCTCCGTAAATTGTACCAAAAATTTCTGAGGAAAGGTAATGTAATTATGTACAGAATATTATTTCGAAAATCACATGATTTCATATTAAATGAGGAAAACCCAGAATTAAGAAAAGAAGAAATAGCCGGATAATTTGCAAAAAAGGATTATAAGCACGCGTACACTTTGATAAATGGTGATTAGTAATATGCGTAGGGAAATCAGATTTTACTAATTGATTAACCCATAACTACTGTGAGTGGTCTGACAGACCGCTCCAGATTTTTCCGCATGCATTTCCACCCCTCAGAATAGATAATGATCCTCACCCTTACCTCTACCTTCCTGAAACGGCCCCTCAAGGTCACATTCTGCTTTTCATTCTGCTAGCTGCTTTTGTTATTTTTTTTTTTTTTTTACTCATTTCAGTGCGAAAGCGGTCTGTCAGACCGCTCACAGTAGTTGTGATTCTGTTTTTGTCCGAGAAGGAACTTTTTATTTTGTGGATAATTTTATACTTTTTTCATGATATTATTGAAAAAATGGAATATAATTATTCGAGAAAACGCCCGGTGTAACTCAAACAAATTGAAATTGAGGTGCCTGTAAAAAATTAGTTGGATATAGAATATTCAGATTCTGAAAAAATGATCACGACTCGCGTTCGGAATTATCACTGGATGATGAAGGAAATATTTCAAGTAACTCAGAGTATTTTTGTGGAAAAAATAATTTTATATGGACTACAAAAAAACTAAATCGTGTTATTCGAACTCCGAAACATAATATAGTTGTGCTGCTGCCGAATTTAAAAGGTCCTGCAAAAACTGGGCATAAAGCAGAACCAGAAGAAACTTGGAATTTACTATTTATTAAAAACGTTATAGAAATTATACTTAAATGGGCTAATGTAAAAATTAAAGAATGTAAATTGCTTTATTCTGATTAAATGAGACAGGAACTTACTGATACAGATGATATTGAAATAAAAGCATTTCTGGGATTATCATTCTACTCAGCAGTTTTCAAATCAAATCGAGAGTCTCCCTTCAATGTTCGAAAATGCAAGACATTGGCTGCAACTGAACAATTCGTACTGTGTAGTAATATATATATATATATATATATATATATATATATATATATATGTATTTTCTACGGTTATACATAATTTCAGATGTATTAAACTTCATTTAAAAAAAGTATGTAGATATGTATGTAATCTTTAATTTACGAACGTTTTTTTTTATAAAACGACATTTTTTATGCAAATAAAATCTAGTTTTTACTATTTAACTTTACTCTTATTAGATATTTATATATTATTTACCAAAAAATACATTTTTATTCAACGATTGTTAGATGAGTTTAAAATTACACATTTCTTTTCCTCGCTGTTCTGTAATAAATTGCTTTTTCTTACTATTCCCATATAACAAGGTACCAGTCTTTAGTCTTCAAAAATAAACTTCGAGTTTCGAAAAATGATTTATAAATCAATAAGGTAGATAAGTACTGATAAACAAACCATTTTTTACCATTTAGTTGATATTTTAATTATGTTTTGATTTAGCGGTCTGAGAGACCGCTCACAGTAGTTATGGGACAATTTTTGTCACAGTAGTTAAGGGTTAAATGATTGATGGAGAGTTTATAAAATGTTCTTGCACTAATTAATGTTAGGCTTTCGTGCTATCTTTCTTTGTCGAATCAAATGTACAATAATAAGGTGAAGGCAAATGTTTTCAAAGGTCATACTAAAACAGTAACGGGATAGAAAAACTACTTGGTGATTCCTTTATTTCTCGTTTATTAGTTACTGTATAGGTTTATAGCGCATTTATCGTTAGCAATGCTGTTAATTTTCCCAAGTCAGGCAATAGTTAAACTTATATGTGATTTATAAGCGAATTTTAATGCCAAATAATTTCAAAAACGCATGCAAAGGCGTTATATATATATATATTGTTCTACATACAAGGACATGGTTAAATTCTGACCAATAATAATAATAATAATAAATATGCAGTTAAAAATTTTTAATAAACTTTTGGAGGGACAGTGTCCATAAATCGGGGTTTCCTTACCTCATAAATGAAAAAAAAAAAAAAAAAAAAAAAAAGAGTTTCTATAATTGAAATAATGTGTCATTATTAAACTTTTCCTCTAAATAGCAAATTCGGACATTTCACTATATTATGATAAATAAAGCTACAAACAATGAACGACGTTTGAAATATTTTAAATTTTAGAAACGATTATAAAATACAGATATTCTTTTGTTTATGCCTCCACAGCTTCTTTTTAAGCATAAACCAATTATGAACATCAAAACTTGAACTGGGCTCTATCCCAGTACCTTCAGGAAGTGCCATAACTTCTACCCAAAATTATGATAAAGTAGGTCTAATTATGTATAGAGTTTTTTAAAAAAAATCAAGTGATTTCATATTAAATGAGCAAAATCCAGAATTACAAAAAAAGAAGAAACAGTCGGATAATTTGCAATAAAAAGGATTATAAGCGCACCTACACTTGATAAGTGATGATTAATAATATGTGTAGGGGAAAACACATTTTACTAATTGATTAAATGATTGATGAAGAGTTTATGAAATGTTCCTGCTCCAATTAATATTAGACTTTCAGGCTATGTTTCTTTGTTGATTCAAATGTACAATAACATGGTGAAGGCAACTGTTTTCCAATGACATGCTAAAACAGTAACGGGACAGAAAATCTATTTGATGGTTCCTTAATTTCTCGTTTATTAGTTACTGTATAGATTTATAGTCCATTTATTGTTACCTATGCTTTTAATTTTTCCAATTCAGGCAAAAATTAAGTTCAGCATATGTTATTTATAAGCCAATTTTAATATAAATGATTTCAAACGTACATATTTGAAACACATGTAAAGGCGTTCTATTTTTTTTTCCGTTATACGAGGTGTTATACGAGGATATGATAAAATTCTAATAAAGCAATTGTTTTCTGAAGTTTAAAAATTTCAATAAAATTTTGGAGTGACAGTAATATACAGGTGTACATAAATTATTGACGGGATTTTCTTACCTCATAACTTTTTATTTAAGAAGATGACGAAAAATATTATTGCATGTTTGTAAAATACAATTAAAATATTTTCGTTATAACACAAACAAAGTTAAGTACACTCCGCCAGTTTATTTGGCAACTCCAGCGGCGTCGCATTGTGGACGGCTGAGACGTGAGAATTTAAAATGGCGAGTGCACCAGAGAAAGCAATGTACGTATTATAGTTCTTCGAAATAAAATCCGTCACCACTATAAATGCGTCGTTATTTAAATAATAACTTTTTGGTAAATTTGATGAAATTTTAATATTAATTTTTATTTGATTACATTTGTTATTTTATGAACAAAGTTTTGAGTTGCAACTTTACGCATACATAACGTTGTTTTTGTTAAAAAAAAAAAAAAAAAAAAAAAAAAAAAAAAAAAAAAAAAAACTTTTGTGCTGGACTTTACAAATATGCTATAATATTTTTCGCCATGTTCTTAAATCAAAAGTTATGAGGAAAGGAAAATCCGAGAATAATTAATGGACACCTTGTATTTTTCTGATTTTCTAAATCATAGAAACGTAAATTTCATGAGCACTTTGCAAGAGTCTTTGCCATCTAGAGGCTTTATCGGTGTTTGAAGAGTGATCTCAAATTTTTACACTTTTACAAATTTTTTATTACTTTCCGAACACGTAGTGTAAGGAACGTAATCATGATTTGTACTGAGTGGCTATATAATTAAAGCACCCCTACTTCGACCTCTTTATATATTGAACTACTCAGTGTATGACCTTCAAATTTTGTGCACATGCTGTTATAGACATGGGAAGACGATTTATGCAAAAAAAAAAAACTAGTTTCAGAAACCACCGATAGATGGTGCTGTACAACTGGTGATACCCTGAAAAGATGCATCTCTTCAAAATTTATTTGAACGTACCAAACGTCCACATGGAAAGGGCCTTATCGACGCACAGAGTGCTGTTCAATATGGTTTCCTTCATGAAGATGTAAAATCTGCAGTCTGTGGACAGCTTGTTCAACTGCAGATCTTTAACTAGTCGACTGAGATTACTATCACAAGTAGAGTGATACCTTCTTTCAGATATGTCAAGTTTAATAGAAATCTTCGATAAATAAGATTTTTCTAAGTGTCCCCACAACAAAAAAATCCCACGAATTAAGATCCGGAGAACAAAATCGTCAGGTTGTCAGAAACACATTACTGGTTGCTTTGCTATTATTGAAATGTTCCAGAAGAAATAACATTCTACCTATTTTTTATTCTCTTATATACTCAGAACATGGTTACAAACCATGAGTTTATGGAAAATTTTGCGCTTACGAAGGGAAATTGCAGTTACAATGGCAATTTAAGCTTATTTAGTACTTTTTGTCCATTAGGGCAATAGAAATTAAAACGGAAAAAGTTTATTTCCCATGTGATTTGTTTTATTATTATTATATTTGTCTTTTCTTCCCATTTTCTGTTTTACTACAGCGCCATCTATTGGTGTTCCTGGTACTAATTTTTGTCTCGTAATCCGTTTCCCCATGGCTTGAATAAATAGTACGTACACAAAATTTGAAGCCTTTACACTTGAGTAGTTCGATATATAGGGAGGTCAGAGTAAGGGTGTTTTAACTGTGGCCACCCAGTATCTGTGTGTGTGTATGAGTGAATAGGATAACACCTAAGCGGTATTTCCGACTGAACTTTCATTTGGCGAACATTTTAAAGACCACTGTCGCCAAGAACTGCATAGATTTTCGTACAAATCGACCGACGGACTAGATATTTAACCAATTTTTAAACCCTTTTCAAACCATTTTGCGACCATTTCTACTGGGAAAATCATGAAGGAAATGTGACAGTGTGTAAGTGATAACTATCCAGGCGATTTAATTAAGCATTAGTAGCTTTGAGGTAACTTCATCTATTTCAAAACGGGATTTCCACTGTTCGTATTTAATTGATGTCATTGTGTCTGAAAATTTTAAAAAATTCCCCTTTTCCGCTCTTTTATTTATCACAACTTAGTTTTTGTACATAAAAGCGGAATCTTGTAATAGATTTTTAACTCATCTCCTGATATGCTAAAATTATAAAAATTCTGTACAAATGTATATTTCCCATGACAATACAAAATTTTAATATTTGTAAGATTTAATTATAAATTAATAAATTTTAAGGCATTTTTCCGTTTCATCAGAGGTGTTGACATACCAAAGATTCTTTATGGTTACAACTGTACACGAATTACAACAAGAATGGATTTAATGATGCCCCACACCACGCTTGGCAAAAAAGCCTAACTGGCTGTGGTGTTGCAACAATAGTGTAAGAAATACTTAAAAACTAAAAAGTAAAAAATATAAATAAAAAAATAAAGATTGAAATACGTTTTTTAAAGACGCTTTAATCAATTAAGAGTATCATATTAATTAACCTATGATTATACGTTGAGAAATAAATTTAGAAGACCTAAAACGAAAGTTTAAATATTGCGTTTTTCTTTCTTGTTGCCATATCTTTAAAAATAAACAGAGGAAAAATTATGTTTTAAAAATAAATTCACAAGAGAGAGGTAGGAAGTGCATAAGTGCGAAGGAGAGCGTACGAGAAGGAGGGGGGGGGGGGTAATTAGAGAAAAGGCTGCCAGATTTTAGAAGCTCTGGGAGTAATTGATAAATCATTTAGAAAACTGTTACATTTCTTCCGAAAAATCGAGAGTACTTTTGAATTATTCAACCTTCGACGAAGCTAACATTGTCGTTGGTACACCAACAATAGTTAGCAATAGCAGAATCTTTAACATTACCATTTTTAGCACTGTTTCTATGCTCCTCGAAGTGATCATAAAAGGTTCTTTGGTTTCAACAACAGCTAAAACAAGGAAGTTAAGCAATATAAAAGCGTATTATTGCAATTATATTTCCTGTTTTTTTTTTTTTTTTCTTTTTTCTCTGCTCATTAAAGCGAAACTTTCTATCATATTTACGAACTCATTTCTGCAAGTGTATACATAAAATTTGCTATCGTTACAACGTATGTGTCTGAGTATCAAATGACATTTTCATTTTCTCACAAATGCCACGCATCTTAGATTTATAATGGGTTGCTAACTCATGACGATCAGCAGACAAAACTTCAGACTTAAATTCACAAAAAATTCATCAAATCAATTAAAACGCTAAAATTTATTTGAAATTAATTTAAAAATAATATTATCTCCCCTTCTGATTTTTGAATAGATTAAGACAATTTCATGAATCCGTGGACAGGTGGTTTCCCCTCCTCCCTCACCTCCGCTAAATTACTTAATGCAAGCTGAATAGAAGAAGTTGAATGGGCAGTTGGTTGTAATCAGACATGATGTCATGGGAAGCATGACTTCATGGGGAATTGGTTCACGAATGTGATACAAATTCTTTTTGTATGCTTAATAAACTCCTGGTAAATTTGCAGGATGACTCTATTTCGAATATTTTGGCGGTAGAATATAAAATTTACCATTCCGAGATGCTGCACACTGCAGAAGCCAATTTTTGTGCTGGAAACTAAACTGGCAATTCATTTACTCAGTCAAAACTACAGGGTATGTCACTCCAAATTTTTATGAACAACTTTAACAATAATGAATGTATTGTAATTTTCAAGAGAGTTACCTGGCTTTGTGTGAAATGCAATATGGCATTACAGAAAGTGCCGAGAAATCACAGTATTTCGGTAAATGACTTCCTAAGTAATGTGAACTACATTTTAGAAATCTGACACGTATAGTTCAACGCTGTTTGAATGTGACTGGTGGCCACTGCTACCTGTTGGGATGATCTGGGCCCTATTACTGATCACCCAACATACTTGTATGGCAAGGGAAAGATCAAAACTCATTTCCAACCTGCTCTTTAAAAACTCTAAATTTAATCCCTAAATTTAAACAGGCTGTCGTCAAAGTAGCTATAATTATATGGTATTTCTATCGTAGGGACAATGAAATTTTAATGTTTAAGATAGGTTCTGCTTTCATAGGGTTTATTGTAGCGTCATGTCCCGATTTAGAAGCCGTTGTCGCGCTTTTTGTGACACTGGATCTGTCAACACTAATTGCGACCGTAGTTTCCCATACAAAAATCGCTTGTTGTAGTGTTATCTCCTTCACGAATATTATTGAACAATTATTCTGATTGGAATCACCCTGTATATTTTCGAAATTTTAACATCCAAAAATTACTACAAGATATTTAACCAACATTACCTAAATATAGGTTTGTTGCTGTGAAGATTAAATGTATTTAAATTAAGGATTACATTTACATCGAAACTGGAAATCAGCATCGTTAATTTACTACATTTGGCAATACTACGTAAATCAATCGTCAGAAGGATGTCATGACACTGAAATGTTTTTACACACAGTGGATTCTCCTTGGCATCGTTCCACTTCGAAATCAAACAGTTTAGAGTCGTAAATGAGTCGGAATGAGATAGACGGACAGAAAAGCGCTGTGAGCTGGTTCTTTCTGGATAGATGGGTTCCGAAACACTAACTGGACAAGCTGGATATAAATGTTTGATGTAATAAACGTGCCGCAGGTGCAGTACAGTTGTGGGTCAAAGGGGATGGGGGAAAAACAAAAAAAGAATGTTCCTATTAAGCATTAATATATGATAGTCATATGCAATGAAAGACTGGACAGATGTGCTTAGTTTTGAATAAGAATTTTATAATATTTAAATGGTCTATTACAATTACTAATTGATGTAACTAGGATAAGGGCTCAAATAATCTCTCTCCACCCCTCCAATAATCGGCCATAATGAGATACAATGTTTTATAAATAGTTCATTTTGGTTCTAAAAGAAATATTATAATTTTCCTATGCTCACAATCCTTTTACCAATCATCAGCCAACAGCAAAATGTACATATATTTTTTTCAGTAGCAATCAACCAATTTTTTTTATATAAGTGGACAACTATACTAAAACTTAAGTGGCCGACGACTGGTGCTTTTATATTCGACTGGTCGAATTGTTTTTGTTTATATTATTAATATTATTCTGATAGATCTTGGACTTCATACATCATTAGCAAACCTTTTCTTGTCAACAAAATTATTAATTGTATGAAAGTTTTAGAATGTAGCCAGTATGTTTTTGAACAGCCTTTCAAATCTTCATTTTTTAAAGTCTCTCTTGTTAATGGGATTATTCAAATTAATCTCTTGCTTTGATATTTGATATGTTGTAATTTTTTTCTGTTTTGTTTTTAGTTCTGTTTTTTTATATTTTTCTTGATTTTATGGTCTATGTTATCAATTTTTTACTTTACTTTTTTTTCTTTTTGTATAAAATACTTATTTTTTTACAATCATAAATGTCGTTTAACTGCCAAGCTCTGTAAAAAGTCTAAATTAGAAAGCACTGGTAATATATATATGTAAATATAATTTTAATATATATGCACTGTAATTATTTAAGCAGCAACAGGGATGTAGTTGAGGATATATACGGTAGTATACGCCGTATACCCGTACATTTTTTGAAGGAACACCGTATACCTTCTGTTTCTCAAAAAAATCTGTAGTATATACACTGTAGGGTATACCCTCTGCCTTGAGCGTATATCCTCTGCTTAGAGCGTATGCCCTCTGCATTTTTTACGACTACACCACTGACAGCATATGCATACGAAGCCATCTGATCCTGTGAATTGTCTGCCTTTTAATTGTTTATACTCATAATAACAAAATTTGGTTACGCAGGCATCTATACATAAACCACTCAGTAGTCGATGCCAACATGGTTGACTCATTGACAATATTTTTTAAAAATTATTTTATCTAAATACTTTGTTCTAGTTATCATTTATGAGGTATTGTGTTACACAAATTGCCCGTATCTCTTATAACTTTGTTGTCGCTAGCAACCCCCATCCCCATCCTCTAATGACTATAAATTTTCAGATTATATTAGCAACAACAGTGCCGTTTTTAAAGGTTAAATTCATTTAGAAGTCCGTATTAGAGAATTTGCGTTTCATATGTTTTCTTCTTTCGTAAAGTTTGTGAAGGGGTATTGCAAAGTTCTCATATCCAGAGTGCGTGGGTATCGTTGAAAATTAACGTTAAGTGGTTGCATCATGCATTTTCCAATCGAATCTCTAATTTTTGGAAATGACTGTCCCTGGCGGAAGCGCTTCAATGTTATATTTAACTTTTATTGAACTATTCTATAAATAGGCCAGCTATAGTAAATCTTAACCCTTAAATGCGCGATTTTTTATTTTGTTTAGAAAAAAATTATATATGATTCTCTGAAAGGTTTATTACACAGGAAAAATAATGAAAAAAATCAGATACATTTTCCATACAATACGTCAATCTTTTCTTTTGTTGCACATCTTCAATATAAGTAAAAACTACTGTCGTGTGGCTGCTTTACGCTAAAATGTTGCAAATTAGTAAATATTTTAATAAGTATGTCTGCAAATACCTTATTTTATATAATTATTTATTTTATAAAACTTAACAACCTTTAATCCTTTAATTCCTATGATAGAATACGTTCTAGAAATTACGTAGTTCAGAGAATCTGACTTTACACCAGAAAGTTTCAATGGTTAATTTCGCTTTATTTAAATACGGAATGTCTGTTATTAATAGTTCTGTCAAATATTGCTATTTTAATTTTCTGGTGTGAATTAGGTATATGCGAATAAAAGAATCTGTTAAATTCAAAGCACTGTTGTTTGCATATATGCAAAGCTGCGCACTAAAAGGTTAAAATGACAATTAAAAAAAAAAAAAAAAAAAAAAAAAAAAAAAAATTAGATTAACTTCTTCACAACACTTTTATTATTTTTAATTCAATCGTACTGATTGGTAATGACGAATTAAATTTTTCGTGCAAAGTAAAAAAGAAAAAAAAAGTTTTCTTTTCTCCCATTTGCAAAAATTTAGTTCGTTTTGTATCTTGAGCAATCAGTATGGCTGAGTTAAAAATAATAAAAGTGTAATTGCGTATCCATCGTTTAATAAAGTTCCAAAAGCTGCAGTATCTTCTGTTGAGCTGCTTACATGGCAGATCATATGCTATTGTCATTAAGGGGGCTGGTCACTCAGCTTCCGATTTCCCCTCACTAATGTAAAGTCTATGGGCATTTGATGCATTCGTATATTTAAAATATCGCTTCGGGAAATTAATATTTTTAACTTCTATATTTTGTGATCACTTCCTAAAAGATGTCTTTTTTTTTTTTTTCTCAGTTTTCAAAATATTTCTAAAGTATAGACTTAATTTTACATGAAGTGTTAATATCTTACTCACAGTTCTCCCGCTTTTAACGCATAAAAAATTTAATTCAGCATAGATTTTAGAAATATTTTGAAAACTAAGAAAACAAGTTGGAAATTGCTCGTCAAACGTGTCAAATGAGGTGCGTTAGTACTATAGCTTGTTTTACAATTATTTTAAGCACCCCATATTGTACTGAATGTATATTTATTTGCACCTCATAAGTGCATAGTCTGTAACATCATTAAAATGCACTGCAATAATTTTTTTTCCCATTTCCCGTAATGTAACGGAAAACTTTTGATTGTCCCTGTAATTAAATTGTGCATCCGATTTTCATAAAATTTGAAATGGCTCGACAAAATTTTGAAACAATTATATATTTAAAATTTCAGACTATTCGGAAGGCTGTAACATCATTAAAATGCACTTGCAATAATTTTCCCCATTGGCCGTAATGTAAAGAAAATTTTTTGACAGTCCCTGTAATTAAACTATACATCCGATTTTCATAAAATTTGAAATGACTCGACAAAATTTTGCAACAATCATATATTTAAAATTTCAGACCATTCGGTTGGGTAGTTTTTGCTGTGTTATATGCGGACGGACGGACGGACTGAACGACGACTATAGGTGCTACGTATTTATATAATTACGAACGCACCTAAAAAGAAACATCCTTTAAGAAGAGTACACAGGAAAAAGATGTTAAAAATATGAATTCCCCAGAAGATATTTTAAATATACGAATGCATCAAAAGTCTATAGACTTAACATAACGGAGGAGAATTCCGAAGCTGAGTGAACAGCCCCCTTAAAGTTATCTAAGTGAAATGTGTCCGCCGGTTGTCGATCCAGGAAGCTCAATAGGGAGAGTTTTGATAATTTAAGTTAAGGTCTTGGGTTCGATTCCAGGCTTGGGTTTTTTTCACTCAGTTGGAAAATTTCAGGTCGTTTGATTTTTTTCACAAAATGTTTTAAATAGATCTAAGTTTAATGCGTTACTTTTATTTTAAAATGTTTTAATAAACTTAAATTTAATGTTAGTTTTATTTTAAATAATTTTAATATAAGTGTCCTTTTTCTAGTCTAGCTATGATTGTAACTGACTGAAGCATACTTAAACAAAAGTTGCATATGTAATGGTGTGATTTATAGTCGGCACTTTCAGTCAGCGAAATATCTTGTTTACTGCATTTTTAGAGTAATTTTATACTGTCGATCATTTCTGAAAGTTATGCACTCTAAAAAGAGGAAGAAACGGCAGTCCGATTGGTGGAGTATAGTTTGATTTTAAGGAAAACATAATTGATTTAAGTATTCATTAAAAACCATTTCCTTTATTTTGAATTTTAATAAGCCGTTTTTATTCTACATCCGGCACACAAAAGAATGCTACAGATTTAAAATTGTAAAAGTAATATTGGAACTATTAGGTATCACATTTAACAGTAATTTATGGACATTCTTTTATTATAATTTATTTTTACGTTTTTTAGCAGCTATAAGAAATTATATATTTTTTATAGCTGAGTACGTTTAGAAAAACAAATAAATGTACATATATTTCGAGGGGTTTCCGGTCTAGGGCCCTCGAACACCTTAAGATGGAACTGAATCACACTTTAATGAAATTAAAGCTAGTTTATTTTAGAAGCTGTTAGAAGGCAGACATTGTTAAAATCCAAAGCGTATTTCAAAATATTTATCTCGCCATACTCTCAGGCTAGTCTCACCTTTAGTCAACATTCTGTATTAAATAAATATTGGATCATTTATGAATTCACATCTTTACGCAAATCCACTTCTACATCTTTCGTAGACCTTCTCGCAGTGGCGTAGTAATTCAAAAAATATAAGAGAGGCTCATGTACTCCTTTTCAAATAAATGAAAAATTAGGATTACAGTGGATGATGAAATATGTATGATAATTGCTAATCATTTACATCAGCTGGAAAAATTTGGGTTGTGTCGTGTATTTTATAGGTTTTGATAATTGATTCTTATGTATTTTGTGGCTCTGAATCAGAAAATTACCTTAATTTTTAACCATCATGCCGGGTTTTTTTCTTAAATCAGTAAGTGTCAAAGTTAAAAAGTAAAAATATAGCAAAAATATGATACTATAAAGTAATGTGATGGTTGCGTTTTTTAGATTTTGATAACTGATTCTTATATATTTTGTAGTGGTGAATCCGAAAATGAGCTTCCTTTTTTGCCATCACGTCAAGATTTTTCACAAATCGCAATCGAAATATTGCGAAAATCCAGCATTATAAAATAGATGTAAAACTTTTTTTTCGTAATAATTTATTCATCTTTTGGCTTATACAATGAATTTTTACAGCTAAACGTGTGAAATATTGCACATTTAAAATCCTTATAATTTTACTTCATGTGGGGAAGTTTCTTTGAACCGCTCATTGCTCTGCCTTGCGCTTTTTCTTTTATATTCTCTATGGGGTTCATCTCGGTGTTCTCTTTTATTTTGGCGGTTGATAAGGCTGGAAATTTGTCGAAGACGTACTTAAAACATTTATTTTTTGTGGCTATAACAAATTGCTTTGAAAGATTTTCGCTATTTTTTGACTTTTTAACTTTGAAATTTGCGATTTGTGAAAAATCCTGACGTGATGGTTAAAAATGAAAATCCTTTTCAGATTCAGCGCTATGAAAACATAAAAATCAGTTATCAAAAGTAAAAAAAAAAAAAAAACACAACAACCACGTCTCCTTTATAGTACCAGATTTTCGCTATTTTTTGTCTTTTTATTTTTTAAATGTACGATTTGCAAAAAATCCTGACATGATGGTTGAAAATTAAGGTAATTTTCGGATTTATCGCTAAAAAATACATACAAATCAAGTATCAAAAGTTAAAAAACGCAAACATCGCAGGCTTGTGTTATTAACGCTTTTATCATACAATATTTTTTTTTTAATTATTTCAGTTAGAATGGTTAAGATACCGAATACTAGAGAGTTACTACTGTTGAATCAACTAGACAACGGGAAGTTCAGGGTGGCAGAGCTCCCCTGATACAAAAGAAAGTTTTCACAATACACAATAAACAGTCCTCAATAGTCAGTACATACAATCTTGGATTACAAAACAAGTGTTCAATCTCCTTTAAAAAATGTAAAGGCGCATTTAAAGTGACAAGTATTACATAAAATGAATTGAAAATAAAATGCGGCTTCCGAGCTGACACTGAAGCCCCTGATTTACACATTAGAATTACAATCGCTTTTTATAGTGCTTCTTTATCTACAAAAAGAAGCATGTTAGAAGGCTTTTGGTATAGGTATACACAGGGCTTGACAAATGCGGTTTTTTTAATCTGGCGATCAATTCACTTATTCTGCTGGCAGGATTTTATTTTTTGAATTTGAATTTAATTTGAATTATTTAAGTTTTTTCTTTTTATTGTTTGGTATAAAAATTGACCTAAGAAATAAACATAATTGGTAATTTTGACCACTTTTTTCGCACTTCTAAAAATGTTTATTTTTTATGTAAATGTCTGAAAGTAGTTCATGCTCCAATAAATTATATTAACTTAAAATCATTTTGTGCAAAATACGTTTTTAGTGCACCAAAACGGTTCAAGGTTATTGACGCGTTGCGCTAAAGCACTCAATAAATACGAAAGAACTTCGAATTCTGCCAAATCGTTTTACAGGGATAGTCGACAAACTATATGGAATAGAAAATGTGTAAAGGAGAAAAAAAAAATGATTTTTTCAACCGAATAAAAGCAAATGACAAATAAATAAATATAATGACAAATAAATAAATATAAAATAAAATAGTGTAATAAAACAAATTATTATTTGAAAAGGCAGTATAAAACAAAAATATTCCTTATTAAATTTATGGACATTTTCTATGTTCTCACACGATACTCTCATAGAAAGTCTCCATTTAGACAACAATATAAACAGGGGTATCTGAACGATAAAATATGATTTCTTTTTGCTTTAATTTATGCATGCCTTACTGACCATCAAGCAGATATTGTTTCAACGCTGTCTACCATTTCCCTGATTTCGTTTGGCACTTTTCCATGCTCAAAGTTAATCGCTTGGACGCCATAAGTGATGCAGGATCAAGGTTAAACAGGGAGAGAAAGCGAAAAATTCGCCGGTTGTTTTGATCTTCGTTTTGAAGAGAAAGCGTGAATAAAACGACTGGTGTGCATGCTATTTTGCAATAAAAATGCATTTGTTCGAATAATATATTGAAATGTGCTACAGATGTTTAATCCTCCAACGCCAATAAATAAACTTATATATATATTTTTCAAATTCGTTTGTTGTATTGTTTTGTTTTCAGAAGAAAACACAGTCCAAATTATCAGCTCTACATGTAATTTTTGATAAAATTTGTTTTTTACTGAAATGTGCTGTAGATGCTTAACACTCCATCGCCCATAAAGAAACTAATTTTTTTTCTTTTTCAAATTCATATGTTATATTGTTTTGCTTTTAAAAGAAAAGAGTAATAAAAAATAAATTTTATCAAAAAGTGCATCTAGGATGATAGTTTAGACTGTCGCCTATAGGTGACGCAGAAATTCAAGATCGCACCACAGCAAAAAAAAAAAAGAAAAAAGGGAAGGTTCTACTTTTTTGGCTCAAAATTTACGATTTTTTTCGGCTCCTAAGAAAAGAGATATCACCTTCGGAAATTTTGCATTATATTTATTGCCATTTTAATTATATATTCAAATTTTGTTTGTGTAAAAAGAAAAAAAAATGAATATTACGTCTTTTGCAACTGCAGATACCCAGCATGGGCTTCCAATCGGGCGTCCGATTATCTCAGGTCACAAGCATCTTAAACAAATGTGGTCACCTATTATGAAAGGACATTGAATTCTCTGGAGTTTATACCAACATTTAGTTTAAAAAGCCGATTTTTTGACAAAATGGTGGTTATTTAAACAAAAAAGGTCACCTTTTTCGCTTTAAAAAAAAAATGTTTTCACCTTTTGCGAGCTCTGAAAAATATTTAATCAGGAAAAATTATATTTTTGGGTGGTATAAGCAACAAATAAAACGATTAGCTTTTCTTTTAAACTAAAAAACGAAGGAACTCGGCCCAATAGCTCTCGGGAAAAATGATAGTCAAGTTTAAAAAATAGGGTTTCGAGTTTAAAATTTTGCTATAGCATTACGTTCAACGAGCTACTTTCAATGAGCAAAAAATACTGTAAGGAATTGAAATATCACAAAAGCGTTTTAGGGCAAAAATCTGCACACCTGAGGAAGGAATGCAAAAAATACAAAATAATATCTCTATTCTAAAAAAACAAACAAACAAACAAACAAAAAACAAGGTAACTAATGCTGTTACCGTCGCCGCGGCAACTGACTTTTACTGGGGGGTCTTTCTTCGCTAATATTACAGAAAACTACTGCATGAAAAAGTATGTAAATTGGTAGTATTATAGAGAAATGTTTGATAAACACGCAGATAGTTTTTAAATCGAAGACTTATTTAAAGATATATTTAATGTTAAAGTTGGTCAAAATCATCCATTCATTTAAAAGTTTTATAGGAGTAAAATCTCTACATAGGAATTTAAACATGTTTTTTCTAAGGAAGAGCTCGACCTTAAACGCTTGTAGTGTGCAATCTGCATTTATTTGTTTAATTTGACTATTTTAAGTTTTTTTTTCAGTTTTCAATTCAAATTTTCGGCATTTCGAAAGATATTTTTTACATATTTTAGAAAAGATTGTTATTTTAAATTGTTGCCAATTGTAAAAACAGCACAAAGAATAATATTTCCTCTAAAAGAAAAAAAAATTATTTACACGTGACTATTATAAATACATTACAATACAATGTATTCATAACATTACAGTAACATACAATACAATATATTCATAAATGCATATCAATTTTATTATGTTTGAAAGCATGTAACATCATTAAAAATCATTTGAAACGATTTTTTCCCATTGACCATAATGTAACGGAATACTTTTGACTGTCCCTGTAAATGAACTAAACATGCTACAAACTTCATTTGAATTAGGGAACGTGCTATGGTAAATGTCAATCATCCAAAAATTTCAGGGCAATCCGAGTATATTTACGAGAGTTAGAGCGCGGACAGACGGACAGACAAACCGAAGTCATAAACACTTTTCAACTTTGTTGAAAAGAGTTAAAAAATTAAATTTCTTAATAATATCCTGTTAGTGTTAGAAAGTGTTTCATAATCTATACCTGATGCAGGATTTTTCATTCTTGCTTATTTCTGACGCGATACTAAAATTGATTTTATGTTTGATAAGTATTACCTATAGTCATTTTAAGTTCAATTTTAATAACATTATTTTTTTAAATTTTATATTTTTTAATTTTGAATTTAGTGCTTTTATGTTACTTTATCTGATACATAACGCTTTCTAAAAAATTAAAATTATAGTGTAAAGAAAACTAAAATTAATTTGAAATTTGATAGTGCAAGTCTTATAGATTGCTTGCTGAGTACCAAACTTGCTTGGAAGACAAGCATGCAAAAAATTAAAAATTTTAATAATTTCGATGATCTTTTTAACAGTTTCGAAAATGAAAAATTAGTGACAAACACTGACTTCAAACGTCCTTTTGAGAAAGTTTGACTTACCTTATCAATTTAAGGTTTGATATCCAATTTATTTTTTGTTTCAACTAATTATTAAGAGCGATACACCGGTTTACTGTGCAAGCCGTGCGTAGTGAGCTTTGGAAGAGTTTTAGATGAATATTTATGTGACACTATTTACAAACTTAGAAAAAAGTAGGCAATAAATTCAGTGTCAAAACAATTTTTCTTTACTATGTGCATTATTTATACAACAACAACGCCAACAACAAAAAATCCTGAAAATGCCATAAACATCAAGCCGTATCAGGAGAATCTTCCATAATTTTGAAAAACGTTCTAATATATGTATGTATATGTATATCAAATTAATAATAATCTAACTACATTTTCAAAAACTTTTTCTGTTTTCCTTATAACACAGACATTTTTTATAAATTATTTCGTTATGTTTTTGGTAACCTTTTAGCATTAAAAAAATTAATTTTTAAATTAGTTTTGTTTAAAAAATATTTAAAAAAATAACTCAGTATATTTGAAGCATCAGTAATTAATGTTTTTAGTAATGCTAAATTGCTCGATTGCAAGAAGTAAAATAGTTTCTGTTTTATAAGTGAAATGAAATTATATGTCTACACTGCGAACAAAAAGGCTTTCTCTTAATCTACGAAAATATTGTAATTTAGAACAAAAATATAAAACAATTCCACACGAGTTACCCCCGATTTCGAAAAACATTCTTTATCGTTAGAAATCCCGGAAAACAGTATATTTTCGAGATTTAAAGAAGCTTTTATAAAACCAAATTTTCTTTAGCTGTCGGTACTCGGAAAAATTTCCGAGTAGTTTTTATAGCATACTGGCTAAAGTAACCCGGCGTTGCCCGGAATTTTAAGAATTTTTGTTTTGAAAAACCAATTTCAAAATTAAACATACAACATAAAAAAAAAAAAAAAACAACAACACAAAAACAAAACAGTCGAAGTGTTATAAACATGAATCAAATGAAAACCCAATATATATATATATATATAAAATATATATAACAGACGCAAATAATACAGCTATAAATGAACTTATTTCCATTCATCATTGGAGCAATAATATTATGCGCCAATATTTCCATAATCGAGTTTTTATCATGCTTCAATACGTTTTTTCACACTTATATGACGTTATATATTCACCACGTCCTTTATATTTCCAATATGACGTAATGTTCCATTTTTTGTATTCGTCGAATTAATTAAATAATTATAATTTTTCACATGGAAATCATAAAACAGAAAAATTATGACGTAACATGCAGTTTTGTTTTTAATTCGTCAAACTATTTATTTTATTTTCATTTTTTCACGTGGAAATCTTGCAGTAGAAAAGTTATGATGTAATATTCCTTTTTTTTTTTTTATTAGTCAAATCATTTATTTAATTTTTTCACGTGGAAATCTTGCAATAGAAAAGTAATTGTTGTGGTAAGAATTTTATTGTGGATTTTTAATTGTTGGTAACAGCTATAAAGGAAAATGTTCAAATTTGATTGGAAATTGCTGTTAAATTTATGTTTTTTATTAATTAATAAACGGTCAAGTGCGAGCATTACTCGCGCACAGAGGTTTCCGTAGAATAAATATATGAATTTGTAATTGTATTATAAAAAGAAAAGTTGCTAAAAGAATACTCAGACTTTGTAAAAAACTATACAACGTAGGGTTGGGTATAATTTTATATATTAGAAAAGTGTAAATGGGTATACCATGAAAGTTCAAAGAGATATTGGAACCTAAATAATATCAAATATAGCTATTCGTATAACACTTTTTTAAATATTATCCTAATCTGTTTATGATGAACTTAATTCGGTACTGGCAATAAAAGCAGTGCATAGTTAAACTTCATTTGGCATTTCATGAAACTGAAATCAGAGTAGTAATAACCTTTATTTCTACAATGTAGCTAAAACAAAACCTTTGTTCAAAGTTTATATTTGGCATTGTGCTAAGCGCGCTTCGAATTGAGGTCTCAAAGTTGCAACGCCGCCTTGGTCAGTGCCGCGTTTTTCCAGATAGGTGTTTAATTAACTTTTAAAGTCACTCGAGGCGTATTGAGAGATACAATCAATGCAAACTATCGCGAATCCCACAGTATTTATGCGATTCATTCTAATTAAATCTTTCGAGGGCGATGCCCTTAAAAAACGGACACATAATTTTAATTCCAAAACAGACAAAAGGCACCAAGAATATTTAATTAAATTTTTCTTTTATCATGTACGTGAAAATAAGCAAGTTCGCATTTTCTAATAAATTCGTTTATAAATTCTGGTGGCATGTGATGATATGTTTCTGCCAGTTTTTATGTAATGTTAATATACTTCATGTAAGTGTGTCCACCCAAAAATTTAGTGGGTTATGTTAGTTTTTCTGGGAAAGGGGGAGAGATATGTGATGTTGAATAAAACATATCATCACATATCATTATTTATCTTCTTTTAAAAATTAAATTCCCCATATTAAAATTTAATTTCTCCTTTCATAATGATAAATTGAATCAAAACTTCGTTTCCTTTCTAAAAAGAATATATCTATTTCTTCTTCTCTTGCGCTTTATTTTTCAGTTACTTAACTTTCCCAAGCTCAGACAAAGCCTTTGATAAAATAAATCAAAAACAAATCTTTTTTCATCCTAAAATCACTAACTGTTCGAGCATATTTTCCTTCGGTTAACGAATATATATATAAAAAGTTATTCTTTGACCATATGTTCCAAGTGTAGCAGTTATTTATACACCCAGTGTTAATTTTCAGCTTGATAGTCAATACAACTGTCTTTTCGGTCGCAAATATTATATTCTGTTTATATTAAAATCGGCGCCCTGCATCTCCGATGCTGCTTCTAAATGCATATTTCCCATCATTTAGCTTTGGCATTCATATTTGTACGTTGAAATATTAAAACGCCAATCAACGGTCCTTTTGGCTATTTTTTAATTCAAAGTTGCATTAAGTGATATATCTTTGTGGTTATAATGGTCCAGGGTACCAAGATTTTGGCTCGACACATTGGCAACGTTATCTGAAAAGTTATTTGATTCCTTCTCTGTACATCCTACTATCAACAGCTAACTGAAAGGGTCCCTCTCTGGCATTTACATTATTCACGTCTTCAGCTAATAAAAGCCATCCTGTCTTCAAATAAGAGTGTTCAAATGTGTTCAATCAAAATGTTTTCGCTACAGATCATGGTCTACAGTATATACAATATCTGTAGCGAAAACATTTTATAAAACTATTGCATTTTTAAGATAATCATTTTACTGGAAACCTAGGTTCGTAGATCCTTGAATAATTCAAGACAGGCACAAAATAAGAACTCTGATTTGAAGACAGCATGGCTTTTATTAGCTGAAGACATGAATAATGTAAATGCCAGAGAGGGACCCTTTCAATTAGCTGTTGATAGTAGGATGTACAGAGAAGGAATCAAATAATTTTTCAGATATCGTTGCCAATGTGTCGAGTCAAAATCTTGGTACCCTGGACCATTATAACCCCAAAGATATATCACTTAAAGCAACTTTGAATTAAAAAATAGCCAAAAGGACCGTTGATTGGCGTTTTAATATTTCAACGTACAAATATGAATGCCAAAGCTAAATGATGGGAAATATGCATTTAGAAGCAGCATCGGAGATGCAGGGCGCCGATTTTAATATAAACAGAGTATAATATTTGCGGCCGAAAAGACAGTTGTATTGACTATCAAGCTTAAAATTAACACTGGGTGTATAAATAACTGCTACACTTGTAACAAATGGCCAAAGAATATCTTTTTATATATATATTCGTTAACCGAAGGAAAATATGCTCGAACAGTTAATGATTTTAGGATGAAAAAAGATTTGTTTTTGATTTATTTTATCAACGGCTTTGGCTGAGCTTGGGAAAGTTAAGTAACTGAAAAATAAAGCGCAAGAGAAGAAGAAATAGATATATTCTTTTTAGAAAGGAAAGGAAGTTTTGATTCAATTTATCATTATGAAAGGAGAAATTTAATTTTAATATGGGGAATTTAATTTTAAAAAGAAGATAAATAATTATATGTGATGATATGTTTTATTCAACATCACATGGCAGTTCATTTTTTCCTAAGTTTATAAATAGAATTTAAGTTTAATTTTTTTAGATGTTAAACTCTTATCTTTTCTGAATATTTTAATATAATTGTTTCCTTGAAATTCCCATTAGAACAGAAGTTTTGGCTTTTAGAATTATACCCGCTCAATAGCTGAAGCGGCGTTTTCGAAACTTTAAAGTCATTATTTTTCAAATGGCGTTTTTTGGGCATAACGCGCAGGATACCTCAAAAACTTCTGAATATTTTTTCCTGAAATTTTCGAAACATATATTTCATGTTAGTCTGTATAAACTGAACCTAAAATTTCCTTTTTATTGTTCAAAATATATTTTTTTAGGTGATTTTACTGTTGAAATTTTCGAAATTTTGTATTGGCTAAATACAACATTGCATTAAAAATATAAAAATGCTTTAAATACAAATTTATTTAAGTTTAGGGAAATTATTACAATCTGAAGTATAAGTAAGCACTAAAATTTTCATTCTAGTTGCAATATTTATTTTGTAATCTTGCGCGTAAACTGTTATGCCAATTCTTTGTTCGGCAATTGTCTAACAGTTTCAAGCCCCCTATAAATACTAATTCTATATCTTGCAATTTTTTAAATACATGAAACGAAAGAACATACTTATATCTTTCATCCCAATTAAAATTGTGTTTTAAAATCATATACATTTTAAGACATTAAATGTTGAAAATGGTCTTTTTTTCATTTTTTCCACTTTTTAGAGTCCCGAGACCCTTTAAATTAGTATGTTTTTAACAATTTGACGTTTATTGCTTTTATATTGTTACTGGACATTACATTACACATACAGTGGCGGTCAAAAGTTTCCGGCCAGTTAGTTTTTTTGATTTGTTTGACAGAACGTTTTAGCAAAGAAGAAGTTCAATTGCTCCAAAAGTTAGGAATACGCAAATTACCTCTGACCACGTGATCATTTTGATTGGTTACTTAAGATACTTAATGCAAAGGGGAGGAATTCAAAATTCGCGCGTGCAAAAGTTTCCGGCCATTCGTCATTCATTAGATTTTGCTATCGCTAAAGTGGTTTTTCGGCCATGTTTGTTAATTAATCAAGGTGAATAATGTATTTGAGATTCAAAAATAAAAAGTTTAACAATTTATTGTTCCTAAATGTGTGATTTGTTGGTCGCTAAAGGGACAATCCTTTCGTGAGATTGTGGCAAAGTTGTCGATCCAAAAATTCGCTGTAAACGATATTTTAAAAATATATAAAGATGGTCATGGCCTTCGGAACTTGCCACGGTCCGGGGGACGCCGGAAAACGACTATTCTTGTGGACAGAATTATTAGAAGAAAAGCAGTTGATGACCCGCTTAAAAATGCCGCTGCAATTCCACGCCATTTATGGTGTTATGGTTATTGCTGAAAAAAGTCTATCTACAGTGTCAAGACGCTTATGTAACGTAGAACTTTATGGAACAGTCGGTGTTAAAAAACCTTTCATAAATAAGAAAATTCAGAAGGCCCGACTGGCGTTTGCCAAGGAATACAAAGACTGGACAAGTGAAAACTGGAAAAAAGTACTATTTTCAGATGAATCGACGTTCAATCTTTTTGTGAGTGATAAAAAACATTACAACCGACGACTTAAAAACAAAAGATAAGGTGCGAGATATATTATTTCTACAATGAAGCACGGCGGAGGACACGTTATGCTGTGGGGAGCATTTTCTGGAAAATGCGCCTGTCTGTTATTTGAAATCCGCAGCAAGATGAACCGTGCAATGCATAAGGACATCTTGCAAGATCATTTGCTGCCTTATTGGAGGAAAAATTGTGGTCGCAACTATTTGTTTCATCATGATAACGACCAAAAGCATACATGCAAGCTCGTCAAGCAGTGGCTTTCGCACAAAAAAACTTCGCTTTTGAAATGAACAGCCCAATCATCGATCTGAATACTATAGAAAATCGTTGAAACTAACTTGAAAACGTGTGTGGAATTATAAATATTCCAATTTAGCAGCATTTTCACAAAAATTGCAAGAACCGTGGACAAAATTTAACATTGATGATCTACAACTGTTCATGAATCGATGCCACGTTGCTGCGCCGCAGTACTTATTGCTAAATGTATGAATACAAAATTCTAATTGTAAATGTTGTTGATCACTGTTATTTTCTTTTACAACACCATCTTTTTCCAAACTTGCCAAGGTGGCCGGAAACTTTTGAGAACATGCATTTTCTTTTGCAATTAATTTTGTCAATTAAATTTATTAATATTTAGTTTTTATTCCATAAATAAGTTCTTAACTGTTATGTCAATAAAGTGTATAAGTATCACTTTGAGATTCCTCTTCATATCGGTATACTTACAAATTAACCAAAAAATTTATGCTGGCCGGAAACTTTTGACCGCCACTGTATATGTCATTAAAAGTTGTTAACTAGGCATAGCATACGCCGCCCCTGTCCTTGTGTATGTCCAAACTGACCGTACCTTTAAGGGTTAATATCTTGGCTAATTACCAATGATTTTTTTCGAAAATCATTATCAACAATGCTTTTATTCTTCTACAACGATAGGTATATTCAGCGATGCTCAACATTTTTTCTGAATGCCCGTAAATCGAAATTTGTGTATAACAGAAAAATACTAATTACTCAAAAACTATGTGACCTAGGGTAATCGCTATAATTTTCCGGCAAGGTTTATATTAACGTCTACTACCTCTAATTTTTTCATAATTTTAGTTTCAGTAGATTCGGAATTAGATGGGGGGGGGGGGGGACATATTTTTGCGCTACATTTTCAACAATATCTTTGAAAATATAATACCTAAAATTAAAAGGAATGTATTTTTGAGTTCAGCGTTACAAAAGCTTTCACAGGATACCCCACATGATATACAAAGAAAAGATTTTTTTTTCAAATAGCGTAATTAGCCCCTCTACTTTTTTTACTAAATATATTTATGAATGTTTATTAATCTGTAAATATGTGGGTCAGTGGTCTTTATTACTTCCCCGAATTTGAACTTTCCACGTTCCATAGTTTACGAGTAAAATGGCTGTGACAGACAGACAGACACAGGAGTGATCTTATAATGGTTCCGTTTTTACTTTTTAAGTACGGAACCATAAAAATTAACTAAAAATTATTCCGATTGCTGATTACTTTAGTTGCCTCGGCCACGTATCATTTCACAATTCTGGCTTCCAAACTGTGGATTTGTATAGCATTACAGACAGACAGACAAATTTTCATTTTTATATATTAGATCTATTTTTAGAATGCTATCAATTAAATAATTCAGCTGTGTAATTCAGTTTATAGATGCAAGAGTAACAAAATAATATTAACTTTAGTGTTACTTTTACTGCTGTTAATTTATCATGTTTTTCCGTAAAATATGTTCGTTGAACATGAAAATGATTAAAGAGTCTCAGGACTCTTAAAATTGGTAAAAAAAAAAAAAGACCATTTTCAACATTTAATATCTTAAAATGTATTTGATTTTAAAACACAATTTTAATTGGGAATGAAAGATATAAATATGTTCTTTCATTTCAAATATTTTAAAATTGCAAGATGCAGAATTAGCATTTCCATGGGTTTTAAACTGTCAGACATTTCACGAGCAGAAAATCGGCATAACAGATTAAGTGCAGGATTACAAAATAAATTTCGCAACCAGAATGAAAATTTTGGTGTCTACTTATACTCCAGATTGTAATAATTACCCTGAACCTAAATAAATTTGTATTTAAAGCATTTTCATATTTTTTATACAAAGTTGTATTTAGCTAACGTAAAATTTAGAAAATTTCAACAATATAATCACCAAAAAATATTTTTTTGAACAATAAGAAGGAAATTTTAGGTTCAGTTTATACAGACTAACATGAAACATATGTTTTGAAATTTTCATGAAAAAATATTCAGAAATTTTTGAGATATCGTGCGCATCATGCCCAAAAACGTAATTTAGTGAAAAATGACTTCAAAGTTTAGGAAACGCTGCTTCAGCTATTGAGTATAATTATAAAAGCTATAACTTCCGTTCTAATGGGAATTTTGAAGAAACAATTATATCAAATAGTACAGAAGAGATAGAAGTTTGACATCTAAAAAAAATTTAAATTTCGAAAATTTTAAAGCTTTAAGAGTCCTGAGACCCTTAATTAAAAATTAATAGTGTTCAAAAAAAATATTTCCGGATGAAGAAAACTGATTAATATGTACATTATAAAAACTATACGGAAACATTTCAGAAAATAGGCAAAGCAAAATAAACTTTTGGTTTCTTTTAAATGATTCTTCAAACCTTGAAAATACACTGCTCAAAAAAATTAGGGGAGCAAGCAAAAAAGTGAAGAGAACAGTGCAAGACAGCCATGTGTGGGCATAAAATAGATAGTACACGTGTATCAATACGCAATACAGAAAAAAAGACGCAAAACAAATTGTAAGGGAGTTTTTGTTCTTTGAAAAAATAAAAAAAAGATGAAAAGATGGTTTTGGACAACAATTTGTTTTCATGTAAAGGATAAAAAAAAGTATTGTTTAGAAATGATGCAAGATTTTTAATATGGCGTGTGGTCTCCTCGAACACCCAAGATTGCTGCACACCTGTTTAACATGGATGCGATGAGATTATCGGTAAGATTTCGGGGAGTACTGTTCCACTGCTCAAGAACTGCAATCTCCAAGTCCCGGACAGTAAAAGGAGGCCTCGGTCTCGCAGCAATGCGTCATCTGAGTTTGTCCCAAACATGCCTGATCGGATTTAGGTCAGGAGAGCGTGCTGGTCATTCCATACGCTCTATTGTTTTAGCTTTAAGCATGTTTTCCACAAGACAAACTGTATGAAGATTGGCATTATCATGCATGGAAAAAAAGAAATCACTAATTTCTACAACATAAAATACGACATGAGGTCTCAGTATCTTGTCTGTATAACTTTGGATCGTAAAAGTGTCATTGCGAATGATATGCAGCCCGTACGTCCACCTATGCTGATTCCAGTCAATAGCATCAACCCACCTCGTCTGTAATGTGATCTTTCACGATCGAATATGGGATTATTTTGAGTGCCTTTTTCTCTCCATGCCAAAACACATCAGATGTGACATCCAGACTGAATTGGGACTCGTCTGTAAACAGAATTTGACTCCAACAACGTTGCCTCCATACCCGATGTTCAGTTCCTCACCTTCTTTGGGCCACGCAGTGGCTTGAGGTCAACGGAATACAGACCATTGGTTTACGTGCATGGAGACCACCATAATGAAGCCTATTTCGGGCTGTTTGGCTGGACACCCTTCGTCCTGTGGCCAAGAACAACTGTGTTTGTAGCTGAGTAGTATTGTCCGTTCCGTCTCGACGAGCTGTTAACAGGATATATCGGTCATCAGTTTCTGTGTTAGTACATTTTCGACCTTGTACTTGTCGATGACTACCATTCCATGTGTTTTGGGATCGATTCCACAGACATTTCTTGCGAATCCAACAGCGTCCACCACACTTCGTTGTGTTTCTCCAAATTCAACTGTCCCGATAACATGATCATGGATTGCGGTAAATCATGTTGTTTTGACATTTTCAAGCCATCTTTTCACAAAACACTAGCTGAACAATTGGATTTTACAATTGAGGCAGTGAAACAGACGTTTCTTCAAAATCCCGATTTCTGCACTTATCTCCTTTTTCTAGCTTTTGACGTCATAAACTTTAATTTACATGTAAAGTTTTCTTTATCTGTTTCCTACAACACTTTAAATTACGGATGTTTTATTTTACGTTACTTATCGGTGTAAATATTTGCGTAATTTCGTTAAAACCATGCACTCCCCTAATTGTTTTGAGCAGTGTATATTGTATTCTGGTGTTTCTAAAAATAAAAGAACGTATTTTTGAATCCAGTGTAATTCGGAGGGGTTTAGTGTATATTTTCGTTCGTGGTGATATTGTATTTTCCTAGATTAAGAAACATTTATCTGTTTTAAATCTACATCGAAATACATTAAAACCTCTAAATAGCGTATACCTCGGGATCACGAAACTAGTCCGTTATTCGGAGGTGCCTCTTTTCAGAAGTAAATACATACAAATATGTAGGTGTTGTGGGTTGAAAAACTGTCCGCTAAATAGAGGTGTCCTATATTTCAGTGTCCGTTACGAGGTTTGCTGTATTTAGACAATAATAATTAATCCAGTAAAACCTCTCAACAACGGACACCTCGGGAGCACGTAACTTTTGTCCTCTATTCAGAAGTGAAAACCTAAAAGTATATAGGTGTTTGGGATTGAAAAACTGTCCGCTAAATAGAGGTGTCCGATGTCCGGGGGTGCCCATTTTGGAGGTTTTACTGCACTAGATTTCACAGTATCTAAACATTTAATAAATATTTAGACAAATTCCTAATACGTTTTTCCTCGTTTTTGTATAATCATTTATAAAATCGGAAAACATTAATTTAAAGAGAAAAATGTGTGCTTTTATAAGTATACATTTTCACTTACAAATTTAATTGTATTAAAAACGGAAAATCTTTTATTATAAATACAATATGTTCCATTTTTATGCAAATAATTCTTTTTCGACGCACACAACTTAAACCGCTTAATATTTAAATAACTGAACTATTGGTTACCCAATAGAAAAGAGAAAAGTGAACTATTTCTGTATTTAACAAATTATTTTCCATCAAAACAAACGTCCTTGAATACCATTAATAATAGTCACGATTTGCTCTGTTTCCTTTTAACATAGAGCGATCTCTCATTTATATTTAACAGGATGAAATGTAACCCATCGCTACGTATGTTGGTAACTTTTACAACAAAAACGATTTCACCTTGAGTATGTGGAATAAGCAATTTATTTTAAAAAGACTGATGTTGTCAGTTCTACTTTCACAAAAAACGGGACAGGGAGAAAAAAAGAGCGGGACAATGGCTTCTAAATTGGGACATAAAAATACGGAAAAATACTATAAAATGGAACCTGACTGTAATGGAATCCTGACTTAAACGTAAATAATTCGTAATCCCTATAGAAGAAATACCATAAAAATAGATCTACTAAGACGGAAACTTGGCTAAAACATTATATTTCTTCGGTCTTCGAAATTCACTCTTAGTAAGCTTTTCTATACTAAATAAACATAATAATCTTAAACAGTGAAAGCGAAATCTCTAGGGCCCAAAATAAAATTCAGTTTTGGAGGTTTCTAATTGAGCAGTTGCATGGTATTCCTTCAGTAGAGACTGTGAAAATTTTACTTTTAAGACAGGACTCCGTTATCACAGGTTTTCAGAATCATGAATATTAAAACATGTGAAAACAAAATCGCTTGGGACTGGAAAAATATTTTGTTTTAGATTGTTTTCGGTCTCAGCAGGTAGATTTGTGCAGTATTCCTTTCGACAGGGCCATAATTTTTACTTTTATCCTTAGAGGAAGAAAGTATTGAATTCGTGAAAAATTTCGATTTCCGATTTTCGATGGATTTATGCGTTTTAGAAGGTCCTGAACACAATTTGATAGATTTTAGAAAATGTCGGTCTGTGGGGCTGTCACTTTGTGAGTCTGTCTGTCTGTATGTGACAAAAAATTTGTGGTGCGCTCTGTCTCAAGAACTAATGGACGGAATTTCACAAAACTCTAGATTCAGTTAGACCTTGATATAAACCGGTGCTTATTAGTTTTTGGCGTATATCGCCTAACAGGTGACGCTGCTATGCTGCATCACGATTTCCACAATAGCTTTATCTAAAGAACTAATGCAATTTTTTAAATCAAATTTCAGATTCAGGTATACCTTGATAAGTTATATATGAAATAATTATATAACATTTTAAAATTGATTAAATAAAAAAAAAAACAACCTATAAATGTTAATGATTGTAAGTATTTAATATTACAAATTGTTCAAAAAATCCTTCAGATGTAGCATTATAAAAAGGAATCTTTAATTCTTATAAATAAATTCAAATTCAGAATTGATACACTCATGTAACATTTTGAATTCTTTTGGCAACTTATAAATGTTTAAATATAACAAGAAGTGGACTTTATTTACATTTCTCAAAATATTTGTAAATAATTAATATGAACATTGCGGAGCTAACAAGAGAGCAGGCTGTCATACTCCAGTGTTACGTGATCAAGGTAGGCTGAAAAGAAATTCGACAGTTGGTGCAAACCAGCCACTGTTAATTATGTGACATTCAAGTGCCGCATCTCGGGTCTTTAGTTGACTGCAGAACAAGTCGGCTGTCTCATGTCATCTCTACGAAACGTGGATTCTAAAAAAACTATTAAATATTATCGTATTTTGTATATTTTGTGCCCCCTAATCTTGGCACCCGATCTTGATCCCCCTCACGCTCTTTAAACCGTCTGTGATTATGAGTTGATCAAATAATATTTTATGCATAGGAGTAGGAAGTTAATTAAATCGACCAATCTTCGTAAAAAATTGGTGTGAATTTTTTTGTTTTAGATATGTTATTTTTGGGAAGTTATGCATAAGGATGTACGTTTAATTAGGTAAAATGAAATCAAGTGCATGATCCGATATTCATGCAACATTATTGATATGCCACATTTTCTATTTAAATAAAATGACTTTTTTTGTTTTATGAAAATGTTTGTAAATAATTAGTAATAAAGACTGATCAAAAACTCCTACTTATTGCGGTTCTAAATGAACACCTTAATTTATTGCGATTTATGATTTTGGCTATGTAAAGTGCATTGTTTACTCGCCAATTTCTGTCTTTTTAATGATAAATGAAATGGTAGCTCAGTCGAAAGCATATTTTGGAACTATCGTGTTCCCTTACGCACATGCAGTCAGACATGATCGAAAAACCACCAAAAACGATTTCTGGAGACCTATAAGCGTGAAAAACTTATAATATACACGCAAACATTCACGCATACGTATGAAATCATTGTAACAATTAGCGAAAACGGATTCAGAGAACATCAAAATATATAAATATACCAATATTTCCATAACTGTTTCTGTTATCATGATTACAGTACTTTCCTTACACTGTATGTGTACCTAAAACTTAAAATATTTTCATATATAATGAATAATATACTTTCAATCATGATACATTTTGAATCTCAATTTTCTAGACAAGAATATTTCTGCGTCTCTTTTATGCTTTCATAAAAACTCATTCTTCAAAAATTCAAGATGTCGTATGTCAAGACAATGGGAAAGAAAATAGGTGATGCTTGGAATATTTATGCAATGTCACAAGCAATTGCTACAACACTTCCAGACAATTACAACAAATTTATAAAGTGTGACTTGTCATGTTTGTTTTCAGTTACTACCTCTGAATTATGAAGGCCTAATGACGTTTTTCCCGAGAAATTCTGCTATGCATTAGAGAAAATAAAGAAAGAAAAAAAAAAAGTTTTTGAAATAGTTTTCGTGTATAAAAATTTTTCCTAGAGTTTAAAGAATTAAAGTTTTTTTTTTTTTACTTTTTTTTTAAAAAAAACAAGAAATTTTTTTTTTTATCAGCTATATTATTGGCAGGGTTATTTTCCAGTATAGGGACTAGGGAGGGGCTTTGGCGCTTTTTTAGAAAGTTTGGTGCAATCCGGGCTCCAAAAAGTGAGATTTATTGCCAAATGATATAAACAGTTATGAAAATAAACCCGATAAGATTTATGTTTGTTTATATACGAATTTTTATGTATAAAAACATTTTATTTATACATATATTACTGTTGGTTTTTAATACACAGTTAACGTCTGTTTGTATGTAAAACTAAATAAACGGCTTCTTTATATTAAATAAATTGTATAAATATTGAAAAAGTTGACAGTATATATGAAACGGTGAATAGGCTGCCAAAAATATGTTGTCAAATTTCCTTCTTTTGCCAAGGCCATTTTTACTATTTTACCAAGGCCCCTATACTGGAAAAGCACCATTGTCAGGATATTTTTTGACATTCATTATATGGCAAATAACAAACAGCAATTACAATAAAGTTATAAAGTTTGTCTTGCCATTTTCGTATATAATCACTCGAATCATGTATTATGAAGGCTAAACGGTTTGTCGGGACCATATTAAAAAAATATTCATTAAAGTAAATGAAGAAAGGAATTAGAAAAAGATTTTAAAAAATGCTTATGGGAAAAATTCCCACAGAGTGTTTTTTTTTTTTTTTTTTTTTTTGAAAAGGAAAGAAAACATGTTTTATGAGTTAAATTTTTGTGGGCGATTCTCAAAAGGTGGGCGCTGGACACACGTCATAACTTTAAGCCTTTCAAACATAACTTTAATTATCATTGCTTTTTTTTTTTTTTTTTTTTTTTTTTTTTTTACACCGAGTCTTTAATTCTATTCAGAGACAGAAAATGACATAACTTATTGTAAAAGCTTTGTATAAATATCTTAAAATTTTATTATTTTATGCTAAAGAGGCCAATTTCGGACATTCATAATGTTAACTGCTCAATGTACCACCAAGAAAAAGAGTTTTAACTTTTTTCCAGGTGGTTCGAATGGTAAACAACGAATGCATAAAGGAAACGGATGATTTTTTGATAATTTCGTTAAGAGATGGCAGGCTGATTTATTGTTTTTTTTTTAAGATAGAAGGACTTTTCTATAAAGAATTTTTCTGTATTTTGTTATGTCCGAAAGTAACGTACGTAACAAAGCATTTGATTTTATTATTATTATTACTGGATAACAAAAAGCTAATTATACATATATATATATGTATACACATACAATTATAGGACACATTTACTACATTCTTAGTCTTAGGAATTTTTTAAATATTAAGAGCAACGCCCAAAATCTGTAACGTACGTGCGAAAAAATGTCCAAAATTTGTAACGTACACAACTGCTTATTAAATGCTTTAATAATTAATTTTCTAGAATAGTTGCTGTCTTTTAATGTTTGTGTATAATTTTGTAGACATACTATTAAAAATATTTATATATTATATTTATAGACAAAATACTATACTATTAAAAAAATTGGCCTTAAATTTTAAAATTTTAAAAATTACATATAGTTAACGTTTAATGATCCCACCTTTTAAGAATCTCCCTTGTCAGAATAATTTTGACATTTATTATATGAGATCAATTTAAAACGAATTACTGAAATATTTCTTTAAATAATAGAGATATTGTCTACAGTTTTGATGAGAAAATAAATATTTTATTAAACATTTGGAAAAATGGTTATTGTTCTCTGTCAGGGTAGGAAATCAAAAGCGTATCTGAAGGTTTTTATTGGTTTAATCCGCATTTTATTCGTGTTCTGATTGGTCTATACAGTAATCTGTATTTCCCTTTACATTTAACAACGATGGATACCTTCTGTTGCCACTATGACAAAAAAGTAATAAAAACTACAAAAAAAAATTAATAACTCAGAAACAAATTGAGATACAGCTTTCAAACAAATTGCATTTAAAAGTACATTTTTTTTCTCTATACGACGGTGTAAAAAGTAATATTGTGGTATGTTTAGAAGTTTAAGAAATAAATTTAATTTAAAATGAGTCGTCAGATTTCTTGGAAATCTGACGATGGAAAAGCCTTTCCCGAACACCCAATGAAATGCTTGACACGAGGAGTCAAAGTCGCTTGAAATTCCAGGCGTCTCCATGCAAAATAGCCTCACGGCTCGTCAGATTTCCTGAAACTTACGTATTATCCAAGCATTTCATTGGCTGTTCGGGGAAAGGCTTTTCCATCGCTTGGAATTTTTTGTCTCTTGGAATTTTTTGTTCTTGGAATTTTTTGTTCTTGGAATTTTTACGCGTAATAACACTATTAATGTTTAATTCATGGCGTACGTAATGTAGGATCAACTCGGTGCGATTTTTTATGTCTTAAATTTTAGTCTTTGAAAAAATCGTTTTCCAAATGGTCGTTGTAATTTGTTAAATTGCTTTTCTTTTTATCTTATATTTTTCTCTTTTCTTAAATGGACAGACACTTTTGAAACTTTTAATTAAGCACTCGCATTTGATTAAGAATTTAAACTCTATTATGGATGAAAGCTAATAAGTAATATTAGTAAATGAAATCTTATGGAAATCTTAAGGAAATGAAATTATGAACTTTTACGGATATTTTTTATGGTGTCAAGCTTTGACGACATTTACAATTATAGATTTAAATGTTAATATTTTTCGTGTTCTAAAATACAGTGGTTCTTTAACTCTTGAAATTATAATAATAATAATAATACGAAAAACTGTTATGTGCTTTCCCTGAGCCCTTCTACGATTGATTTCTGACAGATAATGTAATCTTATCGAAGGGAATATTTTTTATGTGTAACATCCACATGAACCTGTTAATTCATTAATTGGTTAACCCATTAGAAAGTTCACGCACAAAAATGTACCTATTCTTAGTGTAATAAATCGTTTTATGGATTTATTTCTGATACCTTCAAAGTGATATGATGTATGTGTGATCTGGAATTAAACCGTTACGAAACTTTTAACATCCTTCTGAATTAAGTTTTATTAATGAATTTTTTTGTACAATTGCATTTAAATTGTATAGCATATTGAGGATTGTTTCAAAGAAAATAACAAAAACAATAATAACAATAATAATAAATAATAAATAAAAATATCCAGCGTTTTCTTTTTTTATTTTCTCTTCTTATTTAGATGACAAAAAAGTTAATGTTATAAGATTTGTTACAAGAGTTTTCTATTAAGAAGAAAAAAGTTTTAATTTTTGTGGTTCAATGACAAAATTTCATTTTCTGTTCTCCAGTAAAGCATTGTTCTCTGTGTTTCTATAATTAAAATTTCGCTCCAAGTTTTAAATCCAAACTCGAATAAATTAAAATATCTATATTACACCTATCTATCTTAGAAGAGGTTACTGGAAAAGCATAAATTATATAATTTAAAATGATGCATTTTTCAGGAATATTTTTAAATAATAGTAGAAACATCACAAATACAACAGAAATTTGATCATCAGAAAACGTATACATGCAATATATATTTAGTGTAATAAACTTCTTAATGAAGATATTCCTCAGACATGTTGCTGTGGTAATAAAATCTTTTTTGATGCCTGCGAGGTACAATGTAATATGACATATGTGCGAAGATCCGGGACATAATCCTTACGAAACTTGTTTTACATCCTTGGTTCTACAAATTACACGAGAATATAATTTTCAACCCTGTTAGACGTTGTCAAATCGGAAACCTTGAGCTATAATGAGAAACATGAGTTACTATCTTAACTTTCTCTATTTTTTTTAATTGTTCTATTTTTAAAATAGCTAATGTATTATATTTAGATTCTGGTTTTCTCATTGTCTTTTTTTTTTTAAATTGTCTAATAAATTCTTAATAAATATTCGAAAATTGATAATATTAAATTTTGCTTCCTTACACTAAGAAAAAATTAGATATTTGAACTTATGTTTATTTTTATTATTATTATTATGAGATTCATTTGTTAACTACGATTCGCAAGTGTAGGAAATTTTCCATAAAATGTTTTCTAAATTTTCGTGCATTTTTATTGAATAAAAGTCAGAGTTTAATTTCTTTTCAATTCTATTATTTAACTGAATAATTCAATTAAATATTTTTCACACTATGCTAATATAACAAGATTCATAGAACGTACATTAATTTGTTAATTATTTTTTCTTATACAGCAAAGAAAGAAAAAAAATCCCAGTGAGTTTTATTAATATGATAAAAGTGGAGGGAAATTTAAGTATTGCAGGTTCTTGAGAAAAAAGGAATACATACCTATATTTAAAACAATTTAAAATTCCCATTAGCAATAGTGGTTATGTAAATTCAATTTCAATCTGAATATATATATTTAATTTCAAGGCCTTAACAGGCGAAATAAAAATTCACTGAAAATTACATCCTGTTTGAGCTTTACAAATGAAAGTACAAGTTTCTTTTTTAGAACATGAGGTCGTTTTCACCGGCGAAAATTTTTTACCTTTGTAATATTAGGATGTAAGTTTTTATTTATTGTTTTATTTACTATTTATTTGAATGCAAAGTATCTATATATATATTACGCTATCGTACGTGGCATAGAAATCGCGATTATTTGTTAATTGTTTAATGGCAACGCCCGAATGAAACGCATCTCATTGGTTATTGAACAGCATTTAATGCATCTTCCTACCTATAAGGGGGCTTACCATAGGGGAGACCCTGCTCTGTCACCAAATTCCGCCAAGTTTGCCGCTAACTTGGCGACCAAAATTAGTGGCCAAAAGTGACGTCAAATTGGCGATATCTCTAGTAATTCGCCATATTCCCATAGACTTCCATTGTAAATAAATAGGGTTTACTTGCTTACAGAAAATAAAAAAATTGAGATATTTTAATGCAACAAAAACTGATATTAGCTTAAGGGATTATATTAATTATATTTAAAGGAGTCCAAGTAAATTAAATTATGAACAAAAGTAATATGATACAATGCTTAGCATGCTTTCCCAAACATAAATTTTAAGGGAGACCAAATTGACCGCTAAGGGCGGCTAGTATTATTTACAGTGTTCGGAAAGTAGAGTGGAGTAATTCTAGATGTTTTTTAAATATGATTTTCTGTTTTTTAGTTTTTAAACTTTAAAAGTATTTAAAATTTCGTTTTGTTTCTATTTATTACAGCAGCAGGTTACTGGAGGCACGGTGACGACCACCACTTACGAGACGACTGTAAAGCGAATTTCGAGCGACGGTAAAGTCACCGTTACAAGGAATAAGCAAGTGTCGAAAAACAAGGTAAAAAAGAATTTCAAAGATTATTCCAGCATAAAATTATTACCAAAACCATACAATATTAATAGCAAAACCATACAATATTAATATATATATATTTTTAAATAAATGTTAGAGGGAAATAGGGTAAAACCACATATTTTATTAGTTGCGTCTTGGAGCCTAAATTTCCAACAGAATTTAATGTAACTTTGTGTACATTACTTATCCTTGTACCATATAATCATTTTAAATATGTGATTGTTTTATAACATTTTTATTAATAAATGATTATTTATAAAAAGTCAAATCATTGGGTTTTACTCACCGGTGGGGTAAAACTGCATGAATATGTTAATCTCCCACAAAATGAAAAAGTTTAGACTTTCTTTTAAAAAAAGGAAACAGTTTATTTTATTTTAAAACTTTAACTGATGAACTAAGCTAATAATATGTCAATTATAAACATAGGGATTTAATATTTAACGACTAAAGAACTTCAATACAAATTGAGAAATTGCTAGAAAAATGTTAATCTCTTTATCAGCTTTATAAAAAACATAATTATTTTTGTTCATATAGTTTTAATTGTCATTTTTTTAAACATTGTTCACTGATCTTCAATTATTGATTAGTAATATAAATTTTTATCCATGTAGGATATCCAATTTAGCACTAAGAAAATGAAGGTCGTAAACCAAGTCATAATAATAGTAGGAATTGAAAAAATGCACCTATTAACATTAGTAAAGTTTCAATATGGGAAATAAATCCACATTAAATAGCCCAAACAAAATAATATAAAAAGGTTTAATAACTTTAAATGTATTCATGTTTAAGAATTTTGAAAACTTGTAAATATTGAAACAAAAATGATAAAATAATCTTTCCTACAGAGAAACTGCACAAATGACAGTATGGAGGTATCATAATGGCTGTGCTTATCTTTTTGCCCAGAGTATTTCACCATTGGCTGTTTGAGGGCTGCTCAAATTGAATCAATCTGAGATATCCGGTTTTCACCCCCACTATATGGTTCTATTTTACTTTCCCCGCAGTAAAATACTTTTAACTTTATTATTAATAAACTTGTACATTGTTAAAAATTTGGTTCAACATTTAACCAAAACATGACATCCAAAATTTTGACGACATAAGATGGTGAAAGCTTGTTCCAACATTTGGTGCTCACTATTTAAAATTTTGTGGTAAGTTCAACAAACTTTTGGCACTGTAATGGCAATCATAAGATAGTGAAATCTCGTTCTAACATTTCGAGCTCCATTTGACCCACAGCTCCAAATTCTGGAACGTGGTTTCACCATATTACAGTTGCTGCTTCTACAGCATCAAAAGTTGATTCAACCAAACACAAAATTTTTAACAGTTTAGTTAACCATAGCTATAGTAGGTTGAAACAATAGGGTTGCTACAGGTCAATGAATTTCCCCGACTTTAGATCAGATAATTTTCTTACCACCAGTATTTTCTTAGAGAAAAACTCGCCTTTTGTAATCGTGCGATTTATAAGTCGAGTTTTTCTACTGAAAAATACTGGTATTTCAGTTAAAAGTGTAGGAACCCTGAACAAGGACTGATAAAACGTTTATTACATAACCTGGGAAAACGTTGAGCCTAAAACTGATACACTATGACGCAAAAGTTTAGACAATGAAGAAATTCTTACATACTTTGAAAAATATTTATTCAATTTTCAAATCACTGCTTGAAATTAATGTGCTGTACATATAAACAATATTTATAACAAAGAAAAGTGGAATTGTGCATATTGCAATAAATTAAATCGTAACAAAAATAAACTGCTGTCTCAAAAGTTTAGACACAAATTAAATAAAATCGAAATAAACAATTTTTAAAACCTGGTTGCGCATCCATGCTTATGTATTACGTCATATACACGAGATTGCATGGAAGAAACTAAATCTTGCATAGTTTGTGGATCGATATCGTACCATGCATTCTCAATAGATGTCTTAAGTTCCTTTTCAGAAGAGTATTGTCTAGCGTTGCTATAAACTTTGCGACACATGATGCTCCAAAGGTTTACTATAGGGTTAAGATCTGGGCTACATGCTGGCCAGTCGTGAACTCTTATATTATGGGAATTAAACCAAGATTTTGAATGTTTTGCAGTGTGAATTGAAGCATTGTCTTGCTGAAATTCCCACTGAGGACCCCCTAGAAGTTCAGCAAATGGCAGTAGGTTTTCTTCTAATGTCTGTGTATAATGCTGTGAAGTTTGACGACTACTGGTGAAGGTCAGAGATACTTGTCCATTATAGCAAAAGGCTGCCCAAACCATCACCGAGCCCCCTCCTTGTCTGCGACTAAAAAAACGTCGAGGTTCCTTCCGCAAGTCATGCCAATACGATAAACAACCATCTGGACCATCCAGATTCCACTTTTTTTCATCGCTAAATATGACTGACTGCCATTTCTCTCCATATGACATATGCTTTCGAGCCCACATAAGTCTTTGTAACTTATGATATGGTTTCAGAGCTGGTTTCTTATGCATTTTACTATAAACGATTGTTCCTTTTTCCAAAATTCGTCTACGAATCGTATCCTTTGATACAGAGAGTCCCGATGAGCTTTGAACTCCACGTACGCTCATTTGTTGAGTACTCGCTAGTCTTTGTATCAGGCGATCCTCTCGTACATTTGTCACACGTGGCCTCCCAGACCGACATTTTGCTTTATATTCGGAACCACTCGATAAAACTCGATAAATAGATTTTTTTGACCTATTAATAATAGCAGAAATTTCAGAAACGCTCTTCCCTTCACCTTTCAACTGCCAAATCCTTGAAACCTCATTCACTTGGATTTCTTTAGCTCTCGGCATGTCGACTATAAAGCGCAATCGTTTGCAGAACTTAAGTACTCCAAATTTGTGACATCATCGATTCTAAATTTGCATATGCCAGCGAATATTCAAAGAAATTTAGAATAGTGTCTAAACTTTTGCGACAAGCACATTTGAATTTTTATGAAAAAAATTAGTATTATAGCAAATAAAACGACTGTCTTTTGTACATAGCATTTTAAATCAGTTTTTGAATATATTTACAGGTTTTTGTAATTCTGACGTCATAATTCTACATTTTAAAGCTGAATGACGTCATTGTCTAAACTTTTGCGTCATAGTGTAAAATGTTGAATAATAAACTGTCAAATTTTTAAACCATGAACTGGCTAAAGTCATTGTTTGAAAATAACAGCTAATGAGACCGAGAAATTTATTTAAATTGGAATTCACAAAAGTACGGACATTCAAACTTGAATCGGTATTCGTATCTAGTTCCTAATGACGTATAGCCGTAGTTCTATTTTGAACCATTGCTTAATTTTTATCATAATCAGTAATTAAAAAAAATCATGTAAACAATGCTTTCTTCCTGTTAACCTTTTGCTCTTTTTACACCATCAAATGGTTCAACGTTGAACAGAAATTTTTTACAGCGTTACAATATGATTAAAAAACTTATTTTTAAAAAACTCATTTTTATGCGGTATTTTATGCTTTCTATCTTATGTTTATTCATCATGTGGCATTGATACACTTATGAAATTGGTATAATGTACGCAGCGAGCATGATAAACCACATAATGTGAGCTAAAACTCCTGATAACCCATTGTGCCGTAATCTGGCAGGCACACGTTTTACAGTGTAGAAAACCTTAAGTTGAAAAATCTTTATATGCACTAAAGGGGTGAACATGCTAGGTTTTAACACAACAAAATCATAAAAGTAACACAACAATTATTTCATGTTAATTTAGAATAGTCATTTTTTACAGTGTTTGGGAAAATCAAATGAGAAAACTTTAACAAAAATTCCATTTATTAAAAATAATAAATATAGAACTGAACTGTAAGTATAAAATAAATTCAATTAAAAAATATATATTCTTTATAACTAATACGAATATTGTATTTCTATTAAATCCGATTACATTAAAAGTGAATTTTGATTTCAACTTCATAAGATTTTAGTATTTTGTCGATACAATGCTACTACTTTTTAGATCTTTAATGTAGTCTACATTGTTGTGTTTAGATAAATTTAAGCTAAAGTTAAATATTGCTGTGATATTGTGTTTTTACTGGGCATTGAATTTGATAATATTATACAGGCAGGATCAGGAAGCGCATCGCAAAGCTCTGATGGTGCCTCAACTTCCGGAATTTCGTCTACTGGTACATACACAAAGAAAAAGCATGTTTCAAAGGTAAGTGAAAGTTAATTCTCGCTCATGTATTTACTAAAATTAGCTTTTTTATATCGCAGCGGTACCAGTTGGAGAAATAATTCAATAATTATGAAAAACGTGTTGTTAAAAATAAACAGTACTACTCTACGCTTTAAAAATAGACACCGTACCGTGTATAGGTTTTTTACTTTGATATGTCAAAATACGTCGTCGTCGTCTAGTGATCGTCAGATAGCAGTTATACTGGCAGATAGCCCTACTGGCAGCAATGAAGCTTAAAATTAATTGGATAACAATAAAGGATTACCACAGAAATACTCGATGAGCAAAACCACTTTTGCTACAATCCGTTAATTAGAATGCAATAAGTAAATACAGATATAGACGATAGAATTCCAAAAATATTTATATGAATACTCAACTAAAAGCAAACCATCTTAAGCATGTAAAAAATAAATTACAAAAGTACGAAAACGATTGACCAGATTAAAAAAAAAAAAAAATATGTTGTCAATATCTAAACTTTGCTTGCAAATATTATGAATTTTCTCACAGAAAAATATTCTATTATATGGTATTTGCAGTTATCTATACCATATATTTGCATCTGTATCAAGCAACTTCTTACAAACTTTCGAGACAGTTATTATTTTCGTTAGCGAGAGCTCTATTGGTAACAGTAAAATGACCGTTTTCATACTTTTGTGACAGTTTTATTTTTCGTTAACAGTAAATCTATCACCAATGATCAAATGACTGTTTTGATTCTTTCGTGAGAGTTATTTTTATTCCTATTTTATTTATATTTCATCTTTTATCAAATCGATTGTTCTTGTGTTCAGTTCTAAAGCCGTTTTGAGACTGTTCAATGCACTACTTGCTGTAGAATTAGGTTGGATTTATTTGCAATATGTTTGTTTAGTGTATACTAAAGCGAGCAATTTAATGTCACTATCAGATATTTTTAAACTAACAGATATTGTTTTCTCTTTTTCTAGAATGGTCAAGAAACTTCTGTAAAAAGTTCAGAGAAAGCAAAAAGTTCAACACAGGCTACTCCTACAATAACCATAACCAGAGAGGGAACTTTTTCAAAGGTATGAAACATAAAATGAAAAGTGTTTTTATTAATACTAAGGGATCTAACCCGGATTTCCAGGGTTACAGAATATAAAGGAAAACCATTTTTTAAATAATTATATATATATATATGTTAGATTGCGCGCTAACAACACCAAAAATAATTTTTATTTGAAAAGTATCAATTTTGAATTCAAATACAGTTTTAAAATTTATTAAAAGCGGTACTTTCCTATGAGTTAATAACGTAAAGGATGGCCAAAGATTTCCTTACCTGCAACAGTCCTTTTTAATTCGGATCATTTCAGTGGTTTAAGCGCGTAGTTAGATTACATGTCTGTTATTATTTTTTTTTTAATTTTTATTATTTATTTTATTGATGAAGTTTTATCTTCGTTATAGAATGTCAGCCGAAAACAAACGCCGAACTATTTATATTATCTTACGTACAAACGGATTTAACTTTCATAATGGTCTGCGCGTGATAGAGATAGATAAAATAAATCATGCTTGAAAATTGTTTGAAAGACCATTAAAAATGAATTAATTGCGATACCGTTTTCAAAAAGATTGCAATGACGTTTCTAAACAAATTACATATGAAAGTACATCTTTTCTCCTATTCGACGATGTAAATATTGAAAATGTACGATGCTTAGAAATTAAAAAAAAAAATGCTGTAGTGAAAATTGGAAAACCGACATTTTATCGTTAAGTGCTGCCATTCGCAAAATGACGTCAGTGTTACGCACGGACACGTTTGTCCTTTATAATATAGATAGAAATATTAATAAATTTAGTATACTAAATTTGTCGTATACGATAAATTTCCAAATTTAAATATACAGGATGATTTCTTAATTTCCAATTTCCCTCAAATAACCGGTTAACCCAGTTAGTTACAGTCATGAACATGTGTTCTAGGTATAGTAAAAAGGGTATGGGTTTAACGATTACCTCTTTTCGAGCACCCTCTGGCGGAAAACTGCGGAAATAGCGTTCCTATCTCAAAATGCACACGAAATAAGGGGGAAACAGTCAAAATCAATTACAAAGTTGTAGAGCATCCTTATTTTAGTCTACATTGACGTCTTACACTGTAAAAGCTATGATGAACACATTGATCATGCTTAAATTGAATTAATCGTGAAAATACATTGTACCTTGTAAACGTGACTTGGTTTTATTAGCAAATATTCGTTTGCCTAATGTTGCCACTAGTGGCGTATTTAAGGTATTCCTTATATATAAAAAAAATCACATTTAAAGGCTTCTAATAAAGTTATTTTTGCATGTAAGACGTGTCTTAATACTAAATATCGACGCGATCTACAACTTTGTAATTGACTTTTTCTCGTATCGAGTGCCACTTTTGAGAAACGCTAATTCCATAGTTTGCCAGTAGTGGGCGCTGCAAAGTGCTTCACTGCGTAGCATGTATTAAAATACTCATTATACTCATACTCAAATACTCATTTTACTATAACTAGGCACTACGGGTTGGTATACCCTAGTACACGGATGGAGAACTTGCACATGTGCCGAAGGTATGTACGAGTTTTTCTCTGCCACGCGAAAAATTAGAATTCGATAATCATTAGATAGATAGATATATTTTTTGTTACAATAAATAAACTTCTGCTTGACTGACTATCACAAAAAATGCTATTATTTTTCCAGGTATTAACATATCAAGAATTTATCTTTTCCTGTGATGCTGTACATCGTTCGACATATAACTATTTTGGAATGAGCCATTCCCCGCCAAACTTACTACATTGAAAGCCTGATTAAAAATTATTAATATTTTTTTTTATTGCAACTTGGATTATTTCAGTATACTACATGTTGCATTAATGATAAAAATTACTAAAATAAAAAATCCTATTTTAACCTTTATTACGTACCATAATGAACCATACTGCCGAATCGAAATTTATAAAATTAATGGCTGTTACCAAAATACATAAAATCTGTATATTGATTCTTTTGTTCTTGGTTACCTAATACATGAAAGTAAGTGATTGCATTAACCAGTGTTTTGTATAAGCATTATATTCTGCAATATTGTTTTATGCAAACGTTTGGCACGTTATAATGCTGCTAGATATTTTTTTCTGAATTTTCGGTACGCGCACCTGAAAAAGATTTGTCATCCTTGCTATAGTATACATATATATAAATAATAATAAAGAAAAAAAACCCCAAGTCTTTTCTAAATTTGTACTATTTTGAAATATGTTTTATGTGAATAAAATGAAAATACTCTATATTTTTATTTTTAGGACGAAAGAGACAGAGAAACTAGAGTGCAAAGTCTAGATAGAGGAAGGAGTCCGAAAACCGTAACAAAGACTACTGTAGTAAAAAGCCGAGATGTCAAAGTAAGTAATTTATACATTTTAATTGTTTATGTATTATGCTTAATTTTTTTTCGAAGAAATCTTCGAACTTACTAAATGACATAACACTATGTGGCAATTGCTCCCGAGAATTAATTATCATCTATGGACGATTATCACTTAAAGTCCTTCCCATCGAACATGAAACAACCAGAAATTTAGAAAAAGATTTTATTATCTTTCCCTTTATGAAACATTGATGATTATTAGTATATCATAATATCTACATAGAAGTATGTATATTACACACAGAATCAAACCTCAATGTATTAAATATATTTATCATGTGTTGTTCATAATCTTGAAATAATAAATATTTTTTTCCATTAAATCGATCGTTTTCCTCATATTTTGCCTCAAAATATTTTCTTTAGAACACCTGTTATTTCGATTTTTTTTAATTCTTTTGCTATGTCACTGAAAACCAAGATTCCTTTGTTTAGAATGGGAATCCCTTTCCGCAGAGAGCTTTTTAAGCCTGTATGAGTAGATCTCAAATTCCTCTCTCCAATGTTAAATCTATGGGCATGAAATTAATCAGTAGTTTTAAATTTAAAGCCAAATCAACTGCTGTCGCGACACCTAACAGCTGATTTCGTGATTCATTAAATAAGATCAATTAAACATTTGAAAATCAGCTTGTATAAAATGGCTAAGTAAACAATGTCGTTCTCTCCCAAAATTTTATACTGACGCTATAAGAAAATAGTTTTAAATAAGCGTTTTTAAATGCATCATTTTAAATACGACGTAATTTTCATCAAAGTTATCTTTCTCTTTTTTAATAAGCGTTTTTAAATGTATAATTTTAAATACGACGTAATTTTCATCAAAGTTATCTTTCTCTTTTTTAATAAGCGTTTTTAAATGTATAATTTTAAATACGACGTAATTTTCATCAAAGTTATCTTTCTCTTTTTTAATATTCACATGTAGACAATTTTTTTAACTGAAAGAAAATTTTCTTATTTGGGAGGATATAGGGAAACAGTCAGGGATCTAGTGGAGGGTGTACGGTGGTATACGCCGTATATCTTCTGGATTTTTTTAAAGAAACACTGTATACCCTCTGTTTCTCAAAAAAAGCTATAGTATATGCACTGTAGGGTATACCATCTGCCTTGAGCATATACCCTCTGTTTAGAGCGTATGCCCTCTCTGCTTTTTTTACGACTACGCCACTGGAAACAGTCTTCTTACGTCCGACTTATCTCGGCGCTGCCGTTAAAGTGGTTAAAAGAACGGAACTCGAGACCTCGTAACAGACCACATTTAATTAAACAGTCAAGATGATATATCCAGAGAGAGTGAACCGCGAGAATCATATTAATTTAATTACTGCATCTTTAAAAGCCGGTGGAGCAGTATCAAATCTCTATGAATTAAATTTTTCGCGAGAGAACTGGCGTTTTGTTAAGAACTTGCAATATACAGGGTGATTCATAATGAATGGGACAAAAAGAAAACATGATTGTGAACGTTGTAATTAATATATTTAGAAAATTCAAATTTACCTCAAAACTACATTTATTCAAGTTTCTACAGGTGTTCAATATGTGCCCCTCCGGTGACACGACAAATGTCTACACGGTAATCAAGCTCTTGCCACACTCGTGATAGCATATCACCTGTGATGGAGTTCAACACTGCAGTTATCCGCTGCTTCAGTTCCTCTAAGTCCTGAGGAAGTGGAGGCACAAACACCTTGTCTTTAACGAAACCCCAGAGGAAAAAATCACAGGGCGTTAGATCTGGTGATCTCGGCGGCCAATGAAGATATATCAAATCCTGTGGCCCAGCTTCACCCACCTGCTTATGTTATGCCTATGTGGTGGTTGTTTACAAAATTTCGTGCGAAAATGTCTTCGCACAACAGTTACCGAGGAGGTTTTGGCATATTCGAAAACGCAGTACGCTTTCTCCTGCATGGACGACATTTTGTTTAACAGCGCCTCTAGCGGCGAGCTCTTCATTCGATGATTTTTCCCTGTTGGCAAATAAAACTTGTATAATTGTAGTTGCAGAATAAATTTGTTTCGTCTGAATAAATCCATTACGGCAGTCACACTGCGCTATTCTTTTTGGCCCATTCATTATGAATCACCCTGTACTTTTAGAAAGGAGTGAAAGTTTCAAAAAGGGAAGATATTTAATTCTGTTGGATAATCAGCTTTTGACTGATGTCTGGGCAGGATCGTGCAGGGTCTCTTGGGCAATGGCTCATGCAGATCTAAATACAAAGAAAGAAGATTTGCACTAACGTCAGCCTTTTTAAGCTTACGGTTAGATAGAATTTAATATTTGAAAATATTAGTTAAGCTAGGACAGCAATTTCAAAGAGAATTAGACATTAACAGTTAGGAAAAGAAGACTGGGAATTTAAATTTTAACTTTAACTACACTGTAAAAAAAAAAAACGACATTTTTACAGTATAAAGTACTGTTCATCTCGCGCACAAACTCGATCACAGTGAATGTGCTGTATCTTTCTTTGGTTTCCTGACTATATTAACATGGAAAATACAGTAGTTGCGTAAAATTAACAGCACAATGTGCTGGCAATTTCGACGCCTGCAGTTTGTGCTGTAAAAAATGCGTCCAAATTTCCAGCACATTGTGCTGTTAATTTTACGCAACTACTGTATTTTCACTGTTAATATAGTCAGGAAACCAAAGAAAGATACAGCACATTCACAGTGATCGAGTTTGTTCTGGCAAAGCTACAGTGTTTTTTTTACAGTGTAGGTTTTAATATTTATCCTTTCATATAATATAGATATCCGAAAAGCTACCACTAGCTCCAATCGATGTAATATAAAAGGAACATGAAATCAGTTTTTTTTTTAAATAAAACGTTTTCATTATTTTTAAGGCCATGTAAATTGTTATTTACTTAGTGTATATTTAAAGTCTGCATATTCAACATCCCCATAAAACAACGTATGAGAATTAGAATAGGTAAAGAAAACCAGAAAGCTTTGAAATGGCGAAATTTAACTGAAGTTTAACATGAGTTAAAATGATTGTAATTAATTTAGACTATTAATTCATATTTATTTATGTTTTATGGAAATAAATATACATGTAAAAACTAATAACAAAAGCTTTAACGGAACAGTAGACATTAAAAAGAAAATCCTTCAACTTTCAATGGATTCATTTGTAAGATTTGCAGACATTTAATGGCAAGCTCAAATAGTTAAATTCAAAATTTAGTGTTAAAATAGGAAAAAGTTTTTAAATTAACTAAATTAAAAAAATTTTAAATAATGAATAATTGCCCTATTTTAAAATGTCCCATGCGCATTTCTTTTGCATAAAATATAATAATATTTATTTATGAGATATTTTTTATATATTACAATGTAAGTTGGCATGAATTGTAAACGTTCGCTGAATATACAAGGAGAATAAAAAAAATATTTTTTATAATTATACTTTGTTTTTCCTAAAAAAGTAGCTATATATTTTCATATGCACATAAATTTCAACGCTAAAATATCCCTGACATGTAACTTTTTTGCTAACATTTATTTATTATTGTATATAGGATATATAGTAAAAAGTTCAAAAGAATCTGATAGTTAGGAATGTGCATGAACGTTTCAAAAGTTAAAAATGTGCGAAATTTTCCATTTTGAAAAAGCAGCATTAAAAGAAAAAAAAAGAAAGAAAAAATCCATAGATATATACACAGTTTTTACAGATATAAAAGCTTATACCTCTCCGAAGAAGCGTCATAATTGAAAAACTCTTTTTGAATCAGATAATTTTGAGCATCTAGTTTTATAATTCTCCGAATGTAAAAAAATGATTTCTTTGTCAAATTCGCAATTTTAAAAGTCCACTGTTCCCTTAATATTTTGTTACAAAATAAATCTTGCAAAACTAGCTTTGCCATGATTTTGAAGTTCAGGTTCCATATTTTTGAGTTGCCAATTCTCTTTTACACTCCTTTTTACGCTGTCCTCGACTGTACCTGAAAAAAAAACAAAAAAAAAAAAAACGCAAATGATTAAAATAATAATAATAATTAGAGAACAGGAATTCTGCTTTTTCAGAATTTATTGTCGCCCCCGATGAAATAAAAAATATATATGTATATGAATATAGATACAGTAGAGTCCCAATTATCCGAGTTAATATGGACCAAGCTCACCTCGGATAAGCAAAAAACTCGGATAAAATTTCACTTAATTCATTAATTAGTTCATAATTTTTTTCGATCGAACTTATACATTTGGAATGGATCATTTTCTTCTGATGGACTGATGGCATCCATTATTATGATACAACTATTATAAATGAAGTGTTAGGGGAAGATGAAAGAGTAGCCGTAAAAAGTTAGAACTCTGATTTTCTGGTCAGAATGAGGACAAAACTGGCCATAATTTTTCTTTTGACCAGAAAATCAGTGTTCTAACTTTTTGAGATTGCTCTCTTTCATCTTCTCCTAATACTTCATTTATAATGGCTGTTTCATAATAATGGAAGTCATCAGTCTATCAGAAGAAAATAACTGGGTTAAGTGGTACTCGGATAATCGGGACTCTACTGTAGTACAAAACATATTTCAGCTTTAAGACTTAAATCACATGCTTTTATTTTATATAAAATGTACTACAGTAAAGTACCCATGGGACGTCACTGTCACTAAATAATACACAAATCCAAAAAAGAGATATCATCATTCAAGAAACTCGACAAAAAAAATATCTGCTATTTGAATTATTCATATGTCTTTATTTGTTTGTAATATTAAAACAGATACTTAAAATTAAATGTAGTTTATATAGCTCCGTGTTTTATCAGAAATCATTCATTTTTATTTTTTTCAAAATAGCTCGTATTTTAATTACTTTTTTTCCTGCTGTTATGGGAAAATGGCAACAAAAAGATATATTTACTATTTTCCAAATATTTTTCCTTTACTTTCTACAGAAATGGAGTACTTCAGTTGCCAACATTAAAAAAATTCTTTATAAACTACAAAAAAATTAATATTTCAAAAATAAATTGAGATGCAGTTTTCAAACAAATTGCATTTGAAAGTACTTTTTTCCCAATACGACGGCATAAATATTGAAAATGTGCAATGCTTAGAAATTTTAAAAATTGCAGCAGAGTATATAACAGTACAATGAAACATCTGCTTTGTTTTACGGCTGGCTTATACAAGGAACGTTATTTTTTTTTGTAGACGACATTTTAATTGCTGGAAGAAAGAAATAGCATATCGGGGGCTATTAATAAATTGAAAACTTACAAAATTTAATTTTCTCTTTGTCACAATTTAAAAAAAAGTTTAATTTTTTCTGCTAAAATTTGTAGCGAATTTAATTTAATTTACCTTATAAAGAAAAAGAAAAGAATATGCAAATACGTTAACCTTTTCAAAAGTTATCGTGGCAAATCCATTGAAAAACATTGTTCCGAAATATTTGAGTTTAAAGATTTGCCTTTGCAGGTATCGCTGATCTGCGCGTTTCAGCGTTCATAGTTCATACAACCAGAATTTTAAGAATTTTCGCATCGGATCAATCGTAAGACATTTTTAAAGGCGTGTAATACATATAACTAGCGGACTTCACCTGCTTCACTGAGCGGCTTCTCTAAAAGAACCTTGAATCAAATGAAATATATCTAGCAAAGATGAAATGTGTTTACCTATTTTTTTTAGTATGTTTGTTATCTTGAATTTCACGCCTCTAACTAAAATGGCTGCTGAGATATGCCATATGTTCTAAAATTTTCGACCCCCCCCCCCCCCCCTTTTAAACTCCTCAAGGTGGGGAATTCGTAAAATCGCTGAAACATGTTTTCAATTATTTTTTAGTAATTTATTTTCTGGGATTTCACGCTTCTACCTAAAACGGCTGTTGAGATATGGCTAAATGTTCTAAAAGTTTCAACACCCTCTTTTAACCCCCTTAAGGATGAATTTCAAAGAACGTTGAAACACATGTTTAATTATTTTTTTAGTCGATTTATTTTCCGGAATTTTACGCTCTTACCTCAAACAGATAGTGAGATATGGCAAATGTTCTAAAATTTTCGACTCCCCTTTTAACCCCCCTTTTGGGTGAATTTCAAAATCGCTGAAATACGTGCTTAATTATTTTTTAGTAGATTTATTTTCTGGAATTTTACGCTCCTACCTCAAACGGTTGGTGAGATATGGCAAATGCTCTAAAATTTTCGACACCCCTTTTAAACCCCCTTTTTGGGGGAATTTCTAAAATCGCTGAAATATCTGCTTAATTACCTTTTTAGTAGATTTATATTCTGGAATTTCACGCTTCTAGCTAAAACGGCTGGTGAGATATGACAAATGTTCTAAAATTTTCGACTTCCCCACCTTTTAACCCACTTTTTTGGGGGGAGGATTTCTAAAATCGCTGAAATACATGATTAATTATTTTTTTTATTGATTTATTTTCTGTAATTTTACACTCCTAACTTAAACGGCTGCTGAGATATGGCCACATGCTATAAAATTTTCGACACCCCCTCCTTTTAAACCCTTTAGGGAGGGGGATTTTCAAAAATCCGTCCTTAGTGCTCTCCCCCCCCCCCCATTTGCATTCTCCTAGGTTGAGTAGTTTGGACTGGCCGACATATGGAGATAAAGATTAAAAACTATCTCAAACGATTTTTCCCCCATAGGCCGTAATGTAATGGAATTCTTTTGAGTGTCTCTGTAATCTCCCACTTTTACCCACCGCGACCAAACTGCCTTACTAACAGCAAGAAACCAAGGGTTATCTAACTACACCAACCGCATGTGGGTAACAGTAGGTGTTCATGGAGAAAAGACTGTCTTTACCCACACACAAAAGACTTTTATATATATATAGATAATAATAATAAATACGTTTCTTCGTGATTTTTAATCTTTTTGGCCCACTTAATTCGTTTACACAAATATAACTTTTGCACAAGTATACTGTATATGGTGCATGTAAAAATTCATTAAAATAAGAGCAGTAGTGTAATAGATATCCGAATAATATTTCGAAAATAATATTTCATCGAAAATAATAGTCAAATAATAGTCATTTTCGAAAATAATAGTCAAATCAATGACAAACAGAAAAACAATCTGTTATGAACCAATGATATGAGTTTTTAAGTACCTTACCCGTGGCCCTAATTTTTCGCGCATTAGTTTATGGATGCTTTTTTTTTTACAATAAAAGCAAAAAATAATTCAAAATATTTTATGTAAATTATTTTTAATGAAAAATGATACATTTCACTATTCCATAGTGATATTTAACAGAAGATAATAAATGACACAAATTTTGTGGTGAATGAAATCCATTTTCTTCCAAGTTTTTTATGTCCCTAATGTTTTGCGCATGTTCAAATGAGACGAAATTAATAAGTCTTACCACTTAGTTGGACCTCCTTTGTCAGCGTAAACATTTGTCACTCATCTCGGCATAGTTGAAACAAACGTTGCCACTCAGAAATTGAATTTTCTTGCCATTTTTCAATTCTTTTCAACTGCTGATTGTCAATGTAGCTGTTTTGTGGTGTTCTTTTTCGAACTTCCTTCTTTAACTATCGCCACAAATCCTCAATAGAATTGATGTCCGAGTAATTCGGAACCGAATCTATCACAGGGTACCATTTTGTTGAAGACAGGCTTTTATTGTCCTAGATGAATGCAGTTTGCCTAAGTCTTGTTGAAAAAGATAACCCGATTTAAAGCCAAGTTTTTGAATTAAAGTCAACAACTGATTCCGCAAAATGTCCCGATAACATTGTGCATTGATAGTCCCGTCATATGTCACCATTTAGTCGACGCCACAATAACCAAAACCTTCTCAAATTTGAACATATGACGGAAACTTGCACTCTTGTTTTACGCATTTTGTGTTTAAAGCTTCATTTCTTTGCCGTACGACCCGACGACTGATATTTCCATACAAAATTGGAAAAGGGGATTGATCCGACCTTATAACACTTTGCCATTGCTGATCTGTTCATTTTAATTGGTACACGGCTCACAGAAAACGTTTCCTTTTTTGAGCAGGAAATAACATCGGCTTACGTTTGCTTTTGTACGATTTGAAGCCCATTTTATGCAATCTTTTGGTAGCCATTTTACCAGTCACTGGTCGCCCTATGCTGTCTTGCCATAGGGTTGCGGTTTCTGTCATCGTTCGTGGTCTGCTGTCCATTACCACTCGACTCATAATTCAATCTTCTCGAGCCGTTGTTGTTGATGGGCGACATGTACTCTTTCTTGGGTGTATATCTCAAGTGGCAACGAAAGTTTTAAAAACATATCGCAGTGTTGATTCAGGAATCATCAGATCCCTGCCTATTTGCCTCATTAGACACCCACTATTTCGTTTTTCGATTATCTTTTTACGCAAGTCTACCGATAATTTTTTACCACCCATTTTCTTCTTATTAATTAATTTGAAACCGCTCTTATTTTAAAGAACACTTACCATCAGTTCTGGGTGCGATAATTTGCATAGTTGGAAGAAACCAGCCAAATGCAATTGTCAAAAACCTTCTTGAAATACACATGCGCGAAACAATAGGTCTTTCTATTTTTAAGAGGGAAAACGTTTTACATACCCAAATCTAAGTGTGCGACTTTTTTTATTTTTTTATTCAATGTAATTCATTTTAGACGACTGCCATTTAAAGAATTTGATTGTTTATTTAGACTAAATTATGTTTGCGTTTTCTTTCTTTGAAAATTTTCACTTTTAAACTGGTGCGCAAAGAATTAGGGCCACGGGTAAGGTATCTTGGGGAAAAAAAAAAATGTTTCAAATGCAATACTATTAATAATGCATACAATAAAAAAATCCCAACTCAGATGGAAAAAAACAAACAATACATAACTCCGATTTGCTATCTTTAGCAGTACTTCAATCACTGAATATCTGTATAGAAGAAACGCGATATTTTTTTAGTTTTTATTTTTATTATCTTCAAGGACGCGTAAATACTATTTACATAATGTATGTTTAAAAGTCTGGACAAAGAACAGCGCCAACAAATCTTGAAATTTATCTAGCGGATAAGAATAATAGTTTTGGGTTTATATCACAGGTTAAAAAGAGAACTGCATCGTTATTCAACGTCTGGTTATTTTCCTTCCTTTCCTTCCCTTTTTTTTATTTCTCTGTTTAAAGAACTTTATTTAGAAGTGAATGGTATCTTGTTCGTTTCAAAAAGATAAATGTATGCATACGAATTCTTTCGTTTTTGATAAATGAAGTTAAAGTATTACGAAGAACATGACAATAGGGATTCGTTTCATTTTTCCTTCTTTTCTCTTTTGACCACGTGCATATTATTGAAAAACATTGTTACTTTCTATTGTTATATAATTTGAACGATTTAAATTTAAAATTTTTGTAGTTTTAAACATTTTAATATTTTTACAACTTAATTCTAAATTAATATATTAATTATAAGGCATTTTTCAATTAGCCCGTCACAGGTGATAAATCGCCAAATATTCCCTTGTAACTCGTACAATTGTATGGGAGTTGAAAAAACAGTAGATTTAATGATGCGCCAATAAACGTTCGCTAAAATATTCCAAAATCGCTTTGAAACAGAAACGATAAAACATTTTAAAAACTAAAAAGCAGAAAATAAATTATAAATAAAAAAAGAGTGTAAATGTGAAGAGTGTGATATCTATATATATATATTACGCAATCGTACGTGGCACAGAAATCGTGATTATTTGCTAATTGCTTAATGGCAACGCTTGAATGAAACGCATCTCATTGGTTATTGAACAGCATTTAATGGCCATACGTATAAGGGGGGTTACCACAGGGGGGGAACCTGTTCTGTCGCCAAATGCCGCCAAGTTTGTCGCCAACTTAGCGATATATCGCCAAATTTGGTGAGCAAAATGAGTCGCCAAAAGTGACGCCAACTTGGCGATATCTCTAATATTTCGCCAAATTCCCATAGACTTCCATTGTAAACTAATAGGGTTTACTTGCTTACAGAAAATCAACAAAGTGAGATATTTTAATGCGACAAAAACTAATATTAGCTTAAGGGATTATATTAATTATATTTAAGAGAGTCCAAGTAAATTAAATTATGAATAAAAGTAACATGATACAATGCTTAGCATGCTTTCCCAAACATAAATTTTAACAGAGACCAAACTGGTCGCTAAGAGCGACTAGTTTTTTAAAAAATACGCTTTTTCAGCTAATAGTTTTAAAATTAATTAATTAATTTACGATTGTATTTTGAGAAATCGATATAGAAATCCTAAAAAGATAGTTTAAGTAATATTTCATTTTTTCCCCCTGTTACCCTACCTTAAAAAAGAAACAGAGAAAAAAGTTTATATATTTTAATAAATTCACTTGCTAGAGCTTTCTACAAAGTGTAAAAATATCAGTAAAATTTTCATAATAGAATTTGCTGCCCACGCCAAATTAATGTATTTGTAGCGGAAATGTTTGAGAAAAAAAACATGAAATGCAGTGAAAAAAATTAAGCGTGATTTTCAAGATGAACATTGAATCCTTATAAAAGAGAGTTAAAAAAACTATTTCTACTTTTGTACTTAATGTTTATGCGCTCTATCAAGAATCAAGCACAAGGTGCCAATAAAGCAGTTTTTGCCGTGGACCTACTATAATAATGGTCATTCTATTAATGGCTAAAAAAATTATTTTAAGGATGTTTTTTATTCTTTTATTTTACACGACGTGCATTCTTGAAACACCATCTTCAATCAAATGCATTTGAAGAGATAGAGAAATAAAAAAACGATGATAATCCCATTTTATGAAATTTGATATGGCAATGTTACCTGTTAGCTTTAGGGTGTAACTGTTGTTTGACAATGACAATATTGTATCGAGGCAAAAATGAAGGTAATTAACTTCAGAACGCAGATGGAGATAGGTATAAATGAGGAATAACGATCAAAATCCCCTAAAAAAAACTCAGTTGAATTAGGGTACAAAGGGGAAAGAACGACGTATCTAATTATCTGTGACTATCATCCTTTTAACCTATGACCTTACTTTTGATTATGCGAAAATATATCGTCATCTTCAGTCATTGTTATCGTTACATGAGTGACATTTCCATGTATTTTCATTTAGATACTAAATAATGTGAAATTTAATTTTGTGCAATCAACAGGCATTTATTTTTTATGCTTTTTAAAAAGAAACATTTTGCATTTTTTCATTAAAAATAGTTTGATTTTAACGATTCCGGATAGAAAAAAAAATCTGTGCACAGTAAACCAAGGTCTCCAAATTTCTTATGAATGAAATCCCTCCTACGGGTTTTTCTAAGCGTAGTACTTCCATTGTGAATCCAAATAAGTTATTATGAATGGAAAGAATTGCTAATACGACTTTGATAATCTCTCACAAATAAGTGCTTATACCTAGTGATTTCTGTTCTCGAAGGTCACTTATAGAAGGTAGACTACACTCCCACGTCATTCGCTAAACCGGTCACTAAATTCAGAAATCCGTTTCATGTTGATTATTTGGATATTGGGTATAGCTATTTAATTCATATGTTCTTTCAATGACGGTCCTAGCTTTTTGCGTAACCTACATTATAAAGTAAAAACTTGCCCATAACACTGACGTCATATTCACAGTCACACAACTGACCAATAAATTTTGCTTTTGCTGCAATTTTAATAACTTCAAATATCGCACAATTCCAATCTATACGCAGTGTTGCCATATCCGGCTGTTATATATATATATATATATAATATATTATAAAGGACAAACATATCTGTGCGTAACGCATGCGTCATTTTGCGAATGGCAACAATTTGAAATTTGAAATAAAATTTTGGTTTTTGCAATTTTCTCTACTGCAAATTTTTAAAATTCTAAACATCGCACATTTAAAATTTTTACACCATCGTATAAGGAAAAAAATGCTCTTTTAAATGCAATTTGTTTGAAAGCTGTATCTCAATTTATTTTTGAGATATTAATTTTTTTGTAGTTTTTAATACCATTTTTCCTATTGTGGCAACAAAAGTACACCATTTCTATCGAAAGTCATTGAAAGTAAACGGAAAATAGTAAAAAATATGAGATACTGTATCTTTTTGTTGCCATTTTCTCATAAAACGTGAAAAAAAAAAAGTTGAAATTAAAATATGGGCTATGTCAAGAATATTGTCTGTTATTCAATGATAATGACGACATATGCACACTTTTCTATAGACGAAGTTTAAGACTGGATTGTAAAAGTGGATTGCTTTAGCGGATGCAAATGATGTCATTTTATGAAAAAGCGTGTATTTTAATTCTTAAACCTGAATTATGTTTTGTAGAAGTGCGTCATTTTCACAGCCCAGTTGCTTTGAAATTCTTCACAGGCGAAAATGCATCACATTAAAAAATAATGTAATCGAAATCACACACTGATAAAACGCAATGTTTTACAAAAATTTAGAGTGTCTTTATAAAAGAGAGGTGACATGCAAATAAAAGCGATTTGTATTACAGAAATTGATGATTTTCGCCTGGACGGATTTGCTTCGCCTAGTTAGACAAGCAAACAAATAATTCGTAGTTTAAAATAATATCGTGTTCCTGAAGTTTTTGTCGAAAATTCTCTCGAATAATAAAATTTTAATGCTTTAGGACATTCTACTATAATTTTATCAAAATAACATAATTTGCTTAATTTAATTTTTCCTAATTTTATATAATCTATATATTTAAAACACAAGTGTGTTTTTTAATCATCTGTCCTGATCTTTCTGCTGAACCAATTTTACTAACATTTTTTTTTTTTTTTTTAAACTGAAAGCCCCTTTTTTATAAGATGTGATCGCACTATCTTTAATATTTCCATTTTTATATTTTAATTATAAAAGCATTTTACGAAATTTCTTCACAATGATGAAAATTAGCTTTCATTATTGCAGACAAGAGAGAAATAATGAGGTATTTTTAACTTTATCCATGCTATTTTCTGATAAAAATTCAAAATTTTTGATAAAAATTGTTGTATAGGGTTTAGTGGCGCAAAATCCCATTAGGAGCAGAATATTATATTAGGGGCTTAATAACGGAAAATGACATACTGCTTTTGAAAACACGCATTTTTCCTCATAAATTTTCTATATCGTTTTTCTTTCTGCATGTGTACTGATACTAACTTTCAGACACTAGACGAAATGCTTTTTAAGTGAAAATGAAGTCATATTTAAAAGAAAACGATCATTTTCTTAGATAAAACTAAACATTTAACACAAATGCGTCTAAAAAACATAAATTACGGAAATTTTTACTCTCCGGAATTGAGATTAGAATCTCAAGTAAAGAGTGCGTCTGTTCACATAAAAGGTGTTACTGACAATCCTGACTTCAAGTTTTGAGTTAAAATGATTTTTAAATGATCAAACAAAATACAATTTTTTTAAAAATGAATATGGATGAATATTTAAAGATGAATATGGATATGAGAAGTGCGTATGCAAATTTTGAGAAGTTGAAAATTGCTGTTTTTCATTCCGGAATACCAAGCATAAGAGCCTCAATTGATAACCACATCTTAATAACTGATCTTTATTATATTTACGGATTAAGTATCTGTATTATAAAGAACAAACGTATCTCTGCGTAACGCTGACGTCCTTTTGCGAATGGCAATACTTCACGATCAAATTTCGGTCTTGAAATTTTTGCTACTGCAATTTTTTTAATCGTCTGACCATCGTATATTTTCAATTTTCGTTGCATAGGGAAAAAAAAAAATACTTTCAAATGCAATTTGTTTAAAAACTGTATTCATTGACTCATGTATTATATTTTCTAAAATAATTTTTAAGCATGATTTTTTTAAAAAGTTTATCTTATCACGTGCCGGTTTCAATACATAACAATAATAAACATTTTGCACATAAAGCAACAAACATTTTTCATAATTTGTTTCTGATTTTTTTTTCATAACGAAATTGATACTTTCTTTATAAACAAATAAAAGAATAACATTAAAAAACCCACCAATCTAACATAGTTGTGAAAGACAAATTAACGAAATTAATACTTCTTTTATAAATAAATAAAAGAATAATATTGAAAAAACACAAATCTAACATATTTGTAATCGTACAATTTAAATTTTTAGATCACCAAATAGAATTTTTTTTTTTTGAAATGGAATTTGTTTGCAAAGTTCATCTCAGTTTACTGATTGTCTATGGTTTTAAAAACAATTTTAAAGCAGGAAATATTTTTTAATTTACCTATATCGCGCGAAGCTCGATTACGAAAGATTAATCCGTTTGCCCTTAAAACAAAATAAAGAATTCATCATTTTCTTACAGCATCATCCATAAAAAAAAAAAAAACTTCCCTATGAATAAATAAATAAAATAATATAAATAAAACACAAATTTACCAGACATGTATAAGCTCTGAAATTATCAGAATATAAAAGGATGCCATAAGTAGCAAAATCTTGGCAACTCTTAGCATGCGGCTAATACGAAAATATCGCTTTTGATAAATTTCAAAACTTTATTTGATTGTATAATTCGTATTTTCCATATGAAAAATGCTTTTTTAATGTAAATGGTCAATCTAAGAATTAATTGCATATAAAAAAATTATTAGTTAAAAAAAAAAAAAAAAAAATGTTTTCTCCTATATTCTTTAACCCGGGAAGCCCGGGTACGATCCTCTAGTATATATAAATTCCGAAATATCACAAGAAAGTTTTAATAATTATTTTTACTTTATAAGACGATATATATTCCATAAATAATATAAAATAAATTTTCTGGTTTGAATTCAGAATCTCTAAATAAAAGAACCACGATTCGGCAACACTGTCTGTAGACCGTCGAATAGAAAAATTAATGTACTTTCGGGGGGAATGCAATTTATTTGAAAATTTGTATCTCAATTTACTGATTTTATGGCTTTTAAAATAATTCAAAAGCGTGATTTTTTTAAATTTATTTCTCTTGAGAAAATTCTATTTGCGAAATTACAGTTTCGTCAATAAATAATAATAAAATAAATAAATAAATAATAGAAATAAAACAGAAATTTAGCGGACATGTAATTGAACTATGCGATTAAACCACTAAAATTACCAGAATAAAAAAGACTGCTGCAAAAAGCGACATCAAATAATTTAAAAGCATATGAATTTTTGTAATCTATTTCTATCGTGTGCAGCACGATTATTAATCCGCTTGCATAAAAAAAAATAATAAATAGCCCAGCATTCGTTTTTGGCTAATATTCCATAGCGAAATTACAATTTCATCAACAAATAAATAAATAAAAATAATAAAAATAAAACACAAATTTAGCGGACATGTAACCGAACTACGTACTTATACAACTAAAATTACCAGAATAAAAGAGACTGCTGCAAAGAGCGACATCAAATAATTTAAAAGCATGAATTTTTGTAATCTATTTCTATCGTCTGCAGCACGATTATTAATCCGCTTGTATTAAAAAAAATAATAAATAGTCCAGCATTCGTTTTTGGCTAATATTCTGTATAGCGAAATTACAATTTTATCAATAAATAAATAAATAAAATAATATAAATAAAGCATAAATTTAGCGGACATGTAAGCGAACTACGCACTTAAACAACTGAATTTACCAGAATAAATAAATAAATAATAATAATAAAAAAAACTGCTGCAAAAAGCGACATCTTCGGCGAATTTTTTCGACTATTAACTCAAGGGTAATACGAAAGTTTCGCTTTTAATAAATTCCAAGACTCTATTCGAAAACATTATTAATATTTTTCATATAAAAATGCTTTTCGGAGTTGTTAGTGGGCAATCTAAAAAAATATATATTAAACTAGGGGGCTCTGCCCCCTGCAAGCTACGCTCGCCAACCCCTGTTCAGACACCGCAGAATCTAAAAATCTAAAAATCTAATGGGTTTTAAAAATATTAGAGAAGATTAAATTATACTTAAAAAAGTGTGCAGATCTCCCTGTAAATGGGTTTTCATTCAATTCCCTTTTATTGCAAAAATTTAACGGATAATTAGTTACTGTTAAGACATCCAATGGTTGTTTTCGTTTTTGATTAAAGAGGGTCAGTTAAACATTTGAAAAGAAGCTAAAATAAAATGAATTAAGTATTCAGAGTCTTTGTCAACCGATATTTTAAAACAATCTCTATATAACAATAGCCTAAATCACGTGACTATCATCAACAGTTCCGGGCGGAACACTTTGCTTTTTATACTCTAGGTGCCATTATGATACTTTAATGTTATCCAGGCACAGGTGATAAGTCGCCAAATATTATTCTATCCCCATCATTTCATCTATATTATAATAGTTCAAGTCATCAAATGCCATAAACAAATACGATCTGATCCCTTCGCCTTTCATATGAAGGTTTGGAACAAATGTCATATACGCCCCATATTGGCGCGATTTTTTTCCAACGCCAATTTGGGGAACGCATTAACAGCATAAACAACAACATCCAGCTTACCATATCAAGCAAAATAACGATACTTTGGCGCCAGTTAAGTACCCGTTGCGTATATGACATTGGCGTCAGAAAAAAATCGCGCCAATATGGGGCCGTATGTGACTTCTGTGCCGAAAGAAAAAAAAGCCGGGTGCAAATCTCGCCAATTTCTTTTTTTCAATTCGCCAGTTAGCATTTTTTTTTTTTGTTGTTGTTGTTCGAGTGGTAAATTAAAACATTGATTTGAAGTTGAAATTAAATGTCATGGTTTGTTACATAATTTAATATTTCGCCAGATGTCATATACGCACCGCATGTTTGGCATGATTTTTTTTTTTTTTTTTTTTTTTTTTTTGTACGAAAATTTGACGAAAACCTCGTTTTCGAATACCAGTTACATATGTATTTTTGGTACTACTTAGTTATCCCGTCGACAAAAAATCTATCACCAAACTATAAGATTAAATGCCAATAATGGTTGATGGTAAATGTCACATTCACTTGACTTTTAGCAAGTTACACGTGTTTACGTCATCAAGTGATTTTTATTTCGACGTTTTATTTTTATATTTATTAATGTTATACTAATTTATTTGTTCTTTCGTTATTTAAAATAAAAATTTTGTCAATCTGTACAATTTGGCGAGTGGTTTGGCGATTTATATAATTTGCGGAATTGGGTGACGGAATAATTACTACATTGTACCGTATTTTTTAATTATTTTCTATTATTTCCAAAAGGAAATAGCAAAAAAAAAAAAATAATTACTATAGAACAAAATAATTTATATAAATTTAAAAAAGAAATAAAAGTATATATACATTTATTATTAAATAAACAACAATAGCCGGGTTACCATGTCTATCAAAATAATGCCATTTGTGCGCCAATTAGGTACACCGGTGCGTATATGACATCTGTGCCTAATATTTTTCTTTTCGTTTTTTTTTTTTTTTTTTTTTTTTTTTTTTTTTTTTTTAAAGAAGTGAAAGCCATCAATTTAAATGTTTCATTTTTAAATGAAAGTTTTGTATTTAATAAAATGATAACGAAATACAAAAAAAGCATTGTTCTTAGCATAGATTTAAAGGAGGTCAAATTGTCGCCAAATTAATTTAAAATAGTAACCTTTTCTGAATTATGAAAAAAAAATTTCTGTTATGATTAAAACTTGAGTTGCCATCATTAGAAAAAATGTATTTAAAATTAGAAAAAAAATAATATTTCAAAAATTAATTCGAATTTAAAAATTCTAATACCAGTTTTGAGATCTGTTGATCAACACGGATTTTTGGTGTTAATTTCATCGCAAAGTATTCCATATTTTAGGAGAAATCGCCGTGAAACAAAGTCAGTTGTTTAATCAGTCGATTCAAAGAATCGATACATTTCAGGCGTTTCATATATTCGTTTCATAAATTCGTTTCATTAGGATTTTATATATATAGGGTAGATTTAAAAATTCTATTTGAGTTTTCAATAAAAAAAAATGGTTTTCACTTATATTCTGTAACCTGGAAAATCCATGTTGTAGCTTCTAATAAAAAAAATAAAATAAAATAATAATATTAATAAATCGAATATCTTTCAGACTGAGCAAAATGTTACTTTTCTGTACTAAAAAGAATGCTCTATGTCACAGTATTTTCCCTTTTTTAAGGGTGTATTCCAATCCAAACTGCTTGTTTTCCGATTCATTTTTAAATTCATTTTTGCTCTCAAGCGCATCAAAATACGCATCATACAAATGTACAATCATTTACAATCTCAATACGCATCAAATGCTCTCAAACGAACGGGCAAATTCTCTTATTTAGAAACGACATAATGTGCCGTGCTTGTCGATTTTTTGATAAATGCAGAAAATATTGTAAAAAATTATGCCAAAGTTGGCGTTTTGAACCAAATTTTCCGAGCCGAGAGATCTCGGAATGAAAAAAATGGTCATACTGAGAAAATAATTGTTTTAAAATGAAATTCTAATTAATTGAGCAAAAAATAAAATCACACGGCCTTTTATGCATCTCTTGAAAAATCACCTCAGCAACTTTCATGTTTTTACTCTTAAAAATGAGTCTGAAAATGTCTCGAAAAATTTCGAGCTGTTGAGTGTGGAAAAATAGCTTTTCGAATACACCCTTAATGAAAGAGTCCAATCATTGAAATGGTCACAGCGATTCAAGGGTGAATCCAAGACGTCCCTCTGGAGCAAATACTTTTACTCAAACCAATGTATTTTGGTCCATGGTAATTAGCCTTCTCAGCTGTAGCTTCTAATACAGATTTGACGCCACTCACAACAATTTCTCATAAAAAATAAGAGATTTTATGTGATATATTCAGTATGCGGTTTTCCCCTCCTCCAGATCAATATATTCTTTAGAACGAATGACTATAAGCTTCATACTGAAATTTATTCGTTTTAGATTACTTTTTATAGGAGTTTTTGATATACCATATATTACAAGTATCAGATTTAGTTAACAGTCTTCATGATGCATTCTTACAGTTCATTTTCTAATTGTTTCTGGTTTTGTGCAGAAGTTATTTTGAGAACTTACTCAAGTATTTACTCATACTGATGTCATGTTTCTAATAAAGTTTATTTCCCTCTCTCCGGATGAGGTGACATTCTTTTAATTTCGCGTTTTTCTCAAAAACTGTTTGCAGAGATATTGTTCTCGTTTACTGTTTTCTGTGCAGAGTTAGTGGAAAGAAAAAATCGGGCGCATTCGCTCCGAATGTGACGAAATGTAAATAACAGATAACTTGTCATACATTATATAAATATTTTCCTGGTGAAAATTTGTCGAAAGGTGATGCATTAATACTCCAATAAAAGTTCATGAGGATTATACATTATAATGCCCAATAAATCATCACATAAATGTTTAATATGCTTACAAAAATGCATAGTATATGCGATTTCATTGTCAACAAATTGTTGCAATAAACTCAAAACTATATTTCTTATCGTTAACTGTAATGAGTCTGAAGATAATTAGAAATAAGGTGACGAACATTTTCTTTCATAGTTGATATAGATTTATTTACTGAATAAACTGTTGAACTGCTAAATTTTTGATAATAATATTACTAGCGGACCATTTGGGTTATTCGCTGGTTTAAATTTCATCATGTTTAGAACAGTGGAAAACATTCCACAACCATCGGAAGTGGATAGCTACTTTTTCGTCAACTCTGTACATCCAGAAAAGTTTCTTGTACCGGATGCGGTTTTCATAAGATACCTTGTATATTGTAATAACTAAAAAAAAATTTTTTTTTTACATAAAATTATACCACTTAAAGGCTACACACAAAACAATTTATGATATTTTCTAACATTTCTAGCATTGTATATCTGACAGAAAATTTCTGCATTTTATTTCACTTTCCCATAAATGATGGATATGTCTTATCTCTTCTTAACTGTGGATTATATAGAATTAGTGCTTAGGGATAAAAATTGATAAAAGAAAATTTTCATAGTAACCCCTTGCAGTTATCCACTGTTTTCATAAATACATTTAAGAAAAGAACGAACTTATATGGATTAAATTTTAAATAATCAAGCGATATTTTCGTCCTATTTCAAATGTTTTGTTCTGTAATATATATATATATATATATACAGTGCGTGTAAAAACTCAAAAAACTGTAAAACTTTTGATAAATTGAAAATGCGACAATTGAAATGGTAATTTAATGTTGATCATAAAGTGGAAATACTAATGTAAAAGTCAAAAGAATGTATCTGTGTCCTTTTTATTACGAAAAAAATCATACTTATGCAAAAAAAAAACGCAATTTTTGACTGTGTAAAAACTTTAAGGACTCCAGTATTTTTTTATAGAAATGTTACATATAATTATTATTAAGGATAGACCGAAACAGGTTTTTAAGGCCGAAACCGAAACCGATTTCGGCGATCTTCCTATTTTCGGCCGAAAACGAAAACGAAAATGTCCAAAAACTTTTTTAAAAGTAATTAAATTGTATGTATTAAAGTAATTAATACATACATAAATATATTATCAATTAATTATACGACAATTAATAACAATTAATTAATAGTCTCATTTGAGCCGGCTGATAAAGCTCAAATCGATGAGAAATGTTCAAAATTTACGAAGGAAGAAACGAGAATTTTGGAATACTGATAGTTTCGGTCCAAAATCTGAGTTTCGCCGAAAACGAATTTTCGGCGAAACTCAAATTTTGGACCGTAAACGAAAACGAAACTATCAGTATTCCAAAAATCTCGTTTCTTCCTCCGGAAATTTTCAACAATTCTCATCGATTTGAGCTTTATCGGCCGGCTCAAATGAGACTATTTATTGCTATGAACTTCGTTGTTGTAATTATCAGTCATGACTGACTCAAGACGTGAACGAAAATTATAAAGCAAGCAATGCATACATAACTAAATTTTTTCACGTGCTCATTAAAAGCTGCAGACATAATAGTAATAGAAAATTTTCAGTTGGAAACCACAGAAGAGTTTCAAATATTCTTTGAGAAAGTTCTAGTATAACAGACGATCATTTACAGAAATCATTATAAAAGATAAATCGAGGTATCTATATATAAAACTAAAATACTTTTTAATTAAATGAAATTTGTATCATTAGAAAATTTTTATACTGCGTCGTTGATGTATTAATTACGTTTTATTTTATATGAAAAAAAAAAATAGTTTTGGATCTAAGGCACAGAGAGACAATTTGGAGCACACCTATAATTAATTAATAATTATGTATATTAAATAAATACGCATAATTAATTAATTATTATGCATGTTTAATAAATACGTATAATTAATTGATAATATATTTATGTATGTATTGTATTAATACTTTAAAAAAAGTTTTTGGACATTTTCGTTTTCGTTTTCGGCTGAAAATAGGAAGATCGCCGAAATTCGGTTTCGGCCTTAAAAACCTGTTTCGGTCTATCCTTAATAATAATTATATATGACATTTCTATAAAAAAAATACTGGTGTCCTTAAAGTTTTTACGCAGTCAAAAATAGCGTTTTTTGCATAATTATGATTTTTTTTCGCAATAAAAAGGACACAGCTGCATTCTGTTGACTTTTATATTAGTATTTCCACTTTATGATCAACATTAAATTACCATTTCACTTGTCGCATCTTCAATTTGTCAAAATTTTTACAAATTTTTGCTGTCCTTAAAGTTTTTACACGCACTGTATATATATATATATATATATATATACACATTAATGATGAAATAATTTCTTATAAATTCCGTATTAATTAATTTCCGAAAATATCCTTTCTTTATTTCAGAATGGTCAAAGCAGTGTAGTGCGAAGCTTAGACAGGGGTAGCGACTCTAAGAAAACATTTATAGAATCCGTCCTTAGGGATAAAAAATTAACAAAGGTGAGTCTTTCTCTTGCAATTTTTTTCCATTTCAAATAAACTAGTCGGATGTACCAATCCCAAAACTTTCTTCTATCTCATGCATGTTAATACCTCAAAATTCGCTATCACACAGCCAAAATTAAATGGCAATCTATGCATCTCATGAGGGTTCTAAAGGTATGAAATTCCGTGCATTAGTTCTTGAGATATGACTATCGCTGAAATCGTCTAAATCCAGCAAAATTCTGCCTAGCAGCGCCACCTATTGGGTGATTTATACCAAATCCTAATCAGCAACAATTTATGTCAACGTCTGACTGAATCTGAAGTTTGAGGAAAATCCGTGCATTAGTTTTTTAGATAGAGCTATAGCGAAAATCGTGAAAATTCCTGCATAACAGCGCCACCTATTGGGTGATTAACACCAAAACCTAATTAACAAGAGCTTGTGTCAACATACAACTAAATCTGAAGTTAGATGAAAATTCGTTCATTAGTTCTATAGATAGAGCTATTGAGGCAATCGTGAAAAAGGCAGCACAGAAGCGCCACCTGTTGGGCGATTTACACCAACACATAATCAGTAGCAAGTCATATCAAGGACTAACTGAATCTGAAGCTTGATGAAAATCCGTGCGTTAGTTATTTAAATAGAGCTATTGGGGAAATCGTGTAAATCCTGCAAAATTCATCATAACAGAGCCACCTGTTGGGCGATTTACACCAAAACGTAATCAGCATCAATTCATATCAAAGACTAACTAAATCTGAAGTTTGATTAAAATCCGTGCATTAGTTCGTGAGATAGAGCTATTGCAAAAATCTTGAAAAATGCAGCATAGCAGCGCCACCTGTTGAGCGATTTACACCAAAAACTAATCAGCATCAATTTGTATTAGGGACTCACTGAATATAAATTTTTATTAAATTCCGTGCATTAGTTCTTGAGATAGAGCGCCCACAAAATTTGTGTCACATACACACAGACAGACAGACTCACAGAGTCACCGACAGACATTTTGTAAAAACATGTTTTTTGGAATCTCTGACCTCTAAAACGTGTAAATCCGTCGAAAACCGGGATTCGAAAATTTTCATGAATCCAATACTTTCTTCTTGTAAAGATAGAAGAAAGTAAAAAGCATTTGATGACTGAAACTATGACGGTATTGATTACTTAAAAAGTAATAAACATCCCACAATTTAATTAGTCTCAAGATTGTTTAATTTTTTTTATTTAAAATAAAATAAATAAAGCATGTGATGCAAAGATTGTTATTTTAAAATACTGGGAACTAAAAATGATATTAGAGTTTTATTTTTAAGTAATCTGTAATTACTTGAAAAAAAAAAATTCAAGTTGATTTTTTTCATTTTGATTTTTTTTTGACAGAATGCAGCTGAAATTATTTTTTATGAAAGTGGAAAAAGTTCCTCGAGTTCTTCTAGTTCGACTAAAGTTAGAGCAAAAAATATAACATCAAAAGTAAGTACCTGTTTGCAGTTAAAATTCTTAATTCTTTTTTGTGAATTAACGGAGAATCTTACTGTTAATCATTTAGCTTAAGACTTATGTATATTTAAAGGGAATTGAAAAGCAAGATAAGATTCTGTTATAAAACAGAAAATCTATCCTGTAAATTTATCGTGGACACGGAATATTCACAAAAGAAACTAGTGTGTTGTGGCCATCACAAAACTTTCTTCTATATAAATCACGTCAATTAAATCATTTAAATATTAAAATAAATTACATCAATTTATTCATATAAAAGTATACCTGAATTTGAAATTTGATGAAAAACGTGCATTAGTTATTGAAATAGAGCTGTAGGAGAAATTTTGAAAAATGTAGCATAGCAGTGCCACCTGTTGAGCGATTTGCACCAAAACACAAACAGTACTAATTCATATACCGGAATCGTAAACCGGAATCGCCAAAACACAAACAGTACTAATTCGTATACCGGAATCTGAAGTTGGATGAAAATCCGTGTGTTAGTTCTGGAGCTAAAGCTACAGTGGAAATCACAAAAAATGCAGCACAGCAGCGCCACCTGTTGAGCGATTTACACCAAAAGGTACAAAACATCAATTCATGTCAAGAACTAACTGAATCTGAAATTTGATGAAAATCCGTGCATTAGTTCTGGACATTGAGCGATTGTGGAAGTCGAGAAAAACGCTGCATAGCAGCGCCACCTGTTGAGCGATTTACACCAAAAGGTACAAAACATCAATTCATGTCAAGAACTAACTGGATCTGAAATTTGATGAAAATCCGTGCATTAGTTCTGGACATTGAGCGATTGTGGAAGTCGAGAAAAACGCTGCATAGCAGCGCCACCTGTTGAGCGATTTACAGCAAAACATAAACAGCACTAATTCATATCCAGGTATACCTGAATCTGAAGTTTGTTGAAAACCCGAGCATAAGTTGTTGAGATAGAGCTATCGCGGAAATCACAAAAAATGCAGCATAGCAGCGCCACCTGTTGAGCGATTTACACCACAAGGTGCAAAACGTCAACTCATGTCAAGCACTAACAGAATCTGAAGTTTGATGAAAATCCGTGCATTATTTCTTGAGATACAACTATTACGAAAATCGTGTAAATGCTGCAAAATGCAGCATAGCAGCGCCATCTGTTGGGCGATTTGGACCAAAACGTTACCAGCACCAATTCATATCAAGGATTAACTAAATCTGAAGTTTGATGAAAATCCGTGCATTAGTTCTTGATATAGAGCTAGTGCAGAAATCGCGGGAAATGCAGCATAGCAGCGCCACCTGTAGAGCGATTTACACCAAAAACTAATCAGCATCAATTTGTATTAGGGACTAACTTAATATAAATTTTTATTAAATTCCGTGCATTAGTTCTTGAGATAGAGCGCCCACAAAATTTGTGTCACATACACACAGACATACAGACAGACAGACAGACAGACAGACTCACAGAGTCACAGACAGACATTTTGTAAAAACATGTTTTTTGGAATCTCTGGCCCCTAAAACGTGTAAATACGTCAAAAACCGAAAGTCGAAAATTTTCATGAATCCAATACTTTCTTCTTGTAAAGATAGAAGAAAGTAAAAAGTTACTGTTAATTTGCATACATAACAAATAAAATAAAACTAATTTATAGCACAATCGTACAAATCATTATACTGCATGGTTCGGTACATAAATATCTTTCTCTCAATAATAATAATAATAATAATAAAATAAAAAAAAATGCAATTTAACAAATTACAACGACCATTTGGAAAATGATTTTTTCAAAGACTAAAATTTAAGACATAAAAAATCGCACGGAGTTGATGATACATTACGTACGCCATGGATTACATTTTTCGGTATGGTAAATTTTTAAACTTCTACGGAGCTGGTCATACATTACGTACGCCATGGATTAAACATTAATATTCCTGGACAAATTTTAAATGAAATTTCATTCTTAAACTTCTAAACATCCCACAATATTACTTTTTACACCGACGTATAGAGAAAAAAATGTACTTTTAAATGCAATTTGTTTGAAAGCTGTATCTCACTTTGTTTCTGAGTTATTATTTTTTTTTTGTAGTTTTTATTACTTTTTTGTCATGGTGGCAACAGAAGTATCCACCTCTGTTGAAAGGAAAGGGAAAATACAGATTACTGTATAGACCAATCAGAAAACGAATAAAATGCGGATTCAACCAATAAAATGCTTCAGATATGTTTTTGATTTCCTACCCTGACAGAGGACAATAACCATTTTTCCAAATGGTTAATAATAAAGAATTCCCCTCCAACGAAATGGACTTCAGGCGAAGACCAATATAAGATCATGAAGGCTGTAAAAAGTTACAAATTCAAGAATGCGTGAAATCATGGAAGTAAAGCAGGGTGTTTTACAGACGATCAAAATTAATAAACTTAGATGGCACGAGCAAGTTCTCAGAACGAATGAGGAACACCTGCCAAAAGTTCTTAGAGACTGGAGTCCGACAGGTAGACAAAGGAGGGACAGTCCAAGGATGAATTTGAAGAATGCGATTGAAGAGTCATTGATATAGTAAAAATTAAGGGATGGAATTGCTGTGAGCAGAAAGGAAGGAAAAGAACCCTTAAGGCTGTTCTCAAATTCAAAAGGGCAACTTTATGATATAAGTTTTAATTTATTTTTGTTCGGAAACACATGAAACTAGCAGGTGTTATTGTTCAGAAACTATGTCATCGAGCTGTTTTTTCCGTTTTTTTTTAGGTAGATTTCGTAAGAAATACTACCTATTGCAGTCGTTACCATGGTGCGACTTTTGAAAAATTCCTTCATAACTTTTCATTATAGGACCCCAGGAACCCAAAACCACCCCCACCTAAAAAGTTTATATATATATATATATATATATATATATATGTATGTATGTATGTACTAAATTTTGTCCGCACGATAAAAGTCGCAATTATGCACGAATCATCTTCAAACTCGCCAACAACCTTGAGATGGCTAATATCTCGGCGGGGATTGAAAATGGGCGAAATCGGCCCAAGAGGGTGGAAATGAGGAGGGTTCAAAATTTTGAATACTGTCTTAACATGATTCTGATAAAACCAGCTCTTACACAACAATGGCAGGAAAAAAATAAAAGTTTTTCGTTATAGCAGTTGCCAACAATAAAAAAAAAAAAAAACAAATAATAAAATTCTCACCACAACAATTATTTTTCTTTTGCAAAATTTTCACGTGTAAAATTAAATAGTTTGACAAATTGAAAACAAATTGAATATTACGTCATAAGTTTCCTAGAGCAAGATTTCAGCATGAAAACTCAAATAGTTTGACGAATTAAAAAAATATGTATATTGCGTCATATTGGAAATATAATGGACCTCAGCAGGTGAATATGTAACGCCATGTAAGTTTGAAGAAACGTATTAAAACATGATAAAAACCCGACTATGGAAATATTAACATATTTTAACACTTTAAGGTTCTCTGAATTTTTTGTAGCCATTTTTTAAACCTATTCCATATATATGTGTGTGTGTATTCGTGTATATTACAATTTTCACAAAAAGTTTAGCTCCCTACAGCTCGCTCTTTGTGAAGAAACTGGGTTTTATCTCTAATGTTGATTTAAGTTTTGTTGGAGAATTTAGTACTTAACATCGAAATCTACCTCCGCCTTTAGGCCCGAGCCGGCTGGGATTTTTTTTTTTGCAAACGCAATAGATCTTTCAGGAAATAGTGTCAAAGTGGGTGCTTTGAACCGAATTTCCGCATGAAAAGAGAAAAACCACTCAAAAAAGGTTGAAAAACATGTTTGTCACGTGATCAAGATCGCTTATAACTCAATAGATAATTGATTGATAAAAAAAATGGAAAATATAGTTCGATTCCAAATCGCTTCCCTGTCAGACCTTCCAATTTTATATATTTTCCTTAAAAAATGAATTTGTAAATGTGCCAAAACGTTTTGCGCTTGTTGGGCAGAGCAGTTGAGAAACAGCCGCAACAATATTTTTTCTGGTCGAGGAAATCCACTACTTAGTGGAAATTCAAAAGAAAAAGTAAGGAGAAGAAAGAAAGGAAAAGAAGAAAGAAAGAAAAAGACAGTTGTGTTTTGTTGTTAATGCTATGAGAAGATTATAACACATTGTTCGCGGTCTTTTCGTACAGATGCATTAAAGCAAAAAATAACAATTTTTCGAAAAAAATGGGGCAGATATTTATTTTTTTAAAATCTCGGAATGTATCGGAACCTGCTATATTATAGCTGTAAATTGGAATTAATTAAATATTACCTCCTGTCTTCGTTTACGAAAAGATTCCGGTGTAATCCCTATTTTCTTTCGCCAGTTTCAATTTAAAAATAAATGTGTAAACAAAAATTCGATATTCTTGATCAAAGGCTTTTAAGCAGGAACTAGTGCAAATTTACCTATAATGCTCTTCTTTTCGAGAGCTTTCTTTTTCAGTGTTTATATAGAAAATTTTTAACAACATTTACATTTAGCGACAATTTTGGAATTGGTATAAAATATTCTTAGGATATATATCTATACATATTACAATAATTAAAAAAACTATTAATTAAAAATTATTATTCAGAAAAACATGCGTAATTTGATTGCTTGTTTTATTTTATAAGATGATGTATTACAATAACAAAGAAGTATTTCTTATTTTTTTCTTTCTTATAATCATTTTTTATACTGCAATAGCAAAATCTAGTACACTGTAAAAAAAAATCTGTGAAGTTACTAAAGTTTTTCTAGGAAACTTGGATTCCTAGAACTTTTCATGTAACGGCAACAACAAAATTTCATGTAACAGACACACTTTTGCGCCGAAAATCAAAAAATCTGTAAGGTTACTAAGAATTTTTTTGGAAACTGGGATTCCAAGAACTTTTCATGTAACTCCAGCCAAGGTTACAAATAAAAGTTTAGTAAGATTACTGAAATTTTAGCAGATTCATTTGTAAAGTTACAGATTTTTGTAGCTTTACAAAAACTAGTTTTGTAGATTTGCAGCTTTTTTCGTACAGTTACAGGTGAAAGTTTAGTAAGCATGTAACTTTACATCTGTAGAACTACAGATTTTTTTTTACAGTGTATGTAATATGTGCTGTTAAAATTCTATATGCTATGACTATTTTGATTTGTAGATAGTTTGATTTACAAAATCTGCCATTTCAATAATATGAGACAAGAGATTACATTTTCACAGCTGTTTTAATTTAAATATATATTTATCTATTTCGGTACATTATTTTTAATAACCATATTATCACGTTTGTGTTATTTTTGCATTTTAAAGTTAATTATGAATACATTTTGTCATATTTTTACAGGAACTATCAGAAATTAAAAAAGTTGTCGGATCAGATAGAGCTATCGTTCCGTCAGTAGCATCTGGGAGTGCTTTAGAAAAGGTAAAAGTGAAAGTAAATTTTATATCCATTTATAATTTCCTAAGTGGGGTTATAGAACTTGCAGAACATTAAAATTTGAAGTATATCGATATCCAGTTTTTGGAAACGGCTTAAAAATAAATAAGTAAATAAATAAAACTAAAAAATAAGCTATGTTAAATTTAAATGTAGAAAAAAACTATTTTAAATGTAAATATAGAAAATTATATTATCTAATGAATATTTTGTATTTTTGTTACATAGAATTTAAATTTTGTTTCTTTTTTCATTTGGTACTCTTGATTTTTAGTATGATTTATGCAATTTGGCTACCTCAATACGATATGAAATATGGGCTTTTGATATTTTTAAATTTTTTTATTATAATATATAGAACGACCCATTCTCATTTCGTATGTACAGGGCCGAAATTAGCCTTTTTTGCACCCGGGGCAAACATGGATTTTGGCCCCCCCCCCTCCCTCTTCCACAAAGTATATTTACAAAGAGAATTTTACTAATTTTATAATAGACGACTTATTTTAAAATTTAAAATATGTAATCATAAAATATGTAATACTGAACTACGTAATCTACAGTGGCGGATCCAAGGGGGAGGTCCCTCTGAACATCAACAAAAATATTCTAAAGATCATTTTTAAAATGACATATTCAGTAGAGTCCCGATTATCTGAGTCCCGCCTAACCGAGTTTCCGCTTTCATTGAGTTATTTTCTTCTGATGGACTGATGGCTTTCATTATTATGAAACAGCCATTATAAATGAAGTGTTAGGTGAAGATGAAAGGGCAGTCGTAAAAAGTTAGAACTCTGATTTTCTGGTCCGAATGGGGAAAAAAATGGCCATAAAAAAAAAAAAAATTATGGCCACTTTTTTTCTCCATTCGGACCAGAAAATCAGAGTTCTAACTTTTTACGACTGCCCTTTCATCTTCACCTAACACTTCATTTATAATGGCTGTTTCATAATAATGAAAGCCATCAGTCCATCAGAAGAAAATGTTCTTTTCCAAAGGTATAATCCTTCATTTGGCGCCCCTTCGTTCTGGCGCCCGGGCCACATGCCCCCTCTGCCTCCCCCCTTAGTTTCGGCCCTGTGTATGTATTTGTTTGATCTTTTACATTTTTTTCATCAATATACACAATACACTTGCATATAGACATAGGCACACACATGTCCTCATTGTGTGCGATTGTTTTTGCTTTTTCTAAAAATTTTTAATGCATCTTTGTGCCGTCGGTGTGAATTAATGTGTTCTTTCCATTTACAGTAATTATTACTTACACTCTAAAAGCATTATTGCAAAACTTTTGGCCGAAACTGCTGATACCACTTGCTTTTGCTACAAGAACACGCCAGGCTAATTTAAAGTAAAAATCAACTATCCAAATAATAAAATTTTCAGGACACTACCGATCCCATTAATGCTTAACTGCACTGAAATGGTCTTATGTAAATTATCGGAATTTGACTGATCAATCACTATTAATATTATGCAATCGAAGTTCAGTGATACATAATGAGTTTATTTTGGAATTATTTTAAATACGTCTGATTTAGGAATGTTTCGCCGACTAAGGGCACTGAACTGGGTAAAACTCATTTTTTTAAATTGAAATAAAATTATTTATTAAACAATTACGGAGTTCATAAAATTAGTTAAAGTCGATCTGTTTCTTTAGAAAAATAATAATTTTCAGAAATAAATTTTTAATTTTCTAAAAAAGAAAGATCAAAATAGATTTTATAAAGTTAAATATATCAATATTATTATTGTTATAATTATTATTAGTATTAATAATAGTATTTTGCAAATTTTACAATAGCAATTTAAAAAATAATAATTTTTTAACCAAAAGGTATCTTTAAAATACTATTTCAGGCTACATCCGGAAAAAATTGAAGTAAAGTAATTTTTCTATTACTTTTAAACAAACAGAAAATAATTCATAAAAAAATCTTAAGATTAATTAATAATTATGAAAATTCCCCTTTATGTATTCTTCGAACAACGAATGACAGCCTTACTTGTGATTTAAACAGATTATTTGAATCATTGCAGAAATAAAGTAAGATATTCTGTTTCAATGTCTATTTAACTATACGCCTGTTGATAGAAACATCATTTTGGTTGAAATATGGTGATTTAATATTAGTAATTTTATGTTACATTTTCAGTTTAAAAGTATTAAAAAAATTATCAAATTTCAACTTCATTTGGAATAATTTCATTTTTTGAACAAATTATATGATTTTTTTTAATTTATCGATCTAAACCTTCATTTTAAAGAATATGTATCTGTATAAATTGTTATTTATTATTCACAGTATAAATTTGTATTTATTATTTATTTATTTATCTACGTTTATGTATTTAGATTTCTGGAGGAAGCTCAAGTTTCGAGATTTCCGAAAGCGCATCGAATCAGTATTCACGCAGTTTAAGTTCATCAACAAAAATTTTAACTGTAAGTAATATTTTTCGACTTTTTGAACAAACATTATACCTTCAACATTAGAGAAAAATAAATTTAATTTTATTATTTCTGTTGTTTATTATTATTATTATTATTTTAGTCTAGTATAGAGAACTTCCAATCTTTCGAGAGAGGAGGAAATCGTCGAGACACTTACGTGGTTTCTGGTTCTAAAGATACCGCTTTATCATCAGCAGAGGTATGAGGATAATTTTGATTTCAAGTGTTAATCATTATTTTTTCATTACTATCTATATTATAAAGGACAAACGTGCCCGTGAGTAATGCTGACGTTATTTTGACGGTGGCAGAAAAAAAAAAAAAAAAAAAAAACGATTAAATTTCGATTTTACTGCAAAATTTTAACCTTCAAAATATCTTATATTTTCTATTTTTGCACAGTCAAATCAGGAAAAAAACTGTTTTTTCAAATGCAATTTGTTTGAAAACTATATAATATGTACTATAACAACTTGTAATATACTATATAAACTTGTTGGACAATATCCAGTATTTGAGATTATAGTAATAGCGAGGACTTTCTTATAGAACAAATAACTTAGAAGTTCAATTGTAAACTGGAAGCTCTATTGGTACGTTTTGACGTCAAAAAATAACGCTAGTTACAATATTATAGCAACAACAAGGACTTTTTTATTGAACTTAGTAAGTTCAATTGTAAACTGGAAGTTAACGTTTGAGCATTTCTCATTCCATAGTCATCGTTATAGCCATGTATTTACACATGATGGTGAAAAAAAGTGATCTAGTTTTTTTAATGACTTCCTCAACAACTAACTAACACGGATGCAAATTTAGCATCCGTTGATTACGGGCCGCTTTCAGAAGGACTTGAGTTAATGCCAGTTTAACTACAACTCTGTATTGTAACTTGCGTTATACTTTGATGTCAAAACGTATCAATAGCGCTTAGAATGTTGTACTTAATTTGTACGAGATAACTTAGATAAAAATAACGGATTTTTACTAAACATATCATCGAACTTTCATTGAATGAATATGGAGTTTTAAATTTGGGCAGTAAACTAATAATTCCTCGGGTACCCTAAATCTTTTTATTTTTATTTATTTTTTTAACCGAATAGTTTTTTCCAAACCATACTGGACACTGTCCAAAATTGGCATTTTGTCATTTGAATTTTAAACATGTTTTAAAAGCTGTTCGACGATAATATACATATATTGTAAAAGACAAACGTTTCTGTGCGTAATGCTCACGTCATTTTGAGAATGGCAACATCAGACGATCCAATTTTGGTTTACTGCAATATATGTCTGTGCGCAACGCTGACGTCATTTTGCGAATGGCAACAGCAGACGATCAAATTTCTCTTTTACTGTAATATATGTCTGTGCGTAACGCTCACGTCCTTTTGCGAATGGCAACATGAGACGGTCTAATTTCTCTTTTAGTGCAACTGCAATATATGTCTGTGCTTAACGCTGACGTCATTTTGCGAATGGCAACAGCAGACGATCCAATTTCTGTTTTATTGCAATACATGTCTGTGCGTAACGTTGACATCATTTTGCGAATGGCAACAGTAGACGATCAAATTTCTCTTTTGCTACAATTTTTTAAATTTTGAAACTTAAGCATTGCATAATTTCAATTTTTGCACCATCGAATTAGGAAAAAAATGAACTTTCAAATGCAATTTGTTTGAAAACTGTATCGCCATAGACTCAATTTTTATTGTTTTTAAAGTAATTTTCAAGCATGAATTTTTTCGAATCTTTCTCTATCGTATGCAGATAATTGTGAAATATAAATCCGTTTGCATTTAAGTTAATATAAATAGTTCATAATTTGTTTCTAGCTTAAATTCTATAAATTAATAAAACATTCATTAATCAATAAGTAAAACAATAAAATATAAATAAAGCACAAATTTAAGACATGCAATCGAATTTCGCGCTTAAACCACTGAAATGAACCGCATCAAAAAGGTTGATAAGATTTGTAGTATTAACGGTCATTCTAAAAAATATATTAAATGTAAAAAAATCTATTAGAGTTATAAAAAAAAAAAAAAAAAAAAAGCGAGCCTTTCTCACCACAATCATTGAGGTAATTTGTTGATACATTTTTTACATTAATTACAACTTTTTAAAATCAAATAACGCGTTTTACGATGTATAAATATACTATATCAAGCCTCTTGCAGAACCTTTCGGAAAATACCTCATTCATCGTTGTGTTTTTAGTATGTGCAGAGAGAAAGGAATATTGTTATCAGAAATAATATGTAGGATGTTTTTCATCTAAATTCTGTTAAGGAGGTACTTCCAGTCACCTGGAAAGACTCTCTCGCTAACGCTAATCCTATGGAAGAAAAATTTTAAGATATCTCGTTTGCATTTTAATATTTTTAAATGATTTGATTCGAAAGCTGAGATTGATCTCCACATCTACCCTTTTTTACTTTTTCGATTTTGTTTGCAGATTTTTTTCAAGGCGATGCTTTCACTTTCGAAACCGGTTCCAAAAATGAAAGTGTCCTAATAAAAAATATCTGTAAACAAAATCGAAAAAGTAAAAAACTCCCTTTGTACAGATCGATCTCAGCTAGCCAATGAAAAAAGAATTGTTTAAAAATACTGAAATGCAAACGAGATATCTTTAAAGATTTTCTTCCATGGGATTAGTACTAGTGAAAGGGTCTTTTCAGGTGATCCCCTAGTATTTATAACCACGAGAATTAACATTTTAAGCCTGTAAGTTAACTGATAAAACTTATTATAACTCTTTAAATGTAAAAAAAAAATCTTTTGATTAAAATAATAATTTCTTTTTAAAAAGCAGAATGGTAGCGAAAGGAGTGTCACAACGATAGAGAGAGGAGGACAGTTTAGAAGTACATTTAATTCCAGTAGCGAGAGAAGTTCAAGAACCTTCATTGTAAGTAAAACCATTTTCCAATGATAACATCAACCAGCTATTCAGTGCTGTTAAATAATAATACTTCTATGAATATTTTTGTTAACGTTTTTATCTAGGGAGCCCAACAAAAATATTGTCAATAAATTACAATAGGCCAGTATATGTTTATAAAGTGGAGTGAAAATTTCTTGCTTAATAAGTACCATTGACTCTTTTTAGGTGCGTTCGTAATTATATAAATACGTAGCACCTATAGTCGTCGTTCAGTCCGTCTGTCTGTCCGTCCGCATATAACAGAGCAAAAACTACCCGACCGAATGATCTGAAATTTTTAATATATAATTGCTGCCAAATTTTGTCGAGCCATTTCCAATTTTATGAAAATCGGATGTATAGTTTAATTACAGGGACAGTCAAAAGTTTTTCTTTACATTACGGCCAATGGGAAAAATTATTGCAAGTGAATTTTAATGATGTTACAGACTTCCGAATGGTCTGAAATTTTTAATATATAATTGCTGCAAAATGTTGTCGAGCGATTTCCAATTTTATGAAAATCGGATGTATAGTTTAATTACAGGGACACCCTTTTCCGTTACATTATGGCCAATGGGAAAAAATTATTGCAAATGCATTTTAATGATTTTACAGCCTTCCGAATGGTCTGAAATTTTAAATATATAATTGATGCAAAATTTTGTCGAGCCATTTCAAATTTTATGAAAATCGAATGTATAGTTTAATTACAGGGACAGTCAAAAGTTTTCCGTTACATTACGGGGAATGGGGAAAAAATTATTGTAAGTGCATTTTAATGATGTTACAGACTATGCACTTATGAAGCGCAAAAAATATACATTCAGTACAATATGGGGTGCAAAAAATAATTATAAAACTAGTTATAGTACGAACGCACCTCATTTGCCACGTTTGACGAGCAATTTCCAACTTGTTTATTTTTCACGTGAACGATGTCAGTGTGAAACTTATTATCCAATTAAAATTAAACTCTAACAAGAATTTATATCAACTTAATATGTTTATTAAGTTTTAGTGAAATCAGGATAATGGAAGATTGTACTGTAAAAGGACATTAAAATTATGTACTTATGGACGATAAAGGCAAATTATGCCAACTTGTGTAATCGCTATAAAATATTTATTTTTTTAAATGAACATTGGCGCATAGTTTCAAATCTTACAACACTTTAGTTTTGATTAAAAAAAGTAATAGTGGAAGGGAATTGAGAATTCGTGTTTTATAAATGAAAATATTGAAATTTAATAAACGGTTATTGAAATTTCAATTTGATCTAAATATTTGGCAACAGATAGGAAATGAAGCGAATTCATATCGAAAATATCATATAATAATGTTAAATTTTTTTTTCAAATAATTTAAAAAATTTAAATAAATTATCAATTTATGCAACATTATCTGCTTATCAAAGTTTTAATTATGGCAGTTAAAACTTTTCCGTAGTTATTCATATTCACGCTCTTTGTATAATTAAAAAATATTTGAAAATGCCCGTTTTATTTCAAATATGATGTCACATCTAGCTCCCCCCCCCCCCGCACTTCCCACCAAAATCTCTTTTAATAATGCAATTATTAAAGGTATATACAAATATTTTACAGACATATATACAATAAGTACAATGAATCCAACTGGAGTGAAAAATTAGCCAGAGCCAAGGAATCGAACCTGGGATCACAGCGTACGCTGGCCTTTATTTACGTATAATATTCGTATGTACTATGTACATACGTATAATACGTAGAACCACAGCGTACCAGGCTGTTCCTCTAACCACTGAGCCACTCTGGACAACACGTGGGTCTGAAATTTTTCACTAATAAACCATGTTGGGAAAGTACCAGGCTCCTGGCTCTGGCTAATTTTTCACTCCAGTTGAGTTTATTGTATTTAGTGTATGTATGTCTGTAAAATATTTGTATATACCTTTATGAATTGAATGCGAGTGCTATCTATGTGTGTATATGTTTTTTAATATATTGTATATCGATGTAGATCGAATAGTAAAATCTATCCCTCGTTGTCCCATCATCCAAGTCTGTCTGATAGATGTTCAGTGACTTTCCCAACATGGTTTATTAGTGAAAAATTGCAGACCCAGGTATCGGCCGGATTGATCAGTGGTTAGAGCAACAGCCTGGTATGCTGTGGTTCCAGGTTCGATTCCCGGCTCTGGCTAATTTTTCACTCCAGTTTGTTATATTGTATTTATTGCATGTATGTCTGTAAATATTTGTATATACCTTTATGAGTTGGATGAAGGCTTTATTTATGCGTGTTTTAATGCAATTATTGTTCATTTCCTTTTTCTATTAATCATGACGTTATTTTTTAAATAAAACTCTCTTCTATTTCTAAATGATATTCGTGCTCAATAATTAGTATCAGAAAAAAATATTTCATTTTTTCGTTCCAGATATGACGTCATATTCACCAGCTTTCTTTACTTACTGACATTCATGCCTCTTCTATTATTAAAAAATATTTGTAAATGTCCATTTTATTTCAAATATGGCACCATTTCACCCAAGAGAAATCTTTTTTTAATAATAGATTTGTTGTTCATTTTCATTTCCTGTTGAGTAAGACGTCATTTTTAACAGAAAACCTCTTATGTACATAACTGATATTCATGCTTCACGTATCAGTACAAAATATTTCCATTTTTCGTTTCAAATATGAGGTTTCATTCACTTTATTTTTAATTCTTGAAAATTTTTATTTCATTTTCATTATTCACAATCATCATATTTCATCATTAAATATTTCAATTAAAATTAATTGCCGGGAAAATTATCATTGAGGGTTTTGAAGATGGTTTTGTAGAACTATAAAGAAAAATGGCGAATAGGGAAAATGCCCATTGCTTCTCTATGAAAATAATGAAATTTTTATTTGTTTAAAAAATATTTGAACGAAGTAAATAAAAAATAGCCTAAAAACTTTTCAAGATCATAATTCCCCTCTATGCGAGGATACAAAGCATTAAACTATCCCTTTAGGATACGTAGTTTGAAAGATCCTCGCCGCCAACTTGCATGCGGTTAAAATGCTAAAATGTCCATTGATTCTCTATGAAAATAATGAAATTTTTAATTGTTTTAAAAATATTTGAATAAAGTAAATAAAAAATAGCCTAATTTCAGAATCATAATCCACCTCTACGCAAGGATACAAACCGTTAAACCATCCCTGTAGGATACGTAGTTTGAAAGATCCTCGCCAACTTGCATGCGGTAGAAATGCTAACATGTCCGTTGATTCTCTATGAAAATAATAAAATGTTTAATTGTCTAAAAAAATATTTGAATAAAGTAAATAAAAATAGCCTAAAACCCTTTCAGGATCGTAATCCATCTCTGTACGAGGATACAAAGCATTAAACCATCCCTTTAGGGTACGTAGCTAGAAAGATCCCTGCCAACTTGCATGCGGGTAAAATGCTAAAATGTCCATTGATTATGAAAATAATTAAATTTTTTATGCTAAAAAAATATTTGAATGAAGTAAATAAAAAATAGCCTAAAACCTTTTCAGGATCCTAATCCACCTCTATGCAAGGATACAAAGCATTAAACCGTCCCTTTAGGATGCGTAGTTTGAAAGATTCACGCCAACTTGGATGCGGTTAAAACGCTAAAATGTGTTTCAGCCAAATAAGAAATAAGAATAAAAAAAAATTATAATGCTTTTTACTTATTATTATCGTTATTGCAAACATAAAAAAAAATAGAAATAGACATTTTAAAAAATGAAATATTTTTATAATAAACTAAATATAATTCAAAAAAAAAAAAAAAAAAAAAGAAAATGAATAAATTAACTTCTAAAACTTTTATTATTTTGGGAAAATGATGAAGAAAAATGAAGAAGTGGCAAAAGATTAGCTTGGTTTCATCCAATCGAAAAACTTTTATGTTTCTAAAATAACAAATTAGTTTTAATTTAAAATACTTGTAATGAAAAGATTTCTTAACTTCGGAAAATTTCTTTAACTTTATATAATGCTGTGAATATTTATACTAAAATACCATTGTTTTCACAGCATTACTGCTCTTTAATTTTTATATTTCCAATAAAAATTAAATAAATACGATATTTATGCAGAAAAATTACTTTCTAATTAATATTGCAGCAAAAATATTATAAAATTTAAAGTTTAAATTATTAATAAGCAATATTTTAAACTCAAAATTATCTTTTAGGGATCTTTACTATAATTTATATTTATTAGTACAAATATTTGAATGCCCCTAATTCAGGGAAAATTAATTTGAAATTTTAATATACTTACAATATTTGCTTTATCTTCTTTTAGGATAATCAAGAAAGTACTGTACGCAGTATAGAACGTGGTGGAGCACTGAGAAATACTATTAGTGTAACCAGAGAGCGATATACACCCAGAGTAAGTATAAGTATTTAATACTTTGATTTAAAATTAAGATTCTCATAAAATTTCCGTGAAAAATCAATAATTATGAACGTTGAATAAATCTTTGCAATAGAATATTGTAATTTTTTTGTAGTATGTATAACAATTGAATAATACTATTAGATATTTTTATTTTGGAAATATATCTAATTTTGTTACAAGTATTTTTCTAATATTCGCAGGAATATTGGCATCGCATTGAAACTATTTAGAATGAAACGTCCGTATTGGCGAGATATTTAAATTAAATTGGGTATATTTTCAACAACGGATAAATAATTAAACAACATTTGCATTACGTTAAAAATACTTTAATAGTAATATCACTTTTTTTTACAATACAGATAATTTCTCTGTAATTTGTATTCTATATTTATGCAATAAATAAAATACTGGTTTAAAATTGGATTGATTGCTATTAAAGATAGTACTTGCTTTTTGTCACTGGTTTTGCTGTATTTGATTACATTATTGTGTTCTTAATTATTTTTAAAGGCACAAAGATATAAACTTCGAAGTTCAGATATAAGACGAAGTCCCGGAAGTGATACTGAAACGTTTACTATAACCGAAAGAAAGGTAATTTAACATTCAAATTCAAGCTTCTTAATCAACGTCTTCAATTAACTGATAACTCAAAGTTTTATTTAAAATCGATGGACTCTTATATTTAACTGCTTTTTAATAAAAATATATAATAGGTACTGTACTTTATTTCAAATTTACTGCTTCTTATGACCTTTTGTGCACACAAAAATTAAAAATTATATGAGGACATGAGTTTCAAAACTCGGCTTATCCAAAAAAACAAAAAAAACAATCCTGTTTTTTCTATCAATCTATTCTATTTGTAAACTTGCACCAAAAAAGAAAAACATTATATATATATATATAAAAAAATTATCCTGTATTTCTGACATTGTAAAATCTTGGTTTACAATGAAAACCAATGGATACAGTTAGAGCTTTTGCGCGATTTCCTAAGATTTGTTTTTTTGGATAAGGGAGTTTTTAAACTCACGTGCTCAAATGTAAATAAATACCTCTGGTTTTTAGAATTATTAAGGATACGTTCTTTAACAAGACAACATAACAACATTGTAAGGTTTCCTGTAGCGGTTTGTAAAATTAATCATACTTTATTTTTAGCATTTTTTATAAGCCTTGAGCATTATTTATATACTCAAAATTACATCAAAGATTTCCTCTGTTAATGTCAAAATTGCAAGGTCAGTTTACAAGATTACGATTTCTATTCTTGATATATATGCGAGTTCTTATGAAAGAATCCTGATCTGTTTTTATACATACCTCAATGCTCAATCAGCTGATTATAGTCATTCTAAAAAATTAAAAGGGCTGTAAAAGAAAAAAAAACTGGAATTAAAACTTCTTAAATCAATGTAAACCAAAAATTCCCTCATTTGTGGCTTGCGATGTTCTCCGTATACCTTATAATTCAGCATCGAACTCGGAGTTTTTCTTTTCAAAACATTATTGAACTTTCAATGAATGTATATATCTTCCCAGTAGCCGACCAATATTGGATGTACAACAAGGATGTCTTACAAGGGGACAACAAAACATGGTGCACACAGATTTTTATGATTTTAAAGGTGTTGCAGAGATTATACCAATATCTATTCAGTTGAAAGGCCTTGTTCAAAAGGGCCTTAGTGTTTTTTAAACTAGGAGTTAAAGTTCAGCATACATTTCAAATCCCATTAGTTTGAGATTCTGTACGTTGTGTTCATGGCTACAAGTAGCCTGCAAGTTCGTGGTCCAGGATGTGAGGGTTCGATCCTACCTTTGTGTCTTTTCTCTTTTAATTAATTTTATATTTTCGACACGTTACAAATTTTAAGAAAAATTCTGAATTCTACATCTCTGAACTTTTTGATATTTTCCTAATAAATTACACCTACATTTTTGAATTTTTTATGAAAATTTAAATTTTTTCTGCAGTTTTTAAACTAATATTTCTGTTGACAAAAATTCGAACTAATTTATGTCTAGAATTTATTATTTTTTAAAAAATTTATTATTATTTACCTTTTCCTATTTTTCTATTTTAAGCACAATTATGAAATGATCCTTTTTAATGGAATTCTAAATGGAAATTTTATATATATATATATATATATATATTGTATAACTTATACAAAACATTTTTCACGTCGAAACTTCCAATTTATATATGATTAGATAATTCTAATAGCATATCTAAAAATAAAGAGTAATAAAATAGTAAAGCAGTAACTCTCATATGTAAAATTTTTTATGTCCCATTTATGTCCAAATTATGTTTATTTATATAATTTTTTTATATCCTCAATATGCATTTACCTGTAAAGTTTGCAGATTACATTTCAAAACCTTTTTTCTAACAAATTAAAACTCTGCCGACGTCATACATAAAAATTTAGAAAGCTAGAAATGCTGCAAAAGTCATCTGCAAATGTAACATAAAAATTACGATACATATACATACTTCTTTCCGTCTGCTGTGCTTTATTCTACTCTCTTATTCCGACTCTTTTGCGGAAGCCAGGTTCACGGGTCTCCAGCTACCTCCCGAGTATAAGAGAATCTAGCGAAAGCCAGGTTGAAAAAATAAATGTACTAAAATTACTTGGAAGTGCATACATATCACATAAAATTATTTAAAATACATTAAAAATATCTTTAAAATACATTAAAAATATCTTAAAAATACATTAAAAATCAATAAAAATCATAAACATTTTCAGCCATCACACGGCTGTCATCAGTGGGGATTTAAATGTTATTATTTTTCTTTACGCTTATTCGAATAACTGCGAATAAGAAAGATAATACTAACGGATAAGAAAATTCGAATATGAAAAATAATAACAGCATTTAAATCCCCACTGATGACTGCCGTGTGAATCGGCTGAAAAAAGTTTTTGATTTTTAATTTTGCGCCGATTATCGCAACTCCAATTAACCGAATTTCCAATTATCCGAACAGCCTATTTCTTTCAAAAATTTTTTTTTAACCGAACTTCCATTTATCCGAACAGTCTATTTCTCTCAAAAAGTTTTTTTTTAATGATGATGAGATTGTGGATGAGTTTAAGAAGAAAAATAAAATGAAGAAATGAAAACGAATGCTCTGAAAACGACCTGGGTCCATCAAATAACAAGTCTTTGAATGTTTGGAAATAGCTATGAAATAACTCGAACGGCAGAAGAACTTTGATCCTATTCAACTAACGTTTAAGAAGAAATCGAGATATGGCAGCATTGGAAAGAACGTCTTCTTTGAAGAAAGCAAAAATCGACAGCTTTTTTGCTCAAATTATAATCTCTGGAGTTCAGAAAATGATAAAAAGAGAAAAAGAAAATTTTAAATGATAAAAAAGAAAGAAAAAAAAAAGTGTTTTAAAACACGTTAACACTAAGTGGTGCTGCCAGTCCTAAGCCTTGGATAAAGTTTGAAGGTTTTAGTAAAGTCAGGAACATCCCTTAAATTGTCTGTCCATTTATCCGAACTTTTGCTTATCCGAACTAGGGTCGGTCCCGACTTGTTCGGATAATCGGCGCTCTACTGTATAAAATATTTTTTAAGAAATCGTCTGTTGAATTTTCACAACAACATCAGAGTAAATAAAATTTTTATTTTTATTGATCTCGTTTACCCTTTTCTTGTAGACAAGTACAAGGTTTGAATGAAATAATTCGTGATATATTATATAATGCTATGTATCGCAAATAAAGTGTTAAAAAGATGTATATTACATTCTCTTAAGCTTTTCCCCAACAATATTAAAAATATTCATGATAATGCAAAAAAAAAATCGTTTTTTATAAATTCTGTCGTTCGTAATGCCATTTTACATTTTGAACGATTTTACAAATATCCCCGATTAAATTTATATTTACTTGCCGTTATACGAATGATGATTAAGCATTTTTGTTTTTTAAAATTTAAAATATTTTTAATATATTTATCACAAATCAAGTACAAATCAAACTGGAAAAACATGGAAATAAATGCATTCTTCCAATATTCATAAAACATTTCATCGAAAGAAGTTGTTTGTATAGTGATATTTTTAATGTAATTACCCGATTAAATGCATATTTATTAAACTAAAAGTGCTGATTTACGCAACGATAAGCATTTTTGTATTTCATCATTTAACATATTGTAACATATGAAGAACAAATCAAATATTAAAAAGAAATTAACTTTTATTATTTTTTTCTAGGTAATTAAATACATAAAAAAAACACTGTTTCGTAATTGTGATAAATATATATATGAATATGAAAGCGAAAACAATAATAGTAATTTTTAAAAAGACTAGGGGGCTCGGCCCCCTACGAGCTACGCTCGCCAACCCCCGTCCAGACACCGCAGACTCTAAATGCATGCTAATTTGATCGGCTTTAAAAAGATTTCGAAAGATTGAATTATAATTTAAAAAACAGTGGCGATCTCCCTATAAACGAATTTCTATTCATTTCTCTTTGATTGGGGAATTTTAACGCCAAATCTGCTGCGGTACTACTTGATTATCCTGTCGACCAATTTCGCCAAATTATATAAATCGCCAAACCACTCGCCAAATTATACAAATTGATATAATTTTATTTTAAATAACGAAAGAACAAATAAATTCGTACAACATTAATAAAAACACAAATAAAACGTCGAAATAAAAATAACTTGACGTATACACGTGCAACAACATTTCAAAATAAGCTAATATAAAAGGAATTAAGTAAAGAGAGTCTTTGTCTCCTGGTATTTTTTAACAAAGCGAAAAGAAAGTTCTTTTAAATGAGACATTTTAAATTAATTCTCAAAATATCAAATAAATGTCTAGCGCATTTTCTAAATTTAAACTTTCTTGCAATATTATTTTGTGTTCATTTTATGTAATAACTACGTAATGTGACGTAAATATAACGTAATTTTTCCTAAGACTTCTAACGCATGTTAATGAATTTATTATTTTACAATATCCTTTCTCTTTTAAAATTCACGTGTATACTTTTTATGACGTAATTTTTAATAATTTCTTGCTTTTTATACGTAATTATTTAATTCTAATTTGAAAGTTTTTTCCTGTTTATAATAGTCACGTGTAAATAAATTTTTAATTTGAAGCAAACATTATTGCTTGCGCTTTTTGTACAGTTGGCAACAGTTTAAATTAGTACAATTTTCTGAATCTGTAAAAAATATCTCTAGAAATGCTGAAAATTTGAATTTAAAATAGAAATAAAACCTGAAAAAATGAGTCAAAATAAAAAAAATTAATGCAATTAATGCTCCGGCAAATTCTAACGCATAAAATGATCTAAAAATGATTACACTGCCATGTCTAGTTTTTGCTGCTATAAAACTTTTTTAGTGGAACGATTTTGTCCAACTTTAGCATTAAATAACTCTTAAAATAATTCTTCGATTTGAAAACTGTCTGCATCAGCGTGTTTATCAAACATTTCTGTATAAAACCACCGATTTTCATATTCTTGTCTGCATTATTTTTGTTAATATTAACGAAGAAAGGCCTCCGGTCACAAAAAAATCAAAACCGGCGGCGGCGGTGACAGCGGTAGTTACTTTTTTTTAGAATAGAGAGATGAGATATCTAGACATAAATTAGTTTGGACTTTCGTCAACAGAAATATCAATTTAAAAATTTAAGAAAAAAAATATAAATTTTCACGATCAATTCATAAACGTAAATTGGATTTTTAAATAAAATATAAAAAGTTCAAAGAATCAGATTTCATATTTCTGCTCAACATTTGTAACGGGTAAAGAAATATTAAATTGATTAAAAATGGAAAAAAGTCTCAATGGTGTGATCGAAACCTCGCCTCCTGGACCGCGAACTTGCATGCTACATCGGCCACGTACTAGATATATGTGACCGCATACAGAAGCACAAAGTAATAGATATTTGAAACGTATGCTGAACTTTAACACCAAATTTCTCAAAAACTAAAGCTCGTTTGAAGAAAAGCTTTCACTAGCATAGTTAGGGGTATGATCCTTACAACCAGTTGTGTAGTAGTAAAAAAAAAACAAAAAAACAAAAAAACAAAAAACAAAAAAACAGAGGGCATACGTTCTAAGCAGAGGGCATACACTCAAAGCAGAGGGTATACCCTAGTGCAGGGTTGGCGAACCTATGGCACGCGTGCCGCAATTGGCACGCGAGAAGATATTTTTGGCACGCCGTTTATTAAAGTTCTAAATCAAAATTCAGCCAAATTCCCAAAATTCTGCACCTCTTTATTTATTTTTTTTTTTATTAATACACGAGCTTCATTGAAAATAGATTTTGTTTTCTATAATAGGTACGTGTATACTTGTATCACTGAACTTCCCACTTAGAAATATTTTACCCTTCCTAACTCCCCATTTCCTCGATTTCGTTATGATGGCACCTATGATTCGCATAGAAAGAGAGAAATCTAGCAAATCAAATTATTCTTTGCTGTAATATTTGTGCATAATTTACCGCGTTTTGACCTGCACATGAGGCTTTATTTAACTTTTGCTAGAATTTGATAATTGATCTTTAATTTGTTAAAATGCAAAAGTATTTATAAAACTAATAAAGCATGATTTTTTTCATAAGTTATGAAATAAAAATAATAATTTGATTGCTAAAACATTTGTAAAATGAAATGAAAACTATAATTATATTTTTCGATAATTATTTCTATAATGCGTATATTGGTATTACCCGCAGGTATGTTAGCTATATTTATAATAATCTAATAATGATATATAATTTTGACACTATTATTTATTATCATTAGAATTAAACTAACTTATAATTCACTATTAAATTAATTCGCTATTTTTTTTTGTGGGAATGAGACGTCGGAGGGGGGGGGGGGGCGTTGTTGGCACGCCATGTTTGGTTGAATTTTTTTTTTGGAAAAAATTGGCACGCGGGTGTAAAAAGGTTCGCCGATTCTGCCCTAGTGTATATATACTATAGCTTTCTTGAGAAATAGAGGGTATACGGTATTCCTTAAAAAAATCCAGAGGGTATATGGCGTATACCCCCGTATACCTTCCACTACATACCTGCTTACAACATACTTTAAAATCATTAAAATCTGTGTGCACCATCTTTGGTGGCTCCTACCCCATGTTAATGCAATATTGGAGTTAATTCATACAATTTATTGTAATATATGTTTCCGAAACATAAAGCCAATATTTTCAATCAATATTTACTGAGTAGCGAGGAAATAATTGGGTCAGTTTGCAATTGTTTTCGGTACAAGTACACAGGCCTCCAAAAGTTAAGGAACAGGGACTTGAACTGGATGCTTTCGATTGTACACGGTTTGTCGAATATCTACCAAAGTTAGAGCGTATTGTTCTTGAACTACTGGGATGTAAATAATATGTTTGATTTCATATTTCTCTGTGAAGATTTAGTCGGGAGGACAATTAGGAGGCTAATAATAACTTCAATAATAAAATAATACTTTCGATCACCTATGTAACAGAAAATGCTGAACATGGTTTTTCACTGTGTTAAATGATTGTTTGGGTCCTGTTGAACTTTTGTGTGCATTTTTGTAAGCATATCACTCATATTCGTGAAGATATTATTATGTCTGTGAAAAATTCAAAAGTTTTTGTTTATAGCATACAGAGTTTTCAACCAAATTTAACACAACTTTTCAAAAACCTGACAAAGAACAGTAGCAACATTATACTGCAATTAAAACATGAATATATTGAATATTTGATGAGTTATGGGAATTTGTATGAAATAATTTCTTATAATAATTTTCATATATTTACATTTTATGAAAGAAAAATCCATTTACATTTTTGTATTTTTTATCAGCGTCAATGTATTTAAAAAAATATGCAGCACAGTAAATTCTTTCAATGAATTTTGATTGAAAAAAATAGGCATAAAAATGTTTCATTTATTTCTGTTTTCAAATAAGCGAAAGAAATATGAAATTCTTTCCATTTTCCCCAAGAATAAATGTATTGTGATAGCATATCCAAAATTATATTCATTGTTAGTATAACGGTTACTTCCAAAATCTATCAAATTAAAGAAATCATTATTAGAAAACGTATGACTCCATATATATATATAAATCAATTACATATGCAGATCTGGAATGCCACTAAATAAATAAACTACTATACATATATTTCGATTGTTTATTATTTCGATTTTTTGATATTTCAGCCTGTTTTATTTTACATGCTTTTCGCTTCCGTTAAATTAAAAAAGTGCCCCATTAAAGAATTTTACTTATGCGCTAGAGTGCGTAAAATTAATTAAATAATAAAATTTTGGTTTTAAAAGGTATATTTTGATCTTGCTGCGTTAATAAAATCTTCCAATGAGGAAAATTTTAATGATTTTAATCAACAAAATATTTGTATTTTTCATTCATTTCTTTTCCTTGATCGGGGTGCCTATCTCTTTTTGCCTTATGTAGTGAGATTCAAAATACATCTTAAGGGGATTCTTCACGCACTTGAAAACACACGCTCCGTAATGTTAATCCTATGGGCAGGTTACTTTCGAATTTCTCGTTTCAATTGGAATATCTTTAAACAATTTTTTTTGCATAGGATAGCTCATCGAAAAAGTAAAAAAAGAGTCATATTACAGAATCAGCTCAGTTATCCTATACAAAAAAAAATCGTTTAAAAATATTCCAATTGAAACGAGAAATTCGAAAATAATCTGCCCATAGGATTAACATTACGAAGCGTGTGTTTTCAAGTGCATAAAGAATCCCCTTAACAATAAGCGAAACCAACGTGTCAGGCATAGATTATGAAACAATTTCCAAAACATTCAGAATACTGAAAACTCAATTTCAGCTATTACCATCTTCATTCGAAAAAATTCGAATTCTTTTGTGCTGCCCTGTAAAACATTTATAGATTAGTATGTAAACTACATAGTACGCTAAAATTTAGTTGAGGTAGGAACCGCATATCACAGATGAAAATTATCCTTCAACAATTTCTTTCAATAAGAAGAAATGTGCTGAAATTATTTTGTGCACCCCTGTTTATGGTCTATAGGATTTAAACACACCAAGTAATAAAATAAATAAATAAATAAGTAAAAATACATGCCACAAATAACTCATTTTCAGCAGTTTTGGCTCATAGACAGCACTGTAACCGAATTTTTTTGTGTGTCCTTGAAAATGAACGATAAATGTTATGCACATTATATTCTATAGTAAGTATCCTGTAAGTGTACCTTAATGATGTATATAAATTTGAATACGTGTGAAATAGAGTAACATCTCTCTATTCTAAAAAAAAGTAACTCCCGCTGTCACCGCCGCCGCCGCCGCCGGTTTTGAATTTTTTGTGACCGAAGGTCTTTCTTCGTTAATATTAAGAAAAATAATGCATACAAAAATATGAAAATCGGTAGTATTATACAGAAATGTTTGATAAACACGCTGATGTAGACAGTTTTCAGATCGAAGAATTATTTTAAGAGATATTTAATGCTAAAGTTGGACAAAATCGTTCCACTAAAAAAGTTTTATAGGAGCAAAAACTGTTCATAGGAATTTAATCATTTTTAGATCATTTTATGCGTTAGAATTTGCCGGAGTGCAGATTGCATTAATTTTTTTATTTTGACTAATTTTTTGAGGTTTTATTTCTATTTTAAATTCAGATTTTCAACATTTCTAGAGATATTTTTAACAGATTTTAGAAAGTGATATTAATTTAAACTGTTGCCAACTGTATAAACAGCGGAAGCAATAATGTTTGCTTAAAAAAAAAAAAAAAATATTTATGCGTGTAAATAAATTAAAAATTTATTTACACGTGACTATTATAAACAGAAAAAAAAAACATTTGGAATTAGAATTAAATAATTATGTACAAAAAGCAGGAACTTATTAAAAATTATGTCATAAAAACTATAATTACACGTGAATTTTAAGAGAGAACGGAATTTGTAAAGCAATAAATTTATTAACATGCGTTAGAAGTCTTAAATAGGAAAAATTACGTCATATTTACGTCACATTACAGTTATTACATAAAATGAACACAAAATAATATTGCAAAACGGTTTAAATTTAGAAATTGCGCTAGACATTTATTTGATATTTTAAGAGGATACTTTTCAACTATTTTTGTTAGGAAAGCGCAAATAATATTTAATTTCTAACACAAGTATTTTCACGTGAATATTAAAAACAGAAAGAATAGTTTGGTCAAAATTACGTCAGATTAAAAACGATTAATTTAAAATGTCTCATTTAAAAGAACTTTCTTTTCACTTTGTTAAAAAATACCAGGAGACAAAGACTCTGTTTACTTAATTCCTTTTATATTAGCTTATTTTGAAATGTTGTTACACGTGTCTACGTCATCAAGTTATTTTTATTTCGACGTTTTATTTGTATTTTTATTAATGTTGTACTAATTTATTTGTTTTTTCGTTATTTAAAATAAAAATTATGTCAATTTGTATAATTTGGCGAGTGGTTTGGCGATTTATATAATTTGGCGAAATTGGTCGACGGGATAATCAAGTAGTACTGCAACGGATTTGGCGTTAAAATTCCCCAATCAAAGAGAAATGAATAGAAATCCGTTTATAGAGAGATCGCCACTGTTTTTTAAATTATAATTCAATCTTTCGAAATCTTTTTAAAGTCGATCAAATTAGCGTGCATTTAGAGTCTACGGTGTCTGGACGGGGGTTGGCGAGCGTAGATCGTAGGGGGCCGAGCCCCCTAGTTATTGTAAAAAATACACTGCAAATGATTTTCCTCTAGACCATAATGTGATGCAATTCTTTTAAGTGTGCCTGAAAATGAACTATAAATGCTACACACTTCCTTTTCAATAGGGAACATGCCACAATAATCCCCAATGCCATATATCAATTAGGGTAATTCTAGGCTAGATGGCCATAGAGGAGATATGGCCAGTCTAAATATTTAAAAAACTATACCATAGATTGTAGCATAAACTTTGTTCGTAAGAAATAGTTAAAAGTGTTCATTCATTGCGACATGCAGCTGTGTTTTTCAATTATAAAAAGAAAGTGTAATTTTAATGTTTATTTAATTTAGTAGTTGGATATTTTTGTTGAGTTAGGTATCTGAATATTTTACAGTAGCTATGTTACATTTTTTTTTTTTTTTTTTTTTACTATAATGACTTTTAAGGCACGTATATAATCCAATCTTTGTTTTTAGTCTAAAACAAAGACGTACAATGGCGGAGTGAAGCTTTAAATTGGGTGTCAATCTGTCCATCAATTTTAGGAGAGGTGGCCACATTAAATTGAGGAGAGATGGCCACCTATAATCAATATTTCAAAATTATACGGAGTGAGGATTTTAACTAAATATAACTATTTTAAAAATTATTATATACTTTTATGTTTATAATTATATTAATTGATATAATTATTTTTATTTTAACTAATATAAATATTTCAATAGCAATAATATAATAGGGCCTAACGATGTATTTTTGTTTCAGAAAATATTGAAAAACTTCGGAAACGTTCATACCAGAAAAAGATAAAGTTGATAAATAAACTTAAAATAGTGAAAAATCTAAAATGAACGAGGGAAAAAAAAACAAGACACTTCCAATAGCGAAGAAGATGAAATACATTTGAAATTATTAGATTCTATACAGATTCCGAGGGAATAGAATTGGATGAGGATCGCCGCGTTGGTTGGGGAGAAGAATATAATTCATAACCAAATGAAGAATATAATTCATAAATTTCATGTGAAAAAGGATTACTGCATACAATGCATAAGGTGCCAGAAATGGTTCCATGAAACGTGTACAAATCATCAAGATCTTTGCCGGAAATGCGGTAAAATTTGACGAAAAGAGAAGGATCGAAATTATACTTCAAATTTTGTTTATTCAAATTTTATTCACTGATTTCCGTGATATAATTTCATTTACAAATGTTATTACTATGTGTGTTCCATGATTAAATACAGAAATGTGTTATTTTTTGCTATATTAACTTCATTTTCTTTTTCTTGTATTAGATGGCCATCTCTCCTCGGCTTGAAGAAGAGATGGCCATCTGCCCTTTTAATTACAATTTTGTTTCCCACTTTTTGTACTCGATATTTAATTATTTTTTGTCGAACCTATGATCCGTATATGTATAAGAATTTCAAATATGCATAAATATTTCTTGTATTTGCATTCTAAGAATTCTTATTTCAGTCCTTAAAAACTATGGCCATCTATCCTAGAGCTACCCGACAATCCGATTTTATTTACAGGAGTTAGAGCACGAATGGGTGGTTAGTCAAATCGAAGTCATGAAAGTTGTCAAAAAATAATTATTATGAGGTAATATTGAGAAATTTGTGATATTATCCTAGTTTAAATCACACTTTTTCTTGAAACTTTTTATTTATTTATTTTTTTGTGGTTGAATATTAGAGAAAACCGCAATTCAACTACATTTTAATACAGTAAGATCCGTGGAAACGAAATCTGTCTATGATGAAATACTGTCTTAAACAACAAAATTTCACAGTACCGGTGAAAAGAAGGCAACACAAATATAATAGACGGTATATCTGCTAGAACGGAAACTCGTCTAAAGTAGAATATTTCTAGTTCTTGCTATTCCCTATTACCAGGTTTTATTGTGAATGCAGATTTATCTTGAGGTATTTTCAATAACATTAATGTCTTATAATTTTTGGTATTAATGCTTTTTCAACAAATGGAAACAATAACTACTTAGCCTTTGTATATTGTAAAATAAGATATAACCCCATCCCCATTTTTCGGATAATTCTAAATAATAGCGACTCTGTCACAAGAAACAGTCGGAGCGAGAAATATTTTTAAAATAACAATTACTGCTTAAAAATCATTCAGATAGACATTTTTGAAATAAATCTTGTTTAAAGTGCAGCATTTTAGCATAAGCCTATTTATTTTCAGTTCTAGTGAAAATAAAATTTCCTCTTTTTCACAGAACGCAAGAAGAGCTCTAAGTCTTGAAAGAGAAGGTAGTAGTACCAACACAAGAACATTCACTAAAAACAGGAAAACTACGAAGGTAAGTTTACATCTTTTTATTTTTTAAATTGATGCACAATCCAAAAATTGGACATTGTAAGCGTTCAGGTTCATTGATTTATTATGAAAACAAGCTGAACGCTGTTTACTTTCTGTTTAAGTTATCGTGATCTTTGAAGAAAGGTAACATTTATTTAAGGTGTGTTTTCATTTATTATTACCAGAAATAGAATCAGGGCCGCTCAAGTGGCAAGTCTGTGAAAAACTGGAGCTCAAACATAGGTATCGAGATAGGCAAAGTAGAATAATCTATTATATTAAAACAGGACTGTTTGTTTATATTTCGCGACTATTCCTCCTAGAATATAAAACGCAGCACAATGAAATTAAGATCAGTTATCCCTGTGGATCCAAGGATATCATATAAGCTCACGAAAAATCTTAAAATTTCAATTAATTTCCGAGATCTTATTTTTTTGTACTTTTTAATGAAGTTTTCCTAAAGATGACAACTAAAGTATTCCATTTTTGCAAAAGTGTAAATAATGGGATATCATTTACTGCCCGAAATGGGTTATAAAAATCTTTTTTTTTTTTTTTTTTTGGAATAAATTGATTTTAGGCATTTTTAGTTTGCATTCTCTTAAAAAAAATGTAATGTAAAGAATATTCTTATTTCCACATTTATTAAAATTATTATAAAATAAGTTGAAAGATTTTACTATTATTGATCCGTACGTATTTGTTTTCGGAATTTGCTTAAAATTTAAATGAATGGACTGTGATAGAAAATGGAGTTTTGAACATGGAGTTTATTTTGATGAAACATTTCTGATTTTATGACCACTATCACAAAAAAATGACATTTCATGGCCAAAAGATGTTATTTAAATAAAATTACATTGGGAATATCCTTATAATCACAAGCTAACATTTTTAAATAAAGGCAGTAGTGCTATAGTTTTTTTTGTTATAATATTTATTTGAAGTTAAAATAATTAAAATAATACAATATAGAACTTAAAAAAAATAATGAATATGCATGAATTCATACAAAAGCCTATATTCAAAATAGGATAGGTGAAATTGAATAACTATGACAAATGATAATGAAAAATGCTTTGTAACCACTTATTAATTTTAATATAAAGTATTGCATGTGCCATTAAAGGAAACGTTGGAAACGTGCGAACAAAAGGCTAACATTTCAAAACTTATGCAATAAGACGGGTTAATTTTTCTGATAAAAGATATTTAAATTTTTTTGCAATAAAGATTATTAATATACAACTTCTATTAGAATATGTCATGAATTTGTAAGTAAAAGAAAAAAAAACATACATTAAAGCAGGCGAGGTAAAATTGAATAAATTCAACAAATAACGCTGAGAAATGCATTGTAAATTTGTTTTAAAATATTACATTTGTATAAATGCATATATTGAGACAAATCTGCTTGATAAAAGGCGAAAACAAGGCGTAGTTGAATGCATTAAGCCGGAAGAAATTTTACTAGAATCTTTCTAAGGCTCATTAGGAATCCAAAGAGTTTTGTTCTAATAAATGAATTTATAACTCAAGATTAAACATCTTACTTTCCTTCCATAACAAGGGTCTAATCGTTATTTCTGTTTCAAGGTCATCACTTATAATGGGCGGTGAAATTTTTTCACGACGGCCACAGTAATTATCAAAAGCCATGTGTCTGACGGGAGGCCATTTTTATTAGCATTTGTTCCAAACGTAATAGGCTATTTGGGGCTGTGCATATATAACGTTATCACTTTTTTGGCACTTTTGAACCCCCCCCCCCCTTGCGATATCATACGTTATCATCCCTCGAACTCCCCCCCCCCCCCCCCGTAATGATATCGTTATCAATGTCTAAAAATTCTTTTCATTTTTGAATTTTTTTTTCTTTTGCTTGGAGTGATATACAAATATGGTTACATTTATTTTTCGCATACTTCATTGATTCATATGAAGAGAACTCAATAAAATATCACTTTATATATGAAAAAACTTTTTATCAAATAACACTTAATACTATTTAAAAGTATTTTATAATAGCTTTTTTTAACATAATACATTCAACAGTAATAATGTTTTCTTGCACTTGACCCTGCACGGAGGGGGGGGGGGGGGAGACAGGGCTTTTTATCACCAAAACAAGTGGACAACATTCTTTCTCTTTTATTTATTAGTAAACACATGTATCATTTGAAACATACTTCGCATATGGTTTCTCAAACAGCGAATTATATATGCATACACATTACATGACAGAAGAAACAGGAAATTTGGAATTAAATAATTTTATAATCATTTAATGATTTTAATAATAACTTGTACTTTCATAAAAATAGATAGCAGACTAAAAAAAGATAATATTCTATTTTGATGTAAAGGCTAAGTTATAAATAAAAAGAGAATTTGGTTGGATAAAAAATGATAACGATATCAAAAGACGAACCCCCTCCCCCCTAGAGATATCTAACGATATCATTTGCCTGACTCCCCCTCCCCCCTAAAATGATAACGTTATATATGCACAACCCCTTTTTCTACTTTCGGTCCCAGCAGTTCCGTATAGACAAGCCTCTTATGCAATGCACATTCAGGTCGTGAATGACGAAGGACGTTTAGGGAATTCCGATTCAAGTTTAGGGCTTGTCTGATGTAGGTGATAAAATTTCGATTATCAGAAGGAAGTTTTGAAAGTGCTGTTTTTGGTACTTTTATTTTTAGTTAAAGTATTTGTCAAAAGTTGTTTTGTGAACACGATGCAGAATTCCATTGTTTAGGAAAAAATAAAATCATAAAAATAAAGAAACGTAATCAAGGATTTATTTTAACCTTACATTTAAAGTTTTATTTATTTATTTTTACGAATGCATTTATTTTGTTAACTTTTTTAAATTTAAAAATTCGATTTTGAACATAGTCACAACCAATGGAAATTCCCAACGTATATGTAGCATTAAAAAACAACACCAGCACCAAAGAAACCAATACTGCAGAGCAGGGCTGCAAATAAGATGGTGCGACTGGCCCGTCACACAGTGGTTCAGTTTCAAGACTTAGTGCGAAAAAATAAATTTTCGAATTATTTTTGCTACTTAGTATCTGGTTATTTTCATTAAAGAATAATAAATAAATCATAATATATATACCTTTTTATTTTCAAAATAATGCAGGGTATGTAAACAAAATTCACCTATTGCAGGGTTGGCGAACCTTTTTATAACCGCGTGCCAATTTCTTTCCAAAAATATTCTACACGACATTGACGTGCCAACAAATTTAGTGGATTGAAAAATCACGAAAAAAAAAAAAACTTTAAATAATAACAGTAAGATAATAAAAACAAATAGGTAACATACAGGTGAGGTATTGCAGTATAACAATCATAAAAATATTAGATTCTAGAAATTATTTAAAATATATGTGATTAACTGTGTTGTTGCATCTTGGAAGGAAAATAATTAATATCAGGCTCATACGCAGTTAATTTCAACAGAATGCAAACTAAACTGGATTTATATGACAATTGCTTTTCATTTGATATTTTGTATTATTCATTTTAGAAACTAATGACCTTGCGGACATAGATTGAAAAAAATATTAAAAGATCAAACGTCAGTTTCTTGAAATAGCTCTGAAATGAAATCCGAAATTAAAATTCTTCAATTTCCAATAAATCAAATTTAGTCAAGATTAGATCATCTGGAGTTTGTGTATTTTTTGTGATATCACTGTATATTGATTTAGTCACAAGTACTAGACGTGCCAAAATTATTCTTTCGCGTGCCACTTTTGGCACGCGTGCCATAGGTTCGCCGTCCCTGACCTATTGGTATCATTGATGTTCTTTACAATAGTTAATAATTCGCTGTTTTTCGCTGCATTGCTTTTTCCGAAATTGATTTTAAAAATTGTGGGTCGTTGTTGAGGGTTATTTATTAAGATGAATAATCAAGTTTAAATCTTAAAAAAATTGTTCTTTTTATATACTGAATCGAACAAACCAAACAACATAAAAATATTCAAATTAGAGGCAAGTCAATTTTAAATCGAAATTGTGTAATTTAACAAACTCCAATTCATTTTTAACGTTGCGTGTGTTTTTCTCAATCGTGTTTTTCTTACTTTCCCATTGTAAAGAAAAAATCTTTTACAGGAAGGTAAATTGCTTTTGCAAGGCTATGTACAAAATGATCACAAATACAATGACCACCTGCTTTTTTGTCAATTAAAATAAGCAAATTCCATTTGTTGCGATCAGAATGCGCCTTATAATATAATATACGCTAAATGTGTAAAAAGTAACACATATATGCTTTCACTTACATAAAGCAGTAATAATGTAATTAAAAAAGCAGCTTAGTAGTTTAATTTGAAATGGTGAATAATTACACAATTCTGTAATGGTTATGTTTTTTAACTTTTAATAATTGATTTTTTATGTATTTTTTAGCGCTGAATCCGAAAATTATTTTTAACCATCACGGCAGGATTTTTCGTAAATCGTAAATTTCGAAAGTAAAAAGTAAAAAAAAAAAGGAAAAATCTGATACTAAAAAATAGAGGAGATGGTTGTGTTTTTTAACTTTTGGTAATTTATTTTTATGTATTTTTCAGCGCCGAATCCAAAAATGATATTTCTTTTTAACCATCGTATTAGGAGTTTTGCAAATCATAAATTTAAAAGTTAAAAAATAGAAAAAATCGAATACTATAAAATAGAGGAGATGGTTGAGTTTTTTAACTTTTGTTAATTGATTGTCATGTACTTTTTAGCACTGAATCCGAAAATTACCTTCCTTTTTAACCACCACGTCAGAATGTTTTGCAAATAATAAATTTCAAAGTTAAAATATAGCGAAAATCTGATACTATAAAATAGATGTAAAACTTTTTATATTCAATTTAATTTAATTTAATTCAATAATTTATTCAAATTATGGCTTATACTGGGAATTTTTGCAGCTAAACAGGTCAGGTGTCCGATGAGGAAGAGGGGAAGGGGGTTGGTTCAATTTTAACTTTTAACATTTTATTTTTGAAATTTCCGATTTGCAAAAAATCCTGACGGGGTGGTTAAGAATGAAAGTCATTTTCGGATTCAGCTGTAAAAAATACATAAAAATCAATTATAAAAAGTTAAAAAACAACAAAAATCACATCTATTTTATAGTATCAAATTTTCGTTATTTTTCGATTTTTTAACTTTGAAATATACGATTTGCAAAAAATCCTTACGTGGTGGTAAAAATGAGGTCATTTTAGTATTCAGCGCCACAAAATACATGAGAATGAATTATCAAAAGCTAAAAAACAGGACACAACCCGAATTTTGCAGGCTAGTGTTATATACGCGCTAATTTATATTAAATTTTTAGCACTTAACGGCAAAAGGTTTTTGAAAAAGAAGTATTCGTATGGGAAATCACATACACTGTAAAAAAAAATCTTTTGTTCTACAGATGTAAAGTTACATGCTTACTAAACTTTCATCTGTAACTGTACAAAAAAAGATGCAAATCTGCAAAACTAATTTTTGTAAAGCTGCAGAAATCTGTAACTTTACAAATGTATCTGCTAAAATTACAGTAATTTTACTAAAATTTTATCTGTAACCCTGGTTGAAGTTACATGAAAAGTTCTAGGCAGCCCAGTTTCCTAAAAAATTCTTAGTAACCTTACAGATTTTTTGACTTTTGGCGCAAAAGTGTGTCTGTTACATGAATTTTTGTTGTTGCCGTTACATAAAAAGTTCTAGGAATTCCGATTTCCTAGAAAAACTTTAGTAACTTTACAGATTTTTTTTTACAGTGTAGAAAAAAGTAAAATTTTTCAGCTTTATATTTGAAATAAAAGGTCTTTCCTACAGTAGACTATTACAAAATTGTCAGAATTATATCCAAATCAACAGACATCAATGTAACATTTTTGTTGATATGAATAGAAATATGAAAACGAAAAGAGAGACAGTCATTTCATTGCAGAGAACAAATATTAAAGATAACGTCAATGTAAACTGTCTGAGATGTCCAATTTTGTTTAAATTTTGACGCATTTCGCCTACGTTTTTCTGCGGTTTTTAAAATATTGTGATTTTTTAGATTCTTGAAACTCCACCTATCTAGTATCATCTTTCTCGATTCATATTCTTACCGCCTCTTCCTATGAATCACTAAAATCTTGAAAGAATATTCTTAGTAAGTGCGTAACTTTTAGTCCTTTATATCGCCATGTTATAAATTTGTTGCATAAACAAATGATCTATTAATTCAAAACCTTGTTTTTTAAGACCGTTTTATTAATTTTTGTCATTTATTTTGATTGCGGCTAATCCAAATCATTTATAAGTTTCTTAAGAGTTGACGTTCTTATGATTTTTTAAAAATCGAAATGTCATGCATGTTTTCAGCAACTGCACGAGATAATTGTTAAGCTTATAATTTTGTATTTGATAGTACTAAAACTCAAACAGATATATATAGCTAAGGGCAGAATAAGGTTTTTTTCTTTGTCAAAATAGGAATATATATGAGGACGTGAGTTTCAAAATTCGCCTAATCCAGAAAATAAAATTTTGGGAAATCGAGAAAAGCCTCTGGCTGCGTCCATTGGTTTTAATTGTCAAACAAGATTTTACGATACCATAAACAGATGATAAAACTAGTATTTTTGCAGATTGTAGTGTTTTTCCTATGCTGGTTCACCAATAGAATAGAATGACAAAGAAAGCTCTATTTTTTAAATTTAGATTAGGCGCGTTTTGAAACTCACGTCCTCATATATATCTATCATATTTGTATGAAATAAAGGCGATTCCTGTTTGTACAAGCTCCACTCGACCCAAAATAGCCATCTGATTTAAGGAAATTTCTTTATAATGGAATTATATTTAGTTAATACCGCGTTCCCCTGAAAATAAAACGCCAAGTCTTGCATTAAAATTTTTTCTGAGACATATTAGGGCTTACGTTCATTAGATGTTTTACATTTTTAAAATATAGTAACTTACATTTATCCATTTAAAACAATGTGTATTTATTCATAAATGCACATGCAAGAATGAACACTCATTCTTATATTTTCAAGCCTTTGCATTTATTCAATTACAGTCATAGTAATCTTCTTCCACATTTGTTTTTGTCGGAGAGTTAATTCACCGGCGCTGTTGAGTGAAGCCATTGACACAGTGACGGGTTTTCCTATATATTTTGCTTGTGCTTGTACCTTAGTGATGTTCTGTATTAACGCTTTTATAATACATTTATTGGTTATGTGTTTATGTTTTAATAATGCATGTTTTGATTGCTGTGTGTTAAGACCTTAGTAAATTTTGTGATATGGAAACGTTTCAAGTATAGTTTTAAATAAACATTCAAATAAATATTTTCTCTTTTCAAATTATTCTTCCGATGTATTTCTAGCAGTAAATATTAAATTTCTAGCATTGTTTTGTAACATACTACTGTTCAGAAAGAATTTTTTTCCTCGCAAAAAATTCTCCCTCTCGTTGTTCCCTATAAATACAAAAGTTTTATTTTTCCTTCTAAACTCTGCTACACTTTTGTCCTAATTTTATAGTCAAGATGATACTATAGATACTGACTTTATATATATATATATATATATATATATATATATATAAATAATTGAAATTTATGTAAGAGGTTCAGGAGTTTGTAACGATACATTATCTTTTCGTATCCCAAATTTATGGGTTCAATGGTTGGACAACTTACGGAGTCGTGACATAGAGGGAACTCGTATAATGCGCGTTATATGTATACTTGTTTGTATTCGATGATTTTTTTCCGTTTTTCATATGCATTGTATTTGCAATTTTCTGTTATACATTCTGATGACGACTCAGTAAAAGAGTTGAAACATGTCAATATAGATTTTTAATTTACTTTTAATGTGTTTTTATACCGTCTTTTAAGCAAATAACTAGTTTAATATTATGAGGTGTCTTATTGTTTAGAGTGGGGGTTATTTTTCGGATGGAACTTATGTTACGGCTATCCAGACAAATAATGCTAGTAATTATTCTGATTAGGTCTTACTGGAGAGCACTGTCTCATTATTACCGAAAAGTTATAAAGATTCCGTTATAATCGATGTTTTGATCTGTCGGATTTATCATTAATGGAACTAAACTGTACATAATTTTTGTAAATATTTTTGTTTCGATTTTGGTCAATAAATATTACTGTGTTTTTTTATTTTTTTTTGTGATTTCTTTTTATACGCTGCTAACATGCCGTTTCTCATATTTGTGTAGTCTAATCAATAAAATGTAATTCATATTCAAAGCTGAGATTCAAACGCTGCTTGTCTCTAAAAGTAAATAAAAGTATTAATAAAGAAAGCCTTATTGAGGAAAAATTACACATCTCATATCTGAGTAAATTGTTTCTCAAATTGCAAGTTCTGTAAAATAAAAAAACTAATGAATTAAATGTAATGCATACGTACAGGAAAAAAGACCTAAAAAATTACGGTAAAATTTGCTGTCAATTTATGCACTCGAATTGCTAGCATTTTTTCCTGAAAATTTGGCAGGATTACAGTAATTGTTGCGTAAAATTAGAATGATTGCAAATTTTTTTGATGTAAATTTCCAAAAAACAACGATATTTAGGGCACATCTTGCTGTTAATTTACAGCAAAAGATGCTAGCAATCTGGGCTTATAAATTTACAGAAAATTTTGCTGTAAATTAGGTAGCTTTCATTACAAAAAGCTACCTATTGCAGCCGTTCGGAGGAAAGCGATTTCAAAAAATTTTGGTATATTTTCATCGATCATGACCCCCAGACCCCGAAACCACCCTCCGTTCAAAATTGATATATATATATATCCATATATATATATATATATATATATATATATATATATATATCTGACCTATGTCACACTGTAACTCTCGTATTTATGAACCGATTTGGGTGTAATTCGGTGTTCGGTGTGTACATAGTACATACCAATGTCTCAACCGAGTTCGTTGGCCAGCTTCATCCGCCATTCTGTTTCAAAATGGCGGCCATTTAAAATTTTTAAAAAAATTTAAAATTTGAAATGTGGTACCAAAAAATTGAAAATGGAAAAAGATTTTTTTCTTATGTATTTGACCTTTATACAAAGACTCCGGAGCAGTTTTTGTTTCGTCTATATCTTAAAAAATGGCTGAATTATAGCATTTTGATTTCTAGCGTGGCTGACATTTTGAAACGTCCTGAAATTTGTCACGCGATAAAAGGCGTATTTATGAACCGATTTGGATGTAACTTCGTTTATACATAGTACATACCAATGCCTCGACCGAGTTCGTTGGCCAGCTTCATCCGCCATTTTGTTTAAAAATGGCGGCCATTTAAATTTTTAAGAAAAATTTAAATTTGAAATGTGGTACCAAAAAATTGAAAATTTAAAAAATATTTTTTTTATGTGTTTGACCTTGATAAAAGATTCGGGAGCAGTTTTTGTTTCGTCTATATATTAAAAAATGGCTGAGTTATAGCATTTTGAATTTCTAGCGTGTCTGACATTTTGAAACGTCCTGATTTTTGTCACGTGATAACAGACGTATTTATGAACCGATTTGGATGTACCTCGGTGTGTGCATAGTACATACAAATATCTCGATCGAGTTCGTTGGCCAGCTTCATCCGACATCTTGTTTCAAAATGGCAGCCATTTAAATAAATTTTAAAAATTTAAAATTTAAAATGAGATACCAAAAAATTGGAAAATGAAAAAGATTTTTTTCGTATGTGTTTGACCTTAATACAAAGATTCCGGAACAGGTTTTGTTTCGTCTATATCTAAAAAAAATGGCTGAGTTATAGCATTTTGAATTTCTATTGTGACTGACATTTTAAAACGACCTGATATTTCTCACGCGATAACAGGCGTATTTATGAACCGATTTGGATGTAACTTGGTCTGTACATAGTACATACCAATGTCTCGACCGAGTTCGTTGGCCAGCTTCATTCGCCATCTTGTTTCAAAAGGGTTGCCATTTTAAAAAAATGTAATTTAAAATTTAAAATGAGGTAATAAAAAATTGGAAAATGAAAAAGATTTTTTTTTTGTGTTTGGCCTTGATACAAAGATTCTGGAGCAGTTTTTGTTTCTGAAAATTTGTTCTTTTGTTTACATCTTAAAAAATGGTTGAATTATAGCTCTTTGAATTTCTAGTATGGCTAACACTTTGAAACGATCTTGTATTTGTCACGCGATAACACACGTATTCGCCTATTTCGATGGAAGAAGGCAAGTGGATAGTATACATCAATATCTCGACGAAGTTCACTGGCCAGCTTCATCAGCCATCTTGCTTCAAAATGGCGGCCAATTAAATAAAATTATATTTAAAGTGAGGTGCAAAAAAATTAGAAATTGAAAAAGGTTTCTTTCTTAAATACTTGACCTTGATATAAGGATTCAGGAGCATTTTTTGTTTGTCTTTATCTTAAAAAATGGCTCAGATATAGCAGTTTCAATTTCTAATGTGGGTGACATTTTGAAAAATCTGATTTTTTGCCTGCGACTGCACTCGTATATATCAACCGATTCCGATGTGAGTGATCATGTGCACAGCAATTACTAAGGTCTCGACCAAGTTCAGTGGTTAGCCTCATCCACCATGTTGTCTTAAAATGGCAGGCACTTTAAGAAATCGCCGAATTTGGCAGCCAAATATAAGTTACTTTCAATAAAAGCAGCTTGGATAAAGCTGACTAATGTCGCGAAGTTCTCATTCATAATGATTTAGTATTGATAAAAATTAGTATTGAATCTCCTATATTCGGTTTCCACTAAATTGAGCTTCGTGCGTTTGAATAATATAAGTTGGCTTTTTTAAAATAAGGAATATGAAAGCTACCTCTTCCTCCCGGCACTGGCCGGAAGGACTTTTTTGATTTTCTTTTATTGTGCAGGGTTCAGATTGAAATATATTTCTTTTCTCTCTAAAAGTATTTTCCCAACGATATTGCGGGAATATTATTGGTATTAATTACCAATTTTTAATCCTTTTTCTATATGCTTAAAAGAATACCGCTCATATTTTATTAAATTGTTTCCCAAACTCCAGTAGTTAAAATACAGAAGATTTATGAAAAACGTGTAATGCATGCTTAAAACTGAGAATGGAATATTTATGTGTTTACCTGTAAAAGTAGTTTCCCAGTGAAGAGAGTCGCATTGAGGAAAAATTATTCAGTTTTGAAATGTTTTAGTTTTAATGTATTTTTTAGACACTTGAAATATTACCTCTGGCATTTAAGTAAATTGTTTTTCAAATTGCAGTTTTTGAAATTATAAAACTAGTTAGAGAAATGTAATGAATAACGATGACTCAAAGTGAAGTACAACGCGTTTACATGTTTTCACAACGAAGCAACTCTATTACAGGAAAATTATCGATATCAATGATCAAATTTTAATCTTTTTTATATACGCTTAAAATGTTACCACTCATATTTTATTAAATTGCTTCCCAAACTGCAGTAGTTTTAATACAGAGGATTTATGAAAAACATGTAATGCATGCTTAAAACTGAGAATGGAATATTGTGTGTTTTCCCGTAAAAGTACTTTCCCAATGAAGACAGTCATATTGAAGAAAAATTATTAATTCATTTTTTAAATGTTTTAATTTATTTTTAATATGCTTGAAATGTTACTTCTCATATTTGGATAAATTGCTTCTCAAATTTCAGTTTTTGCAATATAACATATTAATGAGTAACATGTATTGCATCATGCTCAGATCTCTCATTGAAATACTTTTCGTTTGTCTGAAAATGAATTTTTACAGAGAAGATACCTATATTTCAGAAAAAGTATCGCTATTAATTTTAATTTATTTTTCTATTTTTTAATGTGTTTATTATGATACCAGTCATAACAACCACCTGACTCTAATTAATATATAAATTCCACTTTCCGCAGATCACCGAAGAGATTAACTGTTAAAAAGTAAAGTAATTTAATCTTACAGTGTGAAACACTTATAAGTGAAATATTAATATAATTAATTATCGGCAGTTTTTTTTAATAATTTGAGCTCTTTTACATCTGTAGCACCTTAATCAGGGATAATTTTACTCTGACTTGTTGTAATTTAGACAGATTCTTTAATATTTAGAAAATCAAGTTTATTACAGATTAAGAAGTATGTCGAGCAAGTTTATAGTAAAAATAAAATAAAACAAACAATAATAATAAATGATACACATACCTTGAACCATTCTATATACTAAATGAAAAGAAAATTAAAATACATGCTTTTCAATTCTCTGCAGCTCATAATTAAAAAGGAAAACAAAGGAAAAAAAAAAGAAAAATGCTTCACCAGCATAATGACTCTTTGATCTATTGAGAATACCAGCTTTCACTCTGATATCTCCACAGTTTCTTTATTGCTTTTCTTTCTTTTTTTGTGATTGGTTAATCCAATTGCTTTTAATTATTAAATAAAATTCATTTTCAGTAGTTCATTTAAATGCATTAAAAAAATAATAATGCCATCTGATCTTAGATAGTTATGAATTTCACCCTTAGTGACTTAGTTAAAAAGTATTCTATTCTGTTTTTTAGTAATTTTAGACATTTTCTTTATTCTTTTTAAACGGTTGTTTATTTCAGATTAAAAAGCATGTCGAGAAAGTTTAACATAATAATAAAAGATACATATATCTCGACAGTCTTTACCTTGCTACACGAATGGAAATATAAATTACACTTTCTTCCATTTCTCTCTATCACATAGCTAACAAGGGAAAAAGAAAGAAAAGAAAACTGTTCCACTTACAGAATGATCTCTTGATCCATGAGAAGCCAGATTTCACGCCGATACCTCCACAATTTATTTATTGTTTCTCTCTCTCCCTCTCTGTTTTTCTCATTCTTTGACCCAATTCATAATAACAAATTGCCGCTAATTAACAAATGAAACCCATTATCAACAATTCAGCGAAGCGTAATAATTGATGTCTAATTTTACAAAGTTATGATTTAATATTTCATTATTTATTTTTCTGAACACTTTAAGCTTTTCATGACTAGTGCGACTTAATTAGGCAGAATTTTATTCAGTTTTGTAATAATTTTAGACAGATTCTTTATTTTTTCCATAAGGCAATTTGTTACCGATCACTAAGTATATCGAGCAAGTTTATTGTAATAAAAAATGGTAGAAAATTGGTAGGATTCTATTCTGGAAAGCATATCTAAACTACATGATTTTATGTTACTCTCTATCTCATAACTAACATAAAAAAAAATTCAACTGACAGCATGGCCCCTTGATCTTTGTAAACACAAATACTTCATGAAAATTCGTTACATATTAAGAAATATATTCTTCAGGTTTTATGATTAAAAATAAATACATAAATGGTACAGATATGTTGACAGACTTTTACCCACTGAAATAGAAACTAAATCTAAATTAAAAATTTTCCCCAACAAATTGACTTTAATTAATCGATAAAATACACTCTCAGAAGTATGTTCAGTTAAGAAATCAGTGAAGAAAAGTATCGAAAGAAAATGAAATAAATTCATTCCTAAAGATTTTAAACTCTAAAATTTACAGAAATGACGCATTATTATTTTATCTACATCATTATTTTTAATTCTCCGGTCTTTTTATGCTAACAGTGAATTAATTAATTAAAAAAGACTATTATAAAATTTACAGCAGTGACGCATTATTATTTTATCTACGTCATTACTTTTAATGCTCCGATCTTTTCATGACAACAGTGACTTAATTAATTTGAGGACATGAGTTTCAAAACTCGCCGTATACAAAATTTAAAAAATCGTGTTTTCTTTTTCAATCTATTCTATTAGTAAATATGCACCGAAAAAACACAACTATCAGAAAAAAACCCCGAAAAAAAACTAGTTTTATTCTGCATTTCTGCCATTATAAAATCTTGGTTTACAATGAAAATCAACGGAAGCATTTGGCGAGTTTTGAAACTCACGTCCTTATTTCTAAAATAATCGCTCAATTAATCGCATAAAAAGGGTTCCATTTAGTTACTTTAATTTTTAAGTGCGGAAACCTAAAAGTTAAAATCTCCTAAAATTTACAGCAGTGACCCATTATTATTTTATCTACGTCATTACTTTTAATGCTCCGATCTTTTCATGACAACAGTGACTTAATTAATTTGAGGACATGAGTTTCAAAACTCGCCGTATACAAAATTAAAAAAATCGTGTTTTCTTTTTCAATCTATTCTATTAGTAAATATGCACCGAAAAAACACAACTATCAGACCCCCCCCCCCCACCCCCGAAAAAAAACTAGTTTTATTCTGCATTTCTGCCATTATAAAATCTTGGTTTACAATGAAAATCAACGGAAGAATTTGGCTAGTTTTGAAACTCACGTCCTCATTTCTAAAATAATCGCTCAAGAAATCGCATAAAAAGGGTTCCATTTAGTTAATTTAATTTTTAAGTGCGGAAACCTAAAAGTTGAAATCTCCTAAAATTTACAGCAGTGACGCATTATTATTTTATCTACGTCATTACTTTTAATGCTCCGATCTTTTCATGACAACAGTGACTTAATTAATTTGAGGACATGAGTTTCAAAACTCGCCGTATACAAAATTTTAAAAAATCGTGTTTTCTTCTTCAATCTATTCTATTAGTAAATATGCACCAAAAAATCACAACTATCAGAACCCCCCCCGCCCCCCCCCCCACCACGAAAAAAAACTAGTTTTATTCTGCATTTCTGCCATTATAAAATCTTGGTTTACAATGAAAATCAACGGAAGCATTTGGCAAGTTTTGAAACTCACGTCCTCATTTCTAAAATAATCGCTCAAGTAATCGCATAAAAAGGGTTCCATTTAGTTACTTAATTTTTAAGTGTGGAAACCTAAAAGTTAAAATCTCCTAGAATTTACAGCAGTGACCCATTATTATTTTATCTACATCATTATTTTTAATGCTCCGATATATTTTTTTTTATAACAGTGACTTAATTCAGGAGAAATGTATTCTGTTTTTTTGTAATTTTACACGAATTTTTATTTTCCTAGATTAGGTATTTTATTTCAGATTAAGAAGTATTTCAAAGATGTTTTACAGTTTAAAAAATAGGCATGGACAACTTGAGAACAATCTACCTACTAATGGGAAAATATTTCGTTTCTTCTGTATCTCATAGCTAAGAAGAAGTAAAACGATAAACGTTTTGCTGGCAGAATGACTTCTTAATTTTTTTGCAAATAGAATAAAAAATCTAGCTTTCACTCTGAAAATCTCTTCAATTTATTTAATCGCCCTTTTTTTTTGTGATTGTCTGATCCTTTTAATTAATAAACAATTTCCCCTAATTAATACACAAAATCCATTATCAGCAGTTAATTGAAGTAATTATTAAAAAATAACGTATCATTTAAAATTTACAGCAGTGAAGAATTACTATTTCACTTATAGAAATTTTTGAATTCCTTGAACTCTTCATTACTAGAGTGATTTAATACAAGATGATTTTAATTTGTTTTGTGGTTATTTTAGACATGCTTTTTATTCTTCTTAAAAAAGCTGTTGCAGAGATTAAGAAGTATATTGTGCAGGTTTTATCGTAAGAATTAAAGAAAAACAAAACAAAACAAAACAAAACGAAATGAGAAATGATACTGTTAACCTGACAACATTCTATCTCTATACTAATGAAATGAAAATATAAATTACATATTTTTCAACTTCTCACTATTGTATAACTAACAAGAAGCAAAAAGTAAAATGCTCGACCGGCATAATGACCTCTTGATCTATGAGAAAAGTATAGTTTTCTGTTTGATATCTGAAGAGAATTTTTGTCTCTTTTTTGTAATTGTCTGATTCAGTTCATAACAAACAATTAATTTACAGATAAAACCCATTTCCAGAAGTTCATTGAAGTATATTAATTGTTATAAAAGTAATCTCACCCAAAAATCAATTTTCTGAATACGCTGAGCTCTTCTTTCTTTGAATGGGTAAAGAGAGGATTTAATTTTGTAATAATTTTAGACAAATTCTTTTTATTTTATCGAAAAAACCGTTCCTGATTAAGAAGTATATTGTGCTGGTTAAATTTTAATTAAGTGAAATGAGAAATGATACTGCTAAACTTCATAGCGTATTATCTACTAAAGAAATAGAACTGTTTTTTTTTTCTAAATTGCATTTTACCCCATCTCTGCACTATGTCATAAGTAACAAGGAATAAAAAGAAAATGTTCAATTGGTAGATGTATGGAATGTTCAACTGGACTCTTGATCTATAAGAACAGCAACTTTCTATCTGATATTTTCACAGTTTTTACTGATTTTTCTCTTCTTTATCGTGATTATCTGATCATGTTCATAACAAATCAATTGTCTCTAATTAGAAAATCCATTCTTATCAGCTCAGTGAAGTTCATTAATTATTAAAAAATTACATTCATTTAAAATTTACCGCAGTGAGGCATTAATATTTTACTTATTTAGTTTTCATGAACATACCTTGAATTCTTTATTACTATAGTGATTTAAGAGAGAAAATTTCAATTTGCTTTGTGGTAATTTTCGGCAGATTATTTATTTTTTCGAAAAAAAAAAAAAAAAAAAAAAAAAACGTTGCAGACCAGTTTCTGTTATCAGGCATTCGACTAAGGGTTTTTTTTTTTTTTTTTGTTATTATTGCAGAATCGTCTTCACACGTACCTCTATTTTTTTTTTTTTTTTTTTTTTCTTTTTAGTGCATGCACAAGATTTTAGTTTAAAAAAATCATGTCGCATAAACTTTACAAAGCATTGTGATACAAACTGCCCTTTTTAGTTCAGAAGGTATCATAAAATAAAAATTTTTAATAAAAGAGATTCGGCTTTTTTATCTCTAATACAGTCATAAAATGAAACTGTTAAGTATTTAAAAGTAGTTAAGAAGTATATATTGCAGATTTTGTAGTATAAGCGAGGAAAAAAGCAAAAACAAAGATGCTTCATCGATAGAATGACCTCTTGATCTATAAGAGATGCAGATTTCTCTCTGATATCTGCAAATTTTCGTATTGATCTTCCTCTCTTATTTTGTGATTGTCTGAGACAATTCATAGTAACCAATTACCTCTAATTAAAAACCCCTTTCCATCATAGTTAATTGAAGCACATTAATTATGCTAAAATTAAATTCCAATAAAAATTTCATTAATATTTCATTTATGAAGTTTTCTCAATGCATGTTCTGTTCTTTATTCCTAGACCAATGGAAAAACTGATTTTCAGCGTAGTTCATTGAAGCACATTAATTATGCTAAAATTAAATTCACCTAAAACTTAAATCTTTATGTTCTTTATTTCTAGAGTGACTTAATTAGAGGATATTCAACTCTATCTTGACGTAATTTTAAATAGATTCTTTATTATTCTTGAAAATACTGTTGCAGATTATCGAGTAGATTTTTGAGGTAAAAAAAAAAAAAAAATGAGAACTACAATTTTTAACATAATTTTTTTGCCTTGTTTAATCACAGAAAAAAATATTGAAATATCTGCGTTAAACAAGGCGATTACAAATTCTGCAATTTCAATATTAATAGAAATTTACTAATCACAAGTAGTTGTGCCAAATTCCTAGGAAATTTAACGGATTGTACGCACATTGCTCACAACTAACAATAAGCAAAGAAAAAAAGATGTTTACCTACCGAATGATTTTTTGATCTATGAGAGAGGCAGTTTTTCTCTTAGCTATATCCACGCAGTGATTATATATAATATTTCTGTTATCAACGTCTTTTTTTCGGTGCAAATACAAATCACATAACGACGAATGAGGAATTATTCAAAAACTATTTGAACATACTTCTGACAGTTCTCCCACGTTTCGTTGTTTGATTAAAAATTCTCAAAAATAAAGCTGTAAAAGGAAATATTCGATGGGTCTAGACACAGTTAATATCATTATCAATTTCTTCAAATGACGTCATAGATTTCGTGATCAAAAAAGTCGACAAAATGGCTGAATTAATTACTTTTAAATTTTTTGTATAAGTGATTTATAACAACAACAACAACAAAAAAACAAGTTGGAAATTGCACGTCAAACGTGGCAAATGAGGTGCGTTCGTACTCTAACTAGTTTTATAAATATTTTTTGCACTGCATATTGTACTGAATGTATATTTTAGTGCCCATCATAAGTGCAAATCAATTTCATTCTGTTCGAAAGGCTATATCATCATTAAAATGCACTTGAAATAATTTTTTTCAATTGGCTGTAATGTAACGGAAAACTTTTGACTGTTACTGTAATTAAACTGTACATCCGATTTTCATAAAATTTGAAATGACTCTACAAAATTATAGAACAATTATATAGTTTAGATTTCAAACTATTCGGTTGGGTAGTTTTTGCGCTGTTATATGTGGAAGGACGGACAGACGGACTGAACGACAACTATAGGTGCTATGTATTTGTATAATTACGAACGCACCTAAAATAGCACCTTTCTATCCTATGTAAGCGTGTAGACTTGCAATAATTACAAATTTCATTAACTAAATGCAGAGGAATTAATATATTTCATATAAAATGTTTTTTTTAATATGCTATTGCTACATCTTAGAAAGAAAGTGAAGTGAAATTTAAAGTTATTAAAAGTAGGCGATCCCCAATCCAACCCGGGCTTCCCGGGTTGCAGAACATATGTAGAAATAATTTTCTAATGATTTCTCTGCATTCTTTTACTTTTTGTTGTAATTTTATGGTACTGAGTTTGAATGGCGAAGTAGAGTGAAAAACAAACCCCACCCGTTTTATTAAAATCCATCTAATCGACATTCTGTTGCCAAAAACATGGAATACAACAAGAGCATGTAATGTTGTTTCCAGATGAAACTAAGATATAACAATTCTCCCTCATAAATGGAAGAGGCATATACTGGAAGACAGTTACAGAATCTGAAATGTAATAAGATAAAGCTGAATAATGCATAAATTTACATGGTGGAAAATGAAATAAATTTATTGTCTATTGATACACGTTAAACATGTAACTTGATTTAAGTCTCTGTAGAGGTTTACGAATACGGGCCGAACGTCGCAGTCATACATTTAATCTACACTGCTCAAAACAATTAAAGGATATTTGAAGTTTTATATAAAATAAAGATATAAACGAATTTTTTTTTGCCGAAAATAGAAGAAGAGAATCACAAATGCAAATTTTTCTGGTTTTCAAACTGTGGAGTATGCAAATTTTGAATTCGACGTCAAAAACGTCGCTTCAGCGGCAGCGAATGAAATTTGACTTTCAACTGGATAAAGGAGAATGAAGACAAGGATGATCGGCATTCAGTGATTGCTTTGTTTCGATAAGTACGATGTCTCAGCGAAGTCATTTGACAGATTCAGAAGCTTTGAGAATTGTTGGTAGGTTAGAAGAGGGCCAAACTCAAGCCGAAGTAGCGCAAGCCATTGGAGTGTCACAAAGTGTCATTTCCAGGATCTGGAACCGTTTTTTGGAGAGTGGATGTGCAGGCCGAAGACCAGGGCAAGGTCGTAGACGGGCAACAACGCCCAATGAAGATCGGTATTTAGCGTTAACAGCTCGGAGACACCGAACCATGAACGCTACTCTTCTCCAACAACACCTTCGCTCGGCTACAGGCACCACGATTTCAACTCAGACTGTCCGATACCGGCTCCATGCTGTAGGTCTGTATGCTCGCCGACCGATGGTATGTGTTAGATTAACATCAAGGCATCGTCGCGACCGCAGGGAGTGGGCAACCGAGCATGTCAACTGGAGGGGAAATGAATGGAGCAATATTCTGTTTTCTGACGAGTCCCGTTTTTCTGTGCATCCGGATAATAGGCTTATTTTCATCTGGAGGGACCTTGGCAGTAGGAATAATCCTGCGTTCGTGCACGAAAGTGTCAGATTTGGTGGTGGAGGAGTGTTGGTGTATGGTGGCATCTCCATTGACGGGCGCACTGACCTCTACATCATTCGAGATGGAGCTCTGACTGGTCACCGATATAGGGATGAGATCCTCAGACCTATTGTAGTCCCTTACGCTGCAGCAATCGGAGATAACTTCATTTTAATGGACGATAACTGCAGGCCACATCGTGCAAACCTGGTGGAGGATTTCCTTTTCGAGGAAGGAATCGTTCGAATGGAATGGCCAGCGTGTTCTCCAGACATGAATCCAATCGAGCACGTTTGGGACGCTCTAGGAAGACGAGTTTCTGGCTGCCAACAACCCCCACAAACTCTCCAAGAACTGGAAAGAGATTTTCTGGAAGAGTGGGGCAGAGTACCCCAACTCGTCATTAATAGCCTCATTGAGTCCATGCCTCAAAGGTGTTCAACGTTGCTGGCCGCCCGTGGAAACCATACCCCCTACTGAAAATGATTTTCTTTGAAGAAAACACCTTTTCTTATTCTTTTTTTCTCATATGCACAAATTGTGTTTTTTTCTTTTAGTACACAAATGCGCAATAAAATGCATTTTTTTCTGCCAAACATGTGTAATTTATTCTCATATAACCTACTATGTCTGTCGACCATGTATCAATCAGCTAAACAGTTTACCAGATACAAAATCCACCTAAAACTGCAATATCCTTTAATTGTTTTGAGCAGTGTATATCTCTCTATTTCTCTCTATCTCTCTATTCTAAAAAAAAGTAACTACCGCTGTCACCGCCGCCGGTTTTGATTTTTTTGTGACCGGAGGTCTTTCTTCGCTAATATTAACAAAAATAATGCATACAAAAATATGAAAATCGGTGGTTTTATACAGAAATGTTTGATAAACACGCTGATGCAGACAGTTTGCAAATCGAAGAATTATTTTAAGGGTTATTTAATGCTAAAGTTGGACAAAATCGTTCCACTAAAAAAGTTTTATAGCAGCAAAAACTATACATCGCAGTGTAATCATTTTTAGATCATTTTATGCGTTAGAATTTGCCGGAGTGCAGATTGCATTAATTTTTTTATTTTGACTCATTTTTTCAGGTTTTATTTCTATTTTAAATTCAAATTTTCAGCATTTCTAGAGATATTTTTTACAGATTTCAGAAAATTGTACTAATTTAAACTGTTGCCAACTGTATAAAAAGCGCAAGCAATAATGTTTGCTTCAAATTAAAAATTTATTTACACGTGACTATTATAAACAGGAAAAAAAACTTTCAAATTAGAATTAAATAATTACGTATAAAAAGCAGGAACTTATTAAAAATTACGTCATAAAAAGTATACACGTGAATTTTAAAAGAGAAAGGATATTGTAAAATAATAAATTCATTAACATGCGTTAGAAGTCTTGGGAGAAATTACGTCATATTTACGTCACATTATAGTTATTACATAAAATGACTATAAACAAAAACTATACATCGGAATTTAATAATTTTTAGTTCATTTTATACGTTATAATTTCCCGGTGTGCAGAATTGATTTATTTTTTTAATTTGACTCATTTTTCGAGGTTTTATATCTATTTTAAATTCAAATTTTCAGCATTTCGAGAGATTTTTTTAACAGATTTTAGAAAGTGATATTAATTTAAACTGTTGCCAACTGTATAAACAGCGGAAACAATAATGTTTGTTTTAAAAAAATAAATATTTATACGTGTAATAAATTAAAAATTTATTTACACGTGACTATTATAAACAGAAAAAAACATTTGGAATTAGAATTAAATAATTATGTACAAAAAGCAGGAACTTATTAAAAATTACGTCATAAAAACTATAATTACACGTGAATTTTAAGAGAGAAAGGAATTTGTAAAATAATAAATTTATTAACATGCGTTAGAAGTTTTAAATAGGACAACTTACGTTATATTTACGTCACATTACAGTTATTACATAAAATGAACACAAAATAATATTGCAAAACGGTTTAAATTTACAAATTGCGCTAGACATTTATTTGATATTTTGAGAGGATACTTTTCAACTATTTTTCTTAGGAAAGCGCAAATAATATTTTATTTCTAACACAAGTATTTTCACGTGAATATTAAAAAGAGAAAGAATAGTTTGGTCAAAATTGCGTCAGATTAAAAACGATTAATTTAAAATGTCTCATTTAAAAGAACTTTCTTTTCGCTTTTTAAAAAATACCGGGAGACAAAGATTCTGTTTACTTAATTCCTTTTATATTAGCTTATTTTGAAATGTTGTTACACGTGTCTACGTCATCAAGTTATTTTTATTTCGACGTTTTATTTGTATTTTTATTAATGTGGTACTAATTTATTTGTTCTTTCGTTATTTAAAATAAAAATTATGTCAATTTGTATAATTTGGCGAGTAGTTTGGCGATTTATATAATTTGGCGAAATTAGTCGACGGGATAAACAAGTAGTACCGCAGCGGATTTGGCGTTAAAATTTCCCCAATCAAAGAGAAATGTATAGAAATCTGTTTATAGGGAGATCGCCACTGTTTTTTAAATTATAATGCAATCTTTCGAAATCTTTTTAAAGTCGATGACATTAGCGTGCATTTAGAATCCGCGGTGTCTGGACGGGGGTTGGCGAGCGTAGCTCGTAGGGGGCCGAGCCCCCTAGTCTATATATATAAAAGCCGTTCTCTGTGTGTATGTCCTTTATACAAATCTTTAATTTTTGACCGATTTGCACGAAACTTGATGTACATACGTTTTAGAACGTGGAATAGATCACTGGCTACTTTAAAAAATTATCAGACCACTATTTATCCCTTTTTTCTACCACTTCCATAATTTAACATTATAGAAATATCTCTTTTTAAATCTTTTTTTATTCAAACGTTTCTTTCCTGTTGCCAAACCCTAAAAAATGACACAATAATGTGAAAAAAATAAGGATAACGCGTGTATTTTGTTTCTATTTGCCAATAAAAATTCAGACTTTCTTGCTATATTTTTGCGTGTTTGATATTGACGTCATTCTAAACAGAAAATTTACATTTTTTTGTATATAAAATAAAAAAATTAACTATAAGAGCGGGAAAATACCTTAGCACCTCAATTTGAATGTTTTTTTTTTTTTTAATTAAAACATCTATTTTAATACAAACAGTCAAATTTCATGAAAACAATTTAAGAAAAAGAAAAAAAAAGGGCTAGATATGACGTCACATTCTATCAAATCTTTTCAACGCGTAATCAAACTCATTATAAACATATGGCTCCTATATTTTGCTTACTACTTCCATTGTATACAACAGCCATATCTTATAGCTATACGTTATCGCTAAGTGTTATATTGGTTTAGATTCAGTGCTAACATTTTCTGTGATTTATAGCAAAAAGAGAGCGGTAATTTACATTTCAAAAAAATTCTTGACAGATGTCTTGATCTAAAATGTATGGAAAATGACATCATTTCATCTAATTATTGTAGATTTAATTTCAATAAAATTTCAAATTTTCCAAATAAAATTTTAGTAACTACTACCTCATTTAGATGTATTTTTTTGCATTTTTTCCCGTATTGTGGGAGATATTGTATATTTCTGTTATGCGCGCCAAAGAAAACATGTATTTTAATTTTAAAAGTTAAAAAAATTACCACAATGTGTCAAAAGAACATCCTTTTCTGAATTTAAATTTCGCGAGTTCCAAAATTAAAACTAAAAATGTGAGTTTTTTCATAAACGTCAAGTTAAGGCTGTTCTCAAATCCAAAGGAGCTATTTTCTGACATATTTTTTAAATAATTTTTGTTCGGAAACGCATGAAATTGGCAGGAGTTCTTATTTAAAAGCTATGTAATCGAAGGATAGTTTCCATATTTTGGTAAAGGTATAATATTTTTCAGTTGGTGTTTTGAGCTGAATTTCGGACGCAACAGTGCAATAAAGGAGAAAAACCGGCCGTCATGCAACCACAAATGCTCATAACTCGATAAGTAATTTATTTATGAAAAAAGGGAAAACTCATTTCAATTCCAAATCGCTTTAATCGTAGTCAGGCCTACAAATTTTAAGCCTTCACGTTTAATGAGTCAGAAAATGTGTCAGAAAGTTTCGCGTTGTTGAGCAGAGAACTGGAGAAGCACCTTAAGCATTATTGCAGGTTAGTATTTTGTAATCAAGTTGCATGCCAGATAGCCGCTTAAAACATAAGTCATTCTGTATTGTTTTAAACAAAGGTGCATGCCATAATAGGTGTCAGGCATACTCATTAAAATAAGACTACCCTAGCGCACAGCCCCATTACTGAAGATAAACCCGTCAATATACTTAGAGATAAAAACAATTCTGCCTTTTTCATTCAGCTAATAAGACTAATCCTCCATAATTGGGTTCACATGATTATATAACTTTCCCCTATAATTCTATGACTAAGCAACGGAAAACAATATGTTACGCACTAAAATCTTCTCTAAAAAACTAATAGTGCAAGTCGCATGGAAATCCATTCTGAAGAATTCAAGTCATATGTAGCCGGAACGAAATTCCCATTTGAATTTTATATACTTATCAGGTTATTTTGAGTAGTTTGATTTGATATCTGTTAAATTCGTGTTTTATTTTATTTTATTTTTGGCGTTTTAATTTCGTTTGCCAATTTAGTTATTGAATATTACGCGAAAGCAAACAAATTCTGAATTATTTACAATGTTTTTGAACAATTGAGTTAACAGGGTTCGTACGGGTACCGTTATTTTCAAGGCCCAATATCAGAATTTTTTTTGTATAAAAAATAAATGTAGTTTAAACGTACGAAATTTCGCCTTATTTCAGGAGAGATTTTCCATAAGAAAATACTGGTACCGAAGAATTTCTTAGTCATGAAATTCAAGCACCCGTACGAACCCTGAGTTAATCTTTTGTATTTGGGTTGCAAGTATATTTAAAAAATATGCATGCTTAAAAATTATTTTAAAACCCACAAAAAATTTGTAAATTGAGATAAACATTACAAACAAATATTACTGAAAGTACTTTTGTTTTCTATAATACGTTGGAATAATCGAATGTACAATGTTTAGACGTTAAACTGCAGAAAAAGGGAAATTTATTGTTGTGTTAGGTTGTTGCCACCGAAAATATGATACCAGCGTTACTCATAGACATGTCTTTTCTTTATGCTATTGCATTAAGTGTAAACAGGTTCATCTTTCGTAATCGGGTTGCACTCAATTTTAAAAATATCCATGCTTAAAAATTACTTTAAAATCCATTAAAATCAGAAAATTGAGGCACAATTTTCAAACAAATTTCATTTGAGAAAACATTTTTCTATTCGACATTGTAAAAAATGAAATTGTGTGATGTTTAAAAGTTAGAAAAATTGCAGTAAAGGCGCATTTTATGGGTTACAATTTATGGGGCACAATTTATGGACACCGACATAGTGTTTTTACTTTATAATGTAGATAATACCATACAAACGAGAATTTCACTAAGTGCTGCGCGCTTTGGAGGAATTTCTTTTTTTCGTATTGTCAGGAAAATCACATATTTTTCTCTTATACCCACCAAAGAAAACGTGCATTCTGTTATTAAAGCTCAGGAATTTTACTATGGTTGCAAGACAATAACGCCATGTTTTTTTAATTGTCTTTATAACGATTTGTGGATGGGAATTCACAAATTTCAGTTATTGTGATTGCCGTATTATTTCGTTTTAATTTATTTTACCTGGAATGCTTCTTATAATTGACACGGGCGAAGCCGGGTAGTTCTGCTAGTAATTTTGATAAAGTATAAACTGCGGAGGGCTGGAATTTAACTGTTGTTTGCGAACGGGTATTAGGTTTGATATACAGATCACTTGTTCTGAAATGTACTTGCTCTGCACTAGAATTAATTTCCAGTTCTGCATTATGACTTGGTGAACATGTTGTATCTTGCAGGAATTTCTCTTTGCTGCCCATCATATCCAAATGTTACGAATGATATTTTCCGAGGAACAGGAAGTTTTGTTTGGATGAGTGGATTATTAATTGGAACAATTTCGCATGCACGAAATTGTTGATTATAATGCTTTTCTAAGACATAAGCATCGTCCAATTGAAATAAATAGTGGACTTCTCCCTGACGTTCAATCACAGTTCCACATTTCCATAAATTAAATTTGTGCAGCTTCTGCATTGTACTCGTGAACCTGCCCAAAAAGACTTATCGAAATATGGTTGAGGATTTTTTTTTTGTTAAATATCTTTCATTTTAGGTTTAAAGAGATCTAATTTCTTTCTGAGATTTCTTCCCAATATTAATCCATTTTCCTATATGAAAGTGGAATCTCCCTGCAGTGAAGTAGTAATTCACATAATTAATTCCTAATGTGTGCCCAGCTGGAATAGCATATGCTTCAGTTTTTTTTTTAAGGTCTGGCAGTATCTCTGTGCTTGACCGTTTGCCGCTGGATGGCTAGAAGCTATTAATCTTTAATAAATACCATTTCGATAATAAAAATATGTAAATTCTTTTAATTTAAAAATTGAGGTATTATCAATTACTAAAGTTTTAGGCAGTCCATATCGACTAAACATTTCTCTGAGATAATGAATAGTTGATGTAGTATTTAGATGTTTCTTCATAGGATAAATCTCAGGCCACTTAGATTTAGCAACCATCACCAATAGAAAAAAATGTCCCATTAGCGTAATCTTATGCGACAGTGGCCAGTGACTTAGAGGCGTATCCCAGTTATGTATATGGGCATCTTGTGGATTTTTCTTAGTACCACAACTTTCTTTGCAATTCATGACCAAATTATCTCCGTCGTCTGGCATGTGACTGAATATTTATTTTCTTTATTTAATTATTTATTTTGAAAGAATCGGCTTCACCCGCATCTTTTTTTTATGTGCAAGACATTTTAATAAAACAACCATATCTCCTAAATTGTACAAAACGTTTTTATATAAATTGTAATTCCACGTTCCAAAATAATTATAAGTTTAAAATTTTTAATTAAAAAATGTGAATTTTTAAATCTCCAATACAGTCCTAAAATGAAACTGTTACGTCGAGAAGTATATCGCGGATATTTTATGGCAATAGGTGAAAAAAGAAAAGAAATGAGAAAATTGATGCCATTAAACTTGACGGCACTCTATCTTCTGAATAAATGGAAATCTAAATTGCATCTTTGTTCAACTCCTCACTACTTCGTAACTAAGAAAAAAAAAAAAAATGATAACCTCTTGATCTATCAGAAAAGCAACTTTCTCTCTGATAGTATATCTCCACAGTCTTTCATTGTTTTTTCCCCTGTTTTGTGATTGTATGATCTAGTTCGTCATAACCCATTAGTTCTAATTAATAGATGAAATCCATTATCAGAGGTTCATTAAAATACATTTTTAACAAGCAAAAACTAAATTTAAAAAATCAAAAAACTCGACAGCGTAAAAAGCGAACTAATTAATTATTTCTCATCAATGTGAAACTATTTTTTATATTACTTACCTATTTTTTTATTGACTTGTATTGATGACTTTTAAGTTGTGTTTAATTGTTAGTTCCTATCTATTAACACTGTTTTGATGGGGCCTATAGATATCTATGAAGGTTAAAGTTGCAGTAAAGCTAGAGATCCTACCTACACAACTTCCAGGTTGCGTAATATTTAAACGGAACTTCTGAGTGTAAAATAGTCAATGAAACATCGTCTTCATTTTGAAAGATCTATCCAATGATATGCCACTCAATATGGTGCATAAATTTTTTTTTTGGTCTCTACCGCTATTTTTTATTGTACGGACGCCATTTTGAATTTATGGAAACAAAACCTAGCCTATAACCATCGGACGGTTAAGACAAATCTATAGAGACCTCATTCATTAAAAGCCATCCAGCCGTTGTGATGTTTCGAGGGTATAAAGAAATCCACATACTCAGATACGCGTGAAACACATAACCCTTCTTGGCAGTCGGGTAAAAATTGCACTCGTCTGACATCTACAGATATCTTAAATAATATTTAACATACATGAGTTTCTTTAGAACTTATGATAAGCACAGTGACATAATTAGACAGAATTTTGCATTATTTTGTGCAGGTTTTCCGATAAAAAAAAGGAAAATGATACAGATGACAGTATTCTACTTATTAAAGGCAAAATATCTAAACTACATTACTTTTTACTACTTTCTATCTCATAACTAACTAGTTTATGGTGCTAAAATAGTATAATGTTTTACCGACAGAACATGCTTTTGATCTGTGCGAACAAAAACTTTCACACTGACTGATATTTTTCCACAATTTCTATTTTGTTTTCATATATCTCTTTTACCATTGTCTGATTAACTTTATTAGGTTTTATAATAAAAAATAATGGTATAGATAACTTGACAGCATTTTATTCACTAAAGGAAATAAAATCCACTCCTTCCTATCTGAAAGGGGGAAAAAAAAAAAAGATAACTAAATGTTCCACCGGCAGAATAACCTTTTGATCTATGAGAACTGTCAACAAATCTGATTATCTTTACAGTTTATTATTGCCTTTTCTCTACATTTTGCGATTGTCTGATCCAGTTCGTAACAGCCAATTGTGTCTAATTAATAGATAAAACCCACTCTCAGCAGTTCATTGATCGCCGCGTGAAATCTACAAGCAAATTACGTTGTTTTATTCATTTATAGTTTGGGAAGCATGTGAGTGAGTAGGCCGTTTCGTACCTCCATTTAAGGAGAAATACACCTAGCGGAGGTTGGCCTATTTTATGGCTACAGGTCAAACGATGTAGGCAATGACTAAGAACAGCTGGAAAGATTCTCAGAAAGTTTGTATTTAGTTGATTATTTGTTTCTTGAAAAAGTAAATGGAACAAAAAAGATTTACATTCGGGAGGAGTTGAAGAACGTTGGATAAAAGAAACTCGCTTTAGCAACCGGATTCATTATTCGTTATTGGTTTATGGAAAAATTACATCTTCTGTGGAAAAGCTACCAGCTCAGGAGTATATGAAATACCATTTATTAAAACAGATGGATGAAAGAATTACTATATTCGAATGACTAGCAGGAAATTTAAGTATAGAAAAAACGAGCATGTGTCTGATATTAAACATAATAGAAAAACCACAGCCCTAGCAATATTATATCAAGAAGAAACCATCCAAATAAATTTCAATGAAAGTAAAATAATTTTTCCCTCCACTCTATACTATCGATCCATTGCAAGAGAAACTATAAAGATTGTAGCACGCAAAAATTCAATACGTAACGAGGTAGAATCATTTAACTTATCGAAATTATGGTTCGAGCTACTCAATGGTTACGAAAATAAAAATAAGCATCCAAAAAAAAAAAAAAATAAATAAATAAATAACATCATAATACGAAAGGGTACGTGAAAAATTGAATAATGGCGTTTCACAGACCGTGCAATTTTAGGATATTTTTATTTATTTGTTTTGAAAATGACTCGGGTAGAATCGAAACATATAAACAGTCGAATAAATTTAACACCTATTTTTACTGTTTTTAAGGTTTATAGCAATTACAATTAGTATAATCTACCAGCTTCCATTCAATGGAAGAAAAAAATGAAAGCAGAAGACTGCGAATTGTTCGGTAATTAATTCTATCGTAACTAATTAAGGTGGATATCAAGATAATTTTTAGAAAAAAAAAATAAAACCTCCTTTAAGGATAATTTCTTATTTTATTCACACATCAGTGGACGTATTTTAGTGGTGTTGGTTTGACAAAACAAAAAGCTTCTGTGGAAACTCTTTATTGTTATTCCTACTAAATTTAGATCCCAATTGCTTATTTTGATGCACAGTTGGCAATCATGTGTTAGTTCTTTTCTATGTATCCTTCGAAAAAGCTGTACACAAAACGGCCATTGTTACAAAATAGCACTGTGTATAGCCTTAACAATATATTCAAATTTCGTGACGATCGTCCAATTTGTACGAAAGTTAAATAAAATAATATGATAATAACAATTAATTTTAAAAAATCAAAAAACCCGACTGCGTAAAAAGCGAACTTACTAATTATTTCTTATCAATGTAAAACTATTTTTTATATTATTTACCCTTTTTTTTTTTACTTCTATTGATGACTTTTAAGTTGTGTTTAATTGTTAGTTCCTATCTATAAACACTGTTTTGATGAGGCCTATATATGTATATGATGGTTAGAGTTGCTGAAAAGCTAGAGATCCTACCTACACAACTTTCAGGTTGTGTAATATTTTAACGGAGCTTCTGACTGTAAAATAGTCAATGAAGCATCGTATTCATTTTGAAAGACCTATCCAATGATATGCCACTCAATAGGGTGCGTAAAAATGTTTTCGTCTCTACCGCCATTTTGTATTTTCGGGCGCCATTTTGAACTTATAAAAAAAAACCTAGTCTATAACCATCGGGCCGTTAAGACGAATCGATAGAGACCTCATTCATTAAAATCCATCCAGCCGTTGGGATGTTTCGAGGGTATAAAGAAATATACATACACAGATAACCTTTCTTTTCAATTGGGCAAAAAAGACTAAGTCAGGCAGATAAACCTATCATTTTTGGATCGTGATGAAATTGAATCGAGACCAACACCAGAACGAGTTCTTTCCAAAATAAATAAATAATTAAGTAAAAAAGAAAATGCTAAAATTGGACCCCTCGTTCAAATCTTATGTTTTGACTTATATATATATAAAAATCAAACAAATTGCATAATTTCTTTTGTTGGAAGTTGGTCAAAAATAATTTATTCCGCAACCAGACGAATACATGAGTAGAAATTTAAATAAGGGAAATTAAAGGACATCTTATATGCTGTAGTTTGTGTATTATAAGCGTTTGTGCTTTATTAATTTGTGTATTATTATGTATTATAACTTACGGTATTATTAAATATTTAAAAATAAAATTTTCAATGAGAGAAAAGTGCACATTACACAACCTTTAATTTTATGATACTCATATCATAAAGCAAAAACATGTCCGTGAGTAATTCTGACGTCATTTTGACGTCAATATTTATATTTTCGTGAATATACCTATTATTCTTACTAAAATGTACAAAATTTGCATATAGAAAAAAAAAAAAAAAAGAAAGAAAGAAAGAAAAAAAAAAACACTTGTAAAAGTTACAGATAAATCCCATTTTTTAAATTGTGATACAGGGTTATCACAAATATGGTTTTTATTTTATTAAATCCGTTGTTTTTTCCCAAGTACTCTAAAGACTGTATTTTCACTGAAAAAATGTAAATATCAGAAACATTTTGAAAAAAAAAAATTGCTAGAAATTAAAAAAAAAAAAGTCTGAAATCTGAAGATTATTAACATTGTATATCAATTTGCACACTACTGTATGCTATAATCAATTTAAGGAAATCAGAGATAAATAGATGTGCTGCGAAATTAATTTTATAATTAACGGAGAAAAAAATCAATTAATGAAACCTCATTTAACGTAGAAAGTAATTTCTAATCATTTTTTAAACCTTATTCCGTTCAACTCGTATAGTAATGTTAATGCAATAACTTAAAAGTAAACTGAAACCAAAATGAAAAAAAAAAAAGATTACGACAAGAAACTTAATAGTAGTTTTAATCATGGTTAATAAAGAGTGCATATAACGATTGATTTCCACTCTCATTCAGCAATGCCGTGATTTTAATAATTCAGCAACTTAAATATTTCATACTTCCTAGTAATTTGTGCTTTCAAATTATAAAAAGTTGTGTTTGAAACTAAATCAGTACGGAAGTAAGAAAGTTTTACATGAATATGGAAAAAGGTCTGTTTCGTGCAAACTTCCGCTCCGTCCTTAATTATGTCTTTAACTGACTCCAGTACTTAAAATTTTATTTAAGAGATTACGGGCTTACCCTTTTTATATCGCAAATTTTCGTGCATGTGATGTGAAAATGACAAAATGTAACGATCGTTCATCTGTTAATTTAAAATATAGTCTGTTTTGCTACATCACTTTGAAGTTCAATGCAATAATCGGAATTTTATCATTTAAAAAGAGTTAGCAACTAAATTTTTATCTCCATTTTACTTTCTTCTATCTTCAATAAAAGAAAATATTCTAATCGAATTTTTTTTTTCGACTTCCGGTTTTCGACGGATTTACACGTTTGGAGTCAGAGTTCTCCCAAAACATATGTTTATACAAAATGTCTGTCTGTTTGTGCGTCGCTATTGTACCATCAAAAAATGTGTGAAGTTATGCATAGCATTGAACCAAATTTTGTGTGTATATTTTTGGCTATGGCCAGCAGGTCCTCCTTGAATTTCGAAATATTCCGCCGGAAGTGGGCGTTGTACTAGCAACTTTTGTGCCATTTTCTTTATTGAACTATCGAAAAGTGTTTAAAGTTATGATTACAATAGAACAAATTTTTTTGCGTGTGTTTTTGGATATGGCCAACACATCCTCCTTGAATTTTGAAATATTCCGCTGGAAGGGGGCGTTGTAATAGCGATTTTGGTGCCATTTTCATTATTGTATCATCGAAAAGTGTATCAAGTTATGCAAATAATAGATTCAAATTTGATATTTATGTTTTTGCCTATAGCAAGAAAGGCCTCCTTGAATTTAGAAATATTCCTCCTGAAGGGGGCGCTGTAATAGCGATTTTTGTGTGATTTTCTCGATTTTGCGTACTTCTATTATACATCGGCTGCTCGCGCATCGACGGGAATTTCGCATCCCGCTAAACCGGATATTCGCAGACAACTGATGTACAACAGAATAACGAAAAACTATTGATTTTAAAAAATGCCACGATCGAGATTAACTCGTTTTTACTCCGATTAATTGACTGAAGCAGAAATTTAAGGTGAAAATCAAAGTTGTCATAGTGTTATACTAATAATATTGAAGTATTAATATTTGTAACTACTTTTTGAAACATTAAGATGTATGAGATAGTAGAAAGTTTTGGGATTGGCACATCCAACGCTTTAATTTTTGTCGTGGTGATGATACTTGTCGTGATTTCATAGCTTTTATTTGCTTCATTGCAAAGAAGATCCAGAGTAAAATGTAAGAATTTAAGTAATTTTAATGTATTAAATTTACCAAGATTGGTTCCTATTTAATACTCAATGAAATTTAAGTAAGTAGTATTTGAGTTATACTTTTCGAAAGTTTTTTCAGTTTGTTTTCAGGAAATTTTCGACGAATTATATTTTTTGAGTATTTCATTTTCCCTAATAATTCCTGATTTCCTAACTGGGTACAGTCGGCCAAAAGAAAAGAGAACAATCTACATATATTTAAAACGCCAAATTGTCTCAGAGAAAAACGAGAATATTCGTTCGATTAGAAATCATAAATATAAATTGAAAGGACACATGATTTCGAATCAAATAGCTAATTTTCATTTTTTTACTAAGACAATTTTGTGTTTAAAATTTATGTAGTGCTCCTTCTTTTTAACACTTTCCAACATAGTTGAAAAGTATTTATGACTTCGGTTTGTCTATCTGTCTGCCCGCCTCTCCGAGCTCTAAGTCTCGTAAATATACTTAGATTGCCCGAAAATTTTTGTATGTTATTGACATTTACTATAGCATGACCCCTATTGAAAATGAAGTTTCTTGCAGGTATAGTTCATTTAAAGGGACAGTCAAAAGTATCCCGATACATTAGGGCCAATGGGAAAAAATCGTTTCAAATGCATTTTAACCCATTAAAGACTGACGTTGCGTTTTCGGAACATTATATTTGGAATTTTTAAAATGTTTTTGATACCACTAAAAAAGAAAAGTAAAATTTGTGTTATTTAATTAACACATTTCAGTAAATTCATAAAGTAAAAGTAAGTGTTTAACAAAAAGTGGTGTGAACTGAATAAAATTCCTGTAAAGCATGCTGGTCTTTAATGGGTTAATGATGTTACACCCTTTCAAACATAATGAAACCTATATGGATTTATGAAGTGCACTAATATGTGGTGCAAAGAATATTTATTATTCATTTACAGGTCCACACAAAATAATTCCGTTACATATTGGTATAGGCGGGAAATTGCTTGCGACGTATTTTAATTATGTTAAACTATTTCATATATAATAAAATTAATATACATTGCTAAGGTTTACTGCAAATTACTTTCTGTATAATATGAAGGGAAAAACATGGATTTGCCGGGAAACACAAAAGATTTCGATTCATATAGTGTATCCGATATACTGTATATTAGCAGTGATTGCAGGAAGTGCATTTTTAAATGTGAAATGCGTAAGTTTAACTAAATTTTTGCATACGATGTGGTGTGTATAAATGCTATACATCGTATACAGGGATACACAAAGATTCGTAAGGGTTACTGCGTATGAACAAATTGCTTAAAGATGGTTTTTAAATGAGTAATGCATTTTTATGCTAAACTACATTTAGTATACTACTAGATGTTTGTAGAACATAGTTAAAATGACATACAGAGCCACGCAAAGAATTGGATACATGGCCGTCTATGGATGATAATTTCTAGAAGTGTGATATCAGTAGTTAAATTAAATTTTGGCTAAACAGTAGTGTGTATATAAAGTTAGTATGTAAAATATAGGACTGTACAAAAGGAAAACTAAAATTTCGCATGCGTACATAGAATATATACCATCCCATAGATCAAATACAGTGGTGTAAAAAAGAATTGGAATATATATACGTTAATTGCTAAAATCAGTTTTTCAAATGTTTTATGCATTTTCCAAAATGTTTACTTAGGTTTCTTATTTGTCTTATTTACCTAAATAACGAGCTTTTGTAAAAGTATTTTGGAGGCGTTGGAAAATGTTTCATAACCTATGCTTAAAGTGTGATTTCACTTTCTTGTTTTTCTTCTTTAAACTGACTAGGAATTTATTAATTGCGACTTTCTTGCCTCTTACAAAAATATAAAACCGCGATTACGAGCGAAATTTTACTTCCATTTTTTAATTTTAGAAGAGCGAGAATTTTCTCGGAAAATATTTTGGCTTCTTTCAAAAAAATTAATCTATTTTAAGAATGGTTAGGTACAATTTAGTATGATACACCATTCAGTTAAAGCGTTTAATTTTGTGTGCTTCAAGCCATAATAATTCCTGGAGCTTTCATCTGTTTGATTGCAGGGAAGGTCAAATATATGAAATTTTAAGTGACTCTACGGCATTTTTTGGCTGCAGTATAATTAACCCTGAGTCTTCTAAAGGGCACATGGATTATTAATTGCGGTTTTCTGCTAATTAATGCTATTTTGTTCATTTTTATTTTATGACAAGGATGCGTGGTGATTTAAAAAAAAAAAAACACATGTATAATGCTTTAGAGATTCAAACAGATATAAAAGTAGCGAATTTATCTAAATTCTTTGCATAAAATGTTGTGCAACTTCATATTAAATGATGAAATAAATGAAGATGAGAAGGGGTTAAGCTTTATCAGTAATAATACTAATAAGTTAGATAAATGAAAGTATATATTACAAACCGACATATTCTTATTTTTTAAATTTTAACTCGTGATTTTACTTTCTTGTTTTTTTTTTTCTTAATTGTGACTTTTCTGCATCTTATAAAAATATAAAACCGCGACTACAAATGAGATTTTACTCCCATTTTTTAATTTTATAAGAGCAAGAATTTTCTTGGAAAATATTTTGGCTTCTTTCAAAAAACATTAATCTATTTTAAGAATGGTTAGGTACAATTTAGTATGATACACCATTCAGTTAAAGCGTAAATATAAAACCGCGACTACAAATGAGATTTTACTCCCATTTTTTAATTTTATAAGAGCAAGAATTTTCTTGGAAAATATTTTGGCTTCTTTCAAAAAACATTAATCTATTTTAAGAATGGTTAGGTACAATTTAGTATGATACACCATTCAGTTAAAGCGTTTAATTTTGTGTGCTTCAAGCTATAATGATTCCTTGAGCTTTCATCTGTTTGCTTGCAGGGAAGGTCAAAGATATAAAATTTTAAGTGACTCTACGGTATTTTTTGGCTACAGTATAATTAACCCTGAGTCTTCTAAAGGGCACATGGATTATTAATTGCGGTTTTCTGTTAATTAATACTATTTTATTCATTTTTAGGTGCGTTCGTAATTATATAAATACGTAGCACCTATAGTCGTCGTTCAGTCCGTCTGTCTGTCCGTCCGCATATAACAGAGCAAAAACTTCCCAACCGAATGGTCTGAAATTTTAAATATATAATTGTTGTAAAATTTTGTCGAGTCATTTCAAATTTTATGAAAATCGGATGTATAGTTTAATTACAGGGACAGTCAAAAGTTTTCCGTTACATTATGGCCAATGGGAAAAATTATTGCAAGAGCATTTTAATGATGTTACAGCATTCCAAATGGTCTGAAATTTTAGATATATAATTTTTGCCAAATGTTATCTAGTTGTTTTAAATTTTATGAAAATCGGATGTATAGTTTCATGACAGGGACAGTCAAAAGTTTTCCGTTACATTACGGCAAATGGGGAAAAAAATATTGCAAGTGTATTTTAATAATGTTACCGCATTCCGAATGGTCTGAAATTTTAAATATCTAACGGTTGCAACATTCAGTGGACTCATTTAAAATTTTATGAAAATCAGATGTATAGTTTAATTACAGGGACAGTCAACAGTTTTCCGTTACATTTACGGTCAAGGAGAAAAAATTGTTGCAAGTGCATTTTAATGATGTTACAGCCTTCCGAATGTTTGAAATTTTAAATATATAATTGTTGCCAAATTTTGTCAAGTCATTTCAAATTTTATGAAAATCGGATGTATAGTTTAATGACAGAGACAGTCAACAGTTTTCCGTTACTTACGGCCAAAGGGAAAATATTATTTCAAGTGCATTTTAATGATGTTACAGCCTTTCGAACAGAATGAAATTGATATGCACTTATGAAGTGCACTAAAATATACATTCAGTACTATGCGGTGCAAAAAATATTTATAAAATTAGTTATAGTACGAACGCACCTCATTTGCCACGTTTGACGAGCAATTTCCAACTTGTTATTTTATGACAAGGATGCGTGGTGATTTCAAAAAACACATGTACAATGCTTTAGAGATTCAAATAGATCTAAAAGCAGCGAATTTATTCAAATTCTTTGCATAAAATTTTGCGCTACTTCATATTAAATAATGAAAGAAATGAAGATGAGAAGGGGTTAAGTTTTATCAGTAATAATACTAATAAGTTAGATAAATGAAAGTATATAGTACCAACCGACATATTCTTATTTTTAATTTTTTTGCGCGATGTATATAATGTCGTTATTGAAAATGTTTGCCATTCTAAGAAAAGTATCTATGGGTTATTTATCTCTATAAGAATTTCAAAACATATTCTTTATATCATGTTTAATAATCTTAAACTTATTAAATGTTCTCAAAATAGCAATAAAGAAAATCAGGCTCATCTGAGCCTTTTTCAAGGTCAACGAAGTTGTGGACGAAAAATATGTGTAATAAAGTTGGGCTCTCTCATCATAATATATTAAAACACAAAGGTATTCTGTAAGTATAGATTTTTCGGACATATGCGGATGCGCCAAATCTCTTTTTCAGAGTTCTTCAATTTAGAGGAGAATAGTTCCTGGTGGCGGAGAGGTCTAAGGCACCAGTTTAAATCTCTGAATTTTTGTAGAGGACGCAGTTTCGAATCTAACGACCGGCAAAAGAACCTCCGTGATATTTTTGGCGATAATTTATTTCAATAATGACATATTTTATTAGGAGGAGAAGTTATATGATTTTTATTTTATTATTAGTATTATTTGAATGTTTTGTTATTAATAAAATTTAACACTGAACAATATTAAAAGAAATAATAATGATAATTTAATATTTAAAATATTTAAGCTAAAATCTTTTGCATATAATTATCAATTAAATAAATTTAGCTGATATGCAATTTTTGTTATATTTTCTGTTCATTATCAAGAATATAAAGATGCGTCTGTGTGTCATAAAGAAAAGTTTGTCTTTCTTCTACGTAAAAAATAAAATGGAAAGAAAGAAAAATATTCATATAAGAACTATAAAAGAAATTACCTTGATATCCATGGTTTAATATTTAAGAAATATATAAAAATGTAAAATAAAATTCAAGTAATAAAATATATGTTATACATTGTTAGCTGCATCAAGTTTCAAATTTAGGGTTTTAGAGAATGAGACTGGTAAAAATAAAATTCATGGCAGCTTTTAACGGTCGTAGTATGTGAAAATAAATGCTCTACCCAATATTTTTAGTTAAATTTCTGATAAAAAGCAAGCGAAATTGGTTGTAAATTATCAACTTAAAATTCTTAGTCTTCATTGAATAGGTTTGGCTGACAGCATCATATATCGTCTTAAAGAAATAGGAATCAATTATGCGATATAGAAATTTGTCACAATTTCAATGATTAATTAAAAACAACTAATTAAAAATTCAAGAATTTTTCTAATAAAACATTCAAGTTATTTACCGTCAAATCTTGATGGGTACTATCTAGAGTGAAGTATAATTTCAGACTTTTTGTTCATAAAGCGTTCCGTAACTTTGTCGCAAGTGATTGTACCGACTACCGAATGGTACAATTCAATTCAGATTTTCAAAATACATCGTAAACAATACTCCACTCGATCTGTTTAAAAAAATTGAGTTCCGCCTCCCTGAGTTAAAATGCCCTCTTTTGCTCCCCAAACCATAGTAAAACAACCTTATTTTTTGGGAAGTCATCAAATCTTCATTACTAGTGCCAAAACGAAGTTCTTCCTAAATTTTGGTTAATGGCCATCAGTTGTCTCAGAAAAACCATATTTTACCTGTACTATCTACCATCTTTTAAAAATTTTCCAGATATTTTCCGATCCCCCTTAGAATAGGTGTCTGATGTAGATCGAAATACTGATAGTCAAACACAATTCATTAACAGGCTTCGGAGCTTAGTAGATTTGCAAAGTTAAAAACGTAGCTTGAAAATTAGCGCTAGAATTTAAGTTTTATTTAATTGTATTTTCTAATGTTTTTCTAATAAATTGTTGGGGAGGGGAGGAGACTTATTTGCCGCTATTTCGATAGCTATCGAAGACATTTGGTCTTGTTAGGAGGAAACACCTTTACAAATACATTTTTGGGTGTTCTGTTATACGGAAAAATAAAACTTGTTATTTCATTTTCCAAGTAAAATGACATAAGATTATTTTTATATTAAATTCAAGATACATTAAAAATAAAACTAGAAATTGTTTTCTTCGTTCTCGTATGGTAAAAGAGAAACTTGCATGTTATATGGACCACCATTTGCGCATTTATTGCAAACAACTAAAAACATCATTAGAGCCACATTATATTACAATTTTTAATGGAACACTTAATTTGCGAACTTCATTGCGATACCATTTGATTATGTTTAAGAATGTCTATTTTTTTCAAACAATCTAAATTATGTAGTCTCTTTTTTTTAGATTTTTTTTTCTCCAATAGGTTTTGTAAACCAAGTTTGAGAATGTGGAAACGACAAAAAAAAAAGTAAAGACAAAATTTACATTATTAGCAAAATTTGAGAAGATAAATTTGTTTTCAACTAGATAATTAAATGAAAAAAAAAAAAATATATATATATACGTCAGATTTTTATACTGATTGCTGAAAAAATCTGGATTATACCGCATGGAGCTATTTGATCACTCAGATAAAGTATCAATGTGCTTTTGGTCGATCTTATCACCAAGTAATTTAACCGCACTTATTAAACTTAGAAAAGTCGAAGATTCGTAGTCAAGTTTTCTGATTATATTATAATCTCTTTCGACATCCTAATCTTCCTGTTCAAGCTTTTTCTACTTAAACCGCCATAATATAAAAGAAATATAAATTTCTTGCAAGGAAAAAGGGAATTTATCGCCATAATTATATATTTAACTTATTAGATATAAAAAAAATATTCGTAATTTTTTGCAAAAATTAATCTAAATAAGTTTATTATAAGTGACTTTGTTACATCAAAGTTTTACAATAACGCAATCTTTCAGAAAAATAAATCTTATAATATACTAACGTAGAATCGGCTTCGTAATAAATTATTTTCTGTGATGCACAAAAAGTTATTGGCAGATAGTTACTCTCAATTATTCAAGAGCATTTTTTAATCAATTAAATAAAGATGCACTCAAATTTTGACTTTTTTTTTTTTTTTTTTTACTTGCTGAATTGAAGTTTCTTTTTTTTTTTTATATCATAAAACTATGCTTAATATTGCACAAAATCTATTTAATCAAGGTATTAAAGGTTTTTAATAATCAAGCAGAGATTTAAAAAAAAAGAGTTTAGATAGAGTTTAGTTTGGATTTATTTTTTGATGGTTTTTATGCATACCATACATTTATTTGTGAATTCGAAATCAAGAAACTTAGTCATAATTCCCATTATGGAAATATATTACTAATATCATAGCGTCCTTTTTACATTATATATTTGAAAAAAATTTCATCAAATTTCAGTAATATAACTTTAACATTTTCTTAATCACAATTCAAATCTGATTCAAGAAAGAATACAACTTTTCAACTGATATGTGAAGTCTTAAGTATTTTTATGCATGTTCGGGCAAAAATGGATGAATTCTAATATACTCCAATTATTTGAAACGTCAAAGGGATAAATGATGATAGTTCACTTTTTGCGAAATCATCAACCTTGGTTCGAGGCAAAAATGAAGGCGATTCTTTGAAAAGCACTGTTGAAGGGTGAGGATGATGAATGTGCTTCCCAAAACTCAGCTGAAAATAGGGGTAACAGGGGAAATAATGACGAAAGTCGACGCGCGTAAAAAAAGGACGATGAATTAAGTAATAACTATATGTGATTAACATCCCCCCCCCCTAAAAAAAACAAGAAAAAACAACCCATAAATTATTTTCGTTATACCCTACAACATAATTAGACATGTAAATCCCATGCAGGCTCTTTGATAAATTTTTCATAAGGATTGTTTCCTAAAAATCCGCACAAATTTTTCTGTTATGCAAAATAGCAAAAGAATACGTATCAGGCAAAATCTGCGCGGGAAGTGTTACATTATTGTATATTAGAGCACGTCCGTTAGCCGACAGTTCATTAAATGTGTGTTCCGAAAATGGAGTCGAAAGAGGAGTGTCTGCGTACGCGTGTGTACAAGCTTTACAAAAGCAATATTATTCATGGGAACAAGTTCATCGTGAACTATTTTTTGACAAAAATATCTCCAAATGAACTATATACGATGTTCTACAACATTACTAGAAGGGATTCACGGCCAAAAGACAACCCGGGTCGTGTAGAAAGATCCAAAATCTTACAAAGTAAAAGTTACAACAGCTGAAACAACTGTTTGACAAAAACGACCGAGTATTAATCCATTCCTGGCTGCCAAATTCAGTTTTCACCCGGCCACCTACATAAGGCAATCACCAAGATGCTTAACATCAAATATCACGAGAAAAGGATCATACCAAAACGAATAGAAAAGCAAATGGTTGCCGCGAAAACGAACTGTGGTCGCTTGTTCAAGAAATTATCTGATCGAGAATTTATCTTGGATGACGAGTCATATTTTACATTAGCTCACTCCACTTTTAACGGTAATGGTAGCTACTACATATCTGCCGTCTCCACGACACAACCTGTCATCAAATTCACTATAAAGCGAAATTCGAAGACAAGATCCTCGTTTGGATTGCAATGAGTCCGAAAGGCTTGAGTCGTCCTGTTCATTCGAAAGTCTGTGTTCGCTGTCAAGGGGCAACAACAACTGAATAAGTGCACTCGCCATCATTTCATCCATTATATCGGTAGGAATTACAACAACAGAGGTGATTACGTCTTCTGGCCAGACTTGACCAGCAGTTATTATTTCAAAATCGTTTTCAACCACTTTCGCTAGCAAAACATCACTTTCATTGAGAAGTACGACAACCCGGCTAACGTTCCCAAAATTCAACCAATTGAGCAGTTCTGGGCATAGCTTAAGTCGAAAGTGTATGCTAAAGTCTCAAAAGCAGATAACATGCAGAAATTGATATATTGAAACAAGTATTGTATCAAAATTATGGATCTAAATTTTGTACAACGTCTAGCAAGTACCAGCAAAAGTAAAATCGATAATGTGCGACGAAACGGTTTAATTAAAACCCGGTAACGATTTTATGGAGTGATACGGTTATTAAAGTTACCTTACAGTGCCCATTTGTGCTCTTTGTCTCGTTGTTTTATAGATTTCCAGACAAAATAAGTTTGTCCGGATTTCTAGGAAACAGTCCTTAATAATACTTAACGCCTGATCAAGGGTCTATAAATGCTTAATTGTGACGTACAAATGAGTCTCTCCTTTTCCTTTGTTTTTTTACTTGAATTTTAAAGAACAATGCATTTTTTTCTTGTGAGAATTCTTTACAATACTTTGTATGTTAATTTCAAAAAGGATTGGTGTATTTAATGTTTGTGTTTTCATTTATTCAAAAAAAAAAAAAAAAAAAAAAAAAGCGTACGGAAAATAATTATAAAGCTATCTTCTAATACATTAAAATAAATTTGGTAAAATTATGTTGTGAAAAATATTTATGTAGAGTTTTGGTTGAACATACTTCAATGACTATATTTCTAATATTTTTATTATTCAAAGAGTTAAGAAAAAACATCTGTACCCATTTTGAATGATTGAAACCAGAGTAATATTTTATGATATCTTGATCATAAATATTTTTTTTTATAAATCGTATTTCTATCTGACATATGATATTCAGAAATTTAAACAAAAGCACGTGTTTCAACCTTGACCGTGGTCTCATCACTGATAAAACAGTTTATATTAAGGGTATACATATTAGGAAAATGATTATTTTGTTTTGAATTATTATCGACTTTTTCATCGATGAGGATTAATCTTGTAGATAAAAATCTTGCCTGCATGACCAAAACTAAAATATTTAATCGTATAACTTGCTTTGAGTATTCGAAGTATTTAAAAAAAAAAATCTCTAAAACTAGTTCAAGACTCTTCATAGCAATTAATGATAAAATTAAAACAAACAAATAAATTTAATAAATAATTAAAAATCACGTGTCAAGCATAGATTATGAAACAGTACGAAAACATAATGTATTCACATGTAAGCATGTATTCGGATGAATTCGAATCTTTCTTGGAGCTTCGTATAGTGAGCTATGTATATAAGTGCTAAATAGACCCATAAGCCATAACATACTAAAATTTTGTCCAGATTGAAAACTTGTAACCTACAACATTATTAAAATGAACTTTAAAACAATAACTGCTCATAGATGGTAACGTGTTCGAATTATTTTGTATGGACCTATAAAATAACTGACATATAGAATATTTTCTGTTTAGAGAAAGTTCTATTGGATGTTATTAATGTATATTATAATTTAATGTATAATAATGTATATTATTATTTTGTTATAATACTTACAAAAGTTTGAGCATGGACGGATGGATAGACAAACAAATTAAATCTTAAGCACTTTTAAGAAGAAACGTTGGATATCGCTTTATATCTCAAAGTGCAGATATCTCAGTATTTGCCAATATTTCGCTCATATTTCCAACATAGGTTTGTTTTGCTGTCAATATTGAATTAAAAACCTTTAGTCCAGATCATCAAAAATTCATCCGAGTTCCTATCTAATTTTAACTGTTGTAGCTTTCAGCTGAGTTTAAATGGAAGTTAAACAGAAGTTGAAAAGGATCTGCTGAATGTTAAATAAATTGCGTGAAGGCAACCATTTACCACACTGAGAGTTGTAACTTGAAAGTAAAAAGAAAAAATAGATTAAGTCAAACAGTTTCATATGTGTAATGATTTTCAGTCACGATTTTTTACTCTACTTTTGAAGATAGATACACGCTTTAGTCTGAGATTTAGATATAATAATAAAAAGATGTATTTACTCCAAAATTCTTAAATTGAGGGTTCGTATAGAAAATTTTTATTTAGAAAATGATTTTTCACGATGCCGCTTATTGAAATCAACGGTTTATCTCCTTTTCTTTGTGGCGATACTCGTAAGAAACTGAAATAATAAATAATATGAACGAACTGCTTTGAAACACCTTATTTAGTCATTTAATATCAACAAGCTACCAACCTGTTATATAATTATTTTTCTCTTAATGATAGATTGCATGTTAAAGTGTTCTATTATTTTGTCTGAAAGTGGAGCACCATGTTTTGAATGACATCTAATTTGTACTGTTTTCTTTGCATTTAAATAAATAAATAAAATAAAACTAAAAAACTACTCCGTGAATTGAAATTACTTAGTTCAAGTTAGAATTTGAAATTATTTTCAATTAAGAATGGTTATAATAATGAAAAAATGTATCTATTTCGGCATATTATAATTTTAAAGAATTCTTTTTGACGGATTTCGAATATCGATGCTGTAATTTTATTTATTTGAAATTTGCCTGTAATATTTCAATTGAATTTTAAGTGTATGCGAAAATACAAAATAAAATAAAATAAAATAAAATAAAATGATATAATACAAAAATAAATAATAAAAAAAAGAAAAAAAAGAATTGATAGGAAAAGAAATACTAAATAAATAAAAATACAAGCTAATAAAAAAACTTGCAATTATTTAGTTCAAGCTGACGTTAAAATGAAGAATGTATTTACCTATTATGAATGCATCTAGTAACACAATTCAATATGTTATTTCTTTAAAATATTTCTATATTATTCGATTATGCGGAGTTTCTATGTTGTGTTATTTATCTATTTGTATTTTATTCCTAATTCTTAGACTGTCTTTTGAATTTTAGATCTGAAACCATAACTTAAAAACGTTTACCTTAAAATTAACAGGGTAAAGAAACGTTTTTAATTACAATGGCAACCGTATATGAAAAAGAATTATTCTATTTAAAAAAGTGTAGATGATAAATTAATAAACTCCCTTTTTCTTCTTAAAATTCGTCTGTCTGAATTACAGTCTGGATGAACGTTATGAGACTTTTAAGTGTGATCATTATTCTGTAACGGAGCATCAATGAAACGCCTTGTTCTCACTACTTTTAAGTGTCAGAATTTCTTCATTTTTCGCATGAATGAAGAGTGAAGGAGTTCAAGTGACAATATTTATGATTTTTTTTCTGACAAAAATTCCATTTATTATAAGTAAAAAGCTAAACATGTCAGTTTTGTTTCCTAAGCATTTTTTACAATTAACACTATACAGGCCGCTGACCTGTTTATGCGTCATTTATAAAACTATCTTTAAGAGCCGTTGACGCAATTATACGTCATTTATTATTACAATTTTATAAGCCATTTAAAATATATTACCGTGATATTGTATCAAGAAAGTTGATAGCGAAACATGTTTCTCTACTATATATATTCAAATTTATTGATTTGTTTTGCGTACATATATAAAACTCACCAATTTAGAGCGATTACTCCAAAAGTTATAGCGATTTTAAACAAGTTGGAAATTGCTCGTCAAACGTGGCAACGAGGTGCCTTCGTACTATAACTAGTTTTATAATAATTTTTTGCACCGCATATTGTACTGAATGTGTACTTTAGTTCACTTCATAAGTGCATATCAATTTCATTCTCTTCGAAAGGCTGTAACATCATTAAAATGCACTTAAAATATTTTTTCCCATTGACCTTAATGTAACTGAAAACTTTTAACTGTCCCTGTAATTAAACTATACATCTGATTTTCATAAAATTTGAAATGAGTCAACAAATTGTTGCAAAAATTATATGTTTAAAATTTTAGACGTTTCATACGGCTGTAACATCATTAAAATTCACTTGAAATATTTTTTTACCATTAGCCGTAATGTAAAGGAAATATTTTGACTGTCCGTGTAATTAAACTATACATCCGATTTTCATAAATTTGAAATGAGCCAACAAAATGTTGCCACAATTATATATTTAAAATTTCAGACCATTCGGAAGGCTGTAACATCATGAAAATGCACTTGCAATAATTTTTTCCCATTGGCCGTAATGTAACGGAAAAATTTGAATGTCCCTGTAATTAAACTATACATCCGATTTTCATGAAATTTTAAATGACTCGACAAAATTTTACAATAATTATATATTTAAAATTTCAGACCATTCTGTTGGGTAGTTTTTGCTCTGTTATATGCAGGATAGTCCAAGAGCTGTTAAACATTTTAGGGAAGGTATTTGAGGCACCCTGAAAATTTGTGCAACACTTCTTTTGTAATGCCTGAATACAAAATCGAATGTCTGGCTGAAGGATCGTGGCCCCAAACCTGTGCCAGACAAAAAATGGCACTTGACACGTGTGTGGCACAGTTTTTGTGCCGACTAAAGTGTCTGTCATTTTCAAAATATTTTTTTCTAAGCATAAATATTATTGTGCCTCAATCTCAGCGTGCCTCAAATACCTTTTTTGGGTAGTCAAAAAATGGCACTTGACACGTGTCTGGCACAGTTTTTGGGCCGACTAAAGTGTCTGTCATTTTCAAAATATTTTTTTCTAAGTATAAATATTATTCTGTTTCAATCTCAGCGTGCCTCAAATACTTTTTTGGGTAGTGTCAAAAAATGGCACTTGACACGTGTCTGGCACAGGTTTTGGGCCACGATCCTTCAGCCAGACATTCGATTTTGTATTCAGGCATTACAAAAGAAGTGCTGCACAAATTTTCAGGGTGCCTCAAATACCTACTCAAAAATGTTCAACAGCTCTCCTACTAGGACGGACAGACGGACAGATAGACGGACGGCCTGAACGACTACTATAGGTGCTACGTATTTACATAATTACGAACGCACCTAAAAAGGGTTTAAAAATTACGATATTTGCATAAAAAACACCGGTCACTTGTGCATCAATATTCGCAGCATTTGCAGTTAATAGAAAAATTTTCCAACAAATTAAACGATATCTCTCAAAAAGGCAGAAAAAGTAATATGGTACTCTTGTAGTATTTTGCAGTCATATATTATTTTAATTATTCCTTTAAATTTCATTGATGTTATTAGTTTTGAGCTTATTAGTTTACCTCTTACGTATACAGGGTGTCCCCGAATTCATGGGCCAAAATGTAAGGAAAAGTAAAGTACACATAATGAAGCAATTTTGGTTTAGCAATGTGGGTTCGGAAATGAAAGGTTTTGGAGAAAAACAAGAAATTCGGAGGAAATGCAAACGAGCATTTTATTGGCATAAAAGCTAAAGTAAGTGTTGAAATGTGCCACTGGTAGCGTCTAGCAAGTGATTGGCGTACATTTTCGCAGATTCCAAGTGTTTCGCAAACATTTTCAGCAACGACTGAAATTCTTGCAATGAGGTTCTCCTCAGAATCAACTGGTGTCTCATAGATGAGGCATCTGGAACCTTCTAAAGGGTACGCCAATCACTTGCTGGACGCTGCCAGATATGTATTGATGTGGGTGGTGGCACATTTGAGCACTTGCTGTAATTGTCATGTCAATAACACACTTGTTTTCATTTTCTCCGCACTTCTTATTTTTCGTCGAAACTTTTCATTTCTGACCTCACATTGCAATACCAAAATTGCTTCTTTATGTATACTTTACCTTTCCTTACAGTTTGGCTCATGAATTCGGGGACACCCTGTATATAGTATATATATATTTGCGATAAGCATTTTCAAACGCAACCGAAAGAAGACTTATTGCTTATTTTTATCAAAGCCACCATGTGACTTTATAATGTAGTTACATTGTGAAAATCATGTGACTGTCATCTGTAGACTCAAATTAAAAGTCATCGTGAACACTGCATTGTGATAAGTTACCAAATAATGTCACATTAAATCACATGATGACTTTCAGGTGACAGAGAGACTACTGCGAAGTCACCATTGTGCTCTTTTGTGAAAAGTCACCATGTGACTATAATGTGAAATAATTTGGTGACTTATCATAATGCAACGTTCATGATGACTTTGAAATTAAGTCTAAAAATGACAGTCACATGAGAGTCACAATGTAACTACATTGTAAAGTCACCTGATGACTCGTCACAAAGCAGCAGTCACATTGATGTCTCAGTGGAGTCACATATAGTGATCATTTGAGACTCATAATGAGACGTGTGGAATTTCCTATTTTTTGTTTCACTGTAGGGACTGTGACACTTGTGACCATGTTTGACATGAATGAGATGCTATATGGACTAGCTGTGCTGTAGGGATAGTAATTATTTGAATTATATTATTTCCTTTTGAGTATTCGCTCACTTAAAAATTAGCATTTTGTGACTGGTCCTTAATTTTGGACACCAGTGTATTAAATTTGCCTTCAACATACTAAATATATGGTTCGTCCTTTCAAAATTTCGAAACATCGCGTAGACTTAAGAAGGCAGCTGATGATGCATATAACTGTTAGGCGTAATTTTTAGCACTGTTTCTGCATCCCTGTTGCTTAATTATGTTTAAAAACAAATATAAATTTTATATACAAAATACTTTTATTCTGATAAATTTAGACTTAAAAAAAAAAAAAAAAAATTTGCTATTTAATTTTTTCTTTTGCATATAGAGCCCCAGTCCTTCCAGAGAGTGGCAGACTCCAGGACCAGCTGACATTACGATCTCGTCTTCTTTTGGTAAGATGCATATATCTTTTAAATTTCATAAAATGTTTAAATTTATAAATGAAATTTCCACGTCAATATTATTCTGTATGCACGAATGTAACATTATTAAAAAATGCATTTAGAGCAGAGTTTTTCGACCTTTTTTATTTCATAGTATACCTAGGCCTATCTTTAAACTTCCGTGAGGATTAGTGATTAAAACCATACGAAGACAATATAGCTTTTTTACCCGACTGCCAAGAAGGGTTATGTGTTTCAAGCGTATCTGGGTATGTGGATTTCTTTATACCTTCGGAACATCCCAACGGCTGGATGGATTTTAATGAATGAGGTCTCTATCGATTCATCTTAACCGTCCGATGGTTATAGGCTATGTTTTGCTTCTATAAATTCAAAATGGCGGCTATAAAATACAAAATGGCGGTAGAGACGACAAAAACATTTTACGCACCATATTGACTGGCATATCATTGGATAGGTCTTTCAAAATGAAGACGATGTTTCATTGACTATTTTACAGTCAGAAGCTCCGTTTAAATATTACACAACCTGGAAGATGTGTAGGTAGGATGTCTAGCTTTACTGCAGCTCTGACCTTCCTAGACATCTATAGACCTCATCAAAACGGTGTTTGTAGATAGGAACTAACAATTAAACACAACTTAAAAGTCATCAATAGAAGTAAATAAAAAAAATAGGTATATAATATAAAAAATAGTTTCACATTGATGAGAAATAATTAATTAGTTCGCTTTTCACGCTTTAGGGTGTTTTGATTTTTATAATTTAATTTTTACTTGTTTAATTCATTCATTAACCTAAATAAAACGTTTTATAATTGCGATAAAAAGCAAAATACAGTATAATAACCGATTTAAGATTACTCAATTTAAAGGTTAACCTAGTTTAACGTTAAAGTCCATTTGGTCCGGATTCATCTTTGTTTATTTATATGTTATAGCATCCCCGTTTTAGCGTTATTTTCCCTCAATTTAACGATAACTTTTATGAATTATAAACATTTTTGCAATAATGTGTTTTGTCTTTATACTATCTATTGAAAGAGCAAAAAATCAGAATCGTTTTTATGGAATCATAATATTATGTTTAGGGGGTATTTGAAATGGTGGAAAATATACATATATGTAATGCTTTTTAAACGAATAAAAGAGTCATGCTACATGTATGTATTTATAAAAAATCGAAGCAATTATCAGTGAAATATTTTTATCAAAGTTATACGTATATAATTTAATTCAGTAAAAAAAAATCAAACTTTCTTAAATGCTACTGGTAATTAAATTTTAAATTTAATAACCAAATTTTACTTAATTTTGATTTATTTGGCGTGTTCCCCGCTTTAAGGATAATCCCGATTTAACGATTATTTATAAGAAATCTTTTGCAAATCCAGGTTCTAGTGTAATTTATTTCATAAATTATAATGTGTTACAAAAAGATAATAAATAAATTTCTTGACTGCCTCTATTCTTGAATACTTCAATTCTTGTGTTTTTTTTCTTTTCTGTTTATTATGCAACAGCATTTAATAATGTAGTCGAGCTTAACGGATTTTTTCTTTTTCTTAATATATTTCTCAGACTCTTGCCGAGATTTATATTCCTTTGTGGTATATTTTAGGGCAGAAGTTTTCATTTTTCACACACATAATACGCGTGTACCCGAATATAATTATATTATAATATCAATTATATTAATTCATTTATGTTACATGGTTATAATTATATTATAATATTAAGAGCAGAAAATTTATTTTAAAATATTTGCAAACTGACAAGCGAAAGAAAACCAATTATATATATCAGGGACGGCGAAACTTTGCACACCCGCGTGCCAATTTTTTTCAAAAAATACTTTTCATGACCATCACGTGCCAACAACAATAAAAGGAAAATATCAGTGCTTCAAAATTACTTGAATTTTTGTTTATTAGGACTAAGGAATATGGGGGTAACATACATAATATGTATTAAATTCAGTAAACTGTAATAAATTTAGTAAAAATTAATTTTGTAAAAAAATAAAAAAGTAAATGTTATTTCTGCTATTGCATGATGTATGCGAAGTAAGTAATAGAAGATTCATACCTTATGAAGCAGTTGAAGCCGGTTTATTATAAAAATGATCGTAAAATAGTTCCAGTAGTACAATACAATGTAATTCATCGCAAACCCCAGTCACTGATCCGTTTCCTGTAAGGAATGTCCACCAGGCAATAATTCAGGTGAAATTTCCATGGAAAAATCTTTGTTAAGGCTAAGACGTAAAATTAGTGGTGGCCCCCGTGGTAAGAAATTATTGAGGTGTTATCAGTAGCAAGAGCAGAGGTGAAGTGTCTTTCAATCTGCGTAATTTAATACGCCAAGAATACATCTGTCCTGAGCCAATACGCCAAATACAAAATATACGTTAAACTGGGAGATATATTAAAATTTGAACGAGATAAACGCCAAGGACAGAAACCACATTTGGCAACAAATTAAGAAGTGAAATAATAAAGCAAACCTATTATTGCTTACATATAGTATAACGGTGAGGATAATTAATGTCAAATATCTATTTACCGGCCGAAGTGAAAATGAAATTTATGTGTATTTTAATGCATTTACAAGACGCCTGCAAGCTTAAAATTAACTACTATATGATCTTTAGATTATGTAAACAGATTTGTAAAAGAAGCGGTATATAAATAAAATATCAATAAAGAATATTTATGCGAGGAAAGGAAATGTGCTTAAATTAGAAATAACAAATAAATCATTTATCTGAATGATAGCTTTTAACAGAAACAAAAAGAATATTTATGTAAGTATAACGATTGCACTTAAATTAGTCATAACTTAGAAATGATTTTTGAATGGTAGGGTTAAACCGAAGAAAGGGAAATAAATTTTGAAAACAAATTAATTTCGAATACAAATCTAATACAAATATATGACCTCGCCATATACCTAATTACGTTTCCGAAGATTATTACTCGCGGATATAAAAGAAAAATTGTCAAAATGCCAATTTTCGTACCAAGTTCCTATAACATTAGCATTTTTTATTATAATGCCTGATGATATTCTTCAAATCTTCTCTGATAAATTATTGAGCCCATATAGAAATAGATTGGAATTAAGTAAGTTGAATTTTAATTTCTAAAATGTAAGAAAAATGAAAAAGCTCAACTTGTATGAATTCGTGCATTTTGTTTACTTTCAGTCTGTTTTGTTTTTGAATCTCCCATCAACGCCGTGCTGAAAATATTCTGTCATGTTCCACTTATGGCACATGTGCCATAGTTTTGTTGTCCCTGCAATAGATTGTAATACCCGCAGTCTAATTTTTCCATTGGAATCATCTATCATTACGAATTTGAGGTAACTGGTTTGCCTTGTATAATATTGAAATCTGCTGACGTTACATGCACACGCACTTAGAGACATTTTCTGTTTAATCCAAAGGAGTTGTATAGATGGGTAAACATATATATCAAAATATCTGCACAATTAATCTAAAGTTGGTGAACTATGCAATAAATCTAAAGTTTGTAATAGAAGAACGCATTTATTATTTTGGCAACTGGTTCAAGAACTGAACTAAAACTAAAAGAAATGCAATTTTATTGCAAAAAATCTCACCAGAAAATAAATTGCGTAATTTAAAATGTAGCATTTAAAAACGAAAAGTAATAAAGAGATAGTAAAAGAACTCTCAGGAGGAAATTTTATCAATATATTACGAATTAACAAAAAATAAATTCATAAAATCTTGCTAGAATACCCAGACTAAAAATTTTCACGGTACGCCGGCCGGTGGAAAATCTCTGTTTTAGAGTGTTAAATATGAATAAAATAAAACATACTTTATGATTTTTACTTATTTTTTTAAACTTTAATCATTAGTATGTTCTATGGCAATTAAGGTAGCACCAGAAAAAGTATTGTTGTTAAATCGCATATTTTCGGTTACCAGGTAACACCAACATTATTAAAGAGGGCTTCAAAGAAAGGACAACGCACTCTGCTCAGAAGCGTTACGCTCAAAAAAAATTTTTTTTGTTATTATCCAGCCAAATAGATTTTCTTTTTTACGTTCGTATTAAAAATGCATACATTTAGGAGATATTTTCAGAAATTTCTCTGTTTGTGTTCAGAAGCTGAAGCAGTTCACAACGTTTTAATTTTTTATTTTCTTTATTTAAAAATTAATTGAAAAAATTAATTCATAAATTAACTGTAAGTATTTTCATTGAAATTATTATTTAAAGTTCTCAAATGTTCTCCTCTTGTAGTTGTAGTGAAAACCAAAATAATCTTAGTTAATGTCTAATTACTTACGGGGAAACCTTTTATTCTAATTACTTTAAATGCCGCTCCATCATCCATCACGTTGTGTTGCGCGTGTAGATTGTTTTTCTTACTTAGGCTTTATTTAATGGTTACATTATCATATTTAGTGAGATATTTCTTCCATTTTTGTTATGATTATATCATGTTCAGCTGATTTATTTTAAGATTGAGGAAATATTTCGTATTTGTTCTATTGATCGCATAGCAATATATCTTCCTAAGAAGGGCAGCATATCACTAAATTATTTATCCAGAAATGTTTCTTGCTATAACTGTACAAACCAATATCCATGATATAAAAAAAACGATAGTATTTTATGAATTATTTATTGATGTTGTCGCAACAAACGACAAGATTATCAAAGGTTATCATTAATTGAATAACCAAGCATCAAAATGAAAATTGGAAAATTCCTTCTTATCGTGAATTTGTTTTCTTTGATTCGGTCTAAATGAAAATATTTTGAAGAAGTATGAAAAAGCAAAAATAAATTACATTTAAAAAATTACTTAATGCAATAGCCAGGTAAAATGGGTGCATATATGATTTAATGATATAAGTAATATTGTATGAAATATGTATTCATCTCTAAAACTCTTCCTGTATGAAATATATTTCTTACTTAAGTTATAAGATGCATAGATTTATAACATGTGAAAATTTTCCTTTAGCCATATAACTCATAAGAAATTTTCCTTTGCGATTTTAAGAAATATAAAGAAAAGTCTTTTAGTAGGTTTCGGTTATCCTTGTCTCTCCTTTTATGTTTTACCTTAGTCTTATTTATGCTACTCTTATAACTGAGGAATAGAATTAATTGGTTATTTATAGATTTAGAAGATGATGTATGATAATTAAACACAAATGCATATGTAATTAGGCATTAGCTCAACTTTATTAGAAAGTTTTGATGCTGATCTCTGAAAATATTAATGTTATTTGCACCATTTTGTTTTCATAAATTGTTTTTTTTTTAATCTTTAATAAAACATAATACATCTCTTAAAATGTAATTTTCTGTAAAAAAAAAAAAAAAAAAAAAAAAAAAAAGATTAAGTTCTGAAATTCTATACACGCCAGTGGCGAATCTTGCTACGCAATCTAGACCATGCTCTTTTTCACCAGTTTTCCGCATCGTTTTCATCGTCTTATTTAATAGTAAAACTTTCTAGATAAACTTATTAGAAAAAATAATAGAAATTACTGATGAGAAACAGCTTGTCCAGTTTGAATAGGAGCATTTGGATAGGAGTATATACATATATACACTATATAGCCATTAATCACCAGACACTTTCATTTTTATACATTTTGTCGAATATATTAAAGATATACTTGTCGGATTTTTCTGGAACTTCAGGATTATAAAGAATATGTATGATTTTATATTTATCAACAGCGATTTAATCAGAAAGACAATTAGGGGGCCAACAAAAAATAAAATAAAAATAACAATATTTGGGACAATATTTCACCCTATAAAATAAAATGCACGAAGTGATCTCTCGTTATAGCATAGAGGGGAAAAGCAACTAAAAATCAGCTCAGTCTTTCGCCGATATCTTTCTGAATTTTCATGATATCTGTCTGGCTTTTTTATATGAGTTACTCCATAGAGTTGACTATTAAATCATGAACAAAAATCTTTGTTATTGTGCGCGCATGCGCAGGTAAAAAATATTTCATATTACTGCTCATATTTCATCAAATCTTATATATATATTGATATTGCAATTGCGCTACATTATTTCTACTATGTTTTGACAAATTTTCTGAAACTGCTGTTAAATTTAGTTGAAAACACCGCAAGATATAAACAAAAAACATGCAAAAAGTTTTTGAACTTAAAAAAAAATCGATATATCTCCATGAATATACGTGCTATTCTTACACAAATGAATATACATACGTATTCTACATTATCCGCCTATTCGTATGCTATAGCGAGAGATCATTTCGTGAATTTTATTTTATAGGGTGATACCACATATTATTATTTTTCTTTTATTTTTTGTTGGTACCCTAATTGTCCTTCTGATAAAATCGCTATGGATAAATATGAAGTCAAATATATTCTTCATAATCCCGAAGTTCCAGAAAAATCCGACAAGTACATCTTTAAATATTCGACAAAATGTCTAAAATTGAAAGTGTCCGGTGATTAATGACAACATAGTGTATATACGCAGCATAAAAATTGGGGAAAAGGAGATATTTTATGCTTTATATATTACGATTTTCACAAAGCCAAATGAAAATTTTTATACAAAAATGTATTTTGCATTAAAAAATTCATAATGCTTACAGAAAATATTTTATTTAGTTAAATAGCTTTGGCGGCATTCTAATTAATGATTTTCTAGTTATTTGTTGTTATTTTGTTTAAAAAACTTTATATGCCTAAAAGGACATTCAAATGAAGCTTTTGTAGAATTCATAAGCGGTTGTATCATATAACAAAGTCTTTATAACATCTATTCTTCTAGTCTTTATAACATATAACAAAGTTTGCATATTAAAACATATGTTGTGCAAGGAAACTCATTTTACATGTAGATTTAAGGTTGGAAAATAATGACGGTTATATTTTAATGAATATTCCTTTAACATTTCGTTTTTAATTTGTTTAATTACTCTTTATATGCTTGATATGACATTCAAATGACATTTTGGTTAAATTCAGAAAGGATTATATCACGAAGTCAAATGAAAAAAATAGTTACATTCATAAGTGTAAACACCATAGAGAAAATATATTTATTAACTTAATATTCTATCCAATTTTTTTAAAAGTAAAATTACGTTTTACAAAGCTTAAAATGACAATCAAATGGCATTTTTGTTGAATCCAGATGTGGCCATATCAAATCGTGAGGTGTAAATACTATATGTAAAAATATATTTAGTGCCATAGAAATCCATTACACTTATAGTAAATATTTAATTTTGCTAAATACGTGTGATACCCTTACGATCGATTTCCCTTTGTTAATATTCGTGATTTCTTTAATTATTTTTATATACCTGAAATGTCATTCATCATTTCCGTGTAAATCGCTTCACTAATGGGAGTTGTAATGATATATAGTTAATCTCATTACGAAACTTCTGTAATATTAAATATTTATATCTTTATTTAGCAACACAAAAATTATTTATAAAGTTTAATTCAACTGTAACACGATTCTTTCTCATGCAAAATAGATTTATCTCATAATTTTTTCTAGTCCAAACTAATGGGACTAGTTCACTAATAGACACTAATACTTCACTAATGGGAGTTGTAATGATATATAGTTAATCTAATTATAAAACTTCTGTAATATTCTAGTTCCATCTTTATTCAGTAGGATAAAAAATGATTTATAAAGTTTAATTCAACTTTAGCACGATTCTTTCTTAAAATATAGAATGGTCATGCAGAACAGATTTTTCTCATAATTTTTTCTAGTCCATTATCCACTTCCTTGACAAATGTGAGTGACGTTTGGCACAAATTAGAATTGATTTTTGTCCGCGTGAGCTGAGTAGAGTGTGTGGAATTTCTGTCTCCATAAACAATCCTTTATTTAATGAGAAAAGGGAGATTCTGTCAGAATAAATGGTCATATAAGATTAAACTAGCCGAAGACAGATAGTGTGGTTGATGCTCCTTTAGTAGTTATAGGCAAAAATGTTTGTAAGTTATGTTCTTCATATCGTAATGATATGTCGAAATAAATTATGTAATCATATTATGTAATTATATAGTAATAATGGTGAAATAATTTGGTTGACGTACCTTTAGCAATGTTGGAAAAATACTTGGAAATATTTGAAATAGTTATGTAATAACTGTATTTAATTTTTATATTTTTAAATTCTAACTTTTGTTAATGGGATGCTATGAACGTTTAATATTGCTTATTATTAGTGTCATCTTTATATTTTTACAAAAATAAATATTATTTAAATAACATTTATTTTTTAATCTGAGGCATTTAAGACTTTTGGTATCTGTACGTTTTAACGATTTATTCTTGTCTGAAAGAACAAAGCTCTAAGCTCTTTAATTTTATATCACTACAGAAATATTTATGTTACACGTCTTTAAAAGATGACTTAGGGATTTATTTTTAAGACCCATGGTGCACTAAAATGGTATTTAATGTATTATATACCATTATGATATAATGTAATTATATTAAAACTGTATTTAATTTTTATATTTTTAAATTCTAACTTTTGTTAATGGGATGCTATGAACGCTTAATATTGCTTATTATTAGTGTCATCTTTATATTTTTACAAAAATAAATATTATTTAAATAACATTTATTTTTTAATCTGAGGCATTTAAGGCTTTTGGTATCTGTACGTTTTAACGATTTATTTTTGTTTGAAAGTACAAGGTTCTAAGTTCTTTAATTTTATATCACTACAGAAATATTTATATTACACGTCTTTTAAAAATGACTTAGGGATTTATTTTTAAGACCCATGGTGCACTAAAATCGAAACTTGTTGAATTCTTCTAAAAATATTTAAAATAGTTTTTGGTACACTATGAATCTACATTAACATCAGCACACCAAAACTTGTATATTACTTTATTTATTTAGGTTAATACAATTTGTAGTATAGCGTATGAAAAAAATGTGAGTTAGTGTATGAAAAAAAATCAGTTGTAGTGGCTTATATATTTTTTTAAATTCCAGCTTTGATCTGATCAATCGGCTTCTAAAAAAGTCTTAGTTATCGTATTTCAGTGTATAATGGAATAAATATAAAATATTGGCACTTTTTTATTTATAATTCTTGTTTGATTGTTCAATTTAATAAAAAGCAACATTTCATGAAATCAGTGCTGAATAAAAACTTAATGTTGAAGAGAGTTTTTTTTTTTCAATTTTAGCCTTTTATTTGATCATTTAATCCAATAAAAGTTATAAATTTACTGCAAATCAATAGTGAATTGAAACTAAATGTTTCAAATCCAAATTTTCATGGGATAAAGATGAGACTATAAAAGATTTGTTTATTTTAATTTTAATTTTTATTTCATCCTTTAATTCATTAAAGTTTATATTACTTAAAGTTTATAATTAACCATTTGAAAGGCGGTGGGAAGTATATTCCCCACTCAATTTTAATTCTCAACTGCCGAAATTATACCAGAAAATTAAAAAAATTGTACCAGAATTATTGAAAAAAATTTCAGAAACAAAATTATTTTGCTTGTAAAAGGGTTAAATTATAAAATCAAACAAAACTCAGTTATAAAGGCTTGTACTTTTTTAAATTCTCATTTTTTTCCTTCTCATTTAATTTATCAAAAGTCAAAATTTGTTGTAAAGTGCAATAATAATAACCTGTTTTTAATTTATTATAGGGTCAAATAAATCTACAGGATTTAGTTTTGGTGGCAGGTAAGTGGTATTTCTTCTTCTTTGTTGCTTTAAAATAGTTCATCATCCTTAAAATAGCTTACAATTTGTCTTGAAACAAGAAATGTTTAAGATGATAAAAACAATTACAAAATGATAATAACTAAAATTTTAAGAATTAATTAATCAGTCAGTAATAAAAGTTAAACAAGGTATAATAAACTTAAAAGAAAAAGACTTCAATTACTTGATTTTATACGACATTCAAAAATTTGCTTGGGTCTTTTGGCCCACCCTATATTAGCGTACAAATCCCTTCACCGTGAAAATATTGTGCTTCAAATGAAGCGAGTGCATCGCAGAAATCTTTGGTGAATTTAAACGCTGTACATTTTTTTTTTAACCGATTGTTTGCGTCATAAAAGGTTTAAACGATTAAAACATTGCTTTTTGGTTTCGCTACAATAATCCTAGAAACAAAACCGTATAAACGTGGAGAAAATTCGCCGGGTAGAGACTTTCTCGCCAAATAACTACATGACTTGATAAAAATCGTTGAAATTGAAATATTTAATAGATTTTATTTTTTTTTATTGTTTATGAATTTTTAAAAAAGTACTGACCAAAATTGTTACGAAATTTAAATGAACTAATTCCAGAGAATCCTCTTCCTCTTTCAATAATAATATAAAAAAAAATGACATGAATCGGTCGCGTAGTTTCGGAGTAATCGGTGAACATACATATAAAAAAAAAAATACATACGCGTCGAATTGAGAGCCTCCTCCTTTTCTTTTAAGTCGGTTAAAAGGTATAAAAGGTGCTAAAAGAATTAAAAAGGTATTAAAAGGCATAAAAAGTGAAATAACAGATAGTCTAAAAAAAAAAAAAAAAAAAATGAGCCTCAGGTTACATTCGGACTTACCTTCGTCTATACAGAGTCGAATTTGCGGACCTCTAAGTGCGATAGATTTTCCTAGCCATTGCCCACAAATAGACATAGACACACACCAGAGAGATAAACATCTTTCTTTTCTTAATATAGGTAGATGAATGTTGTTTAGTAGAAACTGAATCATTTTTTAATAAAATTGAAAATAAAAAGAATATTTACCTGCTTTTCCATTCTTATTGCAAATCATGTGTATTATTAATACCTTAAACATGTTACGTATAACTAAACATGTTACAGAGCATTACATTATTAAGTTGCTAGATGAACACATCTCTCTAGCTAAAATAATACTTATTGGCATTTTGTATGTAAAAAAAAAAAATTATACATTGTAAATTAGATATTGCTCATTAACATATCGAAGTATGTTTCATTATCAATAATATAGCAAACGTATTGATGCATATTTAAGAATTTTACGAAAATCAGCTGTAATACACATAGCATGTCTGCTTGCGTCATTGACCTAAAATTTTATTTTACATCTATTGTAATATACGCTGACATTTTTTAGGAAATAATGACAGCAATTTATATGTTTTAAAATAAACACCAAACTGTAAAGCATTGAAAACCATTTAAAAAAATTTAATCACTCGATAAGTCTGTCAATACTTATCTAATAATGTGATTTAAAAAAATTATAAACATGTAAAACACCTATTAAAAGTCATTCACCTTGCATTATATAATTTTCGATCTGTTGTTGTTTGGAAAATGACAATAACTGTGAATTTATTTTATGCTTTTTGTTTTTAAAAGGATGCATTTGACGTTGCTAGGAAACTGAAAGCTTACTTCCGCTATTGAATGTTGTATTTTAAATTATTTTTTATTAATCCATTACTTTAGATATTTTGAGGTGGATGAATAGATAAACGTCATTTATTCTGTTTTCATTTAAAAATTATGCTCTTTTATTTTGCTGTTGAATATTAACTTTTTAAAGACATTGTAATGTCTTTTTAAAAAAGTGATATAGCCTTATTTCTAAATAATATTTTTTTAATGCGCACAAAGGCATATACTTTGTGGATTGAATGTTGTACGCAGGTAAATTTTGTTTTTATTTTCAATTTTATTAAAAAATAAATTAATTACTAAAAGAATTTCATCTATTTATATTAATGATGTTTTCTGCGTTGATGCTTAGGGGGATATATTGGAAGTAGAGGTAGGCAAATTTGGTTTCTGATCGACAAAGATAGGTCCGAATGTACCTGAAATTCATGTTTTCGTCTAAAAAAAAAAAAAAAAAAATGCCCCCTTCCCTCCTATTTTGACCAGAAAATCAGTGTTCTAAATTTTTACGACTGCTCTTTCATCTTCACCTAACATTTCATTTATAATGGCTGTTTCATAATAACTGAAGTTATCAGTCCACTAGAAGAAAATAACTCTGTTAAAGGATAAACTCGTTTAAGCGGGACACGGATAATCGGGATTTTACTCTACCCTGCAAATATACTTGTTTAGACGGAAAACTGTCTAAGACAGATTCTCATGCTGCTCCTAGCGATTCTGTTTTTACAAGTTTTACAGTACTTTTTCACTGTATATATGGGACCTGTTTATAACGGAATTCTATTCTCTATGATAGGATGATAGGAATGCTATACAATTGTACTTGCTAAATAAGAATTTTGTTTATCCCAAGAGATTTAACCTTTACAGGTTTTATTGTATAAGATTGTTGTATTTTTTTGGTATAATTAAATTTGTTAAAACGGAATTGCAAGGGACAGGCAAATAATTCCGTTTTAAATAGGCCTTCGCCTTAGCAGATAAAATTTTATGGTATTCTTGCTATAGAGACCATGATTTTTTTATTTTTCAGACAAGAGGATTTCGTTTACACAGAATTTACAGTAATTTTGTGCCCCGATTTAGAAGACGCTGTCCCGCTTTTTGTGACTCTAGACCTGGCAATACTAGACATTGCAGTTCACGCATATCTTGAGAAAGAGTTGATTTGTAAGCATTGTCTTTCATACACTAATATGGCCAAAGGTGACTGGTCACTTGCAATTTCAGACGTTTTGGTAGATATCTAGAAAAATACATGGGGAATTAACCTGAAACTGCAGGTGTGTAAACAGTATTGTATAGGTCATATATTTCCGTGAAGATTTTTTCCCGAAACCCCATAGGGGACCATCAACAAATTGAAAAAGAACGAATTTCTTTTGGATAATCCTGTAAAAACTAATGTAGAAAAAGCGTTCAAACTCGAGATTATTAATAAGTGGCTTATTGTAATATACTGTGTTCATTTTTATGAGGATACCATGTATACCCGTAGAGAAATTAAGGTTTTTATCAAAACAGTCCCAAATTTCGCCAAGTTTTTTTCTTATATTTGTAGAGTTATTAATATAAAAAAAAGTTCTTTTCAGAAAATATGACAAACAACATTGTACATAATATCCTGCAATCAGAATTCAAAAATAATAAAATTGGATGAAAAATGAGCAAGTTTACTAAAAAATGTTTCACTGCGCATGTGCGAATGCAATCAAAGTATAATATGCATAATGTATTAGCTAAGTATATAGAGCAACTTTTGTGAAAGTCTCAAAATCATAGCTTGAAAATTCTGAAAATTATCGTCGAAAGAATAAGCTCGAAATCTATTGTTTCCAAAAAGAAGTAAAAAGATAAGGGGTTGTATCAAATAACTGTTGATTAGTGCCAAAGTAGCGTACACAATATTGCACGTACTACTATATTTGGATACAACTCCTCATCTTTTTGCTGCCTTTTGGGTACTACGGATTTCGATCTTATTCTATCGACGATAATTTTCAAGCTATGATTTTGAGACTTTCACAAAAGTTGCTCTATATACTTAGATAATACATTATGCATATTATATTTTGATTGCAATCGCGCATGCGCAGTGTAACATGTTTTAGTAAACCTGCTCATTTTTCATCCAAGTTTTACTATTTTTTAATTCTGATTGCAGACTATTGTGTACAATGTTGTTTGTCATATTTTCTGAAAAGAATTTTTTTTTTATATTAAGAACTCTGAAAATTATAAGCAAAAAACTTGACGAAATTTGGGACTGATTTTATAAAAACCTTAATTTCTCTACGAGTATACTTGCTATCCTCATAAAAATGAACACAGTATATTACAATAAGCCACTTATTAATAATCTCGAGTTTGAACGTTTTTGCTACATTAGTTTTTACAGGGTTATCCAAAAAATATTACAGTAGCCTCCCTCTTAACCGGCCTCCTCTTAACCGGTACTCCGCTTTAACCGGCTGACTTTTTCCCCCAGCATCAGGCAAAATTCAAGGATGACGACCTCAGGAACTCAGCTTATGTTTTCCAGTTGAAGTGCAATCCCGAGGGAAAGGAAGTAAAATCCAGAAAGGAGAACGTCTGTTTTAAATGGATACGCTTTGACCTTCACCAGTGTTGAATTCAGGGTGTAGCCCCGGGGGGGGGAGGACGTTCCTCCCAGGAACAATGAGATGTCCTCTCGGAAGATTTGAGATTTTGTGATTTTAATCGTCAAAAGTGCAATCCCCCACCCGGTACTCTATAATGTCGTATCTAACTGCAAACTGTTTTGTACAAACGTTTAAAACACTTGAGGGAGAACAGATTACCGTAGATGTATAATAGTTGTTTGAGTTTGATAAGAATCTCAAGCATGAAACATTATTTGACGAGGATATAATTAAGGCAGTAACTGATATTGTTCAATACGAAGACGATCTTGATGATGATCCAGTTAAAGTTGACACTGCTAAAATTCTTCATACGGAAGGGGCAGCAATAGAGTTTGCGCTACGCTGTATGTTGAGCAGCGTCTAACAGCTTCCTCGGTTAAGCTTATGATGTTAAAGAGATGGAGAAATGATGCTGCAAAATGCCGAGCATCTTGGCTTCAACAAAAGAAGATCGCTGATTTCTTTATGGTTGATTAACTTAAATATACATAAGGTAGAAAAATTTCAACCTCTTATAAAGGTGTGTCACACGATTTTCAACAATTTAATTTGTATTAAATATTTTTCATTATTTGTTATCAGTGATATTTTTCTTTCAATTCCGTTAATTATAACTAATATCCATTTCACAAAATATAGAAAATATGTTCTTTTTTAAAACTACCCAAATTTAAAAACTAAATGCATCCTTACGGATTTAATTAATTAAATTACGCAGATATTATTTAAATTTTTTGTACTTCTCCGCTTTAACCGGTTTTTCTCTTAACCGGCTTACCCTCGGTCTTGTGTAGGACGGTTAAGCGGGAGGCTACTGTACTTCTTTTCAATTTGTTGACGGTCCCCTATGAGGTTTCGGGAAAAAATCTTCACGGAAATATATGACCTATACTATACTGTTTACACACCTGAAGTTTCAGGTTAATACATTCATGTATTTTTCTAGATATTTAACAAAACGTTTAAAATCGCAAGTGACCAGCCACCTTTGGCCATATAGTGTGACCAATGGTATTGAAAACACATTGTGTTTGATCCGGGCATCTCACACCGTGAAAACATGCTTAAGGAGTCTAGATCGAGCTGAAGTGTGTGGAATAATGAATGATTGAGTACTTGTAAGTTACCCTTACGATAACCAGTGCAACTTAAACTTTGAATATTATTTTAAGATTGTGTGAAATTATGAATAAAATATGAGGAATGGAATTCAGATACTTCATTTTGAGACCTGTTGTGTATAATTTCTTTGTGCGCTTTTTCTTTTAAAATCATTTATTTTAATCTATATCTTCCAGGTATGCAGAAAGAAGTAAATTTGTCTCTCCAGGTCCAGGATCATATGACGTCACAGACTGTACTAAAATTGAAAGGGGTAGTTTCAAAAGCAGAAGTTTTTCTGGACGGCACAAAGAAAAGAGGGAGTTTGTAACTCCATCGCCAGGAGATTACACCCCGGAGAAAGGAGAAAGAGCTGTTCGCAGTAAATCTCCGGCTTTTTCTTTCGGAGGAAAGAGCAAAGAACATAGACAAGAGTATCTTCCAGGTATGATTTTCTTTAAGAAAAATTGTGCAAAAATAACATAAATAATGACATGAATTTACATTCTTTTTTTCATAAATGAAATTTTACATTACACTCAGCGACTGCGTCTCATCTAATTTTATTAAGAATATATGTTTTGAGTAACTCTAATTAGCAGTTGAAAAATGGATTTATTTTATTACAAGTTAGGCAATTTCCATTACTTGAAAAAATTATCAAATGAAGCTAGCTGATAAATTATGAAAATTAGAAGAAAATTAAGAGAAAATTAAAATTGCTTAAATGAATTTTTGCAACTTTATGTTTTCCAATTTTGATTAATTTAATTTTGCATAAAGTTCAATTTTCTATTTAATTTAAGCTCAGTTAGGTTTATAAAAAAATCATGAATAAAAAACCTCTAGTGATATGCGGTGAAATAAAATTTTAATCAACATAAAAATCCATACAAATTCATCATTATAGCTTATAAACTCTCATCAATATAATTTTTTTAAGACCATTCGTAATCTGCTGTCTTAATATATCTTAGTGACATTTATAATTCCGCTCAAACCAAAGAAAAATATATTTCTAAGATTGCTGCTTTAAAACCAAAAGCCCGTTTTTTTTTTACTTTTCAGACATATATAGTGCAAGGAAGGTATTGTAATGGTGATAAAAAGGATTATGAAATTCTGGTAAATCTTTTCATTTCGCTTTTGCTATTTTTAGAAAGATTCTGTTTGTACGTGCTTATGTATGTGTGTATGTTGGTATTTTTTATTCACGTTTTTATGTCTCCACAGCTCATTTCTAGGGTTTTTACGATGATGCATGTATGTGTGTGTGTGTGTGTGGAGTGAACACTATAGCATCCAAAAGATGTTTTCGATTAGGCTTTCGGTTTGCAGGTACGTTATACAGTAAATTATTCGCAATTTTTTAACAAATATTTTCCGTACCCTTATCGAAAACATGCTTTTCCAATTAATTCTTCCCAGAAGTCTGAAAAAAGCGAATAAAATTCCGTTTACTGCTATATATGTATCCACGGAAGAACGGGAAACGTATTTTTTTTTTTAAATTCCTTTTTTCAGATTACGGACGTTTTCTGTCCTAGAACGGAAATTTGTTCTATTCTCGGATATGAGGCATTCTCACAAAATTTTAACTTTCAGAAATAATTGGTGAAGTTAAGCCTTAATAATAACAAATGCCTTAATAATTAAAAAAAATAAATAAAAGATTCTTAGATTCAGTTAGTCCATGATAAAAATTGGTTCTGATTACTTTTTGGTGTAAATCGTCCAGCAGGTGGCGCTGCTATGCTGGATTATTAATGATTTGCACAATAGCTCTATCTCAAGAACTAATGTACGAATTTTCATCAAACTGCAGATTCAGTTAAGTCCCTGATATAAATTAGTGTTGTTTAGTTTTTGGTGTAAATCGCCGAACAGGTGAACAACACTATGCTACTTTTTTCACGATTTCCCTAATAGCTGTATCTCAAGAATTAATCCATGAATTTTCATCAAACATTAGATTCAGTTACTCCCTGATATAAATTGATCCTGATAAGTTTTGGTGTAAATTGTCCACCAGGTGCCACTGCTATGCAGAACTTTTCGAGATTTCCGTAATAGCTCTATCTCAAAAACTAAGGCACAGATTTGCATCAAATTTCAAATTCAATTAGAAGTTGACATAAGTTGTTGCGGATTAGATTTTGGTGTAAATCACCTAACCGGTCGCGCTGCTATGCTGCGTTTTTCAGGAAGTATTAACATGTATGAGAAGAAAGTTTTGGGATTGCCATATTCATCTAGTTTAATGTAGTCACAAGAGGTCACCAAATTTGAAAACCTTTTTTACTTTCTTCTATCTTTACAAGAAGAAAGTATTGGATTCGTGAAAATTTTCGACTTCCGCTTTTCGACGGATTTACCCGTTTTAGGGATCAGAGATTCCGAAAAACACGTTTTTACAAAATATCTGTCTGTGAGTCTGTGACCCTGTCTGTCTGTCTGTATGTATGTATGTATGTGACACAAATTTTTTGGGCGCTCTATCTCAAGAACTAATGCACGGAATTTAATAAAAATTTATATTTAGTCCCTGATATAAATTGGTGCTGATTAGTTTTTGTTGTAAATCGCTGAACAGGTGGCGCTGCTATGCAGCATTTTTCACGATTTCCACAATAGCTCAATCTCCAGAACTAATGTACGGATTTTCATCAAACTTCAGATTCAGTTAGTCCTTGACATAAATTGACGTTTTATGCATTTTGGTGTAAATCGCTCAACAGGTGGTGCTGCTATACTGCATTTTTTGCGATTTCCGAAATAGCTCTATCTCAAGAACTGATTCTCGGATTTTCAACAAACTTCAGATTCAGGTTCACCTGGATATAAATTAGTACTGTTTAGTGTTTGGTGTAAATCGCCCAACAGGTGGCGCTGCTATGCAGCATTTTTTTTCGATTTCTGCAATAGCTCTATCTCAAGAACTAACGCTTGGATTTTCATCGAACTTCAAATTGAGGTATACCTTGGTATGAGTTATTGCTGTTTATGTTTTCGTGCAAATCGCTCAACGGGTGGCGATGCTATGCTGCATTTTTCAGAATTTCCATTATAGCTCTATCTCAATAACTAATGCACGAATTTTCATCAAACTTCAGATTCAGGTATACCTTGATATCAATTAGTGCTGTTCATGTTTTGGTGCAAATCGCTCAACAGGTGGCGCTGCTATGCGACATTTTTCAGATTTTCCTCTAGAACTCTATCTCAAAAACGAATGCACGAATTTTCATCAAATTTCAAATTCACATATACTTTGATATGAATTGGTGCTAAATTTATGTAATTTCTTGTACTATTTAAAAGACTTAATTGACGTGATTTATATAGAAGAAAGTTTTGTGATGGCCACAATATACTAGTTTCTTTATACGTTACACTGCGACAGTAGGCAGAAGCTACATCAATTGTATTTTCTTTATTCTTTTACAATGATATATTCTGAACCATTATTATTATTTTTTTTTCATTTGCAAACTAGGCTTAACATTTTCTGAATCCGCTTAAAAAATAATTCATCACTATGAAAGCATTCAGTTGATTACTTAACTCTTGCTTTTCTTGACTTACCAGTATCATCAGAACTCCCACGTCGCTAAGTGAATTAATGCGAGCCCCCGGTGTGCGTTTCTATGCGTGAATCACTGTTATTTTGTAAGTGAGCTACGTTCACATGGAATAATAAATATTACTTTACTGTCGTAAAATTATTACTTTTATTTTCCTAAACCGAAACGAAAAGAAACCTTCAGGTATGGGTGTGTCTCTCTGCTGCAAAGATGTGTTGGCGTGACGTTTCTTTTAAAATTCCATAATGAAATAGGCATAACAGGTGTGCTATATTAAATATTTCGGAATGAAACTTTTCTATGTAAACTTTCGCACGCAGGTTTCTCATGTCAAGCTATTTTAATTATATTTCTCCAAGTAAAACTTTTGATTTTGTTTCATAATTACTTTCGGAAATCTTTCCGTGTTAGTTAGGTGAAAAGTGCCAGTTCTTCTTTTGTGTTAACAGAAATAAAGTCAATAGGATGAAACAGCTTTTCTTTTTTTCATGTCTGCATGAATGTTACTGAAATGTGTGAATTTGTTGTTTATTAAAGTCTGGCGGAATAAAATTATTTTTCGAACATTTGTTATGAATATATAATGTTTTAAATCCATACTACGATGTCATTTGTTTAACCCCCTTCATACTGCTTACTTATTTGAAGTTTCTACTTTGAAAAACTTTACTTGTTTTGTTACGTACGTAAGGATCACTTAATTTTGCTATCTTTTCAAAATTCTATGCATTTTGCTGTTTGTTGGAAGGTAGCATTATTTCCTTTTATTTTATATGTAGCAACATTTCATAAGCAATTAATATTACATGAAATCAAATATGATTTTTAGAACATTTTATAGAACATTTTATAGAACACTCTTTAGACATATTATAATTACATTATGCATTAGGAATGGACATTATTTAACGTATCTGGATAAACAATACTAATACCACATTGGATTTTAATACAACAATTATCTGTTTCCGAAAAGTCCATATTGATTAAATAATGAATGGTGCAGAAAAGACAGCGCCTTCGCCCAATGGCGTTCAGTGCAAGAATTAGAGTATGTGCTCATAAAATTTGTTTTTAAACTAAAATTTAAATAAAACCTCCTCAATGATTTTTGAGAATTGAATCCCTAACCGGTTCTGTTCTCATTTTCTAGTTGTGGCGTTCAGCATTGAAACAGCTCCATATGGAGACTGGTACTAAAAATTCCTTTTGTATTTCCACCAATCGCTGATGCATCAGCAATTACTACTAATTTAGTAGTTAGGCGCATTTTTTTTCGCCTTGGCACCTGGTGCTAGTTCCCAGGTCCCACTCGATTTCAGTTTAAAAAAGACATAAGTAACAATTCATATTTTTTTTTAAATTTTAATTACAAATTAAAAAAAAAGAAACCTAATCTATAATTTTTTAAACAGAAATTGATTTCTAGAAGTTTCAAATATGTGAATCGAAAATTACAGCTTATTATGCCTAGTAGTTTTTTAGTCACGCTTAAAAAACTACCCGTATTGCATTATGTTTTGTAATGATAAAAAAGGAATTTAACATTAGAAATTCCAAACTTTAAAGCTGCATATGTCTGTGTTAGTTAGGTAAACCTAATCTATTCGCACGAATGATTCCCCAATTAGTATCTGAAGGTAAAATTTACCGAAGAATCTAAATAATCATGTAAAAATTAGATGTTAAAATTAGAAATTTAAAAGTTTGTTACAATATCTTTATATAGAAAAGCAATCCTTATTGTAACATTAATTAGTAGAAGTTATTACTAATCGATTGATATAATGAAACAATTTAGAAAAGAAGACTGTAATACTTACGATTTATTGACATGTGCGTATATGCACTACTTGCTAACTTATCTACACTAACTGGATTTGTATCACTGTTGCAAAGAATAGGTCTGCTTGTCAAAGTGGACAAACACAAATCCAGTGTCGATGGAAAGAAATAATTATTGTGCTGCACCGCCCTGGAATTTAATATGAAAATCTCGAGTACACGAACAGCAACTACATTTATTTACGGTACAAAAGCAGCACACGGATTACAACGAAAGTACATAAAAGTACACGCACACTTAGGAGATATAATTAAAACATCTCAGAACACCAGGGCCCGTAGCAGCTTTTCTGGCAAGCTTTTTGGGTAGAGTTTTCTCTCTAGAGAGACCTTGTCTCTCTCCGGATGCTCAAAGGCATTACCTCTCTGGGCTCCTCAGAATCGAGTATATATTCCCAGCTAGACTCGAGTGATTTTTAAGAGGTTTGAAGAGGAGTTCAAGTAGCTAAAAATTATTCCGACTTCAATGTCACGAACTGTCCAGCACTTAAGATTTCTTCAGAAGTTACGAGTTCTATAACGTCAGAAAGAACATTAAATAGGAAATATATGGTCTCTTGAAAATAATTTATGATTTTACATGTAGACAGTTTTGTCTTAGACTTAAGAAGGCGGCTCTTTTGGTAAACTATTATAACTTCTTTATAAAATTCCAATGTCATATTTAAATTAAATAACTATGCTCAAAATCTTACAGTGCAGTCATATCAACGTGCCGAAACTGTAAAACCAGGATGTCCATTATCAGTTCCTCCATACCAATGCAGTCGGTCGTAGCAATGGTCGAATACACGTTGGTGTTTTCCCAAGTTCAATAACCACACAAAAAAATGTCAATTGATTTATTGAGATCTTCTTCACCAGGTGATGGAATATTATCTATTAAATTACTACAGTATTTTATTGATATTTAAGTAAGAAAAAATTAAATCAGTGAAAATAGACGAAATTCTATGAGAAAGGAGACATTTTTTCTGATGCCGTTGTCATTTTAGAGCAGACGATGTGCACAAAAATGATCTTCCGAGTTCATGCAACTAGTTTTATACTCATGGCGAATGATTACAAAAAATATAATAAACTTGGATTTTAAGTAAAGGAAAAAAAACCTCGATTTATTGTAACTACAGCGGAAGTATAAAATTGGTGCAATGAGGTTTTCAATGAGCGGCGGTGAAAAAAAGCTTCTAGAACAATCTGGTATTATCCGGCCCAAATTGAACGAATGAAATGAAAAGAAAATATTACGGGGTCGAATGAATGAAAAAAAAAAATGACGCGAAGACAAATAGAATTTTGAAAGAACAAATAAAATAACAAAATAACTTTTTGAATAACAAATAGAATTTTGAAAGAGGGAAAACAGAAATAAAATATTTAGAGACGAAATGTAATAATTTAAAAGAGAAAATTTTTAGAAAGATTAATAATTAAAATTTTATATATATATATATATATACCGGGTGTCCTAAAAAGGACTGACGGATTTTAAAATTCAAGGACCTCGAAGGACCAAAAATCAAGCCTGAATTTAGTGTCTATTGATCGCAGCGCCATCTATTGTTTGTAATTCGAACTAAAATCGAAAATCACCGTAAAAAAGCTTTTGACGTCATGCATAACCCTCTTGCAAGAATTTTTTGAATATCTGTCACCGTTTGCAAGTTATTGAATTTTAAAATCAGTCATTCCTTTTTAGGACACCCGGTGATTAGAACCGTATGCTGAAATGGTGATAGGTGATTATCAGTGTGGTTTTAGGAAAGGAAGATCAACAGTGGATCAAATCTTTAGTATCAGGAACATCCTTGAAAAATTCTATGAACAAAATATTAATTTGCACCAATTGTTTGTTGATTTTAAACAGGCCTATGACAGTATAAGCAGAAATAAGTTATTTGAAATATTAAAGGAATTTAAAATACCTGATAAAATTGTTAAGCTTATAAAATTAACACTGGAAAATACAAAAGCTAAAGTTAAGGTACAGGGAAGACTTTCAAAAGAATTTGCAGTGAATTCAGGTCTAAAGCAAGGTGATGTTCTCTCGACAATTCTTTTTAATTTATGCCTGGAGAAAATAATTAGAAGTATTTACAACAACAGAGGTGGTACTATTATGAATCGCTCCCTCCAAATCCTTGCATTTGCAGATGATGTTGATATAATTGCTAGGAATAAGAAAGTCTTGATTGAAACATACAATAAATTAGACACTGAAGGAAGAAAACTAGGCCTCGTGGTTAATAAAGAAAAAACAAAATACATGAAAATGGACCGAATGAAATCACAGGCAACAGCAGCTTTAACAATAAATAATGAATTACAATTTAATGAAGTAAGAGAATTTAAATATTTAGGATCTACGATCACCTGTGATAATATAGTAGAAGCAGAGATTAAAACCCGACTTGCAGCAGGAAATAGATGCTATTTTTCTCTTCGAAACATTCTAAAATCATCTCTAATATCTCGTACATCCAAACTTAAAATTTATAAAACTGTTATAAAACCAATAGTAATTTATGGTAGTGAGACCTGGACCACTACGCAAAAAGATGAAAAGCTACTTATCACTTGGGAAAGGAAGATCCTAAGACAAATTTTTGGACCTATTAAAGAAGACAATACATGGCGTATAAGGACAAATATGGAGTTAGAACAGTTATATAATGAAAAAGATATAATAAATACTATAAAAATAAGAAGAATGAAATGGTTAGGCCATCTAATCAGAATGAGTGATGAGCGAAGCACAAAGAAGATTTATAGTGGTAATTTAATTGGAAAAAGAAGTATTGGTAGACCCAGGAAGAGTTGGATAAAAGAGATAGAAAAAGATCTTGCAGAAAACCAAATTATAAATTATAAAGTAAAGGCCAGAGATCGGAAGGTCTGGAGAAGTATATTGAGGGAGGTCAAAATCCTACAAGGATTGTAGCACCATTGTGTAAGTGTAAGTAAGTAAGGTATATATGCACACATATATAATAATAATAAAACGAGCAAACTGATGTTAAAGATATTGCCACTCACTATTTATACCAAATAACATAATGTTTCATTTTTGCATTCATAACAGATTGCTTGTTTCAAGTCTTACACGCGTCCCAACACTTCTGTCATAATCCTTCTATATATAAAAAAAAAGTTTTGATTTGGAAATGGACCAATAAAAAATCTGCGTAGATACCGTGAAATGCATCTGATTGGTCAGAGCTTTATGACGCTATAAGGGAGGTTACCAATGGGGGACCCGTCTCTCTGTCGCCAACTTGGCACTATTTCCAGTATTTCGCCAAAATTAAGGGTACTTTTCCGTTATACGGACAGCATGCCAAAATGTATGCTAATGAGCCAATTATTTCAGCCCTCTTCGTGAAAAGGTTTTTTCTTGCAAACCATGCGAAACATTGTGATTTGTTATTTATGAAACGTAAATTACGTGATTGATTATTATTTAACCTTAACCTTGGAAAGCTTTTTAATTTGCTGTTATTCGAAATAAAAATGCTTTTTTTTTTATAAAATTATAATTTACTTTTACTGCTGACGCTGAGATGGATTTTACTATTTGTCAATTACCAGATGATGAGAAAGTTGCGATAAAACTGTTTCAGGAATTTGGAATTCTGCATAATAAAAGGTTGTGTTTAAACAACCATCATGAAATGAAATTATGGATGAGTTCTGGAAATCCGAAATAGAGATGTAGCTTACGATCATGCGAAGAAAGCGTAGGAATACGACAAAAAACATGGTTTGAAGGATCGCGGTTATCTTTTCTTAATGCTTTGAGGTTTATATATTTATGGTGCCAAGAGTTGACATCGATTGAGCTTTGTGAGCTGCAACTTGATATGAACCACAACACAACAGTGGACTGGAATAGCTATTTTAGAGAAGTTTGTGCAAATGCTTTATGTTCACGACCAAATAGAAAAATCGGTGGACCTAATAAAATTACAGAAGTAGATGAAAGTCTTTTTAGCAGAAGAAAAAGCAACGTAGGGCGTGTTCTTCCTCCTCAATGGGTGTTAGATGGTTTATGCCGTGAAACACGGGGATGTTTCCCTACTCCTATTTCCGATCGCACAGATGAAACTTTAATGGCGGCAATAGAAAACAATGTAGCTGATGGAAGTATTATTTATACAGATTACTGGAAAGGATATAAAACAGATGAACTGCGAAGTGCTGGTTATGATCATTTCACAGTAAATCACAAATACAATTTTGTCGACCCTAATACTGGATGTCATACTCAAAATGTTGAGAGATTATGGGGCATCGCAAAATGGCGCAACAAAAGACATCGGGGAACAGTTCGTCATCATTTAGAGTCGTATCTCATAGAGTTTGTGGCGACATCTTTATTCAAAAAATGAAATGTTTACTGCAATGCTAAAAGATATGGCACAGATGTCATATTCGCCCCATATTGGCGCGATTTTTTCCTGACGCCAATGTCATATACGCAACGGGTACTTAACTGGCGCCAAAGTGTCGTTATTTTGCTTGATGTGGTAACCCGGATTATGTTGTGGCACAGATGTCATATACGCCCCATATTGGCGCGATTTTTTTCCGATGCCAATTTGGCGAAAATATCAACAGCATAAACAGCAACATCCGGGTTACCATATCAAGCAAAATAACGACACTTTGGCTCCAGTTAAATACCCGTTGCGTATATGACATTGGCGTCAGAAAAAAATCGCGCCATGACATCTGAACCTATGTTGTTTATGCTGTTGATGTTTTCGCCAAATTGGCAACCGAAAAAAAATCGCGCCAATATGGGCGAATATGACATCTGTGCCAATTTGGTTTTTATCAAACTACAGTTCTCATAACTGGCTTGAAGCCTTTATTTTTGACGAATTTATTGCTACCCGTAAAATGTTTCTATTTGATATCGTCCGAACTAAATAATAATAATAATAGTAAAAAAAAAAAAAAAAAGACGATCTTCCTTAAACATTAAATATTCTTATTTTTAATCATAGAAAGAAATGGTGATCGCAGATTTAAATATCGTTGCAATATTTTATGTTATCCAATCAATTTTGATTAAATCATGTAAGTGTATTTGTTACTTAATAAATTATATTTATTAATTATTACAAGGAATTTTATGAGTACTTTAATATATTTAAAAGAAATTCCATTAGTTTTATTGTTTCAACAGTGAAGATAGCAAATAAATTTGTGACATTGATGTTTTTAGACCATGCATGTTTTTATTTATTGGGGTGAATCGTAGAATACTCTACTTCTCCCCAACCTGGCGATAAATGCGCCAAAGTGGCAACCTTGGTATTTAGTATTAACTTGGTATTAAGTAGCAACCTTGGAAGTATTCTCCGGTCGCACCATTTATTATTCCGATAATAGTTAAAATGATAATTTTTTTCTGATGATTAGAGTTAATATTTTTATTAAACTCTGTTGAATCATATCTATACGGGGAAAAAAATGTAAACACATTGGAATTCTCTGAACCCTGACCAGAGCGGTTTGATTGGTTCTCGTTGTTGAAGTTACGGTCAGAGTCAAATTTCTGTTTTGGGCAGAGTATCAGAGTCCTCTGGCGAGCAACTTCATACATTAAACGCAAATCGGTCTGCCGGTAGTAGTATCGAAGTATGCCTTGCAAAAAGTAATGCTTTGGAAAAGGAACAATGAAAATCTGCGTAGATACCGTGAAATGCAACTGATTGGTCAGAGCTTTATGACGCTATAAGGGAGGTTACCAAGGGGAGACCCGTCTCTCTGTCACCAAAAGGGACGCCAACTTAGCGCTATTTCCAGTATTTCGCCAAATTTCCATAGACTCCCATTGAAATACAATAGGGTTTACTTGCATGCAGGAAATCAACAAATTGAGATATTTCAATGCAACAAAAACTAATATTAGCTTATGAATAGAGCTTAATTGAACTATTTACATTATTTTTAAGCACAGACAATAATCTGGGGTTGGCTAGAAAATAGGAATTGCTTCGCTATACCAAATGGAATAGTTAAGCGATTACGCGGGGGGTTGGTGAGCGTAGCGATCAGGGGGGCGGTGCCCCCCTAGTAATCTATATAATAATCTAGCCCTTTCATAAAAATTAGTAATTTTAAGAATCAAATTTCTTTTTGTTCCCGTAAATATTCATAACTCATAAAAATGAAGATATGAACGATCTATTACAACAGCAGAAATCATTTTAAGTTTCTTTAATATTTTTTAATTATTCCATAATTCTGAATATTACAAGAGTGCCATTGAAGCAGGAGGAAACACTGCGACTTGATTAGAAAACTATAATATTCTTTGAATAAAAAAAAATTAGAATAAATTATTTGTGAAGCAGAAAACACAGAACTTTAAATCTTCATGGCGCCGACAACATTATTCAATTCAATGTACACAGACTCTAGCGTCGATAAAAACAACGGAGAAGAGTTGTTTCAATTCTTCTGAATTACCGTCTGCGGATGAAACGATCGGATAATTAAACTAGTATGTTGTGGCCATCACAAAACTTTCTTCTATATAAATTACGTCAATTAAATCATTTAAATAGTGCAAGAAATTACATCCATTTAGCACCCATTCATATCAAAGTATATCTGAATTTGAAGTTTGATGAAAATTCGTGCATTAGTGCTTGAGATAGAGCTACAGCGGAAATTCTGAAAAATATAGCATAGCAGTGCTACCTGTTGAGCGATTTAGACCTAAACATAAACAGCACTAATTGATATCAAGATATACCTGAATCTGAAGTTCGTTGAAAATCCAAGCATTAGTTCTTGAGATAGAGCTATTGCGGAAATCGCAAAAAACAGCATAGCAGTGCCACCTGGTGATAGATTTACACCAAAATGTATAAAATGTCAATTCATGTCAAGGACTAACTGATTCTAAAGTTTGATGAAAATTCGTGCATTAGTTTTTGAGATAAGCTATTGTGGAAATTCTGAAAAATGCAGCGTAGCAGCACCACCTGTTGAGCGACTTGCACCAAAACAGAAACAGTTCTAATTCATATCAAGGAATAACTGAATCTGAAGTTTGATGAAAATCCGTGCATTAGTTCTGGAGATTGAGCTATTGCGGAAATCATAAAAAATGCTGTATAGCAGCGCCACCTGTTGAGCGATTTACACCAAAAACTAATCAGGTTCAGTTTATATCAAGGTCTAACTGAATCTGAAGTTTTGTGAAATTCCGTGTATTAGTTCTTGAGATAGAGCGCCCACAAAATTTTTGTCACATACACACTCACAGAGTGACGGAGTGACAGAGTGACAGACTCACATACAGACATTTTCTAAAAGCCATCAAATCGTGTTCAGGACATTCTAAAACGTATAAATCCGTCGAAAACCGGAAGTCGAAAATTTTCACGAATCCAATACTTTCTTCTTGTAAAGATAGAAGAAAGTAAAAATATATCTTTCGCTTCGCCACACAACTACCCCGCTAGTCTCACACATCTAATGGAAGACGAAATGAACTTTCCTTCCAGCTCTAGTAGTGTAAGTCGAAGAATCAAGTTCTTTTTCTGACAAAAGAAAAGCAGGTTTTAACCTATCAATATTTATAAGCTTTTCCTGACCATGAATGCGAAATATAAAGTCCTTTTCGAGTCTCTTTACAACTTTGAATGGACCTTCATAAGTAGGTTGTAGAGCCTATTTAAGGGACATCTACGGACAAAAACAGGGCTGCAATTATTGAGTTCTTTTCGGACGTAGATCTTTTGCTGCCCATGCCTTAAAGGTTAAACGGGTCTCAAAGCATACATGATTTTCTGTAACTAACCTATGTAATTTCGTGTGTCTAACAAGGTTGTATTATTACACAATTGGCCCGGAAGCCGCAAGGTGGTTACATACGTTAATTCAACTGTAGAAGCAACAAGATCTTCCTCGTACTGTAGTTCGGAGACCTAGCAAAACTAGAGGAAGAGCTTCGAACCAATCAACTTTATAGCACATTAAGGCCTGTTTTAAAGGTCGATGAAGTCGCTCCACCAAACCATTACACTGTGGTGTATATGAAGCAGTCTTAACTAGACTAGTATCGAGCAACCTTGTCAGAGTCTTGAAAAGTATGGACAAATTGTCTACCCTATCACATGTTATCCTCTGAGGTGTACCAAAACGAAAAATTCATGTCTGCACAAAAGCAGGAGCAACCGTTTCAGCAGTTACATCTATAGGTACAGCCGCTGGCCACCGAATAAACATGTCAATAATCGTTAGACAATATCTGAATCCACATATTAAAGGCAAAGGAATGATTATAACTAGGTATATATGCGCAGATCTCTCATTTTGGGACAAGAAATCGCATCAAAGGAGATTTAGTATGAAAGTGTACCTTTGTCTTTTGACAGGATATGCATGCTCTACACCACACAACAACATCCTTATTCAGTCCCGACCAAATGTACTTTGAACAGATTAACTGCCTAAGAGCCCGTATCCCTGGATGCGACAACCCATGCATTGACTCAAATACCTTTTTTCTTAGAACCTGAGGGACATAAAACCTATTTACCTCACCAGAAATTTCACGATACATTAATGTCTTAGCATCCGGCATTTGTACTTTAGCTAATTTACCGCTAACCTCAACCTTTCCATCCAAAATAGTCTTTAGCTCCTATCTTCCGTTTGCAACTTTACCCTGAAAAATAGTTAGTTAAATACTCAAAGTGTCAGTTTAATATTTGCATCTAAGCATTTTGCATGAAAATTCGGCTGTAAGGTATTAATGTACTTAAATTAATTATTTTTCAACTGTTACAAAGCTTAAAAAAAAGCTAATAACCGTTTAATAGAATTGAGCATCTTGCGCAATTACGTGTTAAAAGTCAGTTTCATTTTAATAAATGTGCTTGATTATTTTTTTTTATATGTACCACAATCAAACAAAGTTTTTCGTTTTTCTCAATGTAAAATATGCAGATCACACAAAACTTGTTAACATACATTATTAATTCTTTTGTAATGAGAAAAAATGTAATTAAAGTATACAAGCACGTATAAAGGATTTGAAGCTGTAGCGGTCAAATGTTGTTAATTTTTCAACACGCAATCTCCCCATACTTCCACATCGTGACTTAAATCTATCCAGTCTGCTATTTCTGCAAGAAAATCAAACATCCAGTTTATTTGCTTATTTATTTTCTTCCGAAAGCTAGTGTAGAGGTCAAGGCAAAGTTACATAAGGTAGCCATATAAGCGATAATGATAAAGATAACATTCTTTTTTGTTTTTCTTCTTTTTTTACTTCTAGTGAAAGGGGTATTTTTATAAAGCATTTAGTGTTAGAGCGCGGAGGGGTTCAAAAGTTTTGCATCACCTACCAGGAAGATAAACTTGATTTAAAATTAGGGGCTTACCAATTATTTCACTTTATTTTAACATGTACTATGTGGGAGAGAATTTTACGTAGATTTCAAACTGGTTAATTGGTCAAAAAGTTATGTTATCAAAACTATAACATAACATTTTATTTAATTAATCGAGTAATTGCCATAACAGATTTTTTGTGAATAGTTATTTTGATGCAAACTAATATTTTTTGTTAATGGTACATTATGGATTAAAGTTAAATTAAGGCTTGCCAATTATTTCACTTTGTTTTAAATATATACAACGTGGGAGGGAATTTTACGTGGATTTCAAACTGGTTCATTGGTTAAAAAGTTATGTTATAAAAGCTATAACAGATTTTATTTAATTAATCGAGTAATTGCTGTAACAGATTTTTTGTGAATAGTTATTTTAATACAAATAATATTTTTGTTAATGGTATATAACGGTATCACAATATTAAAAGTAAATTAAAAATCTATATTTACGCGTTTCAACTCTTTTACTGAGTCGTCATCAGAATGTATAATAGAAAATTACAAATGCATATGAAAAATGGAAAAAATCATCGAATATAAACAAGTAATCATATAAACGCGCCCTACATTTTCGCGATTGCTCGTGTTCCTTTTATGTCGCGACGCTGTAAGTTGTCCAACCATTCAACCCATAAATTCGGGATACGAAAAGATAATGTATCGTTACAAACTCCTGAACCTCTTAAATAAATTTCAATGGACTCTCTTATAAATAATTGTAAATAAAAATTGGACCTGTATATTATTTTATTTATTATATAGATTTTTTATTTACTTTTGATGTGTTTTTATAACGTCCTTTAAGCAAATAAATATTTTAATATTGTGATATGGTTAGTAGTGGACGCAATTTTAACTTAATACTCGCACTTATTTACATTGGTATATAACGGATTAAAGTTAAAACATTGTTATTAAACTAATTCCAAGTTTTTGCACATACTATTTTGAAAGGCACCGTCATAACTTAATAAACGTTCAAGTGCGAGTATTACTCGCGCACGGAGAGTTCCGTACAATAAATATATGAATTAGTAACTGTATTATTAAAAAAATCGTTGCTAAAAGTATAATAAAACTTTGTAAAAAACTACAACCTAGGGTTGGATATAGATATATATTCTAGAAAAGTATAAATGGATATAACATGAAAGTTCAAAGAGCAATAACTAAATAATAACAAATGTTGCTATTTACTATCTCTTTCTTTAATGTTATCCTAAGGTGTTTATGATGAATTTAATTCGGTACTGATAATAAAATTAGTGCATATTTAAACTTCATTTGGCATTTCATAAAACTAAATTCAGCATAGTAATAATTCCTTTCTTTTTATTGTGTACCTAAAAAAAAAACCCTTGTTCAAAGTTTAAACTTGGTATTGTGCTAAGCGCGATTCAAAAGGAGGTCGAAAAGTTGTAACGCCGCCTTGGTCCGTGCCGTGTTTTTCCAGATAGGTTTTTAATGAACTTTTAAAGACACTGGGGACGTATTGAGGGATCTACTCATTGCAAACTAGTTGCGAATCCCATAGTATTTACGTGATTAATTCTAATTAAATTAGTCTGTATTTATATATTTGACTTTTATTTCTTTTAAACTGCTACAAGGCATTGCATAGCAAAAGTATATCATTAAAAGTTGCTATCTAGGTTTTAAAAGCCGATGGTGCATAGGGTTCGTCGCCCTGTCATTATGTATGTCCAAACCGTCCATATCTTTCAGGGTTAATATCTCAGCTAATTACCGACGATTCTTTTCGGAAATCATTATCAACAATACTTTTGTATTTCTGATACGATAGGTACCTCCAGCGCTCACCAACACCTTTGCTGAATGCCCGCAAATCGAAATTTGTGTGTAACGGAAAAATGCACTTTTCTTTAAAACTATGTGACCTAGGGTGGTCGCTATAATTTTCCTGCAAAGTTTAAATTATCGTCTACTACCTGTAATTTTTCTTATAATTTTAGTTTGAGTAGATTCGAAAATAGATGGGTGGGAACATATTTTTGCGCTACATTTTCGACGATATCTCTGAACATATAATACCTAAAATTAAAATAAATCTATTTTTAAGTTTAGCTTTACGAAAGCTTTCATACAATACCCCGCACGATATGCAAAGAGAATATTCTTTTTTTCAAGTAACTTAATTAGCCCCTCTACGTTTTTCCTAAATATATTTGTAAATGTTTAATAACCTGTAAATATGTGGGTCAGTAGTCTTATTATTTCCCCCAATTTGAACTTTCCACCTTCCACAGTTTATGAGTAAAATGACTGTGACAGAGAGACACAGGAGTGATCTTATAATAGTCCCGTTTGTACTTTTTAAGTACGGAACCCTAAAAAGAGGTTCAATTTATTAGGTTAGGAAGGTGAAGAGGATAAATTTACTCCATTCTCTCTATCTCTTTTATGCCTAGATTTTGGAAAGTTTTACTCTTTAATATATGACTTTAGAGCTTCATGGAGAGCTGTGTCCTATAGTTTTACGTTACAGTAAAAAAAAAAAAAAAAAAAAAATGCGAATCTTCCCCATCTCCTTTTGCCTCTCCTGTGAAATTTACTTTTTTTGAGCTGTGTCTATTTTTATACAAGTGAGCTATATCTGCTTATTTAAAAATTCATTTATACCATCTATTACCTATTGTTTACATTAATCTTTCACAGATGGAGACACTATAAAATTTCACTTAACTTTTGTTTCTGTGCATTTTCAATAATTTAATGCAATTTTGAGTTATTTTACTTTTTATACATACTAGAGGTCTGCACGGGCCGACATTTCCAGGCCCGGGCCCGGCCCGACTCATAGAGAAAAAAAATCGGCTTGGCTCGGCCCAATACAAAAATTAAAAGTTCGGCCCGGGCCCAGCCCGTAGAAAAAAAATAATATTGGCCCGGCCCGGCCCGATAAAAAAATTAAAAGTTCGGCCCGAGCCCGGCCCGGCCCGGCCCGAAAAAAAGGTAAAATCTCGGCCCGGGCCCGTCCCGAGTGAACTTGTACAAAACATTGATTTTTACGTCGAATTGGTTAAAAAGTTGTCTCGTACGAGGAGTTCTGACCAAAAATATTTATCTTAACTTTTTTTTTCATGCTTATAATCTTTATTTTTATAGAAGTGCAGCAGGCTGCGATATTTATTTTTTTAATGAATCTCTCTTTCTTGTATGTAAATGTTTCAGTTATCATTAATATTGTTAATCCATATTCCATGTTTAGAAGTGTTAAAAATCGGAAAAATGCTATACAGTAAAATCTTCTAAGATGGAATTGCATAGAAAAGAAAAAAAAAATGCGTTATACACAAGTTTCCTTCTTAGCAAGTGTAAATGTATTATATATACTTTACTTACTTATTAGTATATTAATTTTACATGGATCAACAAGTTTTTCAGTTTAAAACAGGGTTCCGTCATAGGCAGGTTCCTTTTCACACATTTTACTGTATTTTAATTTAGTTATATTTTAATATGTGTAGAAATCTACTATTCTTTAAAAATAATAAATTTTAATGTTTAAGTGTAGAATAATGGCGATTCAAAAATGTATGCATTTTTTGCAAAAACTTTTGGGCCAGGCTTAATTTAACTGGCCTTTAAATGGACCAGGCCACGCTGAGACAATGATTTTAATACGGGCTGGCTCAAAACTAGGACTGAAAATTTTGGGCTGTGAAGACTAGGAATGAAACCAGGCCCGGCTCTGTACAGAAAAATTAAGTTAGGCCCGGCCCGGCCCGAGCCTTCAGAAAAAAGTATGGCCCGGGCCCGGCCCGGTCCGAGTGCCGTGAATGAAAATCGGCCCGAGCACGGCCCGCGGGCCGGCTCGTGCATATCTCTAATACATATATATATATAATAAAATATATTTATTAACATCTATTATCTATTGTTTACGTTAATCTTTCACAGATGGCGACACTATAAAATTTCACTTGAAATTCTGTTGTCTGTACGCTTTCAATAATTTAATGTAATTTTGAGTTATTTTACTTATTATACATACATATATATATAAAAAAAATATATTTATTAACATTTTCAATACCAATACAAATGATATTTTGAACTACAATTATTTTGTTTTTATCTGATATAAATATTTGCAAGCACTTTTTTTTCTAAAAATATTTTCTTATATATTTATTTTTAATTATTATTTTTCATTTTACATTTCTAATATTTATAAATAGTTTTTATTGATAATAATTACAACATACTCACATGTATTTAATTGTTCGATTTAGCGTTACGAAACATCAATTCTTAACTACATGAATTATAACAATAAAATATTGAACATGGATTTTAATTCGTCTTTTATTGTGTTTGTATGGCAAGCAACATGTTTTTTTTTTTTTTTTTTTTTTTTTTTTTTTTTTTTTAAATATATAGTCTGTATTAGATACCTTATATTTATTTTCCTACTTTTTTTTATTCTATATATTGTTTTTTTTTTTTTTTTTTTTTTTTTTTTTTTTTTAAGTAATTGGGCCCCTGCAAGAAATATTGATTGCGAAATCAATCTTTTCAAACAACAGATGTTATTTGTGTTATTTTAGTTGCTTGAAAAGTGTAGATGGTAGCCCCTGAAGACATGTCTCATTTTGCATCTTTTTCAATTTCTCTGAATTTCCTTAAATATCATTTTCTGATATTTTATCTATTTTTTCGCTTTTGCTTTTTGTATTCTTGATTTGAGTTTGTTTTATGTAAATTTTCTATCAAAATGTGATTTGACATTGTTGTTCATTTTAGACAATTATACTTCTGGTTATTTTACCAAATTTATATATATATATATATAGTATATATGTAGTATATATATATATAGTATATATATAGTATATATATATATATATATATATATATGTTATAAAAATTTTTTTACTTTTACTATTCATTTAAATTATTCTAAATTGCCGGCATATTCATTATTTCCCTTTTTTTTAAATACGCTGTATTATTTATTTCTAGTTAAATTCCTATAAGTTTAAAACGCGTATCTTAATAATAGTTTTATTCAAAAACGTAATCTAAACTTTTAATTCCTTCATTATTTTATCGTCTACCAAACTGTAAAGTTCTGAACGCAGTTACTTATTGTTCGAATGTTTATAAAAGCCATTTTTACATTTTTATTCTATTTCATCTCATTTTCCCGCCAGCTGGGAGACAGACTTTTTTTATCGAAATCCTTCCATTAGCAGCGCCGGGATTCTTTTCTGTGACGTTTCTCGATCGCTCTCCATTGGCTGAGTGACGGATCGCAGTTTCACTTCGAGTCTTTTTTCTGATTTTGTTTGGTTAGTCTGAAGTTTCCATTTCAATCGGATTTCCTCCGCGCATTCTAATAAATACCTCGAGCATGAGCTCAGAAGTAGATTTTTTGTGCTTTTGGATTGTTTACTTAATCTGTTACCTGGTGTCCTAAGTCGCGTGAATATTAATTCGTTATTTAACATCTCTTTCGCATGAATAACTAGTTCATGCTCAAGCGGGATAACTCTGAATTCTCATCCTGTGGGAATTGTTTAATGTTGGTATGTTCTGATGGAATAAACAGTTTCCTATGACTACGTTTCCATGTTTTTAATTGGGAAAACCCCAGATTTCTTCATAAGACTTTTTTCACCACTCACGAGGCCTAATCTGCCTTGTCTTCATCATGAATAAATGAGTGTTTGATTGGACTCTACCAGTATTATCATCGCTCCACAGCTGCTAAATTTCCACAGAGTTGACACCTCCACTAGCGATGCTTGCGCTAAGTGGTATGACTGCTATACAACCTCACCAACGGCTGATTAACATGTATTAACATGTGGTACTAATCCAGTAATATGTCGCAAAAAGCACGACGTGATTGTTCGACTTAACCCATCAATTTGTTTCGTTATATATATATATATATATAATGTGTAATGAAAGTTTAATCTGCACTGATAGTTGGAGATTAAGTTTTAAAATCCCCCAAAATCTTATTACTGTCCTCAAAATTTTGCAGCAGATAACTTATAAATCCGACCGTATGTATCAACATTTTATGAAAATTCTCTCGCTCATTTTTAAAGAAAGATTAATTTAAAACACTTATTTCGCGTGCATTATTAAAAATGTCACCAGTTAATCCTATTGGAAAATAAATTTCAAATACATAATTTTGAATTTACCCAGCCAAATTGAGTTAATAAAAAACAGATTTATTTCCTTAACCATTATACTAACCGTCGAATACACCATCGATTATTTATATGTTCAAGTGAATAAGTATAATGTCTTTAAAAGTTTCCACATTAATTCACACGTGTATGTATATATAATTAATATTATTAATTCAATTAATATTTTATTATATATTGTCTTATTTTCGCCCTTATTATCAATGTATTGTAAATATCGATAATTCCAAGCAGATCGCTTAAAGGAAATATTCAAAATATCAGTAGATCGATATTCCGAAAAAACAAAAAATACCATCCTATTAAGCAAATTTTTCTTTTTCAGCATCGTTAGATTTAATGGCATAAATTAATAATCTAAAATGTTGTGAAAAATTGAACTCATCCAGCTTATTGAAACAATTTTTATATATTAAAAGGGAAATATTTCAGTTAATGATATTCATACAAAACCTTTTTCCTTTTTCTTATCTTTTCTGAAGGGGTCATTTAGAATATTAAGTTCTGATCGATATGAAAAAAAGAAATTTACCATTTCTAGGTTACTCTTATCAAACAAAACGGTTTTTATAAAACAGATTGCGATGAGATTAGTAATGTCTAAGCATAAATGATGGTGATCTAGATAGAAAATTATTATTCATAGCAGCAGCTCTAATGAATGAATGTAATAACTGATTTTGTATTGCGATAAACTTGAAGTAAATTTTTAATATTTTATACACGTTTAGTAATCTTTAGCATATCAATTAACGATGTAAATATAAACCTAAATAATTAACCCTTTGTAACTCAAAAGCGCCGATTTGAAAAATATTTACTCATATTTTAGAATACATCATTTTAACCGAGTAAAAGAAAAAAAAAATTAAAACACAAAAAATATATATATTGATTAAAATGTACTTTTTCCAAAATTTGCAATAAACAGAAAAAAACATACTTCTCTTAAATATTGTTAATTTTCTAATACAAAATTGCAAAGTATACGAACACACCTTTGAAAAAAATCTATTTGTGGACGTCTGAAATCACATAAAATCCTCTTTTTCATAATTACTACCAGTATTTTTCACACTTTTGGTTACATTACCTATACTATTCTCCTATTGGCTAATATCTGAATTTTCCTGCTTTCCTATTGGTCAATGAACTTTCCGCTTGAATCCGCTTCTCTCCTATGTAATTGAGCAAGTTTCCATTATATTCTACTAGAGGTGCGGAATTATGCTCCAGGGAATCTGTTTATAATCTCTTCCATGTTCCATGTGTTCAGATATAGGACGGTACACTATATGCTACCGAAACTAGTCTGCTTTAAGTTTACATATTCTGGCGTTTTTAACGTCGTTTCAAATTTATATTTACTCATATTTTAGAATAGATCATTTTAACCATCTCAAAAAAGGAACAAAAATTAAAACATTAAAAAAATATATTGATTAAAAGGTACTTTTTTACATTTGCAATAAACAGAAGATAACATACTTCTTTTAAATATTGTTAATTTTCTAATACAAAATTATCAAATATACGAACGCACCTTTGTAAAAAATCTATTTTTGGACGTCTCCAGACTTCCAAACTTCCTCCAGACTTAATAATACTCAAAAGAGTTTTATCATTTTATCTCATTCGTATTTAGATATTCAGTTTAGAAATAGCTAAAAATAAAAATGATTATTAGTGTATTTAATTTTCATACTCGCTGAAACTTTTGCTATTTCTTTTCTAAAAGTATTGGATTATTATTTTTTACGTGCTTTCTTTTAACTTATAATTCTGTTTGTTTGTATGTAGCAGTCGAATCTTGTTACTCATTTTTCACCCACATTCTGTTGACATAGAGTTTTAAAATTTGGATTATAATCTATTTCTGGGTCAATTAGACATTGATTTTTTTTAAATTCAATTCTTAAAGGGGCCAACGGGGAGCAAAGAAAAAACCCCACCATATCTCATAAATCAATAGAAATAAAATCTGCTTCAACAATGAATATTTGTAGAAGGGTACTAGGGGCAGGGTTACCACACTAGCGTCAAATTTGGCGATACAAGTAAGTACTTTTATTGCATTAATGTGTACTGCATTAAATTTTTTTTCTGCATTTTTGAGAATTTTAAAGAAAGAATGTTTTTTCTTATAAAAAATTTACCTTTTTATGTTTTCTTTAAAATGTTGTTAAGTTTGTCACACTAGTTAGACTTTCCATGATCATGGCGTTGCTTTATTAAACAACCAATGAGATAAATACACTTCGCACTTTTATCCTCTACTTGTGGAGTGTATTCATTTACATCCAATGCTGCATTGTACGTAAATGAATTTCATACTGGCGCTACCACTTATATTATAGTTTTCTATTTAAAGCCTTATCTTTTAATGCCGATACAGTAGTACTATTTTTATCCTTCATGAAGATCCATATACTGGAAACAACCCATTCATATTTTTAATCAACAAATCGCTGAAAAAATCTAAATCATAAAAATAAGTCTGTTTTACTGTTTAACTAGAAAATGAAAAAAAAAAAAAGTTTTATGACAAAATAGTTAGAGATTTTTAAAGAAAAAAATTCATTCACTGACAAAATGCAGTTATAGTTTATCTACAAAGTCAAAAAAGTTTTTAAAAGAGAATACCTAAAATCTCATAAAAAGTACAGTACTCTGTTTATTCATTTCTGATCAATTCTTGTGGGGTAGTTTGCATATACTATAGCAAAGTTTGAATTAACACCATCTGTAAAAAAAAAAAAAAAAAAAAAAAAAAAAAAAAAAAAAAAAACACTTTTTGAGAGTAAACATGAAATAGAAAAGAGCGGAGTTTTTTTAAACGCTACAAAACTAGATCAACCGCATGGACACCTTCTAATTGCAGCAATTATCTATGTAATGATAATTACTTATGTCTTTGCAAACAGAGATAATTTAGAACGTGCATGGATTATTAATAGTGTATTATCTGGATCTGACTAGTTTGGACTAGCTAATAAGACAATTGAACAACTGTTACACGTTTCTCTTTGTATCGAAGGCAAAGTTTTTTATTTTCTCTTGAATGGAAAGTGTCATTCTTAGTTTTATAACGACATACTTTTAAAATCGAGATTTGCCATAGGATTATACTGATAAATTTAAAGAAAAGATTAGAATCGAAATTACAAAATATCGCTAAATTAAAACAAGTAGAATCTTGGACAATCAAATAAAGAATGTGTTCTGGACAGTAATTTTTTAAGTCAATATTATAATTTTCAAGCATTGATAATCCGTTTTCCTTTTTAATCAAAATTAGAAAGAAAAAAGGCAGAAATTCATCAAAAATCGAAATCAAAATTTAATATAAAATATTTGTGTTTATTATTATTATTATTATTATTCTGTAAAAATGTTAGAAAATAGTCAATCCTGTTCTTGAATAATATTACGTTTCTTATTTAACTTCCATTCGAGATAAACTGCATATGAACAAAAAATATTTACATTTTTATAGCAGAATTTTTTCTAGTTTGCAATTTATAATTAACACAAGTTAACAAGCTATTATAGGCATTAATGGCATATAATTTTTTTAGAAGAAATGGGTCCTTTTTTGCGAGAGGCGTTTATAATCTATTTTTTAAAGTAGTGATTGTAATTGAATATTTTTCAGCGGCTTTTCTTTGACTAAATACATGTACAACAACATACACCATGTTCTGAAGCGTTTCATGAATATAATTTTTATAATTACGACTACCTACTGGAGATATACACAGAGGAATTAAACGATTACCTGTATAAAAGAATAATATGTATATGCACAAGTACAACGTTTATATTTGCAGTAAATGTTTGCTTTTATGTTTTTATTTTCAGAAAAATTAAATACTATAAATAAACGAACTTTGTACTGATTTTGTCCAGAGACAATCTCACCCCATATTGACATTCAAAATGCCGGATGCGAATAAAGTCAACGTAAGATCTAAGATAAATTAATAAATATAAATCCTATTGATTTGTAAAGAAGACATATTGAAAAAAAAATTATATGCCCGTTTACAGCATCAAGTAATAAATAACTTTCCCAATCAAAAGTTTCCGCCTGTAAAATCATGCACGAAATAGTAAACAAAACAACACTCGAGGTGATGTCAAACATGTAACATGTTGAATTAAATAATTTATATTTAAACTACTGCTACAGTCTATCAAAATTCGGCATTGCTAATTAGTTTATTGTAACAATTTGTTATTTTTACACGTTTAGTTTTTATCCGTGGGGTGGGACGAAGTCGCACCTGTTGACGGTTTTCAATATAATCTCAATAAAAAGACCGCGAGTCATAGTAACATTGATCATTTTAATAGATTCATATTTCATTTAGATTCTTATAATTTTTTCGAACGTTAGAGTGCGAATAGTTAGGTAGAAGAATCAAAGTTTATTTTCATCTAATTTAAAAATATTAAATTGCTACCGACAAAAAGACTGATTTAATACATTGATACTTTTAAAATTATTAGTTATTGATTTTTCACATTATTCTTATTTCTTTTCTGTGCGAAAGAAAATAATAAAAGACAATTTAGAGTGATATTGTTTACATTAGTTCGAAATACATGTTACTGTTTTTTTTAATGATTTTAATGAAAAAACTTTTTAGCCTTTAGTGTAACAATTTTATTTTAGACTATAGTAAAAAAGTATCCATCACCTGATTACTGTGACACTGGCTTTACATATAAAAGAAAAAAATATTGATTTTTCTATTGATTTAAAAACTAGTTATTGGATTTTCTGGGATAAAACACCAAATGCATCAAATTAATTTTACAGTATAAGAGAGTTTCGTAGAGAAAACAGTCAGTTCAGACCATTTTATTATCAGTTAAACCGATAGAATATGAAATTTTCAGAATGTTTGTTTCTTCTAACATCTAGAATGACATATTTGTAACTAGCAGACTCTGCCCGCTACGTCGATCGGTTTCTTCCAACTAAACCTGAACGAAACGAACAAACCTGAACGAAATATATCAACGAATTTGACCTTGTACTATTTGAGATAAAAATGCATCTTTAACCTGAAATGCCCTCCCGCATTACTAAAAACGATAGAATGCCGTTGCGCTACTACAATTTCTAATGTGTCAGACAAAATCTAGGCTGTTAAGGATCAACTCTTTTATTGACATTAACATATGTAGGACAATTACACCATAAAATATAATAAATGTGATTTATACGTTAAACCTTGCAACATAAACCACATAAACTTGCTCAATGGTTCACATAAATAAGGACTTTTATATGAGCTTGTACAAATAAAATTAACGATAAAGCATAATATCGATGTTTCGAACTGCTTCTGCAGTCGTCTTCAGGATATATATGATGTTGAAATGTTTAAAAGTCTAGAGACGAAAGCTTCCTGCCGAGTCTTGATCTATTATATGAATGGAAAACTGCAGTGAGTACATCAGGAAATTAAAAAATGAAATAAGTTGAGATGAATCGAAAGTTCATTTGAAGACCATGGAGTGTCACCAGCTATAAAGGGGCAAGCTCATGGTAAAAGAGTGAAAATTAAAATATTGCGAACAGGTAAATAATTAAGACTTTTTATGATAGTAAGTCAGATTTTAAACTCTCATTAAAACCCGTCCAGTAGAACTTTCTAAACAGGCTAACATTGGTTTACCTGAATTATAGAAATTTCCGCCATAATTTTGTAACTAAGCATAGAGCAATATTCAATATACAAAAAACCTTTCTTGAAAAATTATCTGACTAACAATGAAAGTCTCATAAAAATTCATTCAGCAGGATTCAAGTTATAAGCAGCCGAAGCAAAATTCCCATTTTCATTTTATATATATAGTTAATAATTTATATTTTAATAGTACTAAACCACTAGTAAATTTCAGAAAATCTGTTTTTTTTTTTTTTTTTTTGAAAAATTAGAATGATACATATTCAGTAATTCAGATTTATAACAAAAGTAAACCATCAGTAAAAATACTTCGGAGATATTGTTTTCTGGAAAACTAGCCCTGTATACTTGTAATAATTTAACTTTTTACTAACAGTAAGCTAATGAGCATGCTTAATTAAAGAAGTCGCATTTTCTTTAAAAATCAACAATTGTATTTATAGTAGATTTATTTCCAATGCGTCAATGAACTCACTAAAATACCAAATTTCTAAAGCTGTATATTCTCCAAAGAACTTGTCTAGTGCGTTTACAGTAATTATATTTTTAATTGCAATAAAACAATAGTATCTTCCATTTAAAGAGCTCTATTTTCTACAGAAACTAGTCTGATGTACTTGTAGTAATTTATATCATCAATATCAGTAAAAAAAAAAAAAAGCTTTAAAATTTCAGATGACATATTTTGTCGAAACATCTGGAACGGTATATAATTTAGATTCTCAAGAATATTTGTTGTATTACTCATATATATATATATATATATATATATAAAGAATAACTTACATTTTTGGATCGAATTGGTTGAAAGTAGCACTGTATCTATGGAAATTTTTTTTAGCATTTAAAAAAGCATGCATTATAAAAAAAGAGTAATAGAAGTCTCTCCGTATAATATGATAAATAATATGATCCATTTAATTGTCTAGTTTATTGAAGAATTTCTGCAAGTGCGAGTTCATTCTGATTATTAAGTTCTTTTTTTTTCACTAGAAATTGTTCCAGCTATGGAATTTTTACGCAGTTTACTATTTATATTTGGTGTGAAAACATCGATGAGACATAAAAATGCCACCAAACTTTCCAAATGTAAGGAAATATTACTAAATGCTTTGAAAATATTTTGGGACTTTGAAGCGATATTTTTTTGTGCTATGGTAACATATTATTCTTCAACGTTAAAGTATGACAAACTTTTCGTCGTTCATGTATTTGATATACTCGTGAGCACAACTCTCCGATTTGTCTTTCATAAGAAGATAAAAAAAATACTACCGTGTTTTCAGAAATTGGAAATGCATGGCATTTGTACAGATTTACGTAAAAATAATTACTTACGTTTATTTACAGTAATATTTTTTTCGGCTCAAGTAGCCCTTAATATCACAAGCATTACAAGAACATTAATGTCGGAGAGATGGATGAGACTATACGATGAAATTTTTACTCTACATTTATTAGACATAAAGAGGTCGACCTTTATTAATGTAATATTTAAATTTATTGTTGTTGGTGCCGTTACACTTTACAATATGTATCCTTCAGTTATAGCAGCGGCATGTTGTCTGAATCTTTTGGGAATGAATAAGTTGATACAAAAATTTAACAAAAGTCTTGAAAGAAATTTATGTCATAAAAAGAGTCCGTTACACTATGAATATTTCATCGATAATTTAACAAAAATTACAAAAGTTTTGAAGGAACTTAATAAAGAATTATCTTTGATCATTTTCTTGCTGATTGGATTTTGGACCACAAGCGTCTTCTTTACGGTTTCGAAATTGATTTTTAAGCCAGAATTCCAAGATAACCTCTCTACATGCATATCAATTTGCGAAATTATCAATTATGCATCCCAATTTACAGCTATTGTAACTTTAGGATCAGGCGTTGAGGATGAAATCTTTAATGCTAAACATCTAGTGCTTTCAATGCGAAAGGAAAAGTTACTCGGAATATTGTTTGACAAGTCAAATCATATTCAGTTCTTACTGTCGCTCCTAGACAATGCTAGGCAACAAACAACGATCTCTGCCTGGGGAATGTTTAAGATAGAGAAGAGCCTTTTTCTGGTATTGTTTGGAATTATTGTAACGTATGAAGTATTAATAATTCAGTTTCTGGAACTGAATCTCAAAGGAACTACATAATTTTTTTTCTTTTGAGTGTTTACAATTTTGTCCTGCGATCGCTAGCCAAACACATTTACAAGAATAATTTGTGAAATCTTTAGTGCATTTTAAAGTAATTTTGAGAAATACGGTGCGTCTCATAAATATAAAGACACAGATGTTTTTGAAATTACATTTTATTAATTCAGTTAAAAGAAATTAAATTTTGTACCTCATATTAAGAACACTGAAATGAATCTCTTATAGGGGTTTTAATTTAAATAAAATAATTTCGTCTCGAATAATAAAAAAAATGAAAATTACGCTGTCTCAAAAATATAAAGACAAACTTGAAACTGCTTCATATGCAATTTTTTTTTCGAATGCGGGCGCGAGAATTAAAGCGCACGCGCAGAAATGCACTTTAACTTACCCAAACGAGCAAAGTGGTTTGACTTATTTCAATTGCAAAGATGTCGTGGAACATTAAAATTTCTAAAGATAAAATTTGTAAAATACGTGAATTTAAAGCTAATGGCTTAACAGTTTGTCAAATATGTAAAAAAAAAAAAAAAAAAAAAAAAAAAAAAAAAAAAAAAAACTGGGAGAATCAGAGCTGCACTTTATAAAATTTTATCAAAAACTTACAATTTATATTCGAGAAAATGATCTGGCAGACCGAGAAAAACTAGTGAAAGACTCGATCGCAAGATCATGCGACTTGTTTCGTCGCAAAAAATGTCACTCCGATAAGTTTCCCAATAAGTTTATGGTATGGTCCCAAATTATACAGTACATCGTCGTATAAAAGAAAAAAAACATTGCATGCCGACATACGTGCAGATTTTCTTTACTGGAAAAAAAACGCAAAAAACGGAGGTTAATCTGGGCTAAAGATCACATGCACTGGAAGGACGAATGGATGTAAGACATTTTTTCAGATGAAAAGAGATTTAACTTGGATGGTCCAGATGGCTTGAATTCGTACTCGCACGACTTAAGACGTTAATCTCGAACCCTCTTCAGTAGGCTGAAAGGGGGAGGTTCTGTTATGGTGTGGGCTGCCTTCTCTTTTAATGGAAATGCGGATATTGCTTTTCCGGAAGGTAAACAGACACCTAAAGAGTATATCGAACTGCTTGATAGTCAGTTGTTGCCAATTGCCGAAACTCTTGGTGGTCGGAATTATTTGTACCATCAGGATAATGCATCGATTCACACATCAAGACTTACAAAAAATGGTTTGCCGATAGCAATGTTCATGTCACGGTGTGGCCCGCACGTAAGCCTGATTTAAATCCAGTTAAGAATCTTTGTGGCGCTTTCGTTCGCAGTGTATATGCATCTGGAAGACAATTTTCAAATGTCCTTGAGAGGAAAAAAGAAATCGAACGAAGTTGGTTTGATATAAAGCCAAAATAGTAATACAGCTTAATAAAAAGCATGCCAGCTAGAATATTTTCTGTCATGAATAAGAATGGGTTATTTATTGGACGGTAATTCAAAAGTATATAAAATGTCTTTATATTTATGAGACACCAAATTTATTTACATTTATCGATTTTCGATTTGAAGTTATTTAATTCTAATTTAATTTACTGTAAAATGTTTTCTTGGCACATACTTTTCGTTATATGCATAAATGTAATTTTGAATACTGAATTATTAAAATATTATTTCGAAAATATCAGTGTCTTTATATTTATGAGACGCACTGTATAATTAAATAACTGCACTGCTTTAAAAAGCTGTTTTCGCTATGTTAAATATATTTTGTAAATGTTTTTATATTAAACTTATTCCTCATTTATTTTTATTCATATGTTACGTATTTATAATCGTGAATGATACATTCAAAATATTTAAAAAGTGACTGGTAAGGGCAAAAATTCACACGTTACATGAATTAAGAACATTAATATTATGTTTTACTTAAAAAAAAAAAAAAAAAAAAAAAAAAAAAAAAAAAAAACTTCTATAAAATAAAAGAAAAATCTTTAAAATAATCTAATCAAAAACTAATCAAAAACTAAATCAAGGGAATTGATCCACCAAGGCATTTTGACACTGACCCTTGAGTTTACAAAATTATATAGTTATACAGTTGGCTTATTTAAAATATGTAGTAATATTTTTATGTCAAGCTAAATAAAATTTGTAAAAACTTGTCTGTCAGGTAAATTATGTTTTATTTACCAAAATCTGAAATTAGAAATACAGTTGGACCTCTATTTAACGAAGTAGTTAAATCCCGAAAAAAAGTTCGTTATATGGAAAATTCGTTAAATAGAGAGTCACTTTTTAAAATACTTTAAACTACATAAAACATATTTTAAGTCCATAAACACTGAATATAATTAAAAAAAGTAATTAGTCACACTTTTTTTTTTATAAATTATATCTATTTGTTTTATTTATTTTACCCACCAAAAAGAAATCTGCAAGGGAAATAAGAATGAAACAAAACATTGTTTGGAAATACGCATTGTATTTTCAGTTTAGAAAAATTATTTTACTTTAAAATTACGATTTTTTAAAGATTTTTCGGTAAACTGTTCGGAGGAATACCATATTTTAAAGCAGTATTATTTTTCTTGACGCCTTTATCCACCTCATCAAAAATATTTTTTTTTCTTTGATGCTCAAGCATTTCCGCTTTGACAGTTTTGAGCTACAAGAACCGAAATTACCAACACGATTGATCAGGATCAACAATTAGTCCATGCATTAGGTGCTCAAAAAGGGCAAATAGGGGAAAGTTTTGATGTAGTTTTTATATTTGGTGCCTTTATGTTTTGTGGGTCGCTGAACACGAATTTGAAGTTTGCCAACAAAATTTATCGCAGGAAACACGTTTTTTTGGTAAAAAACGGAAAAAAAACGGGATTTTCTTTGCTTTTTTTCAAATAACTTCAAAATTATACATTTTACGTAAAAGTCCTCAATGCATAAATTGAAGAGGATAAAATTTCCTACATTTTATGTATTAAAATTTTTTTCTCTGATCAATGGTTTAGCCGTGACAACGCCACAAAAATGGGAGTGAAAATCAAAAAATTCAGAGAAAACGGGAATTACGCCGCTGTACGTAGATTTAATATGAAAACTGACCATTTTACACAAGCATTGACTATAAATTATACTAAAGATTATATGAATGACTACATTTTACAATGAAGTTGCTGATAATAAATAGGACGACTATTATGAATGAATTATGAATCATTATTTAATTATAAATAAACATGTACATTAGTAAATACATTTATTTAAAAAACAAAAAAATATTATTTCCGCTTTCTTTTACTTGAGGGTCCCTGCTTTTCACCGACATCTACAGCATAGAAAATAGACGTATAGAATTAGTGGGTGTTTTTATTACTACCAACAGTATAAAATAAATGTTTTTTTAATAAAAAATATTTGATACCTTCTGGCATGACTTTTTCTTGACATTTTAGTTCAAGTACCATTTTTTTTTTTAAATCAAAGACAGTAGAATTTAAGTTAGTCACATAAATAAACTTTTGCACCATTATGCAACGGCAACAAGATTTAAAATGTAACGAAAATATGAATGTCGTTCAAAATATTTTGTTTATAGAGGAAAATTACAACGAAGAGCACATGAAGTTTTGCAAGAGCGAAATGTTTAAATTTAGGACCAAATTTGGACAAAATTTGCCAGTTGTATGTAGGTATATCGGGACAAAATCATTTAAAATGTATTACTTGGCTGCAAATTCTGAGTGGTTACAAAATTGATCCAGACAAATTCTCCAAATTCAGATTTGATACAATGCAAAACATAATGCAAGCATTTTCTCATGATATATTAATCATGATATCTTATGATTCCATATCTTTACATAAGGTTCCTGTTAGGTTTCCTGTAAGGTTTGTGCAGAAATAAATATGAATATACAACAGAATATGCAACACAGCAATTTTCATTAATGCTGTCGAATGTTTGTCCCGTACTTTAAATTTTAGAAAAAGAAATTTTAGAATTTGTTATAATAATAAAAATATCACTTTAGCTTCCATACCGTTAAGGAAGTATCATTAAAATTATCAAAAAGAACGTAAAATCATGCGTCAATCAGATTATGGAACATTTTTGAACGCATTCGGGCTACTATAATAAAACCTCTGAGTTTAATAACGTGAAAAACGATGTCTAAGTAATAATTTGTAAAACATATAACACGTTTGAAAACACAATTTCAACCAAAATCGAAAAAATAGCTGAAAATTTTGTACATCCCTGTATATGAACTATAGATTTATCATATAATTCACAATATGCTAAAATTTAGAACTGTTAGTGAACGCATAGCACAGTTGAAAATTCCTCGTTAGCAATTTCCGGCAATAAGCTGGTATATAGTTGTCTTGCACAGCCTTATATATGATTTATAGAATTTATACACGCTAAATAGTATGCAATTTTTAAAATTTAAAAAGTGTTCCAGAACTGAAAATGCACTTCCATCAATTATTGTTCATACAGAGAAAAATATAACTGATTTATTTTGTGTGCCCCTGTATATGAAAGATCAATGGCACATCATATTCAATAGTAAGCATCTTATAGAGCACCTCGGAGATATATATCAATTTAAATACTTTTGAAAAGGTGTAACATGAACAAAATACACCACAAACAATTTTTCTCCATAGACCGTAATGTAACATAATTCTTTTTAGTGTTCCTGTAAATGATCGAAAAATACTACCCATACCATATTCTATAAGAAATAATCTTGTAGTGCACTTCATAGATATGTATATAAATTTCAAAGTGTTTGAAATTATGAAACATTATTGAAAAAAAAAAACACAAACGATTTTTCCCCCATAGGCCGTAATATAATGAAATACTTTTGAATGTCCCTGTAAGAAATTATGACTGCTACACGCAACATTTTGCAATGCCTAACATTCAATAGTGAATATCAATAACATTTTTCAATTTCATAGCGATGCGACTACATTGACGCCAAAAATAATTATGGCCAGCTAGAATCGGTAAATCACCCACCGTGCACTGCAGTAATTCCCGTTTTTTCAGAATTTTTTTATTTTCACACCCATTTTTGCGGCGTTGTCTCGGCTAAACCATTGATCAGAGAAAAAAAACTTTTAATACGTAAAATATAGGAAATTTTATCCTCTTTAATTTATGTATTGAGGACTTTTGCGTAAAATGCATAATTTTGAAGTTATTTTGAAAAAACAAAGAAAATCCCGTTTTTTTCCAGTCTTTTGCCAAAAAAACGTGTTTCCCGGTATAAATTTTGTTGGCAAACTTCAGATTCGTGTTCAGCGACCCAAAAAACATAAAGGCACCAAATATCAAAACTACACCAAAACTTTCCCCTATTTTCTACCAAATGACTGGACTAAATCTAAAAAACGAGAAACTATAGTTTAAGGACAAGGGGCAGCTCCATTGAGGGTTAAAAGGGGATATTGAAAGTTTGCACTTCTTGGATGGAAAGCAAAGAATCACGGCGATTTTACTGTTCCCGGTGAGTTAGGTGAGTGGTAAGACCTGTTCATGGTCATTGACCATCATAAAATGTATTAAAAGAAAGAATAAGTTCGAAATGTCCAGTAATGTTTTAAGAAATAGGGAGAAAAAAAATTTTAGATCCCAAGGAAAAGTTCGTTAAATAGAGAATACACTTCGCTATTTGGAGGTTATTTTACGAAGAAATTTGTAAAAGGTCCTTGGTTTCAAGTAAAAGTTCGCAAAATAGAGAAATTCGTAAAATAGAGGTTCGTTAAATAGAGGTCCGACTGTAACTTTATTGTACAGTTTCTTCTCCTCCCATTTGCATAAAACGGAACAACCTAAAACCACGGAAAGTTATTTTCGAAAATAACGAGAATGTCAGATAAAGAGCAATCTAATATAATAGTAATTTAATGTTATAGAGACAATCTAATATGGTGCCAATATTAGAAATTTAAGAAGTAAATTAGAAAAGTTTTAATATTTTTTTCAACTTGAAAAGTTTGAATGTCATTTGATTAAAAACTAAAAATTAAAAACTGTTATGACGTTATATATTTTCGAAACCGCCTTTGAAATACTTAACAAAAACTATTATGAAAAGAAAAGAACACGAAGTAACTCACTTCACGTTCACTTCATTTTAACAAATCTTGTGACAATGCTTATATCAAAAGAAAGAATGGAAATATATTTAAACACTTTTTTTCATTCAGTAGACGTAAAAGACTAGGTATCATGTGTTCATTCATGTTCTAATTAAATTTAATGCTATCTATTCAGTTAAGTTTTATAATATATTTCCACCAATTATAACAGCAACATGCGTTTTGAGTCTTATTGGAATGCTTAAGGCTATTCTCAACCGCTCTGCTCAACAAGCACAAAACGTTTTGACACATTTACAAATTCATTTTTAACGAACAGGTATAAAATCGGAAGGCCTGACTATGGGAGCGATTTGGAATCGAACTGTGATTTTATTTTTTTTTTATAAATAAATTACCTATTGAGCTATAAGCGATTTTGATCTCGTGACAAAGACATTTTTCACCCTTCCTTGAGTGGTTATTATTTTTCTGCGCGGAAATATGGTTCAAAATGCCCACTTTGACACTATTTTCTGGAAGATCTATTGCGTTTGCAAAAAAAGAAAAACACAGTTCAATTACATTGTTTCTGAACAACAAATTCTACACTGTAAAAAAAGGGCTAAAAAACGGAGATTCTACTGGCAATCGAGACGCCAGTACTTTTTCCGTATTTTAACGGAAAATTTCCCCCATGAATTCCAAAAAACGGAAAATTTTCTGTAATTTATGTGGAAAATTTTCCGTAAAAATACGGAATTCCATTCTATTTCCATTGAAATACGGAAATAGAACTGGCGTCTCGATTGCCAGTAGAATCTCCGTTTTTCAGTCCGTTTTTTTTTTTTTTTTTTCAGTGTGCTAGTTTCGTGCATTTCCGAACAAAAATAAATTAAAACTTATATCATAAAGTTGCCCTTTTGAATCTGAGAACAGCCTTAAGTTGATGCCAAAATTCCGTTACAGACTTGAAAAGAGTTTATGTTGTAAAGAAATCCCGTTACATTTTCACAATCTTTTTGACACTATACTATTAAAATTACAAGTATTTTGAAAGAACTTATTCAAGAAGTAGATTAGAAGTTTATTTAGTAGTACAACAAGTGTCAACCAGCATTTATGATAATCCTCCTACAATTATATCAGTCTTTGAAATTATCAATTACGCATCCCGGTTTACAGATTTGAAAATCTTAGGATCTTATATTGATGGTGAAATACTTGAAGCAAACCATTGCACGAAATATTTTTTGTCAAGTGAAGAAATCGATTTCAATTCTTACTATTCGCCTTTAGACAATGCATGGCGAACAGGAACACTCTTTGTCTGTGGAACGTCTAGGATAGAGAAGAGACTTTTTCTGATATTTGAATTTTTTTTTAATTTAGGAAGTATTGATAATCCAATTTTTTGAACGAAAGTTAGCCCTTGATAAAAGCCTGTAAAACGAAAGAAATTTTCCCGAGTAACTTTGTTCGAATTTCGACCACTACCTGGATTTTACTCTGCCTGCAAACGAGCTTTCAAATGAAAAATATATATTATCAAGTTCATTTGAAATGAAAATTACCGTTACGTCGCAATCTCTTTAAAATCTTTGTTGTAATACGCAACAAGTGCATTCACGTCTGGAATGACAATTTTTAAACGAAGAATATAAAGTATACTATTATTTTTAACACAATCATTCTGATTGGTACAGTTATCATACGAATTGAGCGAAAAAATTCCCGAGCCGGGAATGGAACCCAGGTCATTGGCTTACATTCCCAATGCTGAAAATATGGGTTCCATTCCCGGCACGGGCATTTTTTCGCTCAGTTGCAAATATTCAATTTTTATGAACATAAAGTAGTAGTTTTACTTAAATAACACGTAAAATTTTTTTCTGATGCCAGATTTATTTTTCAAAAGTTTTACATCGAAAATCAAATACAAACCTGAACTGAAATCCGTAACATTTTCAAAATCCATTAGAAAGTAACAAAAATGGCATGTGTTTTTGCTTTTTTAATTCATATTACATTTATTTTTCTAAGCATATTTTTCTATTTTCTGACAATCGAATTATTATGAATTTTGCTTCAGAGTGATATTCTTACACGCCTTTAAAAGAACTGTGTTATAGTCAAGCATTGATTGAACAATTTCTTGTAACAAATCTCTGTTTTATTTCTATTAAATATTCAGTTTTGTATTATATCATATTAATATCAGTCAATAAAAGTAATTGAAAATAAATTGTAAGAATACAATAAATCATATAGATACAATAATATATTTAAAGAAACTGGTTCTTAATAATATATTTAATGAAATTTTATAGGATATGTCTTGGAAAACGTTAACGCAATCGAAATACTTTCTTATGTAGTCTGATTGCCAAGTGTAAAAAAATCATTTCTATGAAGCAGAAGATGTGTTAGTATATGACATTTTAATAAATGTTTATCCTCGTGATATTTTGAGTGTGGTATTTCCAATAACTTAGATTTCCAACAACAAAAAAATCCCACCTGTTGTGAATACTTGTATATAAAATTTCAGAAAATCTCTTATTTTTTCTTTTAATCACCTAATATGGTGAATTTACATTAATTTATGCTTTAAAATGCAGCAAACCCACTGAAATATTAATTTTATCATGGTGTAATTTTCCTTTTGAATTTGGAATGATTTATTTGCAATAATTTAGATATTTTAGAGCATTAAAATCGCTAGCATATACAATTTCATGAATCTAATTGTTTTCTTTGAAGAAACGAAATATTGAATTTACAATAAAATGGACTTTCAGCATAAAAACAAACAAACAAAAAAAAAAACAAAAAAAAAAAACAAAAACCGCGCATCCAGAAGATAAAATTTGTTGGAAAAAAACTATGGTGTATTTGCCATACTTTGATTTTTGGCTGCGGAAAACCTAAAGCTAATAAAACTTCAGGAGTTATTTTATATTGTAACTACTGGAAAGGTGAAATTGCAACAATTCAGATTTTCAAAAGCAATAAATGCAGCAAAAAATGAAATTTCAGTATGTCTTTGTTTAGAACAACTGTAGCAGTGTATCGACTGTAATTTTGAATTTCCAAATCAGTAAAAGTATTAGTACATTCAGCTTTGTACTTTCATTGAAAAATATGGAGTGATATATTTTCTGTATATTAATGATTAAAATGAATTTCGTTTTTTTCAAGTAAACTATTTGTGTCAACTACTGTTAAATATCATAAAAAATATTATTAGTTTACTAAAACAGCCAAAGAACTGAACTAACTAAAGAAGCTTTATACTATTTCAGAAGAAGTTTATTTTATTTCTTGTAAACTAACGACATACTTTACATAAAAGAAAAAAAAATCTAATACATTTATTTTTCAATTTCTTGCTGCATTTTTATATTAATTTAAACGTTTGTTTGTTAAGTAAATTTTTGTTGACATCAATTCAACTATGAAATTTGTGTGCAGCTTATTAGCACTGTTTGGCGTTAATGCATCAGTAAAAAATGAAAATGTTAGCAAAATATCTAAATGCAAGAAAATGATGATAACTATTTTGCGGATATTTTGGGATATAGAAGTCATAATATTTGCTGCGACTACGTCCTATTATTCTTCAAGTTTGGCTTATCAAAAGCTTTTCATCGTTTATACATTTAATGCAATATTGATTTTTGCGCTCCGATTTGTTTTTCACAGAAAAGTTAAAAGATTGATGCTATCTTTTGAAGAGTTGGAATTATTTGGTGTTATTTCGGATTTATATGATAAAAAATATTTCCGTTCGTGTATTGCAATCTTCTTTTCGGTGCAAGTTGGCCTTAATTTAACAAGCCTTCTGAGAACATTTATGTCAAAGGCAATGATGGACGTATATGAAACACTCTTCACTTTTCAATCAGGTTGTATAAATGATTGTGGAGTTTTTATACATGTTATAATTAAAATTAATACTCTGTGTTCAGTTACATTTTATAATATATTTCCATCAATTATAGCAGCAACATGCGTTTTGTGTCTTATAGGAATGCGTAAGTTGATACAAAAATTCAATTACAGGCTTCAAAAGAGTTTATGTTGTCACAAAATTTCATTACATTGTCGCAATCCTTTTGACGCTATAAATAAAATTACAAACATTTTGAAAGAACTTAGACAAGAACTATCCCTAATGATTTTCTTGCTAATTGCATTTTGGACAACAAATGTCTTTTATACAGTTTCAAAACTGATTTTTAAACCAGCGTTCCAAGATTCTCTTTCTACAATTATATCAGTCTTTGAAATTATCAATTACGTATCTCAGTTTATAGCTTTGGTAGTTTTAGGATCAAGCATTGATGATGAAATCCTTGAAGCAAAACATTTAGTGTTGACAAAGTGGAGATGTAAATTGCGCGATGTACTTTTTGACAAGTCCGATCAATTTCATTTCTTACTTTTGGCCTTAGACAATGCTAGGCGGCAGGGAACAATCTCTGCCTGTGGAATGTTTAAGATAGAGAAAAGCTTGTTTCAGATAATGTTTGGAATTATTGTAACTTATGAAGTATTGATAATCCAATTTATGGAACGAAATTAAGCGCCTCAAAGAAGCTGTAAAAAGAAAAAAAATCCTGAGTTATTTTGCTCGAATTTGGTCCCCTTCCCGGATTTCCTTTGGTTTGCACACGTGTATTCAGCTTAAACATTTGTAATGTCATTTAAGTTCTTTTGAAATAAAAATTAGCCTTACGCCGCAAGCGCTGTGAAATCTTTGTAGTAATAAGTAACAAGTGCATTGCTTGGAACGGAAACACGACTTTACTTCCATAGCATGTAATCAGGGATGTAGTGGAAGTATACGCCGTATACCTTCTGGACTTTTTTAAGCAACACTTTATAGCCCCTGTTTCTCAAGTGAAGCTGTTGTGTATACTTTTTAGCGTCTACCATTTAACTACAACTTTTGCCCTCTGTTTTTTTTTTTTTTTTTTTTTTTTTTACGAATACATCACTGAACGTAAATATTTTATTCACATTCCAGATTTTAATAAAAGTAGATTTTAATAAATCAAAAATTATCTTTCTTACAAATAATGACCAGGAAGCCATCATAAGAGAACCAATTGAAATAATTGCTAATAAAGATACAGCTTGTAACGATGCACTGTCATACGATATCCATGGTGTATGGCGATATTTGCTGCATAATAGATTAAAGCTCGTTTTATTGAAAATTTGAATAACTTTATCTGGCATCTCATCTGACGTACAACATTCAAATTTAAATTACAATATTTTCTTCTGGGCAATTCTCGAATAAGCGCAAAGAAAATAATAACAACATTTAAATCCTACTGAAGACGGCCTTGTAATGGTTGAAAACGCTCTAGGTTTTTCTGATGTATTTTGAGATATTTTAAATTTGTATTTTTTAATGAAATTAGTAACATTTTTCAAATACATTCGAGAGCAACAAACATGACATGTGTTTTTATTGTTTAAATGATTATTGCATTTTTTTACATCATATTTTTCAATTTTATGATGATTAAAAAAAATAATAAAATGTTGCTTTAGCGTGATGTTCTCATACTCCTTTGTAAGAAATATTATTAGATTTGTCAAAAATTGAATTTGATGCGTCCAACAAAGTTTCTTTTAATATATATATCTATTTTATTTCTATTAAATAAACAATTTTGCATTATATCGTATGAATATCTGCCTCTCAAAGTAATTGAAAATAAATTGTAATAATACAATAATACGTGTCGATATAATAATCCATTTAAAGAAAATTGATCCAAATAATATATTTAAGGAAATGTTATAGAATATATCTGAAAAAATGTTGATACAATCGAAATACTTTTTCATATAATATGTTTGTTAAATGTAAAAAATTCATTACGCTAAAGCAAGTAGCTGTATCAGTAGTATATGTCATTTCAAAGAATGTTTATCTTCGTGATATTTCGAGTTTGGCATTTGCAATAACTTATATTTTCAACAACAAAAATACAGGTTATACATGATTGTATATTACTTTTCACAATTTTTCTTTTAAAGCACTTATTATAGTGATTTTACATTAATTTAACCTTTCAAATGCAACAAAACTGTTGAAATATCAATTTTATCATGATGTAATTTTCCTTTTAGATTTGGAATAATTTATTTCCAGTAATGTAGGTTATTTGACAGCCGTAAAATCGCCACCATTTGAAATTTCATGAATCTGATTGCTTTTCTTTGAACGAACGAAATATTGCATTTTCAATAATATGGATTTTCAGCATAAGAGAAAAACTCGCAAATAAAGCTTCTTTGATACTTTTAGTTGGAAAACACCGGTGGTGTATTTGTCATACTTCGATTTTTAACAACAGTAAAACCTAAGGTAAATTTAACTTCAGTAGGTATTATCTTGTAACTACTGGGAAATTAAAATAGCAACAATCCAGATTTTCAAAAGCAGTAAAGGCAGCAAAAACGAAATTTCAGCATGTCTTCTTTAGAACAACTGTAATGGCGTATCTGTAATTTTGAATTTTTAAAGCGGTAAAACTATTAGTACATTCATGTTCGTACTGTCATTGAAAAATATGGAGTGATATATATTGTGTAGATTTATGATTAGATTAGTTTAGATTTTTCGAGTAAATTATTTGAGTCTACTACTGTTAAATATGATACAAACATATTAACAGTTTACTAAACCAGTTACAAGAGCTAAAATAACTAAAACAAATTTACACAATTTCTTGCTGCATTTTGATTTTGATTTAAACGTTTGCTTCTTAAAGGAATTTTTGTTGACATCACTTCGGAAATGAAATTTTTATGCATTTTATTAGCACTGTTTGGCGTTAATGCATCTCTAAAAAATGAAAATGTTAGCAAGATTTCTAAATGCAAGAAAATGATGATAACTATTTTGAGGATACTTTGGGATATAGAAGTATTAATATTTTCCGTGACCGTGTTATATTATTCTTCAAAATTTGCTTATCAAAAGCTTTTCATCGTTCAGACATTTTGTGTAAGTTTGATTTTTGCTCTCCGGTTTGTTTTCCACAAAAAAGTTAAAAGATTGTTGTTATCTTTCGAAAAGTTGGAATCATTTGGTATTTGTACAGGTTTATATGATAAGAATTATTTCCGTTCATTTATTGCAATCTTCTTTTCGGTGCAATTTGGCCTTAATTTAATAAGCCTTCTAAGAACATTTATGTCAAAGGCAATGATGGAAGTATATGAAACACTCTTCACTTTTCATTCAGGTTGTATAAATGATTTTGGGGTTTTTATACACGTTATAATTAAAATAAATATTCTGTGTTCAGTTACATTTTATAATATATTTCCATCAATTATAGCAGCAATATGCGTTTTGTGTCTCACAGGAATGTGTAATTTGATACGAAAATTCAATTACAGGCTTGAAAAGAGTTTATGTTGTGAAGAAATTCTATTACATTTTCACAATCTTTTTGATACTTTAGATAAAATTACAAATGTTTTGAAAGAACTGAATCAAGAACTATCCCTAATCATTTTTTTGCTGATTGGATTTTGGACAACAAGTGTCTTTTATATAGTTTCAAAACTGATTATTAAACCAGCATTTCAAGATACGTTTTCTACAATCATATTATTCTTTGAAATTATGAATTACGCATCCCAATTTATAGCTTTGGTAATTTTAGGATCAAGCATTGATGATGAAATCCTTGAAGCAAAACATTTAGTGTTGACAAAGTGGAGATGTAAATTGCGCGATGTATTTTTTGACAAGTCCGATCAATTTCATTTCTTACTATTGGCCTTAGACAATGCTAGGCGGCAGGGAACAATATCTGCCTGCGGAATGTTTAAGATAGAGAAAAGCCTGTTTCTAGTAATGTTTGGAATTATTGTAACTTATGAAGTATTGATAATCCAATTTATTGAACGAAATTAAGCACCACAAAAAAGCTTTAAAATGAAAGAAATTTTTGAGAGTAATCACTTAGAAAGGTATTTTTCAAAATCCTAAGCAGAGTTCTAAGTTCATTTATGAAGTATTTTAAAACAATTGTAATATAGTATAAAGCTGTTTTCAGTGTATTGCAAATTTACTTTGTAAATGTTTTACATACATGTTTTTGAATGAATGAAAGAATTGAAATATTCAGAAGTCATCTCTTTATATTAGAAAAATAAATCATTGAACAACAAGTGTCTTTTATACAGCTTTAAAACTGATTTACAGGCTTGCATTTCAAGACAACTTTTTTTTCCCAGTTATATCAGTTTTAGAAATTGTTAATTACACACCCCATTTTAAAATTATACATGGTGTCCACTCTCAACGATGTCCAATGGCTAATTCCTAAACCGCTAGTCATAGACATAGTTTCAATTAAAAAAAAATGTTTTAAATGATGTAAAGACGTATTTTTAAAGTGATTTGGGTCAAGAAAAACATTTATTAAAAAATTACGATATTTAAATTTTTATACGGTCCCCTGGTCCTATAAGTGATATTTAGTAAAAATGTACAATTGCACTAAAATGTAAGACAAAATAAAAGCCCATTCTTCTACGATTAAAACTGATTAATAGCTGTTTGAAGTTGAATCATCTTTTTTGCTGCGAAATAGGAGGTCATTCACAAATTTACTAGAAGTATAAATAATCGTAAGATAATAATAAAAATAATAATAGTTGAGAGTAAATTGAACATTACAATATAAATTTCAAATATATTTTCATTCTGAGATATTAAATAAAAATACATAACTTGTATTAAAAATATAAGTTAAAAAGTAACAGAATTTTTGTTAAATGTAATGATGAAAAGCAACAGTTGCAATTCTTTGCAAAATGATAAACATTTTAAAATGCCATTAGATTATCTAATCTAAAATATAATTAATAAAAATTAAAGTTATCTTAAAACTTGCTTGAAGTAACTCCTTCGGCTACAATGTAGAAATGTACACGCGCAATAAATCTTTCTAATACTTTAAGCACTTTGTGTACGATATCCCTCAAACCTTGGCCCAACTCATCTGTGTTCAGTTGCAGAAAGTTGGTTTAAGTCATGAAATTGAAAGTTTCATAACTCGGTCAATTTTAGTGTTAAATGAATGGGATTTTTTCCCCCTTTTGTATTACTTGACAGTGTAATAGGAATTTTTCTTACTAAATATCACTTATATTATCGGGGACCGTATAAAAATTTAAATTTTGTAAATTTTAATGTGTTTTTCTTGACCCAAATCGCTCTAAAAATACTCCTTTACCTCATTTAAACCATTTTTGTAATTGGAACTATATGTCTATGACTAACGGTTTAGTAATTAGCCATTGGACATCGTTGAGAGTGGACATTCTGTAGTACTTTAAGTTTCAAACACTGATAACGATATCCTTGAAGCTAAACATTTTGTGCTGACAATGTCAACTTTGAAGTTACAAGATCTATTGCGCGACGAGTAAAATAATTTTAATTTTTTCCTGTTGGCCCAACAAAAAACTTTTATAAGGATCAATTTCTGTTTGGGACAATGTTTAAGACGCAGAACTGATAATTCTGTTTCTAAGTACTGATAATTCTGTTTACTATACGAAAGTAAGCTGCACCTAAAGAAACATTATAATGAAAAAAAAACAAACCTGAAATTACTCAAAGCATTATTTGACAAGGACAATACTAGGACAATACTAGGCTGCAAGGAACAATCTCTGCCTAGGGAATGTTTAAGATGGAGAAGAGATTCAATATGGTAATTTTTGGAACTACTGTCACTTATGAAATAATGATAATCCAATATAATGAACGAAAGCTAGCTCCTCAAAAATCTGTAATGAAACTAATTTTTTTGAGTCACTTTATTCAATATTTAGTCATACAGTCATTTGCGAGCACATTTACCAGGTTATTACCCGACTGCTAAGAAGGGTTATGTGTTTCACGCGTATCTGGGTATGTGGATTTCTTTATACCCTTGAAACATCCCAACGGCTGGATGGATTTTATGAATGAGGTCTCTATCGATTCGTATTAACCGTCCAATGGTTATAGGATAAATTTTGTTTTAATAAATTCCAAATGGCGGCCGTAAAATACAAAATGGCGATTGACACGAAAAAAAAATTACGCACCATATTGAGTGGCATATCATTCGATAGGTCTTTTAAAATGAAGACGATGTTTCATTGACTATTTTACAGTCAGAAGCTCTGTTTAAATATTACACAATCTAGACGATGTGTAGGTAGGATCCAGTGACCCGGAGCCGAACAATTTTTGATGCTCCAGCTCCAGCTCCGCTCCTAGATAAAATACTGTGACTCCAGCTCCGGCTTCGGCTCCAGCTCCGGCTCCAACTCGGCTCCGACTTCGCGCTTTTGAGTTGCAGATTTTAATTTACACATTTAATTTTATGCTCACAAATTCTTTCTTCCTTTACCTTCATTAAAGATCTGACAAAATGCATTTTTCTTCTCATCAAACATGAAATGCTTGTTCAGAAAATATGATATCTTTTAGCTTTTGCTTTTAAAATAGAAAGTTTGGTGGAATTTTAAACACAAAAATCTTAAATTTTTTCTATTCTTTTCAAACAACCAAAATTGTACAACTACACATCGCTCACCCGCAAGAAAAGTGACACATCGACAAAAGTAAATTTCACAGGAGAGACAAAAGAAAACATGCAGGATTTTACTGTAACATGAAATTATAGCGCTTAGTTATCTGATGCAGGAGTAAAAACGTGCATAAAAGCATAAAACCCTTAAGAATGAAGATGTAGAATGAGGTTCGGAGGATTAGACAATTTTACCTCCCCACATAATCCACCCCTCTTATGTGGTCACAAATGGGCATATAGCGTAATAAAGGGGGTTTCCGTATAACTACGCTTATGAAAATGTTTGTGTAGCAAGACACACCTTATGACAGTAAACAATAAAACTCAAAATGAATTTTTGCGAGATGTGTCACTTTTCTTGCGGGTGACATGTAAAGAACAGGCGGCCATATTTGTTTTCACATAGTGTTGTTACTTAGCTCAAGTAGAAAGTATAAGTAAAGTAGTGTTACCATGTTTTGAGAAGTTTTCCATCTCTAATTTAAAGAAAAAGAAAAAAAAAAAAAAACCCTAAAAAATGATGATATTAAAATACTGAATAATGATTCAATTAAAATATTTTAGGCCTGGAAATTTAAAAGACTGAAAAAAAAGATTTAAAAGAATATTAAAAACTAAAGGAGCCTTGGAGCAGGAGAAAATTTAGAGCTCCAGCTCCGGATCTCTGGTAAGAATCCATAGCTTTATTGCAACTTTAACCATCATAGACATCTATAGACCTCATCAAAACAGTGTTTATAGATAGGAACTAACAATTAAACACAACTTAAAAGTCATCAATACAAGTAAATAATAATAAACAAAATAGGTAAGTAATATAAAAAATAGTTTAACATTGATGAGAAATTAGTTCGCTTTTTACGCAGTCGGGTTTTTTGATTTTTTAAATTCAAGTTTTACTTGTTTTCCAAAACTTTAATACAGCTTTAAGCAGTTTCTTCAAAAAAAAAAAAAAAGATATAAAAATCTGCTTTAAACATATTAAAGAAAATTATGTTTATAACATTGATAAACATAATATATCAATATTTATAATATTGATATTGTTTATAATATTATGATTATAATGTTTTTATGTTTATAAAATTTATATATATGAAATTTATGTTTAGAAACTTAATAACGAATTTTCCTTCCTTATAAAGCAAAAAATGTATCACTAATTTACATAAAGAAAATTAATTCCTTATTTTTGAATGAATGAGAAATTTAAAATGTCTAGAAACCACCTATGTATTTTATAAAGATAAATAATTGGACAATAAGTATATTTTGTAATAATCGTTTAACGTTTCTTACAGTAAGTGTTTGCTTTAAAAAATTTTATAAGATCACCATTTAAAAAATATTTGGAACTATATATTTGCTGCATTGTGATAAAAACAATGTTTATTTTAGTCTATTCCACAGTAAAAAATTAATTAAAACACTTACAGTGATTGCATGAGTTTAATATAGTTTGCTTTGAAAATGTTTTAGTATTATAGAAATCTTATGCACGATTTTAGATTTTTATTTTAAAATGACGCATTACTTTTAATATAATAATTGAACAATAAAATCCGTGTATTTCGTTTTAAGTTTCTGATGAGTTTGCCTTAAAACAAATATATTTTGCTTCTGAAGTATTTGTATTACGTTAATTATGGATTTAGTACACTGTAAAAAAAATTCTGTAGCTCTACAGATGTAAAGTTACATGCTTACTAAACTGTCATCTGTAACTGTACAAAAAAAGCTGCAAATCTACAAAACTAGTTTTTGTAAAGCTACAGAAATCTGTAACTTTACAAATGAATCTATTAAAATTGCAGTAATCTTACTAAAATTTTATCTGTAAACCTGGCTGTAGTTACATGAAAAGTTCTAGGCACCCCAGTTTCCTAAAAAATTCTTAGTAACCTTACAGATTTCTTGATTTTAGGCGCAAAAGTGTGTCTGTTACATGAATATTTGTTGTTGCCGTTACATGAAAAGTTCTAGGAATCCCAGTTTCCTAGAAAAACTTTAGTAACTTTACAGATTTTTTTTTTACAGTGTATATAATTTGTTGTTTTCGTATGGTATCAACGCATCATGATGTCCAAACTAAGCTTAACATTGCTAAAAGTGGTAAAAATAAGTGATAAAAGCGATACTCAAGCACCGTTTTCCAACAAAGGTTCTGCATTTAGACATTCTATTCAAAGAGCTTTCACAGTTTGTATCCCTGAGCAGTTAAACAACGAAATAAATAAAATATATGATATTGCAAGAGACAATCAATACAAAGAAAGCATTATACAAAGATTAAATTCTGAGCTTGAAGAATAAGAAAGAAAGAAACTTCAATGTACAAAATTCAAAGTTATCCACTTTACAATATTTTCCTGGTTTCTTCGAAAGATTGAAACGTAAACGCAATAAATTCAATATCTTCCTTATTGCAAAACCCTTTCATAAAATTAAAAAGTCTGTAAGAAAATAGATACAATAGAACCAAATCAATTATCGGGAGTATATGAAATACCTTTCAACAAAGATGATGCAAAAATGCGATTTTATATAGGTATGACAAACAGAAAACTTAAACAGAATCAAAGAACATACAGCAGACATCAAATACAACACTGTAAAAAAAAATCTGTAAAGTTACTAAAGTTTTTCTAGGAAACTGGGATTCCTAGAACTTTTTATGTAACGGCAACAACAAAAATTCATGTAACAGATACACTTTTGCACCAAAAATCCAAAAATCTGTAAAGTTACTAAGAAATTTTTAGGAAACTGGGATGCCTAGAACTTTTACTGTAACTGCAACCAGGGTTACAGATAACATTTTAGTAAGATTACTGTAATTTTAGCAGATCCATTTGTAAAGCTACAGATTTCTGTAGCTTTACAAAAACTAGTTTAGGAGATTTACACCCTTTTTTTTTTTGTACAGTTACAGATGAAAGTTTAGTAAGGATGCAACTTTACATCTGTAGAACTACAGATTATTTTTTACAGTGAATAAGGGAACTACAGTTTTGACCAGATTATGTAGCAAAGAACCTATACAGATTGTTTTTTAAAATAATACATTAATTTATCAATAAAGATTTTATTTACCATCCATTATCCGGGAATCAATCGAGACCTTTTTGCGCAATGAGAATATTTGCAATGATTCAGCGTCCATTGAGTTACCTAAAATTTGGAAAGAGATGCTCAGCAGAATAAGAAACAAAAGTAGAAATTAATTCATGTTCACAATTATCCATTTTTATTTTATTTTATTTCATGTTTGCACTTGTTTTTCCTTATACATGTCTCGTGATTTTATTTACCTATTTCTTGTTTTTAAAAGTGTTTGCGAAAACATTTGTATCAACAAAGACCTTGATAATGTCGCCGTTTGAGCTATGAAATATATGTCGATCTGAATAAAGGTATTTATATGTCTTTTAAGTGTATTTTTTTTTATCACTTTTAGTAATTTTTAGCTTAGTTTGGATAATTTTAAGTAATTTTCATATATAACTTTATAACATTATGATGTGTTGAAACTGCAGTTGAAAATAAAAATGTCAAAAATTGTAAAATTAAAAGAACTATCAATATTTTCGAACATCAAAGTGATGTTGTTGCTGTGAGTTAAGTACACTGAACTCACTTTTGTGCTGACGTCCAAGGGATAACATAACCACAGTAGCCCTCATTAAACGATGCCAGCATTTCAATAGTGTAAAATAAATTGATTTCAGTTTTTGCAAGAATTAAATAGGTTGCGAAATTTGCATTAAAAGAAACAACATAAAATTTTAGTAAAAAAGCAAATTAATGACAATATGCTTATGTAAAAGAATAAACAAACTCAGGACAAATAGATATGCAAAGAAATTGCTTTACTTTTATAATTTTACTTCATTTAATTAAAGTAATTTATCACCTTTGTTTGCGATAGTTCAACAAATTATCTTTAGGTAGTTGAAAAAGTGATCTTTTTTATCCCTGCTATTTTCCAGTTTTGCGACGCCTTCAAAAATTTGGTCTGTTACGTCATATTTTGATTGATATCATCAGTGAAGTCTTTAGCAATGTTTGAACTTCTTACATTTCTGGTGGTGGAATGTTTCTTTTCTCAATGTCAATGACAGTTTTGTAAACTCTTAATAATCAGTGTTACAATAAAGTTGTTTTTGAAGAAATATATCTACAAAACTTCTTTCGATTCAGCCCTGTCAATTTGTGAAAACATTGACCGCATTATTCGATGAGTAGTACGTATTAAGTGATATCCTTATCATTAATTGCAAATAGAAAGTGATTTGGAAAATGTAATTTCCTCAATAACCGGAGATATGTATTAAGGGGCTACTTCAATCACGCGAAAACACCCGCTCTTAATGTTAATCCTATGGCAGAGTTCTTTTAAAATATCTCGTTTACATTTCAATATTTTTAAAGGATTTTTTTGTTATATTGGATAAATGAAGTCGATCTCTACAAAGGCCGATTTTTATTTTTTTCGATATTGTTTGCAGCTTTTTTTATGACCTTCACCTATCACCTTCATACTATCACCTTCGAAACCGGTTCTGAAAGTGATTCCCCCCCCCCCATAAACTTACCAGTGCTTGAGAACCACTTCAGAACACTTTGGAAGCCGACTCAATAAAAGAAGAATTCAAGATGCTGCATTTAGGTCGTCATTTAACAAAGACAAAGTGAGAACTTCTCTTAAACTTGGAGAGAGCCTGCTCGTAGATACTGTAAAGCCTTGTATCGCTTTAGTCAATAGCATGCTTTCAAGAGACTGGGATGTTAAAGCTAAATATTCCCACTCTCATACAAATCCGATAGAATAATAAAAATCTTTAAAGTACCAATTAGACATGAGATAAATTCCACTTCAATTTTTCCATCTGACAATATAAAAGTCATAACTTAAACCAAGAGATTAACAATGACAATATTTTAGACAGCTTGAATATAATAATTTTCACAGCACTTGAGACGCCTCTAGAAGCGGCTAACAACAAATGGAATACGCGTATATATACGATTGCTCATGGGGCCTTTCAAGGATTTTAGCGTACATCCTGCTAGAAAGCTGATTCATTTCTGTGCTTTTAGGAAGGTATAGGCCTGCCCTGTACGAAGGGTAGTTTTCTCGTCGAGAAGCTAAGGCTCAACGGATGTCTCTTCTGAGTCAGCAAAATAGAGTAAAAATGTACTCAGCGCCCAAGAACCCACGCGTAAGAATCGAGAAATTCTGTGGACAAGCCTTATTTATGTATAAGTTCTTCACAATTCTGTATAACCTACATCCTTGAATTTAATTTTCTTCTGGTGTTGTATCTGTTGCTGTGTGACTGTAAATAAAGGCTTGTGTTTGCTAATCGACTATCCTGCAAATTATTTCCATGCCATTAGAATACGTTGGAATACTGGAGAAAACCTCTCCGAAATGACCACCTCAAACTGAAGTCAAACTGTGAATCCATGTCGAACTCCACGCCGGGACAATTCGTACATGTAAACTCTGCCTACGGACTTTGAACTATAACATTAACTGTTTCACGTGAATGTGATTGCACTCCTTTTAATTGTACTGAACGTGTCAATAAAAGAATGTTCGTTAATTAGCCATCTGTTTTCCTAGGACGCTACAATTTTCTTTCAAGTGCAATTTGTTTGAAAACTGTATCGGAATTTACTCATTTATTGTGGTTTTAAAAATAATTTTCAATCTTGATTTAAAAAAAAAAATATATCTATTTCCATCGCGTGCAAGCTCCATTACGGGAGAATAATTACTTAAAACAATATAAATAGCTCAGCATTTGTCTCCAACTAAATTTCCATGGCTTAATTAAAACTTCATCAATAAATAAATAAATAAAATAAGGTAATATAAAACACAAATTTAACATACATGTAATCTAATGATTTCAATTCTTACACAGCCGAATACAGAAGAAAATGTTAAATTTAAAACTTCATCAATAAATAAACAAAGTATTATAAATAAAACACAAATTCAACAGACATGTAATCAAACTACGTGCTTAAACCACAGAAATTATCAGAATTATAAAAGGCTGCAGTAAGTAGCGAAATCTTGAGCCATTTCTTCGGCCATTAACTCCTAGCATGAGGATAATACGAAAGTATATTTTTAATAAATTTAAAACTTTATTTGAATACACAATTGATTTTTTTTTTTTTTTTTTACATAAAAATGCTTTTTGTGCTGTTAATGAGCAATCTAAAAAAATTATTAAACGTAAAAAATCTTCTAGTGTTAGAAAAAAAATGGTTTTCCTCTAGGTTCTGTAAGCCATTAAGGATCCCCTAGTTTTTATAAAAGTCTTGCTATTTTTCTCCCATCAGAAGCCTCACTACTGAAATTTAAGTAGTCTCTTTTATCCTCTTTAATAAAAAGCTACGCGTTGCTGACGACTGGCTTTTTCACTAATCGTTGCCACAGATTAATCTCGGAAAATGAAATATTTGAAGTTACTGAAAAAATTAATCGCTCAAAAAGCATTTTTCAGAAAATTGCTAGACAAACTGTGTTAGAAAGGTACAAAATTGTATTTTTCTTGATGCAAATTTCAAATCTAATGATTATGCCATTTTTTAAACATTGAATTTCAAAAATTACCAAATTTCACAATGGAGTACCGTAGCTACCTTCACGCGTAAAAAAACAATGATAACGGCAATGTGTCCCTAGTTTTTGCTATTTTTTTCCCATCAGAAGACTCACTACTGAAATTTAAGCAGTCTCTTTAATATAAAATAACTTTGTTGTAAACTACGTGAATGCATTGAATCATAATTCGTTATTACTAAAATAGATGCAAATGAAATATAAAAGTTCTAAAACAATCAAGAAGTTAAAAACATAGATGTCAAATCATGTCCAAATTTCCCGAGCGCTTTCAGCTAAACACTAGCGATGCAGCATCATTTCACTTACCAAAAATATGACTCGAGCTACTCAATGGTTATGAAAATAAAAATAAAACATCCAAGTAAAATAAAAAATAACGTGCATCATATGAAAGAATACGTGGAAAAGTAAAAGATGGCGTTTCATAGACCGTGCAATTTTAGAATAGTTTTATTTATTTGTTTTGAAAATGACTCGGGGTGAGTCGAAACATATGTCAACAGTCAAAATAAACGTATTTTTACTGGTTTTAAAGTTTTAGTTTACACCTTTTAGCATTTGAAATTAGTATATTAGTATATTCCTACATATTTAAACACTAGCCATTATCAGGGGAATTAAAATGAGAAAATATTGTAGCTTCAAGGATATACACTGGCTAGGGGCAAAACCAAAATTAATGAAAAGAAGGGAGGAGGGAAAAATGAGTGGGAAAGCTGTAAAAAATATGAGGGAGTCAATCAAAACCAAATGCACAGATAATGCCAAGTAAATTAAACGATATTTGTGGTATATGAAAGGCTAATACATCATTACATGTTTTTTTTTGCCTCTTGTTAATATCTCTAGAGATTCTCTGATTATGATAATATTATAATATGATACATGTGCAATGATTTTAGTTTTATTGAATAAGATATCAATGTCTGTATCTTGATTTAAACGGGATTGAGCTGTGGATAATTGACTTATTTTGTCCTCTAACTTTTATATTATATTTGCACCTATTTTAGTAATAAATGAAGACATTCATATTGTTTATTTTGATTTATTAAGGTGAATATGACGTTTCAACATAATATATAAATTTTTTTATATGTATTTAATTAAATTTGTTGTACTTGTTGACCTTAATTCCGGAAACCTTAAGGCTGTTCTCAACTGCTCTGCTCAACAAGCGCAAAACGTTTTGACAGGTTTACAAATTTATTTTTGAACGAAAAGATATAAAATTGGAAGGCCTGACTAAGGAAACGATTTGGAATCAAACTGTGTTTTCTATTATTTTATAAATAAATTACCTACTGAGTTATAAGCGATTTTGATCATTTGGCAAGTACATTTTTCACCTTTTCTTGAGTGGTTATTTTTCTTTCGTGCGGAAATTCGACTCAAAATGCCCACTTTGACACTATTTTCTGAAAGATCTATTGCGTTTGCAAAAAAATGGAAAAAACAGCTCGATTACATAGTTTCAGAACAACAACACCTGCAAAGACGTTTTTCCCCCTTCCTTGAGTGGTTATTCTTCTTTCGCGAGGAAATTCGGTTCAAAACGCCCACATTGACACTATTTTCTGAAAGTAATATTGCGTTTGCAAAGAAAAAACAAAATCATGCTTCAAGCATAGATTATAAAACACTTTCCAACACATTCAGAATATTGTAACATAACTGTACCGTTTAATAAGTTACAGCATTATGTCTAATTCAACCATATGGAAATGCATAACACACTTGAAAACCCAATTTCAGCTGTTCCCATCTACAATCGGAAAATTATCCTAATTCTTTGAGCAGCCCTGTATATAGATTTGCATGTATTAACTACATGTATGCCAAAATTTAGTTCAGTATAGAAATACATATATACTTTAGTTCAAACTTCCCCTTCAGCAATTTCCGCTAAAAAGGAGAATGGCACGTGAATTCTTTAGTTAAATTTAAAAGCGCATGTCGAAATTGAAAACTCGCTTCCAGCCATTATTCCTAAAGACAGTACTGTAATCGATTTATTTTGTGTGTCCCTGTAAATGAACAACAAATGCTATGAATGCCCTATTCTATGGTAATCATCTTGTAGTGAAATATTCAGTGATTTATATCAGTTTCAATGCATTTGAAACAGCGTAATGCTATTTAAATACTCTGCAAACGATTTTTCCCCATATACCCTAATGTAATGGAATTCTTTTGAGCGCCCCTGTAAATGAACTATTAATCTCACATACTTCGTACACAATACCAAACAACATACACAAACGTAGGTGACCCTAAATAACGTTTATCAATTGTATGAAAATCCGATCATATTTACGGGAGTTAGAGCGTAGACAGACAGCCAGACGGCCAGAAAAACCGAATGCATAAACACTTTTCAACTGTGTTGGAAAGTGTTAAAAACGGAAAAAACAGTTCATTTACATAGTTTCTGTTCTGAACAACAATACCTGCAGGTTTCATGCATCTCCGAATAAAAATAAATTGAAACTTTTATCATAAAGTTGCCCTTTTGGATTTGAGAACAGCCTTATCCGGAATGTAAATAGGTAGGACCAAAACTAGAGGGGAGAAATTGAGGCATATGCCCCGGGCGTCCGCGTAGAATGAAGCGTCAAAGAAGATTCGATGCTCTTTGTGCAAAACTCAAGTAACGAAATTTAGGCACACACACACACACACACACACACACACAAAAAAAAAAAAAAAAAAAAAAAAAAAAAACATGCAGTCGGATAGCCAAAATTTAAAATCCATTCATTTATTTTATACTCTGCTTTAAAGAGGGACGGTTTCTCCAGTAGGTGACCCCGTAGGACCTACAAAGCAATACTTTATTAGTGAATTTATACACGATACTTGCAAGAGCAATACACTGTCCCAACTAGGTTTGAATCTGTTCCGTATTTTGCATGTTGTCGTGCTGACAAGTTTTTTATGCTTTTTGCTTTTGTATGTCCCTGTAAATGAACTATAACAGCTACATATTTGAATAAAGAAGTCATCCAAGATTCTGGCAGATGATTTTGAGCAGGCCCAAATACTGTACCAATTAGGCTCGAATTGGTTCAGTATTTCAGACGTTATCGTGATGACAAGTTTTGTGTTATGTATATATATATATATATATGCGTGTGTGTCAATATATATATATATATATACAGATATAATTGCAATAGATCGATTTCTAAAGAAATAAACCTACTAAAAATGTTAAGAACAATGCCCTTTCTAACAATTATTCTATATTTAAAATAAAAAATAAAAGCCATGGATGAAAACTGTTGATAAATTTATTTTGGAAAGGAGTGTTGGGAGGGGGTGGGGGGTGGGGGGGGGGCGGTCGCTAAAATTCATGCTTGTCTCGGATGAAAAAAATCCAAGTTTCGGCCCTGTAAGTAAGTGTTCCTACTGTAATAACTCCAATTTAAAATAAAAAGGTTAGAAAATGGACATTAAATAAAGAAGATCTGACATATTCTGCAAGAAAGTGAAGTTTCATTTTTGACCGAAATTATGACGTGATATTTTATGGACGCCGTACTGTATATTTAGGGAAGTGGCTATTTTCCACTACTTTGACTATAACTTCTCGCTACTCAGTAATTTATCCAGATGAGAATGCTTCTATTTTTTAAAACACAAAATGCTGTATGGTTTGGAGAGCACTCCGAATTACAGATCTTGGAGAAATTCAAGCAGATAAAAACTCTACTATTTATTCAATTATATATATATATACAAACATATATAGTAGTTTCGGGTGTTTGGTGCACTGTTTAATTGGGGGAAAATGTGAAGAACAGCAGCATAAATTAATGCTTTACTTGTGATAATTGGGCAGCCGCTTATTTGGCACAAATTGTACTAGAATCGATGTGTTTCTTTTAACTGGAATCTACTGTTTTTAAGTATCATGATGACATAAATATCGTAAATGTGTGGCAAAGATCAAAAGGCAAATGATATAACTTTCTAATATAAGATTTACTCATTGTTTCAAAAAATTAATTTTAATTGGAATTCTCTGACATAGTGCTGCCATCTGTTGTCGTAATTTATACTCTTATTTAACAAGACTTACCAGGGAATATCCTGCGAAAGAATATTTAAAACTTTGCATGCTTTTATATAGATCATTAAGTTAAATTTTAATGTTATATGTATTTTTAATTCCTATAGTTAAAACTTTTAACTTATATATTTTTACAAGTAACATTTAAATGGGATTGTACTTCTTACATTATAACATTACCTTTTTTCTTTCAGACTGCTTTTTAATTCTAACATTTCCAAAGTAAGCAATTATATCGGTTTTACTTCTTTCTTTGCTTTTGCTCATAAAAAAATCTGAACTACTAATTTAAACACCAAGAAAAAGTTTCATTTTTTTAATTTAAATATTGTGAAATTTCAAAATATCATCACTTATGCACTAAGGAAGTTTATTTTGTTTTTCTTGCTTCTTTGTTTTCTTTTCTTCTTTCTTTTTTTCATTGATTCTAAGTTCGACTTCATTTTTTTTGTGCCACATAAGGATTAACTGATATAGAAAGTTGTTCAAAAATCTTACATCACTCACCAATAGGATATATTAAATTTTATATTATGGGATTTGTCAATAATTTATTTTTAATTTTAACTTATTAGATACCACCTGAAAGGAAAATTTACAAAAGCTTCAAATTATAAATAAAATTTTTCGCTCAATTATCTGAAAAAATGTAACGCAAAAGCTCTGATACTGTGCTTAAAACATGCAAGCTTGTGATAAATAAAAATAATGTATTATCGGATTTCGCACTTGTATAATAAGTGTGAGAAATTGCTATAAATGTTACCAGTTACTGCATGCAGAATTTGTTTTCTTTTAATTACGAATTTAATTTATTTTTTTTTAATATATTGCATCCCGTAAATTGAAAATAAATTTCTCATTTTAAAGTTACGTTTATTAATTTTTTTACCACTGTTTTCTTTTTTAACTAATTACCATTTTAACAACATATTAAAAATTTAAAGTCTTTATAGAATTTACTGTAAGATGGTATTTGATATCTTAAAAAAAAAAAAAAAAAATAGGAAGAAAGATAGAAATTCAAAAGTTCCTTATTAACGAATACATGTCCGAAATTAATAACAATTTTTAGAAAGTGGAATGAAACATCTTTGGAGGACAAACGTTAGGGTAAAGTGCCCATATTTCGTCCCCTCTCCTAATTTTGTCCCCCTTATCTTCTTCGCTTCTGCGGTAGGCACAGGAGACGGAAGGTAAAAGGGGTCTGTGTTGAAAGTTTCGTTCGCCAAGACACATACATAAATTAAAGACGGCGAATTTCCTATTTTTAAAAGACCTGAGTTCTTATTTTGTCGTTTGTAGAACGTTATTTACTGTACTGCAAGTATTTATTTCTTATTCATTGCATGTATGGTTGACGTTGGTAAGATGCTCACAGTAGCATACAGTGAGTTTTAGGACGCTCAGTTCATTTTACGGGAACTGAAGCTCCGTCATATTGGGAAGTAGCATGGTCCCAATTTCGTCTCCCTTGCAGTTCTTATTTTCGTCCCAAGGACGAAATTAGGAATGCTTTTTCATGACATTTTTTTTCAATTTTTTTCCTCATGTTTGGATGGCTAATGTTTCGTTATGTTATTCTTCCACTGATAATTAGTACATTTCTTTGTGCCTTACTTTAATGTAAATTAAATTACTTACTCATTTAGAAATAAATTTTGATTTAGTTATAAGTTAAACCTCGGCGTATTGGATTTTTTGGGGGGACGAAATTGGGACCATTTTTTTTCTTCTGCAATTTTTAGATACTTTTGAAAAAACAATTTTTTGCACTGTTAAAAATTTTTTGTACGATATTTGCCTATGTTTCTATGTGCGTGGGTAGTTAGTCTATGTAAAATCCAAATTTGGTAGATTTTCACTGAAAATTACAACTTCCAAGGGCCTAAATGTGACTGGGGGACGATAATAGGGCACCTTACCCTATTGTTGTGGGATAACCAACACTTTTGCCCCTTGTAACGAGGACATTTATTTTTGTTTTATTTTTTTTTTAAAGATAAATGCAGGGATTCGAACCGCAGAACATAATCGAACATTTCGGAACTGAACTTAAATATTTTATTTTAACGGAATCGCAAAAAAGAATAGAGTCAGCCATCGCCATTGCGTCCCCCGTTTATAAAGTCGCTATGTACACAGCGTCAAATTCAAGTGGTACCGGCCACTGAAATAGTAAACAGTATGCTACTAAATACGTATACAGTATAGTAAGTACACAGTAGTAAACACAAAGGGGGCTTATAGTGATGGTTGAGTGCAGAGTGGTGAATTCATAAAATGGTGAGAACTCCTGCCGGAACTCTATAATATACCCCCGGAGCTGGAAAAATCCCATCACTCCACAGTGGGACGGTTTGATGATCTAGGTGGACAGAATCCATTTTTCCAATTATCTCGGAATTTAACAAAACTGCCCTTACTTGTAGCTGAATGTCTGTATTTTCTAGATCTGTACTAGTTTTGGCGTAAAAAATCAGAGGTATCGATTAATTGTGACCGTAAAGTATTGGTTTGAGGGAGTTTCAAAAGTTGCACTAGCTTCCTCTAAGTTTGAAAGCAGGGCGTGACTATTCTACTTTATTTCAAAGCACGAGTTTGCTGATCTAATGTCACAGCTTTATCAAGGTCAGATTTAACACATTTTCGTTTGAAAATAAGCGATACTAAATCCGCTTTACCGCTTTTTTAAAGGCTGAAATTCTGGATGATCCTTGATGTCGTTTACAAATTTCATCTTGACTTTTAACAAATTATTCAGCATTATTCAGCAATAATCATTTATTAAATCAAAGTGCCATTCCTAAAGTATTGAAAAATTAAACAAACTCCTGCAGATAGCTTTAGATAAGTAAGTTTTTATTAATAAACAAACATCATATTTACTTCCAGTGCATGTATGTATGTTTAGTTCAAATCTTGCAAATCGAATTTAAATCACTTTTGATTATCCTATTGAGCCGAAACAATGAATGCATGTATAATTTGAACGACAATACAATATTATTATGATTTAAAGAACGTAGACGTTTGTTTAGAATACTATTTCTACAGGGCTTCACAAAAATTTAGATTAAAACTTGCAAGTTAATTTTAAACCAATTTCAATAATCTGATTGAGCTGAAACTTTTCTCATGATATAATTAATTCTGATGACAATGCAATATTATTATAATTTATGGAACGTAGCAGTAACGCTTTTTTTTACAAGGCCACATAAAAAATTAGTTTAAATCTTGCGAGACAATTTTAAACCACTTTCAGTTATCTGATTGAGCTGAAACTTTGCCTACATGTGTTTTTCTGATGACAATTCTATTAAATTATAATTTGACGAACGTATAAATTATGCATTTTTTACAGGGCCACACAAAAAATCGCGGAAAAACTGTTTCTAAAAAGCAGAAATTTTAATTAAATTTCTACAAAATTACTATAGGTTATTGAGATACACAATTGCATTTTTTAAATGGAAAACAAAGTGCGTAGCAGTTGTATTTCTTTTACAGGGACACATAAAAAATTCGAATACATTACCGTCTATATGCAGAAATTTTATTTCAAATTGAATAAAATTTATATAGGTTATTTATTCACACAACAGCATTTTTTCAACCGAAAATAATTTTGGTAGCATTTACATGTTTTGCAGGGTAACACAATACATTAAAAAATTTTTAATATGATTTTATTTTAAAAAAATTATTTTCTAGGATGACTACACAAATTTCTTGAGAAATTCTGAGTAGACAAAATATAAAAAAGGAATGAATGTTAACTTACATGTGTGCATTAAATAGTTTTTTACTTAATTGTAAAATAAGTATGTTAACGCATTATTTGTAATGCATTATACAGAGTGCCCACTAAAGTCCTTCCAATGCTCTTAATTTCCGAACTGTTGCAGCTATACTCATAAAAGTGGTATCTAGGTATAGTAAAGTGGCTATGCTCTACCAGATGACACCGCTTCCAGTGTCGCCTGGTGCAAAACAGTTGAGTTAGTATTCCTATCTCGAAAACGAGATTCATGCTCAGAACGAGATTCATTTAGCATTCATTTTCCCAAGGTGTCCTTTCGAACTAAATCGATGATGCTCTACAAATTTGTCATTCACTTTTATATCGTATTTCGAACCGTTTCCGCGATAGGAACGCTAATGACGCCATTTTGCACCAGGTGGCGCTGTAAGCGGTCTCATCTTGTAGCGCATAGCCTTTTTACTATACCTAGACACCACGTTTATGAATATAGATGCAGTCGTTCGGCAGTTCAGAGGGTGGGAACGGACTTTAGTGGGCACCCTGTATTTTTATTTTAAGACATTGTTGTTAAATAGCCCAATATTTATCACTGTTTGAGTATTTTATTAGTGATGCATTAAGAAAAAAACAGCAAAAACCAATTGAACTTCAACGAAATAATTTTGTCCACCTAGATCGTGAAAACGTTCCACTGTGCGCTCGGCGAAAAATGTATGGATTTAATACTGGTTGAATATATTACAGTTCAAAGCCTCGGTCGATTTCACAACCTTCCAATTACCGTTGGGAGCAACAATATTGTTTTGTTAAGGCGTATTATTGTTCTCTTAAATTCCAAAAAACAACTTTTTTACACATTTCTGAATTCATTTTTGTTCGGAAACCCATAAAATTGGTAGGTGTCCTTATTCAGAAACCATGTAATCGAATGGTGTTTTCCATTTTTTTTTTGGTAAAAACAGAAGATCTTTTAGAAAATACTGCCATGCTGGCGTTTTGAACTGAATTTCTGACGTGGCACAACGAGAGAAAAAAGTAAAAACGTGTCGTCACGCGATAAGAATTGCTTATAACTCGATATATAATTTGTTAAACAAACAAACAAACAAAAAAGGAAAATGCTGTTCGATTTCAAATTGCTTCAATCGTCAGGCTTGCCAATTTTATGCTTTTACGTTTAAAAATGAGTCAGAAAATGTTTCAGAATGTTTCTCGTTATCGAGCAGAAAATTTGAGGACCACCTTAATTGATTTTTGGACAAGCGTTATTTATGTTAGGCTTCCTTCAATTATTAAGGGATAACCCATGGAATACAATTTAAGCTTTGTTGCCAGGTGATGCAATCTTTTTGAACACTTATGTAATAATTTCTCTAAATCTGGGTAGAAATGAAAGAAATATTTTTACACTTTCCAGTACAGCATTTTTTTTTTTTTTGTCTCATTTTAGCTCCTGGAGATTACGACGTTGAAAAAGTCGAGAAAAATGTACACGAGACATCTCCTGCATATACCTTTGGAGTGAAATATCCAGAAAAGTCACCAGAAAGATTGCCAGGTTAGTTTCATATTTACAACGGATTTTTCAAATGCCAAGAAGTCGCATATAATGTTTGTAATAACAAGGGGGGAAAAGGTATTTTATTTGAAACAGTGTTGTTTTTTTAAATGTGATCCATAAAAAGTAGAAAAACTTTGTACTCTTAACAGCAACTTTCATATACGCATAACATTATTTATTTATTCTGACTTACAAATACTATAGATAGTGATAGATTTTTCAATAATAATAATAGTAAAAACGGTACTTGTCTATCCCGTCAACCACTTTTCGTAATAAAAAACGATCGCCAAACTATAGGATTTAACGCCAAAAATGAATGATTTTCAGGTTACATTCAAGTGTTGTCAGATGCGTTTAAACGTGTTTGTATGTCATCAAGAGATTTTTAATTAGATTTTTAATTTATATTTTTAATGATGCTTTGCTATATTATTAGTTAAAAATATAAAAAATATTTATATGTGATTCATAAATGCGTGTTTGTTATTTTAACACTAATTTCATTAATATTTTTATGTATAAAAATTTGAAATGCAAAAATTCTTCAATTTGTTTATCTGGCAGCATAATTTAACGGTCATTTTTTTAAAGGAAAGCGGTCGATGGGATAATGGACGAGTACCAAAAAGTAAACCTGCCCAACTGCCAACACTATTTCACAACAAATTGCTTTTGATTTCGTTTCCCTAACGAAAAATTAATGCGGATTTACACAAATCCGTTGAAACTTTCGTTTAAATTTCGATAATATTAAAGAATATCTTTTAGTGTGGGTATTCTAAAATTTCAAGGAAAATTAGACATTTTCATCAAATGCATGTATGAAACTATTACCGGCTTTAAACTACTAACAGCGCATCAAAATTTCCCTTTTGCACTTTAATCATGAATGGTAAAAAAAAAAAAAAACCAATGTTTCTTAATCTAATTAATAATATAACATAACCGCGTACGAAAATATAGAATAACCTCATCGAAGTATGACATGATTCCGAAAAGCGTTCTTTATCTTTAAAAACTTAAGAAACCAATATACATTCGAAATTTAATGACGCATTTATATTAACAAAGTTTCTTTTGCTGTCACTGATTTTCGGAAACGGTTCAGAATAGTTTTTATGGTGTATGAATCAGTTTTCTCAAACCGGAAATCGGTTTTTAGGATGCTAACAATTAAACATTTTCAGCTACGCATTTGCGTTTATGTATACAAGAGTAACAAAATAATATTAATTTGAATGTTTATTGTACCGCTATTAATTTATCATGTTTTCAAAACTTGTTTGTTGAGCAGGAAAATGTTTACTTGAGTTAGATAGCATTCGGCAAACCTATATGCCAGGTTGAGAAAATTGATTAATACACGATAAAACTACTCGGAGAAGTTTCCTAAAATCAGTGGCAACAAAAGAAACTTTATTTCTATAAATGTTTTTTTAAATCTCAAAAATATATTAGTTTCCGAACTTAAAAAAAAAAAAAAAAAAAAAGAAATTGATGCTTTTGAAAATCGTGGGAAGCGGTTATTGTATATTTTTGTTTGTTAATTTAATTTAAATTTCTAGATTAAGAAACATTTGCCTTTTTTCACAGCATGGAAAACTATTATGTCTGCCAATCATTAAAGATCTGCTAGATATTCTACATAAGAGAGAGATTGGACTGGACACTGACGAAATGTCCGCCATCTTATTTACACATTCGACGGATCGCCGTTGAAAGCAATACAATTTCACCAGCTTTTGACATTTTTTGGTTCATTAAAGTCGTGGAAAAATCGTTTTAGAAATGCATGCAAAACATAAATATGTAGGGGAGACCGTGGCAAGATGACTATGTTAACAATTTTTGTTGTTTATTAATTTATTTTTAAGTATAGTAAAATTAGTTTTACATGAACTGTTAGAGTATTCCTTTGTAGTATTAAATATATTACCATTTAATTTTTCAAAAAAAAAAATAAATAAATAGATAAATAAAGGATAATTTTATTTTTTCATAACATTTACAAATCGTCATATTGCCCCAGTACTGTGGCAAGATGACAACACTGAAGAAGGTTGAACATATTTTATCTTTTGAATATATTACATGGTTTAACAAATGATAACTGTGTTTTTACATTTTATAAAGTATCAAACTAAGCATAATGTATTGTAACGTAATGTTGAAGTGTTTAGTTGTGCAACTAACAATAGTCACAAATAAAAATGCCACTTTCATAATTGAAACATTCCTCATGCCACCATTCTTGGCATTTACAGCACTGGATCCATTCTTCTGTTGGTGGGTCACAATATTCCTCGTCACAAGCAGGACATCTGAAAACACGATTCTTTGAAGTTGATGCAACTGGACTGTTTGGCCTGGATTTAATAGACTTAGGCCTACAGGAACTTAGTTTGAGTTTTTTTACTCCCTTTTTAGCTTCACGAGCTTCTTTTCTCTGTTTGTTTACAACGTTCCTGTTCTTCCTTCTGCTTTTCCCTTTGTTCTAACGTTTCTTTGATGGGTGTGCTTGTATGAATGCTTTATCTCAGTGTTTTGCTTTTTCTTTTTTTCTCACATTCTGTTGCTTTGGGCAGTGGTTTGAAATCAAAAACACTGACAGGCTTCTTTGGTGCATTTACCATAAGTTCTGGTTCTTTTGGCGGGTCGTCATCTTGTCCCGGACTGCCTGTTTAAAAATATTCGTTTTCATTGCCATGAAGGAAGGCGATTAATTGACATTTATTCATGGTAATAAGTAGTATTTAAACTAAGCTACTCATAAATATTAAAGAGAAACGATATATCTTACCCGTACAGTAGCAGAGCATTTACACATGCATAAAAGTTATAATGTGGCAGCGGTAAACAATCAAAGCTTCACAACTAACATAAAAATGGCGATTTCAGTGTCTCTATACTATAGTTTAACGAATGGCCGATAGGAAAGACAGTAGTGTCCGGTTGATGCCGCCACCTAGTGGAAAACGGAAAAATTAAGACATTCGTCATCTTGCCCCGATCTCCCCTATATACTTTCATTTTATTTAATAAGAATTCTGTGAAATACATTTATTTTTATTTGGATGAACTAGAGGGCTATTTCGAATCTGATTGGAAGTAGATGAACATTTTGAAAAAAGGTTAATAAAGTTTGATTCTTTTAAATGGTAATAGTGAAATACAAAAATGAACTTTGTCGAATTCAGAGTTCTTTTTTTTTTCAACATGTGACTTTTTAACAATAGATATTAAAATTATTAATCGAATACTTTTAATTGAAGTATCGATTCTTTATGTATTTAAATTAGGTAATAAATAAACAAACTCGATTACTTTATTCATTAAATAAAATAAATAAAAATAATAATGTTTTGAATAAATAAACAAATTACCGAATTTTAAACTATCGAATATTAATTTATGTATAATATTTCTGCTTTCAGCTGTCCTATTTCTGATTCTCTTAATACCAATGCCCTGTTTAATTATAATTATTTAATTATGCTGAAATATTAAAAAGAATATTTCAACATATTTTAATACTCTAATACTATATTTATCGGATCTGTATATTTAGATTTTTTAAAGCCATAGAAGTTAATTTAAAAGATAAAGTAGGAATCTCTTCAATGTACATTTTAAGCTAAGCTTAAATAGTTCAAATTTTTCGCAGAAAGATATACCATATGCTCAACCTTTTTTATTATTATTATTTTAATCTTCAATGCAAAAATAGCTAATTTATAATAGTTACTGTCGTTTAGATCTGTATAAGAAACCGACAATAGTGGGAAAAAAACAATATGTTATTTATTTTCCGGCTGAATTTTATTTTACATGAAATTTAAAGAAAAACTACATTTATTTTTCCAAAATAGTGTGAACGTAAAACGAAATTCAAATCCTATGAACGAATCGTTCTGTGATGTAATTTTTTTTCGATTTGTATGAGCAATTATCCAAAGTTCTTCATAGCGCAATGGTGACGAACGCTGAAGTTGTAACTAAAATGGCGGATTCCCCAAATCTCCTGGTGCGTCAATGTCCAGTCTCTCGACATTCAGGGTCACTAAGACCTGCCAGGTTATAGTGATAGCTATTGAAAAAAAAATTGTATCTGTTTTCAATGGACACGTTACTTTAAATCTTCATATTAGTCATAAGTTTTCTGCACAACAATTTATTTTTAAGTTTAATTTGAAATAGGTTTACGCGAGTATATGTTCTCAAGTATTAACATCTAAGTTTAACTATTGAGTATATGCAAAAGTAAGTTCCGTTTTTGGTTGAAATTAAGTATTTATTTAGCAAGTATATAAAAGTGGTACATTAATATTGTGGTATTGTATTACTGTAGTAATAATGTATTCTTGTTGCGTTTGTGTGTCGTCTTCATCCAATAATGCTTGCAATTTTTCATCTTCAAACTTTTTCGGCCTACCTTCACGTTCTGCGTCTTCAACATCGAATAAACCTCCTTTAAATTGTCTGAACTCCCTTCTACACATTTTATCAGGAAAAGCATGTTCACCCTAAGTTTCTACAAGTAAACGATGGCTTTCAGCAGCGATTTACTTTAAATTATAAAAGTACAAACAAAACTTCCGTAAATGACGATTATTTGGCACAAATCTATCCATTTTAAATGAAATAAAAAACTATGTTATTTACACTTTAATCAAATGTCATATACTGCGTTTTGAAGGGGCTTTTCAAAAGCATGTATTACTAAATTCACACAATACCTATAAGAACACTAACGGCATCTATTAGAAAAACAGAACTTACTTTTGGATATACCCAATAGCTAATGTTCTCCATTTCTATATTTTCAGGACCTGGAGCATATGAGGCAGAAAAAGTAGAGAAAAACGTTCACGAAGCTTCACCAGCATTTTCTTTTGGAGTAAAATACAGAGACCATTCTCCCGAAAACCTTCCAGGTAAATAAAATCATAAGACGAAATGCAATATTCCACCTTGATTTTATTACAAACTACACAATATGAACTTTAAAACGCTTTCTGTTTACTTTAAAGGTGACCGATAATAATACTACAGATGTTACATTTTAAAATATGCATTTTATTTAAATGAATAGAACGGCAATTAATGAGAATATTCCCTGACGATGGCTGTGGGTTTTGCAGACCGAATGTACGAGGAAATTTAAATAGAATGTATATTTTAAATTTGTAACATCTGTAGTATTATTATCTGTCACCTTTTAAGTAAACAGAAAATGTTTTAAACTTCATATTATGTAGTTTCTGATCTTCCAAGTGATTATAACACCAACTAATTTCAAAGCATAATTATCTGAATTTTGTCAATATTTTTGTGAATGTTTCTTATTAAATGTTTTTGATTTTTTAATCGATTACGAAAACTTTCACAACGGAATGAAAAAAAAAATACTGTTATGTAAAGGTTTAAGAACTTTGTATAGGATTACAAAAAAAAAAAAAAAAAAAAAATACATATTGATAAAATAAACACTACAAAACGGTTTCGTGATATTTCGATTCGCAACTAACGCGACTGCTAATGCTTTAAGATACATGAACACTATTAAAATATGAAAGTCATACCAATTAACGATGAAAACTTTCAGGATCTGCTAGAGAACTTGTAACTATTATAGGTTAAAAAATAAATAAATAAAAACATGTTTTACAGACAAACAGGATAAATTAACACCATTAAAATTAATATTTTTTGTTGCTCTTGCATGTATAAATCAGTTGCAGGTTCTCTAGGGACTGATAGAGATCCTTAGAGATCTAAATAACAGTAATTATTAAAATTTTCATTATCTTCGCTTTGAAAATTTCAAAGATAATGAAAATTGAACATATGATATACCACTCCTACTGAAGTTAATTTTGAATTATCAAGATGTATGAGATTGAAGAAAGTTTTGGTATTTGCATATCCGACTAGTTTGTTTATAGCTTGTAGGAGTTTCAACAAATTTTAACGCCAGTTTCAGAAAATATGACAAAATACAATAAAATCCAAATGGTAAATTAGAATATCAATATATTAAATGTTTAGTATAATATAAGCACTTGTTTGAAATATTTTTTAACTGCGCATGCGAGAACGATACCACAGATATTTTTCGTGATTTGAAAGATAACGCTATAGAGCATTTAATATCAAAAGATCGGTCTAACACCCTGAAACTTCATAAAGATATCGGCGATACAGTAAGATGAACTTCGGTTGTATTCGAAAAGTAGCCGTGTGTTAAGGAATTTTCCACAATATGCCATTTTTTATTAACTAACTAACCAACAAAGAAGTATTTAACACGTTGAGTGCCATGGTTATCGACACTAAAGCGGTGGAAAATTTACAATGTTTTAAGTAAGTTTTAAGAAAGTATAATCCTGTAATAAATAATAGGTAGGTAAATTTTCAGTAATTACTTAAAACAATGTGTAGTTTTTTAGTTTTATATTATATTTTAGACATCAGCCATCGGTGAATGACGCGTTTTAAACGGAAAGTTCAGTGTCAACCACCGGTGGCTGACGTGGTGCTTAACGTGTTAATGAATATCAGCGAGTAGCTTTAGATTTGATGTTTTCAAGCTTAATTTAATATCTACACTGAAGACATTTTTATTTTACAATGACATTTAAAAAAAAAAATATGGACGTAATATATAGTATTAGAATAAGTGTTATTATTAAAACAATAAATAAACTTTAGAAAAAAATTAAATAGGAACACAGCTGTTAATAGAAACAAATAAAAAAGATAAAAAATAAATTCGATAATTAAATCAAAATCTGATAATTAAATAAAATCCCACTGTTGATATTGCTTAAAAGATGTAACAAAAAATATATAAATTCAACGAAGTATTTTTTGTGCTTCTTCCTACCGATGCGACATGTACCAAAATGTGGCAATCTTTTTAACAAAATTTCTCCTGCTGTCCGATCAGATTCGAAATGTTAACCCTGGAATTCCTCCGCATAAAAAAATGCATTTTCTAAAAGGTCTTATTCACTAAAGCGGAATTGTACTAAAATTTATTTTCTGAATGACTCTCTGAATGTATATAAAGTGAATTTCTCATGATTTTAGCAGAATAATATAAGTGTTAGACGCTGATGAAAATACATTATATTCTACGGTTTTCCATCTGCTTTGGAACTTACATTTCGAACATTTCTTCAATGTCCAATTACAGTCTAATGCAAGATCTCTAAGATCTGGCTGCTTATAATGACAACTATTGAAAAAACTTATAACTATTTTCAATGAATGCCTTGTATAAAATTTTTATATTACTGATAAGTTTTTCTATACAACAATTTATTTTTAAATTTAATTTTGAAATAAAATGAGTATAGGTTCTCAAGTGTTAACATCTAGTGCTAACTATAGTTAATGGTATCCATTTCTTTATTTTCAGGACCTGGAGCATACGAGTCAGAAAAGGTAGAGAAGAACGTTTACCAAGCTTCACCGGCATATTCGTTTGGGGTAAAATACAGAGATCATTTTCCTGAAAACCTCCCAGGTGATTATAACTACGACTAATTTCAAAGCACAATTTTCTGAATTTTTTCATATTTATGTGTATTTTTTCAATATTTCTTACCATTTTTTTTATCATTTTCAAAAATCTACATAACAGAATGAAAGGTTTAAGAATTTTGCATATTAAAAAAAGGATAAAATAAACACTACAAAACCATTTCGCATCCTAGAAAACTGATATCTCACTAGAAATAAAACTACACATGTTCAGAAGGCAAAAGTACAAGATTTCGCCTTGTACTTTTGCCTTCTAACTACGTATGGATTTACACCTAATGAAGGATCAGTTTTATTAGTTTTATCATTTTTATGGTGTTCTTATACAAAATTCTTAAAAATTTATTATCGTACGCTTGTTTCTCCGTGCTATTTTATTGCTTATATCGGCATGTCCTGTTGTCAAACTCAATACAATGGAAAATACTTTAAAATCACCATAAAAATGAGAAAAAGACAACGAGTTTTAAAATAATTTAATTTTTCTTCATCAAGCTTGAAAATATATTCTACCACTTTGAGAAAAAAAGCAAGATTGAAGGCTCTGAGAGCAGTCTTTCGAAATACGTTGTGATTTTATTATTTTTGGAGGTGATTTTAGAAATTCTGTTCGTTATGAAGAATGAAAATGGTCAGAAGATATCCTTAATGTTACAGACAGCATCTATAGTTGCAAATTAATATTAATGTACTAGTAAACTAAGGCTGTACTGAATGAAATTTCAGCTGACATATAAGATGTACGATGAGTTATTAAAAATCATGACTGGAGGAGGACTAAAACTAGAAGAAAAGTTATTTTCAACAACTGGACTATACAAAAACCTCCATAAGGAAATTTACGAGAACAAGTTTTGAATTTTTGATAGCAATTCTCTTCTAAAGAAAAATAGTTGATTATGTACTGAAGTGAATTTTAATGAATAATAACAAACATTCTTTTTATTTTCCAATGCGCATGCGCATTTATGTGTTAAGCTGCAATTTATACTTGGCAAGACTTGGTTAAATAAGATATTGACATATCGCATTGGTGCAGCAGGGGAGAGGGATTTCAAGGTTTAAACCTTTCCCAGAGCATTTAAAATCTGATAAGATGCATTTAAAAAATTTTTTCGATTAAATTAGGCAAGAATTTCTGTTTTTAAAAACCGGTGATAAAAGATTAAAAATTCTGTAAAAGACGCTCGTCCCGAAAGGGTTAAGGGTTAAACAAAAATTTATTAAAATATTTTTTTACTTTAATTTATCAATGCTTTTAAAAAGTAAAACGTGTGCTGTATATGTACTCCCAATCATTATTATTTTTGTTGTGGAATTTTTTGTTGTTGTTTTCTGTTTTAAATAAGATTTATTTGATGAAATTTCAAAAATTGTGTAAAAGATTCTTAATTCTTAACATCGAATACATACTTAAACATTTGGTGGAACTAAAAACAGCTTTGAGGACATTTTTTAAACACTTTAAACGTTTAAAAAATGTATTTTCTTTTAAGTTTAAAAGTGATGCAATGCTTATAGTTCTTATAAGAGTATATATAGATAATACAACACTGTGACAAATTGCAGAAAAATATGCTGATACAGAAGAAATGTTTACGAAAGTTACAAAACCCTAATACTACATATTTACCTATGATTTTGGCAATATTTTGTTTTCAGATCCTTTCTTTCCCTCATTTTTGCCGTACTAAGCTTGGGCCTATATGACCTACATTGTAAAAAATTGCAAAACCCTACCCTAATATAATAGAAATATTTACGAAAATTATTGTAACTCAGTCGTCACCCACGATTGTATAAACTTTTTTTTTTAACTTCAGAAAACATTTGGAGAAGAACCAATCAAACACTTCAGAAAACTTCTGATTTTGGTGTTTGCAGAAGCATTTTGAACCATAAATTTTAGAAAAATCTCTTTCTGTTAATTTCGGAAACTAATTCTTTTCTTATTGGTGCTTCGATTAAATATTTTCGAAGAAAGTATGTAACAACAAGGTTACTTTGAATTTTAGTATTTAGAATTAACCTGGCTCGAGGTTACTTTGAATCAGGTGCAGAGCGAATTAGTTATTTCTTACGGCATAGAGAAACACAAACTTGTGTAATAATGAGTAATATGAAACAATTAAAGGTTTGTTTTATTTTCATTTTATGTATTGATAGGAATAGTTTTTAGCATCACTTTAAATTCTGAAAGTTTTAATAAAAATGCTTAAAGAAATAAATTTTATTCTCTAGCTCCCGGAGCCTATGATGTAGAAAAATCGGAGAAAAGTGTTCATCAAGCATCATCTGCATATTCTTTTGGAGTTAAATACAAAGATCACCAAATCGAAAATTTACCTGGTAACAATATTCAAACTTAATTTCTTATATTTTAACAATTATATATATATATTTAAAGTAATCGCGGGAAATTTTTCTCCAAAAAATATTACTTTAACGAAATACATAAAATCTTTGAATGTACTATATTTTTAATTTCTCTCCTTCAGCTCCTGGTTCATATGATGTAGAAAAATCAGAGAAGAGTATTCACCAGACATCATCAGCATATTCTTTCGGGATTAAATATAACGAACACAAGACAGAAAACTCACCCGGTAATAATCTTATATTCAGGGTTTAACAGTTTTATAATCAGAGCCCAAACGTTGATGACATTAAATATTGATTATATTCATAAAGCACGCTGCTTATAATTAGTGTTGTTTACTTTATTTTTCAGCTCCTGGTTCATATGACGTAGAAAAAGTTGAAAATGCAGTTCATCAATCATCACCGGCATATTCTTTTGGAGTGAAATATAGAGAAAAATCACCAGAACGTCTACCAGGTACGTTTATGAGATGAAAACATTTTGATACTCTGTATATAAAAACATAAAAACTTCAGAAAACATAAAAACACAAACTGTATGATATGATATTTTTTATTTTATTTAAAGATTTTTTAAAGTAAAAAATGCCTATGCACTGGAAAATGCAGCTAAGATTCGTTAAGCTCCCCAGCCATGTCATTGGTTTTTAGTTTTCTATACTTCGTCGATGTCTTGATTTATAAAATATGCTATAAGTAAGATATATGTGTGGAAAGTTTCAGTTCTATACCTACACTGAATAAAATTTTGCTTTTACGAATGAATAGCCTTGTTTGTTAAAAAATAAAAAACGCTTAGTAGTTAATTTCCGACTCTTTTCTTCTAGTTAGGTGGAGACACACGTGTACATGGTGAAGGTAAGACTGAATCTGCGCAGAATTTTGCAATACTCCGGCGAATTCTTCCACTCTTTTAATATAAATATTTCTCGACTTCTGATAATTTTAACCAAGGATGATTATTCAAGGTCAATGCTCACTTGCATGTAATAATTGCATTAAATCTAGGAAAAGCACATATACTTCAAAGTTGTTGTCCTGACTGGAAGATTGTGCGTGCATAAAACAAAATAATGCTACTTCGTTTCACTGCTGTGTTTAAAATAAAGAAGAAAAAAAGCCTTTAAAAATTACATAATTTTGATTCGAACTTGGAACATAAAACCGAGTCTTTGCATTGAAAACACGTGCCTATTTTTCATCTGTTAAATAATTAAATCGTAAGCTGAACTTTAACTTTTAATAACTTAATATTTAAGAGATATTAGAATGGATTCCTTAAGAGGCCGCTTAATTGAAACTTCCCTATCGCGAAATCCCATGTTAACCTTAATTTATGGGAAAACTTAAAAGTGCGATTTCTCATTACCCAATATGATTACCCAAAATACTGTTTCCACCATCACACAATAGGCGCCAGATGCCGACAAGATGCGTTTTTTAAAAAATTGTTCCCTTAAATTTTAAGTAGTTTAAAGAAAATAAAAAAATTTATTCAAGTGGAAATTTCAAAGTTTATAAGGAATTTTAAAATACTTAAAATTTAAGGATCATTTTTTAAAAACGCTTCGCATCGGCATCTGGCGCCTACTGTGTTATGGTGGAAACCGTATTTTGATAAATATATTAGATAATGAGTAATCTCGGTTTTAAGTTTTACCATAGATAAAGGTGAGATTTCGAGATCGTTGAACTTCGAATTACCCTCACTAATGTTAAACCTATCGGCGTAGAATTCATTCGTATATTTACAGTATCTCCTCTGGAAATTAATATTTTTAACTTCATTTTTTGTGTACTCTTCTTAAAGGTTGTCTTTTTTTCTTAGTTCTCAAAATATTCCTAAAATATAAGCTTAATTTAATATTTTATGTGTTACAAGCTGAGGAATTGTGAGTAAGATTTTAAAATTTCATATAAATTTAATCTGATCTGTAATGATCTGTATTAATATGATCTATAGTGATTTGTATATATACAACAAAGCATGCTAAAGTTCAGCAATTTCTGTCAACAAACGGAAATGAACTCCAATTATTTTGTGCAGCTCTGTATATGATCTATAGAATTTTTACTCGCCAAGTAAAGAAAATATAATTGACAAAATAGTTAAATTTTAAAACGTATACCACAATTGAAAATGCCTTTCTGATAAATATTGATCATTAGTCAATTCTGTAACAGTTTTTTTTTCTTTTTTTTTTGTGGGTTTTTGTAAATTAACGATAAACACTATGCTCATCATATTCTGTAGTAAGCATTTTGTAATGAACTTCAGTGATTTATATAAACTGCAATATGTTTGGAATAGTGGATCATCATTAAAATACGCCGCAAACGATTTCCCTCTATAGATCATAATATAATGGAATTCTTTTGAGAGACACTGTAAACGAACTATCTTTGCTACACACTTCATTTTCAATAGCGAACATGAAATAGTAACCTTCAATAAGATATGTGAATTACATGGCAATCCTAGTAAGTTTATATGAGTTATATCATTGCCAGATAGACGGCCAGACAAACTGAACTCATAAAACATTTTGAACTATATTGGAAAATATTAAAAAACATGAGCATATACATTTACATAAATTTGGAATGGTAAGTAAGTGAGATGAAAAATACTGAAACATAAACCAATCAATGTGAAAGATAAACTCCCGTTAATTAAACATAACTGGAGCAAAACTTTTATGTGCTTCTTTATTTTGTGTTTTATATGATGCTTTGTAAAAATCCAGAAATATTAGTATACATATTTTTGAAAAATGTTTTTTGAAACTTCATTTATTAATTAATAATGCGATTATTACATATTCATAAATAGAAGCACGTAATACCATTAGAATCAGCATGTTCAAAAACTTGCCAATATAAATTTGCGTTCACTTTTAGCCATTAGTTGTCAGGTTATCAGCAAATATATAAAATCGGCTATTTTAGGTCAAAGTTAAAAATCTCTTTCCTCACATGACATGTATGCTAAATATAGCAAATCAACCATATATTGACGCATTTCCTGATGCAGGGCTCTACAAGAAAAAAAAAAATCATAGCCAGCAAAAATATTTAGTCGACATTAATACCTTCCCACCCCTCTCTCCTACCGTTGTCAAGTTTTTTTTTCCTATTTTTGAATTTAATCATGGAGAAAAAAAAATCATAAAAGTTTTTTAAGAATTTATTGAAAAATAGTAATCATGATCATAATTATAGTATATGTTGAATGTTAGCTTAATTCTTCAATTCAGTTTAATAAATTACTTTAGAGAGGTGACATAAATTAAGTTTCTCAACAAGACTTATCAAAATTATATAACTCTAAAAAAAAAAAAAATGAAATATACATTACGAAGTTTGATATAAAGTATGTAATATCATGGAAAATGATTTTTCTTTACTAACATCCTCATTTTTATTTTTTAAAAGAAAAGTATTTGAAAGAAATTACTTTCAATAAAACACTGCACATACACAATTATACACAAGTATCAGCTGAATGCATTTTCTCTTAAATCAAAATTTTACAAATGCTTTTCTGAAATGGTTCTTAAAATTCTGCTTTTTTACCACTTTTAATTTTTAATTTTTGGCACATGTTATTGGATTTTTTGCTGTTCTTGTTAAATTAAGTAGTAGCTTTCTCTGGTTTATAACCATAAGAAAAGTCCATTTAAGTGAATTATCGTTATATCATTCAGTTTCGATGCTTTCAGTCGCAAAGGGCGATCTGGCAGCTGCATTTAGTCGCAATGTCAAATTGTTGTCACATCATTATTTTAATACCTTTACAGCAATGTAACTTAATCTTCAAAATGCGTTTCTCAACATTGACGATATCCCCGAACATATTTAACTCTCCGCCAACCAGACGGATCCAATGGACCCGACAATTATATTCAAAATGATTTTCCCAAGAAAAAAAAAAAAAGATTAAAAATTCCGTAAATATGTTACTTTGTCTGGAATGTTCTATTCTTTTTAAGAACATTCAAGAAAAGTCACATATTTACAGGATTTTCAGTCTATTTTTCTCATGAGAAAAACCATTTTGAATATACCTGTCGGGTCCATTGGACCCGTCTAGTTGAAGAAAGGTACTCAATCAGTATGTGTTTCAAGATAGCATGATTCAAGCTTGTAATTTGCGTAAATGAGACATGACAACTCGAATGAAATAAAGAACTATAGATATCGCTATTCAGCTTTTCCCAATTCGTATTTCAAAAAAAATATATTTATATGCATTCGGCTTCTCACGAAAATTTCTCTTAGTGAGAGCGTAAAAAATCTTTAACAGGGAACTTCTATAGCTGCATTCAGCAACTTTTAGAATAGGAGTTATGGCTATTGGTCACATTATTTTCTTGAACACACTGTAAATTTTATATGTTAGAAGAACAATTATGTAACTTGTGCTTTATCATTTTAGCACCAGGTTCTTATGACATAGAGAAAGTCGAAAACGCTGTACACCAGTCATCTCCAGCGTTTTCTTTTGGAGTCAAATACAAAGATCATCAGACCGAAAATTTACCAGGTAAACATTAGTAAAGATTAAAACTTTGTTTTTTTTTGCAGCAAATGCCTGCATTAATTAATATTTTAAATCTGTACTATTATTTATATAAGAAGTATTATAAAATGTACATATTAAGTTGTTAGCTTTTATCTTTTAGCTCCTGGTTCATATGACGTAGAAAAAGTCGAGAAAAACGTTCATCAGTCATCGCCAGCATATTCTTTTGGAGTCAAATATAGAGATCACCAGATCGAAAATTTACCTGGTAACAATATTTAAATTTTCCATAGTTTAAAATTCATTTTTTGTTCTTTAATAGATATCTGAAAAAAAAGACATTTTTTATTTTTGATGAATTAAAATGTATATATTATCCCTACAAAACATAATGGTAAGGATAAATCTATGAATATAATATATATAATTTCACTCTTTTAGCTCCTGGTTCATATGATGTAGAAAAATCCGAGAAAAGTGTTCATCAAACATCATCTGCATATTCTTTTGGCGTGAAATATAAAGATCAACAGATCGAAAATTTACCGGGTAAAATTTTTAAAATTTTTTTAGCTTAAAATTAATATTTTCTGCTTTAACAAATATTTTAAAAAATACATATTTTTAATCATAAAGAATTTTAAAAAGTATTATCCTAACGAAGTTATAATCTTTAAAATAAATCTATCCTGGATCATATGATCTAGAAAGACCAGAGAAAAGTCATCTGCTACATAGGGTCAGGTGGGGTAATTATGACCAGGGGGTAATTATGACCGCCGTCATATTGGAGAAAACTGTGATGGTAAAATTTTGTTTCAAGCTTAGATATTAACCTCCTAATGTATATTTCATCTTAGGTATTCTTTATTACTAGTCTGAAGCCTTTTTGAGATCCAAATAGCAATTTGAAACTAAGTCTATAAAATTTTTGATAAACGGATTTGTTACTTTGGAGTTCAAAGTGGTCATAATTACCCCAAACAAATGTGTATTGGCAAGTATAAAGAGAAGATATAGTGGTCATAATTTCCCCACTAGTGGTCTTAATTACCCCAAACTTATGTGATTGGGAGTTTTTGGTGGGGTAATTATAACCACCCTTTTAACTTTAAAAGAAAAACAGCTATGAGAATTAAAACTTTTAAAATGTGTTCTTAAAGGATCAAAGTTACTTCCTATGTACTAAAAACAGCACTTTTCCAAATAGAAATAAGCAAAAAAAAAAAAAAAAAAAAAGTTGAAAATGTAAAAAGTGGTCATAATTACCCCTCCTGACTATATTAAAAATTATTTTGACATTTAAAACTTACCCAGAGACACCATACATTTATTGCATATTTATGTCCGTCAAGATAGAAAAAAAATAAGAAAGGAAATTCATGCGTCAAGCATAGATTATAAAACACTTTCCAACGCATTTAGAATACTGTAACAAAACTTCACCGTTTAATATAAGTGGGTATCAAAGTAAACAATTTGGAAAACGCATAAGACACTTAAAATTTCAATTACAAAAGTTACTATCTACAGTCAGAAAAGGATCATAATTCTTTTGTGTAGTTCTGTAATATCAACTACACTGTAAAAAAATTCCGTTAAAATACGGAAATTATTCTGGCAATCGAGACGCCAGTACAATTTCCGCATTTTAACGGAATTTTTTCAGTAAATTCCAGCAAAAATTGCGCTTTTTCAGAAAATTTACGGAAAAAAATTCCATTACAATACGGAAATAGTGCTGGTGTCTCGATTGCCAGTAAAATTTCCGTATTTTAACGGATTTTTTTTTTTTTTTTTTTTTTTTTTTTTTAACAGTGCACAGTAATTTCTATATATACTACATAGTACGATAAAGTTTAATTCAGTTAGGAAACGCATAATGCAGTTGAAAATTCCCTTTCAGCAATTTCCGTCAATAAACGGAAACGTGTACTCGAATTCTTTTGTGCAGCTCTGTACATGATGTATGGCATTTTTACACGCCAAGTAATATGCAAAAAATTAGTTAAATTTAAAAAACGCATACCACATTTGAAAATGCACTTCTAGCAAATATTGCTCATAGACAATTCCCACAAGTGAATGGTTTCTGTAAACGAATGATATAAATGCTATGCTCACCATATTACATAGTGGTTTATTTTATCTTAAAGAGTCATCTACATAATAAAATTGATGTTAAAATTTAAAAGTTCAACAGAAACACCATAAATTTATTGCATATTAATGTCCCTCAAGATAGAAAAACTAACAAGGCTAAAATCATGCGTTAAGCATGGATTATAAAACACTTTCCGGCCCATTTAATATACTGTGACCAAATTTCATCTTTTAATAAGGTGAAAGATGGTATCTAAGTAAAACATTTTGCCAACGCATAACACATTTAATATTTCAATTACAAAAAATAGCCAATAATATTACGAATTACAGGAATTTGTATATATACTACATAATATGGTAAAGTTTAATTCAGTTTGGGAACCCATAACACAGTTGAAAATTCTCCTTCAGCAATTTTCGACAATAAACAGAAATGCATTCTAGAATTCTTTTGTGCAGCTTCTGTATATGATTCACATAATTTTTATAAGCCAAGTAATATGCGAAAAACTAGTTAAATTTAAAAACGCATACCACAATTGAACACCACTTCCAGCAGATATTGCTCATAGACAATTCTGTAAATGAATGGTTCCTGTCAATGAATGATAAATGCTGTGCTCACCATATTCTTTAGCAAGCATTTTGTCGCGCAATTAAGTGATGTATATCAATTTCAATATGTTTGGAGTAGTATAAGATCATTAAAATATATTTCAAAAGATTTTACTCCATAGACTGTAATGTAACGGATTCTTTTGAGTTTTCCTGTGAACGAACTTTCATTGCTACCCCTTCATTTTCAATCAATCGAACATGACATAGTAGTAACCCTCAATATGACATATAAACTACACGTGAATCCCAGTAAATTTACCGGAGTTATATCAAGGCCAGAAATACGGCCATCAGATAACCGAATTCATAATCACTTTTTAACTATGCTTTTTTGTTACAAATTTACATCAATTTGGAATGATAAGTAACTGATATATAAAATATTAAAAAATAAACCAATAAATGTGAAAGATAAACGCCCGTTAATTAGACAAAACTGGAAGAAAAATGTATGCATTTCTTTACTTTGTGTTTTATACGACACTTTGTAAAAACCCAAACCTATACATATTTTGGTTAAATATTTTTTGAAACATCAATTATTAATTAATTATACGACAATTAAAAATCCATATATAGAAACATGTATTACCATTAGAATTTGCATGCTCAAAAATTCGTCAATACAAATTTGCGTTCTCTCTTAGCCATTAGTTGTCAAATCATCAGCAAATATGTAAAATCGACTATTTTAGGCTAAAGTTGAAAATCTCTTTCCTTGCATTACACGCATGCTAAATATAGCAAATCAGCTATGTATTGGCGTATTTCCTGATGCAGAGTTCTATAAATTCGAAAACATCTCACACTCAGCAGAAATCTTTAGTCCCCATTAAAAATAATAACCTCTTCCCACCGTTGTCAGTTTTTTTCCTATTTTTCAATCTAATCGTGGCTTTTCAAAAAAGCATAAAAGTTTTTTATGAATTAAATGAAAAATAATAATCATGATCATAATTGTAGCATATGTTGTTTATTGCCTTAATTCTTCGATTCAATTTAATAGATTGATTTAGAAAAGTAATATAAATTAAGTTTATCAACGAAACTTGTTTCTCAACTTGTCAATTCAAAATTTATATAACTCTAAAAAATGAAATATGCATTACAAAGTTTGAATATATAAAGCATCCAATATCATGGAAAATAATTGTTCTTTACTAACATCATTATTACTATTCTTAAAAAAAATTATTTTGAAACAAATTTCTGTAATAAAACTCTGAACAGTATTCGTGAAGTATCAGTTAAATGGCACTTTACTTTAGATAAGAATTTTACAAATATTTTTCTGACATAGTTCTTCAAATTCTGCTTTATTTACCAATTTTTACTGTTTAATTTCTGGCATATGCTCTTGGATTGTTTTTTTCCCTTATTATTAAGTATTGAATTTCTCTGGTCTGTAACCATTGAAAAAAGACGCATTCATGTGAATTATTGTTAGATCATTCAATTTTGATGCTTTCAGCCGAATTGAAATATTCTTTTAGCAATGGCGGCAGCATTTACTCGTGATATCAGATTGTTTTGTTGTTACATCATTATTTTAACACGTTTACCGCAATGTCACTTAATCTTCAAAATGCGTTTCTTAACATTGACGCAGTCACCGAACACATTTAACCCCCCGCTTACCAGACGGGTCAAATGGACCCAACTGGTACATTCAAAATCATTTTTCTCATGGAAAAAAGACCAAAAATTCCGTAAACCTGTGACTTTTTCTGGAATGTTCTTAAAAAGAGTAGAATATTCCAGCAAAAGTAACATATTTACAGAATTACAGAAGTAACATATTTTTCCGTGAGAAAAATCTCTTTGAATGTACATGTCGGGTCCAATGGACCCGTCCCGTAAGGTGAAGGGTTAAACTGAATCAGTATATATTTCAAGATATGGCTATTCAAATTTGTATTTTGTGTAAATGCGACATGACAACTCGAATGAAATAAAGAACTATCGATATTCACATTCAGCTTTTCAAGTTCGTATTAAATACATATATATATGTGCATATGGCCTCTCAATAAAATTCCACCTTAATGGGAGCGTAGAAAATCTTTAACAAGGAACTTCATAGCTGTATTCAGCAACTTTTAGAATTGGAGTTATGGTTATTGGTCACATATTATTTTCTTGGACACGCTGTAAATTTTATATGTTAGGACAAACAATTATCTGACTTGTACTTTATCATTGTAGCACCAGGTTCTTATGACGTAGAAAAAGTCGAAAACGTTGTACACCAGTCATCGCCAGCGTTTTCTTTTGGAGTCAAATACAAAGATCATCAGACTGAAAATTTACCAGGTAAACATTAATAAAGTTTAAAACTTTGTTTTCTTTTTCAACAAATGTCTGCATTAGTTAATATTTTAAATCTGTAGACATATTTGTATACAAAGTATTATAAAATATACATGCAATTGTTAACTTTTCTCTTTTAGCTCCTGGCTCTTATGACGTAGAAAAAGTCGAGAAAAACGTTCATCAGTCATCGCCAGCATATTCTTTTGGAGTCAAATATAGAGATCACCAGATCGAAAATTTACCAGGTAACAATGTTTAACTTTTTCATAGTTTAAAATTCATCTTTTTTTCTTTAACAGATACTTTCAAATTTTTAAATTTTTATTTTCAATGAATTAAAGGTATATATATTATCCTAACGAAACATAATGATTAAGATAAATCTATGAATATAATATATTTAATTTCACTTTTTTAGCTCCTGGTTCATATGATATAGAAAAATCAGAGAAAAGTGTTCATCAAACATCATCTGCATATTCTTTTGGCGTGAAATATAAAGATCAACAGATCGAAAATTTACCGGGTAAAAAAAGAAAAAAATTCAGCTTAAAATTAATCTCTTCTACTTTAATAAATATTTTCAAAAATTAATATTTAAAAATTATAATGAATATTTTTTTTTTATCCTAACGAAATATAATCGTTGAAATAAATCTATCAATATAATATACTCTATTTCACTCTTTTAGCTCCTGGAGCATATGACGTAGAAAAATCCGAGAAAAGTGTTCATCAAACACCGTCTGCATATTCTTTTGGAGTTAAATATAAAGATCACCAGATCGAAAATTTACCTGGTAACAATATTTATAATTGTTTATAGATTAAAATTTGCCTTTTCTGCTTTAATAAATATTTAAAAAAATTAATATTTTTTATTTCTAATAAATTTAACAAAAGTTATCCTAACGAAACATAATGATTGAGATAAATCTATGAAAATATTTAATTTCACTCTTTTAGCTCCTGGTTCATATGATGTAGAAAAATCCGAGAAAAGTGTTCATCAAACACCATCTGCATATTCTTTTGGAGTTAAATATAAAGATCACCAGATCGAAAATTTACCTGGTAACAATATTTATAATTGTTTATAGATTAAAATTTGCCTTTTCTGCTTTAATAAATATTTAAAAAAATTAATATTTTTTATTTCTAATAAATTTAACAAAAGTTATCCTAACGAAACATAATGATTGAGATAAATCTATGAAAATATTTAATTTCACTCTTTTAGCTCCTGGTTCATATGATGTAGAAAAATCCGAGAAAAGTGTTCATCAAACACCATCTGCATATTCTTTTGGAGTTAAATATAAAGATCACCAGATCGAAAATTTACCTGGTAACAATATTTATAATTGTTTATAGATTAAAATTTGCCTTTTCTGCTTTAATAAATATTTAAAAAAATTAATATTTTTTATTTATAATAAATTTAACAAAAGTTATCCTAACGAAACATAATGATTGAGATAAATCTATGAACATATTTAATTTCACTCTTTTAGCTCCTGGTTCATACGATGTAGAAAAATCAGAGAAAAGTGTTCACCAAACATCATCTGCATATTCTTTTGGTGTTAAATATAAAGAACACAAGACAGAAAATTTACCAGGTAATAAATGTTATAACTGCTCGCCCCCCTCATCCCACTTTTTTTTTTAAAGTTCATTTCTATTGGCCATTCATAACCCGAGATTAATAGGATTTGTATCTATATTATAAAGTAAAAGCATTTCCTTGAATAACATTGACGTCATCCTGAAGATGACACCGCCGGACCAATAAATTTATTTTTTATCGCAATTTTTTTACCTTTCAAACATCGCACAATTTCAATTGTTACATTGCTGAATAGAAAAAAAATGATGTTTTTCAAATGCAATTTGTTTGAAAACTGTATCTCAATTTACTGATTTTTTTTTTTACGGTTTATAAAATAATCTTAAAGAATGAATTTTTTTTAAAAATTGTACAGCTATCGCGTGCAGCACGATTACGAAAGATCAACCCGTTTACACTGAAAACAGCATAACTGGTTTAATATTTATTTCCGGCTAATATTTAATAACGAAATTAAACTTTCAATAATACAATAATAGAAATAAAACACAAATTTAACTGGCATGTAATAGAACAAAGGGCTTAATCAGTGAAATTATGATAATCCAAAAGGCATCTGTAAGTAGTGGCATCTTTGTCGATTTCGTCGGGTATTAACTCTTGGGATTCGGCTAATACGAAAACATCCCTTTTAATAAATTTCAAAACTTTATTTAAATACATATTTGTTATTTTTCTTGTAAAAAAGATTTTCGGTGTTGTTAATGGGCAATCTAAAAATATTTATTAAGTGTAAAAAACCTGTTAGAGTTTTCTATTACAAAAAAGGATTTTCACTTATAAGAGGTAGGATTCAAAAGTTCCCGCACTGACTCTATAACTGTAAAAATATTACCAATTACATTGCTGAAACACACCAGCCTTCGAAATAAGATCCTTGCGCTACAACACACTTTTGCCATCGGCTGTAAAGGTCATCGAAGCACTTCTGGAATCCATTTTTAGCCAAGTCCAAGGGCGGATGTGTTTCAGCAATGTAATTGGTAATATTTTACCGTTATAGAGTCAGTCCGGGAACTTTTGAATCCTACCTCGTATTATATAATCCGTGACTCCCGGGTAGGGTTCCCTAGTCTATATTATAAAGGACAAACGTGTTTGTCGGTAACGTTGACGTCATTTTGACGGTGGTAACTGCAGACGATTAAATTTAACTTTAACTGCAATTTTTAAAACTTGTAAGTATCGCATATTTTCAATTTTTACACCGCCGAATAGGAGAAAAAATGTATTTTCCAATGGATTTTATTTGAAAACGGTATCACCATTTGTTTGAAAACTGCATCGCTATCTATTCCATTTTTATTGTTTTTAAAATAATTTTCAAGCATCCCTATCAAGTGCAGACGATTACGAAATATAATTCCGTTTGTACTTAAATAAGTGTAAATAGGCCATCATTTGTTTCCAGTTTATATTCCATAAAGAAATTAAAACGTTCATCAACCAATAAATAAAACAATGAAATATAAATAAACACAAATGTAAGACATGCAATAGAATTTCGTGCTTAATCAAGTAAAATGAACAGAATAAAAAGGGCTGATTGTAAAGCGATCTTTGGTGATATTTTCTGCTGTTAACTCCTGACACGAGGCCAATTTGAAAATATCGCTTTTAAAACGTTTCAAAACTTTATTTGAATGCACTATTGCTATTTTTCATATAAATATGATTTTGGTATTGTTAATAGTGCGCATTCTAAAAAAATATATTAAATTTAAAAAATCTATTGGAGATAATAATAAAAAACTAGTTGGATGTGGCAATCCCAAAACTTTCTTCTATCTCATACATGTTAATATTTCCTGATAAATACACCACAGCAGCGCCATCGCTTAGGTGATTTACACACAAATCTAATCAGCACCAAGTTACGTGAACTTTTAATTGAATTTGAAGTTTGCTGAAAATCCGTGCATTGTCGTGCATTAGTTTTTGAGACAGAGCTATTTCGGAAATCGTGAAAAGTTCTGTATAGCAGTGGTACTTGTTGGGCAATTTACACCAAACCTTTATCCGGCTCAATTTATATCACGGAGTAACTGAATCTAAAGTTTGATGAAAATTCGTGCATTAGTTTTTGAGATACATCTATTGTAGAAATCGTGAAAATACAACATAGTAGAGCCACCTTTTGGGCGATTTACACCAAAAACTAAACAACACTATTTTATATCAGGGACTAACTGAATTTGAAGTTTGATGAAAATTCGTGCATTAGTTCCTCAGATAGAGTTATTGCGATAATCATGAATAATGCAGCTTAACAGCGCCACCTATAGTGCGATTTACACTAAAAAGATATCAGCACCAAATTATATCAAGGACTAACTGAATCTGAAGTTTTATGAAAATTCGTGCATTAGTTTCTGAGATAGATCTATTGAGATAATCATGAATGATACAGCATAGCAGTGCCACCTATTGGGCGATTTACACCAGAAAGTTAATAGCACCAAATTATATGAAGGTCTAACTGAATCTGAAGTTTTCTGAAAATCCGCGTGTTTTAGTTCTTGAGATATAGCTATTGTGGAAATTAGGAATAATGCAGCATAGCAGCGCCACCTGCTGGGAGATTTACACCAAAAAGTAATCAGCACTAATTCGTATCATGGACTAACTGAATATAAAGTTTTATTAAATTCCATTCATTAGTTCTTGAGATAGAGCGTCCACAAAATTTGTGTCACACACAGATAGACAGACTCAGAGACAGACATTTTGTAAAAACGTGTTTTTCGTGATCTTTGACCCCTAAAACGTATAAATTCGTCGAAAACCGGAATTCGTAAATTTTCACGAATCCAATACGTTCTTCTTGTAAAGATAGAAGAAAGTAAAAAAGCAGTAGACCCGTTTCTCGCTCTAATCTTTCAGTTTATTATTTGCAAAATACGTTTTTTCATTAATTTTTGACTAACTGCAATTTTTTCAATCAAACAACGTGTTTTAATAATATACGAGTATACGTATACTAACGTCAAAAGCCGCTTCCAGAATAGGCCCATAGAACCTTTCGGAAAATACCTCATTCATCACTGTGCCTTTAGTATATGCAGTTAAAAAAGGATGTTAACATCAGAAATAATATATATGATGGTTTTTTTCCTATATTCTGTAACCCGGGAAACCCGGGTTAACCCTTTGTAACAATAAAAATAATAATTCCTGGCCATTTGCAAGTAAGAGCGACATTTAAAAAAAATAACCATTCTGAGTCGTCCGTTTTTTCGAGAAACTTAATTTTAGAAGCAACAATGTATTTTATTATTCACAACCTGTTTTGACCTTCATTTTACAATCTTAAATAGAATATTTGAATGCACTGAGTGTTTCAGAAATATATAGTTTCTTCCGTGTCCAATAGCATGGTTGAGGTTTATGGTCAGACACAAAGAAAAGAAATCAATAAATTATTTCCAGACGGGTGTAGAAACTGAAATTTCAAAAAATCATTTTGTTTCAAACAAAGTGAAGGCAGAGTTCAAAAACGTTAAAAGTCAAATGAAGGGAAAGAGAATATTAAAACTGTGCTTTGTAATTACCAGGAAATTCAACTCGGGCTTTCGGGGTTACATAACCTATTGCCCGATGTACAGAACATAGGTAAAAACCCTTTTCATTCAAATTCTATTAAATTTTTTACAGTTAGCTTATTTTTTAGATTACCCACTTAAGTACCAAAATGCATTTTGTAGATGAAAAATATCAATTGAAGAGCGCAGATGATAAAGGTGGTATGTGACATAAAAAGTTAATCCTATGATTGCAGATAATCAATGGTCCTCTTCTATGTGTTAAATTACTATTAGAAGAAAAACCTAATACTCACAGAGCTTATAACGCTTAAATGCATAGTGTAATTCAGGAGTTACATGATCTTTTTTTTTTCCATTTGGCGCTTTCTATTGGTTTTTTGGTGAATTATTATGTGTTGCTTACGTGCGATAACATGAATTTTAGGTCGTGAAGTCTCCTTTTGTTCTGATTTGTTATCACGGGGAGTTTATAACATCTTTTGTTGATATCGCTTGCAATGTGCTCGACTGGCGTTTTTTCTCTATCTTTATAAATTAGTCATTATTAATCCGGAAAATATATTAAAAGCATTATAAAAATTGTTATATCGTTGAAGTAAGTGTATAATTTAAAATTATCCCTTTCTTGAGCAATTTTTGTTATGTAACTCAGGAGTGACATATGACATTATGTCCAACAGAAACATAAATACATTTTTTTCACTATTTTTCTAGTGGATAATTAACAAAAATTTATTCAAATATAATGTTTTTCGAACAAAATAAAAAACTAGAAAACAGGAATTCTGCTTTTTCAGAATTTAGTGTCGCCCCCGATGAAAAAATATATATATATGTATGTGTATGAATATAGCTAATACAAAACATATTAAAAAGCAGAAAAACCAACGTTTGAAAATGCACATCCACAAAATACATGAAAATCAGCAAACAGCTGTTTCGAATCTACTAGCGAGATTCTTCTTCAGTGCAAGATAGGGAAAAAGGAACAGCGTGCTAGAAAAGGCAAGGCTGTCAAAGTAGATTCGAAACAGCCGTTTGCTGCTTTTCATGTATTTTTTGTGCATTTTTAAACGTTGGTTTTTCTGCTTTTTAATATTGCTGCACAAATGTATTGTTTGCTATTTTATATTTAAATACAAAACATATTTAAGTTTTAAGACTTAAAACACACGCTTTTATTTTATGTAAAATGACGTCATTCGTATCCGCTTAAGATTTCCACATTTACGATTCACTCTTAAACATCTACAGTAAAGCACGCATAGGATGTCACAATCGCAAAATAATACACAAATGCAACAAAAAGATGCCGTCTTTAAAGAAACAAAAAAAAAAAAAAAAAAAAGGGGCTATCTAATGATTCATAGGCCTTCATTTGTTTGTAACATTAATATAGATATTTAAAATCAAATAGAGTTTATAATAGCTCCATGTTTTAACAGAAATCATTCGTTTATATTTTTTCAAAATAGAACGTATTTTAATTACATTTTCTTTCGGTTGTTATGAGAAAATGGCAACAAAAAGATATAATTGCTATTTTTCAACTATTTTCCCTTTACTTTCTACAGAAATGGAGTATTTCCGTTGCCAAAATTAAACAAATGGTGCTAAAAACTACAAAAAAATTAATATTTCAAAAATAAATGGAGATACAGTTTTCAAACAAATTGCATTAAAAAGTACATTTTTTTCCAATACGACGGTATGAAAATTGAAAATGTGCGATGATTATAAATAAAAGAATTGCTATAGAGCATTTAATCGTACAATGATACATCTGCTTTGTTTATTGCTGGCTTCTGTAAGGTAACGTTATTTTTTTGAGACGGCACAAAATAAGCTGGGAGAAAGAAATAGCATACCGTACCGGGGGCTAATGTGCATTAAAGGGTTAATTGATAAAGGTGGCATTTGACAATAAACGGAAATAGACATTTGAAACTTAACAGCTCGTTTTCTCAAAATGATGATTGTGTCACTTACCAAAAGAAAAAAAGAAAAGGAGAAAGTTAAGCACTAGCTGTATTGTGTCAGGTAACAAAGTTTGTAAAAAAGAGTGGCACAATAACCACAGGATTAAAAACAATTGTCCTTTTCATTAAAAAACAAATGGTCAAGTGCGCATATTACTCGCGCTCAGAGGGTTCCGTACAATAAATATATAAATTATTAATTGTATAATTTATAAAAAATCGTTGCTAAAAGAATAATAAGGCTTTGTAAAAGATTATACAACATAGGGTTGGGTATAGCTGTATATACTACAAAAGTATGAATGGGTATACCATGAAAGTTTAAAGAGATGTGAAGCCTAAATAATATCAAATATTGCTATTCTGTATAAGTCTTTTTTTTAAAATCTTATCGTAATGTGCCTATGATGAACTTAATTCGGTACTGACAATAAAAGTAGTTCATATTTAACCCTTTGCGCTCTGGCGTTCTTAGCGGATGTATGTCACTAGCCACCAGCGTTGTCACATCTGGCAGATTTTTTTAGAAATTTTGAATTCACACCACAAAAATTTAATAGGCAATTTTCTCTTACTTTATTTATGGGGGAAATCAATCATCTTGTAAAGCAAAAATAATAGTTAAAACTTTCTGATGAGAATTCGGAATTTCTAATTAAATAATCAACCATATTATATCATTGTCGAAAATGGCCAAAATAGCATGACGTATATAACGCGCATATACGTCATAGAGCGCAAGAGGTTAAACTTCATTTGGCATTTCATAAAACTAAATTGGCGTAGTACGAGTAGTAATACACGTAATAATCTTTTTTTTAAAGTGTAGCTAAACCAAAACACTTGTTCAGAGTCTAATCTTGGCACTGTGCTAAGCGCGCTTCGAAAGGAGGTCTCAAAATTTGCAACACCGCCTTGGTCCGTGACGCGTTTTTCCAGATAGGCTTTAAAATAACTTTTAAAAACACGGTGGGCAAACTAGTCAGGAATCCCATAGTATTTATGTGATTAATTCTAATTAAATTAGCATGTTTTTAATAATTTGACGTTTATTGCTTTTATACTGCTACTGGGCATTTCATTACACAAATATATCATTAAAAGTTTCTATCTGGGCTTTAAAAGCCGATGGTACATAGCATACGCCGCCCCTGACATTATGTATGTCCAAACCGTCCGTGTCTTTAAAGGTTAATATCTCGACTAATTACAGACGATTTTTTTCGAAAATCATTATCAACAATGCTTTTATATTTCTGCTACGATAGGTACCTCAAGCTCTCCTAAAGACCTTTGCTGAACGTCTGTAAATCGAAATTTGTGTGTAACGGAAAAATGCGTTTTTCTCAAAAACTATGTGACCCAGGGTAATCGCTACAATTTTCCTGCAAGGTTTAACTTAACGCCTACTACCTCTAATTTTTTCATAATTTTAGTTTCAGTAGATTCGGAAATAGATGGCGGGAACATATTTTTGCATTACATTTTGGACTATATCTCTGAAAATATAATACTTAAAATTAAAAGAAATGTATTTTTGAGTTCAGCGTTACGAAAGCTTTCACGCAATACCCCACACGATATACAAAGAAAAGATTAATTTTTCCCCAAGTAAATTAATCAGCCCCTCCACATTTTACCTAAATATATTTGTTAATGCTTAATTATCTGTACATATGTGGGTCAACAGTCTTTATTACTTCCACCAATTTGAACTTTACACGTTTCATAGTTTACGAGTAAAATGGCTGTGACAGACGGACAGACAGACGTTTTTTCTCTTTTAATGTGATAACGAAATACGGATCAAAACGTTTTATCATTAAGAAAATATCATAATAACAATATATAAGTTAAGGGTTTTCATAGTTGAGGCAAAATGTCTGCGTTGATTTTTGTTGAAGTTCCATACTAATAAACGCGCAGTGGTTTGTTATATCGTAATATTAAGTGACCAACATTGCTGACTTTTATTAATAGCTAATGTAACGATAGTAAAAATATTGCTGGAACATTAATATGACATTGAAAAATACATCCTATAAATTGCAGTGTAAATTCAATGCCTATATTATATATATTTGTTCAATGCATTTATTAAATTTACATTGAAAAAGGTATCGGTAATAAAAATATAGCACAAACATGGGCATTACTGTATACAATATTGAAGTTAAATTAATATTGTGTGAATATTGATAATTTACTGGAAATGATAGCGAATTAACCCACAATATTCAGAAATACCTCCATTAAAAATAGTGTAAATATTTTGCGAGCATTTAATTAATATTGAGTGAGTGTCATCAACTGTAACAATATCTAAGCATTTTGAACATTTACATTTAGCTTACGTTGGCTTGCTTTAATAGTCGTTTTTAAAATTTATCATAAATGTTTAACCTATCAGATAAAAAAGAAAAATATTCTTTAAAATAATATATTTATAATTTAAAATGTTAATTATTTATGGGTTGGGTTGGGTTGATTTTTGACGGTCGATTATCTGCTCGAGGGATATGGGCCCGGGAGGGAGTGCCCTCCGTGGGGGTCTTTCAAAGGTAACCTAACCCGTATTTACGCTTTGGAAATCCAAAGTTAGAAGAAAACCACGAAAACTCCGAACGATTAGGCCGACGGGTGCGATTGGGTTTGAATACAGCACCTCCCGTCTACCAGCTTTTTAATTATTTATGATATACAATAAACATAAGGTCTTTTGTACTTGAAAACATTTTATTGAGATCATTTTAACTGAAAGCTATTTCAAAGCCTGAGCAAATTAAAAAAAGTTTTTAACTTGTATATATTTATATATATATTTCAAAGTGAATATTGCTTAAAAAGCTAAAAATAAATAAATTATATAGCTAAAATCATACGGTATATAATAAGTATTGTTCTTTTCTCTTGTTCATTCTCAGCTCCTGGTTCATACGATGTAGAAAAAGTTGAAAACACTGTTCATCAATCAGCACCAGCGTATTCTTTTGGTGTAAAATACAGAGAAAAAGCCCCAGAAAACTTACCAGGTATGCCTGCCTGTGAGATTTAAGTATGTGTTAGACGAAATTATATATATTTTTTCCAATAAGTATTCTAGGAGAAACTCTTGTTTTTACTCTAGTTCAAATCTTGATTTCAAAATACTTAAAAAATACTGTCAGTTGAAGAGGCATTACAATTATGCTTTGCCATAAAGCACAAGGATATTATTAGCTAAATATGTAAGTTTAAAGAAAAATTGTTTTGTAACGTTTTACTCTTTACAGCTCCTGGTTCATACGATGTAGAAAAAGTTGAAAACACTGTTCATCAATCATCTCCAGCGTATTCTTTTGGTGTAAAATACAGAGAAAAATCTCCTGAAAACTTACCAGGTATGTCTGTCTGTGAGATGTAATTGTGTGTTAGACGCATTTTTCTCCCCCCCCCCCCCCGCCATTAAATTTTTCTAAGAGAAACCTTTTTTTTTTTTTTTTTTTTTTTTGAATCCTAATCTCTAAATATTTAAAAAAATTCTGTTAGTCAAAGAGAAATTGCAATTATGCTTTAGTAATAATGCACAAGAAAATTATTAGCTAAATATGTAAGTTTACCGAAAAAATGTTTTGTAACCTTTTTACTCTTTACAGCTCCTGGATCATACGATGTAGAAAAAGTAGAAAAGACTGTTCATCAGTCATCTCCAGCGTATTCTTTTGGTGTAAAATACAGAGAAAAATCACCAGAAAATTTACCAGGTATGATTGTGAAATATAAAAGAGTATTAAAAATGTAATTTAGAATTTTACAAATAAATGAATTTATGAAGTATTTTTTAAATTAGTGTAAAAGTATGCAGATTTATGAGGAATATTTATTACCTTATTACTAATAGAAAAGTATATGAGGAATATTTATTATCTTATTACTGATAAATAAGCGTATCAAGTATCGTTTTTTCCTTAAAACAGATTAGCATTCCTGGAAAATAAATGGTGACTGTGACTTAACGTCCTCTTTAGCGAATGCCTATCTCTTGTGAGTAGTGTTGTCAGGTGTCCCGATTTGCAGGGCTCCAAGACCTGCCCGCGTAACCACTGCAAAAAGTCCCGATTTTTCATAATGCATGAATTTATTTAAATTTCTTTTACTACCATGCTAGTCGTTAATCTGCATCGAGAGGATTTTACCTGTTGAGACAGAACTTGTGGAACATTTTTATAGTCCCTTCAAAAGGAATACGTTACAAATATACCTGTCTAAACGAAAACCTGTCTAAAACGATTTTTTGTGGCTCCCAGCGTTTTTGCTTTTGCAAATTTTATTGTATTTTGTACAGTAAACGCTGTGTAAACGGAACTTGTTTACACAGTGGAACTGGTTTACCCGGAATTCTGTTTTAAAAGTAAAAAATACCTTGTCCCTGCAGTAGGAATACTATGCAATTACACCTGTATACCGACTAAATTAGAATTTTGTTTCAGTCGTTAGTGAATTTACTTTCACAGGTTTTATTGTATAAGGTTGTTGTGTCGATTTAGTGTAATAAAACCTGCTAAAAAGAAATTGCAAGGGATAGAAGAAAAATTCCGCTTTAAACAGGCCTTCGTCTTAGACAGTATGATTGGATGGTAATTTTACCGTAGGCACAATGAAGTTTTTAGTTAAACAAGATTACGTTATAGATAGGTTTCTTCATATAGGGTTTCCTGTAAATTTATGTGCCGATTAAGGAGTCTCTGAACCGCTTTATTTTTCACAATGTCCCGCTTTTTTTTACACTGGATTTGGCAACACTAAATAGTGTTGCCAGGTCTCCTGTCAAAAAAAGCGGAACAAGGATACAAAAGAAAAAAGAAAAAAAAGGACATCGGTTTTTAAATTTGAACATAAAATTGCTGTAAATCCTCGGAAAATGGAATCTGTTTAAGACGTAATTCTGTCTTAAACGTAAGAGATTACGGAAAGAATACCATGCAATTATACCGGCCACGAAATAATCCTGTCTAAAAAGTAATTTTTCTCTGGTTACTTAAAATTTTGTCTTATTAGGTTTTACTGTACTATATAATTACAATAATTAATCTTATTACAGCAAAATCTGTAAAAACGGAATCCCTTGGAACCGAAGCATATTCCGTTTTGTAAAACATTTTGATTATTTTTTAATATACAGTTATAGCTGCGTTGTACTCTTCCCTTAGGGACTATGAAATTTATTTACGAAGACAGGATTCCGCTATATACAAGTTCTGTTTTCACAGTTTTTACTATTTACTAAAAAAAGTACATTCAAAACTATAAAATCAGAAGCGATAGGAATCGAAAAAGTATTCCGTCTTCGACAAGTTTCAGTCTTAATAGTTAGATTTGCATGGCATTCCTTTTAGCGGAATCATAAAACATACCCGTTATAGATAGGCTCTAATTTCACAGATTTTACTGCATTAAGTTCTATTCATTGCGGACTAACCAAAAGCATGGTACGAAAAGAAATTTAAAAGAATTTGTCCATCCTAAAAAATCGGGAATTTTGGCTTCTGGAGCAGTGGTTAAGCGAGGCGGGTTTTGAAACTCCTGAAAATCGGGTTATCCCGAGTAAATCGTGACACCTGGAAACACTACTTGAAAGTGACTATGTGACCAATTAAAATTCACGTTGTGATTGTAACAACAATTGTGATAATTTATGACATCTTATCGACTAGTTGTGCTGTTACAGGGAGACCCGTGCGTGATTTTTGCACTGGAATCTTTGAGTTTATTTTCTGATACATTTTTCATTAATTTATAATTAACTGTAATTTTTTTAAATCAAACAACTTCTTTTAATGAAATCTGAGTGTAGTATGTCAAAAACTTGTTCAAAAACATTCCTTATAATACTCTATTCATCGTTGTGGGTTTTGTATGTGCATAGAAAACGGGATGTTGACATCCAAAATAATATGTATGATGATACTTAACCTAAAATTATAACCAAAATGCATTATGCAATGACAGATGTAGACAAAAAATCTTATCAAATGATAACCTCATTCATCGTTGTCCGCTACATATTAGTTAATTTCAGTATGCGACGTCAGATGTGGACAAAAAATCTTATCGAAGGATAACCTCATTCATCGTTGTCTGCTACGTATTAGTTAATTTCAGTATGCGACGTCAGATGTGGTCAAAAAATCTCATCGAATGATAACCTCATTCATCGTTGTCCGCTACGTATTAATCAATTTCAGTATGCGACGTCAGATGTGGGCAAAAAATCTGATCGAATGATAACCTCATTCATCGTTGTCCGCTACGTATTAGTTAATTTCAGTATGCGACGTCAGATGTGGTCAAAAAATCTTATCGAATGATAACCTCATTCATCGTTGTCCGCTACGTATTAGTTAATTTCAGTATGCGACGTCAGATATGGGCAAAAAATCTTATCGAATGATAACTTCATTCATCGTTGTCCGCTACGTATTAGTTAATTTCAGTATGCGACGTCAGATGTGGTCAAAAAATCTCATCGAATGATAACCTCATTCATCGTTGTCCGCTACGTATTAATTAATTTCAGTATGCGACGTCAGATGTGGGCAAAAAATCTTATCGAATGATAACCTCATTCATCGTTGTCCGCTACGTATTAGTTAATTTCAGTATGCGACGTCAGATGTGGTCAAAAAATCTTATCGAATGATAACCTCATTCATCGTTGTCCGCTACGTATTAGTTAATTTCAGTATGCGACGTCAGATGTGGTCAAAAAATCTTATCGAATGATAACCTCATTCATCGGTGTCCGCTACGTATTAGTTAATTTCAGTATGCGACGTCAGATGTGGTCAAAAAATCTTATCGAATGATAACTTCATTCATCGTTGTCCGCTACGTATTAGTTAATTTCAGTATGCGACGTCAGATGTGGTCAAAAAATCTTATCGAATGATAACCTCATTCATCGTTGTCCGCTACGTATTAGTTAATTTCAGTATGCGACGTCAGATGTGGTCAAAAAATCTTATCGAATGATAACTTCATTCATCGTTGTCCGCTACGTATTAGTTAATTTCAGTATGCGACGTAAGATGTGGGCAAAAATCCTACCCAGGGATAACTCATGTATGATTGATTGTAGGCATATATTTGTTCAGAAAAAGGGATGTTGAGAACAGAAATACTATATATGATTAGCAGAATTAGATATTACTGTCTTAAACTATTGCAGCCCTTACAAAATCTCGTAGCAATATCTTCTCTTTAATCACCAGTCTTGCATGCGCCAGTAATTTTTCACGTTTTTCTTTCCATTTAATTTATTCTGCTTAAATTAACTAACCGTACATTTATTTCACAGCTCCTGGATCATACGACGTTGAGAAAGTTGAAAACACAGTTCACCAGTCATCCCCAGCTTATTCTTTCGGCGTAAAATATAAAGAAAGGGAGCAAGAACATTTGCCTGGTAACATATGAATTAATATTTAGAAAGTTCAAAATTATTTTATTTATGTTTTTATTAAAGCCATTATTTTTATGGCATTTAAATTAAAATCCCAATTTCATAAAATGCAGCTAAAGAATTTCGGAAAATATTCTGATTTTCACATTATAGTAAGATTTTTTTTTCTTCAAAATTTCAATTTTTATCAATTAAACTTAGTTTTGTTTGTCCATATGACAGCCATAATACCAGCGTTTATATGATTCTATAAAAAATACAACGATATGTTATATTAATATATATGGGTCATTCCATGCAAAATGAGCAAATCAGCTGTGGCAGACATGTCACAGATTTTAATGAAAATCAGTCTATATGTAGATCATATCTATTTATGAGTAAATTTAAAATAATAGATTTCAGGATTGTTTATTTAAGTATTAAAATATACATTAAAAGTGAATGCAAAATCGAGGTATTGTCTACATGCTTAAAATTTCAATTATGATTATTAGCCTTAGGAATGGAAAGACTATATTAAAAATTACTTATAATTAGGAATGAATAATAAGTAACAGATTGGCGTAAGTTACTAATTGTATTTTTATTCCGTAATGAGAAAAAAAATTATTTTTAAAAATTTTTGAAGTAAAAATGCAATATTTCTACTGCTTATTTAAGCATTAAGCTTTGACTATTTTACTTTTTTTTTGCGTTATAGCTAAATGTATATATTTTAAATATCGAAAATTTCATTCTTGCTTTTTTATTCCTTAATGAGAAAAAAAAAATAAACAGTAAAAAATGTTGAGGGTAAAATGCAATATTTCTATCACTTCTTTTTAAGTGAAAAAAAAGCTTTATTAAATTTTTAAATTATTTCATATTATAGATAAAAGTGTATATCTTAAATATGGAAACTTTAATTTTTGCTTTCAGTTTATTTTTGGCTATTAATATATTTATTTTAAACTTCAGTAAAAAAAAAATTACTTTGAACAAAAAAATTTATATATTTATCCTCTAAATCCATAGATGGCAGCACTGCATCTTTTTTCTCTTTGAAATCGTGCAATATCGTAAAAAAAAAAAAAAAAAAAAAAAAAAAAAAGGCGCTTTTATTCAAAGAGTTAAGCTCTTGGAATGCAACAAATATTACTTTTTTAACCAAATTTTGTGACGTTAGGAATCAAAAGGCAATCTTGAATTTTTTTTTAGCATATCATGGACTTATTGATCTTTATGTCTGTGCAATAACTATAATGTCTGACCTTTCCTTCAATATTATTTTTTGCCTATCAATAAGAGGAGAAATTACAGTTTTGTCATTTTTTTTTTTTTTTTAAGTTTCTAATTTTGTTTAAAGGTGAAGGAAATGCGTGACAACTTAAAAACTTTTGCAATTCGATCTTAATATGTAACACTACATCAGGCATCAATTTCACAGATATTTTTGAATTCCTTTAATTTTTATAACGTTTTTAATTTTCTCAAAATCGACAAATTTTCAATTTTTACAACAAATTTAAGATTAATCATGTCGTTACCAAATTATTATTATTATATAAATATGAAGATAATTTTCCAGAGATTACAATATTATAAAAAGATTTAATTTGTGTTAAATAGTTTTCAAGATACGGAACTTCAAACTTGCAACTTTGAACGATTGTACACATGCCATTATATGTCAAGTTTTTTAAATGTCCAGAACTTCCAAATTTTTATATTTTTTTGTCGAAATATTTTGCAGTGCTCTATTTGAATATGAATTAAATCTGTGTATGAAATCTTATTAAAATCGGTTACTATCCAGCCACGTCTTTTTTTAAATTTTTGGTCATTTTGTGTGGAATGGCCCATATTCAACCTCAACCACTGAATGTCCGATTTCCCTCCCTCCCTTTCCCTCTTGTTTTCTAAACTTTAAAACGCACTTTCAACAAGAAATATATAAATAATTAATATCGTTTACTATCATCAAATAGCATAGCTTTCCGATTTTACACTTTTTTTTCTTTCCACTAACTTTCAACAGAAATTTTCTCCTTATTTAAATTCAGAATTTTTTACGATTAAATAGGGCAAAAATTTCCAGTAAAAAATTACTGGTAACAGAAAAGTATAAACGGAGTAGTTATGCAAAATGCATTTTTTAAATATTTCATGCTTCTCTTTAGATACTAAAAGTTATAAAAAACGTTAAAAAAGGTGTCAACACGCAGATTTTTGGGATATGTTATATCCCATTTGCACCCGAAACCTGCATTTCAGGAATTTCTTTTTTATTCAGAAATTCCGAATTCATACCAGAAATTCCGAATTCTTACGAAAAATTCCGAATAAATATTTTTACTTCATTTAATGACAGACGTTTTGTGTTTACACAAAATAAAAAATTTTCTTTCGGAATTTCTGAACAAAAAAGAAATTCTGGAAATGGACACATACATGCGTCTTTGATGCAAATGGATTAGTAACGATTTACTGTAATTTATTTTACATAAGTCTTAACAGGCAATATTTCCCACTGTCAGTTCTGGATTTTGACGAAAATGGTATCAATCGATATCTCTTGTCACTAGGATCAAGAAATGTATAGGAACTATACTCCCGAATTGAATAGTTTGAGATATGGGCCTTTTTCTGTTTTGAAAGAAGATAAATAAAGAAGGAAATTACAGCTTAAGATGAGGGACAGATTTGAAAATTTGGGGGCCCTGACCACAGATGCTTACGGGGGCCCCCTTGCACCGATGTTTAGAGGGGAATTGCGTAAAAAATGAAAAAGGGTACCTACTAAGATAACCACTATCGATTTAATAATTACTTTAAAATATCCATTAAAAATTAAATATGATAATCATTAATTTACTTTTAAATAATTATTTCACGATTCTGAAATTTAAATGAGTAGACGTTTTATAATAAATTGTGTGGTGTTGATTATCTTTTCATATGCAAGTCTATAGCTGTAATGATAAAGTATGTAACAACTAATAATAAATTTTCCGCAGTACCAAGCTACAATTATTTAAAATATTAAGGGGCTCTGCCACCTTCGAGCTACGCTCATAAACCACAAATAATCTGACGAGATCAGCGACAGGATTAAATAAGAATTAAAAATACAATATTTTTATAAAGTGATAAACATAAAAAAAAAAAACATTCACTATAATAAAGTAATTAAATATGGGTGTTTCAGAAAAAATATACAATGTTATAAAAATACTATACGAACACAATAGAATGTAGAATGAAACGTACAATTCCATTAGATATTAAAACTAAATCCTATTTTGGACAATAATTGAAAAACCTTCAGCAGCATTTGGGGGCTCCTGAAAATCAGGGGCCCTGGGCTCGTGCCCAGAATGCCCTGCCGTAAATCAGGCACAGCTTGAGATTCCTTCAAAAGCTATCAAAGGCAGGGATTTTATCTTAGAATTCATCATGATAGTGTTTTTCTACGTAAAAAGATTGCGCCAAGTGTTTTCAACACCAGACACAAACGGTGAAGGACATTATTTTTTGATGCTCTGCCCAATTTGTTTAGTAAGAATAATAACGCTAGTAATACTCTACTAGTAATACTAGTAGAGTATACTAAACGCGTACTTGTAATTAATACGTCTGTCATGCATACACGCTTTACTGATAGGAAATCTAGATCCATGTTTCACATTAAAGCCTTTTGTAAAGCATAACTGAAAGGAGTGAATCAAAAATAGCTGAAGAGAACTAACTATAGGTCAAGAGATATACTTTCGGCATGTTTTTTCTAGTAGTAGTGTTAATTTATCTCTAGTAGTAGTGTCGTAGTGTCTATTTTCCACTGCGAATATTTCGTGAACTATTGAATTCGGGAATAGTTCCTATACATTTATTGCTCCTCATCACAAGAACTTTCGAACAATACCACTCCTGTTAAAATCTAGAACTGACAGCTGGGATGTTCTTTATTTAGTTATGAATGCTATTTCTTTCTTAGGAAAAAAAAATGACCTGGAGAATAACTTTCTATTTACATCACTGCGGTGAGGGTAGAAAATTAAATTTTTATCATTCCCCTTTGAATTGTAAGACTTCTGACACTATTAAAACTTTATCGTGTGAGTTTTAATTTAAAGAATGTCTAGGTATTGCTACACGTACATTATTATGTTTAAATATACAGTTTAAGAAAGATGGACTTTGGATTTCTGTTTTAAGTCACAATTTTAGGTACAGGAATTAATTATATTAATTTTGCAGAAAAATATGTAGCTTTAGACAAAGTATAAAACAGCAATTCTTAAATTCTTATTTACTGCACTGTTAAAAAAAAAGACAAAATATATCTTAATCTAAGAAAGTATAAGATAACCACACACTAAAATATTTAATAACATCCTTCCGATTACCCACCATTCCAAAAAGCGTTCTTTAATTTTAGCAATCTCAGAAATTTATATATTTTCGCGATTTTAAGAAGAATTTATAAATCCAAACTTTCATTAACTGCCACTGATTTTCGAAAACGTTTTCAGGTAGTTTTAATAGAGTATTAGTCAGTTTTCCCAACCTAGAATACATATTTTACGGATGCTGTTAATTCTCAAGTAAATATTTTCATGATCAGCAAATATGTTTTACAGAAAAATTTGATAAATCAACAGCGTTAAAATTAGCATTAGAATTAATATTATTGTCTTAGTCTTGCATGCATAACTTCAGTTACGCAGCTGAAAATGTTTAGTTGGGATTTGATATCATCCTAAAAACCGTTCTGGTTTGAGAAAATTGATTAAAACACTATAAAAATACTCGGAAAACTTTCCGAAAATCTATGGAAGAAATTTTTTTATATATAAATTCTTCTTTAAATATTGAAAATATACTGCTTTATGATGTTTCTAAAGATAAAAAACGCGCTTTTAAAATCTTGGGTAACTGGAAAGTATTATTGAGTATTTTCGTGTGTAGTTATAATGTATTTTCGTTGATACATTCTTTTTTTTTACAGTGTCCGGACCCCGTTTGATATTTCCCCTGTCTTCGCGGACTCGCAGAGTTTAAGACTGAAGTTCTTTAGGACATTGAAAACATTGATATAAAGTAAAACCTGTCAAAACGTTATCTGTATATAACGGAAAAATTTTAAACTCTCGAAGAGAGCAACACCACACACTTATATCAGATAAGACGTAAATCTGTCTATAACGGAATTCCTTTCCGGTCTAAAGGACAGACTTTTCGGAGCCCCCGAATATGTGTTGCGTACACCACGGGGCCGCAAATAACAGATTAAGAACCGTTCGTTTAAAACATTTATATTCTTTGCTTGTATGTTTTTTTTATTTAAATTCATTTTTAATAATTATTTAACATTAAAAGCTTTTAATTTAAAAAGTAAAAAACAGTTCTGCCATTGAGACATTTTTTGTTATAAACTACTAGCCATTCTGCCGTAAATTTTAGTTCTACATGTCTTCGACGTTCTAAACTTTTTAGAATAAATCAATCACATGGTCATTTATCATTACATTGTATAAACTAATAATAATGTATTTTTTATAGTTTTTATTATTTCTTTTGATTTTACTTAGGATCTAGATAAGTTTTAAAATTAATTAATTAATTAATTAATTGAAGGACAGACTTTTCGGAGCCCCTGAATACGTTTTGCGTACACCTCGGAGGCCGCAAGTCACAGATTAAGAACCGTTCGTTTAAAACATTTATATTCTTTGTTTGTATGTTTTTTTATTTAAATTCATTTTTAATAATTATTTAACATTAAAAGCTTTTAATTTAAAAAGTAATAAATAGTTCAGCCATTGAGACTTTTTTTTTGCTATAAACTACTACCCATTCTGCCCTAAATTTTATTTCTACATATCTTAGACGTTCTAAACTTTTTAGAATAAATCAATCACATGTTCATTTATCATCAGCAACATACTGACTGGAAGTTGTACTTGTCATGATCTATAAAAAATGATGTCCGACATGACATTTAATAGAAGTTAGAATCATTACATTTTCCTCTATAAATCAATTCCAGAAGTATGGTTTATCTTTTTTTGTTATGTGGATGTAACTTTTTGTTCATATAAAACTACTGTATTTCATTTTCTTGGCATGAGATTTTGTTGGTTATATTTTTTTATAATCTAATCTTTCTCGTGAAACATATCTTTAATTATTATTAGAGCACAAAGTGTAATTTCGTTGGGTTACTATACTAAAAGAGTAAAAATAAGTGCCTTAAAATAATTCGTAATTTTACATAATTAAATTTGAAGTATTTGACAGTTGCAAGATGGATAATAGATCCCATGCAATGATCTCTTCAATCAATACTATACCTTAGTAATACACTATGACGCAAAAGTTTAGACAATGACGTCATTCAGCTTTAAAATGTAGAATTATAACGTCAGAATTACAAAAACCTGTAAATATATTCAAAAACTGATTTAAAATGCTATGTACAAAAGACAGTCGTTTTATTTGCTATAATACTAATTTTTTTCATAAAAATTCAAATGTGCTTGTCGCAAAAGTTTAGACACTATTCTAAATTTCTTTGAATATTCGCTGGCATATGCAAATTTAGAATCGATGATGTCACAAATTTGGAGTACTTAAGTTCTGCAAACGATTGCGCTTCATAGTCGACATGCCGAGAGCTAAAGAAATTCAAGTGAATGAGGTTTCAAGGATTTGGCAGTTGAAAGGTGAAGGGAAGAGCGTTTCTGAAATTTCTGCTATTATTAATAGGTCAAAAAAATCTATTTATCGAGTTTTATCGAGTGGTTCCGAATATAAAGCAAAATGTCGGTCTGGGAGGCCACGTGTGACAAATGTACGAGAGGATCGCCTGATACAAAGACTAGCGAGTACTCAACAAATGAGCGTACGTGGAGTTCAAAGCTCATCGGGACTCTCTGTATCAAAGGATACGATTCGTAGACGAATTTTGGAAAAAGGAACAATCGTTTATAGCAAAATGCGGAAGAAACCAGCTCTGAAACCACATCATAAGTTACAAAGACTTATGTGGGCTCGAAAGCATATGTCATATGGAGAGAAATGGCAGTCAGTCATATTTAGCGATGAAAAAAAGTGGAATCTGGATGGTCCAGATGGTTGTTTATCGTATTGGCATGACTTGCGGAAGGAACCTCGACGTTTTTTTAGTCGCAGACAAGGAGGGGGCTCGGTGATGGTTTGGGCAGCCTTTTGCTATAATGGACAAGTATCTCTGACCTTCACCAGTGGTCGTCAAACTTCACAGCATTATACACAGACATTAGAAGAAAACCTACTGCCATTTGCTGAGCTTCTAGGGGGTCCTCAGTGGGAATTTCAGCAAGACAATGCTTCAATTCACACTGCAAAACATTCAAAATCTTGGTTTAATTCCCATAATATAAGAGTTCTCGACTGGCCAACATGTAGCCCAGATCTTAACCCTATAGAAAACCTTTGAAGCATCATGTGTCGCAAAGTTTATAGCAACGCTAGACAATACTCTTCTGAAAAGGAACTTAACACATCTATTGAGAATGCATGGTACGATATCGATCCACAAACTATGCAAGATTTAGTTTCTTCCATGCAATCTCGTGTATATGACGTAATACATAAGCATGGATGCGCAACCAGGTTTTAAAAATTGCTTATTTCGATTTTATTTAATTTGTGTCTAAACTTTTGAGACAGCAGTTTATTTTTGTTACCATTTAATTTATTGCAATATGCACAATTCCACTTTTCTTTGTTATAAATATTGTTTATATGTACAGCACATTAATTTCAAGCAGTGATTTGAAAATTGAATAAATATTTTTCAAAGTATGTAAGAATTTCTTCATTGTCTAAACTTTTGCGTCATAGTGTAGCTTCGAGATGAGGCAAAGTGTTTGCGCATTTATTTTTAAATTAAAAGGACTTTTGAATTTATGATTTTACTTTTTGGCAGTGTTATATAATTTAAAAATATATTGTTTCAGAAAATTGTGGTATTTTATGTGGAATCTCTTTTCTGTTTCTTTGCCAGTTAAGCAGTTTATTTCGTTTTTATCGAATCTTTTATAAAAAATAATTTGCTTCAAGTAATAACCTTGACAACAAACCAAGATAATTCTTTATGCTGTAAGGGTGTACTACAAACATTGAAACGCCCTTTAATTTTTTTTTTCTTGTTGGAGATATGTAAAGTACTCTAAATTGCGCAAGCGTTCATAATAAAGTTGGAATTAAGCTTATGTGGATGAAATATTCCTGCTATTAATTTTCAAAGAGTTAACCTTTTTAATGTATATATGGTCTCTGGTTCCTAGACGTTATATTTGAAAGAAAAATTCGTTGGTCTTACAACCAAAACACTAAAAATTCCATCTTTAGTGGCCAAAACTAACCGAATTATGCTATGCATTACGTATCATACGTATTATCATTTGAGTTTGCGTGATGCCTGGTTACCTGGATCCAATACGATGAATTTTATTTTTGTGAAATTTCTGACCTTCCCGGTACTATAAATTTGTCTGCCCATTTTTAGAGCCAGGAAGCTCCAAAAGTTCATTAAACTTGAAGTATCATTACCCGGTGAGTTTTGGTTATAGAAGAGTGAAATTTTTACTTTTATACTTGTCAGAGCACGGAGAAAATGTTTCCAAATATAACGTATAGGGTCCATAAATCGTGAAAAAAAAAAAAAAAATGTAAATTTTTGGAAAATAGTGATAGTATTATATGAGGAATATAATCTTAATCCCTTGTCTTATTTTGAACACTTTTGAAATTTAAATTGCATAGGAAATTCAGGTTCACAATTCATTTATTAAATCAAAAGAAACAATGTCTCCATGCAATTCGAGCTCAATCTTTAACAATAATGAATATATTTAAACGGAAATTTCAACAGACTTACAATTTATTTTTTGTCCAAAATGCAATATGAGCAGAAGTGGTTCTCATCCGCATCAGCGCTGAACTAGACGCTCCATAGATCGGAATGTAGTTAATATTATATACTGAGTAATGAAACCGCCATTTATTCTACATTATTGCGCACTTTCAACACTTATCATAACCACGAAATTCCGACCACTCGATGGACAAAACGCAGTTTATATTTAACACTCGAATAGATTTTTTACATTTAGTATATATTTTCTTAGATTTTCCACCAGCTAAACCAAAAAGGATTTTTGATAAAAAAATAAATAAATAAAAAAGGTTTTGGCAAAAGCAAAAAAATATTTTTGACTAACAATTTCGTATTGACCGCATGCCAATGGTCTATCGCGAAACATTTCATTATTCATTAGAAACCTTTGTGATTCTGATATTTCAGTGTTTAAGCGGGTAATTTGATCACATATCTATTAAATTAGCTTTTTATTTATTTGTGAAGTTTTAATTTCGTGTGGTAATATAGTTATGGAATATTACTCGGAAACAAACAAATGCTAAATTATTTATATTGTTTTAAGTGTAAATGGGTTAACCTTCCGCAATTGCGTTGCACGCAGGTTTGGAAAAATCCATGCTTGAAATATATTTTAAAAACTACAAAATCTCAGTAAATTGAGATAGAGTTTTGAATAAAATTGAGTTTGAAATTACATTTTTTTGGTCGTGTAAAAATTGAAATTGTGCGATATTTATAAGTTAAAAAAAATTGCTGTAATAACGAAAATTTTTTTTTGCCAGGTCGTTGCCGCCTTCAATATGACATCAGCTTTACTCAGGGCACGTTTTTGTTTTATAATATAGATGCCACCACGTTGTACACGAAGCAGGATAAGTCTTTTGAAAAAAAAATTAAAATTTCTTCATTATTGTTAAAATTAGAAACAGACATTCGGATTCAGTTTGGAGTTAGATACTTTGTATTTTTGACTAAATAAATGGGATAATAATAGAATAATAATGGGACTTTGGTTCCCCATTTAAAACTGTTTGTTCCCTAATTTTAATTATTGTTGGAGGTGTGCTATACTATATTTTACAGTTTGTCCCATCTATCTTGAAACATTCTGTAAGCGAACAATATTAATACAATGCTAGCATAGCACTGGGAGTACATCCAATGAAATATCAATATTATGATATATCTCGGTTTAACTGGAAATCCCCCCCCCCCCAAAGAAAAAAAACCCCACCTTGTGAACCCTGTGTGTTGCACTGGATAAAAACTGTTATAAAGTAATGGTTTTATCTTGCCATCATTAAAATGGTGTTGTTTTATTTCAAGAAATCGGTTTGTTTCATGTGTTTGAGAATTACAACTGCGCAAAAAGAAAAAAAAAATGCAATTTAACAAATTACAACGACCATTTGGAAAATGATTTTTTCAAAGACTAAAATTTAAGACCTAAAAAATCGCGCGGAGTTGATCATACATTACGTACGCCATGGATTACATTTTTCGGTACTGTAAATTTTTAAACTTCTACGGAACTGGTCATTCATTAGGTACGCCATGGATTAAACATTAATATTCCTTTACCAATTTTAAAGGAAATTTCATTCTTAAGCTTCTAAACATCACACAATATTACTTTTTACACCGTCGTATAGAGAAAAAATGTACTTTTAAATGCAATTTGTTTGAAAGCTGTATCTCAATTTGTTTCTCAGTTAATTTTTTTTGTAGTTTTTATTACTTTTTTGTCATAGTGGCAACAGAAGTATTCATCTCTGCTGAAAGTAAAGGGTAAATACAGATTACTGTACAGACCAATCAGAAAACGAATAAAATGCGGATTCAACCAATAAAACGCTTCAGATATGTTTTTGATTTCCTACCCTGACAGAGGACAATAACCATTTTCCCAAATGGTTAAAAAAAATTAAATTTTTTAAATACTAATATTTCTTACTTTAGAAAAATGTAATATAACCACGGAAAAAAATACAGAATGACCTCCTCCGAGTTATCTACGATTCCGAAAAGCGTTGTTTATCTTTAGAAACCCGAAAAATTCTCTTTGAGAGAATCTTTGAGATTAAAAAAAAATATTTATGAAAAACAAAATTTCTTTTGTTGCCATTGATTTTCGGAAGCTTTTCCGAGTGACTTTTAATCAGTTTTCTCAAACCGGAATACCGGTTTTTAGGTTCATGTTTAACAAGCATGTTTTACAGATAAACATGATAAATTAACGGCATTAACATTAATATTATTTTGTTACTCTTATGTATAAATTCATTTACGCATATGAAAATGTTTAACACTTTAGTGCGCAGCTTTGCATATATGCAAACAACAGTGTTTTGAATTTAACAGATTTTTGTTATTTGTATACACCTAATTCACACCAGAAAATTAAAATAGCAATATTTGCTTTAATTAATAACAGACATTCCATTTTTAAATAAAGCGAAATTAACCATTGAAACTTTCTGGTGTAAAGTAAGATTCTCTGAACTACGTAATTTCTAGAATGTATTTTATCAGAGGTATTAAAGGGTTAAATGTTAAGTTTTATAAAATAAATAATAATATAAAATAAGGTATTTGGACACATACATATTAAAATATTTACTAATCTGCATTATTTTAGCGTAAAACAGCCACACAACAGTTTTACTTGTATTGCAGATGTGCAACTGAAGAAAAGATTGGCGTATTATATGAAGAATGTATCTCTGATTTTTTTCATTATTTTTCCTGTGTAATAAACTTTTCAGAGAATCATATATAATTTTTTCGAAATAAAGTAAAATATCGCGCATTTAAGGGTTAATTCAGAATAGATAGAATCCTAAAAACTTATATTGCGGTTTCAGAAAACTGATTTATACATTATAAAATCTACACGTAAACGTTTCTGAAAATCAGTGGCTGCAAAATAAACTTTATTTTTATAAATGCTCCTTTGAATCTCGAAAATATTGTTTTTTGAGGTTTCTAGATATAAAAAAAAGTTTTTCGGAGTCACGATTAACCCGGAAGAGGTTATTGCATATTTTTTTGGTGGTTATATCATATTTTCTTAAATTAAGAAGTAATTATTAAGTAAGAGAGTTACTCAATAAATTAAAAAGTAATTTTTTACAGTGTTCAGTCGTTGAAAAAAAAAGTAAACACCCCTTACTAACTCTGAAAAGAATTATCATAGATGAAAGTTACTGGTACCACACGACTATAAAGTCTACTTTTAAATGATGTATATAAAATTTCCTTAGGGGGCCATCTACATATTAAAATGAACCACTTTGTTTTTTTCAATAGCAGTACACAATTCTGACAGCATACATGAACTCTACACCCTTCAATTAGCCTACAAACAAATTTTTATGAAATTCGTACGATAAGTTTCCGAGAAATTAATTATTTTAAAACGAGCGTATTTTAGGGGCTGTATCCAAATTGCAGTTCGGTAATGGATTGTTGATCGAGAGAGCCCGTTCTTGATCAAGGCACCTTAAGTGCCACTCAAGAAGTCAATGAAGACTGCTAGATTACAGGATTGCATAAGAAATTTCAAAATATCTTGTCACTTCTATCATAGACGGTCCCTTAAACCACCAATTTGCCGTTTTTTAAGCATAATTTGAAAACTACTTAAAAGAAAAATGTGAAATTTTGGATTTCCGTAAAGCAAGACTTAATAAATATAAATCCATCAAAAAAAATTGTAGGTTGAAACTCATAATTTTTTCGAATATTAATTTCATAATTCATATCATAAGATTATAAAATTTTCAAATTCAACGTATTTATGTTTGGGTACGTTAGTACTGTTGCTACAAAAAAATTAGCACATTAGGAGTATAATTTCAGGAGATATTAATAAAACTATGAAAATGTAATTTAACATTAGAAGCACTAAATTTTGAATGTTTATAATTCAAAAATTTATCAATCAAATAAATTGAAATTTGGTGTCTAGACATAGTTTGAACCGAAGATTTGAAATATCTTGTTAAAATTGGGTATTGCTATTGAAAAAAAAAAATAAAGTTTGGGTTCATTTTAATATGTAGATGCAAATTTTAATGCAAATTTTTATCTAAGTAAATTTTATATACATCATTTAAAAGTAGACTTTATTTCCAATTGTTCGGTACCCGTAACTTTCTTCTACGATAATTTGTGGAGGAGTTAGTAGGGAATATTTACTTTTTTTCTCCACGACTGTACATTTAGAATATGGAGGATTGTTTTCGGAATTGAAAAGACTTAGCCAAAAAATTTGTTTGGCTTAATTTTGTTTGCCTTGGAAATCTCCAAATTGTGGGTGGCAGAATGAATACTTTACTTTTGAAGCATTTAACATTTCTGAGCATTCTTAAATTGACCTTAAAAGAGTTTTTTTTTTTTTTTTTTTTTTTTGAAAATCTGCTGTAGTTTAATGCTTAATAATTTTTTCATTTTATGTTTAAAATATGCTATTTTTAATAACTGGATAAGTAATGAACCCTTTTCAATAAAAAAAGGAAGCGGCATTGCGTGACGTTTAGTACCAGTAACTATAATTTTTCCTTAAAGAAAAAGAAACAGTTGACCTTGTTTTTGGACGATTAATTGATTGTTTTTATGTGTATCATTTTTCTTAGATATGTTCCGTTTTCTTTCTTGGTTATTTTAGTGAAGAAGAAAAAAAAAAATTATTCACTGGAAGAAAAAATATATGTATGCAGCTAAAAAGAACTTAAACGAAATTTATAGCTAATGTTAAAATAGTAATAGCATGTACCCGTAAAAATTCCTTTATTCAGTTAATTTGAACATAACTGTATTCTAGATTTTTGCATTGAAAGATTAGTTTTAACCTTCTAAAAAGAAATTTTGGATATTCTTGCAATGTCAGCTGCACTAAGTTTTAAATCTCAGTCATCGACTGACATTACATCATCGTATCCAAATACAATCCATTTTTATAGATTACCTTATGTAATAGGTTAGATTACATTGCAATAATGCCATTTCCTATTCACTAATTTGAAATAAGTAATTCATAAAAAGTAATTCTTGTGGTTTTCTGACTGTGTAGCTCCTGGCTCGTATGAAGTTGAAAAAGCGGAGAAGACAACCCACCAGGCTTCATCTGCATACACTTTTGGTGTGAAATATAAGGAGCACCAACAAGAAAATTTACCAGGTAATATATTTTAAAAGTAGCTAGAATATTTGAAAATTTATTGATTAATCTGATGCAAGGCAACAATCAGCTATCTGCAAAATACACAAATGTTTGAAATGTATTATGATGTGATCAGAAATTACTGTAACATATATTTTTTATATATACAGTAGAACCTCGATTATCCGAACCTCGTTTAACCGAAATTTTCCGTAAAATACCGACGTCAATTTCCTGACTTTTTTTTTTTTTTTCATTTTTACATTTCTTGTGAGTGCAAGCGGTTCTTTCCGAACTAAGAGTACAAATAAATATTTTCGTTCCACTTTCTTGTAAGTTTTGTTCATTGAAATTTTTTTGTTTCACAATAAATTTATTTTCATGTATAATTTGAATTTAGATATTTATTTATCAGTTTAAATATTCCTAATAGCAATTCGATGACGATGTTACACATTAAACTAGGTGATCATTGATAAATTATCGATTATCCGGAAATTTCGGGTATCCAATGTAGGTTCGGTCCCATTTACGTCGGATAATCGAGGTTCTACTGTATAAATAAGTTTAAAATTATATATTTTTTTAAATGCACTCCTTTATAAGCATTCAATATTTATCTCGGAAACCATGCCTAATTTCATGATTGCAATTAATGATTTTTTCCAAAATAATTCCGTTACAATACATTAATTTGGCCATAAGTACCAAATCTTATAATGGAAAATCTAACATTTTTTTAACGTTTGGTAGACAGCAGGAGCTACTGCACATATTACTATACACATGTATATTTGTTCTTTTATTAAGACACACCAACCGGAATGAAAAAAAAAGCATACTTTAAACTACCTATTCAGTACAGTAGCCTCCCTCTTAACCGGCCTAAACGGGACCGAGGGTTAGCCGGTTAAGCGAAAAAACGGTTAAATCGGAGAAGAAAAAAAAGTTAAATAAGTAACTGCATATTTAATTAATTCAATGCGTAGGATGCGTTTAGTTTTTTAATTTGTGTAGTTTTAAAAAAGTGCATATTTTCTATATTTTGTGAAATGAATACTAGTTGTAATTAACTGAATTTAAATAAAAATCATCACTAATAACAAATTATGAACAATATTCAATATAAATTAAATTGTTGAAAATCTTGTCTCATATCTTTATAAGAAGTTGAAATTATTCTACATTATGTAAATTTGGATTAATTAACCATAAAGAAATGAAAACCGAAATTTTCCTTTCTGAATTTTGCCTGATGTTGGGAAATAAATGTCGGCCGGTTAAAGCGGAGTTCCGGTTAAGGAGAGGCCGGTTAAGAGGAAGGCTACTGTATTTATAAACTGTTTTCTCAAAGTATAATCATGATTTATTTAATGTTAAACTGTTAAATGATAAAAGTGGGTTTTTTAAATTACTGCACTCTTTCTTTTTCCTTTTTTATTTAAAGTTTAAATTTTTAGTGTTTAAAATATTGCATTGTTGCAGTTTTACATCCAATTGGCTCTTTTTTGGCGAGCTTGGTTTGGCGAATAATTAAATCCATTATTGCTGTAACTCGTATACAATTGAAACTATAATTAGTATGTGGATATTTATTACATGTGATGGACTAATGGTAAAATGCCTTAAAATTAAGTTATTATTTTTTTAACGAAACTCTAAAACTATTAAAATGTTGTATTTTCATCGGAATACATTTGTGTACAAAGTTTTTATAATTCTAACATATCAGGAAGTCAGTTAAAAATCGATTATAAAATTCCATTTTTAGGTGCAACCAACAAATTGAGTTAAATAAACGAGTGCAAAAAAGGAAGTCCCTTGGTCCCTAGTAGCAATGCTGTTTATTTTACTTTATTACACGCTTTTGGCTTTTATTTCGTTTAATTGGGATTCATGTATGTTAAGATGGATTATTGCAATCATTTTTTCAGCCACTTCCTCATGTGCTGTTCTAGAAATTGTGTACAGTTATGTATTTCCGATGGCAATACAATATTTTCAGAACTTAATTATCAATTGATAGGTTAATATTATTTAAATTATGATTGTACGTTGAGAAAAGAAAATTATAAATTCTGAATACATAGCTTGAATAAAGTTTTTTTCCCTGTTGCCAAATCTTAAAAAGAAACTGAACAACAACAACAACAACAACAACAAAATAATAATAATAATAATAATAAAATTTCGCTAGTTCGCGCTGTTTAATAAGGATAAATAAAAGCTGTGAATATCCCATAATCGAGCTAAATTAATGTATTGTAACGATAATATTTTGGAACAATATGAATTCAAGTCATAAAATTAGACGTGATTTTTAAGATAAACATTCAATGCTGATAGAAAAGCGTGTTTCTTTTAAAACTATTTTTAATTTTATAATTATTTTATTTTAATAGCCCCCGATATGCTATTTCTTTCGGCCAGCAATTAAAGTGTCGTCTCTAAAACAATAACGTTCCGTTGAATAAGCTAGCCGTAAAACAAAGCAGATGTATCATTGTACGGTTAAATACTCTACTGAATTTTTTAAACTTCTAAGCATCGCACATTTTCAATTTTTATATCGGCGTTTTTGGGGAAAAAAATACTTTTAAATGTAATTTGTCAGAAAACTGCCTCTCAATTATTTTCGAGATATTATTTGTTTTGTAGTTTTTAGAGCCATTTGTTTAATTTAGCAACTCAAGTACTCCACTTCTGTAGAAATTAAAGGAACAATAGTTGTAAAATAGTAATTATATCCTTTTGTTACCATTTTCCCATAACAACTGAAAAAAATGTATTTAAACCACGTGCTATTTTGAAAAAATATAAATGAATGATTTCTGATAAAACATGGAGCATATTATAAAGTATACTTAATTTTAAGTATCTATATTGATATCACAAACACATGAAGGCATATAATTCATCAGATAGCCGACTTCTTTTCTCGAGTTTCTTGGATGATTCTCTTTTTTTGGATTTATGTATTATTCAGCGATAGTGTCGTCCTATGCATACCTTACTGTAGATGTTGTTTAAGGCTAGATCGTAAATGAGGAAGTCTTCCTCCGGATGCGAATGACGTCATTTTATGTAAAATAAAAGCGTGTGTTTTAAGTCTTAAAACTGAAATTTGTTTTGTACAATCTACATTTATACACATAAATATATTTTTTTCATTGAGGGCGACACTAAATTCTGAAAAAACATTTCCTGTTTTCTAGTTTATTTATTTATTTTTGAAATCCAAATCGCTAACATGATTTCGATTATGAAAGTACTGGGTATTAAGCTTTCTATATTTTATTCTTAATAATCACGATGATAAGTAGTGAAGCAAACAGACTATTAAATAATTATTTAATTATAGGTTACTATACTATTTATCATCTGTTTATTTTTCCCCTTAAACTTATTATAATTAGCTACTCAAGATCATTATGGTTTTTCTATTTGTATAAAACCAATAACTTTTTATTCATTTGTTTTTCTTTTGTTTTGAGATGATACTCTGTATAGACGCAATTGTAATGCCCCATACGGCATGCATTGTGACAGGGGCGTTGTTGTGACTTCAGAGCAGTCCTAACATTGCAGCGATAATTGTGCTACTGCTACACGCCGGTCACGCAAAATATTTCGAATAGATTTGCAGCATTTGTGAAACATAGCCAAATATGCTGCAACATGACATTTGCGACGGAAATTCGAACGGTTTAAAAAATATTTATTTTCTTTAAATTGTGTTAATTTTACATCTTATTCGCAATACACAATTAATATACATATGAAAAGATATATTTCCCATTTTTCTTTCTAAATTTACTCATTTAGAACATTCATAATTTATGCTGCTTGAGCTTGTTATACCGATTTATACTAAAGTAACCATTATTAGCATGAGAGGCAGGTAATATAATTTATGAAAGTCATTCTTATCCATAAAATGTCGCTTTAACAATATGACATATCCACTTACAAGTAGAATCTACTTTTGACTAATGGTAAATTAAATTGGATTGAAAACAAACAAAGTGACATCACAGTCACGTCACACAATGCCATATAAATTAACAAAGTCATCTTGCAACGTAGCCATTCCATGTCTTCGAAGTCACAGGGCTCTACGATATGATATTTCTTCTAGAATTCTTATACAAGACAATTCTATTTTGATCACATCAAAACTATTTTTATACTTTTAAAAATCATTTACAGACAATATCACTCAAAATAAATTATTTACCAAGAGCTGTTATAGTATTTTAATTCTTTATTATTTATACTCCTTTTTGTAATTGTTTGTGTTAAGTTGTATGTGTAAATATATTTAATATCAATGGGAATTAAAGAATTAAAGGGCACTACGAGGAAGAAAGCAAACTTGTAATGTATACTAATGTGTAAAGTTGATAGTTGAAATGAGCTTCATGCATTTAAGTAAATGAAAGTTTTAGTTTTCTATGTGATTAAATGTGTGCTTTCTGAATACGTTTTTAAGCTTTCACATTCCATACTAACTTATATTACAAGAATATACAAGTTCAACTCACATGTTGACTCTTTTATTAGACAATACTTCCGATTTCCTTTCAACTTTATTACACAATATGTTATAATTTCACGAAAGTTTCTATAGTCATTACCGTGAAATCATGCGCACCAGCTGTAAAATAACCTGTCTTCAATAATATAATTTAAAAGTGGCATTCCTTACGCTATATATGACCATAGCTTAAGTTTTCGCTATGGTAACTTTTGTTTGAACTTCATTTTTTTGGGGTCGATTTCAGTGTACCAGAAAAGAAGTAAAAAAGAAAAAGAGGTTACCAGAAAAGAATCTCTTTTCTCGCTTGATAATGAAGAAAAAAGTGATAAACTATTCTTCGACATAATCGTGTCGTCGCCATTCACTCCGGTTTGGATATCGTATTTAATCACACCGATCCTCTGTCACTTGGCTTTGCTATTTCTACAGTTATTTTATTTCATTTCATTTTCAAATTTGTATAAACTAGATTTTTTATATTTTATGCATGCTTAAGACTAGTAGTAATTATTGTTGTCGCGTTTAGCAGTTGTTATTTATTGAAACAGTTACACAATATAAAATTGCAATATTAAACATCACAATATTAGTAAACAAAATATTAAACTTCCCTTCTTACTTCATCAAACTTAGTATTTCTTCTAACATACGAGTATATAGAAGACATTTTTTTAATTCGGAAAAAATTACAGTACATGAAATTACAGTATTAGGCATTACATACAGTACATTGCAATATTATGAAACATTACGTTACATTACAATATTGTTTTAAAAACATTAAATATTATTCAAGTTTATCTAAACATTACAATTATGAAATCATAAGACGAAATGGAAATTTAGAGTATATGAAATTACAGCATTAGGCATTACAGTACATTACAATGTTATGAAACATTACGTTACATTACAATATTATTTTAAAAACATTAAATATTATTCAAGTTTATCTAAACATTACAATGATGAAATCATAATACGAAATGGAAATTTAGAGTATATGAAATTACAGTATTAGGCATTACAGTACATTACAGTGTTATGAAACATTACGTTACATTACAATATTACTTTAAAAACATTAAATATTATTCAAGTTTATCTAAACATTACAATTATGAAATCATAAGACGAAATGCAAATTTAGAGCATATGAAATTACAGTATTAGGTATTACAATACATTACAATATTATGAAACATTACATTACATTACAATATTATGAAACATTACGTTACATTACAATATTATTTTAAAAACATTAAATATTATTCAAGTTTATCTAAACATTACAATGATGAAATCATAAGACGAAATGGAAATTTAGAGCATATGAAATTACAGTATTAGGTATTACAAGACATTACAATATTATGAAACATTACGTTACATTACAATATTATTTTAAAAACATTAAATATTATTCAAGTTTATCTAAACATTACAATGATGAAATCATAAGACGAAATGCAAATTTAGAGCATATGAAATTACAGTATTAGGTATTACAATACATTACAATATTATGAAACATTACGTTACATTACAGTATTATTTTAAAAACATTAAATATTATTCAAGTTTATCTAAACATTACAATGATGAAATCATAAGACGAAATGCAAATTTAGAGCATATGAAATTACAGTATTAGGTATTACAATACATTACAATATTATGAAACATTACATTACATTACAATATTATGAAACATTACGTTACATTACAATATTATTTTAAAAACATTAAATATTATTCAAGTTTATCTAAACATTACAATGATGAAATCATAAGACGAAATGGAAATTTAGAGCATATGAAATTACAGTATTAGGTATTACAAGACATTACAATATTATGAAACATTACGTTACATTACAATATTATTTTAAAAACATTAAATATTATTCAAGTTTATCTAAACATTACAATGATGAAATCATAAGACGAAATGCAAATTTAGAGCATATGAAATTACAGTATTAGGTATTACAATACATTACAATATTATGAAACATTACGTTACATTACAGTATTATTTTAAAAACATTAAATATTATTCAAGTTTATCTAAACATTACAATGATGAAATCATAAGACGAAATGGAAATTTAGAGCATATGAAATTACAGTATTAGGTATTACAAGACATTACAATATTATGAAACATTACGTTACATTACAATATTATTTTAAAAGCATTAAATATTATTCAAGTTTATCTAAACATTACAATGATGGAATCATAAGACGAAATGCAAATTTAGAGCATATGAAATTACAGTATTAGGTATTACAATACATTACAATATTATGAAACATTACGTTACATTACAATATTATTTTAAAAACATTAAATATTATTCAAGTTTATCTAAACATTACAATGATGAAATCATAAGACGAAATGCAAATTTAGAGTATATGAAATTACAGTATTAGGCATTACAGTACATTACAATGTTATGAAACATTACGTTACATTACAATATTATTTTAAAAACATTAAATATTATTCAAGTTTATCTAAACATTACAATTATGAAATCATAAGACGAAATGCAAATTTAGAGCATATGAAATTACAGTATTAGGCATTACAGTACATTACAATGTTATGAAACATTACGTTACATTACAATATTATTTTAAAAACATTAAATATTATTCAAGTTTATCTAAACATTACAATTATGAAATCATAAGACGAAATGCAAATTTAGAGCATATGAAATTACAGTATTAGGTATTACAATACATTACAATATTATGAAACATTACGTTACATTACAATATTATTTTAAAAACATTAAATATTATTCAAGTTTATCTAAACATTACAATGATGAAATCATAAGACGAAATGGAAATTTAGAGCATATGAAATTACAGTATTAGGCATTACAGTACATTACAGTACATTACAGTGTTATGAAACATTACGTTACATTACAATATTATTTTAAAAACATTAAATATTATTCAAGTTTATCTAAACATTACAATGATGAAATCATAAGACGAAATGCAAATTTAGAGCATATGAAATTACAGTATTAGGTATTACAATACATTACAATATTATGAAATATTACGTTACATTACAATATTATTTTAAAAACATTAAATATTATTCAAGTTTATCTAAACATTACAATGATGAAATCATAAGACGAAATGCAAATTTAGAGCATATGAAATTACAGTATTAGGTATTACAATACATTACAATATTATGAAACATTACGTTACATTACAGTATTATTTTAAAAACATTAAATATTATTCAAGTTTATCTAAACATTACAATGATGAAATCATAAGACGAAATGCAAATTTAGAGTATATGAAATTACAGTATTAGGCATTACAGTACATTACAATGTTATGAAACATTACGTTACATTACAATATTTTTTTAAAAACATTAAATATCATTCAAGTTTATCTAAACATTATAATGATGAAATCATAAGACGAAATGCAATTTCGTCTTATTATTCAATATACAATATGAACTTTAAAAAGCTCACTGTTTTACTTAAAAGGCAACTAAAATTATAAAATAGATGTTACAAATTAAAAATATACATTTTCTTTAAAACTTCTTAGTACTTTCCACAGGCCGAAAGTACTAAGAAGTTTTAAAGAAAATGTAAATTTTTAACTTGTAACCTATTTTATTATTTTAGTCGCCTTTTAAGTAAAACAGTGAGCTTTTTAAAGTTCATATTGTATATTTTACATTACCATGATTGTCAGTATTTTTAGTGGCACGGAAGTTTGATTAAAATTTTGCGCGATTTTACCAATTCTTTTCCCTAGTTTGATGCACTTTTTAATAATGTTTACTTTCGTGTTGATTAACTCCGATTTTTCTTCCGAGTTATAAATCGACGTTGTGAATTATCGACTACTGCGAGACGATCAGTAATATCACTAAAAGTTTCTTCAACATAAATTAGACATATATGTCGCTTATTTTGAGTTTTATAATATTTTTACAAAACATCTATTGGAATTACCTCAATTTTACATTATCCGATTATTGCATGTACTGTCGTTTTTATTTTTTCGTACCACTTAGCTTTATACATTGGGAAACTTCCCTTAGTACATTGTCATGCGACTTAAATTTTTCAATGATTTAGTTTCGTATTTTTTGCATAATTTATGTAACATGCTTTCTTTTTACAACAGCTCCTGGCTCGTATGACGTAGAAAAAGTTGAAAAAACAGTACATCAGTCTTCACCAGCATATTCCTTTGGTGTCAAATACAGAGAAAAATCACCTGAACACTTACCAGGTGTGTTTACCATGTACATGATAATTTTTGAAAAGTTATTTCACTAAAATGTATTATAAATATGATAAAACCTATGTTCTTCCCATTGAACATTGAATTTATTTTATTAGTCTTTAGATAACTCAGAAATAATGAAAAAAAAATATTTAATGATTTTATATGTTTTAGTTACCGGGTGGCCCAGCAGGTAATGTTTGAAACAAATGAAAAAATAAAAACAAATAAGAGACATGAGAAGAATTTAATGACGTTTATTGAATGGACATATTGGGCAATTAATGATAAAGAGGTTGGAAGTGCCCGCCATCTTTAACAAGGACAGCAGTTAGGCGGTTCTGGAATCCAACCATTACTTGTGAGCAGGCCTCACTGTCAATTGTGTCGACAGCAGTTGTAATGGCGGTTTTGAGTTCTGGAAGGTTCGTAGGACTTGTCTGCTACACTTTGCTCTTCAAATAACCCATAGGTAGTAATCGCAGGGGTTCAGATCTGGTGAATATGGGGGCCATTCGATACCGCCTTGGAAGTGCGATGGGTAATCTAACCCAATGATTCGATCGCTAAAATGCTCATTGAGCACCTCGAAAACATCCGCCGTACGATGTGGTCTTGCTCCATCCTGCATAAACCAATGACCTTGGACCAAGTCATGACCATGAAGAAAAGGGATGAACTCCTCGTCCAGGAACTTTCGGTAATTCGCCGCGCTCAGAGTTCCATCGATGAAAATAGGGCCAAACACACCATGCGAGGATATTGCACACCACACAAGAAATTTTTTCGGGTGGAGGCTTCGGACAACAGTGATCTCCGGCCTTTCTCTGCCCCAGTAGCGATAATTCTGTTTGCTCAGATGGCCATCCAAAGTGAAGTAGGCCTCATCTGAAAACCAAATTTTCTTTACATCGATTTCACCTGTTTGAAGTTTTTCAAGCATAAGCTGTGCAAACTCAGATCGTCTTTGTGTATGGTCTTCGTTGAGAGGTTGGGTTACTTGAATTTTGTAAGGCGACAATTCGAGCTCTTTCATTATTCGCTGAAGTGATGTACGCTTTATTCCCAACATTTCTGCTGCTCTCCTTACAGATCGGGTCGGATCGGCAGCGAAAAAGTCGTCGACGACCTGTTTTGCACCGTCTGTGACCACAGTAGCAGTGGCTGTAGCCATAGCTTTTTTATCGTCTTCCACCGATCCAGTACGTTTGAACTTGGCATACAGTCTACAGGGAAGAGGATTGAAACACATTTTTCAGAACAAACATGGAAGCAAAAAGGAAAACATTTGTACCGTAAAACGCACAAAATGACTCACCTTGCCATAGTCCTTTTGTTTGGCCAATTCTTGTTGTGGAACTTCTCCTGCCATGCTCGTTGAACTGCCTTCACATTTTCATCACATCTGGCCATTTCTAGCACAATAAAGATGCGAACATCCGTCGAATATTTGTTCATGTTTACTAACGAGAACCACCCGCTAAAGTGCACCGCAGACTGAAGGAACATCACATTTACAATTGCCCACTCACCGGAGCATGCGCACCAAGTTTGGCTTCACTCACGTGCACCTAGCGCCATCTATTGGACTTTGTTTCAAACATTACCCGCTGGGCCACCCGGTATGTTGTTATGTACTCTATGTATATAGTAAGAAATTAATAAAGTTTCAGCAGCTGCAAATAAAAAAAATCTATTTTTCCACATTGGAACTTTTTTATAGTTTCCATAAATCAAAAACATATTATTAGATGATAGGTCTAATTCATTGGCATGATCATTTAGTATTGTAATTGAGGACCTTAAAATATGAATTCTTTAAAATAAAATACACATATACATACATACTGAAAGTGATTACAGTACGTATAAAATGGGTTTAAAATCTTTTTAAAAACAAACCGGCTAGTTTCATACGTTCCAGTGGTAACATTCTCAAGGACTACAAATGATACATAAACCATTTCCGTATAAAATTTGATCTTTGTACATTATAAACAGGTGTCACGAGACAGCGGTGGAATACCCATTTAACATATAAATGATACCAGTTTATCACGTACGAAGTACAAATTTTATGCAGAAATGGTTTATTTATCATTTACTGTCTTTGAGAACGTCACTGTCGGAGCGTACGTAACGCGTCGGTTTGTTTTTTGAAAAGTTTTAAAGCCATTTTATATGTACTGTAATCACTTTTACATGCATATGTGTATTTTATTTAAGTGATAATAAATGTATATGTAACGATTCCACCATAAGGATCGTGACCGGTTCTCTTCTGGATGTTGATTTTCCCTTTAACGTAACATGTTTGCTTAGTTACTAAACGCAAGAAACACACGACAGTCTGTAGGGCCTGGTTTATTATCCTTTTGTTACATGCCTCTTTTTCTGAAACCATGTCCAACTGGATTGAGAGTTAGTTGTTAACAAATGCTCCCCGAAATTTCCTGTCGAGCAACGTAAGTTTCTTTAGCAACGTATGATAGGAAAAGGCCACGGATAAAAAGATGTAATTTAAATTATTTCTGGTAGAGGGCAGAGCTGTCAAAAAAGGCGGAACTTTAATTTTATTGGAAGAAGAGCTCTTGATTGATTGTCCGGGCTGAGAATGATGGAACTAGGTTTGGTTAACCCGGGTACAACGCTAACCGCAAACTGTTGCATAAAACATTAGGCTAACAATTTTAACCTTAAGAATCGCCCGCATATCAGGAACACCTACTGCACAACATTAATATTGTAATGAATCCTGTTGTGATTGTTTTATGTTTTTAATGGTCTTGTTAAGCTTAAGGTTTTGATTGCCTAAGAGGGACTGCTCAGACGAGGAATCTAAGTCTGTAGAGCATAGTGTCTCTCCCGGTCGCCTTTATTAAGGTCTTAAAAAATTACATAAAAAGCTCTGCCTGCTGGGGCACAGACTGCCCCTTCGCGACTTAAAGCGGGAGAGAAAACGATGAACTAGGCGTCACACGCTGGGGCAAGGAGCACCTACGCAACAGGCAGCAGGTGAAAAAGGAGGGTTTGCTGCTACTGTGGCAATGCTGCGTGTGCTGGAACACATTGTAAGTCCAGAAAGTTCAGATTTGGAGTGCTGATCTGATATTTTACGCATGATCGCTAGGAAGTGACAACACAAATTTCTTTTTGAAATTTATAAATATGCTTTAATTTTGCCAGCAGTGCCGGCCTTGAGAGTATGTTTAATATCCAGGATTTGGCGGGTGAGCTGTGAATTGTTATATGCCAGGTTTCCGTAAGGGTACAGTGATAGAAGCTCTGCTCTGGTGTGCCTAATTCTCCGGTTAAGCTTTAAGGTTATGCTTTAGCATGAACCTGATCTGTAATTCGCTGCAATTGATTCCGTTGTCGCTCTTCTATTGCTGCATACAATGCGTATCAAACGCTGTCACCTCTTTCGTTCAAAAGATTTTCATCCATTATTCTGCTTTTCGCTTGAAGTTTTTGGATTAAATGTTATTGTTTTAAGACTCGAGATTCGAGTGTACGAGAAAAACTGAAAAATATTAGAGGTTTCAGAGATACTCAAAGTGGCCTTTCTGGTGCCCTCAATCATTCCAGTTCGCAGTCGCTCAAGTCCACTGTTTTCCCATAAACAAGGAATTGCTACATTCACCGGTGCTTCTGACCAGGAAAATGTTTCATAGCTACAAATTCGATTTATTACATCAATACACATGCTGCACAGATGAATCGAAGTTTGAGTGATAGGTGTTTCTAACATTCTGGCCAATCAACAATCTATTTTTGATATAGTTAACAAATATTTTATCGATTAAATTATTCGTTTAGATTAAGAAATGGTGATTTTACTTAAAAAGTTCTGATAAAAATTAAAATTTTGTTTGAAAAGATTAATACCTTTTCTTTTAACATTTTAGCTCCTGGTTCATATGACGTTGAAAAATCAGAAAAGTCCATTCATCAGTCTACTGCATACTCCTTTGGCGTGAAATATAAAGAGCAGAAGGCTGAAGATCTACCAGGTAAATAATGATGATGGTGGTAATTAACTTTTCATGTTCCAGAAATATTTCAAGTTTACTATTCTGGGTTCGAGTTAGTTTTCATACGAAGATTAATTATGTACTAAAGAGTTTTATGTCATATAGCATATGTATATTAAACAGTTTTCAGAGAAAATTTATTAATATATTTTCAAAGTAATAAGGTAATGCTGATAAATATTTCTATAAACTATAGAAAGCTGTGTCTCTTTCGTCGGAATCCATTCACCCGTGGGAAATTAAAATAGTACCAGAAGATAATAACTGATACTAAAAAGTGTCTCAAAAAATGAATATGTGATAAAATTCATTCCTAAAACTTACAAGATGTACGTTTCTCTATATTTAGCAAACTACTATCATTATCTTAAAATCTTTTAAAAATTACTATTGTAAAACATCATAGGAGGTCCATAAATGCACTATCGATGAATTAAAGATTTTTAAACTTTACTAAAAGACTTCGTAGCATCCACAACTCACAATAGAACAACAATATAGAACTAATAGAATTAACCAACAATGACAAAAATGATAAATTAATTTTTTCCGCAATATACATAGCATTTAACTTAATAGGTAAAAATGCAATGCCAGGCATTAGAGAGTTGAGATTTAAACGGTGAATGATTTTGGGCACGATGGGATGAAAGAATATCTCTCAATAGGAAAAACAATCATTTTACAATATCCGCCATTTCCGAATTAAACAGTATATATCTTTAACGTCAGAGCTTCTTTTCTCAAAACTTTTGCGATATTGTTCATTATGTTTGACTTGATAAAATATGATATTATTACTATTATTTATTTTTCTATTAATTGAACACAGTTTAATTGTTTTTTTCGTTTTATGTAACAATCGCCCATACAGGGTGTCCCTGAGCTCATGGGCGAAGCATGGTTGAGGACACTGCAATAATCATTGATTGTATAGGATTGTATGAGCACAAGTGAGGCGTTGAGGCATAAACACAGGAAAGATACACGAAAAGAATGTTTGGTGACAACATCATTCACAAGTGCTATGTTTACCATAATTGTTAAAAATTGCGCCAACCAACAGTAATACATGCCTTGGCAGCGTCGATGGAGCGATTGGCGTACAGATTCAAAGATGTCAGGTATTTCACGCACTCGTGCAAGCAGCAACGAGATACTTCTGAAATCCCTTAAACTCGTATCCCCGAATTATCGCGCCCCAAAAGTGGCATCCAGGTAATTGCGCACAGAACGGCTGATAAGGACTGGAATCCCATCATGCTGAAACCACAGTCGCTTGTTAATGGTGATCTGGAACATCTTGAAGCAGTTCTTGTAAAACCTCTTCCAGAAAAATCCGATAACAATTGCATAACTTGGTTTGCTGGACCAGTCCCTTGGTAACCCCGATCTTCCGATTTATCAACCCTCGATTACTTCTTATGGGGACATCTGAAGAGTCTTGTTCATGCGACTCTACTTGACTCTGTTGACGGATGTCGTCGCTTGAATATCAGTTGCTGCTACACGTGTGCCTGAAATACCTGGCATCTTTGATCTGTACACTAATCACTCTATCGACACTGCCAGGCATGTATTACTGTTGGTTGACGCAATTTTGAACGCTTATTGTGAACATAGCACTGTCAGTGACGCTGTCAATAAACATTCTTTCCATGTTCAAACACCCTTTCCTGTGGTTTCTGATTCAACGCCTCACTTGCGACCATATCTGTGATGACAGGAATTGAACTCTGTACCGCAAAGCTAGACAGATTTTTCGACGAGGCTCCTGAAGAGAAACATCGACTACCGAACAATAGATTTTGATGAGCTGCATAATTTTATCGTGAGAACGGTAGAAGAAGCAGTCCAGATTCAGACTTAGTCAGACGGACAAAGAGAGAGATGCTGCAAAATCTCAGTCCGGCGAGACGCACCGCGCCCTACTAATATTTTACCGGCAGACGGCCGACTGAGATATATTCATTTTTACATTAAATGTTATATTCCTATTGTAAATATCCTCATCCATATTTATTTATCCAAGAAGTTATTAAAATTTCATCATTAAGCTAGAAAGAGGACTCCTAGACATCATATGCCATTTACTTACATTTTAAACCTGTCATCTCGAATCTGCAACAACATTTCCCACATATATTTCTATAGGATAAATGATTATTACAGTGTCCCTATCAACCTTTGCAGTTTGGCCCTGAGTTCAATGACATCTTGTATAATTACTCAAACTTCTGGGAAACAATACATTTTTTTTTATTTACATAATGACATTTCCCAAATATTACGTATGAAAATTGAAATTGATGAATACAATGAATATTGATAATTCAACGTAGACTTAAAAATTATACCCACTTACAATTTCAATATAATATACTGAATTCATATATGTGCCAAACAACACCAGCAGATAATAATTCAGTATTTGTTTGTTTCCATGTAATATTCCACAACTAAATTGTAAAAAGAAATGAAAATTCCGCAAGTAAATAAATAAATAAATAATAAGCCCGAATTTAGCAGATATGTAATCGAACTATGGCCTGAAATACTGAAATAATCAGAATCACTAATGTTGCAATAAATAACTAAATGTTTTGCGATTGACCTCCTGCATATGGGTAATACGAAAAACGAGAGTAACAAGAAAGTATTGGTGTAGTTGGTGGGCAATCTAATAACATACAATAAATGTAAAAAATCTATTGGAGTTTTTAATTAAAACGATTGTTATCTACACTCTATACATTGTTATCCGGCATCTTTAACCGGGTTAGCCCCTGTGTTAGATTGTTCGGTGTCTGTAAACCTTTAAACATATGATGAGTAAAAACAGAATTAGGTGTACTTTCTATATCTCATTTGACATTTATATTTAAAAATAAAAGTACGGAAACGTGTCTTAATATGGAAGAACATTTCAAGAACTATCAATTCACAAGTAGATATTTTCAGCTGAGTACAAGAATTTATACAAGCAAGAGTAAAATAATAACGTTCATTTGACGCTTTTAATTAGCATTCATGCATGTTGAACATGTTTATTGAACAAGTTTGGTGAACATGAAAATGTTTACCTGAGAATTAATTGCATGGACAGCATATTGATTAACTGAGCAAAAAGTTGGTTGATTCGGTCACTCACAAAATTACTTCGTAATATTTCTGAAAAGTACGAGCAGTATAAGAGACTTTTGATCCAGGAATGCTTCATTTAATCTCAGAAATCTATTGGTTATCTGAGGTTGATCTGTCTGGAGTTTCTGAAAATAAAGGAATGCGTTTCGCAATTTTGATTAACTCGGATGAGATTAAGCAGGGATTTCAAATGCTTCATTTTTGAATAGCAATATTTTATAAGAAAACTTTTCATGGTAGGTTTCAATAACGTGTTCAATAAAAATAACCTTAATCGTAAGTAAGAACAAAATGTCCAAGAATAATCTACAAAGACAATTTTTGCTGGAAAATGTGATATTCAAAAACGGAGCATTTGGGGGCGCTGGGTTACGTCATATTTTCGCAAACCTTCTTGCTAGATCAAGAAATATTGCTTTGACTTTTACAGAGAAGTAATATTGCTAAGAGTTACTGCAAATTACATTTTCTGAATATTCCACGTTTTTAGAGTTTTAGAATATTTATTTTGCCTCCCATTGCGATTGAGATGTGCTATTAGGTTGGTGCAAAATAATGCATGATTTTTCAATTCAAATTAAAAACCCTATAACTTTTCTTTCAAACTAAGTATTGTGTCATAATGTAAGAGCCATTAGAATCAATCCTTTTTTGCTAACGGGCAATTCCATCGTAACTGACGTAACATTTGATCATCGAATTTTGTTTTCAAAACTATGTAAAAAATTTACTAATAAAGCTAGAACAAATTTTTACAATTTAAAATATTTCTTACTAAGGACTTAATACCCAAATACCTGCAGATTATTTCAATCTCTCTTTTAGTCCCCAAAATTGCATTTCAAAATTCTGTAACTGCCGTAACATAAAATATACAAAAAAAAAAATTCTGCCTTCATTGAAGTGTAAAAATGAGCAAAACTATCCCGTTAAAAAAAGTGTAACTGGCGTAACTTTTATTGTGTAACTGACGTAACATTATGATTTTACAAAGACAATAATGGTACTTAACTTACTTTGAAAACAGTAATTTACAATGCCTTTTTATTAGGATTTTATTATAGAATATAAAAATATCAAGTTTTCCAATCATACCCTTAAATTAAACGTATTATAAAATTTATTTCCCCCGAAAATGATAATTTTGTGTGGAATTGCCCTAACGAGAAACAAGCTTAATATGTCTGGGCTTCTGGAGAGGACAAACTCTCGGGAGGCATTTCTGACATCATCTTGATTGACGAAAATTTTCCCCCTCAAGAACTTGTCTAGGCGTTTAAAGAAGTGTTAGTCAGTTGGAGAGAGATCCGGTGAGTACGGTAGATGAGGTAGTGCGGCACCCACTTATCGAGTTTCTTCATCTTTGAATTTGCTGTAAGTGGCGAACGATACTGGGATGGTCAACGTTGAGTTCATTTGCAATTTCTCGAGTTGTTTTGGTAGGATCAACTTCGACTATTGCCTTCAGTTGATCATCGTCAAAAACAAAAGGATGCCCATGACTATCTCCTCGATGAAATTTTTGAAACCAGCACTCAACTGTTCTTACGTTGATGCTTCCCTTGACCCAAATTTTATTAATGTTTCGTGCGGTTTTTGCCGTATTGCGACCGAGTTTAAAATCATAAAAATAAATTTGACAAAAATCTTGTTTTGACATCTGAGATTCTAAAGTCAATTATTAGCCTAAATAAATAAATAAAATAAAACAATTCATTTGCAAAGAAAGTGCTTAAAATCAGCTTTAAAATGATGTATAATACATACCACTAGGATAAAATTATGTATACAAAATGCTTATAAAATACGTTGCATTGTAAAATCATGCATTATTTTTGCACCAACTTTATATCTTCTGTATTTTTCCCCCCTACACATTGGTTTTATACGTACTTCCCTTGTCAGAAACATTTGTGATGTATCTCTTAAATAGTCGTACGATTCAGGTTAATAGATGTATTTGTTACATCATTTATGCTATAGGTTTTCTTTTTATAATAGCACCTGGCTCCTATGATGTAGAAAAAGTTGAAAAAACAGTACACCAATCTTCACCAGCGTATTCTTTTGGTGTCAAGTACAGAGAAAAATCACCTGAACACTTACCAGGTATGTTTGTGGAAACATAGAAAAATATTTAGAATTTATTTTAGTAGAAAAATTTGCAAGTTTCTGAGGGAGGCTTATTATTTTATAACTATGTAAATTTTTTCTTATAAATAAAAGTACAGAGGACAATAATCTGGCAATGCCCCTGGTGAATACATTTTCAATAGTCATAAAAATTCACATTGTGCATAGTATATAATTTTTATAAATGGATGTTAACGTATTAAGATTAATTAATAGAATATGATTAAAATATTTATTCTATCGTACTCTGAAACATCAGCAAAAGAAATAGCAAAAGACATTTTAATTAGGGTATTATTACTTAATCACCGAAAAATTTATTGTGTTAAAGGAAGCTCAGGATGTATAGCATTCCATTTCAGCAACATGCAATTAATGTTCTATTGCTTGATGGTTCATTCTCTTTTTAATGTTAATTTGAATATAAAATTGAACTATAAATGATGCTTTTTGTAACGTTTTCTTGATAAAAAGTAATTATGGACAAACAAAACTTTTCTAAATTGGACGTCGAAATTATTTTATAAGTTTCTAGATGACTCATATATTCATAAATGAATAACTTATTTATTTTATTTGTTTTTCTTATGTTAATGTGCATTTCTATAAGGATAAAAAGAAACTAATAGAGTATCATAATTTGTATTGTTATTGTTATTATTATTACTTTTTATTTTTTTTTTACATTGGAACTTTTGTTCATAGTTTTCATACACGGCAAAAAAGAAAAAGAAATCTGTAATTTGTACACAAAAAACTGTTTTAAAGAAAAACATTTATTTCTTCTAAAAAACTGATGTGGATTTTGTAATTTTTACAGAAAAAATCTATATTTTTTTACATAAAAAACTATTTTAATGAAAAATTACAGATATTTTCTGTAAATTAAACGGTTTTCCACAGGCGCCAAAATTGATAGTTTTTTTCTGTCAATTTGACAGGTTTTCTTTACAGTGTATTATCAGAAGTATATTATTAGATACTAAGTCTTATTTACAGGCATGATACTTTAATTTTATAAATAAAAACCTTAAAATATGAAATAAATAATTCATATTGTTCAAGTGTTATAATAATAATAATAATAATAATAATAATAATAATAATAATAATAGCAATTGTAATAATGTTTATATAACGAAGTACGACTAATAATTTTAACGTAAAATAAACGAATAATAGCAGGATGGTTCCTTTTAGGTGCACAATTCTAAAAGCCACATTTCAAATGGGAATACTTTCATAAAATACAAATATTTATATGTTCTTTCATTTACATCTATTTTGATGTAATTGACGAGCACTTTACCGAATACATTATTTCTGTAAGATTAAGAAATGGTAATTCTGATTTAAAAGTTTGGACTGAATAATTAAGCTCTTGATTTAAAAGCTTAAGTTTAATTTATTTTGCTTTTAATATTTTAGCTCCGGGTTCATATGACGTTGAAAAATCAGAAAAATCCATTCACCAGTCTACTGCATACTCTTTTGGAGTGAAATATAAAGAGCTGAAGAGTGAAGATCTACCAGGTAAATTATGCATGATGATGATGGCAATTAATTGAACATGAATTTTTTTTGACTTAAAAAAATGTTTTTTTTTCTTCTCTAAATTTTTGACATTTTTAAATGTTCTTTCGAAGTCCTTTTTAACACTTTCCAAGAAAATGGAAAAGTGTTTATGAATTCAGTTTGTCTGTCTGGCTGTCCGTGCTGTACTTGCTAAATATAGGTAGAGTTGCAAAGGGTGGAAAAAACCGGGTTTATTCCCGGGAATAAACCCGGGAATGTAAACAAATCTAATAACATAAAAAAATGCAAGGTTTACATGAAAATTAATTAAATACGGCCTTAGGATGCAGAAATATTAAGTAACAGAAATTAGAAAATATATCGTAAGTAATTTAGTATTTTAATCGTCTATAAGTAAAAAGTGAAAGAGGCGGATGAGAAAATCATTTTCCCTGGAATTAATATAATCTTACCTCTGTTCTTTGAATCAAAGAATGTAAACAAAAAAGAAAATGAACACAATTAAAAGAAATCAATGCAAAAATACAAAGCAACTCATTAGATAATTAATATAAAGCATGCCTGAATAAGATATATGCGAGCCATCAGAAACTAAAAAAAATTATTTTTTAAAGAAACATTCATATCCTCACCTATTTACAGTCGCCATTGTTGTAAAGCTATTAAATTATAGACTTAGACTGTAAAATCATAAGTTTTGTGAATTCATAATGTAAAATCTATCTTTTTGGAACTTTTTGAAATTTCTTTACAATAAAAATTTCAAATTGAAAAATAACTGGTTTTGTTTATCTTCAAAATTTCCAATATTCCCCAAAATTCCGGGTTTATTCCCTAAAATTCCCGGGTTTATTCTCGTCCCTCAAAATCTGCGGGTTTTTAGCAACTCTAAATATAGGTCGAATAGTTTTCGAGAAAAATGTTTTCCGTTTGAAAAACAGGGTTTCGAAAAAACCAATTTTAAAGTTTTGATTTAGCATCACAAAACTGTTTTAGGATAACAAACTACAGACTTGAGGGATGAAAAAAAAAAAAAAAAAAAGATAAATTAATTAATAAAACCCGACAGATCTTGCCGAAAGAAGTAGAACCTCCCCTTAGAACAGACATGTCAAACACGCGGCCCGCGGGCCGCAACTGGCCCGCCGACAACTTCTCTGTGGCTCGACAATCCTTTGGCATTTTACCTGTGTTTAATTCAGTTGCAAGTTTCAATTTTCCAACTGAGTGAAAAAGTTAGCAATGAAGCAAAGTGAACAATTAGACATATTAAATATGTTCGATAGAAAGCTTTTTCTGGTAGAACAAACCTTATTTGAACGAGAAAATGTGTTTAATAAATGAAATGAAATACGTATACGTAACGCATCGATACAAGACACAATTTATTAAATACATTTTCTGATTCAAAATTTTTTTACTCGAAAAAAATTCGGAAGATTTAAAGTTATATCTTTGCTAGATTAACATAGAGCGTATACAAAAATTTTTTTTAAGTTAATACAATTTAGAAAATCCAATTAAACTTTGTAGATTTCGTTTATAAAAGTAATATCAAGTATTTTTTCGAAAGTCAAGAATTTTTTCGAAAAATAAGATAAAATAAACTATGAATTATACTAATAACTTTAATACTTTACTTGAATATTTATTTAACATGGCTATGTTTCGTACATACAAATTTTACTGTGTGCAATTGTAATAATATTATCTACTTTGTTTGATGTGGCCCACGGCTTTGTATATAACGATTAATTTGGCCTGCGTCGGTAAGCGAGTTTGACATGCCTGCCTTAGAATATTCTTAAACAGAGCGCATTTCCCCCAGAAACGTTGCTATATCTGTTATTATTTTTGAAATGATAAAATATGATATTATTTCTATTTTTAGTATTTTTAACACTTTCCAACATTGTTAAAAAGTGTTTTTGAATTTGGTTTGCCTGTCTATCTGCTCTAACTCGCGTACTGCGATTGTCATGAAATGTACATATGTTATTGGATATTGCTATGGTATGTTCGGCATTGAAAATGAAGTGTGTAGCATTATCGGTTCATTTACAGGGCCACTCAAAAGAATTCCGTTACATTGCGGTCTATGGGGAAAAATCGTTTGCCGTGTCTTTTAATGATATTATTTAGTATCGTAAACATATTGAAATTGATATACATTACTGAGGTGTACCGCAAGGTTCTTAATACAGAATATGGTCTGCATAGAACTTATCGTTCATTTACAGGGACACACAAAAGAATTTGGCTATGGAAGAAAATGAGTAATAATCGAACGATTGAAGCCTGCGAACAATAATTGCTGGAAGTGCGTTTTCAGTTATGGTATGCGTTTTCAAATTTAATTATTTTTTTAAAATATTACTTGGTGTGTGTAAATTGTATAGATCATATACAGGGTACTTACAAAATTTCCCAACAACATTTTTTTATTGGCGAAAATTGCTGAGTGGAAAATTTCGACTGTGCTGTGCGTTTAACTAAACTAACTTTTAGCATACTATGTAGCATGCATGCATATCTGTAGATCATACACAGGGCTGCACGAAAAAACTATATATTTTAATGACTATTCATCAAAATAGCAGAAATCGTGTTTACAAATGCCTTATGCATTTTCCAAATTCTTCATTCAGACATCATCTTTCATCTTAATATGCTGGAAAGTGTTTCATAATCTATGCTGTATGCATGATTTTTGGTCTTGTTATTAATTTAAGTCGTTTTAACACTTGAACGCCCGGAAGGAGTCGATTAGATTCCGACCAAATTGTTAAATGTCAATTGGAGCCAGAATTTTTTTTTCATAAAATAAGTTAAATTTAAGTCACACAGAAATACGTTAAATAAATTAATTTAATAAATTTAAATAAACATTCTGGTGCAAAGTACTTTTATGAAGCTTGAGTAAAATTTCCGGGCGTTCTAGTGTTAATTTATTTTTTTCATTTTGTGTAACAATCGCCTTTCTTAATACTCAACATTTTGTTAAAATAAAATGAAATAAATAAAAGAGTACGTGTTTTTTTTAATTGAGACTTAGAATTTAAAAACTGTTATAAAAGTGGATACTCAAAAATAATTTTGCTTGTTTTTAATCATACCCCTTTTTTTAACAAAGTGTTCTTTATTTTCAGCGCCTGGTTCCTATGAGGTAGAAAAAGCAGAAAAATCCATTCATCAAAGTGCTTCAGCTTATTCCTTTGGCGTTAAACATAAGGACCAACAATGCGATAATATACCAGGTAAGAATTATATTTGTATAAGAAACTTCCTGATGTTTCAACAAGAAAAGTTGCTTTCACACGATTAATAAATTATTTTGTTTTCATTGAAAGATACCTTATTTTATGTCATTGTAAAGTTCGCAAGATCAGGTTAAGACATGATATTATTGTAATAATAAAAAAAGAAAAAAGATAATCCTTATAAATTACCAAAGAAAATGATTACTAGTAGTTGACAATGATTTAATTAAAGATTAATTCATTAATGAAATAGAAAAGTCCCTGAAATCATTAATGGACTGATAGCCATTTATATCGTTCAGAAACGCATATACAATAGGTTTTAATACGATTAATAAATTATTATGTTTCCATAAGAAATATCCATTTTAACTCCAACATAGTTGAAAAGTGCTTATTAATACGGTTTGTCCGTCCGTCTGGCCGCCTGTCTGTCCAAGCTCTAACGTGCGTAAATATTAAGATTTTCATGCAATGGATAGATGTTAATGATGTTTACCATGGTATGTTCAGTACTGAATATGAAGTGTGTAACATTAATAGTTCATTTACAGGGGCACTCAAAAGAATTCCGTTACATTATTATCAATGGGGAAAAATCGTTTGCAGTGTATTTTAATGACATTATTCTATTTCAAATGTATTGAAATTGATATAAATCACTAAATTTCATTACAAGATTATTACAATAAAATAGGGCATTCATAACATTTATTGTTCATTTACGGGGACACACAAAAGAAATCGGCTAATGTAATCGGTCTTTGAACAATAATTGATCGAACTGCGTTTTCAATTTCGGTATGCACTGTTAAATGTAACTCATTTTTGGCATGTTGCTCCTTGTTATTTTTTTTCTTTTTTTTTTAATTCTATCCATCGACACGAAAGAATTCACGTATCATTCTCCTTATTAGCGGAAACTTCTGAAGGGAAATTTACAACTGTGTTATGTATTTCCTAACTGATCTGAATTTTTGCATGCATGTAGTTTATAGAAACAAAGATATATATTATATACAGGGCTACTCAAAGAATTCGGATAATTTTCAGACTGTAGATGGAAATTTCCGGAATTGGGTTTTAAAATGTGTTATGCTTTTCCAAATGGTTCAATTAGACATCCTGTTTCAACTTATTAAACGGTGAGGTTTTGATACGTTATTCTGGATGTGTTGGAAAGTGTTTCATTATCTATGCTTGACACATGATTTTTTAATTCTTGTTACTATCAGGGGTGGGGAAATTTCAAAAAATCTTACCAGCCAAGGATTTATTTTACCAGCCAGCAAGATGCAACGTACTTCTGAAAATTGTTATAACAAAATGTGTGCGACTGCAAAAATAGTTAATTACTATTACTACAGTGCATTTTCATATTTTTTCCCAATAAATAAAATATATACAACAGAGAAAAGTTGAGTATAGGATAGAATTTGGTACCATTTTACATTACAGAAAGTTGCAAAATATAGCTAACTAGTAAAAAAAAAATTTGTGGCATATCTCTATAGCCTGCAGTTTTTCAAAGACTAACTAAAAATTCACTCGCCCTGTCAGAAATCCACTCGCCAGTGGCGAATAAAATGATGATTTCTCCACCCCTGGTTATTATTATTGTGAAGTGTATAGTAATAATTATAAAATTCATTTATTGTCATATGCCAATATGCTTTTAGATTCCCATTTCGTAGACATAAGATTTAATAAACATAGACGGCTTCCCATAACCTAACGTATTTAATAGCCTTTTCTAAAATAATTACTTCTTCATATCGAAAATGTTTCTTATCAATTTATTTATTGTAATGTACTGACATCTTGGTTAATTGTTTCAGCTCCTGGATCGTACGATGTCGAGAAAGTAGACTGGACAATACATCAATCATCTCCTGCCTATTCGTTTGGGCAAAAGTATAAAGATAAGAGACCAGATGATATACCAGGTAAGTTTTCGTATTGTTGTGGGTGGTTTGATACATTACTGTTCTTCTAAAGGGTAACATCAGTTTCAAAGAGTCAACGAGAGGCTATTTATATATTTTTTTCGTTATACAGTGATAAATTATTATAAAATTTAAAGACGATACATTCATTTATACCAGTCGAGTCCATAAAACTCATAAAAAACATCTACTTAAAGACAGTTAAAAAAAAAAAAAAATTCTACTCAAAAACGCGAAACTTTCTGACATACTATATTCTGGCTCATTTTTAAACGCTAAAAGCATCCCACTTACAGGCAGGATTATTGAAAGTATTTCTAATCGAATATATTTTTTTCATTTTTGGATAAAGGAATGACATCTTGACATGTAAGTGATTATTTCTCAGGGCACCATTTGTTTTTCCTTTTCAAGAACTGTTGGTTTCGGAAATTCGGTTCAAAATACCAATTTTAATAGCATTTTCTGAAAGATCTTCTACCTTTACCGAAAAATGGACAAAGTGTTTGATTTCAAAGTTTCTTAATAAGAGGACCTTGCAATTTCATGTGTTTGAGAACAAAAATTAATTGAAAAATGTGTCAGAAAATGGCCAGTTGCGGAAAATACTTGGTGCGGAGGCACCATTCGCATCAAACTTTCTGCGGTTTTGGATTATGCCTTTGGCAACCTTTGATTTAAACAGTTATTTTATGTAAAAGAAATTTCTTTTTCAATATTTTAAAATAGTGTTAATCCTTAACGCTATTTTTTTCACTTTTAGCACCGGGTTCTTATGAAGTAGAAAAGTCTGAGAAAAACGTTAGTCAGTCTACTTCTGCCTATTCTTTTGGATTAAAATATAAAGACCAAAAAACTGATGACATACCTGGTAAGAAAAAATTGATAATATCATTATTATTACTATTTATGTGTCGTTACACATTATCGTAAAATTTTGCATTAATATTTAAAATCTTGCAAGATATGGGGATTACTTTGCAATTTGTAAATGAGTGTTTTTATTTTTTTACATTACTTTAACAAATTTTTAACTGTCGGGTTTTCTATCCTACTATCTGAAATACCTGGCATTGCTCGGGGTTTCAAACATGTTTGATTAGAAAAAAATTTTTAAATAGTGTTTAATACGGTGTTTAATTTTAAAATTAAACACCGTACGGAATATGAATCTCGCGCAAATATGCTCTCTTTTTTAATATATTGAAAGCCTGGAGAAATTTTGTTTTTATAACAGTATTTAAAAAAAGTGTTTCCTAAGCCAAATATAGTCTTGATTCTTGAAAATAAAATTGAAAAAGAAATGTAAATTCACGAAAAGCCCTTCATGATATTACCTTTTCTTGTAAAAATCATGCATTAACCATATATTCGTTTTAAATAAATATGAGGTCATACGTGAATTAACCTATATTACTCACAACTAAAAAGAAATGGCGCTTCTAGTATTTGTCGAGAATTAAATAAAAATCATGCACTCGTGACATCATAATTCACTTTTATATTTTAACAGAATAATAAGGGTACTATAATTTATGACTCGTGCTATAGCCAGTATAAACGTCAGGACACATTACCGTTATCATTATCTTTTTACTCGTGAAGGATTCGCTTCGTATTCCATTGCAAAATTTGGTAATTTTTGAAATTCAATATTTGAAAAACGGCATAATTATTAGATTTGAAATTTATATCTAGAAAAATACATTTTTTTTTTACCTTTCTAACGCAGTTTGTCCAACAATTACAAATACTTTTCGAGCTGTTTATTTTTTCACTAACTTCAAATGTTTCATTTTCCGAGATTAATCTGTGGCAACGATTAGCAAAACAGCCAGTTGTCGACAACGCGTAGCTTTTTTATTAAACAGGATGAAGCTCTTAACGTTAGAGTATCAGTTGAACAGGCTAAATTGAATGGTTTAGTTTGCTCATTTGCGAGAATTTCGGTGGTATGTCGAGTATAAGGTTACTGAGATTCGTGAAGAAAGGCTGCTGGATTCGATTTCGTGTTTCTGTGTACGATGTTTATTCTCTAACAACGGTAGTGCTTTAGAAAATAGATACTTTAAAAAAAGATAGAGTATGATTGAATTTGGAGTTTACAAATTTAATTACATATAAGTTGGAAATTGAACGTCAAACGTGACAAATGAGGTGCGTTCGTGCTATAACTAGTTTTATAAATATTCAGATCTTGGTGCAATAGCTGTTGCACTCTTATGCAAAAACGCATTATTACAAAATTTATTACGATTATGTATATTAAATTCAGTAATACGGAAATAATATGACACCACCTTAAATAGGATCCTATCACCATGGCACCCTAGAATCATTACAAATAATGGGATATCATTGAATTAATTCCGTATATTAGGATTTAATAGCATGAAGAAAACTTTCATTAATACGTTTTTAAGCTTTTATTCGATTTTCATAAAATTTGAAATGCATCGACAAAATTCTGCAACTATTATACATATTAAATTTCAAACCATTCGATTGTGTAGTTTTTGTGCTGTTATATTCAGACAAACGGACGGACAGACAGACGGACGGACCAGACGACGACTGTATGTGATGCGTATTTATATAATTACGAACGCACCTAAAAATACAAGTTAGAGTTTTTTCTAATTCATTAAATTATTCTTTCCCTTTAACTCAGCTCTTGTCAAGCGTTTTTTCATTATACAAAATGGATTGTAGAAAAAGATTAGATACCGACTATGGAATGCATATATAAGTGTATTATTAATTTCATATGAAAATGCATGCACTGAAACTTTCAATTTCAAAGAAGTCAGCAAAAATTTTAACGTGGTCTAAAAGCAAGCAGAGGAATTGAATTTAAGTTTAAGAAGTATTTCTAAGAGAGTACTATTGAACGAATTTTATTTTTCGTTGTTATTTGACTTTCATAATTCTAAAGTATTAGAAGAAAAGTTTTTTCACTCTACTTTGAAAAAACGTAAATTTTAACAATCTTTTATCAAATGTAAATTAAGAGAAAAAATTCCAACATGTTTTATACAAAACTTTTAAATATTAAATTTAAACTGACGATAAATTACATTTTTCAAGTCAAATCTTATTTATCTGAAATCGAAATTCATTTCTAGCTCCTGGTTCTTACGATGTTGAGAAGGTAGAAAAAACTGTTCATCAGTCATCACCAGCATATTCTTTTGGAGTAAAATACAGAGAAAAAGCGCCAGAAAACTTACCAGGTATGTTTGTAAAACGGATCATTTTATTAAAAAATATATATAATAGCAAACATTTCTAAAATTATCAAAATATTTCAATGGTATTCAGTAAATAGTATTAAGTAGAAATGACTGTATATTTTAACATTGTATCTTTAAGAAAATCTGATGATATTCCTGATTAGTATTTATTAAAAAAGCAATAATTTTATGATTAGGGGAGATGGGGGCACATGTGAACAGTTCGCATAAATATAGCTTTTTCTCATAATTGGATTAATTCTTATAAATAAAAACTAGTCAGTATAGTAAACAGAACTTTCTTTTACTCATGGTAATTTTTTAAAAATCACCTGTATAGTTTTTCTTACATTTTTTAATAGTTTTATAAATTCAAATAATTGTTCACATGTGCCCCATGAGCGGGGTAGTTGTGAACACTCGTGGGGCACATGTGAACACAAGGAAAAAATATCCTTTGACATGGTTTTTCTCTTGTTATTAATTTGTTATCATAACCATTACTTATATTATCAGTTGAATTCACCATAAAGAAAAAAAATATTTTTTTTGTCTAGTTTGTGAGTGATATAACAAAAGATTTTAAAATGAAACTAAATATATATAAAGCTGTTCTGACACCATACCCAAGAATTATATTAGTTATCAATTTGAAAATTTTACATTTTAAAAATGTTACTGATATCCATCCCAATTCAAATTATCCTATTCATAGCTGTTGTTTGAAAGATGGAAATAAGCCATCACTGCAAGTTTGAGACAAATGAAAAGAATAAAAAAATTACAAAATTATTTGTGATAATACTCTTTGTATTAACAATGCATAAAAAATATTGTTTTAAACCGTTTACTAAAATAGTACATAACACTTATTGCATTTTAGGAAACATTGAATTTATTTAAATTTTAATTGAACTCACATGAGCTTTTTACTCTTTTTGTACTTCCTGACAAATGTGGAAGTGGAAGTTTCAATACAATATCACTTTTTTGTATGACAGAAATGTCTACTATTTCAGGGAAATTATATGAATTGGATGTGAGATTCTTTCTCAGGAATTTAACATACATTTTATCATTATCAATTCTTTCTATTCGCCCAACAGAGAAAGTTTTTGATTTTTGTGAACTGTTCATATCTGCCCCAACTAGTCTGTTCACAAGTGCCCCGCATGGCTGCTAGAGTTAAATTGATAAATAATTAACATTTATCAATTTTAAGGAACAAAACAACTTTATCCAAAATATTCAATAGTAGTCATAGTATATGTTAAAACATTAAAATTCGAATAACTAACTATGTAAATAAACTTTATCACTTACCAAAGTTGAAACCGACATTTTACATTTGACATCTACAAACAGTGTTTTGGCTACTGAAGACAAACAAAATGTCAAAAAGCTTCAAAAAATTTTTATCATATGTCTACAGGTGCTGCCATCTTTGGTAATTTTTTTGAAATAAAAAAACTTATAATAACTATTCAAAAACTGCGATGTTCACATCTGCCCCCTGTTCACATGTGCCCCCATCTCCCCTATATGTTAATTGATATACCATGCTTTGGGACATTATTATTATTGTAGAGAGCAACAACAGTACAGATCCTTCGTTATAGGTTATTTTCGGTTATTAAAAAAGCACACTGTTTTTCTAAAAAAATTCCTCTATATTGTCTGTAAGAATTTAGATTATAAACAATCTTTGAAAATATATTTAGTTGCTTTTATTACAAAAAAAAAAAAAAAAAAAAAAAAAGAACATGTAGTCTGACACACACACAAAAAGTAAATTCTTACAGACATCATAGAAGAATTTTTTAAGAAAAATAGTACATTTTTTAATAACCAAAAATAACATATAACGAAGGGTCTGTACTGATGTTGCTTTCTACAATAATAATGCCTGGTATGTCAGCATGGTATATCAATTAACATATACAAAAATATGGGCATTACAAAAAGCAGATTTTTTTGTTTGTAAACTACCTAAAAAAATTGTAATTTATGATTAATAATTCTTAAATTTTTTTTGAAAAATTTATCCATCATAGTTGTTTAATTTTCAATTTTTGATCAATATAAAGTATGCGGAATTTGTATTAATGTTGTGTGTTTAAAGTAAGAAGTTTAAAGTATTATATTTCAATATTAATTTATTGTTTAAATTTTTATCATAGCTCCAGGCTCCTATGAAGTAGAAAAATCTGATAAAGTGATTCATTCATCTTCGGCTTATTCTTTTGGAATTAAATACAAGGACCAAAAATCGGAGGACATACCAGGTAAGTTAGGATATTGAAAATTTCTTTTCTTTTCTTTTCCTTTGTCTTTTGCTTTTCTTTTCAGTCTGTGTGTGTTTGTGAAATAACTTGGCATGGAATAGTAGATGAATATAAATGATAGAAATAGCCCATTGGAATTGTAATGCCTAGAAATTTAAGAAGGAAATTTTAATGAAATAATGTGATCGACTAAAATAAATATTCAAAACGCGATTTCTGTACACGCAATGTAAAAATTTACATGGCACTGCTTGCACTTGTTTAGGTCTCTGCAACAAGTATAAGATAGGCATCCAAAACCTTTACATCCGGAAAATGATAAAAGTTTTAATTTCCTAGATTTAGGAATTCTGGGAGTATTCTATGAAAGCAAAAGAATTTCCCTTCGGTAAAGTGATTTTTTGTTAGAAAGAAAATCTTTGTAAGGCTAAAATATTTTACTACGATTACGTCAAAGTAATATAATTTTCATTGACGTGCCATACAGCCAAAAATGGAATTTAATCCGTAGACGATAACAGACAAGTTGTTTTTCGTTTTTAGCTTTTAAGTTGTACGCGTCTGACATTTAATTTTTATTTTTGCAATCGTCGAATGAGTTACAGAAGGATGGATGCCAGTGTAGCTATTTAAGAGAGCTGTAGTGAAGGTATACGGTAGTATACGCCATATACCTTCTGGATAAAAAACGAAAACGAAACTCCGCGTACTTTCTGTATCACATGTAAAACTACGCTTCAAATTTGCTATTCATATTTCTGAATTTGTTGAATCTACGTGGAAATGAAAAAACTGTCAAGGAGTATCTTTTCCTTTTAACTCGGAGGGGGTGGGGGACATCATGAGCTCATCTCAAAATCTTTCTCTGTATAAATCTCGTCTAAAATCACGGTCATGAAAATGAAATTCATAGGTTCAAAATAGGACTAACGACCGCTAATTTTAATGTTACCTTGGAGAGGAGGGTAACATAAATACTCTACTTTTAAAATAAAATTTTTATTCTACTATATAGGTGATGTATAAAAGTAATTTTAAAGTATTACTTCAGTTTTAAAATCAAAATTTAAAATTCTATCGTTTATGATATAAGATGCGCAAAGTACAGCTTACATATTTAAACCAGCGTAACAGGTAAAGAAAAAAAATCAATTCAATTTAATCGGGGGTATATATTTAACTGAAGATATTTATTCAATTTATATTATTGAATAGTTATTGGTATTTACAGGGAATCTCATCTCAAAGCTTGATTCTCGCCTCATCTGTTTCTGTAAAACACAGTGTAAGGATTGGTATATAAAAAAGACTTACAGTTTGCTAAAACAGACAAAATTGCTGTCATGTGTTATACCTTATTGCCCACATTGTGTAAGATGTCAGGGATGTTTCATAAAAAAAAAAATCCGTAAATTTAAAATTCGTTAGCTACATATAAATATGCAAATCAAACCGTATGACTGAGATTCATTATATGGAAGTCAAAGTTGAAGAAATTTTCTCAATAGAGTGAAAAGTATTTACAGCAGGTTTCAAATTTTGGACCTTGGCTATACCAACGCTCCTAGATAAGGGAGAAAGCTTTGACACGCGTCACGAAAACGTCGCACAAAGCAGGCAAAACAAAGAAAAAAAAAATTCGAGCAACTTGCAGAATTATTAATTCTTATTTTCTAATAATAATTAATAATTCCACGAAACAAACAAAGTAAAAAAAAAAAAAAAAAAAAAAAAAAAAAAAAAAAAAAAAAACGAAGCATGCAAGTTGTTTGAATTTTGTTCTGTTTTCCCTGCTTTGTGTGACGTTTTCGTGACGCGTATCAAGGCTTCCTCTATTATCTGGGGGGGGGGGGTATACCCACCAGTGCTTCGCGGTTGAACTTGTTTCAATGTGTAAAGCGCTTTCATTGGTAATGCTACCGTGTCCGCAGATCTGATGATACCAACAACTGAGTGAATTGTGTCAGGCCAGATATCTGGATATTTCAGTGGCAAAGCACTGGCACGTATAGCCCAACTGGCGCGTATGTTGGAATCCTGGTCAAAATACTTTTTACTCTGTTGGTAAAATTGATTCAACTTGACCTGTACATAATGAATTCATTAACTTTAATAAAGATAAATATTAAATAAGAGATATGTTTATCAGCTAGCTCGTAAGTTTTGTGTACAGTAATTAAAAAAATAATTCATTTTATCGTCAATAGATGGCAGTGAGCTGCATGAATGTTCAATCTAACATCAAAAACTGCATCAAAGATAGCTCAGTTTTTGCTTTAAAAAATGTATTTGGTGTCGAAATGCGGAAAAAAATTTAAATTTTGAAAATTTGAAAGTAATTGGAACATTTTTACATACAGACAAAGCAGCACCATCTATTGATGAAAGCTTGAATTGCATAAAAAATACGGTTGGTTGGTTGTATATAGTTTTATGGCACAAAATCCTTTTAGGGACATGCTGCGCCAAAAAAATGAAACAAAAAGAACATCAAAGACTAATAAAAAGTGAAACTAAAACATTCTAGTTAGAATATAGGTAAATATGATTAAAAATATATATACGGTGTGGAAGTTTTATGAATTATCTGATGAACATGTCAGTTATTTTATCGTTATATTTATTACAATTAATGTTTTATGGAATTTTAAAGTAAGGAGGTCCTTTATGAATCACACAGAATCATGGCACGTGGGGAAATATTATGTAAACATTGGTATGTGCAAGATATGACACACGGTAAAGGGTCAAAATTAAAAAATGTAATTAACTTCATACGTGCTTATTTATACCAATATTTTCAATCTCTCATTACTGTTAAGAAAGTAATTTTGTTTATATTTGCAACTAATGCGAAAACTAAATATTTCTAGCTCCAGGATCTTATGATGTAGATAAAGCAGAAAAGAAAGTCCACCAATCATCTTCAGCTTACTCGTTTGGAGTTAAATACAAAGATCAGAAGGCAGATGATATACCAGGTGACTGTAAACATATTCCTTTAAAATAATTACTATCATCATTGCCGAAGCTGAATGACTTACCGTCTGATGAAAATGTTTTATCGTATATAATTATATCATCATAGTATATATGGCATCATTGTATATTTTAATGTTATATTTTTTAATCTATGTTAGAATGTAGAATGTAGGATTCGGCTGTTGTTACTATAAAAATGCTATCTTGTAGTGGCTAACTCATCTAATTATGACTAGCGCTATCCCTTATTATTTTCATACTTATTGTGAGATATAAATGCATATTTACCATTTTATCAAATTTTTGAACGATGGCGATCCCTAGGAGATAATAAATAAAATTAAAAGCAAATTCGCAAAAGTATTAGGAAAAAAATCTTTTTGAATTTCTAATTTTGTTTTATTTTGCTACCATGTATTTTAAATTAGTATTTATACTGAAAATATAATATATTTTAATTTGTAAATATCTCACAAATACAGCTCCGGCCTTGACCATCTTCAAGTTTATGTTATGAAAAGTAGTCCAATAGTTAAAATTTTATGCGTACTTTATGATGATGATAATTACGTGTAAATAAATAAAAATATGACGATATTAAAAGTGAGATATCTCATAAATTAATAAATTACTTTTACTTTGTTACGATAAAATATTTTTAAATTCCAATTTAACATTGAAAATGTAATATATACTGCTAAAGACGTCACCAGATATTTTCAATCTTAGGCATAAGATATAGAGCCACATTTTAAAAAATACAAGAATTTTAAATGATAATGATGACTTGTAAATATTAAAATTTTTTTAATTTGTTTTCCACGAGAATATTAAAATCAGAATATTTTGCGAAATTCTAAACTAGTTTTAATTTATCATTATATTTTAAAAAATAGCTATCTATATTGAAAATTTAGCATTCATTAATGTATAAACATGCATTATAGAATAATGTACAGCCATGTATTACAGCACAGTTGCATAGCGCTGGTACTGACTATCCTGAAGCTTAGCTACGTGATGTAGTTGTATATATACAATTTTATAGAAATATTAAATGGTAACACGATGAATAGAAAATGAATAATCTTTCCAAAAATAATTTTCATTGGAACATTAAACTAAATTATGCTAAAAATTTTTAATCGACTTTTACATTCTTACCATGTGACGTAAATTTTTATTGACAATAAAACTGTAGCAGGTATTAATGTACAAACAAACATTACAGCACCTGGATCTTATGACGTAGATAAAGGAGAAAAAACAGTCCATCAAGCATCGCCTGCCTATTCTATAGGGAAAAAATACAAAGACAGAAAACCTGAAGATATACCAGGTAAACGAATTATTCTTTTATTGCTGTTATGGTCTGATAATTTTAAATGATTAACGTTGGTGTAGCTTAATGTTAATTTTATAAATATTGACTTAAATAATTATTAATAGATTTTGTTTTTAGATTACAATTAATTCATCAGTGCCAAGAGTTACTGATTTTGAATGCCACTTTTTCTGTATAGAAATATTCGCTTATTTTAATCCCCGAATTGTGAGATTAAACAAGGATTACAACTGTACGGAAAAAGTGTATTCAGAATCCGCAACCTTTAGCACTTCCGTTAATTTCATTCAATACACAACTAAATTTGTAAATTGATCCTTTCTAATAAAGGTATCAATTAAAAAGCTAAATGAAAAAGAAAGTAAAATTTGAATAGAAAAAACAGTTTGTTTAATGTCACTTAATATGCGGTTAATGAACTAAATGCGGTTCTGCAAAGCCGTTGTTTTGCAAGGTTGAGAAATACCGCTCACGGAAAAAGTAAACGAATATGATGTTATAAAGAAATCTTTTGAGTCTAAATTGCATGAATAGCTCTATCTTTTGATAGAGTATACTCATTTTTAAACAAGCTGCTGAAGATTTTAATTATAGTCGAAATGTAATCTGGAGTCTGGTAACTGAACTTACACCTAATATATGAGGGGCTCACAACCGTAGTAGACGAAGTTCATTTTGAAAAAAAAAAAAATGAGATAATCCGTTTAAAATGTGCATAAAATTTGTTTTATCCACCCTCACAGTAAACGAAATCTGTGAACAGATGGCATATATGAGAAAGTATGTGAAAACAGACTTGGTTGACTGTGGGAATGGATAAGACGATTTTATGCAGCTTCTAAATGGACTATCAATTTTTTTTTCAAAATGGACTTGGTCTATTATGGTTGTGAACCCCTCATATAAGATTCTGTTTCATCCGCAGCTATATTGGGACCATCTATCTCATTTGATTTAGTTTTTCGGATAATTTCTCATTTGATTTAATTTTCCGTTTAATTTTTCTGGAATTTGATTTTTTTTTTTTTTTTTACTAGCACACTATCACAGAAATGAGAAGCATCTTTTAAAAAATAGTCTATGTTGTATATGAAAGTATCAAACTGAAGAATTTAAGAATTTCAATTTTTATGAAATCCTTTACTTTTCTGTAAGCCTATTCATTTAATATTTTAATTGATACTAAATTAACGTCGAATGGCCATTTTAAAAATTGTCAGTGGTATAACACAATATTTTTTGAAGAATATTCATTGTAGTTTTGTTAAGTAGCAGCTAGATAGCTAAGATTATAATGGCATTTTTAAAGATTTAACATGGCATATATAATTGCAACATAAAAGAAGCTGTTTTAACGTTTTATTATATTTTATAAATTTTGGTATTATTTATTTATTTTCTAATTGCTGATTTCAGAGTTTACATTCAATCGTTCTAATAAGTAAGCTTGTTATTGCTGATTAATTTACTTCAATTTTTCTCATATTTCACTGAAAAAAATGATTCCTTTTTCAATATACAAAATAACTGTATCCGTGTTTTTATACAGGTTACCTCTACATTTTTACAGTCATTTGGTTCTTGCTTTTAATTTATACATCGCAAGATGAAATTTTTGAACTTGTTTTTAAATTACAACTTTAACATGTCTTTAAGGGAAGACCTTAAATTAAACGCCTGTAATTTTATAATATTGTTCTAAAATGCATGCAATTGTAGAAAATGAAACAATCTCTGCATATAGATCTATTACCAGAAATTGTTACTAAGCATTTGACTGATTTTACAGCTCCGGGATCTTATGATGTAGAAAAATCAGAGAAAAAGGTTCTGCATTCGTCGTCAGCCTATTCATTTGGAACAAAGTACAAAGAACAGAAACTCGACGAAATCCCTGGTATGAATTTAAATATAAAAATATTTTCATATTTTAATAATACAGTACATTTTTGACACATTCAAAAATCTGAATTTCACTTTATATGCTAAACAAGATGTGTAGAAGTATGTGCTTACTTTCGAATACTACTACTTCCGATAATAATTTCCCCCTAATTTAATCCAAAAGTTTTCGATTAAAAAGGGTGAATTGCACAACTATTCGGAAATAGTATCCCCTCCCCCCCTCGCTCTCTCCAAAAAAGGGACTTCTACACATCTTTCAAGGTGTTTGTGAGTTTAAAAAAATTTCATACAAAAAGAACGAACTTCTATGTTTCTCTTTAATTCGAAAGTTTTAAATATTTTGATCTCGTAACACTAATTTTGGTATTACGCGCAGGACTTCTTTACAACCACTTTCTTAAATGCCTTTAAATTTTTACTAATCAAAAATATTTATTAAGATTTTTTTAAATCAAAACTTCCAATAAATTGAAGTAAAATGGTTCATATAACTGTATATTTAATTATGAATATTTAAAAATCTAAATCTTTATATCTAAATATTTAATTATTTAATGTTAATATTTAAATTTTCGAATTCAAAAGAAGTAATTCAGTATCACTAAATTTTTTAAACATTTTCGAGTGTAAAATTTTTGTTTTCTGAAATACCTCTAGGATTTTTGTTTTTCAGATAATTATTGCATTTGAAATTTATTAAAAAATATCATGCGCGTAGTGCTAAAGTTTGTACTCTGTGAGAAAAGTATTTAAAAAACTTTTGAATTAAAGGGAAACGTATAAAAAGGCTTTATATCTTTGTGTGGTAATTTTAATATAAAAAAGTAGATAAAAAAAATAAACAATTTCACAAATTACAACGACCATTTGGAAAATGATTTTTTCAAAGACTAAAATTTAAGACATAAAAAATCGCACGGAGTTGATCATACATTACGTACGCCATGAATTAAACATTAATAGTGTTATTACACGTAAAAATTGCAAGCGACAAAAATCGCCTGCGAATCGTCAGATTTCCTGAAACTTACGTATTATCCACATGAAACTTACGTATTATCCAAGCAATTCATTGGCTGTTCGGGAAAAGGCTTTTCCATCGTACAAGAAATCTGACGACCCATTTTAAATGAAATTTCATTCTTAACCTTCTAAACATCCCACAATATTACTTTTTATATCGTCGTATAGAGAAAAAAATGTACTTTTAAATGCAATTTGTTTGAAAGCTGTATCTCAATTTGTTTCCGAGTTATTATTTTTTTTTGTAGTTTTTATTACTTTTTCGTCATAGTGGCAACAGAAGTATCCATCTCTGTTGAAAGTAAAGGTTAGTGTATAGACCAATCAGAAAACGAATAAAATGCGGATTAAACCAATAAAACGCTTCAGATATGCTTTTCACTTCCTACCCTGACGAGGACAATAACCATTTTTCCAAATGGTTAAAAAGCACTGAAACACAAATGTGGTATGAAAATGTTGAAAACTTTGATCACTTTCATTTAACATAAAAATGTGAAAATTCGTTCTTTTTTTACTTTCATTCGTTCTTTTTTTACTTTCTGTTTTTCTTTACAAGAAGAAAGTATTGGATTCGTGAAAATTTGTGACTTTTAGTTTTCCACGGATTTACACGTTTTAGGGGTCAGAGATCACGAAAAATATGTTTTTATAAAATGTCTGTCTTTCAGTCTGTGGCTCCGTCTGTCTCACTGTCGCACAAATATTGTGGGCACTCTACCTCAAGAACTAATGCACTGAATTTATAAAAAAATTATATTCAGTAAGTCCCTGATAAAAATTGGTGCTGATTAGTTTTTAGTGTAAATTGCCCAACAGGTGGCGCTGCTTTGCAGCATTTTTCACGATTTCCGCAATAGCTCTATCTCAAGAAATAATGCACGGATTTTCATCAAACTGCAGATTCAGTTAGTCCTTGATATGAATTGGCTCTGATTATATTATGGTATACATCGCCCAACAGGTTGCGCTGCTATTCTGCATTTTTAACGATTTCCGCAATAGCTCTGTCTCAAGAACTAATGCCCGAATTCAAGCTTCAGATTCAAGCATACCTTGATAAATACTGGAGTTGATTATGTTTTCGTGTATGTCGTCCAACAGGTGGCGCTGCCATGCTTCATTTCAGCTCTATGTAAAAACTAATGCATGGATTTTCATCAAACTTCAGATTCAGTTAGACGTTGACGTAAGTTGTTGGTTGTTGCTGATTAGGTTTTCGTGTAAATCACCCAACAGGTGGCGCTGCTATACTGCATTTTCCGCTCTTACACTGCATAAGTAGCTCCTGAAAAGATATGTGCAGTTGAAGGTGAAGTTCTGTTGCAGACACCCTTCAAAGCATGGAATCGAATATTCCAGCTAAAATCAAAAATTGCTTTAGTAATGAAGGATTCTGTGAAGTTGTAAAAGATGACCAACTGAAAACTTTAGAAACTTCGAAAAGCTACACTGATGATGTCACAAACGTGCAGTAAGAAGCCTGAATAACGATCGATTTTGAGATTCCTAGTTAAGAAGCTCACAAAAACCGAAAATAATTAGGGGTTTGCTAGTGGGCGAAGCAACTTAGTATAATTACAATTTTTTACATGATCATCGTGTCAAAAAGACGGTTCAAAACTACGAATTCTCTCATTTTCGTTGTTGTTCTGGTCTTTTGATGAACATTTGCAATATTTTCTAGTAGGTGGCGTAAATGTCAAATTAGGAGAAAACTTTAACTTAATTGGTTAAAAACTTTCGGTTGCAGTCTGGGCCTGTGGCGTAGGTAAGGCCTTGGTGCAAATGAAACCACAGACTCTTACAAATTGCACTTAGCTTACACATTTAATGTTAAAGTTGCTTAAAATTTGATATCTGAAAGTAATATTTGTTCTGTCGGGAAAACAACATAAAAGAGTATGTTCAGAAGTTAATAAGAGTTAGAAAATATTTAATCAGAAATTAAATAAAAATTTGAGATTTAATTTTTCATAACTTTCATATAGATATGCATAATTTAATCCACTTGATAAATAAAAAAAAAATAATTCCAGCTCCTGGTTCCTATGATGTTGAAAAAGTAGAAAAAACTGTACACCAAGCATCACCAGCGTATTCCTTTGGTATAAAGTACAACGAGTCAAGAGGAAGTGATACACCAGGTAGACAACTGTCAAATTTTGATTTATTTTTTACTTTTTCTAAAATAACTTGTTAATTTTTACTTTTTTAGATATTTTAGCTTTTAGTTTTTCTTTTCTCAATTATGGATGTTATCTTTTTTTCACTATATATTTTTCTATTAATTCTTTGACAGCCCCTGGATCCTATGATGTAGAAAAATCTGAGAAGAAAGTGATTCAGTCTTCATCAGCATATTCTTTTGGAATTAAATATAAAGATCAAAAGATTGATGATATACCAGGTACGATATTTTATCATAAACATACCATTGCTCTGTAGCTAAGTATCCTTCTATATATAAAAAAAAAGTTTTGATTTGGAAATGGACCAATGAAAATCTGCGTAGATATTCCCGGTAGATTGGCATCCAATTTGAATTCTTAAGCATAGCCTTTCTTCGTTAATATTAAAAAACTGTTGCATAAAAAAATATAATAATCGGTGGTATTATAGAGAAATGTTTGATAAACACGCTGATGCAGACAGTTTTCAAATCGAAGAATTATTTTAAGAGATATTTAATGCTAAAGTTGGACAAAATCGCTCCATTAAAAAAGTTTTATTGGAGCAAAAAATATACATGAGAATTTAATCATTTTTAGATCATTTTATACGTTATAAGTCCCTGGTGTGCAGATTACATTTATTTTTTTTATTTGACTAATTCTTTGAGGTTTTATTTCTATTTTAAATTCAAATTTTCAGCATTTCGAGAGATATTTTTACATATTTTAGAAAATTTTATTAATTTAAACTATTGCCAACTGTAGAAACAGCGCAAACAATAATGTTTACTTCAAATTAAAAATTTATTTACACGTGACTATTATAAACGGAAAAAAACTTTAAAATTAGAATTAAATGATTGCATATTAAAAACAGGAAAATTACGTCATAAGAACCATACTTACACTTGAATTTTAAAAGAGAAACAAAATGTTAAAATAAAAAAATCATTATGCGTTAAAACTTGTAAATTGAGGAAATTACGTCATATTGAAAATGGCCAAACAATATGGCAAAACAATTTAAATAAAAAAATATGTTTGCCCGAGACATTTATTTGATATTTTGAGATAATCTTTTCAACCATTATCGTGAATTTGAAGACAGCGCAAATAATATTTCCTTCTAACAACAAAAGTATTTTCACGTGAATATTAATAAGAGAAATAAAACTTTGGTGTAAATTACGCCAGATTTAAAACGATACATTTAAAATGAATTATTTAAAAGAACTATCTTATAGCGGTGTTAAAAAATACCAGGTGACAATGACACTGTTTGCTTAATTCATTTTACATTAGCTTATTTAACTAATATTTTTAATTAAATACGAAAACAGCCATTGTATCTCTTAACAGCAGCAGATCTGGTCTTAAAAATCCCCAATCCAAGGAAAACGAATGGAAATCCATTTACAGAGAGATCGCTATTGTTTTTTTTAAAATTTTTAATTAAATATTTTTAAAGCCGATCAAATTAGCCTGGTTTTTGGATTTTGGTGTGCCTGAACGGGGGTTGGCGAGTGTAGCTTGTAGGGGGCAGAGTCTCCTAGTATTTTATAAAATACTAAAAAGAAGAAATTTTCTTAGTTATTGCACTGTTGCTAATCCCGGGTAGTTGTTCTCCAGAATATAGTCTGGTCGCTTTCCAAGAATTTCAAATCAGTGACACCCAACTTACTAATTTTGTATACTGCGTATAAGTGTAAATGCAGTTCGGTTGAGATTTTTTCCACCGCATCTATCTGCTTAGAACAGAATACTCATTTTTTGATGGATAAGATTACCACAGCGAATTATTTGTTTTTTAAATTTGCAAATAAAACAATTTAAAAAAATTGTGATATTTGGCAAAATTGGCTTTTGGGGTATACCTCAAGTCATCTTTGCGGCAAAGATGCGAATTACTATTTTTAAAAATACATTAATTTGTGATGTATTTCATAGAAAATCACTAATTTTGAAAACTAGCATGAAGTGTACTGAAAATATTTAGATTTATGCAACTATTAGTAGGAAGAACTTTGGATTTCACAAAGAAATAATTTTACTAGACAGCGCTAGATGATATTCGAATACATTGGAATTGATTATGACATTTCTGAAATCTTTTGCATTTAAATATTTAAGAAAAGGTGACATATAGTATTAAACAGATCACTTGGTAATTTCAAGTGTATGGATTGTGTATTGTAAAATGTAATTCAGTCGAGAAAACTTAACATGTTAGTTGTAAATTTTGCTTCATGTGCACTTATTAAAGGTACGAAGATGAGCTTATTTTTGAGTACCACTACTTCTGAATTGTAATTTTCGTTTCGTTTGATCGCAGAACTCTGCAATATGTACTCAAAATAAGCACCTCTAAGTATGCTGTTATTACAGTAGTTATGTTAATGTTAGTTGTAATTTTTTTTTACTTATTCACAAAGAATAGCAAACTTATACCTACATATTTTCCAGCTCCTGGATCTTACGATGTGGAAAAAGTAGAAAAGACTGTTCATCAATCATCTCCAGCTTACTCTATTGGAAAGAAATACAAAGAGAAAAGACCTGAGGATATTCCAGGTATAAAGAAAAACATTAAAATTTTTTTGAAGTCCACTGTAAATTGAAAAATATTGTTACCATGCTGCAAATTGCTAAACCATACTGTCCCCAAACAGTGGTTTATTTTTTCAGAAATCTTCGTCAAAATTCGAATTTATTTTCTATTTTTCTAAAAAAAGTTTCTTTCTTGATTTTTATAAAAAAACTCAGAATATAGAATCGTGTTATTAAATAACTCTAGTGAATATTTTATGAAACATGGGTTATACCAACAACACTAAACCACATGAAATATTCACCATGGTTATTTAGTAACACGGTAAACCAAACGGTGGACCTACCACTAACGCATATGCACTGAAATCTACTCAATATGATCATTCAAATACTAAAATATAAAACCGAAAGAATATACAGACAGACTCAGTACAGAATCACACTGATGTAAAGTCACCCTGCCGCTTACAGTACCATGTTTAATAATTCCTCACTAAATTTCAAAAATACCATTTTAATCCTCTTATAGAAGCTGCTTGCATGATCGGTCACTTTTGTAGTGTGCTCCAAGTTTATCCTAGACCGAGGTTTCACTGTATCATTAATACATTTGTCTATTAAAAAAGTAAAAAAAAAAATAAGTGAACTTTTAATTTTCAATTTCAAAATAATTTATCAAAAATTTATCTTAATGTCATTATCTCCTGGATTCTATGATATTGAGAAAGCCGCAAAAAAAAAAGTTTTGCAGTCTTCTGTATATTCATTTGTTGAGGAACAAAAAGTACAACAAAAAGAAATTTTATTATAGATTTTCATTTTTAAGGAATGTAAAATGCAGATTTATGTTTGATTTCATAAATTAATAGCAAAAGAGTGCTGTAGATACAGTTGAAAAATTAATGCATTTTGATAAATTGTTGATTTTATATTGTTCGAAGAAGTTATAGCTATAAAGGATACTTTCAAAGCGGATTTATAAGAACCATTGGTATTATAGTAGTAACTGCTAACAAGCTATCATGTTAATATTTAATGTTTAAATGCTTTTTGCTATACTTATGCATTATTTACAACCACTAAAAAGTGCCATCATTAATATTGAGATTTTGAACAGTCATGTATCTTATCCAATGTTTTTTTTTTCAAATTGCATATGTTTTATTATATTTTGACAAAATATAAAATTTGACTCCTGTCATTTTGACAAAAATCAAGTTGCTCATATGAAACTTTTTTTTTCTTTTAACGAATGTACAATTTAATGTAATCATTACAGAAATGTAATAGCTCTCGCACAAAGTAATGTTTGAATTTTTTTTTTCTTCATGATTTTTGTATCAAAATTGCTCCTGTTCGTCGCATCTTAATGTTATGTTAACTTTAACACCAAACCATTATTTGGCTGCTATTGAATGCAACTTGGTTGAGAAATTTATGCATATTGGACGCTTAGATTTTTGATCTATATATATATTATTTTTTCAACATAAGCAAAATGTTAGAAATGTACAAAAAATATTTCCAAACTTAAAATATCAAAATTTTGTAAAGACAATATCATTGACATATTTGAGGAAACTTAGAAAAATTACCAATAATTTATGGCAACACTATAAATAAATCCGGTGCTATATCAATGCTTCCAAAGTATTTATTAGTAAATATAAAAATTCTAATATAAAATTAACAAAAGAAATATTAGCGCAGAATTTGACAAATGTTGGATTGATATTTGAAAATTTTTACAAGTATCCTTTTCATTTTCTTTAACAGCACCTGGTTCATATGAAGTAGAAAAAGCAGAGAAAACTATTCATCAGTCATCGTCTGCATATTCCTTCGGTTCGAAATATAAAGAGCAAAAAATTGAAGATATTCCTGGTAAGTTCTTGTAGAATTTATTCTTCCTTAACACATTTTATAATTTTAAAGCTTACAGATGCGGCTTGTCCAGCAATTAAGTTTCAATAGTTTAGTAAACAGAAAGGAAACATAGTTCCATGGAAACAAATATAAAAGAGATAGAAATTTGTTACATGGAACAGGAATCTATGTGTGACAGCCATCTTAACCTCTTAAAGTGCTATTACACGGGAAAGTTTGAAGCCATAAAAATCACCTAAGACTCGTCAGTTTTCCAAGCATTTTATTGGTTGTTCAGAAAAAGGCCTTTCCCTTGTCAGTTTTACAAGCATTTGATTGGCTATTCCGAGCGACATTGCTCTGCTTCTTGAGGGCCATCACAGGCGACAAAATTGCTCCGACAATAAAAATTTGCTTACTTTTCCAGCAAAGCCATAAGTTAATATTGAGTCTCCCGAAATTTGAAGCAAATTTGACTTCTCGTGTAACAGCCTTTTTAGTCACTTTCAAAATGCTCACTACGGAATGCTGATAGGCAGGAAATAGGGACTATGGAAAAATCGAAGATATTCCTGGATAGAATTTAGAGAATTGTAGAATTTATTCTTCCTTAACACATTTTATAATTTGCTTAAAAACTTTACAGCGGAACTTCTGTTGAAGTTGTATTATGTGATGAGTCGTATTTAAGTGAGCATTTCAGTGGATCAACTCAATACCCCTTGTTTTGTATGATCCATGGCATTTTTTACATTAAAAATTTAAACACACCTAATCTGCTATTTTTTCTAGTGCGTATAACAAAGATATGTATTACTTTTAATAATTAAATATTTTTTACAGAGTACTATACTTAAAAGCAAATAATAAAAATATTATTTTCTTACAATCTTTTATATAACTTAACTTGGTTCATGTATGTAATCATCAGGAGCAATCAGTTGTAAAAGGAAAAATCCTTGCCCATTTTCAGCCGCTCAAGTTAAAGTTTAAACCGGTAATGAAGTAAACGCTATAGATTAAGCTAGCATGAACCCTATTGTCCCCAACATCGCAGAATAAAAGAAAACAACAACAACAACATCAAAATATCCTAAAAATGCTGCTTCTTGGAACACAAGTTCCATTACCTGGTCATGATCCACATGTCTCAGCACATCCTTTATGGACGAAGGTCAAAAGCAGGTTCTTTCAACAGCTACAACAATAAAAAACTGTGTTTTCTTGGGAAATGACAACTGTCGGACACTATAGATAAATTCTAAATCTTTCAGACATGCGCAATTGCCTTTTGCAATGCATCTGTTGTGAACTGTTGGCTGCATAAGAAATTTAATAAGCCTCGTAAATAAGCGAAGCATACCGAAACTTTCTTTTCCCTTTTTTTATAAAAAGGTTTTGCAGCATTACAATAGATTATGAAGACATTAATTGTGCATAAAATTATGAAACATATTTGCGTTAGCTACACATTAGAAAAGCTGTCGAAACTCTCATGTATTTGCTAATATATCACATTCCATAGAACTGTTTTTAAAACTCATTATAATTTCTACACATCATTATATTATCTATTGATATTTAACGATTTTCATTCTCCGAGGCTACATACTGCAGTTTCTACATTTTTGGGATGGAGTGCTGTTTAGATCTAAAAAGGCAACATATACTCACCTGTAATTTCCGGATCGAACTTTGAAATATGCATGTTTTAGTACAGCTCGAGATCTTTATCATGGCACAATAAATCGAATTCAAAATTCATAACCAAAACTGCTGTTCTAAGGAAAATAAATGACAGTAGTTCAGAATCAAGGCTTTGGATCAATCTTTTTCTCCTTTTATTCAATTGTTATTCAAAATACAGGTCTCAAGGTTTTAAATCAGCAATTAGCAACCTTTTTGCTTTCGCCTGAATCCTTTGCTTTGGCAAAATGGATACATTAGAAAGTGCTCCTCTTCTGATAAATCCAAATACATTTGTTTTTATAGTTAGTAAGGTTCTTATGCTAGTTTAATTTCTCTAGAGGTTTTCAGTTTGCAATCACTTATTCGTTTTCATACACAAAAGAATATCAACAAGCAGTTACTCAAAACACCGTGAATTAAGCACTCATAAAAAAGGAATGAAGCTACACTTATTAATGCAAATTACTGACTTGACACTGTCCAGTCGAACACTAAAATTATGATCTTCATTGAAATGCGTTTAAAGTGAAAAATCAAAATTGAAAGATACGAATACAGGGCGACGGATTTTTTTCTGAATATTATTTCTTGAATTACTAAAAACGAACAGGACGATATTACCGGGGCGAAGTTTTGGGTGTGGACGTAGCTAATGATAATGATTTATCAATATTTTCTATGTTTAAACGTCCGTAAATAGTTTCGCAGATAGTCTATTGGAGTTACACACAAGTCTGTCTTCGTAAACCAAAACTTTACTTTTGTGCTACTTTACTTTTGTGTTTTCGTTTCGACCTTTTACTTTTTGTGTTTTAAGCCACCACGCACATTACTTTCGTGTACCACTGGTTAGGAACCTGATCTAGATGACACTTTGCTTTATAGTAAATTTATGGGCCTTGGTCGTTTACACTTAATTATTATTCAGTTAATAAACAAATAAAATAGTAAACATTACAAACTTCGAAATATTATTTTCCTTACTGTAAGCTTCATGTTTCATAAGAATTAAAATTTGTATATTAACAACATGCGACTTGCGTTGGTTTTCCGCAACATACACTTTTGTTAGACACTTATACATCCTAACACACCTGAGGCAATATGATGAGATATGTGCACATCAGAACACACCTAAGGCCTTTTGTGAGACACTTGTCATTACAACACATCTGATGCACTTTTGTAAACATGTTCCCCTCATCACGCTTTATACACTTTTGTGAGACACTTGCGCATCACTACACGCCTGGGGCAATTTTGTAAGACAAATGTACAAAAAAAAAACAAAAAAAAACAAAAAAAAAAAAAAAGAAAGAAAAGAAGCCGATATAAATTATATTTAGTATTTTACTATAGTTTGTATTTAATTTTGTGAAAAGTCTGCTAATATTTTATTTCTTTCAATTAGCTCCCGGTTCGTACGATACAGAGAAAAGCATGAAGACCATCCTCGATTCCAGTACTGCTTACTCCTTCGGAATAAAGTATAGAGATCCCAAACTGGACGATACACCGGGTAAGGAAGCAAATTTAGTTAAAAAACGTTAACACACTAAATCCATTGATCATTTCATAAAAATAAGAAGTATATTGACCCCTGATAGCTTTAACTCATTTATGTGAAGGTTTACTATCTTTTTAAAAACAAAAAAGTTAGTTTTTTTTTAATGTCAAATCAGGAGATTTTGCACTTTATTTATTGAAGTTTAGATAAGCTCCACATTTTTTTTGTCAGTCGGAAATATTTGCAGTTTTGTTTCATTTAACGGACACTATATAATATCATTAAAATGCAAAGCAACCGCTTTTTCTCCATAGATCATAATGGAATTCTTTTGTGCATCTCTGTAAACGAAGTATAACCATTATACTTATTCTATACTTTTGAGAAAGCATGTTTATGATTTTGGGGATTTTTTTTAATGTCAAATCAGGAGATTTCGCACTTTATTTATTGAAGTTTAGACAAGATCCACATTTTTTTTTTCAGCAAAAGAAATGTTTGCAATTTTGCTTCATTTGACGGAGACTACATAATATCTTTAAATTACACCGCAACCAATTTTCCTCCAAAAATCATAATGGAATTCTTTTGTGCATCTCTGTAAACGAAGTATAACCATTATACTTATTCCATACTTTTGAGAAAGCATGTTTATGATTTTGGGGATTTTTTTATGTCAAATCAGGAGATTTCGCACTTTATTTATTGAAGTTTAGACAAGATCCACATTTTTTTTTTCAGCAGAAGAAATATTTGCAATTTTGCTTCATTTGATGGAGACTACATAATATCATTAAAATGCACCGCAACCGATTTTTCTCTATAGATCATAAAGTAATGAAATTCCTTTGTGCGTCCCGTGTAAACGAAATATAACCTCTACTTATTCTATACTTTTGAGAAAGCATGTTGTAGTTTATCTCAGTGGTGCAAATCAATCTCATGTATAACTGAATAGTCAGAACGGGGTTTGTGAAAACAGCACATTTTTTATAACAGATTATAACAACAATATGTGTCACTTTTAACAATTATTTTTTTTTAGGCTGTAATAAACTTAATATAATAAATCCTAAAAAAATATACTTTTTTTGATATTATTTATTTAACTTAACACTCAACGGACGGGCCATTTTTCGAAAATGAACACGAAATTTACGTTTACGAATGTCACTACAAATTAAAACTTGCTCACAACCAATCAGAAGCAAGCTTGATTGGATTACACCTTTTCTTTCTTCCTTACAAAATTTCCGGTAGCAGTAACATTTTCCTCCTCCAATCCACAAAAACGTAAATTTACGTGACCCGTCAATTAAGTGTTAACTTGGTTAATTTTTATTAGTCCTTGCTGTCATTTTGTAATTGATTTTTTACCCACTTCCTGATAGGTCAAAATTATAAAAAATATGTACCCATGTGCGTTTCTTATGAAAATATAATATTTTAATATTTTAAAATCGTAATTATAAATTAATAATTAATTTTGAGTATTTTTCCATCAGCGGGAAGCATGAATAAATCGTCAAATATTTTTTATGGTTATGATTGCGTAACCACGCTCTCTAAAATATGCAACTGGCTGAGAATTTTCAACAATGAAGTATTTAAAACACTAACATGTAGAAAGTAAAATATAAAGTACGTAAAATTTACCTCTTTTTTTTTTTTTAAATCCTTTATCAGTCAAGTGTTCAATATTATTTAAATTATCGTTATACACTGAGGAAACAATTTAGAAGTCCAAAATAATGCTTTTTCCCCCCTGTTACAATAAATTAAAAAAGGAACAAGACAAAAACTGTATTTTTTTTTTTTTATAAATTTACCAGTCTGTGCTTTTCTCCAAACATAAATCAAAGCGAGGAATTTTCTATAATTGGAGCCCACACCAAATCAACAAATTAGAAAGGAATTTTGTTAGAATAGCATTAATTTCAATTATGAAATTAGGCTAGGCATGTTTTTTTTTTTTTTTTTTTTTTTTTTTTTTTTTTTTTTTTAAGATAACCATTAAATGAAGTATTATTTTAACGCAATCAAACTGATTGGTAAAGTTATCATACGAATTAAATATTTCCAGCTGAGTGAAAAAATAAGCTCATTTAATAAGCTTATTGTAAGCCAAGGATCTGGATTCGATTCCCAGCCTGGGCATTTTTTTCGCTCATTTGGTAATATTCAATTCGTATAACCATTAAATGCTTATAAAAATGTGTTTTTAAAATAACTATGTTAATTTTTACACTTATTAGGGGATAGCGAAGCAATTGATGTCTTATTTTCATACAGCCGTCATTTTGTGAATTCTTAATTCTTAATACTAAGTGCCAGAAAATATCACAACCTTTAAAAAACTAATAAAAAAATTGTCTTCAAATGATCAAACCGGAAGAAAAATGACCACCCAGTTGGATGGAGCTTTGACATGCACTTCGTTGTATGAAGCAAAATTTTCAATATTTCCGATTGGAAAAAAAAAAAAAAAAAAAAAAAAACATGGCACTTGTCTAAAGCCGCATTAAACATATTGCGAAAACGTCTGAATTGATAACTTTATCCTAGTTCAAGAAAAAAAAAATCCCTCAAAATATACTTTATTCCCCCTTTTTGTGAAAGATGGTAAACCTACCTTTAAAAAACTGTATGAACTATTGATCTTCAAGTCTTTTAATCGTTTCGTTGAAAAAAAGAAAAATCATTAAATGATTTTCCTTTTTAATTTCACATAAAATAGAGAAATATTAACTTTTACTCATTTCACAAATATTTATTTATATGTTAACCTTTAAAATCCTTTAAAAATTAAAAAATATAGAAATTATCTTTAAAATTATTCCTTCATTTTGTAAATACTTAAAGAGTGTCTCAAAAGAAACGGATGTTTTATAATTTCACACAAGGAGAAGACGTCCTACCACAATCAAGGCGGTCATTTACCAAAAATTTTATTTCATAAAGAAACTTCATATCACTACTTCCAAACAAAGTAAAAGTTCGAATAAGATGTACGGTTTAGTAAAATATTTAAATGTCAGCTCATCTGGGGCACATTTTATGACTATAATATCGCTCAAAATCGTTTAATCGTTTCATTAAAAATACGAGGTGGAACCCGTCGAATTTCGACGAAAGAAAATGTTTACAAAGGAAGTGTTGCATCAAATTTATAATGCATCGACAAAAAATAATTAGAATAAAAAATCCATCTTACACTTGTTAATTTAACTCTCCAAAGACATATTTTAACCTAAGATTAACAAAATACTTTTTTCATAAACTTCAACTGTTAAAATTATTGAAAAATTAAACTTTATTCATATACGTAATCAGTAACATATAATCAAGTTAAGTATTTTGGATTAAGTTATTAATTGATGCTTGGTTACGGAATGAAAAATCCGCATAAATGATTTCACCTTGATATAATCATAGAATTTTCTACCTTTACTTCTAAACCGAATCAAGTCATTTTCCACGTTTCACATCCATATTAACCATTTAAAAACATTTTAACGCGCAATAGGTTATTAATAAATATTTTTTCAAGCTTGAAGTCACGTTTGTCAACTATTACAACTTTCCATGTTAAAATTCCCACTCGTGATTTGAGGTCTTAGTATAATATCTGTACCTGCGCGTAAAAATTCCAGAAATTTATAACTTTTAGACGTATTCAAGGGGAAATATCTCGTTTTATCAAATAAAATTATCGTTTACTTTTAAATATGACGTCATTTTCAGTCGCTGAAATATTTTGTCTATTGTCTCAAACTCAATATCAGCAAAATGAAAAAATAGTGAAATATAAGAGCATAAAACAGGGAAATTGTGTCTTTTTTAAAGCATAACGTCATTTTCTGTTCAAATTTTTAAAAGTGATATTTTTAATTGCAATGAGAAAATGGCATCAGTAAGAATATAATCAATAAAAATAACTAATCCACTTTTAATAGAAATGAAGTACTTCAGTTGCCACGATTAGAAAATTGGTATTAAAAACTATAAAAAAATTAATATCTCAGAAATAAATTAAGATACAGCTTTCAAATAAATTGCATTTAAAAGTGCATTTTTTCTGCATACGACGGTGTAAACATTTAAAATGTGGGATGTTTAGAAGTTTGAAAATTTGCAGTAGCGAAAATTGCAAAAGCGAAATTTCATTTCAAATTTCAAAGTGTTGCCATTCGCAGAATGACGTATGCGTTACGCACAGATATGTTTGTCCTTTATAATATAGATAGCTACATTGGGGTAACTCTAGGATAGATGGCCATAGTTTTTAAAGATTGAAATAAAAATTCTTAGAATGCAAATACAAGAAATATTGATGCATATTTAAAATTCTTATACATATGGGGCATTCTCACAATCTTTTGACTTTCATGTCCCTGAATAATAATTTTCATTTTAATACACTTTATTGTGTTTTTTTTTTTTTTACATTTCATATACTGGATAACATCCCATTGCATGATTGCACAACAATATTAGAGGGATAAATAAGTTTTGGACGATGTTGGGGTCCAAACAACTGGAAAACGCCAATGCCGTCCCGTGTCCCTGATGCTGATTTTTAGGTTTGGAGCTGTCTGGATAAAATTGTTTCAATAAAAGTAATTCGATGTAATTTTTTTTCTGAAACTGGAACTATTGTTTTATATAAATATGTAGCTAAAAATTAACCTGCACACATTTTTAGGGTTGTTATTATTTTTTAAACCCTTACTGTCCCTGGGTTTTAGATTCCTTACCATCCCTCTTCTAAAATTATACAGAAAATCATTTCAGATGCAGCCACAGAATTTTTTTCAAGTTTTTTCTCATGCAGAAGTATGCTAGAGAAATAATGTCTAAAATTCTTTGGCAGGAAATTTATCGTAGATTTTAAATCAGCATTTAAATATCAATTTCAAGCATCGTGGCTTTATTGGTAGGTTCACCGTCCCCAAGGTTTATTCCTGCACTTTTCGAGGTAAAAAAAAAAAAAAATAATAATAATAATTTAATCCAATGTTAACAACTGTTTCTAAAAATCAATGAACATTGTGGCTATCACTTAGTCTTAACATGATTTTCCTAAAAATAGGTAGTAATTTTCCTTACCATCCCTTTTTTTTACCATTTCGTCCCTTTTTCCCAATACCATCCCCCTTTTTTACCTTACCGTCCCTTCTTTAACACCCCTTTAAGACAATGTTATACAAAAATTCTGTATTAAAAGTACTACATTGTTATTATTTCTTATTTTAATGTCCTGTGGGTACTATGCAAATTCATTATAAGTAAAAATTTAGAAGAAAATAAAAAGTTATAGGGGTAAAATGGTAAGGAAAATTAAACTCGCAAGTTTAACTTAAACCTCAGTTAAATAAAAAATGTTTCGCTGCTGACCATTTTTCCTTTATTTTGAATCATTAAGGCATTCGTCTATCAGATTAAAATGTTATTTTAGCAAGTTTAATTTTGTCAGATTTTTTTTCCCCAAAAGTCAAAAGATTGTGAGCCCCATATACTCCTAATATTTTATGCAAAAACAAAATTAACCATTGATAACAAAAAGTGTTAAACAAAATTCCAATTTAAATGGCAAAAAAATAACACATTTGATATAGTTAATCAAGAAAAAACATATAGCAATTTGTAAAGATGCAGTTATATGATGGAAATGAGTGAAGAAAACTCGAATAAACAAAATTTGAAGTATAATTTCAATATTTCACTTTGCGTAAAATCTTGCCATATGCTTGGTAAAGGTCTTGATAATTTGTACACGTTTCATGAAACACTTCAAGTACCTTATGCATTGTATACAGACATTCTTTTTGGATGTGATACTATATTGTTTTGCACAACCAGCACAGTGATCCTAATCCAATTCTATTTACTCGAAATCTGTAGAATCTGATAATTTAAATGTATTTTGTTTCTTCGCTACTGGAATTGTCGTGTTTTTTTTTTCGCGTTAATTGTAGGTTTATTACGTTAATTTAGTTTATTTATCAACTTTATCAGTTTCTGTTATGAAAGTTTCCGACGTTTTTCAGTATTCTCTGAAACAAATAAATTGTTAGTTCTTATTATATTATCATTATTATTATTAAAATATTTGTATTAGTTAAAATTAAATAATTATATCAATTAATATATTTATAAACGTAAACGTTATATATTTATTTTAAATTAATTATATTTAGTTAATATCATCACTAAATATAATTTTGAAGTATTGATTAAAGGTGGCTATCTCTCCTGAAATTGAAGGACTGATGGTCGCCCAATTTAAAGCATCAATAGCCATTGAACGTTTTTGTTTTAGTCCTAGAAGTAAAGATTAGATTATATACGTGCCTTAAAAGTCCATATAGTAAAAAATATATATAACGTACGTACTGCAAAACATTCAGACACCTAAGTCAAAAAAAAAAAAAATATATATATATATATATATTCAACCACCTATTTAATTGACATTAAAATTACACTTACTTTTTATAATCGAAAAACACAACTGCACGTCGCAATAAATAAACTTATTGAACTATTTCATACGAACAATGATTATATTGCAATCTATGATCAAGTTTTGGAGATATTTAGACTTGCCATCTATCCTCTATGGCCATCTATCCTGGAGTTACCCTAATTCTTGAAATCTTTTGAAACACTTAAGACTGTTCTAAAAAAAATATTAGTCCACGCTCAATAACACGAAACTTTCTGACACATATTCTGACTCATTTTTAAACGCAAAAGCATCACTTGCAGGAATGATTAATTAAGAGATTTGTAATCGAACAGTGTTTTTCATTTTTCGATAAATGAGTCACATCTTGAGTTAGAAGCGATTATTGTCTCATGACATTAGTTTTTCCTTTCCCGCGCTGTCGCGTCCAGAAATTTGTTTCAAAACACCTAATTGTACAGCACTTTCTGAAAAATCTTCTGATTTTACTATAAAACGAAAAACAATTCGATTAGATAGTCTTATAAAAAAAAAACCCTGGCAATTCATGTGTTTCGAAACAAAAATGAATTTAAAAATGTGCCAGAAATGTAGCCAGTCTGGATTTGAGAACAGCCTTGATGTATTCAAAAGAGTTAATGCAATTCTAAGAAGCTGATTTTTTTCCATACACCTGAGTTTATAAGCGCTTATAAATTTTATTGCTTAGATTTGTTTTGTTGCTGGAGTTCTTTTTTTCCATAAGAATTATAATGTTCTGCATGTAAAATAATAATAATAAAAATAAACGAGAAATTGTCCTTTTCGGAGTTTCAATCGTACATAAATAAATAAACGTGCATACTATTATCGCAAATAAGTATAATTTATATATAAATGTATTCCTTTATTCAGCACCGGGATCTTACGACATTGAGAAAGTCGAAAAAAGCATTAAACAATCCTCGGGTGCTGTATCTTTTGGAATTAAATATAAAAAACCAAAACCAGATAACATTCCTGGTAACTTCTTATAGTAAACGAAACATGGATAAGGAATTTATTTCACATTATTTCTTTTGTATGATTTTATAAAAGCATTTATGTTAATTAAGTATTATATATTACATTTAGCTCCTGGATCCTATGATATTGAAAAAGCAGAAAAAAGCATTAAACAATCATCTGGTGCAGTAACTTTTGGAATCAAGCACAAAGAACCGAAACCGGATACTATTCCAGGTACATTTATTTCAATACTTAAATTTTGCATGGGATTCTAATTTCTGTTATGACTAACACTGGTTTGCTTTCAGCTTTCCTGCTTTTCACTTTGAAAATGTTTGAAAATTGTTAATCTGTACGAAGTCTTTTCTATCTAGGTCGTTTCGTGTAATTATTCATTTTTGTTTTTCTTACAGAAAGTTTTTTGACTGTCTTTATGGAATGTTCTGTCTTTCGTTTATGTCTTTCGTTTAAAGATTATCTTTTTGTTCATAAACCTTTTTCTTCCTTTTTTGGAAAATGTTTTGATGCTGTATGTTAAATTTTTCTTTAAAGGTTATCTTCACGTATATCTTTTTTTAAAAATTGAATTAAAAGTCTTTGAAAATCTTTATGCATTAATCTTTTCGCAACTATCGACTTATGCTATACTTAAGGAACATTTTATAAAACTTAATACTTTGAGCGGATTATTTTCTAAGAAATTCAAATTTACGTAACAGTCATTTTCTGTTTTTCTTTCTGAAAATATTTATCAGTTTATAGCTATGAATGTCTATTACTTATTATGAAATTGTTCTCCAGTCCATGTATTGTATACAGAATCTTTTCTTTAGCAATCAATTTATTCTAACAAGCACTTTTTGTTTTTGTTTCATTCTCTAAAAATATTTAAAAGTTTTTAAACTGAGACTTGAAGCTTCTCTGTAGAGATAACCTTAATTTATCTACCCGTTTTGTTTTCGTTCGTACTTTCATTAGGTGTGTGTATCTTGCCGAAAATTTAGCAATCTTTATACTTGAGTTAAGTCTTGTCGTCAGAGATTATAGCTGTTTGTAGCTATAAAGTTATGTTTTGCTTGCAGAAATCTCTTGTGTATCTTTACGCTTTGATCTGAGTCTTTTCTTTGGAGGTTCTTTATTTTTATTTATTTATTTATTTTTTTAAATAGATATAGTTTTCTCTTCTTGTTATTGTAAATATCTGACAATCTTTATGCTTTGAGTTGAATCTTTTCTTTAGCGGTTATCTTTTTGTGGCTATGATTTTTTATTATTTATGATAGAAACGTTCACTAACTCATCTATTGTGCATTGAATAGTTTTTAGAGTTAATCTCTGACAATTTATTTAAATTTTACTTTCCCCTTTTCACTGAATATGTCTGACAGTTGTTATGCTAAACGTTAAGTTTTTAGAGATAACCTTATTATTATTACTCGCTTCGTTTTCTTTCCTTCTTTCCTTAAGGCTCCTGTCCCTGCAGGTGAAGATACTCGTGAGTTAATTAATGCTAAACCTATGGATAGGTTATTTTTTAATATCTCGTTTGCATTTTGACAATTTTTTTTTGTTGCATTGGATAGCTGAGGTCCATATCTACATCTCTTCTTTTTTACTTTTTCGATTTCGGTTGCAGATATTTTTTATAAAGTTACTTTCATTTTCGAAACCGGTTCCGAATATGAAGTGTCATTTAAAAAAATATCTTCAACCAAAATCGAAAAAGTAAAAAAAAAGAGTGATGTAGAGATGGACCTCAGCTATCCAATTCAAAAACAATTATTTAAAAATGTTGAAATGCAAACGAGATATTAGAAAATAACCTCCCCATAGGTTTAGCATTATCTCACGAGTGTCTCCGCCTGCAGGGACATGAGCCTTAAGTAATATCTATGTGTTTCTTCATGAAACACAGTGCTTGAAATCTGTAGCGATTATCTGTCAGTAGCTTTAAAGTTACGTTTTAATTTCAGAAATCTTTTTGCTTTGATCTGAGTCTTTTCTTTCGAGTTTATCTTTTTAATAGCCATCATCGCTTTATGTTCTTTATACTGTAAATATCTGAAAGTCTTTATGCTTTGAGTTAAATATTTTCGTTAAGTATTATCTTTCAGTGGCTATCAATTTTTATTTTTTTAGGGTGAACCATTCACTAAATCATATATTGTTCATTGAATATTTTTTAGGCATCATCTCTGAGAGTTTATTTTTGTTTCAGTTTCTCTTTTTTTTACTGTAAATGTTTCACAGTCTTTATGCTAAGAGTTAAGTTTTCTAGAGATACCCTTATTATAAAACTACCCATTTCTTTTTTTTCTTCTTCTTCTGGGTAAACGTGCATGTGTGAAGTGCTTGCTGAAGTACAATCCAATCTTTCTTGATATTTTTTATAATGTTAATTGAGTCATATCTTTAGAGATGTCTTTCTGTAGATATAAATTTATTTTTTAGTTACAGAATCTTTTCTCTTTGAGCTCAGCCTTTTCTTTAGAATTTATCTTTCGACAGATATCGTCTTCTGTCTTACGTACTAAGAATATCTGAAAGTTGATGTTTTGTGTTGAGTTCTTACTTTAGATATTATCTTTCTACAGCTGTCAATTTCTGTTATTTATAATGAAGTTTTTCACCAGTCTGTAGATCGTGCATTGACTATTTTTCTAGGGAGATCTTCCCTCCTAACATAATCTTTTCCCCACTAAAATTGTTTGATAATCTCTATGCCGTGATTTTATTTTTTCTTTCTTTCTGTAACTATCAAGCTTTACTTTATGGATTAAAAATATTTTATTATTCTTCAGTAATGAGTACCAAATATCTCATTTATAGTGACTCCTACTTAAAGTTACAGTTTTTTTTTAAATGTTAGGAATCTATATTAACTTTCTTAGAGAATTTGCATTAAGAATTTTTTACTTTTAAAGACATTTCCTTTGCTTTTATTTTAACCACTCACAAAAGACGAATCATTTGAAATGATTTATGCAATTTAGTTCTCCTTTTATTTCAGTCACTGCAAGTGAAAATCAACTGAATGCATCACAAATAGAATGCATGGAGGCAGCTAATGTAGAATCTTAATTACTCTTACTCATTCATCTCTCTTCTGTGACTTTTGAATTACAAGTCATTTTCTATTTTTCCATATAGCTATATAATCCAAGTACAATATTACATATGCATTTAATTATTTTAAATTATTTTATCCTTTATATTTTTTTCTTCTATTATCACAAACTTCTAAAGTGAATTTTAACTTTCAGAAAATTGATCGTAATTGGTAATTAGTGAAAATACACTTAGATCACTACAGGTGAGAATTAACTCCATTCTTGAAACTTAATATATCATAAAAATCTATTACCTGAAGACAGTAAATGTATAATCCTAATGCAGGTTATTCCTTTCTTTTGTCTGTAATTTCTCTTATTTCTTTCGAAATCCATGTTTCTTATTTGTTTTTTATGTAGTCGTGTAGATTCATTACAATACATCATCTTATTAAGAATTTTCATTGATTCATAATGTCTCTATATTTTTGCTTCCATCGTTGTAAAGCATTGGAATTGAACTTCAAATTTTTCTAAATGGTATCCTGTAATCAAATGATATATACTGTAAGCAGTGATGGAACAGCGGCGCAGCAGTTGTGCGATTGTCACCACTAAATTTTAATTGTATTCATCGGTTTAAAAAATTTCAGGAATTCTGTCCTGAAATAAGACGAAGACTACAATTAAAATTTAGCGGTGTCAATTGATTCTCTACTGCTACACTATTCCATCACTGACTGTCAGTGAAAATCAATACTATGTGAAAGTTAAGTTCTAGAAGCAAAAATATCTACTAAAATTATCTAATAGTTCATTCACACAATATCTATCCAATATTTTTTGTTTAGTTACATCTTGGTTGATAACAACAGTAAACAACTGGGGTGTTTCTGTTTTGCAAATATTGCGCCAACTTTGACGAGAAATATACCACAATTTACTTGGTAATGTTTTCAATATAAAGCCAATAGTTCTGGAATATTGACGTTTTATTGCAAAAATGCTAATTAAAAGTCAATATTTCTGGAATATTGACGTTTTATTGCAAAAATGCTAATTAAAAGCCAATATTTCTGTAATAGTAGTATTACACTGCAAATATTTTTAATGTAAAACAGTATTTAAACAATATTGGTATTCCGTGGCAAGTATTTCTAATGAATTCGATATTGGCGCAATATTTGGCCCCCGTATTACTAATATAACCGTTATTTGTTTGCTGCTGGGGAAGGCATAGTTAAAATCTACCTAAGTGAAGGAAGTCAGTACATAATCACGATCCAGATCACTTATTTTTCTCTGCTTTGCGTCTTTTGAATTACAGTTCTTACAATATTGTGCAATTATTACATACCGTCGCTTGATATCTTTTATCCCTTTTATTTTTTATTATCATACACTTCTGGCGCTGAATTTTAACTGTTACGGGTTGCTATTACGGTTTAACTGTTACAAATGGTAATTAAATATACTATATACTCAGAAAATTAGGATTGAAAATCAACTAAAAAAAATTTAAACAACTATTTGCATGACGGAAATCTCTGTAATATCTTCCTCTTCTCTGCGAAAAGTATCTAAATCAATGTTAACGCATATTCTAATGCTAAGCATGTAAACTAACAGATAAAAAAGAAACTACCGATATGCCTGCTGCTCTACTAACAGATAACGCATTTATAATTATCTTCTGTTACTTAAAGAATTCACGCTCGTAGCAGAATTTTTCATACATTTTGTACCATAGCTCCTGGCTCTTATGACATCGAAAAATCAGAGAAGACTGTACACCACGCTTCTTCAGCATATTCTTTCGGTGTTAAATACAAAGATGGGAAGACCGACGACATTCCAGGTAACATATACTTAAAAAATATATTCATCGTCCTTACTTTTTTTAATGTTTCAGTTAAAAGAGCACTGTTTTGTTTTGTTTTTACCTTAGCACCTGGTTCATATGATGTTGAAAAAGCTGACAAAGCTATTCACCAGACTTCTGCGATATCATTTGGTGTTAAATACAAAGATCAAAGGCTTGATGACATTCCAGGTAACTAATGTTGTTAGGTGCTTTATTATAATGCATTGCCAAATATTATTAAGCTTTCTTGATAATCTAATAATTGTTAAGCATTGCTGTAATGTGTGAAGAAGGAAGCGGGCGTACTTTTATGTGGAGGAATTAACTCATAATACGCAGACTGGCTGAAACATTCTCTGCTTTTACTATTTTACAACTATTTCAAGGAATCTAATTTTAAAGAAAATTATTTTAACCTTTCAGTGAGTGAAGTTTTTCTTGGAGACAAATCCTAAATCCGATCTTTTTAACGCGTAGAGATCTTAAGCATTAAATTTGTTTTATTTTATTTATTTTCTTTGAACATTTAGCCCTGTAATTTTAAAATGTACTAAATAAATCACCCAAAGATTTTAATGTTTATCTAATATCGGAAACTCAAAGCAAAATATGTGTTAGTAATTCTTTTCAGGATTTGCAATTAGAAAGTTCTGGACGTTTTCAGATGTAATTAGTGACATAATATCAACACGATTAAAAAATAAAGAATGATTTCGAGCCACAAAATCTCACATTATTGAAAAGTCAAACGATATATGAGCGGTTTTATATTTTATTAAAATAATATAAATCCTCTACTGCAAAAAATTACACATTTAAAGGCGTTTTCAGTGATTTTAAATTAGTCGGGTGCATATCTTGCCAATCGATTTTTTATCTCGCCAGCAGCAGCTTTATTTTTCGCGTGTGTAGATTAGAAACAGACAAACCGAATTAATAAACTCTTTTCAACTATATTAAAAATTGTTAAAAGTGTACATAGTTTGAAGAATTGCTCTAATCAGTTATATCCGTTATTTAATGGTTATAAATTATAACCATTAAAAAACGAATTAAAGAGCTAATATTAGTAATTAATTTAATTCAAAACACGTTTTTGATACACTTGAGGATTTACGTTTTTGTATGTTTATTCATTACAGCACCTGGATCATATGATGTAGAAAAGTCCGAAAAAAAAGTTAACCAGTCTTCTTCTGCATATTCATTTGGAATTAAATATAAAGAACAGAAAGTCGATAATATTCCTGGTAAGGTTTTATACTTGTATCTTATTTTTCCTATGGTATAAATGTTCCATTAATAACACATTATATTTGAAGCTTTTAAAAATAAAAATTTATTTTCATGTGAATCTGTTGCAATCTAGGAAAATGCAGGTATTTCACTGATTTGTACAATTTATTAGTATATATTTCACACCTGGTACAAATAATTTTAAAGAAACCTCAAAAAATTATTATTACATTAAATTAATTTTCGTTGTTATTAGTTAAAATCTTTTAATCAAAAATAAAATTATTAAATATTTTTTGCATTTTTTTCCCAAAATTCAAATTTCGGAATACTTTACTTATTTAAATTTTGCTATTAATTTTTTTGCTTCAGTTTTTTATAGTTCTCAGAAGAAATATAGTTATAAATTTAGGGATTGAATTTTGTTTAATGGCATTAGTTTCCTAAAAAAAAAAATCAATCAGGAAAAGTAACAAACAAATCCTGAATAATCAGTCATAAGTTCACTTTTTTTTTAATCTTAAAAATGTCAAGATATTTCAAATCCGATAGTTAAATCTCTTACGTGTTCTATCAAATTTGAAAAAGAAAATGTCAGACAATTTCATAAGCATTGGACATACCTTAATGATTTTGAAGTTAATAAACATTTAAGAAAACCCAAACTCAGATAAATTCGTTTTAAGATTGAGTTTAGTATTGCTGTATTGATATTGTTATTGATATTTAAATGAATAAACATGCATCAGATAATCGTACAAAAATTACAATCACCTATAAATACCCCCCCCCCCACACACACACACACCCTATTTAGTTAACTACCTAGAGATAATATTTAAGATAATTTCTTTAATAGCCATATGGTACAATAATTTTGTACTGATATAAAATAAATCAGTATTATAAATAAATGTTACTTAAAATATACTTAAATAAATATACTTAAAATTAATCTTCGAAGATTAATGAAACATGAAATGACACATGAAATGTAAAACACATCTTTTGATCGGCTTTTTCAATGAAAATGGCTTGAAAAAAGTAATGTAAACAACATGTTTCCGTTATCATGTCTTATAGTCTTGCGTAAAAATCCATTAAAAACCTATTACTTAAGAAAGTATACTGTAGACACTTTTATTAAACAAAATCATTATTATAAATAAATGTAAAAAAATATATTACTTTAAAATAATCTTCAAAAATACATGAAATATAAAACACATCTTTTGATAGGCTTTTTCAATGAAAATGATTTTAAAAAGTAATGTAAACAACATGTTTCCAGTATCATGTCTTATAGTCTTGCGTAAAAATCCATTTAAAACCCATTACTTAAGAATGTATAGTGTAGAAACTTTTATTAAACAAAATCATTATTATAAATAAACGTACAAAAATATATTACTTAAAATTAATTGTCAAAAACACATGAAATATAAAACACATCATTTCATGGACGTTTTCAATGAAAATGGTTTGAAAAAAGTAATGTAAACAACATGTTTCCATTATCATGTCTTACAGTCTTGAGTAAAAATCCATTAAAAACCTATTACTTAAGAAAGCATATTGTAGAAACTTTTATTAAACAAAATAAAATTATCTTGCAGACATTATATTTCTTAAACATTTTTTAATAGCTCCCGGATCATATGAAGTTGAAAAAGCTGAGAAAAAAGTCCACGGTTCATCCCCAGCCTATTCACTTGGAGTGAAATATAAAGAACGAAAATCTGAAGACCTACCAGGTAGAATTTCTTTTGTTACAAATAAAAAAATATGGGGGTTCTTAAAAACAAGTTATTCACTAATTCTTTTTTATCCTTCATATTTATTTCTTCGTTTTTTAATCTTTTTCCATTTTATCAGCTCCTGGATCGTATAATGTGGAAAAAGCAGACAAAAAAATTCATGGATCTTCACCCGCTTACTCGCTCGGGTCTAAGCACAAAGAAAGAAAGCCAGAAGATATGCCAGGTAAGGACATAATTTTAAATTTAGATTAACCGTATAGAAATAGTGTTTAAAATTTAGGGTGAAATGAATTTTATATGATCTTTTCAAGGTATTTGTCGTCTCTTTTTTTTTTAACTTATGAATTCGGTTTGTCTGTCCGTCTGCCCATCCGTCTGTCTCTCCACGCTCTAACTTGCGTAAAAATACTCGGATTTTCATGTATTTGCTATGCGTTAATGATGTTTACAATGGCATGTTTGGTATTGAATTTAAAGTGCATAACATTAATAGTTCATTTACAGGGGCGCTCAAAAGAATACCGTTACATTATGGTTAATGGAGAATAATCGTTTTCAGTGCTTTTTAATAACATTACACTGTTTCAAATGCATTGAAATTGATATAAATCACTGAATTTCACTATAAGGTTATTACTATAGAGTAGTGCATTCATAGAATTTATCGTTCATTTACAGGGACACACAAAAGTAATCGGCTACAGTACTGTCTTTGAGCAATAATTGCTGGAAGTGCGTTTTAAATTTCACTATGCGCTTTTAAATTTAACTCATTTTTTACATGTTATTCATTTTATATAAATTCTTTACCTCGTATACAGGGCTGCACAAAAGAATTCGCTTACAATTCTCCTTATTGGCGGAAATTTCTGAATGTGAATTTTCAACTGTGGTATGTATTTCCTAACTGAACGAAATTTTTGCATGCATGTAGTTTATAGGTACAAATCTATATATCATATACAGAGCTGCTCAAAGAATTCGGATAATTTTCCGACTGTAGACGTTAATTGCTGAAATTCGGTTTTAAATGTGTTATGCATTTCCAAATGGTTCAGTTAGACACCAAATTTCAATTTGTTAAACGGTGAAGTTTTGTTAAATTATTCTGAATGTGTTGGAAAGTGTTTCATAATCTATGCTTGGCTCATAATTTTTCTTTCTTGTTTTAAGATACAGATTTTACTGAATAACGGTAAATTGCTTGCATGTGTATCTATAAAATTTAAACTAGCGTAGAAGAATATCAGTTTAAAAATTAAAATACAACCAATTAAAGTAGTATTTATTTTACAAAATTTAAAATTATTGGAACTGTGGTTACATTTAATAAATTAAATTTTTTATCTTCATTAATTGTACACTAATAAATAAATTTATTTTTCATAAAATTTCCTTAAACTGTTTTTTATAAAAATTTTAAAGAAAATGCTATCTTTAGAAGAAAGTTTAAAATAAAAATTAAAGTAACAAAAGTTACAGAGAAAATTGAACTTGCATGAAAACCTGGAGTTATCGCTTTAGATTCAACACGTGATGAGCAAAGTCAAAATGATAACATACTTCTTTTCTAGAAAGTGTTTTCTCCAATATAGATTTCCAGGGAAGACATTTCTTTTTATTTATTATAGTAAGCGCAAATGTGGAAACGGAAGTATCATTTTTCTAGGGCAATAAAAATCAGTTAATGAATTGCGTTTAGTTTAAAGTATTCTAAGAATTTGAACAGATTTATTAAATTGTTAAAACTGGTAATTCAATTAAAACATATACAAATTGTGCTTTCATAATGTTTATAATGTGAGTCTATTTAAAATTGAGTCTACAGTAATTTGGACAGTTTGATTTACAAGCTAAAAAAATGGGAAATGGTTCTAATTTAAAAAGATTAATTGGATATATGTTTTTTAACTAAATAATTCTTATTTTTCTAAGAGATTCCAGGAAAAAATTATTTTTCCCTTTATATACAATGTAAAAAATAAAGCAAAATTATGAACATGAAAAGCTCAAGTAAAGTTGGTTTCACGAAACTTGTTTTTATTCAATCCTAGAGCCTTTATATGGGCATTTTATCAATGTTACAATGGTAGTTTGTATTTAACTCTATCGAGTTCAACAGGGCAACTTGTCTCGCGTATTGTTATGTGCACGATATAATATTGTTTTACTTTTTAAATTTAACACGATTTCTTTTCCATTTACTTTTACTTATGACCTACACAGTAGAAAAGGGGTGTGTTAAAGATTTTAAATTCGGAATATACTATTTATTCGGATTAAGAAAAGAAACTACTTATTCTACTTATTCTGAAGTTTAGGATAGTGTATAATTCCACGTAAATATTAACAATGACTTATTAAATAGTGTTATTTTTTAAAGTATATTTTCTATAACATCCTTCTAAAAATTTGCATTTATGCATGCATTTTCAATTTAGATATGGGCTCGAAAGCGCATTGTATCAATAACGTCCTATAGATAATGCCTCAGAACTGGCATCATTGGATTGGATGACGTAGTTGTGGATAGGCCGACTTTTCAATACGTACTTACATTTGCGCTGTTATACAAAATTAGCTTTGTAAATTCACTGTGAGAAATTTTACTTATGTTTGTGAGTTTAAAATGGTGCATTTGTTATACCCATTTGCAAGGTTAATTATAAAACAGTTCAAAAAGTAGTCAGTTTTGGCTTCCGAAAAGATGAATAGTTGAATAAGAAATCGATTGCTGCTATTCACCGAAAATCCCGACTAAATAATCTCGGTTTGTTTTTACTGCTGATTTAAGAGTTTTACATCTAATTTTTTTTATTAAGAAAACAAAAGTAAAAGAATGATAATAACTTAAAATATTTGAGCATTTGTGATTAATTGTAATTTTCTTTGAACTGTATGGGAAGAAATACTACGGCAACTTTAAAATACTGTAACAATTCTTCATGATATTCAGACGCAAAGATTAAAATTGAATTATTAAACCTGAATTTTAATGTGGTAGTACAAAATGTTAAATGAGGACTTTTGGAAGAAAATACATTTCAATTAGAAAATTTTATTTTTTTTTGCTTCAAATACTCAAATATGCATTTTTTTAAAGTCATAAAATGCATATAATTTGGATCCTTGGGTTACTTTCAGAGTTCTGTTTGTTTTAAATCAGCTTAACAGACAGTTTATTTTAGTTTGAACTAATAAACAATTTGCTTCTTAAAATGTTAAAATAGCAAATAACTTTTTAAAACGTTAGATCATTAGTAAACAAATACGAATGTTGCAGAAGTAATTGTATGTAATCGGCACATCACTGATGCTGATTGGCCTATCTGCCGTGATGTCAAAACTCAGCTATTAGGCATTAGCTATAACAGGCTGTTGATTGCATTAGTGGTAAAGATAGCATCCAGATAGAATAGAAAAAATTTCAGGCTACTGCGTATTTCTCAATTTAGATATTTTTGAACTTTTTACCATATAAAATTCTTAATAGTATTTTTTAAACAAAGAATCATAAATTTATTTTTATTTTATGATCAATTCAGCTCCAGGTTCTTATGATGTTGAAAAAGCAGATAGGAATGTACACGGATCTTCACCAGCTTATTCTATTAAAGGCAAGCCCAAACAACGAGAACCTGAACAAATGCCAGGTAATATTTTAAATTTAACTACATTACATAAAATAAATATGTATGTAAAAAACGCTCGACCAATCTCTTTTTCCTTTGATGGTATCCTGTAAAATTAGGTTGTGGGTTAGGTCTTTTATAGTTTGTCTTGCTAAATAATGTGGACTGAGATAACAGTTCATACTGGATCTGACTTTTATTCGTTATGTTTATTACACAATTTCCTGTTTCAAATCAGACCCCATCGGCAAGATAGTCTCTTGAGGGATGTTTATGTTGTCATCATATGCCCCGAAGGACCATTCGCGCTTCCATGAACTTTTTAGCCCATCATGGTGGGTAAAAACCAAAAATACGTCAAATTTCATTCTGTTCCAGTATATAAGGGAGTAATTTAGATTATTCCCAGCAGGGGGCTTGGTGTCAAAAGGGGTTTTTTCTTTAATTCTGGTTAGTTAGATCTATTTTTACTGATGGGTTTTCTGTGGTGACACAAGTGCTGCATCATCGTGATTGCAACACTTATTCACTTATTGTAATTTCTACCTTTGACATTAATGGTTATTTAGGATTTAATAAATGTCAGCTAGTGAAACTTTAATTAGGATTTATGCCATATCAATTACTTATTTTGACATTAATGTGAATGTATCTTCTAACCTAATGATTTAGTTTGATTTATATGCTCTAAATCTAATAACTGCCAAACTTGGAAAAGTTAGCTGCTATTTATGGGTTTTAAGAATCATATAATGTTTATTCTAACTGAGATTTATTATGATTTATGATTTTAATTATTCATTTACTTTTTTAAACACCAATCAATGTCAAAGATGTTTATGATGGTAAATTAGCTTTGCACGTTAGATAAGTTAGGAAAAGAAGTTAGAAATTTTGAATTTTATTTTAAAAAAAGGTTTATATTTTATCTTGTCATGTATTTCTAATTTTCCTTTTCGCAAGGGATGTTCTGAAAGTTATTTAACGGCTTACTTCTTAATTTTTTTGATTTTTAAAATACTTCTTGAAAACTTGCATGATCTCACTGAGGTCAAAATGTAATATTTTATGCAACCTTTTAACGAAAATTTTATATAAAATTAAAATCTTTTTGCCCTTTTAAAGAATGCCATTATTTAAAAACTGTGAAAAAAGAAGCCAATAAAAGCGTAGCTATTAAAATAATAAATCTTTGTAAAAAAAAATCACCATAAAATAAAAACAGTAAATAGGATGCGTTTCGAGCTAAAAATATTAACAGCTCGTCATCAGCTACAGTAAACACGTTTCCGTAAGGGGACGAGGTCAAAAATGAACTGAAAGGAAGACAGTAGAGCTTGCAAAAGAATGCGACAGATGGAGCTAGCTGAAAGGAGCACATGCAGAAGACGAAAGTGTTGCCAAAATGATAGAAGAGAAATTGATAGGGAAAAATGGAAATAAAAGAAATAAACAAAATTAAAATAAAATAAAAGAAGTAAATAAAAAAATAATAAATATAAATAATAATAATAAAGAAAGAAATATAAAAGAATAAAACATGAATTTTTTTTTTTTTAACAAAATAAAAATAAAAGAAACGAGAGAAGACGGAAAAGAATTACAAAAGTAATTTCCACGCTGGATAGAGGAAAGGAGATGATGAGAGATCATTGACAAGATTATCAGAATTTTTAGAAATAAAATATGCTTCATGAAAATCCAAGTGAGAGGGAGACAGGGGAAGAAATAATTTTGGCCATGGAGAAATTGAAACAATGACTGGAAGACCAACAGTGGGAAGCAATCGAAGATTTAGAGATTTCATGATTTGCAATATACTTCTGAACCAAAGATCTTTTGGTTTTTTTTCTTCTTTTCTTCTTTTATATTTCTTTATTTATTATTATTATTATTATTTATATTTATTTTTTTAATTTACTTCTTTTATTTTATTTTAATTTTGTTTATTTCTTTTATTTCCATTTTTCCCTATCAATTTCTCTTCGATCATTTTGACAACACTTTCGTTTTCTGCATGGGCTCCTTTCAGCTAGCGCCATCTGTCCCATTCTTTGCAAGCTCTACTGCCTACCTTTCAGTTCATTTTTGACCTTGTCCCCTTACGGACACGTGTTTACTGTAGCTGATGACGAGCTGTTAATATTTTTAGCTCGAAACACGTCCTATGTATTGTTTTTATTTTATGGTGATTTTTTACAAAGATTTATTATTTTAATTGTTTCATATCGCCAGTTTTCGGTGCTGTTTCGCTGTATTTAACTAAAAGCGTAGCCAATCAGTAAAAAAATAAAAGATTCAAAGAAGTTCCTTGATCAATGTAAAGTGTTTGATACTTTGTAATTTGTTTTGGCGTCTTCTTTTGAACTTAAAAATTACTTGTGGCCTGCAAAAATCAGAAAAAAATGTTTATATTGGCTTTATTATTTCTTTTCCCATTTTAATGCATAACACTTGCAATAATGCCGTTTGTTAGGTGCGTTTATAATTATATAAATGCGTAGCCCCTATAGACGTCGGCCTGTCCGTCCGTCTGACCGCATATAACAGTCCAAAAACTACCCAACCGAATGGTTTGAAATTTAATACATATAATCGTTGCAAAATTTTGTCGAAAAAATCAAAACTTAAAAACATATTAATAAAAGTTCCTTCATTCTATTAAATTCTATCATGCGTAATTAATTCAATGATATTCCATGATAGGTAATGATTCTAGGTTGCCAAGGTGATTACGTCCTATTTAACATACAGTCATATTATTTCTTATAACTGAATTTAGTATATACAACCGTAATAAATTTTGTATTCGTGCATTTTTGCATAAGAGTGCAACCGCTGTTGCGCCAAGATCTGAATATTTATAAAACTAGTTATAGTACGATCATTTGGCACGTTTGACGTACAATTTCCGACCTGTTTTATTTCGATGTTTTGTTTCATATTCCCATTAAACATATTTCCACATTGATTTCTTTGGTTTTATTTTAAAATTAAATTATATGTTAAACATTTGATACCTCATTGATCGCTGTACGTTTTGTTTGTACACAGAAAAAAGGATGTTGGCACCAGAAATAATGTATATCAACGAACAAGTGCGAGGCTTCGCACTGCAGTCTTTGAGATTATTTGTTGATACGTTTTTTTCATTAATTTTGAATTAACCCTTAAATGCCTGGTGTTGCTTTTCGGCAACATACCCAATTTAGGCTCTAAAATACTATTAGAATAATATTGAAGCTATAATGCCTAATCTTGCCAATAAAATACATTCTGAAAATATTATTAAATCGATTTTTAACATTTAGATGGCAACACCTGTGCTGTTTAAGAATAAAGATAAATTTGTTTTTTCAAATGTTGCTACTTATTCTTTTTGTTTTGTTTGGAAGCTTGCGAAATACCCTATTTTGACCTGCAGTGAGCAAGTAAAATTTATTTCTTATTATAGTTCCTAAAATTCTTGTGTGTTTAATATTATAGAATTTTATATAGGGAAATTATTTTTTCAATTAAACACCAGTATTGCCGATTAGTAACAAACTGTTTTTTAGCCGTAAACTATACTTAAAACAAAATATGATTTTTAAAAGTATTTTTCCCATGATTTATTTTAAAAATGAAAGCCGAAAAACATTATTACAAAGATTTTTGAAAAGTCAGGCATTTAAGGGTTAACTGCAATTTTTAATCGAACATCGTGTTTTAACGAAATGTGAATGTATTATACCAAAAGACCGTTCAAAAACCTTTCGAATGATACCTCACTCATCAGTGTTACGTTTTGTATGTGCATAGAAATGGGATGTTTTTTCTAAGATGCGGTAAAAGCATATTAAAAAGACTTTCTATAAGAAATATATTAATTATTCCACATTTAAATAATGAAATTTTGAATCTAACACAAACTACAAGCTTAAATGGGATAAAACAGTAGTGTGTGCTTTTTCGGTTATAATCTACTTATATAGAAAATTTAAAAGTAAATTATTCACCCATTTTGATAACTTTCGTTGATTAAGGAATTTTTTAAGTCATTTGACCAAATCGATGCTACTGGCAGTGCATAATCATATTAATTGTTTTTTTTATAGTTTTATTTATTACATATTTTAATTAACTGAAATGTTTAATAAAACAACATGTTTCTACGAAATGCGAGTGTACTTTGTAAGAAACCTCTTCAAAAACTTTTAGAATGATACCTCATTCATCGTTGTGCGTTTTGTACGTGCATAGAAAAAAGGATGTTGACTACAGAAGTATATGAATGTAGTATCGCATATACAGAAGTATATAAGGTGTGTCCCTCCGAAATAAAGCCACCATGATTATGTGCTGTAACTGGGCACAAAACAAACCAATAAAAATGAAACAAATATTTTAAGAAAGTCTATTTACAAATACATATTTACAAGGAGTAGCTCACTCCCTGCCCCACTAAGGCAGGAAAAAAAAAGAATATGTAAAGAAAAGAGGGGGGAAACGTGTCCCGCCGAAATAAAGCCACTACAGTTAATAGCCAATATATCCGAGATGTCCATATATGACTTGGTATATACGATGCGGCTTACCATTTACCAATTCCTGGAGCACAGTAGTATCAATATTATCCCAGGTTTCAATGATGGCGGCCTTTAATTCTGCCACAGACTGAAACTGTCTGCCATTGGCATATACGCGCCCTACTGAGGATATCCCACACATTTTCTTGGGGATTGAGATAAAGGGGAAAGCGCAAGACGTTCCATGACATGCACCCCATTATTCAAAAACAATTTCCAGGCAGATTTTGCGACGTGAATGGCGACATTGTTCTGCTGGAAACCCAACTTAGGGCACCAATTCTCTGTGCAAATGGCAGTAGATGAATTTCTAGCATTTCCTGGTATTTGGTAGCCTTCATGCGGTGTGAAGGAAGAGCCAGGTTAAGTTTACCGCCATAGCCACATCCTCCCTACACCATTAATGAGCCTCCATCTTGCTGTCTTTCGGAGAAAATTTTCTGTTCTTTCCTCATGTTATTCCAATATAAAGCATGGCCGTCTAAGCCATCCAAATTAATTTTTTTTCTCATCTGAGACTATAACACGATGCCACTGGTCCTTCCAGGTTTGATTATATTGGGCTCAATCGATTCTCCTTAACGTATGGATAGCTTTCAACATGGGCTGCTGTTTCCTTTTCTTTTATTGTAAATTGCTTTTACGTTTTTCAATTCGTGGCAGGGCTGATCTTCTCACTGGGATGTTATCCTCATTGGCCAACAATTTTAGGGAAATATCACTTCCTGAAAGACGACGCAAAACATCTCTTTCCTGCTTGGAAGTCATTTTTCTGCATGTGCACCTCATTTTTTTTTTGAACCCGTACGCATTGCCCTGTTTAAAAAAATTATCTATTACGGTTTTAGATCGTTTTATTTACTTACATATTAGTCTATGTGAAAGACCTAGTTCCTTAAAAGCTGTTATCTGAACTTTCTCGAACTTTGATAGCTCGGTTTTCTTTACCGATGCAATGCTGAAGGAGAAATAGAAAATACAACCTTCTAAAGTCTACACAAAGTTCGAGAGGCAGAAGAGCAAGTATTTCACAACATCCTGATAATATCCATCCCCATAAACATGTTGAACTGCAGCAGCTGGAATGTCGATAGTTGCCAATAAATACTAATATTGGCAGTGGCTTTATTTCGGCGGGACACTGTTTCCCCTCTTTTTTTACGTATTCATCTTTTTCTCCTGCCCAGGTGGGGCAGGGAGTGAGTTACTACTTGTAAATATGTATTTGTATATGGACTTTCTTAATATATTTGTTTCGTTCTTATTTGTTTGTTTCGTGCCCAGTTACATCACAAAATTACGGTGGCTTTATTTCGTTGGGATACAACTTATGATACTAAGTTTAATATATAGTAGAAAATTTTCGTGTGAAAGAAAAAATGAAAGGTAATTACGTCAGTTTAACGGCATAATAATTACATTGTTACGTTTTGTAATTTCGAATTCACATTTCGTTTTAGTATTTAAAAAAAAAAAAAAAAAAAGATGCGCCTTTTATAAATAAATGTGGCGTAATTTTGCATTTAAAATCATACATTAATAACTTAAATTTTATTAATCATTTTTTCTTTATGCCCACTTTCTTTCTAAGATGTGGAAACAGTATATTAAAAAAAATTTATATGAAAGATATGAATTACTGTGCATTTAACTAACAAAAATTTAAAATTTGATACAAATCTACAAGATTGAATGGTATAAGCACCCGTGCCTCTTTTTTTTTTTTTTTTTTTTAATTAATTTATTTTTTTTTTGCTTATTAGTAAATTTTTATAGAAAGTTTAAAAATAATTAATTTTGATGACTTCTGTTGATTGCGGAATCTATGACGTTATTTGAGCAAATTGATTCTATTGGTTGTGTCTGTAGACTTTTATTTTTCTATCTTGTCGTTTTAATTTACTGAAATGGTCATGTTATAACAAAATATAAGTGTACTATCTCAGAAATCTTTCGAATAATGCCTCTTTTATCGTTTTGTATTTTCTATGGGTGTATAGAAAAAATAATGTCGAAAACAGAAATAATATATACAAATATATATAATTTAAAATTATTTGCGATCGTATTTTATGGCATAATAGAATGTTTTCAAATTGTTTTATAATGTTCCAACGTCGTTATAAAAACCATTTTTCAAAGTCTCGAGTTTTCTGCAAAGTTTTCGAGTTTTAATTAATACTCACCCTCAAAAATTTCAAAAATAGTGCAAAATACGGCATTACAGACTCCTTGTACCAAACAGTTTGCTGAAATCACAACATAGGTTGCAGAGACTGGTTATCAATTAATAACTGTACTTTGTGTACTGCTACATGATAGATATTTTAAAAGAATAATTTAATTTTAAAAGTTCAATGCGATATACAAAATTCCATGCAATATATACAAAAAAAGTTACAATAAGAAAAAATGTAATAATTCAAACAATTAAAAAACATATATTTTTGTCTCTTAGCTCCCGGATCATACGAGGTCGAAAAAGCCGAAAAAAGTATTCATCAGTCTAAAGGAACGATTACATTTGGTGTTAAATATAAAGAACAGAAGGTAGAAGATATTCCAGGTAATTTTTTTTTTTTTTTTTTTTTTTTTTTTTTTTTTTTTTTGCATTATTTTCTCGATCCTCAGATTTCAAACTCAGATTAAAGAAAAATCTTTTTTTTAACCATGGAAGCAAATCAATGATTATTATACTAGGGCACATTCATTAGACTCATTTCCAATGAAATTTCAATATTAGTTAATTGGATTTACATTGAAAATATTTGCAATAAAATGCCAACATTTCTATAATATTTTAGTTACATTGGAAATGAAAATGGCAAAATATTCCTCACCAATATTGGCAAAATATGCATTCTATTATTGGAAAAAATTCGTGTTAAGATATAAAAAAGATATTGCCAATATTAACCGATATATAGCCAATAGAAACAGTATTGAGTATTGTTTTGCTACCAGATAGGGAAAAATTATTCAAGCACGTAAAAGTTTCCAATAGCAGCTCTCCCAGGAATATTATTTTTATGCCCATGCATGGTGAATAATTTTCACTGAGACAGATTTATTTAAAATATTTGTTTTTTATTCTGCAGCAGTTCGTGCTACGGTTATCATCGATAGAGTGTTTGCTATTATTGCAGATGACGGTCAAAGCATTGCTACCGGTTATATACATAGAGTAAAGAGAAAGAATAGAGATGAAGTGTAGTGGCTGGAGGTGACGCCAAATATGTAATCCTAAAATCTGCTACGTTCGGCCCAAGCACAATGACGTGATTTAGCAAAAAAAGAAGAAAACTTCTAGTAATACAGCTTTTAATTCATAATACAATGAAATGCTACTTTAGAATACTTAAATATAAGCAGATCATTTTCATTTAGAGAAAAAAAATGCACTTGAGATGTCAGAATTCGGTCCCTGTTCCACGTGCTTGTTTTGTTTGGGCCGAATGAGGGCATTTATATATGAGTGATAACGCGCATCATATTACAAACCGATTTTACGGCATACTACATCTCCATCTATCTCTTTCCTCCATGGGTTATATATGTAACAAAAAGCATCTGGTATCAATCAATGTTATCAATCATCTTTGTGCGTTCAGCGTGTGCATGGAAAAAGAGATATTGATAACGTAAATAATATACATCATAAAAAAATATTTGAGATGGTTTTTTATGGTAATAGAATATTTTCACAGTGTTTTAGAATGTACCAACTTTATTTTCAAGAGTCATTTTACAAATTTGTTGTGTCGTAGACGAGTTTTGTTAAATAAGCTCTCAAAAACGGTCCAACGTAGCACCGATAGTGTTTTATTTCAAATGGAAACAAAACGTTATTTTATTGAATACTCTATACAAAATACTACTCAAACTTGCATCGTCACTTGTGATTGTTTACAGAGGGATTTTGAATACAGATTTAAACAACTTTATGCACAAAATATTTGCCTTTTTTGTAACTTTATTTGCTCATCAGAGGGCAAAATATATCGTTTAAATGAAAAATAACAAGGAAGAAATATCATGCACTTATAGATTATGACTCACTTTTAAACACTGTCAGAATGTTTTATAAAACTTAATTTTTTTTTGTTTTTATACGGTGAAAGAAAAAATATAAACGAGCAATTTGGAAAACACAAAAACCAGTTGAAAATAATTTTTAAGCAATTATTGCTCTTATATAGCGATTTATTCCTGCGAAATGCAGGAATAAATATAATAAAAGCTCACAGGATGAGCTTAATCCTGTTTTTTGTTCACCTAAAAAAATGAAACCGCCGCGGCGAGCGGCCTCTTTTCGTCCGCAGCCCTTTATTCTTCTACTCCATTCGGACTCTTTTGCGGAAGCAAGGTTCATAGGTCCCCAGCCACGTCCCGAGTAAAAGACACTCTAGCGAAAGCCCGGTTAAAAATTCAAAAATTGAAACCGGAAAAATTTAAAAGGGAAATTACACAAATTAAAGACGCCGAAAAGCGAGAAGGGACGGCTCGGGGCGATGAAGCTACCGAACGACTCCTGCTGCTTCCAGCTTATTATTGCGATATCCTCAGTATGCGTGAGGACTCTTTTGTGGAACCTTGTATATGGTCTGTAAAATTTTAAGCACACCACATGATATAATAAAATACCATTTAGCTGCAAAGCGCATGATATCTGAAAACTCTTTTCCGGCAATTTTCATTTGCAGACGGCAACATATCCATATACCTTTGTAGAGTCCTGCATATGAGTTTATTTATAGTAAGCATTTTATAGCACTGTTCGTTTTCGAAAGCCGCTCCTAGTACTCTGGGACGATTCTATTATCCACAGGGCTGTTACGCTGAGATGGGCATTTTCCGAAGTTCTACCTCTGCGTTCTCGTCTGCGTGTGTCACTAAGATTGGTGCTTACTTGTTTGTTATCTTTTACTTCCGATCAAAGTTTAAAATTTTATTAATATCTTGTTTTAATTCAAAATAAAACTTCTATATTTAATGTTAAAATGTCTTGTTCAAGTAGGAATAAATCTTTCAGGAGTGGTTGTAAGAAAATTATATATAATGCCATTCAATTTTGTGATCACAAAGCAGAAAAATAATTAATTGTTCCGATAGCTCATTCCACAAAACGAGCCAGTCAAATTTCCGGCGTTTCTTGTAGTACTATTAAAAAGATTCGCCGAGAAGCAGGAGATGAGCTTAATCCTGTTTTTTGTTCACCTAAAAAAAAAAGAGTTAAAAATAATGTCTTTGAAAAAAGCTATAGATAAATTTCAGTAGATGAGGAGGATAACATTTAAAGGTATATTTTAACAAGTAAGCTTTTTTAATATAATTTGAAAAAAAATTGTTTCGCGAAAAGCAAAAATGTTGTATAACTTTTAAAAAATTTTAAACGTTTTCGTTTTTTATAAATATTAACTACAAAAACGTTTTTACATAAATCGATATTATTTCCCCAAAAGCTCATTCTTAAAAAATGCAGCTAAACGAACTCCACTCACCCCTATTTGATAAAATCAGAGCAGACCTGACACATGCGCAATAGCGGGGAGGATTTTGCTATCCGAAAACAAGCAGTATATTAAAATTCAGTTAAAACTGAAAAACTCTGTCAAGAAAGTTGGAAATTTCCGCCCATAAGCAGCAATATATTCATTTTTTTGTGCAGCCTTCTATAAGATCTATAGATTTTTTCACACCACATATTATACTCAACATTTTGTACACAAAAATTAGATATTTCAGTACATAATTAATGGAATTTCCACTTTTTTACAACTCTTTAATAGCTTTGAAGTAAAAGAAGACATTAATTCATGTAATATTTGTGTCTCTTTCAATTCAAATTAGCAGTGTAAAAATACCAGTATTCAAACTATTTTGTGCAAAATCCAAAATTTTACATGTTCTTTGTTTATCATAAAAGTAATTTCTTTAATTTCTAATTGCCTGAATCGTTTGAAACAGCACCTGGATCCTACGACGTGGAAAGAGCTGAGAAAAAAATTCATAGTTCATCTCCAGCCTATTCATTAGGCGTGAAATACAAAGAAGCTAAGCGTGATTCCTCCCCAGGTAATCTTTTTCTTGACTAATTGTAAACTCCAGATCATTTTGTATCTCGTTCTTAACAAATTAAGAAGATTTTTTCTCTTTCTTTTACCATTTTAGCTCCTGGTTCTTATGATGTCGAGAAAGCTGAGAAAAAAATTCATGGTTCAACACCTGCATATTCGTTAGGTGTAAAGTACAAGGAATCTAAACGTGAAGTTTCACCAGGTAAGCTTTTTCTAATATGCAGTTAAGACTGTTTTCCAATTTTTAACTCACTAATTTCATTCACAATCATGAAACATTTTTTTATTCTAGAAGTTTAAAAATTTCAAATATATCATTCCAATTTTAAGGAATGAAAACATTTTCCGATAAAAGTGAAAAAAAAAAAAAGAAAATTACGAAGAACGCCGTGTTCGGAACGAAAACACGTTCACACACACGAATATCTGTCACATTTACAGGAAACAAATTCTAGTGTTTAGAACCTCAGTCAGAATATTAGATAATGTTATGCATATACAAAAGAAAATGGTTTTTATAATGGCGTTGTAGCTATGTAATTTTCTTATAAAACGGTATTATCGAAAGCGAGAAATGCTAGACCAAGTTGTTTTCGACCCTCAAAAAGCCTGGTCCATCGGCATCGAAATTTCAGAAGCCTCAAAACGACCTAGATCATTTCAAAAAGACCCTTATCAGATTATAATATAATGTTTAATTTAAAGCTTGATGTTTTTATTAACAATAAAATTATTTATAATATTTAATAATCGTCTAAATTACATGCAAATGTTTGGAAGCTATGAATACTCAGCTTTAAATTTATACAATACTGTTCATCAGGCAAGTAAATAAAAGTGTGTGGCCCTGCAATTCAGGATGCGCCTTGGGTCTCAAATTGCCTTTGTCAGGCTCTGAAGAAACGAAATACAGGCTGAGTACAAATGATGAACCCGATTTTAAAAAATCACATTTTCGAAACTACTGCACATATTACAATAAGAGATACGTGAATTTAAAGAGAAATATACCAAGTTTTTTTCAGTTACAAATATTCGATGTGTGACCCTCTTGTTACACGGCATACTGTAAAATCATTGTACACAATCTGTAATCCAGTTCGTTCCAAACATTTAGTAGCATCACTCTGTGAATGGTTCTGAATGCTGCACAAATGTGTTCATTAAGTTCTGGCAGAGTTCTCGGCATTGGTGCTACATAAACAATGTCTTTGACACTGCCAGAACTTAAAGGATGCATTTGTGAAGCATTGAGAACCATTGACAGAATGATGCTACAAAATGCTTGGAACGAGCTGGATTACAGATTGGACGTATGCCGTGTAACAAGAGGGTCACACATCGAACATTTGTAACTGAAAAAAAATGTTTTTTTTTTTCCTTTAAATTCATGCATCACTTATTGTAATATGTGCAGTAGTTTCGAAAATATGATTTTTTAAAATCGGCTCCATCATTTGTACTCACTCTGTACTTGGAAACAAATTTAAAGCATTGAGTTTATTAACCATTTGGAAAAATGGTTAATGTCCTCGTCAGGGTAGGAAATCAAAAGCATATCTGATGGTTTTTATTGGTTTAATACGCGATTTATTCGTTTTCTGATTGGTCTATACAGTAATATGTATTTCCCTTTACTTTCAACAGAGATGGACAACAGAGGGTTGCCACTATGACAAAAAAGTAATAAAAAAAATAATAATAACTCAGAAACAAATTGAGATACAGCTTTCAAACAAATTGCATTTAAAAGTATATTTTTTTCCTATACGACGATATAAAAAGTGATATTGTGGGATGTTTAGAAGTTTAAGAAATAAATTTCATTTAAAATTGGCCGTCAAATTTCTTGGAAATCTGACGATGGAAAAGAATTTTCCCGAACAGACAATGAAATGCTTAATTATACTTAAGTTTCAGGTGGATAATATGTACGAGTCGCAGGCAATTTCTGTCGCTTGCAACTTTTACGTGTAATAACACTATTAATGTTTAATTCATGGCGTACGTAATGTAGGACCAACTCCGTGCTATTTTTTACGTCTTAAATTTTAGTCTTTGAAAAAAAAAATCATTTTCCAAATGGCCGTTGTAATTTGTTAAATTGCATTTTTTTTATTATTATTATTTTAACTATGATAAATTAATTTCCTTTTTATCATTCAGCTCCTGGTTCTTACGATGTCGAAAAGGCCGATAAGAAAGTACACGGATCTTCACCAGCTTATTCCATCAAAGGAAAACCCAAAGAGAAAGTACCCGAGCAATCGCCAGGTACAGCTTTAAATTTAATTAATGAATAAAAAATATTTTCTGAAAAATTCATTTTTAATTATGTTTTATTTGAAGAATTTTCGAAATTTCTTGCACATTTGTTGATTTTGAGATACTACTGTCATTTTGTCTTCCATCGATGGATAGACAGATTTTTCAAAAGTGATTTTTTACAATAAATGAAAATTAAAATTCTAGTGCTATATTCACTTTAAGTTAAATAATTAAAATATACATAAAGCACAAATAATTGTACAAAAATTACTTTTAGGTGCATAAATATAATATAAAGATATTTAAAATACAAATTTAAAATATCTCAAAATACATCAGCATAAGCGCAAAGAAAATAATAACAACATTTAAATCCTACTGAAGACGGCCTTATAATGGTTAAAAACGTTCTAGGTTTTTCTGATGTATTTTGAGATATTTTAAATTTGTATTTTAAATATCTTTATATTATATTTATGCACCTGAAAGTAATTTTTGTACAATTATTTGTGCTTTATGTATATTTTAATTAGTGTTTTTTCACGTGAAGAAAAAAAAACATTAGCGAACTGCCTTTAAAAATTAAAGCAATTTTAAATGTTAATTAATTTTCTTCTTATAATTGTTTCAGCTCCTGGCTCTTACGATGTCGAAAAAGCAGATAAGAAAGTGCACGGATCTTCTCCGGCTTATTCTATAAAAGGCAAACCCAAAGAACGAGAACCCGAACAATTGCCAGGTAATAATTTTTACATTTCATTTTGTTACGGAAATAATGTTTAGATAATAAAATTCTTTTAAATTGCGCCCTTTCACGAAAATTGCCAAAAAATTCTTAGACGGTTTGTTAGTTTTTGAACAAGATTACGCACACAGGTTAGAAAGATATTTTAGAAGCAACAGTGTCCAAACTAAATTGATAAAGAACTTATCAAATTACCATAAAGTAATAATTATGGAATCAATAGAACTTCTACGTTGCGTCGTGCGAATTGCACTTGTAACGATTCGTTATCCTACATTATTCCGGAAATTTGGTATAGCATGCTTGGAATAACCTGAACACTCTTCTGTAGAACTTTGGAACAGTCTGACTTATCTACCTTACCCGCCCCCCCTTTTCATTTTTAAAGTTTTGGATCACCCCAACTGCACAAAGGACTCAGCCTCTGACTTATGACTTTTGTTTTTAACCCTGGTGAAGAGCATGATATGCTGGAAAGTACTAGGTTTTTAAATGTGTCATATTGTAAATAAAAAACATCTTTAAGTAATTTTTATATGGTTTGTGCCACAAATTTTAAATTTGAGAACAGTTTTAAAAAATAAAGCAATTTGAAAAATAAATTAATTTTCTTCAAATTAAGCTACAATAAGTTCATTTTCTTTTCATCATTAATTCAGCTCCTGGTTCTTATGATGTCGAAAAAGCAGATAAAAAAGTACATGGATCTTTGCCAGCTTATTCTATCAAATGCAAACCCAAAGAACGAGTACCCGAGCAATTAATGTTTTAAATTTTACGTTAGAAAATGGTTATAATAAACTGTTGGGAGCTTGAAAATTATTCGTTATTCTAAAAATTTGTTACAACCAGGCCCATCACGAAGATATTTTATTGTTGGGAGAGAGGAAATCAAATTGCCAAGTCAAATTTCAGTATTTGCCAACTAGTTTTATAATTTTGCTAAGTTACCACAATTAGAAAATGTAATATAGTTCTTATTTGTAAAAGTTTAATAATATTCCCAATTAGATGTGTAATTTTTCCCAAGTACATCAGAAATAGGAAGTGTATTATAGTTTTTATTAAAGTTTTAAACAAATTCACCAACTAAGTTTGTAAATTTGCCAAATGTAACAGCATTCGCGAACGTTTTTTTTTTTTTTTTTTTTTTTGGGGGGGGGGGGAGGCCTCCGCCTGTCCCTCCTTAACGAGCCCCCTGATTACAATCTATTTCCTTACAATGTTATATAACCTAAATTAAGAATTTAAGCATTAATTATTTAATGTGTGCCAGACGTTCTTACAGCGTTTATAATAATATACAATAATAAAAACAATATTTTAATTTCTATAGAAGTTTGATATTTCTTTCATTATAGTTTATTTCATATTGTTTATTATCAAACATACTAATTTTTCATAACCATTGCATGTATTATTGACATCCCGCTAACAGAGATATATCCGATTTAATTTTAATAATCAATCATCAATCAGCATGTGCGCACTAATATTTGAAGAATAAAACAAGTATAAAAATTGAATACCCTTTTTTTACAGTGTTGAAATTTGTGTGCTGTGTTTTTGCTGATATTTGGAGTTATATTTCAACCGGAGCTCCAAACTTTGGTGCGAAATTTCACTGCAGCTACTGCAGCACCAAAAGTTGGTTTAATCAAGATTAAAAACAAATACAGCAGCTTTTAATCGCAGAATCATTTGAAATTTTCTTTTATGTGGTAATTTCTTCGTTGTTCCTTAATTCAACTGAATTTTAGCTTTTTTATTAGATCGACTATTTTGATAAAAGTATTTTCATTGAGATTACCAATCGGAATCAAAGATATCTATAAAATTTGGTAAGTACTCTTGACTATGTAGCAGCCAAAGTCCTAACAACAATGCAAGCGCTTCCACATAACTCTTCCGAGAGATATTTCTCTGTGGCTATGAATTTTGTTTTCTTTCTGCTTCCTCCTGCTGTTGGACTGAGAATCATGTCTTCTTTAAGGATATGAATTCAGTTTGTGAAATACGAATCGCTTACGTATTAAAAATTACATCAACTTTGATATCTCAAATAGTAACAATCAAGTCTGACACCATACTTGAGTATCTCCGATCCCAGCCCGAAAAAGAGTACGGATTACGTACTTTTTCTTAAATGTTCATACAATTATAAAAGAAAATGCGTTAGAGATTTGTGCTGAAAGTTCGAAAAAAAAATTAAAATTTTACAAGTAAAAATACCTAAAACACTCTAGTGACCAGAAAAATTATATAGATATTTATACATCACACAAGCTTAATTTGTCTGTAAAGATAATTTCAGCCCAACTAAACGTAAAAGAACCTGTTACCACTACTGAATTAGAAGAGAAATCGCGTTCTTCGGCTAATACTTCCTTGTTTATTTCTTTTTCCTTATATATGTATGTATATATTTATTTGCTTTACTTTTGTAAAGTTTGCTAGACTTAAATTTATTATTTTATATATAAATACATGGCAATGAAAATTGGCCTTAAAAAAGGGGGGGGGGAGAGAGATAGGTAGTTTTACTTAGCATCTAGCTTTTTTGCTTCGTTCAGCTTTGTCTTGTTTTTCAACAGTTCAAAACAGTGCAAACCTTTAATCTTCTCTTAAACTTACTTATTTTGAAACTTTTTAGTCAGATTTATATTATTTATATTTAATTTTAAATTTATACTCCATCCATTCCTTATACTTTTCAAACTTCTCTTCGTCTTCTATCTCTCGAGATAAAGACACATTTTTTTCTATTTCTTCATCCTTTATTAATTATATTATAGTACATACTTAATTATATTATAGTACTATGGTTAAACAATTTTTCTATGGCTCCTCTAAGATGTGTTATACAGTTTCTCATATAATGGAAGTGGAGTTGCACTGCAACAAAGAGTCCCCTCAAATTCATCACCTGTTGCCTGTATAAAATAATTCTCCAAAAATGTTACTATGAGTTACTAAGATTATCTTTTCTGTAGACCACATAGTAAATTAAGATGGTCTAAAAGTAAAATTTCTCTATATCTCGAATACTAATTATAGAAATGAGTTTTAAAACAACATAGTCAATTTTAGATCGACACTCATTCTTTTTATGTGAAAATTAACTATAAATTTTTAAATGTACGTTTTTGAATCGAAAAGATGAAGGGATTATGTTTGGGTCTATTAATTGTATATCATAGATAAGAAAAAATTTCAATTGTATGATTTTTTGCAATAATATAACTTAAAATTTGTCACGTGCATTTAAGATTTCTATCGTCAAACTTAGATATCTTGTTACTCATGAATATTTCAAAAAAAGTGCATAAATAAAACAACCTTTTTCATTTTGGGCTGTAAAATTCAAAAGGGGTGTTACTATTTAAAAAATCAAATTTGATACAATTTTCAATATATACACAAACCCTATTTAAAAAATTACATTTATATTTAGAAGTACTACACAATTCCTGTTGAATTGCTCCTCTCACTGCTGTGGGATTTTTTTTCTTCTTTGACTTACAGTAGCATTTTGCTTTTATATAGCTCCTGGTTCTTATGAAGTTGAAAAGGCTGAAAAGAAAATTACTGAATCATCCTCAGCTTATTCATTTGGCATCAAGTACAAAGAACAGAAGATAGAAAACATTCCAGGTAATAATGTAGACCATGAATCTTTTTTAATGTCTACAATTATTTGCCGATTTTGATGATTTTTTTTTTGTTTGTTTTCTCAAAGGGATTCATATATCAAAACGCTCCTGGTTAAATATGATCAACATTTGACAGACTAGATAGATTGTGAAACAAGCTATCTTAATATTTGCAAAATTATTTTCAGAAATAGTATTTTAAACCATTGTGTAACGATTCGGCCGTGAATATTCCGTTGTGTTATGTAACATGAATTGGAAAAAACTGGGGGCATTGGAAAGAATTGGGGGATGTTATTTGTCGCTATATGCCCCGGACGACCATCAGAGATTCAACGATCTTTTTAGCACATCATGGTGGTTAAAAGCCAAATATCCATCAAATTTCATTCTGTCTTAGTATATAATGGAGTAATTTAGATTATTCCCACCAGGGGGCCTTAGTGTTAAAGCGGGCATTTTCTTTAATTCTGGTTGGTTAAATCTATTTTTAATGATGGGTTTTCTGAGGTGTCACAAGTCTTGCATCAGCCTGATTGCAACACTTATTGTAATTTCCACCTTTGATATTAATGGTTTTTTATGATTTAATAAATGTCAGATAGAGAAACTTTAATTAGGATTTATGCCATATCAATACTTATTTTGACATTAATATGAATTTATCTTCTAACATAATGTTGGTTGGTTGAATGCGGTTTCATCGCGCAAAGTCACTTTAGGGACATGCTGCGCCAATCTAACATAATGATTTAATTTGATTCATATAATCTAAATCTAATAACTGCCAAACTTGGAAAAGATAATTGCTATTTATGGGTTTAAAAATCATGTAATGCTTATTTTAACTGGAATTTATTATGATTTATGATTTTAAGTACTCATTTACGTTTTACAAAAACCAATCAATGTGACAGATGTTTAGGATGGTAAACTATTTTTACACGTTAGATGTAAAGGTAGGAAGAGAAGTTAGATATTTTGAAATTTTTTTTAAGTATTTTATCTTGTTGTGTGTAATAATAACAAAATGCCGTTTTTTGCTTTGATATAGCTCCCGGATCATATGATGTGGAAAAAGCCGAAAGAAAGATTCACGGATCATCTCCGGCATATTCATTGGGAGTAAAATACAAAGAACCAAAGTCGGAAGACATTCCAGGTATATTTATTTAACTACTGATAAGAAATACGGTGAAATTAGTTTACTGAAGAATTTTTTTGACAAATGTATAATTTACTCTATTCTAAATTAAGTTAATGTATATTAATCTGCTTCATTTAGTATATTTGTAAGACAGGATTTTAGCAGAATGCAAAATCCATTGCGGATGAGAGAAATTATGTTTTCTAAAATAATGTTTGGAAGTGAATCGCTTGTTCTATCGATATTTTAACTTTCGACGGATGTAATTCGTCGGTAAAGTAGAAATTATATAAATATTAGGGCAGTGTAAAACGAATTACGGCTACAACTTTAATTTTAATTAAAGCAAGAAAAAACGCTGCAAAGTGCCATTTTAATTAGTTTAGTAAAGTTCCTTATAACTACATGTGGTTTTGTTTTTTGTTAATTTTATATTACATATTAAAATTGAACGTAATCTTTAACAATGATGAGAATGCTACTAGGAAGAACGCTGCTGCCCTATTTTTAATTTTAATTTAATATTTAAACTAATTCGAAATTTTCTAAAAAGGTTTAGATTTTGATAATTCTTACTTTCTCCTATCTTCATTAGAAGAAAGTATTGTAACCGAAATTTTTTTCCACTTCCGGTTTTCAACGGATTTACATGTTTTAGGGGTCAGAGATCCCAAAAACATGTTTATAGAAAACGTCTGTCTGTCCGTGTGTCCATCTGTCTGTCGTTATTGTACCATCAAAAAGGGTATGAAGTTATGCATAGAATTGAACCAAATTTTTATTTTAAGTTTTTGGCTATAGCAAGCAGATCCTCCCTGAATTTGAAAAAAATTCGCCGGTAGGGGGCGCTGTAATAGCTATTTTTGTGCGATTTTGAATATTGTACCATCCAAAAGTATATGAAGTTATGCATAGAATTGAACCAAATTTTTATTTTAAGTTTTTGGCTTTGGTAAGCAGATCCTCCCTTAATTTGGAAAACATTCGCCGGTAAGCGGCTCTGTAACAGCGATTTTTGTGCGATTTTGAATATTGTACCATCCAAAAGTGTATGAAGTTATGCATAGAATTGAACCAAATTTTAACTTAAATTTATGGCTATGACAAGCAGATCCTCCCTGAATTTGGAAAAAAATCGCCGCTAGCGGCGCTGTAATAGCGATTTTGCATATTGTAAAATCGAAAAGTGTATGAAGTTACGCATAGAATTGAACCAAATTTTTATTTTAAGTTCTTGGCTATGGCAAGCAAGTTCTTCCTTAATTTGGAAAAAATTCTCCGGCAGGGGGCGCTTTAATAGCAATTTTTGTGCCATTTTGAAGATTGTACCATCGAAAAGTGTATGAAGTTATGCATAGAATTAAGCAAAATTTTTTGTGTTTCTTTTTGGTCATGGCATGAAAGTCCTCCCTGAATTTGGAAAAATTCCGCTGGAAGGGTTCGCTATAATTACTATGTCTGTACCATTTTCTTTATTGTACAATCGAAAAGTGTATAAAATTATGCATACAATTAAACTAAATTTTTTGTGCATGTTTTTGGCTTTGGCCAACAGGTCCTCCTTGAATTTGGAAATATCTCGCGGTAAAGGGGCTCTGTGATAGCGATTTTTGTATATTTTTCTTGATTTTTCGTAGTTCTATTTTCCATCGGCGGCTCGTGCAAAGGCGGGAATTCACTTCCTACTAAGCCGGCTATTCGCAAACTTCTGATAACAACAGAATAAGGAAAAACTATTAATTCTAACAAATATCATGATATAGATTAACTCGTTTTTAGTTCATTTAATTGACTGAAGCAGGAATTTAAGATGAAAATCAAAGTTGGTATAGTAATGAACTAATAATATTGAAGTATTAACATGTGTATCTAGTTTTTGAAATATTAAGATGTATAAGATAGAAGAAAGTTTTGGGATTGGTACATCCAACTAGTTTTTAAGAACATTGGAAAGTGTGTAATAACGTTTCAGGTATAATTATTTGACTTTGTTTTATGGCAACTTATATACCAATACAAATGTTCAAAAATGCTCTAGTGCTGTTTTAATATGGTGTACTGTTCAAAAATGCCTTATTTGAACATCTCACTACAAGAAATAGAACACATTTAAATGAAAAAGATATGCCTGATAAGAAAAAATCAGTCGCCGCATTTGATATAAAAAAAATCACTGCACTTCTTCATAAGATCGTTTGTGGCATGGTGAATTTTTATGCAATAGTCAAACTGAAGCTCTGTTGATCTTAGAGTTTATTAGTGAAATTGCAGCTGTATTTCAGGCTTACAAATTCTCCATAGAGTTAACTTTTGTTGCCTGAAATTCATCTTAACCATTAACAACCATAATTAAAAGAGTATCTCTAAAGGAACATTCATAATACCATACAGGGTGCAAAGGAAAGTACCTTTAACCTGAAAATACTTGCGAACGGAACCGCAGCTATACAAGTGAGGTAACGGTATAGTAAAGCGCCTACGCCCGACCTAATGCAAGCGACAGCAGCGCCCCTAATGGAGAAGTTTGGAAGATGGCCATTGCAAATCGAAAACGAAAAGAGATAGAGCAAAATTTCTAATTAGGAAGTTTTAGAGCATCAATTAATTAGTCCTTTGCAATATATTCTTTGCACCCTGTATAATTCTCTATCGCTCATAAGCGTTCAAAGAATGTTAAATCAAAGATATGTTTCTCACACAAATTTTATAAATATGATGCTTCTCATTAAAATTTTTAAGTTTTCAAAGGATTATACTCTTTATCCATATGTTATTTTTAGTTGCTTAATAGCTATTCGTGAAACAAAATATAATTCATAAACCTAGATAAAGGTTTTCCAAGAAAAAAAGAAACTAATTCATTGGAATCAATGCAAAGTAACTATAGTGATCCATTGTAGTTGTAATATTTGAAGCAATGCTTGATAAAATCCTTCTTAAAAATAAATAACTTTCTTCTTTTTTTTAAATTATTCTTATAGCCCCGGGATCTTACGAAATCGAAAAAGCCGAAAAGAAAGTTCACGAATCATCTTCTGCTTACTCATTTGGCATGAAATATAAAGAACAAAGGACAGATGATATACCAGGTAATGCCTCATTCACTTCTCGAACATACGAGGACGTGAGTTTCAAAACTCTACTTATCAAGAAAATAAAATTTTGGGAAATCGCGAAAGGCTTCCGACGACGTCCATTGGATTTAATTGTTAACTAAGATTTTACAACGCTAGAAATACACGATAAAACTAGTTTTTTTTTTTTTTTTTTTTTTTTTTTTTTACAGATTGTAGTATTGTTTCATTGCAGGTTCATCAATGGAGTATATTGATAGAGAAAACTCGGTTTTTTAAATTTCCGATAACACGAGTTTAGAAACTCACGTCATGATGTCATGTGTTAGTTTTAATTTATTTTGAATAATGCAAATTCAGATTTTTAAAAATCTGCAATGAAAATCTCTATGAATTGAGATATTTCGCCTTTATTTTGGCTTTTCAGAAACTATTAAAAATTTAAAAAATACAAAGAAAAGTTCAGAAAGATATAGAAACTGTTATACATTTCAGGTACACGTGTAGCATCATTTTATTGTTTTATCATATGAGTAAATTTTGAAGATATGTATAAATCACACTTTTAAAATTCTAATAATCATAATTAAAGTAATATCTGCAAGGATGTCTGTATAACATCATCTGTTTCAACGTTGCAAATAAAACTTCAAAGAATTGTTAAAATAAAAGTATGTTTTGTTTACAGATTTTGCAAATAAAAAGGCTCTTATAAAATTTTGAAAACATTACATTCCTTATCCGAGTTGTAGTTGTTTAATAACCATTAAGGAAATACAATAATATTCATAAAGTCACATAAAACTTTAACGACAATTCGGTTTCAGCTCCCGGCTCTTATGATGGTGAAGAAACCGGTAAGAAAATCTACGAATCATCTCTTCCATTCTTATTAAGAGTAAAATATAAGGAACCAAACCAAAAGAAATAACTGACAGTATATTTTTATAAATGCAATAAATAATAATAATACTTTGATACAGGCCTCTATCCTCTCCTTAAAAAAGCATTAGTTTCGATTTTTAAAAATGCCATATTGATCAAATTAAGTTGTTTATTTGGCTCACTTTGTAATTTTAGAAAACTTCAAAATTTTGAAACAGTGTATGAAAATCCTTCATAATTGTAAATAAATTGTTTTCGTAATTTTGATTATCGTTGTCTATCGTTATAGCTCCAGGATCCTATGAAGTCGAAAAAGCAGAAAAGAAAATTCTTGAATCATCTTCTGCATACTCTTTTGGCATAAAATACAAAGAACAAAGGACAGATGATATACCAGGTAAAACTTTATTTAATTCTCGAACATTTACGTCTTTTAGGTTTGGATTTCTTTTGTCCGGTGCAAATTTTGATGTAACGCAGCCCTATTAAACCTTATAAGGGCAACATTTTGGCTTGCTTTTAACTTTACTTAAACTATCAAAGGTACCCCCCCCCCCCCCCCCCCGAAAAAAAAAGTTTTAAGAAACAAGTTTGGTATAAATCATATTTTTAAAATTGGAATGTAAAGTATGCATTTATGATACCTTATGTTTTGGCGTCGAAAATGATATTTCCCGGAAATTTTAAAATAAAAAGTGTGTTTCATCTATAAAGTTTATAATTCCGGTTGTTCTAATCAAATTTCAATCCACTATTATCTCGCTTTCTTTATCTATGGCCTATTTATAGTTTTTTAACAGCTATGTCTGAAAGTAATTCAAAACCACATAAAATATTCCTAATTTATATGAAATTTTGTTGCAGCTCCCGGTTCATACGATATTCAAAAAGCGGAAAAGAAAATTCATGAATCATCTCCTGCATACTCATTGGGAGTAAAATACAAAGAAGCAAAACCAGAAGACATACCTGGTAATACATTTTTATAATTACAATAAATTACATAATATAATAATATTTTGAATAAAGTGTTAAAAAAATAAAATACACGAAAAGAAATTAATTTAGTCAGTTTCAAATAACAGCAGTCGTCCATTTGAAATTATTTATTCCTCTAAACTTTGCTATTATATTATTTGAATCAATGCTTGATAAAATCTTTCATAAAGAAAAATATTTTTTTCTCATTTTTTTATTATCTTTATAGCTCCGGGATCTTATGAAATTGAAAAAGCCGAAAAAAAAGTTCACGAATCATCTTCTGCTTACTCATTTGGCATAAAATATAAAGAACAAAGGACAGATGATATACCAGGTAAAGCTTTATTTAATTCTCGAACATCTACTCATGTTAAGTTTTAATTTCTTTTGCATAGTGCAAATTCTGATTTAGAGCAGCTGTATTAAACTTCACTGTGAAGTGCGGCATTTTACCTTTCTCTTAACTTTTCCGATACAAATCGAAGGTACCCTACCACACCCTGCAATGCAAAAAGTTTAAGAAAGAGGTTTGATATAAATCACACTTTTAAATTTTAAATACCGGGTGAGCCAAAAGTTCCTTACAACTTCAAAAACTAAGGACGAAACTAAGATAAAGGAGTGCGGTTTGCAAAAAAGGTTCACAAGGTAGTCGGATTTTTTTAGCAGAAAAAAAAAAAAAAACCTTAGTTAAAAAAATCACATGTAGAGAGCGCTGACGACCCGAAACACAATGGACAGGACAACAGTTGTGTCGTAGAACGTTCTGAAAATCATGTTGAACATTTGTTATTGGAAGAACAAAGGAATGGAGCGTATTGTTGTACTGTTTCGGATCTTCAGCGCCCTCTACATGTGATTTTTTAATTTTTTTTTTTTTTTTTGCTGCTAAAAAATATCCAACTACCTTGTGAGCCCTTTCTTGCAATCGCACTCCTTTATCATAATTTCTTCCTATTTTATGAGTTTTTTAAGTTGTAACGAACTTTTGGTTCACCCGGTATTCATATGTATAAAGCAACAGCTCAAAAATAGACATTTATAATATCTTGCGTTTTGGTGCCACAAATGATATTTCCAAGGCATTTTAAAATAAAAAGTGTGTTTCATTTGCAGCTGTATTTTGTACTCAGGCACTTTTATAACTCAAATTTCGAAGCATTCAAAATTTACTTTCTTTATCTATGTCCTATTTATTGTTGTTAAACAACCTTTCTGATATAAAATATTATTCATAGTCACATAAAATATTCTTAATTTCTGTTCAATTCTGTTGCAGCTCCTGGTTCATACGATATTGAAAAAGCTGAAAAGAAAATTCATGAATCATCACCTGCATACTCACTGGGAGTGAAATATAAAGAAGCCAAACCAGAAGAAATACCCGGTATTGCACTTTTAAAATGACTGTAAATTAGACAATATAATAAATAGTATTTTGAATTGTAATCCCCCCCCCCCCCCAAAAAAAAAAAGAATAAATAAATAAAAAAAAATAAATGAAAATAAAAATTAAAAACGTTGAAAGAAATAATTCTTTTCATTTTCGTATTTTTGATTATCTTTATAGCTCCGGGATCTTATGAAATTGAAAAAGCCGAGAAGAAGGTTCACGAATCATCTTCTGCATACTCATTTGGCATAAAATATAAAGAACAAAGGACAGATGATATTCCAGGTAATACTTTATTCACTTCTCGAACATATTTTGCGTTAGTTTTAATTTATTTTGTATAATACAGATAGAAATTTTCACTGTGTAATAAAATTCTCTATGATTTGAGATAGCTTGCCTTTCTTTTACCTTTTTCGAAACTACTAAGAGTTCAACAAGTAAAAAAAAAAAGTTTAAGAAAGAAGTAAAAACTATTGTATATTACAGTATTGTTTTATGTTTTACTAATTGAGATAATTTTCAAATTTAGTTTAAATAACACTTTGGAAATCCATACAATCATTATTAAAGTGATATATCGAAGTAGATTTGTATATTACAGGGCTGCCCCAGACGACTATTTTTTAATTCTATTTCGCACCACTTTTTCAAAACAAAAATCTGTTACATACGCTTTGACAACATTTGCAAGAGAAATATACGAAAAAATGTTATTTTTTAAAATACGAGTGCGAACAAAATATAAAAATTGTCGGTTGTGGCAGCACTGATATTATCGTTTGCTTCAATGTCGCAAATACAATTTTCAAGAATAGTTATATGAAAAGTATGTTTTATTTACAGATTTTATAAATAAAATGCCTGCCATTAAATTTTTAAAGTTTTCAAAACGTTACATTCTTTACCCAGATTTGTACATGTTGTTTCAGAAAGGACTCCCCAATTTTGAAATGAGATAATTTCGAAACAGTGAGAGGCAGAGAGGTGAAACAAACGGTAAGTTGGACAGACAGGTCTGGAATTTGTTATACACCGATTTGCAGAAAGAGTTCCAAGATTGGACATCAGAGGGCGCTGCAGTCACAGAGCAGCATTTTTGAAATACTGTTAAACTGTGCTTCGCAAACAGAGGTCAAATCACTATAATGGTTTCGATATGGTCACCTTTCTTAGCAATAACATGATGCAACCGAAGGGTAAGCTTTGAAGTCACCTGTTACAATGTCTGTAATGAAACGGATGCATCATGCCTCGCAAATGAATTGTTCAAGCTGTTCGACCTTTTGAGGACTCTTAGAGTAAACAGAGTCTTTCAAGAAGCCCCACAAGAAGAAGTCACATGGATTGATATTCAGAGAATATGGAGGTCAATCCATACCATACCATAATGCCATCGGTGGTAATCCAATACAATAAAAACATGTTGCTCCAAGGAAAACAACATCATGTTATTCAATTTCCGTGCAATAACAAATTCGATATAACTCTCTTACACATGTCAGCAGACTCACGAATGAACTTTCTGTACCTCTGAGTATTATTTAAAGTTTCATGCGCTTGTGTTGCCACCTATTAGCCGATCTTAGAACTATTTCTGCAAACCGGTGCATAACCAATCCCAGACAATGTCTGCCATACATACCCTTTGTTTCACCTTTCTGTCTCTTACTGTTTCGCAGTTATGTCATTTTAAAGTTGCGTAGTCCTTTCTGAAACAATATGTAGATAGACTTCCATGAAATACATTACTATTCATAAAGCCGCATAAAACTTAATAATTTGTCGACAATTCGGTTTCAGCTCCCGGATCTTATGATGTAGAGAAAGCCGATAAGAAGATCCACGAATCATCTCCTGCATTCTCATTAGGAGTAAAATACAAAGAACCTAAACCAGAAGAGATACCTGGTAATATATTTTTATTATTGCAGTTAATAATAATAAAAAAAATGCAATTTAACAAATTACAACGACCATTTGTAAAATGATTTTTTCAAAGACTAAAATTTAAGACATAAAAAATCGCACGGAGTTGATCATGCATTACGTACGCCATGGATTACATTTTTCGGTACTCTAAATTTTTTAAATTCTAAGGAGCTGGTCATACAATACGTAAGCCATAGATTAAACATTAATATTCCTGGACCAATTTTAAATGAAATTTCATTCTTAAACTTCTAAACATCCCACAATATTACTTTTTACACCGTCGTATAGAAAAAAAATGTACTTTTAAGTGCAATTTGTTTGAAAGTGGTATCTCAATTTGTTTCTGAGTTATTAATTTTTTTTGTAGTTTTTATTACTTTTTTGCCATAATGGCAACAGAAGTATCCATCTCTGTTGAAAGTAAAGGGAAAATACAGATTATTGTATAGACCAATCAGAAAACGAATAAAATGCAGATTCAACTAATAAAAAGCGATATGTTTTTGATTTCCTACCTTGACCAAGGACAATAACCATTTTTCCAAATGGTTAATAATAATATTTTGATACAGCCCTGCATCCTTCCCTAAATCAGTAAATTGGAAACAATTTAAAATAATGCCGCAGTGGTCTAGTTGGCTGTTTATTTGGCTAGAGTTTGCGATATAGTATTTCAAGCAAAGCATTAACCCTTTGTGTATTGAATTATGAATTCATGAAAATTTTATCTTCTAAAGCATTTTTCGTGAATTGTTTAAAGTACATTAGAATATTTACTTAATCAATTAATAAATTTTAGAATGATTTTAGAAGGATTGAAGGATTTAGAAGGATTCATTAAATTTGAATTTAGAGGGATTTTGTGCAATATTTATAACCCCACTCAAATCTTTTATTTTAAATATATTTCTTAGTATTTTGTAAAATTAGGAAATGTAAAATTGTATTTTAAAAATATTTTGATTTTGTGTAATCCATAATGCTTTTGGAACAAGATAAATTAATGCATCTATAACTCGTTCTAAACTGCATTACAACTAATCGATGTATTAAATGAATTGTGTAACAAGTTATTTTAATGGTACGTATAAGTGCCATCAATAGATAAAGGGTTAAACTCCTTCATAACCATAAAAAATGTTTTTTTTTTTATACATTTGATTATTGTTATAGCTCCAGGATCCTATGAAGTCGAAAAAGCAGAAAAGAAAGTCCTCGAATCATCTTCTGCGTACTCTTTCGGCATAAAATATAAAGAACAAAGGACAGATGATATACCAGGTAAAACTTTATTTACTTCGCGCACATTTACGTGTGTCAAGATTAAATTTATTTTGCATAGCACAAATTCAGATTTGTTGTAGCTGTATTGAACTTCACTATGAAGCGAGACATTTTAGCATTCTCTTAACTTTTCTGAAACTATAAAGATTTACGTACAGGAAGAAACGTTTTAAGAAATAGGTTTAGAATAAATCCCACTTTTAAAATTCAAATAATCATAATTAAAGCGATATCTTCAATTTAGACTTTCATAATATCTTATGTTTTGGCGTCGCAAATGAGATTTCGAAGAAATTTTAAAATGAAAAGTGCTTTTCATTTATAGCGTGTATCAGACAGTTTTCATCAAATTTCGAAGTATTCAAAATGTTCTTGTCTTTATTTATGTACTATTTATAGTTATTTAATAGCTTTTAGGGAAATAAACTGTTAATCACAGTTACATAAATGATTTTTCTTACTGGTGTACTATTCTGTTGCAGCTCCTGGTTCATACGATGTCGAGAAAGCTGAAAAGAAAATTCATGAATCATCTCCTGCATACTCATTGGGAGTGAAATACAAAGAAGCCAAACCAGAAGAAATGCCAGGTAATATAATTTTTATAATTACGATAAATTAAATAATATAATACTATTTTGAGTTAGGCGGCTTTCCAAGAAATCAAAAAGACTGATAGAAATTAATTTATTAGAATCTGTTTAAAGTAATCATAGTAATAAATTTGAAATTATTTATTTCGCTAGAATTTAAGTTTCGGTATTTGAAGCAATGCTTTGGTAAAATACTTCATAAATGTAACATTTTTATTATTATTATCCTAATAGCCCCTGGTTCTTACGAGATTGAAAAAGCCGAAAAGAAAGTTCACGAATCATCTTCTGCTTACTCATTTGGTATAAAATATAAAGAGCAAAGGACAGATGATATACCAGGTAATACTCTACTCATTTCTTGAACATATCGTATGTTAGTTTTAAATAATTTTTTTTAATAGCAAATTCCTATTTTTCAATGTACAACAAAATTCTCTATGAATTGAAATATTTTATCTTTCTTTTAGTATTTACGAAACTTGCACGAGTTTAATAAATACAAAAAAAAAAAAAAATAAATAAATAAAATGTTTAAGAACGAAGTAAAAATTGTTACAGGCACAACTAGTTTACTGTTATAGTGTTTTATCATGTGAGTTAAATTTGAAGTTTAGTTATAAATCATGTATTTAAAATTCAAATAATCATAATCAATTCGATATCTCCAAGGAGTTTTATGTAATATCGTTTGTTTCTTTCAACGTCGCAAATAAAACTTCAATGACTGCTACACTAAAAGTATGTTTTAATTAAAATTCATATAAAAAAGAATAAAATGATTTAAAATGCATTTGAAATATCTTAAAAATACATTAAAAACCATTAAAAATCCAAAACGCTTTCAGCCATCACACGGCCGTCATCGGTGTTTATTTTAATGATGTTATTTTTCTTTGCGCTTATTTGATAAACGTCTAGAATAGGTCATTTTAATTTAAGGGTTGTACAGGGTTTTAAGATAATTCGCATTTTAAATAATTTTATATTATGCACCTGCAAGTAATTTTAGTACAATTATATGAATTTTAATTATTTACTCAAGGTGACTTTAGCACTAGAATTTTAACTTCAATTTATTGAAAGTATGTTTTATTTATAGCTTTTAAAACTCAGATACTTTTCATCAAATTTCAAACCTTTCAAAATGACTCAGTCTTTATGCATGTGCTATTTAAGTTGTTTAATAGCCATTCGTGACATAAACTATTACTCGTAAGGTCACATAAAAGCTTTTAATTTCTCTTCACTTCTGTTGTAGCTCCCGGCTCGTACGATGTGGAAAAAGCTGATAAGAAGATCCACGAATCATCTCCTGCATTCTCTTTGGGGGTAAAATACAAAGAACCCAAACCAGAAGAAATGCCAGGTAATTTATTTTTAACATTGCAATAACTTTATTAACCCATTTATGCCTAGCGTCCCCTTTTTTTGGACGTTTCGAATTTTAATATTTTTTTATAATTTTCTTCTTCGTTACAACATGAAAATTGTATGAGGAAATTGTCTATAAATGTCTTTATCTGTTACCGAGAGATGACAGCATAAGATTGATATTTATTCGCTTAAATGAAGGTCTTTTTTCGGTGTTTATAAATTTTTCATTTTACAAGATAGCGAAATGTAAAAAGTAAGTTTATTTGTATTTTTTGTATTAAGGATCCAAATAAATAAGTCATAAGCTTAGCTTGTAGACTTCTTTGAAATAAGTATTTTTTTAAATTGCAAAATTATATGCTCAAGCCTATTTTTATGCATGTTTGCACCGTACATAATATAGGGCCCTGGGCGCAAATGGCTACATATTTCTATTAACCATTTACGGGGCAGTTATTTATGTGAAGTCCTTTTCAAGATGATTTTATAATAAATTTTTTTTAGCCTCAAATACGATTATTCTTATTTTATTATTAATTATACTTATTATTAATTATATTATTATTCTCTGTAAAGAAATAAATATATTTTTAATAGTTTATAAAAATACTAATTATAGTATATAATATACAATTTAAAAGCTTAATTTATATAAATTTAGACAAAACATATAATTATTCATTTTTTCACATATGCATATTCCCATATTTAGCACGTTTACATTTTATCGAATAAATACAAAAATATTTTAGCCTAATTTTTTTTAGTATTTTTCTAGTTCATTTCACAGCATTTTAAAGTGATTTTACCAACAAATTTGAGAAAACAAAAATTCAGGCATAAATGGGTTAATATAATGATATTTTGATTTATGTGGTTCTCCAAGGGGGAAAAATTAAATTAAAATAATTATTGGAGCTGTCTGTTAAAAATAACTTTACTAGTCCATTTAAAACTAATCATTTTGCTAGTCTTTTCCGTTATATTCTTCGAAACAATGTTTCATAAATACATGAATATAAATATATGTATAATATATATTTTTCCTATTTTTGGTTATACTTATAGCCCCAGGATCTTATGAAATCGAAAAAGCCGAAAAGAAAGTTCACGAATCATCTTCTGCTTACTCATTTGGTATAAAATATAAAGAACAAAAGACAGATGATATACCAGGTAAAATTTTATTCACTTCTTGAACATTTACGTGTATCAGTCTTGATTTCTTTTGTAGAGTGCAAATTAAAATTTCCCCAGCTGTAATAAATTGCATTATGAATTGGGACACTTTGTCTTTCTTTTAGCTTTTGCGAAACTATATACAATTTAATGAAAGCTTTTAATTAAATACCAATGCTTTTAATAGCTTTTTTTGCACATTTTCATTCATGTATGGTGTCAGATCTCTGGTTTTAATAGACGTATGTCTAATAGAAATTACTGTTAATTAAATTTATTTTTATTTATGAATGGTATTTATCTCTATATCACTATCTACGTGCTTAGGTTCGAGAAACATTTCTTCTTATCTTTAGCATTAGAATGAATAGTATCGTATTCACATCTGCACTGTATGAAAAGCTCTATTTTATAAAAGGAAATACTAGAATAGGGTCATTTTATATAGGAATGTGAATAACAATAGAGAGTAAGATAAAGAGAAGAAATGATGATAAACCAAAATAATCTCTTGGGATGGCTGGTGTGTGGATAAGCGGGGAGAAATCACGTGGGTCAGTTGTGGAATTGTCCTTTACTTTACAGTAACGACCTGTCGAATTTGGAATGGAAAAGACGCTGTGTGTGAGAGAGAAGTCAGTCTTGAATGGGAGGTAAAACGTGAAGTTTGGAAAAGTAGCTACTCCTGCTGTAGAGTTCTAGAAAAGAGTACGTATGTACGAGGGTTCGGGAGACATATGTGTGGTTATGTTTTAAATAAGCCTAGTTGAGTACGGTCAACTGAGGAGGGAATAGTGTAATTTAATTATATAACCTAGTACGTGGATATTATCTTAACGTATAATTTAATGTTGGGCAGGATCTGCTATATCCATGCATGTAAAAGTATATAGTTTTTTTTAATTGAAATGTAAATAAATCTTCAATTTATATTATTTGAAGAATCCTAGTTATTAATTTCTAACCTTCTCACATTGTGCCCGGTATCACGTGCCTATACTAGTGGTGGTAGCATACCAATTAAGGAGTGTTTATTACCCTTTTTACGTGTGGTGGATTAGAATTACAATGATATAGTCGAAGAGCTAGCAACGTTTTCGTCACTTGATTTTAGCAAGACTCATTTTATTATGTGCTCTTCAATTTATGGTGCAGTACATATGCGGACGGTCTAGCTGGCAGGAGACGTCGCATTTACCTGCGGGAGAAGGGGTTATGCAGGTGAAAAAACTTCAAAATTACGTCATTTTAGCATGACTTTTCTTTATAACATCTGTTTCTACTAACTATTTATGATATTAATCAATTACTGCCAGACGTTGCCAACGGTGCTAAGACCCTGCCAGATCCCGATTTATAGGTAAAAAAAAAATGTCGTCTTCACGTTATTAAAAATTGCAAATTATTACTCTTTGGCTATCAGACAACCTATAAGTAATTTGCCAGACACAAATTCGGTTGCAAAGTTAATGCCAGACGGCTTTGAATATGCCAACGAAAGTGCCTCTTTCAAGAGGGGTTTACAGGTTAAAAAAAATTAATCATCTTCACGTCATTTTAGAAAGCTTAAAAATTGCAACATATTACTCTTTGGCTATCAGACAACCTATAACTAACTTGCCAGACACAAATTCGGTTGCAAACTTAATGCCAGACGGCTTTAAATCTGGCAACAAAAGTGCCTGTTAAACGGTTGTTTATAGGTTTAAAAAAATAAGTTATCTTCGTTTTATTTTAGCAAACTTAAAAATGACATGAAAATGACTTATTTTTTTAAAACTTATAAACAAGTCCTTAAACACGTACTTTCGTTGCCAGATTTAAAGCCGTCTGGCATTAACTTTGCAACGGAATTTGTGTCTGGCAAATTAATTATAGGTTGTCTGATAGCCAAAGAATCTTGCAATTTTTAAGTTTGCTAAAATGAATTGAAGATGACTTTTTTTAAACCTATGAACCACTCTTCAAACATGCACTTTCAGTGCCAGATTTAAGGCCGTCTGGCATTGACTTTGCAACCGAATTTGTGTCTGGCAAATTAATTATAGGTTGTCTGATAGCCAAAGAGTAATATGTTCCAATTTTCAAGTTTGCTACAATGATGTGAAGATGACGTGATTTTTTTACCTAAAAATCAGGATCTGGCAGGGTCTTAGCAACGTTGGCAACGTCTGGCAATAATGGATTAATATCAGGAATAGTTAGTAGAAACAGATGTTAAAAAAAAGGCATGCAAAAATGACATAATTTTGAGGTTTTTTCACCTGCATAACCCCTTCTCCCTCAGATAAATGCAACGTCTCCCGCTAGGCAGGCTGGCCGCAGACGTACTACACCATAAAACGGAAGGTATATAGAAAAATGATCTTTGCTAAAATCACGTGTTTTTTGACGTTCTTAGACTAATGTGTTCTTAGACTAATAGTTATCCCCGTATCGGTGACGAAAGATTACATATGGTTCTTTAGGCAAATCAAATTATCCGGTCTTATACCGCTAATCCTTATTAAATATGCTACGCACAATAAAAAAAATAATTGTTTTAATAATTTTGTAAGCTAGCAAAGAAAAAAAATGAAAAATAAATAAATCTAACCCAGAAACTGCACAAATATAAGTATATAGATGCCGTAATACTGGCTCCTTCTTCTTGCCAAGAGAAGAATCTTTCAATCATTACACGCTGGAGAATCGAATCAAAACTCAAATCGAATCAAAACTGAAATATCCGATTTAAACCGACTATACGGTTTTATCCTGATTTTTCTTACCAAAAAATAAAAGGGTTAAGAACCAATTATAATTATTAAGAATCTCATTTCAGGTACAATTGCATGCCTTATTTTCTTACTTGTCTGTTCTAAAGTTTACTCTTTTGAATTCAAATAACGATATCGCCAAAGACATTATCATAACATGGGTTTGTTTCTTTTTGTTGCGCTACAAATAAGACTTCAAAGAAATGTTAAAATAAAAAATGTGTTTCATTTATAGCTTTTATAACTTTAATACTGTCCATAAAATTTGGAAACCTTCTAGAAGTTGCGTTCTTTGTGCATATCCTATTTACAGTTATTTAACTTTAAGAACACGCACGGGTTGTAGTACCATAAAACAACTGGCAGCGTAAGAAAGAAGGCAACGTAAAAAATGATAAAACAATTACAAAAAAGGAAACAAAGGGGGTTAGGAAACAATTAGAACTATTAAGTATACCATTCCAGGTACAATTTTTAACTAGGTACAACCAGGTACTTCACTCCTTTTTTTCTTACATTATCATTTGGATAAGTTTTAAAGTTTAAACTTTTAAATTCAAATACCATAAAACCACTGACGGCAAAAGAAAGAAGGCAGCGTAAAAAATAAGAAATTTAAAATAAAAAGATTCACTTACTCGTGAAAATAAATTCACTTACTCGGACAATTCTTTGAACAATTATGACAGTTCTGAAATATGTTGTCGGTTATTTTTTACATGTTTTTGTATTTAAAATTGTAAACATGGATGGCATTTTCTGTATTGCAGTGGTGACTTTTCGATTAAAATAATTAAAGAGTGCAGGAAAAATTGCGACTTTCAGCTTTAAACACAATTTCAACATTAAAGAGTCTTCGGAAAGATGGTAAATAAGATTCAGCTAACAGCTTAATCACGTAACTATAGTGGAATTCAGAGAAGCTTTTTCACTGAATGGTGTACACAGTGCGCCGTCCATGTTCTTAAGGTTCAACAGCAATTTTTGAAATAAACGATTATTCATAAAGTCAGATAAAAGGTTTTAATTTATTTACAATTTTTTTGCAGCTCCTGGTTCATATGACGTTGAAAAAGCTGAAAAGAGGGTTCACGAGTCATCTCCTGCATATTCGTTGGGGGTAAAATACAAAGAACCTAAAGCAGAAGAAATGCCAGGTAATGTATATATATATCTATATAATTAAATTACTTTCATAACATAATATTATTTTGATTCATGCGGCTTTTACAAAAAAAAAAAAAGTTTAGAAATATAGTGAAGTCAATTTAAAAAAAATGTCCTAGTAATCCATTTGGCATTATTTACTTCATTAGTTTTTTAAATTTTAATTTTCAAATTAGTTTTTCAAAACACTTCAGGCAATGTTTGATAAAATCTTTGAAAATTACATTAATGTTTTAAAATTTTTCGCACTTTTAATTATATAGCTCCAGGATCTTATGAAATCGAAAAAGCTGAAAAGAAAGTTCACGAATCTTCTTCTGCTTACTCGTTTGGTATAAAATATAAAGAACAAAGGACAGATGATATACCAGGTAAAATTTTAATCTTTTTCTAATATTTACGTTTTAATTGTATATGTATTGTTTAAATTTTTGGAGCTGAAAGAAATACCATATGATGAATTGTGGCATTTTGACTATTCGTTAGCTTTTCTCAAGCTGTCTAAGTACAAGTTACCCAATTTAATAATTTTAATTTATTTTTTTACTTTCAATTTTTTAATAAATATAAAATGATTAAGTAAACCCTCGTAGGGAAGTATTGATGGCGCAATATAGTCGAATGTTTGATGGAAGATTTAGCTACTTTTTTAAATTTTGTGTTCATATTGAAATAGAAATAAAAAATGTTCTACAACACCTTTTGGGACGTGCATTTTGAGCTTAGTGAGTTTTAAATTAATATGTATCCATTTATATATATATATATATATATATACGGTATATACGGTATATACGGTTATTTACCAGTTTATTGTATTCGACAAAAATCTTCTCTGATAAAAAAAAAAGAAGGTTATGGCTGGGAATAGTTATGACAGCCACTGGAGAAGATAAACTTTTAAATTTCTCGTAATATAATAATAATAATAAAAATAATAGTAAGACCCTAATCCAATTTTATCCAAAAGATGCCCGAAGTGACTGCATTCCACTTCTTGGCAACAATAAAGGAACAGTAAAAAAATCATTCCTGATTGCCTTAAATGTGGCTGCAGATATGTTACTACAGCATTTCGCAATTCACTGCTTGAACCCTTGAATCAAACTGTGTGCGTCTTGCAAGCTATCGCATTCAAGTTCCCCGTAAAAAAAAATGGCATTAGTCACCAGATCTGGAGAACATGGAGGGCACTATAAAAATGATCTATGACTGATTATCCATTGATTTGGATAAGTCTGATCCAGGAAATCGCTGATTTTATAATTATTATAATTATTTTTAGCAATGCGCCCGTCCTATTGGAATACTATATTTTCTTTGGTAATAATCTGATCTTAAAGAAAATCAACGTAATTTTCAATAACCTGTGTGATTATTGGATCGATTGCGTCGTGTAGCGTAGTAAGATAATTCTTGCCAATTAAATTTCGGTCAAGAAAAAAGGACTTATGAGGTAACCTACCATAATTCCTGCACAACTATTAGTCATTCGGAGATACCCACTACCTCCGAATAGCACTATATTCGGATATCTAAATATTTGTGAACTAGATTCTTATTTTAATCACTTTTGTAATTTACATTGCCTACATATCTCCAACAGTTGAAAAATTAAAGCGCGTTTCAATCTTCTTGGTAAACCCTGTATATACTTATAATTGTAAACATTGTTACATTTACAAATCAATCACAAATTTTATATTAATTTTGCTTTTTTCCCTGATGTAGCTCCTGGGTCATATGATGTTGAGAAAGCCGATAAGAAAATACACGAATCATCTCCAGCGTACTCGTTGGGTGTCAAATATAAAGAACCAAAACCAGAAGAAATACCTGGTAATATTTACAATTGGCGTTTTCGAGTTGAGAGTTTATTTAAAAGAAATTTTAAAAAATCTTGCTTTTCATTTTTTGCATGACTAAAAACTTGTTAGCATATAATGGCTTTAAGTATACAAAAATTTCAGTTATTATTTAACTACGATGAACTTATGTATTAAAAATTATACTGATAATATTGTCTAATAAACAATAAATATAGCTTATGCAGACTCAATAGTTCTTGATTTAATACGGATTATTTTTCATTCATCATCACAACACTAATAAATCGTACACGATTGTCGTGAACCGACATCGGTTTCGGTGCTCTGCATTCGCAGTTTTGTCTTGGTTGCAGTTCGCAGAATCGTTTTATGAAAATGCGCGTAGAGAATGGTAGGTGTGAATGTTTACAATACATTTTGAGTGCACCGATGTGGTCTCACGACAGACGTGTTTGATTTATTGGTTTTCGTTGACGAAAAAAGTGCGCTTAAGTTTTAACCCTTAAATGCTGTGTGTTGCCTTTCGGCAACATACCCAATTTAGTCTTCTAAAATACTGTTAGAATAATATTGAAGCTCTAATACCTAATGTTGCCAATAAAATACGTATTAAAAATATTACTATATCAATTTTCAACACGTAGATGACAGCACTAGTGCTTTTTAAGAATAAAGATAGATTTATTTTTCCAATTGTTGCTATATGTGCTTTTTTTTTTTTTTCTTTTGGAAGCATGTAAAATACTCTATTTTGTTCTGCAGTGAACAAGTAAAATGTATTCCTTATCATAGTTTTTAAAATTCATGTGCGTTTAGTATTATAGAATTTTATCAAGGAAAATTATTTTTTTCAATTAAAACCCACTGTTGCTGATTGGCAACAACCTGCTTTTTAGCTGTAAACCATACTTAAAACAAAATATGATTTTTTTAAAGAATTTTACCCGTGATTTAATTTAAGAAATGAAAGCCGAAAAACATTTTTAAATCGATTTATGAAAAATCATGCATTTAAAGGTTAAGACCCTACTTCAGTCAAACGAAAAGACGCGTTCGCTAATACTAATCCTATGGAAGAAATTTATAAAGATATCTCGATCACATTTCAATATTTTTAAATGATTTTTTTTGCATTGGATAACTGAGATTTTTTTATAAGGATGCTTTTACTTTCGAAACCGGTTTAGAAAATGAAAGTGTCCTCATTAAAAATACATGTAAAGAAAATCGAAAAAGTAAACAACGGTCTTTGTACAGTTTGATCTCAACTATGCAATGCAATGCAATGCAATGCAAAAAAAAAAAAATCATTTACAAATATTTAAATTCAAACGAGATATCTTTATAAATGTCTTCCATAAGATTAGCATTAGCGAACGGGTCTTTTCGTTTGACTGAAGTAGTCTCTTAAAGGAAAAGCAAGGTAAATTTGTAATATATATACTCGTGTACATAAATAAAAATGTATATATATTGATTCTTTGAATTCAAAGAACACAAAATTTAATCTATTAGGCTTAAAATCAATTGCGAAAAAAATGAACAATTAGAAGAATTTATGATTTATCAATTCTATGAAATTTCATATTTAGCATGTAGGATATAACAATTTCTAAATTGAATGTATTATTTATTAAACATTTATAATGCATAAAACAGAAAAAAAATATATTAAAAAGTATGTTAGACATTAGAATTTACAATTGGATTAAATATCGAAATAATAATATAACTACTCGGTGACTTTTATTTATTATAAATATTTAAAACCATTTCATTCAACTCAAATTATATTTTAAAGTAATTAAATATTTAAATTTGAAGACAAAAATTTTAAGGTGACAAAGATAAGATGCTTCTTTTTTATTTTTATTTTTCAATTACTTATTTACAGTCTGAGTGCAGATTAATAAAGTTTTTATGATATTTTTTTATTATAGCTCCTGGTTCTTATGATGTCGAAAAAGCCGAAAAACGAGTTATTGAATCATCTTCTGCTTATTCTTTTGGTATGAAATACAAAGAACAAAAAACAGATGAAATTCCAGGTATTATTTGATTCTTTGTTTATAATTTTTAAGGAAGTTCTGTTTTTAAGCTTAATGTTTCAGAAAAGTATCTTAACATGATATTTCTTTCCACATTATACAAATGAAAATTATCTGAAACCTTAATTGCGATGTTCTCTGTGAAGGTCTTGCAGTTTCAAATTAATGCAGTAATACATGTTAGTCACATCCGCTTTAGACAAATTGTAGTAACATTCTCTTGGTTGTAGTTTGGCAGTGTTTTAAAAGGCCAGTGTATCTCTTGCTGTTTAAAAGAAAGAGATTATCGCAAGGGTCACTCCCCCCCCCCAAACCAAGAAAAATTATGAAAAACAACGAATTTTTAATACATAAAACCCTATTGTAATTGAAAAGTTAATTATTTAGACACTTATCACTTAATACTTAATTTAGACTGCACAAAATGCACCACACTGTTAAAAATTTGCAGCATTCTGGCAGGTCATTTGACCGTTTTTTTCCGAAAACGGTTACGCAACCGTAATTTAATACTATTCTGACCATATTATTGGCCATTTTATGGTCAGAATATAGTTAAATTATGGTTATGAAACTGTTTTTTCAAAAAACGGTCGAATGACCTGCCAGAATGCTGCAAAATTTTTAACAGTGCATTATGTGATTCGAATTCTATGTACAGTTTGTGAATAAAATGATTTTACATAACCCGTGTGTAATGTATTAATCATTTATTTTTTGTGTCGATGCCATAATGTTTCTACAATTAAAATGTATTATGAAAATAGGCATTAAAACAAAATTTCTGTATCATCATCATCATCATCATCATCATCATCATCATTCCCAATCGTTTTCAATCCACTCAATCCACTGCTGGATGTAGGTCTTCCTCAGATTTTTCCATTACTTTCTGTCTAGTGATTTGGTTATTCAATAATCTCCAACCACTTTTTCCTCCATCTTACCCGAGTTCGTATTATCAGTCGTTTTAAATATCTGGGATACTACTGTAGCGTAATTAAAAACCTTACATTATCTTCTCTTCTTCCAATGTGCCCAGCCTATTTCCATTTTAACCGTTTAATTCTTTCGATAATGTCAAAATATTTCAAGGTACTTCTTATTCTGATTATTCTTTTTCTGTCTCTTCCGGTTATGCCTAGCATACATCTTTCCATACTTCACTGTGTTGTTCGTAATCTTTTCACTATTCTTTTTTCAGCGTCTGTGTTTCCGTTCCATAAGTAAGTGCAGGTAAAACACATTGGTTTAACATTTTTCAACTTAAGAAGCATGCTACTGTTCAGAATAACACTGTTCTCGCCGTAAGCGTTTCATAAAATTTTTATTATTTTGTTTATTACATGCATGATGCTGCTGTCCGATTTTATTTCCTATCGAAGGTATACATAAATATGCACTTCCTTAGTTTCAGTGTTGTTGTCGCCTATCTTCCTTTTCAGTGCAAACCTACTGAACATCCCAGCCAAACATGTACTAGACTTAGAATGTAAAAAATCCAAAGTCCATCCGCATTCGTCTTTCCCCTTTGTTTGAGTTCTAAGTACCATCACAACGCTACAAACGCATAAACATTGACATCATTGGACTTCACCACTTTGCCAGGGTTACAGATATTTCCTCGCCATCATCCACCGTTTATCTCGTTGGATAGAAGCTATTCGACTACAGAAACAAATTGAAAATACCATCGCAAAAACCCAAGTCTCTACATGGATCTCCCGTTTTGGAATATCAGAAAGAATAACATCTTATGAAGGCCACCAATTTCAAAGTGAATTTTCCCTTGGCCAAATATCTTGGAATACGAAAGAATGCTACCATTGCTTATCACCCGCAAAGCAATGAGTTGTTTTACAGGCAACATCAGACTTTAAAAGAAGCCTTAAAATCGGTGTTGAATTCAGACACTTTTCTCCGAGAAGGATTTCTGTCGCTCCGGGGCGAGGGGACATTATAGATTAATGGGGGAGAAATTGCACTTTTTGATCATTGGAAACACAAAATCTCAAATCTTTCGGGGGAGGGGGACAACTCATTGCTTCGAAGGGGATCCCCCCCCCCCGGGCCAACCCCTGAATTCAACACTGCTTAAAATGACACCTCGAAAAATCCGTATCTTGAGTCATTGACTTACCAGTAGTCTTGGACTTCGAAAGGCAGTGAAAGAAGATTTAGAGTTTTGTGCAGCCGAATCTATCTATAGTTCTCCAATTTATTTTCCAGGAGAATTCTTTTCCTGCATTCCGATTTATGAAGGGGATGGAGTCTATTGTGACTGCGTGAAAGTAGCATATAATTCTTTGCTGATTGTATTTTTAACTATTTACAAGGGCGCATACACAGAGCTCCGTTATTGTGATCACCGTATTATTGAATTTTTTATTTATTTTACCCGTAAACCCCCATGGTTAACACCAGCAAAGGCGGCTGGTTCTGCTAGTAATATATATTCCTCCCTCCCCCTTCGCACTTCAGTGTTTAATATCTTTAAATTAAAGAATTATAAAGCGAAATAAAGAATAGTTAAATATACCTGGATGAGAATTAGGCCTGTAGAAAATTAAAACTGCAATTAAAAAAATAATAATAATGTGTTTTCAAAATGTGCCGCTTTTTGTGTACCAAACAAAATTATTTTCAGTTAGTCTCTAAATATTTTATTATATTGGCCAGTACCTTACCTGTATAATACAATGAACTTTACAGTTAATGATCATAAATTTTGTAGATGGCGCCACGCAGTTACGCATACTAAAAACTAAGTATTATAATTACTGTTTACTTGAATTTTTTCTTTGTACTTGTCCATGACTCTTAAAATTGAAAGACATATACCTTCTATTTTCTTGTAACAAAGTACTTCAGTAGTAAACTGTAGTACAATTGTCATTCAAAGAATACACTATTGTTTTATTATTTCATTAATTCTGATATTTTATTAATTCTGTAGCACCTGGGTCCTATGATGTCGAAAAAGCTGACAAGAAAATCCATGAATCATCTCCTGCTTTTTCATTAGGCGTAAAATATAAGGAACCAAAATTAGAAGAAATTCCAGGTAACACAAAAACAATTATTTTTTTTTTTAACTAAACTGTTATCAGTATTTCAGCGATCTTTATTGGAAAACGTAAAATATTCAGCATATAGATGAATAAACGTTGTATAATATTTCTTAAATATTTAAATTTGAAAATTGGTTATCACTTATTTATTTAAAAAATAAATAAATAAATAAATAAAAAGCTTTTAGCTAGAAATGAAACTTTGTGCACTAGAAAAGATAAGAAAAAATATATTAATCATAATTTGATTTGGTATCTGACAAAATACCATGAATTATGAATTATTAATGTCTTCATCTTAAAGGTTAACATTAAGCATAGTTTCATTCATTTTAAATTTTGACTATAACTATTTCCTAATAGTAATGTTAATTTTAATAAATCTCAAACTTCTTCTATTTAAAAAGTTGAATATTACTTTTTGTAAATATTGGTATTCAAAATCCACAATCTTTGACATCTGTTCTTCAAAAGAACATAGTCATAATCACCATCGTGTTAGATCACATTTTCTCTTTGTCTTATTGTTAGCCGTTGATAGTTGGTATTATTACTGACTAATGTTGTTTTTGTAATAAACGACATTTTTTTTTTTTCTGAGTAGCCTTTTGAATGACAACGGGTAAATAAAACTGTGTAATTTTTGTCTACTCATATAAGCGTATGATTAAGGACACATTTGTAACAAAAAGTGCATTTTTTCGGAAGGGAGGCGAGGAAATAGACTTATGTCATTATTGAAATGGCTGATTCAGTTTTTTCTTCAAATATTCGTATTTTTAAGACTATAAATGAGATATGACAGTGTATTTTATGTTATAGAAAATTCATAATATATTTTTAAGATTGTATCATCGATTTATAATTAAGGTTCATCCATTAATTACATCACGTCCATCTAGCGGGTTTTTTAACTACTCCCTCCGCTTATGTCACAGGTTGTCAAGTTCCAGTGATACCTCCTCCTCCCTGTTATGACGTCACTTTTTTGCAACTACTAATTAAGGTCGAGAGAATTTTATGCAAAAAATTAAAAGAACAAACAGCTGTACACAATCCATTATCTACTGATATAAATAATAAAAAATGGTTAAGATCTGGAATTGCTAGGATATAACGGTTAAAAACTTTAAAGAAACGTGCGGTCCTCAGTGAAAAAAAATTTGTGAATTCTAAAATTATCATGTGATTAACATTTGCGCTTCATTTACCTTTTTCCCAAAGTCCCTCTAATATTCAACTAATGTTTAAAGTTGAGTTCGCAGTTTTTTCTGCTCTGTTTCATCATTTTTATTGATAAGTCATCACAAGTGTGTGGAATATGCCGCCAGTGTTTTTGTGCAACATATTGTATTACTTTCTTAATTAAAGCTTTTTCATAACCATGATCTCTACTACTTTTAAACTGTTAGTAGACATTAGCCACTTTTATTCTTTAGGATCAAAAGTGTGTGTTTAGGCTTTGAAAGGCATTGACGCAAGAAGTACACCACCCGTGTCTTTATGTTACTACAAACCGTCCCATGTTATGTTAATTCTAATAAAATTATTATTTTTTTTAAAATCAATTTCGCATTTATTACTTTTATACTATACGACTGAACATCGCAATAAAAGATAATATCATTAAAAGCTGTTATTTAGTCTTTTAAAAGTAAAAACCATTTGCGCATACAGTGGGCCCATGTTTTTATGTTACTAAAAACCACTCGTGTCTATAAAGGTTAAGAAGAAGTATTTTTATTACAAGCTTTTGAAATTCAAAGGAAAAGGAAAAGTATACCTAAGAGGGGGGGGGGGGGCGGCACATGTGAACAACGACTATTCATCCAATTAGTAACATATCTACATATTTTGAATTCTTAATAGTTGATACGATTAGTATAAACTATTAAGAATTGAACAATATATTGACAATTTTTAAAAGATTTTCTATCTTATGTTAATCAGATAAAATAGACATTGTTCACATATTCACCTCTCCTACTATGTGGGTAAAAAATACATATTTTTTATATGAACTTTCTTATGCTACTTGACAATAATGCATACCTAAATATTTTCATATTTTGGACATGAATTCACAATATGGTAATTGAGGTTAACGAAAAAGAGAGGCCACCGCGGTGCATACCACGTGTCTTTTTTTACTGACCGCTAGAGTGACGTGATGCTCTTTTCGCACACCTTCATTGGTGCATTCGAGCATCACGTGACTCCAGCGGTCAGTAAAAAAATTAGCTTGTCTTTCTCGTTAGCCTCCATGGTATCCATCCTCCCCTTCCCCTGTCACACTATGTTACACATTGTAGACCCCTTCGACCCATCTGGAAGTCTTACGTATTTAATAGATAGCCCACCGCCCGCTGTATGCTAGGCCTGGGCTTTGACACAAAATTGGGAGCTGTTGTAGACGGCTTTTTTTAAACGTTTGTACGGTCCCCTGAAATTGGATTCCAATAATTTCTAAAAGTTTTCTACGCTTTACTTTTCTGAGATTATATAAGTCAAAGCAGATTCTTAGAAAAATACTGGCGTCTAAATTCAGGGTACGGTATAAACGTTGAAAAAAATCCGCCTACGACAACTGCCATTTTTTTTGTCAGCACGTAAGCCTTGTATTCAGGGGCGGTAGGTGGCCCCTTTATGGGGTTGTTAGAAGATGAGATTTAAAGGTTTAAGTTTCTCTGGTACTTGTAGCTTAAAATAAATTATAATGTAAAATGTTCATGCTGCTGTCTAACCACTTGCTTTTCTTTTATGATCATTACGCCAATCTCAAATTCATGAAGATTATTCATAAAATTATCTTTTAATTTTAATAGCTCCAGGATCATACGATGTTGAAAAAGCCGAAAAAAGAGTTATCGAATCATCTTCTGCTTACTCTTTTGGTATAAAATACAAAGAACAAAAAACTGACGATATTCCAGGTAAAGATATTTTCATATTTCGAACTCTTGTTGATTTATTCTTTGTATGATATTCTCTGATATTTCTGTGATGAATCTGAAGTTTAAAACGACATTCTAGTTTACAATTCAGAGGTGGAAAATATTCGCAGGGTTCTCAGAATTTCGTACTTTTGTGTACATCTATTTCCGAATAGTAATGCTTGTCATATTTAATCACATTTTTTTTGTCAGTCAACAAAGCGAAGATCATTTCTAGGATATAGTGGTACTTAAAAATAGGAGTTAAGTTAATCTTTCGACTTATTTTCTACCTATGCATAACTGCTGTAAAATCTCCTGTAATAAGTGTTTTTCGTATTACAATTCTTGAAAATGCATATTTTATTTTATTTCCTTGTTTTTAATATCAGTGTACATTTTTTTCTTCATGAATTACCTAAAATCTATTTTCCCTTCCTTTCCTCTTTTTTGCCTAACTTTAATTCTGGAGTAGCTCCTGGCTCCTATGATATTGAAAAGGCTGACAAAAAGATTCATGAATCATCTCCTGCATACTCATTGGGCGTAAAATACAAAGAACTAAAACAAGAAGAAATCCCTGGTAATGCATAATATCTTTCATACTTTGGAGATAAGATATTTGGCTTAATACTTTTATTTCTATGTGCATAATAATATTAAAAATTTCAAAGATGTATGCTACTGAATGAAAATTTTTTGGCTTACTCCCCCACTTCCCTAAATTACAATGCTTTTTTCCTATATCGCCTAATAATTTCGTTTTTTCTAGGATTGAATTGATTTCTATTTATAATCATTGTTAATGTATTATTGTAAAATCTAATTATAATATGAAATTCTACTGAATAATAAAGAAATATTTGTTACGCGTGATTTCTGAAGTAATGCCGTTTATCTGCTCTTATTAATTCGTTTTTTTCTGGAATAGTGTCGAAATAATTATTGTCGCCCGATTTGCGTTTTTAATTGAACAAACTCATATTTAGAATAAAATTTATTGGAATTTTATATTCTGATTATATTTTATTTAGCAAATATTTATTTTTCTGGCATTTTTTTTTTATTATTATTATAATGAAGTATTTTTTATGGGCTTCCTTTTTTAATTTGTTATTGGAAAGCTCATATTTTGACGTGTATAGAACATTAGTTATAAATGTATTTTAATAAAACATATTTATTTTAATATCCGAGGTCCCAGGTGCGCTAAAAAAATCTTTTCTAAATATTGCTTGTATTGGCATCCTTTCAAAATTTTTAACTGTAAATTTTAGAAATAAAAACAAATAAAAATATTTAATGTTTTTGCATGTTTATACAGCTCCAGGATCTTATGAAGTTGAGAAAGCCGAAAAGAGAATTCACGAATCTTCCTCTGCCTATTCCTTTGGCATGAAATACAAAGAGCAAAAGACAGATGATATTCCAGGTAAAATATTCCTCATTTAAACAGCCTCGCATGCTAAAAATTAGTTGCTTTTAACAGAAGTGTAAAACCTCCTTATTAAGTCGGTTCTCAAATTCCCTGCCCAACAAACGTGAAACTTTTTGAGACAGTTTTTGATTCATTTTTAAACGTAAAGACACAAAATTGGCAGGCCTGACTATTGAAGCAATTTGGAATCGAATTACGTTTTCCATTTTTTTTTCATAAATAGATTACTTATTGAGTTGTACGTGAATTTTGTCACGTGAGAACAGGTTTTTCTCTTTTCTCACGGCCGGAAATTCAGTTTAAGATGACAACTTTGATAGTATTTTCTGGAAGATCTTTCGCGTTTACCAAAAAATAGAAAACTTCTTCCTATTATATAGCCTCTGAATAACATCATCTGTCAATTTCAAACGTTTCCAAACAAGGATTAATTAAAAAATGTGTCAGAAAGAAGCCCCTTTGTAATTGAGAACAGCTTTAAAGAAGATGGTTCTCAAATTCCCTGCTCAACAAACGCGAGACTTTCTGACTGATTTTTAACGTAAAGGCACAAAATTTGCAGGCCTGACTATTGAAGCGATTTGAAATCGAATTACGTTTTCCATTTTTTGATAAACAAATTACTTCTTGAGTTATAAACGATTTTTGTCCCGTGAAAACAGGTTTTCTTCTTTCTCTCGCTGTCGCATCCTGAAATTCGGCTCAAAACACTAACTTTAACAATGTTTTCTGAAATATCTTTGTTTTTCATCTATCATAAATATAGTAACATTGCATCTATACGTGTATGAAGGTATTTTTTTAAATAAAATTTTAACCCGGGCGATTCGCTGATCATAAATGCTTGCAAGGTGCACTTAGTTTGGGGTTTTAATCTTTGAGTTGCTTAATTTCTGAAAGTAAATTTGTTATGGTAGTAAAACAACTTAAAAGGGGCAGATTCAGATCGATTTGTACAAAATCCATTTTTACTTTTTCGATTTTCTTTGGAGTTTTTTAAATGAGAATACTTTCCCTTTTGAAACCGGTTCCGAAAGTAAAAATATGCTAATAAAAAAAAAACACTAAACAAAATCGAAAATGTAAAAAACGGTCTCTGTACAAATAGATCTCAGCTAAATCTAAAAAAAAAAATCGTTTCAAAATGTTGAAGTGCAAACGAGATATCTTTAAAAATTTCTTCCATAGGATTAACATTTGTAAACTTGTATTTTTGCCTGAGTGAAGTAGTCTCTTAATTGCGTCGCTATCACATTTTGACCAATAAAATCCCGAAAAGTGAGAGATTCTGTAATTTAGATATTCTCAAATATGTATTTCTACAGTTATACTTTTTTCATTCTTCTTCATGTATATCAAAGTTAAGGTTTCAAACTAATCCAGTGTGCAACTAAAAAAGTTATATGTATACAAGTGTAGGATTTGTGAGTTGCATTCGTTTTTCAGAAATGTTTATTGATCCCGAAATAAGGGTGTGTGATACAAAAATTCATAAAATGTCTCAAAAAAATTTTTTGTGCATATTTGAAGCGCGCATTTAACTTACCGTATACAAATGATAGATTTAAGAAATTGTGTTCCTATTCTCCATGCCATGCTTTTCAAAAATCTGCATATAATGACGTTATCCATAAGTGGAGTTTAATTCAATTTCATTACTAATAAATCGATATGGGAATACTTTAAAAAATTATAAAAATCTTTACTTATTCCCGTTAATTAGGTTTTTAGTTGAAGAGTAATTTTTTATGCTATCATTATCTTTTCCAAAATTATTGTTTCTTTATTAATTAAAGCGTACAATAACAATACAAACAGTATCCATTCAGAACTTTATTTTAAAGATATTTTTAAGCAAAAATCTTTATCTTTAATTATTAATTTTAAATCTCTATTTGAAGTTATTTCATGATTATCGTAAATTCAACACGATATTTAGTTTCCATTAATTTTAATATAGCTCCTGGTTCCTATGATGTTGAAAAAGCTGACAAAAAGATTCATGAATCATCCCCTGCGTACTCTTTGGGCGTAAAATATAAAGAACTCAAACCAGAAGAAATACCAGGTAATAAATGAAATTCTTCTAACAGGACTGATTAACGGTGCCTATATAACAAAGTTTATAATCGAAATAATATGTATTACTAGCATATGATTGACTATGTTGTTAATAAAATATTAAAAATGCATCAACGTTATAGTTGCTTGGTTTGAAGAGAATTATCTTCATAATATGTTTTCAGAAGTTTTCGCCCATATTCTACAACATATATTATGTATAAAAAGTACACGGAATTTATTATTTAAAAGACACCCATAAAAGATATCATGGCAATCTTTTTTTTCTTTCTGTAAACGGGACTTATAGAACGGATTTTGAGCGTCATTTGTGACTTAGTGTATTGGCAGCAGCTCTTTTTTTAGTCATTACTTTGAGTACCCTCCGGTTTTTGATAATGAAAAAATTAATTGAACAAAGTCTTTGCTTAAATTTTGTGCTTCAGATGAAAATCGTGTACCGGAAATTTTAAAAATCACCAAAATATCGTGCAGATTTTGCGCCACGGTAATGCACCATCGCACAAAGTTAGCATTGTACAATAGTTTTTGGAAGAAACGCAGCGAATATCATCGACCAAGCATATAACACCTGCTTGATATAGCCCCCTGTGAGTTTTTCCTGTTTCTGAAGCTAAAATTACCACATGGAGGAAACCGTTTTGAATCATTGAAGCCATACAAGAAACTTTGCTTAGGGAGCTGGAGGCCATATCTCAATCATCCTACTAAAAATGTATGGATGAACGTGTCAAACGCGGTATAGTTGTATTGGACTCAATGAGGCCTATTTTGAAGGCGGGAAGATAAATTTTGTGAACTAATTATTTTGTCTTTTATTTAACAATTCATGGTACTTTTTACACAATGTATTAATTGCACTGGTTGGCACCGAAATCCTCCCTGAAAAAATAATGGTTGATTATTATAGATTCCACGTTACTAAATCAAAATATGGCAACGAAATTGTTCTGTCATGTACCATTTTTACGTGGGAGAGCTTACTTTTAAAATTAAGGTACTCTATGTCTTCCTTAAACATAAGTGGAAATTGTGTAAATAATAAAATGTATATAATTATATGTAAATTACATATTAATGAATCTATATAAAACGTTAGCTGAGTTATAGCGGTGAAAGACATGAAAATATGTTAGTGGATACTGCTGGATACGAAACAGGGAGGTGGGGGTGGGGGTGGACACGAAAAGAAAAATTCGCGATACAAATGTCAACAAACTAGATTTTCATGATACATTCTATCGATTTGTTATCTAAGATAGCGGTAATACTTTTTTCATGATTTCAATTTTATCTAGTATTGTAAATTAATATAATATTTATTCATTATTTCTTCTTATTATAAAACTATTTCTCAGAAAAATGGTACGTGTTGGGGCAATTTTGATGTCATATTTAGATTTAGGAATACTAGATCTGTATAGTTTAAATATTTGCTTTTCAGAATGGAAAACTTTTTTTTTAGCCGACCAGTGTTAATAAACGATCATTATATCATTTATTAATAAAAATATATTTTTATACATGTCATTCACTTTACCACTCTCGTAATCTCATTAGGATGATAATTATTTAAATGTTTTGTGAAATATTTTTTTTCGAAATTTTTATTTTTCTTTGTAGCTCCAGGATCATATGAAGTTGAAAAAGCTGAAAAAAGAGTTCACGAATCATCTTCTGCCTACTCATTTGGCATGAAATATAAAGAACAAAGGACAGATGAAATTCCAGGTATTCTTAATTTGGATGCTAAAATATTTAATAGTACTACATTAATTAATTATTGCAATTACAGGCTGTTAGATTAAAAAAAAATGTTTTAATTCATCATAACCCAAGCATTTTTATTAGGATTATGTTCGCTGTTTCAACATAATAATCTTTAGTTCATTTGAGAATATTTTACAGAATCGTGTAACATTTTTCAATAGGTCATTTTCCTAATTTTTAAATTATAAAATTCGTATATTCTAATGCTCATGAATTTTTCCATTTTAAACGTTGTTTTCTCTTTTTTACAAAAAAGATAAAATTGGAATATCAGCGGATTTTATGTAAATATTTCGTGTACAAATAAAATAAATCTTAAAACAAATTCTTTGATTTTCATGCTCGTTTCCTAAACTACATTTGAAAGAATTGTTTTCATTATTTCAAATTAAGAAATAATTTTGGTTCTTTTCTTTAAATTCTGCTGCAGCTCCTGGCTCATATGATGTTGAAAAAGCCGATAAGAAAATACAATAATCATCACCCGCATTTTCACTGGGAGTAAAATACAAAGAACCAAAACAAGAAGATATACCTGATAATGAATTCATCTTTAGTATTTGTGGTTGATATCACATATAAATACTGCTCATATTATCTGTGCAAATAATACAATGCTTGTTATTTATTATTAAATATTTCGGTAATAAAAATACTTCGAGTTCTTGAATAATCTATGAAGTCTGGTAACATTTCCGACATTTTATCAATCCAATAATTTAATAAGCAGAAAATCTTCTTGTATATTAAAATACTGGGAATCTCAAAAAGACATGTTTATCAATGTAAAAGTAAGTACAGTCGTGGAAAAAAAGTAAACACCGCTTACTAACTCTGCAAAATATTATCGTAGAAGAAAGTTACTGATACCACACGATTGATAATAAAGTTTACTTTTAAATGGTGTATATAAAATTTGTTTAGGGGCTATCTATACATTAAAACTAATCATAACTTTGTTTCTTTCAATAGCAGTACACAATTCTGACAACATAAATGAACTCTACACCCTTCAATTAGCCAAAAAAAAAAAAATATGCAATTCGTACGATAAGTTTACGAGAAATTAATTATTTTAAAACGACCGTATTTTAGGGGCTGTATCCAAATTGAAGTTCGGTACTCGATTGTTGACCGAGAGAGCCAACTTCTTGATCAAGGTATTTTAAGCACCACTCAAGAGCACTCATTGAAGACTACTAGATTACAGGATAGCATAAGAAACTTCAAAATATCTAGTCACTTCTATCATAGACGGCTCCTTAATCATTTTGCCGTTTTTTAAGCATAATTTGAAAACTACTTGGAAGAAAAATGTGAAATTTTGAATTTCCATAAAACAGGACTTAATAAAGCTAAATCCATAAAAAAAATTGTAGGTTGATATTCATAATTTTTTCGAATATTAATTTTATAATTCTATTCATAATTCATATTATAAAATTATAAAAATTGCAAATTCAACGTAATTATGTTTGGGTATTTTAGTATTATTGCTACACAAAAAATTAGCACATTAGGGGTATAATTTCAGGAGATATTAATGAAAATATGAACATGTAATTTAACATTAGCAGCACTAAATTTTGAATGTTTATAATTCAAAAACTTATCATTCAAATGACTTGAAATTTGGTGTCTAGGCATAATCTGAACCGAAGACTTAAAATATAGTGTCAAAATTGGCGTTGCCATTGAAAAAAAAACAACGTTTGTCCTGGTTTTGATTTGTAAATGTCCCCCCCCCCCCCCCCTCCTAAGCAATTTTTATATAAATCGTTGAAAAATAGAAATTATTTCCAATCCTTTGGTACCAGTAACTTAACTTTATTATAATTAATTGCAGTGTTAGTAGGGGTGTTTACTTTTTTTCCCACGACTATACCTTCGAAGTTGACAAATTACGTAAAATGAGACTCTAATATGGATTGCAATAACTCCACATATCATTAATTTTCGAATATGAAATTTGAAATACAGATTAAAAGAGATATATTAATGTTCAGAAAAAAAAAATTCTAGATGCATATAAAGCTTTTTAATTTCATTTGAACTTTAATGCTTTTTTAATAAATAAATTTACTTTATATGCCTTACGCACAGGATTTCTCAAAATTCAATTGCCTTAGTTAGCCCAAAAAATTTTAATAAGTAGAGATATAATAGGTGTTTAAAATGACTTTTACTGGAAAAAATATAGTTCTTAAGTTTGAACCGAAGATTTGAAGTATCTCGTTAAAACTGGGTATTGCTGTTGAAAAAAAAATATGTTTGGGTTCGTTTTAATATGTAGATGGCCCACTAAGCAAATTTTATATACATCATTTAAAAGTAGACTTTATTTTCAATCGTTCGATACCAGTAACTTTCTTGTACGATAATTTGTTGAGGAGTTAGTAGGGGGTGTTTACTTTTTTTTTTCCACGACTGTACATTCGATATAAGGAGGAAACTGACAGATTTGGTAGCTGATATATTTAAATTTTTATTCACTTTCAAACAAGTTCGACAAATGATGCCAGTTGTCCTATTGAAATGATAATTCAGAAATGACTACTTTTTTTTTCTCTTCCTTTTAATACTCTCCACTGCCATCCTAAAACTGTATGATAAGAAGATTTAGCATCGCCCACATTAGGGTGGCAATATCATAAAATTTTTAAATGGAGAATTTCCAATCGAAAGAACTGAACGCAATTATTCAATTTCATGGCTTTCGAGATCTCCAGATTTTCAATCTTTTGAGAATTTGTCAAAAAGAAAGTTTATTAATAAAATTGTGCAAAGAAATAAAAACAGGCATAATTGTTGTACACCATAATTGTTGTACACTGTGTTACGGATGCAATTTTGAAAAGTGTTATATCGATATATATTGATTTTACGGAAAGAAGCTTTAACAAATAAACTAAAAAATCTGTAAGTTTATTTTTTGGCTATTATGTTCGTATTATGATGTTATTTTCTAAAATAAATCAAAGTTTTCTCGAGAAACCTTGAATATTTCGTGCTTTCACTGCACAAAAGAGTGATTATTAACATATGAATACATTATACTTTTCAATATCATTTATCGCCATATATTTATTTTTCTTTACAGCTCCAGGCTCTTATGATGTGGAAAAAGCCGATAAGAAGATCCACGAATCATCCCCTGCATTCTCATTAGGAGTAAAATACAAAGAACCGAAACCAGAAGATATACCTGGTAATACATATGCTTTTAGTACTATTGTCTCATATCACATTAACGTTGCAAAATTAATAAAGTTTGTTATACAATAATAAATATATTGATAATGCATGCTTATTTAAAATGTACTCGTACACATAATATAAAATAATAGGAAGTTCAATTTTATTATGAACATTTTAATAGTTTAATTTACAAAAAAAAAAAAAAAAAAAAAAAAAAAAAAAAATCATGTATTTATTATTATTATTGATTATTATTGTTGTTGTTATTTAATTTGCTTTTAAAAGTTACAGTTAAATAATTTAAATTAATTCATATAATCTCATTATTATTTAAATGCTTTTTTTTCACAGCCCCAGGTTCTTATGAAATCGAAAAAGCCGAAAAAAGGGTCCACGAATCTTCTTCTGCCTACTCATTTGGTATGAAATATAAAGAACAAAAGACAGATGATATTCCAGGTAAAATAATAATATATAAAATTTAACACAATTATTCTAATTGGAAAATAAATTATACAAGCTGTAATTTCCCAACTGGGAGAAAAACTGTCCAGTCTAGGATTTGAACAGGGAACCTTCGAATACGAAATCTTTCATCGTTCATTATGTTTGAAGAGCACAACTTTTATTTTTATAACTATTCGGACAAAATAATTCCGAATTATGCGTGAACATTTGTTTAATAATTTATCTTAAAGTTTACATATTGTAAAATTAATTAATTTTCAATTTATAAACGAGTTTAATTTTTTAGTTGAAAAAGAAAACATTTTAATCATTAAATTGTCCCAGATGACGAACGGAAATATCCATTCGCAATGAAATTATATCTCCCTGCAATATACGTTTAAAAAATTAGCTTACGTGATCGCCTTCATAGAGAAACTGTACTAAACACTGAAATTTTCAATAGGAAACGGAAAATCATTCAGTTGGGTTATTTAGAAATTATGAAACTTTAAAGTTTAAAAATTATAATGTTAAATTCATTTGTAATCGTTGCAAAATAGATCGCAATACATGTAGTTTTTTTAAGCTTAACTCAAAAACAACTCAATGGATTGAGCTGTAATTTTGGATTCGCATACTTGAAGCTTCTATGAATTAATTACTATTAAAATATTTATGAGTTGCAAATCATATTTGTTTCGAAAATATATATATTTTTAAATTAATTTAAAAAGAAGTATGAATTGTAATCTATGATTTTTTAAAACAGAAATTTGTTTGTAGAAGCTTCGAATATGCGAATCCAAAATCCCAGCTCATTCTCTCAAGTATTTTTTTTAGCTATGTTTAAAAAAAAAAAAAAAACTACCCACATTGCAACGTGCGATTGTAAACCACATTCGGAATGTTGCTGGCAGCGCATATAGTACTTCTCGTGATGTGAATCGCATTTCACACAAGCAAAAGTGGACAGGTAAAATTTTTGCTAAAATATCTTTATTATTGTGAAAGTTGTGAACGAACATCCAGTTTCGTCTAGAAATGCTGCACACCATATTTTTGACTGAATAAGTGGACATCGAAATGTCTCTGATTTCCTATACAAAAAATGTTTGTCTTGACGTGCAAATTCCCACCCTCAAAATGACCATTTCTAGGTGCGTTCGTAATTATATAAATTACGTAGCACCTATAATAGTCGCCTGGTCCGTCCGTCTGTCTGTCTGTCCGCCTGTCTGATGGTTTGAAATTTAATATATATAATTCTTGCAGAACTTTATCAAGTCATTTCAAATTTTATGAAAATCGAATCAAAACTTAAAAAGATATTAGTAACAGTTTTCTTCATTCTATTGAATCCTATCATACGTAATTAATTTAATGATATAACATGATAGGTAATGATTCTAGCTTGCCATGTTGATGACGTCCTATTTAAGATAGAGTCCTATTGTTTCCGTGTTACTGAATTTAATATATATAATCGTAATAAATTTTGTATTCGGGCATTTTTGCATTAGAGTTCAACAGCTATTGCACTCAGATCTGAATATTTATAAAGTTATAGTAGGAACGCACCTCATTTGCCACGTTTAACGAACAATTTCAGACTTGTTCATCTTAAACCTTGTATATAAAATATTAAATAAAAAGTTCATTCTTTTATTCTTATCTAGCTCCTGGATCGTATGATGTTGAAAAAGCCGATAAAAAAATTCATGAATCTTCTCCAGCGTATTCACTAGGAGTTAAATACAAGGAGCCAAAACAAGAAGAAATGCCTGGTAATGCGTTATTTTATATATTGTTTACCTATTATTAAATCCATAGAGGTGTTTCAGTATAACGTTTACAACTCTAAGAGGTGGTAGCGCATATTTCAACAAATAATTCCCCTGTAGGATATCAGGATCTCAATTTACTTATTCCTTCAAAATTACACGGTGTTTCACTTCGATCTGATCCCCAATTTTTGATCATAGCTTTAACAATAATGAATATTTTTAAACGAATTTACGACATAATTAATTTGTTGTGTGCAAATTGCAATGAAATTACGAAAAGTGCTAGAAATATACAGTAATTCGGTCGTTGCATAGTGTTTAGTTTGTGTTGTATTTCAAAAAGCGGATCATCTAATTTGGCACTGATTGGATGCGGATGGTTTCCACTTCTACTAGTTTAAATGAGACAATATCTCGAGATGTTGTAAGATTAGCTATCATTCTCCTCTAATCAGGGCTAAATTTGACGATCCACTGTTCGGAATGCAGTTGATATTACATATGGTGCACCGACCGAATTACGGTGTCTTACGTCCCAATTTCGTGATTTCATCGCAATTTGCACACAAAAGTTAATTCCGCTGTAAATTTCGTTGAAACATCTTTATTGTTGTTAAAGTTATGACAAAAAAGTCTGTGAGCTTATAATTTTAACTGGATGAGTAAATTTGCGACCCTGGTTCCATATGAAAGAATGTTTGTTTCAGTGTGCTCAACACCTTTTTAAAGTTTTAAAAATACACTATTGAATATAGGTCTTTATATAAGTAAAATCGTATATATTTTTGTATTTAATATTTAACATAAACCCAGATATATTCCTAAATAGAAAAATCATCGAGCTATTTTTAAAATATTTAATTCACTGAATGCTTTATTGAAATATATTCTGAATTTTTAACATTTTATATTTGTAAAAATACTTAAAACTAAAATATACATTACTTTACGACAGAAAGTGCTTGAAATGTATTTAATCTTAATTGCTTTTGGTACAGCTCCTGGTTCTTATGATGTTGAAAAGTCCGAAAAAAGGGTTCTCGAATCATCTTCTGCCTATTCATTTGGCATCAAATATAAAGAACAAAAGACAGATGATGTCCCAGGTAAAATGCTTGCGTCTTGGATATGCATAAACGTGTTTTATTTCTACTAATACATTTATTATCCTTCCATGATGTTCGTCCTTTTTTTTTCTTTTAATAAACTTGCAATAAAAAAAAATGTGTAACACTTAAGTTTCTTTCACATTAAGCTTATGAATAACTCTACAATAGCGTAATTTTTTCTATTACTATTACGTAAAAGTAATTTTATTTACTTTCTTTAAAACTTTACTTTTAAATATAATTTCAAAGTTAAATTCTCTTTAAAGATAAATTCTCATTAATTTACTTTAATCTTTACTTGTGAAATGTATCATTGATTTTATTCGCTATTCTAATACAGCTCCCGGCTCTTATGATGTCGAAAAGGCTGACAAAAAGATCCATGAATCCTCCCCTGCATACTCATTAGGAGTTAAATACAAAGAAATGAAACCAGAAGAAATACCTGGTAATTTATATACTTTTATGAAAACATTAACTCTATTAATGTAATAAAAAACAGAATGCATCTTTTAACTCTACCAGTGTAAATACAGTCTAAAAATAATTAACTTGTCAATACTTGTTTGAAATTATTCTCTTAAAAGTATGGTATCAAAAACTTGATGGTGTTAATTTTTTTATTTATTTATTTATTTTTTTTTTATTTTTATTTATTTTTTATTTTTTGATTAATTCAGTTTGGAGAAAACTTTCTTGAAAAGTTTTAAAAATATTTTAAGAAAATTTAATATGTAAAAAACTGAAAAAGATTATTTCATACATTAATATGAAGATTCATAATTTTTTTCCATGCATTTCTTCATCTTTACAGCTCCGGGATCATATGATGTTGAAAAAGCAGAAAAAAGAGTTCACGAATCATCTTCTGCCTATTCATTTGGCATCAAATATAAAGAACAAAGGACAGATGAAATTCCAGGTAAAGTATTCATCTGAATATTCGTATATGTCACTCTTAAAGTGAAAAAAAAAATCCTAGATATTTGAATAATTTCTTATCGTAAAAAAACACCTATAGAGATTTTTGAAATTTTTAATTATTAGCATACCATAATTTTGTTTTAATTACTGTTTTGAGACTATTTTAGGCAATTTATTTTAGTGTGCTCTTCAAATAGATGTTAAGCTTAAAAATTTTCACCGTTATTTATTTTCAGTACTTCTTTGTTTTAAAATTTATTTTAAGTTTTATAAAACTTAAAATAACTAAAAACTAATAAACAGATAATATAGCATAAAATAAAAATAACTAATAAAATAAATGATAAAATAACAAATAAACAGATATATCTGTCCAAAATAAAAAATTAGACTAAAAAGATGTTTATCCAAAAAAATTTATGCAAGATTCTCATCCAATAACTCTTAATTTTCATGTCTGTATAGAAAAGTTTCTCTTCAACGAATTGTAATAATCATTTTTATAAAGTTATAAACAGATAAATTATTAATTAAGTTTTTTAATAATTTAGCTCCTGGCTCATATGATGTTGAAAAAGCTGATAAGAAAATTCATGAATCATCTCCTGCATTCTCACTGGGTGTAAAATACAAAGAATCAAAACCAGAAGAAATACCTGGTAATGCATATATATGTCCTAATGACGGTTACAATTAACATTTCAGATGTAATGAAGATTATTATACAAAAATAAGAAATGTTTGGTTAATTTGTACTTGGTGAATTATTGTTTGTAAAATAGAAAGAACCAAAAGCAGAAGAAATACTTGATAATTAATCTCTCTCTGCCCTTGTAAAGATAACTGCTATCATTGTCATTGCTAATGTAATGGAAGCTGAAGCTGAAATGAAGCATATTTTTTATTATAAAAAATAATAAACACTTTGTTAACATACTCTCATACTCTTGAGAGTTTGTTGGATGGGTAATACAAATGTCCAAAACCATGAGAAGAACATGTAAACTCGTATTTATTTTATTTCCCTTTAGACTAATGATTTCTATTATTAACATTAACTTGGTATAACGTTGGTATTCAAAATAATAAAAGTTTTATAAACATTCCCATTCTCACCAAGCTGAAAGCCCTATAGGTAATTTTTTACTCTTGGTTGTCACTAATCTTACTTATTAGTGTAATGTTTCTTCAAACTGGGCGTAGTTTAAAATTCCGAAATGAATATCACGACATATATATTTACAAGCAAAAAAAAAAAATAAATAAATAAATAAAAATAAATAAATAAATAAATAAATAAATAAAAAATTAATTAATTAATAATAATAAAAATAAAAATATTTCGACCATCGCGAAACATTGCCGGAATATGAGCCATACTTCTGACTTCAAATTATTTGTAAACCCACTTCTACACTTGAAATTCATTTTCTTGAAGTATTTCAAATCCATAAAAACTACATAAACGTTTATTGGGACTACGCCTGTACTCATCCTGTCAGATTGTACGAAGTCGAGCATAAAACCCGCCTTTTCTTAATTTTTATTTATTGTTTCATGTTACCAGTTTCTGTTCATATTGACTATACCGTCAACCTAGTGCAATTCTGTTGATAATAAACCTATCTGTTAAATCCGCTTCATCGTTGTATGAGAAAAATTCCATTATCTTTTCCTCATGATGATGCATTGAATGCTACCAATACTCATATGATATATTTAGTAAATCTTTTGCCGTTCAAAAAAGTTGTTATGTTTTACTTACTTATACAGCATACCGCAAATCCATATTTAAATTTTCAATAAATGTTCTGTTAGAATACTCTAGAGTTTTTATTGCAGGAAACATTAAAGAGAATTCCGGTGATGTTATATCTATTTTAATCATTTGTTTCTTCAGAAACAAATTCTATATAATTTTACCCTACTTTCTGAAAAAAGAGAAGTAGTGGCTACTTTTAAAAGGTGGTTTGTAGTTGCGACTTTTTAAAGCAAGTAGTTCTAGTTAACTACATTTTCGATAAAGTAGCAATAAAAAAGTAGTTTTTCCGACCACTGTTGGAGATCTTGGAAGAACAGAGACAGTATAACATAAAATCTTCTGATCAAATTAATGTATTTATATGGGGCTTGGTTCATTTTGTTCAGAAATCTCTAGAGTATTTTTTTAAGTTAAAAAGCAAAATTGCGATTATGTTTTCGAAATTTTCCTATTACTGATCCTTAGAGAATATATTTTAAATCAAATTTACTTTTTTATTTTGGTTTAGCTCCAGGCTCATATGATGTTGAAAAAGCTGATAAAAAAATACACGAATCATTTCCGGCATTCTCATTGGGAGTGAAATATAAAGAACCCAAACTAGAAGAAATTCCTGGTAATTCATGCATTGTTTGAACTGATTATTTTTATTATTATACATTATTATATATTGTTAAAAAACTGTTGATTTTACAACCATAAAGCTGCCAGCCTGAATATTTTTAAAAAGACATTTGTTTTACGACAAAAAGTATGCGCTTTTTTGCTAACCTTTTATTTTTAAAAGTCAAATGCTGTACATAATAGTTAAAAAGCTTCCAGAAACTTCTGAAACTCTTTTTTTTTTCCTTGCTGGTGCCTTTGTATAGACTTTCATTTCTGTCTTTCTTTTTTCCCCAGAAAAATTTAATGGTTTTTATTTTATTTTTTAGCATGACTCAATCAATATAATAATGCAATGTTTTATAAATTTACATATACTGATAATGATGAGAATATTTTAATAATGAAAGGCAATATGATATAAAAGTAATATACCTCATATACGCTGGTGGAAATTGATTTATGAAAACACGGTTTTTTAACAAAAACTTCTATAATATAAAAATGAATGAAATCTCATTGGGATATCAAGCAAGTTGCAAAAATAAAATTTCATGCATAATATTAAACATAAACAAAATGTCAAGAATTAGATTTTCGTAATATGCAAACAGGGAAATTGATTTATGAAATATCACATTTCATTGGCTATTCCGAAGTAATGCGACAAAAGTTTGCTTAAAACAGTGTAATGTGACATGCACAGTAGACATAAAAAGCGGTATATATTGGAAGCAATACGTTTGAGTTATACTTTTCACGATGGGTAAACGAAAGATGTTGTCTGAGGAAGAAAGAGCTAAAATTTATGCATATCTAGAATGTGGAAAGTCTGTTCCGGAAATTAGTAAATTAATTAAAAGATCAGTTGATGTGATATATAACTATAGAAAAGATCTAGCAAATTATGGCAAAAAATTTAACAAAAAAGGTATTCCACGTTTAAGTAAGCAAGAGAAAAGGGGGATTCTTTAACTTGCATCGAAAGCTGGTCACAGTTGAAAGCAGATTTCTGCAGATCTACCCCTTCCTGTTACTTCTAGAAGAGATAGGCAACATCTACTACATTAGGCGTTACATCTTCACGGCTTGAGATGATCGAAAATGAAGTCTGGTCTAAAGTTACTTCTGCGTCACAAGCAGATGCGTTTGCATTACTGCGAGAAATACATGGCAATGGGTGACATTTAAAAGAAAGTCATTTTCTCCGTCGAAAAAAGGTTTAATTTGGATAGCCCGGATGCTTTTTCAGGAAGGCTCACGTTTTCAGCACCAGCCTTGGCGAGTTGGCGAAAGCCAGAACGTTCAGTCAGCTCTAACGCCAATCGTCGTCTTGTGTTTTGCTTTGAACTGAAATGGCGGAAAACGAACTAGCATATTTTAGAATAAGTCCTAGCTAAATTAAAGAAATATTTTCAATTATGTGTTCTAGATGAAAAGAAATCTTTTCGGAAGAAATTGTATTACGAAATTTTATACTGTGTTTTATCAGATGCCTTTATTACTTTTGATGATATAGACTAAACTTTTGATTATTTGATTCCCTCGGAAAATCTACATTTTCATTCAATTGAGTATTATTAATTACGTACCTATTAAACAAAAAAGAAAAAAAAAAAAAAAAAAAAAAAAAAACCCTCATTATCTTCATAAATCTAGATATTTGATTACATATAAAGATGGATTTATGGGGATGATGAATTAATGCAGTTTCAGGCAATGTTTAGTTTATTTTAAATATTAAGTTTAATGCAGTGCATTTTGATGTATGTAAACACTGATTTTAAAAAATACCTGTGACAGAAAATTACTATATTTTCTGCCATGAACTTATATAATTAATTTAATACCAAATCATTCTGCAGAAACAGTCCCCAAAGTCGAGTGAAAATAGGCCAAACCAACAAAAAAGAAACATACCGCATCCCCAACCAAGATGTTTAGAAATTGCCTTTTTAATGCGAGATGAAATTCTTAAGATGAGGTGGGGGAGAAGGAATAGGGTCATTCCACGTAAAATGAGCAAAAATTTAAAAAAAGTCGTGGCCACATAGTAACCGATTTTAATAAAATTCGATATACAGGTTCAATTCATATTCATATAGAGCTCTGCAAAATATCTTCACAAAAAATAAATTATTTTAGCAGTTTTCGACATTTAAAAAACTTGTGATAAAGAATGGCGTGTGTGCAATCGTCCAAAGTTGCAGGTTTGAAGTTCTGTATCTTGAAAACTATTTAACTGAAATGATTTTTTTTTTATAATAATGTAACCTCTGAAAAATTATCTTCTTATTTATTGAGTAATAATAATCATGATTAATCTTTAATTGGTTCTAAAAATTGAAAATTTGCAAATTTTGAGAAAATTAAAAACGTTATAAAAATTAAAGGAATTCAAAAACATCTGAGAAATTAATGCCTGATGTAGTGTTACATATTAAGATCGAATTACTCAAGTTTTTAAGTTGCCATGTATTTCCTTCACCTTAAAAAAAATTTAGAAACTTAAAAAAAATGACAAAATCGTAATTTTTCCTCTTATTGATAGGTAAAAAAAATAATGAAGGAAAGGTCCCACATTACAGTTATTGCACAGATATAAAGATCAATAAGTCCATAATCTACTAAAAGAATTTCAAGATTGCCTTTTGATTCCTAACGTCACAAAATTGGGTTAAAAAAGGCAATATTAACTACATTCCATGAGCTTTTTTTTTTGTAATTCGCGCGCGTTTCTTAAAATATTGCACGATTTCAAGGTGAAAAAATTTAGTGCTGCCATCTATTTTCTGTATGTGGGTTTAGGTGTTAATATATAATTTTTTGTTTAATTGAGCTTTTTTTTTCTACTTTAATTAAAAATCTTCTTGAGGCAAAAATAAACTGAAAGCAAGTATAAAAGTTTTTATATTTAAAATATATACATTTATCTATAATATCAAAAGAATTAAAAGTTTTAAAAAGCTTTCTTTCACGTCGAATCAAGTGATAGAAATATTGCATTTTATCCTCAACATTTTTTACTATTTATTTTTTTTTCTCATTAAGGAATAAAAAGGCAAGAATGAAAGTTTGAATATTTAATATATATACTTTTAGCTATAACGTCAAGCAATTTTGATATTGTCAGAGGTGTCCTTCATCTCAATAGAAATGTTGCATTTTTCCCTCAAAAATTTTCAAAAATAATTTTTTTTCATTAAGGAATAAAAATACAATTACTAACTTACGTCAATCTGTTACTTATTATTCATTCCTAATTATAAATAATTTTTAATATAGTCTTTGCATTCTTAAGGCTAATAACCAAAATTGAAACTTCAAGCATGTAGCCAAAACCACGATTTTGCATCCACTTTTAATATAAATTTTAATACTTAAATAAACAATCCTAAAATTTATTATTTTACATTTACTCATAAGTAGGTATGATCTACTTACAAAATGATTTTTGTTAAAATCTGTGACATGTCTGCCACAGGTGATTTGCTCATTTTGTATGGAATGACCCAATATTGAATGACTATCTTTTGTTACTTCAAAGTAACCAATAAAATCACTAGAGAAATTTTCAAACTGTGTATGATAGTGAGGGGCTGCAGATTTAAATAGTTAAATTTAGCAATTAACAAATAGAAAAAACAAACCAAAAAATTAAACTTTTGGGGGGATGAAACAAAAACAAGCTTTTCTTTTTTTTTTCGAGGGGGGGGGGGCAGAATTTGAATAATTGGTCCTTTACTTATAGTTACTTCAAAGTAATAAATAGGAAAGAAAATTTTACGAAATGTAAAGAACTGCGTGTGCACATCAGGTTAATCCTGATTTTTTTTTTTCTTATCTTTCATTCTATTTCTTTCCTTTTCTTTTTTATGGTAAATTATTTATTTGTCATTTGAAAATCAACAGATAGAGCAAACAACAAACTTTATGCACTGTTATGGATAAGCGAAGGGATAGTTAACATTTCAGACACAATTTTAACTAATCTTTTCTGCAAGGCAACAATGAATTTTAAATGGTCAAAAAATAGTGTGCTGGAGGAGATGGTGGGAAGGGGGGGGGGAGAAGAGAAAATTCGAAATGGGAGGTTGCATCAGACGATTTATCATTATTTTATTGCCACTTCAACTTAATAAATAGTGCAATATGTGTGCAGAATGACGAAAAATGGAGTGTGTGTGTGTGTGGGGGGGGGGGGGGGGGTTGGAATTTCATTCGAGAGAAGAATTTAGATGATTTATTCAAATATGACGAATAACTATTTTAAAATAACAAATAAAACAACTTGGATGAAATAATATTTTAAAAAATGGCAAAAATTTTAAAATAAACTGAAGAAGATTTTTAATTTTGTGCACTAGGGGCAGACCAATGTTTTTTCGTAAAAACTCAAATAATGATAAAGATTTAACAGTATTAAAATGTAATAGTAGTTAATTTAATTGCATGCATCAACTTGCAATTATTTTAGCTGATTGATTTAATTGCAGGATACAGCGAAATAATTTATGATTTATCGTTCAATCTAATTATAATCGAATTTATTTTAGTTTCAACTTCCTATCAACTTCTAATCGCAATTAAATTAAAAACAATTAATTTTTAATGAATTATTTCAGTGAAAATATGTTTTATTAATGCAATCAACACGTCACGACGCAATTATGCCGCTTAATAATAATAATAATAAAAACTAAATTAATTCAGTAGTAATGCTAATAAAACTAAGTTCAATTGTGTCATAAAAACATGATCAATAGAATTATATTTCTTACAAGAAAATCTTTACGTCTGTTTTTATTTTTCCTAAAAAATAAAATACGTTCTCAATTTCTTCGAACATAGCGAATTAATCAAATAAATGAATATTATTGAACTAAAAAATATAACTTATGTTTGAATTATATATATTGTGAAATTAAAAGCATTTTAATCCGAAAAAGTACTTGTTTTAAGCAGGGTTTTAATTGTAAACCACGGTGAAATAACATTTCGTCATACTTTATTCTCTGCTTTAAAAATTTTTACATTTGCGAAAAAATAAATGAAAAAAAAAAACACTATCTCTTTGATCTCAGCAAAAAAATGGGGACTGCTGTTCGCTACGCGTATGACGTCACGAACAAGAAAAGGTGCGTAGTGTTGAATTCATCCCCGCGCCAACTGTTACTCTGGCGATAAGGTGCCCAAAACGTGAGACTTCTTGAAAAAGCAGCCCGGATGGTTTGAAGTATTATTGGAGGGATCTCCGAAAAGAACCAAAATCTACATTCAGCAGAAGATTTGGTTTCGGAAGTTTGATGATTTGGGCAACGATCCCTTATGATTGCAAAGGTAATTTTTTTTAAAACGGTCGCCAGAATTCTTTTGACTATAGTTTAGTTTTAGAAAATTCCCTTCTTCAATTTGCATGGCAATATTATGGTTTAGATTACATCTTCATGCAAGACAATGCAGGTATTCACATTTCAAATGCAACGAAAGGTTGGTTTGACGAACAGAATATTGTTCTTTTAGATCATCCACTTATTAGTCCTGATCTGAACCCCATCGAAAACGTGGGGACAGTTTGTTCGAATGGTTTATGTAAATGGGATGCAGTACACATCACTTGTAGAATTGAAAGCTTGAGTCTGTCAAAACTGGAAATTAATTGATCAGAGGTACGTTCAAAATCTTGTTTTATCAATGACATCTAGAATAAAAGAAACTCTTTTGAATAAAGGCGGCTTTACTAACTATTAATTTTAATTAAATGTGATATTTCATAAATCAATTCCATGTTTTTATGATACTAAAATATAATTTTTGACCTTATATTTTAGTTTCAAGGTTCGTACGGGTGCTTGAATTTCCACAGTAAGAAATTCTTCTGTACCAGTATTTTCTTATGGAAAATCTCTCCTGAAATAAGGCTAAATTTCGTCCGTTTAAATTAAATTTATTTTTCTATAAAAAAAATTCTGATATTGGGCCTTGAAAATAACGGTACCCGTACGAACCCCGTAGTTTATTAATATGTATGAAATTTTATTTTTCTAAATTATTTGTTGTACATAGCATGTATAATGTATGAAATTTCATTCATTTTCAAGGAGTATTATAGAAGTTTTTGTTAAAAAAAGTGTTTTCATAAATCAATTTCCACCAGTGTATGAATGATGCACCCTGAAAAGTTCATGCAGGGTTGATTACACACGTCTGCGCATTTTTAAAATGATGGGTTAAGCCTTTTTATAAATTCCGATTTCAGAAGAAAAAAAAATATAGAAGAAATATCTATCTCGTGCAATTTCGAGACAAATCGAGAATTTCTGTCTGGTTCGCAAATTATGAATTTAGTCATAAAGGCATAAGAATTTTAATTAGTCAAATTATGAATTTAGTCCCAAAGAAATCAGACATCAATAAACATGATAGCAGAGTACTTCCAGTTGTTTGCATAGAAAGAGAACGCAAACACTACGCAAGAAAAAATTCCCAAAGTGCCGACGGACATCTATCTTTGAAGTGATGAATGACCATTATAATGATTTTTCGCTTTATTGTAGCTATCACAACCATAACAAATAAATATAATGTCATGTATAGCATATTTGTAAGTGATTTTTTGACTATAATATATCTTTTGTGTGATTTTTCTTAATCTTTATCGTCATTTTATGCAAAAACCTTAGGTGATAGTGGGGAAAAAATCTAATATATTTAAACTCATGCATTGATAAAAATTAGAAACGCCTAAACAGTTCAGAAAAAACAAATAATAAATATTATTTTGCATGTTTCTGTTTTACATCGTTTGGATTTGCGTTTAAAATAGCATTGTATTTTCGTAATTTTGAACAAACATAATTAGCAAACTGAATCATTAACATTGAAACAACTATTGAAATGTCAAATATAGAATAAACATTTTTGAATCATCAAGAAGTTTTGTTTTTAACTAGCTATCGTCCAACTTTATGTATATTTTTAAGTGATTTTTTGACTATAATATATCTTTTGTGTGATTTTTCTTAATCTTTATAATCAGTTTATGCAAAAACCTTAAGTGATAGTGGGGGGAGGATCTAATATATTTAAACTCATGCATTGATAAAAATTAGAAACGCCTAAACACTAAACAGCTCAGAAAAACAAATAATAAATATTATTGTGCACGTTTCTGTTTTACATCGTTGGGATTTGCGTTTAAAATAGTATTGTATTTTTGTAATTTTGAACCAACATAATTAGTAAACTGAATCATTAATATTGAAACAACTATTAAAATGTCAAATATAGAATAAACATTCTTGAATCATCAAGAAGTTTTGTTTTTAACTAACTATCGTGCAATTTTATGCATACTTTTTCATACTAATTCTGAATTTTATAATGAAGGAAAGATAGCAAGGGCCTTTTGCTAGTGCCCATAGTACTTCATGCATAAATTTTAAACATTAGCGGGATTCTCTTGAAGAATTTTATTTAGTGTTATTTGTTGTAAGATCTTTATGGAAATATAAAAATTTTTAAAATGTTGGTAAATATATTTATTCGTTCTACATTTAAAACATTTTGTATCTGTAAAAATTCTTAAAACTAAGTTATATATTATTTTAATACGGAAAATATTTGAAATTTGTTTAACCTTAATTGTTTTTGTTCAGCACCTGGTTCTTATGATGTTGAAAAAGCCGAAAAAAGGGTTCTAGAATCATCTTCTGCCTACTCATTTGGTATCAAATATAAAGAACAAAAGACAGATGAAATACCAGGTAAAATATTTTCTATTTAAATATTCATGTATTTAATGAACATTTAGGTTTCAAAAAGCATTTAATAAATCACAAAAGAAATTTTAATACATCTGGTTTGTACCTCCATGATAATTGTTTAATATATACGTGAGAAATGCGTAAAAAAAGTGTTTCTGTTTTCTGCTTGTATTTTAAAGGTTTTAATTAATAAAAGTATACTTTATTTTATTTTTTTTTTTTTTTTTTACCTTTCATTCGATATGCCGCGTTATCTGTATTATGTAAAGCATAAAATTAAAACGCCAGTAATTATACATCCAACTCGCTCTTTATACAAGATTCTTAATTGAAAAATTTTGACTTTCATGTTTCATTTTTAAAACTCTTGAACGAATAGTTTTTCATTATTTTAAACTAAGTTATAATAAAATATTAATTTTATAATTATTCAAATTTAGCTCCAGGCTCATACGATGTTGAAAAAGCTGATAAAAAGATCCATGAAACCTCTCCTGCTTTCTCATTGGGAATGAAACATAAAGAACTCAAACCAGAAGAAATCCCTGGTAATGCATACATTTTCTTTAATGCCGTTTCTATTGTTACATTATTCTTTTTTCTTTTCGAAAATTTTATTTAAAGGAAGCTGTCAGCAGGAATATCCTGTACAAAACAGTTCTGTATCTGAGAACCAAAGTATCGTAAGTCCAAAAATGACAAATTTTATGTTAACAACTTTTATACTAAAGAAAGTGTTCTCTTTCGACCCAAACTATCACTGTACTTGTATTATAAGTGATTTCAGAGATATTCTGTTTTATAACATCGTAAGTCACACCTCACTTTCAGCCAAACTATTGTACTTTTGCTTCTCCTGAAAAATAAGTGAAATGACACGATAGTTTGACTCTCAGGTACAGAGTTTATTTACGGTTTTAAAAAGTCCTACCCCCTACTCCCCCCCCCCCCCCACTAAAACAATAGATTTTTTTTTCAGCGTGATTATATCAATATAAGTTATTACTCTTGGCATTTTATAAAATTAAATATTGTGTTAATTTAAAGTTTCATTTACAGTGATGAAATAAATCAATAAATCAAATATCTATGTAAAGGTTATAATACCATATGTATGAACTTATACACCATGAATAGATCATGCTGCTATGACTGATCATAACGATGTCGGATTTGTATTTTTTAAAATGTAAATTTGAATAAACTGGATTATTAGCTATAGTTAAACTGAATTATTAGCATTCATATTACTCAAGATTAATTTCAACACAATTATTCCAGTTGGCTAATAAATCATATTAGATGTAAATTTCCAACTGGGCGAAAAATGTCCGGACCAGGATTCGAACCAGGGATCTCCTGGCTGAAGCCGCCAGTGCTCTACCATCTGAGCTATCCCGGACGAATCTGGTGGAACTTCTTCACCCAGCTAACCTTAATGATTATAGCAACTGGTCTGAAACCTGGTTCAGCTCAACAGAATAAATCACAGATAATGGAACTCCAGAAAACGCTGGATGCGTAATTACACAAGATTAATTTCTGGAGTTCCATTACCTGTGATTTATTCTGTTCAGCTGAACCAGGTTTCAGACCAGTTGCTATAATCATTAAGGTTAGCTGGGTGAAGAAGTTCCACCAGATTCTCCGGGATAGCTCAGATGGTAGAGCACTGGTGGCTTCAGTCAGGAGATCCCTGGTTCGAATCCTGGTCCGGATATTTTTTGCCCAGTTGGAAATTTACATCTAATATTCATATTACTACTATACTCACAACTGTTCAATAAATAGCTTTGAATAAAATAGAATTTTTCTTCCCTAATGATCGTTTAACTTTATGAAGCGTTGCAATGTTTTGAGAATTTTAGTTATTCCAGTTTCGGGCTTTCTATATAAGTAGAGCTACGTTTAAAAAATTTCATGTATTTGTTGTTGATTGTTTAGAGATACCTCAGTTTATGTTAACCAATAGAAATTGTTACAAATTCGCCCCATTCATATATTTATTTATTTTACAGCTCCAGGTTCTTATGACATTGAAAAAGCCGAAAAACGAGTTCACGAATCATCTTCTGCCTATTCATTTGGCATGAAATATAAGGAACAAAAGACAGATGAAATACCAGGTAAAATATTCGACATCTACATAATTTTAAAAAAATTACTTGAAGTTCTCAAAAAGTTTTATTGGAAAATCGAGGCAACATTAAAAATTTCTACAATGTACAGTATTAAAATTAATAAATGCTTAAAATGTTAATATAAAAATTCAATATTTCCGGAAATTCTTCCTCTAAATTTTTATAACACAAGTTTTCAAAAGATTAAAAAAACTAGTGTGCGATTAATATAAAATATAGTATTTATCGCTTGAAAATATTTGTCATATTACTAATAGCTATTTTACGAAGCCGTAGTAAAATAGATCTATAAATTGTCTTATTGAGACACCTTAAAATTGCTCAAACTTGCAGAAAATTTGAACAGCTTTTTTGAGGTCGAATGATTTGTTGAAACTTTTGAAGATGACAGAAATATCACATTTGGTTCAATTTTTTACTACCCGCACAAGACATATTGAATATACAGGGTGTCTAAATATTGATTGGGCAAAAAGAATGATTTATTGACTAGAATTGACAGGAAAGAAATTAAAGTACATGTTGCTCTAAGATAGAAAAATAGTTCAAGTTTACCATTATCACAAATGTTCGATGTGACTTCCTTTCCGTGACTCTGCAAATGTCCCATCAGTAAATCATTTCTTCCCACATATTTGTCAGCATGTTTCCGTCGATCAAATTAATTGCAGTGCAGATTCTTGATTTTAGTTCAGGAATGGATGCAGGAAGTGGCGGCTTGTACACTTAATCTTTTACAAAACTCCATACACCGAAATCAAGCGGTGAAAGATCTTGTGATCGTGGTGGCCATTGAATAATACCTCCGCTCGCTAAGCGACAGCATCAGTTATGACACCTAACACTATCTATGAATAAACTTCGGCAATATTACTACTAGTCTGACTTTCAACTAGTTAATTTCATTTAATATTTTGGAAGCTCTTAACTTAGGAAATTGTCTAACTAATTTGTAGACACCCTGTATAGTAGAACATTGAAAGTGGACACCGACAAGAAAAACATACCATAAGTATATAAGCAGATGCCAAGTTAGCAAAGTTCAACCTAATTCCATAATTAATATTTATATTAAAGATCGCTTGTATACCATGGTTGCCAGTTTGGCCTCCATTTTTATCCAAAATTTTGACTTCAGACTGGAACTTTTTGAAGAAGAATTTTTACTTTAAGTAATCAAAAAAAGTCCGACATTAAATTAATCTGAAAATATTTTTTGCATTTTCTTTTTCATTTCGAGATTTTTTAATAAAAAAGGAGGCCAAGCTGGCAACCCTGTTATATACTATGATTTTATAGTCCTACAATATGTATAATAGGTAACGATGTACTATTAGATATGTAAAAAATTTTAGAAACATTAATCAATTGCTCAACTTCATTTAATAAACTGATTTCCATTTATTTTTTAAATAAAACCTATACAATTACATAATAAATAAGATGGGAAAATATTTCTTCAATACAACAAAAGCGATTTCAAAGAAAGTACCCTGTAAAAAAAAAGTAATATAGGCCTTTTGGATGCTATCAATTCCGAAGTAAACATTTTCGTGTTCAAGAAATATGGTTAACAAACAAACAGGCTAAACCAAAAGCCAATATTAACATTAAAATCAATAGTATTCTGTTATTCTTGCATGTATATATTAACTTATGCGGCTGAAAATTTTTACTTGAGAATTGATAATATCCAAAAAACCGAAATTCGAAGTTGAGAAAAATGATTAATACACTTTAAAAGCTACTCAGAAAGGTTTCCGAAAGTTACGGTCAGCAAAAGAAACTTTGTTTTTATAAACTCTTCGTTAAATCTAGGAAATCTATAGGTTTCTGAGTTTTCAAAGATAAAGGAACGCTTTTCGGAATCGTAGTTAACTGAAGAATTTGTGTTATATTTTCGTTCGAGGTCAGATTTTATTTTCGTAGATTAGGAAGCATTTGTCTTTTGTTACAGTGTAGGAATATCATTTGGAATTTAGAAGTAAAAAATGAGTTTTAATTAGAAACTACTGATCAATGAAAGAGCGATTACTGAATGTTATTTATGAGAGAATATTTAAAACTGTAGTCGACTTAGGTGGGTTTCTGAAAAAATGAGTCGAGTTAGCGAGTTTCTTTTTCATTGATGTTATCATGGTATCAACTACGTGATTAATACATGTCGAGTTATCAGAATAGTTAAGTTATCCAAGCCTTCGGTCATAGTTTTGTAAATTAATTTTAACTCGTATAAGTTTTTTTTTCTTTTCTGTGGATGTTTTGTAAAATATAGGTGACTTCCCCTTCTGGCTGGGCTGGGTTTCTGCTTGCATGTCGGGGAGACCCCGTGTAGAGCGTAAATAAGTCTAAGCTGGATCTCTGATCAGGCAATTTTGCTCCCTCCACTCTGGCTTTTAAAGGGTTACCGCCTCCCCACTGCATTATTAACTAATATATAGTCAACCATGGCTTTAACAATGTGTACAGTTTTTGAAACTGCTACCTGTTTTGAATAATAAAACAACGTTAAAGAAGCAATGATATATAATGGCATATTTATATGTTGCATTTACAACAGAAGTGAGGCTGAACAAATAAAACCTTAAAGGTATATATAAATATTATACAGACATACAAACAATAAATACAATAAACCCAACTGGAGTGAAAAATTAGCCAGAGCCAGGAATCGAACCCGGGACCACAGTATACAAGACTGCTGCTCTAACCACTGAGCTACTCCGGCCTGAGCAGTCTTGTATACTGTGGTCCCGGGTTCGATTCCTAGCTCTGGCTAATTTTTCACTCCAGTTGGGTTTATTGTATTTATTGTTTGTATGTCTGTATAATATTTATATATACCTTTAATTGTTGAATGCAGGCGTTATTTATGTGTGTATGTGTGTTTTAATATATATTGTAGTATGAGTGTTTTATTATAAATAAAACCTTATTTGCATGAACAATTGTAGGTGAATGTACATACAATAAGAAGTGGATAAGATAAATAGTAGCTTATCAGTTGCAACAAGGGTGTCGTGCAAATTATAAGAAAAAAGAAAGAAAGATAACTAAAGGATGTTTACTGAAAGGGGTCTGCATCGTCGTATCCTCTAAATCATTACTAATATAATGAACAGATAACTATTTACTGACTGGCTGACCGACACATCAAAGCAGTGATGAAACGAATAAAGTTAAGATCACGAAATTTGAATAATAGATTGCTGTTATGACCTAGGCAAGCAATAAGAAAGGATTTTTGAAAATTCACCCCTATGGGGTTTGAGTGGGGGTCGAAAATTTTAAGTCATTTCGACATATCTCAGCAGCAGTTTTAGGTAGAAGCACAGAATTCAGCGTAACAAGTCTACTAAAAAAATAGTATTACGTAGCACACGTATTTCGCGATTTTAGAAATTAAGCCCCCAAGAGGTTAAATGAGGTTCAAAAGTTTTAAGTCATTTCGCCTTATCTTAACTGCAGTTTTAGGCGGGAGCATAAAATACAGCTACACCAATCTTCAAAAAAATATTTAAACATGTACATGTTTAAATATTTTAGCAATTTTTGAGCTATTTCAGAGATTTCGTCGCGTACATTGGCTATGAGCCCCATTACGGAAAATTCGATGAATAAGATAACTACTGCTGATTTTTGATTAGATATTTTGCGTAAGATATTTTTCCAGTGAGTTTTTTTCTTTTTTAATTTCATAATATATATAGATGTCATACAAAATAGAGTTTTGCTAAATGCTACGCCGCGCCGCACCGTTTGGTGGATTTTTTTTTTTTTTTTTTCGTATTATCAGGAAAATTGTATATTTTTCTGTTGCATGCACAAAACAAATGATGCACATTCTCATTCATAAGCTTTTTTTATATGATTGTGCCAAACTAATTTCATTTTTTCCTGAATATCATTTAACGATTTATGTGTGGGAATGTACAGAGCTCAGTTATTGTGATCGCCATATTATTGCATTTTTATTTATTTTACCTGTAAGACCCCGATTGCTAACATGGCAAAAGCCAGGTGGTTTTGGTAGTAGTTAAATGCAACTTTTCGTTGTTCATATTTTATATTAAAGTGACATTTAAAGAAATTTTTATTAAAATAAAAAAATAAATACGACTAAAATGTTATTTTCATTTAACTATACCTTTCCAGCGCCCGGCTCCTACGATGTTGAAAAAGCTGATAAAAAGATTCATGAGTCGTCTCCTGCATACTCACTGGGAGTTAAATACAAAGAACAAAAACCAGATGAAATACCCGGTAATACATAGATTAATTTTTCTTTATGACTTATACCATTAATTTAACGAGTTGGAACCCGTCGAAATTCGACGAACTAAAATGTTTTGCAAAAAACTGTTAGATCGAATTTATAATAAATCTACAGAAATAATTACAATAAAAAATTCATCTTACATTGGTTGGTCTAACTCTTAACACAAATAATATTTTAAACATAAAATTATCAAAATATTACTTCCACAGACTTCAACTGCTTAAATTATTGAAAAACTAAACTCTATGAGAATCAAGATGAGTAATTATACTGAAGTTATCGATTTAGGCTCTTACGTTTGTTTTTTACGGGATGAAAAATCGGTAAAAAGGATTTCGCTTTGTCACATCATAAAATTTTCCCCCATAAAATCTAAACTGAACGTTATTTTCACATTTGCAAAATTTATATACGCACCACTCAAAATCACAATTTAAAAGTATTTTAACGCACAATAGATTATTAATGAATGCATTTCCAAACATAAAGTCACGTTTGTCCGATACAACTTTGCATGTGAACATTCGCACAAAAATTAAGTACTTATCTCAGTTCCCTCGAATAAAAAGTTCTGAAATTTGCCTTTAGTTGTCATAGTATTGGCCATTTACTATTAGTCAAAAATTTAGTTCTATCAAAGAAAATGATCGTTTTGTTTTAAATATGACATCATTTTTACTCACTGAATCATTTTGCCTAGCGTCTCAAACTCAGTATCTGCGTAATGTAAAAATATTGAAATGTAACTGATTTATGAAGAATAATGCGTGTTTTTTTAATGGCCGACGTCATTTTCAGTTCATAAATTATAAAAAAGTTACTTTTATTTGTAATGTGAAAATGGCATCAATAAGGATATAATCAATAAAAATAAATAAACCATGACTATTTTCCCTTTACTTTTAATACAAATGAAGTACTTCAGTTGCCACAATTACAAAATTGGTACTAAAAACTGTAAAAAAATTAATATCTTAAAAGTAAATTGAGATAGAACTTTAAAACAAATTGCATTTAAAAGTACATTTTTTTCTCTATACGACGGTGTAAAAATTTAAACTGTGCGATGTTTAGAAGTTTAAAAATTTGCAGTAGCGAAAATTGCAAAACCGAAATTTCATTTCAAATTTCCGAGTGTTGCCATTCGCAGAATGACGTATGCGTTAGCACAGATATGTTTGTCCTTTATAATATAGATAAGTGAAATGAAATTTACTATCAAATAATCAATATTTAAACATACATTCCTAGACTATATTAAAATGGCATTTTTGTAGAGTTTTAATTTTGATGTTGGACTCAAAAATGTTATTATTATTATTTTTTTTTTACTACTGGTAAAAAACATAAATAAGTTTTTTTTCTACTATTCGACAGTATTCACTTTATCTCATAGTTACAGCAACGAAAACATCGTTGCGCATGAACCAGTGATGCTGAATAAAAATAAAAATAAAATTTATAATATTAAATATATTCTGAATATTTGATAATTTGTATCTGTAAAATATTGATTACTAAAATACAAATTATTTTATGATTAAAAGTACTTGACAGATATCTCACCTGAAATCTTTCTTTACAGCTCCAGGTTCATATGACGTCGAAAAAGCCGAAAAAAGAGTTCTTGAATCATCTTCTGCCTACTCATTTGGCATTAAATATAAAGAACAAAAGACAGATGAAATACCAGGTAAGTTACTTTTTTAAATATTCTTGTAAGGGGCAGTCTTAAGGCACTAAAAACATGTGCAAATTCCTATGGAAAACAGCTGATATTGACATATCTTTTTCTCAGGGCCTACTGAAGTGATTTTGATTATTTATATATGCATATATATTTACATTATACTTAGCTATTTTTCGAGCATGACTACTTTATTTTTAGTTTTATATTGCTTTCCAAATGATCAATTCATAGTTTAGAAGTTATAAAATATTTATATATTGAAATAGCTGGGTAGTTACCGGGAAGGAACTATCATGAAGTAACGTGATTTAGTTGCCCCCTTAAGATGGCATGTTTTTTCTGAACGGGAATTTCTAAAACCAAGCTATCCTCATCTGACATTTTAAGAAAAATCTCTTTAATTTTTCATATTATCATATTTTGCTTTTTTTATATCACTTAAAAAAAGCTCAAGAGAAAAGTAAAACATTCAATATTTTTTTCAAAGCCTTTTTCTTTATTTGGTTTAAAATTAATCATTTGTCGTTGTTCATAAAATTTTCATTTTAGAGTAGTTTTATGTATTTTTATGAAGACACAAAAATAGGATGATAACACATATTATTTGTACAATTTTTTACAAATAAATTTCAGAATGAAATAAAATTTTCTGATTTTTCGGAAAAATAGTAACGTCCTAGAGGACAAGTAAAAACTTTTTATTTGGCAAAAAAAATTTGTATGTTTTTACTAACTTTCTCCTATTTTAGTAGTCAAGCTCTCTGTTTCAATTTAAAAAATATAACTTTTCGCTAATTTGGGACGAGTTTTTTACAGTGTGTGTTTTGTTTCTTAGTAGATCTAAGATAAATTAATATTGCATTCATAAAATAAGTGAAAATGGAATATTTCATATATATATATTATTCTGCTCTAGCTCCTGGATCCTATGATGTTGAAAAAGCTGATAAAAAGATACATGAATCATCCCCTGCATTTTCATTAGGCGTAAAATACAAAGAACCAAAATTACAAGACATGCCTGGTAATGTATATATCTTATGTATTAAAGATTAATCTATTTAACAGTATCGATTTCATAAAATTGGTTGTCCAATCACAAATATTTTTCTTGATACATGCTTTAACTTTATTGCATAAAATATTGCACGGATATCCGACATTTACCAAAGCAGTTTTATAGCTCATTTTGCAAAAAAAAAAAAAAAAAAAAAAAAAAAAAAAAAAAAAAAAAAAAAATTCTTAACTTATTTGTTTTTATTGTGTATGAAACTGATTCCTTGGAAATGAAATGATAAAATTTTATAAATAGATAATCATATTTTTCCTGTATTTTTAAGTAATTATCTTTTCAAAAGTTAATTGTTTTTGCTTCTAAGGAATAAATAAGTTTACAGTTATCTTTGTTTCTGATACAGCTCCGGGTACATATGATGTCGAGAAAGCTGATAAAAAAATACATGAATCGTCTCCTGCGTATTCATTGGGCGTTAAATACAAAGAGCCAAAGCTGGAAGAAATCCCTGGTAATACACAAATCTTTTATATTAACAGCTTCTTCTAAGTTTATATATAAAAAAAATTATTGCATGATAATATACAGTGCAATTATCTTAAAATAACTTTATTCTAGACTTGTGCTTTTTCAAATTACATCGAATATTTCTCATTTCAATTTTTTGTTTACGCTCTTTTGTAGAATAGTTTTTGTTTGTACAGTAAAGCACGAATTATACGTCTTTCAGGGGACCTTTCTAAAACGGCGTGTAACTGAGAAAGACGTACAATCGAAATTATAATAAACCTAAGGTGTAATATATTTGACTGTAAAAATATAATGCTGCAATCATAAAAAAATAATTTTGCTACCATTTTCGATTGTTAAGATGCACTATATAAAAGTTAAAACATTGAAAAAAATATATTAAATAATCATTTCTAAAATTGAAAAATAGAAAGAAATTTATCAAACCTTATATCAGTTGCACACCTTCAAAGTTTCAAATTTGCAAAATTTCAATTTATTCTTTTAATGAAAGTGCCTTTAGTTTTCGGGACATTTTAGGAACCCGCTAAGTGTACATGAGAGACCGAAAGACAAAAATAGAAATCGTGCTAAACGCGTTTTAACTTGCATCGAAATCAGGAAACGAAGAGACGTTCATTAATATTAAAATTGTCTTTTGAGCAGACTACCCACTGCCTATTCTTTTCCACCCACCACCTCCACAGATTTCAAGAACTTGAAATAACCCCTTTAGAAGATACACGTGTTCTTTTCCTTCTCCTTTCCCAAAATATTGCTAGCAGAAAAGAAAAACAGAACGACGCTGGGAAAAAAGACGCTCAGAAAATCAGTTACAGCATGAAAGAAACGACGTTATAACCGAAGTTATGCTTCGCATAAACAAAACATTACAACACTAAAATACGCAGAGATGAATTGGGGCCGCACTGAAACGTTGTATAAATGTAAAAGACGTATAAATGAGAAACGTATAAACGGTGCTTTACTGTATATCATTATATTACCTTAATATCTAATAAGGCTAATGTTTCAGTTAAAAGAATAATTCCATTAATGCCATAGGAATACACAGAATTATGAATATGAATGTGTGAAACCAAAAAATTCATTATAAGCATTTGACAGGTTTAAATATTCACCGTTTATTTATTTATTTTGTCTCATTTATATCTAAAGAGATTTTAGTATTTGCAGACCTTTATCTGGTGAATTTATAATTACTATTATCAACAATAAGAATTTTGTTATTTGACTTGTCTTTATTTTTTTTTATTTTTTACTTTGTGAAATATCTGTTGTTTGAAAAGCCCTGTGCTAAATGTCGGATATTTTCTTTGTAAAGTAATTTGAGCCAGATGTGCTATTGTTTCATGTATAATAATCAGTTTTGGGCATGAGCGAACTCATTGAGCGAAAATTTAGGAGTTTAGCTTACTTTTGTGAGCGTTGAATTGAACTTGACTTACTTTTTGATAAACGAGCGTGAGCTGAACGAAAGCCAAAAAATCTGTGAGTTTAAGCGAAATTTACAACTCAAACTAAATTTTTTTTGCATAATTTATTTTAAAATTTTCTAGCCGTTAAGAACACGTTTTCTCCATTCAAATGCCATTTAGAGGCTTACACGGAATCAGGACGACCGAGTCTAACCGAAATTAAAATTGTCTTGTACAAGAAGTCCTTACTAAAAATACTTATTTTATCTTTTTATTTCATGTTTATATTTTTTATTTTTTTAAAGTGTCCTGAACTGTGGTACTTATTTTTTAACTGCTTCTGATTATACGTAAATGTCACAGATATCATTAATATCGTTAATCCACATTCTATGGTTTGGAGATTTAAATTTTAAAAATTCTATACAATAAAATCTTCTAAGATGGAATTGCATAAGAAATAAGAAAAATTCGTTATGGCAAGGCTCCCTTATTACCAGGTTCATCGTCTGTTATGCATTATATTCTTTTCACAAGTACTATTATCCTCATTTTACATAGATGAACATATATATATGTAATAATTAAGTAATGATTTTCCAGGTGGTATTGGTCCTAGATGATGGTTAAGCTGGGATGGGATGAGAAATTGACTCGGGAACCTTTATGCGAATCGAACTCATTTATTAGGTGCTCATCATACATCTGATTCGCGAGTCGATCGCCGGTCCCGGAGCCAACAGCATAGATTTTGGGAGGTTACATGGCCGTAAGTTTAGCTAGCCTCTGAAATAGCCAAATTCCTTGTTTTTCGCGCGTGTTCTGGGTAATATGCTGAAGATTCTAATATTTTCCAGCAGAGGGCAGAATTGTTAATTTGGGAGGAACATTTAATTTAATTGGTTCATTAAGTTTTGATTGATCTGTGGTCAAGACCCGCACAATTCCCAGGGACTGTGATGTATCAGCCCTACCCACAGATGCCTGCAAAAAGCGCTTAGATTAGCAGTTTCACTTTTAAGAATCGTCCTAAAATGATTTCTGAAAGTAATAAGATGTATTACTGGGAAACAAAGTTGCAAGGGGTAAAACTGGTTTTAGAATGAGATTTAAAGTTAGGAGAAAGAAACTTCGGATTTTAATTTAAATTTTTGGAGTTTTAAACGCTTTTTATCCTTTCATATATATATTTGTTAAACACGAGATTCCGTCACAGGTAGGTTCCTTTTCTCAGGTAAAAAAGTAATCCCTAAACCAAGCCCGGACCGAGTGTCGGGAAGAAAAATTGGGCGGGCCCATAAGACCCTTACTTCGAATAACCATAAGATTAGTTCACAAAATTTTGTAAATTTGGACGATGAAATTCTAATACATAAAAAAAAACGAAAAAAAGAAACGAGTTTTTAGTGAACTTAGCTCATTTTCATAAATGAGTTTGAGTTGACCAGATTCGTTTGAAAATTTTTGAATTTGAGCGTGAACTTAACTCATTTTTGAGAAATTGAATTTGAGTTTGAATTACTTCGGGTTTTTTTTGTGAGCGTGCCCAACACTGGTAGTAATAATTTTCGAGAAAATCACAAAAAAAAAAGAGAAAGAGAGATTTTTTTTTAGCCTATTCTTCCAGATACAAATTTTCAGAAAACTGTTGTTTATTTTGTATTTCGGAAACAAAGTTGCAGTTTTTTTTTAATTCTTATGTATTCTTCTTTACAGCTCCAGGTTCTTATGAAGTTGATAAAGCTGATAAAAGAGTTCATGAATCATCTTCTGCCTACTCATTTGGCATTAAATACAAAGAACAAAGGACAGATGAAATTCCAGGTAAAATATTCTGTCACTTAAATATTTATACAATTGATAATTATTTGCAAAAGCATTTATTGAAAATGATAATTGTTATATTTAATGGATTATTTAAGTTATTAGAATAGGAAGAAACTTTATTAACCCCTTTACGCAGAGGCAGAAAGCCACGTGTACATGCCGTATAGGCTGCGCAAAATCCGTTAATTAAACAACATTTTTTTTAAAACAGAAATTTTTGCTTTATTTAATTTCAGGTTAGAAAAGGTGGTGCTAAAAGATTGAAAGAAAGTTTGCGGAACACCCGTCACAAATAGTTAAAGCAGGGCTGCCACATGGGACTATTTTTTAATTCTATTTCGCTCCACTTGTTCAAAACAAAAATCTCTTACATACGCTTTGGCAACATTTGCAAAAGAAATATACAACAAAATGTATTTTTTTTTAATATAGTGGTGCGAAGATAATATAAAAATAGTCGCCTGTAGCAGCCCTGTTACAGATGCTTTTAGTATTTCAACTTAAACCCCTTATCATTCAGCTACTTTAGAAAGCAATTGAAATTAGGCTGACAATTTCGCCGATATCTTTTTGAAATTTACGATAGTCGACTGTCCTTTTTTATATGTGTTGTCTCATAGTGTCATTTTATTTAAGGGAAGTTTTATTTAATGAAGTTTTACTTGATGTTCTTTTTTTAATTTAAAAACAATAATGTGAATACAAATCTTTCCTAAAGAAGATGCCTAATTAAATATTTTTGACTTATTTAGAATTTTTCATTTTCGTACTACTTAAAAAAAAAAAAAAAAAAAAAAAAAAAAAAAAAAAAAATCATCGCTAGTTGAGACGGATTACGGATAAATCAGAAATTTCTTCATTTCTTTCTTTTTTTTTTTTTTTTTTTTATCTTTACAGCTCCCGGGTCATATGATGTTGATAAGGCTGATAAGAAGATTCACGAATCCTCTCCGGCATTCTCATTAGGTGTAAAGTACAAAGAGCCGAAACTCGAAGAACTGCCAGGTAATGCATAAAAAGTACACCGTCATTAATTCGTATTAATTGTAACTCTAAAAGATCTAAATTAATAAAAGACCGTCTTTAAAAAAGAAAAATTACAAAATGAGCCAAGATAAAATACTCTGAGAAGTTTCGAAAATGATTTCATTTTTATAAAACCATTGAGTAACAATAAATAAAAATGCATCTTTTCTTTTATAAATGGCACCATTTTCTCCGGTTGAAACGCTTCAGCCGTTTGAGATTAGGATCCTAGAAGTTTTATTAATCTCTTGACAATCCAGATTATTTTATTTATACAATACGTATATGTATCTATACCTGATATTAGTTTAAATTTAAACAGGATTGCTTTACCTGAAATGAGATTGTAACACGAATTCAAACAACATTGTCAATTTTTGTTATTTATTTATAATCAAGCAATAAATAAATATGGAAAACAAAAGGTCCATGACATTCGCAGTGCTATCAAAAATGAGAAAGGGTAAATATTGGCTCATTTGTTTTACGCAAAAAAGTAAGATTAACGTACGGTTAATATACAGGATATAACAGAAAATTAACCTGTGAAGCATAAATAATTTATTGAACACATCAATGTAGATATTTTTAAAAAATGTTTTACATATTTCTTATTTTACAGCTCCTGGCTCTTATGAGGTGGAAAAAGCCGAAAAAAGAATTCATGAATCCTCCTCTGCGTATTCATTTGGTATTAAATATAAAGACCAACGGACAGATGATATTCCAGGTAAAAAGAAAAAAAAATTACACAGGCACACACACACATATATATATAATACTCATTAAAAATAGGATGTTTAATGGTGCTCTGAATGCCATTTAAATATTTTATGCCGATACCTGTCAGTGTGTGTGTTATAATAATTCTGTGGGCCATGGTAATTCAAGAAATAATGCACACAATTTTCCGAACATTTTGTTTAGATGAATCTGGTAAGTCAGTACACATGAGTTGCTGCTGGTTAGATTTTGGTGTATTTCCAAGTCAGCTTTTACGCGATGTACAAGATAGCTATATCTCGGCATTTATGAGATGGAATTTCACTAAACTTAATGCATGCTATGAGAAACTATGTTTATTCAGTTTTAGCTTTGAACGTTCAGAGAGGTTACTGCTATTCTATCTATTTTGTGATGAGCATTATAGTTGTATCTCAGTTTCCATTGAATAGAAATACATCAGATTTTACATTTAGATACACATGTTAGTACCTAGCGTTGAATACCGAAAAAGGACGCTGTTATGCTTTTTTAATGCTATTTAACACCTTGTTGCTATGGTATATTGAAATGATATAGAAGAAAATTTTATGATGATCACAGCATGCTAGTTTTCTTTTGCTAATACATTCGTTGCAAATTAAAACTACTAGATCTGAAGAAAAATTCTGTTTGTCATAAAATAAACTTTGTTGAAGAAACAATATATGAATGAAGAAGCAATATATATCATTTGAAAATAATTTTTTGTATCACCTTGAGCTTTGGGAAGAAATGTGTAAAATTTAAAATTTTATTCTGCAACGAATTTTTAAGCTTAGTACTAATTTAACTTTCTTTAATAATTCGTTGCATTGTTTCTCAAGCGTCTAGTCGAAACAACATTAAATTCATTAAAGGGTTTCAGCAAGCACTGTACTGAAACTTAATTTATTTTCATCGTTTTACCATGTGTGAATTGAAAATGGAAGTAAATATACTTATAGGCTGTTTCTAGTTTTCAAAAAGAAAAAAAGAAAAAGAAAAGAAAAAAAAAACGAGAAAATGGTACTCCAAAAGAAATACTCATGTAAAATAAAGCAGGCAATTACTTTACTTTACATTGTCAGTTTGGATTTAATTTGTAATCGTGGATTGAATGAAGACACGAACTTCGTTTCGGACCTGACTTTTATATCTTATAAGATACATGATCGTCCTTTTTAAAGTCGGGTCCGAGTGTTTAAAAGTCTGAAAGCTTTTATTCTTTCATTATAACGAAAATTCAGCAAAGAGAGTCGCGAAGATTATGAGAAATCATTTCACCACAAAAAGGCTCCGTTTTTTTCGCGTCTGCTGGTTTTATGATCGTACTTCTGATTTTTTCTTACAGAGGTCAAAGGTATCAAAATGGTAGAACTTAAATTTAATTGACTTAATGATTTTTGATGGATATCTGGGCGTATGATGAAACGAGGCATGATCGATGCATTACCAACAACAGGTAAAATAAAGTTGCGTTAAGATTGGCAGTTTACATCTTAAAGTTAATTCGAATTTGAGGCCCAAGCATAATAAATCTTGGACAAAAACTTATCAGAGGTAAATTAGTTTTAAATTTTAATAAATTTTTCTTTGCTTATTTTTTATGCATAAACATAGCGGTTTTAGAGGGTTCTTTTTACTGCCTTTTTTGCTATCGCATCATCTTTGACATACCTAAGAGAGCAGACGACTGTTTTCCAAATGCCGAGCAGCGAAAACAAAATACCAAGTCTCGTAGAAAAAGCCTCAAACGACTGATATCTCGTTTTTGGTTCTTATTTTCTCATATAAATCAAACTTTCAGTACCGTAAGATGTTACTTTGTGACACATTTTGAAGTTTTAATCACACCAGCCGGTCTCTTTTATAAGTAACTGAAAACTGACTATTGATAAAAGTTAATGCATCCTTTTGCTACAAAGCGATGTATTGCACCAATCTTAATCTTTAATATTTACTGTGAAATTTAGGTTTAAAAATGCTACAAAGTTGGCCAATCAGGTGGGGTTACTTTGTGACACGGGTGTTTTGGCCTTGAAAGCAAGAGAAAAAATTCGTGAATTATTTATTCTGTGAAAATTATGTTGCAAACAATTTAAATTGTAGAAATGATATTTAAATGTCGCTGAATTGTTCCACTGTTTTACCCCAGCTTCGCTGCAAAGATTCAAATAACAATTTGCAGTTTCCTTAAATGCATCACATTTTTTATCAAGTGCCATTGAAGAGGAATGAATGCTTCCGGGATAAAATCTCTTTCTCCAGTCGATGAGGAAAAATTCTTAGAATGTGCCGTATCCCGTTTGAAACGTATTCAGAACTTTGCCTAATGCAAAAAATTAAGGAAAGCCTTTGAGACCTTTCTGGGAGATTCCGCCCCTCTCTTTGTTCTTTTTTTTCCGGTGATAAATGTATCCTCTTTGCTGTATACGCAGTAGCCCCGTCGCTTTCTCTGGATATTATTAGTACTAATGTTTCAGCCCGGTGGGACATTCACTTTTTGCGTCTTTAGTGACCCGACTTTTGGTTATTTCACCAGTCTTCTTCTGAAACTCTTCTAAGAAAACTTTTCCCACCTTTCCGTCACCGATCTTAAGTTTTCTTGGAGGACTGTTTTTGGAGGCCACTTCAAAACTTTGTTTATATTTAGTGGATGGATTTCGGTCTCCCAAAATCCCAACTTCAGATTGATTTTCATATGATGAGATTTTTTAGAAGATGCAGAAATTCGTCCTTTAGTACTTTTGTGCATCGACTACCAGAAGTAATTTTTTTTCAACTTGACAGCACTCTTCTTCAGTGGGAGTTTAAAGAACGGAAAAAGGGATGCAGGGGATGAGTCGAATTTGGAAGAAATACGAGACGAAATTAATGTTATTTTTCTCGCAAAGACGTAGTAATTCTAAGCCTGCATGAGAGCTTAACTTGTCTTTAATGATTGCCTTTGGACTATCTTGCGTTCTCACAATGTTTCACGTCTATCTTGACACTAAAAACGAAAAAAATATATCTTTAATTTTTATACGGTAACCTTGTGGTACTAATTTACGAAGGAGTTGATATGTCACAAAGCCCCATCAAGTGTCTATATTTTGATTATGCTGCTATATCTCACATAACTATCACTTGACAAAAGTTATATTACTCCACATTCTAACTGACACAATAACACCAAAGGATATTTCCCTGTGTTAGGTGATTCTCATTCGCTTTAGATCTCAGCAAACAAAGTTTTCGACATTCGAGACAACAACGCAAGAGCAGGTTTCAACCTTACACCGGCTAGAGAGAACAAGCGAGGTGTTGCAGCTTCAGGCAATAGTCGTTATGCGATGTAATGGTGCACCGTACTAGTATATGGCACTGCCTATTTGCTGTCCTGCCATACCGGACGGAGTTAGAGATTCGAAATACGAAAACTAGATCAGGTGTCACAAAAGTAAGCCTACCACTCACAAAGTAACCCCATCATAGGGTAAATAATTCTAGAGATTACAAAGATTACTCCTCTACCTGCTTGCTCCTTTTCTCGTGGAAAACCCACAAAAATGTAAGCACTACAGCTACACAATTCACGCGACGACATTTGCATGCAAATTTAAAATTATTGGAGACGTTCTTTAAAAATTTTTCATTTGCATTTCTATTTCTCTAAATAGCTCTTTTTGTATAGAATATCTGAGGTCGTTGAGGAATCGTATATCTTTATACTTTTTCTATTTTGGTTGCAGTTTAATTTTAAGATACTGTTACTATCAGAAAAAAATGGTTGGTTAGTTCCACAGTTTAAAGTGTCCTCAGAATGAAACTGCAACCAAAACCGAAAAAGTAGGAAGATACAATGTTAGACACTGATCCTAGATAACCTATTAAAGAAGAATTGTATAAAAGTATTGAAATTCAAACGAGAAAAATTGAAAAGAACGCTTTCATTAGTTTATCGTTAGCTTGCGAATGTCGACCCGTGAGTGAAGTAGGCTCTGAAGAGTCTACGCTAGTCACACAATGTAACTCAAAAGCTAATGTTAATACTATGAGAGCATTCTTTTCAAATTTCTTGCTGCCATTTTAATATTTTTAAGCTTTTTTTTTTGCATAGTATAGCTGAAATCAATTTCTAACTGGGCTCCTTTTTTTTTTTTTTTTTTTTTTTTTTTTTTTTTTTTTTTTTTTTTTACTTTTCCGATTTTTTTGCAGTTTTTTTATGACTGTACTTTCACTTTAGAAACCATTACAAACAAACAAAAATCTGCGAGCAAAATAAAAAAAGTAAATAAAGGCCCTGTTAGAGATTTACTTGAGCTATCCTGTACAACAAGAAAAAAATCATTTAAATACCGGGTGCCCATAAAAGAATGGCCCAGTTTCAATTCTATGTTATTTATTTATTATTTTATATTATTTATTAGTCTATTTACAATAAATCATACATCAAATTGAAGGAAAACTAACATAGTTTTTCTTGCAAATTGTCAATATGTGTACCTTTAGTTATACAGAACACAGCCAACCTAAAGTCCAATTGTTCTTACACTTCGATTAACAAGTCCGGATAATGGAAGTAATAGCTTCTTCAATTCTGTGTTTCAACTCTGGCAAATCATTAGGTAGCGGCGGAACGTAGACACGATCTTTTATAAAGCCCCAAAGGAAAAAAAACGCATGGCTCTAACGGCTTTTAAATCTTCAGTCCATCAATAACTCTTTATGCTTAGGAGTCGCTATTTTGCTTATGTGGCACTGCAAGGGAGTAAATAACAAAACATTACTTGCCCATTCTCTTATCTAAAACTTTCTGAGTTATTCTTTATTTGCGACTTTCAACCAACACTCTACAACGCTTACAGTTGATACTATTAAAATTTATAAATTGGGCATTCTTTTATGGATACATTCCTCTATATTGAAATGCAAACGAGAAATTTTAAAAGAACACTCCCATAGGTTTAACATTAGCTTGCAAGTGTCGTCGTGTAACTAGTTTAGGTTCCTAACTGCTTATGATAAGCAACACAGGGAGATTGCTTATTGGAGATAGATATATTTTATAGCTAACTTTTTCTTTAAGAGAACATCCAACTTGTAATACAAAAATGATTGCCTGCTTAAAACTTGAAAATTTTCAGATAAGTAGTCATGATTTTAAGATTAATGCAGTACCACACATTTTACAAATTCCGTTCATGGTGAACAATTTTTATGAACATGATTGTTTTTAATTAAAAATGTAAGGCGATGAAAAAGGGTCGTGAAAAAAAAAGCTATTTTGCTATGTAAATATATAGACACAATATGTTCTTAAAAGTTTTATTTTATCTTATAGCCAACTTTGATTAAGTCTTGTCTTAGTCCCACTTGTAATTCAAAAATGATTACTTGCTTATAACTTGAAAATTTTAAAATAAAAATTCGTAATTTTAATGTTGATACTGTACACTGCAAAAATAAAAAAAAAAATAAAAATAAATAAATAAATAAATAAATAAAATAAAAAATAAAAATAAAATAAAATAAAATAAAATAAAATAAAATAAAATAAAAAAAATCTGTAAAGTTACTAAAGTTTTTCTAGGAAACTGGGATTCCTCGAACTTTTTATGTAACGACAACGACAAAAATTCCTGTAACAGACGCTGTTATAGGAATTATTGTTGTTGCCGTTACATAAAAAGTTCTAGGAATCCCAGTTTCTTAGAAAAACTTTAGTAACTTTACAGATTTTTTTTACAGTGTACCACAAAATTTTACAAACACAGTTCATGTTGAACAATTTTTATGACCATGATTGAATTTTTATTAAAAATGTCAGGTACTGAGAAATAATTGTAAAAAACAAACTATTTTGCTACGTAAATATGTAGGCATAAAATGTTCTTAACAGTTTTATTATGTTTTATAGCTAACTTTTTGTTTAAGAGAACATCCCATTTCTAATACAAAAATGATTACATGCTTATAACTAGAGAATTTTCGCATAAAAAGCCATAATTTTAATACTGATACTATACCATCAAATTTTAAAACTCAATTCAAGGTGAACAATTTTTATGAACCTAAATGCTTTTTATTAAAAATGTAAGGTGCCGCGATGAGAAGTTGTAAAATAGAAAAAAATAAATATTTACTTACAAAAATATATAGTCACAAAATGTTCTTCACAGTGTAATTTTTATTTTACAGCTCCGGGATCATACGACATCGAAAAAGCCGAAAAGAGAGTAAACGAATCATCTTCTGCATATTCATTTGGCATGAAATATAAAGAACAAAAGACAGATGAAGTGCCAGGTGAAATATTAGTCTGAATATTTTTTGTACGGTAGTTCAGCGTTAATACACTTGTAAATATAAGCCGTTACATATTAAGAAATATTATTTAATCGTTATTTAAAAAAAATACTCCATTAAGACATTAAGAGAGCTTGTAATTTTTCATCATTATCACTGTCTCCTCTTTTTTGGTTAATTTCAAAATATCTATAAAAATTAAGTAAAATTGTTTCATTTTTTTTTCAATATATCTTAAAAAATTACGCATAAAATTTTGTCACTATTTATTGATTTTCTGTTAAAAATTTATTCCAATTTTAGAATTAAAGCTTCAAATAAAATGTCCAATCGTATCAGTACATGTTCCCTTGTTCTCATATTATAAGAATAATCTAATATAACGCTGCTAATTTTGTATACCGTATCGAACATGTTAGAATTTGCAGGTAAAACTTTATATTTTTATCCTTTTTAACTTATATTTGCTTCTTTTTTAGGTGCATTCGTAATTATATAAATACGTAGCACCTATAGTCGTCCTTCAGTTCACCCGTCTGTCTGTCCTTCCGCATATGACAGAGCAAAAACTTCCCAACCGAATAGTCTGAAATGTTAAATATAAAATTGTTGCAATATTTTGATGAGTCATTTCAAATTTTATGAAAATTGGATGTATAGTTCAATTACAGGAACAGTCAAAAATTTTCCGCTACATTACGGCCAATGGGAAAAATTATTTCAAGTGCATTTTAATGATGTTACAGCCTTTCGAATAGAATAAAATTGATATGCACTTATTGAAGTGCGCTAAAATATACATTCAGTACAATATGCGGTGCAAAAAATGTTTATAAAATTAGTTATAGTCCGAAAGCACCTCTTTTTCCACGTTTGACGTGCAATTTCCAACTTGTTTAAAATGTTTTAAAAAAATATAAAGAAAATTGTACAACTTTTAAAATAATTATTCATACATATATATTATTTTGTTTATATCTTCTGACTAATATAAAATATTAGTTTTTAAATCCATTCATAAACTGTGGAAATTCAAGTTCTTTTAATTTAGATGTGTTCGCTGTAAATTTTCAAATTTTATATCACATTTCTGAAGAACTCTCTACAATTATTTTTTTTTTTTATTGAAGTAAAAATTAAATATGAATAAAAAGTTAATTTTTATTTTAATTCTGAATTTAGCTCCTGGTTCATATGACGTAGAAAAAGCTGATAAGAAAATTCACGAATCTTCCCCTGCGTTTTCATTGGGAGTTAAATATAAGGAACAGAAACCAGAAGAAATACCCGGTAATTTATAGAGATTTTTTAAAATTATGTATAAAATCTTAACGTATGCTTAATATTAAATAAATATAAGCGCAATATTAGTTAGATCTTTTCGCAGTATTGAGCCAGGTGTGTTTAATACAGCTTAATACTAAGATATTTACAATTAATTTTTCTACATAATTATAATTATAAATATAAATAAACGATAGCTAATATTGCTTGAAGTATTTAGTGTAAAGTTTAATGCAAATATTTAATGTAATGAAATTATTTAATCTAACGATGGTGAAATTTTTGATAGAAACGGAAATATTTTCAAATGATCTAAAAAAAGAAATCATCCCTGCTAGTAAGTAGATGAAATACAGCTATGAAATTATGCAATTCAGTATAAATATCTCCACCCTAAATTTAGTGTTTAACTGCTCAGTGTTAGATTAATAACGTTTAACACGAAAATGTATGTAGAAGCACATATTAAAATAAGTATCAGTAGTTTAGAACTGACCTGAAAATGTTTTGGAAATATATGTTTCATCTTTTTATTCATTACATATATATATAAACATATATGTTTTTCTCCTTGCTGTAGCTCCAGGATCCTATGATATCGAAAAAGCTGAAAAAAGAGTTCACGAGTCATCGTCTGCCTATTCATTTGGCATGAAGTACAAAGAACACAAAGCAGATGAAATTCCGGGTAACTTTTTATTTATAACTCTTTGCATTTTATATTTTAGATTTTCATTACGATTAAAACTTTAAACTAAAGCTTACACTATAAAAAATATTCAAGGAGAATTTCAAGGAGACCTCTAGACTCTCCGGAAATCCCATCCAAAATCCATAAAAAGATGTGTTTTTCCCTTAAATAAAAGTGTTTCTCTCATAAAAAGCTGTCAATACCACTCATTTATACTTTTATAATGTAAATTTACAAAACTTACTGTTTAGTATCATTGTAAAAATCTGCAGCAAACAGATCAGTCATTCAAACCGTTTTATAGATAACGGTTACTTGATCATGTTATGAAGAGTTCTCATTGGTCAGAATAGAAATAAATTACGGTTATGTAACCGTTTTGGGTTGAAAAAAGGTTGAATAACTGGAAAGTTTGCTGGATATGTTTAAACAATGATGAAAGTGGGACATGTAATATAAAATTATATGGTAAATACTCATAAATTTACATTTTCATTTACAAGGTATAGTCCATTACTGAAAACGTCCAGGGACTATAGTAACAGTGTAGTGAATGAAAAGGATCCAGCTAAAATAAAATTACGCCTCACACTTGTAATGAAATATGTTGAAAATAAAAATTGTTATAATAAAATTAATTTGCAATGAAATTACAATAATTCAGTAATCAATTCAATCACAAACAGTCCTTTACAGATCTCTACCCCCAAATGCAGTTTACGTTCATGTAAATAATAATTATAAAATTTTGTTAAAAGATGGGGGGGGGGGGAGGGGTGATTTAAAACTTAAGATTGAAGTTTATTTTGTTCTAAATAATATTCAACCACTCTAGATAATGAATCATTCACAGATGTAATTATTTAATGAGCATATATGTGCTTTTTGATTAAAAAAATAATTTGAATTATTTTTATTCTCATACAGCTCCCGGTTCTTATGATGTTGAAAAAGCAGATAAAAAGATCCACGAATCATCGCCTGCATATTCATTAGGAGTTAAGTACAAGGAACTAAAACCAGAAGACATACCTGGTAATTTAGAAAACTTTTTGCTACTGATTAATTTACATCATTAAAACTTTAAAACACAAGTAAAAATAAAGTAAGTTCTAAAAAAGCATTTATAATAACGAAATAACTAAATTATTTCATCTTCATCCAGCTTATATTTACTTTACATTTTATGATTTTAGACAGCTTAACTTAATTACGTTCGAAATAGCTAAAATGCTAGAAAAGTTATCTTAGTTGGTTAAGCTCTGTAATTAATAATAAAAAAAGAAAAGAAATGTTGGATATGATGTATGATATTCATTCAGTTATTTGTTATTTTATATCATATAAGTACTTTTAAAGTATTTTCTGGAAATTTCAACTACTTGCACTGCGGGCTCACACCTTAGAAATGGAAGAAATTTAGAGTCATTCTCCTATCAAAGCTCTGACTACAACTGTTATTAGAAACACGTGGAAAAATGTTTGATTTACGAATGAAATCTTCAACAGCATTTATATCGATCAATTTTGTAATCTTTTAAAATCTGCTTCTGAAATTCTTTAAATTTTTTTCTAATTGAGCACTATATGATGCGTAAGTGATTTAAGGATCGGAAATGAAGTATATTAAAAACTTATATATAAATGTATGTGTATGTATGTGGTTATTCATCTTTTTTTACTACTTTTCATTGATGGTTACAGTTTACCATGCTTTTTTTTTATATTAAGGCCATCAAACAGAATATAATTTTAAAATTTATTGAACGAATAGTAAACGTAAAATAATAGTAGCTTTAAAAAGTTTTAAGAAAAATCTTACATTTAAAAAAAATTCTCCTAAAAAAATAAATCAAAATGTTACTTTTTATCCATTTAATTTTCAAATAAGGGAAAATTCTACTTCTTTTAACCAAAATTTTAGATTTTTTCTTTTTCTTTTCTTTTCTTTTTCTTTTCTTTTTTCATTTTTTACTACATCCCTTAAGTTTAGTGATTATTACTATAAATCAGTTTCGTGATATTTCAATTCCGTACAATATTTTTTGCTCATTGAATGTAACACCACTTGTTGAATGTAATGCTGTTGTAAAATTTAAAACATTTTTTTTTCTCGAAACTTCTATTTTTTAAACTTGGTGACCATTTTTCTCGAGAACTATTGGACAGATTTCCTTCATATAACACCGAAAAGTACAATTTTCATTGATTAAATAGTTTTTAAAGCTCGAAAAAGGGTTAAAATGGAAAAAAAGGTCCATTTTATGTTCAAATGACCGTCATTTTGTCAAAAATCAACTTTTAAAACTAAACGTTGGCATAACCTCGAGAGAATTTAATGTCTTTTCATAATATGGTGAATAGATTTTTTTGAAATGTTTGTGATCGAAGAAAACCGGCCGCCCGATTCTAAGTCCATGGCGTGCATAGGCAGTTGCGCAAGACATTATTAAATTTTTTTACATAAAAAATTTAAATATGTAATTAAAATGTCAATAAATATAATTCAAAAGTTCGAATATGATATCACTTTTCTTTGTAACGTAAAAAACAATTGTAAAAATCACGTAAATTTTAGGTCAAAGAAGTAGAACCTCAGCTTAATATGCATTTATTTAAGCATAACCAAAAACAAACTTCAACATGTTAATAATAAAATGTAGTTTTTAAGTACTGTCTTTTTAATTAACAAAATTTATTTTCGTAATACATATTGTGCCTTACTCTTATATTGCCTTTGAATCCAGCTCCTGGCTCTTATGAGGTGGATAAAGCTGATAAAGTCATACATCAGTCTTCCGGAGCGATTAGTTTTGGTATTAAATATAAGGAGCTGAAAGCTGACGATATTCCAGGTATTTGAAGATATTTGCTTTATTTGTAATTATCTGTCTTATGTTAATTTATATTTTAAGTACATTTAAATTATGTTAATACGAGGAATTATAGTTTATAAAATTACTTGTATTACTTGTTAATCGTAAAAACCGGTAAATGAAATTTTAAAAAAATACACAAATAATTTAACTAAATACTCAAATTTACTGCTCTAACCATCTCAGTACTAACTTCATATCATTTAATTAACACAGAATACTTAGTCTTGGGTTGGTGAGTTTAAACTATTAAAAAAAAAAGAAAGACATAAATGATGTTATTTTCAAGGCAACAATCGGTTAAAATACTAGAATAATTTTGATTGTTTGTTTGGTACATTTATATGTAAATTTCGTAACATTTTGACGGGAAATGATTTAACCACATTTAATAATATTGCGTCAGACTGTTAGAGGATCGAAAGCGTCATTTATCTATTGAGAAGTGTTATTTTGTAAAAATTTCCAAGTTCATTTGCATTGACGATATAGTCTCCGTTATACATACACAATGGATCTATAACCCCTGAATGATTTTGCCCTCCCTTAATATACCTCACCAGACAACCCGATCCCTGGTCTCCATTATAATCGAACATATTTGACCATACGCTTTCTTTCAAAATCAATCATCTGTTAAAACTGGTCAATAGTTATAGTTTGAGAGTTTTAGAATTACTATTATAGAATTACTATTGCTGACAGAGAAAGTATTATTTCATCAGAAAAAAATCTGTTTTCAGTCCCATTTCTATTCTAGTTTTACTATTTGTTTGCATCGTACAAAAAATCTCATTAATATGTAAAAATATTTTGTTCTTATTAATCGTGATACTCCTTTTGTAGCTCTTAAATAGGATGATGATATAGTTTAAATGTTAAACCAGTCTCATTGTGTAGATTGATCGCTCATTTAAACTATACTCTCGTTTTAGCTGTGCTTGTATTAAGTGAGTTTGACTTTATTTTTGTGATTGAGTAAATTCTAAATTAAAATATATTCTTGTGAATAGAAGAAATCAAAAAAATTCTTAAGCAAAAATCTGTTTCACACATGACTAAACTCATAGCTGCTCTTGAAGTTATTTTATTATCTTTTCGAATTCAATAAGATGTTCATTCTTCTTACATTCTAATCTAGCTCCTGGTTCTTATGATGTTGAAAAAGCCGACAAGAAGATTCACGAATCATCCCCTGCATATTCTCTGGGCCTAAAATACAAAGAACCTAAACCAGAAGAAATACCAGGTAATACACACAGCTCTTCTAATAAGGAGTATTACTCTTAATCGGGGGTAATATAATAAATTTTGTAAGAGACTAATAAACGTTTTCGTAGAAAATAATTGAAATCATTTTTCATTACTTTTTTAATTGGGGTATCCTAGTTTTATTCGAGACATTATAGTAATTTCATTCTCAGAAATTTTTTTTTCATAATGCATAATTAATATATATTCTACTACTCCAATTCAAAACATTAAAATAACCAAAAAAGACATTACTTTGTCATATAAAATGCATGATATCTGAAAAAATAAACAACGGGGACGAACGAAAAAATTATAAAGTGTTCGCAAAAAGCTGATGTGCGATATATTGTTCTCACGTGTCTAAAGCATTTATACACATTTTATATTAAAAAAAATGAATTTATTCAAAAAATTAAAATATTTCCGAAGAGTTTCAAAATACTAGAATATTTGACAAAATTTGCGATTGATCAGCGGTGATGATAAAATCTGCGTAAATGGCGCCTCTGTAGAGGTAGTACGCATATAAATGCTCGTTTTACCGTCAGCTTCAGTTAGTTAGTAGTTTAAAAGGGCCGGACGTAAGAGATATCGGACAAAAACTATGTTTGTGACTCAACGGAATGGGGGACTTACTCAACAGATGACTGCCGAAAAAGTGAATTGTTCTCAAAGAATTGAGAATAAAGTTTTAAAGTATTATTCTGAAAATCAAAATTTAAAAAATAATCTTGAAAATAGTGACCGTAAACGAATAAACACACTAAGGGAAAACAGAATTCTGAAACATATCGGGTGGAAAAATCGCCTCAGCTGCCTGAGATTCATAAGTAGAAAGTGGCGAGAACAAGGAATGGATGCCTCAACTTCTACCACACTGCGACGAGTCCACGAACATGATTTTCAATCACGTGTGCGCAAAACAAAGACGCTCCTTAGTTGTAAACAAAAAAGGGCAATATTGCGGTGGTGCAAAGACAGATTGCAACGGTGTTTTCATGACTGGAATAACGTGCTTTTTAGCGATGAATCTATATTTTGCGTTTCACCGGTTATCAGGGTATCCGTGTTTGGCGTTGCAAGAAAGAAGCTTTTAATGCAGAGTGCCTCAAACGATCAGTGAAGTTTAACAACTCTGTCATGATTTGGAGTGTATGAGTGCTTAAGACAAATATGCATTTTGACAGGAAGGATAAGTTGCGAAGTACACATGGAGGTACATGAGTATTTTATACTTCAATCATCGAAATATCTATTTGAGGGTGACTTCATCTTCCAACAAGAATCTGCATTTTACCACGCGTCAAAACGCACCACTGCTTGGCTTAAGAAAAGTGAAATCAAATTATTACTTGACCGAGTAATTCACCCGATTTAAACAACACGGAGAATATTTGGGGTTTAATGTAGAAATACCACCAGGATGTAACTCCAAAAGACAAGAATGAACTCTTGAAAAGTGTAAAATCCGTTTGGGCAAATATAAGCAACGATGACTGCCAAACAATAGGGAATAGTATGCCTGATCGTGTATGTTACGATAATAAGGCCAGGGGAGATACCACTAAATATTAGCTATTCACAAGGTTTTTTATTTAAATGAAATATATAATTTTTTTGTGTGTTATTCTAATTTTTTAAACCGCTTTGACAATTATACTATATTTTTTTTAATTTTTGAAAAAAAAATCATAACTTTTTTTAAAACTCTAATACAATTAATTTTACATTATGTTCATCTACAGAATATGTAGAATGTGATACTACACATGTTAAACATTCATTTTTACCGAAATAAATGCAAATTTCGATTGATTTTCTGTTTAATTTTTCATTATTCTAATATTTTGAATTAGAGTAAACTATAACATATCAATTATTAAATGATGAATTATTTGACGATTACTAATAAAAATATTATTACTTCATTTTTCTACTCTACATTACAACTGTATGAGTCGCCTGATAAATTAATACTTATGAAGTTTTATACTCGTATTTTACCAAATTTATAATTAAAAATATTACATTTTCCTAATTTTATTCTTATTTATAGCTCCAGGATCATATGATGTTGAAAAAGCCGAAAGGAGGGTTCATGAGTCCTCCTCTGCATATTCTTTTGGCATGAAATACAAGGAACAAAAGACAGATGAAATTCCAGGTAATTTTCCTATTAATTATTTAATACAGGTTTCATTTTTTTAGTTTTATTACTATTCAAAAATTAAGGAAGAATTAAATTTATGAGTAACTATAGTAAGTAAAGGTAAAGTAAACTAAAACCAATGAAACAACCAATTATTATTATTAAACCTTAACAAATTTAAAAAATAATTTTCATTTTAAAACCTTAAAACCTAAATGTTTTTTATTTATCGCTAATAAGTTATTATAAAATGAAATTATCTGCTTTTTAATTCAGGAAAATCTTTACAAATTACTTTTCTAATTTTGATATAGCTCCGGGCTCCTATGATGTCGTAAAAGCTGATAAGAAGATTCACGAATCATCACCTGCGTACTCGCTAGGTGTGAAATACAAGGAGCCAAAACCAGAAGATATACCTGGTAATACACGTACCTGTTTTCATTAATGATTAAATCACATCATTCTGATCTTTAAAAAAATTAACAATCTACGTCACAAGAATTGTTTAAAAAAGGTTTTATTGTGATAAAATCACTGAAAACATATATTTTTCTAAAAACTTACATGTTTATTCATTTGATATAGTGTTTTATGATAACCGAAATATACAAAGTATATCTGAACTAATGGTTAAAATTGTAATTTATGATAATATGCGACAAAACAAACAGTTTTTGTACAGAAAATCAGGGTCGCCATTCACTGAATGAAAAATACTGCATGTGACAATATACGTTAAACCCATATTTATGCTCATAGCTGTAACGAAAATGAAGGATTTTTTTAGCGAAATTGTCAATAAACTTATTTTGATTTCAGTAAAATATATTGAAGTTAAAGGGAGAGTACTGGAAGCGACCATAATGCACGTCCAACCATATTAGCTGAACTAGGCGCTTTAAAATTTGGAAGATTGGCTGCCAGTGCATACGCTTTCACAGAACTTGTTGCGATATATTTTCAGAACTTCTCTTAATGTTGTTGCAGTTCATACAAAGCGAATATTTTTTTTATTGTTACACTTATGAACGAAAAGCCAATCTTAGTTTGGTATGAGACGCCGTATATTTTTGACTGAATAAGTACTACATTGCAACCATGGTTTCCTATACAAAAATTATTTTTATTGACATGTATTATTATTCTTTACAGTTCTGACCATCGCTTCAGATATACCCTCTAAAATATAACTGAAGGATTGATAAAAAAAATCTTATCTGTCTAAAATTCAAAATACAGGCATCCAACGACTTACGTAATATTCGACTTACGTAAATTCGCACTTACGTAAGAAATCTCGAATTTATGAACATACTAGCGCGTTTGATACGCATTTGCATACTTTTTATAATTGTTTTATAAATAAAATATACAGATAAAAACTACAATAATAATATAGTTTTATATATTAGATATAGTTATATTTTTATTGAGATATACAATTAAACCTTTAACAAAAGAAACACAAATCTGATTGAAATGAGCCAAAAAGAACTCTGTTTAACCGTTACAATTTTGTTAGCTGAATTGAAACCATAAAGAAAACTAATTTTAAAGTTTCTGTGAAGAGGAACGAGTGTATTTTTTTCTTCCAGCTTCAGAGCTGTTCGTTTGATGTAGATTCAAAATTGATATAAATTTATTCATCAATGTTAAATTTATAAATCCCATATTCCACAAGATACTTTTATTTGAAAAGTGTTCTTTCAGTTTGTTTTTATATTTTTTCATACTTTTATAGTTTATATCCAAGTAAATACTGCTGCATGCTACTTTATTTATAAAATAATACTGTGTAAATAATGTACATATTATATATATATATAATTTTTAATTATATATATAATAAATATTGAAGTTTCTGACGAAATTTTACCCAAGGAATTTACAAATTCGACTTGCGTAAAAGTTTACGGAACGCATTACTTCAGTAAGTCGGGGGATACCTGTATTCAGAAAATTTTAAAAACGATTCTGGAGAAATGTTGTTCTTATGGGACAGCTAAAAACGTTTTCGTCTCATAATGAGGTTTTTGTTGTTGTTGTTGAATTATTTTTGCTATTCTTGAATGGTTCTATGGTACTCTGAATGCAATCGAGAACAAGAATAACGTGCTGTTGATTCATTTTAGGGATTTTTGAACAAATTGTTTTTCTTCGAACCCTTCAATTTTAACTAACTTCCACTAACACTGATGTAATTGATGGAAAGGAAATTATCTTATATGTTAACACTTAGTACTTAACTAAAGCACAACAAAATTTTACACTGTGATTTCGGCAGAATATTCAGGGGTTCATACAATTACATCATTCTTTTTCATAAGCAATTATACAAAATACTTACTGATTTTGCAAATTTTACAAATAATTATATACACCTTATTTAAGCAATAATTTCCCTTTTATATTTAGCACCTGGTTCCTATGAGGTCGATAAAGCTGACAAAGCCATACACCAATCTTCTGGGGCAATTACTTTTGGTATTAAATATAAGGATCAAAAACTTGATGATATCCCAGGTATGCAAATATTATGGTTTTATTTAGAATGCATGTTTTATCTGCGAATTCTCTTCGAAGCCCTTTTCTAATTATGCTAAATAAATAGTAATATAAATACCGATTTCCTTTATGAAGAAAAAGTAATGCGAAACATTTTATCTTTTATGCAGCCCCAGGATCCTATGATATTGAAAAAGCAGAGAAAAGAGTTCACGAATCATCTTCTGCTTATTCATTTGGCATGAAATACAAAGAACAAAGGACTGATGAAATTCCAGGTAATTTTTCTATTTTCTTGTTCTGTTGTTCTCATTTTTATAAATCTTTAAATCGGAGTTCATTGTCTGCTTAGTCCTATTATACAAAAAATCACTACAGACTATTAAAAAAAATTCTTAAACAATCATTACTATTAAACATTGCAGAACAAAATGGCTTTATATTAACTTTTTAGAGAAGTAAAATATTTTTATCAATAATCAATCAATAAAAAGTAATTATATATTTTTTAACAGATTAAAGAATAGTTACAAATTACTCTTTTAATTCTGTTACAGCTCCAGGCTCATATGACGTTGAAAAAGCTGACAAAAAGATTCACGAATCTTCACCTGCTTATTCACTGGGAGTGAAATACAAAGAACCTAAACCCGAAGAAATCCCAGGTAATTCAGATAATTGTTTTGCTAATGGTTTAAATACGTAAATGTAACCTTGAACATTTGTGAAGGAATGCCTAAATAAGGATGGAACTTTTTTAAGTGAAGAATTCATAAAAATCCATTTACACTAAATTATTATACATGCATTAAAGTCGAAAACATAACGGCATTTTTTTTAATTGGTAGTTTTGTTTTTTTTTTTTATTAAAAAATCGCGGCTCTACAGTCGGTGACAGTAGCGCTTAAGAAAATTGAGAGTCATGTGGTGAACACCATAACTCATTGTAGAATTGACCTAGAGCAGTGGTTCCCAACCTTTTATTGGCCACGTCTCACCAAAGCATCTGTAAAATCACGACCCCCCCCCCAAAAAAAAAACAAACAAAAAAAACGCGCAGTCTGTAACATATATCTCTTATTATTTAAAAAGTTAAGTCTATTCACATGGATGCAACCTAACAGAGCCTTTAGAATAACTATTCAATTTATATTTTTAACTGATATTTGCCACAGAAAATTCCACCTATTCGATCTCTTTAACATAGTTCTAAAATATAATGAGGTTATACACCTTTGTCTTTATGCCAAAAAAAATTTTTTCCCCCTTTCCAACTTACCTCAATGTAAAAAATAAAAAAGAAATGTGCCCAGCTAAACTGATGGCATTGAGCTCACAGGCTATTCACACTAATTGTATATCATACTCTTATTTTAAAGAATAATGTCCCTCAAAAATATAAGTGAAGGGGAATTAGCCCCCGTTTCCCCATTTATACTTAACCAGTGAACCTCCAAATCTAATCAGGGAAGCTCCTTATCATAATAAACCGGTATACCAAATTTGGAGCAAATCGAATAATCCTGCAAAAAAAAAAAAACATTTATCTAAATTAGCGGGGTGGACTAGCCCCCCCCCCCCCATTTATCCTTAACCAATGAATCCCCAAAACGAATCATCAAAGCTCCTTAACATAATAAACCGGTATACCAAATTTGGAGCAAAGCGAATAATTCTGCATGAAAAACCCGTTTATATAAATTAAGGGGGTGGACTAGCCCCCTTCCCTATCCTTAACCAATGAACACCCAAAACTAATCAGGTAAGTTCCTTAACATAATAAACCGGTATACCAACTTCGGAGCAAATCGAATCATTCTGCATGAAAAACCCATTTACCTAATTTAAGAGGGGCGGGCTAATTTCCCTTTTCCCCCTTTATCCTTAACCAATGAACCCCCAAAACTAATCAGGGAAGTTCCTTAACATAATAAACCGGTATACCAAATTCGGAGCAAATCGAATCATTCTGCATGAAAAACCCATTTATCTGAATTAAGGGGTGGACTAACCCCCCTTTTCCCCCTTTATCCTTAACCAATGAACCCCCAAAACTAATCAGGGAAGTTCCTTAACATAATAAACCGGTATACCAAATACGGAGCAAATCGAATGATTCGGCATGAAAAACCCATTTATCTGAATTAAGGGGGTAAACTAACCCCCCTTTTCCCCCTTTATCCTTAACCAATGAACTCCCAAAACTAATCAGAGAAGTTCCTTAACATAATAAACCGGTATACCAAATTCGGGGCAAATCGAATGATTCTGCATGAAAAACCCATTTATCTGAATTAAGGGGGTGGACTAACCCCCCTTTTCCCCCTTTATTCTTAACCAATGAACCCCCAAAACTAATCAGGGAAGTTCCTTAACATAATAATCTGGTATACCAAATTCGGAGCAAATCGAATGATTCTGCATGAAAAACCCATTTATCTGAATTAAGGGGGTGGACTAACCCCCCTTTATCCTTAACCAATGAACCCCCAAAACTAATCAGGGAAGTTCCTTAACATAATAAACCGGTATATCAAATTCGGAGCAAATCGAATGATTCTGCATGAAAAACCCATTTATCTGAATTAAGGGGTTGGACTAACCCCGTTTTTCCCCCTTTATCCTTAACCAATGAACTCCCAAATCTAATCAGGGAAGCGCCTTATCACAATGAACCTAGAAAATTTTTTTGAAGCAAATCGGATGTTTCTATCAAGAGTTATCGCGTTGCGTACATACATACAGAACGGGCGGGCAGATTAGCTCTCAGGCTTTGATAGCCTGTGAGCTAAAAAGTGTTATATTGTCTGAATTTTTATACTGACAAAATGCTTAAAGCGGCTTTCATAGTTAGCATTAAAATTGATAACAATGACACATTGTATAATTTATTTGGGTAACTTCATAAAAGGTGATGTAACAACCTTGGGCACTTAATTATCCTCTTTATTTAATTTGTATGAGGCCTATACTCGAGTCGCAGATATTTACTATTAACGCATTACATTTTCTAATGATATTTAAGATTCGCAAATTTTATAAAATTGGTAGAACCACGTTTAGATATTTCAAAAAATTTTCGGTTAAATATATCTAAAACAGTCAGATTTACGTATAACCGTAAGCACATTTACGAAGTTCCTTCATGTAATATATAGCAGAGCGAATAGAAATATAAGGCTCATTTCATTAATAATTGACTAAAAGGAGAAAATTGTAAAATACATTAATAACTAAAATATTTTTAAAAATGAGAAATAAAAGTGTCAAAATATTATGTTGAGATTGTTCATATAATTATTCTGGTATGAAACTATTTTTAAATTTTTGATTGGGAACATAAGATTTCTTAAAAACATACGTTTTAATTTTATTTTTACATTTTGCATGCATTACTTTTAATCTATAATATTACTTTTCCAAAAAAGAAAAAATAAATAAAAGTGAATGACTGAATTACAAATATGGAATTGCCCCCCTAAAAGGCCAAATTACCCCCCGGTGGGGCGGGCGTACGCCCCACGTTGGGAACCACTGACCTAGAGCAATGAAACAAAAGAAAGCAAGGAATTTTCAATCAAAAGCTAGCATAATGCTTAGCTTTTTTCTTTTTTAAAAAATAAACATTTTTAGTGAATTGGCATCAATTGGAATTTAAATGAAAATTTTAAATCAAGCATTTCGTTATTTAAAATTGTACAAAAAGTGAGATATCAATATTCCGAAAAACCGCTATTTCAATAGAAAAATAAGTGACGATTAATTTTCCCCAAGAAAATAATGATAATAATAACAATAACTAAATAAAAAAATAAAGTTGACTGATTAAAAATTGACGAAACTAGAGTACCCACTGATTTTAAAAATACTGTTCTAAAAAAAAACACACTAAAAGTTAGTTTTTTACCCCTTACTCACTATACCTTTAAAAATTGTCCCTCCACTTTTTATATCGATTTTTAACTAACGAATTGGATTTTCGTGTGTATAAAAAATTCTTTAAGTTAAAAAAATGTTTTTTGAAATTTCGAACCGGTCATAGTGATGTTACCCTATAAGGGAACTTGGTATCCTAAGAATTAATATTTTTTATTAAAGTATTTTATAATACCTTTTTGACGCGTTAGTAAATGGTTTTGTGAAAGAAAATAATTTAATGAAGAAAAAATGCAAGTATTGTGGAAAAAAATTATTTTTTTATTTTTAGATTACTAAAAAGTTAATTAGTTAAAAAAATAAATAAATAAAAAGACGCCTGAAATGCCTGATGTAAATTTTATATGGCGAAGAAATTTCCTTACGAGTTTACACTTTAGAACAGAAAACAAACTTACACGAAATCGTATTTAATACTTCAATTTCGGAAGAATATTCAGGGATTCATCTTGCATAAACAATTTTCCAAAATACTTTCTGATTTTGAAAATTTTACTTTCACAAATTAATGAATCTTTCTTATTTAAACAATCATTTTGTCTTTATATTTAGCTCCTGGTTCTTACGAAGTAGATAAAGCTGACAAAGCCATACACCAATCTTCTGGGGCAATTACTTTTGGTATTAAATATAAGGATCAGAAACCAGATGATGTTCCAGGTAATCAAATCTTTCAGTTTTATTTAGAATTCATGTTTTGTGTACGAATTCTATTCGAAGCACTTTTTCTAATTATCATAATTAAATAACAATATAATTACCGAATTCCTTTGTGAAGAAAAATAAATAATGCAAAGCATTTTATCTTTTACGAAGCCCCAGGTTCTTATGACATTGAAAAAAGCAGAAAGAATAGTTCACGAATCATCTTCTGCATATTCATTTGGCATGAAATACAAAGAGCAAAAGGCAGAGGAAATTCTAGATAATTTTTTTTTAGACCTTACTGTTCTGTAGTTCTAATCTTTATAAAATTTTAAACTCGAGTTCATCTCTTTCTTAATCCTACTAGAAAAAGAATAACTGCAGCGCTACTAAAAACAATTAATCAGACAGTTATTTCTACTAAACTTAAGAGAAGTAAATTACTTTTATCAATAACACAGGTCTGAAAAAAAAAATATTTTTTTTTTAGCTGCATGTAATATTCTTGGTCAATTATATGTATTTTAGTGCGCTGAATCCAAACATGACCTTCATTTTCCTCCATCACGTACAGTATTGTTTCAAAACCTGGGGAGTTTACTTTAGAAAAGCACAACTGCTCTGAGAAAAATCAATATTTTATTACAAGTAACTATGTTAAAAATTATACTACGAGTTCCAAATTCTAATTTCCCCCTTACTTATGCTTTAAATTTCAGTAGATGTTGTGTGAATCGTGGCAAAAGCTTATGCCTGTGTGTAACTGTTTCTTGTTCGTTCCTCAAATTTCCGGCACTTTGTATTTGTATTTCTGTTGAGTGTTACTCTTAGAAATGTGGAATTAATATATGGAATCATTATTGGATATGGTTTTTTACGGAAAAATAGGCTATCAAATTTCAGGTTAAAAAGACAAATTTTACGTTTAATTAAACTAAAAACATGAGTTCTGCAAGAAAACCTGACGTGATGGAATTTTTAAAATACTTTTCCCAGTTTCAGTAAGTAAAAACCTATAAGAAATAGTCAATAAATTTTATGCAGTTTTTCGGTTGCAGACCTGTGTAATGAATCATTCTAAAATTTAATTATTTGTCTTAGATTAAAAAATATATATATATATATATATATAAATTATTTTTTTAATTCTGTTGCAGCTCCAGGCTCTTATGACGTCGAAAAAGCTGATAAAAAGATTCATGAATCTTCACCTGCTTATTCACTGGGAGTAAAATACAAAGAACCTAAACCTGAAGAAATCCCAGGTAATTCAAATAACTGTTTTGTTAATGGTTTAGATACATAAATGTAATCTTAAAAATGTTTGATGCGATCCCTAAATAAGTAGTGTTGAAAGTTTGTCGCAGGATAAAAAGGTAAATATTGACGGAATATTCACGACAAACTCTCACTTTCTAAATTTTTGCGTTAAAATATATATATATATATATATATATATATTATTTAAACAATCATTTTTTCTTTATATTTAGCGCCTGGTTCTTATGAGGTAGATAAAGCTGACAAAGCCATTCACCAATCTTCTGGAGCAATTACTTTTGGGATTAAATATAAGGATCAGAAACCAGATGATATTCCAGGTATGCATATGTATTTGTTTTATTTAGAATACATGTTTTATGTACGAGTTCTATTCTGAGCATTGTTTCTAATTATCGAAAGTAAGTAATAATATTCTTGTTCTACTGTTCTAATTTTTATAAATCTTTAAATCTGACTTCGTTGCCTGCTTGGTCCTACTGCAAAAAAATTACTACAGGACTACAAAAAACAGCTAGTTAAACAATTAATAATATTAAACTTTTAACCCGGGAGAACTCACTGCATGAGATTTTCTCTCACAGTCGTACTTTTTTAAGACTCTTATTTAAATCATTTTTCATTTTAATTAAAATTTCAAAATGCTTTTCAATTATTTTACCTATTTTGTGAATAAAAGTACTAAGCCAACCAAAAAAAGTTGATATTATATCAATGCAAAGTAAAAGAAAAGCAAATGGGCATTCTCACTAGCGAGTTCTCCCGGGTTAAGGAAATATTTCTTTAAGATGTAAGAGGGGTAAAATATTTTTATTAATAATTTATCAATATAAAATTTTATTTTGTCTTTTAATAATCAAAAGAATAGTTACAAATTACTCTTTTAATTCTGTTGCAGCTCCAGGCTCTTATGACGTCGAAAAAGCTGACAAAAAGATTCACGAATCTTCGCCTGCTTATTCACTGGGAGTAAAATACAAAGAACCTAAACTCGAAGAAATCCCAGGTGATACAAATAACTTTTTGTTAATGGTTTAGATACATAAATGTAATCTTAAACATATTTAAGGACGTGCCTAATAAATATGGTTGAGCGTTAGTCACGGAAAAAAGGTCAAAATAGGCATAATATTTGCAAAAAACTTTCCCTTTCTAAATTTTTGCTTTAAAAGAAAATGGTTATGAATTTAAATTTTACTTATTGTAAGCTATATACATTAAAATTATCACCCTTATAAATTACATGGTGTATTCCTACTAATTCTCTTAATTTCACCTTTTTAAGATACCATTATTCTATATGAGGGAATAGAATTTTGATATAAAATATTTAGCATGGTTAAAGTTATTTTTATTTAAGCTTTTCCTTTTATTTCATAAAACATTTTGTTATTTAGAGCAAAAATAAGTTATTTTTTTTTTAAACCTTAAAACTAAACAAACTATACAAATCATTCATTCCAATCTTCCACTTTCAAATTACTTGGAAATATGTAAAACAGGAAATGTTCCAAATATACTTGATTTAAAATGCCATGCTTCCGTTTTTCACACACACAAGATTCTTAACGTATATTCATTCAAAAAAAGATTTCAACAGCACTGTAAACAATAGCTATATCTCAAAAACTAAAGCACGGATTTTGAGAAAACTTCAGATTCAGTTAGTCCTTGATATAATTTTGTGCTGCTAACTTTTTAGTGTAAATAACCCAATAGGCGGCGCTGTTATGCTGCATTATTCATGATTATTGCAATTGCTCTATCTCAGAAACTGATGCATGAATTTTCATCAAACTTCAGATTCAGTTAGTCCTAGATATAATTTGGTCCTGATAACGTTTTGGTGTAAATCTCCCAATAGGTGGCGCTGTTATCCTGCATTATTCATGATTATCGCAATAGCTCTATGTCAAGAAGTAATGCAAGAATTTTCTTCAAACTTCAGATTCAGTTGGTCCTGATATAAATTAGTGCCGTTTAGTTTTTTATGTAAATCGCCCAATAGGTGGCGCTACTATGCTGCATTTTTCACGATTTCCGAAATAGCTGTATCTCAATGTAATGATGCATAGCAGCGCCACCTGATGGACTATTTACACCAAAAAGTAATCAACACCAATTTATATCAGGGGTTAACTGTATCTGAAGTTTTATTAAATTCCGTTTATTAGTTCTTGAGATAGAGCGCCCACAAAATTTATGTCACATACAGACAAACTTACTCAGACAGACAGTTTGTAAAAACATGTTTTTCGAGATCTCTTGCCCCTAAAACTTGTAAATCCGTCAAACACCGGAATTCGAAAATTTTGACAAATCCAATACTTTCTTCTTGTAAGATAGATGAAAGTAAAAACGACAAATATTTCTTAATTTTGGAAGATATAATGTAATCATAGACGAAATTGTACAACAAGCTATTACCAGTTACCCATAGTTTCAAATTGCGTTCTTTATTTTTAGAAAATTTAGAAACTAATATATCTTTGATATTTAAAGAAACATTTATAAAAATATTTCTTTTGCTGCCACTGATTTTCGAAAAAGTTTCCGAATGATTTCTATGGTATATTAATCAGTTTTTTTCAACCTGTAATATAGATTTTTAGGATGCTATCAATTCTCAAGTAAATATTTTCATGTCCAACAAACATATTTTACAGACAAACATGATAAATTAACATTAGCATTGAATACAACATTATATTTTTACCTTTGAACGTATAAATTCAGTTTTTCAGAAGAAGTTGTTTAGTTGACATTTGATAGTATCCTAAAACCGGTATTAAGATTTGAGAAAACTGATTAATGCACTACAACAACTACTCGAAAACGTTTCTGAAAAACAGTGACATCAAAAGAAACTTTTTTTTCATAAATGTTTCATTAAATCGCGAAAATATATTGGTTTCTAAGGCTTCTGGTTATAAAGAACTGTTTTCGGAATCGTGGGTACCTATAGTCCAAGAACTGTTAAACATTTTAGGGAAGGTATTTGAGGCACCCTGAAAATTTGTGCATCACTTCTTTTGTAATGCCTGAATACAAAATCGAATGTCTGGCTGAAGGATCGTGGCCCAAAAACTGTGCCAGACACGTGTCAAGTGCCATTTTTATTTTTGACTACCCAAAAAAGGTATTTGAGGCACGCTGAGATTGAAACAGAATAATATTTATACTTAGAAAAAAATATTTTGAAAACGACAGACACTTTAGTCGGCCCAAAAACTGTGCCAGACACGTGTCAAATGCCATTTTTTGACTACCCAAAAAAGGTATTTGAGGCACGCTGAGATTGAGACAGAATAATATTTATGCTTAGAAAAAAATATTTTGAAAATGACAGACACTTTAGTCGGCACAAAAACTGTGCCAGACACGTGTCAAGTGCCATTTTTTGTCTGGCACAGTTTTTGGGCCACGATCCTTCAGCCAGACATTCGATTTTGTATTCAGGCATTACAAAAGAAGTGTTGCACAAATTTTCAGGGTGCCTCAAATACCTACTCAAAAATGTTCAACAGCTCTCCTACTACTAGGTACAGATTATCGTATATTTTCGTACCTGGTTTTATTATATTTTTGTAGAATAAAAAACGTTTTTTTTTTTTTTTACAGTGTGTAACTTTTCGATCGTAAAAGCCTATATTTGGGTATCCATTCATATTTTCATTTTTCGAATTCACCTGAACTATGAATTATTTTAAGCAGGTGTTACAACTGGAGTTATGAATAAAGAGGAGGGAACATAGGGTAACTCTAGGATAGATGGCCATAGTTTTTAAAGATTGAAATAAAAATTATCAGAATGCAAATACAAGTAATATTTATGTAAATTTGAAATTCTTATACATATCCTCATCATATTTTAGACAAAAAATAATTAAACATCGAGAACAAAACGTGGCAAACAAGATTGAAATTAAAATGGCAAATGACCATCTCTCCTTCAAGCCGAGGAGAGATGGCCATCCAATACAAGAAAGAAACAAGTAGGAAATTGCTCGTCAAACGTGGCAAATGAGGTGCGTTCGTACTATAACTAGTTTTATAATTATTTTTTGCACCCCATATTGTACTGAATATATATTTTTTTGCTCTTCATAAGGGCATAGTCTGTAACATCATTAAAATGCATTTGCAATATTTTTTCCCATTCCCCGTAATGTAACGGAAAACTTTTGACTGTCCCTGTAATTAAACTATACATCCGATTTTCATGAAATTTGAAATGGCTCGACAAAACTTTGCAGCAATTATATATTTAAAATTTCAGACCATTCGGAAGGCTGTAACATCATTAAAATGCACTTGCAATAATTTTTTCTCATTGGCCGTAATGCAACGGAAAACTTTTGACTGTCCCTGTAATTAAAGTACACATCCGATTTTCATAAAATTGAAAATGGCTCGACAAAATTTTGCAACAATTATATCTTTAAAATTTCAGACCATTTGGAAGACTGTAACATCATTAAAATTCACTTGCAATAATTTTTCCCATTGGACGTAATGTAAAGAAAAACTTTTGAATGTCCCTGTAATTAAATTATACATCCGATTTTCATAAAATTTGAAATGGCTCGACAAAATTTTGCAACAATCATATATTTAAAATTTCAGACCATTCGGTTGGGTAGTTTTTGCTCTGTTATATGCGGACGGACGGACGGACGGACGGACTGAACGACGACTATAGGTGCTACGTATTTATATAATTACGAACGCACCTAAAAATGAAGTTAAAATAGCAAAAAATAATACATTTCATGCAGTTAATCATGAAAAACATATAAAAAATTTTAAAGATGAAATTATATCACGGAAAATCAGTGAATAAATTTGAATAAACAAAATTTAAAGTATAATTTCAATTCTTCACTTTTTGTAAAATTTTACCACATCTTGATAGTTTGTACACGGTTCATGGAACCACTTCTGGCACCTTATGCATTGTATCGAGTCGTCCTTTTTGGTTGTGATATTATATACTTCTCCACAACCAATGCAGTGATCGTTGTACAATTCTATTCCCTCGGACTCTGTAGAATCTAATAATTTCAAATGTATTTCACTTTGTTCGCTGCTGGAAATGTCGTGTTTTCGTTTTTTTCTCGCGTTTATTTTAGACTTTTTCACGGTTTTAAGTTTATTTATCAACTTTATCTGTTTCTGGTATGAACGTTTCGGAACTTTTTCAATATTTTATGAGGCAAAAAAAAAAAAAAAAAAAAAAAAAAAAACATCGTTAGACTGTGTTATATTATTGTTATTGAAATATTTATATTATTTTAAATTTGAATAATTATGTCAGTTAATATAATTAGAAAAAAATTACATAGTTATTTTTAAAATAATTATATTTAGTTAAAAACCTCGCTCTGTATTATTTTGAAATATTGATTATAGGTGGCCATCTCTCCTCGATTTAATGTGGCATTCTATCCTAAAATTGATGGACAGATTGCCACGCAATTTAAAGCAAAACTGCGCCATTGTATGTCTTTGTTTTAGACTTAAAAGCAAAGATTGGATTATATATGTGCCTTAAAAGTCCTTATAGTAAAAATAAATGTAAGATACGTACTGCAAAACGCTCAGATATCTAACTCAGCAAAAATATTCAACCACTAAATTAAATAAACATTAAAATTACAATTTCTTTTTATAATCGAAAAGCACAGCTGCACGTCGCATTGAATGAACACGTTGAACTATATCTTACGAACAAAGGTTAAGCTGCAATCTATGATATAGTTTTTGAAATATTTAGATTAGCCATATCTCCTCTATGGCCATCTATCCTAGAAGGCCGCCCCTCCGGGTGGTTCCGACCCGACCCCTTGAGAGGGGGAGGTGACCGGAAGCCCGGCCGAGTTCGTTGTGTACGAATGCGAGGGGGCCGGATGGGGACGAATCGCCACCTCCTCGTGAGACTTGCGGTCGACAGGCCAAAAGTCCGGTGGCCACGGTTAACGGACGTTGTGCATGGGACGTGGAGTCTTCGGGCTCGGATGATGCGCGTTCACCCGGCAGCCAGGTTCTCTGGCCAAGCCGGATAGCGACGGTCCACAGGTCGATCCCGGTGCCGGTCTAAGGGCCGGACGGTGTCGCCGGGCAAAGACTAGCTAAGGCGATAGGACCCCATCCACCTATTGACTAAGAGGGAGCCTGAGATATGAGTGAGGGCTTTGTAGTGGAAAGTCCTTGGTGCTCGCTAGTGACGACGGGGCTCGCGGGAACGCCATGCAGGGACTCCCGGAGCAACCGAAGGGCGAGGGTTTGGGACAGCGCCCAGGTTACTTTTTGACTTGGGTGTCTCATCCCTCCAAGGACCTCAGCTGAAGCAGTTGGGAGCCGACCCTTAGGGTGATAGGGTTTGGCGGTGCCCCCGTTAACCAAGGAACGGTCGCGTGGGGAGGCCAGTATGGCTCTGGTTGCTCCATGTCGTGTCGTGACCCTTGGGAGGGGGTCGGCCGGCAGGTCCACCATCGAACGCTGTCCCCACGGGGAACCGGGCCGGAGGCTCGCCGGTAACACGGCGGCTCATCGTGCCTCAGAGGAACTCTTGGTCCGATCCATGTCCTTCGTGTCTATGCGATACTGGAGTTTGCCTCGCCCAGTGATGAGGACCTAGAAATGTCTACACCTAATTTTCGAACGCAACTAACAAAGGTAGCGGTCGGTCACTGCACGGGGTCAGGGTCCTTTGGGCCTGGGTACCCTCGACGGCCGTGAGGTAAGGTAGTGGTGGGCGGACTTCTGTCGGCCTCCGCTGGCTTCTCTGTCTTCGGACGGGGTCGAGTCGGCGGGGGCTGGCGGAACTCCGTTCCATCCAACCCCCTAGCGAGGTGTAGTCTATTCCGTCTAGGTGGAGCTTTCCGTGCCCGCCTGGGGTCGCTAACGGCACCTAGTCTGGGCCAACTGGTTCCCGGTGTGATCCGCGAGGGGTTCCGTCGGTTGAGCCGGGTGGTCTGGGTGAAAAGCCCGGAGCTGGGTCGCTTTACGACCGGAGGGACTTTCCCCGTCCTCCCGGGTTTTCAAGCTAGGGGCCCTTCATTAACTTTCCTATCGGCTGGCCCACATAAATGTCTCTGCCGGAAAATGGTATCTGATCTTGGGGGCCTGCCGTAAATCAAATTCGGGTTGGGAAGCCTCGGTTCAGTTCGTGGGCCCAGCGTCTTTATAGGCGTCTGTTTCCCGCAGGTCTTGCGGAGTCTACCGGCTCGAGTAACCAAGTTTAGGGACCACTTGGTTTTTCTAGCTGGGTGGTGAGGACTGTCGTAGCGGCCGTTCGTCGAACTTGGGAATAGCCGACGTGGCGTGCGCTGAGCAGCGCGTCGGTCTTGACCGGAGCTTACGTGGGGTTCCGCTCTGTCGGGGCTTGTCTGGCGGCGACCTTCGGGACGCGCCGCGGGGCTTGTCTCGCGGGTGGTTCCCTGCGTAGGCAAATGGGCCTTCTGAGGGTCTGGGACTGGGGGATGGCAACCCGTCTTTACCCTATAGTGTAAAGTTTACCAGTTGCTAGTGAAGTAACTGAGGAGGCTGACAAAAGATGGCAACTGATTTTTTATATCGGATCAACGGCCCAAGAAAACTTCCACCAGTAAATTTTGAACAGAACATTTTGCTTTGTTTTAGCGGATTATTCCTGAAAAATGTCTCTCACAAATATGGTAATATTTTCTATGCGTTTTTACTGGTGGAATTTGGTCCGTGTATTATAATCTCTTTCGGTGGCACAAACAAGAGATTGTTTAGGTTTTTGAAATATGGTGGAATCGCAGAGCCTGACTACTGCCGAAGTAAACTTCCACCAGGAAACATAAATATCTGTTTTTAGCTGTAATTATGACTGAAATTCTGCATTAAAAAGGCGTTAAAATAACGAGAGAATTTCTATTCAAATTTACTGGTGGCAGTTTACCACGGCGGTAATGAGTCACTGCGAACCCGGTTAAAGTTGAAGTTTCATCATTTTCAGGATATGCCAATTCCTCTTTATTCGTAGTTTCGTGGGTGTTACTAAGGTAAACGCATCAGTAGTGGGTCATTTAAGGAGATTTATTTAATTATTATTAAAATTTTAGTGAATTACAAAAGATATATATATATATTTCTTGCCCAACCTTCATGTATCAGAATAAATATTCAATGTTCAAAATATATTCTCCGAAAAAAAAAAATAATAAATGTTACCTTCCTCTATGCTCCGTTAGTGGACCAAGTAAATTTCTGAGGCATGAAAGTTTTCGGTTTGTCCAACAAATTATTTACAATGTAATAGCGTGTCGGTATATCAACAGTGGTTTATATTAAAATAAAACATAATGTTAAAAAAACTATGTTTAAAATAAAAGCTTAATACAATCTCTAAGAATTTGCCAAAAAATCTACTTTTGAAGACACTCTGAAAAGAACACATATACCAGCAGGGAAAAAAAAAAAAAAATTATTCCAAAGAGTTTATGGAAAGTTAACATTTAAGGACGTTAATCAATCAGATTTATTTCAGTCGTTTTTCAGAAATCTATTTTGAGCTTGTTTTTAAACTTTAAAAATTAGTGACCTAATGCTGGTAAATTGAGAAATAAAATTGAATTATATACTGTGATTTCGGCAGAATATTCGGGTTTTCATCCAATTGCATCAATATTTTTTCTCTTTTTTTTTTTCCTTAACTTTCATAATTTTTTTTTCCAAAATACTTTCTGATTTTGCAAATTTTACTTGTAGAAATAATTATATATATTTTATTTAAACAATCATTTACCTTTTATAATTTAGCCCCTGGTTCTTATGAGGTAGATAAAGCTGACAAAGCCATACACCAATCTTCTGGAGCTATTACATTTGGGATTAAATATAAGGATCAGAAACCAGATAATATTCCAGGTATGCATATCTGTTTTATTTAGAATACATGTTTTATGTGCGAATTCTCTTCGGAATACTGTTTCTAATTATCCGAAATAAAATATAAATACAGAATTCCTTTATAAACAAAATAATAATAATAATAATAATAATAATAATAATAATTATTATTATTATTATTATTATTATTATTATTATAATGCAAAACATTTTATCTTTTATGCAGCACCAGGTTCTTATGATATTGAAAAAGCAGAAAAAAGGGTTCATGAATCATCTTCTGCATATTCATTTGGCATGAAATACAAAGAACAAAAGACAGATGAAATTCCAGGTAATTTTTCTACTTTCTTGTTCTGTTGTTCTCCTTTTTATAAATCTTTAAATCGGAGTTCATTGTCTGCTTAATCCTACTATACAAAAAATATCTGCAGCACTACTAAAAACAATTATTACTAGTAAACTTTAAATAGAAAATGGCTTTAATATAAATTTTAAGAGAAGTAAAATATTTTTATCAATAATCAATCAATTTAAAATTTATTATATGTATTTTACTAGATAAAATAAAATTAGAAATTACTCTTTCAATTCTGTTGCAGCTCCAGGCTCTTATGACGTCGAAAAAGCTGATAAAAAGATTCACGAATCTTCACCTGCTTATTCACTGGGAGTAAAATACAAAGAACCTAAACCCGAAGAAATCCCAGGTAATTCAAATAACGTTTTTGTTAATGATTTAGATCTGCCATATTCAACCTTTTTTTCTCGCTGGCTGCAAACATATGTTTGGGACGTTCGGCGGGCCGCAACATATTTTAAAAAGGGTAATTACAATAGTAAGACGACAAAAGTAGTATAACAAAGCAATATTATCAGTGAGATTAAGCATTTGTCTCGAAAGAAGTGTTACCAAAAAATTTTAACACCACTATTTCAAACAATAAACTTCGTGATAGATTCCCATTGCAAATACTGTAGAAATAGGTCGCAAATTTTTGTTATTTTAAAATATTAGTGTACAAAATTTTTGGTGCCACTTTTTTCCGCGGCAGACTTTGAACCCTAAAAAACAATATTAGCTATGTAATAAGTATAAAAGTTTATAATATAACAATGTATAATTTCTAAGTTCTAAAGAAAAAAAATCATGAGCTTTTCTCTAATAAATTAATGTAAAAACTTTATTTTCTTTTATTCGTAGAACAGTGCAAATCTAATTGATTTGGAATAGTGCTTGCTTAGTGTTGAAGATTAAAAAATTTATAACAACACTGTAACACAAATAGGACTGACTACATATTAAAAGAACTTTTGACTAAGAAAACGGCATTAAAGATGTTTTAACATTATTTTAAATTAATTAAAAATAACACGACACATTTTGTCAAATCAAAGACTGAAGATCTTGAATACCTTTTATGCACATCAATTAATTTTATAAATATGGATTAATGATTACGTGTCTCTGGCCACACACCAAAGGTCGCCGGGCCGCTTTTTCATAAAGCCTCGCGTTTGCGGCATCTTGGCGTTAGAGCAACCGTTGGCCTAGTGTTGAATCCAACGCTATGTACAGAATACGCATTCCTCCTTGTGTGTAATGTTATACGCCTAGCAAATAGCAAATTACCCAAAATGTTACCAAGTGGAAAAGATAGTATGAGGAAATAGTATTTTATACCGTGGTTTGCATTTAGTGCATTGTTTTTAAAACAAAGAGCTTTCTGAAATTTAAATGCTTTTACATTCGCAATACACGGTTATTTAATTAATTCGTAACAAGGGCGTAGGAACCGGGGGAGCTGGGGGAGCTGTAGCTCCCCCTGAAATATTTCAGATGGGCTCAGCTCCCCCGGGAGAAATTCTCGCACCACATCTGTTTACGATACATTGCTGAATTAAAAAATAAAGTATACTTTTTCTAGGAAATTCACACAATAAACAACAAAGAGAAGAGCGAGAGAGGGGATGGTGAGCACACTTGTTTGTGCCTTCACCCTTTTTCTCATTGATTACCACCCTCCCGATTTCCAGAAAAAAGGTGGTCTTATATAGGTCTACTACAAATTACCTGTACCGATAACATATTTATAAAGAGGAGGCCTTTGAAATTGATTTGAAAGAGATTTGTAAAGAATTTGTAAGCAAAACAACAGAAAGCACTTTAATTTTTGGTAAATGGAAGTGGGAGAAGCCTTAAATTTGAATATTATATTCGGGATCGCACACAAATTAAGTTTCTATGTATCAAGTATATCAATTAAAAGTTATTTTAACTGGATTAAACAGTTGGTGATCTTTTGATATGCTTCTATTTTACACTTCTGTTTGTGAAACGTGCAACACTATGAAGGAACCCTCCAAAATGAACGAAATGATCTGCGCCACTAGCTTTCCCCGGCTCCCCCTGTTTGTACAAAGTTCCTACGCCACTGATTCGTAACGTTCCAAGAAATTTCAGAACTTATTTTTAAGATATAAAATAAAACCAGAAGTAAAGATTTTCTTGTTATAAATATTATTATTCTATTAATTTGTTGAATCTATATTTTATGACACAACTGAACTATCGTTTGACAAACACGTCAACGCGAACTGTTTGCGCAGACGATATTATCTGTGGTGATAAACTTTCGTTACAACCTAATACAACCTAATACAACATAAAACTTATGTTAAAATGAATTTTAAACTATATTTTATAGAATGAATTATTGACATATAAATCATTTGACATAAACTATTTTAAAAATTCAATTGAATCTGAAAAATGGAAAAAGAAATAAAAAAAATAATTAATTAATGATTAAAAAATAAGGAAAATATTTACTTATCTCAATAATATTGATTTATTCTATAAAATATAGATTAGAGCTTATTTTAACATAATTTTTATGTTTATATATTTATTCTAAGTTAAGTTATCGTGCGGATTGTAACATACCATGTGAAAAAATTTTGCAATATTAACTGAACTGTATTTTTTATTGTATTATAATATGTTTATTTATTATATTATATTATGTTTATTTATTATATTATATTATGTTTATTCATTATATTATATTATGTTTATTTATCATATTATATTATGTTTCTTTTTACATCTTATAAAGCCTTAAGTATGGCTTATAGTCCAGGCAATAGGGAATTTTACCTAGCAAAATTAATGGTAGTTCTGGAAATCGGCTTTCTAGATGTTTTTTGGGTCGCTGAATCCGAATTTGTAACTTCCCACCAAAATTTCCCCCGGCAACCCCCCAAATTTTGGTAAAAAGCCCCACAAAAAAGGTTTTTATTAAAATAATCAAATTTTTTATTGTTTTAGGGAAAAAGTATCTAGAAATTCAGAAAGTAGACAAAATTTCCAACAAATGAGATATATGTCATTATGACTTAGGATGAAGGGGAAGGGGGGATCTGCTTGGAACATGCGCCGCGGTGCTGCGTGGACTAAGTTGTGCAATTACACTTAACCACTCACACGTTTACATTCGCCCTCCCATCTCCCCTCCGAACTTTCTTTATAAGGTTTACTTTAAGATTTTTGGTTCGCTGAATCCGAATTTTTAACTTACCCCCAAAATTCCCCCCCCCAAATAGTTGCTTTTAACTTGAATTTCTTATTGATTTAGGTGAAAAGCATTACAAAAGTCAGAAACTAGACAAAATTTGAAACAAATAGGATATATGACATTATGAATTAGGATGAACGGTGAGGGCTGCCTCGGATCATGCACTGCGGCGCTACGTGCACTAAATGATGAAGTCCAGGCAATAGGGGATTTTATCTGACAAATTAATGGTAGTACTGAAAATCGGCTTTCTAGATGTTTTTTTGGGTCGCTGAATCCGAATATGTAACTTTCCACCAAAATTTCATTCGGCAACAACCCCAAAAAATTGATTTTTTGAAAAAATTTGGTTTTTGAGAAAAGCGCGCGGGGAATGTTCCGAGGCAGACCCCTCTCTCCCCGTTTATCCTACGTCATAATGTCATATATCCTATTTGTTGCAAATTTTGTCTAGTTTCTGAATTTCGTAATGCTTTTCCCCTAGAATAATAAGAAATTTAAGTTAAAAGCAACTATTTGGGGTGGGGGAATTTTGGGGGTAAGTTAAAAATTCGGATTCAGCGAACCAAAAATCTTAAAGTAAACGTTATAAAGAAAGTTCGGAGGGGAGATGGGAGGGCGAATGTAAACGTGTGAGTGGTTAAGTGTAATTGTACAACTTAGTCCACGCAGCACCGCGGCGCATGTTCCGAGGCAGATCCCCCCTTCCCCTTCATCCTAAGTCATAATGTCATATATCTAATTTGTTGCAAATTTTGTCTACTTTCTGAATTTCTAGTTACTTTTCCCCTAAAATAATAAAAAAAAATGGAATTTTTTAATAAAAACCTTTTTTGGGGGACTTTTTACCAAAATTTGGGGGGGTTGCCGGAGGAAATTTTGGTGGGAAGTTACAAATTCGGATTCAGCGACCCAAAAAACATCTAGAAAGCCGATTTCCAGTACTACCATTAATTTTGCTAGGTAGAGTCCCTATACGGTCTTTATTGCCTGGACTATAAATATATTACAGAGATTTATATAATTTCAATAAGTATTAAGACATTTACGAGGACTTGAAATTTCACCACTTTTACATTGGCGACGGAGATTTTAAAAGGTATGAGACCCCTTAAAGATTGTGACTGAAAATGAATATCAATTTCAGATTAAGTGATTTTTACATAATATTCAGGTTCCTGTACATATGGATCTTTCTTTTTCTCCCCCCCCCCCCCCTCATCATTTTGTATAAGCGTTTTTTAGACACTTTTCAATTTTCTTAATTTTTTCAATTCATAAATTAAAAGATAATGTATATTTAATCAATTTTTTAACCATTTTTTTAGCTCCTGGTTCTTATGAGGTAGATAAAGCTGATAAAGCCGTACATCAATCTTCTGGGGCAATTACTTTTGGCATTAAATATAAGGATCAGAAACCAGATGATATTCCAGGTATGTAACACTAGTACCTTTACTTGGAATGCATGTTATGAGCGATATTTCTTTTCAAATATAATTCAGGTTATCCTAATTAATTAATAAAAAATACCCTAGTTCATATTCAAATTTTCTTAATTTAAGGAGAAAAAAATAAATAAACATTTATTCTTTGACACAGCTCCAGGTTCTTATGAAATTGAAAAAGCAGAAAAAAGGGTTCACGAATCATCATCTGCTTATTCATTCGGCATTAAGTACAAAGAACAAAAAACAGATGATATTCCAGGTAACATGTCTACTTTATTTTTTAATACATTTCTTGTTTTATAAGTTTGGCTTCAGTTAAAATATTGCTGGAATTATTTGCCCGTTTAACTCCACGGTTAATAACAATAAAAAAAATGTCAGAAGTGTTAATAAAACAAAGGAATCGGATGTCGCAGACTCAGTAGGGCTTGCGTCCTTTTTGAGAAAAAACGCCGTTTTCGAATACCTGTTAGGCTTAATATGAGAAAATAGATATGTTGTTTTATTTTATTATGAAATTATATTAAAAACTAGATACATAATACGCTAAGGTACGTGGCGGCGTAAAAGCAGTTTTATTTCTTTTGCTGATGAGAACGCGTGGTTTGTTTAGAAAATCAAACTTGCTAAATCTAACTTTATCCCGCTTTGTTATTTTTTGTGATGTGAAATATTTTGCCTATTTCTCGCAAAAAATTACTTGTGTTACAATATTTTTATAGATAAAACGCTAAGGTACGTGGCGGCGAAAAACCGGTTATTTCTTTTTTTTCCGATGGCAGCGAATGGTTTGTTTAGAAAATCAAACCTGCTAAACCTAACTTTAGGATGATTTTTTGATGATGTTACAATGATTTTGTTGATGTAACGGCGTGTCATGATGCAACATGTCATTCATTAATCGGAGGAGGAGAAAGGTTGAGGTGTAAAATGCGCTAACTTTTAGTTAATCTTTTGCCCCCCAGCTTTTATTAATGAGTTTACAGCGTGAAGTTTATCATTTACGCAGAAGACAACCGCCGCGTGCCGCTGAAACAGTGGACGAAATTATTGAAAGAAGATTCATTCGAAATGCAGCTGATAGGCTTAAGTGAGCCACAGAGTGTTCTGATCAACGGCAAAAAAGACTTATTCTCGGAAGGAAAAACTGCATAAATTCACAGTTTGAAGTGAACATTCCGCAGCATAGCTATGGAGTGAAAATATGACAGAGGTATACGATTTTTAGCGCAGATGCTCTGAGCGGGATCAGATAGTTTTATTATAAAATACACACATTTAATTTTATTTATTACACACACTGAATTTTATTTAACTCTCACATTTTTATTTTCGCACATTGTTTTTAATTAACACCCACATTTAAGTTAATTAATTAATTAATTTTATATTATATTATTTTATGTATTTACACACACATTTACTTTCAATACAAAACACACATATTTTATTTTTACAAAAAACGCCAAGCTGACATACGAAGCAAAAACCGCAGGGTTACCACGCCAGGCAGAAAAACACCATTTTAGCGATCCGTGTGTGACATCTCTTCCAAAACAAATTATTAATATAAAACTTTACCGGAAAAAAGTTTTTCATTTTAGAACTTAGCATTGAAGTACATTTTGTTTAATAATAATAATCAATCATTTTAGAATTTAATTATGAGTCTTTTGATAAAAAGAAAGTTTACAAATTATCTTCTATTTTATACAGCTCCAGGCTCTTATGATGTGGAAAAAGCTGATAAGAAGATTCACGAATCTTCACCTGCGTACTCACTGGGAGTAAAATACAAAGAACCAAAACCAGAAGTTTTACCTGGTAATTTATATGAACTTTTTAATTAATTAAATTGCATCAATATGATCTTTAAAAATATTTAACAACGTATGTGATAAGAATTGATTAAAACGCATTTAGACAATAAAATCTGAAAAATTGAGATAATTTAGAAAGTGGTACATTATGAGAAATATTTTATAAGCAATTCCTTAATTTCAAGTTCTACTTCTAAATGTTAGTTCATTTATGATTTTATTTATTTTTATCTACCAATAGAGTTACATAAACTGTGCAGAAAAATGATTAAATATTTTGTTATTGTTATTACTATTGCTGTTGGTGTGGTTGCTTTTTTTTTTTTTAATTCTAAAACAGTAGTGGTATATTAAGTTCATATAAGTGAGAGTTATAACGAAGTTGTTAATACATATTGTATATTTAATCAATCTTTTGCTCTGTGTTTATAGCTCCTGGTGCTTATGAGGTAGATAAAGCTGATAAAGCTATACATCAATCTTCTGGTGCAATTACTTTTGGAATTAAATATAAAGATCAGAAACCAGATGATATTCCAGGTACGCAAACATAGTTTCACTATTTGGAATATATGATAAAAACCAGATTTGCTTTTGAAATATTTTTCCGTATTATCCTGATAAAAAACAAACTAAATATGTGATTCTTTTACGGAAATAATAACAACAAATGTTTATTCTTTACTACACAGCTCCAGGTTCTTATGATATCGAAAAAGCAGAAAAAAGAGTACACGAATCATCATCTGCTTATTCATTTGGCATTAAGTACAGAGAACAAAAGACAGATGATATTCCAGGTAGCCATTCTATTTCATTGTGGAATGCTGTTTTTTTTTTTAAATATAAGTTTGTCTGCAATTAAAGTTCTAAGCTGGAATCCATCGTCTATTTTTCCTCATGGCTTATACAAATTTAAAAATAGGCGTAGTGATTCGAAAGAAAATTACCATGGTGTTCCGTGTGGAAGAGAGGGGAAGAGAAAAAAGGGACCTATTTTTGGGCGCGAAAAACGCTTAGAGTTAGAAAAAAATAATGAGTTGTAAGGGAGGGTAGTACACAGTCAGACGAAAATTATTATTACTTAACGAATGGCAACGATTTTTATTCTTTTAAAAAAATTTTGCTACAACTTTAAGCTACACAAGTACGCTACACAATAATGTATAAATGGTTTTCAAAGAGTTATTTATAAAAGCACAGAAGCAGCATAACGGAGAATCGGAAATTGTCTCACTGTGTACCACTTGTGGTACACAGTGAGACAATGTATATATTTGCATAAATCGTACATTTGTACACTCTATCAATAATTTTAACAGTTTGATTTCTAATTAATATTTCTAGATTTTCAAAATATTAAAAATATGAGCATCGGGTGGACAATGGCAGACCTTGGGCTACCTTAATGCAAATCTTCAGCCTCTTACGTTTAGTAGGTTTACCTAGCCATCGCACCCCCCCCCCCCCACACACACACACACACAGAGAGAGAGAGAAAGAGAGGGAGAAAAAACCCTTCTTTTATTAATAAATATTTTTTTAACATCAGAACCCCATAATAGGTACACAATGAGACACGCCTCACTGTGTACCACAACTGTGTGTCTCACTGGGTACTTTCGTTACACTGTAACAAAATGGATGCCACATCTGTTACATCAATTTCATTACTTTAAAAAGTTTATGTCGTTTTGTCGAAATAGTCTATTATTAAATATAGCTAGGTTTGGTTAAATATATATATGTCATATTGAAGGCAATAAACTCTAAAATAGACGTTTATATAACTTTAACCACTATAAAATAAAGAATTATTTACTATTTTGTCGGACGAGTAACTGAAGTGCTTAAACTACATCCACATGTTGCATAAGATGACGTCGTTATGTGTGTGTGCCAGCTTTGAGAAAAAGTTACAACTATATGCCAAAGTGGCTGCTGTATCACTGTGTACTATGCCTCACTGTATACTACTCTCCCCTATTTTTTAAAACATTGCCTCATTTTGTCTAAAAGGGAAAAAAGTGGTGGGTGGGAGTCAAAACCTTCACTCTCCCTAAAATAAAGGAGAAAAGATCTAGTTATGCAACTTTATTTAAAAAAAAAACGCGCTACAGCTTAAATCCGCAAGGTTTATCCCTCCTCTCCTCCACCCTAAATATTCCTGCCTACTGGCTTGATTTTTTTTCATTTATTTAGAAACTGAAAACGTTCAAGGAGTATGATAAATAGTTCTAGCTAATCAAAAGGATCGAGTTAAATAAAATTGCTGTTCACACTTGCAATGAAATGTAAAATAAAAACCTGTAAAATACTACCGTACAATGAAATTGGCATCATATAATAATTATTTCAATCACAAACAACTTTTTATATTTATATTATCACAGTATTCTTTCTTGCTTCATTTAGGAAGAAAGCGATTACTGCCCCCTTCTCACTGCGTACGCCCATGCAAATAATTATTATAAAACTTTATCAAATTAAAAAAGAAGGTTTTTATTTAAAACTTAAGAATTATTTAGTAATAATCCTTAATTCTAGATAATCAACCTTTATTTTTTTTAATTGAAAATTTTCTTCATTCTCATACAGCTCCCGGCTCCTATGATGTAGAAAAAGCTGATAAGAAGATTCACGAATCTTCACCTGCGTATTCACTGGGAGTTAAACATAAAGAATTAAAGCAAGAAGATATACCAGGTGAGGCCGCATGAACATTACTTTAATAATTAAATTACATGAATGCAAACTTGTTTCACAAAGTGCGTATCACAGTTGGATGGCTTCGAAAATCTGGTTATCAATGATTATATTAATTAGGTAGTTGTGGTTGTGTAGTAGTTATGCGTAATGTGATTGTAAATGGAGGCAGTGGACTTTGAAAGCATCTCCGCCTCCGGGTCAACCAGTTCTCTCGTGCAATTGACGCCACGTGTGGATTTCAAAAAATGTTCCTTATTATCAGATTTTGATAGGGTGATTGGCTATTACTTTTCGCTTATTTGATAAGAAGTTGAGATCCCTATTTCAAATAAAGCAGTATTGGGATCCACGGTATTTCATTTATAATGACATTATCTCCTAAAGTTCGTAGGTTCCTGTACAAAGAACGGTGGAGATATTTGGAGCCAAGTTAATTGAGTGAAAATTTAACAAATCTTAACAAAGGATTTTTCCCACATTCAGTCTTTCTTAAAGTGAGCTTTTTTTTTCGTCATCTGCTTTAAATCTACCGCTTCCCTGCTAGTTCCTTGCTTACTGTTATAAATAAATAGTTATATTTTATGTGTCATGGACTCTTTTTAAATTGTCATCCTCGACGGGCATGTCACAAACTTTAATAAAAATAAAGATAATGTAGCAATATATTTCCAATAAAATTACTTCACTTTGTGTAAAATATCATGAAATTGTGAGAAGTGCTTGAAAAGCATCCTCACGCTAATAACAATGAGATAGACTTTACATAATTCAGAATGTAGCTGATTATACTTAAGGTGGCACTGATTTATTTTTTAATGTACTTCCACCGCTTCCCATAATGTTCACAGAATAACATTTCACAGAAAATAAACTTAGTGTGTTGAAATTTCGGTAAGATATCTTTAACATCGTAGAAATTATAAACGGAAACCTGAATTTGGCTTCAAACGAGATACCCTGTATTTTTGACAGTATAAGTGGTTTACAACCCTGATTTCATACAAAAAATGGTGTTACCGTCACCCCTTCTTGTTTTGTCAAAACGAACAACCTATATTTTTACTTAATATGTGCAGAAAAATTATTAAACTTTGGTGTTATTCCTGTCGAAAAATACAGGAAAAGGGTGACATATTGAGCTGGTATAAGTGAGAGGTAAAACGAAGCCATTTATAAATATTGTATATATAATCAATCTTTTGTTCCGTATTTTCAGCTCCTGGTTCTTATGAGGTAGATAAAGCTGATAAAGCCGTACATCAATCCTCTGGTGCAATTACTTTTGGCATTAAATATAAAGATCAGAAACCAGATGATATTCCAGGTATATAAACCTAAGAGTTTTATTTTGCGTACATATTATAAGCAAGAGTCGATTCTGAAATATTTTGTATTGTTATCCTGATAAAAATGAAACTAAATATGTAATTCACCTATGGAAATAATAATTAATGTTTTTACTTCAGCTCCAGGTTCTTATGATATCGAAACAGCAGAAAGAAGAGTTCACGAATCTTCTTCTGCATATTCATTTGGCATGAAATACAAAGAACAAAAGACAGATGATATTCCAGGTAATTTTTATATTTCATTGTTTAATTTAGCTTCTTTAATGTGTTTCACTACAGTTAAAATATTAAGCTGGAATACATAGTCCAATGATACTTCTGTCCCTCACGGCTTAGACCGATTAAAAATGGACGTAGTGCTGCGAAGAAAAAAAATTACCAATGTTTTACGTTGAGGAGAGGGGGGGGGGGAGGGGATTAAAAGTATCTACTTTTCGGGCGCAAAAAATTCTTAAATACAGGTGGAGGAAAATATCCAGTTAAAGACTGAAAAATATTCCCTAATTATATTACTTAATAATTAATACTTAATAACAAAATAAAAAAGTCGTTTGTGGGAGTCGAACTCACCCACTCCCCTAAATGAAGGGTAAAAGATCTATTTATTTTTTACATAATAAAACATACTGTAGTTAAAATCCATAAGGATTCTTCCCCTCCCCTCTCCCTAAAAAATCCTGCCTACGCACTTGATTTTTACTTCATTAATTTAGAAAATTGGGAAACGTTCAAAGATTATGGTAAGCAGTGCTAGTGAATGAAGGGGGTCGAGCAAAAATTAAATTATTGCACACATTTGTAATGAAATGTGAAATATAATGAAAATAAAAACCATTAAAACAAAACTATCGTAAAATAAAATTGAAATCATTCAATATTCAATTCAATCACAAACAGCTTTTTATATTTACATACTCACAGTATTTTTTAACACTTACTTTATTTAAGGATTTAGGGGTGAAGTCATTCCCTGCACACCCACCCCCTTCTACAGCGTATACCCATGCAAATAGTCATTGTAAGACTGTCAAATCTAATAACAGACTTTTATTTAAAACTTAAGAGTGAAGTATGTTTTGTTTAACAATAAGCAATCACTCTAGACAGTCAACCATTCTAGAGGTAAATATATAATGCACATACATGTGCTTAAAATATGTGTAAAAATGAAAATTTTCTATTCTCACACAGCTCCTGGCTCCTATGATGTGGAAAAAGCCGATAAGAAGATTCACGAATCTTCACCTGCGTACTCACTGGGAGTAAAATACAAAGAACCAAAACCAGAAGATATACCTGGTAATTCACCTGAACATTTTTTAAATAACTAAATTACATGAATGATAACATTGTTTAACAACTTACGTATTAAGACTTATTTTAAAAAGTATTTAGGACAACAAAATCATTAAATCGTATAATTTTTTTTAAAGCTCATTAACTATTTTTCCTTATATTATGAAGGTTTCATGAGGCCTGATCTCAAAGGGGCTAAGGGATTTTACTTATGAGAATGGCGTCACATTTAATGAGATTTAAAGAGCACCTAATTTTTCATTTACCAATTCGAAACATTTTTCTATGATTGCGACGAAATGGCGTCATTTTTCCTCATGTTTCATTTCACTGGTAATGTTATTAAAGCTGTCTAAAAAAAAAAAAGATTGAGTCAATATTAAATGAAAATTTTGGTTGAAATAAAGGGAAATATTTTGTGAAAATAAAATTTCGGTTAAAAATGTTTAAAAGAAAACGTGCGTTTTGATTCATAAAAGAGAAACACTTTGCTAAATTTGATCAAACTGATGTAATGTTCACTGATTTTTCATCCCTTTTTTTTTTTGTAGATTAAAATCCTTGAAAAAAAGGAAATTTTTGGTGAAAAAAGTTAAAGCAAACTTGTATTTTTCGACTGTATCTTCTCAAATTTTCCACCAAGTAGCACGTAAAGTAACCTGTTTGATAAATGGAGCGTCAATCTTCATTTTAGGGAAAATCCTGTTAAAATCGTTACAGTGGTTTCTGGTGAGGCTGTAACAACTATTAAACAGACTTGCAATTTTATATAAAAGTATGATTGCTATTTTCTTAACAATATTTTCAACTGTGAGTTACATTTATTTATTGTTTCTTCATACATTGTGCTCGTAAACTGTTTTGACAAAATAAGTTGGGTGATAATGCCATAAAGATGAAAAGCATTTTTAAAAGAAACAACGACCGTAATCCACTTATTCAGTCAAAATTACAGTGTGTATCACTCCAACCCGAACCAAGATTTTCGTTGATAACTTTAATAAAATTGAAGATCATGTAACGATATTTTTAATAGAATTAGTTCGCTTTGTGTGAAACGGGGTGAAATTACGAGAACTACTGAAAAGGACTCCTTCATTCCCTGTCTACAAAGAAATAGACTTTACTCACTGATGGTATTTACAATGACATTGACTGATTTTTTATGCACTTCCAGCACCACTGGTGATGTCATCACATTTCACAAAAATCAAGCTTAGACTCCTGAAATTTCGCTAAGAAAAACTTTAATACCGTTAAAATTATGAATGATAATTAGAATTCGTCTTCAACCATGTATTTTTGACAGAACAAGTCGTTTGTGATCCTGATTTCTTACACGAAAATTGATGGTTTTATCACACCTCTTGTTCTGCCAAAACAATTTTCAAACAAACTGAATACAGTTACTTAAGGGGTTACTTCAGTCACCTGGAAAGATTCGCTGGCTAATGCTAATCCTATGGAAGAAATTTTTTAAGATATCTCGCTTGCATTTTAATATTTTTAAATGATTTTTTTTTGCATTGAATAGCTGAGATTGATCTCTATATCTGCCCTTTTTTACTTTTTCTATTTTGTTTGAAGATGTTTTTCAAGAGGATGCTTTCACTTTCGAAACCGGTTCCGAAAATGAAAGTGTCCTAATTAAAAATATCTGTAAACAAAATCGAAAAAGTAAGAAACGCCCTTTGTACAGATTGATCTTAGCTAGCCAATGCAAAAAGATTTTTTTTTTTTTAATACCGAAATGCAAACAAGATATAGATATCTTTAAAAATTTCTTCCATAGGATTAACATTTGTGAGCGGGTCTTTTCAGGTGACTGAAGTAGCCTCTTAAAATGTTAAAAAATATATTAATCTTTTGTTCTTTTCGGATAATTCTGAAAAAAAAAATGGTGGTTCTATTAAGTTGATATAATTGAGATTTATAACGAAGCTGTGAATACATATTGTATATTTATTGAATTTTTTGCTCTGCGTTTTTAGCTCCTGGTTCTTATGAGGTAGATAAAGCTGATAAAGCCATACATCAATCTTCTGGTGCAATTACTTTTGGCATTAAATATAAGGATCAGAAACCAGATGATATTCCAGGTATGTAAACCTGATAGTTTTATTTGGAGTACATGTTATGTGCGAGACATTCTTTTCAAAATATTTTCCATCTTATCATTATAACAATTAAACTAAATATATAATTCTTTTTTGGAAATAATACTAAAAACTTTTCTCTTTACTGTAGCTCCAGGTTCTTATAATATTGAAACAGCAGAAAGAAGAGTTCATGAATCATCTTCTGCTTATTCATTCGGCATGAAGTACAAAGAACAAAAAACAGATGAAATTCCTGGTAATATATTATTTTTCATTATATAACAGAACGTTTCGGCATTCAATTAATTATTTTTTTATTTTTTAAATGATCTTTCATTCCACTTTACAGTTGCTTATTACTTCAGTTATTCTGCCTGTATGTACAGCAATTCATTGGTATTCCTCTTTGTATGTCTGTTCAAATTCCTAAAAACATAAAAAGTTGCGAAAATTTTCAAATATATAGTTGTAATAGATTTCAGAATATTTTCTTTAAAAGATTATGTCTGTAAACTCATAGTTCTTTCAACTAACCGAACAAAGTAATTCGAAAACATTATAGCCTATGGAAAATGTTTGTTTGAAGCGCACTTTCTGTGTTTTATTTTTCAAAAGTCAACGAAATTTAAATTATGAAAAGTATTTATGAGTTGAGTTTGTCAATCATTTAATTTGTATGTCCATCAGATTATCGATCCAGTTTTTTGACATTGTTTAATCTAAATATCCGCCAGATGATCCAGGTTTATGACTTTGATTTTATCTAAATATTTTTATTGTTCATTCAATTTACAACCATCGTAATCTTAGATATATGTAATTCTGAAATTTCGAAAAATTTTAAATATATTTTTGGAACAGATTACAAATTGCTTCCTGTAAAATATATATATCTGCAAATTTATACTTTTAGATGACTGCACAAAATAATTCTAAAACATTATTGTATATGAGAAATTTTTCTTTATCTCATTTATTTTCTCTTGCGTGTTTATGTGTCGATGGATATAGCTATATGGTTTTCCCTCATGCATTCTATTAAAATATTCCTTCAGACTGACACTTTTATGAGTTTGTGCCCACGTTGCTGTTGCTCACTGCTCCCTTTGCTGTTTCAGTTTTCTATAAAATAATTAAAAATCCTCTTTCGGAATATGTTTTAAAATATCTACCTACGTTCGGCGCACTTTTCAAAAAAGATTTACAATATTCGATAAATACACATATTTTTAGTTCAATTGTAATATAGAATGATGAAAAAATGTAAAACGCTAACAATATCTTCATAACATTTTTCAAAAATCTTTTTTTTTTTTTTTTTTTGCCATATTTATAGCAAAATTTCATGTTTACGCCAGACAGCGTACACTCAATTCAACTAAATATATTTTAATTTATTTTGCATTACATACTACTGTTACATGTTACATTTATCTGTGCATTGAACTAGGAGTTTTACAATGTCTTTAGAATTCACCGAATACATATTTTTTATTATACACATTTTTTATGTAACCGAAAAATACATATATGTTATTAAAATTACCATTTTTTATATTCGAGTACCTATATTACATTACCACGTAGAGCTTAGATTCTAGTTCAGAACGTAGTGAGTATGGAAAACATGTAACGACGTGAGTACGTAACGACATGGAAAGCATTCTGACAAAACTTCACTTGTATATTGAAATATGTTTAAAATTTTTCATGTAATGGAGTTTATCGAATATTAAAATAGTGGAAAATTTGATTTTCCAGAAATCGCATTTAAAGATTTCTATTCTATATCGTTTCTTATCTATAAAATTAATCTATACGTGCCAATTAAGGTTTATTAGTGTTTTTATGTAAAAAATTAAGAAATTCATGCATAGAAGCATTATTTGCATTTCTTCTGGCCTTCGTTGTCAATCCCGGTATTTGACTCTTTACTTGCTGTTTATTAAATTGACCATAACTCCTCTTCTAGTAATTGTAGGAATAAAATTAAAACAGATTTGGAATCGTAAAAGATAGCTATTTCAAACAAAAGCATAAAAAAAACTTCAAAAATTTTCACCAAAACAGCCATTTTAATGTAGGCAGATAGCATCTAATTATAATAGCTCCCTAACTTATATATATTTTTTAATTTATCATCTGAAAAAATAAAACGTTTTCCTTCAAGCGTGAGAAATTCTAAGCTAAAAATCGTCCAGGAAAGTCTGTGAAATAGCATTGGCTAGTAATATAAATGACCCTAGTCTGAATCTAGACTTGGACACTTTTTCACTCTGTTGGTTTTACGCCGCTTAGTCAAGTTGAATAAAAATTCAGCAATTAAAAATTTAAAATTATTAAAAATAGTTGCGCGTACTTTTCTACAAATTTCAAAAAATCATACATGTATATTGAATTTCGTCGAGGCTGAATTATCTTTGGGTTCATGTTTGCCAGGGTTGGTGGCTCTTGAAAAATATTCGATTGCATGCTGCAGGTACAGCCTTGCCAACAGATAAGAGAAGTTCTAAGGTAGACATCGTCCAGACAGCTCACAGATAGAGCATTGGCGCGTAATGGCACTCGTTCGTATCCAGGCTTGTACACTTTTTACTCTATTGGTTTTACGCCTCGTAGCCAAACTGAATAAAAATTCTGCGATTAAAATTTCAAATTAATAAAATTAGGCGTGCGAAATTTTCCACAAATTTTCATAAATTATATTCAGTTTTCCTTCTCATCTTCACTTAACCTATTATTTCGAGATAAAATCACGATAAGTTATAGTTCACAACTAGTGGTTGGCATTCATAGTCACTGTCATTAGTTTCCCTGGAAAACCCAGATAACTCGTTTTTCCCACGCTTTTCGTTCTTGACTATCAAAGTTCTGAAACAACCTCAAATGTAATGTGAAAAAAGTAACCTACTAGGGAATTCAGAACCCGTTATCAGAGAAACACACAGAGTCAACCGCCAGCCTTAGCGAAAAACACTATAACTGTATACTACTTAATAATCTTCTTCTTTATTGCCAAATATCCTAATGTAAACAAATATTCACAGTTAAAAGTTATTTTGAAAAAAAAAAATATCATATACTTCATAAAATGAGTAAAACTAAATTACTATTTTTTCCCTCAAATACCATGCAGCTCCTGGTTCATACGATGTGGAAAAAGCTGACAAAAAAATCCATGAATCCTCTCCTGCGTACTCACTCGGAGTGAAATATAAAGACGCTAAACCAGAAGAAATACCTGGTAATATACTTGTAAAATTTGCAGTTATATGTAACGTAATTTTACAAAATGTTTTGCTTTTATTCGCAAAGTAAGCATTGTATACACTCTAAATTTCTATAATCGTACGGAATATTAAAGTTAAGATTCAAAACTTTTTAAAACAGCTTACAGCTTAATTAATAAATTCAATGAAACTTAATTAAAATTGTTACAGTATACCAGTGGCGTACCCAGGATTTTATTTCGGGGGGGGGGCTGACTTAAATTTCCATAATGTTCTATATCTTACGAAACACGTTGAATTGTGTTGTAAACAGAAATCATTTTTAACAATAAGGCCGTAGCCAGAGGGGAGGGAAGGGGGGAGGGTGATTCTGTTCCGAATTTTCCGTAAATTTTAGGTATAAAGTTACATTACAATAAAATCGGTCAACAGTCCCAAAATTTGGACTTAAAAAAATATATCGCAATTTTTGACAAATATTGGCGAAAAACATGAATTTCATCAATCGTTTGAAGAAAAAAAATCTCAAATTTCCTTAAAGGATCTCGGAAAAAGCCGGAATTTTGTCAAAGGGCTGCCAATAAAATGCGAATTTTGTTAAAGGGCCTCGGATGAAACTCGAATTTTGTCAAAGGGCCGTGAAAAAACGCAAATTTTATCATAGGATCGCGAAAAAAAGTCAAACGCGGAGGAAACGCGAATTTATTCTATTGACCGCTCAAAAAAACACAAATTTCTTCAAAGGGCAGCAGAAAGAAAGCTAATTTCGACAAATGATCGCGAAAAAAAAAGCACATGTTCCGTCAAAGGGCTTCGGAAAAAATGTGAATTTCGTCAAATGACCGGAAAAAACCCTTGAATTTCGTCAAAAACCGCAGAAAAAAAATCGTCAAAGGACCACGAATAAAACGCAATTTTATGAGACAGATGCAGAAAAACCGCGAATTTCGACAAAGAATCGCGAAAAAACGCGAATTTCGTCAAAAAGCCTCTGAAAACGCAAATTTCGACAAAGGATCGCGGAAAACGACAAGAAATCGCGAAAAGAAACGTGAAATTCGTCAAATGGCCGCAGATAAAACACGAATTTCGGCAAAAGACCGCGAAAAAAACGCGAATTTCGCAAAAGAGCCGCGAAAAAACGCGAATTTCGTCCAAAGGCTGCAATTAGAAACGCGAATTTGACAAAGAGTTGCGAAAAAAATACGTATCTCGCCAGAGGGTCGCGGAAAAAAGCGAATTTATGTGAATTCCGTCAAAGTGCAGCGGAAAAACGCGAATTATGTTAAACTCGGAAGAAGCTGGAATTTCGACATAAGATCGCGAAAAAAGCGAATTTCGTCAAAAAGTCGCGAAAAATGCAAATTTTGACAAAGAACCGCGGGAAAAAAAGAAAATTTCGACAAGGAATAGAGGAAAAAACGCAAATTTTGACAAAGAATCGCGGACAAAACGCAAATTTCGACAAAGCATTACGGAAAATACGTGAAATTTCGTCCAAGGGCCACGGAAAAAAACGCGAATTTCAAGAAAGGATCGCGAAAAAAGGCACGTATTCCGCCAAAGGGTCGCGGAGAAAAGGCGAATCTCGCCAACGCATCTCAAAAAATGCAAATTTCGCCAAAGAGTCGCGGAAAAACACGAATTTCGTCCAACGGCCGCAGTTAGAAATTCGAATTTCGACAAAGGATCGCGAAAAAAACACGTATCTCGCCAAAGGGTCGCGGAGAAAAAGCAAATTTCGACATAGGATCGCAAAAAGACGCGGTAATAAAGGAAATTTCGACAAGGGATCGCGGAAAAAACGGAAATTTCGACAAAGGATCGCGGAAAAACGCGAATTTTGTCAAAGGGCCGCAGGAAAAATGCAAATTTCGTCAAAAGGCGGCAAAAAAAAACGCGAATTTAGTCAAAAAGTAGCGGAAAAAACACAAATTTCGACAAAAAGTAGCGGAAAAAACACAAATTTCGACAAAAAGTAGCGGAAGAAACACAAATTTCAACAAAGAATCGCGGAAAAAACGCAAATTTCGACAAAGAATTGCGGAAAAAACGCAAATTTCGACAAAGAATCGTGGAAAAAACGCAAATTTCGATAAAGAATCGCGGAAAAAACTCAAAATTTCGTCAAGGAGACGTTGAAAAAAACGAATTTCGTCAAAAAGCACCGGAAAAAGCCCAGACTTCGGCAAAGTGTCGCGAAAAAAACGCACATTTCGTCAAAGGGCCTCGGAAAAACGCGGTTTTCGTGATAGAATCGCAAAGAACCACGAATTTCGTCAAAGGGCCGCGGAAAAAACGCGCATTTCGTCCAAGAGCCACGGGAAAAGAACGTGAATTTCGTCAAAGCATCGAAAAAACGCGAATTTCGTTAAAGGGCCACGGAAAAACGCACGTTTCGTCAAAATCCGCTGAAAAAACGGAAATTTCGACAAAGGATCGCGGAAAAACGCGAATTTTTCAAAGGGTCGCAGAAAAAACGCTTATTTCGCAAAAGAGCCTCGAAAAAATTAAGCGAATTTTGTCAAAGGACCACAGGAAGATGCGAACTTCGTCAAAGGGTCTTCATAAAAACCTGAATTTCATTAAAGGGCCGTGGAAAAAACACAGCGGTCTCTTTAGAAAACGGCACATATACAAACAACTATGTTTATTAATACAGGTATAGTTTTCAAGCGGAAATAAAGTACTGAACTAACTTTTCAAAAGTCTGGTTAACTCGAACCCAACTTTCAGGAATGTACACTCAGCCTGAAATTGACCAGAAATGAAAACCCAAGTTAATGAAAACCAAGAAACAGAGTTAACCTAAACTGCAACAAAAATAATTAGCGCCGGGAAGGGATCCCCCGTTACCCCCTCGGTTGTAACATTTCAGAAAATTTGCTGTGAATGTCAAATTTTTTTAAAAACTCAGAATCACCCCTGGGAGGGGAGGGCTACGGGTCCGATCCTGAGACCGCCCTACTACGAAATAAGTTGAAAAGTGTTAATGGGTTTTATTTTATATACTTTCATTTAAAAGACAGTCATTGCAACTTACAATCTGTAAAATTGTTCTCCCCACCACTGAAAATAAAGTCTCCTTCACCTTTTTTCGGTATGCTGTGGTGTCTATGTAGACTAATATGGGATTAACGAGAATGATTAATCCGCGGTAAAGCAGAACACTAAATTACAAATTTATCTCAAAAAGAAAGAAAAAAATCAGCAACTTTTTCATTTCATTTTCGACTATTTCGAAAGGAGGACCTGTAACCCCATCAGTCCCCTTCCCCTCGTTGGGTAAACTGTGGTGTAACTGTTCGCTGATATAGGACTAAACAGAATGGAATGGCTAGTTCTTTATATTGCAGATAAGAAAGTTACAAATTTATCTCAAACAAAATGAAAAAAAATCAGCATTTTTTTTCCCATTTCATTTTCGACTATTTTGAGAGGGGGCTGCGACCCCATTACTCCATTCCACTTCTTTGGGTATAATGTGGTGTCACTGTGCACTAATATGGAACTAAGGAGAAGAGAGTGGCTAGTCTGTTGAAGAATAGGGCATCAAATACAAATTTATCGTAAACATAAAGAAAAAAAACACTATTTTTTTCATTTCATTTTCGACTATTTTAGAGGAGGGGGCTGTGACCCCATTAGCCCCTTTCACCTGTTAGGGTATAATGAGGTGTCACTGTGCACTAATATGGAACTAAAGAGAAGGGAGCCACTAGTCTGTTGAATGATGGGGGAAAAATACAAATTTATCTCAAGCAAAAATTAAAAAAAAACACTTTTTTCATTTCATTTTCAACTATTTTGGGAGGGGGCTGCAACCTCATTTGCCCTCTTTCATTTTTTTTGTGTATAATGTAGTGTCACTGTGTACTTATATAGAACTAAAGAGAAGGGAGCGGCTAGTCTGTTGAATAATAGGGAAAAATGCTACTTTATCTCAAACAAGAAGGAAACAAAAATCAGCACTATTTTTTTCATTTCATTTTCAACTAATTTGGAGGGGGCTGCAACCTCATTTGCCCTCTTTCATTTTTTTGTGTATAATGTAGTGTCACTGTGTACTTATATAGAACTAAAGAGAAGGGAGTGGCTAGTCTGTTGAATAATAGGGAAAAAATGCTACTTTATCTCAAACAAGAAGGAAACAAAAATCAGCACTATTTTTTTCATTTCATTTTCGACTATTTTGGAGGAGGGGGCTGTAACCCCATTAGCCCCTTTCACCTGTTAGGGTATAATGAGGTGTCACTGTGCACTAATATGAAACTAAAAGGAAGGGAGCGGCTAGTCTGTTGAATGACATGGGGGAAAAACAAATTTATCTCAACAAAAAGAAAAAAATAAGCATTTTTTCATTTCATTTTCGACTATTTTGGGAGGGGGCTGCAACCCGATTAGCCCCCTTCCATTTTTTTTTAGTATAATGTAGTGTCACTGTGTACTAATATGGAACTAAAGAGAAGGGAGTGGCAAGTGTGTTGAATGATGGGAGAAAAAAGGCAAATTTATCTCAAACAAGAGTAAGGAAAAAAAACAGCACGAGTTTTTCATTTCCTTTTCGACTATTTGCGAGATGAAGGTGCTGTCATTCCATCAGCCCCCCCACCCCAATCTTAGAGTATGGTGTGATGTCAATGTTGACAAATATGAGTTTAACGAGAATGGCTATTTCGCTGTATGACAGAAGAAAAAAATTACAGATTTCTCTAAAAAGAGTAAGGAAAAAACACTTTTTTCACTTAATTTTCGAATATTTCAGAAGGAGGGAGGGGGGCTGTAGCCCCATCAGTCTCCTTTCTCTTCTTTGGTGTCAATGTGGACTAATATGGGACTAATGAGAATGGCTAGTCCGCTGTAGGACAAAAAAAAATTAAACCGTTTTCCAAAAAAGAAGGGGAAAAATCCCAAATTTTTTCATATCATTTTTGAAAATTTCGGAGGGGGGGCTGTAGCCCCATCAGCCCCCCCTCCCCCCCCTTGGGTACGCCCATGCAGTATACTGTAAAAAAGAAATCTATAAAAATAAGGCAATTTACTCGAATTCATTGCCCTGATAATATTCGGATTTTCGTTGAATTTGGTAGTTTATTGAAAATGGCAATTTACCTAGATTTTTAGTACTGTGATTTGTCACATTTATTCTCATTTCCATATTCCATGGTTTTTGGCACATTTACGCTGTCATTTTCATCAGATTTTTTTGTTATTATGTGAAAATTGTACTACTAACCCGATTGCCAGAACAATTGCGTTATTTTAAATAGAATTGCAATGAATCTGGAAATCTACATAAACTTCGCAAACCATGTCTAAAATATCTAATAACAGGTGAAAAAAAAACGCGTCTTGTTTATGGTCGCCTTCTACTTTAAATTCTAAATTTGTGTGTATTTAAGAAATAATAGTATTAGGAACAGGACTATTTTGTTTAAGTCGTATTAATGTTATTTATGCTAACCGGAAAGGGGTTAGAATTCTCACCATACTCTCATGAGAAATTTTGATAACTCTTGAAGATTCTTTAAAATTTCTTTTATCTGTAACATATAGATAATTTAATCTTTGAAAAAAGGTACTTATTGTATGTGCACAATATATGGGCACAATATGTACAATATATATGCACAATATTAACAATATGTACAATATATGTGAACAATATGTACAATATATTGTGCAATATATGTGATATATGTGTACAATATGCGCACAATATATATGTACAATATATGTGCACAATATGTAAGTGCACAAACTAAGCATTGTGGATGTAAACTTCTAAACATCTAAATTCGTGTAATGTAAAAAAAAGAAAATTCCAACCACACATTCAATGAAATTAGGTGAAAACACAAGGATTCATGGAAGTTTCCGCAAACATATTTCCAAAATTTACTAATAAGTTATTAAAGTTAAGCTACTATAATAACTTCTAATTTCTAGTTTTTCTTTTTATGGGTGACGTATTAAAGATAAAATTGAACAAAATTAAAAACGTGACACATAGCACATAATAGCTGACACATCATAAGGAACACGTCATTAAAAATTCCAATCCCACTAAATCCCCCACAAACCATCCCACATTGTTAATTCCCACTGAAGTGAAGACAAAATTTCCGAACTTTTTAATGTGAGACTCAGAATTTTACCTTTGAGATAATTATTTGTTTTACAAATTGGCGTATTTTGCTTGTACTGATGGAATTTGTTTATTCAAAAATTCATTAAATACTTTTCATTCTATGTTGAAATGTGTTGAACTAAGTCAGTTTATCTAAGCTCGTGCTAAATAAAAGCACTGGTTTTATTCATCAACTTGGAAAGCTCTGAAATTCGTTTACTTAATCCAAATGAAGTTATAGATTATACGGATAACAGTGGATTTCTTTGAATGTACACTGAACAAATATTTGATTATTTATAATATTTGACTTATTTATAATATTTGATTTCAAAGTAACAGAAGTAATTACAGAAAAAAATATTTCCCCGATCGTTAATTTAGAGAACTAATAATGTTACATTCAATGAATTATCTTGAAAAATATCTTGAAATTTCAGCTCCTGGATCATATGACATTGAAAAGGCAGAAAAAATCATACATCAATCATCTGGAGCTATAACTTTTGGCATCAAATACAAAGATCAGAAGCCAGAAGACATACCAGGTAAGAAAGAGAAAAATGTTATGTTAATTGATAAATGGTGAGATTAGTGAATTTACTGATAAGCTTTTATTGATATTTAAGCATAACGTTTGAACAATGGGTTGTTTTTTTTTATACATAAATGTCTAAAACCTTCATTTACTCACAATCCTATCTAAATTTTATTTGAAATTAGATCAGAGTTGAATTTTGAAACAGAATACACAAGTTTTTGATATGATAGTGGTTATTGTGCATAGCATTTTACAATGCTGCGTCAAATTTTTGAATAAACTAACAATCATAGCTAAAAAAATTTAATAGCAATTTACAAAGTTTAAAATTAATTTAAAGTTTATAATGCTACTGAACTTTTTATGATTCAAAATTTCTCATATGCTTTTTTATTATTATTATTTATTTGTTGGATAAAATAGTGCTCGCAATATTGTTACTTTTAACGAACATAATGTACGCAATATTTTTATTAAGTCTCTTCGAAAATTAAAATTTATTAACTTGTAATTTAACTTAACTCTTTTTATCCCTATCAAAATGATTACGTGCCTACAAAGTTTAATTATGCGTTTAAAATAGCATGCGAAATCTTTGCTTTTGGTCATCAAATCCTGCATAAATCTGAGTCATATTAAAATTTCGATGCAATTTCATTTGTAAGGAAATATTTTAGATGGTTATAAGAATATTATGCTATAGTGGCATTCGAATAATCTTCGCTGTAAATTTTGAAACCAGATTTCGAATAAGATATGGAATTAAAAGGAAATACTTGAAGCCGACATAAAATTGAAAAGATAATTGCTTGTTTAGAAGTACAGGATTTGGCAATAGTGGCACCCTTTGAAAAAATTATCTTGTTTCTTTATAATAAAGAATACTACAGTTAGATAAGTATGATAAATATTATATGATGTACATGTATAAGGGTACGACAATAATGCATGAACACAAAGCGTTAAGCGTAGATCAAGAATAATATTCCAAGATTAAGATTAAGAATAATAAGTAGTATAAAACTAGTATAGGAGAATAGATGAATAGAGGAGAATAATAAGTAGAATAAGAGTAAGATTAAGAATAATATTCCAAATGTCATTCGTATTTAAAGTAAAACGTGTTTTGTCCTTACCAAATATAAATCGGCAAGCCTTATTGCACAATTTCACCGAAAATGTCAGAAAATTTTGAATGCATTGTGTCATTCAAATCAGAAACTTTCTTGGTTTAAGCTTGTGAACGAAATCTCTTTACAGATCTCCACTAACCATTTTACCTCGAATAATCTGAAAAAAGGAAATAAAAAAAAATTGTATGTAACGATCTATAATGAAAACAACAAAAATGACATTCTTTCAGTTAAAATTATCGGTAAAAGTTTATAACACTTCCCAGAATAGGGGTGCTGCTTATGCCTCATCCTGTATTTAATGCATGAATTCTACAGAAAAATTAAAAATTACATTAAAAATTATGTAAATTTCAGCTCCGGGATCATATGATGTAGAAAAAGCTGATAAAAGAGTTCATGAGTCATCATCTGCTTACTCTTTTGGGGTTAAGTACAAAGAATCTAAGACAGATGATGTTCCAGGTAAATTAAAATCCAACTTAAATTATGGCAGAAGGATTGTAATATTGACAAAAATAACCGACTTCAAAAGTAACGAAAATAGTGCGTAATAGACTTTAAAAAAAAAATCAAAGCACTCATCTTTTTTATTATTATTTATGCATAGTTTTCCAATGGATTTATCGATTTTAATAAATTGTTTTTGTTTGAAAAGATTTGTTTTACTAGAATTCAATTTTATAAGAATTCAAAGATGACATGCCTGTATTTGTATGCATATTAGCGTCGTCGCTCACAACTTTTGATAAAATATTCAGCTTTGAAATTTTAATATCCATTTATTAGTTAAAATAGTATTTTCTCCTTTGAAAAGATTATCGAATCTTATATGTTATTTTTACTGGCATACATAGAAAATTAGTATGTAATGTGGTCCAAGATGAAAATAAAAGTGCTTCAGTCACAATGAAATCTTAATTAACTTTTGCTCAAGTATCGAACAATAAATTTCTATTTGAAAATAACCTCTCTCTTTTATTTATATTACCGTCTACGTATTTACAGTTATTCTATTTTTCTATTTCAAATTGTAGTCAGTCTAATCAGGGCTTAATTTGCGCCGGAGCCCAGCTCCGGTACTTCTCTGTTCTTAGTAAATATTTAAATATTAGTCGGAATTCACCGGAGCTCATAAATACAGGGCTCCGGAGCCCAGAGCAAAATTGATAGCTATGTATAGCTACGAACTATCCCTTTTTTGTGTTAACACTATTTCCGAATCATAATACTTACCGTATTTAATCGCAGAATTCTGCAATTAATTAACACTAAAACTAGGCAAAGATTACTATTCGGAAGGAGTGATAACTGAAAAGTGCAATAGTTGACAGCTAAGTATATGCTGATAGTTATTTTTTAAATTTTTATTTTGCTAAAGAAAAAAAAATGCTTTATTGCAAATAATGTACGAAATATAAATATGTAGATTGGAGTGACAAGGAGAAGGGGGGGGGGGAGTTAGGGGAAACGGTACAGTTTTAGTACCGGTACCACATAATATTAGGGCTCCGGTACTTTCTTCCTTAGAAATTAAGCCCTGCGTCTAATATAATAGCATAATGCTCAAGAGATAGTTATGTCATAATTACACAATTATCGTTTACGAGGAATATACTGAATCCAAGCACCAAATGAGACGTGGATACAAAAGAAAATATATTTGAAGTCGGTTATACATTTTATAAGGTACTTTATATATGGTGATTGGGTATCTGATAGAGAATTAAAATTAAATTAATTGAAATAATTTTCATTAGCTAGAAATTTTATTCCCATAATAAATTATAAAAATAAATTATTTACGTGATAACTGAATGTCTTTTTTTTTATCAATAATAAAAACATAATACTATATACAATAATGAAAACAAATTGAAATCTATCTCAGTATTGTCTCATTTTTCATTGGAACCTCTGGATCTTACGATATTGAGAAAAGATTATTCACCAGTCATCTGGAATCGTTACTTTTGCTATCAAGTATAAAGATCAGAAAATGGATAATATTTCGGATATAGTTATTTTTATAGATTTCTTTAAAAATATATCGATTAGATAAATAAGGTAAAGAAAACATCAAAAGCATTTAAACATGATTTGAAAATAAATGCATAAAACGACCTAAACAGTATTCAGTGGTAACTAATCTACATAGCATGCACAAGTTAGTCAATGTAATAGGGTGTAGGATATAAGGTATAAAGTATATAGTATAAGATATAAAGTAGAATGCATTCAAGTGTATAAGTATGGAACAATAACTGGTAATTATAAATATAAATATAGTTATAATTATAGTTATCTGACAGTAAAGCTTTAAAATATTATTATTAGTGTTGCCAACAAAATCTTAAATGGTTTTAGGTATTGTTAGTCATAAAAACTATAAAATACAATTACTTCTAATGCAATTACTTCTAATACAATTACTTCTAATACAATTACTTATAAAATGTATGTAAATTATTGATAAAACTTTTCTGCGGTTTAAAGTAAAAATATACATTGATTGGTTCAGCAATTACATCAAAATTTAAATATGCTTGAACTTTAAGTATGTTAATTAAAATTTAAAACTCTTCCAAAACAATGTATGTGAAATGATGTTAAACTGAAAAGCCCATCTCTAAAAAATCATTAAATTTTATATATATATATATATATATAAAAACAAATATATGCACTTTTGAGCCCCGGACCTCCATAACACCAAATTTTTAATCTTTTTTCAATATTCTAGTTATATTATTTTAAATTAATGAGCTCTTCCATATTAGTTGCTTAGGTACTTGCTTGTTATAGGGTCTTGGTGTTGTTTTTTTTCTTTTGAGCTTAGTGCAATTTGGGTTTCAGAAAGTGAGATTTGTTGCAAAACGATTTAAACAGCTATGAAAACAAACCTGATCAACTTTTATGATTGTTAGGTAGCTTTCTTTACAAAAAAGCTACCTATTACAGCCGATCGGAGGAAAGCGATTTCAAAAAATTTTAGTATATTTTCATCGATCATGACCCCCAGACCCCGAAACCACCCTCCGTTCAAAAGTGATATATATATATATATATATATATATATATATATCACTGACCTATCTGACCTATCTGACTGATATATCTGACCTATGTCACACTGTAACTCCCATAATTATGAACCGATTTCGATGTAATTTGGTGTGTACATAGTACATACCAATGTCTCGACCGAGTTCGTTGGCCAGCTTCATCCGCCGTTTTGTTTCAAATTGGCGGCCATTTAAAAATTTTAAAAAATTTTAAAACTTGAAATGTGGTACCAAAAAATTAAAAATGGAAAAATATTTTTTCTTATGTATTTGACCTTTATACAAAGATTCCGGAGCAGTTTTTGTTTCGTCTATATCTTAAAAAATGGCTGAGTTATAGCATTTTGAATTTCTAGCGTGGCTGACATTTTGAAACGTCCTGAATTTTGTCACGCGATAAAAGGCGTATTTATGAACCGATTTGGATGTAATTCAGTGTGTACATAGTACATACCAATCTCTCGACCGAGTTCGTTGGCCAGCTTCATCCGCCGTTTTGTTTCAAAATGGCGGCCATTTAGAATTTTTAAAACTTTTTTTAACTTGAAATGTAGTACCAAAAAATTAAAAATGGGAAAATATTTTTTCTTATGTATTTGACCTTTATACAAAGATTTCGGAGCAGTTTTTGTTTCGTCTATATCTTAAAAAATGGCTGAGTTATAGCATTTTGAATTTCTAGCGTGGCTGACATTTTGAAACGTCCTGAATTTTGTCACGCAATAAAAGGCGTATTTATGAACCGATTTGTATGTAATTCAGTGTGTACATAGTACATACCAATCTCTCGACCGAGTTCGTTGGCCAGCTTCATCCGCCATTTTGTTTCAAAATGGCGGCCATTTAAATTTTTTTTAAAAATTTAAAATTTGAAATGTGGTACCAAAAAATTGAAAATGGAAAAATATTTTTTCTTATGTATTTGACCTTTATACAAAGATTTCGGAGCAGTTTTTGTTTCGTCCATATCTTAAAAAATGGCTGAGTTATAGCATTTTGAATTTCTAGCGTGGCTGAAATTTTGAAACGTCCTGAATTTTGTCACGCGATAAAAGGCGTATTTATGAACCGATTTGGATGTAACTTCGTTTATACATAGTACATACCAATGTCTCGACCGGGTTCGTTGGTCAGCGTCATCCGCCATCTTGTTTAAAAATGGTGGCCATTTAAATTTTTAAGAAAAATTTAAATTTGAAATATGGTACCAAAAAATTAAAAATTGAAAAAATATTTTCTTCTTATGTGTTTGACCTTGATAAAAAGATTCGGGAGCAGTTTTTGTTTCTTCTATATCTTAAGAAATAGCTGAGTTATAGCATTTTGAATTTCTAGCGTGGCTGACATTTTGAAACGTCCTGATTTTTCTCACGTAATAACAGGCGTATTTATGAACCGACTTGGATGTACCTTGGTGTGTACATAGTACATACAAATATCTCGACCGAGTTCGTTGGCCGGCTTCATCCGCCATCTTGTTTCAAAATGGCGGCCATTTAAAAAAATTAAAAAATAAAAAAATTTAAATTAGATACCAAAAAATTGGAAAGTGAAAAAGATTTTTTTTGTATGTGTTTGACCTTAATACAAAGATTCCGGAACAGTTTTTCTTTCGTCTATATCCAAAAAAAATGGCTGAGTAATAGCATTTTGAATTTCTCTTGTGGCTGACATTTTAAAATGGCCTGATTTTTGTCACGCGATAACAGGCGTAATTATGAACCTATTTGGATGTAACTTGGTCTGTACATAGTACATACCAATATCTCGACCGAGTTCGTTGGCCAGCTTCATTCGCCATCTTGTTTCAAAAGGGTTGCCATTTAAAAAAAATTAAATTTAAAATTCAAAATGAGGTATTAAACAATTGGAAAATGAAAAAGATTTTTTTATCTGTTTGGCCTTGATACAAAGATTCCGGAGCAGTTTTTGTTTCTGAAAATTTGTTCTTTTGTTTATATCTTAAAAAATGGTTGATTTATAGCACTTTGAATTTCTAGCATGGCTAACATTTTGAAACGATCTTGTATTTGTCACGCGATAACACACGTATTCGCCTATTTCGATGTCAAAAGGCATGTGGATAGTATACATCAACACCTCGACCAAGTTCGCTGGCCAGATTCATCAGCCATCTTGTTTCAAAATGGCGACCATTAAATTAAAAAATATATATATATTTAAAGGGAGGTGCAAAAAAATTAGAAATTGAAAAAGGTTTCTTTCTTAAGTATTTGACCTTGATATAAGGATTCAGGAGCATTTTCTGTTTGTCTTTACCTTAAAAATGTCTCAGATATAGCAGTTTCAATTTCTATTGTGGGTGACATTTTGAAAAATCTGATTTTTTGCATGCGACAGCACTCCTATATATTAACCGATTCCGATGTGAGTGAGCATGTGCACAGCAATTACTAAGGTCTCGACCAAGTTCACTGCTTAGCCTCATCCACCATGTTGTCTTAAAATGACAGGCACTTTAAGAAATTGCCGAATTTGGCAGCCAAATATATGTTACTTTAAAGAAAAGCAGCTTGGATAAAGCTGACTAATTTCGCGAAATTCTCATTCATTATATTGATAAAAATTAGTATTGAATCTCCTATATTCGGTTTCCACTATATTGAGCTTCGTGTGTTTGAATGATATAATTTGGCTTTTTTTAAATAAGGATTATGAAAGCTACCTCTTCCTGGACTTTTTACATATATACTTAAAACATTGATACTAATTATAAATATTAGATAAATATCAATTCTTTTTGCATATAAAATATATAAATGGCTTCTTTAAATTAAATAAATTGCATGAATGTTGAATAAAATTAATTGTTTGATTAAAACAGTGAATAAGTTTCCTAAAAATATGTATGAAAATTTTCCTTCTCTTGAAATAATCTGTATTTTTATTTGCCCAAAACCCTATAGCAAACCAGTACCATTGTTTATTAAGAGGAAAAAAACTAACTTACTTTATTTATACAAAAGAGAACCAAAGGCATTCTAGCTCTATAAAGAAAGTTTAAAAGATACTTTTCTTTAAGAAATTTGAGAAATACAATATTCCCTCTGAATTTGTAATGAAATTCTTTCATTTCTTTTTTTTTCTTTTGTCTATTTCTAATTAATATAATAAAAATGTACGAATGTTGTGCAAAATTTGACGCACATGTGCTTTCAGATCAGACGTCATTTTCAGTTCCCTCTGTATTAAATTAAAAAAGAACGGTGGTGTCCAACGTCTGCGCTGATAAATCTGTTTTCAGTAAAATTTCACAAAACATTTTATCTATATTAATTTATTCACTTCCTTCGAATAACATTATTACCCTATTTATTCAACTATTTGTTTAAAATTTGTCGCTTAGAAATGTTTAATTAAATTAAAACTATGTAACTTACACTTTCTTTAATTGAAATGTTTCAATTCAAAATAATACATCAGCTGAAAAAAAAGAAGGATAGCAATTTTTTAATATGAAAATATACATAAAAACTATAGATTGATTTTAAGTTGAAAATTGTGTTAGTACATTGTATGCCATATATTTTATTAGCACCTGGATCATACGACGTTGAAAAAGCAGACAAAAAGATCCATGAATCTTCTCCAGCATATTCCCTTGGTATAAAATATAAAGAACCTAAACCTGAAGATAAACCAGGTAATTTTTTTAAAAAAATACTCTTTTATTAAAAGTAATATATTGTATAAAGATAAAAAAATATTTTATTTTCTTTACATGGTAATCTTACCGGTGTAAATATATAAAAAATGTCACGCATAAATAAAATCAATATTGCGCCAAATGGGGAGTTTTTACATTTTAGATAGGTAAAACATTCCTTACCACAACTTATCAATTATTGATAAAATATTTCAAAATAACAAGTTGTATTTACAATAGTCATTAATATCTGTATATTTAAAGAAGAAAAGTATTTCAATGTAACATTGGTGTTTATAAAATTTGGAATTATAATTTAAAAGTTTCCGACGAATTCAACATCATTTATTCTGTAAAATTAATTTTACATTCTAAATATTCTTAACATTATAGGAAATAAGTTACTTACTTAAGAAATATTGTTTTTTTACTCGTAAAATTAATATATATATATATATATAGCCATTAAATTAACATTACTGGCCACCAACAAAAACTGTGATATATATGTATATATTTTCATTTCATAACTACATTCGAATTAAGTATTTAATGTATTTTATTAGGATATTTTAACTAAAAGTTAATTTTTGAAGCAATATTTCAAGACAGGATCATAATACATGTGTATTTTCTCTTTTTTAGCACCTGGTTCTTATGACGTGGAAAAATCTGAGAAAATCATTCACCAATCATCTGGAGCTATTACGTTTGGCATTAAATACAAAGACCATAAACCTGATGATGTACCAGGTAAGGTTAATTCATATAAATCTACATTAACCTTTGAGATTTTTAAAAAAAAAATTAAGTTTGATAACTTTATTTGAAATTCTTAAGGATACAAAATGATATAAAAAGAAAATTTATTCATGATTTTAATCTATGAAGATTGTGAGAATTATAATGCAAAAATAATTTATCATGTATATTTATTATATATTTTTTAATTATATTTCATATCATATTTTATTAGCACCTGGATCATATGACGTTGAGAAAGCAGACAAAAAGATTCACGAATCTTCTCCAGCCTATTCTCTTGGCATGAAGCATAAAGAATCAAAACCAGATGATATTCCTGGTAATTTTTTTTTTTAATAATCCTATCTTTATTGAGGAAATTAGCTTGCATAATAAAATAAATTCATTTGATGTTTCTATAAAAAAATTATTAACAACGTTTTTAGTGAAACATTACTCGTATAGTATTATGTCATTTTTTAAAACAAATGTGCCAATATTAAGATTTTTAATAGCATGAAATAATATTTGGTACTACGTGCCATTATTGTCGAAGTGTCTATAAAATATTAAAGTAATTTTAATATAATTTCAGTACTGGTGTGATATTTATTAGCACCTGTCATTTGCTCAAACTATTGAGCGGGAAATGGTTTGAGCAAAATTTCAATTTTTCTGCACTTCTCGTTTTATCTCTTATCTACGCATAATTTTATATTCCTTAAAAACTTTTCAGTGAAATATAAGTGAATGTGTTAACTTGTTTCTTTAATCAATCAGGTTAAAAAATTCTAAATTTAATTCAAACTGTCTTTTATCTAAACGAAATAATGTAACATATATTAATTTTATAATACTTATAACTAATACAGAAAAATCTAAATTTTTCAAAACTAATAGTGCTATATAAGAAATAAAAGTTCCGAATTCTTATTCATTATATTATTTTTTAAATTGTAAAAGTTAAAAGATTACTGTCTAACTAAATAATTCCATTTTATTGTGCTATATTTTATTAGCACCTGGATCATATGACGTTGAAAAATCTGAAAAAATTATTCATCAATCGTCTGGAGCCATTACATTTGGCATAAAGTATAAAGAGCAAAAACCTGACGATATACCTGGTAAGAAAATTGTTTTTTTATATGTCTTTTCTTTTATATAAAAAAATAAATAAAAATAAAATAAATATTGATTTCAAAATTTTTTTAATTAATACAGAATAATCTGAATTTTTCAAAACTAATAGTTTAATCTAAGAAATAAAAGTTGCAAATTGGTTTTTAATATATTATTTTATAAATAGTGAAAATTCAAATATTTTTGTGTAAATAGATCATTTTGTTTTATGATGTTATATTTTATTAGCACCTGGATCGTATGACGTTGAAAAAGCAGATAAAAAGATCCACGAATCATCTCCTGCTTACTCTCTTGGTGTGAAGTATAAAGAACCAAAACCGGATGATATGCCAGGTAATTCTTTGTGTGTGTGTGTGTGTGTGTGATTCTATCTTATATGGGAAATAGTTCACATATTGAAATGAATTCTTCTGATGTTTCTATAATTGGAATTGATAACAATGCCTGCAGCTAAACATTATTTGTATAGTATTATATTATTTTTTAAAACTAATGTGCCAATATTAAGGTTTTAATAACGGGAAAAATGTTCAGTACTACGTGCCATTATTGTCGAAGTGTTTATAAAATATTAAAGTAATTTTAGTATTATTTCAGTATTGGTGGTATATTTATTAGCACCTGTCATTTTCTCAAACTATTGAGCGGGAAATGGTTTGAGCAAAATTTCAATTTTTCTGCAATTCTCGTTTTATCTCTCTTCTAAGCATAATTTGATATTTCCTAAAACTTTTGAGTGAAATATAAGTGAATGTGCTAACTTGTTTCTTCAATTGATTCGGGTAAAAAATTCTAAATTTAATAATTATAATTGCAAGATTTAAACAATATTAGTTGGTTGCTTGGAAAAGTGTAAGGTTTAAACAAGAAGTATGTTTGTTAAAGTTTTAATTTTATTATTGCAAAATTAATTTTATCTAATGCTTATTACTTTTTTTTACAGGTAACTGAATGATTATTAAATGTAATACAAAATTATTTTTCCCTTTCCCTTTGTTTGAAAACATATGCCGAAAAGACGATGAAGCATTTGCCAAACGTACTGTACAATATTGGGAAAACATTACTGGTAAAGATAAACCGACGACCGTTAACGATTTTCAAAATAAAAAATAAAACAATGTTATATTACAAAATAATTATCTTTGAATTACCTGTAAAATATAGTAATAAGTATGAGATATAATTAATTTACTAATAATAAAATTAAAAATTAAATAACCTTATTTTTGGTTCAGTCGCTTTAACACTCTAATTTTTCACTGATTCTCCAAGTATTCTAGAGCAGGTTAACAAGAGAATGTCTGGTTCGCAATCTTTTTTTTTTTTTTTGAAAACATACGTGAAATCGATAATCTTATTAATATATATTAATTTAATTTTTTTGCGGCCGCACAAATAGAAATAGAAGGATTTTTCGTAAAGGTATTCTTTCCTTTGCGAATGATTTTTAGTGTAGGTTTAGATGGTGTACGATTTTCAGGATTTTTGAATTCTGCTATTTTATTTTTTTATATCTCTTAAACATTCGATAAACCACTACTTTTCTTTTTCCTTTATTTTTAAATTAGTTAATGGTCTTTGTTTTATCTCTTCCAACAATGTTCTTCCAGAATTGAACAACACATTTTACAAATGCTTTATTCTCTTTTCGATATATATTTTAAATCAAAGAACAAATACAAGAACAATGTTGTATTACGAATGACAAATAGTTGAATACCTCTGAAAAGGAATAAATATTAGATAGAATTGATAACTCTAAAATTAAAGCTTTAGTAACTCTAATTCTTGTTCAAACCTTATGTATTTTTTAAATAATAATTCTGGCACATTTTTCGCCCTTTTATTTAACCAAAAGTTTATTTTTAATAAACAATATTTCATAACATAACCAATTACCGATGGATTATGCCTTTTTTTTCAGCACCTGGCTCTTATGATGTCGAAAAATCTGAAAAAATTATTCACCAATCCTCTGGAGCTGTTACGTTTGGCATAAAGTACAAAGAACAAAAGCCCGATGATATACCAGGTAGGAAATGTGTCATTGTATATGATAATAATTTCTATATCAAAAATAAAGAAAACGTTTAAAGACATTTTAAATTTGGAAAAGGGATTCTGAATTTCTTATCATAAAGACAGTTATGTAAAAAGAAATAATATTGAAACATTGATGATATTCATTTATGAGGATAATAAAATGCAAAAATATTGAACAAGTTGATAATATTTTTTAATTACATAAATGTTATATTTTCTTAGCACCTGGATCATATGACGTCGAAAAAGCAGACAGAAAGATTCACGAATCTTCTCCAGCTTACTCTCTTGGCGTGAAGTATAAAGAACCTAAACCTGATGATATACCAGGTAATTCTTTTAATTTTCTGTTTTAAATGAAAAAGCTACTGACATAACAATAATAAAAAAAAGCACTGTTTGTCTAACGTTATTAACAATGTCTGCAGAAGAATAATATAGGTGCTGTATTATGTCACTTTTAAAAACAAATGTGCATATATTAAGTTTATGATCATTGGAAGTAATAGACAGTATTACACACTATTATTCACCAAATACATTTTTGCGGCAGTATTTTACTTAGTTTTAAAAAATGTAAATCCGTATTATACCTTTACCAATCAGCATGATTGAGTTTAAAATAATAAAGTGTATCCATGTATCCATCGTTTAATTGAGTTTCATTACCTGCGGTATATTCTGTTGAGCTGTGTACATAGCCGACCAGATGCTTTTGTCAATAAGTTTACCTGCATGAATTGCGTCGGCTGGTTGTCGATGCAGGCAACTCAATAGCAGTGTTGTCGTATCTGGCTGATTTTTTAATTAGACATTCAGAATTCTCACCGGAAATTTTGAACAGTTATTTTTGTTTACAAGTTCATACACGACGATGCGAGGCCTTATTTCCTAGGAGCCCGGTACTAATGTCCCACATCCCCGGATACTGAGCTATCTAAGCACTAACAAGGTGCATTTCCATAAGCAGCAGTGAAAGCATAAAAAATGGGGGAGGACGAGGCTACGACTTTGGTTCTTGAGTTCAATAAAAAGGAAAATAAATAAAAATAAAAATAATATTATAAACTTACAAAATTTAATTTAAAAAGGGGAACAATTTTGGATAAAAACTAAAAACTAAAACTAAAATGCTTTACCTAGTGCCCCTAAACAGCCGAAGTTCCCCAGGGTGCGCTCAGAAATAAGCCTTTAAAAAGGCTCTTTTCCGTAAGTAAAATAAAAGAAAGTTACTATTTAATTTTTTATGACGTGAATTCAAAATTTCCAGATGCAGCAGCACTACTCAATAGGTACAACGTTGGCAATTTAAACCAAGAGGTCGTGGGTTCGATGCCTGGCCAGGGCGCTTCTTCACCCAGTTGGAAAAAATGTCAATTCGTACGATATCTTTACCAATCAAAATGATTGATTGATTATATATAAAATAATATAAATGATATATAAAAATATTCATTTCGTTTTAATAGTGTGCAAATATTGTGGTAATATTTAATTGAACGGGAAATGGCTACTTCAATGTTTCTGCAATTCTCGTTTAATTTTGATTTCTTCAAAATGTTTTTTACGTTCTAAAAATTTTCAATGAATTATAATTGAATGTGTTAACTTCAATTTTAATTCATTGAAAAATTTGATTCCTTGTTCGATTTTATCAAAGATTCTGAATATAATAATAATACATAAAACATTTAAGCAATATGATTTGATTGCTTGGAATAATGTATACATTCCTTAAATAACTATTTTTCTATTTTTTTAGCAAATATTTTCGTATCTTTTTTTATTTAAAATTTATTTGTAAAAACAATATTTCAAGATAAAAGCAATGACCTATGTATTGTACCCTTTTTCAGCTCCTGGATCTTATGACGTCGAAAAGTCGGAAAAAATCGTTCATCAAACATCTGGAGCTATTTCGTTCGGCATAAAATACAAAGAACAAAAACCCGATGACATACCAGGTAATAATTATGCATATTTGATAGGATATTTTGAAAATAATCTTTGTCAAAAATTTAAAAAGTTTATAGAATTTTTTTATTTGGAAAAAAATATTCGAAATTCCTATGATTGTCACAATTGTGTAAAAGGAAATAAAAAAATTAAATTTAATAACGTGATTTTTTACTCACATGGTTAACAAGGCATAAAACCAACAGAGTGAAAAAGTATCCAGACCACGGTTCGAACCTGGGTCTTTGGCTCTATCTAAGCCACCTGAAACGATACAGGTGGCTGAATGTTGCGTTGGTGAGCTGAACCAAAGACCCAGGTTCGAACCCTGTCCTGGATATTTTTTCACTCTGTTGGTTTTACGCCTTGTTAGCAATGTAAATAAAAATTCATGTAATTAAATTGAGATTTCTCGGGCGTAAGTCATCGTTGGAAATAAACATTTTAAAAGAACATTCATAATATTCGTTTGAAAGCATTATAAAATTTGAAAATATTCAAGAAATTGATAAAAATTTATGAAATATATTTTATCTTATATTTTATAGCACCTGGATCATATGATGTTGAGAAAGCAGACAAAAAGATCCACGAATCGTCTCCAGCCTATTCGCTTGGTGTGAAGTATAAAGAACCTAAACCTGATGATATGCCAGGTAATTCTTTACAATTTTTCTAATATTTTTCACATAAAAAAAAACTGATGTAATAAGGTGATTGTCGTAAACATTTTAATTAATTTTAATAATTATGCCAATAGTTAAAAAATATCATTTCAGAAAATCATTATTGGCGCAACATTATACCAGTTTCTAAAATGAATGTATAAGTATTGTGGTATTAATGCTTTGAAATACTATTTCCATTACCTATATTTCTATTATCATCACTATTTACATTACCTATCAATTATTTATAAAATATTCGAAACTTATACTAATTTCAAATGCTAAAAGGTGTAAATTATAACTTTAAAACCAATAAAAATACGTTTATTTCGATTGTTTATATGTTTCGGCTCTCCCCGAGTTATTTTCAAAATAAATAAATAAAACTATTCTAAAATTGGACGGTCTATGAAACGCCATCATTCAAATTTCCACGTATTCTTTCATATTATGCATGTTATATTTTTATTTTACTTGGATATTTATTTTATTTTTATTTTCATAACCATTGGGTAGCTCGAGCCATATTTTTGGTAAGTGAAATGATGCTGCCTCGTTACATATTGAATTTTTGCGCGTTATAATCTCTATGGTTTCTCTTATAATGTATGTATAGTATAAACTGGAGGGAAAAATTATTTTACTTTCATGGAAATTTATAAGAGAAACCAATAATAAAAAAATTCAATATGTAACGATGCGGCATCATTTCACTTACCAAAAATATGGCTCGAGCTACCCAATGGTTATGAAAATAAAAATAAAATAATCATCCAAGTAAAATAAAAATATAACGTGCATAATATGAAATATTATGAGGAAATTTAAATGATGGCGTTTCATAGACAGTGCAATTTTAGAATAGTTTTATTTATTTGTTTTGAAAATGACTCGGAGAGAGTTGAAACATGTAAACAGTCGAAATAAACGTATTTTTACTGGTTTTAAAGTTTTAAGTTACACATTTTAGCATTCGAAATTAGTATGCAGGGTGTTTCATAGAAGATGGGCAAAACTTTAAGAGGTGATAGTACACATCGAAACAAACAACTTTCATCAAAGAATGCACGGTCGGAAATAAAACGCAAAGGTGCTAGAGGGCGAAAAAATGATTTTGTTATACGAGGCAGAAACACACAAAGAACAAATAAGTGATAACCGCCTTTTGGGAAACCGCTCTCCTTACAATCGTTGAGCCTCTGAACCATTTCAATTTGCAATTCCGTAAATAAAATGCATATCAGCTTTTTCCCTATTAGGGAGGGACAACATCTTCCGATACGCTCCTACCGCGATTGACAGTTATACACTCGAATTTCGACTTTTATGTATTAACCTAGGCGAAATTTTGCATACGTGTATTTCTTCTTCCTCATATCACAATTGTAGGCTATTAGTGTCGTTCTTCTCCCGATAACTCGCAACAGGAATGGAGCTTTAACGTTTGCATTGAACAAGTTTCCAAATGCGCCAGCACCTTTACGTTTTATTTCCAAGTATGCATTCTGTGATGAAAGTTGTTTGTTTGGACGTGTACTAACACCTCTTAAAGTTTTGCCCATCTTTTATGAAACACCCTGTATTATTACAGGGTGTTTGTATTTGCTATATATTTATTCGAATCTTCTTGCAAGTATTACTAATAAAGCGCAGCTAGCATTCTTCTAGATGTAAATGTACAACAGTTCTCTCAGAATACACAAGTCTTGCACTAAAATTTGTTCATAATAAGTAGGATATCATGAACAATGCCGCAATGAATGTAAAGAGTATGTAATCATCAAATTAAAACACACTTTATTCGAGTATCTATTAAAGTCATTTTGAATACTTTAAGCTCTATGTAAGTGCGGCTACCAAACTCAGGTTACATTAACTCAATTAAAATAGTAGACATGCTTTGATAAATAAGAGAATGGCGTCATACGAGCTAAAAAAATATTTTTCGAGACTTTGGCGAATATGCCATGATAATTTTGTTCTCTTGACTCGGTTGTCTAAGAAAACTGATCCAGGCTAGTGTTGCTAAGTTTTGCAAAGTGTATTACCATTTTTGAAAAACTTCGAGTTGGAGCATGTCGCCATTGTGCGTATGTCTCTGTTCTTTTATTTATAACGTTACTTTAGTGGATGCAAAATTCAAAAATTTTAATTTAGTTCGCAAACTTGTGAAAGTCAGTATTAAAAACTCAGACCATTGTATAGGCAAGCTTCAACCTGAAAAGGTATTCTTGCACAGATTTTGATCAATTGGACTGTCCTAACATTCACATAATTCTTCTTAAAGTGCTTATCTGCTGATTTACATACGTCAAAAGTTAAAGAACTTTTAAGCGGTACTTCCAAATTTTATATTAGCGAAAAAGCTTAGATCAATCACACTGAATTTCGCATTTTACAAACATCCATTCACAGCACTACTGGTGAGATATACGAGATATGCTTTCAGGATAATTGCTATATTTATGCAACACTTGAAAAATTTTCAGTATAATATAAGTTAATTATTTTATTTAGTATCACATTAAAAGATTCTAAACATAATGTCTGTAAGTACAACATTTAGGCAATAATGATAACTTTGGAAAATTAATACGCTACTTATATATTTATTGTTTGTTACTACTTGTATATTTATTGCATCCATTCACACCAGTACTGGTGCGATAGTAACTAAACGAGATATACTTTCAGAATAATTATTATATTTATGCAACACTTGAAAAAATTTCAGTATAATGTAAGTTAATTATTTTATTTAGTATCACATTAAAAGATTCTAATCGTAACGTCTGTAAGTACAAGATTTAGGCAATAATAATTACATTGGATAATAAATACTCTGCTTATGTAATTATTGTTTTGTGCATTATTTTCAGGAAGTGTTTTGCATTTTTTTTTTTTCGTTTTCTTTTTCTTTTCTTTTTTCCACTTGTTATTGAGAAATTATACTTCGAAACAAAAGCCATGATGTACATTTTGTTCTTTTCTTAGCACCTGGCTCTTATGACGTTGAAAAATCTGAAAAAATTACTCACCAATCATCTGGAGCCGTAACATTTGGCATAAAGTATAAAGAACAAAAGCCTGACGATATACCTGGTAAGAAAAGTGTTATTTTATATGACCCTCTTTTATCTAAACGAAATAATAAAACATATATTAATTTTAAAATATTTGTAACTACTACAGAAGAATCTATTTTTTTCAAAACTAACAGTGCTATATGAGAAATGAAAGTTGTGAATTCTTGTTCATTATATTAGTTTTTAAATTGTAAATGTTAAAAGATTATTGTCTAACTAAATAATTTCATTTTATTAGCACCTGGATCATATGACGTTGAAAAATCTGAAAAAATCACTCATCAATCATCTGGAGCCATTACATTTGGCATAAAGTATAAAGAACAAAAGCCTGACGATATACCTGGTAAGAAAAGTGTTTTTTTTATATATACGACTTTTCTTTTATATAAAAAATAGAAAAAATAAAATAAATATTGATTTCAAAATATTTTAAATTAATACAGAATAATCTGAATTTTTCAAAACTAATATTCTAATCTAAGAAATAAAAGTTGCAAACTGGTTTTGAATATATTATTTTATAAATAGTGAAAATTCAATTATTTTTTGTGTAAATAGATCATTGTTTTATAATGTTATATTTTATTAGCACCTGGATCGTATGACGTTGAAAAAGCAGATAAAAAGATCCACGAATCATCTCCTGCTTACTCTCTTGGTGTCAAGTATAAAGAACCAAAACCGGATGATATGCCAGGTAATTCTTTTGTGTGTGTGTGTGTGTGTGTGACTCTATCTTATATGGAAAATAGCTCACATAATGAAATAAATTCTTCTGATGTTTTTATAATTGGGATTGATAACAATGCCTGCAGCTAAACATTATTTGTATATTATTATGTTCTTTTTTAAACCTAGTGTGCCAATATTAAGGTTTTTAATAACGGAAAATATTATTTGATGCTACTTACTATTTACCAAATATTTGTAAAATATTAAAATTATTTTAATAACATGTCATTACTGGTGTAATATTTAACTGAACAGAAAATGATTTGCACAAAATTCCAGTTCTTTTCCAATTTATGTTTGATATCATTTCCTCGATGCATTGTTTATGATTCTCTAAATATGATATCCCAGGTAATGCTTTTGTGTGCTTTGAAAAAACAAGTGGGTAGGTGTGATCACAGATCGCACACAGGGTTTCGTTTAATATTCCTTTCAAAACACTTTATCCTTTTGCGAAATCTGTTAGTTCCACATTTCGCAACCAGGGCCGCAATCTATTCTACACAAACCTCTATCCGAACGAAACTCCGTTTTACAACCTATCCGTAGGTATATTAGTCGAGGGGATCGGGTCTATAGCACCCCAGATAGGTAGGCGACCCCTGGCGGTAAAAAGTGGAGCTGAAATATGTAAGGCTATGTGCATAATATGAAAGAGTGGTCAAAGTGGTGTCGGCAAAAGTTAGAAAAGTGCCTACCGGGTGCATTGGGGGGAGATTAGAAAAATTGCTTAAAATACACAAGTTAGAGCCCGGTGGGTAAATAATATAAGACTTTTTCAAAATTTTATGATTTGTCGTTTGATGTGAGGTGTTCAGCTATAAGTATGCAAAATTTCAAGTCTTAAACTTAATTAGGGGCTCAGTTAGAACAAAAAGGTTTAAATACACAAATTAGAGCCTAGAGGGTTAAATATAAGACTTTTTCAAAATTTTAGGATTTGTCGTTTGATGTGAGGTGTTCAGCTATATGTATGCAAAATTTCAAGTCTCCAATATATATAGTTTCTGAGAATAGGCTCTGTGACAGACAGACGGACAGACACACAGACAGAGGAACGAGACGAATAGGGTTTCGTCAGATGAACGAAACCCTAAAAAGAAGGAAATAAAGTCCGAGTGTAGAAGGCTTTTTTTTTTTTCTGTACGATAAACCTATGTGGACGATTAGAAAAAGTACTATGGTGGCAAATGAAATATGGATGCGATATTATGCCATTTTTATGTAATAAAATTATCAATGCGGATAATTAGAAAAATTACTTGAAACATGAATGCATGTCTCTATTTACCCTACTTTTATGCAATGAAATTACCAATGCGTGGATGATTGAAAAGTTATTCTAGAAGAAGATTAAAATTGACTTAATGTTATCCAGGTTTTGTACAGTCCTGGGGGGGGGGGAGGTGACCCCCGCCCTTCTACTATGTCTGCCCGAAATCACCGCATAAAAATGTGACTGGTAACCGCAGATTAGTAATAACGCCTGCAAATTACTGCTATACCTACATTTTTCTTAGAGCGTCGCCTGCATATAGAAATTACACCAAACTTTAAAATTTTCAGTACTAATAACAAATTTTGATTTTTTTTTTTTTTTTTTTTTTTACATTATTTTACCTTTGGATACCAAACGGGAAATCATTCGATCGAATAGTTTCGGAATTGTACGGGTTCGAAATTTGGAAATCCCAGTGTTAAATTTATTTTTCATTGTTGCGAAACACATCACAGTGCAGCTAGTTTTTTATGCATAACTCAAAAACTACTTAGCGGAATTAGCTGTGATTTTTGAATCACTATTTGAAACTTATAGAAATCAATTTCTGTTTAACAAAATTCATGGATGGCAATTCATATTTGTTTCAGAAATTAATTTCAAAAAGTATATTTTTTCGAAATTTTTATTTATTTTTATATTTTAATTAAAATTAAATTAAAGACTGCATCAGGGATTTAAGGGATTAGAATACGAAAAATTTTATAAAGTAATAGTCACCATATCTAAACACAGATTTTTTTTTCATCCAATAAATGAATTTTTTACTGTTGTTACGTATGATTAACCCTCTGCAGTCTTGGAAAAGGGCAAAATTGTAATGTTGTTTTCTCTGCATTTTGTTTTAAATGCTAAAAAAAATTTTTTTTTCAACATTATATAAAAAAACTTAATTAAAAATATGAGTATAATCCTTCAGTACCTTCATGCCCTGTTATAGAGGAGATCCCCGTTATATTGATCGCTATACAAATGATTTGTGATGGCGAAAGAAAGTGTAGAATTATTTATTTTATTTTTATCCTTTTATACACTGTTAAAAATTTTGCAGCATTCTGGCAGGTCATTCGACCGTTTTTTGAAAAAACGGTTTCATAACCATAATTTAACTATATTCTGACCATAAAATGGCCAATAATATGGTCAGAATAGTGTTAAATTCACGGTTGTGTAACCTTTTTCGGAAAAAACGGTCAAATGACCTGCCAGAATGCTGCAAATTTTTAACAGTGTATGTTTTTATTTTCACGAGATATAAATTAAATTTTTTATAAGGAAATCTTGGGTAATACCGGGCACGCTATTAATAAAATACCGAAAATACTGTAACAGTTGATTAAATTAGACTGTTTTCAGAGAAATATCCAAATGTCTGACATTTTCTTATTACAATGTAATGTCAATGATGCTCTAAAATTCGATCTATATTCTAAGTATCTCAACATAATATTATTAAATACAATATTTAGTCCAGTAATACTCACAAAGCGACCCCACAAGCTGAGCACATATTTAAAAAATACATATAATTATAATACATATCTAAATTGTACTTTATCTGGTACGTAAGACGTAAACTAAATTAAAAAAAAAACTTTCCAATTAATAACCTCAATACTGGTGTAGAATATTACAAATCTGATCTTTCACATTGCATCTCATCTTCAGCAACTTCAACCATTGTCTAGTGAATCTTATCCACTTCTCAGTTAAAATTAAATTGATAACATTTTGTAAAAATAATATTTCCGTTTTAACAATTAATGTATAACAGTAGTTTATTGCAATGTATAGCTATATGAATTAAAAAAAAGCAAATGCGGCAGCTATCAGATTTTGGATCTTACAGTAATTTTAGTGAAATATAGGCAATTTTATTTTGTAATTGAATAATTCATATATTCTTTAAATTATTTTTTACCATCAAGCATTTTCTAGGAAAGTACTAACAAAAAATTCATTTGAAGAAATCGTATTTTGAGATAAGATAGATTATGTATATTTTGCTTTATATTTTTTTTAGCACCTGGCTCTTACGATGTGGAGAAATCGGAAAAAATCATTCACCAATCGTCAGGAGCAATTACATTCGGTATTAAATACAAAGACCAAAAGCCTGATGATATACCAGGTAAGAGTGGTGTTTTATATGAACCTTTTCTGTTTCTTTAAAATGTTTGAGGACAAAAAATAAATTTTTAAAATTTTGAAATAAGAAAAAAGTTCCCGGAATTTCCAGGATTATTACATTAATCTTAAAAATATATATATATATTCTATTCATTACAGTCTTTTAAAAGTTTAAAAAGCATGGAAAAAACTCATGATAGTTTATGATGTTTTTTTTTTTGGTATTTCATTAGCACCTGGATCGTATGACGTTGAAAAAGCAGATAAAAAGATCCATGAATCTTCTCCATCCTACTCTCTTGGCGTGAAGTATAAAGAACCTAAATCTGATGATATTCCAGGTAATTTTTTGAGTATTTTTTCATTTAAATTGAAGATACATAAAAATATATTTAGGAGACATTTACCTAATGTTATTACCGATGGGAGTAATTAATTACGTGCCACAAAAGTATCCCCAATATTATTAGTATCGGCTTTTAAAAAATGTTGTACATTACTGCGTTAATAATTCCGTTTTTAAGATTTTAGATTACTTATCAACATTTTCGAAATACATTCTATGGAAAAAGTACTTGGGATTGTTAATTAAAATACAAAAATATAATTTATTCAGCAAAACTGATTTTATAGTCTTCAAAGTAGGCTTCATCGAGATAGATGCAAATATGCCAGAACAGCACCCAATCCTCCATGCATTTTTCGTGGGCAGATTGGGGTATGTCCTTTAGCTCCTTCAGAGAATTTTCTTTTATGTCTTCAACTGACTTAAAATGCCTTCCTCGAAGTGGTGATTTTAGTTTCGAGAACAGGAAAAAATCACACGAGGCCATATCAGGCGAATTTGATATTTAGACGATGACATCCGCTGTGTTTTTGGTCAAACATTCTTGCACAACGGTAGGATACCATTTATCTGATTCGGAACTAGTCTTGCGGCGACGCGCTTCATGCCAAAAATATTAGTCATAACATTATGAAAGGACTTAAAAGATACTTTCACCTTTTGGCTCAACTCTTTAAGACTCATACGACGATTTTCGAGCACCAGCTTCATGATTTTATTGGTGTTTGAGCCAATTTGAAGGTCGGTCAGAACGAGGCAAATCAACTACCACTTCTCAACTCTCTTATAATACTTTATATGATTCATATGCCTGTAGTTTGGACATGCACGATTCACCGATTACAGAAATTTCAGTGATTAGGCACACGAAATTTCGTCTGAAACACAAAATTTAAGGCAAACTCTTTGTTCAACTTTTTTTCCATTGTAAAAATGGTAGAGCACTCTAAAGTATATCTGAAAAAAAAAACAGCTGCTGTCAACACATTCACATTAAGTTATAACTGGTGCTCAAACTCCACGCTGTAACACGATACAATAGCCCCAAATTACAGAGAAAAAATGTCCTGCTATCTTTTATGCACGTCTTCTAAATGATAAATTCCGCGTAATTTTTAAGCAGAATGTACTATTTATACTTAAAAAAAATTATGGTGGGTTGAACCAATTTTTGGTGCTGCAGTAGCTGCAATCATTCGATAGTGTAACTTTGTTCCAACATTTGGAGCTGTGGTTCAAGGTTTCTCCAGAGCTCCATATCTTGGAACGAGATTTCCCCCATCTTATGGTTACCGCTATTGGAGCACCAAAAGTTGGTTCTACGTGTCGCAAAATTTTTTACAGTGTAGATGGGGCATGTCAAATGTTGATGCTTTATTGTAAATATTTCTAACGAAACGCCAATATTGAAGAAATGTTTGGATTAAATGTGAAAGATTCTTAATTTAATGAATATTTATCAATCATTTGTGTATTGCATCTAAAACGCTATAATGTCACAGAAATGTCTATAAAAATGTCCCTAATTTTTAAAAGCTATGCTTTAAAAGTGTTAATATTATATTGCTTGCAGCACCTGGCTCTTATGACGTAGAAAAATCTGAGAAAATTATACATCAGTCATCTGGAGCCATTACTTTTGGCATAAAGTACAAAGATCAGAAACTTGATGATATACCAGGTAGAGTGTTTCTTTACATTAACCTCAATTTTATATGAAATAGCGTATAAGAATGAAAGTTAAAACTCTAAACATATATTACGTTAAAAGGAGTCCGCAATCTGGAATATTATTTATTACAAAGATACAAAATTATAAATTTTTCAATAGAATATTCAATATTTTCTTTACGCATAGTGTTAGATGGAAGGATATTGTACAAGTTAACAAAAATATATTAATTACATTTTATTTTATTTTAATAGCTCCAGGATCATATGACATTGAAAAGGCAGATAAAAAGATTCACGAATCATCTCCATCTTACTCACTTGGAGTGAAACACAAAGAACCTAAACCAGAAGATATTCCAGGTAATAATTTTAACCAGGTAACCTACATTTCTTACTTTAAAAACCATAAAATGAAAGTAAAATTACAAGAAATAGTTAAAATACAATTATACATATTTAACAAGGTGACGTATTCTTAAAATTAATAACTGGAATATTATTTATTTCTTGAGAATAACAAGGTTTTAAACCCTGGCTTCCCGGGATACCGAATATAGGCGAAAAACATAATATATATTATTTCTGATTTTAACGTTCTTTTTTCTCTGCCCAATTTAAAAGACACAGCAATGAATGAAGTATTTTTCGGAAGGTTCCGAAGGCGGCTTTTGACGTAGTATACTTATATAATATATATCGTTAAAAACGTTGTTTGATTAAAAAAAATAATTGCAGTTCATAAAAAATTAATGAAAAAACGTATCAGTAAATAATGTCAAAGATTTTGGCGCGAAAACCTCTCACGGTTCTACTATATTTTTGTTTTTTGTTTGTTAATTGGTAACTCTAATACATATATTTTACATTTCATATATTTTTTTCTTAGAATGCCAAAAATCGTATTTATATAAAAAGTAGCAATAATGCGTTCAAATAAAGTTTTAAAACGTATTAAAAGCAATATTTTCATATTGGCGTTGCGTCAGGAGTTAACAGTCAAATAAATCGCCAAAGATCGCTATTTAAAATCAGCCTTTTTGATTCTGTTCGTTTCAGTGATTTAAGCAGGAAATTCAATTACATGTCCTAAATTTGTGTTTTATTTATATTTTATTGTTTTATTTATTGATTTATGAATGTTTAAAGTTTGTTCGGAATATAAGCTAGAATCAAATGATGAGATATTTATATTAATTAAAATGCAAATGGATCTATCTATTGTAATCGTCTGAACGCGATCGAGATAGATTTGAAAAGACTCATGCTTGAAAATAAATTTTAAAACAATAAAAATTGAATAAACTGCGATACAGTTTTCAAATAAATTGAAATAAATTAAAAAAATGAAATAAATTTAAAAACTGCAATAAAAGTTAATTAAAGTTAAATTTAATCGTCTGCTGTAGTCAGCTTTACGCACAGACACGTTTGTCCTTTATAATAGATAATATACCGGGTGTCCTAAAAAGGGCTGACTGATTTTAAAATTCAATAACTTGCAAACGGGGACAGATAAAATTCTTGCAGGAGGGTTATGCATAAGGTCAAAAGTTTTTTTAAAGTGATTTTCGATTTTAGTTCGAATCACAAACAATAGATGGCGCTGTAAGCAATAGGCGCTAAATACAGGCTCGATTTTTTTGGCCTTTCTCTTCTACCATGCGGAAAAAGGAGATTAAAATGTATTCAGTGGGTCCCGCAATACCAAAAATCGAGAATGAATGTAGCGTCTATTGATCGCAGCTCCATCTATTGTTTGTAATTCGAACTAAAATCGAAAATCACTGTAAAAATACTCCTGACATTATACATAACCCTCCTGCAAGAATTTTTTAAATATCTGTCACCGTTTGTAAACTATTGAATCTTAAAATCAGTCACTCCTTTTTAGGACACCCGGTAATTTTATAATTGAAGAAAAATATTTCTTTTCTACAGGATAAATCAGATTCCAGGTTAGACTAGCACAGTTAAGGTTCAGACCAACAGAGTGAAATGTCCTGTTCTGGACATTTTTCGCTCTCTTGGAATAAACCTCAATTGTGCTCCTCCAAATTTCAATATAATTGTAATTTCATTATTTATCTAAAAAAATTAAATTTAAAAAACATATATTTAAGTAAGAAAGTAAAATCATGCATCAGGCATTAAACACTATGCAACACTCACAAAACTATTATTAAGAAAGTTTTTTTTTTCCCCATACAATAAGATCGAACATAATCCGCCCTGTAACCGAATTCTTTTGCGCATCTCTATCAATGAAAATAAGAACACACTCTTTAATCTATAGAAAACACACATATCAGTGTCTGTCGCACACATCAGTGACCCTTTTTAATTTCATTATGTTTGAAGTATCGTAGAACCATTAAAATGTATAGAAAATGATTTTCCCTTATAGATCATAACGTAATGGAATTATTTTGTGCATTCCTGTAAATGAAGATAAATACGCCTCCTTAATACATAAAACATATTTTGTCGCACACATCAGTGACTCTTTTTAATTTCATTCTGTTTGAAGTATCGTAGCATAATTAAAATGTATAGCAAACGATTTTCCCCCATCGTTTTTATAAAACGATTTTCCCCCATAAAAACTATTTCCCCCTGTAGGTCAACTATTAATGTTACGCAATTCACATTTAATACCGAATATGCCATGGTCAACATCATTAACATATATCAATTGCATGAAAATCCGAGTATATTTACGCGAGTTGGACTGTGGACAGACAGACGGACAGACAAACTGAATTCATAAATACCTTTCAACAGTGTTGCAAAGTGTTTAAAAAAGGACTAATTTCATTATTATTTATCATAACCATTTTAAATTTCAAAATTTATATTTTGACGTATCCTAATATTATATTGTCCTTTATACTATCTTTAGCACCTGGCTCTTACGATGTAGAAAAATCTGAGAAAATCATCCATCAGTCATCTGGGGCTGTTACGTTTGGAATAAAGTACAAAGACCAGAAGCCTGACGATATACCAGGTAAGACGAATTTTGCTTTATATTAAAAGCGACCGAAATATTTATGACTTTAAAATAATATGTTTTTGTATTTTTATAGGAGTATTATAAACATGAAAATGTTATTTAAAAAATTGATCGCAGTTTTTTAATTACATTTCATTTTATTTTAATAGCTCCAGGATCTTATGACATTGAAAAAGCAGATAAAAAGATCCATGAATCTTCCCCAGCCTATTCCCTTGGCGTAAAATACAAAGAACCTAAACCAGAAGATATTCCAGGTAAATTTTTTTTAGCCCTACATCATAAGAAAGAAAAGGTTGGTTGGTTGGTTGTGTTTATGACGGCCAATTATCAACACGAGGGATATAGGCCCTAAGGTGGGGGAGTGCCTTTCGCGGGGGTCTTTCTAAGGGAACCTAACCCGTATTAACGCTTGGAAATCCAAGGTTCGAAGAAAACCACGAAAACTCCGAACGATTAGGCCGACGGACGCGATTGGGTTCGAACCCAGCACTTCCCGTCTACCAGCTTCGAGAACAGAACCTCTCGGCCACTGGTGGGGCCAGAAAGAAAAGGAATCGAGCGAAAAATTTATATTAACCTCTTTGCTACCTGGGTCCACATATGTGGACCTCTATTCTTTTACCCATAAAAACTAAACTGTTTGACTTTTTTACATTTTGACTTCATTTCTTAATAGCTGTTTTTTGCTTTAAAAGCATACCAATAAATGGCAAAACCTATGCTGATTTCCTCATAAAATAGATGTTATTTTCATCTGAGTTTGCAAAACGCCTTCAAGAGGGTGTGGCCAAGAAATTGAGAAATTTTCATACTTATTTAACTAAAATCCTTTACAATAAAATGTTTTGAGGATTTGTATATCATTCACTTGATTAAAGGCCTTAAATTTGTGATTGTGCGAATTTGGGTTAGTGATAATTAAATTGATATTTTAACGGACTTTGTAATTTTAGATCCCTGTTTGTAAACCTAAATTACTAGTCCCCTAAAGTATCAATTTCCGAAAAGTTCTTTTCCCTGTCATCTAAGATGTCATTTTGTTTGTTTAAAACCAATGAATGAGTATTTGTAGCATTGTTTTAGCTTTGGGAACGAAGAGGTTTATTCTTAAGGGCTTACTTCAGTCACGCGAAAAGACCCGTTCGCTAATACTATTTCTATGGAAGAAATTTATAAAGATATCTCGGTCGCATTTTAATATTTTTAGATGATTTTTTTTTTTTTTTTTTTTTTTTTTTTTTTTTTTGCAGTGGCTAGCTGAGGTCGATCTGTACACAGGACGTTTTTATACTTTTTCAATTTCGCTTGCAAGTATTTTAAATCAGGACACTTTCATTTTCAGAAGCGGTTCCTAAAATGTAAGCATCCTCTTGAAAAAAATCCCCAATGAAAATCGGAAAAGTAAAATACAACCTTTTTACAGAACGACTTCAGCTAGCCACTGCAAAAGGCCGTATTTTACTTTTCCGATTTTCATTGGGGATTTTTTTCAAGAGGATGCTTACATTTTAGGAACCGATTCTGAAAATGAAAGTGTTCTGATTAAAAATACTTGCAAGTGAAATTGAAAAAGTAGAAAACGTCCTGTGAACAGATCAACCCCAGCTAGCCACTGGAAAAAAAAATCATCTAAAAAATATTAAAATGCGACCGAGATATCTTTATAAATTTCTTCCATTGGAATAGCATTAGCGAACGTGTCTTTTCGCGTGAATGAAGTAGGCTCTTAATATCTGTTTTTATATCAGTATTGCCTTTAAAAAAAATGACATAGAATACATAAAATTACAGATTTTCATCGAGTTTATTTCATTAGTGCTTATTAAAAAAGTTTAAATGAGGTAATTTACAGTATAAAATACACAAAGTTTTCGTATAATTCAGGTTGCTATACTAATTTGTAAAAATGCGCAAATACATGCATATATCAACATATTTGATGCATGAAAATGTTTTTAAGAAACATATTTATACAATAGAATTTTTATAAAAAGTGAAGCTACATAATAACATGTATAACAAATTAACACCTTTTAATAATATACTAATTTTAATTGCTAAAAGGTGTAAATTAAAATTTTAAAAATAGTAAAAGTAAGTTTATTCGACTGTTTACATGTTCTAACTCTACCCGAGTCATTTTCAAACAAATGAAGCAAAATGTTCTAAAATTGCACAGTCTATGAAACGCCATCATTCAATTTTTCACGTACTCTTTCATATTATACACGTTATTTTTTGTTATTTTACTTGGATGTTTATTTTTATTTTCGAAACCATTGAGTAACTCGAGACATAATTTTGGTAAGTTAAATGATGCTGTTGTCGTTACATATTGAATTTCGGCGTGTTACGATCTTTATGGTTTCTCTTATAATGGATAGATGGTATAGATTAGACCGAAAATTATCAATAGAATAACAATTAAATTCATTTCGTTGACAAATAAGATTTAAAGCAATCTGAGTTTGCCTATATCTCTGAAAAACATCTATTTTTTAGCAGACGTGAAATCTTGAAATCCAATCTCTCTTTAGACTCTGGCGCCCTCCTTCCAGAAAAAATGCCATGTCCCTTTTCTGGAGAAGATAACAACAGTAACACAAGTCATTAATCGCCAGAGATAAATGTTGCCTAGAAATCAAATTAGAGATATATTAGTTATTTAAAGTTTACGGAAGTAAACAAACTTTGGAACAATTTCATATAAATTCTAAGTAAAATTGCAATATTTTTTTCCCTTTAAGGGGACAAGGGGCCTTAAAAACCTTAAAAATCAATTTTTTATTTTTTGTAAATTTCGCTTTAAATATTATTCAAGGGTACATTATATGCATTATGGCATTCATTTATCACAAAAAAAAAATATATATTTTTTTTTGAGGAAAAAAATGGAATTTTACGCGTTGTCTTAGAAATCTTCGAAATGCCCCCTGCGCATTCCATACCAATGAAAATCCCCAATTTTTTTTGTGAAAGTTTGGTTTATATATATAAATAAAGCTGTCAATCGAATTTTATATATTTGAATATAAAGGTTAAAAAAAAAAAAAAAAAAAAAAAAAAAAAAAAATCAACACTTTTTGAAAATTTTTCGAAAAAATTTCAAATTTTTTCTATTTTTTATATTCAAATATATTAATTTTGATGCACAGTTTTGTTTCCATATCTAAACCAAACTTTCATAAAAAAATATTGGGGATTTTCATTGGTATGGACCGCGCAGGGGGCATTTCGAAGATTTCTAAGACGACATCCAAGACAAATCCCATTTTTTTCTCAAAAAAAAATTTTTTTTTTATATTTTTTTGTAATAAATGCATGCTATAGTGCATATAATAAACCCTTGAGTAATATTTAAAGTACAATTTACAAAAAAAAAAAAAAAAAAAAAAAAAAAAAATTGAAAAAATTTCAAAAAATTTTGAAATTTTTTTTATTTTTATATTTAAATATATAAATTTTAATGCACAGTTTTATTTATATATATAAAACAAACTTTAATAAAAAATTTTGGGGACTTTCATTGATATGGAACGCACAGGGGGCATTTCGAAGATTTCTAAGACGCTGAAATTCGATTTTTTTCTCAAAAACAATTTTTTTGTGATAAATGCATGCCACAATGCATATAATTTACCCTTGAATAATATTGAAAGTGAAATTTACAAAAAATAAAAAAATTATTTTTGAGGTTTTTGAGATCCCTTCTTCCCTAAAATATTTTCGTTTTCTTTTTCTTAATATACATTAACACTCTCGGAGCTTTATTTCTGTAATTATAATCTGAGAAGCATTTTTATTTATAACTTGTTTTTAAAAACAATTTCTACCAATTACACTAAGTGTGCTTTAACCTACAATTTTTTTAATGAAATATTATTTTTAGCTCCCGGTTCTTATGATGTGGAAAAATCTGAGAAAATCATTCACCAGTCATCTGGGGCTGTTACGTTTGGCATAAAGTACAAAGACCAGAAGCCTGACGATATACCAGGTTAGATTTACACATTGTTTTATATTAAATGCGACCGAAGTAATTATGAATTTAAAATAAATCTTTAGTTTTTTTTTTTCATAGCAGTATTATAAAAATGAAAATGTTAAGCAAATCGATTCTCGTTTATTCATTTCATTTCATTTTATTTTAATAGCTCCAGGATCATATGACATTGAAAAAGCAGATAAAAAGATCCATGAATCTTCTCCAGCCTATTCCCTTGGCGTAAAATACAAAGAACCTAAACCAGAAGATATTCCAGGTAAATATTTACCTTCTCCTTAAGAGAGATAAGGGAATGAAAGGAAAATTTTGTATTAATGTTAATAATAGTATTTTATCAATATTGCCATTTAACAAAATGAAATAGAATACTCATAAAATTGCCGATTTTTATCGAGATTTATTTAATTAGTGCTTATCAAAAAAATTTAAGTGAGGTAATTTACACCATAAAATATCCGAAGTTTTCTGTATAATTCCAGTTCTTATATTAAGGGGTCAGGTACAGTCGTGGGAAAAAAAAGTAAACACTCCCTACTAAATCTACAACAAATTATTGTAGAAAAAAGTTACTGGTACCAAACGATTGTAAATAAAGTTAACTTTTAAATGATGTATATAACATTTGCTTAGGGGGCCATCTACATATCAAAACGAACCCAAACTTTCTCTTTTTTTAATAGCAATACCCAAGTTTGACACTGTACATAAATTGTACACTTTTCAATTAACCTAAAAACAATTTTTCATGAATTTAGTCAGATTAGTTTCTGAAAAATTAATTATTTTAAAATGGGAATATTTTAGGGGCTGTATCCAAATTGAAGTTCGGTATTATATTGTTGAAATGCTACAGAATGCCTCAATAGGACCATTTCACTCGCTTAATATGTTTCGACTATTGCCAATTCAAATGTTTCAATAAAATGAGTAAAATATATTTTTTCAAACAGTGCATTTCTGTATATCCTAGACGTTCCCTTAAACCATCAGTTTGATGTTTTGTAATCATAATTCGAAAACTACTTGGAAGAAAAACTTGAAATTGAGAATTCGCATGAAGCGAGATATAATAAATATAAATCTATCAATATAACTGTAGGTTGCAATTCATACTTTTTTCATATTTTTTTTATTTTTTATAATTACAAATCCAATGTATTTATGTTTGGGTTTTTTAGTATTATAAACACAAACAAAATTTGAACATTAGGATTATAATTTCAGGAGATATTAGTAAAAAGAGGGAAATGTTAGGAGCTCTAAATTTTGGATGTTTATAATTCAAAAACTTATCATTCAAATGACGTGAATTTTCATTTCTAGGCATAGTTTGAACCGAAGACTTAAAATATAGTGTCAAAATTGGCGTTGCCATTGAAAAAAACAACGTTTGTCCTGGTTTTGATTTGTAAATGTCCCCCCCCCCCCTCCTAAGCAAATTTTATATACATCGTTGAAAAATAGAAATTATTTCCAATCCTTTGGTACCAGTAACTTAACTTTATTATAATTAATTGCAGTGTTAGTAGGGGTGTTTACTTTTTTTTCCACGACTATACCTTCGAAGTTGACAAATTACGTAAAATGAGACTCTAATATGGATTGCAATAACTCCACATATCATTAATTTTCGAATATGAAATTTGAAATACAGATTAAAAGAGATATATTAATGTTCAGAAAAAAAATTCTAGATGCATATAAAGCTTTTTAATTTCATTTGAACTTTAATGCTTTTTTAATAAATAAATTTACTTTATATGCCTTACGCACAGGATTTCTCAAAATTCAATTGCCTTAGTTAGCTCAAAAAAATTTAATAAGTAGAGATATAATAGGTGTTTAAAATGACTTTTACTGTAAAAAATATAGTGATTAGTTCTTAAGCAAAAAAATGATAAATGTAAAATGAAAAATCGTAAAATTTTGTATTTTTTTATATAATAATAGTCATAATTTCTAGATTTCTTATTTGCACATAACAGTAGGTTTTTCTGCTTAAAGTGTTAAATAGTTTTTTTCAATCGAACTTATACCTTTGGAATGGATCATTTTCTTCTAATGAACTGATGGATTCCATTATTGTGAAGGATCCATTATAAATGAAGCGTTAGGCGAAGAAGAAAGAGCATCCATAAATTAGAATTCTGATTTTCTGGTCAGAATAGGGAAAAAAATGGCCATAATTTTTTTCGAAAAAAAATGCCCATTTTCCCTCCTATTCTGACCAGAAAATCAGAGTTCTAACTTTTTACGACTGCTCTTTCATCTTCACCTAAAGCTTCATTTATAATGGCTCCTTCACAATAATGGAATCCACCAGTCCATCAGAAGAAAAAACCTCGGTTAAAGCGGAAACTCAGTTAAGCGGGACTCAGATAATCGGGACTCTACTGTAGTAGGTCATTTTGTGCACATAAAAGGTTTATACCTTCAGTCAAAATTTCTTGAAATTCTCTAGCCATTTTCTAGAAATCATGCACGCCATGACCAAAATCACCATTTTGAGAAAACTGACTTTAAAGGTTGAAATCACCCTTGATAATATAAAGACAGCTCTAACTGTTTTGGACATAACTTCCCTTCTAAAGCGAGTTTTTGTATGGGGTTGCTTTTAAAATATTTCTTAAGAAACAAAGTTGAATATAATCTATTAAATAAAAAATTGATTTCTGGACACTGTCAAAGGTTTTAAGGGGACAGTGGACGTTTAAAAATATTTCTTTTAATTTTAATAATACAGATTTGAAATTTTGTGCAAATATACATTTCACCATAAGTATATAGAACACCTTAAAAGAAATTTCCTGTCTTATTATAATTTTAAGATCTTTTAAAATATTTAAAATTTTAAAACAAAATTTTAAAAGGCATCTCGCGTCTTAATTTTTTAGATAGTTCCTCGATTTTGGATTTTAATCATGTAAAACTCTTATTACAAAGAAATCTGTGTATCGATTTTTTAATCCCTTAAATAGTTCATGCTTTAGAGATATTTTTCTGAATTCCATATCGATTTCTATCAAAATTCCGCTTTATATTAAGTTAAAAATCAAATTTAATTGTCTTAATGAAGCCCATTTTAAAAATGCATATACAGTTTCTTTTTAAGTAATATCAGGATTCTTCCTTATGATTTTCATGAATTTTGATCAAAAATTAAATAGCAAGGAGATATTCAAAAATGTAAAGGAAAAAAAAAGCTGAAACATCAATATTGAGAAAAACAGATTTAAAGTATATTAAAAGGCCAAAAAAATATTTGTGAACAAAATTAAAGTACAGTGAAATACGTTTAACACGAAAACGCTTAACACGAAAAATCGGTTAACACGAAATGATATAGCGGTCCGGACAGTATACTATACAACTTAATGCATTTTTTTTGTCTTTTAACACGAAACAAAAATCGTTTAACACGAAAAAAATCTAGTTAGTTTGAGTTGAAATTGTTGAATTTTGTATTAAAAATACTGAATTTTGGGTGAAAATCAGTGAATTTCGTGTTTTTTGTAAATTAGCTTATGTTTTATGAGCAGAATGGCTGAGAAATCGGTGCGAAAACAAACTTCTATTTCGCTTTAAACGAAAACGAAGCTGCTTAATGCAGCTTCGAAAAGCTGATGAAAAAGAAGAACGGAAACAGAAATCTGCAAAGAGTTTGGCATTGCCAATTCTACTTTAGCAACAATAATAAAAATCAGGGATCCCATTACGTTAATGTTTGAGCGCAGTATGTTTAAGCCAGAGAGAAAACGCATGAGAACTGCTAAGCACGAAGATTTAGAGACAGCTTTGCTTATTTGGTTCAAAAAAGCTAGATCTCAGAATGCTGAAAAAAAAAAAAATTACTCGTTTTTTATCTTAATGGATGCAACTTACTAGTAGTTTAAAAAGAAATCGACATAAAATTTGACGACGCCGAAAATATTTGTGAGTTTTGTTCTTTTTTTACGAATCTCTTAACGCGAAATTCTTTTAACGCGAAATTTTTTTTCGGTCCCTTCAGTTTCGGGTTAAACGTACTTCACTGTACTTGGACTTTGTGTAAAATGCCCTCTGCATGCGCTTTCCACGAATGACGAAGTACAAATTAGAGAATAATAATACACACAAAAAGAAATGTCGATTTTTACTCAAATAAAGGTCCACAGTCCTCTTAATATACTTAAAGGACACCGAAAATCCCTGAAGGTCACTGTCAACTGTTTAAGGACACTGTAAATCCCCTGATTTGTGAATTATTCGAAAACACGCAGCATATAACATATTTTTTGATATATGGAAATGTTTTTAGGCAACATATTTATACGATAAAATTTTTATAAAAACTGAAGTAGTAGAATAACAATTAAATTTATTTCGTTAACAAATAATACTCTTAATGCAGTCATAGTTTGCATGTATCTCTGAAACATATCCATTTATTAGCAAATGTCAAAATCCTTTATCCAGGAAAAATGCCATGCCCCTTTTCTGGAGAAACTAACAACACTAACACCAATCATTAATTGTCAAACGTAATTGTTGCTCCGAAATCAAATTAGATATAGAAGATATTTAAGTTTGCGGAAGTAAACAAACTTTGGAACAATTCCATATAAATTCTAAATAAAATTGCAATAATTTTTTCCCGTTAAAAATTTCTGTGTTTTTTTTCCCCTTAATATACATTAACACTCTCGGTGCTTTATTTCAATAACTATAATCGAAGAGGCATTTTTATTTATAACATATTTTTAAATACAATTTCTACCCATTACACGAAGTGTTCTTCCAACTACAATTTTTATTTTTATGATACATTATTTTTAGCTCCTGGTTCTTATGATGTGGAAAAATCTGAGAAAATCATTCACCAGTCATCTGGTGCTGTTACGTTTGGTATAAAGTACAAAGACCAGAAGCCTGACGATATACCAGGTAAGAGTTATAGTGTTTTATATTGAATACGATCGAAATAATTATGACTTTAAAATAATTTTTTTGTATTTTTATACAAGTATTATAAACATGAAAATGTTAAACAAATTGATTCTCATTTATTAATTACATTTAATTTTATTTCAATAGCTCCGGGATCTTATGACATCGAAAAAGCAGATAAAAAGATTCATGAATCTTCTCCAGCCTATTCCCTTGGCGTAAAATACAAAGAACATAAACCAGAAGATAGTCCAGGTATTTTCTTTTCATCCCTACTACTTAAGGGTGTTCTCAAATCCAAATGGGCAACTTTCTGACATAAGTTTTAGTTTATTTTTGCTCGAAAATGCATGAAACTAGCTGGTGTTATTGTTCAGAAACTATGTATTCGAGCTGTTTTTCCATTTTTTTGCAAACGCAATAGATCTTTCAGAAAATAGTGTCAAAGTGGACGTTTTGAACCGAATTTCCGCGCGAAAGGAGAAAAAACACTCAAGAGCGGGCGAAAACGTGTTTGTCACCTGATCAAAATAGATTATAACTCAATAGGTAATTTATTGATCAAAAAATGGAAAACACAGTTCAATTGCAAATCGTTTCCATGGCCAGGCTTTCCAATTTTATATCTTTCCGTTAAAAAATGAATTTGTAAATGTGTCAAAACATTTTGCGTTTGTTGAGCAGAGCAGTTAAAAGCAGCCTTAAGAAAGATAAAGAAATGGCGCGAAAAATTTATATTACTGTTAATATCTGTTTGTTATATCTATTGCCAGTTAATAAAAAGAATAGTCATAAAACTGCATATTTTCATCGAGATTTACTTCCATAGTGTTTATCAAAAAAGTTTAAGAGAGGTCATTTGTAGTTTAAAATACCCAATTTTTTGTCTAAATCCCGCTTCCTATATTACTTTGTGAATATATGCATATATCAACATATTTGGCATATAAAAATGGTTTAGTTACAATATTTATATAATAGATTTTTTTTCTATAAAAAGTAAAGCAGTACAATAACAAATAAATAAAATATATAACATAAAACTACATACTATAAACCATAATAAAAAAAAACTATAATAATAAAATGATAATGACTATAAAACAGGAATTCTGCTTTTTCAGAATTTAGTGTCACCCCCGATGAAAAAAATATATATATGTGTACATAAATAGTACAAAACATATTTCAATTTTAAGACTTACAGCACACGATTTTATTTTATGTAAAATGACGTCATTCGCATCCGCTTAAGAATTCCCCCATTTACGATCCACTCTTAAACATCTACATTAAAGTGGGCATAGGACGTCAGACTATCGCAAAATAATACACAAATGCAGCAAAAAAGATGCCGTCATTAAAGAAACTTGACCCCCCCCCCCAAAAAAAAAAAAAAATCCGGCTGTCTAATGATTCATAGGACTTCATTTTTTTGTAACATTAATACAGATACTTAAAATTAAATATAGCTTATAATAGCTCCATATCACGTATTTTAATTACATTTTCTTTCGGTCGTTATGAAAAAATGGCAACAAAAATATGTAATTACTATTTTACAACTATTTTTCCTTTACTTTCTACAGAAATGGAATACTTCCGTTGCCAATATTAAGCAAATGGCTCCAAAAACTACAAAAAAATTAATATTTCAAAAATAAATGGAGATGCAGTTTTCAAACAAATTGCATTTAAAAGTACTTTTATTTCCAATACAGCGGTATAAAAATTGAAAATGTGCGATTCTTAGAAGTTTAAAAAATTGCTATAGAGTATTTAATCGTACTGCTTTGTTTTACGGCTGGTTTCGGTAAGGTAACGTTATTTTTTGAAGACGACACAAAATAAGCTGGGAGAAAGGAATAGCTTACCGTACCGGGGCTAATAAAATTATTTCATTAACAAATAAGTTCTAATGCGATCATATTTTGCCCTATATCTTAGAAACACATCTATTTATTAGCAAACGTCAAATCATGGAATCCAATCTGTCATAGGTCTCTGGTACTCTTCTTCCAGGAAAAATGCCATGGCACTTCTCTGGAGAAGATGACAACGATAGCACCATTAACTCTTTAATTTCCAAATTATGAATTCATGAAAATTTCATTTTCTAAAGCCTTTTTTGTGAATTTTTTAAACTACATTAGAAGAGTTACATAATCATTTAATAGATTTTAGAAGGATTTTGAAAATTAAAATTAATTAATTAATTTTGAATTTATGGTAATTTTGTGCAATATTTATAACTCCGCTCAAATCTTTTGTTTATAATATTTTTTTAGTATTTTATAGAATCAGGAAATGTAAAAATATAATGCTCTTACAATAGAAATATAGGAATATTTCCAAACTGAATGTTTCCCTCCACAATCTTTCAACGTCAATAAAGCTGAAAAGATGCAAATGAAAAAGAAATCATTCTTTTAAACATATTTCTATTTTGTGCAGCCAATAATGCTTTTGGAACAAGATAAAGTAAAGTATCTATAATTCATCATAAACTGTATTTCTATTAATCGATGTATTAAATGAATTTTATAACAAGTTATTTTAATGGTACTTTAAAGTACCATCAGGACATAAGGGGTTAAACGTCAAACGTAAATGTTGGTGCGAAATCGAATTAGTTATACATATATATTAATACGTTCCGTGCGTTATTTCAATAACTATAATGGAAGAAGCATTTTTATTTATAACTTATTTTTAAATATAATTTCTACTCATTATACTAGATGTGTATTCACCTACTTTTTTTTATTTTAATGGTATATTATTTTTAGCTCCTGGTTCATATGATGTGGAAAAATCTGAGAAAATCATTCACCAGTCATCTGGAGCTATTACGTTTGGAATTAAATACAAAGAACAGAAACCTGACGATGTACCAGGTAAAAAATTATTTATAATGTATGAAATTATTTTATATTTTAATAAATGAATAAAAGAAAATTTAAAAATTATCCGAAGTTATTAGGATTACGTGTAGGATACGTGTGAGAAAAGATTAAACAATTTTAGAACAGATAATAATAAAAAAAAAATCTATTTATTTTAGAGAAATAAAACCGACAAAATAGCTGGAACTTTAGAAAAAGAAAATTTTGCTTTATGATGTTTTAAAGCAAAATGTATATTAAAACCTAATTATTGGACGGAAACTAAAATTACTTGACTGTTAAAAACAATTGTTTTAGGTAAAATAAATGTTTTTACTGTTAACTGATAAATCTTTCTTATTAAATGAGCCCCTTTTTAAGTGTCTATTCCAGGATTGGCGAACCTTTCTGTTGCTGCGTGCCAAATTTGATCAAAAAATTCTTTTATGTGACCATGACGTGCCAACTAAAACACAAATTTAGCAGGTGAAAAAATAATGGATGAAAATTACTTAAAATTTTCTATTAAGATTTAAAAAATAAGTGGAACATACATGTAGGTATTGTAATATATATATGTCGTAGGCTAATTGAGAAATCCGGGTCTTTGCAAACAGCCTAGGCTGTTTGCAAAGAGCCGGGCTAATTGGAGAATCCATCTCCCTTTTTCCAATTAGCCTGATATTGTTCAGGCTTATTGCAAAGAGCCTAGAAAGCGTTAGGCTAATTGAAAAATGACCACTTATTATCCGATCAGGGTGATATTTTTAGCTCACAAATAATGGCTCAAAGCCTGAGAGCTTATGTTCCCGCCGATTCTGTATGTACGTGTGTACGTACGTACGTACGTATGTACGTAACGCGACAACTCTTGATAGAAATATCCGATTTGCTTCAATTTTTTTTTCTAGGTTCATTCTGATGAGGTGCTTCCTTCATTAGTTTTTGGGGTTCATTGGTTAAGGATAAAGGGGGAAAAGGGGGGCTAGTGCCCCCCCCCCCCCTTAATTTATATAAATGGGTTTTTCATGCATAAATATTCGATCTGCTCCAAATTTCGTATACCGGTTTATTATGTTAAGGAGATTCCCTGATTAGATTTGGAGGTTCATTAGTTAAGTATAAAGGGAGGAAAAGGGGGCTAGACCCCCCACCCTTAATTTAGATAAATGGGTTTTTCATGCAGAGTTATTCGATTTGCTCCAAATTTCGTATACCGGTTTATTATGTTAAGGAGCTTCCCTGATTAGATTTGGGGGTTCATTATTTAAGTATAAAGGGAGGAAAGGGGGGGGCTAGACGAGCCCTTAATTTAGATAAATGGGTTTTTCATGCAGAGTTATTCGATTTGCTCCAAATTTCGTATACCGGTTTATTATGTTAAGGAGCAGCCTTGATTAGATTTGGAGATTTATTGGTTAAGTATAAAGGAGGGACAGGGGCTAGTGTCCCCTTAATTTAGATAAATGGGTTTTTCATACAGAATTATTCGATTTGCTTCAAATTTGATATACCAGTTTATTACGATATGGCTTCCTTCATTTGATTTGGAGGTTCATTGATTAAGTATAAAAGGGGGGAAAGGGGGGCAATTGTCCCTCCCCTTAATTTAGATAAATGGGTTTTTATGCAGATTTATCTAATTTAGTTTAATTTTTTTTTTCAGCCGGATCCGAACTTGAAGGTTCCATTTGAAGTCAACCCGAAAACCGACCACAACCAGGTTTCGGATTGAGTTCAATTAGAACTTTCAGGTTCGGATCGGATTGCCGGTGGACGGAGATTATTTTGCATAGCTTGCATCGAGTTATAGTTGTTTGGACTATTTTTGTCGGTTAAGGTTTGGTTCGGGACGGGTTTTAGGTTGACTTCGAATGGAATTTTTAGGTTCTGGCAGCGTTGCGTATCCACGGAAACTAATTTGTCTTGTTCGGATCCGGTTATGGATCTTTGGAATATTTTTGTTGGTTATCAGATTTGGTTCGGGATTTCGGGTTTTTTCAAATGGAACTCTCAGGTTCGGGTCGGGTTGCATGTAGACTGAAATTATTTTGTCTTGCTCGGATCGGGGTACGGTCTGTTGTAATTTATTTTTCGGGTTTGGGTAGGGTTATGCGTTAATAAACCTAATAAAAATAAAATTAGCCAGTTAAACTGATGGCATTGAGCTCACAGGCTATTCACACTAATTGTATATTATACTCTTATTTTAAAGAATAATGCCCCTCGAAAAATAAATGAAGGGATTAGTCCCCGTTGCCCCCCTTTCTTCTTAACCAAAGAACCTCCAAATCTAATCAGGGCAGCTACTTAACATAATAAACTGGTATACCAAATTTGAAGCAAATCAGATAATTCTGCATGAAAAAACCATTTCACTAAATTAAAGGGGAGTATTAGCTCCCCCATTTCTCACTTTATGCTGAACCAATGAACTTTCAAATCTAATCAGAAAAGTTCCTTATTAGAATGAACCTAGAAAAAAAATTAAACTAAATTAGATAATTCTGCATGAAAACCCATTTATCTAAATTAAGAGGAGGTGCAATTGCCCCCCCCCCCTTTCCCCCCTTTTATGCTTAATTAATGAACCTCCAAATCAAATGAAGGAAGCCATATCGTAATAAACTGGTATATCAAATTTGAAGCAAATCGAATAATTCTGTATGAAAAACCCATTTATCTAAATTAAGGGGACACTAGCCCCTGTCCCTCCTTTATACTTAACCAATAAATCTCCAAATCTAATCAAGGCAGCTCCTTAACATAATAAACCGGTATACGAAATTTGAAGCAAATCGAATAACTCTGCAAGAAAAACCCATTTATCTAAATTAAGGGGGATTACCCCCCCCCCTTTCCTCCCTTTATACTTAACTAATGAACCTGCAAATCTAATCAGGGAAGCTCCTTAACATAATAAACCGGTATATGAAATTTAGAGCAAATCGAATAACTCTGCATGAAACACCCATTTATCTAAATTAAGGGTGGAGGTCAAGCCCCCCTTTCCTCCCTTTATACTTAACTAATGAACCTCCAAATCTAATCAAGCGCCATCTATCTCCTTAACATAATAAACCAGTATACCAAATTTGAGCTAATCGAATAATTCTACATGAAAAACGCATTTATCTAAATTAAGGGTAGAGGCAATAGCCCCCTTTCCCCTTTTTATACATAATAATGATCTTCGAAATGTAATCAGGGAAGCTGCTTAACATAATTAACCGTTATACCAAATGTATAGCAAATCGCATATTTCTGCATGAAAAACCCATTTATCTAAATTACGGGGGGGATAGCCCCCCTTTCCTCCCTTTATATGTAACTAATGAACCTCCAAATCTAATCAAGGCAGCTCCTTAACTTAATAAACCGGTATACCAAATTTGGAGCAAATCGAATAATTCATCATTAAAAACCGATTTATCTAAATTAAGCGGGGGGGGACTAACCCCCTTTTTCCCCCTTTATCCTTAACCAATGAACCCCAAAAACTAATCAGGGAAGCACCATATCAGAATGAACCTAGAAAAAAAAATTGAAGCAAATCGGATTTTTCTATCAAGAGTTATCGCTTTACGTACATACGTACGTACGTACGTACGTACACACGTACATATAGAATCGGCGGGCACATAAGCTCTCAGGCTTGTTTGATAGCCTGTGAGCTAAAAATATCACCCTGATCGGATAATAAGTGGTAATTTTTCAATTAGCCTAACGCTTTCTAGTCTCTTTGCAATAAGCTTGAAAAATATCAAGCTAATTGGAAAAAGGGAGATGGATTCTCCAATTAGCCCGGCTCTTTGCAAAGAGCCTAGGCTGTTTGCAAAGAGCCGGATTTCTCAATTAGCCTACGACGTATACACTATAATATACACTATAATATATACAATATAATATTATAGAAACAAATATATTTTAGAAATTAATAAAAAAAATAATGCGATGCAATTTCATTTCTCTTCTTGGATTTTAATATCAGGTTAATTTTAATACAAACTGAATCGGAGTTATCTGACAAGTTTGAGTTTTGATATTATTCATTTGTGAAAATAATGACTCAAAAGCATAGATAGACAGAACAACTTAAAAAGACAAGCGCTAATTTCTTTAAACAGCACTGAAATAAATTCCAAATTGCCATAATTTTACCACCAGCATTTAATAATGTCGAATAACCAACTCTTAATCGATAGCTATCAAATATCTTTGTTTGAAAATTTTTTAACGCCATAACTAATTAGATTATTGGAATATAGTGTGGCGCGATTAAAATTTTTCAGTTTCTATTTAATCGAATTTAGATAAGATCAGTAAGAGATTTGTGTAATCTCACTTTATTCTGATTTAGAGCCACAAATAATGCCGTGCCAAAATTACTCTTCTACGTGCCAAAAATGGCACGCGTGCATAGGTTCGCCGTCCCTGGTCTATTCAAATATTCCAAAGCATACAAATATTTAAAAAAATTATTGTTTCTTTTCTCTTATTTATTTCGTTTTCATAGCTCCGGGAACATACGATGTTGAAAAGGCCGACAGAAAGATTCACGAATCTTCCCCAGCCTATTCTCTTGGCGTAAAACCAAAAGACCGCCAACCAGAAGATGTACCAGGTAAATCTTCTTATGGAATTCAAAACTGGGATATTACGAAAAGTTTGAATTAAAAATTTCCATTAGTATCTAAAAATATACTCACATAATAAATATGCTGCAGATGTAGGGTAACTCCGGGAGAGTCGCCGCATACGGGATAGATGCCGCACCCCTTGTATTTCTTGTAATTATCGATAGATGGTCGTCAAACGCACAGTATAAGTGCGCAATGAGATTATTTTAACCAGTGTATAGCGTGAATCCCATTTCAATTTTTACTTGTAGAAGTACAATCCTTAATTTGACGTAAGTGTATGATTTCACTGTCCAAACATTTAAACACGTTATGTTTAAATACTTTTCATACACTAATTACTAAATGCATACATGATTTTGAAGTCAAAACTAAGTGTAGCGTTTGTATAGAGTACTGTGTGTGTGGTTATGCCATTCCCCTTAGCGATGGCAGGTAACTGTGATGGCCGATGTCCGCACCATGAAAAATGAGTTACATTCCGCACTGCTATTCCGGCATACATGCCGCAGTTTCCTTTGTACGGGATGATTAAGTGTTATTAACTTTTCCTTTTCTTTTTGCACAGACTAACCATGTTAGGCATGTTATCAAGTTTACTAAAACCAAAGGAGAAAAAAGGGAAAATAAAAAGTAAGAAGGGCGAGAAAGACGCAAGTCAAGATGATAATAACGAAAAATTGGATTACGCTTAACGCAGACGTTCTTTGCAAACTACTCTAAAAAAAGAGGAAGTGTAATTGGCTCCGTTGCATCGTGTGTTTAAATGTAGTTACATAAAGACTGTACTTTTTCGACACTTTTTCTGTAGATTGTAGTCGAAAAAACAGGTATTTTAATCCATTCGGGACCATAGGTGCATATAAGTGCCTATATAAAGAGCTTACAAAATTTGTTTCTGGCACCAGTAAAAAAGAAAAGTAGCATTTGCTTTGTTTAATTAGAGCATTGTCATGATTATTTAAGTAAAGGTAACTTCTTTTAAAAAAGTGGTACCAACCGAATAAAATTTGTGTAAAAGCCACCGATCCCGAAAGGGTTAACAAATAAATTATGCAAACACAATTTTAATTTTTTTCTTTTCCCTTTCTAATACATTGATGTTACGTTGTTGCTGAAATAACAATTAAAATTTTTGTAAAAAAATGAGTCGATAATTTTAATAGTGAAAGTAGGCAACAATTATTAATTTGAATCTACTAATAGGTTTCATTGTACTCATTTAGTTTCATTTTGTTATTACATCGTTAATTATAGTCCAGATATGAATATTTTTTTTTAATTTTTTTATTTATAATTTCATTTTGTTCTTATTATAAGCGCGGCATTACTACCGCACAAGTGCGGTAGTAATGCCGGATGTACGGGTGACGCGCCGCAGTGCAATGTTTTAGAAAAAAATCGTTAAAAAATATTAATAATTTGTTTTGAATTTTTTGTCGCACTACACACGTTGTATATTTAACACTAAATAGCACAGCATGATTTTTTTTTTTTTATGTACACCATGGGACTTTATACACAAATTCAAAAAAATGTGCTTGCATAAATCCCGGAATTACCCTACTTCACACGAAAAGTATCTTTAAGATAATGGGATTTGATAAAAATGTTTATTTGAAATGCAATGTATTGCCCTTCAAAAATTCTGAGAACAAATCTAAATTTATTCCTTTTTTCATGTAGTTATAATTTCAATCTTCCTTTTTTCTTGTAGCTCCCTAAACTTTAAGGCAATTATGTAAGGTGTCCCAAAGATATTGATACGTGCTTTAATTTTTCAACTTTTGAGAATACGTAGGTTATGTGAATTAAAAAGTATTCAAAATAATGTAGAAATTAAAAATATGTTAGTGAAATAGTGCTGTCATTTATAACGTATATATATATATTCTGGCGTTGCACCATGGCTATCCTGAGAAATGTTTGAAGAGTTTGCTGCGTAATTTCGTAAAGTGTAAGACTTATCGCAGGGATTTAGAGGTATTGTGGATGCGAAGGGAGGAGTAACTGTAAGTTTGACTGTTTAGGGATTACGTGCAGATATGTTGGAGTTTCAGGTTTAGTTGATTTTGTTTTCGAAAGGTTTTGTGAGCTAGCTCATTTGACTTGTTAGTTTTTTCCATTTGGTCTTGACAAGTAGTTGGGGGAGCGTTGTGCACTTAAAACTGGTTTAACCCGGTTGTGCATGTCGCAAGTCATGCCGCTTGTCCCCATTGGCTTAATTTCTTCTGGTTTCAGTTATTGCATATTGTTTGGGACTTGCTGTTTTTAAAGTTTGTTGTTTTTTAAAGTTAGTAGTAAGTTGATTTAGTTGTCACTCGATTTAGTTTATTTTTTATCTTTGGATCAGTTCTGTGGTTTTGAATTGTTGGTTTGGTTTTTGGATATATATAATCATCATCATCCTCCTCCTCCTCCTTCTCCTCCTCCTCCTCCTCCTCCTCATCATCATCAGCAGCAGCAACCGTTTTCAATCCACTGCGGGTTGTAGGTCTCCCCCAGATTTTCCCAATATTTCCTGTCTAGTACTTTAGTCATTCAATTAACACCGGACAGTTTTCTTATTTCATCACTCCATCTTACTTGAGGTGGTCTTCTTGGCCGTTTTATATCCCCGGGATACCACTGTAGGGTGTTTGTGCTCCATCTATTGTTTTGTCTTCTTACAATGTGCCCAGCCCATTTCCATTTTAGCCGTTTAATTCTTTCAATGATGCCAAAAACTTTCGTCTGACTTCTTATCCATGTTATTCTCACATATATATGTATGAAAATACATTTTTAAATTTTTACGCAGCCCCTTGCTATGTTATATTTCGAAAAATTTTCTCCATGCTCTGGCAAGCACAACAATAAAATTTTCGGAGCTTCAAGGCACTAAAATATCTGTCGATTTTTATTGCTGGAAACTCCAAAATTTCATAAAATTCAAAGTATCATAACTCAATGAGGACTGGTCGAGAACAATGGTTCTCAACGTTTTATTTGCCACGCACCACCGAAACATCTGGAAAATCTCGATGACCACCCCACCCCCCAAACTACACGCACACACACACACACTATAACGCATATCTCTTATTATTTAAAAGGTGAACTCTGTTCACATTATTATTAGTTGATGGAAAAACTTTGGACACTAAATTTTCTTTTTTTTTATATAACACATACACAAGAAGCGTTTCAAGATTCTCATCTTTATCAATTTTAAATAGCCTTTATTCTTCATCAAAACACATTTCTCTGTTTTCGCTTTCCCATTATCGTTAATTGGCTGCCACGTATTATCTGATTCTTGAAATTTAAAATGTCATATATTTATTTACTATGTAGGAATCCCGCATTAGAACCGTGGATATTTAGTATTTATCCACTTCCTTTTCTACTGTTGCTTAAAATTTATAAATTTTATTAAATTGGCAGCACCTAGTTTAGTTATTTCAAATATATTTTAGATTAAATATTTTCACAACGGTCAGATTTAGATAAACCTTTAAGTATTTTCTCGCGACAAAATTTCTTCATGTAACATATAGCAGAGCGAATTGAAATATAAGATTCATTCAATAATTAATTAAAGATGTTATGAAAAATTGTAAAATACATTAATAACCAGAAAAATTATAGAATTTTTAAGGATAGTACTAAAAAAAGAAAGAAAGATGTTAAAACACTTTTAAGGTTTATTGGTACAATTATTCTTGTTTTTATTCTATTTTAATCTTTTGATGGAGAACATAGAAATGCCCCACTATAAAGTCAAATTACCTTTCGGTGCCGCGTACGCCTCACGTTGGAAACAACTGTAGGAACGTTTACTTTAGCACTTGTCAGACCTCAGAGAAAATTTTTATAAGTGTAACTTATATGATACAATGAAGTATTGGTTGTGCAATCTCTATTCCCTGGAGAAAAATAAGTGGATTATGAGCAACATAATTATATTTTAGTTTCATAAATCATACAAGATGTCAAGAAAAGACGGAAACGCTCTTTAATTTTTTACCTGTTGGAGATAGGTATAGCTATGTAAATTGCAAAAATGTTAAAAGTAAGGTAGGAATTCAGAGTATGGGGATGGAATAGCTCGATAATTAATTTTCATAAAGTTACAAATAGAAAAAAAGTAAAAAAAAAGAAAAAAAAATCACTTCCCATGTTCTGACAAGTAGAACAATAAAAATTCCATTATTCTGCGACCAAAACTCACCGGATTATGATACGAGGACGGATCCAAAAAAAAAAAAAAAAGCTTACAAGTGTTGTAAAACATTATTTATTATTAATAGACAGAAAATACAAAAGGGAATTAAGATGCATGCTTGCCGATCACTTTTCCACATAATCGTCAAATCTATTTATAAATTTATCTGAACGTAGGACGGACTTGTTTAACCCGACTTGGTAGAAATCACGTCCCTGCAAATTGAGCCAGTTCTCGGCAAATGTTTTCACACCATTGTCTGAAGAGAACCTTGTTCCAGATAAGTGTTCCTTCAATTTCTGAAAAAGAAAATAGTCACTGGGCGCCAAATCTCGGCTGTATTTGGGGGGAAGGTGGCTCCAGACTTTCCACTTGAGCTTTTACAACAGTTCTTGAGTTGTTGAGTAGTTTGAGGCCTGGCACTGTGATGCAGGAGGACGAAACTATTACTCAAGATGCCAGGGCGTTTGCATCAGAAGGTTTCACGTAACCTTGGCAAAGTGGCACGAGCAAAACCACTTTTCTATAGTGTTGAATTCAGGCACTTTTCTCCGGGAGGAATTTGTGTGGCTCCGGGTGGGGGGGGACATTGTAGAGTTCCGGGGGGTGGGGAAATTGCCCTTTTTTACCATTGAAAACAAAAATATCAAATCTTCCGGGGGGGACATCTCATTGCTCCGGGGGGGGGGTGTCCCCTCCAGGGCCACCCCCTGAAATCAACACTGCTTTTCTAAATATCTTACCATTTCAATCGCTCTGACGCGTCTGCGAATTTACTTTTACATTACCTTCCCGTACAACTGCAGTAAGTCAAGTAGTCTCCACTCTGGATAAAAACATTTCCTTCCACAATAATTAATTTTCAAAACGCTGCTGCTTGTAACCTTTTTTTTAAAAAAAAAAAAATCCACCCTCGCACTTTCCGGCATAAAAATGTACAGACTGTATTTTTTAGTGTCGAAAAGCTCCGAAGCTTCAGAAAATTCAATGAATCATAACTCGGTTAGTTTTGGTCGTAAAGAATGGCTTTTTTACTGTTTGCTTTTCGGAGCACGGAAAAGAGTTTCTAAATATAACTCATACGACTCAGTCATTATCTAAAAATGTAAAAAATGTAACGCTTTGAAAATTATTCTCAGGGTTATTTCTTCAATATAATCTTGATTCCTACTTCACAATACTGTCACTGTTTCATTTTCAGGACACACTGTATATTATCACAAACTAATAGTAATTAACTTTTATTTATTTATTTATTTATTTTTTAGCGCCTGGTTCTTACGATGTGGAGAAATCAGAGAAAATCATTCACCAGTCATCTGGTGCAATCACATTCGGCATAAAATACAAAGAGCAAAAGCCTGACGATATTCCAGGTACGACTGTTATTTTATATGAATCACTTTTTTAAAGTTCAAATAAAAACAACTTTAGAATAAAATTTAAAATTATTCTAAATAATTAGGATATAAAGAACAAATTAACTCTAAGATTAAACATACTTTTATCAAATTTTTATTATTACTTTTTATTTCACTGGAAAATAAAAATCGTAAAAAACTATACATGAAGAAAGAAAGAAAGAAAAAAAAGTTTTTATCCAAGTTAACCACTTTTTTCTCTCAATTTCTCAGGATGTTTACAGAATACATATGGACATCATAAAGTTTCAGATTGTTGAGGAAGTTTATTAACAGTTAATTATATTTTATGTCTTTTTAATAGCTCCTGGATCATACGACATTGAAAAAGCTGATAAAAAGATTCATGAATCATCTCCAGCGTATTCTCTTGGTGTAAAATATAAAGAACCTAAGCCAGAAGACATTCCAGGTAATTTATTTCTGCAATTGTAATTTTGAAAAAAGTAAAGAAATATAAATAATTATTAAAGTTTAGTAGTATTAAAGAAAACAACATGAAATGTTCTTACAATTACTCCATCGAAAATTATTTCATTACTATTTATAATAAGAATTTTACCTTTTAAAGGCCATATTCTAAGAAATGTACTGTATAATATATTGGGGAAAATGCTGATACTATATAAAGTAAAATTATATGCAGAGGTTTCGAGTTTCCACTAATCTTCTGTAATATGCGGTTAATTTGACCCAGGTTTAATAAGTTTCGTACCAAAATTTTTTTTAAGAAATGAAATTAAGTAAATTCCACGCAGAAACCTTAAGTTAAATATATGAAGATTTATCAAATAAGTTTTATGGTTCGAAACGTTGTTAACCTCTTAACCATTTCACCGGCTGCCCCGAGATAAGTCGGGGGTAAAAGCACTGTTTCCCCATACTTGTCGCCGGTGAAGTCGAAGCACCATATTCTACTCAGTGATATGGATCATCAGATGAATTAAATTTCGCCATTTTTGCCCAATCACTACGGCAATTAGCTAAGCAAAAAACTAGATGCTTAGAACATTGCAGTCTGGATTTAAAATGAGGACTAATGCACATACGTCCTGGTATTTCAAATAGAAGAGTTCATAACGTACAAATGTGCATCGTTGTACTTAAGGTTTTAAACTGAGTCACGTTAATCCACATATTACGGAAGGTTAGGGAGAAGCTTAGCGCCTCTGATTATATTTATTGAGATTAGAGGAATCAACGAGTGATAATCTTACAAAAAACGGATGTGATATAATTTCATTGTTATTAATCATAGCAATTTTACTTTTTAAGAGCAATCCTTTCAAAGATATATTAATGTGTAGCATAGAAAAAGACTGTGGGGGTGGTACTAATCACCATTATGCGCACCGATAATTTTTAAAAAAAGGTCACATGTTTTTACTGTTACACGATAGAACATTATTTCATTATTATTTATAATACGAAATTAAAATATTAAAAAAACCAAAATTCTAAGAAATATTCTAACGTTTACTTATACTTTTTAGCACCTGGTTCATACGATGTGGATAAATCTGAGAAAATTATTCATCAATCATCTGGAGCGATTACGTTTGGTATAAAGTACAAAGAACAAAAACTGGACGAGATACCAGGTAAGAGTTACTTTGAGAAACAGATTATACATTTTTTTCGTTTAAAAAAAAATATTGTTATTAAATTTATAGAACCTCCTCTCCGATTTGCAAAATTTCTTTAATTGAAATATATATTTATTTGGTTGAATCAGGATATTTTTCAATGTAGGCTAACCTGCGAACAATGAATTAAAATTTTAATCTTCTCATGTATGAATTATTTTTAAATAATATTTTAATAAGATATCTTACTATTAAAATGTATTTAAAATGGATTATTAAGATAAAATAAGTTAGAATGTTTTAAATGATACATTTATTAGGAAATTACAAAACTAATCTATAATTACAAACTACACAATGTGATATGAACTTTAAAACGTTACAAGTTTAAAATATACCCGCAGCCATCGTCAGGGAATATTTTCTATAATATTTACGTGTACTAAAATATTAATGTTTTGACGGTATATACTCGCGTATAAGTTTACCCCCACCCCCCCACACACACACACACTCACACACACTACAGAAAATTGGGCAAGAAAACTCTGTGTTTATCAACCCTCTTATTTTAAGAAGAAAAAATGAAAAACTCTCACATAAGAAATCTCCCTTTACTCTTCATAAATACTGTCAGAAAAGAAAACTTATGCATTGACATTGAATAGAAAAAAAAAGCAATAGAAAAAATTGAATAGAAAAAGAAGTCCTTCGCAAAAGATTTTAACTAGTCGGATGTACCAATCCCAAAATTTTCTTCGATTTCATACATGTCAATACTTCAAAATTCGTTATCACTTTGACAAAATTAAATGGCAATCTATGCTCATCATAAGGATCCTAAAAAGCTGAAATTCCGTGCATTAGTTCTTGAGATATGACTATCGCTGAAATCGTGTAAATCCAGCAAAATGCAGCATAGCAGCGCCACTTATAGGGTGATTTACACCAGAACCGAATCATCATCAATTTATGTCAACGTCTAACTGAATATGAAATTTGGGAAAATTCGTGCATTAGTTCTTGAGATAGAGCTATTGCGCAAATCATGACAAATATAGCATAGCAGAGCTATCTGTTGAGCGATTTGCACCAACAGATAATCAGCAGCAATATTAATCAAGGTATACTTAAATCTGAAGTTTGATGAAAATTCGTGCATTAGTTCTTGAGATAGAGCTATTGAGGAAATCGTTCTAAATGCAACACAGCAGCACCACCTATTGGGCGATTTACACCAACACGCAAACAGTACCAACTCATATCAAGGAGTAACTGAATCTGAAGTTTTATAAAAATCCGTGCAGTAGTTCTTGAGATAGAGCTATTGCGGAAATCCTTCAAAAGGCTGTATAGCAGCGCCACCTACTGGGCGATTTACACCAAAAACTAATCACCACCAATCTGTACCAGGGACTATCTAAATATAAATTTTATTAAATTCCGTGCATTAGTTCTTGAGATAGAGCGCCCACAAAATTTGCGTCACATACAGACGAACAGACAGACAAACTCATAGACAGACATTAATAAATTGACTTAATAAAATAGTCCAATCTTGAACGCCAGATTCACCTTTGTTTATTATATAAAAAACATGGAAACATTTAAAATGCTTCATTTAAAATACATTACTACATAGGTGTGATAAAAAATATACAAATGTTTTCTAAAATTAAAAACACTAGATGTTAAAATGATAAAAAGCTACTCCGAGCGCTTTCGGCTAACCTTAAGCCTTTGTCAAGGAGAAGAGGATTGACTGATAAAAACACTCGACGCTCGATGTTCACTGCTACATATTGACCGGAAACTCACTTCAGGAAGCCCGCAGGTGGTCGTATCCATTAAAATGAAGGAGGGGGAAGGTAGAGAAAGCTCAATCCTCCGAGAGACCGAACTCTCCAGTAATATTAAGTAAATTAAACCAGATACGCGGAATTTGGTATGATAATACGTCATTACAACAATTTTCTGCTTGCGTTAAAATTTCCAAAGACTCTAAAATAGCACAACTATTAAAATCAGAAGACTGGATAATGACTTTTGCTCTATTGAAAAGGATGTCAATATCTTTAGTTTGAAACAGCCTTGAGAGGGCGGTTCTGATTTTAATAGTTGTGCTATTTTAGAGTCTTTGGAAATTTTAACGCAAGCAGAAAATTGTTGTAATGACGTATTATCATACCAAATTCCGCGTATCTGGTTTAATTTACTTAATATTACTGGAGAGTTCGGTCTCTCGGAGGATTGAGCTTTCTCTACCTTCCCCCTCCTTCATTTTAATGGATACGACCACCTGCGGGCTTCCTGAAGTGAGTTTCCGGTCAATATGTAGCAGTGAACATCGAGCGTCGAGTGTTTTTATCAGTCAATTCTCTTCTCCTTGACAAAGGCTTAAGGTTAGCCGAAAGCGCTCGGAGTAGCTTTTTATCATTTTAACATCTAGTGTTTTTAATTTTAGAAAACATTTGTATATTTTTTATCACACCTATGTAGTAATGTATTTTAAATGAAGCATTTTAAATGTTTCCATGTTTTTTATATCATAGACAGACATTTTGTAAAAACATGTTTTTTGGAATCTCTGACCCCTAAAACGTGTAAATCCGTCAAAAACCGGAAGTCGAAAATTTTCATGAATCCAATACCTTCTTCTTGTAAAGATAGAAGAAAGTAAAAGTATATATAAATGTATAAGTTAAAGCAAATTCAACATTAAAATGCAGCTATATTCAAATTCCGCGTGCCCGAACTGTTCACAAACATCTTTTTATCTGTTCGGCATATCATAGTAACGTCTATTTCGTTAATTTGCAGTTTGTGGAAACACTTGCATTGAAAATTAAAAGTAATATATCGTCCTCTAAGCAACCTTTCCTTCCTGATGGCTGATGCAGCAATTTTAGAATGACCTGGTGACTTTTTTTCTTTTTCTGCTTTTGATTTTGGATGGCAAGTTTGGGCTGACCCAGTTGGCCCATTATTTTCGGACATTGTATTTCTAAAGTTAAAAAAGGCATGCATCAAAATCTGAAGAAATAATTCTAAACCTCTCCATTGATAAGAGCAACAGTTGGTTTAATATTTTAGCTTGTTGTTTATTACATCACAGTGGTGAACAGTAAATGACTGTCATAACAGAAGCTATTTTTTTTTCATTGGCATTTAGTCCCAGATATTCTTTATTCAATCTTTTTTCACCGCTCTTATTCAGCCAAACTTTTTGTGGGCACCAATGAAAAATCATTATTGGAATTCAGTACTTTTTGGAACAATATTTTGCCTTAACTTTTTTACTGAAAGCAGGGCCTAATTATCTTCTGAAACTAGGGGAACCACAGTGTAACATTTGGGTCATGCGGTACTCAGAAAATTTTTTCTAAATTATGCATACATGGAAACTTATCAATTCTACAAATATTATTCGTGGAAGTGACTTAGCCGAGTTCAGATATATTTCATCAAACAGAATTTTTTTTTAGTTTTCTCTATATACTTTAGATAAAATTTATTTATAGTAAATGTAGTCCTTGTTAGGTTCAGTTAGACGAATGGTTTCTATAACCATAGCCAGCACATCAGGATTTTATATGGTTGGCTAATAACCTATTGATCACTTTCAGATTTCCCAGTAAAAAAAGTTTCGTGAAGTAGTGTAGCTATTATTTAGCATTCGGCAAACTTTCTCCTCCAAAAAAATTAAAAAACAATGTAAGAAAACAGAAATTAGAATTAGAGGCGACATTTCGCAGTCATTTTGGAGCCTGGTTTAAATTTTTAAAACGTTGCTTCGCTTCGCACATACTTCATGTGCCTTTTGAGTAATCACAACCTGATTGAATGTAAAGAAAGTTTTCGGCAAAGAAGGTTCAAATACTGAGATTCGATATTAAAAACATATTATTACTTATTATCTCAATATCTTTCCCATGTTGTGCGTAATATCATACATTTAGTATAGTTAAACCTTTCTACTTTTATTTTCTTTGGTTGCGATGGAGAAAATAATTGTTTCAAACCTGCAATTTTCTTTCGTTTCACATATATTCGTATATATCTTTCGTTTCGTAGACCCCCCCATTTGCACCTTGTTTTTGTCCAAAATTTCTGGATTTATACGCGAGTATTTAAAGTGTCGCCCCCGGCATTTCCATTACTTCACTTTCTTCTGATGGGCTGATGGCTTCTATTATTATGAAACGGCCATTATAAATGAAGCGTTAGGTGAAGATGAAAGAACAGCCGTACTTCACCTAACGCTTCATTTATAATGGCTGTTTCATAATAATAGAAGCCACCAGTCATCAGAAAGAAATAACTCGATTAAGCGGGACTCTACTGCAGTACAAAACATATTTCAATTTTAAGACTTAAAGCACACGTTTTATTTTATGTAAAATGACGTCATTCGCATCCGCTTAAAAATTCCCCATCCACATTTCCAATTCTACTCTTAAGCATCTACAGTAAAGCATGCATAGCACATCACTATCGCGAAATAATGCACAAATGCAGCAAAAAAATGCCGTCATTCAAGAAAATCGACAAAAAAAGGCTATCTAATGATTCATAGATACTTACAATTAAATATAGTTTATAATATCTTTATTGTTTCAACAAAAATCATTCGTTTATATATTTTTTTAAAGTAGCACGCATTTTAATTAAATTTTCTTTCGGTTGTTATGAGAAAATGACAACAAATATATATAATTACTATTTTAGAACTATTTTTCCTTTACTTTCTACAGAAATTGAGTACTTCCGTTCAGGGGTGCCATTTGAAGGGGGTTGGGGGGGGGGCAATTGCCCCCCTAAGGAATTTGATTTTTCAGAAAATTTATCAACCATCAATTGTCAGACTCAAACAAAAGTTTAAAAAATTGCTCAAACGCTAAAGTAATTTATCAGATTTGATTGCAATAAAAACATATGCATTAAATAAAAGCTTTATGCATAGAAATTGATAGTTATAAAAAAAAATTCCTATTCGAACTTTCTTAAGGTGAGATATATATCGTACTTTGGCTAATTTAAAAATACATGAGAGATATTTTCTTTTATCAATTGCTTCTTAGAGTACAACTTGATCTTAGGAAAACTAGCCCCCTCATAACTATAGAAGTTCAGGAGTAGAGTTTTTATAGATTAGTTTATTGTATTTTTGGGGGAGGAGGGGTGAAGGGACGAGTATATTTCAAGCTCTTATTTATCCGACTTTCTTTTACTTTTTTGGATTATTAGTATCACATTATATTTACTGCAATCATTGCAATGTTATCAAATTATTCAATTATTTGCTGTATTAAAACATATTATGTATGGTACACTCTCAAAATTCTTCAACTGCTAGGATAGCAATGGAGTCTGCGCACACCCGACAAAACAAATTCTTTAACCCAAAAACGGACAGACTTCCATCAAATCAAAAAGTAAATGAAAATTGCTCCATATTTTAACACGTTTATAATAAAATAGTGTATAATTTTATCCCTTATGTACAAAAACGAACACTTGTGTTATTACTATGGACCACCATTAATAGTCAAATCTGTAGTTTCATTTGAAAAATATTCAGGACTTGTTAAAAACCAGGTCATCCCGACTCCGACCGAAAGAGATAAAGCACAATCCAAAAAACTTAAAGTGTACCTCAGTCGCAACGAAGAAAATACGTCAACCTATCCTGACGCAGGACTATAATTTCAAGTAAATAAAAAAACCACTAAAACGTTTTCCAATGAAAGGCAGCCCGATCCAAAATGAAAGAAAATTAATCCATATTTTAATACAATTATTGTAAAAGAAGCCTACAATTATATCTTTAATATAAACTTTACCTTTTATGTAAAAAAATGAAGATATATATATATAGTATTCATTAATGTTCAAATATGTAGCCTTTTCATCTGAAAAATATTCAGGATTTCTTTGAAAAATAGTGTTAACACGAACCCACCTCAAAATAGTGAAAACACAATCCGAAACAATTAACGCTTTAAAGCCTTTACTTGTAAAAACACTGATCAAAATTTTCTTATCGCTATATACAGATCACAAAAGTTGCAAATTTCGTGACATATTCATGACGTTCGTGGAATGATTATCTCATGACTGATTGAAATTCATGATTCTTTTTTCGCGATCATCTGACGAAATTCGCGATTTTTTCCGCTGCCGTTTCACGAAATTCATGATTTTTTTCTGCAACCGTTATCGAAATTGATTTTTTTTTCTCGCGACTATTTGTCGAAATTCACAATATTTTTCTACGACCAACTGATTAATTCCGCATTTGTTTTTGCGATCTTTTGACAAAATTCGCGATTCTTTTTCACGACCATTTGTTGAAATTCGTGATTGTTTTTTTTTTCTATCACCGACTAATAATATTTGTAATTTTTTTGCGCAATAGTTACACGAAATTTTATATCTTATTTCACGATTGTTTGACGAAGTTCCCCTCGATGTATTGACTATATTTTCGTGATTTTTTGTGCAGCCTTTTGATGAAATTCGCGATTATTTTCGCAATTCTTTTACACAATTTGAGAGTTTAGTTTGTACAATCATTTGATGAAATCTGCATTTCTTTTCGCGATCTCTGACGAAATTGGCAATATTTTTCACGGTCGTTTAGAAAAATTAGCGCTTTTTTCCGTGACGATTTGGGGATTTTTTTTTTTTTTTTCAAAATTTGCAAAATTCGTAATTTTTTCTGTGACCCATTGATGAATTGATTTTGCGGAGTTCGAAAGAAAAAAAAATCGTGGACTTCCACGAAAATAAAAAAAAATCGCAGAATAATCTCCTACCCAGAGCTTTTTTATTGTGCGGGATTTTCCCATTTTCTGTTAGATTTGTGCAGTTTTACACGTTGCGCAATTCTGCTCGTTCCGTATTCCTCAAAGAAAATTTTTCCTTGTCCTTCGCTAGGAAATTCTTGAAATGGCGCCCCTGTAGTGAAACAATAAAAGAAGTCGAAAGGGGCTAGAAAAAAGTTCCATTTTAGACAGGTCTCTGTCTTAGCAAGTATAATTGCATGATGTTTTTACATCGAAATTTGATTTTTCCCCCTTTGAGAAAGAATTCTGTTATAGGCAGTCTTCGTTTTCATAAGTTTTACTGTAATACATCTTTTTTCAGAGCTATATTATAGAGTGGATGGTTTAACAGTATTTGAGGATACCTATAAAAATGCAACCTAGAATAGAATCCTGTCTGAAAAGACATAATTTCATATTCAATGTATCGAAATTTTACCTGCTAATACGTAAATCTGTTTAAAACGAAATAGTTCATAGGTTCTTGAGTTTCCGTATTAAAAAGTTTTACCATTTTTGTAAACATGATTCAGTTTACGTTTCCCGTTCGTGGGGTGGGGGTGGGGGGTGTAAACGTCCCTTAACTATATAACTTCCCTCAAAATATTTGCCCCCCTTCAAAAAAGTTCTGAAATGGCGCTCCTGCTTCCGTTGCCAATATTAAGCAAATGGCTCTAAAAACTACAAAAAAATTAATATTTCAAAAATAAATGGAGCTACAGTTTTCAAACAATAAGCATTTAAAAGAACTTTTTTTTCCCAATAAGACGGTACAAAAATCGAAAATGTGCGATGCTTAGAAGTTAAAAAAATTACTATAGAATATTTAATCGTACTGCTTTCTTTTACGGCTACCTTCTGTAAGGTAACGTTACTTTTTGGAATACACAAAATAAGCTGGGAGAAAGAAATAGCATACCGTACCGGGGGCTAAAATTTGCTTGCTTTCTCGTTTAGATCCAAGAGCTAAAATTCTTTCGCGAAATATTCTCGCATGCAGAATCGAACTAAATTTGTCAAAGTCGAATTTTCTGACTGAATATTCAAACAGAAAATCGTGTTCTGCCATCTACTTCTGTCTCTGTATTTCGCAAGCAATATTGAACTTCATATGAGCTTTCTAGCTGATAGAAGAGTAAACAAATGTAATGTATAGTTCTCTTTGTGTTATTGTGCAAAGCAAGCTTATATGAGTTGAATATGCATGAGATGGTTAAATAAATTGTGTTATTAATTTAGGTTTATCGTAATTTTCTTGTAGTTACGTCATAATAATTTTAAATATATATATATTGAATTCCGTTACACAGTACAGAAAGGAATCGCAATCATGGAAAAGGGACGGGCACATATATTACGGAAAGGGGGAGGAGAAATATGCTATAAGTTTATAAAAATCTGCCTCATCTTTGGATTTCATTAACTCACCCTCATCCAAAATACATATTTTTTACATAAAACTTTTTTTTATTGATCCTTTGCCTTCCTTTGGAAACCTAGGTCCGTAAATTAAATATGCTAATAAGGCATGATAAATTTTCTTTATATTACTTTATATTACACAAAAATTCCTTTTATCTAAAAAAAAAAAAAAAAAAAAAAAAAAAAAGGCGTAAAACTTAAAAAAATAAGTTGGGAATTCTTTAAATAAAAAGACTACTGAAATTCTGGTGATTATTTCGTTGATGTCAAAGCATTACAGGATTAAAAATAATAACCATTATGATTTTTCCACGCATTTTGAAATACAAATACAGAATTAATTTTCAAGATAGGACCCATGATGCATCTGTTGTTTAATTTTTTAGCACCTGGATCGTATGATGTTGAAAAGGCAGATAAGAAGATTCATGAATCCTCTCCAGCTTACTCGCTTGGTGTAAAATACAAAGAACCTAAACGGGAGGATATCCCAGGTACCTTTTTTTCTGATTTTTCTTATATATAAATACAGAGAGAGCGAAGCGTAAAGAAAGAAAATAGTAATAATCAGGGTCTAGATGTTCATGGCTACTACTTTTTCAGACCGTTTTGGGTTTTTAAAGCGTTTTTTAAATATATCAATCAATTTTTCATATTTCGAGTACTTTTTTTTTATTTGAGGTGTTTTTGTTGACTTTTCCATCTCTTTGTTGTTGTTGTTGTTTAATTTCAAGTGTAAAAATTTTTCGCAGATATTGCCAAACCGTAAACTTCAAAATTAGAATTTAAAGTAGATTGAGGTAACTGACAAAAATATATCCTTAATGTAAATCTTGTTTAAAGTACTCTTTATTGAACATTGATCCTTAAGGAATATTGCACTGCTTTTTTTTTTTTTTTTTTTTTACCACCACCTGGATTGCCACTGACCTGATACAAAGTTAGTCAGTGTGACGTTCCAATGATCACAAATGGTCGAGGTGACCTAAAGTTGACTTCTGCATTTCTCTATGTTATGACTCTTACTTTACAGTCACGTCGTGACTCCACTGTGAAGTCACCATGACAAATTGTTTGTCATTTGCAACTGCCGCAAAGTCGGACATATTGACTTTGTGACTGGTCGGTTTTTTATCGACTGATTTTCCATGCCATTTGACGAAGATGAAGGCAACAAGATGCATTTATGTCACAATGTTTTCACATTTTGGTCAAGAAGCTATTAGACATCTCTCTTTTTCATATAGCCGTCCAAAAATAGCGAAGCACCAGCTTATCTCGTCTTTTGTTAAAGATTATTAAGCGCGGAAACCAGATATCTTGTTTGTGATATTTAAAGATTAAAATAAGCAGAAAGATATCTTGAGAACCATGTTCATCAATCTCTTCTCTTCTACTTCAAAGTAGGATTGCAAAGCATTCCAAAAGGCCACTTCTGAAACGACAAAAAAAAATATTATTAAAGATTTCTTTGATTTTCTTATGGTGTATTGTAGGTGATATTTAAGTTCTCTGTAACAAGAAAAAGTCCTTCCGGCCAGTGCCGGGAGGAAGAGGTAGCTTTCATAATCCTTATTTAAAAAAAGCCAACTTATATCATGCAAACACACGAAGCTCAATTTAGTGGAAACCGAATATAGGAGATTCAATACTAATTTTTATCAATATAATGAATGAGAATTTCGCGAAATTAGTCAGCTTTATCCAAGCTGCTTTTCTTTAAAGTAACTTATATTTGGCTGCCAAATTCGGCAATTTCTTAAAGTGCCTGTCATTAAAAGACAACATGGTGGATGAGGCTAAGCAGTGAACTTGGTCGAGACCTAAGTAATTGCTGTGCACATGCTCACTCACATCGGAATCGGTTAATATATAGGAGTGCTGTCGCATGCAAAAAATCAGATTTTTCAAAATGTCACCCACAATAGAAACTGAAACTGCTATATCTGAGCCATTTTTTAAGGTAAAGACAAACAAAAAATGCTCCTGAATCCTTATATCAAGATCAAATACTTAAGAAAGAAACCTTTTTCAATTTCTAATTTTTTTGCACCTCACTTTAAATATATATATTTTTTTTAATTTAATGGCCGCCATTTTGAAACAAGATGGCTGATGAATCTGGCCAGCGAACTTGGTCGAGGTGTTGATGTATACTATCCACATGCCTTCTTACATCGAAATAGGCGAACACGTGTGTTAACGCGTGACAAATACGAGATCGTTTCAAAATGTTAGCCATGCTAGAAATTCAAAGTGCTATAAATCAACCATTTTTTAAGATATCAACAAAAGAACAAATTTTGAGAAACAAAAACTGCTCCGGAATCTTTGTATTAAGGCCAAACACATAAAAAAAACTTTTTCATTTTCCAAATTTTTAATACCTCATTTTGAATTTTAAATTTAATTTTTTTTAAATGGCAACCTTTTTGAAACAAGATGGCGAATGAAGCTGGCCAACGAACTCGGTCGAGACATTGGTGTTTACTATGTACAGACCAAGTTACATCCAAATAGGTTCATAAATACGCCTGTTATCGCGTGACAAAAATCAGGTCGTTTTAAAATGTCAGCCACAAGAGAAATTCAAAATGCTATTACTCAGCCATTTTTTTTTTAGATATAGACGAAAGAAAAACTGTTCCGGAATCTTTGTATTAAGGTCAAACACATACAAAAAAAATCTTTTTCATTTTCCAATTTTTTGGTATCTCATTTAAATTTTTTTATTTTCTAATTTTTTTAAATGGCCGCCATTTTGAAACAAGATGGCGGATGAAGCTGGCCAATGAATCGGTCGAGATATTTGTATGTACTATGTACACACCAAGGTACATCCAAGTCGGTTCATAAATACGCCTGTTATTACGTGAGAAAAATCAGGACGTTTCAAAATGTCAGCCACGCTAGAAATTCAAAATGCTATAACTAAGCCATTTCTTAAGATATAGACGAAACAAAAACTGCTCCCGAATCTTTTTATCAAGGTCAAACACATAAGAAGAAAATATTTTTTCAATTTTCAATTTTTGGTACCACATTTCAAATTTAAATTTTTCTTAAAAATTTAAATGGCCGCCATTTTTATACAAGATGGCGGGTGAAGCTGGCCAACGAACCCGGTCGAGACATTTGTATGTACTATGTATAAACGAAGTTACATCCAAATCGGTTCATAAATACGCCTTTTATCGCGTGACAAAATTCAGGACGTTTCAAAATGTCAGCCACGCTAGAAATTCAAAATGCTATAACTCAGCCATTTTTTAAGATATAGACGAAACAAAAACTGCTCCGAAATCTTTGTATAAAGGTCAAATACATACAAAACAAATATTTTTCCATTTTCAATTTTTTGGTACCACATTTCAAATTTTAAATTTAAAAAAAAAATTTAAATGGCCGCCATTTTGAAACAAAATGGCGGATGACGCTGGCCAACGAACTCGGTCGAGAGATTGGTATGTACTATGTACACACCGAATTACATCCAAATCGGTTCATAAATACGCCTTTTATCGCGTGACAAATTTCAGGACGTTTCAAAATGTCAGCCACGCTAGAAATTCAAAATGCTATAACTCAGCCATTTTTTAAGATATAGACGAAACAAAAACTGATCCGGAATCTTTGTATAAAGGTCAAATACATAAGAAAAAAATATTTTTCCATTTTTAATTTTTTGGTACCACATTTCAATTTTTAATTTTTTTTTAAAATTTTAAATGGCCGCCATTTTGAAACAAAATGGCGGATGAAGCTGGCCAACGAACTCGGTCGAGACATTGGTATGTACTATGTACACACCGAATTACATCGAAATCGGTTCATAATTACGGGAGTTACAGTGTGACATAGGTCAGATATATATATATATATATATATATATAGATATATATATATATATATATATATATATATATCAATTTTGAACGGAGGGTGGTTTCGGGGTCTGGGGGTTATGATCGATGAAAATATACCAAAATTTTTTGAAATCGCTTTCCTCCGAACGGCTGCAATAGGTAGCTTTTTTGTAAAGAAAGCTACCTAAAATGCTTGTAAAACGGCCATTTTAGTGTTCAAAATGTAAACATTCAAACATTAAGAATGTTATTTTCGAGCATAGCAAAACTTTTAAAGACCTACTTTTGATACGAAGTCACTTTTTGCAATTTTCACGAATTATTTTTAGACCATATGGTGGATTCTTTGGTGAACAACAAAATAAAATCTTATGAATACCTATGATGCAGAAAAATTGATGAAATACTTTACTTAAAAATATAGAATCAATCATAATTTAATTTTTTAATCAAAGGATTTATATCTCATATTTTAAAAATATATTAATATATTATTTTTCACTTTTAGCACCTGGTTCTTATGATGTGGAAAAATCTGAGAAAATTATTCATCAATCATCAGGAGCAATTACGTTTGGAATAAAGTACAAAGAGCAGAAGCCTGATGATATTCCAGGTAATATTATAAAGATAAATTTAGATGGGCCTTTTTTTATAATTCAATAATTGTTCAGTGTAATGAAGTGCACGGAAATAACAAATTTTCTAAAATAAAACAAAATTTTAGAATATTTAAAGTAAAATAAATGCGATGAAACAATCGGTGTTATGTTTTATACACAGGGCTAGCAGCGTTTCTTATTTCTTCTAATTTTTCTACCGCTATTTAAAACCTGTAATCTTCTTGTTAGATTCCTATAACTTCTGTAATAGAACTGCACAGCAGAGAATTGTGTTTTAAAATAGTGGTAGCAGGTAAAAAATTTTAGAGACGCTGGGAGCCCTGTATATATGCAATATATCTGTCATGTAGTCGTGGCAGATAAAGGGCATTTCGTGATGGACCTGACTTGGTTTCTTTTGTGATTACATGTTCTCTTTTTTCAAGTCAGGCCCAGTGGCTTGAGAGCTGGGGTGGTAATGTTCCATAAAATTTCTGAAGTGTCTGTAATTAGTACAGATAAAATAATTTTTTTTTAAAACAACTGATAGCCATTCACCAAAATTTGAGGGGAAACTTCGTTTTGGCACTAGGGATAAAGATCCGATGTGCCCCTCAAAAATAAAGCGGTTTTACCATGTTTTGCGGTGAAAATAAAAGAAGGGTGTTAACCAAGTGAGATGGGGGATTCAAATTTTTTTTAAGTAGATCAACTGGGGAATCGTTTCCGTGTATTTTTTAATTCTGAATCGAATGACACCATCCGCAAGTCGATACGATCATTTTTTATAAAGTTAAGGCACGTTTTATGAATGCAAATTTGAAAATTATACTTTATGCAGATAAAATAGATTTTTACAGTAACAAATGACGGGTATTCACGAAAACTTGTGAAGAACATCGTTTTGGCACTAAAAATAAAGATACGATGAGTCCCCCCAAAATAAAGATGTTTTACCTAACATAATCTGCCAACAATTTCTGAAGTAGCGGTAATTTTTTTTATATACGTTGCCGAGAAATGGGTGATATTTCGACCAGTGTATGTTTTAATTGCATCACATACAAAGAAGATATGAATTTCCAACTGTACTGGCGTAGGGAGCAAGCCGTCGAGATTAAGTTTTTAATACAAAGTCAGAGAAATTTAAATTTGTTTATATAAATAAATCAATAAAATCTTATTCAATAACTTCGTTTCAACCAATCAGCAGTTACTTACTAATCGCACCGAATCAAATGTCCTCAGAAATACGTTTCACTAAGTCTTTTTTAATTTCTAACTGTTTCTAATTTTTAAATATTTAAAAAAATCTTTTTTTAAGTGACAACATAAAATAGAGCTTGCATAATTTTAATAGAAATAGTAGGTACATTATCTGTAAAATATATTTCACATTGTTGCAGCACCTGGATCATATGATGTCGAAAAAGCAGACAAGAAAATTCATGAATCCTCTCCCTCTTATTCTCTTGGTGTAAAGCCAAAAGAGCGCCAACCTGAGGATCTGCCAGGTACAGTTTTATTTATTTATTTATCGATTTATTCTTTCGTGTAATACAGTAGAAGATCTTTATAACGCAAACTTAAAAACGCTAGGTTGCGCGTTATATAGATCATAGGTTTACACATCATTAAACTTACCTTGTAAATATGGTCAAATATGTCTGAAACATACCAAAATACAGTACAGCATAGTGATATTGCATTCCTTGTGACAAAAGTTGTGCAGATTCTAAATTTTATTGTTAACTTTACTTTATACATATGGTCCAAATATGCCTGGATCATTTAAAAAAAATGATTGCAATAATATTAATTTTTTTAATTAAAAAGCTCTGAATTAAGTAGATAAAGATCAACTAATGTATCAAATTTAGTTCGCTAGACAGTAGCAATTTTTTACAATCTGAGAATGCAGGTGCTTCTTAACTGCAAAATTCATTGTTTACGTCTGAGCTGTTGTGCGTTATATAGAGAATTGCATTATATAGAATTGCGTTATAACGATCTTCTACTGTACTAAATCTACTTACTCTTTTTTAAACTGTCGGGAAAATTTTAAAATATAACTTTTTATAGCGAAACAGCACCGAAAACTGGCGATATGAAGCAAATAAAATAATAAAACTTTGTAAAAAATCACCATAAAATTAAAACAAAACACAGGACGCGTTTCGAGCTAAAAACATAACAGCTCGTCATCAGCTAAGCATACACGTGTCCGAAAACGAACAAGTTCAAAAATGAACTGATCATTTGATTCATCATCTGATTCTTATCATTTGATTCTCATCTCTGATTCATTTTTGAACTTGTTCGTTTTCGGACACGTGTATGCTTAGCTGATGACGAGCTGTTATGTTTTTAGCTCGAAACGCGTCCTGTGTTTTGTTTTAATTTTATGGTGATTTTTTACAAAGTTTTATTATTTTATTATAACTTTTTATATTAAGTTAAGGAATGTAGACAAAATGTTTTTCAATAGATTAATAATTGAAATGAACCTACAAACATTTCAAATCAAGGAACATAAATAAAATCTAACATGTATGTTTTTTCAGGCATTTATTGTTTTAATTTTAAAGCTAAAAAAACTTTTAAGCCAAAGTTTTAATATATTTTTATCTGAGTGTGATGTATTAGATATATTATTTATGTTTAGCTCCTGGATCTTACGATGTGGAAAAATCGGAGAAAATCATTCATCAGTCTGCTGGAGCAGTAACCTTCGGCATAAAGTACAAGGAACAGAAACCTGATAATATTCCAGGTGAGAATTACGTACTGCAATTGAACTTAACTTTTTAAACTTAAAGTTAATGAAAACTTGGATAAACAAAAGTATTTAGAATTGCGTTATTACAATATTTAATTCATTAGTATTCTGTGTCTGTGTGATTTTTTCTTAAAAGAGAAAGTATATAAGAACAAATAAACATACAAAATCAAAATTATAAGTTTTTATTACTAAAAAAGGAGCTAAATAAATATATAGGGCAACTCTAGGATAGATGGCCATAATTTTTAAAGATTGAAATAAAGATTCTTAGAATGCAAATACAAGAAATATTGATGTATATTTAAAATTCTTATACATATACTCAAAATATTTTATGCAAATTATAATTAAATATTGAAAACAAAAAGTGTTAAACAAAATTGAAATTTAAATAGCAGATGGCCATTTAAATTGAGCCGAGGAGAGATGGCCATCGAATACAAGAAAGAAAAAGTTAATTTAAATAGCAAAAAAATAACCCATTTCATATAAATAATCATGCAAAACATATAGCAATTTGTAAAGAGGATGCAGTTATATGATGGAAAATGAGTGAAGAAAACTCGAATTGAAAAAATTGAAGTATAATTTCAATACTACACTAATCTATTTTCGTAAAATCTTACCACATGCTTGGCAAAGGTCTTGATAATGTGTACATGTTTCATGGAACCACTTCGGGTGCCTTATGCATTGTATCCAGGCATTCTTTTTGGATGGGATATTATATTGTCTTGCACAACCAATACAGTTATCCTAATCCAATTCTATTTACTCGGAATCTGTAGAATCTGACAATTTAAATGTGTTTCGTTTTCTTCGCTATTGGAATTGTCGTGTTTTTTTTTTTTTTCGTGTTAATTGTAGGTTTATTACGTTAATTTAGTTTATATATCAACTTTATCAGTTTCTGTTATGAAAGTTTCCGACGTTTTGCAGTATTTTCTGAAACAAATGAATCGTTAGGTCTTATTATATTATTATTATTATTATTAAAATATTTATATTAGTTAAAATTTAAATAATTATATCAATTAATATATTTATAAACGTAAACGTTATATATTTATTTTAAATTTAATTATATTTAGTTAAAACCATCACTAAGTATAATTTTGAAATACTGATTAAAGGTGGCCATCTCTCCTCGATTTCATGTGGTCATCTCTCCTGATATTGAAGGACTGATGGTCGCCCAATTTAAAGCATCAATAGACATTGTACGTCTTTGTTTTAGTCTTAGAAGTAAAAAATAGGTTATATACGTGCATTAAAAGTCCACATAGTAAAAAATATACATAACGTACGTACTGCAAAACATTCAGATACCAAAGTAAAAAAAAAATATTCAACCACCTATTTAATTTACATAAAAATTACACTTTTTTATAATCGAAAAAAAAAACAACTGCACGTCGCAATAAATAATCTCGTTGAACTATTTCATACGAACAATGTTTATATTGCAATCTATTTTCAAGTTTTGGAGATATTTAGACTGGCCATCTATCGTAGAGTTACCCTATATATATATACATATATATAGATTTTAAAACAAAAAACATCGTATGTGTTAAAATGATGTTACAAACTTGACATCCGAGAGCTTTCAACTTATACTACAGTTATCATCAGGGGAGGAAAATCTTTAAGGCGTCAATGGTCTTGAATCGAAAATTCATTCTGAATCTCGTGAATTCATTCTGAAATCTTCTATGTGCATTCAATAATACATCAAAGATATTATATAGTATAGCAATAATGATAAAATTTGTTTATTAACGTTATCCGATTAAATATATAAATAAATTTTAAAATGTTTTAAACAGACATTTTAAAAGCCTGTGTATAAATGATTGAAAATAATTTGCTGCAGAAAGATACGACATTGTTATAATAAATTCAAAACAGGGCCAAATAGATTGTATTTACACCTAATAACATGTAGTAAGAGATGATAATCTTTCAGATTTCCTCGTAATAATGAATGTAATACATATTTTTTCTAGCACCTGGATCGTATGATGTTGAGAAAGCAGATAAAAAAGTTCACGAATCTTCACCAGCTTATTCTCTCGGTGTAAAGCACAAAGAACGAAAACCAGAAGATATTCCAGGTATAATTTCATGTTCATATTTAATACAAATAGTAATAACAAAACTAATTTATAAAGCAGCATATACATTTTAAGATACTGTTAATTAAGGTATTTTTAAACATTTTTTTTGTTATTTTCTTTAGCACCTGGCTCATACGATGTGGAAAAATCTGAAAAAATCATTCACCAGTCATCTGGAGCTATAACTTTTGGAATAAAATATAAAGAACATGTGCCCGATGATATTCCAGGTAATTTTCTCTTCTGTGTGTGTTATAACACGTAATATTTTTTCTTTGGCGTCATCACCTTCCAAAGTAGCATTATTTTACCATTATGGTACTTGTAATTTTAACAGCAGAACTAAAATAAATCCAAAATTTTATTTTGTACATTCGAATTTTCGAGATTAAAATCTGTAGTTCCGATTATTCGAACATTATTTATTCAGATTACATTTTAGATTGAAAATTAACACTTTCATTCCTGAATTATTTTTAAATGGGTAAGAATTAGTTATTGCAACTGAAATTAACTTTTCAAACTTAAATTTAATGAAAACTACTATAAACAAATGTATTTAGAATTGTGTTAATACAATTTTTAATTTATTATTTTTCTGAGCATGATTTTCTGTTTAAAGAATAAAATATATGTCTATTTATTACAAGAAAATGTAACTACTATTAACTGAAGTTAAAAGATGACTACAACGATATTCCTTTGAAGAAAATCACCAACAAAACATAAAAGTATTGCTTTGAGAAGAAAAGAAAGAAAAACGTCACACAAATATCAGAGATTTTTAAACTTTTCAACTACTTAATTCTGCAATCTCTAATTCCATTTAATTGTTGATTTGTTTATCATCAAACGTAGATGTGCAATCTTCGATGAAACTAAAATATTTTTATCGCATAGCTAAATAAAATAAAGTCACTTGCTTTCCAAGATGGCTAAAGCTTTTATCCAACAAGGTAGTTGACTTGTACGAAACTATTCTGAGTGGAAACAGTCAGAAATCTTCTACCTAAATTCAATGATAAATAAACAATATTATATAGTATAGAAATAATTATAGAATTTGTTTATTAACGTTATACCATCAAATATATATTAAGCGCAGAAATAAGTTTTAAAATGTTTTAAACAGACATTTTAAAAGCCTGTGTATAAATGATTGTAAAGAATTTCCTTCCGAAAGATACAATGTTGTTATAGTAAATTCAAAACTGACCCAAATAGGTTGTATCTACACCTAATAACATGTAGTAAGAGATGATAATCTTTTAAATTTTCTTGTAATAATCAATGTAATGTATATTTTTTCTAGCTCCAGGATCGTATGATGTTGAGAAAGCTGATAAAAAAGTTCACGGATCTTCTCCAGCTTATTCTCTCGGTGTAAAGCACAAAGAACGTAAACCAGAAGATATTCCTGGTATAATTTCATTTTCATATTTAAAACAAATAGTAATAACAAAATTCTTTTATAAAGTACCAAGTACTTTATAAGACATTGTTAATAAAGATATTTTTAAACAATTTTTTGTGATTTTCTTTAGCACCTGGCTCATACGATGTGGAAAAATCTGAGAAAATCATTCACCAGTCATCTGGAGCAATAACTTTTGGAATAAAATATAAAGAACAGGTGTCCGATGATATTCCAGGTAATTTTCTTTTCTGTGTATTGTAACACGTAATATTTTTCCTTTGGCGTCGTCACCTTCCAAAGTAGCATTATTTTACCATTATGGTACTTGTAATTTTAACAGCAGAACTAAAATAAATCCAAAACTTTATTTTGTACATTCGAATTTTGAGAATAAAATCTGTAGTTCCGATTATTCGAACATTATTTATTAAAAAAAAAAAAAAAAAAGTAGTATTACTTTTTAGATTGAAAATTAACACTTTATACCTGAATGATTTGGGTGAGAATTAGTTATTGGAACTAAACTTAAATTTTTAAAATTAAAGTTAATGAAACTACGATAAAAAAAATGTATTTAGAATTGCGTTAATAGAATTTTTAATTTCTTATTTTTCTGGGCGTGATTTTTTTATTTAAAGAATAAAATATATGTCTATTTATTACAAGAAAATGTAACTACTATTAACTGTACTTAAAAGATGACTACAATGATATTCCTTTGAAGAAAATCACCAACAAAACATAAAAGTATTGTTTTGAGAAGAAAAAGAAAGAAAAACGTCACACAAACATCAGAGTTTTTTAAACTTTTCAAGTATTTAATTCTGCAATCTCTAATTCCATTTAATTGTTGATTTATTTATCATCAAATGTAGATGTGTAGTCCTCGATGAAACTAAAATATTTTTATCGCATAGGTAAATAGAACAAAGTCAAATGTTTTCCAAGATGGCTAAAGATGGCTATCGAAAAAGATAGTTTTACTAAACTAATCTGAGTGGAAACAGTCAGAAATCTTCTATGTAAATTCAATGCTACATCAACAATATTATATAGTATAGAAATAATTATAAAATTTGTTTATTACGTTATACCATCAAATATATATTAAGCGCAGAAATAAGTTTTAAAATGTTTTAAACAGACATTTTAAAAGCCTGTGTATAAATGATTGAAAAGAATTTCCTGCAGAAAGATACAATGTTGTTATAATAAATTCAAAGGCTCAAATACATTGTATCTACACCTAATAACATGTAGTAAGAGATGATAATCTTTTAATTTTTTTTGTAATAATCAATATAATGTATATTTTTTCTAGCTCCCGGATCGTATGATGTTGAGAAAGCTGATAAAAAAGTTCACGAATCTTCTCCAGCTTATTCTCTCGGTGTAAAGCACAAAGAACGTAAACCAGAAGATATCCCAGGTATAATTTCATTTTCATATTTAAAACAAATATTAATAACAAATCTCATTTATAAAGCACCAAGTACTTTAAAAGATATTGTTAATAAAGGTATTTTAAAAAAATTCTTCGTGATTTTCTTTAGCACCTGGCTCATACGATGTTGAAAAATCTGAGAAAATCATTCACCAGTCATCTGGAGCAGTAACTTTTGGAATAAAATATAAAGAACAGGTGCCTGATGATATTCCAGGTAATTTTGTTTCTTTGTGTGTTGTAATACGTAATATTTTTCCTTTGACGTCGTGACCTTCCAAAGTAGCATAATTTTATTTTGTACATTCGAATTTTGAGATTAAAATCTGAAGTTCCGATAATTCGAACGTTATTTATTCAGAAAAAAATAGTTTTACTTTTTAGATTGAAAATTAACACTTTATACCTGAATCATTTGGGTGAGAATTAGTTACTGGAACTGAACTTAACTTTTAAACTTAAAGTTAATGAAACTACGATAAACAAATGTATTTAGAATTGCGTTAATACAATTTTTAATTTATTATTTTTCTGAGCGTGATTTTTTATTTAAAGAATAAAATATATGTCTATTTATTACAAGAAAATGTAACTACTATTAACTGAAGTTAAAAGATGACTACAACGATATTCCTTTGAAGAAAATCACCAACAAAACATAAAAGTATTGTTTTGAGAAGAAAAAGAAAAAAAAGTCACACAAACATCATTGTTTTTTAAACTTTTCATGTACTTAATTCTGCAATCTCTAATTCCATTTAATTGTTTATTTGCTTATCATCAAATGTATGTATCAAATGTATCTATAACATTGTGTTCGTCACAAAATGTAGTTTTTGATGAAACTAAAATATTTTATCGCATAGGTAAATAGAATAAAATCGCATTCTTTCCAAGATGGCTAACGATGGCTATCGAAAAAGGTAGTTGTACTAAACTATTCTGAGTGGAAACAGTCAGAAATCTTCTATGTAAATTCAATGATACATCAACAATATTATGTAGTATAGAAATAATTATAAAATTTGTTTATTAACTTTATACGATTAAGTATATATTAAGCGCAGAAATAAGTTTTAAAATGTTTTAAACAGACATTTTAAAAGCCTGTGTATAAATGATTGAAAAGAAATTCCTGCAGAAAGATACAATGTTGTTATAATAAATTCAAAATAAGCCCAAATAGATTGTATCTACACCTAATAACATGTAGTAAGAGATGATAATCTTTCGAATTTTCAGTAATAATCAATGTAATGTACCTTTTTTTCTAGCGCCCGGATCGTATGATGTTGAGAAAGCTGATAAAAAAGTTCACGAATCTTCTCCAGCTTATTCTCTCGGTGTAAAGCACAAAGAACGTAAACCAGAAGATATCCCAGGTATAATTCCATTTTCATGTTAAAAACAAATAGTAATAACACAGTAGCACCATATACATTATAAGATATTGTTAATTCAAGTACTTTTAAAACAAATTTCATGATTTTCTTTAGCACCTGGCTCATACGATGTGGAAAAATCTGAGAAAATCATTCATCAGTCTTCTGGAGCGATAACCTTCGGCATAAAGTACAAGGAACAAAAACCTGATGATATTCCAGGTGAGAATTAGTTATTACATCTGAACTTAACTTTTTTAACTTAAAGATAATGAAAATTCCGATAAACAAATGTAGTTAGACTTGCGTTAATGCAATTTTTAATTTATTAGTTTTCTGAGCGTAATTTTTCATTTTAAAAATAAAATATATGTCTATTTATTACTATAAGAAAAATGTAACCCCTATGAACTGTGATTAAAAGATGACGACAACGATATTCCTCTGAAGAAAATTACCAACAAAACATAAAAGTATTGATTTGAGAAGAAAAAAAACTTCACACAAACATCAGAGTTTTTTTTTTAACTTTTCAAGCATTTAATACTGCAATCTCTAATTCCATTTAATTGTTTGTAATTAAAGGTATAATAAAAATATACTATCTGATGTGTAGTCTTCGATGGAACTGGAATATTTTTATCATATAGCTGAATAGAACAAAGTGGCTTGCTTTCCAAGATCACAATAGCTTTTATCGAAAAAGGTGGTCGCACTAAACTATTCTGAGTGGAATCTGTCAGAAATCTTCTATGTTAATTCAATGATACATCAACGAAAAAATATATTAAGCGTAGAAATAAGTTTTAAAATGTTTTAAGCAGACATTTTAAAAGTCCATGTATAAATGGCTGAAAATAGTCTGCTGCAGAAAAATACAATGTTGTTATAATAAATTCAAAACAGGCTCAGATATATAGTGTTGCAAGTGGTACTGCGTAAATCAGGGCTTCAAATGCAATGGACACCACTAAATTTTGACATTTTACATCGCCATCTTTAATAGGGTTCGCCCGCTATTAAGCCACGCCCCGTTTTGTAAGGACTCTATCAATATTATTATAATTTTCTTCACGATTCATTAGCTAGAAGATAGTTTTATGCGATTACTGGTGGTAGAGTCCTTACAAAATGGGGCGTGGCTTAATAGCGTGCGAACTCTGTTTAATCGTAGCGAATTTTTCCGTTATACAAGGTGAACAAAATTACTTTAAAATACTGATGTCAGGAGCATTTGGAGCCCCGATTTACGTTAGACACCTGGCAACTAACTGCACACAGATAAATTGTATCTAAACCTAATAACATCTAGTAAGAGATGATAATATTTCAAATTTTCTTGTAATAATCAATGTAATACCTATTTTTTCTAGCGCCTGGATCGTACGATGTTGAGAAAGCGGACAAGAAAGTTCACGAATCTTCTCCAGCTTATTCTCTCGGTGTAAAGCACAAAGAACGAAAACCAGAAGATATCCCAGGTTTAGTTTCCTTTTCATATTAGAAACAAATACTAACAAAACATCGTCATATACATTATAAGATATTGTTAATTAAAGTATTCTTAAACAATTTTTCATCATTTTCTTTAGCGCCTGGCTCATACGATGTGGAAAAATCAGAGAAAATCATTCACCAATCATCTGGAGCAATAACTTTTGGTATAAAATATAAAGAACAGATGCCCGATGATATTCCAGGTAATTTTGTTTTCTGTGTGTGTCGTAATATGTAATATTTTTCCTTTGACGTCGTCACCTTTAAAAGTAGCATCATTTTATCATCATGGTACTTATAATTTTAACAACAAAACTAAAATAAATCCATTTTATTTTTATACATTCGACTTTTCGAGATTAAAATCTGTAGTTCCGATTATTCGAACATTATATTCAGAAAAAAAAATAGTATTACTTTTTTGATTGAAAATTAACGCTTTCATTCCTGAATGAATTTTAAATAGGTTAAAAAAAGATTATTTCCATTTGAAATAAATTTAAAATGTATTATTAAGAACAAATAATGTTGAATTTTTAAAAACTACGCTAAAAAAAGACAAATGTTTATGCATCGAAGAAAATACAACATAACCATGAAGGAAAACATAGAATGCCTCTTCCGAGTTATCCAACCATTCTGAAATGCGTTCTTTATCTTTTGAAAACTCAGAAACCAATATATTTCCGAGATTTAAAAAAACATTTATAAAATTAATGCTTTCTTTTGCTGTCGCTGATTTTCGAAAACGTTTCCGAGTACCTTTTATAGTGTATTAATCTGTTTTCTTAAATCGGAATATCGATTTTTAAAATGCTACCAATTCTCAATTAAGCGTATGGCCTGCGCAATGGAATTTGAACATGCAAGAGTAACAAAATAATATTATTTCAATATTAATGTTAATACAATTTATTTATCATATTTGTCTGTAAAACATGCTTTTTGAGCAGGGAACTACTAACATCATCATGCTTCGGCATTATAAAGGAAAACTATATCATCGCTCAATAAAAATAATAAGAAGAAAAAGAATTCTGTAACCTGACTAGGTTTTAACTATGTATATCGGTTAACATGTATTGAAATGCGTGAAAAAAAAAACATACCAGACGAAATAGGACTCCTCGAAATTCAGCAAAAAAAAAAAAAAAAAAAGTTTTATTTAGGAGCTCTTAGATGAATTTATAATTAGAATATAAGAATAATCCCAATAAAATGTCAGATTTACATTGGACCTCCAAAAGAATTATTACTTTAATCTATATTTACGATTATATTATTTCTGTTAATTTTTAATTCTTTATATTATTGAAAAATTAAACATTTATCTGATCAATGGTTTATTTCAAAATAAAGTAATCAACATAAAAAATCAAAATAATGTAAACAAAACACTAATCTTGGGCGTTTTTCGTTATGGGAGGAGCCAATACTAACTAGTTGTTACACTCTGTTAGTATACGAAGTTATATCTTGATACTTTCAAGGCTCTAATTTTGAACTTTATAATTATGAAATAAAAAGTCGGAAAACGTTATGACATAATGCTTTTTTAGCAAAAAAAAGTATATATTTCAAGCTAAACATAATATCATTTTTTCCCGCGCTTATTAATTTTGGTATGTTTCATATGTTTGTTATAACGTTTCACATGTTTGATCCCACTATACATTTTTTGGCATCCGAATCAACAGAAATATATAAGAGGTAAATATAAGAGATAATTTTATGAATTAAAAAAAATCGCTATGGAAGTGTAATGTGGGGCTGCAGCGTCTATAGTCTGTCTTATTATTGTATTTAAACTTTCTTCAATTAATAAATGTCATGATTACAAATAAATGACAATTGCGTTAATACGATCATGATTACAAATCATGATATTAATAAACATTTCAGCCAAAAAAAAAGCGCAATGATACTATTTTTTTTCTGTTTTATTGTAGCTCCTGGGTCGTATGATGTTGATAAAGCAGATAAAAAAATCCACGAATCTTCTCCGTCTTATTCTATTGGTACAAAGTATAGAGAGCAGAAACATGATGATATCCCAGGTAATTTTCACTATTAGTTTTTTTATATAGTTTATTATAAGGGATCATTCATTAATTACTTAAGGCTTCAAGAAGTGGTGAGTAAGTCTATAAAGTGTATCACCATGTGACAGAGAAAGAGGACGGGATGAATTCTGTGTATGAGCATGTGCATGCCAGTGATAATTATTATCCAAGATTGGTATGAAAGTCTACTGACTCAGTATGATTAATGTATTAACTAATGAAAATATGGGATTTTTTAAAAATTTGTTTTAATTTGTTACACATTCATGAAACATTAAAATATATATATATTAATATCAGTTTTTCTTTAATCAAAAATAATTGCACCCGCTGCAAAAAATGTGACGTCAAAAGGGATCGGAAGTATCGCTCGAATGTAACACCGAGCAGAGCTGCCAAGTCTCCAGCTTTTTGGATACCAGTATTTTAACACAGAAAATGTCGTTTTATTCAATTGGAACATTTGGGCGATTTAAAAGAACCAGATTTTCTCTAAGATAATAGTGGTGTCCAAAAAGCCCGAGACTTGGCAACACTGCACCGAGGGACAAGATGGAAAAGAGGTTTTAAAAAATAAGAAATTTTTTGTGATGTAATGAAAAAATGACCCATGATGTAGAAATTATTACACTTACACAACTAAAAAAATTTAAATCTTCATCCATACTTCGTAATGAATTCAAAAGCAAAATGTTAACATTTTTTGTTATCATTTCAGCGCCAGGCTCTTATGATGTGGAAAAATCAGAAAAAATCATTCATCAGTCATCCGGAGCAGTATCTTTCGGTATAAAATATAAAGAACAGAAGCCAGATGACATTCCAGGTAAAAGTTGTTTCACTGTACACCATAATACAGTGTTAATTTTGCGATTTTTTTTATCTAGATATGTGCCAGAATTACGTATAGTAATATTCGTCCTATTTAATTTGTCATTAAATAAGACGAATATTACTATTCAGAAATTGGTCGCTATTTCAATAAGCAAATTCCACTAAATTGGCAACACTGCCGTTTAATTCGATTAACATATATAAATATTTGTGTTGTTGATGCTTAAAACTTATTCAAAAGCACTATGAAAGTTACATATTATTTAAAATATCTCTATAACAATACTGTAGAGATCTGAAAAATCACCGTTAGAGACAGAATCAAAATCATTCCCTAATTCAAAGGTCAAAATAAAATATTTATTGCATGTAGATACTAAACAGTAACCAGTTCAGAGATTCCAGGGGCTTCGCAGTTGCGACGCAACTTCACGTCCTGTAGTTGATTAACAGTATAGCACATCATAAGGAAAAAGTTGAAAAAAGTATAGCTGTAGTGTAAAATAAGCGACTAAATAAAAAAAAGGATACAGAATTTAATGAATAGCAAATTACATAAAGTGGGAGGCGTCGACAACCAGAACCCTGCCAAAGCACAGAAATTGACTTAACGTTATATAAAACTGAATAATCTAAATAAATTTATTGGTGTGAATATTATAAATTTATTGAAATTTATAATTTATAATTACCATAATTTTTAGTCATTAACCCTTTAGTGCGCAGCTTTATATATATGCAAACAACAGTGTCTTGAATCTAATGTGTTTTTTTTATTTATTCGCATATACCTAATTAACACCAGAAAATTAAAATAGCAATATTTGCTTTAATTAATAACAGATATTCCGTATTTAAATAAAGCGAAATTAACCATTGAAACTTTCTGGTGTAAAGTCAGATTTTCTGAACTACGTAATTTCTAGAACATATTCTATCATGGGAATTAAAAGGTTAAAGGTTAAGTTTTATAAAATAAATAATTATATAAAATAAGGTATTTGGAGACATACTTATTAAAATATTTACTAATTTGCAATATTTTAGCGTAAAACAGTCACACGACAGTTGTTTTTACTTGTATTGCAGATGTGAAACAAAAGAAAGGATTGACGTATTATATGAAAAATGTATCTCTAATTTTTTTCATTATTTTTCCCGTGTTATAAAACTTTCAAAGATTCATATATAATTTTTTCGAAACAAAATAAAAAATCACGCATTTAAGGGTTCAATAAAGATAGAATATACAGTAGAACCTCGATTATCCGAAGTAATTGTGACCGATCCTCTTTCGGAAAATCGAAATTTTCGGATATTCGAGAATGCTTCAATTTTAAGATTAAGGAGAAACATATGCAATGTTTCTTATTATGGTAACAAGTGCTTAATAAAAATAAAGCAATAGCAAAATAGAAAGAAGAATAATTACTTGTTTTTTAATTTTGAAATTAAGTACCTTTTACACAGATCACAATGGTTTGAAAAATTGCTTAGTTTGTTGCAGTTTCGATTGCTTTTGCTAAGCTCTATCACAGAGTTTTTTAAAATTATTAGTTCCCCAGTATCACAGTCTTTCTGCTGCTCCAACCATGTCAAACCTTTTGCAAAACATAAGCTTCAGAATTTCTAATTTGTTCGTTTTCTTTGTTCCACTCCGCATCTTACGGGAGCTCAAGTTAAGTGCAAAGGAACTCTAAGAAAGGGGATCGAAAATATTTATATGTACTCGTAATTTTGAAAGGACCGCTTGCACACATAAGATATGATGGTTTTTAAAAAAAAGAAAAAGAAAAAGAATAAAGCTTTCAAAATGGATTTTACACGCAAGGAATGTGATAGTTAAAAAAAAAAAAAAATGCTGTGAAAATGGATTTTGGTTAACCGAGAGTTTCGGTTAAAAGAATTTCGGATAAAAAGGGTTCTACTGTATATACTAATTAGTATAGGCACAAAAACAGGACCATGATTTACAGCTATTTTTAATTTTTGCAGCTCCTGGTACATATGATGTAGAAAAAGCCGACAAAAAGACACACGAGTCATCGCCAGCGTATTCGATCGGTATTAAGCCCAAAGATGCAAAAACTGATGAAATTCCAGGTAAAATCCTTCCCGCCCCCTTACTTTTTTTTCTTGTTCTACCGATATCTCTTTCACTTTTTTTTAAGTATTTCAGAATTCTGTATCGCTTGAAAAATTAATTTTAAAGAAAATTTTAATAAGAACATTTAATTGAATTATCTGTAACGATAAATAATTTATTACAATATTATTGTTTTTCTTGCTTCTATATTGTGGCGGTGACCTGGAATATACAGGGTGCAAAGAAAAGTCCCTTTAACCTGAAAATACTTGCGAACGGAGAGAGCTACAGCTATGCAAGTGACGTAACGGTATAGTAAAGCAACTACGCCTGATTTAATGCAAACAACAGCAGCGCCCCTAGTGGCGAAATTTGGAAGATAGCCATTGCAATTCGATAACGAAAAGAGATGGAGCAAAATTTCCAGTTAGAGCTCCAGAGAAGTTTTAGAGCCTCAATTAAATTAGTACGAAACGACATTTGGTTTATATGGATAAGATAAATCTTCGCCTGTATAGCCAAAAATATCCGAAATCGATGCGCACAATTTTGTGTAAACGTTTGAATGGAGTAGTCAGAAGTATGAAGAAATACGCACAATTTATGGTATAAATACGTACTTATCTCAATACATTTTGATAACATCACACAAAAAAGAAAAACTGTCTCACAGTGATAAAAAGTTAATATTCAGTATATTCGAAAAGTTCGCCATTACTCACGATACACGTTTGTATTCAGGAGAGTAATTCTGCATGCAGAATGGAACGTCTATTGCTAGCCTCTTCAATACGACGACATAGATTCAACCCTTTCAAGGGCGGTGGCTACACAGTCTAGCCACCTAATTTTAATTCCAAAACTGACAAATGGCAACAAGAATATTTTAATAAAATTTTGCTATTGTAATGAAAGTGCAAATAAGCGGGTTTTTATTTTCTAAGAAATTCGTTAGAATATTCTTGTGTCAGTCAATTATTTCATCAGTTTGCGAACAGAATTTTTCTGCCCCTGAAAGGGTTAGTCTAAAATCATTAATGCATTGGAAATTAAATTGTTACAGACATTACAGCACAGTACAGCGTCACAATCTGCAATTGTGCACTGCTACATTTCCGGAATGTGAATGTGCAAAGTAGAATCGTCGCTCCTCGATTTCGGACATTTTTGGGTATACAGGCGACGATTTATCTTATCCGTGTGAACCAAATATCGTTTCGTACTAATTAATTGATGATGTAAAACTTTCTAACTGGAATATTTTCTCTATTTCTTTTCGTTTTCGATTTGCAATGGCTATCTTCCAAATTTCGGCACAAGGGGCGCTACTGTCGCTTGCATTAGGTCGGGCGTAGTCGCTTTACCATACTGTTAACTCACTTGCATAGCTGTAGCTCTCTCCGTTCGCAAGTATTTTCAGGTTAAAGGGACTTTCCTTTGCACCCTGTATTTGGTTATCCAAATATAGCCATATATAACAATATATTTTATTCCATTTACTTCAAAAGCTAATGCCAGGATGCTATGAAAATTTTACAATTGCGACAAAACAATTATCTGAAACTTCTTGTAGGAAATGTTTAAGAGATGATAGCAGAACTTATTCTATATGTTCTAGGTAAGAAAGTTTTGTCTGAAACGATAATTTTTATGTGCCTCATAACGTCTATTTTAAAAATATTTTTAAACTAACTTTTCCAATAATATCATTTTAAAATTTTCAATAAGTTGTATTTACAAATACAAAGACGGAATTTAAAAATAATTTCACTATAAAAATGAAGAGAGTTCATTATTTTTTATATGTTTTATTTATATTTTTATTTATATTTTTTAAGAACATATTTTTTTACTTAGTTAAATTTCAGTACTTTTTTTTAAATTTTTGCCAAATGACTGTTTGCTTCAAATAATAAGATTTATATACATCTGGTCGATGGTTTACTTACAAAAAATTTATTAAAAACTTTTTCACATAATTTTATTTTAAAGTTTTTTCTGGTAAATATTTATAATTATATTACCAATGGCATAGATGCCGACATATCTTAATTATTTCGGAGTCTGATTCAATAATTTTTTGTCAAAAAATGATTTTTAAAACTAATGAATTGCAATATGAAATGCATTTGAATACAGAATATTGTAATCGAATTTAGAATATAATATTTGAACATAGGCTAATAATGGAAAAACTTTAAATGAAAATATTAGAAATTAGTTTAAAAAACCTTTTGAAATGATTTTATCATACGCATGTAATTCTTAAAATACCAGACAAAAACTTCTGAGAATTTTTAAATGAAAATTTCTGTCATAATTTTTAAAATGCAGCGATTTGGCGTAAAATTATAAAGTACTTGAAATAAAATTGTGTTGCATATAATTGTTACATGGATTTATTCCGAATTTAACCTAATACATTTTTGGATGAACATGTTTTCAACCGGAAATTTTATTTAATCAAAGATTTCAAAATTATATCTAAAATATACCTTATAGAAAGAAAACACATTTCCTTGTACATATATTTTCCGGTTTAACACATGCTTGTTTTGGAGCAGACTCCACACTGTCAAAAAATCACACTGTCAATTGTAAATTTACGGTATTTTACCGTGAATTGCTCCAATAAATTTACGGAAAATGCCACTTTTTTCCTGATAAACGGTCAAATGCCATATATTTTATGTTTTACTGGCAAAACCCGTTTATCTAAGTACAAAGTCCGTTTATCTAGGAGCAAAGACCGTTTTTTTTTTATGTGCCTTTGCCCTGAAACTCTGCTGCAGTAAAATTACTGTAGCAATTTTTTACAGTGCGGAATAAGTAGGAGATTGTATCTATGCCAATGGCAAGATATTGCTTTTAAAAACTATTTTATAACAAAAATCATGAGAGAGATATATTTTTTATCAGCTCCTGGCTCTTATGATATTGAAAAATCAGAGAAAATCATCCATCAGTCATCAGGTGCAGTCACATTTGGAATAAAATACAAAGAACAAAAGACTGATGACATTCCAGGTAAGATTACCTGTGTTGAAATAGTTTACGAAGTAGTTAGATCTTATTGAAAATTAAACATTGACTGCAATTGTAAAACGTTTAATTATTCGTTTTTCTCCAACAGCTCCTGGAACCTATGACGTGGAAAAAGCAGATAAAAAGATCCACGAATCTTCACCTGCTTATTCCTTAGGTGTTAAGTACAAAGAGCCGAAACCTGAAGATATTCCAGGTAATTATGCTTCCGTTAACTTCAGTATTGCTTATATGCGTAATTTAACTGAATATATCTATTATACGGGTTTATTCTAAAGGATGTACGGTATTTTAACATACTAGAATAAAGTCAATTATAAACAAACACTTACCAGAGCAAATTTAAAGGAAAGAACAGCTTAAATATCTTCTTTTCCCCGCGGCCTGTTCGGAAGGCGTAGTGGCGCTGAGATCACTAAAGCAAAAAAAAAAAAAAAAAAATGGCCTCTCAGGGAGAGAAAGTGATGTTTTCTTGGCCTCCCAGATCACCGGACATTACTCCGTGTGACTTTTTCTTGCGGGACTTTGTGAATTACAAAGTGTATGTTCCACTACTGCCACGCAACTTGGAGGACCTACGAACACGCATAGTTAATGCTCCGAACTTAGTAACACCAGACATGCTGAAATGAGTGTGGGATGAAATGGACTATCGTCTGGACGTTGTCCGCGTGACTCAAGGAAGTCATATTGAACACTTATAATGCCATAAAATAAAAATATTTAACTTGTTCTTTCCTTTAATTTTTCTGGTAAGTGTTTGTTTATAATTGACTTTATTCTAGCATGTAAAAATACCGTACATCATTCAGAATAACCCTGTATAAAGTACAAGCGTCTCGGCTTTTTAGTCAATATTGCTCACATCATAATGTTATCCCATTGCTTGTTGACGCATATTAAAACAAAACAAATCGGAGAAATATGATGTTCGCGGTAAATTTTACTTCATTTCATTCCTTTCTTTTGTCTTTTTTGCATTTGTTGTGTGAGTATCTGCGGACACTGCATTGCTTAAATATTAATATTAAAGAAACTTATAGCAAAAGCATTTAATTGGATTGATTGCAACGGGAAATATTATATTTCAATATTACTGTTTTGCCTCCTTTATATTCTGTAATAGGTAGCTCTATATTCACAACCAGACGATGTCAAGGATGATCACAAGTATCATAAACACAACGATGACCAAAATGTGATACTTTTAATTGTGATTCTCAGTCCACCGTCACTTTTAACCAACTCCCCTGTGAAATTACTGTGATCTCACCGACTCTGCTGGGAAGTTAAGGTGAACCTATTGCTGAGTTACTTTTAATTCGTCATAAAATGGGACATATAGACGTCACAGGGTAACTCTTATATCTTACTAAATGTAACTCTTATTTTCAACCTTACGTAACGAAATTGTAAAATAAGAGTTACATTTGAGTAAAAGGGCTTTCACATTTCGGTCGATTTCTGGTCACGGTGCTATTAGAGTACGAGGGTTTCAAAAAATGTAATAGGTTAAATTCCGAATAAATCTATGTAACAATTATATGCAACACAATTTTATTTCATGTACTTTCTAATTTTACGCCAAAACGCTGCATTTTTAAAATTATGACAGAAACTTTCATTTAAAAATTCTCAAAAGTTTTTGTCTGGAATTTCAAGAATTATATGTGTATGATAAAATCATTTCAAAGGGTTTTTAAAACTAATTTTCTAATATTTTCATTTAAAGTTTTTCCATTATTTGTCTATATTGAAATAATATATTCTAAATTCGATTACAATGTTCTGTATTCAAATGCATTTCATATTGCAATTCAGTAGTTTTAAAAATCCTCTTTTGACAAAAAATTATTTTTTCTAATCAACTTACTACATAAAAATATATTTTACTTCATTTACTTCATACATTTATGTCAGATTTTATAAAAAGTTTTTACAAACATGACTGAAACTTTTATTTTAAATTATTCTCAAGAAATATTTGTTTGAAACCTCAAGAGTTATATACATCTAATAAAATTCTTTGTTCCCAATATTTTCTTCACTTTTACTAATAATACCATTACAAGTTTTGCAAATATCCATATTAAGTTATAACAAATTGTGTTCTTAAAAATGATGAAAACGACCATAAATGTCATTTATTCTTTATCAGCTCCTGGCTCATATGACATCGAAAAGTCAGAGAAAATCATACACCAGTCATCAGGTGCAATCACATTTGGAATAAAGTACAAAGAGCAGAAGCCTGATGATGTTCCAGGTAAGATGACACGTGCTGAATTAGTTTACGAAGTAGTTAAATCTCATTGTAAATTTAGCAAATATATAATATCGCTAAATATTAAATTGTTCCTTTCCTCTAACAGCTCCCGGGACCTATGACGTGGAAAAAGCGGATAGAAAGATCCACGAATCTTCGCCTGCATATTCCTTAGGTGTTAAGTATAAAGAATCTAAGCCAGAAGATATTCCTGGTAATTATTTTCTTTTAAATGCATGATTAATTATGTTTATAATGAGAATAAACGCATAGTAATGTAAATTAACTTCTAATATCTATTACGTTGCTGAGCTAAGAATTAGTTAAAATACGTCGTATTTAAATAGAAAACGTTAGTTTTAGCAAGTAAGAATTAAAACCTATAGGATCTCATTATATATATATATATATATATATAAAGAAAGAGGTGCGCAAAATTGTTCCATATCCGATACATTCTCGACGAATGCAGATAAAAAATTCGGGTCAAAAAATGCTTTGCATCTAGTGAAATGTAGATTAATCATTTCATATACAGTAATCCCTTAACATTCGCGAGGGTTAGGTTCACGGAAACATCCGCGAATGGCAAAATCGCGAATGTTGAGACTATCTTCCCGTGCATAAAAAGGGATTAGGTTTTATGATTTTGTTTTAATGTAAAAAAGTAATTGAAATGTAAAAATACATTTATTAAGTATTAAAAAATACACGCTGCAAATAAATTTGAATAATCATAAACAAGTTGTACAAAGTTTAGTTGCTAGTTGATATCTGAAAAAATTTATTGATATACGATTGTTTGTAGGAACAAATCTTTTGTTTATGAATTTCCCTATAAGGAAAAGCTGCGGTCTCGATTTTGCTTTTGAATTTGATACTCCTTACCAGTTAAGGATTGCATTCTATTGCTCTCTCAAGTTGTTGTTGAAGTTTTAAAATTTCGCATACAATTTGCAGAAAAATTTTCAGCTGGAATAAAAAATTTGAATTTTAGAAAATGTAAGATTTTTTATTTTTTATTTTAGCAATTTATATTTCGGGATTCCCGGAATTGCTGATCTATATTTTGCTTCAATACAAAAGTTGAAGTTAGACTATACAATACAATGCAGCTCTCCAGTGTCAAATATATTTATGTACTTGGTAAAACAAAGCGAGTTTACTCTGTAAAAAAATATTCGTTAAGAAACAAAATTCGCGAATAACAAAGTTAAGTTTTCGCGAATGTTGAAATGTTCTTAATTTTTTATTTCGCGAATAATCAAAACTCACGAATGTTAAGGGATCACTGTATAAATACTTAAAAAAAAAAAAAAAAAAAAAAAAAAAAAAAAAAAAAAAAAAAAAAACTAGAAGAAAATTTTTCTTCTAATCTTGTTTTTTGTTGTTTGTTTTTCCCCCTTCTGTAACGACAATGTGAAAGTAAGAGTTGCAGTAAGAGTCAGGGAGCTTTCACATTTTGGTCGATTTCAAGTCACGATTCTACTAGGGTTCTGGAGTATTCCTAATGTGTAATTGATTAATTTCCAAATAAAGCCACGTTATACATAGCAACATTTTATTTCATATACTTTATATTTTTATGCCAAGACGCTACATTTAAAAAAATTATGACGAAAACTTTTATTTAAGATTTTTCCGAAGAATTTGTCTGAAATTACAATAATTATAAATGTCTGGTAATGCCATTGCAAAGGTTTATATTTAACTTATTTTCTAATCTTTTTTAAGATTTTCGATTAATATATATATTCTATATTCAAAATACTGTATTTCGCATTCAAATACATTTCATATTGCAATTCATTAGTTTGAAAGATCATTTTATGACAAAAAAATCATCTATTTTATGTAACAATATATTTTACATCATTTACTTCATAATTGTATGCCAGGACGCTATCAAAAGTATTTACAAGTATGACTGAAACTTTTATTTTAAACTATTTACAAGAAATGTTTGTTTGAAAACACAATAATTATATACGTACATCTGATAAAATTCTTTGTTTACAATTTTTTTTCCAACTCTGCTACTAATGAAAAGTTTTTCAAATATTTATCTTGGATATATGACAAATTATCGAGCGTTGTTCTTAAAAACAATTTTATCACAAACATCATAAATGTTATTTATTCTTTATCAGCTCCTGGCTCATATGACATTGAAAAATCAGAGAAAATCATCCATCAGTCATCAGGTGCAATCACATTTGGAATAAAGTACAAAGAGCAGAAACCTGATGATGTTCCAGGTAAGATGACACGTGCTGAATTAGTTTGCGGAATAGTTAAATCTCATTGCAAATTTAAGTAATATACCATATGACAAAATATTAAATTGTTCCTTTCTTCTAACAGCTCCGGGGACCTATGACGTGGAAAAAGCAGATAAAAAAGTCCACGAATCTTCGCCTGCATATTCTTTAGGTGTTAAGCATAAAGAATCTAAGCCGGAAGATATTCCAGGTAATTATTTTCTGCTAAATGCGTGATTAGTTATGTTTTTAAAGAAAATAAATGCATAGTAATATAAATTAACTTCTAATAACTGTTACGTTGCTTAGCTAAGAATTACAGTCAAAATACGTAGTAACTTCAACACCAAACACTAGTTTTAACGAAGAACGAGGAAGACTTAAAACTTATAGAATCTCACAAAAAAAGAAGTGAGAGGTGCGTAAAATTTTTCCATATTAGATACGTTCTCGATGAATGCATATATAAAATTTCGTGTAACAAGTAAAAATTAGGTTTAAAAAATCAAAAAAACCGATTGCGTAAAAAGCGAACTAATTAATTATTTCTCAATCAATGTGAAACTATTTTTTATATAACTTATCTACTTTTTTATTTACTTGTATTAATGACTTTTAAGTTGTGTTTAATTGTTAGTTCCTATCTATAAGACTGTTTTGATGAGGCCTATAGATGTCTATGAAGGTTAGAGTTCCAGTAAAGCTAGAGATCCTACCTATACAATTTTCAGGTTGTGCAATATTTAAACGGAGCTTATGACTGTAAAATAATGTAGGAAACATCGTCTTCATTTTGAAAGACCTATCTAATGATATGCCACTCAAAAGGGTACGTAAAATAAAAAAGAAAAAATTCGTCTCTACCGTCATTTTGCATTTTACGGCCGCCATTTTGAATTTATGAAAACAAAATCTAACCTAAAACCATCGGACGGTTAAGACGAATAGATAGAGATCTCATTCATTAAAATCCGTTCAGCCGTTGGGATGTTTCGAGGGTGTAAAAAATCCACATACATACCCAGATACGCGTCAAACACATAACCCTTCTTGGCATTCGGGTAAAAAATGCACTCTATCTATTGAAATGTAGAATAATCATTTCATATACAAACATAAAAATAATCTGTTTGAAAAATTTTCTCCCAATCTTTTTGTTTTTTGTTGTTTATTTTTTAACATTATGTAACGGCAATGTGAAAGCAAGTATAGCATTTGTGTCACGGTGCTTTCTCATTTTGGTCGATTTCGAGTCATAATTCTACCAGTGTCGTGGAGCTTTCCTAAAAAATAATTGATTAATTTCGAAATAAAGCCATGTAACGATACATATAACAACATTTTATTTCATGTGCTTTATAATTTTAAATATTTTTATAAACTATTTTCCTAACATTTTCATTTAAAGTTTTCAATTAATATGTCATATATTCAAATACTACCGTCTACATTCGATTACTATATTCTGCATTCGAATACATTTCATATCGCAATTCATTAGTTTAAAAAATCATTTTATGCTAAAAAAATAATCAGCTCTTTTATGTAACAATGCAATTTACATCATTTACTTCATTATTGAATACCAGGACGCTATAAAAAGTTTTACAAATATGACTGAAACGTTTATTTTAAATTATTTACAAGACATTTTCCTTCAAAACTGCAAAAATTATATGCAACTGATAAAATTCTTTGTTTAAATTTTTTTCTTCAACTTTTCTATTAATAAAAGTTTTAGAAATATTTAAATTAGGTATAAAACAAATTATACAACATTGCTTTTAAAAGCCTTTTTACGTCAAAAACCATAAATGTTATTTATTCTTTATCAGCTCCTGGCTCATATGACATTGAAAAATCCGAAAAAATCATACACCAGTCATCAGGTGCAATCACATTTGGAATAAAATACAAAGAACAGAAGCCTGATGATGTTCCAGGTAAAATGACACATGTTGAATTAGTTTGCGTAGTAAAATATCATTGCAAATTTAACCAATATACAATACAGGGTCATCGAAAAATAATGCCTAGATTTAAAAAAATCATAACATCGAAATCTTTTATGTTAAATGAGTAATTTTTTCACTACACGATAACTGGTGAACGCAAATTTGGTTTTAGTTCACCAGAATTCGTTTGCGTGTCTGTGTTATGTGCGGATTAGTTGCGCAGTCGTCAAGGTCAGCCGACGCGCTAGACTGCAGGCTTAGTAAGATGTTGACCGTGCAACAAAAAGCATAGTGCATGATTTGGTATGCGGGTTATTTCATGACAAAGTTATTGGACCTTTCTTTTTCGAAGAAAAAAACATATTCTGAGTAGCTGCAGTCTGGCGCATAAAGAATCTAAGCATAAGAATCTAAGCCTAAGCATAAAGAATCTAAGCCAGAAGATATTCCAGGTAATCATCATCTTCTACATGATTAGTTGTATTTTTAAAGAAATTAAATGCATAGCAATACAAATTAATTTCTAATAACTGTTACCTTGCTTATCTAAGTCAAAATACGTTGTGTCATGGTGTGGGTCATACGAGTTAGACAATCACGATTTAAATACAAACGACACAACACATTACACTCAACTTCGCTAAAGCCAGGGATGAGAGAGCGCTCCGACCCAAATGACCGATTACTACCACTAAAATTTAATAGTATTTCTCGCAATATTTAATGACAGAATTTCTGAGATTTAATAAAGCAAAGAATAATATTAAAATTTACTGGTAGTAATCGGTCATTTGGGTCGGAACGCTCTCATCCCTGTAAAGCGCGTAAAATAAATTGAAAATAATACAAATATGAGAAGGTCCCTAGACAAGATCCAATCCTGTACACACCGAATATCAACAACCCCGCGTAATACGCGTAATACTCATTCGTTCAACTCAATTCACTTCATGGTTGGCAAAATATTTGCCGAAAGTGGCAACAGCACCATCTATACGTTATTGAATCTAGGGGAGGCAGTCGTTTTGTTATAGTTGTAATTTAACCTGCATTCTTTAGATTTAACAGAAGAAGATTTAGAACGCATTGAATATTAATTTAAAAAAAAGAGAGAGAGAGAGAAAAGCACCTATTTCTTACATAGCAGATACGTTTTCAAGGAATAAATATAAAAAATATATAGTATCTACCGAAAACTAGCATATTCATTTCGTATATAATAATAATTTTAAAAAAATCCTGTATGAAAAATCTTCTTATAATCTTGAAAAAATCTTAATCTTAAATAGAATAAATTATATAAAAGTGCGTTAAATCAATATCAAGTAAACAAAAAGTTCGCGTCAAATTAGAACTGGGTACATATATGCAGACGATATTATAGAGGATATTGTAAATAATAGAAATATTTGTTGCTTAATCGCACTACATCAGGGTTGTAAAAAACCCGGGTTTTTTGTTAAAAACCCAGCCCGGGCGGGTTTTATTAAAAAACCCGGGTTAAATGGGCAATTTTCCCAGGGTAAATTGGCTACTAAATTTTGGTACTTTGCAAAATTTATCCGTTAAAATTTTGAAAATTCTCAGAGGAATTACTCAGGGAAAATTTAATTTTTTGCTTAGGAAAGCGCAAGAAATTTGATTGCCGAAACAAGTGGCAATCCTGATCTCAAATACAATCTTTGTAAACAAACACTTCATAGTCTAATAGATGGGAATGACTTCATAGTCTTAATAAGGATCTCAATATTTTTCTCTGTTCTTAAAATACATTATATGACCTCTTAAATTTAAATAACAAATTTTAAATTGCAAAACTATCAATTGTGTGTTATTTAATAATAAAATATAAATATAACTTTTAAAAAAAAAACTTGCTCCTTTGAAATTATCATAAGATTAGCAAATGTTGATAAAAAATATCTTACAACAAAAATGTTTCTTATGTGTATATACAGGGTGTCCACTCTCAACAGTGTCCAATGGCTAATTCCTAAACTGTTAGTCATACACATATTGTTTAAATATTACAAAAGTGTTTTCATTTGAGGCAAAGAAATATTTTAAAAGCGATTCGGGTCAATAAAAACATTTCTTAAAAAATTACAAAATTTAAGTGTTTGTACAGCCTCCGGTGCTATAAGTTATATTTAGTAAAATTTTCCTATTACGCTGACAAGACAGACCAAAAAAAGTCCCATTCATATAACACTAAAATTGACTGAGTTATGAAACTTTAAAAATGCATGACTTATACCACTTTTCTGCATCTGAACACAAATGAGTTTGGCCATGCTTTGAGGGGTCATATCCTAAGTGCTTAAAGTATTCGAAGAACTTTTCATGTGTATCAGCACTTTGAAAAAAAATAGTAAAGTGTTATGATTGAGTTAACTTTTATTAAGTTTCAGATTGGCTAAAATTATTGTATTTTAACATGTGTTTTATTTTATAAGGATTTGAGACTATTTCTTTTCATGATTTCTTTTAACAAATATTATGTTATTTTATTTAACTTCAACGATCGTATGTATGTTTTCCCAGTTCAAAATTTGTAGTCTAAATTTAACTCACTTTCAAGTTTCAAATATCCGATGGAGATTAAATTTTACATGTATACTGATGTAAATCTGATGACAATCTAATGTTATTATGATTTTCGGTGGTTACCATTCATATTTATTTTACAGGATATTGGATAACACAAAAAATTTCGGATAGATTACTGCCAAGAAGTTTAAGAAAAAGTTTTAGATTAGATAACACAAGATTGCGATGGTTGTGTTTTTAACTTTTATGTATTTTTTAGCACTGAATCTGAGAATTACCTTAATTTTTAACCATCATCTCAGGATGTTTTGCAAATCATAAATTGTCAAAGTTAAAAAATAACAAAAATCAAATACTATAAAATAGAGGAGACGGCTGAGTTTTTTAATTTTTGATAATTGATTTTTATGTACTTTTTAGCACTGAATCTGAAAATGACCTTCATTTTTAACCATCACGTTATAATTTTTTTGCAAATTGTAAATGTCAAAGTTAAAATATAGCAAAAATCTGATACTATAAAACAGATGTAAAACATTTATTTAATTTTCCTTACGTGATGGTTTAAAATGAAGGTCATTTTCGGATTCAGCAGTAAAAAGTACATAAAATAATTTAATAAATATAATAAGTTTAGTAAATATAATACTCTTGAAGCTAACTGAAAAGCTTAAATTTACGTTTTAAATTAAAAGCTAAAACATTTTAAAATTATAAGGTTCCCAATCTAAAAGTGCAAGTAAATTAGTACAAATATATTTTCTAAGATTCAAAGAAGTGAATAAATAAAACAAAATAACCATGAACAACAAATACATCATTTGTTCCTTTCCAGAAATACTCTTAAAAAAACCCGGGCTTTTTAAGTGGGTTTTTTATAAAAAACCCAACCCGGGCGGGCAGCTGGGCGGGTACCCGGGCAGCTACCCACTACAACCCTGCACTACATGCACACTAAAAAGCACATTTAATACATTTAGAATAATATTTTGTTATATACTAGTTAACTTATCCAACTACCTTCGGAATTTTTATTTTTATTTTTTTTTTAAATACTTTTTATGTGTATTATTTTGAAAATATGGCTAAAATCGTTAAATAACATGTAAAATAGCTACAAATAATTAAGACTATATATTATATTTTTAATATTATTTTGAGCTTTTGACTCAAATCGTACATAAAAACTGCTGTAAAATGGCACTTACGTAAAACATCAAAATTAAATTTCAAATCAAAATATTTTCTTAGTAGATAAACTTTAAGAAGTTCACGCTGAATTTTTTTTTAGATATGGCTAAATGGTACAAGTTATGATTATTGAGCTGTTAAATATAATTTTTATTATTGAAATATTATTGGAAAAAATCTTTTAACAACAGTATAAAAATCTTCTAATTTTAGAGAAAAATAATGAAGCTCTAAAAAAACGTTAATTTTCTGTGATTTGATTCATTTACAAACATGTTGTTATAAAGCTAAATAGTAAATTTTTTTTAAAAAGAATTTTTTTTTTATAACAAATTAAAAAGTGTATTATATATATGTGTAATATAAAAGTGAATTAAGGAAACAAATTTTTCCTTAATTCACAGTTAGAGCGCCAGTATTTTATTATAAAATCAAGGGATTTTTATTTTATTGTTTTGTTTTTGTTTACAGTTCTAGATAAACATTAAAATCAGGCATCATAAACATTAATATATTTTATGATAAATCTTATATAGCATCGCATATAGTATACATAGCAGCATTTATATTTAATTAATTAAAGGCTGAAAAAGAAAATATTACAATTTACAATTTTCATTGTAAAATTATAAAAAAAAATAATAAATATTATTTTTGATGTCAACATCTCTTTTCCTGTTCAAACATAAAACTCTCAACGATGGATAAAGTATCATACAAAATATTGTTGAACAGACTTTTCACGCAGTTCACTCACATTTCATTAAAACACGTTGTTTGATTAAAAATTGCAGTTAATTAAAAATTAATGCGAAAAAGTTCGGAAATAATCATAAATATTACGAAAACCTCGCATGGAGTTACAGGTAACAATAATAATACTTTAAACTGCTAATATACAATTATAACATTTGTAGGAAATCACGTTGCTTAAGGGTGCATTCCAATCCAAACTGCTTATTTTCTGATTTATTTTTAAATTCATTTTTGCTCTCAAGCGCGTCAAACTGGCAAATTCTCTTATTTAGAAACTACATAATGTGCCGTGCTTGTCGATTTTTTTTATAAATGCAGAAAATATTGCAAAAAATGCTGTAAAAGTTGGCGTTTTGAACCAAATTTTCCGAAGCGGGAGATCTGGGAATGAAAAAGAAAATGGTCATACTGAGAAAATAATTGTTTAAAAATCAAATTCTAATTAATTGAGCGAAAAATAAAACTACACAGCCTCTTATACATTTCTTCAAAAATCACTTCAGCAAGTTTCATGGTTTTACTTTAAAAATGAGTCTGAAAATGTCTCGGAAAATTTCGAGCTGTTGAGGGTGGAAAAACATTTTTTCGAATATACCCTTAAGAGGCTACTTCAGTCAAGTGAGAAGACCCGTTCGCTAATGTTAATCCTATGGAAGAAATTTATAACGATATCTCGGTTGCATTTCAATATTTTTAAATGATTTTTTTTGCACTGGATAGCTGAGATCGATCTGTACAAAGGCCGTTTTTTACATTTTCTATTTTGTTAACAGATATTTTTAATGAGGACACTTTCATTTTCGGAATCGGTTTTGAAACTGAAAGCATCCTCATAAAAAAAATTTGTAATCAAAATCGAACAAGTAAAAAACGGCCTGCATACAGATCGATCTCAGCTATCCAATGCAAAAAAAATCATTTAAAAATATTGAAATGCAACCGAGATATCGTTATAAATTTCTTCCATAGGATTAACATTAGCGAACTGGTCTTTTCATTTGACTGAAGTAGCCTCTTAAGATGAAATGTTTTAAACGGGACATAAGTCAATGAAATACTTTTGTCTGTACTTTTGAGTATCTTCACAATTGAATGAAGGAATTCCTTGTCCGTTCATTGATTTGATGTAGTTTACTACATGCGAGGTCAGATTCAAGCCTGATCAACATGAGTCTTGGAAAGTAAGGAAAAAATTTGGCATCTTTGAAATAAATAAATAATAGGTATATAAATATAAGTTTTGAAGCATTATTAGATTACATTTTAAATACAAAATTGAACAGGAATTACTGTCGCAAATAGAAAAATATGATCTATATTCGGTAAGTATTCTCTGCTAAAGTGGTTATTATTACTATTATTATTATTATTATTATTAAGGCTCCGCTGCACTGAAACTTCCCGATCGCGTAATCCCATGTTAGCCTATGGGCAAACTTTGAAGCGCGATGGCTCATTACTTAATATAATTATTAAAATACCGTTTTCACCATTAGAAAGTAGACGTCGGATGCCGATGATATGCGTTTTTAAAAATTATCTCTGTAAATTTTAAGGACATAAAAAATCCCTATGAACTTTGAAATTTCTATTTGATTAAAATTTGTCATTTTCTTAAAAATACTTCCCATAGGTTAACATGGGATTTCGCGATCGATTAGTTTCAGTGCGGCGGCCCCTTAAGTAATAATAATCATGTGATCATATGAAAATAAAACCTTTTAAAACAACAGACAACCGGTACATTTTTTTTTGTATATTTACGTTTTTTTTTTTTTTTAACAGTCAATATTTTAAATTTCAGAGAATAGAAAATTTAGTATAAAGCTTGTTTATCTTAAAGTTTATTCTAGAATGTGATTTTTAAAGCTTGGTTATTATCTCTAAAATCAACAATGATGTACTTTTACTACATGAAAGGCCAGACTGAAGCATGATCAACACGGGTCATGGAAAGCAAGGCAAAAAATTTGCCAATCGACAAATAAGCTTTGAAATATTATTAGCTTAATTTGGAAAGTTCATAACATTTTAAATACAAAATTGAACAATAATTACTGTCGTAAATAAAGCAAGAAAATATATATTGATAAAGTGTTCTCTGAAAAAGTGATTATTATTACTAAGCAAGAATTATCATGTGATTAAACGGAAATAAAACATTGTAAAACAAATTCCGTAAACAAATACAATTTTAAAGGAAAAACGGATTACCAGTGCATTTTCCGTATATTTCCGTATTTTTTACTGTCAATATTTGAGATTCCAAATAATGGAAGCTTTAGTATAAAGCCTATTTATAATAAGGCTTATTGTGGGATTTCATTTTTAAAACTTGATTATTAGCTCGAAGATCAACAAATAAACTTTACATACACAAAGATGCTTTACTTTTCTTTTACTGTGAATAAAGATTAAAATAGAAGGAGAAATCAGGTATTTATTCCGATGTTCAGAAAGTTATACTTTCAAAGCAATTTTTCAATTCTTAGAGAAGATTTTTTCTGCACTAATACTATTATTCTTATCAAGTACCGAATAGAAGTTCGGTGAATTTAATGTGCTTTGTTGCTTGAATTGTAGATCTTATAAGATCTTGTATAAGAAGGCTTCAAATAAACAAAAAAGAAAGTGAATGTCAGATTTAATCTGATGAAAGCATGAGATGAAAATATAAGCCTAACTAAATGATTTTTTCTATTTTACTTAAAACTTACCTAGTCGTATCAATGTTTGATATTTGAGTAATGATAATAAAAAAATGATTGCATAAGGGAAAAATCTATATTATTAAATTATTGAATGGTTTCTTATAATTTATTTTGCAGCTCCTGGATCTTATGACGTCGAGAAATCAGAGAAAATAATTCACCAATCTTCTGGAGCAATTACATTTGGAATAAAATACAAAGAGCAAAAGCCTGACGATATTCCAGGTAAGTTATTTTAATTGGACCTTAATTTCTGAAATCACAGGTGAAGAAGCAAAATTTGTGAGTAGCTCTTACAGTGCTTAGTACGTCCGGTAAAAACTGTGAGTAATGTAGCTGTGACAAAAAAAATATCTTATTCGTTTTCAAAATATATTTGTAGGTGATATGCAATGGACCCATCATTCAGACAATTTACTGCTTCGAAATAACATCAGAATCTGTATTGAATTTACTTTCCTTGAAGTATTTTCTTCACGGAACCATCTAAAATGCACCGACGCACCAACAAATATTCTTTTGTAAGGTTTTTAAATAAATTAATTCTTTATGGAAATTTTTTGCTTCAAAAATATCTGTTCATTAAAGAAATTTCGACTGATGCATTTTTCACAAAATCCCTTCATTATTTGCATTGAAAATTTGTTTGAACTATAGGACCATTTCATATCATCTGAAGAGAGATACTTTAAACAAAAATAAGGATTATTTATATTCATTGGGGCTTGGGGAGGATATGAATTTACTCGCAGTTTTTATGCAAATGCTATTTATTAATGCTTTTTAAACAAATACTGAAACTATTATATAATTTCTATCAGCTCCAGGATCGTATGATGTTGAGAAAGCAGACAGAAAGATCCACGAATCTTCTCCTGCTTATTCCCTTGGTGTGAAGCACAAAGAACCCAATCATGAAGACACTCCAGGTAATGATGGCGTATACACTCAACTTCTTTTAGAAAAGCATAGAAAAATAAATAATTTCAAATGAAAGATAATATTTTATTGTGAAATATTCACCTTTTTTTAAACATAAATATATATATATTATATATAAACTAGAAAGATAGCCCGTCAAGAATAACGGAAAATGAGATATCAAGATAACAGTTTTCTCTATTTCGCCAAGGCCCCTAAACTGGAAAAGTACCGATATTCGTAAGTACCTGTATTCGGCTATGTAAAGGACATTAAAATCGGGCAGTTAGGAGCTCAGATAATACAGCGCCGCCTAGTGGCAGTTATTTTATTAGTAGCATTGGATTGAAGATGTAAAGACGTACATTTTCGTACATTATACTTTAAATTCTGACCCATAGATTTTGAAAAAAAAACTTAAATGCACGGAGTTTATTAAATTTCGATGAACTCGATTATGAAAAATTAGTAGGTTTCAATGGGAATTTCGCCAAATTATCTATCTATCGCCAAGTTGGTGTCATATATGGCAACTTAATTTTGTAGCCGAATTTGGCGAAATATCTCCAAATTTGGCGATATCTTGCCAAGTTGGTCAAAATTTGGCTGTATTCTGGTAACATATTGGGGCTGCTATTAGTACTTTTTAACATTTACTCATTGTTGAAGCTCATACCGATTTCTCCATAGGAATCCTAACATGACCGCGATGAATGAGGCGGTCCAACCGGAATTGGGAGGGACACACAGAGACTTGGATTTTATATAAATAGATATCTAAATAGTTTATTAAAACGGCATACTAATATTTAAAAAATAAAGGCGATAATTGTTATGTCAAAAAATTAATAGTATAACCTAATAAAATTATTTGTATTATTTTCATTAGCACCAGGATCTTATGACGTGGAAAAATCAGAGAAAATCATCCACCAGTCATCAGGAGCAGTCACGTTTGGCATTAAATATAAAGATCAAAAGCCTGATGATATTCCAGGTAACTTATATGCTTTAATTAGTCTTATATATTAATCTTACCTTGAAATAATTTAGTAAAACTTTCACTAAAAATATTACCACAGATTAAATGAGTATCATTGTTTATTTCTTTTTTTACAGCTCCCGGAGCTTATGATGTTGATAAAGCCGATAAAAAAATACATGAATCTTCCCCGTCGTACTCTATTGGTGTGAAACCTAAGGAATCCAAACCTGACGATATACCAGGTAAATTTTTTATGCGCTATTTTTTCTTATGCGCTAGTTACACGATAAAAAATTAAAGAAAATTTCCCTGATTTTACGCAAATGTTTACATAAATCCAATGTGAAATAGATTCCGGAAACATTTCCTAATTTTCTGAAATCACTTGGAAAAGAACTAAGCACAAACAATAGATTTCGAAGGTTTTTTTTAGAACCGTATTATAATAACATATGGAATTCAGAGTGTTTGTCTATGATTTTTAGAAAATCACTTCTTTCTAAGTTCATTCTACTATTTAGACGACTAATGGTAAAAAATGACATACAAAAATTTTGTCTGTCTGTCCGTTTATCAGACATAGGCTCAGAAAAGGTTACATAACAAATACTAAATGTATCAGGGGTAGATACAGAATGTTTCCGACTGCAGTCTATAGTTTTTCGCATTCCGATATATAAAGAAGTTTTCGATAAAACAGGTAAAAAACTGCGAGAATCAATCAATCTTTCTATATTCAAAATCTCAGGAACTAACTGATCAATTTTAAGGAATCTAACGGCGATTCAAAGGCCTACGTAAGATATAAAAATAGGGAAAACTCTGGAGAATCAGTCAATTAATCAGTATTTCAATACCCAAAAACCAGGAGTCGGTGGGAAAAATAGTCGACTCCAACTCCGACTCCGGAAATTTTAACGACTCGGACTCCGACTCCGGGCTGTCTAATATACTAGTGTTGCCTATTGGTTAAAATTATGAGAGAACGCAAGAAAAATAAGGCGAAAATTTCAATATTTCGCATTCATTTTGTTCTTATGGGCTTCGAAAGAAAAAAGAAAAAAATTATATTTTCCGCTTTATTAATTTTACAAGATTCCGTTAATTGAAATTTATTATACCTATTACTATTTTTAGAAAACAGACTCTGTCCGACACGTCCTGGAATAATTAATAATAAGTTATGGCTTTCCGAGACTTCTGAAAAAATTAAATTCGGTCTTAGACAAAATCTAACTATCCGATGTCAATCTCTAAGTTAGACATATCATGTTTTTGTATTGATGTTGTCAAACTGGCATCAGTTCATGCAGCACATTTGTTCTTATTCTCACCCCATTCACGTCCGTTGAAAACTGTTCCTATTTTATCGGCGCAGTTTGATTCTTTCAAATTTGTTATATTGGTTCGGTGAGCCTGCTTATTTTTTTTTTTTAACCAATCCGGTTTGGCGCATTAACAAAAACTGTCTTTATTCTGCTTACCCGACGCGTTGCCTTCATTTTGCAGGCCCCGGTTTCCGCAAACACAAAATATCCGAGATAAAGTATTCATATACTAAATGTAAAATAGCCACTAGCGTTTTCAATTAAAAACGGTTTTCATCTACTGTTTAAAACGGGCAGTATATTAGGCATATTTAACTTGGTTAGTCTGGTATAGTCAAAAAATAGCAATAACAATCCATTTTATAGATTTAAAATTACATATAATTGATTTCATTTCATTTCAAACTGTCAAAAAAAAGCTGGAGTTGGCGTCGGCTTGCTTTTAGCGACTCCGACTCTTTTGCTCAAAAATGGACCTGACTCAGACTCCGACTCCACGACTCCGCAGCCCTGTCAAAAACTCAGGAACTAATTGATCAATTTAAAGGCATCTAATGGCGATTCAAAGAGCTAATTAAGATTTTAAAAAGATAATATTGGATACAATCTTCACTTTATAGCATACTGATATCTAAAATAATTTTTGAGAAAACAAGACAAAACCAAAAAAAAATCAGTCAATCAACCGATCTTTCAGTGCTCAAAAATTCGAGAGCTAATTTATCAATTTTAAGGAATCTTACGGCAATTGAGATTGAAAGGTCTAATTAAGGTTTGTAATTGATAATCATTACGTTTTAGTTCATGACTTATGCATTTTAATTTAAAAACTAGATTGCTAAGTATCTTCTCCCCAAAACTCGAATGTCCTTTTTAAATACAAATGCAACACAACGGTTGGCTGTGCCAGGTAGTCTAAAACAAAAGGACTAATTTACAACGCATAACTTTCTGAAAAAAGGTTCCTGTTAATTTTGTTCATGTGTTAATTTCTCAAGTTTCTGATTGATATTTCACCTAAAGGTTCTTGAAAATAAGAGGAAGGTTTCTAGAATCGTAGGCTGTGATTATTCTAAATTTTCGCAAACGTTTCCTCTAGAAAGGTTAAAAAAAAAACCTTAACATCATAAAAAAGTTAAGAAATTGTGTTTTTAAATTTGAATTTTTAATTTTATTAATTTTATTGTGTTGTTAAGAAGTTTTTTTGCCTTTATTGTAACACACCAGTTTGTTTAATATAGGTGCAGATTTACGGTCGCCAGTCGCCACGTGGCGACTAAATTTTTTTCTGTGGTGGCTAACTTTCAGTGTCTTAGTCGCCAGAAATCAATTTCCAGTGTTCCCAATCCCCGTCGCGGAATTTTGATTTTTTTTTTCTTTTGCAAATATAAAAGCACCTGCTCTTTTCACTAGCCGAGATCAAGTACGACTTTGATAAAAAGTCATGGAATTTTTGTGATCTCAGTTACCGTCGTGAACGCTGTCCCTGTGGTGTACTGCTTTCTTACCGAACATTATGTTCAAATATAGTTCTGCGCATGTCCGCTCCGCTACAAAACTCAGCAGCTGCGAAGCTCGGCACCTAAGCGCGGCACAAAGCTTCTCATTTGGACACCAGCGAAAACAAGCATCTCTTCGAAGGTTTCGTCCGAAATTCAGAGTTGAAATAAATACTCCTTTATTGCAGATCGGCTCACGAGGCAGCCCAAAGTTTCCGATGCGATGGAAATTATTTAAGGGTTTTGGATCATGGAGTCGCGAAGATAGAGGATTCCGAACTCTGAAGAAAAAAAAAAAAAAAAAAAAAAAAAAACTCGCACGAAAAAATACTTAACGCGAGGTATATTGTTGCTCTGTAAATGTTTTCTGCAAGTACGAGATTTTCATAGAAGAAATTTTTATCACGAGTTTTGTAAGTTTAGTCCCTCTGTAATTTCCCTTATCACTATCTTATTCCATCTAAATCTAGAGTATAGAGTCCTGCATCGTGTTGGGTTCGCGCTGCATTTTTTCGTTTTATGTTATACTTTTTTAATATCAAAGTTTCAAGAATTTTAGGATTAAATTAAATATACACATTTGTTGTAATTACTCTGTGTTTTGTTGTACATGTGTATTTATTAATTAAACTATTTTTCATTTTGAATTCCTGAGGGTTTTTTTGTGAAGTATTTTACATATAAACACTATTGTTTTATGAGTTTGTTTCACAATGTGGTCACTAGATTTTGGTAAGGAGCCAAAGTGGTGATTGGATTTTTGGGGGTTTAGGCGCCACTGGCTCCTTAAAAATTTTGGGAATCTGCACCTATATTGTTTAACATTTTAATCCGTTTCGTTTATATGATAAAACGTTTCTGTAACTTTTTAATGCGTAATCGTAAATTCATTTGTAACGGTAACGTAAATTTATTTAAGTTAAAAATTTATCTGTTACTCATTTTTAAAACCATATTTAGGGACAGGATTTTTTTAATTTCATTTTAACTATGTCAGCTTATGATTAATTAATATATATTTTCCTGTTTTCATTTACGATAATGCAATTTAAATATGGCTAACTAATTCGTATAGTTCCAGTCAATGAAAAGTCATTTCCTTTATTTTTATACATTTAGCTCCAGGATCATATGACGTCGAAAAGTCAGAGAAAATCATCCATCACTCATCTGGAGCAGTAACGTTTGGTATAAAATACAAAGAACAAAGGCCTGACGACATTCCAGGTAAATATCTAAAAGGGACATTAAGTTCATCTGATAGTTAAACTTCCCTTAAGAAGTCATAAGACTGTTTACATCTTTAAAAAATCAATTATTTGAAAAGGAAGAAATGTATCTGAAAAAAAAAATATTTTTCCGTAATTGAAAAATACACATAAAAGACTTCTATAATTGCACTAATTTTGCTTAAGATATATCGGCAGCGTTGTAAACACGTAAGGAGATTTAGCGAGTGTAAGCAGCCTGTTTTCTTTCCTTTTAGCAGTTAATATGATTCTTAATCTCTTAAACGTAATTAATTCAAATTATAATTTTATAATAAAGTAGAAACCTTGGTGAAAGGAAACTTGGAGTAAAAATAATAATAATAATTTGTCGAATTAAGCAGAGTAACGACTAAAGCCGTACACATATAAAAATAATACTCTCTATATATTGCTACATTTAAGAAGCAAGTTTCAAATTAATTATAATAAAATTGTTAATGAAAACATACGAGGTAAAAGTTGTATGATTAAATTTTCGTAATATATTTTTATGGTTACTTCATTAAAAAATAAAATAGGTCGGTGTATGAATAAAACAGTTGTACTCCTTTACAGTTTTATTTTTATAAATATTATTAACTTTTACAAATATTTAAATATTCAAAGTGTAACACCCATTAAAAAATTCCGTTAAAAAACGGAAATGTTCTAGAACAGTCGCCGGAACTCCAGTGGTGGTTTCATGGAATTTCTGTGCTTTGATTGGGGAGTTTCAAGTCATTTTCAGTTTAGGTATGAGTTTTTCGCGTGATTTAGGAAAAAAAAACCGTCTTTAAAATTTTGTTTAAAAAGAGAGACATGTGGCTGACAGCATAGTTTCCGGAACTCCTGTGTGATTAAAATATTTTGGATACTTTTTAGCTTAGATTGGTTAACTCTCCGTGTTTTATGAGAAAATTAGCAAATCAAAACCAAAATGTTCGATTATAATTAAAGGGAAAATACATGATTATTGACATTTTTTAGAGTGCACTAAAGCTTTAAAAAATCTTTGGTTATTAGACTTGCAAGATTTAATATATTATATAGCAAAGTTTTTTTTCAGCTTTGTTTCAAATGTCAGGGCTCCCAAATGGTCCGCCAACCAATAAATACATACCAATAAATTTTAACAGAAAATTGTATGGTAGGTTTGCACTAGAATTAACTTTCAAAGGTGATTCCGGGGCGGTTTGTAAGAAAAATCTAAAAAGAGAACTTTTCTAAAAAAATATTGGTATTCAGTTGGCGGACCATTTGGGAACCCTGAAATGTGCATCACTGTATTGAGTTTCATCTCTAAAATTTCAGTATTTTTAAATCTTCTTTTGTCGTTACTGAATCGGATATAATATGCTGCAGAGTAATTTTATAGATCTATACACACACGTCAATAACAGAAGTAAACATTTTAAATTTCAGTTATAGTCCCACGTATAACGCAATGGTAAAAGAAAAATCTTTAGAAACAGAAAATTTATTTGATAAACTGTAACATACTATTTTATTATGCTTAATTCACTTTGTTTAATAAGTAAAGTTTCCGTTTCTAAATAGGTTTCTTTGTTCCGCGTTTTATACGCCAGAATGTACTGTATTTACCTAACAACGAAGGTCTCTTTTAATATTTTTTATAATATAATTTTATTTAATTATAATATAATTTTTAATATTTAAATATTTTTAATACATGCTTTAAAGGTCTCTTTAAAGCATGTATTAAAAATATTTTGAAAGAAAAATCATGAAACTTAACTCAAGTGCCTTATAAAGAATCAGTCAAGTTTAGCTCTGGAATCCCAGTAGAAAATCTGGAAAAAAAATAAAATACTTTAGAGATCTTGGAGCGAAAAGACGAACGCTCCAAGCGATTTTTCCTCGCCAAATGCTGGCGATTTTAATGCAATTGGAAATTGCTTGTTAAATGAGTGTTTAAATGAGTAATACTTAATGAATTTAAAATTAAACGAGGAAATAGTTTATTATTATTTATAAAAGCTTATATAATATCAACAAGATGCGTGTTGCTGCAATTATTTAACTTTACACGGTTTCACCGGCTGAATAAGTTTTAAGTATATTTTAAAATTAAAGGGCCGATTAAGAACACTGTCGCTGTACATTTCGATATCGAAGTAGTCGAGAACTCTTTTCTCTTGGTGTCTCCGACAATAACAATATCAAGTCAAATTGACCATGCTCAGAATTGGGGCTTAATGTTTAAATTGAAACAATTTTAATCAATTTAAATTTTGCTCTAAACCGCCAAATTTAGCTTTACATGCGTATAAATGTATATATAGTAGTTATAAAAGTGTTTTTCTCTAAATTAAACTTACTTAAACTAGTTCAGTATGAAGCGTAGGAAAGTTTTAAGTATTTATCATTAAAGAGCATTTTTTTTTTCATTCTACCGCCAATCGGCGAAAAATCGTTTATGGAGACCTTCTTTGTAAGATAACGTCTTTTATTGTAACTGCACCAACGGTAAATAAACGATTCAATATTTTATTTTCTGGGAAAAATAGAGGGATGAAAAAGAGTTGAAAACTTATGGAGGTGCTGACATATCAGATATTTTTATATCATATTTGTATCCAGTTTTTAAAAATAGTTTATTCTTTAAAATGTTATTTTGCTGTTTAAAAAATACTGATGTCCCCTTTATCTCTGTCTTCACAGCTCCCGGAACGTATGATGTAGAGAAGGCTGATAAAAAAATCCATGAATCTTCTCCTGCTTATTCACTTGGTATAAAGTATAAAGAACCTAAGCAAGAAAATATCCCAGGTAAATATTTATAAACAAGTTTTCAAAAATTAGATTTTGATTGCACTAACTCTATAATTTTTTCATACTTAAAATAATAAAAAATTAACTTAAGTAGAATGCACGTATTATGTGTAAAACTGAATCTGGTAAATTAAATTTATAGAATATGTTACAAAATATCGGAAAGATATTTTATGAAAATAGTCGTTGATTACAGCGAGGGCAATGTAACAAGTCTTTTGTGACCGTTCCTTTTTTCCTCTTTTGAAAAACGTCTTTTTGAAGAAGTGATTCAAAAAGGTAATCGCAGTAATTCGAATAGAGATTATGTGTATTGGCCTTTTTATAAGGATAAGGCATGTCTATATAGTCTTATTTTTACATAATGCATTACAGGCTGAAACGTGTTTGGCCTTTCTTTAAGTTCTGAAAAAAAAAAAAAAAAAAAAAAAAAAAGAAAGAAAGAAAAAAAAGCTTCACAATGGCCTGCTTGATCTGACACTAATATGGCTTTTAGAATTTTCAAAATTAATTCAAATAATTTAAATTAAGTTTTACAGTCAAATAAAACACACAAACAAAAATTTCAGATGAACTTTGATTATTTTAGTATAATGTTAATATCGAAAAAAAAAAAACTCTTTTATTTTTTTCTGTAATTAATATTTTTCTTTTAGCAACATTTTAATGAAAATTTTGATCTAAAAAATATATTTATTTATTTTTAACATCCCCAGCTCCTGGATCGTACGATGTGGAAAAATCGGAGAAAATCATCCATCAGTCTTCTGGTGCAGTCACGTTTGGCATAAAGTACAAAGAGCAGAGGCCCGATGACATTCCAGGTCTGTATTTTAAATGAAATTTCAAATCAAAATCGTATTTCAGTTCAGTTCTAATAACACTAGCTTGCAGTGGCGTCAACTTATATGGGCCCATGGGGCACGAGCCCATCCAATAATTTGATCTCTCCGCTTACAAAATTTCAATTGAATTAATTCGTAATTTATTTTCTTAATTATTAAATCGCTGAAATGAAATTTGGTTTTATTAACGTTCTCAAAGTAGTTTTGTTTGAAAAATAGTACGGGCATCCATTAGGTGTAGAGGAGTACTGAAAACCTCTTCAGCGGATTTATAGTTAAATTTCTCTCGAAAACAAGTTTTCTGTATATTTTGCGATCTGTTTTGATGTTTTGTATTGATAAAGCACTTCGGTGACTAAAACGTATGCATTTTTTGACATTTAGTTTTTTGCACATTCAATAATTAGCAACTCTAATGTTATTTAAGATAAATATAAATATATTTTGTATAAGGAAGCACTTGTAAGAATTTAATTTAATAAAATTATTTATGAAATTATAATTAAATTACAATAATTTGAAAATTTGCTCAGAAAAAAACACAATTTAATTTCAAATTATCATCTTTAGTCATTCGCTCCTAACCTCTCTCAGTCCTCACACATACACACTAAGGGGGAAAAATATATGTGTTATTTTACTCAAATATTTTTGAGCCCACCCGATATTTTTGAAAAGTTGGCGCTACTGCTACCTTGCAAAATTTGGACTGTGTCATGGTTTTTAGCTTTTGATAATTGATTTTTATTTATACGAGTTGCAACCCGTCGAAATTCGACGAACTAAAATGTTAAAAAGGAACTGTCAGATCGAATTTATAATAAACCTACAAAAATAATTACAATACAAAAATCATCTAACATTGGTTGTCGCACTCTTAAAGCAAATAATATTTTTAACCTAAAATTACTAAAATATTATTTCCGCAAACTTCAACTGCTTAAATTATTTAAAAATTAAACTCTATTAGAATACGTAATCAAGATGAGTAATTATGATGAATTTATCGATTGAGACTTTTATGTTTGTTTTTATGGGATAAAAAATCAGTAAAAAAGATTTCGCTTTGTCACATCATAAAATTTTCCCCCATGAAATCTAAATTGTACGTTATTTTCAATTCCCATAATTTACATACGCACACCACTCAAATTCACAATTTGAAAGTATTTTAACGCGCAATAGATTATTAATGAATGTATTTCTAAACTTAAAGTTACGTTTGTCCGATACAACTTTTCATGTAAACATTCGCACAAACTTTAAGTTATAATCTCAGTACCCGCGAAAAAAAAATTCAGAAATTTGCCTTTAGTTGTCATAGTATTGGTCAAATATTTAGTTTTATCAACAAAAAAAAATTAATATCTCAAAAATAAATTGAGATACAGCTTTCAAACAAATTGCATTTAAAAGAGCATTTTTTCCTTATACGATGGTGTTAAAATTTAAAATGTACGATGTTTAGAAGTTTAAAAATTTGCCGTAGATATAATTGCAAAACCGAAATTTTAATTCAAATTTCAAAGTGTTGCCATTCGCAAAATGACGTATGCGTTACTCACAGATATGTTTGTCCTTCATAATATAGATTGTAGCTCTGAATCTGAAAATAACCGTCATTTTTAACCACCAAGTCAAGATTTTTCGCAAATCATAAATTTCAAAGTTAAAAAGTAAACAAGTCAAAATTAAATTAAAAAAATTAAAAAATCCGACTGCGTAAAAAGCGAACTAATTAATTATTTCTTATCAATGTGAAACTTTTTTTTATATTACTTACCTATTTTTTTATTTACTTATATTGACGACTAAGTTGTGTTTAATTGTTAGTTCCTATCTATAAACACTGGTTTGATGAGGCCTATAGATATGTATGATGGTTGGAGTTTCAGTAAAGTTAGGGATCCTACCTACACAGCTTCTAGGTTGTATAATATATAAACGGAGCTTCTGACTGTAAAAAGTCAATGAAACATCGTCTTCATTTTGAAAGGCCTATCCAATGATATGCTACTCAATGTGTTGCGTAATTTTTTTTTCGTCTCTACCGCCATTTTGTATTTTACGGCCGCCATTTTGAATTTATAAAAACAAAACCTAGCCTATAACCATCAGACGGTTAAGACGAATCGATAGAGACCTCATTTATTAAGATCCATCCAGGCATTGGGATGTTTCAAGGGTATAAATAAATCCACATACCCAGATACGCGTGAAACACATAACCCTTCTTGGCAGTCGGGTAAAAAATAGAAGAATCTTATACTGTAAAATACATAAGATGGTTGTATTTTTTAGCCTTTTTATAATTGATACTTATGCATTTTGTAGCGCTAAATCCCAAAATGACCTGCATTTTTTATCATCACGTCAGGATTTTTCGGAAATCGCAATTTTTTTAATCTTCAAAAAATCGAAATATTGCGAAAATCTCATACTATAAAATAGACGCAAAACTTTTTTTTCATAATAATTTATTCATTTTTTGGCTTATAGTTTGAATTTTTGCAGCTAAAAATGCAAAATATTGTGTATTTAAAATCCTTAAAATTTTATTTCATATGTGGAAGTTTCTTTGGACCACTCACGCTCTGCCTCGCGCTTTTCCTTTTATGTTCACCATGGGGTTCCATCTTGGTGTAACATCCAGCGATGGTCCACCATCATCGGGAGTCATTTAATTGAATAAACTTTACAATCTCGTGAAGGTCGGTTACCCCAATCGTCTCTAAAGTGGATTGCAAAATATCTCCACAGTGCCAATGAAACCCCTCCTTTCTCCTCAACGGACTCCTGAACTGTTTAACTAAATGAATACCCTGTATAAACCAATAAAAAACTGAATAAATTATTATGAAAAATACGTTTACATTTATTTTACAGTATTAGATGCTATTCGCTACTTTTTAACTTCGAAATTTACGATTTGCAAAAAAATACATACAAATCGATTATCAAAGTTAAAAAACACAACCATCGCTTGTATAGTTTATCTAAAACTTTCCCTAATTTTTACTTGAATATTGAAGTCTAGCGTTTTACTTTTTAGCTCCTGGAGCGTATGATGTGGAAAAGGCAGATAAAAAAATTCATGAATCTTCACCGGCATATTCACTTGGTGTTAAGCATAAGGAACCAAAACCTGAAGATTTACCAGGTAAAGTTGATTTTTAGCATTTGTCGAAAAATTACACGAAAGATGTAAAAATAATTCCAATTTAACCAAACAATTATTAATCACTGAAGAGAAAATAAAATCTCTGTTTTATATCATATTACCAATAAATAAATAATGACTTATGTAACAGAAACTAACTTGATGACTTATATTATGACTTACATAATGACTTATATAATCAGCCTATTAAATTTAAATAGGAAATAGTACTAAATATTTTTCATAGGAGCATGATATCTATAATATTTCATATTAATTGTATTAATTTATCATAACAAAAGCATGTGCCACCATGTACACCCTGTTCAGAAGTATATATTTAAATTATAATACTAATAAGTAGTATATGCAACTGAAATTTTGTACAGAGATTTCTTTTCTTAAAAATGATTTTTTTCCCGTTATATAATCGAAACACGCTCTGTATTTTAAAAGTAAACACTTAGTGTATATTTAACTGTATTAATATCAATTTCAATGAGTTATTCAGCGTCCGTTAAGGCTATTGGCGAACACTTTCTCTGTGTAAGATACATTTTAAGACACAATTAAGATAAATTCTCGATGCAAGATACATTTGTTCAAAATTCCAGCCAAACATCATTCTAAAATTTATTTTATACATTAAATTCTTCATCCTCAACTGCTTCTGCTCCATTTTTATTTTTTTACTGAATCAACTACTTCTAAATAGCAATTTGATGTCTTATTAAGACTGATTTAACAAGTGTTTTAATAAGATTTTATCTGGTAACATTCTCTTGGTCAGGATGATTGTACATTTTATATGTAATACAGTTTTATTATTACACTATATGGCCAAAGGTCATCAGTCACTTGCGATTTTAGACGTTTTGTCAAATAACTAGAAAAATACATGAGGGATTAACCTAAAACTGCAGGTGTGTAAACAGTGTAGTATAGGCCATATATTTTCGCGAAGATTTTTTCCCCATAGGGGGCCGTCATCAAATTGAAAAAGAACGAATATCTTTTGGATAACCCTGTAAAAATTAATGCAGTAAAGGCGTTCAAACTCGAGATTATTAATAATTGGCTTATTGTAATATACTATGTTCATTTTTATGATGATAGCATGTATACTCGTAGAGAAATTAAGGATTTTATAAAAACAGTCCCAAATTTCGCCCAGTTTTTTGCTTATAATTTGTAGAGTTCTTAATATAAAAAAAAAGTTCTTTTCAGAAAATATGATAAACAACAATGTACACAATATTCTGCAATCAGAATTAAAAAATAATAAAAATTGAATGAAAAATGAGCAGGTTTACTAAAAAATGTTTCACTGCGGATGCGCGAATGCAATCAAAATATAATATGCATAATGTATTAGCTAAGTATATAGAGCAACTTTTGTGAAAGTCTCAAAATAATAGCTTGAAAATTGTGAAAATTATCTCGATAGAATAAGCTCGAAATCCGTTGTTCCCAAAAAGAAGCAAAAAGATGAGGGGTTGTATCAAATATATGTTGATTGGTGCCAAGATAGCGTACACAATATTGCACGTACTACTATATTTGGATACAACCGCTCATTTTGAGACTTTTACAAAAATTGCTCTATATAGTTAGCTAATACATTATGCACATTATATTTTGATTGCATTCGCGCATGCGCAGTGAAACATTTTTTAGTAAACCTGCTCATTTTTCATCCAATTTTTATTATTTTTTAATTCTGATTGCGGAGTATTATGCACAATATTGTTTGTCATATTTACTGAAAAGAACTCTGCAAAAGAACTAAAGAACTATTAAGAACTCTGCAAATTATAAGCAAAAAACTTGGCGAAATTTAGGACTGTTTTTATAAAAACCTTAATTTCTCTACGAGTATACATACTATCCTCATAAAAATGAATACAGTATATTACAATAAGCCACTTATTAATAATCTCGAGTTTGAACGCTTTTGCTATATTAGTTTTTACAGGGTTATCCAAAAGATATTCTTTTTTTTTCAATTTGTTGACTGTTCCCTAAGAGGTTTCGGGAAAAAAATCTTCGCGGAAATATATGACCTATACTATACTGTTTACACACCTGCAGTTTCAGGTTAATTCCTCATGTATTTTTCTAGATATTTAACAAAACGTCTAAAATCGCAAGTGACCGGTCACCTTTGGCCATATAGTGTATTATCTTGGTGAGATACAAGTGTTGAATATATCAAGTTACGAATGACATCGAATGCATATTAGTTCATGCTGAATTAGTCTAAGACGAAAACTATAGGAGATAAACTTGAAGAGCATCTAATTTGGTACTTACAATTTTAGATATTTTTTTAGTGCAAAAATTCGATATACTCATTATTTTGATTTTTTTCTGCTCTTTATAGGCAGGGTAAAATGCTATGTTTCTCAGAATAGCTATAATAGTTTGATAACATCCGATAGTTTAATTTAACCGGCTTAATTTTATCGGAGCTGTTTTATATTATTTAACTGTATTTATGAGTGGAAAAAGTATCAAGAAAGAGAGTCGAGCCCAGAACTTTTAGCTTAAATTGAGAATGTTCTACCACCTGAGTGACAACCCATCCGATACAGTTCACTCAAGTAACCTTTTGGTCTTGATGTCTGGCCTGCTTTCTGAAACAGCTCAAAAATAACAACAGAAAAAAACTCCAGTAAACGAAGGATGCGAAGTTGCATATCCATCAATTATTGTGTGTTCCTTTACTTGCTCTTCATTCTGTTTACGCATCCATTGTTCATTGCAGTTCAGTTACATTCAAATTATCTTCGGTTAAACTTCTCAGCGCCGTGAACTTTTATTCGTTCACTAAGCTGTAGGTTTCACAGCAATAGAAATATTACTTAAATTAATATAATTCTACAGATCTAATCCAGTTTTAAAACATCAACTTATGTTACTCTCAAGGACTATATTCCTATACGTAATTAAATTTTTTATATAATGTTGGAAAAATCATCCTTTTTTTAGCATTTTAATCATCAAAAGATAAAACAACATTACAGTTTTGCCCTTTAGCTCGGCAGTCAGGAGTTTTTGAGCTGTTTCAGATAACAGACCAGATTTTATTTCCAAAATATTGTCTGTGCTAATTGTATTGCCAGGGTTATCGCCCAGATAGTTCAAATGGTAGAACATTGGCAATTCAAACCAGACGTACTTGGTTCAATTCCCAAGGTAGAAACTTTTTCACTCAATTGAAAAATTAGAACTCATGTCATACCTGCTATGTTTAAGAAACTATGTTGTCACATGAAATGTTGCAAATGTGCTCCCTGATCTTCCAAACACAGCTGAACACGACGTTGCATGTTTCTGAAAATGACTGCATCATCTGACTTGGGTCATGCTGGATCTCATACCTGATATTCTCGAGTAATGCATCCAGTGCACGTGGATTATTTATGTAGACACGACCCATTCAGGTGACCCCCATAGTAAGTTAGGATTCACATCGTGTGACCTTGGAGGTCATCTTCAGAAAATTAATCTGTATGTAAAAAATGATACAATTTCAGCCATTCGTATTCCATTGAATTTTGAAGCATAAGACGGAAATTTGCATCATTTCCTGTAAAAACTTCTTTTTTTTAAACATATATGTATTGACTTTTAGTTTTCTTTTATCTTTACACTCAGCACTTTTTTCTAAAGCCAACATTTTTCGGGGATAAATTCAATTGGAAAACCCTGTATTTTAAAGTTCAAATATTATTTTTTTTACTACCTGTATCTGCTGCATGCAATTACTGTAGATGTAAATAATTACTTATAGAAATTACTCTAGAAAATAAAAAATAATTTATTCACCAGCTCCTGGATCGTACGACGTTGAAAAATCAGAAAAAATCATCCATCAGTCATCTGGAGCAATTACATTTGGAATAAAATATAAAGAGCAAAAGATGGATGACATTCCAGGTAAAATATTTAACTTTCATTTTAAAGAAGTTCTTGTGTTCTTCTTTGATTTAACAATATCTACTAATACTATGAAATTAGAAAATATACTGGAAGTATCATTCCTTTTGCAGCTCCTGGAGCATACGACGTGGAAAAAGCTGATAAAAGGATTCACGAATCTTCTCCTGCCTATTCTCTTGGTGTGAAATATAAAGAACCTAAACCTGAAGATTTACCAGGTAATTGTACTTTCTTCACAAGTCACCGAATAAGATACAGGGTGATTGTAAAAATACTTTGCCAAACATGAGCCCCAAGTGACCACATCGTTCAAGAAAAAGGTGGTGCTGTTTGGGATGAGGGTATTTACGGCATAGGCTTGAGAATGAGATAAAGAACAGCAATCGAGGTCTCACAGTTATGGCTACAGAGACAAAATTTCGAAAATTTTAAATCACAACACCCAATATTTTTCATCGCAGAAAATTATTCATGCTAAAAAACCGTAATTACCGTAAAAAAAAAATAAATAAATAAAAAAAAAAATGCTCCACGTGCCTTACTTGAGATGCAAGAACGAATTGGTAACATTGTCACTTACCGTCATAATACTATAATAATCCTCAAACGTGATTAATCAGGATTTTCAGTCGGTTTTTGTCTCTTTGAATATTTGAAATTCTAGGTATACACGCCATATCCGCTTTGTGAGTCTGATATGAAAAACGCCATCAAACATGAAATTCTGCATAGTCTTCAAGCAATGATTTATTATTGTCCATAGCCTCCCGCGTGCGGTATGTCATCCTCTGTGAATGAAAACACTTAAAATTCACCTCAGTAAAATTATTTGTTTTTGTCGCCTGTGCGGGCACATTTGACCTTCTCTCTTCTTTTTTTTGCGTTTGTTTTATGTCGCTATTTATGTAGCTAAAAATGGTTAGTAACGTTATTTATGGTTCTTCGCCGAGAAGATCATTTTGCGGTGACTGAAGTTTTCGAAATTTTGTCCCTGTAACCATAACTGTGAGAACTCAATTGTTGTTCTTTGCCACATTCTCGACCTCAATAAAATAACTACACCTCCAATGGAACCCTGCTTTCTTGAACGGTACGGTTGCTAAGATCCTTATATAACTGGGGGGGGGGGGGGGGATTGTAATCACCCCGTACATTAATAACACTGTATGGTCGTTAAGGACCTTATATGTCGGGGGAAATTATAATAACACCGTACAATAATGAAATTGTCCTTGAAATGAAAGTGTGCAATTCTGTATATTAACCCTCTGAACACAAATATCACCATGAAATACAGGTGCGCAAAGTTAAGGTTTTCTCAAAAAATATATTTTTTAAAAAGCTATGAAATTTAACCTGTACATTTTAACAGAAATCTATTTCTAAAGGCTTCAAATGTGTAAATCTAAAACTACAGCTTATTCCATCAAGTAATTTTTGAGTTGCGCTTAAAAAATTACACGTATTGCAATTTTTTTTAACAATATTAAAAAAGCATTTAACGTCAGGAGTTCCACGCGTTATATCTGTATGTATCCTGAATTACTTCACCGAATGGTTTTCCGTTTATCAAATTTTTCCGTATATATCTAAATAAAATTTATCAAAGAATCCAAATATGATGTCAAAGTTACGTCTTAATATCAAAAGTTTCTAAATTTGTTACAATTTCAATAGAGAGACAGAACCCCCCTAACCTTTTATATATATATATATATATATATATAAACTGAAAAAATACATATCTTTTAATCTAATGGCTGTTTGAGTTTCTCACTGCAACAATTTTGTGATAAAAAAATACGGGTGTTTGTTCTCTCTCTCTGTCTCTCTTTTTTTTTCTTTTACAAGACGGCATATTTAAAATCTAAATTTAATAGAAATGTAAAATAAGGTATTACGCTGTACAATTTTTATTACATCGTGGTTACAGTTATTATTTTTGATAATTTACCTTTATTATTCTGATTGAATTTATTTACAAAAATTCTGATGTAATGCATGCACTATACACAATACATAGCGTGGTATCAGCATTAAGATATAGATGCAGCTATATGTTAAAAAATAATCGTAGCCAATTCAACATTTTTTTGGTTACATTTATGTTAGACGGAATTCGTTAAGAATTAATTAATAATAAAGTAAGCATTAACTTCATCAATTTTTGTTCCATAGTGTAGTTTGCCTTCTTTGACATTTTATTTAAAATTATAATTTTTCTTACTAGCCGTATTTTTACACTGTTTGTTAACATTAAAATTTTAATGGTTAATTCATATTCTGTGACAGGCATAAAAAAGTTTTATTTTGTAGACTAGTGTAATCTTAATTAAAACTATTAGCGCTTAATTTAATATAGAAAATATAAGTCAGTCTTTCTGAAAAGGGATTCATTTTTTTATTTGATTGAAAGAAAGGAATGAAAGAAAGATACATAATTTTCAAAATAGGGCATAATGTATATCTGCGAGTTGTAATGGTTTCTTAGATTACTTTTTTGTTCTGTAAGAAGGTACTAAATAAAATATGCTAGTATGTCTTTAACTGTTTAAATATATCTTTAAATGTTATAACTGTACATCTATTAAAATGGCTTAATTTTGTACTAAAATATTAGTAAATATTTTAGCACAAAATGTTGAAATTCATTTAAAAACTAATTCGTAAATTATTAAAAATGCAAAGCATGCAACATAAAACATACTCTCATTTTTTTAGTTAAATATATATATATATATATAATTTACAATTTTTTTAAATTTTATTGTGACTAATCGCTTAGACAGAAAATCCAATAGTAAAAATTATTTATTTATCAGCCCCAGGTTCATATGACGTTGAAAAATCAGAAAAAATTATCCATCAATCATCTGGAGCAGTCACTTTTGGAATAAAATACAAAGAACAGCAACCAGATGACATTCCAGGTAATGTATTTTACCTTCATTTAAATATTTTTTTTGTGTGAGTCTGTGTGCGATCTTCATTACTTAAAGAACATTTGCAAATAGTTTCAAATTAGAAAATATCCTCAAAATATAATTCTTTCCTCAGCTCCCGGAGCATATGACGTGAAAAAAGCAGATAAAAGAATCCACGAATCTTCACCATCATATTCCCTTGGCGTTAAGTATAAAGAATCTAAACCTGGAGATTTACGAGATAATGATATTTTATTCGTTAAATCTACGAGCAACATTAGTAAATTAAATTAAAATTATTTATGATTAAATAAATTTTGAAAATATAAATCAACCTTACTGAAAATATACATATATATTTTTTTTGTATGGACTTAAATTATGGCACATCCTTTTAACATAATAATATATAACATACATGGACTTGATATATTCTTTGCTGCAAATTGACAGAAAAATGTACTTTAGAAATCGTTATACTTCAATATTTTACTGGAAAAGTTTCTGCAAATTTTTATAGTAAAAAAATGGTTCATTCATTTAAATTTTTACAGTAAAAATGATAGTAACAAAATTGCTAGCAGATTTTGATATGGTTATCGTCATTTTTTCTCTTTACGACATATGTTTATGAATTATTAATGTTTCTCAAATTGCATTTTTTTTTGGGGGGGGGGGCGGAAAGACATTACTAATAAATTGGTTTCCCATTAAAACAAATCTGTTAAATAAGCATATTTGTAAACTATTTTAGCAATAAACATTAACATTCATTTTAAAATTAACTCATTCGCGAAAGTATTTTTATCAAATATAAATTGCTGCTATTATAGGGAGTGCCTTAAAATATGCAATACAGAATAGAACTCCCTCTTTTTTTTAATTAAAATATCGATGACATATTATTACTACGGTTACCAAACCTTCCAATTTGTGAGTACCACTATTTATATTATTCTAATATAAATAGTCTTTCTATTTAACAAAATAACTAAATTTCTAATAAATCAGTCGAAAATTACTATTCGAAAATAGTGCTACTAACAAATTGGAATATTTGGCAGTTATGACTTGCTCTTTCGTTGTGTCTATTTACTTAAACATATATTCTAATAATAATAATAAATATATTTTTCTTTTACCAGCCCCTGGATCATATGACGTTGAAAAATCCGAAAAAATTATCCACCAATCATCTGGAGCCATCACATTTGGAATAAAATATAAAGAACAAAAAATGGATGAAATTCCAGGTAAAGAATTTCACTTGTATTTTGAAGTAATTGTTGTGTTTTTCTTTACTTTCTTTACTTAAAGAACATTTACCAATACCATGACATTAGGAAATACATTGAAAATATCATTTTTTTCACAGCTCCTGGAGCATACGACGTGGAAAAAGCGGATAAAAGGATACACGAATCTTCTCCAGCCTATTCTCTTGGAGTCAAGTACAAAGAACCTAAACAAGAAGATATTCCAGGTAATAAAAAATCAGTCGGGAAAATTATTTTTCATGATTTTAGATTTCTGATAAAATATCCAATAGCTAGAATGAAAATATGAGCTATGACAGAAAAAAGCTAATGTATAATTTTAAAGGTCATGTTATTCTAGAACGTTTCTAGTAAAGATATAGAAAATTAACATAGTCTTGGAATCTAAACGTAGTTGTATGGTCCGGATCATCTTTTCATTCACGAAAACTTTAGGTTAGTCTTATATGAGTTTTAATTAATTGCTACTTCTTACAAAACTTACATAATAGGTTTATATGAAACACGAATATCTTTAAAAAAAAGATTAAAAATTTTAAGACAGAACACTGTCTCTCCCAATTAATTCTCTCATAATTGATAATTTAAGTTATAATAAATTTAATACTATTGGTAACCAGTAATTTTAAAAAAAAGTTTAAGTCGTGAATTTTAAGTGAAAAGTTACAAATGTAAATTTTAATGCTTTTCGTTAAGACTTTTCAACACACTCTTTAACTCTCTTAACACAGAAGTGCACACACGAACTTCTTTCTTTTAAAAAGTTCTGCTTTATCTTGTTTATTTTTATAACTCACTAAATTCCATTTTTATTTTAGCTCCTGGAAGCTATGATGTCGAAAAATCTGAAAAAATCATTCACCAATCATCTGGAGCTGTAACATTCGGCATAAAATATAAAGAACAAAAGCCAGATGATATACCAGGTAGTTTTTTACATATTTTAAACCTTATGTGTTACTCATATGTTATTATCCGATATTTTTCACATATTAATTAATATTTTAGCAAACAGTTGTTACTGCAGACTAAAAATGAGACAACTGAAACTGTAAAATTCGAAAACATACCAAAACTTTATTGGTTTCTTTTTTATAACACATTGCCTATATTCAGAACAATAGTAAAATACGTTACTTTAAAATGTATAAAACTGTCTTCCAAAATCTTAGAAACACTTACTTTTATCCGTAATGTTATATATGACTTCTCACGATTAAACTTGAAGAGAATTGTGGCATTTTATTTCGATATAATTTAATTATTTTAAAAATGAAAGTCATATAAAATAGTAAACATTAACAAAATTGAAAGAAAATTATCATTATTAAAATTTAATTTAAAATTATTATAAGTAACGCTTATCAAACTTAAAATCTATTTTGATAACGAAGCATAAAAAAAAATAAAATTAAAAAAATTAAAAAAAATGCGAAGGTAGGGTTAAACCATTTATTCAAAATAACTCTGTACCTGAGAGCCAAACTGTCGTAAGTTGCATTTCATTTATTTTTCAAGAGAAGTAAAAGAAGCATTACCTTGCAAGACAACGCTATTTTCACAAATTGATATCATATTTATCTTATAACACAAGTGAGGACGCGAGTTTCAAAACTCGCCTTATCCAGAAAATCAAATTTTCGCGAAAAGCCTGTGACTGCTTCCATTCGTTTTCACTGTAGATTTATTTCACGATGCCAGGGATAGATGATAACACTAGTTTTTTTGCTGATTGTAGTGTTTTGTCGATGCAAGTTCAACAACAGATAACTCGATAACCTGATAGAGAAAACTCAATTTTTACTTTCTTCTATCTTCAATAGAAGAAAGTATTATAATCGAAATTTTTTTCGACTTCCGGTTTTCGAGGAACTTACACGTTTTAGGGGTCAGAGACCACCAAAAACATTTTTATAGAAAATGTCTGTCTGTCCGTGTGTCCGTGTGTCTGTCGCCATTGTACCATCAAAAAGGGTATGAAGTTATGCATAGAATTGGACCAATTTTTTTTAAGTTTTTGGCTATGGCAAGCAGGTCCTCCCTCAATTTGGAAAAAATCCGCCGGAAGGAGGCGCTGTAATAGCGATTTTGTGCGGTTTTGAATATTGTGCCATCGAAAAGTGTATGAAGTTATGCATAGAATTGAATCAAATTTTTTGTATTTGTTTTTGGCGAAGCAAGAAGGTTTTCCCTGAATTTGGAAAATGTATCCGGTAGGGGGAATTGTAATAGCGATTTTTGTGCCATTTTCAATATTGCACCATCGAAAAGTGTATGAAGTTATACGTAGAACTGAACGAAATTTTTTGTGTATGTTTTTGACCATGACAAGAAGGTCCTGCCTGTATTTGGAAATATTCCGCCGAAAGGGGGCCCTATCATAAGGGTTTTTGTTTAATTTTCTTGATTTCCCGGAGTTTAAATGTACACCGCCGACTCGTGAAGCTATGGGAACTTCCTATCCTTATAAGCCGATTATTCCCGAACAACTAGTATATCACAGAATAACGGAAAACTATTGATTTTAATAAATATCATGGTCGAGATTAACTCGTTTTTACTCCGATTAATTGACCGACGCAGAAATTTAAGATGAAAGTGAAAGTTGATATAGTATTGAACTTATAAAAATGAAATATTGACATTTGTAACAGCATTTTGAAATATTAAAATATATGAGATAAAAGAAAGTTTTGGGATTGGCACATCCAACTAGTTTAAAATTTAGGATAAGGCGAGTTTTGAAATTCACGTCCTCAAGTATATAATACAAGTATAGCGAAAGTTTGGCTCGAAAGAGAACAGTTTCTTTAGTATAAAAAGCTTTTAACATAAAATTTGTCAGTTTTGGACTTACGGTAGTTTCGTTCTCAGGTACAGAATTAAAGACCTGACTATCCATAAGGCTAAAGGGTTCTTTGGCACTTAAATGGTAATTTCTATAAATTCCATGTATTTATGAAAAAATAACTTTTTGAAAGTCTCGGATAGATCGCCGTTGTTAAATGGGGAAAGCAAACAATTTTAGAATACCTTTAACCTATGATTACTATCTTGAATCTGTAAGATACATAGTGAATCTTTTTCTGATTGCAAATGCATCTTTGGAGTCCGGGAACGCTCTTCTCACCTATCTTCCTAACACAAAGTGGGCTGAACATCAGTATAGCGTTGCGTATAAATTGTATTATGGCATGTATCTTGCAACGACAGCAATACAATGACAGAAATAACTTTTTTGAGATAGTAATCGAGTATTAAGGAAAGTCGGTACAATTGTACACTTTGATTCTTAATTCTTAACTCTCAATTATTAAAGGATTTGATTACTTTTATGATATTAGAGATGATATTTTGAATGGAAATGGCATACATTCTCGTTTCCATGCAAGTAAAATAACAGAATGCTCCTCGGTCATCCCAACATGCAGAAACCATTCGTGAATTTATCTGGTCGTATTTGTAACAGCATGCTAATCACTGAGTTTAATAGGTTGCACTATAACAGTAACTTTTACAGCCGAAACTGAATTTTGAATACCTCACTAAACAATTTATTTATTTCTTTTTTAAAATATCAAACACTAGCTGCGTAGCAACACTTTGTGCTGCACTTAAATTTCATAAGGTCATTCGATTGTTTGGGAGAAAAAGAAATCTAGTTCTATTATAAATTTCAAGTTTCCAACCCTAATCATTCCAAAGAGATCGTAATTTAGCACTTTTATAAAATCACTCATTTCACCTTTTTATATTTCGATTTTTTAAAAAACCGTTCGTAGAGAGCATTTACATCGTAAAAGTAAACGCCATTCGAAATTTCAAGTTTTGAACCCCAACAGTGTCACAGAAATCGCAATTTTAGAACATTTTTTTGTTTGTACAACCTTCTACATTTCGATTTTTTTTTTAATTGTTCTGTGCAAGAATTTTCCTCTTAAAAGTAACAGCGATGTCAAATTTCAAGTTTCTAACCCTAACAGTCACAAATAAATCATAATTCCGAACGTTTTTAGAACGTTTTCGGCTCATTTCACTTTATTAGATTTCGAACTTTTAGGAACCGTTCACAGAGAATATTTACATCTTAAAAATAATCAACATAGCGAATTTGAAATTTTTAGCGTAAACAATATCACAGAAATCGCATTTTTAGAGCGTTTTTTACATATGCATTCCTTTGGGTGTTAATGGTGAAATATCTTAACGACATAAATGCAGCCATGTTGGAACAAAGATGATCACCAGCATTTTGCCAACAATTATTTGTGAAATAGACTCAGTAGTTCCAAAGATTACCCCCTACAAATAAACACACAAGCTTTACTTGTATATAATATTAGTATAGATATATATCTGACTTCTTGGACAAAGCATGACATTAAAACGCATGTTTGTTGCAATAAGTACAACGTTTACCACCCTAAGGAATTCATCCCTAATCAAAAATCATCCGCTTCATTCTTTAAAATATGAAACATGTATTATTATCAACTTGCTAGACAAAGCGATGATCCTAAAATACACAATTACAGCACTAAATACAAAATTTACCATGATAAGTATTTTAATTCGGTGTTACAAGATATACATTTCAATTTATTCATTCAATCTTTCATGTTGTTATTTTCTTCCGATTTATTTAGTTATTTTGATTTAAATGTCAATTTTTACAAGAGTTTGTTTATTATTATTTTTTAGCCCCTGGCTCTTATGATGTGGAAAAATCAGAGAAGATTATCCACCAGTCATCCGGAGCAGTCACATTTGGTATAAAATACAAAGAACAAAAGCCTGATGATATTCCAGGTAATATAAAGATGATTTTATATGATCTTCGAATGCACATTTTTTTTGTTTTGTGATACTTTAGCAGTAAAATAATTTGAAGTTTGTTTTGAACTTCCATTGAAAATAAGCAATGTGCTTTATTTTCTTATTACAGCTCCTGGAGCTTATGATGTAGAAAAAGCAGACAAAAAAATTCACGAATCTTCACCAGCCTATTCTTTAGGAGTAAAATACAGAGAACCTAAACCCGAAGATATTCCTGGTAAATTATCTTTTTGACTTTAATAGCCGAGTTAATCAAAGTTCAGTATTCGTTCCTATATGCAAAATTTCCATTAAATATTTAGCCAGCGAACTTTAGTAAGTGTTAATGCAAAGTAAAAAATTACAAATTATTTGAATTTCAGAATTGTTAACAGTGTGCTGATTGAGCATTTTAAAAATAGAATATGTTATTACAACTGACAAAAATATATTTTTTAGCTGTTTCCTTCAGGCGTCTTTTTAAACATGTAGATAATCTTATTTTCTTATTTTTTATGAAGTATGGATGTGTAATTTAGCTTCATTGAATTATTTATTTTAATATTAAGTATTTTGTCCACATTATGAACAGAACAAAATTAAGTTTAATTATTTTATGGAAACTATTATGAGGCTGTACAAAATTTTATGAAAATTAATGGAATTTTAGCAATTTTAGTAAAAAATTATTTAATTGTATATCATTGTTTGAGTTTAAAAGCTTTTCTTGCACTGTAAAACAAAATCTGTAAATTTACTAAAATTTTCTAGAAAACTGGGATTCCTAGAAATTTTTATGTAACGGCAACAACAAAAATTCCTGTAACAGCGTCTGTTACAGAAAATTTTCTTGTTGCCGTTACATAAAAAGTTCTGGGAATCCCAGTTTCCTAGAAAAACTTTAGTAACTTTACAGAATGTTTTTTTACAGTGTGGGTTATTTTATTTTTTTAAGTCTCTCACAACAGAGATTATAATTATATCAATTTTTAGAATTTTTTCTATAGTAAAAAAATTCTATTTTGTTTTTATTTCATTCCATGTCCATCTATCACAAATGTGTACTTTTTAAATGCATAAGCTGAAAAAAAAAATGATGAAAGTCTATATTCAATAAAATGAAATTTATAATCATTTTCTAACTTTTGCGAACCTTTCATATATGCATTACTAGAAAATTCTTCGATAATTTTTAATGTAAGACAACCTTTAAATTAAACAATTACAACTATACTCTTTTTTATGCTTATTAAATATCGCTTTGTCTCAATTCCATAGCGCCAGGATCATATGATGTTGAAAAATCTGAAAGGATCATACACCAATCATCTGGAGCAGTTACTTTTGGCATAAAGTACAAAGAACAAAAGCCTGACGATATCCCAGGTAATAGAAACGTGATTGTATTTGCTCTCTTTGAGAAAGTATTTTTTTTTTGTAACACCTCGAATTGTATTGCTACACTGTAAAAAAAAAAAATGTATAAGGTTACTAAGAATTTTCTACGAAACTGAGATGCCTAGAACTTTTTATGTGCTACAACAACAACAAAAAATTCATGTAACAGATTGACGTTTACACTACAAAAGAAAAAAATCTGTAAGGTTCCTAAGAATTTTCTAGGAAACTGGGATGCCTAGACCTGTTTATGCAACTGGAACCAAAAAAATTTCATGTAATTATCCCGGGTTATGTATAAGGTTACTAAGAATTTTCTAGGAAACTGGGATGCCTAGAACTTTTTATGTACTACAACAAAAAAATTCATGTAACAGATTCATGTTTACACTATAAAAGAAAAAATCTGTAAGGTTCCTAAGAATTTTCTAGGAAACTGGGATGCCTAGACCTGTTTATGCAACTGGAACAAAAAAAAATCATGTAATTATCCCGGGTCATCATAAACTTTTAGTAAGTCTACAGATTTCTGTAATTTTACGAAAATAGTTTCGTACATTTATATCTTTTTTCTGTACATTATATTATACACATAAAATTTTAGTAAGCATACAGAATTCTGTAGTTTTTACAAAAAACTAGTTTTGTTGATTTGTATCTTTTTTTTATAGTGTAGAGAAGCAACTTTGCCTCAGATTTCGAGAGAAAATATTTATCAATGTATTTCTTTTTTTTAATCACAGCTCCTGGAGCTTATGATGTAGAAAAAGCAGATAAAAAAGTCCATGAATCTTCACCAGCTTATTCTCTAGGAGTAAAATACAAAGAACATAAACCTGAAGATATTCCAGGTAAATTTTCTTTTAAATTATCATTAGCAAATTACTCAAAATTGGCTATTTATTCTAATATAGACTGGGTCTAAAATATCTAGTAAAAATGAAACGGCAAATCAAGTGTACCAAAAATTACAAAAATCACATTAATTCCATGTCCTCCATTACTCGCGTAGATTAGTATTTTAACACTTTAGAAACATTTTCTTTAATTCAAAAAATGTTCAGCGGTGAAATTATGCATTGTTATTTTTGGAAAGTTTCGAAAGTTTCACTATGTTGAGGCCGAAATCTGAACCTTTACAAGAACATTTTCAAGAAAACAAAATTGAGCATTTGCTTGTTAACAACCTAGGGCCTAAGCTTTTAGCAGGCCTGTGCGTAAGATTTTAGCCGGCATGTAGAAACATTTTAGCCAATTTGTGGCAAAGTATTTTGGCACTTTTGACAAATATTTTAGCCCCCTAAGGCATCCACAAATAATAATAATAATAATAATAATAATAATAATAATAGCTCTCTGCAGGATGTTCATCCATAAAAGCCGAAACAAAGTAGCTAGAAGTGCCAGTTACTATACAAACGCACATAAAATATAACATAGAGATACTTTTACTGATAATCAGTTAATCCTGGTTTGGTTCGAAAGAAAGAAAAACAAGTTGGAAATTGCTCGTTAAACGTGCAAATGAGGTGCGTACGTACTATAACTAGTTTTATAAATATTTTTTGCACCGCATATTGTACTGAATGTATATTTTAGTACACTTCATAAGTGCATATCAATTTCATTCTGTTCGAAAGGCTGTAACATCATTAAAATGCACTTGCAATAATTTTTTTTTTCCATTGGCCGTAATGTAACGGAAAACTTTCGACTGTCCCTGTAATTAAACTATATATCCGATTTTCATAAAATTTGAAATCACTCGACAAAATATTGCAACAAATATATATTTAAAATTTCAGACCATTCGGTTGGATAGTTTTTTCTCTGTTATATGCGGGCGGACGGACGGTTCGAACGACGACTATAGGTGCTGCGTATTCATATAATAACGAACCCACCTAAAACGGAGGAGCAGGAATATGTATTATCTATTGAGAGTGACAGGAGACTCAAATGGAGTCAAACGATTGACTAGAAATAGACAGAAAAAGTACAAAATAAACTGAAAAAAAAAAAAAAAAACATTCATGGAAACGAAATAAATAGGGGAGACCGGGGCAAGTTTTCCAACTTTTTTTATTTTTATTTTTGTATTTTTTATTTTTAACTATTTTGATATATACAGGATATCATTGTATTCCCTAGACCTTCCTGTACAAACTGGCACAATTATTTTTCAAAAAACTAAATATACTTTTTCATAAAAAATAGTTAAGTCTAATCATGTTACGTTGGAAAATGTGCCCCATATGTGGGGCAAGTCTCTACAATACTCTACAAAAAAAAAAAAAAAAAAAAAAAAAAATTGCTCCCCACATGTGTGAAGCATGTGAATTTTATTATGTTTGAAATAGAATGACATCATTCAAGTGCACTAAAAATGATCTTTCGCCATTCACTGCAATGTAACGAAATACTTTTGAGTGTCTCTGTAAACAAACTATAATTTCTATTTATTTCATACACTTTAGATAATAGTTTGTTGTCCATTTTAATGATGCATACCAATTTTATTATAATTGAGATAATGTAACAACATTAAAATACACCAGAAAAACTTTTCTCATTGATGATATTGTAACGAAATACTTTTTTGTGTCGCTGTAAATTAACCAAAAATAGTACACACTTCACTTTCAATACCGAAATTAATTTATGTACCTAAGTAATATAACAATTACAAGCCAATCCGAGTCTTTACTCGAGTTAGAACACGGACAGGCAGACGGTCATATGGTAGACGGTCAACTATGTTAGAAAGGGATAAAAAGTAAAAATTGGTTTCTATATACCATTTCGCGAACTGGCCGATCACGTATGGCCACTTCGCGAACTAGCCGATCGCATCTGGCCGGCATTCGGGAATTGGCCGGTCAATTCCGAATTGGCCAGTCAGTTTAAAGTTTTGTTGGCCAGTTCGGGTTTTGGCCAATTTCGGGTATTGGCCGTAACATATACAATACTCCCTATTTTTTTACCACGCCGAGTTTGCATGCTTAGTGCAGCCTTCGCAAAAGTCCTAACTTCTTCTGGTGTAGGCAAAGCTTGTTTGGATGTAGAAGGAACGCCTTTTTTTTATAAGTAATAGGGAAATTTTGAGTAGAACTTAAGGAACAGCTTCTTTGGAAATGCTAGCCTGCGTTGGTGTAGAATGATTAGATGCTTTCGGTGTTGTTTGTTTGTGTGTGTGTGTGTGGGGGGGGGGGATTATTGAGGAAAGTTTCAAATCTTTTCAGGATTGTTGGTGCTTTTAGGATTTGGTGCGGCAGGAGCTAGCCTGTCAGAAAAGTAGGATGGCGAAAAAGCAGAGTTTGTAAATATTTCAGGTTGTAAATATTTCAGTATGAAAATTCTCTAACATTTAAAACCCGCCATAATATTAACTGTGGATTAACGCCAGTGGAGCAGCTCTAAGCACGGTTAATTTGCTTTTTGAGGGTTTCATACTCACTGCGATCTCAGTGTTCTAGCTTATGACTATAAAGGCATAATTAACATAAAATGGATTCATTAAATGAACCCATTTTAGAAAAAATTGACATTTTATTATATTTTTGAATTTACCTTGTTTTTTATATTGATAGTTTTACTTAAATGACTAAATGATCAAACGGGTTCGTAGTATATAAGGTTATTTGGCCGATTTTACAACACAATAAATACATTTTTTATACAATAAGACTAGCTGATTTAGGAGGGGGGAGGTTTTCAAACGAGAAACATGTTGGAAAACATGCCCCGTATGTTGTTGGAAAACCTGCCCCGTCGCCATATTTGAACTTTTACACTACCTGGACGAATACCGGTGTAAGTTATTTGCAAAACAAACGCATAGTTACCTGAAGAAAGAAACCCTTTTTTAGTGTATGCAGTGTCAAAACAGTAAATTTAACGCTAGTACTTTTTTTTACGTTTTAATAAAGACCTAAAATTTTACTCACCGTTGAAAAAATGAAAAAAAACAGCTCTCCAGACGAAGTGACAGCAGCTATTAAGCTATAACTTTTGTAGATGTTGTGTAAGATGTTGCCACTTCAGCCAGTTCACTCGCTAGCTTCACCTAGCGGCTCATTTAAAAACTAAAGCGAGTTGGAAAACTTGCACCTATGGAAAATGTGCCCCGGTCTACCCTAAATAATAATAAATGTCTCTTTTATTATATATGTTTGTTTCATATCAATAGAATTATTAAAAGGACCTAATCGCAAGTGTTAGTCAATTTTTAGTATCAAGATTTAAATTTTAGCCGCACTAATTTCTAGCTGCCCTTGACGACCGCCCAACTTATTGTTTATCAACCTCTAAATACGTCAATCTTTATTAAACATAAACGTTTACTTATCAGATCGACATTCTCTTTCTACAACATCATGTGACATAAGCTTTTCAACTCAAAATAGAATGAAGTAATAAACGAAATTAGAACAAGTCGGAAATTGTACGTCAAATGTAGAAAATGAGGTGCGTTCGTACTATAACTAGTTTTATAAATGTTCTGATCTTGGTGCAATAGCTGTTTCACTGTTATACAAAAATGCATGAATACAAAATTTATTACGATTATATATATTAAATTTAGTAATACATGAATAATAGGATTCCATCTTAAATAGGGCGTAATCACCATGGTAACTTAGAATCATTACATCTCATGGGATGTCATTGAATTAATTCCGTATGATAGGATTTAATGAATATGAATTATAATAATTTTATGAATATCTTTTTAAGTTTTTATTCGATTTTCAAAACATTTGACAAGACGCAACATAATTAGGCAATGATTATATATGAGGACCTCAGAAGCCAAGGGATACAAGTGACAAAATTCAGATTTCGAGTAAATTGAGTTCAAAGTTAAACGTCAACTGTAATTGACTGACTTGGAATATGAAACTATTGCTTATTTCTTAGTGGTCTTTGAATTCTTATTTCAATATTTGTAAAAAAAAAGTGGAGTAAAAGGTTTTTTTTAATTTAAAATTAAGCAATATTGATCATCATTCGGCACTTGTACCCTTTGGCTTCCAAGCGATAGACAAGAAATGAAAAATTATGAAATAAAAAAATGATTTTACGTAAAATTTTAGAACAGTTTTGATACAAATGAATGAAAGGACAAAATTTTGTTTCAATATAAGTTTTAAAAATGAAAGATCATGAAATAAAAAAAATTGATGAAATATTTAAGAACAAGGTTTATACAAATGAATGAAAGGACAAAATTTTGTTCAAATGTAAGTTTTTAAATTTTTAAATTTTTTAACAGTTAAAATGCATTTATTTAGCGTATAAGAAAGTAAATTCTAAAAGGGAAAAAAATTACGCAAAAAAGTTTGAAAATATGAAACAATATTTATTGTTCTACTGATAACAGGGGAACAATACATCTACATTATCTCATCCTCAACAGTTTCATAAGCACGATTAGGCTCATTAGCCTGATCTTCAGAAACGTGCAGGGCTTCAGTGTGTCCTGTTGCCACTTGGTGAGAAAAATCTCGGTAGAAAGCGTGGTACACTGGTGGTACAAACTGCAACAGTTAAATGAGATTTTTAAACTTAAGGTACTTCAGTTCTGGTTTTTCTTGTGCTATGGAAAACTCACACAGAACTCTAGGGCATCTTCGGGCACGACTGAACTTCACCTTTAGCTCGTGAAAAGGTTCCAATTCACCACCAGCAGTTTCTTTGTATAATAATGTGAAGGTTTTTTTTTCTCAAAATGCAGCCACTGCAGATTTCGGATAACTTTCACTGACTTTATAAAGAACTAGCAAACCCCGCGGCTTTGCTCGCGTAATATTTGAGATATGCCAAGTGATATTTATATGTCTAATTTTTATTAAAAGGTACTAACTAAATTTTTATTTTATTAAAAGGTAATATTTTATTTTATTAAAAGGTACTTATTCCTTTTAGGAATAACTCAAAAATTACTATTTAAAACACAGTTTGATTAAACATCATTATTACACTGAATTAGTCAGAAATGAGACTTAAATTAATAAAATGAAATAAAACTAAATAAATGATAATTTAGAAAATATTTTGAAACATTTATGCTCAATTAATACGCTCATTTCAGTATTCATTTGAAGTTTTGAATTTTTTAGAAACCATCTTCTTACATCTTAAAATTAACCATCATGTCAAATTCCAAGTCCTGCCACCTCTCCCAACATAAAGGGCTATGTTGAAACAGGAACTGTCACCATTAATTTGCCAACTTTAATTTTGAAATCGGTTTGCTATTTCCTAATATTCCACAGAAACGTAATTTAGAAAGCTTTTAAAGCCCTTTTTTAGAAAGTTTGTTGTTCCTGTGAACCCCGGGTGGTAGAATCACCGGCATAAAATATAGCCTGTGTAGGATCAGAGACTGTTACCATTGATTCGCAACTATTACTTTTATAATCGGTTTATATTCCCTGAAAATGCATAGAATCGTAATTTAGAACTCTTTTAGAATGCTTTTCGCACCTCTCCTTCGCTTCACCCCTTTTTAATTCGAATTTATTTTCGACGTTCTTTCGAGGGCATTTATATTTTATAAGTAACTACCATGTCACATTTAAAGTTTCTAGCCTTTTCAGTATCACAGAAATCGCAATTTAGAAAGTTTTTAGCTCCTGCAACCCTCTGGTGGTAGTGGAACAGACATAAAATATAGCTTATGTTTGAGCAGGTTCTATCAACTAAATTTGTCATCATTATTTTTTTAATCGGTTTGGTAATTTATAAGTTTGCTTAAAAATTGTAATTTATAACGCTTTTCACTCAATTCATTTTTTTAAATTTGGAATTTTCTTTCGACTGTTCTTAGAATGCAGTTGCATCTTGTAAGTAAATACCATGCCATACTTCAAAGTGTTAGATCCCTCAGTTGTGCAAAAAACGCAAATTAGAATTTGTTTTGCTTTTGCAACCCTCAGATGGTAGTGACAGCAACATAAATTATAATCTATGTTATAGCAGGGACTGTCACCCTTGATTTGCAACCATTACTTTTGAAACAGCTTTGGTATTTCCTTAGATTGAGTAGAAATCGCAATTTAGAACGTTTTTAGGACGCCATTCGCGGATTTTCACCCCTTTTTAAATTTCCAATTTTTCCGAAACTGTTCTTAAAGATCATTTATATCTAATAAATACGTACCTTGCCTAATTTTAAGTTGCTAGCCCCTACCGATCACAAAAATCGAAATTTAGAACGCTTTTCGCTCCTGCAACGTCTTGGTGATAGTGATACCAACATAAAATAGCGTCTATGTTAGAGCAGAGGCTGTCAGCATCAATTTTCTACCATTACGTTTGAAATCAGATTCATTCTTCCTGAGATATTGCCGACAAACCGGCATTTAGAACGTTTTTAGAACGCTTTTCGCGCATTTTGCTCCTGCATCTCCTCTGGGTTAGTGGAAACAGATGTAAAATATAGCCTATCTTGGAGCAAGATCTGTCACCATCATTTTTACACCATTATATTTGAAATCGTTTCAGTACTTCCTGAGATTGCATAGAAATCACAATTTAGAAAGTTTTTACAACGCTTTTTGCGTATTTTGACCCCCTTTTTAAATTTCGATTTTTTTAGGAAATGTCCTTAGAGATCATTGATATCTTATAACTAACTACCATTCCAAATTTCACGATTCTAGGCCCTTCCGTAACGCAAAAGCCGCAGTTTAGAACGTTTTTCTCCTGAATCCCCTTTGGGGTAGTGGCACCGACATAAAACATCGCCTATGTTGGAGCAAGGGTTGTCACCATCATTTTGACGCCATTATTTTTTAAGTCAGTTTGGTATTTCCTGAGATTGTGTAGAAACCACCATTAGAACGTTTTTAGAACGTTTTTTGTGCATTTTCACCCCTTTTAAATTTCGAATTGTTTAAGAACTGTTCTTAGAAATCCTTTATATCTAATAAGTACATAATATTTCAAATTTCATATTTCCAGGCCCTTCAGTAACGCAAAAATCGCATTTTTAGAACGTTTTTCGCTCCTGCACCCCTTATCGGGTAGAGGCACCGACATAAAACATAGCCAATGTTGGAGCAAGGGTTGTCACTGTCATTTTGACACCCTTATTTTCACACCATTACTTATTAGATCGGTTTGGTATTTCCTGAGATTGTGTAGAAACCACCATTTTAGAAGGTTTTTTAGAACGATTTTCGCGCATTTTCACCCCTTTCAAATTTCGAATTGTTTAAGAACTGTTCTTAGAAATCCTTTATATCTAATAAGTAGCTAATATTTCAAATTTCATATTTCTAGGCCCTTCAGTAACACATAAATCGCATTTTTAGAACGTTTTTTGCTCCTGCACCCCCTTTGGGGTAATGACACCGACATAAAACATAGCCTATCTTGGAGCAAGCGTTGTCACCATCATTTGACACCAATATTTTTTAAATCGGTTTGGTATTTCCTGAGATTGTGTAGAAACTACCATTTAGAACGTTTTTTAGAACGCTTTTTGTGCATTTTCACCACTTTTAAATTTCGAATTGCTTAAGAACTGTTCTTAGACATCATTTATATCTTATAAGTAACTAATATTCAATATTTCATATTTCTAGGCCCTTCAGTAACGCTAAAATCGCATTTTTAGAACGTTTTTGCTCCTACACCCCCTTTGGGGTAGTGGCACCGACATAAAACATAGTCTATCTTGGAGCAAGCATTGTCACCATCATTTTGACACCAAAATGTTTTAAATCGGTTTGGTATTTCCTAAGATTGTGTAGAAACTACCATTTAGAACGTTTTTTAGAACGCTTTTTGTGCATTTTCACCCCTTTCAAATTTCGAATTGTTTAAGAACTGTTCTTAGACATCATTTATATCTTATAAGTAACTAATATTCAAAATTTCAAATTTCTAGGCCCTTCAGTAACGCTAAAATCACATTTTTAGAACGTTTTTTGCTCCTACACCCCCTTTGGGGTAGTAGCACCGACATAAGATATAGCCTATGTTCTAAGTTGGACTAACACCATCATTTTGATACCATTACTTTTGGAATCGGTTCGGTAGTTCCAGAGCTTACCTCCTACAAATAAACAATTTTTTCCTCTTTATAATAGGAGTATAGATGGTGCAAGTGACTCGATTAATAAAACCTTCATCTTTTAGCACTTTTACAGTGAAGTTTTTGCTGGAATCATTAACAAGTTGAGCCCAGTGCTCTGGAACATACAGATCCCTTTTATCCCCTTTCTTTCTGATTTCTATAAGACCAAATTATTGGTCACATTCATGGTAGTAGTGCAGGGTTGCCACGCTTCAGAGAATTTTCCAGGTGAAATATCAGTATTTGTTTATAGAAAAATAAATCTAGGTTAAACGCACGAAACTTAACCTTATTTAAAGAGAGATTTTGTATAAAAAAATACTGGTACCGAAGAATTTCCTGGCCTGGAAATTCCCTGAAGCGTGGCAACCCTGTAGTGTCCTGAAATCAAAAAGCGATGATCGACTGTTTCTATATGTGCATTTTTTACGATGCACAGCAGAACTTCACAATCAAGTGGCTTTTATTTTGACCTCCACAATTGTCACTAAAAGCTGTAATATGCCTGACTTGAGAGGTAAGAGTCTTTATGAACTTCAAGCGACAACATGCGATCTCTTTGCAACCACGGAAAGCCTGGCCTTCATGCTATATGTACATGTGGGCAGTTTCGCTGTCAAGGTTATGAATGTTCAAGTTGTACGTGCAAAGTTGACGTAGGTAATAAGCCTTTGAATTGGTTACATGTGGAGTTGGCGTGATTTTTTTTTACAAGTCAAAGCATAATGCGACCTTTGAATCATTCTTTAAATTGTGGAATGCGTCTTTGGCTAATCTGGCAGCTTCTGCTTTGCGAAGATGTAGTTCCCTTTGAGTTTTTGTTTGTTGTTTCTTATCTGCATTTCTATAATCTATTTTCAATTGTAGCTTGTCACACATAACACGTGTATCAGTCCGCGGTCTTTGAAAACTAAGATTAAAATGGGTGTTAAAAATGTGTCTATAGGAACTTTCCTTGACCGGCTCTATGCGTTTTTCTTCAAGGCAAAACTGAACATAGAGTTTGTACACCTCCTTTAAATTGAGTTCGGGATTCAGGTATTTACGGTTAAGGGCAGTGTTGCCAGTTGCTACTTTCTTTAAATTCAGATTTCTTGATTGACACCGCGTTTTTGAAATAATAAAATTCTCCTTACTTAATGACATTTTAATTAAGGCGAAAACAAGGGGAATTTTACCATTTCAGAAAAGTGTTGCCAATCAAGAAATCTGAATGAAAAAAAAAGTAGCCCACTGGCAACACTGGTTGGGGATCTTTTCTCTAGTATAATGGCTTGTGTATCAGGGAAACTTGTTGAAGTGTTCTTTGATGACTTCAATACCGTCTTATGGAATTTTATTCGACAGTTCTTTTCTTCCTCTTTCATCGTGAGATGGTACGCCAGAAACTGTTTCTTCCTTTTTGGTTACCATGTTTCGCAACCGTTTGTTAGAAACATCTTCATCTTTTTGTGTCAATCGCCGTTTAAATATGATCAAATGCTTCTGGTGTTTTAAAAGTGATGAACTGGCCTTGTATTTTGTTGGTCGCGGTTCAGCTATGCGGGCTTCAACGGATACAAGTGCACTTATACCTCTTGGGCTCCAAGCGTTTCACGGTTTCGGGAAAGGGATTAAGTAATTGACCCCTAGAACGCAGCGCATACATAAAAAATTACTTATATTTCTTTACCTACAAACAAATAGACTTATTTCCAGATAGTCTGTGCACTTAACTCGATTTTTTAAATTTTGTCACTTATACCCTTTGGCTTCTGGAGTCCTCATATATTAAATTTCAAACTATTCGGTTGGGTAGTTTTTGCGCTGTTAAATGTGAAGAGACGGACAGACAGACAATCGGACGGGCCAGACGACGACTATAGGTGCTACATACAACGAACGCACCTAAAAAGCACATCTTGGTATGGATGCACTTATAAGATTTTCCTGTGAAGGACTTTCTTTTGACATTCTTAAATTGATATATGCATTTTAGAAGTCGTAAAATAAGTGGAAAAAAACACTAAAAAAAAAAAGATTTTGTACTGAAATTTTATCTTACAATGCAACTAAATATTTTTAGTAATTAGTAAACTATATAGAAAGAAAATACGTTTTAAAAATTACTCTTAAAAGTTATGACATACTCCTGAAAACTTCGAAAAGAGTGAAATTCCACTGTGAAAGAACTTTTTATTTATTTTTTTTTTTTTTACTAATTTTGCATAGATATACTGTTGTAATTCACTACAATTATTTAAAAACACGAGTTGTAGAACTAAAAGTGATCTTGATTATTTATTCATAGCTTTAATATTAATGATTATACATTAACAAAGTTTTAGAAAAAAAAAAAAAAGAATTTGTGAGAAATGTAAGGCTATTTCGATGTGTCGTAAATGACCTCCATCCGTGTCCAAAAAACACCGAACTAGGCACTCCATTTTTTTGGAATGTATCTGACAGTAAGTGTGAAATCCCTGACCGAATTATTGTATGTTCCCAGCATTTCTCCTGATGTCACCACATTTCACACAAAGTAGAAAAAAATCTATGGAATATATTGTTACAGTGTTTTCCGTATAGTAAAATTTTTGAACAAAAATTAGGGCTCAGCTTACAATTAGAGACCCTATATTTTTCATTGAATAAGTGAATTCCGAGTCTATGTTACTATGTGATTTTTGTCTATTTTTGTATATCACATTTTTAGGGTTTCGTTCATCTGACGAATTCCGTGACGAATTTTGTTCGTCTGTCCGTCCGTCTGTCTGTCCGTCACAGAGTACGTTCTCAGAAGCTGTACATGTTGGAGACTTGAAATTTCGCATACTAATAGATGAACACCACACATCATACGATAAATCATAAAATTTTGAAAAAGTCGTACATTTAACCCTTTGGGTTCCCACATGTGTATTTTAAACAATTCTTTCTATGCGAGCCTCTAATTAGGTTGGAGGCGTGAAATTTTACATAGTTATAGCTGACACCTCACATCAAACGACAAGCTATAAAATTTTGAAAAAGTCGTACATTTAACCCTTTAGGCTCCCACAGGTGTATTTAAAATAATTCTTTCTAAGTGATCGCCTAATTAGTTTGGAGGAGCAAAATTTTGCATACTTATAGCTGAATACCCCACATCAAACGACAAATCATAAAATTTTGGAAAAGTCGTGCATTTAACCCTTTGGGCTCCCACATTGTATTTTAAGCAATTCTTCCTAAGTGAATCCTAATTAGGTTGGAGGCGTGAAATTTTGCGTACTTATAGTTAAATACCTCACATCAAACGACAAATCATAAAATTTTCAAAAAGTCGTACATTTAACCCTTTGGGCTCCCACATGTGTATTTTAAACATTTTTTTCTAAGTGAGCCCCTATTTAGGTTGGAGGTGTGAAATTTTGCATACTTATAGCTGAACACCTCACATCAAATTACAAACCATAAAATTTTGAAAAAATCGTAAATTTAACCCTTTGGGTTCCCACATGTGTATTTTAAACAATTCTTTCTAAGCGAGCCCCTAATTAGGTTGGAGGCGTGAAATTTTGCATACTTATACCTGAGCACCTCACATCAAAAGGAAAATCATAAAATTTTGAAAAAGGTCGTACATTTAACCTTTTGGGCTCCTACATGTGTATTTTAAACAATTCTTTCTAAGTGACACACTATTTAGGTTGGAGGCGTGAAATTTTGCATACTTATAGCTGAACACCATCATGCGACAAATCATAAAAATTTGAAAAAGTCGTACATTTAACCCTTTGGGCTCCCACATGCGTATTTTAAGCAATTCTTTCTAACTGAGACCCTTATTAAATTGGAGATTTGAAATTTTGCATACTTATAGCACAACTTATAGCGCCAACTTATTTCGGGTGCTATGGGCCCAATCCGTTCGACTAATATATGTACGGATAGTATGTAAAACGGAGTTTCGTTCGGATAGAGGTTTGTTTAGAATAGAGTGCGACCCTTGTTGCGAAATGTGGAACTAACAGATTTTTCAAAAGGATAAAGTGTTTTGAAAGGAATATTAAACGAAACCCTCTGTGCGATCTGTGATCACACTTGTTTTCTTTTATTTTTGATAGATATTTTAGAATCAGCCTCTACATAAAATTTTACATTAAATATTTAATCAGAGGATTAAAATGGCTTTAATTAAATAAAATTTTATAAATTTAAAAGTTATTTTTTTTAGAATAGTTTACCGTTTATTGATTCAGTAAATTAAAAATAGGTATAAAATGTATAATTATATAATTGGCAAAAATATGTTTTGTATTTTATTTGTGAAATATAACTTAGAGTAAAGTGTGTCTATTTCATTATTTTTTTCATGAGTCATGCATGCAACGTTGATTATAAAAACGATTTAACTTCTTTGAGTTACATATTACGCAATTAAGTGTCTTCTAAAATTCTCTATAAAAAAATAATTTGCATTCATTGTTTTATAAGTATTGTCAAAGATACTATGAAAAATTTTAAGAAAGTGAACAAAAATTAATCATTTAAATTAATCATTTAAATTAATATTTATTAGACTATTCTAAAATTAGCAGGATATATTGAATATTATTAATTTATAAATTACTGTATTTATTTTTCTCACTAAGTTAATATATTTAATACCATTAAATTTTTTTAGAAAATTTAGAAAATGTTATTTTTCACGGAAAATAACTTTCTTTGCCTTTCTTATTTTATATAATCTTTCACTTCCAGATTTTTTAATTTATAAACAAAATATAAAATAAAATTCAATAGACTGACATTTCACAGATTGGAATTCGTAACAATATTTCGATTTTTAGGTACCCTTTTAAAAGGTATAACGAAGAAATCTTCAGATAGCTAGTATTAAAAAAACCTTTTAAATAAAATCAATGCAATATCCCCTTTTTTTATTACCAAATATAAAATTATTTTCCCTCGATTCCATAGCACCTGGGTCGTATGATGTTGAAAAATCTGAAAAAATCATCCATCAATCATCTGGAGCAGTCACGTTTGGTATAAAATACAAAGAACAGAAGCCTGATGACATACCAGGTGAGATTTCAATTATTAATTTCTGATATTTATATTTACTCTTAAAAATTTTATGCATTTTTATAAGTTTTTAAATTTGCAAACGTAGTGTTTTATTAGTGTGAGAATTACTCGAATAAATTACTCAACGCACTTCTTTCGTTTACATATAAAGCTCCTGGTGCATATGATGTTGATAAAGCAGATAAGAGAATCCACGAAACATCACCTGCCTATTCGCTGGGTGTTAAATACCACGAACGAAAACCTGAAGATATGCCTGGTAATAATAAGAGTTTTTACTTGTTTTTCATTATTGTTAATCCTTATATTTACCGTCATCATATCCAATAAAGCAAAGGTTGTGAGAGGCTTTAAAAAGAAAGAATGAAAGAAAAAAAATCCTCATACCGAAAATATTTCTCTGTAGGATATTCTTGTACTCCCTAAGTCAGTGATTCCCAATATGGGGCATGCGCCACACAAGGGGGCAATTTGGTATTTAGGGGGGGGGGGGGTCGTTTTCTTTGATTAATGTTGTAGACTAAAAATAAAAGTAATTACATGTGGAATTTTAGGATAAGATGAAAAAATTATTATTTTATTAAAGTTTCAAAAAGTTTTCATACGAAATTTCCAAATACAAAAATTTCCAGAATAATTATATGACAAAGTTTTATTTGAATGCTTTTATTATGCATAATTACTTTTATAATTTTTCTGCTTATAATGTGTTTTAGAATTTTTGTACAAGTTTGTTGGTTAGTAGTACTTACTGAATGAGATCAGTATGTCTATTAGCTCTCTTAAGCTTCCTCATACGAATATGTTCACTTTTTAAACAATAGGAATAAAATGTTACAGTTGGATGTGGGGCATCATGAGTTTCGTGGTGGATCATGGCCATAAAAAGGTTGGGAACCACTGCCCTAAATATTTTATTAAGCACAAATAGTTCTCGAAAAAGATGAAGCCTTTTCATCATTTCACCAAACACCTAAAGGATAGTTTGATGATATTCCAGCTGTACTGTAATTTACTTTTTATTGTTGATACGAATTCGTTTTCTGGCGTGCTATGAGAGATGACTTTAGGGGTTAGGAGAGGTCAGATAATACTTAACAAAAACAGAAGACAATAGGTACAACAATTTAAAGAGGTATTTAAAATTTCTTCAGTAGTCATAGTTCGTAGAAACATAAGAAAATAAAAGCTTTATTATTCGTACAAGCGTCATATGTACGTTATATGTCGTGTGCTCTGTAAGTACCTCTTCACTATAAGATATTCACTATCATCTTAGAACTGAAAATCGTCATGTATGAATTGTTAAGAGCTATAAAATAAATAGTATTTGTGTACGAAATACATATTTTTAAAAGATATCTTGCCGCTAAAATTACTAGCTGAAATTTCTAACATTCAATCTTCCAATCCCCGCACACCCTTATTTATATCCAACTCTAAAAGATATTTTACAAATTTATAATTGATAATCTTATTGAAGCATGCTTTATTCAATCTGTTAGAGAAAATAAAACTTCTTGAAATTAATCAAGATACCTTTAAAAATATCTTAGACCAAAATCTTGTAATTTGTCTTTCACAATACTCACAATATTTGTGTGTAATAATTATATTATATTGTTTTAATTGTTCTGAATGCTTGTTAAAATAAAGAATATAGTTTAAATTAATGTAGTTGTATTTCTTTTTCACAATAGCTCCTGGATCATACGATGTCGAAAAGTCAGAAAAAATAATCCATCAGTCATCAGGAGCAGTTACATTCGGCATAAAGTATAGGGAACAAAAGCCTGATGATATTCCTGGTAAGACACGGTTTGCTATTTTTTTCCTAAATGCTCTTTTATTATTTTAGTAAAATAACCAGTTCAACTGTTTTTAAAACTATTGCAATCTTGTACCATCTAGTGTCGCCAGTTTTCCCGCGTAAATCAGGTCTCAAAATGCACTGGACACCACTAATTTCTTACAGTTTATATCGCCATCTTTAATCGCAGATAATTCTGCCTTTAAACAAGGCGAACAAAATCAATTTAAAATACTGGTATCCAAAGCATTTGGAGCCCCGACTTACGCGGAATACCTGGCAACCCTAGTACCATCACCCTGTATGTTTCAAGCAAAGTCTTCCTCGATTACATAGATATTAAGCTACATATACGCTTATTTTGAGAAATGAGATATTACGGACGATGTTTTATTTTATTGCAAATAGCACCTAAAATCCTAGCAGACCTATAAAATACAATATGTAACAACAGATGTAAAATACAACGCTCAGATCTCTGGTCTGATCGCAGGCCTCTGATCACAGCAAAGGCATCTTCAATATGCTATGCTAGGATCCCTACATAGTAAAACTCCAAATATTAGAACTTCATTCATTCCTATCCTGATCGCCAAATATACTGCCTGCTCGCCAAATATTCTGTTTAATATCATGAAATTAAAAGGTTAACTTAGGAGTGGAGTGGGGAGCTGTTAAAATTTATTTTTAATCGGAATTTTTGAAGTCTGTATCTTTGGATAATTATAAGTAAATATTTCACGAATTTCAGAGATGCTGTATTTTTCTATTCTTATTTTTCACGAAAAACCAAAGAATCCATTTGTATTTTAAAAGTTGTGACTGGACTTTTTAAAATGAAAAGCAAGTGGTAGTACATATAATCTCCTTCTTTTTGACCCTTTGTAAAGCAGCGGCAAGTGTTGTTCCTACTAAATTGCAATCCCTAAATAGCAAATTTATATCAGAATTTTTGATTTTTTTTCTTTTATAAAGTGACAAAAAGTGATTAAATCAGGGTTAAAACTTTTGTTGAAAATAAATTTAATTCAAAACTTTTGAAGCCATACTTGGATAAGTCTAAGTCGGTATTTATGGTTTATATGTTAAAACAATTAACTTTTTTGGCCATGTACAACTAATAAGTTTAACAGTATGTGAGCATATGCTTTTAGCAGTAAAAGTGGTTTTATTAAACGATATACCAAATGTCAGTTGAGCGCATTAGACGTACTTTGGCATTAAACATAAGCGATTTTTATCGAAATTTTTATTTTCCAACATTATCTTTATTGAAAGATTCGGATTTCTGCATATTTGAAGTATCTGCTTGATACATTAGCCAGGTTTCACTGTATATACTTTTCTTAATTGTACAATTCAAGAACTGTACAATTTCTACTAAAATACTTTCCCTTCTATATACGGGCATCCAAATTAAAAGTATCAATGAAAAAGGCGATATGCTTTCACACTTTCAGTTAGTAAAAAATAAATATACTCATTCACCGTAAATTTCGCATTTTGCGTATATCCACACGTATAAGATGTCGAATAAATTAAAAAGAAAATTTTTCAATGTATTGCGAAAAGAAATATACTATATGTCAAACATAATGTTAGAATTTTTCTCAAGCAGTGAAAATATTCCTTGACTTATGTTGGAAGAGTAAATTTAGCGTTATAGTAAATAAAAAAACAAGTATGAAAGTGATCAATACCCCCTCCCTGCAAAATCATACTTAAATAAATTAATTAAATTAAATAACTTTTCCCCACTGGCGGTGAGAAACGCATACTATTATAAAGTTTGCTTCATAGCATATTTAGATATTAAATACGTTATAATCATATGATGTTTATAAATATACTATCCACATTATAATTTTTATTTAAATAAAATAATCACTTTTAATGACTTCCTTTTTCCAAGAAAATATTACCATTTTCCAATTAAAAAAATGAAAAAAAGTAAATTTTCATTCTCGACCTGACATGGGAGATTTTTGTTGACGATAAAAGTGTACACCGTTCTTCTAAACATTTCAGGTTTGTTTTATAAAGTTATACACAAATTTGTGAAGAAAAACCTTTATTTTTGATAAATTGATCGACTTAAGAAATAAAATATGTTAACTTGTATTTAAAAATACAAAGCGTGAAAATTTACTTTTAAAATTTTGAGGAATACTTTCGATTTTTATTGCATGAAATACACTTGTAGAGGCGTTAAAAATATTTTTCCTAGGTGTGATTCCTAAATATGGTGTATTATTTTATTATGCAAATTGTTTTATTCATATTAATTATAAAATGCAATATGTATGTTTTTTTTTTCTCTATAGCTCCTGGAACTTATGATGTGGAAAAAGCAGATAAGAGGATTCACGAATCTTCACCATCCTATTCACTCGGAGTCAAACCGAAGGAACCCAAACACGAAGACCTGCCAGGTAAAATTCTTAACTGTCTGTAGCTACACAATGCTTAACAACTTCGTTGACTTATTCGACTTATCGTCGCTGCACGTCATACATTTGATAGTTGTACGATTTGAAGAATTTTTTTGTAAAATTATTTTAACATTTCGTTCTTATTCATAATAAATTATTCCGAAAAATACAGTGTTGAACGTCTGGTTACAAAGCATAATAATAATACGAAAAGTAATTTCCTTAATAACTTCTTTAAATTAATCACAAACACCTTTTTAATCAATTCTTCAATAAAGAAATCTTCTGAACATTAATTTTATGTTGTATGAAACACAAGTTTGACTAAGCAATATCTGATCAAATTGTAAACGAATATTTATTTTGCGAACTAATTTTTAATTATTCTGTTGCATCTATAAAAAGTGTAGATAATCATCAAAATATCTATGGAAATAAAAATTCTTTGATAAACTATTGTTTTAAAATGTTTTGATTTTTTTTAGCTCCAGGATCTTACGATATTGAAAAATCTGAGAAAATTATCCATCAGTCGTCTGGTGCAGTTACATTTGGAATAAAATATAAGGAACAGAAACCTGATGACATTCCAGGTGATTATCCCTTTTCCTACCTTTTAAATCTCTTTAAGAAGTCAATTGCGTTTAAATAAGAAATTTTGAGCAAAAATCGTAACGTTGTTTCATCACAATCCTTGAAAAGGCGTAAGGCTAATGCCAGACGGACGTCTTTTCGCACGCTTTTTTCGCTCTTAAACCATCCCTACACCTTCTCTAGTATGTGTAGGGATGGTGTAAGAGAGGAAAAAGCGTGTAAAAATACGTTCGTCTGACATTTGCCTAAAACTTGCTATCTGAAACGCGGTGTTATAGAACATTGGCTTTGTAAATTCATTGGGAAAATTTTTATTTATGATTATTAGTTTTTAAAATTGTGCATACATGTATTGGATCTCGTTGTAAGACCGATTATAAAACAGACCCTAAAATAGTTAATTTTGCATTTCCAAAAGATATAGAATTGAAAATGAAATAGATTGCTACGATTCATCGAAAAGATTATGTTCCAACCAAACACTCTCGTGTTTGTTCTTATGGGTATGAGTTTTAAATATTCGTATTTTTTCCCTTTAATTAACAAACAGAGAAATTGAATAAACGACAATAACTGAATAAATTGAGCATGTATTATTAATCGTATTTTTTTTTAACTTTGTGGGAAGAAATACTGGAAATTTTTAAATATATGTAACATTTCTTCGTGATATTCAAAATGCAAAGATTAAAATTTTGTAATACTTTTTGTAAGATAAATAAGGAATGTTATAATTAGCAAATTTTACATTTTATGCCTCAAATATTCAAGTTTGCAAGTTTTTCAGCGGCATTTTCTTGTCATAAAATACATATCTTTTACATTCGAAATATATGTCAACCTAATTTTAAGACAAATTGCTTGGATTATGTTTCAGAGTTTGGCTTTTTTTTTAATTTAATTTAATAGCCAGTCCATATTTAACTTTAAAAAAAACTTACTTCTTAAAATATTAGATCAGTAGTAAACAACTAAGAAAGTTGCAAGAGTGTTGTAACGACGCCAACACGACACCCGTGATGTCAAAACTCAGTTCTTGGGAGTTATGCATACAGGATCGTGTTGGGATAGGTGACCAGGCAGACAGATGAACAGAACTCATAAACACTTTGCACAACGTTGGAACGTGTTGAAAAGCAGTATGGAACGCAATACAAGTGAAACCTACGAAAGTATTAAGTCATATGTCATTTGAATAACAGTATTCTGTAAAAAAAAAATTACAGTAAAAATTTAAAAACCTCTAAATCATATTTCCATGATTTATTACTTAATTGATATTCCTTTTACTGGGATATTCCTTTTATTACCACCTTGAAATTTATTCTATATCAGTACATCTGTCTCACCTACCGACCTTCCAGCAAGAGGACTAAAAAGGAGACTCGCCTCACGACTTTTTTTTTCGTACTGGCCTGAAGCAAAGCCAACAACAACACTAAGTACTCTGGAGTCACCTTCTAAAGTACTGACAGCACCTATTCCGATATTCTAATGGAAACCGGCGCTTTACAGCTTCGTGTGTTATTGGCACAGACATAGTGGCTTAAAGTAGTACATTAGACACTCCCATATCCGGCCTTCTTTTATCCTGACTCGTACTTTTTAAAGTTGAGACTGAATTTTATACATTTAAAATTTATTTTTATAAGATTGTTTTGCGATTTATAGAACAGCATAGCTAATCATCTCCCCCTGACGTAATTATACTGAGGCATTGGTGTGAGGTAGCAAATCGAGAGAAGAAGAAAACAGACAAATTTAATGCAATATTTAAAAAAATAAATTTATGTACTTCATATTGTAATTACAAAAACGATGTGCAAATATAATAAAAAGCGAATAGTAAATGTCTTTATATGTATATTAGATACATTTATGAATCATTTTTAGTAAAAAATATATCCCTCCCCGGATTTTTCGCATATCCGGATTACTCCAGTCCACATTATTTCTGTTATGAGAATTTCTACTGTACTATGATGAACAAACAACCCATTCAAGCAACTACTATATAATTGTAATTTTTTTTATAAAGGAGCAATGCGAAATAATGATTTGCTTACTTCAGCCAAGCCAGGTTGTTTTTAAGCGGAACAACCTTTCTAACAGAATATATAATAATAATTAAAAAATCCATTTAGAATATAATTTACTATTCATTTTACATCTGCATTATATCTACGTAACAAAAATACATAATTGGAAAATAAACATAAATTATAGAAAAATAATGCAAAAAAAATTTTTTGTGTGAAAATTTGAAGTATATTTAACAACAAGTGGGTAAGTGTGATCACAGATCGCACAGAGGGTTTCGTTTAATATTCCTTTATAAACACTTTATCCTTTTTAAAAATCTGTTAGTTCCACATTTCGCAACCAGGGGCGCACACTATTCTAAACAAACCTCTATCCGAACGAAACTCAGTTTTACATACTATCCGTAGATATATTAGTCGAAGGGATTGGGCCCATAGCATCCGAGATAAGTAGGCGCCCCCTGGCGGTCAAAAGTGGAACTAAAATATGTAAGGCTATGGTGCATAATATGAAAAAATGGTCAAAGGGGTGTCGGCAAAAGTTAGAAAAGTGCTCCCCAGTTGAAAAGTGCGGAGGTTAAAAATTTTTTTTTAAATACACAAGTTAGAGCCCGAAGGAGTAAATAATATAAGACTTTTTAAAAATTTTATGATTTGTCGTGTGGTCTGAGGTATTCAGCTAAAAATATGCAAAAATTAATGTCTCCACTTAATTAGGGCTCTCTTAGAAAGAATTGCTTAAAATACATATGTGGTAGCTCAAAGGGTTAAACGTAAGACTATTTCAAGATTTTATGATTTGTCGTCTGGCCTCAGGTGTTCTGCTATAAGTATGCAAAATTTCAAATCTCCAATTTAATAAGGGGCTCAGTTAGAAAGAATTGCTTAAAATACGCATGTGGGAGCTCAAAGGGTTAAATGTACGACTTTTTCAAAATTTTATGATTTGTCGCATGATGGTGTTCAGCTATAAGTATGAAAAATTTCATGCCTCCAACCCAAATAGGGTCTTCACTTAGAAAGAATTGTTTAAAATATACATGTGGGAGCCCAAAGGGTTAAATGTTCGACTTTTTCAAAATTTTATGATTTGTCGTTTCATGTGAGGGGCTCAACTATAAGTATGCAAAATTTCACGCCTCCAACCTAATTAGGGGCTCACTTAGAAAGAATTGATTAAAATACACATGTGGGAGCCCAAAGGGTTAAATATACGACTTTTTCAAAATTTTATGGTTTGTTATTTGATGTGAGGTGTTCAGCGATAAGTATGCAAAATTTCACGCCTCCAACCTAATTAGAGGCTCACATAGAAAGAATTGCTTAAAATATACATGTGGGATTTCAAAGGGTTAAATGTGCGACTTTTTTAAAATTTTATGATTTGTCGTCTGATGTGAAGTGTTTAGCTATAAGTATGCAAAATTTCATGTCTCCAACCTAATTAGGGCTCACTTAGAAAGAATTGTTTAAAATAAACGTGTGGGAGCCCAAAGGTTTAAATGTACAACTTTTTCAAAATTTTATGATTTGTCGTTTGATGTGAGGTGTTCAGCTATAAGTATGCAAAATTTCACTCCTCCAACCTAACTAGGGGCTCTCCTATAAAGAATTGTTTAAAATACTCATGTGGGAGCCCAAAGGGTTAAATGTACAACTTTTTCAAAATTTTATAGTTTGTCGTTTGATGTGATGTGTTCAGCTATAAGTATGTAAAATTTCACGCCTCCAACCTAATTAGGGGCTCACTTAGAAAGGATTGTTTAAAATACACATATGAGACCTCAAAGGGTTAAATTTAAAACTTTTTCAAAATTTCATGATTTGTCGTTTGATGTGAGGTGTTCAGCTATAAGTATGCAAAATTTCACGCCTCCAAACTAATTAGAGGCTCACATAGAAAGAATTGTTTAAAATACATATGTGGGAGTCCAAAGGGTTAAATGTGCGACTTTTTCAAAATTTTATGATTTGTCGTTTGATCTAAGGTGCTCAGCTATAAGTACGCAAAATTTCACTCCTTCTACCTTATTAGGGGCTCATTTAGAAAGAATTGTTTAAAATACACATGTGGGAGCCCAAAGGGTTAAATGTACGACTTTTTCAAAATTTTATTATTTGTCGTATGATGTGTGGTGTTCAGCTATAAGTATACAAAATTTCAAGTCTCCAACATGTATAGTTTCTGAGAACGTGCTCTGTGACGGACAGACGGACAGACAGACAGACAGAGGAGCGAGACGAATAGGGTTTCGTCAGATGAACGAAACCCTAAAAAGCAGGGCTTCGAATTTCGAACCGTAATATTTCTTGTTCAGGTTATCGTTCCAGTACAGTTAGAATAAAATATTTTGTTACGGTTCTTGGTTCCGTTCCCATTAAAAAAAAAATTTCCGGTTCAGTTCCAGTTTTCTTTTCATCAGAAATAACAATTTGTTTTTGTTTCGGTTTCTTAATTAATAAATCTTAATTTATAATTCTTAATTAATAATATCACTTTTGACAGTTTAATCAATTCACTACAAATATAATATGCATTATATGAAAAAGTTAAAGACCAGAAATAAATTATTTTTGTGGCTTTTACTGTATCTTTTAAATAATGAAAATACTATAAATTTAATCTTTAAGAACGAAAATACTTTTACTATTCAGTTTCAGAGGAGAAAAAAAACCTTGTTTCAATTCAATGAGTGAAAATCAATTTAGGATCAGTTTTGAATTTCCATCTGAAATAATGGTTTTCCGGTTTTCCGCTCGATTCCAATTGGAAGCCCTGTCAACAAATTATTATTACAAAATAATTATTATTATGATGAATTGTATTCCGTGTATTTTCATTGTTTTTCTGTACTGTTTGGTGTATATGTAAATACAAACTTTTGGTATTCCGTTAATGTTTGTGAGAGCGTTTATGAGAAATATAAAGTCACGACTGAATTTTCACTGAAAAGGTGTAAAAAAAATATTTTTTTTGTAATTCCTGCGCATTTTACCAACTTATGTATTTTTTTAAACGTCAGCTAAATTTGGAACTATTTTCATTGGATTGATTTTTGATTTCTTTCGAATAATCATTCTAAAATATTATATACTTTGGATAATTAATTGATAATTTTAATATTGTAATCTATTCATATAAAATCTTTTAAATATAAATTTCTTTCTGTGTTTTTTATTAGCTCCTGGAGCATATGATGTTGAAAAAGCAGATAAGAAAATTCACGAATCTTCACCTGCATATTCTCTTGGCGTGAGGCATAAAGAACAAAGGCCAGAAGACATGCCTGGTAAACATAATTATTATCTCCTTTGAGTCAGGTTATACAGTCTGACATATATACCTTAAGTTTGTGCTTGATATTTATTTTATTTAGTTCCTTTTATATCAAAATATGAAAGTCATAATTGTTAGTTCACAACGGCAGTCAATATTTCTGGATTAATTATTTTTGTCATAATTATTTAGCAGTCTCTTTTTGAAAATATTTTAATTATACGCATCTATAAAATATATACAAATAATCCATGTATTAAAATGTGGATTTTTAAAGAAGTTATATGAGATTTCAAAGAAGTATCAGGTAAAAATAATTAACACATATTCAAATGATTTCTGCACTTAAATGTTAAAAAATGTCATTATTTAACGAAGTATCTTTGTATATTTCGATATGTTCGTCATTTTTTACTCGATAGACGTCAAGACAATAATCAATTTCTGGTGACGCCTACTGAATCATATCCAGAGTTAGCATGCAAAAGACAATTATAGATGAGTTCTGACTTCTTAGGTGATTAAATATCATTTAACTCTTCATTATTCACAATATTTATTACTTATAGACGGAAAAAGAAATCCCATTGGGACATATTTGGGTTACATGGACGCCACTCAGGTCATGATAAAGTATTTTATGAGTTACTTAACTTCTTTATTAACTCTTTCAGGGACAAATAACTGTGATTCTGTAATGTTGAGTTTCCACCAGAATTTTCCAAAAATTTTATTTGAAAATAAGGAAATGAAATTTTACAGCGAATTTTCATTAAAGTTAAAAAATTAAAATTCTTTAAAAAAATTTCTGGTTCCTATCTTGATTACAATTAAGTGGGATATAATATATCTCACCGACCTTCAATGGGTTAAGCGATTCACATTCAATAATAACTCTATCTAGTGAGCAAAGAGAAAACTTCCTTCATTACATTTCAACTTAAGAATTTCATGGATATGTTTTACAACTTTTGTAATCGGTGATCCGGAACATTTTCAAATAATATTATTGAGAATTCTGTCTGAAATTTTCAGCAAAGTTTGATTTCCTAAGTGAAAATTATATATCTGCTTATTTGCATCTTTTTCAGCCCCTGGCTCTTATGATATCGAAAAGTCAGAGAAAATCATTCATCAGTCGTCAGGAGCAATCACGTTCGGCATAAAATACAAAGATCAACAACCTGATGACATTCCAGGTATAATTTATGTCAGTTCCTATAGTTTATGAGTAATTTATCTTACTCACAAATCAACAACAGCGCAATATTACGCCAGTATCTTTTTTTTTTATTGAATTTGAATTCAATCAATTATTAGGGAAAATACTGAAACGATGATATTTACAAAGCAATATTCAGAAAACGTTGGTATTTTATTGGAAATATTAATTAAATTAATGGCTGTTTTTTGTTCGTATTTTTAAAAATATTCTTGCTGATCAACTTATTAGCTTCACGCGATGCTTAATTTGCCTTGAGGCTCAGAAACGCAGCTCCAGTACTTCGTTATTTTTCAGTGAATATTTAAATATTAGTCAGAACGCGCCAGAGTTTACAGATACTGCTTACCGAAACCCTGCGTGTTGTGTTTTACTAGTTGATACAAAGAAATCCTTGTCGAATAGGATTTTCTGAAAAATCTGCACTCCTGATTTTAATCTTAGTGATCTGCTCATTTATTAGAATTTATTATATATAAATGAATATAGATATAGTCAAAATATATTTTTAAAAATTGCTGAAGAAGAAATTGCTTTAAATTTTGTAAATATTGTATGAAACATAAATATGCGGGTGGAGGGGAGCGGGGAGGCGGTACACTAAGATTTTTATTACTGCAGAAAATTACAGCTCCGGTACTTTTTGCGTTATAAGTTAAGCCCGGCCTCTGGAGGCACGTGTAAAAATCTCATCCTTTTTAAGGCTGTTTTCAAATCGAAACTAGCTACTTTTTGACACATTTTTAAATTCATTTTTGCTCATAAATGTATCAAATTGGCAAGTGCTCTCATTAAGAAACTTATGTAATCAAACTATTTTACCATTAGAAAATGTTTCAGAAAATACTGCCAAGGTAGATGTTTTGATCCGGACGCTGCAGTGCAGGAAACAAAAAACACACAAACAAACAGCAACAACAACAACAAAAAAAAAACACGGCTTTTCTGAGACAATACGCAATTAGTGCAATTAGCTCAAGATGCAATTAATTTATGAGAAATTTTTTTAGAAAATACTGTCAAGGTAGATGTTTTGATCCGGACGCTGAAGTGCAGGAGAAAAAAAAAAACACTGCTTTTCTGAGACAATAAGCAATTAGTGCAATAAGCTCAAGATGCAATTAATTTATGGAAAAAAAACTGTTCAATTTCAAATCATGCTTGGATGTAATATGTTTTTATTTTTAATTAGGATTGATAAAGTAGTGTTTTTGAGTGGAGGGAAAAAATGAGAATCGCCTTATAAAAGGACTTTTACTAATGTCTCGACCAATTTTCGCCAACACATGTTTCATGAATACAAAAATATCACTAAATCAGGCAGAAGAAAAATCCAGGTTCTGGTATTCATTCAATGCCCTCCCCCTATACACACACACATTTTATAATACTGTCACTGAAAATTAAACATTTTTTATGCCTTAGAGTTAATATAAATACATAGTTAGATAAATTTATATTTTATATTTTTTATGTTATCCAACTCTAGAAGTACAAAATATTGATTAGAATCAGTATAAGATTAAGAAAAATTAAAATGTCAACGTTACGAAAATTGCATACCAAATTTGATGGCTTCTAAAATCAGGGGGTCCAGAGCCACAGCCTAGCTGAACCAAGCTTCAGTCGGGTCCTGGTTATAATTTATGGCAACGTTTTTGATTCACTTTGTAATTTAATTTGGGATTTAATTTTCCTTAAACTTTCTCATATAATTTTTGTCTTTTTTCTTTCAGAAACAGGAAGACAAACTCAAGCTGCATGTTCTTACTATCTATTGCTGTACTCCTTAATAAAATATCTTCTAACAACTTTGACTATTTTTCTTCATTTATGACTTATTTTCATAACATTCTTACTAACAACTACGCTCTTGATTTCTGCTTTTCTGTATTTTTAGATTTATTTTTTTCTTATTATGATAATAGCGAGCACAAGTCATGCATTATCGCTTCTGAAACTTTAAGAAAAAGAAATAAGAAATAAATATAAGGAAAATAATTACTCAAAATCACCATAGAAAATGCTTTATTACTAAGAACAGGGTCCATAAATTAATCACTGGATATACAGTGTCCCCGTATAACTTGACCGACCTTTATTTTCCCAACCGTTGGTCCTTGATGCATACTTCCAATTACAAAAATGGTTTAAATAAGGTAAAGAATTATTTTTAAAACGATTTGGGTCAAGAAAAAAATTTATTAAAAAATTACGAAATTTAAATTTTTATACGGTCCCCCGGTCCTATACGTGATATTTAATAAAAAATTTACTGTGACAAGTAAGACAAAAAAAGTCCCATTCATCTAACATTAAAATTGACCGAGTTATGAAACTTTGAAATGCATAACTTATACCACTTTTTTGCATATCAAAACAGATGATTTCGCCCATGCTTTTAGGGGCCGTGTATAAAGTACTTAAACTTATTTCAAGGTGTCTGCGCTTTGAAAGAAATCGTACAAATATTACGATTAACTTTTATTAGTTAAGTTTCAGATTAGTTAAAATAATTGTATTTTAACATATGTTTTATTTTGTAAGTATTTGAGGCTATGATTTCTTTTAACTAAAATTACGTTATTTTCATAAGGTTTTATTTAACTTGCAATGATCGTCTTTCAGTTTAAAATTTGTACTCGAACTTTAACTTACTTTCAAATGTCCGATCGAAGTTAAATTTTACATACTGACTTAAATCCGATGACAATGCAATATTATTATGATTTTCGACTCTTACCATCTTATACATACTTATATTAGAGGATAACACAAAAAAATTTGGATATATTACCGTCAAGAAGTTTAAGAAAGAGTTTTAGATTAGATAATGTAAACCTGCGATGGTTGTGTTTTTTATCTTTAATTACATTTTATGTATTTTTTAACGCTGAATCAAAAATTTACCTTTACTTTTAACCATCATGTCAAGATTTTTCGCAAATCGTAAATTTCAAGGTTAAAAAATAGCGAATAATCTGATACTATAAAATAGATTTAAGACTTTTTTATTCAGTTTAATTTTATTTAACTCAATAATTTATTAGATTTTTTGGCTCATACTGTATTTCTTGCAGCTAAATAGCTCGGGTGTCCGATGAGGTTGGGAGGGGAGGGGAGGATCAATTTTAACTTCTAGCTTTTTAACTTTGAAATTTGCGATTTGAGAAAATTCCTGACTTGATGATTTAAAATGAAGGTCATTTTCGGATTCATTGCTAAAAAATACATAAGAATCAATTTTCAAAAGCGAAAAAACATGCCACAACCTAAAATTTGAAAGACAGTGTAATTTAACAGCATTTTAAAATATGTATCATTTTTGTAAAGAATTGGGGCTGTTGTTTTTCATCCTTTTATTTAACAAAAAATCTGTTATTTTTATCCTCTTATAATGTTCAGTACAAATTGTAAATTTTGCAGTAATATGTCAGAATGATTAAAGATTTCAAATTTATATTGCAATGCTAATTCTGCTCTCAACCATTTCTATTATATATCTGACGAAATTATATTTCTACTAAATTTGTGAATGACTCCTAATATGCAGCAAAAAATATACTCAAACTTTAAACAGCTATGCCTTGATCAATTTTAATCGTAGAATAACGGGACTTTTTTTGCCTTACTTGCCAGTGTAACAGGGAAATTTTACTACAGGGTGGCTACTAAATACTGTTACAAATATTCAGTCATTTTATTTTACAAATATAAAATAGAAAATGTTAACTACACTAATATGATGAACATCATAGATGAAAGTTTACCGGGAAATAATTTTACTGGAATTGACCGCCATCTTTATCGATTATCAAAGATAATATCTTATGCCATTGTCCGATTGCGGCACGAATCATTTTAAGAGGTAATCGGTACCATTCACGCAGTATGGAAGCGTTGATAGAGTCCAAACTTCTGTGTTTGTTGCTGTTTACTTTAGCCTCTAAAATCCCCCAGACGCAATAATCTAAAGGATTTAGAGCCGGTGAAGAAGGTGGCCAATCTTCTTGCATGATAAAGTTCGGACAATGGACAGGGAGACAAGCCTGTGTTGATTTAGCTCGGTGTGAAGGTGTAGAATCTTGCTGAAATGTCCAATTCTTTTTAGGATACAACCTGTCAGCATGTGGTAATAATTGTGTAGCCAATATATCCTGTTTGTAATATTCGCATTAATTTTTATCCCTTTTTTGATGAACTTCAAAGGCAATTTTCCATTGTTTGACCCTGCACCCCAAACCATTACAGAATTCTTGTTCTGAAAGCGTTTAACAGTTCCAAAGGTTTCGGGTATATCCTAGAGGGTTGCTGAATATTCGACATCATTTCTAGCATTCTAACACTGTTCATTGCAAAATAGCTTCCAATCAGAAAATATTATTCTGTCAACACTTTTTCTACCGTGCCGCTTCATCAATTTCTTCCTTCTTTGTAAACTTTTTATTCTTTGTGCCGCAGTCAAAACTTGGATTTTTCTTTTGCGATAAGGGCAATAACTCAGATCTTCATTTATAATAACTTGCATAGTTCTGCGACTCACGTTCTCTTCTGCAGCCATTTTATTTGCAGAACGTTGTGGATTTCTTCTCACCTTTTCACGAATTCTTTTGATGTACTCTATTGTGCGAACTGAGCGTGAACGGTCAGACCTAGATCGATATTTACATAGCTATTAGTATCCAATAATCGAAATATAGTTCTATATATAAATGTTCCATTAAAACCAAGGCATTTTAATTGCTTAAAGATTTTACCTGCGGAAAATCTACGATCAAAGAGCTGTTTAATCATCATTTTTTGGCTTCCATCTTTAAAATAATTTAAAATTTTTGCTTTATAACAAAATTTGTCTGCACTAATAGAAGATTGCCAAACGCTAAAATAGAGAAATAAATTGTTTTACCAAACGATTAAAATTAATTAGTATTTTTTGGAGTGTAACAGTATTTAGTAGCCACCCTGTAAATATAACTTATAGGACCGGGGGACCGTATAAAAATTTAGATTCTGTAGTTCTTCACTAAATTGTTTTTTCGCTTCAAACTTTTTTAATCTTAACCCTGCACCTAATTTTGACCATTTTTGTAATTCGAAGTATGCATCTAGGACCAACGGTTGCGAAAATAAAGGTTGGTCAGGTTATACGTGGACACAGTGTATATGTGTGTGTGTGTCTGTTTATGTAGAAACATACTTTTATAAAGTGTGTGGAAATAATTTACATCAAGATGTTTTATTGAGCGAAAATTCTCATTGCCATCTGTCAAAATAGTAGATTCTTGATTTTATTTTTTTATATACACTAGGGCCTCTGCCCCCAGCGAGCTACGCTTGCCAACCCACCGTTCAAACTTCTCAGCCTCTAAAAATACAATAATTCCCCATGTTTTTAAAGTATTACTAGGTTACGAGATATTGAATAATATAATATTATCACGAACAATTGAATGGGGCATTTTTCGGTTACCATGCCCTCATCCTCCGCTGTCGCGACAACTAACGGCTGCTGGGATTGATAAGTAAAACTAATAACATATTTGAAAATTAGCTTGTAAAAATGGTTAGGTTAGAGGTTAGAATCGTTCAGATGATATTAAGACTTGAATTTCATATTCAAAAGTGCACTATAAACTTGTATTTTTTTTCTTTCTTTAAGAGACAAATTCGCAAGTTGGTGGATTGGTATAGTAGAGATGAATCAATTAAATAACCTGTATTTTTCACCTGCATAACCTGCATCACAGTACTGCATTTCTTTTGTTTTTTTCTTTTTTTGACAAAGGGGGGAGGGATATGAAGAAAATTTTATAGACTCTAGAACAGGGGTCTTCAACCTTTTTCCTGTTTCGGAGTGTGGAAAGTGCACATTGCATAAACATGCACAAAATTCAGCATACATTTGTTGTTCTATTTTGTTAAATATCCAAGTGCTGGTCGTATATAAGGATGTACATTCGAAAAATTTTTAAATATTAGAAATAACAAAGATTATTTTTAACTGACAATGATACAAAGTTTTAAAGAATCTATAAAAATTCTATATTATTCAAAGAGGATCTCAATAATATTTTTGCAATAGATGTCATTTTAAGAAAAACTGTGCGGAATGCAAATCCTTCCATCAAAATCAATACGTACTATTCTTTCCCATAAATGCATGTTATATTTTTGCACTTATAAATGTATAAAAGCGTCACGGGGCATGGTTGACTTTCCCTGCTGTAGCGATTTCTAGATTTCTACAACATGGTAGAGTTACGTAATTGAATAACCCCAGCAAAAACTATTGTGATTCTCCAAATGCTCAACAACGTCAGCATCGAAATCTAAAAGAGGCTCGATACCTTTGCAGCAACTATTACAGTACTAATAAAACTAACTGCAACTATTACAGTGCTGAACGTTTTCATGTCTTAAGTCAATTTCTAAAGTTCTTCGATTTGCTGAACAAAAACCAATAACAAGTCTTTTTTTTTTCAGTTATTCTGTCTTTTTATAACAACAATTTACACAGTGATTAATTTTTGGACACCCCAAAAGACTAAAACACGCTTTATTTATTTATTTATTTTGTTTTGCCTATTGAAGACGCGTGGGCCATGTAAATTTCAAAAATCTTCAAAATAAAGTAGGCATTAAGATTATACAGGGTGTCCCAGGATTATTGGGACAAACTGTAAGGGGAGCTAGGTGACATCACAAGGATTCAGATTTGCATAGCAATCCATGGTCGGAAACGACATGGGAAAGTAATATGACAGATACAAGAAACAAAGAGACGAAGAGACACAAGACTGAGATCATCTGAAATGATTTATGGGTCAAAGATATTATATGTGCTGTGATAGATGATATGTGAAAATGTCACTAAAGAGGTTAAAAGTTTCCACTATTGCTAGCGATGCATGCATTACACCGTCGACTTATGGACTGGCGGACCCGCTAAAATACACCTGTAATTTTTTGGATTTCCGCAGCAACACAGACGAGTCTTGAAACCAGATCCATATCGGAATCCACAGGCATTGCGTACACAGCACTTTTCAGTGCACCCTAAAGAAAGAAATCTATGCTGCTTAAATCAGGAGAGCGTGGTGGCAAATAGCGTGGGTCTTGTGAACAACACCACGTAACGGCGAACGAAGCCGTTTCCGACCATGATTTTCTATGCAAATCTGAATTCTTGTGATGTCTCCTGCCTCTCTTTAAAGTTTGCCCCAATAATCCTGGGACACCCTGTATATTAATTAAATAGTACTGCTATTAATTTTCAAAAAATCACACATTTTAAATTTTTATACATTCGCTGGATCCCAAACGTTACATTTAGAAATATTTTCTCCATGCTCTGACAAGTATAACAGTAAACATTCCTATCTTTTACGGCTTAAACTCATTGCGTTATGATAATTTAAATTTCATAAAATTTCAGAGCTGTCCAGCACTGAAAATGGAAAGACGATATTTTAGTGCCGCAAAGGTCTGAAATGTCATTCTTGTACTTGTCAGAGGATGGTGAATTTTTTTTCTAAACGTAACGTATAGGACCAGGGACCGTATAAAAATTTAAAAAGCGTAACTTTTAAAAAAATAATAGCAAGACTATTTCATACAATCTTAATCCCTACCTTATTTTGAACGCTTTTGCAATTTATACAGCTTGCGAATCTCCAACAGGTAAAAAAGAAATTAAAGCGTATTTCAGTCTTTTGGGGATATTTGTATGTTTTATGAAATTAACATATAGCTTTACTGTTTTTAATCAGTGTATATATTTTTTTTTTTCTCCAGGGGTTCAGATTGCAAAACAATCGTACACTTAATAGTACTTTATATATTTTGTATACTACTAAAGTATTTTTCGATTTTAAATGCATTCTTTATTTATATATATATTTTATGACATCTCTCATCATATTTCCTTTTTTTTTTTAATCGCTATAAAAATAATTTTAAAAAGTTGAAAAATAATTTTAAAACAATGTAAAAATATTTTTAAAACATTGAAGGCTATCAAGCATCTCTGAAATAAAAACAAGTTTTACATATAAAAGAAGCTTATGCGCACTACAGGTCGGAGGTTCGTCTCGTCGAGCCAAAATAAATCTTGTACAGAAATTTCTGATGCTTTTTAATAATAACATCATATGTATTGTTTAGCATTTCTGTGTAAATAACTTTAAATGCCATGAAATATTTCAACCTATTTTTAGTACCCCTTGATTCTCTGGATATTCGAATGCAATTATAATTTATATGCCTGTAAAGGTATTAAATTATGAATTTTAATGTATTATTCTTTTTCATAATGCATGAAACTTTCCAAATGCATATTTTAGAACAATTTGAATTTATTATGTCAAAAACGAAAATTTGTAACAGGATATTCACTGTTTCATGCCATTTGGTTTCACCTATTTATTTAGTAAGCTAGTTACAATGTAAACTTTTTGCGACATTTCACGTTATACAGGAAACATTAATAGTTCAGTTTAAATATAATTTAGCAGAAAACGAGTAGTAGAAAAGTCATCAATTCTTCGCCAAAATTTCTTTTAAAATATGCTAATTAAAACCTTTTCTTTTATGATGTCTAAAATGAAGTTTCCGAACTGTATTTGTTTTCTAGATATTTAAAATATAGCGAATTTTAAATGCATACCTATTTTTTTTTTATCTGCAGCCCCGGGAGCTTACGATGTTGAGAAAGCTGAAAAAGTGATTCAGCATTCTACTGGTGCCGTCACATTCGGCATCAAATACAAGGATCCAAAGCCTGATGACATTCCAGGTAATTTGTTACTTTAAAGTTAATATTAATGTTTAATTCCTCTTAACATTTTACTGAACTAAACATGAAACTTTGAAAAACTTTGTATTTATTACATTGATCAAAATGCTACAAACACAAAAAGAAAATAAACTGCAAATCTTTTCACAGTAACTTGATGCCTGAGCGTAAGTACAATATTTATTGAAATTATAAGAAAGTAATATAAATATCAATAAGATCGCATTTTTTGACTGCTTGACAACTAACGATTTATTAGCGACAAAAAGGTCGCTAATAAATTACAATTTTATTACTTAAAAAATGTAGATAAATCATCTTTTTTAAGTTTGCGATGGCTTATACAGATCTTGAACCGAAAAATGTCTTTAACTGACAATTGCAAACATTAAAAATCTGCTTCATGTTCAGATTTCATTAACACACTAAAATGGACAAAATAAGTCTTTTAAAATGGAAATGCATTTGTTATACGCTTCTAGCAATTAAATAAATTTGCAAAAAAAGGGCAGATTTTTATTTTTTTTTTCTGACAATTTATTCATATTTAGAAGACTTCTAGGATCAATATCCCTTACAAAAGGAACACATTTAAAATTAGGATATAATAATTTGGTGTATTAACCTTAAAAAGTTAATTTCAAGAATAAAGCTATTTTGTAATTTCAGTAGTATTTAAATATCAAAGAAATGTTTTGCTATGATAGTTTGATCATAGCGAATGCGAGATTTGCTTAACGATATGTATTTTTAAAAAAAAATTAAAAAGATTTTTGTAACATTCTTTTATAAGCATTCAATTTTTAACTTAAAAATTACCGTGATTTTATAATTGCAATTCATGCAGTTCCAAAAAATTTCCGTTACAATGCATTAATTTGGCATGAACTCTGGTTATTGAATATACTTTTACTTACACTCGATAGATAGAGCGAACTAGTGAATACATTAAAAAATTATAATTTTTGTTATGTTTCTTTTTTAAGATACGTCAACAGGACAGAATAAAAAGCATTATTTCTGTCTATTCAGAATTTCTAAATTGTTTCTGAACATATAATCATAATATAATGAATATTAAATTATAAATGATTAATTTTTTTTATATACTGCTTTCTTTATTTTTTATTTACATCATCTATTTTTTTTAGTATTTAAAATATTTCATTGTTGCAATTTCACAGCCAGTTTTCCTGTTTGGCGAACGTGGTTTAACTCCTAATTAACTCCATTGTTCTTGTAACTCATATATAGTTGTAAACCCTAAATGATATTTGGCGATTTATCACCTGCACCCGATTAGCAGAAAAAAAAGATAAAAATAATTTATTAACCCTCTCATTCATACGGGCCTCATATGAGGACAGAAAAGCATTGTCCTATAAAGCAAAAAACCTTTCAGAATTCATTTATGGAGATCTGATTTGTGGATAGATAATATCTAGCATGCAGCACAATAATAAAATTATTTTATAATGGGTTCTCATTTATCACAGAAAAAGATTTTTTGTGAATAATGAAAAATAATGAAAAATAATTTATGCATAAGAGGGTTATTTTCCAATAAAATTCTAAAAATATTAAAATGTTTTGTCATCGAAAACATATTTTTGTACATAATTCTGTTGATTTTAATATATCAGGAAGTAAATTACAAAATACCATCTTTAAATATATATTACTAGGATTTCCCTCAGAGGGATTAGTCTGAGCGATATTACTGAGAACATAGATTTAATAATAACATGTGGAAGCAAAGAAAATGAGATGTTATCTTTAATTGTCCATATACTGCGAAAAATTGAAATGATGAAAATAAACGAATTGTAGAATTACAAAATCTTATATATAAATTCGTATACACTGTTTAAAAAAATGGGAAATCAAACCATTCAAGACAGCCATGCATGGATATAAAATTGAAAGTACGCAATATATTAAAAGTAAAATAGAAAATGAAACACTAATTTACTTATATCGGAATTTTAACTGTATAAAATGATGTCAAGAGCATAATCAGACGCTCCGCACCAATTTGAGTAACTTTAAATGACAAATATATGATGTTTAAAAAGAATGGACTATACTTTATATGGTGTGTGCTCCCCCGGAATAGTTAATATTGTACAATATCTGTTTTCCACGGATGCAATGAGGTTGTCGATAAAATTTAAGGAATTCTCTTCTCAAAATCTAATATAGTATCAAAGTACCGAATACATCAAAAGTGGCATGCAATGCTTCGTTAGAGTGTGTTTTAGATATGCTCGATCGGATTTAAATGATGAGTGTATGCTGGCCACTACATACGCTGTATTGTTTTGTTTTCAAACATATTCTGCACAAGTTGAGCTGTATTTAGCATGTATTAAATAAAAGAAATCGGCAATGATTACAACATAAAGTATGACACAAGATCCGAATATATCGTCTGCATAACTTTTGAGCTGTCAAAGTGTCATTTGAAGTAATTTACAAATCCATACATATTTATTCAGCAAATCATGCAAGCTAACATACGCCAATATGAACCCGATTACAAAATTTCCCCAGAATAAGTTAATATATAAAAAATCTACTAATGATAATTGAGAATATGACCTTATGATAAAATATCTAGAAAAATGAATCGTATAAAAAATTCATATCACATTTAAAATGGCACTTCCCTCTGTTAGTGGCCTTGGCGAGAGAGAGAAAAGCCTAGAGAAGGAACACTTTAACAAGTACTTTCGGGCAACCTACTTACTGTTTCATACAGGTCTTTATTCAATATTTACACAATTTATTTAATGCTAGGTGGGTATCTATCAGTTTTGTTGCATTTAAATCGCATGTTTTGCGGAGGAAATGCAGCATTATGAAATATTTAAAGTTGCTGTACCTAATAATTCCAAATTAATGGTAATTGAGATCGCTTTCCGTTAATTTCATCTTTTTAAATTTTAAATTTTTTAGAAACCATTCCTAGAGACAATTGTATATTTTAAAGCTAACCCAAAGCAAAATTTCAAGATTTTGGACTCAGCAGTAACAGAGAAATAGAAAATTTTTGAAAGTTCTTTGTTGCACTGTTTTTTATAGCGACATTTTTAGAAATTTTTCTATTGCGAGAATTTACGTCATGATAAATACAGCCATGTCAATTTTCATGTTTATATTCCTAACAGTTCCATGTTCTTCGTTACTTAGATCATCTTTAGATCTTTTTCCGCTTTATTTAGTCTTTCTATTTTTTAGAATTCGTTCTACAACGACCATTTACATCTTATTAATTACTACCATGCCAAAGTTCTAGTTTCTAACCCCAACAGTATCCCAAAAATTTCAGTATTCCAAATAAATCATAGTTTAGAACCTTTCAAGAAATTTTTACGTTTATCCGTCAAATTGAACCTTTTAGAGAGCGTTCATTACGAGTATTTACATCTTAAAAGTAACTACCGCACCAAATTTAAAGTTTCTAACCCAATCAATATCGCAGAAATCACAATTTTAGAACTTTTTTGCTCCTGCAGCGATGTAGGTTCTTGCACTGACATAAAATAGTCTTTTTTTTCGGAGCAGAGATGGCCACCAACATTTTTTTTAAGTTGACTATGTAGTTTCAGAGATAACACCTCACAAACGTACAAGCATTAATAATATTATATACTTTATAGTATTATAACGCTTTATAATATTAGCATTAGATGTACAGATACAAAAGCCATTTATCTGTTACAAGCTAAAGTGCCGGCGTTGCCCAGAATTTGAAGGATGTTTGTTCTGAAAAATCAATTTCAAAATTTAACATACAACACAAAACAAACATTAAAAAAAGCAGTCAAAATGTTGTTGAATGAATCATATGAAAACGCTATATAAAAATGTATAAATGTATATAACAGACGCAAAAGAATACAGCTATAAATGAACTTATTTCAATTTATAATTGGAACAATAATGTTAAAATACGCCAATATTTAACTAATCGTGTTTTTATTATGCTTCAATACATTTTTCACACTCATATGACGTTATACTATATCCACCATGCCCTTTATATTTCCAATATGACGTAATATTTTCCTCTTTCACGTGGAAACCTTGAAATAGAAAAGTTATGAAGTTATATTCACTTTCATTTAAATTCGTCAAACCATTTATTTCATTTTCATATTTCACGTGAATATCTTGCAATAGAAAATTTATGACGTAATATTCACCTTTATTTAAAATTCGGCAAACTATTTATTTCATTTTCATTTTTCACGTGGAAATCTTGCAGTAGAAAATTAATTGTTGTAGTAATAATTTTATTGTGTTTTTTAATTGTTGGCAACTGCTATAACGAAAAATGTTTAAATTTGATAAGAAATTGCTGTTAAATTGGTGGTTTTTTATTAATTAAAAATTAACTATAAGTTATTTCGATTCCGGATTACTTTAGTTGTCTCGGCCATGTTTTAATACACATGTACGTATCTCTTCACAATTTTGGCTTCCAAATTGTGGATTTTTTATAGAATTACAAACAGACAGATAGACAAGTTTTCATTTTTATATATCTCTCTATTCTATGAAAAGTAACTAACGCTGTCACCGCCGCCGCCGCCGCCGGTTTTGAATTTTTTGTGACCGGAGGTCTTTCTTCGTTAATATTAAGAAAACTATTGGATACAAATATATGAGAATCGGTGGTATTATAGCGAAATGTTTGATCAACACACTAATGCATACAGTTTTCAAATCGAAGAATTATTTTAAGAGATATTTAATGCTAAAGTTGGACAAAATCGTTCCATTAAAAAAAATTTATAAGAGCAAAAGCTATACATGGAAATTTAATCATTTTTAGATCATTTTATTCAATAGAAGATCCCGGTCTGCAGATTTCATTAATTTTTTTTTAATTTGACTCATTTTTTGAGGTTTTATTTCTATTTTAAATTCAAATATTCAGCTTTTTGACAGATATTTTTTTACATATTTTAGAAAATGGTATTAATTTAAACTGTTCCCAACTATATAAACAGCGCAAACAATAATGTTTGCTTCAAATAAAAAAATTATTTACACGTTACTATTATAAACAGAAAAAACCCTTCAAATTACAATTAAATAATTAGGTATAAAAAGCAGGCACTTATTGGAAATTACGCCATAAAAACTATATTTACATGTGAATTTTATAAGAGAAAGAAATCTGAAATAGAACAAATTACGTCACATTACACTTATTATGCAAAATGAACAAAAAATAGTATTGCAAAACAGTTTAAATTTAAAAATTGCACGAGACAAAATATTAGAGGTTAAATATTAGATTTTTTTCAAAATTTTATTATTTGTCGTTTGATGCGAGGTGTTCAGCTATAAGTATGCAAATTTTTATGTTTCAACTTAATTAGGGGCTGAGTTAGAAAAATTGCTTAAAATACACAAGTTAGAGCCCAGAGGGTTAAATATTAGACCTTTTTCAAAATTTTATTATTTGTCGTTTGATGTGAGGTGTTCAGCTATAAGTAAGCAAAATGTCATGTCTCCAACTTAATTAGGGGCTGAGTTAGAAAAATTGCTTAAAATACAGAAGTTAGAGACCAGAGGGTTAAATATGACTTTTTCAAAATTTTATGATTTATCGTGTTATCGCAAGTTTTCAGCTATAAGTATGCAAACTTTCAATTCTCCAACTTAGTTAGGGGATGAGTTAGAAAAATTGCTTAAAATACATAAGTTAGAGCCCAGAGGGTTAAATATCAGACATTTTTCAAAATTTTATTATTTGCCGTTTGATGTGAGGATTTCAGCTATAAGTATGCGAAATTCCATGTCTCCAACTTAATTAGGGGCTGAGTTAGAAATTTTTTTTAAAATACAAAAGTTAGAGCCCAGAGGGTTAAATATTAGACTTTTTAAAAATTTTATTATTTGTCGTTTGATGTGAGGTGTTCAGCTATATGTATGCAAAATGTCATGTCTCCAACTTAATTAGGGGCTGAGTTAGAAAAATTGCTTAAAATACAGAAGTTAAAGACCGGAGGGTTAAATATGACTATTTCAAAATTTTATGATTTATCGTGTTATCGCAAGTGTTCAGCTATAAGTATGCAAACTTTCATGTCTCCAACTTAATTAGGGGCTTTTATAGAAAAATTGCTTTAAATACACAAGTTAGAGCCCAAAGGGTTAAATATTAAACCTTTTTCAAAATTTTATTATTTGTCGTTTGATGTGAGATGTTCAGCAATAAGTATGCAAAATTTCATGTCTCCAACTTAATTAAATTAGGGGCTGGGTTAGAAAAATTGCTTAAAATACACACGTTAGAACCCACAGGGATATTAGACTTTTTCAAAATTTTATTATTTGCCGTTTGATGTGTGGTGTTCAGCTATAAGTATGCAAATTTTCAAGTCTCCGACATATATAGTTTCTGAGAACGGGCTCTGTAACAGACGGACAAACAGACAGACAAAGGAGTGAGACAGGTAGGGTTTCGTTAGATGGACGAAACTCTAAAAACATGCTGCGGATGACTGTAACAACATCCTAAAATTACATTACCATCAGCGATCTATCAATCCCGAATTTAGTTTATATTCGTTTCATATATTCTTATTCTTTTGTGCGGCCCTGTAAAATAATTATCAATATTATATACAGTAAAACCTCTGAATAGCGGACACCCCGAGAATGCAGAATGTGTCCTCTATTTAGAGGTAACCGCTACTGAGAGTAAAACATGTACAGTTATTTAAGAGTTGGTAATCGAAAAAATGCCCGCTAAATAGAGGTATCCGCTAATCGGGTGTGTCCGCTATGGAGGTTTTACCAGTAAAACTTCTGAATAGCGAACACCTCGGGAGGGCAGAATTTGTCCTCTATTTGGAGGTGTTCGCTACTGAGAGTAAAAAATGTACAGCTATTTAAGGGTTGGTAATCGAAAAAATGCCCGCTAAATAGAGGTGTCCACTAATCGGGTGTGTCCGTTATGGAGGTTTTACTGCATAATAATATCATCCTTTACAAGAAAATTGCATGCTGTATGATAGACAGACAGACATCCAGAGAAAGATAACCTCCGGATCAATAAACACTCATGTCTTTTGTTTTAATCATCCACAATTGTATGTCATACAACATGCCAGATTTTATACAACAGGCTAAAAACGGTCACCGTGGTACGGAATACTGTATTATTATTTGTTTGCCCACCAAAACTGGTTGCCACGGGTTGTTGCAAGGTTTGTGATCACGTGGTTGAAACTGATCTATTCAATATTACTGCGTGCGTATTTTTTTTTTATTTGCTCCATGTGTTCAAACCAGTTGTCTACGGAAACATCAACCGGTGAAAGTGACGCACACCAAATTTCTGTGACGTATGCAGATAAATTGTGCTTTTTAAAGAGTTTTTTCTATATAATTTTTAAACGGTTTGGAACTTATTTTTCATAGTAGGTGCATTCAGTAGGCGACCCTCATAGGTACCTTCTGGTGCAATCAGAAACGAAATCCGACAAATATTTTTTGAGTTATGCTTGACGAAAGGTTTTTATTATTTTTTTTTTTCAGTAGGACATGGCGTTAATATCCATCGTAGTAGTAAAGTGTCCGGACAGTAATTTTTCGCTGAGTATTAGCCTTCGCTTCGCTCAGACAATTAAAATGTTTTGTCATCGAAAACATATTTTTGTACATAATTCTTTTGATTCTAATATACCAGGAAGTGAATTACAAAATACCATCTTTAAATATATATTATTAAAATGTTTTGTCATCGAAAACGTATTTTTGTACATAATTCTTTTGATTCTAATATATCAGGAAGTGAATTACAAAATACCATCTTTAAATATATATTATTAAAATGTTTTGTCATCAAAAACATATTTTTGAACATAATTCTTTTGATTCTAATATATCAGGAAGTGAATTACAAAATACCATCTTTAAATATATATTATTAAAATGTTTTGTCATCGAAAACATATTTTTGTACATAATTCTTTTGATTCTAATATATCAGGAAGTGAATTACAAAATACCATCTTTAAATATATAAATAAAAAAAAGTTAAATAACAGAGTTTAAAATCCCTCATACCTTAGTGCATTATTCCTTCGTCTAAAATATATTATTAGAATGGTCTTTGATGATAATATATCGTCTTTAAGATGCATTTACTTCATGTCTCATTCTACCTCACTCGGGTACAGATGTCCTATACCCACCGGTACCGGGGTACCTAATTGACGCCAAAATGTCGTTATTTTGCCTGACGTGGTAACCCGGCTATTGTTGTTTATTTATTTTTCTTTTTTAAAATTATATAAATTGTTTTGTTCTATAGTTATTAATTAAACTATCGTTATTTATTGTTATTTCCTTTTTAAAATAATTGAAAATAATTTAAATATATATATATATATTACTGATATTCGAAAACGATGTTTTCGCCAAAATGGCGTAAAAAAAAAATCGCGCCAAACCCGCAGCGTATATTACATATGTGCCCTCACTAGTACCAGGTTGGGGAATTTTGTATTTAAATATCCAGTAGAATTTCTGATTAGTAATATTTCTCTTATTAAATGATAGATTATTTAATCTATCATCAAATAAGACAAATATTACAAATATAGGCAAATATTATTATTATAATTAGAAAATTCTGGTAGATAATGTGAATAAAAAAAATTCCTCAATCTGGCAATATTGATTTTTGTGATACGAGGTTATTGCATACTACCGATTATATTCTTTTATTATCTTAACCAGTAATTAGGGAGGTGTAGTCTTTGAGACCGCATTATAAAAAAATTTTGATGAAGAAAACACCTAGAGACATATATTCTGTGCGAATATTGATTTCTTGTGAAACTAACAAAAAATATTTTTCTGTTGTAAATTAAATATTCAAAGTACAAATCTATATAAATGTTACAGTTAGTATAAATTACTGCAGTTACATTTGTACAGTTACTAGGCATATATTCTGTGCGAAAATTGATTTCTTTCGAAATCAACAAAAAAGGTTTTTGTTTTGTAAGTTAAATATTCAAAGTATCATCTGTACAATTGTTACAGTTACTATTAGTTGTTCCAGTTATATTTTTATAGTTACTAGAAAGATCTTCTGTGTGAAAATTTATCTCTTTAGAAACTAACAAAAAATGTTTTTCTGTTGTAAAGTTAAATATTCAAAATAAATATCTCTACAATTGTTACAATTGCTACAAATTATTAGAGGTAAAGTCGTGGGGAAAAAAAGCAAATACCCCCTACTAACTCATGAAACTTATGGTACGAATTGCATAAAAATTTATTTTTAGGCTAATTGAAGGGTGTAGAGTTCATTTATGCTGTCAGAATTATGTACTGCTATTAGAAAAAACTAAGTTATGGTTCGTTTTAATAATTAGATGGCCCCCTAAGCAAATTTTATATACATCATTTAAAAGTAGACTCTATTTCCAATCGTTCGGTACCAGTAACTTTCTTCTATGATAATTTGTTGAGGGGTTAGTATGGGGTGTTTACTTTTTTTTTTCCACGACTGTACATTTATACCGTTACTAGAAATATCTTCTGTGCGAAAGATGTGTCTTTGGAAACTAACAAAAAATGTTTTTCTATTGTAAGTTAAATATTCAAATTACGCATATGCACAATTTCATACTAATATTTAAATAAGGAATCTGATACCTCAAGCTCTCTCTTATATTTATTTGGATTAAATATATTCCATTCTGAAAATTTATTCGAATAATACATGAACGTTGTTTCGTTTCACTTTTTGATTTAAACTCAATAAATCTGTTATTCTTTTACATGTAAACTTGTTCCAAGATATTGTTTCCAAAGGTTTCACTTTATTATAATTTTTAGCTCCTGGTACTTATGACGTTGAAAAAGCTGAGAAGATTATACAGCAGTCATCTGGAGCTGTTACATTTGGTATAAAATATCCAGAGCCCAAATTGGACGATATTCCAGGTACATTCAATATATTTCTATTTTTAATACTTTCTTAACAAGGTTTAATATTAAGACACTAAATTTATTGTTATAGCGTAATCTAAGATATCTGCTACTTCTCTAATGCACACACACAAACTAAAACTTTAAGAAAAAAAATTAAACTGCATGTTCATCGACCATGGTTCCACTACTCAGACTTGTACCGGGTTCCTAAACAGGGGCGCGCCAGAAGTATCCGGCGCCTGTGTGCAGAACTTCAATTGGCGCCCCATATTACTACCCCCTTCCCCCCCTCCAAAAAAAGGAAAAATATATATAATTTTTTTTCAATGAGTATAAATGCATAGCTGCCAAGCCAACCTTCTGGGAGTTTTCTCCAGATCAAATAAAAGAATTTGGAACCAGAAAATTTATTTAATGAAATGTGTCTTGTTTCTACAAGGTTCTTATTTTATTTCCTTTATTAAATTTCTGGTTAAAAATATTGTTGCTTGACTTTAAAAATAAGGAATGTTGGCAGCTATGCAAATAACATACATCCCTAAAAAGTGGCTGCTTCAGCTGTTTATTCCCCCTCCTCACAACGGCATACCTCCTACATAAATCAGCTTCTTTTACCCCATTACTCCCGGAATTTTATAGATCTGATCTTTATTTATATTTATACTTAAGACAGTTCAAATAAACTTTACTTAGGAAATATAGCTGTGTTGAATTAATCCATGGTAGTACTATGACACAAAGAAAGGTGTGCTCGTAATACTGTAAATACACATAAAAGTAGAAAAATATTTTCTCAAATTATGGTGTCCATAATACACCGGAGCTTGTTATAGTACTTTTATTTCTTTTAAAATAATGTAACATCAATTAAGATGCGTCTTAAATAATTACCACACGTAGATTATAATAAGGGGTGCATTCGAACATGTTCCAGTTCCGGCACACTTTATTTTATATTAGCAAATACAGAACCCCTATGCTGGCTACATAACAATTGTTATGAAAAATACATTTTCAAATAAAATACCCACTTTGGGTATTTTTCTGCGTATTTTTTTTTTCAGTTAAATACAGCAGTGAAAAAACTTATAATGCTATTAGTTATGATTGATTACTGAAAAAGAATGAAAATTTAGAACTTTAGACTTCTTACAACTCTTAAATTTTAAAGAACCTCAACATTTTACATTTAAATATTGAATATAAATGTCTTTTTTTTTATCATAATGAAGAGTGTAAAAAAAAAATAATGCATTAATTCAGAAGAATTTTATTAAAAAAACAATTTTAATTAAATTTGTGTAACAGGTGCACTTAATATATGTGCAATACTGATTCAGCTAATGTATATTAGTACTACATAGGTCACTTCAAGCACTACCACGGTAATACTATATTACGATGGTCGTTCTCCAATAAAGGGGACACATTCTCAAATTTATCGTCAGCAGAAGATTTTTCTTTCCCCGATACTCTTTTTCTCTGCAAATAACTACATCAGTCTAAGATGTGTGCTCTCTCATTTCATATGATGGCTAGTTTCATGAATAAACATCTTTTGTATCTGACGGTTTTAAGGTCAAAGGAAACAATGAATGGAAAAATGACTCCATACATTTTACTCACCAAATTTTTCCAGAAAACAATTAAATAAACATTCGATAGGAAATTATGTATTCTTTCAAGTTATATATAAAAAGAAAAAATCTTAAGGCTCATCTTCATACTACTAAAATTGTACCAAACTTTAAAATTTTCAATACGAATGCAATAATTTTTACATCATATTTGGCTTTGTCATTAAATTTTACTTTAGAAAATTAAACAGAAGGGCATTTAGCCAAGTAGTTTAGGAATTGTGGAGATTTAAAATTTGAATCTCCTCATGTTAAATTCATTTTTAATCATCGCAAAACAGATTGCAATTGCTAATTGCTAATGTTCTATAAGTCTTGATACTTTTAACTTTAGCAACTACTGTGCGATAGATAGGAAGGACCATTTAGCGTTTTGCTGCGCTTTATATTTTTAAAATACGATAAAAATATAATGCAGTTTGTTATTTCGAAGACTCGTGAAAGGATGACTAAAGACAAAGCAGACATGCACGCATTTTGCTTTTGTGAAAATTTGATCTGCGTTTTTATATAGGATTTTAACATGAAAAAATATTTTCCACATTCTTTTAAAAAATGGGGTCAACCCGAACCCGACTCGCAAGAATCAAAAAGCTGACACAAAACCGGCTCGAACCCGAAACAATGATAGCGGGTAACTCGACCCGATGCAGGACTCTACCCCAGACTATTAGGTGGCATTCCTCCCGTGGGGGAGAAAATTAATTTTTTTATATGACATATTTTTTTAAAGATTTTGACCTGGATATTACTAAGCACTCACTCCTCTCCTCTTAACTCATTTTTTCATCAGTAGAGGTCATTTTAAAGTTTTAATTTGTTCATTACTACCCCATACAATTTTCCAAAAATCATAAAAAAAAATTATGTAACAAATCTCAACAATTAGCAGATTCTCCCCCTTTTTCACACAGTGAACGCCTACATATTTCAAACAAAATGGTGTGTGTGGGGGGGAGGGGGGAAATCGTTCGAAAAAGCTCGTATCAAGAATATATTTGTTTTGCTCTTAGTTACAATTATATTTTCAGAAATTCGTCGAAAATGTATGGCAAAATTAAGTCCCCCCTCCTATTTCCAAATCTTTTAAAAATAAAATTACGAAAAAATCACAAGTAGTTGGAATTTATTTAAACATTGCAGGAAAACTATAGAAATTATCCTAGGTCATACAATTTTTCAGAAAATCGCAGTTTTCAGTTATACATAAACTTTATTTTGCTTGCGCTCAGCGGAGATTTGAGGGGAGTTCGAGGTACCTATCGGCGAAAAATCATCCAAGGACTGTCAATAACGATTTACCAAAAGAATTGTCGGTAATTAGCCGATATATTAATTAAAAACCCATCTAAAAAAACGTGGCACAGACCGAAGTGACCATGCAACTTTGTGACCTCCTTTCGAAGCGTACTTGGCACAATGGCAATATTAAACTTTGTACAAGGTCTTTGTTTTAGGTAAGACGGACCACAATGATAAATATTCAGCGTTTTTAATTTCAATTGAATTCAATTATTGAAAAATATTTAATAAAATATTTCCAAGTTATTTGCAAAGTCTTATTATTCGTTTAACAACTATATTTTGTAAGATTGCAATTAGAAATTAATAAATTTATTGTATGAACTCTCTGTACGCGAGTGAAACTCGCACTTCACCAAATATTCTTTGTTCGAAAAAATCTATAAAATATTCAATTAAAATTTCAATAAAACGTAATTCATTTTGACGTTGTTCTCAAAAACATGTTTCCCTACTGTAAATGACATGAAACTTTCTTACATACTCATGGGCTCGTTTTTATGCATAAAAGCATGACTATTAAATTGGGTTGGAATCGAATGGCGTGTTTCATTTCTTTTTTTAAATGCAATGCATTTTGAGCTTCATCCTGTTTTATTTATTTATTGTTTCTGTTATAATATAGCCGATTGATGTGATTGATTTGTGCTTTTTTCGGCAATTTACTTTTACCTGGGGGCTTATGCTGCTTTACCATTGTGGTGCCATGTAATATACTACTCGTTTTTATATCGTCCGTATGTGTATCACTACCAATACTACAGTAAGATAGGAGTGTTATATATTTTCAATTATTTGAATAATGGAGCCTTTTATGTTTGCCACCAGCTGTAGTGCGCCCCTACTTTCTGAAAAGTTGGACAGGTCTGATCTAGAGCAGTGATGTCAAAAGGGGTATTCGCGGTCACCCTTCCGAATTTTTTATTTTTCTAGCACTTTTTAAATTTATTTTAGGCGCTTGACGGCGCCCTTAAGCCTTCTGTGGCGCCTTACGACCATGACCTTACGACAACGAGGCGCCTTTCGATCGTTACCTTTCGACACCTTTCGACGGCATCTTTCGGTTTGAGACTCCCCTCCCCGCACCCCTAAAGCTACACCGCAGACGAGCATCTGCAAATTTCATATATCTTAAAAGTAAAAATGAACTCATAAATGTGTCATCAGAAAAATGACGCACTTTCGATTTAAATACCGCTTTAATAAATTTAAATTGGATAAAAGGTTTTCAAAATTTTCAGCTTCACCTAAACTATTTGGCGCCTTTACTATTCTGGCGCCTGTGTGCGGTGCACACTTTGCACACTGGGTCGGCGCGCCCCTGTTCCTAAAGACAACTTTAACAGGCGAAGGACAAGAGCGAAAGCAAAAATCCCTTTTCAACTAATTTATGAGTTTATAACAAAATTCATATAAATTTTGTTACAGTAAAATGTAAAGCATCCTGAATTTAATTTTAAAGTTCAAACATTTATAGAAAAATAATGTCATGCCGATCATTGAATTTTCTATTTCATGATTTTTCCAGCTATCAATTTTGAGTTGTTAAAGTCAATTTTTGATAAATACGTTTAGCTCTTTTGCTAGGGTAACTTTATCAGAGTCGCTACATATGCACCGGACGGATGCAGATTGTAGGTGTTTATCGAAAGTATTCCAATCCACATTACAGAATCTAGCAATACTCGCTTGGATTAATTCACATACACAAGTTGGATAATTATACAAACGTAAGCCGGAATCACCATATTTGTTTCTGTGCAAAATCCTCTCGACCATTTACATTTTATTGCCCACTACTTTGATAAACAGAAGTATTCTAACTCTTGCTGCAAATGCAACTGTCTTCATTCTATATGAATCTAGTGGCTTCAAAACACAAAATAATATTTGAAAACTTTTCATGTAAGATGAAAGAAAACAAATTTAACAAAATAATTTATTGTAGATTTTAAAACATTCATAATCTGAAAGCTTGACGTGGGAATACAGTTACATTATCAAAAACCTTTTGCTGAATACAAGGAGTTTCATTTGTTTGACTTATTCAGATGCTTCTTCGTTCAAATAACAAGCATAATTGAAAGAAATGAGAAGTGCGTTAGAGCCGTTTTATTTAAAAAATTGAACTAATTTCCAATTTATTTTCGTTCCTTAAATAGACGTAGTTAAATTGCAATGAAAAATATTTTAAATCTGTAAAAAAATAAATTTTTTACTAATACATATATTTTTGTTTTCGCAATATATTTTGAATTTTTCTCATAATAATATTTCTCCTCAGCTCCAGGAACTTATGACGTTGAAAAGGCAGAAAAAGCAACTCATCAATCAACTGGAGGCGTCATATTTGGTATCAAATACAAAGATCCAAAGCCTGATGACATTCCAGGTAATTCTTCTTTCGATAATTTCTTAATGCATCTATTCTGTAGCTGTAACTAATCACAAAATAATATAAATCTTGAAACTGTGAGCTGAATGGGAAAAAAAATCTGATCGATGTTACGGAAAAAAACTGTCAGCTAGAATGCTTGAACGGGATGTCGTAAAAGGAACTGAACGTTTTTTTTTTTTTAATTCCATAACAAATAAATGGCGATAGCTCCTGAAGCTGTTCTTGGAAAGTAAGATGTGAAATCAGGAATTTATTTACTACACTTCCTTGTTTTAGTTTCAAATATCCCCAATAGGTGGATTAGGACTGTTTCGGCCTTACAATTTCGAAACGCAAACCATTTTTAACAGCTAAACAGAACGGAGCTTAAAATTTCATCGAACTTTGAACCATTTTTTTACTTTGTTTGAGCGTTCTAGCATCTTTAAAGAGCAAAGCATTATCTATCAGTGAAATCTGGAATTAAAACGAGGAAGCCTAGTAAAGAAATTCCCGTCTTGACACGTTAATCTCCTGCAAGAATAACTTTTACAGCTGTCACCCTTTACTTGGTATGAATTATGAAACGCTCAGCCCATTTTAAGACACATTTAATTTACTAATTGTACTATACACTTATTTTAGGGAATCTGTTTTTAACAGTTAAATACAAATATAAAAAAAACAAAAGTTGCTAATTAAACTGAGCTTTTTCTTTAGAACAAATAGTTTTTACTTAGGGTACTAGCTAATGCATTATCCCATAAAAATTTCTTAATAATGTGACTGCATTACTACTTATTTTAACAGCTCCATGTGCTTATGATGTCGAAAAAGCGGAAAAAGTTACACAACAATCAACAGGAGCTGTCACATTTGGTATCAAATACAAAGAACCAAAGCCCGATGAGATTCCAGGTACATTTCTTCAGCATTATAAAATACACTGAATCGCCATTTATACGTTTTTGGAGCTTAGGTCTCAAATCATTCCTATGCGTTCTATTTATGAAATATTTTATTTATGCGCCATAAATAAATTCTTAATATTCTTTATACCTTTTTCTTCAAAAGTTTCATATTTCAAACCTGAACACGAAATTTTCTTTTGCTTAGATTTCCGTGCGTGCTTTTCTTATCTTAAAAAGAAAACTAAAAATATGAGATATTAAAAGCACTTTATGAGAAAAAGGGGTAAAAACATTTTTTTAGATAAAAAAAATCAATCAAATGGAATTATGTTAAACATTACTTTTATTTATCAGTTTACTTACTTAAACCAATTTTTATTTCATTTAAATAATTAATCACATAAGCGTAGAGGTATTTTACACATATCAAATAATACATTATCAGAATTTTCTTATTATATTCGATTCCTTACAATGTATTAGCGAAGTAAAGTTAAGTTTGAATTGTACCTTTCTTTTCTTTTTTTCTTTTTCTTTTTATTGTGCGTTTTTCAGAATACACGCCTTTCCGTTTTTAGTGCCAGAAAACTCAGAAAATTAATAAATTTAAAGTATTATAACTCAGTAAATTTCAATCACAGGAAAATAAATTAGATGTTATTTTTTATATTGCTGTTCTTCTGACAATATGGAAAATCTCTTTCTAAATATAATTTATAGGACAGAGGAACCATATGCAACTTTTAATTTAGTAACTTTTAGAAAAATAACTATTTTGACATAGATCGATTATGAGAACAACAAGAATTGACATATTTTTGCAATTGGAAGTATACTACCACTAAAAGAAAAAAAAGATACCCTAAATAATCCCTACCGTATATATCTTGGTGTATAAATCGCTTCTGAAACCGTAAACTTGCATAAAAGAAGCATTTGTTTTAACACAAATATGCTGGGCGTTTATAAATTGTTGTCGAGTTTCCTTACATCATAACATTTGATTTAAGAACATGGCAAAAGATATTATTATATATTCGTAAAGTAGCGCTAAAAAATCTTTTAATAACACAAACAAAGTTATATTTTCTTGGCATATGTATGCCAATATAATGACCGCCAGGATAATGACAATTTCATTCTAAAACATTTTTCGCATTCTTGTTTTTTTTTATTTTTAGATCTAACATTTTAATTTTGTTTAAAGGAACATGTTTCCTCTATAGTACCTCAAATTCAGCGTAATGTTCAGTTTTATTTGTAATTTAAAGAAGGCAGGAAAATGACATAATAAAAGTCTACTCAATTTTTACAAAGCCTTTAAACACATTATTTTCAAAGAAATATCTAAAAGATCTTGCTGGTAGCAATGATTTTACTACTTCTGACTTGAACTAAGTCAAGAACAAGAAGAATTACTCTGCAGCGCCATCTTTATATCTCATACAGAACTAAAATGAACAGGCCAGGACAGTGACATTCATTTTCAGTGACAATCATATTTCAATTATGGAAAATTATTTGTAAAATACAGAACTTGTTACTATGCACATATATGTGTATTATAAAGTATAATTATTAATCAGAAATTTATAAAAAACTAGAAAAGGATATTTGTACAGTATAGCAGAAAGCCTTTTACTTTGCACATGCCAGTGTGACATGCCAGGAAAATAACAATCTGAAATTTTAAGTCTTTTAATTGCTTTATTTTTGTGTTACTATGAATATAATATTTCTTGAAAATACTTCTAAGAATATTTTTAATAGAATGTAAAAAAGAAAATTGCATCATATAACATTAAATAGAAATGTTATTGTGGGAACTGCAATTTCCGTATTTTGTGATATTGACCCACATATGCGTAAAATTGCAATTCAAAACGTTATTAATAAAATCATGTTTATATTAAAAAGCAGAAAAACCAACGTTTAAAATGCACAAATAATATATGAAAAGCAGCAAACAGCTGTTTCGAGTCTACTAGCGAGATTCTTCTTCAGTGCAAAAGGAACAGCGTGCTAGAAAAGCTTTTTAATATTGTTGCACAAAGGCTTTATTTGCTATTTTTATCATGTTTATAATCAAATAATAATTAATATTAAACTGTTATCAAATTTATCAAAAAATTATTAATAAACACAAAGCTAGTTAGTTTCCATGTGATAGCTTCTACCCTCCCTTTTTGATAAATTCGAAAAAAGTTTAATATTATTTAGTGTTTGATTATAATCGTTATTTGATTAATAACGTTTTGAGTTAGAACTTTACGCATATGTCACTTCGTTTGTGTTATTTAAAAGATGTTTTTGTGTTCTTCTATACGAATATGTAATAATATTTTGCGTCATGTTCATGAAATAAAAGTTATGAGGTAAGAAAATCGCGACAATAATTTGTGGACACTCAGTATATTATTTTATGTATGACACTCGCTAATTTATAAACAATTTATAATTTGGGGATCTTTTTATTGAGCAAATATATAATTATTTAAAACCAGAAAATTTTGACCTCCTAGTCTTATCTGAAGGTAATCTTATTTGCAAAAGTAAAATATGCATTCTGTAAACGCAATATTCTATTAAATAAAAATCTCTTTCGCCTGCTTTATAGCCCCTGGTACATATGACGTAGAAAAAGCAGAGAAAGTTATCCACCAGTCTACTGGTGCTGTCACTTTTGGTATCAAATATAAAGACCCAAAGCCGGACGATATTCCAGGTATTTTTATGCCATTTGAAATAATTTAAATTCTGTACTTTGACATAATATTTGTTTATTCTTACATATGAATATATATTATATTTAAAATACCTTCTTTATTTTACTTTATTATTTATCAGCTCCCGGTACCTATGATGTTGAAAAGGCAGAAAAAATAATCCAGCAGTCCACAGGCGCGGTTAGTTTTGGTATCAAATATAAAGATCCAAAACCCGATGATATTCCAGGTAAGTTTTAACATAAGTAACACAACGTTATTTTGCCCATTGGAGAATGTACTTTGACGTACGTTCCTTTTTCAAATGTTTTCAGATATCTTTTGTAAAACATATAAATTGAACTATTACAAGAATCTTTTGGAATTACAAGAAAAGCTTCCAAATCCAATTTTCACAGTATTTAAGGATTCAGTTTTAAAAGTTTTGTGAGTTTTTATTTCTACAGATGACTGCAGTGTTTGTTTTACGAATACCTAAAATATTTTATTATTATTATTACAGTTTGAATTATTCCTATTCATTAAGATTCGTTTTTAGCCATCTCTTAAAGAAGCAGCACAACTTTTTGACTTTTAGAAATAACGTACTCTATGAGTTTTTTTAAAGCAATTATACTATTTAGAGACTGGCAGAAATTAGGCTATTTTTTGTTACCTGAATTTCACGAAACTCTGATATTTATGGTACGAATGGTGTCTGTCTTTTGAATGGATAAATTAACGATAATGATTTTTTTTACCTATCGTTACAATTCCCTTTGTCATTTTTAAAATTACTCATTATATGTTCATAAAAACATACAAAGACATTATAAGATATTGTTTATGATACATTTTTCAACAGCCCCAGGTGCCTATGACGTAGAGAAAGCAGAGAAAGTAATTCAACAATCAACAGGTGCTGTTATATTTGGTATCAAATACAAAGATCCAAAGCCTGACGATATTCCAGGTACTTCTTTTCTTAATATATATGACCTCCAGTAAATTTTTTTTTTGTGTGTAATTCATTAGAAATGGTTTTCTTTTTAGCGATAAGGTAGCTATCCACTTAGTAGAGACTGTTAGCCTATCGTCGGCAAGTTGGGAAAACCGTTAAGAAATAATACGACGGCGAAATGGTACGTACAGAACTCCTCCAATTTGGAGAATAGCTGAGCAGTTTGCGGTTTGAGCACTGTTGGGCCATTGTTGGCAAATGGTTCTTTGGCCAATGGTACGGCAAGACGGACATTTGTTACTGTGGGCCAACGTGTGACAACAATTAGCCAACGTTGACCCAACGATTTTGCCCTACTTTGGTTAGTGTTATTGTTTGTCATAAAAGCAATATTACTAAAAATTACAGGACACTCCAATTAAGGAACATTCTTCAATACATAACTGATTCGCTAGTAATGCAATAAACTTATAAATGAAATACGTTTTCGATTTCCGATACGTTATCCTAATTTAAATAAATTTTAAAAAAACGTTTCAAGCACCAAAACACTTTATTTCTTGTTGCAAACTAGTTTCAGTAGCCATAGCGTGCCGTCACAAGTTCAAAATAGGATTGATCAGAAAAGAAAAACTCTGAAATATATGTAGAAGAAGCGGATTCAACGATAAAGTTTATGAGCCAATAAAAGTACAGGAAATTTTAGGAAACAGCCAATTTAAGAGAGTCGGATTCAAAGATAAAGTTTATTAGCCAATAGAATTACGATAGGAAATTTTAGGAAACGGGCCATGTAAGCGGATTCAAAGATCAAGTTTTTTGGCCAGTAGAATTTCGGGAAAGCTTAGAGAACAGCCAATAAGAAATGTAATGTGAAAATTTTTCTGATTTTTATAAATATGAATTGCTTCAATAAAGTCAAGTTCATGAATTCATTATGAACAGCATCATGCATGAATGGGCATGAATGCATCATTCATCGTGCATGAATGGACAATCATATTTTGAACTGATGACGGTACGCTATGGCTACCGAAACTAGTTTAAAACAAGAAATAAATTATTTTGGTGCTTTAAACGTTGTTTTTTATTTATTATATTGTACTGCGCCAAGTAATTTCTTATTGTAACATACCATAATTATCTTGTAATTATATCATAATGTTATTTTATTTTATTTTATTTTATTTTTAAAAAAATATTTCCCATGCAACTCCGTAGGGCAGAAAAAAAGCCTAATTATGGAAAAAGATAAGAACATCAATTATGACAAGACCATGATGAAAATTACAAAGAGATTGTCAATTTAATGTATTAAAAATATGTAACATCTGCACATTTCAGGGACGCACTATCCGGGGACGTATCCGGGGTGTATCGTTTTAAAAATAATAATAATAATAATAAAATGATTTATCAGTCTTAACAACTCAGAAACGTAAATAAAATTTGCCAGTAGGTAGTTTTCTTGTGATTATTTTATCTTCCTTTATTTTCTTTCTCTAGTCTTAAAATATTTATATATTTAGTGCTTTTAGTGTATTATTGATAATTATTTATTCTGCAGCTCCAGGAGCTTATGATGTTGAGAAAGCGGAAAAAGTGATCCAACAATCAACAGGAGCTGTCACGTTTGGCATCAAGTACAAAGAGCCAAAACCTGACGACATTCCAGGTATTTTATTTTTCTGTAGCCATTTCCACTGTTAAAAGTATTTTTTGAACAATACTATAAGGATTGGTAAAGATATAATGCGATTTGATATTTTTCCATCTGAGCAGAAATGTGTCCAGGCCGGAAATAGAACCCAAGGTGTTAGATCATGGACACTTTTTATTCAGTTGGGAAAATGTCAAATCATATAGGAAGAGGTCCAAATACCGGCTACCACTTTTGTTTTCAATCTAGACCATACAATTTTCAAAATTATTAAAATAAAAAGTGACAGCAGGGTACCTTGACGCGTCTTACACCTGTTTATAGAAAAAAAAACCAGTTTAAAAGGCGTTTTCTGTTTATAAGAAGCAAAATTCCGAAAGTCTTCAAATTTTGAGTTTTTAAAATGGGGTCTAAATACCGGCTACCTAATTTTTTTTTCCCAAAAGATCACACAAATAGAGCTAATGACAATTATTAAGCAATAAGAATATTATTTTAATAAATTATATTGATTAATAACATTTCTTATGCACACAAAAAAGGCGAAATTTTTAATAAATAACTATTTTTGTCAAATTTCTAAAATTCTTTACGACTATCTCTCACAGTCTTCTTCCCATCATGTTTCTAATTTTGTTTTTTAACGTGTAAAACAAAACAAAAGCTTGCTGATTGAAATGAGAATTATTTTATCTGAAAAAATCAAAAGCATAATATCACTCTCTGCGTTGGTATAGTCCCTATCAACCCACATATCGCATTCTTAACATTGAACCCAGAATCCCCTCCCCCATTCTTGTCCACAGAGAAAGCACCCATGCAGAAGACACAAATTTATCATCTTCCTCTGTTGGATATTTCCCTTTTTCTCTTTTTTTAGCCCTCTCGCTGCGTAATTGTTTTATCAAAATAGCTTCAAAAATTGCGTATTTAACCCCTTCGCGACGAGCGTCTTTTAAGAATTTTTATTCTTTTGTCACCAGTTTTTCAAAACAAAAGTTTTTGTCTAATTTAACCGGTAAAATGTTCCGATTAAATAAGGCATAATTTACAATAAAAGAATAACTGGTGGGAATAATCAAGGAGGATTAATTAGACGGAAAAAATGCTTCCCCGAGGAAATCTCGGGTTGCGCAAACTTTGCTACTTTTACGATGGCCAAGGGAATCTCGGGCTGCGCAGCGAGAAGGTTAAAATCAAATTTCTGCCTCTTTCGCCTGGTTTACAACGTCATTTTTTTTCTTTCTCTTCACAATTATTACAGGCAATTTTGTAGTGTCCAACAGCTCTTTTTTTGGAAAGTGATCCGGTAACCAGTGTCGGTCCTGAAGAATTACTGCCATAGTTGCTTTTATTATATTGCGAAATGGTACGGGGACTATTTCTGAACCATTTAAATTAATTTATTAATTATGGAACTACTTAAATTAATTTATTTTCCTCTCTTTCAAGCAGAGCAACCGAGAGAGGTCCAAATACCGGCTAGCCGGTATTTAGACCACTCTAGGTAGCCGGTATTCGGACCACCGCTATGTTTAAGTTAAAACCGGTATTTCTCATTCATATAATAAAATACCAATACTGTGCGCATGGCAATTGAGAGCTAAATATGTCTAGAAAATAACTTAATCATCAATTCAAGCCAATATACGATCAGTATATTTTTTAAAAATGAGAAACACATATCTGAAAAACTTTTGATGTACCAGATTACGTAGATTCGACACTTTTGCATTTACAATTTGTAAATGAGACAGACTTCAGCGACGTATTTTTCGCAACTTTCTTCTCTCAATTAAAGTTACAAACTCTGCCTATCACCGCTAGGCTGCGCTGCGCTCAGTTGTCAGAACACCTAGTAGCCTGTATTTAGACCCTAGCCGGTATTTGGACCTTTTCCTCTATATATTTATCAATCAGTTTCAATCAGTTAAAAAGTGACAAAAGTGAATCTATGTATGCAGTTTTATTGTGGAGTTTCATTACTTACGGTATATTTTGTGATGATCGGTCTAGGTCTAGACGACAGAGCAGATGCTATTGCCAAAAAAAAAAAAAAATGCCTCAATGAATTGTGTAGGCCGGTAAGCCACTTGTTGTTTCATGTAGCTCAATAGGCAAAGCATTGGCAACTTAATCTAAAGGTCTTAGGTTCGACTTCCGGCCTGCATACTTTTTCACTCTGTAGAAACAATTTCAAATGTTTGTTTTCAATATTATTGATAGACATTTAAATCAAAACAACTATTTTGGTAAAAATGAACAAATTTAAATTTCTATAAAATCCTGGATACTATAAGTTATATTTGGAAAATATTCTTCATGCTTTAACAAGTAAAGCAAAATGAAATAATAAAATCATTTTATTCTACAGCAAAAACTTTCCGAGTTATGATCAATGCCAAATTTCCGGTTTATTCGTCCATGGGCTCAGTGAATCTGCCACTCCTTTTCCTGTGTTGTTTCATCCAAGTTCTGTAAAGGCACTGTAAAATGCTAATATAGGAACGCACTTGCCGACAGTATCTTCAAAAAAGCAACTTTGAAAATTCCTATTTTTTACAGAACATGACTTGTAAGATTTAGCTTTTTCATATATGGATTGTCATTGTCTTGTTACGTGAATTATGGAAATTGATAAATCAATTTCTTTAAATCTCTGTTTCAAGCCTGTGTGATCAAAAAACACACAGTGTGACAGCTTACCTCTCGTAACTTCGTCAATGACAAACAAATCAATGTTTGTATATCCTGCGGCAGATATCTGCCAAATAAGACTAGTTACCAAACATATTAGCAGTTGGAACGTTTAGCTATCATCGGCAGTTCTGAATATTTTAGCTATATGTGGAAAATAATTCGAAATTTGGAAATGGCAAGTTTCTTGCCTGTATTTTAGAAATATTATTAATGTCAGGATTACAGTTTTTTCCTTTTTACCCATTTTTGAGCGTGTTTGTTTGTGAACCTTATGCATAATATAAAGGTAGAATCTATAATTTTGAAATCTGTTTTTAATGCATCATTTTTTTTTTAATCTGTATATATATTACGCTATCGTATGTGGTACAGAAATCGCTATTTTTTGTTCATTGTTTAATAGCAACGCTCGAATGAAATGCATCTCATTGGTTATTGAACAGCATTTAATGCATCTCCATACCTATAAGGGGTATTGCCATAGGGGGGACCCTGTTCTGTCGCCAAATACTGCCAAGTTTGTCGCCAACTTGACGATATCCGCCAAATTCTCATAGACTTCCACTGTAAACCAATAGGCTTTACTTGCTTACAGAAAATCAACAAATTGAATATTTTAATGCAACAACAACTTATTTTAACTGAATGAATTATATTAATTATATTTAGTGGAGTCCAAGTAAATTAAATTATGAATAAAAGTAACTTGATACAATGCTTAGAATGCTTTCCCAAACATAAATTTTAAGGGAGACCAAACTGGTCGCCAAGGGCGGCTAGTCAATAAAAGATTTCCTTGATAGCTTCTGACACTTAAACTGCTATCGCGCATACTGTAATATCATATACCAATGGACCTGTGCAAGGATTTCGCAGTACAATCTTTGAAATTTTTTTACTGATAATTTACTCATTAATTTTTAATTAACAGCAGTTTTCTTTTTTTCTTTTTTATCAAACAACGGGTTTATACGAAATGTGAGTGTATTATGTCAAAAACTTGTCGTATGATACCTCACTCATCGTTGTGCCTTTTGTATGGACGTAGAAAAGAAGTACAAAGAAACATAAATTGAATACATATAAAATACAATTTAATCTAATATTGCAAAGCATAGTAAAAGCTACACGTAAAATAACACTGCTTCAGTCGATCGATGGCATTTATTCTTCTGAACATTTCCATTTCAATTTTGCCTTTTAATCATAGACTAGCAGGAATGACGAGCTAAGCTCGGTCAAAATTAGCTTTCTGTTTATCTCGATATATTTTTCCCACCGAATCATTCTGGCTGTTTTAGATGCAATTAGCTAGACCGTGAAACATAGTGACCCAAAATGACCCACTAATCGAATTTTTTCGAACATGCGACCTATTGCTCTTCTCGAGCCTGAAAACGATGGAATACAAAATTTAGTGAAAATCGTTAGTCGTTTTCTAGGTAAAATAAGCTTGATCCACGTTGATTCAAAAACTACTAACCGAAATTCATCGACAGATGTGAGCTATTTCAATGGTCTTTTTGTACTGTGAAACGGTATAACAAAAAAAAATTGCCAAAATTGTTTGAACCTTTTTCAGATGCTGTTAGCTTGATCCCGATCCATTATCACCAAAATGACCCACTAATAGAACTTTCTTGAGCATGCGACCCAGCCCAATGGTTTTATCCTGCCCAGAAACGGTGTAGTACAAAGTTTTGTCAAAATCTTTTGAGCGGTTTTTTAGATACAGTTAGCTTAATCCTGATCCATTAGGACACAAAATGACCCATTGATTGAATTTTCTTGAACGTGCGACCCTGCCCAATGCTCTTATCATGCCCGGAAACGGTATTATGCAAAATTATGTCAAAATGTTTTGAAGCGCTTTTTAAATACAATTAGATTGACCCTGATCCATTGTGATCCAAAATAACCCCCTAATCGAATTTTCTTGAACATGCGACCTAGCCCAATGGTCTTCTCGGGCCCGAAAACGATAGAATACAAAATTTAATCAAAATCGTTTAAGCCCTTTCTTAGATACAATTAGCTGGACCCTGACCTATTGTGACCCAAAATGACCCACTAATCGAATTTTCTCGAACATGTGACTTAGTTCAATTTTCTTCTCGTGCCCAGAAACGGTATACGTAATATAAAATTTGGTCAAAATGTTTTGAGCATGTTTTTAGATTCAATTAGCTTGACCCTGGCCCATTGTGACCCAAAATGACACACTAATTGAATTTTCTCGAACATGTGACTTAGCCCAATGGTCCTATGACCAGTGTCATGACTGGTCTCATGACCAGAAACGGCCGTATATTAAAAAATTTTGTTAAAATGTATTGAGCTGTTTTTTAGATATAATTAGCTTGACCCTAGCCCATAATGACTCACTAATCGAATTTTCTCGAACACGTAACCCATCCCAATGGTCTTTTCGTGCCCGAAAACGACAGATTACAGAATTTCGTCAAATCGTAATGCCGTTATCTAGATAAACTTAGCTGGACCCACGGTGACCCAAAAATGACTCACTAATCGAATTTTCTTGAACACGTTACCCATCCCAATGGTTTTTTTGTTGCCCGAAAATGGTTAGATACAAAATTTAGTCAAAATCGATTGAGCCGTTCTCTAGATATAATTAGCTTGACCCTGACCCATTATGACCCAAAATGACCCACTAATCAAATTTTCTCGAACACGAGACGAATCAAAATTGTCTTTTCGTGCCCGAAAACAGTAGGGTGCAAAATTTCGTCAAAATCGTTAGAGCCGTTATCTAGATAAACTTAGCTTGACCCACTGTGACCCAAAAATGACCCACTAATCAGATTTCCTCGGACATGTCACTTAGCTCAATGGTCTTCTCGTAATCCAAAACTGTAGAATACAGAGTTTAGTGAAAATCGTTAGAGCCGTTTTTTAGATAAAAATAGCTTGACCCACAGTGACCCAAAAATGACCCACTAATCGAATTTTCTGGAACACGTGAGCCATAACAATGGACTTTTCGTGCCCGAAAATGGTTAGATACAAAATTTAATCAAAATCGATTGAGCCGTTCTCTACATATATTTAACTTGACCCAGACCCATTGTGACCCAAAATGACCCACTAATAGAATTTTCTCAAACACGAGACCCATCTCAATGGTCTTTTCGTTCTCGAAAACAGTAGGGTGCAAAATTTCGTCAAAATCGTTAAAGAAGTTATCTAGATAAACTTAGCTTGACCCACGGTGACCCAAAAATCACCCACTAATCGAATTTTCTCGAACATATGACTTAGCCCAATAGTTTTCTCGCAATTCAAAACTGTAGAATATAGAGTTTAGTGAAAATCGTTAGAGCCGTTTTTTAGATAAAATTGGCGTAACCCATAGTGATTCGAAAATGACCCACTAACCGAAGTTTCTCGAACATGTGACCTAGCCCAATAGTTTCTTTGTGCCGAAAAATGGTTGGATGTGAAATTTGGTCAAAATCGATTGAGCTGTTTTTTAGATATAATTAGCTTAACCTTGACCCATTACGTTCCAAAATGGCCCACTAATCGAATTTTCTCGAACACGTGACCTAGCCCAATGGTCTTATCATGCCGAAAATGGTAAAATACAAAATTTCGTCAAAATCGATTGAGCCGTTCTCTAGATATAATTAGTTTGACCCTGACCCATTATGACCCAAAATGACCCACTAATCGAATTTTCTTGAACACGAGACCCATCTCAATGATCTTTTCTCGCCCGAAAATGGCTAGATACAAAATTTAGTCAAAATCGATTGAGCTGTTCTCTAGATATAATTAACTTGACCTTGACCCATTATGACCCAAAATGACCCACTAATGGAATTTTCTCGAACACGAGACCCATCCCAGTGGTCTTTTCGTGACCGAAAACAGTAGGGTGCAAAATTTCGTCAAAATCGTTAAAGAAGTTATATAGATAAACTTAGCTTGACCCACGGTGACCCAAAAATGACCCACTAATCGAATTTTCTCGAACATGTGACTTAGCCCAATAGTTTTCTCGTAATCCAAAACTGTAGAATATAGAGTTTAGTGAAAATCGTTAGAGCCATTTTTTTAGATAAAATTGGCTTGACCCATAGTGACCCAAAAATGACCCACTAATCGAAGTGATCATGTAACCTAGCCCAAAAGTTTCTTCGTGTCGAAAAACGGTTGGATGTGAAATTTGGTCAATATCGATTGAGCCGTTTTTTAGATATACGTAGCTTGATCTTGACCCATTACGACCCAAAATGACCCACTAATCGAATTTTCTCGAACACGTGACCTAGCCCAATGGTCTTATCATGCCCGAAAATGGTAAAATAGAAAATTTCATCAAAATCGTTAGAGCCGTTTTAAGATAAAAGTTACGTACACACACATACACACAATTTTTGCTCGCATTATAGTATAAGATATAAAATAGACCCATGAGGAGACGTCACACTTTATCTTTTTTATACATTTTTTTTTATATATATAATGGTTGCTGAGTATGATACAGTATTTTATTTCTGTGCCAACGTTGATTTGATAAAACCCTTTCATTTCACTTAGGAAAACAATGCTGATTTAATTTTTAATGAACAGTCATTTTTGATCAAAAATATGTTTCAACGAAATATAAATTTATTATGTCAGAAGCCGGTTCAAGAACTATTCGAATGATACATCATTCATCGTTCTGCTTTTTGTGAGTGCACAGAAGAAGATATGCTGATCACAGAAATAATATATATGACTTCGTCATAAACTGGTTTTTCAACAGTCGAGGCGGTCGAAAATGGTCGAAAACGCACCGTGTGAGTGTGTTAGTTCATTTCTCGTAACTTCGTCAATGATGAAAACATATTGCTGTTTGTATGTCTTACGGTAGATATCAACACTCGAATTTCACCAATCAGGTATCAGGACGTTCTGAAAGTGGTAGTTCTCAGTTCTTCGGCTTTACACTACTTTTTAAAACCCTTATTAGATGCGAATTTTACCAAATGTTCCGTGTGTTGTTTAAATTTTCGGATTCTGTTCAGCCTTGAAAAAACTCTACTTGCAAAGCTAGAATCAAGTGAAAAGTAACAGCATATATCTCTCATCACAATTTTGAAACAAACTTTAGTATAAGATAAACTAAGCCATCCAAAATTAACAGGGATTTCTCTATACAGAACTAAGACATGTTTTTAAAAGAGCCAGACTGTGTAATATATGGATAGTATCATAAAATTTTCGATATTTCGAAAGTTAGAGATAGAGATTTCCTTTTCGTTTTAACAAGTTACAAACGATGTTTTTTAATTGAACAGCATTCCTACATTTAAATTTCTTCCTCTGTTTGTGATACTAAATGCTTATCAATTCAGGGCTTTTAAAAATTGTCGTGTTTTGGAAATTAAAAGTAATTCTCTCAAAACTGTTACAGAACGCTTGCATCAGACGACACTAAAACTTGTTATTTAAACCACTAAAATACTTATGAACCATAATTAATCTGTCGGTTTCTTAATTGTTTTATAGCTCCAGGAACGTATGATGTGGAAAAGGCAGAGAAAGTGATCCAGCAGTCCACAGGGGCCGTCGTATTTGGAATCAAATACAAGGATCCAAAACCAGATGACATCCCAGGTATGTGTTTAAGGCTCTCACACAACTATTATAATATGCAATCTTTGAATTATTATCGTTATTGAATAAACAATTGCTTTGTACAAAGAAAATTGACATTTCTACACAAATAAAAAATATTTCTCATGAATAATAATGCGAAAAAATTATTTAATTATGTGAAACATGATAATCACATCATATATTTTATTCCTCTTTAGAGAAAGTCATTAAATTTACCACTGTCCACAATTCTGTATATTTATTTTATTTTGTTAGCATTTCTAGTGTTGTTTTGCGGTTTAATTTGGACAAATGTGCCTATTAACTTTCATTAATCCGATCTCCGGAGAATCAAGAAGCATAATCTGCAAATGTTTCGCTCAAAATTTGTAGCAAAGAGTGAATTCGACAGCTTCCAACATAAGTGAATTTACAAAGAAAGAAAGAATGAAATATAAAATAAAGCACATTTTGTCACATTTGTCAAAAACTTTGTTGTAGGTTCACAATAAAATAGATTATTGTAGAATCACGCAATCCAACCCGGGACCTCCTCTCGACAGGTCAATTCGGGTTAACGATGACTTGTCCGATATACAGAATGAATTGAAAATCATTTTTACTTGAAAACGCTTATATGATAGATTTTTCACATTTAATATTATATTTTCTTAGATTGCCCACCAACTAAACAAAAAAAAAAAGTTAGTTGCGTGCCCACGGTTAGTCGCGAAAGATTTCTTCATTTATAGCAAACTTTTTCATCTTGATTATTTCCGTATTTAAGCGCATAATTCGATTATGCGTTTGCTAACTTCGTGTTTTATTTATTTTTTCGTGAAGTTTATTTTCTTTCGGTAATTCAGTTGCGAAATATTACACGGAAACACACAAGTGTCGAATTATTTACATTGTTTTAAGCGCAAACGGGTTAATCTTCCGTTATATGGGGTTGCACTTTATATTTTTAAGATAGATTTTTTAAAAATCCATAAATTGAGATATTGTCTAAAAAAGAATTGACCTTTAAAGTGCATTTTTTCTGTATTCGGCGGTGTAGAAATCGAAACTGTGCGCTGTTTAATAGTTAAAATAGTTGCAGTAAAACAAAATTTGTGGTCAAGACGTTCAACCTTCAATAGCCAATATGACGTTAGCTTTTCTCGCGGACACGTTTTTCTTTTAATATGGATAGATACAGGTTTGCATGCTTTAAATTTGATAGGAAATCTCTTGGGGCAATGGAAAATTCTCGTTATGGAGAATTATAGCATTGTAAACAATATCTTACAGAAACATTTCTTTCCAATACCATGAAATTGTTATTTTCAGATTATTTTTTTATTTTTATGAAATCTTATTTTCTTTTGGTTTCTTAGCTCCGGGTACGTATGACATAGAGAAGGCAGAAAAAGTTATTCACCAATCACCAGGTGCAGTGACTTTTGGAATTAAATATAAAGAGCCCAAACCTGACGACATTCCAGGTAAAAAAAAAAAAAATCTCCCATACATATGTATATATTTAAGCTTAAAAGTAATAATATGTTAGCAAAACTAATATTTTCAGTGCAAATAAAATAAATTTTAACTTTCACACTTTGTAGCTCCAGGCACATACTATGTAGAAAAAGCAGAAAAAGTAATTCACCAATCTACTGGTGCTGTAACTTTTGGAATTAAGTATAAGGAGCCCAAACCCGATGACATTCCAGGTAAAATAATCAAACATATCTTGTGAACGCCATTTTGTATTTGTTTTTATGTGTCTGTGTGCCTGTGAGAATTAAAATATTTACTTCAGAAATTCTTATAAAACTGTTTTATTTTCTAACGATTATTTTAGCTCCAGGAACGTATGACGTGGAGAAAGCAGAAAAAGTAATTCACCAATCTCCTGGTGCTGTCACTTTTGGAATTAAGTATAAGGAGCCGAAACCCGATGACATTCCAGGTAAAATAATTATGCATACTTTTATGTATATCCTTTATCTCTCTATGTGTGTATGTGTACGTGTGTGCTTATATACTGATAGAAATAAAGACATTTATATTGTTATCCTTATAATAAAAAAAAAATGCTTTTATTCATTTATTTTAGCTCCAGGTACCTATGATATAGAAAAAGCAGAAAGAGTACTTCACCAGTCGACTGGAGCAGCCTCTTTTGGAATAAAGTATAAGGAGCCCAAACCCGACGACATTCCAGGTAAATCAATAATGCATGCGTGTATGTATGCATTTACATATTATATAGCATCCTAACCCTTAAAAATTATTATGTTTTCACTTTCTAGCTCCGGGCACGTATGATGTGGAAAAAGCAGAAAAAATAATTCAACAATCTTCTGGTGCGGTCTCTTTTGGAATAAAGTATAAGGAGCCCAAACCTGATGACATTCCAGGTAAAACAATCATACCTGTGTGTCTATATGTCTCAGTTTAGACAAACCGTACTATGAAAAATTTAATTTTTTTCTTTGAAAAACTATTAAAGCGAGAAACTTTATGAAAAGTAAAAAATGAAATTAAGAAACTAAGGTTTGTTCAGAAATTTTTTCATGTAGATTGATCTGTAAATTTCAGAAGAAAAAAAATAAAACCTTTAACGGCGGTCCACTGTATCGCATCTTCCACTACACATGTGTTATGAGGAATATACAGAGTGAATAAAAATGAATGGGACAAAACACATTAGCGATTCGATTCATTGTGTCCCTTTCATTTTGAATTACCCTGTATTAATTCTTATAAATTGTGAACAACCGATTTTATAAATATTCAAATTTCTGATTAGATCTTTGTTGGTCTAAAGGAGAAAATCTGTTTCATCAATCAATTTTCACTTTAATTATTTTTTTATACGAATAGATAAAGAATAATTAAAAAAAAAAACATTTTAAATTACGGCGTATAGGATTATTTCTTTATGTTTATAATAACCCTTTCCTTTTGTATGTTTTTTTATAATCTAAACTTCTGATCCGAGGCAATTTACAAAGGAAAATGCAATACAAAAAGCATGAAAAAACTATATTTTTTAACCTGGTGATAGCACTAGAAAATATTATTATTATTATTATCATTCTTATTATTCTCAATGAAATGTTTAAACTAGTGTTCCCTACGAAAGGTTTATACAAGTATACGTGCAGTACGTATTATGCGTGGTACAGAGTTTGCATACGTATGAAACGGCCAACAAGGCGATTGTACGAAACAGTATATACGGCATTGCGTTTATACGGAACTTAACCCAGTAGTTAAACGAATATAAACATTTAAACTGTTTTCGTTCATAGCGTGAGAAAAAAGATGCCTTTCCCCTGGTTTTCTACGAATTAGAGATATTGAGAAACACCCGCTAGAGTCCTGCATTCCTAATCAAGGCCGTAGCCAGAAAAATATTTTGTAGGGAGATTTAATCATGATTTGATCATTATCTCATTTTGGATTTTTTATTTTTAACCGAGTTATTTTCTTCAGATGGACTGATGGCTTTCATTATTATGAAACAGCCATTATAAATGAAGTGTTAGTTGAATATGAAAGAGCAATCATAAAAAGTTAGAACTCTCATTTTCTGGTCAGAATGGGGGGGGGGGGGGGAATGGCCATAATTAAAAAAATAAATAAAAAATATGGTCATTTTTTTCCCCATTCTAACCAGAAAATCAGAGTTCTAACTTTTTACGACTGCTCTTTCATCTTCACCTAACACTTCATTTATAATGGCTGTTTCATAATAATGGAAGCCATCAGTCCATCAAAAGAAAATAATCCATTCCAAAGGTATAAGTTCGATTGATAAAAACTATTTAATACTTTGAGCAGAAAGAAGAGGCTACACCTGCAATTTTCATGACTCTAATAGAATCACATTGTTGCCAGTATGTACGGTTTTGTCACCTCTAAAATTTAATGAAAATTTTTGGCATATTTAATCGTTGACAATTGTTAGATTTCGGCGATTGAATTAGGCAAAATTTACTGGCTAGTTTTAGTGGTAAGAAAAAATCTTGCAGGTAAGAAAAAAGGCAGCTATGCAGTAGCGCAATACTGCAGCAAAAAAAAAAAAAAACTGCAGCAAAATTGACATTTAACAAACAAAAAACTATCAAGGGCTTTTTCAAATAAACAATTTCATTCCCCGTATTTCTTAAAAGTGACGGAAATGTACATGAAAGAAATGTTGCTAGTACCATAAAAATGAATTAATTAAGTGAAAATTTATATTTCCTCTTTTTAGTTGGTGACGATTTGTGTAAATCCGGTTTATCCGAGTTTTTTACTTCTCCGAGGTCCATATTAACTCGTATAATCGGGACTCTTACTGTAGTTGATTTTCGAATCTTGACTGTGTTGAGTGATAGTTAATGGCATATTTATAGTCATCTTGACAGAAATTTCGGAGGGTGATCAAACCCTGGTGATCCCCCCACTGGCTACGGCCTTGTTCATAATGGTATATAACAGTCATAATGGCAAACGTAAGAAGCATAAAATAATTTAAACTCCTTCCTCAAATTTATATCACATTTTATCAGAGTCCTATATTCAGGATGACAAACTTAAGAAACATAAAACTAGCAAAAGCCATGCTTTGTTTGGATTCGCGAAGCATTATTTAATAAGATAAATATTTGAAAGTAACAATATTTTTTTATATTATTTTTGCACCTTCATTAAGCAAAAACGTTATTTTATTTTTTGGCACATTTTAATTTTAGAAATGTAAATTCAGCCAAATAACTAAGAATTTCCTCGGAATTTTTTATTTATGATATAAGACTGGCATAAATAAAAAAATTTTCGAAGCAAAATTTTACAAAATATTTTTAAATTTTCAACTAAAAGCTCTTTTAAAGATGTTTTTACATTTTATTAATTACAAAAGTTAATTTTATTTGTTTGCAATTCTTTTGTTTCCACTTTATAAAAAAAAAAAAAAAAAAAAAAAAAAAAGAAAAGAAAAGAAAAAAAAAAATCATAATATAATTCTTTTAAAATGCGTAAGTATAATTCTTCATAATATAAGTCTTTAAAAATGCGTAAGTAAGTAACTAAAAGCTGTTTTAAAGATATTTTTACAGTTTATTAATTACAACAATTAATTTTATTTGTTTTCAATTCTTTTGTTGCCACTTAAAAAAAAAATCATAATATAATTCTTTTAAAATGCGTAAGTATCGTCTGCGTAAATGATTTCACATAATAAGAATAAATTGTGTATTTGAATTCTTAACACTGAAAAATACTTTTATAATTGAATGTAAATAATTGAATTTTCACAAATTTCAATTCATTAAAAATATGCTATAATTTTCATAAAAAAGGTATTTAAAAAATTTCATAAAAGAAATCGTGAAACTGTTATGTGATTAAAAGGAATGAGCAGCAAAATATGCGAAATTTCCGACCAATCCTAATAAAGTATTCTATTAAAATGTATATTTTCCTCTCAAATCACATGCATTTTTAATATAAGAAAGTTTAATGTTCTTTTACGGTTTGAAGTATAATTTCTGCAGTTATTTTCAATATTTAAAATATTTCGTCTTCGCAAAATGCAGATATATAGGTTCCTTTCCTTACTTAAATATATTTTTTTAAAAATGAGAAATTTTGATGCAACGATATTATTTCACGTACTTCATGTCACGTACATCACGTACCTCATGTCACGTACATCTCATCATTCATGACTTCATTTATTTTTACTGACTCAATGATTTTTATTTACTGCAAGAAATACGCAGGTTCCATTATCGTTTACAAAAATTAATCCCTATAATGGAAAAATATATTCAACAAAATAAAAAATGTTTTTTGTTAAATCATTCGATAAAAAAATAATGTTGTCAGAATCTACAGATCATATTTCATTTCTATCAAGTCCAAAAATATTTCTTTCCTTAATTATATTTAAAAAACAGTTTTTGAGGTATTTTGGCAAAATAATGAAAATATATTTTATTTATTTATTTAATCATGATTCCATCTATAATTACTAACTCCATGATTTATTTTTTCTTCTGGAAACATACGTTTTTCATTTTTTATTTGCAAAAATGTATCCGTAATGGAAAAACATGTAAGAAAAATTAATTAAAATAATTTTTTTTTAAGGTTATTCTGTAAAATAATAATATTGTGCAAATCTACAGATCATAATTTATTTTTATGTTAAATTTTAAGTCAAAATACTGAATAGTTTTTTTTTTTTTTTTTTGTAAAGTGTACGATAAAATGTAATTTGTGTAGCCTAGTAGAGGATTCGCTTCGCTCATCCTAATAATTTAAACTCCTTCCTCAAATTTTTATAACATTTCCCAAGAGTCCTATATTCAGAATGGCAAATTTAAGAAATATACAACATTTTAAACTGTTCCAGCAAATTTATATAACATTCTAGCTCTTCATTGAATTAGAATTAGAAGGAAAAATAACAAGATCCTATGTATGAAACATATTATGCAGTGCTTCGCCACCGATTTCCAGCTTGTTCGCCGTTCAGTCACCTAAGACTGGTGAGATTCATTGGTATTGGTACTAAAATTCCTATAATAGAAGCTCTAGTTGGTACTAAAAATAAATACGTTTACTCGAATTATACGTTTAACTGATATACGCTTATACATATCCAGATACGTTTAAATGTATCTTTTAAGATATAATTATTTCATACCGATGTATTATACGTGCAAACGTACATCTGTTAAACGTATAGCTGAAATATGTATCCCGTCGGGAGTACCAGTTTAAACGTATAAAAATTGTAATCTTAATCATTAAAAACTAACTTAATATTTGCTAAAAGTGATAAAAAATACTTTTACAAGGCAAATAAATACCTTTGTTTATTCAGATCGACTTGTTTCATCGCTCTGGCGACAACATTCTCACAATTTATACTGATACAAATATTTTCGCAAAAAAATTTAAATTGTAAAACTGGTAAACAAAAATCACGCGATCTCATGCATAATGAAATTAACTGAAATATTAAAATCATCGAATCTTAATCATTGTTTAAACATGTATAAGACAACACAGAAATATCTTTATAAAGTTTTGCTGTCGTCAGAAAAATCCAATTTAATTATTTTTTTTTCTGGATGAAATCAAATAAACAGATAAAAAAGTTCAGCATGAATGCATAGAAATTAAAAAGCTACAGGACATTTTTCTTTTGGTAAAACTTTCAGCAAAATTATTGAATTATAATAAAGAAAATAACTTCTTATAACATGTTTCACTTTTTCATATACAGCTCCTGGGACTTACGATGTAGAGAAATCTGAAAAAATGTTACAGCATACAACTGGAGCGGTAACATTTGGAATTAAGCACAAAGAGCAGAAGCCTGATGATATTCCAGGTATATATGGAAAGTTTTCTTTTCTTTCTTTTGCAATATAAAATATTTTGATAAGCTTTGTGTTTCAGTAAGATGCGGTAGATGGCGAAACTAAACTATAGTTCAGAGCTAAAACTTTAAATCCAGTGCAATGAATTAATTTGTGTTCTTTTAAGAGTTTATAATGTTTCAGTTACTTTTGAGAAACAGTGCTGCATATTTTTACATGTCATTTTGACATTTTTATTAGTTTTCATTATTTATAAAATTCAAGCATTTTTCATCAATAAATTTATCTTATTCTAAATACAATAACAAAAATGGTTCTGGTGATATCGTTGTTACTCCTTTTTTTTTTCTATACGTTATTTATTTTATGTATTCTAACAGACTTTTTTAAATATCACTAAGTATTTAAATTTGTGTATAGTTCTTTAAGAAAAATGTCTTTAATCTATAGGATTTGCAAATGCATTGAATCTATATTTGCATTTACTTCCAAGAGATGGCAGCACTAAAATATTGACTTTTTAATCCAAGTCTGCCTATGATCTTACACTCTTACACAATGGAATTACATAAGTATGGTATGATACACAGTTTTACATCTGAGATTGAGACTGTTCTCGAACTCAAATAAATATTTTTTGGTTATTAATGGTTTGCTGTTATTATTGGCGGTGTTTAAAGCGGTTCTTGGTTTGTTTGTTTTTTATTGAAGTTTTTAAAAAATGTCGAAATACATTCAAATTTGCTTAATAAACCTATGTTTTCAACTATCTATAACAAAAAATAACTAGAGAATCAGTAAATACATAGCCCAAATTATATTAAAACTATCAAAATAGCTAAGGATAGAAAGAAGAAAAACCTCATTTTTCGCTCTGTTGGAAAAAACCTCAACTATGCTAATCCAATATTGAAGGTGATTTATCTAGTTGAAAGAATTTCTTTTTCTTGATTAAAAAGAAAAATCTTTTTGACAATGTCGAGGAAAGGAGGCAAACATGAGCCTTATCTACGTGTTTCCTTTTGTTAAGACTGTCGGCAAATTCAAAAGGGTAACTTTATGACATAATTTTTAATTTATTTTTGTTCGGAAACGCATGAAACTAACAGTTGTTGTTGTTCAGGAACAATGTAATCGAGCTATTTTTCCGTTTTTTTTTTTTTTGCAAACGCGACAGATCTTCCGGAAAATAGTGTCAAAGTGGGCGTTTTGAGTCGAATTTCCGTGCGAAAGGAGAAAAACCACGCAAGAAAGGATGAAGAACGTGTTTGTCACGTGATTAAAATCGCTTATAACTCAATATGTAATTTATTAATCAAAAAATGGAAAACACAATTCGATTCCAAATCCCTTCCATGGTCAGGCTTTAAAATTTTATATCTTTCCGTTGAAAAATGAATTTGTAAATGTGTCAAAACGCTTTGCGCTTGTTGAGCAGAGCAGTTGAGAACAGCCTTAAGTCACTCCCAAAAATTTTTCGTCTTAAAACGTAAAAAGTACAAGCAGCAAGTTGCTGGAACACTCCTGTGGTTGAACACAGGAGTGATGAGACACAGGAGTGATGAGTCCACAGGAGATGTCCTGTGGACATCTTTGTGTTATTTAAAAAAAAAAAAAAAAAAAAAAAAACAGTCGCTTTTAGACGGGAAATTCAGGAATATTTGAGTTTCGTTGCACTAATTTTTTGTATTTTGAGGGGAAAGGACATACGTAATAATGCAGTCTCTAATACAAAAAAATAACAGGCAGCACAGTCGCTCTAAATTGAAAGATTTCAGATAACTTTTAAGATAGATTGGTGAGTTTTCTGTATTTTGGGGAGAAATGGGAAAATCAAAGTGAAAATTTTCCTGTTTTCACGAAAGAAGTAACATGCTTCGGACAACAGGAAAAAACCTTCAAATCTCTGATTTTTTTTATAATTATTCTTTTTAATGTGCGTATTTATTTTTAAGGTGTGCTCATATACAGCTATCCTTCGCTTAGTGCGGTTTCAGTTAGTGCAATTTTCAATTAGTGCGGTAAATTTTTTTTTAGATGATCCCTTGATTAAAGTGATTAGTGCGGACGAAATTTCGATCAGTGTGCAAATCACGAAATGGGCGATCCTTGATCTTTCCATCAAGATGGCGTGGAATTTTCTTAAACCCATTTATGCCTAGCGTCCCATTTTTGGGACGCTTCGAATTTTAATAAATTTTTATAATTTTCTTCTTCTTTATAACATGAAAATTGTATGAAATAATTATTTATAAATGTCTTTATCTGTTACTGAAAGATGGCAGCATAAGATGGGTATATTTTTGTATAAATGAAGACCTTTTTCGGCGTTTATGGATTTTTCATTTTTCAAGATGGTGAAAAGTAAAAAGCAAGTTTTTTTGTATTTTTTCTACCAAGAATTCAAATAAATAAGTCAAAATCTTAGATTGTAAACTTCTTTGAAATGCGTATTTTTTAAATTGTAAAATTATATGTTCAAGCCTATTTTTTATGCATTTTTGTAGTGTACAAAATATAGGCCGCTAGGCACGAATGGGTACATATTTTTATTAGCCATTTAGGGGACAGTTATTTATGTAAAGTCCTTTTCAAGACGATTATGAAGCAAATTGTTTTTAAACCTTAAATACGATTATTCTTAGTTTATTATCAATAACAGTTATAATGTTACTAGTCTCTGTAAAGAAATAAATATATTTTTTTAGTAGTTCATAAAAGTACTAATTATAGTATATAATATACAATTTAAAAGCTTATTTAGCATAAATTTGGACAAAATATATAATTAAGCATACTATACTATTACAAATATTATGCATTTTACTATATTTAGTACGTTTACATTTTATCAAATAAATACAAAAAAAAAAAAAAAAAAAAAAAAAATAGCGTAATTTTTTTAGTATTTTTCCAGTTCATTTTGCAACATTTTAAAGTGATTTTACCAACAAATTTAAGAAAACAAAAATTCAGGCACAAATGGGTTAAATTAAATTTGCAGAAAATACGGAAAAAAGAAATAAAATTAAAAGAATTCTAAGAAGCTTTTCAAAAACTTTAATTTCGCAGACAGCATTTGATAAATATATACCCAGAATCCAGACATCAATAAATGTACGCAAGTGCAAGGATGATTAGAAAAATAATTTTGTGTTACCAGAAGATGTATCCTAAAAAGAAGAAAAAACTGTGCAATTAGAATTTTATGAGTTTTCGCTTGAATGAATTAAAATATACATAAGTTTGAAGTAATCGAATTGTTACAAGTTTTAAATCAAATTATGTATATATATAGTATATATTTTAATTTAACCTCATGATAAGTAAGCTAATATAAGAACCTAAAGATTTGTGGAAATGTAGAATTTAAATTAAAATTGATTTTTTAATGCTTCTCTATGTTAGTTATTAAATTAGCTCACGTGTTTATGTTATTGGACGTTCAGGGAAAAAAAGTTTTCTTGAAGTTTCAAATCAAGCTGCAATATGAACACAGTCGTGAAAAGAAAAAAATAAAATAAAATAAAATAAAATAAAATAAACACCTTCTACTAACTCTGCAACAAATTATTGTAGAAGAAAGTTTCCTGTACCAACCGATTGGAAATAAAGTCTAATTTTAAATTATGTATATAAAATTTGTTTAGAGTGTCATCTACAAAACGAACGCAAACTTTGTTTTTTTTCAATAGCAATACCCAAGTTTGACACCATAAATAAATTCTGATCCCTGCAATTAGCATAAATACAAATTTTCATGAAATTCCCACGATTAGATTCAGAGAAATGAATTATTTTAAAATGTTCTTATTTTAGGGGCTGTATCCAAATTAAAGTTCCGTACTCGATTGTTGAAATGCTACAGAATGACTATGTCACTTCTATTTACAGTCTGACCTCTATTTAACGAACCTCTATTTTGCGAATTTCTCTATTTTGCGAACTTTTCCTTGGAACCAAGAACATTTTGCGAATTTCTTCGTAAAATAACCTCCAAATAGCGAAGTTTGTCATTCTCTATTTAACGAACTTTTTCTTGTGATCTAATTTTTTTTTTCTCCCCATTTCTCAAAATATTTCTGGACATTTCAAATTTATTCCTTCTTTAAACACATTTTATGATTTTCAATGACCTTGAACTGGTTTTACCAGGCACCTTCTTTGTCAGCAGTGAGAATTCGGTAAGTACGGAGGACGAAGATGATAATCCTTTAGAGTAACTTTTAAAAAAATGTGGATACAGATGAGAAAAAAAGAAGAAATTAACCATGATGTGTTGATTGATGATAGTATTTCACTTAATTCTGAAATTGAGACCTCGGAAACACTATCCGAATTGGATATTCTCAACAGTGTGAAAAATAAAAATAATACAGCAATGAATTGCGATGAAGAAGAATATGATGATGATGGAAATGAAAAGGAATTAACAAAATTTCGAATGATGAAATGCTAAAATCATTTGAAACAATCCGACACGGATTATAGTTAGAAGAAAATACGCATGAAGGGATTTTTGATGCATTGCAAAGATGCGAGATGTATTATGGGAGAAAAGACTTTTTAAAAGAAAAAACTCAGACAAAATTAACAGAGTTTTTCAGAAATTAAATTTAAGGACTCATATGTTAATGTATGGTTATAATAATAATAAATACGATAAGGTCATTAAAATTCGTTAATTTAATGTAAAACTATTTACTTTAAACAGAAAATACAGTGTATTCCCGGATAATGTTTTGTTTACCTTGCAGATTTCAAAGATTTAAACACATAGAAAAAATGAATTGATGATGGACATTGGTGGGTAAAATAAATAAAACAAATCGATATAATTTATTTTAAAAAATGTGATTAATTACTTTTAGTAAAAATATTTAATGTTTATGAATTAAAAATTTGTTTTACGTATTTAACTACGTGTTTAAAGTATTTTAAAAGGTGAATCTCTATTTAATGAATTTTCCATATAACGAACTTTTTTACGGGATTAAGCGACTTCGTTAAATAGAGGTTCGACTGTAGTATTATTTCTTGTTAATATGACCATTCCATTCGCTTAATATGCTTCGACTATTGCTTATTCAAATGTTTCGATAAAATGAGTAAAATATATATTTTTTTCAAATTATGCTTTTCTGCGCGTTATAGCCCCTTAAACCATCATTTTGATGTTTTTTAATCATAATTCAAAAACTACTGGGAAGAAAAACTTGAAATTGAGAATTCGCATAAAGCAGTACATATTAAATATAAATCTATCAAAAAAATTGTAGGTTGCAATTCATATTATTTTCGAATATTAATTTCATAATTGGTATTATAAAAATTTTAAAATTACAATTTCAATGTATTTATGTTTGGGGTTTTTTAGTATTATAAGCACACAAATAATTATCACATTACGATTATAATTTCACGAGATATTCATAAAAATATGAAAATTTAATTTAACACTAGAAGCTTCAAATTTTGAATGTTTATAATTCAAAAACTTATCATCCAAATGACTTGAAATTTCGTTTCTAGGCATAGTTTGAACTTAAGATATAAAATATATTTTTGAAATTGGGTCTTGCCATTAAAAAAAAAAAAAAAAAAAAAAAAAAAAAAAAAAAAAAAAAAAAAAAAGTTTGGTCTAGTTTTGTTTTGTAGATGGCACCCCAAGCAAGTTTTATATAATTTCCAATCGTTTGATATCAGTAACTTTCTTCCGTTAAAATTAGTTGCAGAGTTAGTAGGGGGTGTTTACATTTTTTTTCTTCCATGACTGTACTTTCTAGCAATAATAACATCAAAAAGCAGTACTGTAGTACATTATTGCATTGTTTGTTTATGTATATTGAGTTTTTGAGAAAGTTAACTGTGGTTCTATTGCAGTTTTTCCTATTATGTACATTTCGATTAATGCGGTAGTATTAATTAACCGCACTAATCGAGGGATACCTTTACACGAGCATATTTCAGTTTTTAAATCAAAATCTCCAGAACAAAACAAAATACAAATTAACTCTGCGCCCGATTTCTTCATCAAATTAATATGCTTCAGATGTTATTGTGAAACTTGTTGTTTCCGAATATTTAATTCGCCTGAGCTGCTTCATTTCATAGATCACACGCTAAAATATTCCCTTTCCTTGAATTACTAATTTCCGCACAGGAATATGATGATTCTTCATATTCCATCTATATTTATTCCACTAATGTAGAGGATGCTGGAGTAATATTTCAAAAATTCAAATAACTTCCTTTCTGCCCATTGCTAGGCGTGAAAATATAAAACTTAACGTTACTTTAGTTATTTCACTACTATATAGCACTGAAGTCTTATCAATACGTGTCAGTAGTGTCAAATACAAAAATATATAGAATTGGTTTAATTTTATACTCTTTAACTTTTGTTAACAGACGAACAAAATGTAAAAAGCTTACATTTCTTTTAATTTTATTGTAAGTATTTTTAAAACAATATTTATATTTATTATGAATTTTTATAAATAACTGGTTGTAGTAGAATTTTCGAACTACAATGTATATAACGCTTCAAATTACATATTATCTTCATGTTTTTACATATTTTTACATTTTTTATTAAATAGTAATTATTTCATATGTAAGTAATGTCAAAATGTTTTTATTTCTCTCTTAAATTGCCAAAGTCTTATTTATCTTTCTTGATTTTATCTTTTTAAAGTACTTCCATGCTAATTATAATTTTGCTGTTGCTATTTCTCTCTGTCTTTTTTTTTTCTTTTATCTTTCTCCTTGCACTAATTAAGAGAATCCTTTTATCTGTGAAATATTTGTATGCTTAAATGCTCGGGGAACTTTGAAAGAGCAAAATTGCGAATTTTTGTTTTTATTTTGAAATTTGTTGTAATTTTTTTTTAAATTTCAATATATTGCTATTAAGTTGTCATAAAATGTGTTTTCATACTTCTTATATATGTCATAAAGGATTTTAAATAAATTTTTCTCAAAACCAAATTTTCTGCAGTCTGTACACAGGGATGTTGTGGAGGGTATACGGAGGTATACGCCGTATACCCTCTGTTTTTAAAATAAAATTATAGCGTATATTCTAGGAATGATATTATGACTTTTGTGTGTACTGCCTACCTATAGCGTATATCTTCTGGTTTTTTTAGGACTACAACACTTTCTGTACATCTTTAAAATGTTCTATGCGTTTTACTTTTCATTCAAAATTATCAATATCAATAAAAAAATAATCTTGATACAGTCTACAAAAAGTATTACAGTTGCCCCCCCCCCCCAAAAAAAAAAAAACTGTCGAAAAAAAAAAAACTGAAAGCCATTTGACTGGAAAACATTATAATCACCTTCTTTGTTATAATTGTCTTCTTTAAATTTGTGTTAAAAAATAAGCTTAAGGGCTTCATACCGAAATTGTACCAAACTCTGAAATTTCCAATACGAACATCCAATTTTGACACCATATATGTTTTTTTTTTTTTTCGGTAAACGTTTCCTTGGGATACCAAACGGGAAGCCATAGATACGGTCAAATAGTTTAAGAATTATGAAGATTTAACATTTAGAACTCCTCACGTTGAATTATTTTTTAATCGTTTTAAAACAGATTGCAATGCAGGTAGATTTTAAAGTATAACTCAAAAACTACTTAGTGGGATAGGCTGTAATTTTGGATTCGCATATTTGAAGTTTTGAAAATCGATTTCTGTTAAAAATTTGAAATTTCATATTTTTCCCGAAAATCAAATTCAAAATATGTATATTTTCTGAAACAATAGGAATTGTTACCTATGATTATTTTTTATTAAACATAAATCGAGTTCTAGAAGTAAAGTGAAACATTTAACGAAGTCTCGTCGTTACACTTAAATACTTCGTTATGAAGAAAATTCGTTAAATAGAAATCAACTCAAATTCATGAAATTTGTATAATAAAATACATATGCATTAAATGAAAAATACGCATAAAATGGAAATATTGGAAAAATGCAGGCAGTATTATATAATTCAGGCAATATAATTCAAGCAGTATTTATTTATTTTTTAATGCAATGTAGACACATGAGAAAAATTTTATTAGAATAGAATTTAAAAAATCACATAATAAAGAGAGGTAAACAAAAACTGAAGCGTAGCGTAACTTTTCTCTTTTTGTCAGTATTTCAAATCCTTAAATTTTAAAATGTCTTTAATATTTCTTTGTTACAGGTTTCTTATAAAATATACACTTTTCATAAAAAGTTTTCCCTCTTTTTTGATTATTCGAACAATTCATCTGTAACATTTTCGTGAAACTAGAATCCCCTTCTTCTTGTATCGAAGGATTTTTAAATTTCTTCTTTTGAGTGGAAATGATTAAATAAATACAGTCGAACCTCGTTATCCCGACACTCTAATGTCCAGAAAAAAGTGTCGTCATAAGCGGAGTGTCGCGGTAACCGGAGTTGGAGCAAAATATGTTTATAAAAAGCTGTAATTTTAATTAATTTAAGACTATTTTAAATTCATAACTGTTCTTGCAGTTTTAAGCAATAAAACATTCGTATTAAACAAAATAAACACAAAAACAAAATTGAAAAGAATAAAAATCAAATTTATCATGACCTGTTTTTTTATTGTTACATAAAATATTGGTGAATTAAGGTTTGCTTATCCCTAGATGTGCTTCCTACAATTCTTTTTTTTTCAACATTATACAGTGAATTGGGATAAATATTTGTGGTTTCAGAAATGGATGTTACATAATTTCTGATCGTTTCAATGCATTGCAATGCTTCGGTTTTGTCGGATGAAAAACGCTGTGTAACCACAAGAAGGCGCTGTCTGACTAGAACAAAAAGACCGCGAGTAGACTGATACGTCTATCCAGAGTTTAAGTGGTCACTCATAGTTCGTGGGTTTATTTATTCAGATAAAGGATTGAAGTAAAATTTCTCATTCATCACAATGGGGATTTTAGATACTTTTGTTAAACTTTTGGCTAAACCATTTCTTACTGTTTAATTTCTGTGCTTATTAGATGGATTATGAAAAATGAACATTTTTCCTAAACCGTCGGGATATCCGGAGTAAGTTATTCAACGACGTAAAATCCGGAGTTTATTTACATTACAGTCATATACAGAAAATCGGGACTTTGCAAAACTGACGTGATAAGCGGAGTGACGTGAAAATCGGGTGTCGGGATAACGAGGTCCGACTGTAATTTCATTTTCATACAATCCGCTGAAATAAATTCATACATACGTCGCAACAACAACCTCCCCGTTTGATTGCTGTACACGCACGAAAGTGGAATAAACTTCGTTATATAGAATATATTTTTCGCAATATAGAGATTAATTTACACTAGCCGCCCTTGGCGACCAGTTTGGTCGCCTTTAAATCTATGCTAAGCATTGCATCGTGTTACTTTTATTCATAATTTAATTTACTGGCTCAATCCTTCGACAAATCGGAACATTCTGATACAGAAATCATGACTCGGTATTTTTATGTTAGCCGAGTGCAGGTGATAAATCGCCAAACATTGTACCCGTCGTATTTTTTCTTATTTCATTAATTTCATTTAAAATATAATACTTTCACTCATTTTATTTAAAATACATAACTTTAATTTAAACGGAAATACTTAAAATTTATGATTCTCAATTTTCTCTTATTTCTTTTCTTTTTCTTTTTCTTTTTTTTTTTTTTTTTAAGAAAAAAAAAGGGGGAATAAATAATACCATAAACTATGACATTTAATTTCAACATTAAAGTTTTGTTGGAATTTACCTCGCGAAAAATTGTTTAAGACAGTCGCATGAGTTGGACTATTAAAATACTGATGATATGATGGCGATGGAACAATATTTGGCGATTTATCACCTGCGCCCGGCTAACATTAAATTACCAAATTGGTTGTTTGGCATATAAAAAGTGAAGCGGTCCACCCGGAACTATTGATGACAGTCACATGACTTAGGCTATTATTATAGAGATGTTAATGTTAATGGTGTTCAAAGTCAAGGGTCAGCAGAAAATTTCATTAAGTAGAAAACTTCGTTAAATAGGGATTTCGTTAAAAAGAATTCGACTGTATTAAATATTTGAAACCAAAATTACAGCTCATTCTGCCAAGCTGTTTTTGATTTTATGTTTATAAAACTGCATTGTTTTGCAACGATTAAAAAGAAATTTGACTTAAAGTGTTCAAAAATTTAAAATTTTATCCTTCCCGAATGATTTCCAGATTAATATTCCAACGTGCAATTTGCGAATAAATAAATAAATAAGTAAATTATCTATAAGAATTTGGTGCTCGTATTGAAAAAAAACATCGAACTTGGTACAATTTAATTATAAAAGCAACCCAGAGGCCTGTCCCCCTTTTTTTTAATAACGTAAATTGAAAAAAAGATATAATTTCCAGTCAAATGGCCATTTTCAATATTTATGGGACATTTTGATAGTTAAAATGTATGTTGTGTTTGTTATCTCTCGCTCTCTCTCCCCTTTCTTTCCTTTGGTCCGACTGTATATCCTGTTTCGAAATGTTGGTTTATCAAGTCTCTCAAATTAACAATAATGTCTATTAACATGTAAACTTTTAATAAAAATTCAGTTCCGTGCCAGTTTTATCTTTTATTTCTGAAGTATTTATCATATTTTTTTAAAGAAAAGATGCAAATATTTCTTATACTATGTATCAAGATTGTCCTTAGACGATGTTGAGAATTTTGAATGAAAGTTAAAATGCATGGAACATTAAAGTTGCGGAAAATTTGTTTTAAAACTATGCATTCCAAATAAATGATGACATGTTATTTTCAAACTTACCTTTATAAGAAGTATCGAAATACACTTTTTGCCAAAGTATGTGGCAATATATTGATATATATGTTTGTTTGTTTTTTTGTTTTGTTTTTTGTAAAAGAAATTAAGACAAAAACAAAAATTCCTTTTTATTTTTGTATTTTTCAAAGTCTACCACCCTCTTAAATAACGTTGTGTTTTCTGCACATGCTGTTCCTAGTAAAAATAAATAAATAAACAAATCACAAGACTTCACTCTATGATAGATATGTGATCAACGTTCAAAATTTATTTTTTCTTTTCTTCAGCGATTTGATATTCTCTGAAAACATTTCAAACACTTAATCCCTTTTTTTTAACTGTGCTAATATGCAAGGTCATAGAAGGAACGCGATGAGTATATTATGCACCTATTCCCCGTGTTTTTTTTTTATATTTTTACGTTTTAAAAATGCATTTTTACCCCCTCCCCCTTAAAGAAAATGCTCTGCATTCGCTTCTCTTTATCGTACCAGTAATACCCGTGTGTAATTATTCATTTTTACAATATCAATCATATAGCCCACTTGCACGCAATTAATGCACTGCACTGTATCATATCCTTCACTCAGCACCTTCCAGAGCGTTTATGGTACTTCAAAAAAAATGTGATACGTGTTATAACCTTCCTTTTTAAAGCTCCAGGCTATTATGAACCAGAGAAAGGTTTTCCAGCTATTTTGGGATCCTCTCCAAGATATACATTTGGTGTAAAGCATAAAGATCCAAAACCCGACGAAACACCTGGTATGTCGCTAGAATATAGTTGTTATCTAGTCGTTAGTTAAGATAAATGGCACGTATAATTCCAGGTCATTTTTCCCCCTTTTTTAGCATGAACATCTTTCTTTTTTAACCGGGTTTCAAAATGCGAAATAGAACAATGAATTTATCTACATGCAATACATTGATATAAAAATTTATGAAGTTTCGCTAAATCAGTTTAGAATGCAATTACTGTATTAATTGCGTATTTAAAGTAGTATTATTTAATATGCTAATTACCATATTTTATGGAAGAAACGCCGCACTCCTCAAATTGGCCTGAATAAGCTTAAAAATATCGTAATCGCCGCACCCGTTGTAAACGTCGCATCCATCAAAACGCTACTTTTGTCCTCAGCATCACATTGACCTAACTTTAATAAAAGTTTTCTGAGCAGTGCAGGATGCCTCGTTTTTAATATCTTAAGATGTCTGAAGTTTTATTTAAAATATTTAAATCCGATTTTAAATATTTTTATGAATTTTTAAATTAAGGAAACTCAGTTGGTATTTAAAAAAAATCGTAAACGCCGCACTTAGAAAAAATTTTACTTTTAAACTCGTAAACGCCGCGGCGTTTCTTCCATAAAATACGGTACTTTTAAAAAGTGTTACTTATAACAGATTTAAATATTTTTAAATATTTTGGTAATTACATTTATGAAATGTAATTATTTATCCTGCTACTCTAATTTCTGTAGAAATTGCCTTTAACAATGATTTATTAATGATCTTATCATTTCCCTTGAATGCTCGTTTTCTTAGTGAACGAATTTTGCAATATACAATGCAGATTTTATACATTATGTTTAATTTCCATTTTACTTTACAAGAATCTACACTGTCAAAAATCGGCAGAAAATTGTCCAGTCATTCAGCCCTTTTTATAGATAACGGTTACTTAACTATAATTTATCTTTATTCTCACCAAGGAGAAGGCCTCATACTATGGTTATGTAACTATATTATAAAGGACAAACGTGCCCGCCCGTAACGCTGACGTCATTTTGACGGTGGCAACACCAGACGATTACATTTAACATTTACTGCAGTTTTTTTAAAACATCTAAACATCGCACATTTAAATTTTTTACACCGACAAATAAGGAAAAAAAATGTACTGTAAAATAACATTTGTTTGAAAACTATATCGTCGTTTACTCAATTTTCATTGCTTTTAAAATTATTTACAAGCATGGCTATTTTTTAATCTATCTCAACCGTGTGCAGACGATTACGAAAGATAAATCCGTTTGCACTTAAATTAATATAAATAGCTTAGCATTTGTTTCCTGCTTATATTCCATAAAGAAATTATACCATTCATGAATCAATAAATAAAACAATAAAATATAATTAAAATGCAAATTTAAGACATGTAATCAAACTCTTGAATTAAACCACTGAAATTATCAGAATCAAAAAGGCTGATTGAAAATTGTGATCTTTGGCGATTTCTTCGGGCCTGTGAACTCCTGGCGCGATGCCTATACAAAACTATTGCTTTTAGTAAATTTCAAAACTTCATTTGAATGCATAATAGCTATTTTTCATATAAATATATTTTTTGGTATTGTTGGGCGAATTTTAAAAGAAATATATTAGATATGAAAAATCTATGATAGTTATCAATTAAAAGAAGGGTTTTCACCTATATACTATTGACCATTTATAAGTTGTTACGTTTAATTTATTTTTTACTTCTCTAAGATTCCACAGAGACTTTTTAGGATATTACTCTTAATTCAATTTACTATTGCAGACTAAATCTTCTCAGAGATTCTGCTAAAATAAATCATTTGACTAGTGTTTAAATTGCGTTTATTTATAATGTACATTTTATTCGATTCCATTGAATTCAATCATTTATAAAACACATTAGATTATACTGTTTAATTTAGTTTTATGTTTTTCTGATGTAACAATTTTTAAAAGGTTTCTCTGAATCTACTAATTTACAGCCCATTTTTATGTCATTACATTTAAATAATTTCCGCAATTTCTTTTCTAATGTAAGTTCTCATAAACAGAATAGATTCAAATGCATTATCAAACATAGTTTATTAAACTGCCCAAATTACTCCGAAATTTAAACATAATGTTTAGGAAGAGAGGGACGTTTTTCATTTAAATATTTACATCCTCTCATGTAGAAATATTTCCCAGAGATATTTGAAAAATTTGGATATACAGAGTCGGCCAAAAGTCTTTCAAATATGTTTAAATTCTATGAAAAATCACGTAATGGGCTAATGTAAGCGTATATGTAATGTATAATGTAATGTGTTCTTTTCTAATGTAAGTTCTCATAAACAGAATATATTCAAATGCATTATCAAACGTAGTTTACTTAACTGCCCAAATTACTCCGAAATTTGAAGATAATGTTTAGGAAGAGAGGAACGTTTTATATTTAAATATTTACATCCTCTCATGTAGAAATATTTCCCAGAGATATTTGAAAAATTCGGATATACAGAGTCGGCCAAAAGTCTTTCAAATATGTTTAAATTCTATGAAAAATCACGTAATGGGCTAATGTAAGCGTATATGTAATGTATAATGTAATGCGTTCTTTTCTAATGTAAGTTCTCATAAACAGAATATATTCAAATGCATTATCACACATAGTTTATTTAACTGCCCAAATTACTCCGAAATTTGAAGATAATGTTTAGGAAGAGAGGAACGTTTTTCATTTAAATATTTACATCCTCTCATGTAGAAATATTTCCCAGAAATATTTGAAAAATTTGGATATACAGAGTCGACCAAAAGTCTTTCAAATATGTTTAAATTCTATGAAAAATCACGTAATGGACGCATGAGAGTGCGGTTAGGTCAAAAATTCTCCTCATAATCCAAAATTTCGTTTAACCCTTTAAATCCATAATCGTATCATAAATGATACCATCAGTGTTCGCGATTCAGTGGATTATTTTTATTCACATATTCCGTATTCTCACCAGAAACTTAAAATGGAATTTTTTTATTTATTTAATAACTGACATTTCGTTATTAAAATATCCGAAATTTACTATTTAGATTTTTCTGGTATGAATTCCGATTCACTGAATTGCGCAATTTCTGGAACGCATTCTACCCTCGGCATTTGAGGGTTAAGCAAATAAAAATGAAATAGCTCTAAAATTTCCACATATATGGTACTAAACCTTCAAGACTGCAAAAATGTATAAAAAAATTACAATATAAACAGTTAAGTAAGAGCAACAGTTTTCTAAAGCTCCACTATCATTTATAAGACATTATTTCTAATTCATCTCTGAGGTTATCTAATAATTAATCTCTTCTACTCAAATTTTCATCGTTTATAATTCGTTTTATAATCATCATTTTTAACTGAATTATTATTTTTGTTTGTTTTAAACTTTAAATTAAAGTGTTTAAATATCATTATATTTTTGTGCAGCGCCAAATGCATATAACATTCCTGAAACAGTTGGAACCAAAGAGTTTGTTTATCACCATTCTCCAAGCTACAATATATCTGGAAGGGAAGGAGACTTCTGGACGACAAATAAGGTATACACGTATTTCTCAAAAGACATTTACCATATTATTTTTTAACTTATTTTAAATTAAAGGAGGAGTGTCTATATGTTATCGTTCCCAACTATCGATTGGATGCTCCGAATTTATTTCATTTATATAGTTATTTTTAATTTACTATGTATATATATATATATATATATATATATATATATATACTTAGTAAATTCAAAATAAATAAATAAATGAAATAAATTATTTCCATTATTTCATTTATTCATAACGAAATTTGCATACAAATTTTGTTAGGATCCAACAATAGAACTATATTATGTTTTCCATTATGTTTGTCCCTTTGCTTATCTTCAACTTAAGAAAAATCTAATAATTTCCACGAAATAGCATATGTTATTAAATTTTATAGTAGTATTTTACTTTTTTAAAATAGTCATTTTACTGTACTGTGAGTCAAAATTCCATAACACATTTTAAAATTCAATAAAAATTGGCATTAGACAGTGTAGTTGAAACGAAAATACTTCTCGTAATCGGAAGTTTTGTTTAAGCAAATAAAAAATGTAGCTTCAAAACTTGCCCATAGATGGCACTTTATCTCCAAACCTCCACAAAGTATCCAAAGTTCAAGATGAAGAGCTACAGACCATTTATTTTGTACAATATACAACGATATTTCAATGTCTGGGATGAAATTGAGTTTTGGTTTGATGTGGTTTGAACTACAAAGGGCGCTTGTATTTAGACGTGTAAGGGCTTTGCATGTATAACGTTATCAACATTTTGCTAATTTTGGACCCCCTCCCTCCCTTACGATATCATACGCTATCATTCGTCAACCCCCTCCCCCCCCCCCACCCTCAACCGATGTTTTCGTTATCAATGTCTAAAAATTCCTTTATTTTTAGATTATTTTTCTTTCTTTTTGTATGCTTGCAGTGATGATATACACATATGATTATACATTTATTAGTCGCATACTTTGCGGATTCAAAAAGTCAATAAAATATAAATACATGAAATAAATTTGTATCAAATAACATCTAAAAGAGTTAGTTACTACTTAAAAGTATTTAATAATAGCTTATTGTTACATAATGATTTCAAAATAATATTATCTTCTTGCACTTGTCCCCTACCCGTGGAGGTTAAAAGCAGAACTTATAAAAAAAAAACCAGTGGACAACATTCTTTGTTCTTCTTTGCTGGTAAACGCAAGTATCGCTCCCTACATAATTATGCTCCTGATTTCTCTAACAGTGAATTATATGCGCATAAAGCAGAAGAACCCGAATGCCAAAAGCTGGGGTTTTCCAAATTTTGGAATGAAATGATTTTATAAATATTTAATGACTTTAATAATAGCTTTGTATTTTCATAAAAACATACAAAAATCGTAATAATAAAAATGGTAACAGACTATTTGGATGTAAAGTAAAAGTTACTAAAAAAAGAAAAGTTTAGTTGGATCAAAAATGATAACGATATCAAAAAGCAAACCCCCCATCGCTCAGAGATATCTAACGATATCAAGTGCCAGACCCCCTCCCACCCCCGTTAAAGTGATAACGTTATGTTTGGACAGTCCCTAACGTTACTACTCCGAATCAGCATCATGTATCTCTTGATTTCCAGAATTTTCTGACCACTGTTTATTGTAGCTTTGATCTGTAGATTTTAATTCCTTCTGATAATTTTCATGTCCTCACACTCGCTTCTTTGTTATTTTTCAACTTTTCTACTCCGCCAATTTTTCTCTTTGGCCTAAAAAAGCTCCATTGTAAAATTGTTGATCCATATGCGAATCGAATGAAAGATTCTGAAGAGAGAATAAGAGTTCTGTCCGTCCTGTGCGTTCTCCTGCAGTTTTTTCTCCCCTCTGAATAGCTGCAGGCTTTTACCAGTCACATAATTTTTTTTAATATAATTTCTGTATAAATTTTATTAATAATAATCAAAAATATGAATTGCTTAGCCCGAAAGGATTGTCCGAAGTATAGAATTGATTCACAATTATTATCAAGGAGGTGTGTGCAATATACCTCGAGAAACTTCTCTCTTCATAATTGATTTTTTAGATAAATGGGTACTAGGAAAATTTATCAATGAAATTTTTATAAAAATTATTAAAACTCATAAGATTTAGAAATAAAAGATAGGAAAAAAAATCCGAATACTTGTGTTATCTTTCATTTGGATAAGTGAATTTTCTGTTTCTTTATTCAATTTCCTTGTATTACTGAATTTTTATTTAAATTGTTACTTTTTGCTTGAATTCTTTTATTATCTTTTATAGACCCCTGGACCAGGTACATATGATGTCGTAAAAACAGAAAAAGTTACTAAAAAGTTTACTTCTACCACTACTAGTCCCAAAACTAAAGTTACAAAGCAAAGTCCTGGAGTAAATCGAGTTGAAAGGGTAAGTCTTCATAGGTTTTCATAAGTTGAACGACAATTCATGTTTTACGTAATCAAATTTATATTTATCGGATATTGGATATCGGATTATATGTTATCGTAAAAATGAAATACAAGATTCTGAAACAGGTATACAAGATTTCGAGGCAAGATTTCGAAACAGGTCTGCTTCAGGTTTTGTCTGTGGTCCCAACCTAGGCATGGTTCTTTATTTTAAATAGTACTTTTAAAAAGCCAAACACCGTTTCTGACATTACTCGGCCGGCCTAGTCTCCGTAGAAAAAACTCTTATAGTCTATTTAAAATTAAGAAAAAATAAAAATAGAAAAGCAATTTAACAAATTACAACGACCATTTGGAAAATGATTTTTTCAAAGACTAAAATTTAAGACATAAAAAACCGCACGGAGTTGATGATACATTACGTACGCCATGAATTAAACATTAATAGTGTTATTACACGTAAAAATTGCAAGCGACAAAAATCGCCTGCGACTCGTCAGATTTCCTGAAACTTACGTATTATCCAAGCATTTCATTGGCTGTTCGGGAAAAAGCTTTTCCATCGTCAGATTTCCAAGAAATCTGACGACCCATTTGAAATGAAATTTCATTCTTAAAATTCTAATTGTTTGAAAGCTGCATCTCAATTTGTTTCTGAGTTATTAATTTTTTTTTCGTAGTTTTTATGACTTTTTTGTCATAGTGGCAACGGAAGTAACCATCTCTGTTGAAAGTAAAGGGAAATGCAGATTACTGTATAGACCAATCAGAAAACGAATAAAATGCGGGATTCAACTAATAAAAAGATATGCTTTTGGTTTCCTACCCTGACGAGGACAATAACCATTTTTCCAAATGGTTAAAAAGCACGTGCAATTTGGAAAATTTTGTTATGCTTTGGCTGGAATCAATACCAGCCAAACATGGATCGTTGTCAAAGCAACAGCCGTTGTTTTGCATAAAATACATTTTTTATTTGTAAAATTAATATATCATTTAAATGTATTTGTTTTCTTGCTTAATTAAATTTTAAACATCACATATTTGTTTAAAAAATTTTCCATACATATTTTTTAAACATTTATTTTTATAAAATCCGCAAATAAGCAAAAAAAGCGCAAAACTGAAAAACCGAAACGTAAATTGACGTCTCTCATGTTTATGTAAATTCTCTCTTAATTTTTAAGGATTATAAATCTTTTTTCTGTTTTTGGTTTAATTATTTTAAGTCACTTCAGTTCAATAAATTTTACGGTTTGTTTTAAAAAATTATCAGAAAAAAAAAATATAATTTAGTTGTTAGGATCTAAAAATTCACTGAGGAGAAACGACTCTTGTCCTGCCCCACTTCTCCTTGACAGCGTCCATGCACATATAGTTATTACAAAATCACTTTAGGTATTTTTGAAAGTGAATTGTTTCTTGTGATAAAAGTACCTTTTTAATACAATTGGGTTTGTTTCATATAATGATAATGTTCTCTTTCACAACTTTACCATAACGCATGAATGCATTAGTAAGCGAATAACTTCCCCTTGTCTGTTTAAAAAATTCAGAAAAAAATTTCAGCTTAAAATTTTTATTTAAATTTTTATTTATCAGTGCAAGCAACATTTACATTATGAAGAAAAAAAATAATAATTCTCAACAGAAATTGTGAAACACAATTATCTTAACATAAATTTATTTTTATATTTTTCTTTTGTAATTCAAGATCTATTACTTTTCTTTGATTTTTAGTGCTTCAGGCAGTGTAAACGCAATGCTCCTTTTTGAGGACACCGTTATTAAGTTTTAAAAAATAACAATCATGCGCATATAAATAAAGTTATAAAACGCAGTGTAGAATAAATTATGACTATACTTCTGTAAACAGTAGAGAAGATTAAAAAGCGTAGTTTGCCTTAAAAGAACTGGCACTCATTAGCAACATCTAGAACCAGGACCCGACCGATTAATTTTGCCGCATTTTCATAGCCTGGGACCAAGGACTTTGCAAACTTCGGAATTGCACGGATTTTAGTTCATTACCGAAAAAAAAAAACATTAATGATTTTTTTAAATTTAATTACATATATTTTTATTTATTTATTTATTTTGTTTTTGCAAGCGATCATTTGAGGAAATTTGCGATTTTTTCTTACGACTGATTGACGAAATTAGTTATTTGTTTCCGTTTACTGAAAGAATATATTAAAAATATTAATTTTCTGGAGAAATTTTTAAAAACAAGAATGCATTCCACGCTTATATGTTTAACGTTAGCGCAGGGAATTCGATATTTCACTGATCGTTAAGTGAATAGTGCCTGCAATAATGTTATAACATTACACCGTAACATCATAACCGTAATGACGCGTTATGGATATTGATACTAATACACCTTATTATTATTATAATTAGTATTATCATCATCATCATCTGCATTATTATTATTATCATCAACATCATCATTATTATTATTTTACAACTGAATAACTGTAACAAAAAATACTCTATAGTATATGCTGTGTTGGCCTTGAGTAAGTTATGCTATCAATGATCGTTCAACAATAATAAGGACAATGAATGGAAAGAAATTTTTGTCTCATCATCTCCCCCTCCCCCTTCTCTTTCCCCACACCTAACCAGTTCTGAAGTTCGTGGAATAGCTCAACATTAATTTTCGCCAAATAGGGTGCAAAATTGAGAAATCTGAATGCTGTTCTTAAATACAAACTGCCTACTTTTTGACGCATTTTTAAATTCATTTTTGTTATCAAACTAAAGTGGCAGGTTCTCTTATTCAAAAACTATTTAATCGAAAGTTACCATAAAATAAAATAAATCAGTTATTAAAATATTCTCTAAAGATGGCCTCGGGAAATATATGTCGAAAGTACTAAGAAGTTTCAAATAAAATGCATATTATATTCATCTTATACCAATATTTCAGGCATTATTATCGTAGTAGCCATTAAAGTATAGACATATTTTTCTTCTGTCATTACATTAATATATAAAAAAAATCATGACATCTCAAGATATCTTAAGATAGCATGTGCCAGACCCCCCTACCCCCTAAAATGATAACGTTATGTATTGCATAGCCCCAAATACTTAAAAAAATTCTGCTTCCTTTCTAAATTTTAAAGTCACAATTTAAAACACCTTTTGTACTTTTGAATTCATATTTAAACGTTTCAGGACACATGGTCGCATCACTTAGGTATCCGCAGTACTCCATCTTACATGGACCTGGTGCGTCTTCCTGTAGTTCGACCAAGAGGAAGGTGATGTATCCTCACAGTAGCATACGCACTGCATGCAGATGAATGCATTATTATATTCACGGCAAAATACGAAAATAGTAAAATAAAGAGCAGTCAGTGAAAGCAATATGGGGACTTATTTTAATTTGTACATTTTATAAAGAGTTTTTGTTAAATACAATCATATTAAAGAGTGCGAATAATTAAAATTCAAGATTTTATTTTTAATTATTTAACTGATATTTTTAGATTATTATCCGATATTATTTTTTTTATTTAAATCAAAATTTCAAAAAATACTAACATAAATAATAATCGATTATGATGTGAATTTCTTTCAATTTGTAAAAAAAAAAAAAAAAAAAAATTATAATAATAATAATAATAATAATAATAATAATAATAATTTAAAAAAAATAATAAACAGCACTTTTAAATTACTGTTATTTTAAACTCTTTTCTTGAATAAATATTTTTATTAAAAAATAATTTATTAAAATAAGTAAAATTTTTACTGACTGTCCTTGGAAAATGAATGTTCGCTTATTTTTATTTTTCTTTAGGTTCAAATTTGACCACTCTCTCGGTGAAGTTTACCCATTATGCTGCATGCTATTTTAGTTTCATTTCGCACCTTTCGTTCAATGCATTTACATACATTAAAGCAGTATTTTTGTTTTATATAATTATATATCAATCAAAAATTTTATGTGTTACTAATGTAAATTACTCTTATTCATTAAATATTTTATGTAAAATAATAAAACTTTACTAATTGATTCTACATCTTTGATTTAATGAATATTATTTTTATTCATTTAATTATTTATTTATATTTTCGCAGGTGGTAGTAAAGCAGAGTCCCAAAAAATCCATGGGTGTGACACATTCTTCTTCAGTATCTTGCTCTAGTCATTCGCAAGTAGAGACGGTCACAACTTCTGTAATTAACGGAAAGAAAACTGTCGTAAAACAAACAAAGAAAGTACATCATGGACCAATTAATAAAGACGCTAATGTAAAAGTTACAAAACAGACAACTATAAAGCACTCCGATCAAACGGGTGACGAAAAAGATGCGAGTGACTTGAGAATACACAGTACTACACGATTATTAGTTAGAGAGGCTACAGACAAAATTGGTCAAACGGACACTCAAACCGAAATAGTAAACAAATGTGCCAAAACTACTGAACTTGAAACAGTTTCTGCCGTAAAAGACACCAGTGCTGTAAAAAACATTAGCAAGAAAGAGGATAGAAATTTAGGACAAAAAGTTGAACTTACAAGAATTGTTAGTGGTCAACAAGAAATTGCATTCAGTGCCAAAAGCACAGAACAGACTTTTGTAAAACAGCATATGAAGAAATCAGTGAGTGTAAGCAGAGACTCAAAGTTTTCCGTCCCAGAAAATGCAGAAAAAATAATCACCGAAACTATAGATCTTGAAACGGTTTCCACAGATAAAGACATTGGTGCAATAACAGATGCTACAAACAAAGATTATAAAAGGTTAGAACAAAAAGTTGGACAATATAGCGCGATTAATGGTAAACAAGAAACAGCATTGAGTTCCGATAGCAAAGAAACTGCTGCTGTAAAAAAGCATTCTAAAAAAACAACAAAACTAAGTAAAGATTCCAAACATTCTGCTTCAGGAACTTGTGAACAAACTGTTTCCAGACTTACAGATGTTGGAACTGTTTCCAGAGATGCAGGTGCCAGTGTCGTAAAAGATGTTAGCGAACAAGATGGTAAAAGTTTAGAACAAAGAGTTGAACAACATGTCAGTTTAATTGGTGGAAAACAGGAAATTTCCGTAAGAGCCAAAAGTACAGAACAAGCTGCTCTGAAAGAACATGTGAAAAAGTCAACGAAAGTAAGTAAAGACTTGAAGCATTCGGCGTCGGGAAGTTCAGAACAAACTGTCGTGCAACTTGAAGAAGAATCCGACGCCAAACAAGAAGTTGTTACAAAGAGTTTAAAGAGCACAGGAAAGGTTACAGTTGAGGAAACTGTTGAAAAGACGGATAAAAAGCACGACTCAAAATCCTCAAAAAGTACAGAGAAGACAGTTGTTCAGCGAGTGAATAAGGGAAACCGTAAACAAGAGACCATCATTACTACTATGGCCACGAGTGCCGAACAACATTTCGTCCATGTAACTACTGTCAAAACTGTTAAAAAGTCTAAATCAAAAGGAACGAAGAAGCGATGAAAAAGTTAAAGCCCATTAAAATATTTATCAAAGAGCTTAATATAAACAAATACATTATTAATATTTTAAAGTGATATTCATCGGATGTCTTAAACGTTTATTTGCAAAATGCATTTAAAAATTCATTCCACTTCATAATGCATTCCGTCAAAATGAATTAATTAACATTTCATAATAATAGAATTTAAATTCTATTTTGTAATATTAACCAAAATCCATCAACTTCTTTCGAAAAGGTGTCTTCAAGAAATCCTTGGACGTAACAAATAGAAAATATTACTAATAAGTTCATATACTCATTTTTTAATAATTGGAATTTTCTCCTGAATTACTAAAAGAATAATTATTAAAGAGTATTTAAAGATCTTGTTGATTTTTTCCCTACATGATGAATATGTGATATGATATGGAGTTCCTTCTTGTAAGCTACATAGTATATGTATTTCCTATAAATATCCACCGACTAGTATACTGTTACATTTTCCTAAAACCGGATAACAGGAACATAAAAACGAAACCATACCAGTAGATTTGAACAAGCTGGTATATTAATGCAAATCCCAATGTGTATTAAATATAACCTATTATATTTTAGGTTTTTACAACTTATTTTCTTTTAATACTAAATGTGTAAAAATAACATATTTTTTATTTTACAAGTGTTGCTTGCTTGTAAATAATATATCGAGTTCAATCATGTAACGCTGTATACTGCCTTTCGTAATAACATTATGTGGCTTACTTTTGTATCAGATTCAGATATGTTACTCGTACTAACAATTAGAGATTTAATAAAACGTCAGTAACCAAAAATTACGTATTATAATTTTTGCCTAATGATATACTGACAAAACTGTTAACAACTTTTTGTACATTATAGATGAATGAGAACTGATATATGTGTTTTGAAATAAAGCTTTTAAATAATATGTTTGTTTTTCCTTGTATCTAAAATGCTATTTTTAGGCTATCTTAAAAACTCAGCGAGAATTGCCAAATTGTTTATAATCGCGCACTTGGAGCGAAAGCGATATTTCAAGCATGTATTGACATCCAGATCTATTCTGGATCTACGTGTAGTAAACACTTAAATTTCGTTCATTCGTGTTCATAAAACAACTTTGATGATATAAAATATTTTTGACCCAGGTTCTAGTAAAAAGAACGAACTCATCTCCACTGTGTAGGTAAAGGGGTCTATTTTCTGGAATTAAAACCCCCCAAATTTTTCATACATACATTCTTAAAATTGGTACTCTTAAAAGTACTTGGTAAAAAATTCAAATCGAATTTCCCAGAATTTTAAAGCGTTCAGACAGACCCAACTCGCATGCTGCAGTAGGCCCGAGTTATTCGGATCAAAGTGAACAAGTGAAATTTTTATTTATTCTTAAATTAATAAAGAAAAATAACTTTTTATTTGAGAAACAATACAGTCCATATTTCTTAAAATGTTTTTACAATCCTTTAAAATCAGTTCGAAAGGAATTCAATTGTTATTGATCGGATATAAGGAGAAGAAATATTCTATCTAATTCTGAAGATTCTGTACTGTCAGTGATATACCATGTCAGCGATATCCCATGTTTACGCTCGCTTTTTATTCATTTATTTAAGTCTTTTTCCAAAATTACTAAAAAGCAGAACTCAAGGTTTTATTTATTTATTTATTTATTTATTTATTTATTTATTTTTTTTATTTATTTTTGCTATAGTTAAGCAATGGTGTTTTAAAAGAATAAGAATTGTGACTTTTGCAGATTTTTGCCAGTGATTGGGTATAAATTAAAAATTTGCTATTTTAAACATATTCTCAGCGACATGAATATGATGAAACATTATGCCATAAGGGAGTATTTAGGAATATCAGTCCTTTTTATGCAAAAAGAGTTTTTTTTTTTTTTTATGAGAAAATTAATCTTTAATAAATTAAAAAATGATATTAAGGCCGTTTTAAAATCCAAAGAGCAAATTTATGACATAAGTTTTAATTCATTTTTGTTCGGAAATGTATAAAATTAACAGGTTTTGTTATTCAGAAACTATGCAATCGAAAGACATTTTCCAATTTTTGGTAAGCGTAAAAAATTTTTCAGAAAATACCGTTAAAGTGCGCGTTTTGAACCGAATTTTCGATCGAAAGTAGAAAAAGCATTGTACCGCAGTCGCGGAGGACTCCCACCTAGTCCTCCGCGTGGTGGACTAGGAGGACCACGCGGAAAATACTTGGTAAAGGAAAAGGAAAATACTTGTAAAACGTATTTTCGAGAAAAATGCTTTTAAGGAGTCTGATATGTTTTTAAATTCTAAAGAGGTCGAGCAAAATTATTACTGATTTTTCTTCGAAAATAAATTCTGAACAGATTACAAAAGACCGCATTGAAAAATTCTTAATGGAAATGGAGGTATAACTAAAACAATTTGATTCCACGTGAGGAATAAAGAAAATAATTTTATCTTCATTTCTTGAAAACTGTGATTTTCGTAGCGATATGTGAGATTAAAAAAAATAATCTATTCAATACAGTGAATAGGTAATTAGGCCTAAAATTTTTCCTGGGTGTATATTAATATATTATCTATAGTACGGATGCACAACATGTGGCCCGCGATGGGTTAACGTGTGGCCCGCGAATTTCGTCAATTTATAACTAGAAAAAAATGCCATTTTTGCCCATAGGTCACAGAAAAAAATCGTGAATTTCGTCAATTTGCCGCGGGAAAAATTGAAAATTTCGTCAGTCAGTTAAGAATGGCGAATTTCGTTGATCGGGCGCGGAAAAATCGCAAATTTCGTCGATCAGTTGCGGAAAATCACGTTTCGTAGTTTATCGCGAATACAGAAAAATCGCGTTTCGTCTGTTTATCGTGAATTTTGTCCATTTGCCACGGGAAGAATTGCAAATTTTGTCAGGGTATGTTAAGAATCGCGTATTTCGTTGATCGGGCGCGTACAAATCCCGAATTTCGTTGGTCGCACACGAAAAAAATTGCGAATTTTGTCGATGAGCCGCTGAAAAATCGCAAATTTCGTTGATCAAGCTCGGAGAAATTGCGAATTTTCTCGATGATGCGCGGAAAAATTTAAAATTTCGTTAATTTACCGCGGGAAAAAATTGCAAATTTCATCGAGGTGAGTTGAGAATCTCGGATTTCGTTGATCAGACGCGGAAAAAGCGAAAATTTCATTTGTCAGGCACAAAAAAATTGCGAATTTCGTCGATCAGGCGCGAAAGAATTGCAAATTTCGTTGATCGGCTTCTCCTACCCCCCTTCGTTCATAAAGTTCACATTTTCTTTCGGCACTAGCCACTTTCATACTTATGTTTGTTTTTTAGCATTTTCAATAAAACAAAATTTACTCCCCGAATAAAGTAAGGGAATATTATCATTCTTTCTAAATAATCCTTGCTATATCTCTTTTATATATACAAACGTAAACTGTTGGATATATCCTTGCCAACTGAATTGGATATGTTGACTGGGTAGGGGAACCTAGAGGGGTAAATCCCCCCCCCCCCCCGAAACCATTTTTTTTAAATTATAGGCCACAGATCACCTCCCCGAAATAGAATTCTCTCCGTGTTACTGATGTGGCCCTCGATAACCCAGAAGTTCTTGTAAGTGGCCCTTCTCTTTAAAAAGTTGTGCACCCCTAATCTATAGTATGAATTAATATTTTTTGAGATAATTTAATATTTAGTTAATATTTAGCAAATTTAATGTTTAGTTAAAATTTAGATAATTTAATATTCAGATGATTTAATTTTAATTATATCTAATGGTTAATTAATTATAATTTCTAAATATTTTTGCGTTTCTGAAACTTGGATGCGTTTTCAAAAGCGTTTCTGCATTATTAATTCATTCTATCACTTCCATAGTCATAACTCTTAGTTTAATGATTTTTAGTTAAAAAACGAGTATTTCAATATGTCAGAAAGTTTCACATTTTTTATGTGTGTGTGTGCGGGGGGGGGGGGGGGGATACTTTGTGTGAGAATTGCCTTAAAAAAGCACTGTCTTAACCCTTTATGCCCCAAATTATGAATTCATGAAAATTTCATCTTCTAAGGCATTTTTCATGAATTTTGTGAAATATTTAATCCACTCAAATCTTTTATTTAAAATATTTTATTTTAGTACTTTATAGAATTAGGAAATGTACAAATATAATGCTCTAAGAATAGAAATATAGAAATATTTTCGAACTGAAACTTCTCCCCCTCCCCCGCTCCCTCAATCTTTTAACGTCAAGAAGCTGAAAAGATGCTAATGAAAAAAAAAAAAACATCCTTTAAAAAATATTTTGAATATTTATAACTCATTCTAAATTTTATTACTACTTATCGATGTATTAAATGGATTTTATAACAAGTTATTTTAATGGTACTTTAAAATACCGTCGGGGCATAAAGGGTTAAATCTGCTTTCCGCATGATCACTCCAATGTCAGAAAAAATAAATAATTAAACTAATATAGTATTTGTTATTAATGAAATGAATAGTTACGTGTCTATGTACGAGCAATGTCTGAGAATGTTATCGATTCAGTCGTAAGTTCTTTTTCGGAACATATTCCGATGTGTAGGCTCGTAAACGATTTCGAAATCCGTTACAATCAAATAAAATTTTGGGCCTATTCCAAAGTATTGAATCAACATTCCAATCTCATAAGTTGTTATTGATTCACAGTAACAAAAATTGCATTATATTTATGGGTTTTTTTTTCCGGTGTGATGTAATGATGATTGGAATTTTATAGCCTTTTGCAATATTAACTGAATAAATGACAGCATTAAGTAATATTGTTTTTGAAGACATTAGTTTCAAATCTTTGGAATTGCTGCAATAAAGTTAAAGATCTAATTATAAAGAGGTACCGCGTTTCCTCGAAAATAAGAAATAATACACATAATAAGAGAATATAATTAGTAAAAGCGGATGATATGAATTTGAAAACTGCCAAGGTATGCATGCAAATATGTACTAAAAAACCTCCAAATATGATTTTAAAATCCAAAATTGCACTTAAAATTTTTAATGAAGAAACGCAGTTCTTGTTATATTTAAATTTTTTACATCTAACCAAGCATAACTGATAGTTAAATCAATACATAAGGTTAGTTGGGGTAACTGGAACCACGAGGTAACTGGGCCATAGGCTATTTCATAAAAAACTGTTGGTGCTTTTTAAGTTTTAGCTTTTGTGAACAATGCCCCTTAATCTCTACTTCCTAAAACAACGTGTATCAACTCAATCATAACTCTCACTTTGCTGTGATAGGTTGTCAGAAATTTACGTTTCTTTTTTTAAAAACAACGTCAATATAGTTGAACTTCCTCGGCTGATTATTAAAATACTGTAAGTACTTTTATTAAACAATAATTTTTTTAAAGATTAGACATATAACTACATTAATATTATTACGTATCTATACATATTTACTTCATGTTTCAAATGTAAGCCCGGTGTCCCAGTTACCTCATAAATTTTTCAAGAATGGGGTAACTGAGACATGTATCCGGGGTAACTGAACCATGCTGGATCCAGTTACCCCAATAGTTATAAATAATTTTTTTGTGTTTCTCTTACTACGGGAAGTAAATTTCTCCATTATTTTTTGCTCACAATAAAGAAAATGATAGAATACCTCATTAAAATTATGTAATGAAACTTAAACTAGTTGGATGTGCCAATCCCAAAACTTTCTTCTATCTTATACAACATAATATTTCAAAAACTAGTTACACATGTTAATACTTCAATATTATTAGTTCATTATTATACGAACTTTGATTTTCATCTTAAATTTCTGCTTCAGTCAATTAAATGAACTAAAAATGAGTTAATCTATATCATGATATTAGTTAAAATTAATAGTTTTCCTTATTCTGTTGTTATCAGATGTTTGCGAATATCCGGCTTAGCAGGAAGTGAGTTCCCGCCTTTGCACGAGCGGCCGATTTACAATAGAACTACCAAAAATCAAGAAAAGTATACAAAAATCGCTATCACAGAGCCCCTTTACCGCGCGATATTTCCAAATTCAAGGAGGACCTGTTGGCCAAAGCCAAAAACATGCACAGAAATTTGATTCAATTGTATGCATAATTTTATATACTTTTCGATTGTACAATAAAGAATATGGTACAGACATCGTAATTATAGCGTCCCCTTCCAGCGGAATTTTTCCAAATTCAGGGAGGACCTCCATGCCATGACCAAAGAGAAACACAAAAATTTTGGCTCAATTCTATGCATAACTTCATACAATTTTCGATGGTACAATATTCAAAATGGCACAAAAATCGCTATTACAGCGCCCCCTACAGGCGATTTTTTCCAAATTAAGGAAAGACCTGCTTGTCATAGCCAAGAATTTAAAATAAAAATTTGGTTCAATTCTATGCATAACTTCATACACTTTTCGATGGTACAATATGCAAAATCGCTATTACAGTGCCCCCTACTGGCGAATTTTTTCCAAATTCAGGGAGGACCTGCTTGTCATAGCCATAAACTTAAAATAAAAATTTGGTTCAATTCTATGCATAACTCCATACACTTTTGGATGGTAAAATATTCAAAATCGCTGTTACAGCGCCCCTACTGGCGAATTTTTTCCAAATTCAGGGAGGATCTGCTTGCCAAAGCCAAAAACTTAAAATAAAAATTTGGTTCAATTCTATGCATAACTTCATACACTTTTGGATGGTACAATATCCAAAATCGCACAAAAACCGCTGTTACAGCGCCCCTACTGGCGAATTCTTTCCAAATTCAAGGAGGACCTACCTGCCATACCCAAAAATTTAAAATAAAAATTTGGTTCAATTCTATGCATAATTTCATATACTTTTGAATGGTACAATATTCAAAATCGCACAAAAATCGCTCTTACAGCGCCCCCTACCGGCGATTTTTTTCAAATTCAGGGAGGAGCTGTTTGCCAAAGCCAAAAACTTAAAATAAAAATTTGGTTCAATTCTATGCATAACTTCATACACTTTTGGATGGTACAATATTCAAAATCGCACAAAAATCACTATTACAGCGCCCCCTAAAACGAATTTTTTCCAAATTCAGAGAGGATCTGCTTGCCAAAGCCAAAAATTTTAAATAAAAGTTTGGTTCAATTCTATGCATAACTTCATACACTTTTGGATGGTACAATATTCAAAATCGCCCAAAAATCTCTATTACAGCGCCCACTACCGGCGAATTTTTTCCAAATTCAGGGAGGATCTGCTTGCCATAGCCAAAAACTTAAAATAAAAATTTGGTTCAATTCTATGCATAACTTCATACACTTTTTGATGGTACAATGGCGACAGACACACGGACACACGGACAGACAGACATTTTCTATAAACATGTTTTTTTGGAATCCCTGACCCCTAAAATATGTAAATCCGTCGAAAACCGGAAGTCGAAAAAAATTTCGATTACAATACTTTCTTCTATTGAAGATAGCAGAAAGTAAAAAAGCATATTGAGTGGTATCAAACCAAATTTCTTGGCCCCTTGAGAGGCGGTGATGCCGTTATGGCATCACTTAATTTTAATTCCTAATTGCCACATTGGCACCTGAATTTTATAATGAAAATTTCACCTTTATTAAGTACGCGAAAATATACTTTTACTTGTTTTCAGATAGATTATCTTGTAAATATTGGTGTCATTAAATTATTTCAACATTTTACGAATGCAAGTACCTTGCCCCTGAAAGCGAGATAGCCAGACCTTGAAATTGTACTATACAAAGGGATCGCATTCTATTGGGAAACTTTTATCGTCCCTACCACTATTTTGAAAATAATGTCTTCATCGCACGTTTCTGTAAGGGTTCTGGTAGGAACAATAAAATTTTCCCATAATGCGACCCCTGGATAAAGTACTTAAGTAGTTACGTAGCCGTTTGTTCATAGATTTACCTTGCTATTTTTTTCCTTAAAATACCCATGCGACTTTTATACTTATTATCTATAATACTAAATACTAAATGCTTATACTTATACTTATAATACTAAATTATAATACTAAATGATTATACCTATTATACTAAAGTACATAAGTACTTCCTTAAGTTTTATGTTTTTGGTATAAATAAATCTAATATTTTCAATTTTAGTGCTTTTTTTAGACACATTGACAGCAAAGGTTTCCCTTACAACGCTGTTTATTGACATATAATTTACATGATCTGCCTGGTTTAAATTTTTTTAAGCTGTTTACCTTTTTCAAACAGGACCTGATATCCGATATGAAAAAATATGAACGCACGTGGAACATAGACCCCCCCCCCCCCCTGGTCCAGTTACCCTATTTTTGGGGGCAACTGGACCCATGAGGAAAGAAAGATGAAATATGCATATTTTTATATTTTTAAATGTTAAAATGTAATTTTGAGCATTTCTGTCTGATAGAGGGAACCTAACTGAACACATTTACAGAAGTTCAGACTTTAATTCAAATGAACATTAGTTTTTTGAAGCTGAATTGTCAGAAGCTCCAGAGTTACATTGTAAAATCATGTCCCAGTTGCCCCAACTAACCTTATTGCTTGCAAACAAGAGTATTATACAGTGTGTCTCTACTTATCATAATCGAATAGCTAATTCACAAACCGTTATTAAAAGTATAGTTCCAATTATAAATGTGATTCATCATTTTAGAAGTCACTTATATCAAAATAGTCATTTTTATGAAAATTACGAAATTTAATTTTTTATACAGTCGCTGGCTCTTATAGGTTATATTTAGAAAACTTTTCATCGTGATTTAATAAATACAACAATACAAATTCTATTTTTTATGCCCAAAATTTATCGAGTTATGATACTTTGGATTTTATAAAAATTTCAGCATTTTCTGGTACTAAAACAGGAAAAATGCATTATGGAAGCTATCTTCAATATCCTGATAAATTTCATTTACAATATAGTGCTAGACATAAGGATGAAAGAATAAACACAGAACTTGTAAGAAATAGAAGACGTTAGAGCTAAAAGGTTAAAAGTTTACACATTTATAGACTTTAATTGTATAAGTCTTAAAATATGCAAAAGCATATGTAGATGCGCAGTTGCATATAATGCGCTGTCTAAGGTAATATAAAATAAAATAGTATTATACAATAAGAAATATAAAACGAGTCTTACATTAATTAATTAACTTATATTACTCCAGAAGACGAATTAAGGTCTATTTTTAGGAAGCGTCTTACTTTTTTCATGCACATTTAACATGTACCAATTTACAATAATCTACATTTATTCATATAGATATGTACAAACATTTATATTTGTTACAGGTAGCTATATTTGTTAGAAGCAATGGGATTAACACTGTTGTTTAAGTACCCGAAAGTGGAATTCTTTTCAGAGATAAGTTTGAGCTCTTTTCTCGGAATCCGAACCTGAAAAATTATGTGTCATCGAAGTCCCAGCCCACCCTAGCACGATACTTAAAGTATGGAGCAGAAAATTTTTAATAACATTTTAAAATTGTTTCAAGACTAATTTTATTTTTTGACCATCTCTCCTTAAATCAAAATGAGTATTGATCCTAAATAGTCCCTCGTGACAACGTATTTCGGAATTTCCATGTAGTATGTTATATTCTTATGTTACTAACACTGATCATGCAAAGACTTCATAACCAGATAAAATATTTCTCCTTATGGCCCGTCAATAAAAATTGAATCCTCTTTCAAACTGATTTTTAAATGAATCTAAAACTCTTTGAGAAACTTATATTACATTCGCAAGTTCCCCCCCCCCCCCACCTTGTTTTCAAGTTGTAAATAAATAAAATTTTCACTTAGACCCTGAGCCTACCCTGACCCGATGACTGATATCAAAATTTAGCCCGAACACCGCCTAGGGCCGAGACTCGCGCTCAGGCGGAGCCCGTCTCATCTTTAATTCTTGTATGTGTTAAAATATTATCATTTTAAAAAGAAAGCATCCGTTTTAATTGATCAAATTGAAATATTTTTATATATAGTAATGAAACTGATGTCGTTTTCGCATAATTTCAGTAGTTTTAAAATTAGGAAACGATTAGGGGATAAAGAAATATATCTGAAGAAGAAATATTTTCACATGGTAAAAATAACATTATTTTCCAAAGACATTATAATGTGGTTAGGGTGGCGGCAATGCTTTAATGCAATTGCATAAATATCATCTTTAAAGAACATGCTTATTTTTATTTATAAAACTGAAACAAAATAAGAGGAAACATGCATTTATCTGTTTTAATGCTAGAAAACTCCTAAATTTCACGAAATAAAAAATATCATAACTTGGTCAGTTTTTGTCGTAGAAGAATAAAATTTTTACCCGCTCTAGTCAGAACATAAATAAAATGTTCCTAAATTTAACTTAAGGCACCCAGGGACACTATAAAAATTTAAAAACTGCAACTGTTTGAAAGTTAAGGGAAGAACCATTTCAGTAACATAATCTTAATTCCTATTTAAGTTTTAAAACACAACGCCAGTACGTAAAAATTAAAACCCTTTTAAATCTTTCTGAGACACCCTGTTTACCTACAGTCGGCTCAAAAAAAAAAAAAAAAAAAAAAAAAAAAAAAAGATATCACATACATTTTAATTTCCAAATTGTCATTAAAAGAAAGAAAGAAAGAAAAAACGAAAATAGCCATTCAATTGGGAATTGTTTCTTTTTTTAATTTATTATAATAATAATTACCAATGGACCCGTGCAAGGATTTCGCACTGCAGTGTAATATTTTTACAATGCAGGTTTAAACTTTTAAAAGAATTAAGGATGAAAATGCCTGCAAACAAATTTAGTCAAGAAAGAAGATCATCTCATTTATTCCATCAAAGTTACACTAAAAACGCCAGAAAAAAAGTTAACAATCAGTATTATCGGTAAGTATTTTAACTGCATTAGATTATGACATCATTTGCTGAGGAAACCCACGGGACAAAGAAAAATAAATCGAATACATATGAAATAAAATTTAATGTAAGATAACAAATTATAACTTTTAGACTACACATGAAATGCCACTGCTTCGATTGATCGATATTTTTCATCTCAACACTTCAATTTAAATTTTACTTTTCAATCATAAATGTAAAATAAACCCATGCGGGGACATCGACACTTTATCTTTTTTTGTTGTACTATTTATTTTGTCATAATCATTGCGTTGCGGAGCGTGATATAATGCAGTATTTCATTTTTGTGGCAACACAGATTTGAGAAAACTTTTCATTTCATTGATGAAAACAATGCTGATTTAATTTTTAATGAACTGCAATTTTTAATCAAAAACCATGTTTAAATTAAATGTGAGTGTACTATGTCAGAATCCATTTGAAAAACCTCTTGAATGATGAAACCTCATTAATTGTAGTGCGTTTTGTAAATGCATATAAAAATGGATATTGACAACATAAATAATATGTATGATAGTAATAATAATAATAATAATGGGATCACCCTGTAAAATAAAATGCACGAAATGATCTACCGCTATGGCGTTTTCAGTAAATTTTACTTTAGGACACCAAATGGGAAATCGTTGGGTCAAGTAGTTTAAGAATGATAAAGATTTAAAGGTTGGAACGCAATATTAAATTAATTTGTAAACTTTACAAAACAGATTTCAATGTGGGTCGTTTTTTATGCAAACCTTAAAAGCTCTGTAGCGGAATCATCTGTAATTTTGGATTCGCATAATATGAAGCTTCTACAAATCAATTTCTGCTAAAAAGAAAAACATAGATTACAGTTCATATTTATTTTCCGAAAAGAAAAAAAAATTTTCCGAAAAAATTTTTTGAAACAAATAGGAAATATAACCCATGAATTTTTTTAATGGAGAAATCGATTTCCAGAAGCATCAAATATGCGAATTTAAAATTGCAACCCATTTAGCCAAGTAAGTCTTCAGTTACGCTTTAAAAACTACCCGCATCGCAATCTGTTTTGCAAAGATTACAAGTAATTTTAACATTAGGAGTTTTAAACTTTTAATCGTCATAATTCCTAAGTTATTCGACCTAATGACTTCCCGTTTAGTATCCTAAAGTAAAATTTACAAGATAAAGCAAAACATGGTGTTAAAATTAGGTGTTCGCATTGAAAATTTCAAAGTTTTTTACATTTTGAACATAGCTTATTATTATTTTTTAAATCATAAATTGACAAAAAGACATAATTTCCAGTGGAATAATTATTTTGAAAATTTGCTGATTAAAATGCACGAGGCATTATTATTATTATTATTATTATTATTATTATTATTATTATTATTATTATTATCATCCTCTTTTTTTGTGTGTGTGTGTCAACTGTACTTAGATTTAAATAGGAATCCGAGCATTTTACCGTTTTTTACTGCACTATAAAAAACTTTCAGAAGCCTTTTATAATTATCACAAGAGACCTTTTCGAAAATGCATTATACTCTTGCAATTATTGACGATAGCAGAAACATTTCACATCTTCAGAAACCTTTTGATACAAACCAATCAGTAGCCCCAAAAAATCGAAAATTTTAGAAATCGACAGAAACGGCTTTTTCGAAATTTACACGATGCACAGTGATTTTTCTAATTCAAAAACGTTTCCACAATCTTTGAAAACCTATTGTTTCCTAGGATTTGTAATTGGTTGTTCTTTAAATATTTTCTGAAGATACGGCAATGGTTTCTGAAATCATGGGTAACTACGAGATTATATTTCATTTTCGTAAAGTTTTGTGCTATATACCAAGTAAACTTTCTGCGAATTTTTTTACAGTGGGCATTAATTAAAAAATCTTTAAATGAAATCCTAAAATGTAAAATTATAAAATACGAGCAGGGCCTGATCAACTTTATGTGGGACACGAGGGACACAGGACATGTGGAGTCCCTTTCTAAAAAAAATTGCTTTATAAAATTGGCAAACAGCTTTATGTTCAGTTTAAAATTCAAATCACTGTATAGTTTTATGTAAATAGAATATGTTATAGACAAATGAGAAAAAATCATTAAAAATTATTGGAAGTTAAAATATTCTGCATTATATGCAATTTACAGAGAGTCAAGTAAGGGACTGAATGAAATATGTTTCATGTAACATCCGTTCTTGTTGGAATTTCGAAGTTTACATTGCATTTCGTTGCCGTTAGGGAAGAACACTGAGACAGTTTAGTTTATATGAATGGGAAAAGTTAATTTTTTCTGTAATCTATTAAGCGAAATTTGCATTAACTTGTATTTACATTAACTTGTAACTTATCTTTAAAGAATGGACAAAATGCATTTTAAAGGGCCCGTGTAAATGTGGGTCCAGGACACATGCCGCGTACGCCCTGGTGATAATCAGGCACTGATATGAGAAAATTACCAGTTTTATTTTCTATAAAAGAAATGTCAAATAATTCAAATCTATAGTTTAAAATTAACAAGTTATGCATGCATATATAAAAAATAAATTCATTGGTAATTCATTAATAACATAAAAAAATTATTTATGCACTTCAGAACTTTTTTTTCTTTCTTTAAAAAAATAAACAAACACGCTTTCGCATTTGTTTTACTAAAAAATGGGGAAACATTGTGCAAGCCAGCATTCTGGATTTTCTCTGGAAAAACATCTTTGTTTTGCAGCGTCAATCCTAATAACAAAAAATAGAAGAAACAGCTTTTAGTAAATTAAAGTGCTGTTTAAAATCATCTTTGTTTTCTTTAAAAAAAGTTTGTTGAAAACACGAAATGTAAAGAAAACTAGCGGTGCTTCGCCTTAATATTTATTTAATTGTTGATATTTTTTAATATTTTACTTTTAACTTTTTTTTACATTTGACTTGCATTTACAGTTAAAGATTCCAATTATATGTAACTGTTACTTATATTTAATAATTCTAGTTACATACTTTATTATTTAAAACCTATTATTGTCTATTTTTATTAATAGTTTAGTTATATTTAACTATACTATTCTTTATGATTTTAATATTAAAAGTTAAATATTCCATTACCTTTCTTTCAATATTTTTTGTAATAACAATTTTCTAGTTATATTTAACTATTCTATTATTTTTTTATTACTCAAAGTGAAATATTCTATTAATGTTTTAATATTTTTTAAATATTTAACTTTAAATATTTTTATTTACTTTTTAATGTTTAATTATATCTTTGCATATGTTTTTAACTTTTGATATTTAATTAACTTTTAATATTTATTTATTTTCATTTAATTAATTTCAACTTTTTATCTTAACGATCCTCTTAAATTTTCCTTTCACTTTAATTAAAAAAAAAAAAAAAAAAAAAAAAAAAAAAAAGTAGTTTAACAAATCACAACGACCATTTGGAAAATGATTTTTTCAAAGACTAAAATTTAAGACACAAAAAATCGCACGGAGTTGATCATACATTACGTACACCGTGAATTAAACATTAATAGTGTTATTACACGTAAAAATTGCAAGATTTCCTTAAACTTACGTATTATCCAAACATTTCATTGGCTATTCGGGAAAAGGCTTTTCCATCGTCAGATTTCCAATATTTTTAAATGAAATTTCATTCTTAAACTTCTAAACATCCCACAATATTACTTTTTACACCGTCGTATGGACAGAAAAAATGTACTTTTAAATGCAATTTGTTTGAAAGATGTATCTCAATTTTTTTCAGAGTTATTAATTTTTTTTTTTTTTTTTTTTTTTTTTTTAGTTTTTATTACCTTTATGTCATAGTGGCAACTGAAGTATCCATCTCTGTTGAAAGTAAAGGGAAATACAGATTACTGTATAGACCAATCAGAAAACGAATAAAATGCGGATTAAACCAATAAAAAGCTTCAGATATGCTTTTGATTTCCTACCCTGACGAGGACAATAACCCTTTTTCCAAATTGTTAAAAAAAAAATGTTTCATTCTTTGTTAAATTCTATATTTTAAAGGACAAATCCTAATATTCATATTCATGATTTATTTAAAGCTTTGTAAAACCCAAAACTTAAGAGTACTCATTAGAATGCTTAAAGAATACTAATAGATTCCAAACTAACAAATAAAAAAAATCTCAAAAACCTTGGCGAATAAACTTTCCTAACTAAATCTTTCCTTCGGTGCCACGCAACCAGAATATTCAAACAGAGAATGAATGGGCGGAATGGACGAACAAATTTGAGGCGCTTGTACTGCAACAGGCGGGTTACAAAAACAAGGAAAATTATTTGCAAAGAATTTTTAAAACTTCTATTTATCCCATAGAATTCCGTTATTCTGGTATTTATTGTCCTCCATATTTCTTTATCTGGTTTTTACTGTATAGCTATTGAGGATAATTTTCGAGAATATGAAGCAATTTTTTTTTTAAATCTTTAGCATTTTTGTTTTTCATCATTTATTACTCCTTTTTAGTTTCTTCTATCTTTCTTTACAAGAAGAAAGTATAGGATTCGTGTAAATTTTCGAATTCCGGTTTTTGAGAGATTTACACGTTTTAGGAATCAGAGATCCCGAAAAACATTTTTTTACAAAATGTCTGTCTGTGATTCTGTCTGTTTGTCTGTCTGTATGTGACACAAACTTTGTTGGCGCTCTATCTCAAGAACTAATGCAGGAATTTTCATCTAACTTCACATTCAGTTAGACGTTAAAACAAGTTATTGCTGTTTAGGTTTGGAGTTAATCGCGCCCAATAGGTGTCGCTGCTATGCTGGATTTTTCACGATTTTCGCAATAGCTTTATCTCAAGAACCAATCCACAGATTTTCTTAAAACTTCAGATTCCGTTAGTCATAGATGTAATTTGGTGCTGATTAGTTTTTGGTGTAATCTCCCAACAGTTAACGCTGCTATGTTGTATTTTTCACAATTTCCGCAATTGCTCTATCTCAAGAACTAACTCACGGATTTTCATAAAACTTCAGATTCACTTAGTCCTTGGTATAAATTGGTGCGGATTACCTTTTGCTGTAAATCGCCCCATAGATGACGCTGCTATGATGCATTATTCATGATTTCCGCAATTGCTATATCTCAAGAACTAATGCACAAATTTTCATCAAACTTCAGATTTAGTTATACCTTAATATAATTAGGTGCTGATTACGTTTTGGTGTAAATCGCCTAACAGGTGGTACTGCTAGGCTACGTTTTTCACGATTTTTGCGATAGCTCTATCTCAGTAACTAATGTACGGAATTTGATCAAACTTCATATTGTGTTACATTTTCACATTAATAGATACTTTAGAATCCTCATGATGGACACAGATTGTCATTTAATTTTGGCACTGTGATGGCGAATTTTGAAGTATTAAGATGCATTAGATAGAAGAAAGTTTTGGGATTGGCACATCCGAATAGTTTCAATTAAAAAATACTTGAAAGCTCTTTGGTTTAGAACATGATTTCGAAAATAGTGGACGAATTTAATATACATTATACATGACAAAATTTATTATTTATTTTTACTATATTGATTTCGTACACTATTGTCCAGAATATATTCCAAATATAGTTGCTTTAAACAATATTTTTTTAATTAAAAATAAGAACAATAAATGATAAAGATTAAAACGTGGACTGTTAAATAGCTTCGTCAATTTAATGCATCTGAAGAAGCGACTTTCGGATGATCATAAGAAAAGTTTTCAGTGAACGTCAGTTATCGATAACCATAGCTGTGTTTTAAATTTATAGTTTCTTTCTTTCTTTTTTTTTTTTACCTTTCACAATTTGGTAAAAATGAAAAATTGCTGACTGATATATTCTGTTGAAACTTTTCATCCTTTTTTCTTCGTAGATGGTTATTTTTATTTTGTTATAAATCCTCTAGAAAGAAACAAAGTCTTAAAAATAAGTTTAAAAAAATTCTTCTTGCAATAGGCTTCAAAATTATGTTGTGAGTGATAGTAAAAGGCGTATCTATGTTATAAGTGAGATGAAAATCTAATTATTTATAGGTCACATTTTTTGAACGATACCAAAATTCTTTAATTAAATTTTGGTGTAATAATATAGCATTTATAATGTTTTGTTATTAATAGTATATTCACTTTATACCAGCATTCAAATTTGGTAAGTGCTGCTCGTAAATTAAAAGCTAGCAAAATTGTGCATTTTGATTAAATTTAAAATCTAATAGCAATAAGTGTTATTTTGTAGCAAATAACATTATTAGTATGTCTTTCTTTGATTATTTTTAACCTTTTAGTGAAAAATGAGGCATAAAAAGCATCAATAATATCAATAATATAAGTAATAATAATAACAATAATAAGACTAACAATAAAGAATTTGTTTCAGAGTTAAACCACTAAAGCGACTTATAGATGGCCATACGAAGATATAGATGGCATAGATGGTCAACTAACTATCTCTCTTTATATTGTTGTAAGTTTAAAAGAAATGCTAGAAATGCCCATCACAGATTTAGAATTTTATTATAATATATTCTCTTTTAACTTCCCTATAAAACATGGTTCGGTTATAGGTTTAAAATTTTAAAAGGCGAGGATTGATAACACTCTTTTTCCGAATATTCCCCTATTATTAATATACCCCTTTTTCCCATAAATAAATCTCCATACATGCAAACTTATGATGATAGACGGACTAAACATGTATGTAGTTTTTTTAAAAAAAAAGAAGAAAAAAAAGAAATTAAAAGTTTGTATTTAAGCTAGTTACAGCAAGACCTCAAATATTGTCACCAGTTGTTGGCGAAATTTCCAAAAATTCTGGACAAAAACTGGAAACAGAAAGTTCACAAGTCCCGATCCTCAAAATTTGGATTTTGGAAAAGAAAATATTTTGAGCCCTATTCACAAATTCTATTCACAAACAGCTCATCACATTTTCGCGAAGAGCATGTTAGAGAATAGCGTGAGTATACTATTATGTATTGTTAAATGCGTAAATGTAAGGAAAAACTGAGAGTCTCTGAGCACACAAGTTGCATTATTATTACACAGGAAAATTCTTTCTCAAAATTACTTTTACAGAATCAATATAAATTAATATTTCACAATTTTAAAGAATATGGCGATGTGTAGAAAACTACAAATTCTTCAAATTAGATACCAATAAAAAAATTTCTGTGAAGTCTGGCTAAATCACGGGGTTAAAAGAAATACTTGTGCATTCATTCACAGTGAAACATCAAACAATGATTCTCTACAGAAAATATGCATGTGGCCCGTTGCCAGTGTTTGACGTTCATTCGTATTCTCAAAATAGCTGTTAATTTACTCAGAAGGTGACGTCACTGAGAATTTCTGTCTACACAATTCCTATAATGGATTAACATTTCTTAACTTTTGATTTCATTAAGGATTTTTTTAATAACATTACTACTAATACTAAACGCCTGAGCAAGTGGCCCTGCCGGTAATAGGACACTGGTCCTTCTGTCCAGGGCCGGCTCAACGTTTCGTGGGGTCCTGGCAAAGCAGTTAGTGGGACCCAACGTATACTGCAATACAAAACTGATAAAATATATATCATAGAATATATTATAGTGAGCACTGTACATTATAATGTACTAGCATATAACATAGACAAGTAAATGAAAAATACCACGAATAGGACACTGGTCCTTCTGTCCAGAACCGGCTCAACGTTTCGTGGGGTCCTGGCAAAGCAGTTAGTGGGACCCAACGTATACTGCAATACAAAACTGATAAAATATATATCATAGAATATATTATAGTGAGCACTGTACATTATAATGTACTAGCATATAACATAGACAAGTAAATGAAAAATACCACGAATAGGACACTGGTCCTTCTGTCCAGAACCGGCTCAACGTTTCGTGGGGTCCTGGCAAAGCAGTTAGTGGGACCCAACGTATACTGCAATACAAAACTGATAAAATATATATCATAGAATATATTATAGTGAGCACTGTACATTATAATGTACTAGCATATAACATAGACAAGTAAATGAAAAATACCACGAATAGGACACTGGTCCTTCTGTCCAGAACCGGCTCAACGTTTCGTGGGGTCCTGGCAAAGCAGTTAGTGGGACCCAACGTATACTGCAATACAAAACTGATAAAATATATATCATAGAATATATTATAGTGAGCACTGTACATTATAATGTACTAGCATATAACATAGACAAGTAAATGAAAAATACCACGAATTTCATATTTAATGTACGTAATTATTTTTAATTTAGCAAAATCTTCTATCCTTTATAATATTTATTGATTTATTTTGCGTTCACGGAAATTTTTAGGGTCTTCGAATCTGTACATTATCCGATAATTATATCAATTTTGCCTGCATGAAATAAAGTTATTACTCACTTTATTCTCACAAAAAGTAAATAAATAAATAAATAAAAATAAAAAAAGAAATATTATTATTTTTAAAATATTATTTTATGCAGAGGAAATGTTTTTTCGAATCGTATAGAAAGATTCAAAGCCCCTAACAACACCACAATTGACGCGAGGTCCTGGGCAACCGCCCCGTTTGCCCGATGGTTACGCCGTCTCGGCTTCTGCCAAAAAATGACCTTACAATATTAAGACCTTCCCGCTAAATTATCGTAAGCGACAAAAGGTTGAATTTCTAGGAAAGTTGTCTTAGAATCTTATTTAGTATTGTTTTCAAACGGCGAGTTTCGTTTTGTTTTCTTAATAAATTTCTAAGCACATAAAAGAACTGCTTTTAAACTTCCAGTACGGAGAGGAGTACTATATGTTTAACCCATTGTTTTAGCGTAAGGTAAATTGTTTGGCTTAGTTCATACTTTGATGAATATTTAGAAATTTAATGATCTTCAATTTTAGAATGTTACAAATTTATGTTTTTTCAGAAGAAAAAGTACTAGGTTGGTTTTTTTAGCAAGTACATAAGAATTTCAAGAAAAGCCACTAATAAATGAGTGATAACATATATCCACACATGCATCTAAAAAATGTCTGAAATTCAATTATATCCCGTACAAATACTCTGTGAGAGAAATAAATATATATACAGGATGAGTAATTTTGATTGTTTTTCATTTCTATATTTTTATACTTTTTTCATTATGCATTTCACTCCATAAACTCACTAAATTGCTCTATCTTTGCACTAAGATTCATGAAAATTTCCCCATGTGATATCGCGTGAGCTCTACGCCTTTTTAAAATAACGACAACCAATTTTCCATTCTGAATATTACTTTATTTTCGAAGAAGACTCGGGAAACAGAAAAAAAGGTCCAGATTTTGGTCATGATATCCGGGAAATTTCACACTCTAAGTCAATCACTTGATAAATTAGCATTTCAGCTGATCGCGTGTGTGTTTGAAGGGGGGGGGGGCAGAGTAAAGGATTCAATTTCAATAATATAACCTTATGCGTGACTTATTGTTTTGGAAATTGTTTCTCCCATATCATGCATGTTTCAAGAACGAATTTAATGTGTTCGAGTAAAAAGTCAATTGTAATACTCCAGATTGAATCATCTTTCCAAAAAAGGAAGTAGGAAAATGAGTATTGATCCGCCGAAAACGAATTTTCGGCGAAACTCTGATTTTGGGCCGAAACCGAATTTTCGGTCAATCTCTAATTATATCTTCATTTTCAATATGAAGTACTCACATCGCATTCATAATTATTAATATGTTAATCTGTGTGTGATAAAGTAAAAAGTATATAAAAATTGCGGTGCTTCATATAAAAAATCAAATTGATATGATTGCAAACTGACATTATTGAAATTGATATAATTATATTATATACTAACTGATTCGTCCGGCGTTGCCCTAGGCCCACCAGAAAGTAGCACAAAACGCGAAAAAACTCTAAAAATCATTATAAAAATTTGCAAAAAATTAAAAATCACCGTAAGAACAATCTTCAGTGAGAAGAGAAAAACATTGTTATATTGGGCAAGAAGATTGAAACCACATTCCTTTCACTAATGTGGAAAAATTGCAGCAAATCGCGAAAAAACATTAAAATATCAAAAATCACACAGGAAAAAAAGTACTACATTGGGCTAAAAAATTTATTCTACGAATTTAGAAAAATCTCTGCGCAAGGCAGAAAAATTATAAAAATTGCATAGAAAATTCATGAAAAATTCGAAAATTGCTGCAAGAGATCAATAACCTTTATTGAAAAATAAAAAAAAAACAGAATTTACTATATTAGATAACAAAAATTGCCGCGGATTGCGAAGAAACGTAAGAAGCGCATTAAAACCGCAAAATCCTTAAAAACCAGGAAGGACAAACTTTACCATGGTCAGGATAAAAGTTTAGAATCTAATTCCAATTACGAATGTTAAGAAATCGCCGTCGAATGCGAAAAAAACGTTAAAAATCTCTATAACAAGCACTAAAAAAATCAAAAATATCACAGGAGAAAATGTGCTATTAGGCAAAAAATTTGAAACCGAATTCCTTTTACGAATGTCAAAGAATCGCCGCGGAACTCAAAAGAAAAAAAAACCCCGCTGAAAATCGCATTTAAAATCGGTAAATTTCAAAACTCAAGGAGGAGAAAATTTACTATAATAAACTAAAAATTTCAAGCAGAAATCCTTATACAAATGTCAAAACGTGACGCCGTGAAGACCGAAAGATTGCATTAAAATCGCTAAAAATGCACAAACCGAGAAGTAGAAAATTTACTAGGGTTAAAAGTTTAAAAACCGAATTCCGTTTCAGAATGGCAAAAAATCGCCACGGAATTTAAAAAATCGCTAAAAATCATATTGAAAATCGCATTAAAAATCCTATTAAAACTTACTAAGTATTAAAAAATCGCCGCGGTCAAAATTTTCTAAAGTAGGGTAAAACTAAAACATTGTAATTGAAATTCTTTCATAAATGAAAAAAAAAATAGACGAAGAGAGCAAAAATTTCTAAAAATCGCTTAAAATTACATTGAATTTCGGATTAAAAATCGCTAAAATTAGAATATAAAAAAGAACAAAAGTTACTATATTAGGCTAAATATTTGAAATGAAATTCCTTTTACCGCTGCCTAAAAATCACCGAGGAACCTGAAAAACCGCATTGAAAATTGCCTTAAAAACCTCTAACATTTAAAAATCGTGAAGGTCAAAATTTACTACATTAGACAAAAAAGTTTGCAACTAAATTCCTTTACTGAATATCAAAAAATATCATTGGCATTCGAAATAATTAAAACACTAAAAATTGCATTGAAAACCGCATTAAAAATCACATTAAAAATCGCTAAAATTCACAAATCGTGGAGGACTAAATTAACTATAATAGCTCAAAACATTGTAATCGGAAATCTTTCATGAATGGCAAAAAATCGACTCGAAGCACAAAAGTATCTAAAAGTCGCATTGAAAATCGCATTACAAATTTTTAAAATTCAAAAACAGTAAGAGGGCAAAATTTAGTATATTCTTCAAATAGTTTGATATCCAATTCTTCTTCCCATGTCAAAAAAAATCTAATCGGGCTTCGAGGTGCAAAACTTATATATATATAGGTGCCTTACTCCAATTTTGCAACTCTGTGTGCAGCGATCTTTTCAGAACCTGTCGACACAGTCACACACAAACACACACACTTCTTCCCGTATTATCTACCCTATCTATATTATAAAGGACAAACATATCTGTGCGTAACGCATACGTCATTCTGCGAATGGCAACACTTTGAAATTTGAAATAAAATTTTGGTTTTGCGATTTTCTCTACTGCAAATTTTTAAACTTCTAAACATCGCACATTTAAAATTTTTACACCGTCGTATAAGGAAAAAAATGCTCTTTTAAATGCAATTTGTTTGAAACCTGTGTCTCAATTTAATTTTGAGATATTAATTTTTTTGTGGTTTTTAATATATTTTTGTAATTGTGGCAACTGAAGAACTCTATTTCTGTTGAAAGTCGTGGAGGGTTGAAAGTAAAGGGAAAATAATCACGGAAGAATGAAAATATTATATTTCTGTACCTTTTTGTTGCCATTTTCTCATAAAAACTGAAAAAAAAAATTGAAATTAAAATACGCGTATGCTAAAATACGTATATACTTTTAAAATATGTCAGCGATTTTTTAAATTTCTAAATATCACACATTTTCAATTTTTAAACCGTCAAATAGAGAAAAAAATCTACTCTCAAATGCAATTTGTTTGAAAATTGAATCTTAATGGACTGAGTTATTATGGTTTTTAAAATAACTAGTCGCCCGTGGCGACCAATTTGGTCTCCCTTAAATGTATGCTAGGCATATCATGTTACTTTTATTCATAATTTAATTTACTTGCTCAATCATTCGCTAAATTGGGAGATTCTGATAGAGGAATCGAGAACTCGCTACTTTTATGTTAGTCGGGCACAGGTGATAAATCGCCAAACATTGTACCCGTCGTATTTTTTTTTTTTGCATACTTCGTTAATTCAGATTAAAATATAATCCTTTCTCATTTTATTTAGAATGGATTAATTTAAAAATAAAACCTTTAAAATTTATGACTTTCACTTAAAAAAAAAAAAAAAAAATTCTTTAGAAAAAGAAAAAAGAATAAATAATATCATACACCATTTAATTTCAACATCAAAGCATTGTTTTAATTTACCCCTAGAAAAATAAAAAATGCTGCTGGCGAGTTAAAAAATGATATTGGCGAGAATTGCGCCCAGCTAACATATAAGTACGAGTTCTTTGCGATCATGATGGCGACTTTTATGCAGTTTTATTTGAAAAAAATATTTTGATTAAATCGGTTGCTAGAAAAAAAATTCTTTTCTCGCCATGGACCTTTTCTCTATTTCGCCAAGTACCTATACTGGAAAAGTGCCTTCATTTATTTATTTATTTACTGTATTTTAAATTAGATGAATTAAAGACAGCACAGGTGTCATATATGCACTACGTTGGCGCGTCTTTTTTCTGACGCCAATGTCATATACGACCGGGGTACTTAACTGGCGCCAAAGTGTCGTTATTTTGCTTGGTATGGTAAACCGGATGTTGTTGTTTATTTATTAATAAATTGTTTATTTACTTTTATTTTATTTTTTAAAATTATATATATTTTTTTATTCTATAGTTAATAATTAAACTTTTTATTTGTTTATTGTTATTTATTCCCTTTTTAAAAATATTACAAAATAACCAATGAGATGCGTTTCATTTGGGCTTTGCCATTAAACAATTAACAAATAATCATGGTTTCTGTGCCACGTACGATAGCGTAATACATATATAGATTTTCAATCATAATTTATTTTTAAATTTATCTCTATCAGGTGTAGCTCGATTACGAAAAATTAATCCGCTTGCCCTTAAAACAATGTAAAAAGTTTTAAACAGTAAAAAACAAGTAAAGTAAAAAACATTTGTTTCCGTCTAATGTTCCCAAACAAAATTGAAATTTCCTCTATAGAAAAAGAAATAAAATAATGTAAATAAGAAACAAATTTAACAGACATGTGATTGAACCACGCGCTTAAAGCACCTAAATGATCGAAAAGACTGACGTAAGTCGAAAAATCTTGGTTTAATAACTCCTGGCATGCAGTGACATGTAAAAGTATCGCTTTTAATAAATTTCGAAACTTTATTTGATTGCATAATTGAAATTTATATAAAAATTCTTTTTGATGTTAGTGAGCAATCTAAAATATATATTACATGTAAAAAAATAATTAGAGTTAAAAAATAAAATAAAATGGTTTTCACCTATATTCTGTAACCCGAGGAGCTCGGGTTCGATCCCCTAGTATATATAAAATCCTAATGAAACTGATATTATGAAACGAATTTATGTAACGATTCCATGAAACGACTGATTAAACAACTGATTATGTTTCACGGCGATTTCTCCTAAAATACGGAATACTTTGCGATGAAATTAACACCAAAAATCCGTATTGATCTGCAGATCTCAAAACTGGTATTAGAATTTTTAAATTCGAATTAGTTTTCGAAATATTAATTTTTTTCTAATTTTATATACTTTTCTCTAATGATGCCAACTCAAATTTTAATCATAACAGATTTTTTTTTTTTTTCAGATTTTAGAAAAGGTTACAATTTTAAGCTAATTTGGCGACCAGTTTGGCCTCCCTTAAATGTATGCTAAGAAATGTATCATGTTACTTTTATTCATAATTAAATTTTTGTATTTCATTATCATTTTATTTAATACAAACTGAAACATTTAAAATAAATGGCTTTCACTTCTTTATTTTTTTTTTAAACGAGACGAAAAGAAAAATATTAGGCACAGATGTCATATACGCACCGGGGTACCTAATTGGCGCCAAAATGGCATTATTTTGGTTGACATGGTAACCCGGCTATTGTTGTTTATTTAATAATAAATGTTTATTTACTTTATTTTCTTTTTTTTAATTACATAAATTGTTTTGTTCTATAGTTAATTATTTTTTTGGTTATTTTCTTTTAAAAATAATAGAAAATAATTAAAAAATACGGTACTACTTAGTTATTCCATCGACCCATTTCGCCAAATTATATAAACCGCCAAACCACTCGCCAAATCATACAAATTGACATAAATTTTATTTTAAATGACGAAAGAACATATAAAATAGTATAACATTAATAAATATACAAATGAAACGTCGAAATAAAAATCAATTGATGACGTAAAGACGTGTAACTTGCTTAAAGTCAAGTGAATGTGATATTTACGATCAACCATTATTGGCTTACTCTTATAGTTTGGGGATAGATTTTTGGTCGACGGAATAACTAAGTAGTAGTACCAAAAACACATATGTAACTGGTATTCGAAAACGAGGTTTTCGCCAAATTTTCGTTAAAAAAAAAAAAAAAAAAAAAAAAAAAAAAAAAAAAAAAAATCACGCCAAACCCGGTGCGTATATGACATCTGGCCAAATATTATATGATGTAACACACCATGACATTTAATTTCAACTGCAAAGCAATGTTTTAATTTACCACTCGAAAAAAAAATGCTAACTGGCGTGTTGAAAAAAAGCTATTGGCGAGATTTGCACCCGGCTAGCGTAACAGTACCAATAATTCTTTGCGGCCATGGCAACTGTTATGTAGTTTTATTCGAAAAATAAATTTGATTTTTTAATTAAAATGGAAAACTTTCGGCACACATGTCATATACGGACCCATATTGGCGCGATTTTTTTTCTAACGTCAATGTCATATACGCAACGGGCACTTAACTGGCGCCATAGTGTCGTTATTTTGCTTGATTTGGTAAGCCGGATGTTGTTGTTTATGCTGTTGATGTTTTCACCAAATTAGCGTCAGAAAAAAATCGCGCCAATTGGGGCCGTATATGATATCTGGGCCAAACTTTCATATGAAAAGCGAAGGGATCAGAGCGTATTTATTTATGGTAGTTACATGACTTGGACTATTATAATATAGATGAAATGATGGCGGTAGAATAATATTTTGCGTACCTATCACCTACACCTGGCTAACATTAAAGTACCAAAATGACACCTGGAATATAAAAAGCGAAGTTGTCCGCCAAGAACTGTTGATGATAGTCGTATGACTTAGGCTATTGTTATAGAAATTGTTTTAAAATACCGGGAGACAAAGACTCTGTACACTTAAATCATTTTATTTTAGCTTCTTTTCAAATGTTTACCTGATCCTCCTTAATCAAACAAGAAAACAACCATTGGATGTCTTAACAGCAACTAATTCGGCCTTAAATTTTTGCAATCAAAGGGAATTGAATGGAAAACCGTTTACAGGGAGATCTGCACAGCTTTTTTCAGTATAATTCAATCTTCTCTAATATTTTAAAAACCGATCAGATTAGCGTGTTTTTAGATTCTGCGGTGTCTGAACGGGGGTTTGGCGAGCGTAGCTTGCAGGGGGCAGAGCCCCCTAGTTAGAAAATATATTTTTTTAAATAAACGTACGTTTCCCATCATGTACATCACATTTAAATAATCTACGCCTGATGCATGATTTTTCGGTTTAATTCTTCATCTATTTATTTATTTATTTTCTATTTGGTTTATTTTATTTTATTTATTTATTTATTTTATTTTTTTTTTTTTTGCTTACCCTTATTGCGCCGAGAACACGTTAGTCGGGATAATTAGAGCTGTAATGTTAATTAATTTTGTGCGTTTCTTTTTTACAATTAATTTTACAAGTATACTTTTTTAGTCTAAAAGAAAATATAACCGCATATAAATGAAAAAAACAAATCCCACTCATTTTTATATTCAGTTGTTGTGGGTGGCATGTGGCGGCAACTAATTTTTACTTTTATTTCAGTACTTGCTGTTAAGAAATTTATAACAACGCAAATACAGCGAAAATTAAGTTAACGTGACTAGCGTGTTTTGAACACAATCTTGATATAAAGAAATTCGAATAATTTTGAAAATCTTCACAAAAAGATTGCACTATTAAAGTTGGGAAATAAAATTTTTGCTAATTTGGCTGTTGTTTAATAAAAATGTCGGTCTAATATATGTTAAAAATAAGATTACTTTTTTACTACAAACATTTATTTAATTCCATACGTTACTTATATATACTTAGAGGTATTGACATATTAAGATTATACTTGGCACAGTCGAGTACAGACCGATAAAATAACGTTTTAAAGACCCAGAATTTTTAAGCAATTGCAGACTAGTTTCGTTAGTATTCAGAGTATAGTCATCATCCTACTGATGACATTAAACAGAATGCTACCGAAAACAATCTGCAATTAGTCAAAAAAAAAAAAAAAAAAAAAAAAAAAAAAAAAATTTGGTGCTTAAACCTTTATGTCCCTAATATCAGAAATTTGCTCCTCTTCAATAATTATCTTCGTTAATGACTGAAGATATCCAAAACAACTTATATAATAGCAATTTGGTTTTTAGATACATTTTTAAATAAAACTGATTTAATAAATTGGTAGTTAGAGGGTTTTTTTGTTGTAAAATAAGGTACTTTTCGGTTAGTCGGGCGCCAGTGTTATATATACATAGATATATGTAGCATTTTAGAGAGATGACGGAATTCCTTGCAACCCATTTTGATAAGTTTTATTTAAATAATTAAATATATAGCCATAATATTCCATAGCTCCAGACAGGATGGACTTCAGACAGCAAGTGGCGTAAAGGCATCTCTCTGAAATTTCTCATCTCTGTAGGGCTACCAGTTAAAAAGGGCCATGTGTTGCTATTAATTTAACGATAAAATGGATTAATTAGCTACCCTGACAAACTCGTGATTATTAGTCATTGGGCCCGTATCTAAACTGAGGGGCGATTCATTACGAAAACTAATTAATAGGTCTATTTTTTATAATTTTCTTACACATATATATACATACATATGTGTATATGTCCATATATTTATATATACACACATATATGAAAGGATAAAAAACCTTTAAAATTCCAAATTTAAATTAAAATCCGAAGTCTCTTCTAACTTTAAATCTATTTCTAAAACCAGTTTCTCCCCTTGTAACTTTGTTTCCCAGCAATACATCTTATTCCTTTCAGAGATCATTTTAGGACGATTCTTAAGAGTGAAACTGCTAATCTAAGCGCTTTTTGCAGGCATCTGTGGGTAGGGCTGATACGTCACGGTCCCTGGGAATTGTGCGGGCCTTGACCACAGATCAATCAAAACTTAATGAACCAATTAAATTAAATGTTCCTCCCAAATTAACAATTCTGCCCTCTGCTGGAAAATATTAGAATCTTCACCATATTATCACGAACACGCGCGAAAAAAGGGGAAGTTTGGCCATTTGAGATGCTTGCTAAACTTACGCCAATGTAACCTCCCAAAATATACGCTGTTGGCTCCGGGACCGGCGATCGGCTCGCGAATCAGATGTATGATGAACGGACTAATAAATAAGTTCGATTCGCATAAAGGTTCCCGAGTCACTTTCTCATCCCATCATAGCCATCATCTAGGTCTATGAATCTAGGTCCTATGTCTCTAGGTCCACTAGAATCATTACGTTATTATTACATATATATGCATAATTATATGTATATATACATAGATATGTAAATGTAACACTGGCGCCCGGCTAACCAAAAAGTACCTAAAATATTTAAAAGAATAATTAGATTAATTAACAAAAAATGCTGTTATGGAAACCTCACAATTCTTACAAGAACAATGTAAATAACTATATTGTGATCCTATCTGTAACTGAAAAGTACTTTGTAGTTCCAAATTTTTCGTAAAATATTTTTTAATAGGAGAAAAGCTAAATCGATGTAAATGGTTGAGAAAATAACCGCGTTAAAAAATATTTAGCTTCGGCTGTTTCGCTGCGCTTACTGGACGTGATCCAGCAATGTAGACGAATTAAATAAATTTTATATTGCATTTTCTTTAATGAGACTTAAAAGTTCCGTCGGAACATAAAGTGTTAAAAGCATCGTTTTATCTGCCCATACTTAAACGTGCTGCTTGGCCAAAATTATTTTTTCGAAACCCCAAACATTTTACAGAGTTTCAAAGTGTAGAATGTCCGACAATTTTTCTTACTTACTCCTATCAGTTAACAAAATTCAACCTTACCGCTTTTTTTTTTTTTTTTTTTTTTTTTTTTTTTTAAGTCCAGATACAATTTCTACACTACAAGTAAATAATATTTAAAAAAATTATTATTCTAAGAAAATTCTTCGGATTTTCATAGAATACGAGAATAATCTAATTAATAATGTAATTAATAATAACCTAATTAATTAATATTGTACCTTTGAAATTGGTGAAATACCGAAATTTTCAAATATAGGATTAATTAAGATAAATTGTAACGTTAGTTTAAATAAGTCTTTCAAGGAAATTAAATTTCTTGCGCACGAATACATCAGTTTAATAATAATAACAAAAAAATCGGAAATATAATTTTTATTTTCAAATATCGATCTGGATAATGGGCGATATTCTCGTTTACATTAAAAAATTTTTGAACGTATTAATAGTAAAAATCATAAATCTACATAAAAGTATTTCTGGCTATAAGACCATATACAGACTTTCTTAAGAAATTCTGTCACATTTCGATGGAGTCACCTTTTCATGCTTTGTAACTTTTGCCAAAGACTTTTGAAAGTTTGCCAGTTAAAAGAGTTCATTTCTCTATATTATGACTTATTCAATGAATGGCAAATTCAATTTATATATACAGTTTTTACTCCAGATTCTTTTTTATTTTTTTGATTGTGTGTAGAGAAAACCCTCAATAGTTGTATTGTGATATATCCGCAAAAGAATCTATAAATATTTATTATTAACGATGAAAAACTTAATATATTATCCTTCATCTAAATTTTTTTGGAAATTTCGTTCTATATGAATTATAATGTAATTGTTGCAATGTAAAAAACGCTCAATTATATTGCGTGGCATTTTTGGCAAAAAATTATAACACTGACTACCCTTTAAGCGTTCTAACCGTGTTTTTCCGACACGTAATAATTTGAATCCAAGCGCTGATTTAATACAAAATTAATAATAATGCTTTTTTTTCAGTGCATAAGATAAATAAATATGTAAAGTAATCATAAACAAATCCTCATACAAATACTTTTTATAGCTATTATTTTATGAATCATTAAACATATATGAGAAATTTTGCAGGACGCTTAAAGGGTTAACTCTAAATAAACATTTTTTTTGTTGGAAAGTAGCTTCAGATCTTCTTAACACAACCCAAAGAATATATATTTTTTTACGTACGTTATTTCGGGGTGAAGACACACTAACATAACTATTTAATTCACAAAAACCTCGTATTCTAGAATCTCATCCACAGTCTCCTTTTCAGTTCTTTTCAGACACAGTTATATTAAGATCATCCAGTAAAAGTCCTATGATTCATATACTACATCTAATACATTTTTCTGTACATAGAAGTAGAAGACAGGAAGACTAAAAAAAGCTATGCGAGCTCAGGGACCAATTTATAAATTTGGAGACGCTGGGCACAGATGCTTATGGGTGACCCCTTGCACCGATGCTTACAAGGGGATTGAATATATATATATATATATATATATATATTAAGTTAATTATAATTATTATATTTATAATAATGCTAATATTATCTGCAAGGTGTGATGATTTGAAACCGTAAGGATTCGCTTTTAACTGTGACCATTTAATTAGGCGGGATTTTCGCTGTGTTAAAAAGTAATACATGTTTGTGATTATGATATGGTCATAGCAATTCTCTTGCTGGGTAAGTCTTTATTTTACATGTTCCAATTTTGTTCATGTTGTTCATTATTACGGATCTATTGATTAATTATTTATTTCATTCAATTTATATGGCATGGTAAATTTATACTTTTTGGGGTATAGTCTATCGGGTACATAAAGTAACTCAATTTATAGCTTATTGTTGGATTCTTTTACAGAAATGGACTATGTTTTAGCTTATATTTGTATTTCATGTACCCCTGATGATGTGAAATGCTATATAAGCTTCCTGCTACATCCATCCAATTGATCTATTATTTGTTTATGACACGTCTTTTAATGGTTCTACATATTTCGCTGGTTATTTGTATCTTTTGTCTTTAATAAGGTTATTGTATCAAAATTTGGTGGTTTTTAATATGTTTTATATGAATTAATCGTCTGCAATGTGCTAGTGAATTAGTGGTATTGTGCTTGATTTTGTGTTACAAGTCATAGGTTCCATTTTTATTTTGTATAATGTCAGTATTATGTATTGAAGCTAAATTTATTAATTTAATTTTAGTAATTGGAAATAGATGATGAATTGTAATTATATAATGGTTATATACCGGGTGTCCCAAAAAGGACTGACTGATTTTAAAATTCAATAACTTGCAAACGGTGACAGATATTAAAAAAATTCTTGCAGGAGGGTTATGCATAAGGTCAAAAGTTTTATTACAGTGATTTTCAATTTTAGTTCGAATTACAAGCAATAGATGGCGCTGTAAGCAATAGTTGCTAAATTCAGGCTCGATTTTTGGTCCTTTATCTTGTTCCATGCATAAAAAGGAGATGGAAATGTATTATCCGGGCCACGAAGTACCAAAAATCGAGCCTGAATTTAGCGACTGTTGCTTACAGCGCCATCTATTGTTTGTAATTCGAACTAAAATTGAAAATCACTGTAATAAAACTTTTGACCTTATGCATAACCCTCCTGCAAGAATTTTTTAAATATCTGTCACCGTTTGCAAGTTACTGAATTTTAAAATCAGTCAGTCCTTTTTGGGACACCCGGTATATGTTGTAGGCTAATTGAGAAATCAGACTCTTTGCAAAGAGCCTAGGCTGTTTGCAAAGAGCCGGGCTAATTGGAGAATCGTCTTTCTTTTTCCAATTAGCCTGATATTTTTCAGGCTTATTGCAAAGAGCCTAGACACCGTTAGGCTAATTGAAAAATTACCACTTATATCCCAATCACGATGATTTTTTACGCTTATTAACCCATAAACCGACCCGAACCCGAAAAATAAATTACAACAGACCGTATCTCGATCTGAGCAAGACAAAATAATTTCAGTCTGCACGCAACCCGACCCGAACCTAAAAATTCCATTAAAAAAAAACCCGTAATCTGAACGAAACCAAATCTGAACCCGACAAAAATATTCCAATGAACCGTAACCGATCCGAGAAAGACAAATTAATTTCTGAGGACATGCAACCCGATCCGAACCTAAAAATTCTATTTGAAAAAAAACCGGAATCTGAACCCGACAAAAATATACCAATGAACCATAACCGATCCGAGCAAGACAAAATAATTTCGGAGGACATACAACACAACCAGTACCTAAAAATTCAGTTTGAAAAAAAAAACAGAATTTGTCGCGAACCAAATCTGAACCCGACAAAATTATTCCAAAGAACCATTACCGGATCCGAGTAAGGCAGAATTATTTACGTGGACACGCAACCCGACTCCAACCTAAAAATTCAATTTGAAAAAAACCCCGAAATCTGACGCGAACCAAATTTGAACCCGACAAAATTATTCCAAAGAACCATAAACAGATCCCAGTAAGGCAAAATAATTTCCGTAGTCACGCAACCCAACTCGAACCTAAAAATTCTATTTGAAAAAAACCCCGAAATCTGATGCGAATCAAATCTGAATCCGACAAAAATAATCCAAAGAACCATAACCCGATCAGAGAAAGACAAAATAATTTCCGTGGACACGCAACCCGATCCGAACCTAAAGATTTTGTTTAAAAAAACGCGAAATATGACCCGAACCAAATATGATAACCGACAAAAATATTCTAATGAACCATAACCCGATCCGAGCAAGACAGTAATTTCCGTGGACACGCAACCGCACCCGAACCTAAAAATTCCATTTGAAAAAACCCTGAAATCTGACCCGAACCAAATCTGAATCCGACAAAAATATCCACAAAAACCATAACCAGATCCGAGAAAGAAAAAATAATTTTCGTGGACACGCAACCCGACCCGAACCTAAAAATTCCATTAGAAAACCCCCGAAATCTGAACCGAACCAAATCTGAATCCGTCAAAAATATTCCAAAGAACCATAACCGGATCCGAGCAAGACAAAATAATTTCAGTCGGCATGAAAACCGATCCGAACCTGAAAGTTCTACTTGAAGTTAACCCGAAACCTGACCAGAACCCGAAATTAAAATACATCAGGCCGTATACCCCGATCCGAGCAATGCAAATTATTTTTCGCGTACACGCAGTACGACCAGAATCTAAATATTCCATTGGAAGTCAACCTGAAACCCGACACGAACCCGATCGGAAAACGACAAACATATTTCAAAGAACCCTACCCGATCCGAGAAAGACAATATAATTTCCTTCGACATACAACCGGATTCGAACCTAAAAGTTTCATTTGAAGTCAACCCGAAAATGTTCCATAACCCGCGTTCACGTCGAATTTCGGATTGAGTTCAACTAGAACATTCAAGTTCGAATCGGGTAGCCTGTCGACAGAAATTATTTTGTCTTGCTCGGATCGGGTTATGGTTCTTTGGAATATTTTTGTCGGGTTAAAATTTGGTTCGGGTCGGGTTGCAGGTTGACTTCAAATGAAATGTTTAGGTTCTGGTCGTGTTGCGTGTCCACGGAAATTAATTTGCCTTGCTCCGATCCGATTATGGGTCTTTGGAATATTTTTGTCGGGTTCAGATTTGATTCGGGTTTTTTCAAATGGAATTTTTAGTTCGGCTCAGGGTTTGTGTCCACGGAAATTATTTTGTCTTGCTCGTATAGGATTATTGATCTTTGGAATATTTTTGACGGTTTCAAATGTCGTTTTTTTCAAATGAAGTTTTACGTTCCGGTTGGGGTGCGAGTCCATGGACATAGTTTTGTCTTGTTCGGATTGGGTTGTCTGTCGACAGAAATTATTTTGTCTTGCTCGGATCGGGTTATGGTTCAATGGAAAATTTTTAGCGGGTTCAGATCTGGTTCGGGTCAGATTTCGATTTATTTTCAAATGGAATTTTTAGGTTCACGTTGGGTAACATGTCCACGGAAATTATTTTGTTTTGCTCGGATCCGTTTATGTTTCTTTGGAATAATTTTATCGGGTTCAGATTTGGTTCAAGTCAGATTTAGTGGTTTTTCAAATTGAATTTTTAGGTTCTGGTTTGATTGTATGTCCTAAGAAATTATTTTTTCTTCCTCGGATCGGTTATGGTTCATTGGAATATTTTTGTCGGGTTCAGATTCTGGGTTTTTTTCAATTAGAATTTTTAGGTTCGGGTCGGGTTGCATGTCCTCAGAAATTATTTTGTCTTGCTCGGATCGGTTATGGTCCATTGGAATATTTTTATCGGGTTCAGATTTGGTTCGGTTCAGATTCTGAGTTTTTTTTTTTCAAATGGAATTTTTAGGTTCGTGTCGGGTAACATGGCAACGGAAATTAATTTGTGTTGCTCAGATCCGTTTATGTTTCTTTGGAATAATTTTTTCGGGTTCACATTTGGTTCAAGTCAGATTTAGGGGTTTTTTGAAATTGAAATTTTAGGTTCTGGTTTGGTTGTATGTCCTAAGAAATTATTTTGTCTTGCTCGGATCGGTTATGGTTCATTGGAATATTTTTGTCGGGTTCAGATTCCGAGTTTTCTTCAAATGGAATTTTTAGGTTCGTGTCAGGTAACATGTCCACGGGAATTAATTTATGTTGCTCGGATCCGTTTATGTTTCTTTGGAATAATTTTTTCGGGTTCAGATTTGGTTCAAGTCAGATTTAGGGGTATTTTCAAATTTAAATTTTAGGTTCTGGTTTGGTTGTATGTCCTAAGATATTATTTTGTCTTGCTCGGATTGGCTATGGTTCATTGGAATATTTTTGTCGAGTTCAGATTCCGGGTTTTTTTCAATTAGAATTTTTAGGTTCGGGTCGGGTTGCATGTTCTCAGAAATTATTTTGTCTTGTTCGGATAGATTATGGTTCATTGGAATATTTTTGTCAGGTTCAGATTTGGTTCGGTTCAGATTCCGAGTTTTCTTCAAATGGAATTTTTAGGTTCGTAACAGGTAACATGTCCACGGAAATTATTTTGTGTTGCTCGGATCCGTTTATGGTTCTTTGGAATAATTTTGTCGGGTTCAGATTTGGTTCGCGTCAGATTTCGGAGATTTTCTCAAATTGAATTTTTAGGTTCTGGTTGGGTTGCATGTCTTCAGAAATGATTTTATCTTGAACGGAACGGTTATGGTTCATTGGAATATTTTTGTCGGGTTCAGATTCCGGGTTTTTTTCAAATAGAATTTTTAAGTTCGGATCGGCTCAGAAGTTATTTTGACTTGCTGGGATCGGTTATGGTTCATTGGAATATTTTTGTAGGGTTCAGATTTGGTTCGGTTCAGATTCCTGGTTTTTTTTAATGGAATTTTTAGGTTCGGGTCGGGTTGCATGTAGACTGAAACTATTTTGTCTTCCTCGGATCGGAGTACGGTCTGTTGTAATTTATTTTTCGGGTTCGGGTCGGGTTATAGGTAATTAAGCCTAAAAAAGCATTCTGATTGGGAAATAAGTGGTCATTTTTCAATTAGCCTAACTGTGTCTATGCTGTTTGCAATAAGCCTGAAAAATATCAGGCTAATTGGAAAAAGAGAGATGATTCTCCAATTAGCCCGGCTCTTTGCAAACAACCTAGGCTGTTTGCAAAGAGCCGGATTTCTCAATTAGCCTACGACATATGTATATATATATATATATATATATATATATATATATATATATATATATATATATATATATATATCGAAAAAGGTACTTACTAAGATAACCACTATTGATTTTAATAATTATTTTAAAATATCCATTAAAAATTAAATTTGATAATCATTAATTTACTTTTAAATAATTATTTCACAATTATGAAATTTAAATGAGCAGACGTTTTATAATAAATTGTGTGGTGCTGATTATATTTTCTTATGCAAGTCTATATATCTGGAATGATAAAGTATGCAACAACTAGTAATAAATTTTCCGTAATACCACAATTATTTAAAATATCAGAGGGCTCTGCCGCCTACGAGCTACGTTCACCATCACCAAGCCCCAAATATTCTGACGAGAACAAGAACAGGATTAAATAAGAATTAAAAATACAATATATTTTTAAAGCGATAAAGATATTTTTTTTAATATTCACTATAATAAAGTAATTAAATATGGATTTTTTAGAGAAAATATGCGATTTTATACAAATAGAAAACGAACATAATGAAATGTAAAATTTAATTAGGTATTAAAACTACATCAGATTTTGGACAATAAATGAAAAACCTTCGGCAGCATTTGGGGCCCCCTGAAAACCAGGGGCCCTGTGCCCGTGCCCGAATGCCCTCCCGTAAATCAGACACTGATCGTACTATACAGAGTGCATATGAAATTCCTTTTAGTCTGAAATCACGCTTGAACGGATAAGGCTAAAATTTCCGAACAACTGTGTATCAATAGTAAAACGGTTATGGGCTATCATTTGAGAATGACTGCAGCATCCTATGTGGCGAAATTTGGAAGTTATATACCTTATCTCAAAAGCTATGAAATATAGCGAAAAAAAGCCATTAGAAAAATGTGTCCTCGATTTAGTAAAAAGTGACGTCTTACATGAAAAAATTACTTTATTATAAGACCTGAAATGTTAATTTTTCAATAACCAACGACTTAATACATTATATGGCCAAAAGCCATTGGGCACTTTCGATTTTATACGTTTTGTCGAATATTTAAAGAAATGTTTGACGAATTCTTCGGAAACTTCGAGAATGTAAAGAAAATATTTGGCCTTGTTATTTTTCAGTGATAGTTTTGTCACGAGTGCAATTAAGTGGCCAGCAACAAATTGAATATAAAATAATAATATTTACGATGACTGTTAAATAAAATGCCGAAATGTTATGTAGCTGCAGCAGATGACTATGGGGGTTCTCTGCAGCATTAATATAACAATAGTAGGTATATTCATGAAGCTATACCAATTTCTTTAAAAAATTCTAAAAAATTCTGCATATTTTTGCTTGTAGTATGTAGGTTTTTCAAACAAATTTAACGCCATTTTCAGAAGTCTAGACAAAGTGCAATAGAAACAATCAATATACTACATCTAGAATATGAATATATTAAATATTTGATGAATTGTGAGTATTTGCTTGAAATAATTTTTTTAACTGAGACTGGGCAAACCATATATATTTTTGTAATTTGATAGTCAACTATATAGCGCAACTAACTCATATAAAAAAATCCCTGCCGGCCCGCCTACAGGCAGAGGTAGATTTCGAAGTTAAGTATACTAATTTCACCAACAAAAACTAAATCATTATTAGATATAAATCCACTTTAACAGTTTTATCTATCTGCTTTTGACGAGTTTTTATTTCCTTTTTATAAAATAGCTGGTTTTATCAGAATCATGTTAAGGCGATATTAAAAAAAAATATTTTTCCATACTCAACAACTCGAAATTTTCTGGCACATTTTCAAATTCATTTTTAATTAAAAAAAATATGAAACATGCTGACGTGATTTTTGAAAAGATTTATAAGCGACCTGTGTTTTTATTTTTCTTTCAATTAATTAAAACTTGATTAATAAACAATTATTTTCTCAGTAGGCCAATATTTTTCGTTTCTAACACAATCGCTTCGGGAAATTCTGTTCAAAATGCCCACTTTGACATCATTTTTTGAAATATATTCTGCCTCTATCCAAAAATCGACCATTAACGTACATTATATAGTTTCTGAATAAGAGAATCTAGCAATTGGATGCGTTTGAGAGCAAAAATGAATTTAAAAATGAGTAAGAAAATAGACAGTTTGGATTTGAATGCACCCTTAATAAGATGATTTTTTTCTTCAACCGCTATGTATTTTTAATTTGTTTTTGCTGTAAGAATTGGCCCTATCAAAAACTTGCCTTTATAAATGTTGAAGACAATATTAAGAAGATATATGATAAATTCATGGAGATTTTATATCTTGTGAATTGACGGAATTATGAAAATTTTTCTTCTTCAACCCCCCCCCCCTTTTTTTGTTTTCGTTTTTATTTACTTATTTTTTGCGGTACGAATTGGTCCTATCAAAAACTTGTGAATATAAAAGTTGTAGATAATATTAAGGAGATGTATAATAAAATTATTGGATTTGATATCTTGAGAATTGACGAAGTAAGGAATTTTTTTCTCCCAAAAACCCTATTTTTTTTCGCCCCTTGAGCCTATTTTAAATTTTATCAAAAATCTGTGATGCATGAATTTTTGGCGCTATTTTTAGAAGTAATAAAAACTTTAAACTGATTTGATATGTACAAAAATTAAGAAGTTATGGGGTTTTTTCGGTTTTCACAAAACCCCTCCCTATTTCCAACCCCTTTGTCCGCTTTTGCCCATTAACGAACTTGACCGAGATTTTATGTCCCTTGATTTTATGTATCAGTTTGGAAGAGATTTGTGCAGAATTGTGCACGTTATCGTGTCCAGAAAAAACTGATAACACAATTGCTTGGGGAAATTCCGTTCAAAATGCCCACTTTGACATCATTTTTTGAAATATATTCTGCCTCTATCAAAAAATCGATCATTGCGGTACATTATATAGTTTCTGAATAAGCGAATCTACCAATTAAATACGTTTGAGAGCAAAAATGATTTAAAAAATGAGTCAGAAAATAAGTAGTTTGGATTTGAGTGCATCTTTACTGCAATGATTTTTCCAACACAATCCGCTTCGGGAAATTCGGTTCAAAAACCCACTTTAGCAGCATTTTTTTAAATATGTTCTGCCTCTATCAAAAATCGACTATTACGGTACATTATATAGTTTCTGAGTAAGAAAACGTACCAATTGGAACCCTTTGAGAGCAAAAATGAATTGTAAAATGAGTCAGAAAATACGCAGTTTGGATTTGAATACCAGATGATATACATTTGAATACTTAGATGATTTTTTTCTTCAACCGCTATGTACTTTTAATTTGTTTTTGCTGTAAGAATTGGTCCTATCCAAAACTTGTCTATATAGTTGTTGTAGACAATATTAAGAAGATATATGATAAATTCATGGGGATTTTATATCTTTTGAATTGACGGAGTTATGGATTTTTTACTTCTTCAAACCCCCCCTTTTTGTTTTCGTTTTTATTTATTTATTTTTTTTTTTTCGGTACGAATTGGTCCTATCAAAAACTTGTGAATATAAAAGTTGTAGATAATATTAAGGAGATTTATAATAAAATTAATTGGAATTGATATCTTGAGAATTGACGACGTTATGAATTTTGTCTCCCAAAAACCCTATTTTTGAGTCCCTTGAGCTCATTTTTAACTTTATCAAAAATCTGTGATACATAAAATTTTGGCCCTATTTTTAGAAGTAATAAAAACTTTAAACTGATTTGATATGTACAAAAATTAAGAAGTTATGGGGGGGGGGTTTCGGTTTTCACAAAACCCCTCCCTATTTCCATCCCCTTGGTCCGATTTTGCCCATTAACGAACTTGACCGAGATTTTATGCCCTTTGATTTTATGTATCAGTTTGGAAGAGATTGGTGCAGAATTACGAAAGTTATCGTGTCCAGAAGAAAGTGATATAGATAGATAGATAGATAGATAGATAGATAGATAGACAGATATAAAGTTTTTTACTGGGGGTGGTTTTGGCTTCTAGGGGTCATGATCGGTGTAGATCTGCAAAATTTTTTCAGAAATTCCAACATAGGAACGATCCCAATAGGTAGTAGTTCATACGAAATCTACCTAAAAACCTAGTCGAATATCATCAAAATTCAGAAAGATATCTGGAATATAATAAGCTGAATTTTAGTTGCTTTCTAAAAGTTTTTGGATGATAAGGGATATTCCACAAATTGTCATTTTTTATTAACAAACTTCGAATAAACGAGTATAGTATGACTTTTACCGTATCGCTCACCCACAAGAAAAGTGACGCATCTGGACAAAAGTAAATTTCACAGGAGAGGGAAAAGAAAATTTGCATGATTTTACTGTAAAATGAAATTAAAGCACTTAGCTCTGCATATTGGAATAGAAACGTTCATAAAAGCCCAAAATCCTTAAGAATGAAAACGTAGGATAAGGTTTGACGAGTTAGGTAATTTTACTTCCCCATACAATCCACACCTCTTCTTTGGCCGCAAATGGATACATAGCATAATAAAGGGACTTTCGGTCTAGCTACACTTATTACATTGTTTGTGTATCAAGGCACCTATTAGTGGAATAAAACTCAAAATGAATTTTTTCGAGATGTGTCACTTTTCTTGCGGGTGAACGATATGTTCACGGTAGTTTTTTGAACGGTTGCTTCCTTTTTGATAGCTTTTCTTTTGTTGTTGGAATGGGGTGCGTTTTAATATAGTCCAAGAGCTGTTAAACATTTTAGGGAAGGTATTGGAGGCACCCTGAAAATTTGTGCAACACTTCTTTTGTAATGGCTGAATACAAAATCGAATGTCTGGCTGAAGGATCGTGGCCCAAAAACTGTGCCAGACACGTATCAAGTGCCATTTTGCCAAAAATGTGCCATTTTTGGCAAAATGGCACTTGACACGTGTCTGGTACAGATTTTGTGTTGACTAAAGTGTCTGTCATTTTCAAAATATTTTTTTCTAAGCATAAATATTATTCTGCCTCAATCTCAGCGTGCCTCAAATACCTTTTTTGGGTAGTCAAAAAATGGCACTTGACACGTGTCTGGCACAGATTTTGGGCCGAATAAAGTGTCTGTCGTTTTGAAAATATTTTTTTCTAAGTATAAATATCATTCTGTCTCAATCTCAGCGTGCCTCAAATACCTTTTTGGGTAGTCAAAAAATGGCACTTGACACGTGTCTGGCACAGTTTTCGGGCCACGATCCTTCAGCCAGACATTCGATTTTGTATTCAGGCATTACAAAAGAAGTGTTGCACAAATTTTCAGGGTGCCTCAAATACCTACTCAAAAATGTTCAACAGCTCTCCTACTATGTTACTAAATTCGTCTCACGTATCTTATGAGATTTTTATAACGAGAGAGATTAACTACATGGTAATTGTATTAGACTTAACATAAATCTGATATTACATTTTTTTTCTTTTAAAGATGTAGGGATACATAGCGTACAAAATATTCTTTGCGATAAGTTTTGCTGTTGTTCAAAAGAGATCTAAAACGTAAAGAAACTAACACGATGTAAACATCCCGAAACTTTCTTCTATGTTATTCTTACATATCAATTTAAATGGCACCGTAGCAACCAACAGTGCATTTCATTGAAGTCGGTGCTACAGTGGTCAATGAAAAAGAAAAGTCACAGTTCAACAGCGCTCCCTATTGGTTACAAATGCAAAATCATACTCAAATGCACAATTGGGCCAATATACAGTGGTTCTCAAAAGTGTTGGGATACTTAGAAAATCCAGAACTAACGAATAATTAACAAGTATTAAATAAATTTATATAATTTATGCTGTTGTAATAAATCATCATTCATATCTTTATCTTTATACGTTATGAATATTTTCGGGAGCAAGAAGAAATTTGATTCTTAAAATTACTAATTTGTACGAAAATAGTTGAAAGTTGTCTCATAAAAGTTGTGAGATACTTCTGAGAGTTTTAACAAAACTTGCGTTATGAATACAAAATTAAAATATATTATGTAATTGGGTATTAAAAGCAAATGGCAACACCTTTGACAATCGTCTGTTTATTTTGTTAAAATACCTTTAAATGAGATGTGGAATATTTATATTTTGATGTTGGATGGTTCTGGAAAGTTTTGAAATGTATTAAAAGTGATATTTTCATAGCAGTTTCGCGTCAGTATTTAACTGCCGAACAAATCGCCAAAGATAGCTATTTATAATCATTTGATTCTGTTAATTTCAGTGGTTCAAGCGCGAAATTAGATTGTGTCTTAAATATATCTATATTTTATTGTTTTACTTAAATGAATGTTTTAAGTTCGTTATAGAATATAAACTGGAAACAAATGATGAGCTATTTATATTAATTTAAGTGCAAACGGATTTATCTTTCGCAATCGTCTGCACGCGATGGACATAGATTTTTTTTAAAGAAAAATTCATTTCTGAAAATTATTTTAAAAACAATAAAAATTGAGTAAATTACGATATCGTTTTTAAACAGATTGCGATATAGTTTTCAAACAAATTGCATTGTAAAGTGCATTCTGTTTCGATTCGACGGTGTAAAAATTGAAAATTTGCGATGCTTAGAAGTTTAAAAAAAAAAAAAAAGCAGTAAATGTGAAATTTTATCGCCTGCTATTGCCATTCGCAAAATAACGTCAGCGTTACCCACAGAAACGTTTGTCACTTATAATATAAACAATGGATATATCCCGACTTCCCGAGTTTCATAATATAGATGAAAACCATTTATTTAATTGATTACTATATTAGATGTTTTACATTTAATATACTTTTTTAGAATACACGCTAATCTACCAAAAATCTTATTTATATGAAAAATAGTAAATAGTTTAAATAAAGTTTTGAAATTTGGCCTCGCACCAGGAGTTAACAGCAAAAGAAATAGCCAAAGATCACTATTTAAAACCAGCCTTTTTTTATTCTGATCATTTTAGTGATTTACGTGCATAGTTTGTTCACATGTCTTAAATTTGTACTTTATTGTTTTATTTATTGGTTGATCAATGTTTTAATTTCGTTACGTCATATAAGCTGGAAACAAATGCTGAGCTATTTATATTGATTTAAGTACAAACGGATTTGTCTTACGTAATCGTCTGCACGCGATAGACATAGATTTTTTAAAAATCATGCCGGAAAATTATTTAAAAAACCATAAAAATTGAATAAATAGCCTTTTCAAACAAGCTGCGATACAGTTTTGCAACAAATTTCATTTCAAAGGACATTTTTTCCTCTACTCGACAGTGTAAAAATTTAAAATGTGCTATGTTTAGAAGTTTTAAAAAAAATTGCAGTAAAAGTTAAATTTAATCGTTTCATGTTGCCACCGTCAAAATGAGCGTTAGTCACAGACACGTTTGCCCTTAATAATTTTGATATTTAATTTTTAGAACAATCCACACATATTTACGAAATATAGAGTGCAAACAGAAACAGACTTATGTAAGATATGTACACAGATAGACAGATAAGCCAGAATCTTAAACTGTGTTGCCTATTTAACAGATTTTTGAATATCACTATCTCCGAATAGTAATATTTGCAGTTAATCACCACATTCTACGATTAAATAAAGAAAATATTACTAAACGGAAATAGTGGTGTTTAAAATACGCTAAATTGACAACTCTGATCATAAATACCTTTCGGCTATGCTACAAGGTTTTTAAAATGTAAGATATATAATATATATGTATATATATATATATTTATACAAAGTGTTCCAAAATTCGATCGACAAATTAAGAGGGGTGATAGAAGGCATCAAGAAGATGAAAACTTACCACAGAACATAAAGTCGTAAACTACTTATTTAATCACAAATACCCTAACCCAACTTTGGTTGACGGTAATAGCTTTTAGAAAATTGAAGTATATTATAATGAAACTTTTAATAGACATGCTCACCTTTGTTGTAAATATGAAATACACACACACAAAAAAAGGTAGAAGTTTCCATTATACGCGCTAGCAGTATGCACTTGACGCTCCAAATTTTTGACTGTGATTATCAGTTCATACGGTAACATCGATTGCGTGAGCACCCTGTTTTTCAAGAACGTTTTGTGATGTTATTACATTTCATACAAAACGAGGTACATATCGTTACAACTTTATTGCAATGTTTTTATTTTTCGCAAAATTATTACCGTCAAGTTGACTACAGTTAGGGCATCCCAGAATTTGTGACGAACGTATTTGTGTTATTTTCACCCTGTATTTGTGATGAAATAAGTGGTTTGCGACACCGTGCTCTATGAACATTTTTCATCCTCTGGATACCTTCTACCACCCCTCTTAATTTGTGGGTAGAATTTTGGAACACCCTGAATATTTAAGAGGTCTCAGGACTCTTAAAGCTTCGAAATGTTCCTAATTTTAATTTTTTTTAGATGCTAAACTCCTATCTTTTCTGAAATTTTTGAAGTAATTGTTTCCTTGAAATTCCTATTAGAACAGAAGTTATGGCTTTTAGAATTATACCCGCTGAAGCAGCGTTTCCGAAAGTTTAAAATCATTTTTCACCAAATGACATTTTTGGGCATAACGCTCAGGATATCTGAAAAACTTCTGAATATTTTTTCATGAAATTTTCAAAACATATATTTCATGTTAGCTTGTATAAACGGAACCTAAAATTCCATTTTTATTGTTCAAAAAAATATTTTTTTTAGGTTATTATACAGTTAAAATTTTCAAAATTTTGTATTAGCTAAATACAACCTTGTATTAAAAATATAAAAATGTTTTAAATACAAATTTGTTTAAGTTCAGGGTAATTAGTCCAGTCTGAAGTATAATTAGGCAAGAAAAATTTCATTCAAGTTGCAAAATTTATTTTGTAATCCTGCGCGTAAGCTGTTATGCCAATTTTCTGCTCGACAAATGTCTGACAGTTTGGAGCGCCCTATAAATGCTAATTCCGGATCTTGAAATTTTTAAATACATGAAATGAAAAAAAATACTTATATATTTCATCCCAATAAAAATTGTGTTTTTAAATTATGTACATTTTAAAATATTAAATGTTGAATTTTTTTTTTCAATTTTTCTAATTTTAAGAGTTCTGAGACCCTTTAAAATCGAAAAAATAAATAAATTGAGGAATTTATTTTTTTAATAGTTATTTAATCAATTTATTTTTAGCTTTCGCTCGAAACTGCATTAAAATCTATTAATTCTAGGCACTAAATATGAAGAATAAATAATGACCTCCACTGTTTTCTATACCAAAATTACTGTTAAATATGTTTCGCTTTCGGGCTTCTGTTGTCGTATCTTTTCAAGGACTGCTTCAAGGATGAAGCGTTAAAAACATCTTTCCTTTTTTTATTTATTTCGGAAGTATCTTTGGAAGAAAACAACTTCAGAAGTAGAAAAATACACATCACAGCTGAGCAGTTTAATTACACTTTGAAAAAAAGAAAATGTCATATTTATATCCTTACCAGATATTCTTAAGCGATTCCCGCTTGACATCTTAAGCATGATTTGATGTTTCTATTTTTTGTAACCCTTAGATCAAATTACATGAAAATTTATTCGATTACATCCGGTTAATTTTTAATTTCTTGTAATAGTTAAATAAAATTATAAGAAATTTATTCGGTTATATCCGGTTATTTGTTCATTGATTTGCAAATCTAGATCAAATTATTCAAATGAAAATTATCTACACAGTAGTGACCTGCGCGGGTTACGTTATACCTGACCCCAACCGGACAAAATAAATTTCATCGACTCGCATGATGGCCATTTCCAGTTCTTCTTGTGATTTCACAATATTTCACAGAAAGCAAAGTAATTTCGTTGACGATCTCTCTAAAACATATTTATTATTTTACAGTTATGAACGAAAATTCTCAATATTTCACAAAAAGCAAAGTAATTCCATTCACGATCTCTCTAAAACATATTTATTATTTTACAGTTATGAACGAAAATTCGCAATATTTCACAAAAAGCAAAGTAATTCCATTCACGATCTCTCTAAAACATATTTATTATTTTACAGTTATGAACGAAAATTCGCAATATTTCTAAGAAAGTAAAGTCATTCCGTTGACGATCTCTCTAACATATATTTATTATTTTACAATTATGAACGAAAATTCGCAATATTTCTAAGAAAATAAAGTAATTCCGTTGACGGTCTCTGTAAAATATATTTATTATTTTACTTTCGTGAACGGAAATTCTTAATCTGGTGCGAGATATCCTGTATTTTGATTGAATAGGTTATGAGAATATGACTTTGGATATTTTTTCCTTGTGTGTGTCTTGAGAAGTATATCACCACTTGTCAGGGTTTCAAGAACCCAGCCACTGTACCCAGTAGTCTAAAACCCGGGTTTTTTCGAACTTTATTGGAGAACACTTTAAACATCTAATTTTCATATACCTAATACCTAACTTCTTCATTCTCCGGTGAAGCCTGGGCATAATTTTGCATTAATTAAGTATGAATTGACAAAATATATATGAAAGGATAAAACCCCTTTTTAAATTCAAAATTTCAAAAATTTAAATTAAAATCCGAAGTTTTCGTCCTAACTTTAAATCTCAATCTAAAACCAGTTTTACCCCTTGTAACTTTGTTTCCCAGCAATACATCTTATTACTTTCAGATATCATTTTCGGACGATCTTTAAGAGTAAACTTGCTGACGTTCGGAATATTCTCATTCAGTTGTGGTTAGCTCATCCCCGGGAGAGCCAAGCCTAACTCTGACATCTGATCCCGGACAATCAATCAAAAGCTAATCAGCCAATTAAAGAAATGTTCCTCCCAAATTTACAACTATGCCATCTGCTGGAAAATATGTTAAACCCAAAGATATTAGCTAAAACCCGCGCCAAAAACGAGGGAATTGGCAGATTTGAGAAGCCTGTCAAACCTACGGCCATGTATCGAGGACCCCCGGCCGAACTCGCGAAACGGACTGTAAGATGGAGCGCCAAATAAATGAGTTCGGTCCAACAAGAGGTTTCCGAGTCCAATTATTCTCCAAATTATTTATCTACAAGTTCTGCCAATTCCAAGATGTTCTGACATATTTACGCCGGCGATACGACGGTCAACTGATGCGAAGTGAGCGGGTCGCGACTCCCTATACAAGTCCGGAACGCTCCCCCGAAATCGTTACATATATATATATAAAATTAAGTTAATTTAAAAGGTAATTTTGTATCTCATGAGACTAGTTTGCCGCATTAAGACTATATTAAACCAACTACAACATAATATAATTTTATAAATTCTTTCCTTAAGTTAAACATGCTAAATTAATGTCCTTTAATTCACTTCAAATCAGAAATCAGTTGAAAACAACATTTTTTTTTTTTTTTTTTTTGAAAGATATGGGATTTATAATATTTTTTAAAATTTTAGCAAAATTTGCTACATATATATTGCAATAGTATTATATGTTAAATTAGATTGTTATAGAAATAGAAGTCAGTGTCAGTGGTATCTGTAAATTTGGATCGCAAATGGCAATAAACTTTTACTAGCTTTGCTGCTTTATCAACTCCTAAATAATTACGTAATTTGCTCCAAACCAGACCAAATGTAGAAAAGTATTGTTAGATTGAAGCAGAGGTAGTTGGTGCTGAATGTAAAGAAAAGAAAAACTGACAAAATCCAGGAAGAAACTTATCTTCTTCACTCTTTTTTGCCATAATCTGCTGCAATTTTTGTGTTGAAAACTCCTGTATACTTTCATTGAACATTGAAGCAGGATAATAAACGGGATCATTTGTCTTATAAATTAATTAAAAATCAAATAAATTACTTTTAATAAACTGTTGTAAAAATTATTTTCATTATTTTACTTAGATTAAATAATGATACAATTGTGAAAGCACGAGAAAATTTGAAAAAACCCACAATGTTTTTTTTCGGGCAGGCCCACTTGGGCAAACCCTGTCACTTATTGTTTTGGTCATCTATTCAGACACATCCCGTATATTTTAACTACTTTGTAAGTAAACAGTAACCAATAAGATGAAAATCGTCTATTCATTTCAGTTAAAATTAGATAAAAATTAAGTGTTTAAAGGCAACTTCTGCATTTTAGGCTGATTTGTTTAGAAATCGACCTATTGTAATCCCTTCGTTTACATAAAGGTTTAATTACTCCACTTTTCGACAAATAACTGGTGAAAAGAGTTAGCTACAGCCATGAACGTAATGTCTAGGTATGCTGTAAAAAAAAAAAAAAAAAAAAAAAAAAATCCGTTTATATACGTGTGATTTTATATGAAATTTCAGTCTCTTATCGGAATCTTTCTATTTTGAATGGTAATAGTAATCGTAATTTTTCCTAGTATAAACGGAAAATTTCCTTTATATACTTACTCGTTGAATGTTAAAAATGGAAATGATCCTTCCAAGGATGACAAACGGAAATGCTCCTTTTCAATTGAGAAAAATCGGAAAAATTCGAGTTAAATTTTCTTAACCCTTTACTGCACGATTTTTTCTATTTGTATGAAAAAAATTATTTGAAATCTATATATCGCTCTAATAATGGGAAAAACAGTAAAAAAAATTAAATTAAAAATTTTCAGCTAAAATTTGATATTTTATGGCGTGTACCCTATGTACACGATTAGGGTTTTTAAATATTGTATTGCTATATTTTACAACTAAATGAGCTTAAATTAATTAATTTTAATCTGCTTAACACTATGCAACTTTTTTATATTAATACATTTAAGTATTCAGTAAAAATAATAAAAGTAAATTTAACCTTAATAGCTTGATCGAAATTTTTTTTGTTTCCGAAGAACAAATTCTAATTTTTTGTCAAATGCAGCCATCTGACATGGACAATATAAGTGTTATTTCATTTTTTGGACTGTTCTTGATCAGTGATAGAGATCATATTGGCCAAATTCATGGCACATAATAAGAATTGCAGTGTTTTTAGGTATGTGGCACGTGGTGCAGTGAAGGGTTAACTGATGCTGATTTCTAGGCTGTTGGCCGCTTCGCTTCAGGCGTCAAAATCGCTTCGACATAAGATAGTTGCTTGCTTTCCTAGCGACTCCCTTGAACTCATAGGTTAACATTGAGACGCCTGGAATTTGATGCAACTTTCATGCCTCGTGTAATAGCACTTTTAGGTTGAGAGAACAGAATATTCTTCAGTCGATGATATGAGCCGTACTTCATCTATCACTTCTCTTACTTCTAATCTCTCTTCTGCTGTTGAATTACCTATATATCTTAATGAGTTTCGTGATCCCGATGAGGTCTTAATTGATAATCTTGTTACTGATTTTCAAGAAAAGACTGTTGTCGAACTTATGTCAAGTAAGAAAAAGAAACTTACGCTCCCAGAGACCCTTAATGCATCAATAAACTTAGTATGTGGGAAAGGCAATTAATAAACTGTTACTCACCTGGACACTATTCAGGCTGTCACTTCGAAAAAAGATCCCATAAATAATAATATCACAACATTTCATGAAGATTCTGATATGGAATCGGAAAATGAAGAGAATCTTCCCAAAAACTCCAAAAAGAAAAAATTCAAACCTATCACGGTCACTGCTATAACTAACATCATCGCAATTATTGCCGAACTGCTGTCCGGCGGCAAGTTAGATTTCGAAGCTAAAATCATTGGAAATTACATCAAAATTCTACCTGCCAAATTACGCGAAAAAAATCTCTAAACTAGTTCGGGTACTAAATATAGTATGCATATTATGCCGGACTATATGGGAATATGTTTTATAATTAATAATAATAATAATTTTTAATATTCAATTTTAAATGTAAAAATGTTATTTGAGAGAATGTAGTACCATCTATTAACATTTTAAATATGCTACCAAGCAAAAAAATTACGGCAAAAAGTTTTCACTCCCATTTTTTCACAAAGTTCATTTTTTGTTACATCACATCTTCATGTCTTCAATTATTCTATGTTAAAAATCAACACATTAGAATGTCCATAAATGATATTTGTGAAATTCTTGGCTCGCACTGCTAAAAAAAGTTTGTCATTACTTGCCTATATTCTTTTTTATCTTTCGAGTTTGTTCTAGTTTTCGATTATCTAAGACAATATTGCTCTACATTACCCCCAAATAATCGGTATTTCACTGTACTTAGAAAATCTCTAACTAGAAAACTATAGTTGAAATAAAACTTACATCAACAGAAATTTATCGATTAATCGATTGTTTCTAAACGTTTGACATTCTATGGTTTCTACGAAATTGCAATAAAATACGAAACGTTAGAATATTTACTGATCGATATATTTTAACGAAATTACCCTACCACATTGTGAGAATGCTAGCGTAGATATTTAACATTAATTGGTATAAAGCCGCCTTTGTGGAAAAACGCCAGCTATTTAATAGAGAAATGGATGTTGCCCTAAATCGTGCATCTCTAGTACACGAAATATAAGAAAATTTCACTGTTTTTTTTCTAAAATTTCCAATGCAAGTAATATGAAAATTTTGTCACGGGCAATTTCAGAATGATTAATGCTATTTAAATGCAAAGTTTTGTGTGATTTTGTTAGCCATGAGGCAGCTCATGCAGTTAATGCATTTGTTTAATTATAGTTTTATTTACTGTAATTAGAATTCAAGAGCTTAGTTGTAGAAGATGTTACATAAAAAAAATTAAATTTTCAGAAAATTGAAGTAAAAATTTGTAGTAAATTATTACATTACATTTTTTTCTTTCTTTTTCATTTTTTTTTTCGCGGATAGCATGTGTTTGAAATGTAACGGGTGGTTCTAAACTCTCTCAGAATAATTTATTATTATTTAATTTTTGAATATTAAAAATTATTAATATTACTTTAATCATTAAATGAAAGAATATTAAATATTTTTTTTATAAATAATGTCTTATATCCGTGCGCACAGTACTATCATAATTTTCGAATAGAATTTTTCATTTTTATTAAATCGTGTACTAAATATATTATGCCGGACTGTATGGTAATATGTTTTATATTTAATAATTTAAATAATAATGACAATTTTTAATACAAAATTATCAAAGTGCAAACGAAATTTTACGAAACGAGTTTACAATACGAAAATAAACAAAGAAAAATTTAAGCTAAAAATTGTTACTTCCATTTTTTCTCGAAATTTAATTTTTGTTACAAGATGTCTTCGTGTCTTCAATTACTCTATCTTAAAAATTGGCACATTAGAATGTCCATAAATGATATTTGCAAAATTGTTGGCTCACGCTTCTAAAAAACTTTCTCCATTACTGGCCTATATTCTTTTTTATCTTTCAAGTTTGTTCTAGTTTTCGATTATCTAAGATAATATTGCTCTACATTACCCCCAAATAATCGGTATTTCATTGTACTTAGAAAATCTCTAACTAGAAAACTACAGTTGAAATGAAACTTACATCAAAAGAAATTTATGGATTAATCGATTGTTTCTAAACGTTTGGTCTTCTATGGTTTCGGCGAAGTTGCAATAAAATATGAAATGTTAGGCTATTTACTGATCGATATATTTTAACAAAATTACCCTACCACATTATAAAAATGCTAGCGTAGACATATAACATTAACTTGTATAAAGCCGTTGGCCTTTGTGGAAAAACGCCAGCTATTTAATAGAGAAATGGATGTTGCCCTAAATCGTGCATCTCTAGTACACGAAATATAAGACAATTTCACTGTTTTTTTTCTAAAATTTCCAATGCAAGTAATATGAAAATTTTGTCACGGGCAATTTCAGAATGATTAATGCTATTTAAATGCAAAGTTTTGTGCGATTTTGTTAGTCATGAGGCAGCTCATGCAGTTAATGCATTTGTTTAATTATAGTTTTATTTACTGTAATTAGAATTCAAGAGCTTAGTTGTAGAAGATGTTACATAAAAAAATTAAATTTTCAGAAAATTGAAGTAAAAATTTGTAGTAAATTATTACATTACATTTTTTTCTTTCTTTTTCATTTTTTTTTCGCGGATAGCATGTGTTTGAAATGTAACAGGTGGTTCTAAACTCTCTCAGAATAATTTATTATTATTTAATTTTTGAATATTAAAAATTATTAATATTACTTTAAACATTAAATGAAAGAATATTAAATATTTTTTTTATAAATAATGTCTTATATCCGTGCGCACAGTACTATCATAATTTTCGAATAGAATTTTTCATTTTATTAAATCGGGTACTAAATATATTATGCCGGACTGTATGGTAATATGTTTTATATTTAATAATTTAAATAATAATGACAATTTTTAATACAAAATTATCAAAGTGCAAACGAAATTTTACGAAACGAGTTTACAATACGAAAATAAACAAAGAAAAATTTAAGCTAAAAATGTTCACTCCCATTTTTTCTCGAAATTTAATTTTTGTTACAAGATGTCTTCGTGTCTTCAATTACTCTATCTTAAAAATTGGCACATTAGAATGTCCATAAATGATATTTGCAAAATTGTTGGCTCACGCTTCTAAAAAACTTTCTCCATTACTGGCCTATATTCTTTTTTATCTTTCGAGTTTGTTCTAGTTTTCGATTATCTAAGATAATATTGCTCTACATTACCCTCAAATAATCGGTATTTCACTGTACTTAGAAAATCTCTAACTAGAAAACTACAGTTGAAATGAAACTTACATCAACAGAAATTTATGGATTAATCGATTGTTTCTAAACGTTTGGCCTTCTATGATTTCGGCGAATTTGCAATAAAATATGAAATGTTAGGCTATTTACTGATCGATATATTTTAACAAAACTGCCCTACCACATTATAAGAATGCTAGCGTAGACATATAACATTAACTAGTATAAAGCCGTCGGCCTTTGTGGAAAAACGCCAGCTATTTAATAGAGAAATGGATGTTGCCCTAAATCGTGCATCTCTAGTACACGAAATATAAGAAAATTTCACTGTTCTTTTTCTAAAATTTCCAATGCAAGTAATATGAAAATTTTGTCACGGGCAATTTCAGAATTATTAATGCTATTTAAATGCAAAGTTTTGTGTGATTTTGTTAGTCATGAGGCAGCTCATGCAGTTAATGCATTTGTTTAATTATAGTTTTATTTACTGTAATTAGAATTCAAGAGCTTAGTTGTAGAAGATGTTACATAAAAAAAAATTAAATTTTCAGAAAATTGAAGTAAAAATTTGTAGTAAATTATTACATTACATTCCCCCCCCCTTTTTTTTTTTTTTTTTTTTTTTTTTTTTTTTTGATAGTATGCGTTTGAAATGTAACAGATGGTTCTAAACTCTCAGAATAATATATTAATATTTAATTTTTGAATATTAAAAAATTTTAATGTTACTTAAATCCTTAAATGAAAGAGCATTAAATATTTTTTTAAATAATGTTTTGTATCCGTGAGCACAGTACTACCATAATTTTCGAATAGAATTTTTCATCTTATTAAATCGTGTACTAAATATAATATGTCGGGCTGTACAATCATATGCTTTATATTTAATAATTTAAATAATAATAATATTTTTTTATATTTAACATTTAAATGTAAATAAGTTATCTGGGGGAGTGCAGCACCATCTGTTACCATTTTGAACATATACTACCAAGCAGAAAATAAACAAAGAAAAGTTACAGCAAAAAGTTTTCTGTCCCATTTTTTTTCGAAATTTAATTTTTGTTACATGAGATACGTCTTTGTGTCTTCAATTATTCCATGTTAAAAATTGGCACATTAGAATGTCCCTAAATATTTTTGTAAAATTTTTGACTAGCGCTTCTAAAAAACTTTCGCCCTTACTGACCTATATTCAATTTGATCTTTCAAGTTTGTTCTAGTTTTCGATTATCTAAGATGATATTGCTCTACATTAACCCAAATAATCGGTATTTCACCGTAGTTAGAAAATCTCTAACTAGAAAACTACAGTTGAAATGAAACTTACATCAATAAAAATTTATGGATTAATCGATTATTTCTAAACGTTTGGCCTTTTTATAGTTTCTAAATTGCAATAAAATATGAAATGTTAGACTATTTACTGATCAATATATTTTAACGAAATAACCCTATCACATTATAAGAATGCTAGCGTAGACATATAACATTAACTTGTATAAAGCCGTCGGTCTTTGTGGAATAACGCCAGCTATTTAACCCTTTCAGGGGCAGAAGAATTCTGTTCGTAAACTGATGAAATAATTGACTGACAGCAGAAAATTCAAACGAATTTCTTAGAAAATAAAAGCCCGCTAATTTGCACTTTCATTAGAAAAGCAAAATTTTATTAATATATTCTTGGTGCCATTTGTCAGTTTTGGAAATAAAATTAGGTGGCTAGACCATCTAGCCAACGCCCTTGAAAGGGTTAATAGCAAAAATAGAACAACTGTTGTCTTAGATAGTGCATTTCTAGCACACGAAATAAAAGAAATTTTCACTGTTTCTTTGTGAAACTTCCAATGCAAGTAACATGAAAGTTTTGTCATATGCAATTTCAGCATAGGCGTAACCAGGGGGAGTGCCCTGGGTGGCCGGGCACCCCCCCCCCACCCCCGCTTGCGCAGACTCAAGCACAATTATTTAAAAAAATCAAAATCTATAAAAGAAAAAAGAAGTGAAAGCAGAGTTCAATTAATTTAGTTCAAAAAACTAACAGCCTAAGTTTTGAAATGTGATAGAAAAAGAAACCCTCGTTCTTTTTTTTTCTTTATTTCTTTTTAAAGAAAATTATATTGTTTATCTTTTTTAAAAATGGAATATTTACAAGAATATGTACAGTCATTCAGGGTAACTTTGAACCATGGGGTGTAACTTTGCACCACCTCCTAATTTTCAATATTTTTGTCTAAAAGACTAAATAAACTCCAGAACTGTGCTCTGATGGCAAGGTCCTAAACTGGGATTTCTACTCTTTATTTTAGAAAATAAATTAGCAACCTTATGCGAAATTAATTGCATCATCTAACTATTTTTGTGAAGTACTGTTTTCAAGGTAATTTTGAATGTTGTTTTGAAGTTGTTGTAATCCAATTAAATTTTCATAGTAAGTAAAAATATACTCATTTATCAGACATATTATTATCTAAATGTTGTAAATGTGTTAATATTTTGTGATTATTTATTTATTAATAGTTAATAAAATGTAAAATAAGAAGGCACTACGATTTTACCACATTTTCAGGGTAACTTTGAGCCGGCTCAAAGTTATACTGATGTTTATAATATACTGATTATAGGTGCTACTGTCAAAGATTTCCCATATTTGCACGTATATTTTATATAAATGTCGAAAGTGTGCATTAGATATAATGTGTAAATATTTTCACAAATATGTGTAAAATACATAAAATTCATTTAAAGGCGTTATTCGGGGCGGAGCTCAAATTTACTCAAATTTGGCATTTCATATGTTCGACGTTTTTTATTCTTGTTTGAATAATACTAGTACTAGTATGTATTACTGTAACTGTGGATATATTATTGAGTTAAAACATTGAAAATTGTTTTAACTGCATTTTTATGTTTTATATGAACAATAAACAGTTTTTTTTCTTTTTTTTATAATTTCTAAATATTTATGGTTCTCTTCTTCCATTTTTCTTATGCATAATATTTGTTGTAATATCATAAATTATACAAATCTTGTGATGTTGGGAAATGTAAATTCGGAGTCTTTACGTATCTGAAAACATTTTTTGGGGTTCAAAGTTGTACTAACTATAATACTTTTTTTATAATGAATTATTTTAGATAATATTTATCATATGATGCAAAGTTACCCTTGAACCGGGATGAAAATTCATTTTTTATTGCTTTTATAATTATTATTCCTTACTTTTTGATAGTCATACACTAATTTGGGATCATTTCTTCTCTTTTATGTCCCTAGTTGCAACAATATTCTTAAAAGAAGAGTGTGGCATGTGAAAATAGAGAAAATGCAGATCAAAGTTACCCTGAATGACTGTATTAGTCATAGTAAGACAAAAATGTAGCTTTAGAATCCACTTTGACGACTTTTGTTTGGGGGAGATTTTTTTTTATGCCGTTCTTTCTATTACATGTTTCTGCAATTTAATGAGAAATTAACGCAATTTCTTGACGAGGTTAGAAACTATTTGTCTCTTTGCTTTCGTAGTTCAAAATCTAAAAAGAAGCTAAAAAAATTGAAAGGGAATGCAGGTGTGAAACGATAATTCCAAAATGCGATTAACCGGGGAAAAGAGGAGGGAGTGCACAGACCCTGCCCCTTTGAAAATGAAAAATAATAGCATAGAAAATTCAAATTAATCTGGAGCTTGGTTGGTTCAATTTCGTATTTCGCGGCCAATTTTTGACATACGTAAAAGGAATGTGGTTGCAGTCTTTCAAGTCAATATAGTAATTTTTTTCCTCTGAAAATTTTTATACGATTTTTAAAGTTTCTTCTCGTTTCGCGGCGTTCTTTTAAAAGTAGTAAAAGGAACCCGGTTTCAGTCTTTTAGCGCAGTGCAGTAAATTTTGACAAAATTCGCGATTTTATTCTGAGATCATTTCATGATATTTACAATTTTTTCCCAAAATCATTTGACGAAATTCACGTCTTTCTACGCGATTTTTTGTCGAAATCTGCACTAGTCACCACTAACCTTTGTCAAAATTCGTGTTTTTTACCGCGATCCTTTGACGAAATTCGCATTTTTTACCGTGATATTTTGACGAAATTGGCATTTCTTTAGCACGATCCTTCGATGAAATCAGCGTTCTTTCTACAATCTTTTGACGATATTCGCTTTTTCTTTCTGCGATCCTTTGAAGAAATTCTCGTTTTTACCGCGATCCTTTGATGAAATTTATTTTCTATTGCGGCCGATTGACGAAACTGATTTTTTATAGGGGTCATTTGTCGAAATTCGCGATTGTTGTGCGCGACCGATCGGGAAAATTCTCGATATCTTTCTGCACTTTTTAACAAAATTTTTTACTCTTTTCCGCGACATTTTGACGAAATTTGCAAAAATTTTTCGCCAATCGTTTATCGAATCGTAATTTTTTGTTCAATCTTTTGACGAAATTCGCGATTATTTTCTACACTCTTAACCAAATTTCCCAATATTTTTCCACGATCGTTTGAAGAAATTCTCAAATTTTTCCGGGACCGATTCACGAATTGACTTTGAAAAATTCCATAAAAGAAATAAAAATCGCGGTCTTCAAAAAAATTTCAAAATACTCACTGAAGAATCACAGGTCTGTGAAAGAATTTGGAAAGGGGAAATACTGCATAGCATTTTTTATTATGCGGGACTTTCCTTTTCTGTGCGCAAATCGCGCGATTCCGCACGTTATTTCAAAACCTGTCTCTCAAAGAAAACTTCATTACTAGTGGAGTTTCGTCAGTTGGTTTTTTTTTTAACGAGCGTATAATTAAACAATTCTAGGATTGAGGTGGGGACTGCCTTCGGCAACGTACTCCTAAGCAAGCCACGACCTCTTCTGTCTCGAAAGAAGCGAATCTTGAATTGTTGTGTTTTTTATTTCGAGCCAAATTAAATTTTCAGCTTCCTTATAGTAACTGATTTGACATTATTCCTATTCGAATTTAATCATGGCAATTGCAAAAATTACCGGAGAGTTTTTTCTGTTTAAAAAAAAAAAGTTAAAAAATGGCCACAAAGCACGAAAACCACCGCTAAAAATCGCATTAAAAATTCGGAAAAGAGTAAAAAACCACAGGGAACGAAATTAACTAATTGGGTAAAAGATTTAAACCGGATTCTTTTTAGGAATGTAAAAAAAATCACCACGAAATGATAAAAAACCCTCTAAAAATAACATTAAAAATTGTTAAAAATTGAAAAATCGCTGTAAGAATCTCGAAAACACTTTATTGAAATGAAGACAATGTTTATACTGGATAAAATGTTGAAATCGGATTCTTTTTTACTAATTTGAAAGAAAAAAAAGCAGCAAACTGCGAAAAAAATCGTATAAAACATTAGTTGAAAAATTCCAGAAATTGTCTTCGATATGCATGACTGCAGGCATACAGGTCCTGTCGAATATTACGGCTGTGCGTGCTGCATTGTTTTTACAGAGTTCAGCATTCGCGCGTACACACACAGAGAAACAGACAAGCACCTATCTTTCTTATTACAGTCGCATCATGATAGTATAATTTTTATCAACTTGATAAAATTTAGTATATATTATCAGGAGCTGCTTTACTTAAAATATTCAACACATTCCGAGGTGAAAACATGAATTACCGTAATTTCCGACCTATAATCCGCGGATCAAACAATTATGTTCGGACCGAGAGATCTTGTTTCATAAAAAGTAATTTGTTAAATCGCTATAAATATTTAACTTCAATAATGAAATAAAATTTCTGGATCGAAACATGATTTTTTGATCCGCTGATTAAAGGCAGGAAATTACGGTATTAATGAATATCATAATTATTTATAATAATAAAATAATTATTTAGATAGACTTTTCTCCAAAATTTATTGGGTCCCTCCGGTGATCCCTAAGAAGTCATGAAGTCACATTCTGATAAACTTTCGTGCGTATGTACTGTTGTACCGCATGTATTATCTGAGATTTATCATCCCGCAAAATTTCATCTACAAGACTTTGACTGAGATAATTTTAGATCTCATGCAGTATTCCCCTGTGCCTATAGAAGTTTCCAGAGTGATTAAAGGCCTTTTTTAATCTTTATAAGAAGTTAGGGTGCCAAAAGATTTTACACTTGTGACCACTGTTAGTCACTGTTTTATGTCAATGCTGCAAGGAGATTTACATATTTCTTTATTTCTTTCTTTATTTTTTTTTTTACCATTAGATTTACTTTTGGTGTTTTGAACCCTTTCTCATCCCTCCTCACGCAAACAAAAATCGCGTTTGAGCCCTTTTTTTTAAAAAAATACCAGACAACTATACCTTCTAAGATGAAAACTTGTCTAAAACGGAAATTCGACAAGTTTTATGAGTTTCGTTTTAGCAGGTTTTACCATATAAGATATTGTTTGTATCCAACAGGTTCAGGTTATGAAGTCTGGGCTCCCCCCCCCCCCCCGTTCAAAAGGCTGGTTACGCCTATGTTCAGTATGACTAATACCATTTAAATGCAATGTTTTTGTGTGATTCTGTTAGTCATGATGGCAGTTCATGTAGTTCATTTATTTGTTTAATTATAATTTTATTTACTGTAATTTTGCATTCAAGAACTTAGTTATAAAAGATGTTACATAAAAAAAAAATTCAATTTTCAGAAAATTGAAGTATAAGTCTGTTATAAATTATTCCATTCCATTTTTTTTTTTTTTATATAGCATATGTTTGAAATGTTAACAGGTGTTTCTAAATTCACTCAGAATTATTTTTGAATATTTAATTTTTGAAAGTTAAAAATTATTAGTATCACTTAAATTATTAAGTGAAAAAATAACGTTAAATATTTTTTTAAATAATGTCTTATTTACGGGCGCACATTACTATAATAATTTTCGAATAGAATTTTTCATCTTATTAAATCGGGTACTAAATATATTATTCCAGACTGTATGATAATATGTTTTATATTTAATAATTTAAATAAAAATGACAATTTTTAATATTTAACATTTGAATGTAAATAAGTTATCTGAGATAATGTAGTACAATCAGTTAACATTTTAAATATATGCTACCAAGCAGAAAATAAACAAAGGAAAGTTACAGCAAAAAGTTTTCCCTCCCATTTTTTCTCGAAATTTAATTTTAGTTACAAGACGTCTTCGTGTCTTCAGTTACTCTATCTTAAAATTGGCACATAAATGATATTTGTAAAATTGTTGGCTCGCACTTCTAAAAACTTTCGCCATTACTGGCCTATATTCTTTTTGATCTTTCAAGTTTGTTCTAGTTTTAGATTATCTAAGATGATATTGTCCTACATTACCCCCAGATAATCGTTATTTCACTGTACTGAGAAAATCTCTAACTAGAAAACTACAGTTGAATTACATCAACAGAAATTTATGGATTAATTGATTGTTTCTAAACGTTTGGCCTTCTATGGTTTCGGCGAAATTGCAATAAAATATGAAATGTTAGGTTATTTACTGGTCGATATATTTTAACGAAATTACCCTACCACATTATAAGAATGCTAGCGTAGACATATAACATTAACTTGTATAAAGCCGTCGGCCTTTGTGGAAAAACGCCAGCTATTTAATAGAGGAAATGGACGTTGCCCTAAATCGTGCATTTCTAGCACACGAAATAAAAGAAAGTTTCACTGTTTCTTTGTAAAATTCCTAATGCAAGTAACATTAAAGTTTTGTCACGGGCAATTTCAGAATGACTAATACTATTTTAATACAAGGTTTTGTGTGAGTCATTAGATAGCTCATGCAGTTAATTTATTTGTTTAATTATAGTTTCATTTTACTGTAATTGTAATTGACGCCCTTAGTTATGGAAGATGATATGTGACAAAATTTAAATTTTGATAAAACTGAATTGAAAGCCTGTTTAAAATTCTATTGAATTACAGTCGAACTTGGTTAATAGGAAAATCAGTGGAATTATAAAAGTTTTCGTATTAACCGTTAGTCGTAAAACCCGTGAAGAGGGAAAAAATAAAAGAAATACACAAAAAATTAAAATAATTGCTGCAATTAATTTCTCTAATTATTTCAAAGCTAAAACTAATTTAATGCAATAAAGTTTCAAGGAAAAACTGGGCAAACATTATAATAGTCACTGCAATTTTTGAGTTACATATTTCACATATACTTTTCATTTTAACAGTACATTAAAGACGTGAAAAGGCTGGTTAATATGGACCAGAGTCCGGTTTGAAAGAAAGAAAGTTTTTCTTCTATGTTTCTTCCTTTCCATGACTCAGTTGTAAATCTTACAAAATGAGTGGTATCTAAAACCTTCTTATCTCTCCCTTCTTTTTTTCATTCTTTCAAGACCTTCGGACATTACTTTCCATTTTCTTGGGTGAGTTCTCCTTGAAATTCTGACTGGTAAAATTGGTAAATTACTTATTGTAATCGTTCGTTGCCAATACAATACTATCACTCAAATTTTAGTCCACCACACATATAGATGAAAATAAACACTTCTTAGTTAATAGGCTGCCCTCACCGGTATAGGTACGTAGTACTGGACACAGTGTGAAAAGGTTGGGAATTAATAACTAGGATTCTTCAAATAATATTAATGGATTATTAATTTACAAAATATGCACATTAAAACACAGTATTTTCATGTATAGGCACGTATATAAAAGATCCAACGCCATATTAAATTTCACTTACGATATTACCTACGTACTACATTATATTATTAAAAAATACGCACTTCTCGTTCTAAACACATATCGTTCTAGGCTGCTTGGTTATAGTATTTTAGCTGAAAGTTCTAGAATCAGGTGAACCCAATTATGAAAGATTAGCCTTTTTAATAGGCTCTATTGGACGAATTCTGATGAGAATTGCATTGACAAATTTCCAGAGGAAGGGTTTTAGTATATTACATATTGTTCTATCGTACTTTACCAAATCCTACAGTAAAGGATCAACAAAAGAATTTAGTCCTTAACTTAAAATTTTTCTGTCTCAATAGATATAATAGCATAATGACGTCCATATCGTTTGTAGCAATTCGGATGGGGCATTGCAGGTAAATGTCCATATTGCTTTCAAACGCATGATCAAATTCACAAATATATTTCGTTTGATTCAAGGTATGCTTAGAAAAATAGACCAGCGTAGTGGGCGAAGGTTGCTAGTATTTATATAAAAATGAAATATATTTATCTCTATTGGCCGTACTCAGATAAACTTATTCAGCGGGATAACTACATAGATATATCTCGAACTCTTGCATATGCGTACTCTTCACTAGGAAAATATTCCGTGCCTACAGTATGAGTAATTACTTTTTCCAAACTACACGTTTCACGTCCAACCCAAGACTGACTAGCTTCGCCTTTCTTAATCCGATGTACTGCCCTTAACCTTAAAATAATAATCTCAGGTACACTAAAAATCAACTATATTTATTCATGGTACAAAAGCAGCACACGGTTACAACAGAAGTACATAAAAGCAAGTACACGCGAAGTTAAGAAATAAAATTAAAAACACATCAGGACGCCAGGGTCCGTAGCAGTTTTTCTGGCAAGCCTTTGGCTAGAGTTCTCTCCCTAGAGAGATCATGTCTCTCTCCGGATGCTCAAATGCATTACCTCTCTTAGCCTCTCAAGATCGGGTACATAGGCCCAGCCAGATTCAAGTGATTTTTAAGAAGTTTGAAGGAGAATTGAAGTAGCTAAGAATTATCACCACTTCAATGTCACGAACTGTCCAGCACTTAAGATTTCTTCAAAAGTTACGAGTTCTATAACGTCAGAAAGAACATTAAATAGGAAATATACGATCTCTTGAAAAGGATTTTTGATTTAGACTCATGAAGGTGGCTCTTTTGTGGAGCCATTATAACTTCTTTATAAAATTCCAGTTAGTCATATTTGAATTAAATAACTATGCATCGATCATATCAAAGACAACCCACGTTCCTTCTCTCCACTTGTTCACTGACCAGCCATCACAAAACATTATTTTTGTTTATTCTTCTTTCTTCTCACTATCTGACTCCCTGTTGTTATCCACATTCTGATATATAAAAGACCCTTCTTCTGGCATTTTTTTTATGCAATAGAATTTTTTGTACAATAAAATTATGAATACAATGGAACTCATTTTAATCCCATTTTGTAGATATCGATAGACAGATAAATATAATGCATAAAGAAAATAAATGATTAACAGCAATTTTTATTAAGCATACGTATCATTAAATCCAGATATCTGACACTCATTTTTAACAGATAGTTGTAACGCAGTAATATTGTCAATGAGAGATAACAGTGTTCGATTAGAAAGGAGTTTCTACCCTACTTTTCGCAAAAAAATCACATTGAAATGAAGATATGCTTTACTCATATTATTCGTAATCCTGTTTTTGTACTTCGTAAAAAGCGTAATATAGTTTAAATAATGAACCATTCATAAAGTGCAAATTTTTCGTTATACGAGAGTCCTCGTTTTAACCGGCTCGTATTAAGCGAGTGTGACTGTATTTTCTTTTTGAAGCACACGTTTGAAGTGTTAACCAGGTGGTACTAAACTCTCTCAGAATAATTTACTGATATTTAATTTTTGAATTTTAAAAATTATTAATATTAAATCATTAAATGAAAAAAAGAGATTAAATATATTTTTTAATATATCTGTACAGTATTATCATAATTTTCGAATAGAATTTTTCGGTTTCTTTAAACGCAGAAAGATATTATAAATTCTGCTATTAATCATTTTGGTTTGGTTTAGTGCACCACCGTAGTGGAGATTGCTTTGGGGCCTGTAGCAACTATGGCTTTTCGCCTCGAATGATCCTTATTATATACAGAAACGACCACAAGACGCAACAATTTTATTCCTTGTTCCATTACATATTTATATAACTACAAAGCGACATTCACGAATACATCCATGTCTTACACGAGGATTCGAACCCGGCCCCCCGCCGTGGCAGCAGCTGTCGCTACCGACCACGCCACTGAACGACACCTAGTAATCGTAGAAAGAGTTTTAATCTGAAGAAAACATATTAAGAGCCTACACTAGTCACTCAAAAAGACCCGGATGATAATGTTAATCCTATGGTGAAGTTATTTTCAAATATCTCGCTTGAATTTTGATATTTTCGAACGATTTTTTTTGCGTAGGATAGCTGAGGACGATCTACAGCCGGGCTAGTTTTTACTTTTTCGATTTTGGTTATAGTTTTTTTTTTTAATTACGACAGTTTCAATTTCAGAACCGGTTCAAACCGGTTCCGAAAGTGAAAATAATTTAATATATATATATATATATATATGAAACCAAAATCAAAAAAGTAAAAACTAGCCCGGTTGAAGATCGTCCTCAGCTATCCTATGCAAAAAAATCATTCGAAAATATCAAGATACAAGCGAGATATTTGAAAATAACTTCCCCATAGGATTAACATTGTCATCCGGCTCTTTTTGAGTGAGTAGTGCAGGCACTAAAGCAAAGATTTCTAAGGTAGCATACTCCTTAAAAATTCTAAGGAGTTAGAGTCACTTAGTTAGAGACACAGAGTTTAAGGAGTCACTTTACAAATCATCAGGAATAATTATAATCTTAGTATTTTAGCATATTACCACATAATACCTTCATTATACAATAAAACAACTTTTGAGCAAAATGTGGCATAACATCTTCGTTTATTAAATTCTTCAATTGTTATATTAATAACAGATTAGGAGGCTCTGTTCCCTAAAAGTCGACCAATTTCCGTCCAGATATCTCATATTATAAAAATACGCTAATTTGCTCCGTTTTATAGTGATTACTCGATTATGTAAGATTGGATGATATTATCACGAGTGGCGATCTTCTGTAATTAGGCTGCCATTAATTTCCGTTTAAGTAGGGATTTTTCTCCTCTCAAGTATGCATCCACTGCTGTCGGGACAGCTGATGGTTGTTTTCGTGATTGAATAAGATTCATTAGACCTTCAAAAATAAGCTTGTATAACATGATTAAATAAAAAATATCGGTAAGATAAATGATTCAAATTTGGGACATACATTTTTTAATTGTTTTACTTTAATTTTGATTCAGCAAATTTGAAAAAAAAAATATTTACTTTTGAAAATAGGATTTTTTTATTTTTTTTTTCAAATTTTTACTTTAAGTATTTTTAATTTTTATTTAAATTAACATTTTTTTTAAATGCTGAATCAAAACTTATATATTTTTGTTTAGTTAAATGCAAAAAAAAATTGAAATTGTACAAATAATATTTCGAGTTAAAATGATTTTAAGCTACCCCACTTTTTTAATAAAATTTAAATTTTAAATTAAAAAAAAATTATGAGAAGTTTTAGGATGTGATTTTATTTACAAATGATATGGTTAACCATCACAAAAAAATTCGAAATTTTAACTCAATAAATAAAAATTATTTGAAAATGTGTCCCGGACCCCTTTAGTAAGGGGGTAATAATAATAACACATTTGATAACCAGATTTCAGAAATTATCGTCCATAGCCAGAAAGGTATTCCAACTCTTTTGTGCAGCCCTGTATATGATGTATGGATTTGTATAAAGTCTACATCAGGTCTGTCTACCCTTTCACTAAGCAGCGGCGCACCTCAGCTCTTGGAAAACAATGAAGGGTGCCATAATTAACGTGGCTCAAAACATCACAATGATCTCACAGTATTAGTAGAGACACGCACACATCTTATACCATGCAAATGCATCGCACAGTGTAAGATACACGACCCTATCGTTAGGACCACCATGAAAAAAAAAGGGGGGAAAAGAAATCAGAAAAGTATAAATCGTAGAAAATTTTGAATCATGCATTTTTCTGCGAGGGACTTGTTTCAAAAGTTTTGTAGGGAAAGGAATCAGAAACTTTATTTTCACCTATAATTTAAAAAAAATGGAAATCAGAGATATTGTTAGGTTTTTGAGGACGTAAAAATAATCCATTTATTTTGGAAGCACGAATTTAGCTTTATAAAAAGTGCAAAAACAAAGACAGGCATTATGATAACCAATACATCGGGAGGGGGGGGGGTGAGAGAGATACTCTGGAAGAGCTTTCATTAGCAGAAATCCTTTCGCACGACTTTGTAGTTTTGTAATAAACAGAATCAGAAAATTTATCTAAATTTTAAAGGTCTGTGAGAGAAACTTACAAACATTTACCTTTCTTACGAAACAGCCAATGGGCCAGTGTAACAACAACAACAAAAAATACGAACTTATGCACGAAATAGGGTGAAAGGGATCGATTATTTTTCTAAATTTCATTTCTTAAGATATCTTAAAAAATATTTTCAACTATTACCAATTTCCATCATCATAATTTGTATAAAAAATTAAAAATATTAACTTTAAATTAGTAATGAAACACACTAACAAATGATTAGATTTTTAAAGCACATTTTTGGTTATTGTTGCGTGAAATACACTTTAAGGGGATTCAAAAACATCTCTAAGGCAAATATAAAGGATTTTAAATAAACCATCAATTAAAATGGAATTATATATTTTTAAAATGCTAGTAACAGAAAACTTTCGAAAGGGCACCTTCAAAGGGCGCCATGGTGCCCGCGAGCGCCGAGTTGGACAGCCCTGGTCTACATAATATGCTAAAGAGTAGTTTAATTGCAAAACACATAACACAAATATCACCTTTACCAATTTTTACAAGTCATCGGAAACGTTCAATTGTTATATTAATAACAGATTAGGAGGCTCTGTTCCCTAAAAGTCGGCCAATTTCCGTCCAGATAACTCATATTTTAAAAATACGCTAATTTGCTCCGTTTTATAGTGATTACTCGATTATGTAAGATTGGATGATATTATCACGAGTGGCGATCTTCTGTAATTAGGCTGCCATTAATTTCCGTTTAAGTAGGGATTTTTCTGCTCTCAAGTATGCATCCACTGCTGTCGGGACAGCTGATGGTTGTTTTCGTGATTGAATAAGATTCATTATACCTTCAAAAATAAGCTTGTATAACATGATTAAATAAAAAATATCGGTGTCTCCCGAATTTTTATAATGTCTAGAAGAAAAGTTTTCTCTTAGACGCTATCAGAAAATCGTTTTAAATATGATGTAGTTTTCAACATTAAAGAGTTTCCGCACGTAATAATTTAATTATTTTATTGTTTTCTTTCTTTTTAACATTTTCCAACATAGTTGAAGAGTGTTTATGATTTCAGTTTGTCTGGTCGAGCTATAACTCTCGTAAATATACTCGAATTGCCCTGTAATTTTATATGTTAGTAGCGTTTACTATAGCATGATCACTATTTAAAATGAAGTGTGTAGCATTTTTAGTTCGTTTAGAGATAGTCAAACGTAATCCGTTACATTAAGGTCCATGGAAAAAAAAATCTTTTCAAATGCATTTTGATGATGTTCAAAACATTTCAGCATCATGAAATTGCCATGCAGTTATGAAGTGCTCTAAAATGGTCTTTCTGTAGAATATAGAATGCAAAGCACTTATGTAATGAACTTATTATTCATTTACAAGGTCACACAAAAATAATTAGGTTACATAATAGTCTACGTGAAAAAATCATTTGCAGTGTATTTTAATGATGTTACACTATTTTAAACCGAATAAAATTTGCATGCATTACTGAGGTGCATTATAAGTTGCTTAAGCTGTAGTTAATATTTGAGGCAATCGCAGTATGTATACAAAAGTAAGAGAGTTGACAGATAGATAGAAGACTGAACGGACAAACAAACAGACTACTCGAAGCCATAAGCATATTTCAACTCATGTTGAAAAGTTTCAAAAATGAAACTTGAAAATTCCCTTATCTTATTTTTCACATTCCAGCTGCAAGAAAAGCTGCAAAAATTACATTATCATACATTCTTGCTGCAAGAACACTTGCAATAATTACATTACCATACATTCTAGCTGCAAGAACACCTGCTGTAATTACATTATCATACATTCTTGCTGCAAGAACATCTGCAATAATTACTTTAACTAGCATACATTCTAGCTGCTAGAAGGCCTGCAATAATTATCATACATTCTAATCGCCATTTCTTTATTTATTTTAATATTAAGAGCACCTGAATCTTTATTCCTATTTACTTTCATATAACAATTTCCATTTTATCAGTTTTAAAAAGATATTTCAAAATTTCCTTGTAAGGTACAGGAACAAAATTATTTACTCTGGTAGGTTTTAACACATTGAGTGGCGGTGGGATATATTATATCCCGCCTAAGTTTAACTAAGATTTGCACCAGAAATTTATAATTAGGTTTTACTTTTATAACTTTGGGTGAAGACAGTGAAAAATGGCTTTTCCTGATTTTGAAATAAAATTTTTATATATTTCTGGTGGGAATTTAGCATTACACAAATGCAATTGCTTGCCCATCAAAGGTTAAACTAACTGTTTCAAAAAAAAAAAAAAAATTCTTTCAATTAACATCTTTTAAATATCACTTTTACATGAAAATCACATTTAACTGATGATTTTTTAAAATTAAAATAATATTTTAATAACGTTTTTATAAATTCTGATGACAAATTAACAACTCTTTCTTGGGTTAAAACATGAACGAAAAATCATTCGTCAAGCATAGATTATGAAACACTTTCCAAGACTTCCAGAATACTTTAATAAAACTTCGCCGTTTAAGGGCGTCCGGGACACAAGAATTTTAATTTTTTTTAATTTTTTTATTAAATTAAAAATTTCTCTGTTATTTTCTGCTTGAAATGAAGTTTAAATCATGTTTCTATCTTAATTGGAACAGGAAATATTCATTTTTAAGTTTTGGTTTGTTTTCAAAATCTAGCTTTCAAGCAATAGTTGTCATGAAAACGAGTTTTTGCGAAAATTTGCGTTTTTCTTCATGATGGGTTTTTTCAACATTTCTGGTATTTAAATTGTTATAAATCAATAACCGTTAAAGATAAATGATTCAAATTTGGGACATACATTTTTTAATTGTTTTACTTTAATTTTGATTCAGCAAATTTGAAAAAAATATTTACTTTTGAAAATAGGATTTTTTTTTTTTCAAATTTTTACTTTAAGTATTTTTAATTTTTATTTAAATTAACATTTTTTTTAAATGCTGAATCAAAACTTATATATTTTTGTTTAGTTAAATGCAAAAAAATTGAAATTCTACAAATAATATTTCGAGTTAAAATGATTTTAAGCTACCCCACTTTTTTAATAAAATTTAAATTTTAAATTTTTTAAAAAAATTATGAGAAGTTTTAGGATGTGATTTTATTTACAAATGATATGGTTAACCATCACAAAAAAATTCGAAATTTTAACTCAATAAATAAAAATTATTTGAAAATGTGTCCCGGACCCCCTTAGTAAGGGGGTAATAATAATAACACATTTGATAACCAGATTTCAGAAATTATCGTCCATAGCCGGAAAGGTATTCCAACTCTTTTGTGCAGCCCTTTATATGATCTATGGATTTGTATAAAGTCTACATCAGGTCTGTCTACCCTTTCACTAAGCAGCGGCGCACCTCAGCTCTTGGGAAACAATGAAGGGTGCCATTATTAACGTGGCTCAAAACATCACAATGATCTCACAGTATTAGTAGAGACACGCACACATCTTATACGATGCAAATGCCTCGCACAGTGTAAGATACACGACCCTATCGTTAGGACCACCATGTAAAAAAAAAAAAAGGGGGGGGGGGAAAGGAATCAGAAAAGTATAAATCGTAGAAAATTTTGAATTATGCATTTTTCTGCGAGGGACCTGTTTCAAAAGTTTTGTAGGGAAAGGAATCAGAAACTTTATTTTCACCTATAATTTTTAAAAAATGGAAATAAGAGATATTGTTAGGTTTTTGAGGACGTAAAAATAATCCATTTATTTTGGAAGCACGAATTTAGCTTTATAAAAAGTGCAAAAACAAAGACAGGCATTATGATAACCAATACATCGGGAGGGGGGGAGGGGGGGTGAGAGAGATACTCTGGAAGAGCTTTCATTAGCAGAAATCCTTTCGCACGACTTTGTAGTTTTGTAATAAACAGAATCAGAAAATTTATCTAAATTTTAAAGGTCTGTGAGAGAAACTTACAAACCTTTACCTTTCTTACGAAACAGCCAATGGGCCAGTGTAACAACAACAACAAAAAATACGAACTTATGCACGAAATAGGGTGAAAGGGATCGATTATTTTTCTAAATTTCATTTCTTAATATATCTTAAAAAATATTTTCAACTATTACCAATTTCCATCATCATAATTTGTATAAAAAATTAAAAATATTAACTTTAAATTAGTAATGAAACACACTAACAAATGATTAGATTTTTAAAGCACATTTTTGGTTATTGTTGCGTGAAATACACTTTAAGGGGATTCAAAAACATCTCTAAGGCAAATATCAAGGATTTTAAATAAACCATCAATTAAAATGGAATTATATATTTTTTAAATGCTAGTAACAGAAAACTTTCGAAAGGGCACCTTCAAAGGGCGCCATGGTGCCCGCGAGCGCCGAGTTGGACAGCCCTGGTCTACATAATATGCTAAAGAGTAGTTTAATTGGAAAACACATAACACAAATATCACCTTTACCAATTTTTACAAGTCATCGGAAACGTTCAATTGTTATATTAATAACAGATTAGGAGGCTCTGTTCCGTAAAAGTCGGCCAATTTCCGTCCAGATAACTCATATTTTAAAAATACGCTAATTTGCTCCGTTTTATAGTGATTACTCGATTATGTAAGATTGGATGATATTATCACGAGTGGCGATCTTCTGTAATTAGGCTGCCATTAATTTCCGTTTAAGTAGGGATTTTTCTGCTCTCAAGTATGCATCCACTGCTGTCGGGACAGCTGATGGTTGTTTTCGTGATTGAATAAGATTCATTATACCTTCAAAAATAAGCTTGTATAACATGATTAAATAAAAAATATCGGTGTCTCCCGAATTTTTATAATGTCTAGAAGAAAAGTTTTCTCTTAGACGCTATCAGAAAATCGTTTTAAATATGATGTAGTTTTCAACATTAAAGAGTTTCCGCACGTAATAATTTAATTATTTTATTGTTTTCTTTCTTTTTAACATTTTCCAACATAGTTGAAGAGTGTTTGTGATTTCAGTTTGTCTGGTCGAGCTATAACTCTCGTAAATATACTCGAATTGCCCTGTAATTTTATATGTTAGTAGCGTTTACTATAGCATGATCACTATTTAAAATGAAGTGTGTAGCATTTTTAGTTCGTTTAGAGATAGTCAAACGTAATCCGTTACATTAAGGTCCATGGAAAAAAAAATCTTTTCAAATGCATTTTGATGATGTTCAAAACATTTCAGCATCATGAAATTGCCATGCAGTTATGAAGTGCTCTAAAATGGTCTTTCTGTAGAATATAGAATGCAAAGCACTTATGTAATGAACTTATTATTCATTTACAAGGTCACACAAAAATAATTAGGTTACATAATAGTCTACGTGAAAAAATCATTTGCAGTGTATTTTAATGATGTTACACTATTTTAAACCGAATAAAATTTGCATGCATTACTGAGGTGCATTATAAGTTGCTTAAGCTGTAGTTAATATTTGAGGCAATCGCAGTATGTATACAAAAGTAAGAGAGTTGACAGATAGATAGAAGACTGAACGGACAAACAGACAGACTACTCGAAGCCATAAGCATATTTCAACTCATGTTGAAAAGTTTCAAAAATGAAACTTGAAAATTCCCTTATCTTATTTTTCACATTCCAGCTGCAAGAAAAGCTGCAAAAATTACATTATCATACATTCTTGCTGCAAGAACACTTGCAATAATTACATTACCATACATTCTAGCTGCAAGAACACCTGCTGTAATTACATTATCATACATTCTTGCTGCAAGAACATCTGCAATAATTACTTTAACTAGCATACATTCTAGCTGCTAGAAGGCCTGCAATAATTATCATACATTCTAATCGCCATTTCTTTATTTATTTTAATATTAAGAGCACCTGAATCTTTATTCCTATTTACTTTCATATAACAATTTCCATTTTATCAGTTTTAAAAAGATATTTCAAAATTTCCTTGTAAGGTACAGGAACAAAATTATTTACTCTGGTAGGTTTTAACACATTGAGTGGCGGTGGGATATATTATATCCCGCCTAAGTTTAACTAAGATTTGCACCAGAAATTTATAATTAGGTTTTACTTTTATAACTTTGGGTGAAGACAGTGAAAAATGGCTTTTCCTGATTTTGAAATAAAATTTTTATATATTTCTGGTGGGAATTTAGCATTACACAAATGCAATTGCTTGCCCATCAAAGGTTAAACTAACTGTTTCAAAAAAAAAAAAAAAAAAAAAAAAAATTCTTTCAATTAACATCTTTTAAATATCACTTTTACATGAAAATCACATTTAACTGATGATTTTTTAAAATTAAAATAATATTTTAATAACGTTTTTATAAATTCTGATGACAAATTAACAACTCTTTCTTGGGTTAAAACATGAACGAAAAATCATTCGTCAAGCATAGATTATGAAACACTTTCCAAGACTTCCAGAATACTTTAATAAAACTTCGCCGTTTAAGGGCGTCCGGGACACAAGAATTTTAATTTTTTTTAATTTTTTTATTAAATTAAAAATTTCTCTGTTTTTTTCTGCTTGAAATGAAGTTTAAATCATGTTTCTATCTTAATTGGAACAGGAAATATTCATTTTTAAGTTTTGGTTTGTTTTCAAAATCTAGCTTTCAAGCAATAGTTGTCATGAAAACGAGTTTTTGCGAAAATTTGCGTTTTTCTTCATGATGGGTTTTTTCAACATTTCTGGTATTTAAATTGTTATAAATCAATAACCGTTAAAGATAAATGATTCAAATTTGGGACATACATTTTTTAATTGTTTTACTTTAATTTTGATTCAGCAAATTTGAAAAAAATATTTACTTTTGAAAATAGGATTTTTTTTTTTCAAATTTTTACTTTAAGTATTTTTAATTTTTATTTAAATTAACATTTTTTTTAAATGCTGAATCAAAACTTATATATTTTTGTTTAGTTAAATGCAAAAAAATTGAAATTCTACAAATAATATTTCGAGTTAAAATGATTTTAAGCTACCCCACTTTTTTAATAAAATTTAAATTTTAAATTTTTTTAAAAAATTATGAGAAGTTTTAGGATGTGATTTTATTTACAAATGATATGGTTAACCATCACAAAAAAATTCGAAATTTTAACTCAATAAATAAAAATTATTTGAAAATGTGTCCCGGACCCCCTTAGTAAGGGGGTAATAATAATAACACATTTGATAACCAGATTTCAGAAATTATCGTCCATAGCCGTAAAGGTATTCCAACTCTTTTGTGCAGCCCTTTATATGATCTATGGATTTGTATAAAGTCTACATCAGGTCTGTCTACCCTTTCACTAAGCAGCGGCGCACCTCAGCTCTTGGGAAACAATGAAGGGTGCCATTATTACCGTGGCTCAAAACATCACAATGATCTCACAGTATTAGTAGAGACACGCACACATCTTATACGATGCAAATGCCTCGCACAGTGTAAGATACACTACCCTATCGTTAGGACCACCATGTAAAAAAAAAAAAGGGGGGGGGGGAAAGGAATCAGAAAAGTATAAATCGTAGAAAATTTTGAATTATGCATTTTTCTGCGAGGGACCTGTTTCAAAAGTTTTGTAGGGAAAGGAATCAGAAACTTTATTTTCACCTATAATTTTTAAAAAATGGAAATAAGAGATATTGTTAGGTTTTTGAGGACGTAAAAATAATCCATTTATTTTGGAAGCACGAATTTAGCTTTATAAAAAGTGCAAAAACAAAGACAGGCATTATGATAACCAATACATCGGGAGGGGGGGGGGTGAGAGAGATACTCTGGAAGAGCTTTCATTAGCAGAAATCCTTTCGCACGACTTTGTAGTTTTGTAATAAACAGAATCAGAAAATTTATCTAAATTTTAAAGGTCTGTGAGAGAAACTTACAAACCTTTACCTTTCTTACGAAACAGCCAATGGGCCAGTGTAACAACAACAACAAAAAATACGAACTTATGCACGAAATAGGGTGAAAGGGACCGATTATTTTTCTAAATTTCATTTCTTAAGATATCTTAAAAAATATTTTCAACTATTACCAATTTCCATCATCATAATTTGTATAAAAAATTAAAAATATTAACTTTAAATTTGTAATGAAACACACTAACAAATGATTAGTTTTTTAAAGCACATTTTTGGTTATTGTTGCGTGAAATACACGTTAAGGGGATTCAAAAACATCTCTAAGGCAAATATCAAGGATTTTAAATAAACCATCAATTAAAATGGAATTATATATTCTTTAAATGCTAGTAACAGAAAACTTTCGAAAGGGCACCTTCAAAGGGCGCCATGGTGCCCGCGAGCGCCGAGTTGGACAGCCCTGGTCTACATAATATGCTAAAGAGTAGTTTAATTGCAAAACACATAACACAAATATCACCTTTACCAATTTTTACAAGTCATCGGAAACGTTCAATTGTTATATTAATAACAGATTAGGAGGCTCTGTTCCGTAAAAGTCGGCCAATTTCCGTCCAGATAACTCATATTTTAAAAATACGCTAATTTGCTCCGTTTTATAGTGATTACTCGATTATGTAAGATTGGATGATATTATCACGAGTGGCGATCTTCTGTAATTAGGCTGCCATTAATTTCCGTTTAAGTAGGGATTTTTCTGCTCTCAAGTATGCATCCACTGCTGTCGGGACAGCTGATGGTTGTTTTCGTGATTGAATAAGATTCATTATACCTTCAAAAATAAGCTTGTATAACATGATTAAATAAAAAATATCGGTGTCTCCCGAATTTTTATAATGTCTAGAAGAAAAGTTTTCTCTTAGACGCTATCAGAAAATCGTTTTAAATATGATGTAGTTTTCAACATTAAAGAGTTTCCGCACGTAATAATTTAATTATTTTATTGTTTTCTTTCTTTTTAACATTTTCCAACATAGTTGAAGAGTGTTTATGATTTCAGTTTGTCTGGTCGAGCTATAACTCTCGTAAATATACTCGAATTGCCCTGTAATTTTATATGTTAGTAGCGTTTACTATAGCATGATCACTATTTAAAATGAAGTGTGTAGCATTTTTAGTTCGTTTAGAGATAGTCAAACGTAATCCGTTACATTAAGGTCCATGGAAAAAAAAATCTTTTCAAATGCATTTTGATGATGTTCAAAACATTTCAGCATCATGAAATTGCCATGCAGTTATGAAGTGCTCTAAAATGGTCTTTCTGTAGAATATAGAATGCAAAGCACTTATGTAATGAACTTATTATTCATTTACAAGGTCACACAAAAATAATTAGGTTACATAATAGTCTACGTGAAAAAATCATTTGCAGTGTATTTTAATGATGTTACATTATTTTAAACCGAATAAAATTTGCATGCATTACTGAGGTGCATTATAAGTTGCTTAAGCTGTAGTTAATATTTGAGGCAATCGCAGTATGTATACAAAAGTAAGAGAGTTGACAGATAGATAGAAGACTGAACGGACAAACAGACAGACTACTCGAAGCCATAAGCATATTTCAACTCATGTTGAAAAGTTTCAAAAATGAAACTTGAAAATTCCCTTATCTTATTTTTCACATTCCAGCTGCAAGAAAAGCTGCAAAAATTACATTATCATACATTCTTGCTGCAAGAACACTTGCAATAATTACATTACCATACATTCTAGCTGCAAGAACACCTGCTGTAATTACATTATCATACATTCTTGCTGCAAGAACATCTGCAATAATTACTTTAACTAGCATACATTCTAGCTGCTAGAAGGCCTGCAATAATTATCATACATTCTAATCGCCATTTCTTTATTTATTTTAATATTAAGAGCACCTGAATCTTTATTCCTATTTACTTTCATATAACAATTTCCATTTTATCAGTTTTAAAAAGATATTTCAAAATTTCCTTGTAAGGTACAGGAACAAAATTATTTACTCTGGTAGGTTTTAACACATTGAGTGGCGGTGGGATATATTATATCCCGCCTAAGTTTAACTAAGATTTGCACCAGAAATTTATAATTAGGTTTTACTTTTATAACTTTGGGTGAAGACAGTGAAAAATGGCTTTTCCTGATTTTGAAATAAAATTTTTATATATTTCTGGTGGGAATTTAGCATTACACAAATGCAATTGCTTGCCCATCAAAGGTTAAACTAACTGTTTCAAAAAAAAAAAAAAAAAAAAAAAAAAAAAAAAAATTCTTTCAATTAACATCTTTTAAATATCACTTTTACATGAAAATCACATTTAACTGATGATTTTTTTAAATTAAAATAATATTTTAATAACGTTTTTATAAATTCTGATGACAAATTAACAACTCTTTCTTGGGTTAAAACATGAACGAAAAATCATTCGTCAAGCATAGATTATGAAACACTTTCCAAGACTTCCAGAATACTTTAATAAAACTTCGCCGTTTAAGGGCGTCCGGGACACAAGAATTTTAATTTTTTTTTAATTTTTTTATTAAATTAAAAATTTCTCTGTTTTTTTCTGCTTGAAATGAAGTTTAAATCATGTTTCTATCTTAATTGGAACAGGAAATATTCATTTTTAAGTTTTGGTTTGTTTTCAAAATCTAGCTTTCAAGCAATAGTTGTCATGAAAACGAGTTTTTGCGAAAATTTGCGTTTTTCTTCATGATGGGTTTTTTCAACATTTCTGGTATTTAAATTGTTATAAATCAATAACCGTTAAAGATAAATGATTCAAATTTGGGACATACATTTTTTAATTGTTTTACTTTAATTTTGATTCAGCAAATTTGAAAAAAATATTTACTTTTGAAAATAGGATTTTTTTTTTTCAAATTTTTACTTTAAGTATTTTTAATTTTTATTTAAATTAACATTTTTTTTAAATGCTGAATCAAAACTTATATATTTTTGTTTAGTTAAATGCAAAAAAATTGAAATTCTACAAATAATATTTCGAGTTAAAATGATTTTAAGCTACCCCACTTTTTTAATAAAATTTAAATTTTAAATTTTCTAAAAAAAATTATGAGAAGTTTTAGGATGTGATTTTATTTACAAATGATATGGTTAACCATCACAAAAAAATTCGAAATTTTAACTCAATAAATAAAAATTATTTGAAAATGTGTCCCGGACCCCCTTTGTAAGGGGGTAATAATAATAACACATTTGATAACCAGATTTCAGAAATTATCGTCCATAGCCGGAAAGGTATTCCAACTCTTTTGTGCAGCCCTTTATATGATCTATGGATTTGTATAAAGTCTACATCAGGTCTGTCTACCCTTTCACTAAGCAGCGGCGCACCTCAGCTCTTGGGAAACAATGAAGGGTGCCATTATTAACGTGGCTCAAAACATCACAATGATCTCACAGTATTAGTAGAGACACGCACACATCTTATACGATGCAAATGCCTCGCACAGTGTAAGATACACTACCCTATCGTTAGGACCACCATGTAAAAAAAAAAAGGGGGGGGGGAAAGGAATCAGAAAAGTATAAATCGTAGAAAATTTTGAATTATGCATTTTTCTGCGAGGGACCTGTTTCAAAAGTTTTGTAGGGAAAGGAATCAGAAACTTTATTTTCACCTATAATTTTTAAAAAATGGAAATAAGAGATATTGTTAGGTTTTTGAGGACGTAAAAATAATCCATTTATTTTGGAAGCACGAATTTAGCTTTATAAAAAGTGCAAAAACAAAGACAGGCATTATGATAACCAATACATCGGGAGGGGGGGGGGGTGAGAGAGATACTCTGGAAGAGCTTTCATTAGCAGAAATCCTTTCGCACGACTTTGTAGTTTTGTAATAAACAGAATCAGAAAATTTATCTAAATTTTAAAGGTCTGTGAGAGAAACTTACAAACCTTTACCTTTCTTACGAAACAGCCAATGGGCCAGTGTAACAACAACAACAAAAAATACGAACTTATGCACGAAATAGGGTGAAAGGGACCGATTATTTTTCTAAATTTCATTTCTTAAGATATCTTAAAAAATATTTTCAACTATTACCAATTTCCATCATCATAATTTGTATAAAAAATTAAAAATATTAACTTTAAATTAGTAATGAAACACACTAACAAATGATTAGTTTTTTAAAGCACATTTTTGGTTATTGTTGCGTGAAATACACGTTAAGGGGATTCAAAAACATCTCTAAGGCAAATATCAAGGATTTTAAATAAACCATCAATTAAAATGGAATTATATATTTTTTAAATGCTAGTAACAGAAAACTTTCGAAAGGGCACCTTCAAAGGGCGCCATGGTGCCCGCGAGCGCCGAGTTGGACAGCCCTGGTCTACATAATATGCTAAAGAGTAGTTTAATTGCAAAACACATAACACAAATATCACCTTTACCAATTTTTACAAGTCATCGGAAACGTTCAATTGTTATATTAATAACAGATTAGGAGGCTCTGTTCCCTAAAAGTCGGCCAATTTCCGTCCAGATAACTCATATTTTAAAAATACGCTAATTTGCTCCGTTTTATAGTGATTACTCGATTATGTAAGATTGGATGATATTATCACGAGTGGCGATCTTCTGTAATTAGGCTACCATTAATTTCCGTTTAAGTAGGGATTTTTCTGCTCTCAAGTATGCATCCACTGCTGTCGGGACAGCTGATGGTTGTTTTCGTGATTGAATAAGATTCATTATACCTTCAAAAATAAGCTTGTATAACATGATTAAATAAAAATATCGGTGTCTCCCGAATTTTTATAATGTCTAGAAGAAAAGTTTTCTCTTAGACGCTATCAGAAAATCGTTTTAAATATGATGTAGTTTTCAACATTAAAGAGTTTCCGCACGTAATAATTTAATTATTTTATTGTTTTCTTTCTTTTTAACATTTTCCAACATAGTTGAAGAGTGTTTATGATTTCAGTTTGTCTGGTCGAGCTATAACTCTCGTAAATATACTCGAATTGCCCTGTAATTTTATATGTTAGTAGCGTTTACTATAGCATGATCACTATTTAAAATGAAGTGTGTAGCATTTTTAGTTCGTTTAGAGATAGTCAAACGTAATCCGTTACATTAAGGTCCATGGAAAAAAAAATCTTTTCAAATGCATTTTGATGATGTTCAAAACATTTCAGCATCATGAAATTGCCATGCAGTTATGAAGTGCTCTAAAATGGTCTTTCTGTAGAATATAGAATGCAAAGCACTTATGTAATGAACTTATTATTCATTTACAAGGTCACACAAAAATAATTAGGTTACATAATAGTCTACGTGAAAAAATCATTTGCAGTGTATTTTAATGATGTTACATTATTTTAAACCGAATAAAATTTGCATGCATTACTGAGGTGCATTATAAGTTGCTTAAGCTGTAGTTAATATTTGAGGCAATCGCAGTATGTATACAAAAGTAAGAGAGTTGACAGATAGATAGAAGACTGAACGGACAAACAGACAGACTACTCGAAGCCATAAGCATATTTCAACTCATGTTGAAAAGTTTCAAAAATGAAACTTGAAAATTCCCTTATCTTATTTTTCACATTCCAGCTGCAAGAAAAGCTGCAAAAATTACATTATCATACATTCTTGCTGCAAGAACACTTGCAATAATTACATTACCATACATTCTAGCTGCAAGAACACCTGCTGTAATTACATTATCATACATTCTTGCTGCAAGAACATCTGCAATAATTACTTTAACTAGCATACATTCTAGCTGCTAGAAGGCCTGCAATAATTATCATACATTCTAATCGCCATTTCTTTATTTATTTTAATATTAAGAGCACCTGAATCTTTATTCCTATTTACTTTCATATAACAATTTCCATTTTATCAGTTTTAAAAAGATATTTCAAAATTTCCTTGTAAGGTACAGGAACAAAATTATTTACTCTGGTAGGTTTTAACACATTGAGTGGCGGTGGGATATATTATATCCCGCCTAAGTTTAACTAAGATTTGCACCAGAAATTTATAATTAGGTTTTACTTTTATAACTTTGGGTGAAGACAGTGAAAAATGGCTTTTCCTGATTTTGAAATAAAATTTTTATATATTTCTGGTGGGAATTTAGCATTACACAAATGCAATTGCTTGCCCATCAAAGGTTAAACTAACTGTTTCAAAAAAAAAAAAAAAAAAAAAAAAAAAAAATTCTTTCAATTAACATCTTTTAAATATCACTTTTACATGAAAATCACATTTAACTGATGATTTTTTTAAATTAAAATAATATTTTAATAACGTTTTTATAAATTCTGATGACAAATTAACAACTCTTTCTTGGGTTAAAACATGAACGAAAAATCATTCGTCAAGCATAGATTATGAAACACTTTCCAAGACTTCCAGAATACTTTAATAAAACTTCGCCGTTTAAGGGCGTCCGGGACACAAGAATTTTAATTTTTTTTTAATTTTTTTATTAAATTAAAAATTTCTCTGTTTTTTTCTGCTTGAAATGAAGTTTAAATCATGTTTCTATCTTAATTGGAACAGGAAATATTCATTTTTAACTTTTGGTTTGTTTTCAAAATCTAGCTTTCAAGCAATAGTTGTCATGAAAACGAGTTTTTGCGAAAATTTGCGTTTTTCTTCATGATGGGTTTTTTCAACATTTCTGGTATTTAAATTGTTATAAATCAATAACCGTTAAAGATAAATGATTCAAATTTGGGACATACATTTTTTAATTGTTTTACTTTAATTTTGATTCAGCAAATTTGAAAAAAATATTTACTTTTGAAAATAGGATTTTTTTTTTTTCAAATTTTTACTTTAAGTATTTTTAATTTTTATTTAAATTAACATTTTTTTTAAATGCTGAATCAAAACTTATATATTTTTGTTTAGTTAAATGCAAAAAAATTGAAATTCTACAAATAATATTTCGAGTTAAAATGATTTTAAGCTACCCCACTTTTTTAATAAAATTTAAATTTTAAATTTTTTAAAAAAAATTATGAGAAGTTTTAGGATGTGATTTTATTTACAAATGATATGGTTAACCATCACAAAAAAATTCGAAATTTTAACTCAATAAATAAAAATTATTTGAAAATGTGTCCCGGACCCCCTTAGTAAGGGGGTAATAATAATAACACATTTGATAACCAGATTTCAGAAATTATCGTCCATAGCCGGAAAGGTATTCCAACTCTTTTGTGCAGCCCTTTATATGATCTATGGATTTGTATAAAGTCTACATCAGGTCTGTCTACCCTTTCACTAAGCAGCGGCGCACCTCAGCTCTTGGGAAACAATGAAGGGTGCCATTATTAACGTGGCTCAAAACATCACAATGATCTCACAGTATTAGTAGAGACACGCACACATCTTATACGATGCAAATGCCTTGCACAGTGTAAGATACACGACCCTATCGTTAGGACCACCATGTAAAAAAAAAAAAGGGGGGGGGGGAAAGGAATCAGAAAAGTATAAATCGTAGAAAATTTTGAATTATGCATTTTTCTGCGAGGGACCTGTTTCAAAAGTTTTGTAGGGAAAGGAATCAGAAACTTTATTTTCACCTATAATTTTTAAAAAATGGAAATAAGAGATATTGTTAGGTTTTTGAGGACGTAAAAATAATCCATTTATTTTGGAAGCACGAATTTAGCTTTATAAAAAGTGCAAAAACAAAGACAGGCATTATGATAACCAATACATCGGGAGGGGGGGGGGGGTGAGAGAGATACTCTGGAAGAGCTTTCATTAGCAGAAATCCTTTCGCACGACTTTGTAGTTTTGTAATAAACAGAATCAGAAAATTTATCTAAATTTTAAAGGTCTGTGAGAGAAACTTACAAACCTTTACCTTTCTTACGAAACAGCCAATGGGCCAGTGTAACAACAACAACAAAAAATACGAACTTATGCACGAAATAGGGTGAAAGGGATCGATTATTTTTCTAAATTTCATTTCTTAAGATATCTTAAAAAATATTTTCAACTATTACCAATTTCCATCATCATAATTTGTATAAAAATTTAAAAATATTAACTTTAAATTAGTAATGAAACACACTAACAAATGATTAGATTTTTAAAGCACATTTTTGGTTATTGTTGCGTGAAATACACTTTAAGGGGATTCAAAAACATCTCTAAGGCAAATATCAAGGATTTTAAATAAACCATCAATTAAAATGGAATTATATATTTTTTAAATGCTAGTAACAGAAAACTTTCGAAAGGGCACCTTCAAAGGGCGCCATGGTGCCCGCGAGCGCCGAGTTGGACAGCCCTGGTCTACATAATATGCTAAAGAGTAGTTTAATTGCAAAACACATAACACAAATATCACCTTTACCAATTTTTACAAGTCATCGGAAACGTTCAATTGTTATATTAATAACAGATTAGGAGGCTCTGTTCCCTAAAAATCGGCCAATTTCCGTCCAGATAACTCATATTTTAAAAATACGCTAATTTGCTCCGTTTTATAGTGATTACTCGATTATATAAGATTGGATGATATTATCACGAGTGGCGATCTTCTGTAATTAGGCTGCCATTAATTTCCGTTTAAGTAGGGATTTTTCTGCTCTCAAGTATGCATCCACTGCTGTCGGGACAGCTGATGGTTGTTTTCGTGATTGAATAAGATTCATTATACCTTCAAAAATAAGCTTGTATAACATGATTAAATAAAAAATATCGGTGTCTCCCGAATTTTTATAATGTCTAGAAGAAAAGTTTTCTCTTAGACGCTATCAGAAAATCGTTTTAAATATGATGTAGTTTTCAACATTAAAGAGTTTCCGCACGTAATAATTTAATTATTTTATTGTTTTCTTTCTTTTTAACATTTTCCAACATACTTGAAGAGTGTTTATGATTTCAGTTTGTCTGGTCGAGCTATAACTCTCGTAAATATACTCGAATTGCCCTGTAATTTTATATGTTAGTAGCGTTTACTATAGCATGATCACTATTTAAAATGAAGTGTGTAGCATTTTTAGTTCGTTTAGAGATAGTCAAACGTAATCCGTTACATTAAGGTCCATGGAAAAAAAAATCTTTTCAAATGCATTTTGATGATGTTCAAAACATTTCAGCATCATAAAATTGCCATGCAGTTATGAAGTGCTCTAAAATGGTCTTTCTGTAGAATATAGAATGCAAAGCACTTATGTAATGAACTTATTATTCATTTACAAGGTCACACAAAAATAATTAGGTTACATAATAGTCTACGTGAAAAAATCATTTGCAGTGTATTTTAATGATGTTACACTATTTTAAATCGAATAAAATTTGCATGCATTACTGAGGTGCATTATAAGTTGCTTAAGCTGTAGTTAATATTTGAGGCAATCGCAGTATGTATACAAAAGCAAGAGAGTTGACAGATAGATAGAAGACTGAACGGACAAACAGACAGACTACTCGAAGCCATAAGCATATTTCAACTCATGTTGAAAAGTTTCAAAAATGAAACTTGAAAATTCCCTTATCTTATTTTTCACATTCCAGCTGCAAGAAAAGCTGCAAAAATTACATTATCATACATTCTTGCTGCAAGAACACTTGCAATAATTACATTACCATACATTCTAGCTGCAAGAACACCTGCTGTAATTACATTATCATACATTCTTGCTGCAAGAACATCTGCAATAATTACTTTAACTAGCATACATTCTAGCTGCTAGAAGGCCTGCAATAATTATCATACATTCTAATCGCCATTTCTTTATTTATTTTAATATTAAGAGCACCTGAATCTTTATTCCTATTTACTTTCATATAACAATTTCCATTTTATCAGTTTTAAAAAGATATTTCAAAATTTCCTTGTAAGGTACAGGAACAAAATTATTTACTCTGGTAGGTTTTAACACATTGAGTGGCGGTGGGATATATTATATCCCGCCTAAGTTTAACTAAGATTTGCACCAGAAATTTATAATTAGGTTTTACTTTTATAACTTTGGGTGAAGACAGTGAAAAATGGCTTTTCCTGATTTTGAAATAAAATTTTTATATATTTCTGGTGGGAATTTAGCATTACACAAATGCAATTGCTTGCCCATCAAAGGTTAAACTAACTGTTTCAAAAAAAAAAAAAAATTCTTTCAATTAACATCTTTTAAATATCACTTTTACATGAAAATCACATTTAATTGATGATTTTTTTAAATTAAAATAATATTTTAATAACGTTTTTATAAATTCTGATGACAAATTAACAACTCTTTCTTGGGTTAAAACATGAACGAAAAATCATTCGTCAAGCATAGATTATGAAACACTTTCCAAGACTTCCAGAATACTTTAATAAAACTTCGCCGTTTAAGGGCGTCCGGGACACAAGAATTTTAATTTTTTTTTAATTTTTTTATTAAATTAAAAATTTCTCTGTTTTTTTCTGCTTGAAATGAAGTTTAAATCATGTTTCTATCTTAATTGGAACAGGAAATATTCATTTTTAACTTTTGGTTTGTTTTCAAAATCTAGCTTTCAAGCAATAGTTGTCATGAAAACGAGTTTTTGCGAAAATTTGCGTTTTTCTTCATGATGGGTTTTTTCAACATTTCTGGTATTTAAATTGTTATAAATCAATAACCGTTAAAGATAAATGATTCAAATTTGGGACATACATTTTTTAATTGTTTTACTTTAATTTTGATTCAGCAAATTTGAAAAAAATATTTACTTTTGAAAATAGGATTTTTTTTTTTTCAAATTTTTACTTTAAGTATTTTTAATTTTTATTTAAATTAACATTTTTTTTAAATGCTGAATCAAAACTTATATATTTTTGTTTAGTTAAATGCAAAAAAATTGAAATTCTACAAATAATATTTCGAGTTAAAATGATTTTAAGCTACCCCTCTTTTTTAATAAAATTTAAATTTTAAATTTTTTAAAAAAATTATGAGAAGTTTTAGGATGTGATTTTATTTACAAATGATATGGTTAACCATCACAAAAAAATTCGAAATTTTAACTCAATAAATAAAAATTATTTGAAAATGTGTCCCGGACCCCCTTAGTAAGGGGGTAATAATAATAACACATTTGATAACCAGATTTCAGAAATTATCGTCCATAGCCGGAAAGGTATTCCAACTCTTTTGTGCAGCCCTTTATATGATCTATGGATTTGTATAAAGTCTACATCAGGTCTGTCTACCCTTTCACTAAGCAGCGGCGCACCTCAGCTCTTGGGAAACAATGAAGGGTGCCATTATTAACGTGGCTCAAAACATCACAATGATCTCACAGTATTAGTAGAGACACGCACACATCTTATACGATGCAAATGCCTCGCACAGTGTAAGATACACGACCCTATCGTTAGGACCACCATGTAAAAAAAAAAAAAAGGGGGGGGAAAAGGAATCAGAAAAGTATAAATCGTAGAAAATTTTGAATTATGCATTTTTCTGCGAGGGACCTGTTTCAAAAGTTTTGTAGGGAAAGGAATCAGAAACTTTATTTTCACCTATAATTTTTAAAAAATGGAAATTAGAGATATTGTTAGGTTTTTGAGGACGTAAAAATAATCCATTTATTTTGGAAGCACGAATTTAGCTTTATAAAAAGTGCAAAAACAAAGACAGGCACTATGATGACCAATACATCGGGAGGGGCGGGGGGTGAGAGAGATACTCTGGAAGAGCTTTCATTAGCAGAAATCTTTTCGCACGACTTTGTAGTTTTGTAATAAACAGAATCAGAAAATTTATCTAAATTTTAAAGGTCTGTGAGAGAAACTTACAAACCTTTACCTTTCTTACGAAACAGCCAATGGGCCAGTGTAACAACAACAACAAAAAATATGAACTTATGCACGAAATAGGGTGAAAGGGATCGATTATTTTTCTAAATTTCACTTCTTAAGATATCTTAAAAAATATTTTCAACTATTACCAATTTCCATCATCATAATTTGTATAAAAAATTAAAAATAATAACTTTAAATTAGTAATGAAACACAATAACAAATGATTAGATTTTTAAAGCACATTTTTGGTTATTGTTGCGTGAAATACACTTTAAGGGGATTCAAAAATATCTCTAAGGCAAATATCAAGGATTTTAAATAAACCATCAATTAAAATGGAATTATATATTTTTTAAATGCTAGTAACAGAAAACTTTCAAAAGGGCACCTTCAAAGGGCGCCATGGTGTCCGCGAGCGCCGAGTTGGACAGCCCTGGTCTACATAATATGCTAAAGAGTAGTTTAATTGCAAAACACATAATACAAATATCACCTTTACCAATTTTTACAAGTCATCAGAAACGTACTTGAATTTTTTTTTTTTTTTTTTTAGCCTTGTATGTTACCTACAGTTTTTCTTTATACACATCACATATTAAGGTGAAACTTAATTCAGGGAAAGACACGCCTAAATCAATTGAAATCACACTTCCAGGAATTACTATCCACAGGCATCCATGTATCAAATTTATCTTAGTATATTAAAAGTAGTTGACTTGGAAATGCATAACTTAAATTAAAAAACATCTTTAAGCAATTCACGTTCATTATCGGTAATGCTTACGAATTATTTTGTGTATCTGTATATGGTCTGTAGAATTTATACGCATCACGCGGTGTGCAAAAATTTAGTTAAACTTAAAACGCATACGGGTCAACAGTGGCGTACCCAGGATTTTATTTCGGGGGGGGGGGGGGGGAGGGGGCTGACTTAAATTTCCAAAATGTTCTATATCTTAAGAAATACATTGAATTATGTTATAAACAGAAATCATTTTTGACAATAAGGCCGTAGCCAGAGGGGGTGGGGGTAAAGGAGGGGGGGGGGGGGGTAGCGATGATTCTGTTCCGAATTTTCCGTAAATTTTAGGTATGAGGTTCCATAAATTAAAAAAAATCGGTCATCAATCCCAAAATTCGGACTTAAAAAATATATCGCGATTTTTGACAAATGATCGGCGAAAAACATAATTTCATCAATCGTTCGCAGAACAAAAAAATCTCAAATTTCCTTAAAGGATCGCGGAAAAAACCGGAAATTTGTCAAAGGGCTGCCGATAAAATGCAAATTTTGTCAAAGGGCCGCGGATAAAATTCGAATTTTGTCAAAGGGCCGTGAAAAAACGCAAATTTTGTCATAGGATAGCGAAAAAAAAGTCAAACGCAGAGGAAGCGTGAATTTATTCTATTGGCCGCTGAAAAAACACAAATTTCGTCAAACGGCAGCAGAAAGAAAGCAAATTTCGACAAATGATCGCAAAAAAACACGTGTTCCGTGAAAGAGCTGCGGAAAAAATGCGAATTTCGTCAAATGACCGCAAAAAAACGTGAATTTCTTTAAAAGACAGCAAAAAATCGTCAAAGGACCACGAAAAAAATGCAAATTTCATCAAACAGACGAGGAAAAAGCGCGAATTTCGACAAAGAATCGCAAAAAAAAACGCGAATTTAGTCAAAAAGCCACTGAAAAACGCAAATTTCTACAAAGGATTGCGAAAAAAACGTGAAATTCGTCAAATGGCCGCAGATAAAATACGAATTTCGGCTAAAGGTCGCGAGAAAAAACGCGAATTCCGTCAAAAAGAAGCGGAAAAAATGCAAATTTCCACAAAATATCGCGACGAAAACGCGAATTTCGTCCAAAGGCTGCGGTTAGAAACGCGAATTTGACAAAGAATCGCGAAAAAATCACGTATCTCGCCAAGGGTCGCGGAAAAAAGCGAATTTCTTCAAAGCATCGCAAAAAAATGCGAATTTTGTCAAAGGAAAGAGGAAAAACGCGAGTTTTGTTAAACAAAGTCTGAAAAAGCTGGAATTTCGACATAAGATCGCAAAAAAACGTGAATTTCGTCAAAAAATCGCGAAATACGCAAATTTCGACAAAGAATCGCGGGAAAAAAGCAAATTACAACAAGAGGTCGCGAAAAAACGCAAATTTTGACAAAGAATTGCGGAAAAAACGGAAATTTCGACAAAGGATTTCGGAAAAAACGCGAAATTTCGTCCAAGGGTCACAGGAAAAATGCGAATTTCAAGAAAGGATCGCGAAAAAAGGCACGCATTCTGCCAAAGGGCCGCGGAGAAAAAGAGAATCTCATCAACGCATCGTAAAAAATGCGAATTTCGTCAAAGAGTCGCGGAAAAACACGAATTTCGTCCAACGGCCGCAGTTAGAAATGCGAATTTCGACAAAGGATCGCGAAAAAACACTTATCTCGCCAAAGGATCGCGAAACAACACTTATCTTGCCAAAGGGTCGCGGAGAAAAAGTGAATTTCGAATAGAATTGCAAAAAGACGTGAATTTCGTCAAAAAGACGCGGAAAAAAGGCAAATTTCGACAAAGAATCGCGGAGATAAAGCAAATTTCAACAAGGGATCGTGGAAAAAACGGAAATTTCGGCAAAGGATCGCGGAAAAACGCAAGTTTTGACAAAGGATCGCGGAAAAATGGGAATTTTGTTAAAAGCCGCGGAAAAAAACGCAAATTTAGTCAAAACGCTGCGAAAAAAACGCGATTTTCGCCTAAAAGCAGTAGAAAAACGCAAATTTTGACAAAGAATCGCGGAAAAAACGCAAATTTCAACAAAGAATCACGGTAAAAACTCGAAATTCCGTCAAAGGGCCGCAGAAAAAACGCGAATTTCGCCAAAAAGCAGCGGGAAAAGCCCAGACTTCGAGAAAGTGTCGCGAAAAAAACGCGTATTTCGTCAAAGGGCCTCGGTTGGTTGGTTGTATTTATGTCGGCCAATTATCTGCACGTGGGATATAGGCCCTAAGGGGGAAGTGCCTTCCGTGGAGGTCTTTCTAAGGGAACCTAACCCGTATTAACGCTTGAAGAACCAAGGTTCGAAGAAAACCACGAAAACTCCGAACGGTTAGGCCGACGGGCGCGATTGGGATCGAACCCAGCACCTCCCGTCTACCAGCTTCGAGGGCAGAACCTCTCGGCCACTGGTGGGGCTCAAAGGGCCTCGGAAAATCACGGATTTCGTGATAGAATCTCAAAGAACCACGAATTTCGTCAAAGGGCCGCGGAAAAAACGCGTATTTCGTCCAAGAGCCACGAGGAAAAAACGTGAATTTCGTCAAAGCATCGCAAAAAACGCGAATTTCGTTAAAGGGCCGTGGAAAAACGCGCATTTCGTCAAAAAGATGCAGAAAAAGAGGGAATTTCGACAAAGGATCGAAAAAAACGCGAATTTCACCAAAAGCCGCGGAAAAAGTGAAAATTTCGACTGTGGATTGCGAAAAAAAAAGCAGATTTCGACAAAGGATCGCGGAAAAAAGCGAATTTCGTCAAAGAGTTGCGGAAAACACTCAAATTTTGCCAAAGAGCCGCGGAAAAATGAAGCGGATTTCGTCAAAGGATCACGGGAAGATGTGAATTTCGTCAAAGGGTCTTCATAAAAACCTGATTTTCATTAAAGGGTCGTGGAAAAAACACGGCGGTCTCTTTAAAAAACGGCACATATAAAAACAACTATGCTTATTAATACAGTTATAGTTTTTAAACTGAAATAATATACTGAACTAACGTTTTAAAAGTCTGGTTTACCTGAACTCAACTTGTAGGAATCTACACTCAGCCTGAAATTGACCAGAAATGAAAACCAAGAAACAGAGTGCCGGGAAGCGATACCCCCTTGTCTATGTAGACTAATGTGGTACTAACGAGAATGATTAATCCGCGGTAAAACCGAACACTAAATTAAAAATTTATCTCAAACAGAAAGAAAAAAATTCAGCACCTTTTTCATTTCATTTTCGACTATTTCGAAAGGGGGACATGTAACCCAATCAGTCCCCTTCCCCTCGTTAGGTAAACTGTGATGTAACTACTCGCTGATATGGGACTAACCAGAATGGCTAGTTCTTTATATTGCAGATAACAAAGTTACAAATTTATCTCAAACAAAATGAAAAAAATCAGCATTTTTTTCATTTCATTTCCTACTATTTTGAGAGGAGGCTGCAACCCCATTACCCCATTCCACTTCTTTGGGTATAATGTGGTATGACTGTGCACTAATATGGAACTAAAGAGAAGAGAGCGGCTAGTTTGTTGAAGGATAGGGTAAAAAATGCAAATTTATCTTAAACATAGAGAAAAAAACACACTAATTTTTTCATTTCATTTTCGACTATTTTTGGAGGAGGGGCTGTAACCCCATTAGCCCCTTTCACCTGTTAGGGTATAATTAGGTGTCACTGTGTACTAATGTGTAACTAAAGAGAAGAGAGCGGCTAGTCTGTTGAATGATAGGGAGAAAATACAAATTTATCTCAAGCAAAAAGAAAAAAAAAAAAACAAGCACTTTTTTCATTTCATTTTCGACTATTTTGGGAGGGGGGCTGCAACCCCATTTGCCCTCTTTCATTTTTTGTGTACAATGTAGTGCCACTGAGTACTTACATAGAACTAAAGATAAGGGAGCGACTAGTCTGTTGAATGATATGGGAAAAACGCAAATTTATCTCAAACAAGAAGGAAATAAAACTCAACACTATTTTTCCATTTCCTTTTCGACTATTTTGGAGGAGGGGGCTGTAACCCCATTAGTCCCTTCCACCTGTTTGTGTATAATGGGGTGTCACTGTGCACTAATATGGAACTAAAAAGAAAGGAGTAGCTAGTCCGTTGAATAATAGGGGGGAAATACAAATTTATCTCAACAAAAAGAAAAAAAATAAGCACTTTTTTCATTTCATTTTCAACTATTTTGGGAGGGGGCTGCAACCCGATTAGCCCCTTTCATTTTTTTTAGTATAATGCAGTGTCACTGTGTACTAATATGGAACTAAAGAGTAGGGAGCGGCTAGTCTGTTGAATGTTAGGAGAAAAAAGTCAAATTTATCTCAAACAAAAGTAAGAAAAAAAATCAGCCCTATTTTTTCATTTCATTTTCGACTATTTGCGAGATGAAGGGGCTGTCATTCCATCAGTCCCCTCCCCCATAGGATGTTGTGATGTCAATGTGGACTAATATAAGGTTAACGAGAATGACTATTTCGCTGTATGATAGAAGAAAAACACTTTTTTCACTCAATTTTCGAATATTTCAGGAGAAGGGGGGGGGGGTAGCCCCATCAGTCTCTTTTCTCTTCTTTGGTATCAATGTGGGCTAATATGGGACTAATGAGAATGTCTAGTCCGCTGTATGATAGAAAAAAAATAATTTTTTTCCAAAAAAAGAAGTGGTAAAATCAGCGATTTTTTCATCTCATTTTCGAAAATTTCGGGGGGGGGGGCGCTGTAGCCCCATTAGCCCCCCCCCCCCCCCTTTGGGTACGCCCATGCGGGTCAATATCGGAAAACTGGACAATTTCACTCCAGAATTTTTATTTTTTTTTTAATTAATGTACCAACTTCCAAATACAATTATATACTATGATACATATTTGTCATTGGAATTCTGCAGTGTTTTGAGATCAAGGATGTATATTTTATGCGTAGGATAAACTTTTATGGAAGAAAGGGTCTGTTAACATCCTAATCAGTGTCTAATATTTGGGAGTGAGATGATGGGAACTGAGGTGATGTTTTTGTCTTAACAGCTGCACAGCCATTTTATTGAATCATTTTGAACACATGTAAATGATTAACTATTCCATGTGAGATTTGTACGTTACATAAATAAAGTTGCAATAAGTTTTTTTTTTTTTTTTATAGACAAAAAGTTAAATATGGGGACACGAATGATGCTATAAAAAATACTCATCCCTTTTCAGAACAAAAACTAAATATTTCTAAAAATGAAACAATGAGAAGAACAACTTATCATCATCCATGGTGGCTAGTTGAACTGTAGTTGCTGTTGCAATGGAAATAATTCTGCCAGCGCCACCTAGTATCTGTTAAACTAAATGTGTGGTTAGAGGGGCTGAGATGATGGTCAACCTCAGGGACAAATATATTTACTACAGTATTTTACTATACAATCTATACGAGTAAAGGAGCATTATATTTTCCCATACTGTATATATATATGTATAAATATATATAATAGCAAAAGTTAAAAATATTTATAAAATTTTTTACAGCATACATTTAATACTGGATATTTGTACCTGGGGACAGGGACTGAAATGGTGATTTCGGTTGTTTAAAACTTAAAATTAATTATTTATGCATCATCATATGTCCATTTACCATTGGTCATTGTTATAACAAATGTTACAATATATTACGTTTTCCAGTTTTTGGTTTTAGTATAATTAATGGAATATTATTGGCAGTGGACGCAAATTGTTCAATTTTCAGATATTGACCCATACCATAACCGCGATAATGCGCTTTCAGCAATCATCCCTAATAGACAATACTTCGGATACACTATTGTATCCGAAATTTTTAATGAACGAGGAATGCGATGCACATCATATTCTACTGCAAGCATCTGGTAGTAAACCTCGGTAATGTATATCAATTTCATTATATTTGAAATAGTGCGACATAATTAAAATACGCTGCAAATATTTTCCCCCGCACATCATTATATAACCATAACCGAACGCTTTTGTGCGACCCTGTATGTAAATGATAAATGCAGTGCACCCAATATTGTACAGAAAGCATGTTTTAAAGCACCACAAATATTCATACCAATTTTATTGTGTTTTTACAACAGTAACATTACAATACGCCGCAAACGATTTTTTTTCCTAGAATTTTTCTTTATGTAAGGGAATACTTTTCAGTTCCCCTGCACGCGTAGGGGTACGTGTAGTTGCTACATGTAACATATTCTATAGTAACCATGTTCTAGTGTACCCCAATAATGGATATAAATTTCATTATGCTTAAAATTATGTAATACTATTAAAATACACCGCAAAGGATTTTTCCGTAGACCATAATTTAACGGAATACTTTTGAACTATGTTGTTTTGAACTATGTATCTTTTCAACTATGTTGGAAAGTGTTAAAAATAATGTAATATACTATCTGGCTCCAGTTGCATCAAAAGTTCAATGCAAATAAAGTTCCAAAATGTACCAATTCTTTTCATTCGTAAAATCATTTTTGCATAATGCGCAGTTCGAAAAAAAAATTAATTTCAATATGTTTATAAAAAATGGGAATTAAATTTATCGGATCTACTTAAGGGCATTCAGATTACAAATGACGTCATTTCTTTTTATATTTTTTATCTATGGAGAGGAAGAGGCCTTGGAATATGTTCAGTTTGATATTCTGGGTTTTTTTTCTATCTCTGTTTATCCGGAAGTATAAGACTTCTCTCATAACAGGAATTGATAACAAACGAAAGAAGTACACTTCATTTGACTTCGAACTTCGAATCCTGCTCTAATTAGAACTTCTAGATCATTCCGTGCTTTAGATACCAGCTCTCTTATAATTAGAACAAAGACTGGTTCAATTGTTGTGAACGTTCGCATAAAGAATAGAATTAAAAGCCTGACCGACGAGTAACTTTTCCCCAACGTAATTGCGACGCCAAATCGTCTGCCTTCTTCGATTTTTTGTGTGTTTTTAATATTTTGTTTTTGGCAATGGGAAAGGACCTTTCCTTGGATCTATTCCACGGTACTGCAAAAGTTTAAATTAGCGGCGGCCCTTAGCAACTGTTGTTTCCTCCGTTACTTCTACATCTTCCTCTCTTCTCTACCCCTTTTTTTCTTCTTTGATCTTGCAAACAGCAAAACAGGTTTTGCAACAGCTGAGAATATACAGATATAAATAAAGTTCCCACCCGGGAAGAGATTGCTTGGAAATTATATCACAGATGTTGTTGATCCCTAAAGCCAGAATTCGCTTGTCGAAAGAAAAATAACAGCAATTTCAGAAAGGTATACCCTAAGAGGTATATTTCATATGAAGAAGTACATTCATTACTTCCAAAGTTAAACTACATCATAATTTTGTTGCCATCCCTCGCGTCCAACATATTTTAATTTTGCAGTAATTTATTAAATAACAGTACTTTGAAATAGAGTAATGCTCCAATCATCTAGATATATGTGTTCGGGACGTAATCCGGATATGCAGAAATCCAAAAGAATTGAAGTAATTACCAAAATATGCATCTAAATATTTCTCTAAATTCGCTTTTTCTTAATAAAAAGCTAGATCTATTGTATTCAACTTCCTTTAGGCCTACATTTTAATACGATCCTTTTTAGTATAAACAATTTAAATAAAGGATACTTATATACATTTAGATGTGTTAGTCGAACACGTAAAACAAAATTTAATTTTTTGCCGTAAGCAGCAAATACCGGCTTAGAATTATCCAAATAAAGGCCTTGAAAATTCCAATCGAATATAATTTTTAGCGTTGGTTTAAATAAGAATTTCAAGGAAAATATATTTCTAAGAACGAATACACAAATTTGTATTTCGTAAAATATTCGATAATTTGAGTATGGGCTCAATCAGCTTAAATCAGTGTTGAATGATTTTATATATTTAGACGAAAATCCTTCAAAGCGAACATAATGTTAGGGTCCCACTGTTTTTGGAAGCGTACACCCTCGAATTGGTATGATTTTACATTTTAAAATGAAAATCGGTTCAAATGAACTAAACGGCTCTCGTCATAGTGATTGTCGATTTGATTTCTGATCCTTAGATATATTAAATTTTGAAGTCTGACAAAAAGTTCGTGAGGAAGCCTAAATAATAGAGAGAGACTCTTTAACCTCAAAATAATTTTTAAACTCAACTTTTAAACTCAAAATAATATCTCTGTTGAAGTTGTAGGTCTCCAACGCATGCGCACAAGCGAAACCTACTTCGACAATAACCTATAGTGAAGAGAGAGAGGGGGGGGGGGGGTCTGCAGAATGCGTGAAAGAAGTTCCAGAAGTGACTTCCAGAAATATATTTTTTTGAAATAGTTAATATTAATATTTTTTAAAAACAAACACATCATCAGAAAGGTAAAGGGACAATCTAAAGGTGGGTACTTTTATTTTTTCGTATTTTGTGCATGGAAACGAATGCAGATTTTTAAAAATTACAAAATTAGCTAAAATTTCTCTTCGAAAACAATTTTTTGAAATGGTTAATATTGATTTTTTTTAAACGGATTGCACCGTTAGAAAGATTAAAGTACAGAATTTAAGAGCATATGTTTTGCTTATCGTATTTCGAATAATTAAGCTGATACGTGCTGCGAAAAACGTGAAAGAAAAATTCGCGTTTTCGGACTTTCGGTTCTTCCTGAGCAGAACGAATTTTTGGCCATATCGCTATGACATTTTATGCCATTTTGCGATGTTCATTATAGTTTTTAATTAATATCTCAATTAATTAATAATAAATGGAAAATCTGAGCCTTCGATGCGTTAGCACCTGGCTTGGATCATCCTCATCCAAATTTGCAAACCTCTAAGTACGATAGATTTTCCTAACCATCGCCTCAGACGTACACATACGCAAACATCTTTCTTTTATTAGTATAAATTACGCATAAATGGTTAACCCTTTGCCAATTTTCTACTTATTTTATTAAAATACTTTTAATTGGGCTGAAGAATATTTTATATTTTGATGTTATAGATCGTTCTAGGATGGATTTTTTCAACTATAGTTCATGATTTGCATCTAGAAAGAAGGAAATTCGCCTGAAAACTAGCTTAATTGTTTAATTTAAGCGGATTGACAATCCAGTTAAACGCTGTTCAGTACATTAAAGAGTTCCAAATCTGAGAAAATCTAGCAGACCGTTAGCGATGGCACGTGGTTGAAGGCGCATTATTATCAAAAATACGTTTAATAACATATACTTAAATGTTTAATTTTTTTTTGTAAATTAAATAGAATAAATATGGATGGAAAAATAAATGGAATGCAATTTAACTTGTACACATTAAACTTATATCACCAACATTTCTTCTTCTCTATACTTAACTCAGTTGTGTTTTCGAAATTATTGGCGTTAGATTTAATGTTAGGGATATTTTTTATGTCATATTTTTATTATGCTAATTTTTTATGTAAAAATATTTATTTCATTTAATATACTAAACAATATTAATTTATTTTTCTGATAATAATGCGTTTTCAACCATGTGTCAACGCTAACGGTCCGTCAGATTTCGTCAGTTTGAACTCTGTGATGCATTGAAAGGCATTTAACCGAATCAAAGATCGTCAGACCGTTTACGTGAAACATTTAAATGACTTTTCTGACAATTGCCTTTCTATATACAAATCAAGAACCATATTTCGAAAAATCCAATTTATTGTCTTTTCCTCAACCATCCATAACATCAAAATATAAAATATCCCATATCCTAACTAAAAGTATTTAAATAAAAAAAGCAGAGAGATGTCAAATGTGTTGCCATTTACTTTTAATACTAAATAATATAATATTACTTAACTTTTCTATTCATAACAAGTATTTAAGGGAAGGTAGCCTAAAATGATCCTAGCGGGCAAAACGATCCACATAGGTTTTCTTCTAAACAGGCCGCGCTATCTACAGGGTAACACATAAACTAGTTGCGCCTAGTGAAGAAGAAGCAATGGCGGTATTCAAGCGATAGTAGTATTACGCGTCCGAACAGAATTCTTTGAAAAAGTGGATTTTATAAAATCTGTTATAAGATAAGTACTAACTTTCATATTTATTTAGATATAAAGTCTTTCATGTACAGAAACATGACTTAGTTTACTTAATAGAGTATGTTTTTATATGTTAATTACACTTGCTAAGTTTGTTATGTTTCTCGGCGTCATCCAGTTATATGACCTAAAATGAACGGCCATACTGCCGGATAAAATGATCCATTATGTGGATGGTTTTACTACTATTTCATTGGCTGAAGAAACTCTGGTACTGCGTCCTAGCCATCATGGGAGCCTTCATGGGAGCCAAATATGTGACTGCCCCAAACCTTTCTCTTTGAATCCGCGTGTTATCCTGCCGTTTCCAAAGAAAACGGAATCAAGCACTTCGAGCAAAAGAAAATCCATGGAAAGTGCTATTTTAATGAGCTAGGAAACAAAAAATAGAGAACAGCAAGAGAAGATAAAACAGGCTGCAGCTAAGAAAATCCAATTAAAATATGCTAAATGTAAAAACGAAATAGCCAGAACATGCAAAGAAAAGAGCATGACGTCAAAACAGAGACGTATTCCCATAAAGAAGAACAGTGTGCCTAAAACCAATATTTGGAATATAAGGAAACAGCTTCAGAAGACGAACACAAGTGTATCTATTGCGATGAACTATTTTCCTCCTCTGCAACAGGTGAAGGTTCGATCCGGTGTCACAAGTATCATAAGTGGGTGCAAAATGCATGCGCAGGAATAGATGAGAATGACGATTATGTGTATCTTTGCAATATGTGCTCAAATATTCCAAGTTTTCGGATGGGGCGGAAACTATTTAACTTATTTAACTTATTACTTAATTATTTAACTTACTTCTGCGTTTATTATGGGCTATAATTTTTAGATCATATTTTTCAAATATTCCATTTTATTGTTTTTTCAAAATTTTTTGTGACACTTTTTTTTATTTTAAAATTTACATAAAATAAATTATGCATGCTATTTGATTGTAACACTTATTTTATTCCATTATGTATCGTCATAATTAATTTTATGTCATTTATTTTGCCGATAAAAAACAATTTACAATTATTTTTAAATGAAGGATCATTTTGCCCTTGGGTGAGGGTAAAATGATCCTGATACTTTTTCAAAAATCTACTTTTTTCACTACTCAATTTGAGTTTAAAATTTTATTAAAATATATTTATAATGCAAAATATAGTGTAAAACATATTAGCATACGGCCGAAGTTTTATTTAAACAGTTATGTTATACTACACAAGTTTTCCCTTTAAGGGGATCATTTGTGGCCACCTTCCCCTATGTTTCGAGTTTTACAAATGTCGGAAGACTTTTGTGATACTATTTTCTGTCTTCTTCATGAAAATTAGTAATTTGAAGGATCAAATTTATTTTTCTTTAGAAAGAAAATGCATAAGGTATAATTTTAAATATGTGGACGATTCAGTACAACAACAGGAATTGTTTTTAAAAAAAAATTGATATATTTTTACATATTTGACAATTCTTTATTCTAAGTTAAAGTATATTAATTAAGTAATTAATTTCGAAATGTCCAATCACTTTTGTGAGTTACTGACTGTATTTTAAAATCTTTTTTAAAAACCCTAAGCCTACAAAATATTTTAAAATTAATATGCAAACACGTTGCTGTGAGATTCGTATCAGAGACAAAGTCTATGTTTTTGTGGACTGCGTATCGCAGTCAACGTCAGCACTGCCACACCTCTTAAAGTTTAAAGGTTTTTAAAGCGATTAGAAATCTATCAGAATAAAATTCCTCTAAAACTGCGAATCAAACAAATCCAGGGCAAGTCCATTCAACAAAGATCAAGGAACATTGAAAGTGAAATTGAATACCGGGATCGATAAAAGTATTTCAGCAATCTATTCAAGGTTCAAGACATTATTACAAAAGGTTGAGTGACGTACAAAGATAAAAAGAGGTGCATAGTACTATCACCTCTTCGTTTGTTTACAATAATTTATAACGAAACCGTAGTATCAATTCAAAATATTTTGCAGTTACTGATAAGTACATTGGCCTCTAAATGTTAAGGTTCAACCAATCTTTTGGGTCTAATTTGAAAACAAATAAACATAAAAACATGAAATTTTAAAGAATTGTGCTTTACAGTTATTTATTGAATTTTATATTATTTTAACATCAAGCAAGATTTACAACAATAAAAAATTACATCTTTTAGCAAAAATCCACTGAAAATAGCTCAAACCACAGCTTTTTGGGGAAAAATGGGATAATTAAGATTTTGCCACGAAAACTTTACTAGTCTAATAAGATGACTATAATTTAGCTTAAATAATTATACTTTTTATAATAATATGTTCATAACACGCACAAACTGAACATTACCTCAATTTGTTATATCTGAAAGAAATCTCAACTAGAAAAAAAGTGTCTATTCTTACAGAAAAGTTGCCAGTGTTGTAAACTAAATTCTGAATTATACCTTATTTTTTATTACTAATGATAATGTTTTTTTAAACATCATGTAAGTTCCCTAATTTTAGATTATAGAAGTTAAAAAACGTATAGCTCAAAGAAGAAAAAAATGAACTGTTAAAAATGTTTACACTAATTATTGATTTAAAAGTTTTTAAATTATATTAAAATACTTACACACCTTTGTTATTGTATATCCAACCTTTTTTCGCTGAAAAACGGGACTCGTAGGTAGAATAAAATTCCAAATGAAGAAAAATTAATTAATAAAAGATTTGCTAAAAAGTGACAGATAATATTGGAGGAATTGTCAAAAGCACATCGACAAAATTATCCACCTACCATTTGGCTAATATTACATGAAATTAGATTAATATAAAATTTTTAAATATTTTGGCTGACAAAAGCACCGTGTGGTTTAAAAATTAATGGCGCCTTTTTGACAGTGACATATTTCTTTTCATTGTTTAGTAGTTTATTTCCTCAGACGATTGGACATTCTAATTTAGTTTTTATGACTGATTTTTTTATTATGAAAAAATAAAATATTTTTTTGAACGTAGATCATTTCATTTCAAAATATATGGGCATATTACAACTGATTTTTTTTCAATAATTAACTCATTTTTTTCATTAATTTTAATGAGTTATATTGTAGAGTCATTTTAATTATAATAATGACTAAATCTATATATATAAAAGAAAGTCTGGATTTTGTATTAATCAACGCGCAGCCAAAACTACTGAACCTAAAATCTTGAAAATCGGGGTAAAAATACTTCTTATGATATAGAGTGCCGCTAAGAAAGGATTTTCCAAAATTCCACCCCTAAGGGGGGTAAAAAAAAAAAAAAAACGAACTTTAAAAAAATTCCTTAAAAATCTGATTTTATAGTTATTCTTCAACTGATAACATATTTTGGTGTATTTTTGTATGCTGATTCGAATGGTACTAACTAAATTCTTTTAAGCCTAATAGTTCGAGAGATATTTCATATTTTTCGAATTTGTCACTATTGGCGCCAAAACCTGAATTTTTCAAGTGATAATTTCTAAAAACTCATTCTTTTCATTCTGTTACTATATAGCAAGGGAAAAAATTCAAATTGAATAATTTTTTAACCAATCCTTTTGGTTAAATAAAAACAACTTCGTCAATTAGAAAAAAAAAATTCAAACGCCTCAAAAACTAAAAAAAAAAAAAAAAAAAAAAACTGTGGTACTTTTCCATTCTAATTTTCGTCGCGATACCATGCCAAAATGTATGGTATCCCGCTATTTATTTCAACCCTAATCGTGCAAACGATTTTTATTGCAAACCGTGCATAACATTTGCTAATTGTTGAACGTGAATATTTTTATGCAGGAATTTTTAATGATGCAATTTATTTTATTTCATCATAATCTCGCAAAACTTTTTAATTTGTTATTTTTTGAATAGAAAATATTTATTACTGATACTGATATAGATTTTACCAATTCGCAGTTATCTGATGACGGGGAAGCTACAATAAAATTATTTCAGAAGTTAGTAATTATGCATATAAAAATGTTTTGTTCAAAAAACCACGAATTTATTTATTTATTTATTTAACTGAATAACAAACATACGACTTGTGTTCTTGACATAAAGCCCGCTTATAAGTCGGAGACAAGATAGCACAAGGAAATATTACAACACAAGAGAAATACACCCTGGAAGTTCCACACAAAGTGTGTGTGCAATGGAACCAGCGGGAATCGAACCCACAAACTCTTACGCACAAGCGATTAGCTGACTGGTGCATTGACCACTCAGCCGCAGAGCCCCAAAACCATGAATGTCTTCATTGAAAGGATGAAATGTTTACTGCAATGTGAGACATACGTACGTATTACGTACGCCATGCTTCAGTAGTAAAAGGCATTTACAATTTCAAGACTGCAGTTTAAATTGACTATATTTTATTGCTTGCAAAATATTTATTTATTCTTATATTTTAAGTATTTATTTTGGTACCCGTCGACCAATTTCGCCAAATTATATAAATCGCCAAACCAGTCGCCAAATTATACAAATTGACATAATTTTTATTTTAAAGAACGAAAGAACAAATAAATTAGTAAAACATTAATAAAAATACATTTAAAACGTCGAAATAAAAATCACTTGATGACATAAATACGTGTAACTTGCTTAAAGTCAAGTGAATGTGGCATTTACGATCAACCATTATTGGCATTTAATCTTATAGTTTGGCAATAGATTTTTGGACGACGGGATAACCAAGTAGTACCATTATTTTTATTGATTTAAAAAAATGGTAGGTCAAAGTCTGTAATTTTCAAAAGTTATATTTTTTAAATGCTCATTTTTTTTTATCAACAAAATTCATTTTTTTTATCAACAAAATTCATTTTTTTTTTTTTTTCAAATGTATCATTTCATTTTTGTGCCAACTAATACGCTTGGTGACAATGGTATTGGCATAACAGGGAAATACCAAAACAGTTACTGATTTTATTTCAAATGTAAAGAAAAGAGGTTTAATGAGCAATAAATATTGTAAATATGACTATAACTCAGATTCTACTGAACAGAATTTTGTAGAACTTACTGTTATATAGTAAATTTGGTTTATAAATGGTTTAATGTAAAAACCATCATTCTAAGTTGCTACGGGAGTTCTAAAATTAGGTGAACTCGATTATGAAAGATTTCAAGTCAACTAATTAAATGCATAGTAAGTTAGATAACATTTCAGGGATTTTTTCAGTATTTATCATATCATTCTGTGTTGTTTAGTTACGGAGCTATGCAGAAAAAGTTCTCAGTGGTACAGTAAAGAAAATTGGAAGATATACGCTACAGAGATAGGTTATACTAGAGAATATATATGCTATAGTTATGGAAGTTGAGCTGAGTTCCTTAAAAAATTCAGAAGTGATGCAGTATATCCCTACCCCTACCTCCCAGAGAGTTCTATAATCAAGTTAACGCGATTATGAAAGTTATATTTTACTATCTCAATATATATATAATGCAAAGAGAAATTTCATTCCGGCCGCTTATATATTGAGTTCTGCTGAATAGATTTTGACGGGACTTACATTGTTAGTTAGATAATTTTTCAGAAAAGATGTTAGTATAAAACATAACGTTCTACGTTGCTTAGTTAAATAATTATGGGGAAAGTTCTAAATCAGATGAACCCAATTTTGAAAGATTTGCTTTTTTTAAAGGTTCCACTGAATGAATTTTTATGGGATTTAAACTATTAATTAGATCATTTTTAGGGAAGGTTTCGGTATATTTTCCAGTTTAAAAGATTCTGCTAAGTGTATTTCGATGCAACTTGATCGGTTAGTTAATGTTCCAGTGAATGTTTTAGTATAAAGCACATATCATTTGCTATTGCTTAGTTGTTAGGTTGCTTGATTGTAGAATTATAAATGAAAGTTCTAGAATCAGGCGAACCCAATTATTATGAACAATCAGCCTTTTCAATAAGTCCAATTAACAGATTCTGATGAGACTTGCATTGGTAATTTTTCATGAACGCTTTTAGTGTATTACATATTGTGCTACTGTTTTTTACCGAATCCTACACTAAAAGATCAACTAAAGAAATTGGTCCTTAACAGTCTAAATTTTGTATGACTCAATAAAAGATGTAATAGCGTAATGACATTCATATTGCTTTCAGCAATTCGGTTAGATACACCAGGTAAATGTCCATATTGCTTTAAAACGCATGATCAAATTCACAGATATATTTTGTTTCATTCAAGATTTCTTTAGAAAAACCGACCAGCGTAGCGGGCGAAGGCGGCTAGTGTAGATATAAAAGAGCTTTATGTTACTGTAAACCATTCTGCATTTATCCCACTTATTCCGAGAATTAGTTCTTGTTTGATTTTTTTTTAATTATTATTATTAAAATTGCTTGAATGTGCTACCATTTATTTGAAATATTCGCCTTATTAATCTGGCATTAAATAAGGCAAATGTAACTAATTCAAAATATGCTCCTATAAATGTTTTCGGGATAGCAATTCCTGTTCTAGCGGAATTATCAAAGAGCCATACCGCCAGCTGAATTTTGACATTTAAATTTTGTTGCTTTAATCTTTGATGATTTTGGAGGGGAAAATCCAAATTATTTGAAGTATTTAACTCCTCTCCCCTCTCGATATATTTTTTCTGTCGGCTCGATGGTAGGGGTTATGCATAATATCACTGAACCGCAAGAAAATCGACGCTACTCCAAAAAATTCGTTTTTCGTTTTATTGCATTAATATGTCTCACTTAGGTGCATCTTGCTACAGAAAAAGTGTATAAATATGTCCAGTTGCCCAGGAAACCGCTACATTACGCTATATATCCACTTGCAACCACAGAAGGGAGGGGGGGGGGAATTTTGTTGGGGAAAAAAGTTACTTAATCCTCTAAACCTTTTGTATGTCTTCATTCTTAAGGGTTTTACGCTTTTATGCAAACTTTTGCAGCTGCATGCAGAGCTAAGAGCTATAATTTTATGTTACATTAAAAATTTGCGAGTCTTATTTTGTCTCTCCTGTGAAATATAATATTTTTTAGTTGCGTCAATTTTTTTGCGGATGGGCGATATAACCTCGACCAAGTTACCCATAATTCCGAAAAACTCTTCTTTATCTTCAGAAACCTAAAAAATCAATTGTTTTCCGAGATTTAAAGAGGCAATTTTGAAACAAAACTCTCTTATTTTGCCGTAATTTTCGCAGTTGCAAAATAGTTTTCACCTTATATTAATCCAGAATATTCTCAGTGCTGTATCAATACGAAATATCTTTTTTTTTCCTTTTATAGTATCAAATTTTAAGTAAACCTTAAAATGTTTAACAGACAAACATGCTAAATTAACAGCATAAAAGGAACAATATTTAGTTAGTCTCGCTGTCTCGCATGTATAAGTTCTGTAACGCAACTGAAAATGTTTACTTAAGAACTGATAGTATCCGAAAATGATATTTCCTGTCGATATCTTGTTGAGGAAATTGATTAATAAGCTATTGAAACTACTTCATAACGTTTCCGAATATCATGGACAGAAAAGTTACTTTTGTTTCATAAATGGTTCTTTAAATTTCCGAAATTAATTGGTTTTTGAGGTTAAAAGCACTTTTCAAAATCGTGGATAACTCAGAAGAGATTATATTACACATTCTTAAATCTTCTTGCTACTTCAAGAAACATTTGCCTTTTTTTTACTCTGTCGTTGATCTTGTTGCTTAAATGCTGGAATCTATTAGCAGTATCTATCTCTTCATTATTGGTATCAGAAACAATGGATTAGTTGTTATTAATAGATTATTAAACAAAAAAATGTTTTAAAGACAAGGAAAAACTGTTGAAGGACAATATATTGAAATAAATGCATTTTTAAAAGAAATAAATTAAATAGCGAGTGATTTTTTTATAACTTTGTTTAAGAAAAGAATAATAATAAAATGGATATAGAATTTTTAATCCAGCTTCTTGGCATGAAAAAAAATCTATCAATGTTCTCTTGAGGACCGAGCCCACATCCATTCATACACTTCGTGGAACTGAAAGATGACGTATTTACCAAACATGGCAATGTTCAATTGAAGAACATCAGCTTATTTCTGAAGAAATCAATGTCATTTATCTGAATACAATACATACGTGATGACATTTACGTACCCTTATTGGAAAAATGTTTTGGCCTTTGAGGAATGGCGGAGGCCAATTTCAAATATCATTATTATCATCATCATCATCATCGTCGTCGTCGTCATCACCATCATCGCCGTCATCATCATCATCATCGTCATCATCTTCAACCGTTTTCAATCCACTGCTGGATGTAGGTCTCCTCCCAGATTTTTCCATAGTTTCCTGTGTCTAGTGCTTTAGACATCCAACTAGCACCGGCTACTTTTCTGATTTCGTCACTCCATCTTACTTGAGGTCGTCTTTTTGGTCGTTTTACATCTCTGGGATACCACTGTAGGGTGTTTGCGCTCCATCTTGTCTTGTCTTCTTGCAATGTGCCTAGCCCATTTATATTTTAGCTGTTTATTTCTCTCAATGATATCAAAAACTTTCGTCTGACTTCTTAACCAGGCTATTCTCTTTTTGTCTGTTCTAGTTATACCCAGCATACATCTTTCCATTACTTCGCTGTATTGTTTGTAATCTTTGTATCATCCGTTTTGTTAACATCCATGTTTCTGCTCCACAAGTTAGTATAGAAAACACATTGGTTAAAAACCTTTCTTTTCCAACAAAGAGGCATGTTACTCTTCAGAACAATATTGTTCTTCCCAAAAGCACTCCATCTATTTCTTATTCTTCTATTATTTTCATTCATGATACTGTTATTCGATGATATTTCCTGTCCAAGGTACACATAACTTTTCACTTCTTTAATCTCAGTGTTATTGTAGACAATTTTCTTTTTTGATGCAAATTAATTAACATCACCTTAGTCATTTCTAAATCTATTTTTAACCCCACCTTAATGCTAGTTTCTGCCAAACCTTTTAGCATATTTTCCAATTCTTCAGGGCTATTACTGAAATTAAAACGTCGTCAGCGAACCGGAGATTACTTAAATATTCCCCATTTATTCTAATCCCTTTGTTTTCCCAATCCAGCTTCTTGAAAAATATTTCTAAGACAGCAGTAAAAAGCTTCGGCGAAATGGTGTCTCCTTGTTTTACCCCTCTTCCAAGCTTGATCTTCGCCTTTTCTTTTCACCAAACGGATGGTTCTGTTGCTTTCTCGTAAATCGTCTTTATGATGTTGATGTAGGGTTTGTCTATACCAAAGTACTCCAGAGATTCTACTACTTCTGACGTGTAGGCCGAATCAAATGCTTTTTCATAATCAATAAAGGCAAGACAGAGAGGTAAATTATTTTCCTTATGTTTTTCAATGAGTTCCCTTACGGTTTGAATATGATCCATTGTGCTAATTCCATTTCGGAATCCTGCTTGTTCTATATGTTGCGCTGAGTCCAGAGCTGATTCAGGTCTTGTCGTTAAAACTTTGGTGAAGATTTTATAAATCACTGACAGTAAGCTGATCGGACGGTAGTTTTTAATGTTTTCCTTCTCCCCTTTCTTGTAAAGTAGCACCATCACAGCATTATTCTAATCTTCTGGTACATCTGACTTCTCGAGACATTTGAAAAATAGTAAGGATAGCATTTTTGCAATTCTTCTCCTGCTTCTTTGATAAGATCAATTGTAATTCTATCTTCGCCAGGGAATTTGCCTTTTTTCATACATCTAATGGCTTGTAAAACTTCATCTGTCATCACTTGGATTATTTGTTCAGTTTCTGTTAGTTTACTCGTGTATCACATAGGTTCTTTTCCCTTTGATCTTTATATAAATCTTTGTAGAATTTTTCGACAATGTGTACTATTTCATTATTGATTTTGTTGATTGTTCCATCTGCCCTCTTCAGTGCAAAAATACCTTTTTTTCAACACACAGTTTGTGCTTAGCTGATTTTAAACTTTTGTCGTCGTCTATAACCTTCTTGACAAGAACACAATTAATTTTTCTGATATCTTCTGTGACGCATTTTCCAACTGTTTTACATAATTCTGCATATTCAACTCTTGATTTAGGATCGTTTTACTTCATTTTGAATTCTCTGCGTTTCTTCTTCAATCTTCGTGCCTCTTCTGTTATTTTCTTTGTCAACTTTGCTTGTGCTTTACCGGCTATCTTCTTTGCAATTTCTTGTAGAGTATTGGTTAGTTTCTTGTTCACTACTGTAACATCTTCCTCTTCTTCTAAAATTGATTGAAGTACTTGGAAACGGTTTTTAAGTTCCAAAAGAAAGTCTTCTTTGTGTTTCTCGATATTTATAATATCGACTGATTTCTTTGAGTGTTGCAAAAGCTTCGTCCTTTCCACTTTTGTATTTAACAGCAGTTTGCCCCTAACCAACCTGTGATCGTTTCCTGTATTGAAGTTATTGAAAACGCTGCAATCCTGAATGAGATGCTTTTTGTTTGTCAAGATGTAGTCGATTTCATTTGTTGAACCATTTGCACTACCCCATGTCCATTTTTTTTGTGGATTTTCCTTGTAAAATGAATTCATGATATACATCTGTTCACATTCTGCAAGCTCAATTAATCTGTTTCCTCTTTCATTACGTATCCCATATCCATGATTTCCTACTAAGAACGCACCTTTATTTTTTCCCCAATTCTAGCATTCCAGTCTCCCATTATTAATTTTATGTAGTATTTTCCTTTTCGATGCATTGAAGCTACTTCTTCATAGAAATTCTCAAGTTCTTCATCAGTATAGCTTATTGTTGGTGCATAAACTGGAGTAATTTGCAACTTGTATCTTCTTGACACTTGTATCACTAACCTTGCAACTCTATCTGATGCACTGTTATATTCTACGATGTAATTCTTCCACTTTTTATGAATCAGAAATCCTATGCCGCTTATTTTTCTGTCTTTTGTGTATCTGTAGTACAATAAATGTCCGCTGGCAAGATCAATCTTCTCTTCACCTTTTCTTCTTTTTTCAAATAATCCTAGGATGTCCCAGTTGATTCTTTCTAATTCTTCTTCAAGTTCCTGTGTATGATTTGCCGGTGATAGGGATCGTCCATTATACGTAGCCAAGGTCATCAACTTATGGCAGCCAAGTCCAGTCCGGTGATTCTTAGCACACTCTGTCTTCGTGTCTTTCTGATCGATGCCGTAACCAGGAACACGCAGACTGACGGGAATCAGGGGCCATGATTTGTTTTGTGAATTCATGGTAAAATAAAAGGGATAGGTGGCCAAATTCATCCACTCTGGCCAAGCGGATTGGAGGAAGCCCATCCGCATTCGTCCCCCATGCACTAAGCAAGGGTACTAACATGCTGTACCGATAGTAGGTGCGGATTGGACATTAAGTCTCTCCTCCCAGTTGATTCATTTAAGTCCTCCTCAAATGCATTTAAAGGGTATTATCTTGCTTAATATGCAGAGGCAGCCTAAATTTCATATACATATATACGAGGGGTTTTCGAAAAGTAAAGGTACGGTGCCTCACACTCATTCAAAAAACTTTTAATTGATAAAATGCTCATTACAAATTACTTATTGGTATATGCTTTATTTTTGGATGTAGTTGCCATGATTGTCCCAGTATTTGTTAAGTCTGGATACAGCTTTTGTATCCCACAGTCACAGAAGTTTACCGCCTGTTGTCGAAACCAGATTTTAAGTTCGATTTTGATCTCATCATCGTCGTGGAAGTTTTCCCCTTCAAGATGTTTCTTCAGGTAAAGGAATAAGTTGTAGACGCTGGGTGCAAGGTCCGGGCCCATCAGAGATCACAGATGGTCTACCTGCTCTGGGTTCTTCATGAATATTGGTCCTACCTCCAGATAAAGCGCGACATCATTTCGTTTCATTTTGTCTATTCATAACGCTCCCATACACGGAAACAAGTTGTTTGCGAATATCCGCAGGACACGCTACCTTTTACATGAAGAAAACCTATGTCGGAAAGTACTTTACATTTGGCAGGATTCTGAATTGACCCAGCCATTATAAACAGGTGCTGCACGAAACAGACTCACCGTACAAATAACGAATGCCTGCGAGGGAAAGGCCAAATCTCAAATGTCCAAGGTTACAATATATGTTGCCATAGCGCTCATTAAAACTTTTTCCTTCCTGCTGTCTGAAGTGTATCTTTACTTTTCGTATATATAGCATACACAAATATTTATAGAATATTGTATTGTCATCGTAAATACCTCACACTACCAAAAGATAAGTCAATTGTACCCCAGGAAGCGTGTTAAAATTCGATTGCAAGATTTGAGCTGAACCGCCAGACAAAAGCTTGAATTAGGTTGAAACAAAGCTAGAAAAGCTTGTAAACTTAAGTACTATATAGTATTTAAGGCAATTTTATCTCAACTGTCTTCCATACCAATTGTGATGGAAGATGAATTAAATATTCTGACTGATTAGCAACAGAAATGTAAGTTAGGAAGAAAAATATAAAAGAAATTTAAATGATATTAGTAATTACATTAATAATAAGAGTAAGATTTGATATGGGAGGAGTAAAAGAGAATACTAAAATAATGTTTAAAAACAGTAAAAAAAAATTGTATTTTATTTGTTAATTTAACCCCTTCGCAACGAGCGGCAAGTATATGTGCCGTTTAAGATGTTCGAAGTCTTTGAATTTGAACCCCAGTAAAATTGAACAGAAATTTTTGCTTTACCTAATCCCATAGTTTCAGAAATTTAATAAGTCGAAAAATTCTATTCAGATATACTCAGTGCCTAATAATTAAAAAAAGTGTAAAGCTCGTCGCAAAGGGGTTAAATATCGCATTTTATTGCATAATGGTAAAATTCATGTAAGGAGACTTTCCATATCCAATATAACTCGGAAATAACAAAAATATTACTTTTGTGTAATTCTCTATATTTGTCTATAAAGAGAGTTCCCAGATCGAAAATTATTGATTTTATATTTCTTCTGCGACTTTTGAATCCCGCTGTATAATCTGATGTTTTGTGTTTGTGAATAAAGACAAGTCCCCAAATCTAAAATAAGAAATATGCATAAAGATTTATCCAATCTCTAAAGTGGAAAGGGTAAATTTAACAACCACTGAAACCTCATAAATAAAGCAATGTTCATTTTCCGAAGCTTGAATCCAAAACCGCCAAATTACGAATACAGTGCGTTAAGAAATTATAAGACCACTTTGATTTTGAAAATTATGAAGTAAATAAAGGTTCTAATTATAGTTTAAACACATGAGATATCAAAATACTAGATATTTATTAAAATTAGTTTGGGATAATTTTGAAAAATGCAATAAATATGTATGTTAACAACAATGTAAGCAATGATTGAAAAATACACTGTTAACAAATTATAAGACCACTTCCCTCATAGCATGCATGGTCACGGTGACGTCGTTGTGACGTTACTGTAAGTCACTGTGGTCACGTCACATCTGTGACCAAAATGCCACCCCTCAGTGATGTCACATTGTGACTGAGATGTGAACTTCTTAGAAAACTTTAAAAAATTACGAAAATTCTTTAAAACATGTTATTTACTGTAAAATTATGTTTTCCTGGCAATTAAAAAAAAATTGTGAGGTCACTGTTATATCACTGCTATGTAACGTACGTCACGTCACATATGTGACAAAAAAACCACCATATTGTAAGTCACAGTCTGACAAAAATATGAACTTCAAAAATCTTTGAAAATGAAGAGAAATATTTTAAACAGTCACGAGTTACATGGCATAAGGAATAAAATATATTAGTGGATAGCAAATGGTAAATTCTCTCACTAAAGGGGAGAGGGGGGGGGCATAATAAATAAAGTGCACGGTACAATCATTAATAAACTAAATTTTCAGGCTATATTTTATCAATTTGATATCTAAGATAGTGAATGTATACTTTTTCATGATTTAAATTTTATCTAGCATTTGGATAATATAATTAGAATTAGGAATATTAAATTTATACACTTTACATATTTAGTTTGCTGGGAGGAAATTTATTTATTTATTTCTTTTTTTACCGACCAGGATTATTCGAAACACTTCTGTGGTTTCAAAATAAAAATTTTCTATTACAGTTAAATCTGCACCTTTTAATGAGCACGTAGAAAGAGTCTTCAGAGTTTAGTCATCTATGCATTTATTGCTTTAGAATATTTTTATAATTTGTATTCAAGTCATAAATTCTACTTCTTTCAGACTTTTTAAATAAAATTAGCATTTTCCGAAAATAAAAGAAATATACAAAATTTGTGCAAAACAAACTTTACTTAAAAAAAAAAAAAAAAAAAAAAAAAAAAGGGGGGGGGCTCGTTATTACCATTAAATTTATTTTTACACCTTTTGAAAATTTAAACAATGGTATATCTAATAAACTCTAATTATGAATATTATTATTATAATTATTTAGAAAAAATGAACTTTACAATACATTTTAACTTGTATTATTTGGTACGGATAAAAAGAAAAGGTTAAATACATTGGACATTTCTTCAAATACAAAATTTTAATTAACCATACTTTCAGAAAATTACTGCGCATTCAAGTTTCATATCTCTTGCATGCAAAAACAAATAATCTGTACCAGATCATCTGCTTGAAAATCGTCTGCCCACAAAAAAATAAACATGAGAAGACGCGGGAAATAAATAGTTCACTGTTTTTAGAACATCACCTTCACCACGTCTACAACACTTTAAGATAAGGAAATGACCATTTTTGGATACACGGATATTAATAGAACGTATATGTAAGTTTTATTTAATTTAAATATTTTATTCCTGATTTGTACATATGAGTTAAATAGTTTTATGTTATATTTGTAAGAGACTGATCTTTAAACTGTTAGAAGCGATATTTTAAAATTCGATAACTGTAAAGAAAAATATCTTAATCTGCCATCGCTTGAAAAAAAAACTGCGCAGAGACTGTGCATGCCTACATTCATACTGGAATTAATATAAACATTAATTTACTCTTACTTGAGATTGAAAATGTATGGAACGACAATGCTTTGGAATTATTTTATCGGCTTCTTACTATTTTTTGATTACTAACACTTATAGTTATTATTATTTTGGGGTTAAATATGATGTTCGATTATCATAAGATTACGAAACTGTTTCAGATTAGAAATTAACATTATACTGGGAAAATGTATCTTTACATATTACAGTAGTGAAACATTTGAAAGAATTTTCTTTTAGTGCTAATAATATTTTAAATTATCTTTCAAAATCCTAAATCTTCAAACCAATGTTTTCAGATTTAACATTTGCCGAAATTATAAAATAATAGGAATTCCTTATACCATATCGAAATATTTTTGAGATATTGTTAAATCTAATAAGGCATTTAATTTATCTATTGAGTTTGCTGTTGTTTAATAGTACAATTATAAATCCTAATTATTATTTTTAGTATTTTTCAAATTGGTATATTTATTTTTTTAAATTGTATGTAAGCATTTTTTTCTTTTCTGTTTGTGATTTTAATCAAACATTTAATTATAGACATTCTGAATCGGTTATTAAATTTTCTTCTATTGTAAATTCATTTTCTACGTTTATGATACGCGTAATTATTGGCACTAAAAAGTAAAATATGATACTTAAGCATTGAAACAAAGTGTTTTTCATGCCTGATGGGAAGTTATAGATTAAACTGCTTTAGTATATATTTTTAAAAGTTCATATAATACAGGATACATATTATAGGACACAAGTTGAAAAGTGCTTATGACTTCGGTTTGTCTGTCCGTCTAGCAGTCTATCCGCACTCTAACTCTTGAAAATATACTCGGATTGCCCTGAAATTTTTGGATGTTATTGACGTTTACCATAGCACGGTACCTATTTGTAATGAAGTTTGTAGCATGCTTTGTTCATTTACAGGGACAGCCAAAAGTTTTCCGTTACATTACAGCCTATGGAAAAAAATCGTTTCAAATGATTTTTTATGATTTTACGCACGCTTTCAAACAGAATAAAATTTATATGCATTTATGAAGTGCACTAAAATATGCATTCTGTTGACTATGCGATACAAAGAATAGTTATTGTTCATTTACAGGGCTAAAAAAGGAATTCAAATACATAATGATATAGGGGTGGAGGGAATTGTTTGCGGCATACTTTAATTATGTTAATCTATTTCATATATAATGAAATTTATATATGTCGCTGAGGTTTACATACTATAAATTATTTCATGTATAATACGAATAATACGTATACAGCATTTATAGGGACACACAAAATATTTCAGATACTATATTGTATCCGAAGTACTGTTCATTAGAGATGATTGCTGGAAATGTATTTTTAATTATGATATGCGCTTTTATGATTCACTATATTTATGCATAGTATATGGTGTATATAAATGCTATAATTCCTATACAAGGCTACACAAAAGTATTCGTAAGGATTACTGGGTATGGGCGCAAATTGCTTAAAGGTGGTTTTTAAATGAGTTATGCTCTTTTTTGCTGAACTGCATTTAATTTACCAAGAAATGTTTGTAGAATATAGATAAAACGATATACAGGATCAAGTAAAGAATTAGATACATGACCGTCTATAAATTATAATTTCTGGAAATGTGATTTCAGCAGTTTTAAGAGTGTCTTAGTTTGAATTAAATTTTAACTAAATAGTGGCGTGTAATAAAGATTCTAGGTAAACTACAGGGTTGTACAAAAGTATTCAAGTATGTTTCCATACATTAGTATAAATTGCTGAAAAAGAATTTCAACCTGTTAGGCGTTTTCTTGCTAAACTAAATTTTCCCATTATATAGTATATATGCACTTAAAAAAATGGGAAGTCAAAATTGAGTAAAAAGTACTCAAATTTAAATGCGTCACATACTCAAAATAGCTCCGATCCAAATGTACTCAAAGTTGAGAAACACATGTACTCATTTTTTATTCATTGGTTGTGATCAAATATGAATCATTATGTACTGCCCCCTCCCCCCCAAAAAAAAGAAAAACCTAAAATTTAAAGTAAAAATGTACTGACATTTATTTCCCGTTCAAAGTTCTTAACAAGAAATGTTTAATTGATTATTTATTAAGAAAAATAGCAAAATTCTTAACAAGATACTCAAATCGAATATTTTTATGACAAGAGCATTATTTCCAAGCACTTTTAAATTATTTTTAAAATGCTGTGCATAATTTAATATTTACATTAATAAACATCATTTATGCCGCCATAAATGAAATGAACCATTACAGGGTACAAAACTATTCGTTTGTTTGGGTTTGATAACATGTGATGTTTCAAAATAGAGAAAGCATGGGTTCATTTTTGATCCAGAAATATTCAATTCGATATGAGTACGTCGGCTTACTTATTTTTGAGTACTTCATTTTTCTCAGTGTATCAACCTACAGATCAAATACAGGGTTGTTCAAAAGAATTGGAAAACATATTTGGCTATGGACGGTAACTGCTGAAATCAATTTTTCAAATGTTTACTTAGTTATCTTATTTACGTCATTTCCCTAAATTACGATGTCTTGTTAAAGCATTCAGAAAGTGTTGGAAAGTATTTTATAATCTATGATTAACGCATGATTTTTCTTACTCGTTTTTTTTTCTATTTCCCAGATCAGTCTTTTCCTATAAAACATACCAAATCTATTTAGCTCATATTCACAAAATACAATATACACGGGAATAAAAAATTTAAATAAATATCGCTTATCATGCCGCTCTATAAATAATAGTTGTATTAATATCCGTGAGTCTCCATGTTCGTATTTAATAAAGCAATGACAAATCACAACAAATTAAAAAATTTACACATTCTAAATATCAAGCTTGAACTCAATATCAAGCATAGAACTTAATATCAAGCATAGAACTGAATAAAAAAATATGTCAGTTGATAAGCATTGTTTTTTAAGTGGAAAAATTTAAAATGATTTAGAAGAATAGGACTCCAAAATAGCGATATTTTGCTAAAAAGTACGGTAAAAAGATAAGATTTTATATTTACAGCAAAAGGTTATTTCAAAATTCATCGCTGTATTAATACTTAGAAATTTTTCCAGAGAGAATCCTTCGCCTTATATACAATATTTCAAATGAAAATCAAATATCAAATTAATTGCTTAAAAGGCGCAAATAGTGAAAAAGATTCCAAGCCGGTACTCGAACCCGGGCCATCAGTATAGCACACTGATATTCTACCGACTAAACCACATGGAACGGCGCCCAGTCTGTAAAATTTCTCACTATTACAGGTTGGCAAGGCTACAAACGCAGCACAAGATGGAATATTTATCGTGAGCCACCGACATGCGGTAAACACGAAACTTAATGAAATCCAGCATCGAAACTATATTAATAATTGGAAATTTTTCCAGGGAGAAACATTCGCCTTCCATACAACATTTCAAATTAAAATTGCCTTTTAAGCAATTAATTTGAAATTTGATTTTCATTTGAAATATTGTATGCAAGGCGAATGGTTCTCTCTGGAAAAATTTCCAAGTATTAATATAATTTCAATCGATACTGGATTTAATTAAGTTTCGTGTTTGCATCATGTTGGTGGCTCACGCTAAATATTCCATCTTGTGCTGAGTTTGTAGCCTCGCTATCATGTAATAGTGAGAAATTTTCCAGCCTGGGTATCGTTCCATGTGATTTAGTCGGTAGAATGTCAGTGCGCTGTACTAATGGCCCGGGTTCGAGTCCCAGCATAGAATCTTTTTCACTATTTGCATCTTTTAAGCAATTAATTTGAAATTTGATTTTCATTTGAAATCACAGTGTTTATGACAAGTTCGTCACAAATGACCCATATTTCACAAATTGGTCACAGTGTGACGTCAAAGCATTGTCGCTTTCGTCACAGGTTCGTCACAAAGTTAATGCCAAAATAGTCACAAATGACACACTTTTCACAAATTTGTCACACCGTGACTTCACAGAGTGGTCACAATGTGACGTCACAAACGACCTCTAAAACGGCCATAACGACCTCGCATTCTAGTCACTGTGACGTCACATCGACGTCACGTGACGTCACATCGACGGTCACAAAATCACAGTGTGACTTCACAACGACGTCGCCGTGACGTCACCATGCCTTACGGGTTGCCTAAAAATAACAATAATATGTAAGTTAATACGATATTGGTCCTCCATTTTTCCTTATAACCTCAATCAGTCTGTTTTTTATAGAAGTCACCAGATGATTAAGTACAGATTCAGAAATATTGTGCCATTCTTCTACAATGGCTACTTCTAGTTCATTGGCAAATAAAAACTCTTTATTATTAGTATAAACTTTGCGACTTGATACGCCCCAAAGATTTTCCATAGTCAAAACAAGTCTGCACTTCAAGTTCAAGTCTCGACTTCGACTTGGTCATGACAAAACAAGATTTTTTTACTTTTTTAAAAATATTGCTGGATGAATTTAGAGTCTTCGCAAGAAACATTGTCCTGCTGAATCATCCAGTTAGCACCACCTTAAAAAAAGGTCCAAACGGTATCAAATGATCATATAATATAGCCTGTTATTGCGCAGAGTTCATACGTCCCGAAATTCAGGTTAACTCGCATAATGCATCATGACTAAAAGCTTCCCAAAAAAGTACTGATCCTCCTCCCATTTGTCGACTGAAGCATTGTTTCGGTTCCTTCCTCAAATCATCCCAATAGTGTTTTTAACCATCCGGACCGTCAAGATTAAATTTTTTTTCATCCGAAAATATCACTTGTTTCCATTTCTTGTCCCATGACATGACATTTTTAGCCCATTTCAGTCTTTCTTCTTTCTGATGTTTCATTAACCTCGCTTTTTTCAACAGTTTCATGCATTTTGCATTACTATTTGATTTCAGATTCTTCCAAACTGTTGTGTGTGAAGTTCTTTTGATGAAACGGTTCGAAATTTACCAAGTTGAAAGACGTTTTTAAGTTGATAATCGAAATATTTGTCTGTCATCCCGTGCTCTCAAAGTCTTTTTTCTTCCAGATCGTTTAAATTTATTCGAATCCTTTTTTCTAATTATTTCATTGCGAATGGCAGTTTTAGAATGCTTCATTAACCGAGCTATTTCTCGTTCAGATTTATCAGCACCCTTATAAAACCATTTTTTTTTACTTCGGTCGCAGACAACTCTTTACTCCGCGGTATCTTCAAACATATCGTAAATAACACAATCTAAACATGCACTTTTGCTTCTCTGGAATACTTTCACGATATACGAACACGTACATTTTATAATGATTCTGATGTGACGTATATTATGCTAATTTTCTAAGGTCGCTGTTCGGACCTTGTGCGCATGCCGAACGAGCTCCGCAGCTTTGCGGTCATGTGACCCAGTTCAGTTGTGTTTTTAGCTGTCATTGCGGCACGTTGTGTATTCTAGCGGGTCTTATCCCCAAGTATAGAGTATGTTGTTCTTGAGCTGCCATTGTGGCACGTTATGTTATAGCGTGTCTTATCCCCAATTATTCTGTTTCTTATAGCGGGAGTATTCCCCAAAAATATGTTTTATGAACGTCACTTGTTCTAACAGCGGGTTATTACCCCATCGTCACTTCATCATTCTATGTTCTTCAGTGATCGTGATTGTTTGTAACATTTGTGTGCTGTGTGTTATAAAAAATGTGAAAAAGAAACCTAATCGTCTTCATTCCTAAAGTTACGCACAGTATTCACATACATTTTTGTGGTCCGTCGATTTCGCAGCGAAATAGCTGCTATGGAAAAATTAAATAGAACAAAAGGTGCTCTAAAAGGTGCTATAACGAAATTAAAAAATTTCGTAAAAGATAATACAGACGAAATTAATTACTCGAGTACCGAGCTCGAAATAAAGATTCGAAAATTACCTGAGCTTCAAGCAAAAGTATCGGAAATACGGGATAAATATTATGATATCCCTGATATTAAGGACTTACCAGAAATCGAAAATGAGTTAGATGAACTCGAAGATCGTCTCGAGAAACTTGAGGTAAGTCTCAACCTATTTCTTAAAAATCTTAAAGTTTCTGAAATAAATGTGCATGCTGATAGTATTGAATCTATAAGTTTGAATAATATTAAAGTTAAGTTACCTGAAATCCCACTACCAACATTCAATGGTAAATATGAAGAGTGGTCAATCTTTAAAGTACAATTTACAAATTTAATTATCAATAATGCCCAGTTAAATGATGCTCAGAAGCTGTTTTATTTGCGAGCATCGCTAAAAAATGAAGCAAAACAACTAGAGAGCCCAGACGAGTCCTTTGAGTCATTGTTTACAGCACTTACTGAAAGATTCGAAAATCAACGTTTGCTCATTGACACTCATTTATCAGCCATAATTAATTATGAAAAAATACATTACGAGTCTTCTAAAGAATTGAGATCCTTTATTGATTGTGTAAATAAAAATTTGAGGGCCTTAAAAGTATTACAATATGAACAAAACAATCTGTCTGATGCTATCCTTATCAATATTATATTGCAAAAGGTAGATAAGGAATCTCGAAAATTATTTGAATATTCGATTAAAAAATCAGAATACCCGCAATTTAATGAATTAATGTCATTTTTGGAAAACCGCAGTTCTACGTTAGAAAGTGTAAATAGATACTCTGCTTCAAAACCCTTAAACAAAAACATTCCTCTTTCGAACAAACAAAAAAATTTCATGCTAAATTCGAATGATAAATCGAATGGAAAAACTTGTATTCTGTGTAAATTGGCTTTTCATAATTTGAACAAATGTTCTCAGTTTCTAAAAATGAATGTTTCTGAACGATACGATTTTGTGAAGAAAAATAAGCTGTGTACTAATTGTTTGAATAATTCCCATTTCGTAAATTCTTGCATTTCAAAATATAATTGTAATACCTGTGGATTGCGACACAGCTCATCGCTTCATCGAGATAAAAAAAATAAATCCAAAAATGAATTGGCTTCCCCCCAAATTTCCTCCCCTCTTGCAGGTGCGGTAAATAGAGAAACGGAAAACATTTCGATAAATAATGAATCTTTAAAGACCTTGAATAATATAAGTAAAGAAAGAAAATCAATTTTATTGAGTACATGCTTTGTTTTTATAGAAGATAATTTCGGAAATAAACGAAAGTTTAGAGTAATTCTGGATAATGCTAGCAATATCAATATTTTAACTAAGGATTGCGCTGACATGCTGAAATTTAAAAAAAGGATAATTAATGTACCCGTTACAGGATTAAACGGTTATACTTATAATGTAAAAAATAAAATTTCGAGTGTAATTACAAACGAAGATGGCTCTTTCAGGGAGAATATAGATTTCTTAATTGTTCCCAAAATCACGGATGTAATTCCATCAAAGCAATTAAATGTATCGGACATTAATTTACCGAATATTGTGGAATTGGCAGACCCCACATTTTTCAAACCGGGAAAAATTCACGCATTGGTTGGTGCTGAATTATTTTATAGAATTTTAAAGCATAATTCAGTTAAGATAAATGATAAACTTTTTCTGAAAGACACTGTTTTTGGATGGATCCCAACTGGGGCGCTAGAGGAGAACACGCAAACAAACAATATTACTATGTGCAATTTCGTTAGAGATTTCGATGAAATAAATGATAATTTAAAACAATTTTGGGAGCTTGAGTCTATAGGTATTAAACATGATGATCCAAAAATATCGGAAACTGATCAAGCACAACAAATATTCGATAAAACTGTCAAATTTGTAGGCGATCGTTATGAAGTTCAGTTACCGTGGAAAAAAGACTGGAAGGATTTAAATGATAATTTTAATGTTGCGAAACAGCGTTTGGAAGGTCTAAAAAGAAAATTTTATCGAAACCCAGAGCTTTTTCGACAATATTCTGAAATAATCACGGAATATTTAAAGCAAGGAATTATAGAGCAGGTGCAAGAAAATGAACCTGTTTTAGACAGGGCAGTTTATTATTTGCCCCATCATGCGGTCTGTAAAAAAGATAAACTTACTACAAAGGTCCGAATCGTCTTCGATGCCAGCTCTCATGATAACAATGATTTGTCCCTTAATGATTGTTTATGGCCCGGCACCAACTTAAATCCACTTCTATTTGATATTTTAATCCACTTCAGATTATACGAAATTGCCTTCTCTTCTGATATCGAGAAGGCGTTCCTTCAAATCTCACTAGCTGAAAAAGATCGGGATTCTGTCCGTTTTCTGTGGTATGATGATGGTTTAAAATCTTTCAAGGTCTTCAGATTCAAACGTGTTATTTTTGGAGTCAATGCCTCTCCATTCCTCCTATCTGCTGCCATAAAGGAGCACATCAAGCGGTTTACGAACCTACACCCAAGAACTGTTCACCTACTCGATAAATATATTTATGTGGACGATTTTATATCTGGCGAAGATACGCTGCAAGAAGCTCTTGATGTTTCCCTGAATGCTAACAAAATAATGTCTGAAGCAGGAATGATTCTTCGAAAATGGATAACCAATGATGAAGCGTTACTGAAGTGCTGGCAAAAGGAAGGTTTAAATATTCAAACAGAACATGCTGCAATAAGCCTAGGAAGCAATCTAAGCAAGGTATTAGGAATGTCCTGGAAAACAGAAGAAGATTGTCTGACATTCGAAGTCAAAAGTTTAATAGAATTCTTGTCATCGCAAAAAAGCTCAAAACGTCTACTATTGCAAGCAGTTGGTAAAATCTTCGATCCGTTAGGCATGCTGACGCCATTCACCATTAGAATAAAATGCCTGTTCCAAGAACTATGGCTAAAGAAGACAGCATGGGATGAACAGTTACCAACTAATGTGCACGAAAAATGGTTAAAGTGGCTCGAAGAACTTCCAAATTTAGCAGAATTAAAAATTCCGAGGAAAATTCTTGGTAGCTTGAATCAAGTAATAGCTGTAGACATACATGCCTTTTCTGATGCTAGTAAAATAGCGTATGGATCTGCAATTTATCTGAGAATAAAAAGAGAGAGTGGTGTGGAAGTCAATCTCGTGACTTCAAAGAGTCGTGTTGCACCGATAAAGGAGATAACTCTGCCTCGGCTAGAACTTCTCGGAGCCTTACTAAGTGCAAGACTGACCAATAAAGTAAAACCCATCCTAGATCAAAAAATCACATCGAAAGTGTACTATTGGACGGATTCCAAAATAACCTTATTCTGGATCAAAGGATCATCAAAGCGATGGAAGCAGTTTGTGGCTAACCGTGTCATAGAGATTAATGCACTTTCAGATTCGAACTCTTGGTATCACTGCTCCAGCAAGGACAACCCTGCCGATCTCTTGACCAGAGGTGCGAGTGTTAATTCCCTTCTAGAGAATCCAATGTGGTTTAGGGGACCAAACTTCCTAGCAGCTGATGACTTAGTGACTGAGCAAGAAACTATTTCTGTGCCAGAAACAGATTATTTTCCCGAGACTAAATCAAAATATAAAAATAACTGTAATGATTTTAATTCTAATATTTCTCTTTCTCTTTTCAGGAATCCTGAAGAAGTAAATTTTTTTCTCAACATAAGTGGTAAATACTATAGTATTCTTCGCATACTGGCATATGTTTATAGGTTTTTTCACAATTGCAAATGTAAGTTAGCAGACCGGCGCAGAGGCAGCCTCACAACCCCAGAAATAAAAAATTCAGAAGTTTCTCTAATCAGATTAGTACAAAATGCAGAATTTCAGGAAGAGATCAAGGGTTTAAAACGGGAATCAAGGGTTCCCCCTTCCAGTAAAATTAAATGTTTATCCCCCTTTTTTGGATCAAGATAATATCTTAAGAGTTGGCGGTAGGTTGGAAAATTCAGATTTAAACTTTGATAAGAAGCATCAAATCATTTTGCCGAAAGGCCATAAGCTCACAAAACTCATACTTGAGCATTTTCACAGGAAGTATTTTCATATTGGTCCCCAAACTTTAATCCATTACGTACGAATGCGGTTTTGGCCCGTAAGTGGAAAAAATTTAGCGCGAAAAGTAGTGCATGATTGCGTTGTCTGTTTTAGGAACAACCCAGTTACTGCTAAACAAATCATGGGTGACCTCCCACCGGAAAGAGTAACTCCAAATTTTACGTTTAACCATACAGGAGCCGATTTTTGCGGCCCTTTTGAGATTAAATATAAAAATCAAAGAAAAGGGATTTTTCATAAGGTTTATGTCGCGATTTTCGTTTGCTTAGTAACAAAGGCTATTCATTTAGAAATAGTAACGGATCTAACTTCTGATGCGTTTATCGCCGCACTTAAACGCTTTGTTTCAAGGCGAGGAAAATGCGCTTCTATTATGACAGACAATGCTACAAATTTTAGGGGTGCTAAATCAGAATTGCACAAACTTCATGAGTTAGTTCGTAGACCGGATGAAAAATTAGCTAATTACCTTACTTCAGAAGCTATTGAATGGAAGTTCATTCCTCCTAAATCGCCCAACTTCGGTGGTTTATGGGAGGCTGGTGTAAAATCTTTCAAGTATTATCTTAAACGAACATTAAAGGGTGCTAGATTGACTATGAAAGAATTCCAAACAGTCACCACCCAAATCGAAGGGGTACTAAATTCGCGTCCCTTAACTCCGTTATCGACCGATATAAATGATTTTAATGCATTGACACCAGGCCATTTCCTAATTGGTCGGCCTATCGATGCCATTCCAGAACCTCAGTTGATTGATATCACAGAATCGAGATTATCTAGGTGGCAGAGAATCACTAAATTCGTCCAATTAATTTGGAGAAATTGGCAATTAAATTACTTGAGTCATCTTCAAAATCGTTCAAAATGGCAGGTAAAGGGGGAAAACATCAAACCAGGGGCGATGGTAGTCATAAGGGAGGACAATTTACCTCCCTGTAAGTGGATGCTAGGACGAATCTTAGAGGTTATACCAGGAAAGGATGGTAATGTTAGGGTTGCAAGGGTTAAAACAGCCTCAAATATCTTTCTTAGATCCATATCTAGATTGTGTGTCTTGCCCATTAATGAAACCTAACGTACATACCTTTTCTCATTGTCTACTTATTTTAAAGTGCACCTAAGATTTACATGTTATTTTACATTCAACTTTTCTTAAGAATACATCGAACTATTTTTAGAAAATAGCTTAAATTTTGTAACAAAGAATTTAATTTTATTGTATTGTATAGTCCTTGTTATTGCAACTTATTATTATCGTATTTGTATTGTAATATTATTTTATGGTATTGGTATTTTATTTAGTTCTTGTATTTATAGTGTATTTTTAATATTTTGAATGTGCTACGCACATTGCAACGCGGGGCGGCATGTTCGGACCTTGTGCGCATGCCGAACGAGCTCCGCAGCTTTGCGGTCATGTGACCCAGTTCAGTTGTGTTTTTAGCTGCCATTGCGGCACGTTGTGTATTCTAGCGGGTCTTATCCCCAAGTATAGAGTATGTTGTTCTTGAGATGCCATTGTGGCACGTTATGTTATAGCGGGTCTTATCCCCAATTATTCTGTTTCTTATAGCGGGAGTATTCCCCAAAAATATGTTTTATGAACGTCACTTGTTCTAACAGCGGGTTATTACCCCAACGTCACTTCATCATTCTATGTTCTTCAGTGTTCGTGATTGTTTGTAACATTTGTGTGCTGTGTGTTATAAAAAATGTGAAAAAGAAACCTAATCGTCTTCATTCCTAAAGTTACGCACAGTATCCACATACAGTCGCCTTATATTTTCTTAACAGTCACCTTATTTATGTTTTAAAAAAAATAGAAGATTTTAATAAAATGTAACTTAAATTTTGATGTAGCAATTATAACAGAAAACGTTCTACGATCAATTTTCAATACACACGCTAAAAATTTGCATATTGTGTCTTCTTCTTCAGAAGTGCATCAATACGTTAGTGGTCTTATAATTTCTTAACGCACTGTATAAGACCAAAACGCTAAGCATTCGGCTAATTCAGTTTATTCATCCCAAATTTGTTATATCAAAATTCGATTTAAAATTAAAATAGCACCTTTTATCTCTTCGAGATTTTTAAAATAATGTATCTTTCATACAACTATGCAATGATTAATTTCTGAGAATTTATTATTATTATTATTAAGAATTTTCACTATCCAGAAAATGAAAGTAGAAGTGAGTGTTTCGTATAAAATACTCTCTATATAGTTCCAATACAATAGCAATCAAATTACTTCTTTTAAATCTGATTCTGTTCATAAATCAATTTGACATACAGATACTATTATCTGATTGATGTAATTTTTCAAAAGCAACTTCTAGTCCATAACGAAATCAATGTAATTTAGTTTTCAGTATAGGAAAAAAAAGAATATACCATGAATTTTTCAAGTATTTTTCTGTAAGTATTCACCTAATGGGTTTTAAGAGTTCATTGACTGGTATTTCTGAAATTTATGACCAATCTATATGGTCAGATATGACATAATGAACAAAAATCTTTATGGATTGAAATGTGTAGCAGGCACTACGTAATCCTGCGTTGCCTTGTACACAGACGGTTTTTACCCTAAGCACTCAACTGTATAATCTAGATTTTTTAAAAATGAACGTTTACGTTTCAATATGTTTTTTTTTTATATACAAATTGTTTTCATGTAATCCCTTGTATAACAAGTCATTAGCGGTAAGTTTAAAAGAAAAAAATGAACTTTATTAGCTCAAATTTCAAAGCCTAACGTCTTACGTTTTGAATACTCAAAATTACTTTGAAAAAAGCTTTAACTCGACGTTGGACGCGTTATGAACATTTCTCTCACCACTAGGTTTAAAAAGCACGTATTTAATATAGAAAGGACCTTCAAATTCCCCTGTTTTCCTATAAAGTTAATTTGATAAATAAAGATATTTGTTCTATTTTAGAAAATGTGAAGAAAAAAGGCAGACTGAAAATTGTGAGATTGTTAAAAAATCAAGCTAGTAATATACTAGAGTACAACTGAAATAAGGGATATTTGATTAATAAAGAGCTGCAGCTCTTCGTGTCTTTGATAACGGCGACCACATGTTGGCCACGTATGTGGAAGTATTCCCAATTTACGGTATACATCTTTCAGGTCTTCCACTAAATCAATTAAAGACATTGGTGGACGTAGGTTAGTGGATGACATTCTTGTGCAACGTTTTCGAAAATTCCCTAAAGGTGTTCAATGGGAATTAAGTCCGGGCTTCTCGGCAATCACTACAGCAATGAGGATTCTATGACATTCTCCTCGAATAAGTTAGTAGCTAACAATGTAGTATGACATGAGCAGTTGTTCTGGTTCGGTGGTACATTCCATTTCCGTCCGTATAGCAGGAAAGCGCGAAGAAATTTAAGTGATTTCCCAGTGGATTAACTTGCATGCTAGGAAAGTGCTTGATACAAGTACTGAAAATTTCCAAAATACCAAAGGCTACCACTGAGCCTCCACGATTTTGTTCGGTTCAAACTTGACACTGTGAATCTATGGCTTAATAGGGCAGGCGGTATATTCGCAGTCTATCAATATCATAGTGCTGTAAATCTATAGTTTGATCACTATACGACACTCGCTTTCAGTGGTCCAGCCACAGTGCTCTCTGTCCCCCAAGGTTACTATATCTCTGATCCAAGCAAGTTGTTGAGCACGATTACGTGCATGGAGAAGAGTTATTATTGTGGATGTTCAGCTCTTGAAGCCCATATGTTAAGAATAATGTTTCTCAATCCATTTTAGCGTCTGTCTCACTTGGACCCTTTATTCGGTTAGATACTCATTTGAGCAATTGTTTGGTGGTGCTGATTGCATATGTTGTGCTTAAGTCTTCGAAGGTCGTGATCATTCAAGGCCGCTTGTCTTTTGAAATTTGTATGATTCTCAACTGTGAACTCTAACCGTCATATTGATTGTGTGGGACGGGATATCCCCCATTCTCGAGTTGATACTGGATTTAAATTATCCATGAATCAAGCATCTATTATTTGCTCTAGATTGGAACCTTCTATATCGAAATATTTACCCAACATATGACTTTTAATAATTCCTTATAGAGTGCCACATTTTTAGGCATTTTTTGTATTTTTCTTCTCCAGTATTTAATATTATATATATATACCGGATATCCTAAAATGGACCGACTTATTTTAAAATTCAATAACATGCAAATGGTGACAGCTATTAAAAAAATTCTTGTAGGAAGGTTAATGAAGATGTCAAGAGGTTTTTTTTCTTTTTTGAGATCTTAATTTTCGTTTAAAATAGCAGCGACAGACGGCGCTGCAAGCAATAGGTGCTAAATCGGGGCCTGATTTTTGGTTTATCTTTGGCTCTTCTCTCAGTATTGATGCGAAGAAGCAAGTTAAATATATGGAGTAGGCTCCAAAGAACAAAATTACATTGGCGACTGAGAACCACTCCATATATTCAACATCCTTCTTTCGCATCAATACTGAGAGACGAGATAGGCCAAAAATCGAGCCCCCGGTTTAGCGAATATAGCTTGCAGTGCCATCTATCGCTGTTTTTTAAAACTAAAATCGAGAATCGCAGTAAAAAACTCCTGACATCTTACATAACCCTCCTGCAAGATTTTTTTTAATACCTGTCACCATTTGCAAGTTATTGAATTTTAAAATCAGTCAGCCCATTTTAGGACACCCGTTAATAAAAATTGTCATAGAATCGTTCTAACATAGCTAGAGATGAGGCGGGAACATGATAGTTACATAAAGTTGCTATTCTAATCCAATGACGCGTCAGTGTAAAAAAACCAAAAAGTTGTTAAGAAATATAAAAAATTGCTTTCGCTGCTTTGGCGTTTTACAGGAATAGTAGTTTTACGAATATAATATTACTGTACTAAAATTGTAGATTTTATGATAAACGCTGCGCGCTAGAGCTGTAATAAAAACATTTATCTTAAGGAATAAATTTTTACGAAATTTCTGTTTATATATGTACATATATATATATATATACATATATTGCATATTATATATGTATACATATGTATATATATATATATAGAAAGAGAAGGGGTGGGGGAGCCGTACACAGTAAGAACGAGTTAGACATAATCGACTGAAGAATATTTAGCCATTGCATGTGCAGTGCAAGTCTTCTTATTGGGAGCAACTTTCATACCGAATTTAATAAACCATATTAATATAAACAGGAAAAAGATACTTTAAAACCATTTTATATTCGTCCCACCGTGTAGCATACTCCGTGGCAGTGAGATAGTTCAGATTTTTTTTTTTTTTTCACAGACACATGCAACATTCTAGTATATGTGTAAAGTATCATTATACAGTCGTGGAGAAAAAAAGTAAACACCCCCTACTAACTCCTCAACAAATTATCGTAGAAGAAAGTTACCGGTACCGAACGATTGGAAATAAAGTCTACTTTTAAATGATGTATATACACTTTGCTTAGGGGACCATCAACATATTAAAACAAACCATAACTTTATTTTTTTTCAATAGCAATACACAATTCTGACAGCATAAATGAACTCTACACCCTTCAATTAGCCCAAAAACAAATTTTTATGCAATTCGTACCATAAGTTTCCGAGAAATTAATTATTTTAAAACGAGTGTATTTTATGGGCTGTATCCAAATTGAAGTTCGGTACTGGACTGTTAACCGAGAGAGCCCCCTTCTTGATCAAGGCCTCTTAAAAACCACTCAAGCAGTCAATGAAGCCTGTTAGATAACAGGACAACAGAAGAAATTTAAAAATATCTACCCACTTCTATCATAGACAGCCCCTTAAACCATCATTTTACCGTTTTTTAAGCATAATTTGAAAACTATTTGGAAGAAAAATGGGATTTTCATAAAGAAGGACTTAATAAATCTAAATCCATCAAAAAAATTGTAGGTTGCAATTCATAGTTTTTTCGAATATTAATTTCATAATTCATAATCCATATCGTAAATTACAAAAATTGTAAATTCAGCGTATTTATGTTTGGGCACATTAGTATTATTACTACACAAAAAATTAGCACATTTGGAGCATAATCTCAGGAGATATAAATAAAAATATGAAAATGTAATTTAACATTAGAAGCACTAAATTTTGAATGTTTATAATTCAAAAACTTATCATTCAAATGACTTGAAGTTTGGTGTCTGGGCATAGTTTGACCCGACGAATTTAAATATCTCGTTAAAATTGGGAATTGCTATTGAAAAAAATGAGGTTTGGGTTCGTTTTAATATGTAGATGGCCCCCTAAGCAAATTTTATATACATCATTTAAAAGTAGACTTTATTTCCAATCGTTCGGTACCAGTAACATCTGTCTACAATAATTTGTTGAAGAGTTAGTAGGGGGTGTTTACTTTTTTTTCCCCACGACTGTATCTATATTTTAGAGCTTCCATGTACGGCCGCATTTTATAATACTTTAAAGGACCAAAAACTGATAAAAGGAAGGTTTTATCAGTTCAAAAATATTACGTTTGTAATTACCATAACTGTTTCCACCATATAACGCTTGTAGCTGTTATATGGTGTTGATAAGATGATAAAAGTTTTCTTTATATCAAGATGCCCATATCTAAAGGACAATAAAAACTTATTAAAGTTACATATAATTCGTTATAGAATAAATTTAATTGTATTGTTTCACAGCGGTCTAATCATAAAATAATCAGAGTGTATACGCTGAAGGCAGAGATTATTCCCTAGAGAGTATACTCTATAGCAGGGTTGGCGAACCTATGGCACGCATGCCACTTTTGGCACGCGAAAGAATGATTTTGGCACGGCATTGCTTGTGGCTCTAAATCAAAATAAAGTGAGATTACACAACATCGCGACTAATCTTTTCTAAATTTGATTAAATGGAAATTGAAAATTTTTAATTGCGGGATATTACATTCCAATGGTCTTAAAAATTTTTCAAACAAAGACGATATTTGAAAACTATCGACAAGAATTGATTATTAGACATTACTAAATTTCGATGGTAAATTTCTGACTATACAAAGAAACTGCCGTTTGCTATTTTAAGTTTTTCAGCCTGCTTTCGAGTCACTCTTTTCACAAATGAATAATAACAAAATTCAAACTGAAAGCACTTGACAGATAAATCCGGTTCATTCTGCATTAAAATTAACCTGATTTTAAGATGCAACAAAATAAATTAAGTTATATCGCATTAATTTGTTTTTATTAATTTCAAAATTTGTTTCCATAATTATCATAGTGTAATACCTAGATGCATGTTCCTCATATTTTTTAAATCTTAATAGAAAATTTTAAGTAATTTTAATCCATTATTTTTCCGTCTATTACATTTGTTTTTTAGTTGGCACGTCATAGTCACGTAAAATATTTTTTGATTAAATTTGGCACGTGACAACAAAAAGGTTCGCCAACCCTGCTCTATAGCTACGCAGGGTATATGCAGTTAAAAAGTACATCGGAAAATATACGGCGTGGTATCACTTTATACTCTCCACTAAATCTCTGCTGTTTCAATGCGTACGAAGTCGGTTTGTTGAAAAAATAATTGTTGAAAAATTATTATCCGTCTTTGTTATAATTAAATCCTTGATATTGAAAAAGAATAGAAAAAGCAGCCACAAATTTTCTTCTTAAGTCTTGGAGCTTAGTTGACAACACTGTCAAAAATCTTCCACCGCTTTGGCGTTCGTGTTGTTGGAAAAGTAGTTTTAAAGGCACATTGCGAAAAAAAAATCTTGATTTTATGGAAAAAGCTGTCAACTAGGATGTTAACGTTAGAAAAAAAAAAAAAAAAAACATTTATTTTAAAGTGAAAATTAAATTTTTTACATGCTGTCAGTTTATTTTTTCCAGTCAAGCCACAGAACTAGCTGCTAAAAACAGGAAATTCTAAAAAAATTATATACAAATAAATAAACAGTTTTGCCCTGTAAAATAAACCTTTCTTAACTAATACTGTGATAGTTTTTCTCTGCAGTACCGAAAAGGTTTTTTTCCCCTTTACAGTGAGGCTATGAGTAAATACAATTTATGTTTGTCATAAATATAGTGCGAATGTGCAGATTTGTGTACGCTTCCGTTAGGTTTTGGCGTATTATTTTCATTAAAATGTTTTCAGTATTGAAATGGATTTTAAGAAGTTATTTTTTTAAACGAATATTCAACATTTTGGAAATAATTAGCGAAAAATTAATTTATACTTTAAAAAATTCAATTTAAAATATATTTTTGTAATATTCTCTGTAATGTAAATCAGGTATTAAAAACTATCCAATGGATGCTTTGTATCTTGAAATGACTTCGTACTTGGTTAATGAATCATCGCAGACTCTTTGGTATACCGACTTTCTAGCATGTTTGTAGATTAAGCAATGTTTAATTCGATTGCATGAATGCCAAGAATGAATCAAATACGGCAACTGAGTATTTGAATGAAAAGGAAAATTGCAGACACCGAGACGAAAAGAAATTAAGCAAATCTCTTTAATGGATATGACGAAAGCTTCCACATTTTTTATGTTGCATAATTGCACATTGAAATGTAAAAATATATAACGATTTAAACTCTTTAATTATTTTTTCTGTTACACTATGTTTTTAAAGATATAATTACATCGTATATTTATTTTTGATTACTTTAACTTATTGTGGGAAAAAAATATTTTTCCCTGCTTCTTCGTAGTTGTCTGATGAAAGCTTCAATTAATTTTTTGATGCTATAGAATTACATTTGGAATATAAAAATAATGATGCTGTAAAAATAGTTTTGCTTTTGTTTTTATTTTATTTTAGTTTTTGACACCATTCTGATTAAATTTCATCGTATGATCCTTTTTTCTTTCTCATAGATGTGCGATTTTCTGCAACAGTTAGTTTTTCCATGGTAACAATTTGGTAAATTATCGTTTAGATAAACACAACTCTAATTCATTGAGTGTTTGGTGATAATTAGTAGAGTTTAAATTAAGTAACCCACTACTAATATATGAACTATCTACTCAAAGCTGTTTTGCAAATTATCTCCGTGGATCTTCGTACAATTCATTTTGCAATGAAACATTATATTTTGTCGTACTGAAACATGCTGTTTCATCGATTTGCATGGTATCCCCGCATGTTGAATACCAGGTGTGGAGTAAAATCATGACGATTGATTCATTTAACTGCTATGTCAAATGTGGCACTAAAATTTCACTGCTGATACAATCACTTATTGCAAATTATCTCTGTTAATCTTCCCAATGTTAATTTTCAATTAAACATATTTCATCGATTTTGACTCTCATGTTTTTTCCACATCGTCAACATTATCTGTAACGTAACATCGTGGAAATTCATTCATTTTATCGTGACGATACAAGTAATACTGGAAATAAATGTCTTATTCCATGTTCACTAATGACTCCTACTAAAACGCATCTCGAAAATTACATGAGACTTTTTTAAATCGCACCTCGTTTAAACGCCACCCCGCATATAATATCCATTTTTTATTGTGTTTACCAAAGATACATGACAATAGCACTAAACGTTTCCTAATATACTGTTATTCGATTCCTGTCAAATCGTTTCCTTACTATTTTCTTTTGATTAACAAATCACAGGTGTTAAAAAGTTTCTTCATTTTGCATGTACCTGATCCTCTGTAGTGATAGATTTCTTTAGGTAATGTTTGTTTCACCTTCTAAATTGCTGTAATGTACTTTTTAAATAACTTTATAAATTTCCATTTAATGATGATTTTAAAATGCAATTTGTGGTTGTGATTACTCAAATACTTTTCCAGGTTAAAATACTTTCTTCTTTACGACTAAAATACTTTTCTGTACAAATTAAGCGTAATTTAATAAACTATATATGTATATCAACTATAAACTAATTATTACTATATAAACTAATATAATATTAAATCACTATTTTATCTAGATATGGTTGTTAAAAATGAATATAACTTTAAATATTAATGAATTATAATGAGATTTTCTTGTATCACCACCCCATTTAAAATGTCAATATCGTCAAGTCTTAATGAGTATCGGTTTAATGAGTTTTAAATGTATCTCTGTTGAAGCTTAACTACTGTTAGCGATCTTATAGACCGCTGCTCTTTTCAATTTTCACCGTTTAAGGCTCCTGTCCCTGCTGGCGAAGGCACTCACGAACTAAAGCTAATCCTGTGGGGAGGGATTTTTCTAATATCTCGGTCGCACTTTAACATTTATTTATTTATTTATTTATTTATTTTTGGTTGCATAGGATAGCTGAGATCCGTCTCTACATCGCACCATTTTTACTTTTCCGATTTTAGTTGCAGATATTTTTTAGAATGACACTTTCATTTTCACTACCGGTTTGGAAAGTGAAAGTAACTTTATAAAAAATATCTGCAACCAAAATCGAAAAAGTAAAAAAGTAGTAAAAATGTAGAGACGGATCTCGGCTATCCAATGCAAAAAAAAAAAAAAAAAAAAAAAAAAAAAAAATATTTAAAAATGTCGAAATGCAAACCAGAGATAAATCCCTCCCCATAGGATTAGCATTAGCTTGCGAGTGTCTTCGCCGACAGGGACAGAAGCCTTAAATTGTAATTTTCAATTTAACCCTCTGACAGTCTTGAAAAAGGGCAAAATTGTAATGTTGTTTTCTCTGTATTTTGTTTTAAATACTAAAGAAATACGATTCTTTCAATATTATATAAAAAACTTTATTAAAATTAGGAATGTAATTCTTGAGAGTATTAATCCTTGTTCAATGTGTTAAAAATCCATTAAATCAACATAATTATATTATTTTAAATATTGCTGATAATGCCACGAAATCTGGAACTTAATGAACGTATGAACACGGGCTTGTCAGTGAGAGGGTTTTAACTACAGATACTAGGGAGATTTTGCTTCTTTTGGAACCCTAGTACTATCGCTAGGAACTTACTTCTCAATAGATGAATTTTAATTATAATAGTCCTGTGCATAAAGTTTAGTACAGAAACAGTATCTACCGGGTGTCCCAAAAAGGACTGACTGATTTTAAAATTCAATAACTTGCAAACGGTGACAGATATTAAAAAAATTCTTGCAGGAGGGTTATGCAAAAGGTCAAAAGTTTTATTACAGTGATTTTCAATTTTAGTTCGAATTACAAACAATAGATGGCGCTGTAAGCAATAGTCGCTAAATTCAGGCTCGATTTTTGGTACTTCGTGGCCCGGATAATACATTTCCATCTCCTTTTTGTGCATGGAACAAGATAAAGGACCAAAAATCGAGCCTGTATTTAGCGACTATTGCTTACAGCGCCATCTATTGTTTGTAAATCGAACTAAAATTGAAAATCACTGTAATAAAACTTTTGACCTTATGCATAACCCTCCTGCAAGAATTTTTTTAATATCTGTCACCGTTTGCAAGTTATTGAATTTTAAAATCAGTCAGTCCTTTTTGGGACACCCGGTATCTTGCTACCGATCCTTTTACTCATCTTTTAAATCAAGCGTTCTGAGAAACAGCTCACAGATAGTTATGCGACAATTTCTGTCAAAACACTTAATGGTTAATCTTCGAAATATTCCTTTGAAATGAAGTATTATATTTCATAGCAATGTAAAATAGAGGTAATTTCGTGATATTTCATTCCGACATTACATTTCGAACGTCACATGTCACATCCTGCTTTAAGCATAGAAGGAATTAAATGATTGTTAAGAGATTTAGATTAGTTTAACATTGGTATTACTAATGCAAGTCAAATACTGAGATATTTTTCCTACTTTAGAGGAAATATTTCCAGTTGAATCCAAAAACGTCATCATTATTAACATTTAATTGAAACCGTTTTAAGTTTTGTACAGACTTATTTGAGAAATAATAATTTGTGGTAAGGTTGGATGAACAGGATGTTTCGCAAATAATGCAGTAAACTTTAATGAGCTTTAGAACTCATTTTACAATTATCTCTATCAAACACTTATTTCTTTAACTTATTTATTATCAAACAATTCCTTCTTTCTCGGGAAAAAACCTGTGGATAAGCGTTAAAGCACTAGTGGGCACTTTTCATTTGTATTAGTATCAAGCTAATCGTTGTTAATTTATTTTTATTATCCTATTAACCAAGCACTTTTTAACTAACACATAAGAAAGTAACACAAAACCTTTATTTATGAAAGATTATTAAAAGACTGCAAATTAATGTATAAAGTACGAAGTTTTGGTAAGCTAACACGAAGACGAGAATTCAAATATTTTCTATTCGAAAAGTTGTGACTGAAAGATCCGCTCTGAATACAATACAGGTAAAATTAATTAATGCTTGAAAACTGACAATCCTTCTTTTACTTACCCATCATACGTAGAATAGGGTAAGTCTTGTAATCGTTTTAAAAATCGAAAAAAAAATTTTGACGGATTTACACGTTTCAGACACTGAAGATTCCGAAAAACATATTTTTAGAAAAAAAAATTGTCCGCCCGTCTGTATGTGTGTATGTCTGTAATCGCTCTATCTCCCGAACAAACTGAGATAGAGACTTGAAATTTGGTGTGTACTTAGGGAGTGATAATGGAAAGAAGTCTATTGAATATCAGTAACCTCGATTAACCGGAACTATTTTTTCGGACTCTTGAAATATTCGTTCTGATAAAAGGTATACAAAATTTTTCGAAATTGTTTATTTGAAGGGGTGAATATAAAAGACAATAAAAAAACATAAATTTTGCATCATGAATGAACTCGATCGGATAATTAGTTGCCGAGATATTTGTAATTCTATTTTTCACACTCTTCGATTTCATGACCCTGTATTTCATTCAAATTTCATTTCAAAGATATATTTTAATTGGAAATGAGGCACTTAATCCAACGCAGTTAACTGTTAGTTAATAGGATTATCATTTTTCGAGTTATAAGGATGTTTCTTTTACGCAATTCGGTACTACTCGATTATCCCGCCGACCAAAAAACTATCGCCAAACTACAAGATTAAATGCCAGTAATGGCTTATCTTAAATGTCAAGCATTTAATGCCCCTCCATACCTATAAGGGAGTTACCGTAGGGGGGGGGGGGCACAATTCTGTCGCCAAATAACGCCAAGTTTGTTGCCAACTTGGCGATATATAGCCAAATTTGGCGGCCAAAATAAGTCGCCAAAAGTGACGCCAACTTGGCGATATCTCTAATATTTCGCCAAATTCCCATAGACTTCCATTGTAAACCTATCGGGATTACTCGCTTACAGAAAATCAACAAATTGAGATACTTTAATGCAACAAAAAGTAATATTAGCTTAAGGGGTTATATTAATTATATTTAAGGGAGTCCAAATAAATTAAATTATGAATAAAAGTAACATGGTACAATGCTTAGCAAATATCACATATTTTATTTTCATATTTTATATTATCTATATCCATGATGAGTAAGTATTACGGTGGCCCCCAACGACTAGTTTTGTTATGCAATTTTCCTGATTTTTTCTATATAGCGAAAACTATCTAAAATAAATAAATAATCATTTTCGCAATTTCGTAAAGGAAACATATCCTTTCCCAAGATCATAAAGAGCCTTCTAGTTACTTAACGGCTCAATTTCGATCACAGGCTTCAGTTTCTTTGCTAAACAAAATGTTCGCTTCCATCAGTTCTGCCCACCCCTTATACATGTACTCCATTAGTCTTAAAATAACCAGTATATTTTAAAAAAGTATATACCGAATATTGGTTCGGTATTATGTAATTTGCATAATAATGCATCAATGTAAGCTTGCTACAGCTTGGGTCTCTCAATTAAGTATTCAATTTTGTAAAAGTTTACTACCACTACACTGGGGGAAAAAAGAAAAGAAGAAGATGGCTAACATGATACTGGTGGTGAAGAAAAAGCGTTATGTAATGAAATATAAAGTGCTACTTGGCACTTTATCCAGTGAATGGACTCGTCAAAAATCAAGTGAATAAAATTCCAATTAATCGAGTCTTATAATATTAGGTTTAAAAGGGATATTTCTAAGCAGTACAGTTGAAACATATTCAATGAATATGCAGATGGGATTCAAGATGGGAAAAATAAAAGCTGAAATTACGTGAATAAATTTTACATGTTTCATATTAAAGATCATGGGAATTAATAGTTTTGTCATATATCTTTCTCATGCTCGTTTAATAAATACCTTTAGACATTTGGACTCTTCTAATCATCTATGTCATTACAATTTACCAGCATAATAATGAACCGAACTACCTGAGGATATTCAAAATAAATTATCCTTTTATTTATATTTAGAACTGGGAAGGTGCCATGCAATTTGTTGTTACGATAATTGCACTATTATTATAATGTTATTCAGAAACTAACCATTCAATTCTAGCTAATATTTTTTGTCTTGTCATTCACTATGAGGTCATTGCATGAAGTCCAAAAAAGAACAAACCCTTTCCACAAGCCATATACTTTGTGCGTGCTAGATCATCGGTCATATTAGAGCACGTGCTTGTTCTGGGGATCCTCGCTTCCAGAAATGAAAATCACGTGAACACTTCACGAAATCTAGGCTCTTGTTTTATGCTTACGAACTGCTTGCTACGTGCACAGCTGTAACGAATGCCAACATCTTCTTGGAACAAATGAATTTATTTCAATGAAAAGCTTTGTGATTCAATTGAGCCTCATCTGGAAGCATGGTTGAGAGGAGGGGAGGGGGGGAAGTGACGCATATATACGGCCTATGTAATGAAAAGTAACCTTGATGGAAAGAAAATTAAGAGCAAAGGATAGTACCAAAAATTTCATACACATTCTGATAAGTTGCAATTAGTTCATATGCTATATATGGGAAACACTAAAAATTTCATTACTGCGTTTTGTGAGTATTTCTTTCCGTTAAAAAAAAGCGGAAAGGAGGGCAGTATAGAATTAATTATTTCGTAGACTGCACGGCTCGGCTTATACCCGAATTCAAATTTATTTGAAGCCATCATAAAAGCAATTATAAAAAAAAATCTTCTGCAAGTACTTCGTCTACAATTTACTTAATTCTCAAACATCAATTTTATCTCTTATGTATAAAAACGGATATATTTACCGCGATTCATTTTCAAATGTCTGGTTTTATTACATGAAATAATATTCTGAACTTAAAAAAAAAAATCTTATATATCCGAATCCGATCTCCAAGAATCAAAATCAAAATCCAACCCAAAGCCAAAACAATCATATTCAATCCAAGGGCGTTGCCAGACATGTCATGTTGAAACAGATTACACTTTAGGTCTCCACACGTACCAGGTATATACACATGCTTTATAGAAAATAGGCACTAAACAAAAATAATTTAAGCTTGTTGCCGGTTCAACTGTTCCTGCCCCTGTTTAATCAGTTCAACCGAATATAAACATTTCAAATGGAAAATGATTCAAGTTTTTGTTACATGTGGAAAAAACATTGCGAAATTTATGGTAACCGAACTCGGAGTAGACATATTAGGGCCGGGTCACCTGTTCCCCCTTGTACTTCCTGTGAAAGCCCAAGATCAATTCAAACCAGAGCAAAAACATAAACTTACCTCGAGCTGATGCAAAATTATGGTTCATTCAGAGTAATTTTAATTTTTTGTGGATTACCTAGAAGATAAATGAACCACTGAATATATTTGATATTTCTACTGACAATGTCTTTCCGGCTGAACTCGGATTCCACATATTAACCCTTAACTGCTGTGACAGAAATTTTCGCATAGCTACTGTCAGCAGTCTCCGAGACCATTTAATCGAAAGGTGTTCGATTAATTATAAAAGACTTTATTAACTCATAGGATAATATTTCTGTATAAAACTTTATGCACATGACTATTATAATTAAAATTCACCTATTCAGAAATCTCTAACGATAGTACTAGGGCTCTAAACGAAACAAAATGTAGCTAGTATTTGTAGTTAAACTGAAAGTTACTGTTAAACTGCGAAGATTAAAAAAAAAAAAAAAAAAAAAAGCAGAGGTTTGTAAGAACGCTAACAGCAGTCAAGGGTTAAACCACGGCCAACTTTAGTGACGGCTCATGTTTGTTAAGGCGTTGGCTTAGAATGCAGTTCATATGTCAGATCACGTGATCTCTGCAAATGGAATTGTCTGAGAAAGCCGTCTTAGGAAGCAGGAAACAACAAAAAGCTTTCTCAGCGGATTAGGTTTGGTCGAGATAACGTGATCTGACGTCATGAACTCCGTCCTAATCAACGCCCCCTATATTGGTGAAAGCCTTTACACGCTTTGTTGTGACATCACGAAACGTCACACGAAGTAGGGAAAACAAAGAAACAAGCAATATAAAAATTTTGTTTTTAAAGTCAATTCCTACTTAGGTCATCAAAGAAAAATTTAATGTAATCCCTTAAGCTAATATTAGTTTTTGTTGCATTAAAATATCTCAATTTGTTGATTTTCTATAAGTAAGTAGGTTTACAATGGAATTATATGGGAATTTGGCGAAATATTAGAGATATCGCCAAGTTGGCGTCACTTTTGGCAACTCATTTGGCCGATTTTGGCGATATATCGCCAAGTTGGCGACAAACTTGGCGGTATTTGGCGACAGAACAGGGTCCCCCCTTATAGATATGAAGATGCATTAAATTCTTCAATAACCAATGGCCGCCATTTTGTCTCCCATGTAAAACTAAAATTAATTATTTAAAATTTAATTAATTAATTAAAATTTGAAAAAACTATATTAACATCAATTGTCATCCAGTACAAGTTTTAAAAAAATGTATTTCAACTTGATAGGATGAATAATAAGTATTTTATTAACGATTGAAAATTTGAACAAGATAAATAAATAAATAAATCCCAACAAAAAGTTTTCGGTAAAAAAAAAAAAGCGCCAAGTTCTCCTTAATGTTTCGGCCAGAAAAAGTAGTGATATCTGAAGTTCGCACAAGTTAAAAGCCAAACATCCCAAATCTTTCATTGAAAATGGCTTCCTGCGACTTGGCCGTTAATGCCTTCTACAGTATTTCAAAATTAATGATTGGAAATTACGCATTTATGAATTATTTAAATATTAAAAGTAATATTAGAATGCAAAGAGGCAAATTCACATAAAGACATTATAAGTAAAAGATTTCTGATAACTAACATTCAGTTTCAACAAACATTAGTTTTGATTACAGATCATTTAGTCCACTTGTGGTTCAATTGCCATTTTGTACGGTCTGTCTAAAGCTACAGTCATTAAAGTAAAACCCAAGAAATAAAACAAAATTTACTTACTTCAAATCTCACAATATGTTACATTATATTTTATTGTATAATATTGAAATTTTGTGTATTGACGAAAGAGATTTTTTTCGTTTGAACATTTATTATAGTTTGTTTGCATACATTAAGAGGTATTCGATTTATAAACTGTTAAAAACTGATATTAATTATGTTTTAACAATTATGGATATTATCTCCTGAATACAAGTATTTTGTTATTTTTAACTTCTAATCATTTAGATAGACTGAAGTTGTTTAAATGCTTTTTTCAAATGTGTATTTTATTTCTGTACTCTGTGCCACAAAATGCCTAAAATAATCAAAAAATGTAGTTGACATGTAGCTCATTTGTACATATTTTAAAATTTGAAAAACTCTCTCGAAGGCATTAACGGCCAAGTCGCAGGAAGCCATTTTCAATGAAAGATTTGGGATGTTTGGCTTTTAACTTGTGCGAACTTCAGATATCACTACTTTTTCTGGCCGAAACATTAAGGAGAACTTGGCGCTTTTTTTTTTTTACCGAAAACTTTTTGTTGGGATATCACTACTTTTTGTATGTCTTTTCACGTTTGTTATTCTAAACTATATTAATATGAAAAAACTTAAATTTCGGTACTTTTATGTTAGCCGGGAGCAAATCTCCTCATTATCCTTTTGTTTTTTCGCCAATAGCAGTTTTCATTTTTCACATGTGTAAATTAGAAACAATGCTTTGATTTTCAAATAAAATATTTTGGTTTATGTTATTATTTCTTATTTATTTATTTAAATATTCTATTAAATAAAATGAGGTAAATGCATCTATTTTAAATGAGATGACTGAAAAGTATATATCTTTAAATGAAATGAATGCAATATGAGCAATGGAGTTGGGAACAGTATTTGGCGATTTGCCACTTGCGCCCGGCTAACATAAAAATACCTAAATTTATTTTATTGAGCTTTACAAATTTATACTTTATTTCTTTTTCTATTAAAGTACTAGCCGCCTCTAGCAAGCAGTATTTACAGTATTAATTCCATGTTCGTTGCATCATGTTACTGTTATTCATAATTTAATTTACTTGCCCATTCTTTCGCCAAGTCGGAAGCTTTTGATAGAGAAATCAAGAACTCTTTACGACCATGGAAGCACATTATATATTTTGTGTTGTTATGTATTTCATCTTTCGTGACAAATATCTCTTAACTCACTTATGCATGTTTCCTTAGCAGTTACGATTCGTTCTCTAATGCGGAAATTTTTAATCCTATTAAGTAATCTTTTTTAATTGGGCTCACTGCCAATTGTTGTATTTTAACTGATACGGCTGGGTACAAGTAAAATGGTTCTTATGAAATCCTTTGACAATATCTGCATTTGCATTAAACCATATTGATGCTAATATCTTTTTGTTTCACGTTAACCTTTTCAATAGACTCGATTACGGAAGAATAGAAGGTCTTCCGGCTCACTGCCATGATCCATTTGAAAATCTATCATTCTTCTCATCTGATCGTGTTGAAGAATTAGTCAATGTGTCATGGTTTTATGATGTTAGCTAATTTTATTCGAAACCTGAAAACTAAAATGCGAGGAACCAGATTATAGAAGATTCATTCTAACGTACATATCGATTAACAGGTTACATATTATAGAATTATAATAATCATAAGGAGAACTGTCAGTTTCAATGCTTTAATAGTTTCCGTAAATTCTCTTTATATAATACAGAAGTTTTAGCGGTATAAAGATTAACAACATAGTCACAGTAAGTATAATAACAGTACAATATAATAACAATAGCAGAGGTTTTGGGCAGTTACGAAACTATAAGCACTTTGAAAATATTAGTACGTTATATCATTAAACTATTTAGATGATATGCGGAAAAATAAAAATAGATGGCTCGCATTAATAATTAACTCATTGAAAAATAGCTACTGGCGTCAAATATTCGCCAAGCTTGGCGACATTTAGCAAAGTTTCGCCAAATTTCGTAATATATCATGTCAATTCTCAAATTTGGCGACAAAAAATGTTTTGTTTATTATGACGTTATAATGATGCATATGTATTATGTATTATACACATACCTATAATATGCATGATGCAAATGTATTACATATTATATGCATATGCATAACATCACTAAAACGCACTTAAAGGAATAGTGTTCCATAAATAGTAGGGATAATTGCCAGATTGACCAGAGTGCTATTGAGATTAGAATTCCGACATTTATAATAGACCGGGAGGCGTCTGCACACACCATCACCTCATCGAGTTTACAGCTGAAATTTTACGATTAGTTAAAACTAGATTAGCATATTTAAATGCAACTAGTCTGTTAAGTCATATTTTGGTAGAAACCATCTGAAGACCTAATTTTAGTGGTTAACTGATAGGTTTACTATTGTATTTTCCTGCATCCAAAAGTTTAAAAACATGGAGGAATGGGTGCAGGAAAACACAATGGAAAATCCACCAATTAACCCGTAAAATCTGGTCTGTAGGTGGTTTGCACAAAGATATGATTTGGCAGACCAGTTACATTTCAATACGCTAATCGATATTTAACTAATTCTAAAATTTCAGCCGTCAACTTGATGAGATGATGATCTGTGCAGACGACTCCCGGTCTTTAATAAAATGTTTTAAGGAAATAAAAGATAGAAAGATGGACAGATAAACTGAAAGATTTGCCTTATTAAGATTTTTGTAAAAGCATATAAAAATTCATTCAGCTTGAAATCATGTAACACCTTTATAACTCAGGCTAATTTTCTGTAATCGGGTTTTGGCGACCAACATATCTTATCTATAACTATAATATTTCTTTTACAGATTTAAAATTAACAATAAATTAACTGTAAGTAGGCTAATAATACAATATAATAACATTAGCAGCGGACTTCGGACGCCGCATCTTTTGCACATCGTTAAAGGCAGTTTATTAGTTACACATTTCATTTAATTAAAAGGAGATTTTTAAACTTTCGTATGGAATTAGGATATTTTTCCACTATAGGGACCTTGGCATTTTTAAAAAATCTTGGCGCAATTCGGACTTCAGAAACTGAGATATGTTGCCAAATGATATAAACAATTATGAAAACAAACCTGATGAACTTATACATTAGTAAAACATTAATAACTAGTATGTTGTGGCCATCACAAAACTTTCTTCTATATAAATCACGTCAATTAAATCCTTTAAATAGTATAAGAAATTACATCAATTTAGAACCAATTCGTATCAAAGTATACCTGAATTCGAAGTTTGATGAAAATTCGTGCATTAGTTATTGAGATAGAGCTGTAGGGGAAATTCTGAAAAATTCAGCATAGCAGCGCAACCTGTTGGGCGATTTGCACCAAAACACAAACAGCACTAATTCATATTAAGGTATACCGGAATCTGAAGTTTGATGAAAATCGGTGCATTAGTTCTGGAGCTAGAGCTATTGTAGAAATCACAAAAAATGCAGCTCAGCAGCGCCACCTGTTGAGCGATTTAAACGAAAAGGTACAAAACATCATTTCATGTCAAGGACTAACTGAATCTAAAGTTTGATGAAAATCCGTGCATTAGTTCTGGACATTGAGCTATTGTGGAAATCGTGAAAAATGCTGCATAGCAGCGCCACCTGTTGAGCGATTTACACCAAAACATAAACAGCACTAATTCATATCCAGGTATACCTGAATATGAAGTTTGTTGAAAACCCAAGTATTAGTTCTTGAGATAGAGCTATTGCGGAAATCTCAAAAAATACAGCATAGCAGCGCCACCTGTTGAGCGATTTACACCAAAAGAGGCAAAACGTCAATTCATGTCAAGCACAACTGAATCTGAAGTTTGATGAAAATCCGTGCATTATTTCTTGAGATTGAGCTATTACGAAAATCGTGTAAATGCTTCAAAATGCAGCATAGCAGCGCTATCTGTTGGGCAATTTGCACCAAAGCGTTACCAGCACCAATTCATATCAAGGATTAACGGAATCTGAAGTTTTATAAAAATCCGTGCATTAGTTCTTGAGATAGAGCTTTTGCGGAAATCCTGAAAAATGCTACATAGCAGCGCCACCTGCAGGGCGATTTACACCAAAAACTAATCAGCACCAATCTATATCAGGGACTACCTGAATATAATTTTTTATTAAATTCCGTGCATTAGTTCTTGAAATAGAGCGCCCACAAAATTTGTGTCACATACAGACAGACAGACAGACGGACGGACAGACGGACAGACAGACAGACAGACTCACAGACAGACATTTTGTAAAAACGTGTTTTTTGGAATCTCTGACCCCTAAAACGTATAAATCCGTCGAAAACTAGAATTCGAAAATTTTCATGAAACCAATACTTTCTTCTTGTCAAGATAGAAGAAAGTAAAAATACGAATAAAACGTCGAATTAATGGTTTTATTGGCCATTATTGGCATTTAATCTTACAATTAATTAATTAATGGCAAACCATTATTGGCATTTAATCCTACAATTTGGCGACAGTAATTTGGTCGACGGGATAACTAAGAAGTACCATGTATTTATATACATATAAACATTTTATTTATACATGTATAAAATATTATTTTTATATACAAACTATTTATGTTGGTATATAAAAATAAATAAACGGGTTCCTTACATTAAATAAATTGTATACATATTGAAAAAATTGCTTGTGTATATGACACAGTAGATAGGTTGCCATAAAATACGTTATTATCAAATTTCTTTTCTCGTCAAGGCTATTTTCTGTATTTCGCCAAGGCTACTATATCGGAAACGTACAGAATTGCGGTTATATTTTGTTAAATGTTTTGTTGTTTTTATATCGTAAATATATCATAACCTATACTGATTAAAATTTTTAGGTATATTCATTTTTTTCTATTTAACAAACATCTTTGGAAAAGCATATATATAAAATGTTATTCTGCTTGAAATCACGTGACTCCCTTCAAAACTCTGTAATCGAGTTTTGGCGACCAACGCTGGCACAATTGAATGTGTTAAGGAACTGTTTACGGCCAAATGAAAACCCCCTGTTTGAAGGGTTTAGAGGCAGAAATTCTGTGTTTTCAGATTTTTCTGGTTAATTGTGCTACAAACCCGAGTTACTTGTGAAATTTCATGATTCTACGACTTTTAGAAGTACCTTAGTTATTTGATGATGCGAAGTGAGTCAGTGACAAAAAAGCGCTTTTTCGGAATTTAATATTTCGAAAACTACTAAATATAGAAACATGAAATCGTGGAACCTTAGTTCAGTTTGGCCATACGAACATGTGTATAAAAGAAAAATTTCTATATCTCTCCCTAAAACGACGTTATGAGGGGGTGAAAAGTATGCCAAAATGGTTCAGGAAAAGGTAGCTTACGGCTTGTGCGAACTTGGCGGACGCACTGCCGTGCTCCCAGATAAATATAGAGAGAGTGTGAACTAATAGTAGGAATTGAAAAAAATTAGAACAACTTGTATGGTTCAATTTCGTTGGCTCATGAAATTGTTAATTAATTTTTACTAAATAGGTAATAATTCCACGAGCCAACGAAATCGAAACATGAAAATTATAGAATTTTTTGATTTGTTTTCTGTGCTTCGTGTGCAGTGGTGTAATCGTAAAAAAAGCAGAGGGCTTAAGCTCTAAGCAGAGGGTATATGCTCAAGGCTGGGGGTATACCCTACAGTGTATATACTATAGCTTTTTTTGAGAAACAGAGGGTATACGATATTCTTTTTAAAAATCCAGAAGTTCTACAGCGTATACCACCGTATACCTTCCACTACATCCCTGTTCGTCTGACGTTTCGTGACGTCACAAGAAAACAGCCAAGGCTTTTTCCTTACCAAGGGGGCGTTGCCCTAAGGTGGAAGCAACAAACAAGAGCTCACTCGATCGTAGTTAAACATAGATTTCCGGTGCGAGAGAATAACGACCATTGAGCTCCTTGATCAGAAATTTAATTAGATTATTTATCCAAAGATGATTTATCTAAATTTAATAGATTTATTTCAGAAATATGACGTATTCTGTTATTGTTTCTTGCATCCATCTCACTTTTAAATGTACCAAGTATGCTGACCTGCCCATAGATTGCTGATTTTTGTGTGTTGAACTCGTGAAATTAATTTTTTTTTTTTTTAGACTTTTTTAATACCAAATTTTTATGAAATATTATAAAATCTGAGTGCTTTTTTAAAAAGTTTTGTAATACAATGCAATAAGTGCTTGTGTATATAATTGAACTGTTACACAATAATTCCATTCTCAGTCACGAAATTTCAAATAAATGAATATTTCTTTGCCTTTCGAAAATGACTTAATTTTTTGTTATACATGTATTACAACGATAACAGTGAATCTAGAATAAAATAAAGCACCAGCTTTAAAGAGGCCATTAACTGTTTCTCTATAGCTTGCATTTTTAAAGCAAGAAAGGATAATAAAACGCGTCTGAGTTGCCAGAAATTTTAATAAAATTATTCAGTACTGTTTTTTTTTTTTTTTTTTTTTCCAGAATATAAGTAAAAATAGGTTATACTATGCATGTGTCAGTGTGTCAACATTGAATGTTTGATCATGATTTTTAAATAAAATTATTGAATTTTTTTTTTTTTTTTTTTAGGTTTTGCTTTTTTATGGTCTTATGCAAATTTTTCTGATATCTCATATGTCTATCTATATGCCTATTTTTTATCGCTCATTCCGTTAACTTTAAAAGGACCCGGTTACCACAAATTGGAATATAATTTCGAAGTATAATGTATTAATTATCATTTCAAAAATGTATATTGTATCTTTCTTTGGAGAGTCACGTGAAAAAATCGAATTTGTTAAATAGTACATATAAAAAAGAATGTGTAATATTCTGCAATATAAAACAAATACATGATAATTTTCCAGATAAAGTTTAAATATGTTGTTCAAGTTAAATAGTATGTTGAAATGTTGTTTTTTTTTGTTTTTTGTTTTTGTCTTTTAGCCCCCGGTATGCTATTTCTTTCTCCCAGCTTATTTTGTTTCTAATAAATAACGTTACCTTGTATACGCCAGCCGTAAAACAAAAGCCGATGTTTCATTGTGCGATTAAATATTCTACAGCATTTTTAAAAACTTCTAAGCATCGCACAAAAAAAGCACTTTTTAATGCAATTTGTTTGAAAACTGCATCTTCATTTGTTTTTGAAATATTAATTTTTTTTTGTAGTTTTTAGCGACATTTGTTTCATTTTGGCAACTCAGGTACTCCATTTCTGTAAAAGTAAAGAAAAAATTGTTGAAAAATAGAAATTATATCTTTTTGTCGCCATTTTCTCATAAAAATTGAAAAAAAAATATACTTGCTGTGTTGAGAAAAATATAAATGAATGAGTTGTGATAAAACATGGAGCTATTATAAACAATAATTAATTTTAAGTATCTATATTAATGCAAATGGCGTCATTATACATAAAATAAAAGCGTGTGCTTTAAGTTTTAAGATTGAAATATGTTTTGCAATAGATTCCCGATTGTCCGAGTCCCGCTTAACCGAATTATTTTCTTCTGATGGACTGGTGGCTTCTATCAAAAAAATTTATGGCCATTTTTTTTTTCCATTCTGACCAGAAAATCAGAGTTCTAACTTTTTACGACTGTCCTTTCATCTTCAACTAACGCTTAATTTATAATGGCTGTTTCATTATAATAGAAACCACCAGTCCACCAGAAGAAAATGAAGTAATGGAAAGGCCGCGGGCGACACTAAATTCTGAAAAAGCAGAATTCTTGTTCTCTAGTTGTTGTTGGTTTTTTTTTTTTTTTCGCTGAAAATAGCAACATATCATGCATCTTTTTTTTTCCCTTGTACTACATGAAATATGCGAATATATTATCACTAAGCACTAGGCCAATAGTTTATATATATATATATATATATATATATATATATATATATAAGAAGCATGAGCTTTAATCCCTAACTGCTGCCAGTGGTCTCACACATGTTGTTTGGGGAATAATTTTGTATAAGTTGATTTTATTAAAAAAATTTTCCCTTCACAATGATTGTCGTTTATAGTATTACTAGAAAGATAGCCCGTCAAAAATCACAGAAAATGAGATGTAAATATATATACAACAGATGTGCAAGAATATGGGTAGTTTTTCTCGCTTGTTCTGCAGTGATAGATGAAAATAACACATTACAAAATGCCGAGATATGTTGCCAAATTTTCTTCTTCGCCAAGGCAGTTTTCTCCATTTCGCCAAGGCCCCTATAAGTCGAAAAATACCGAGAATTTAATCCGGCTATGCAAAACACATTAAAACTCGGCAGTTAGGAGCTCGGATAGCACAGGGCCGTCTAGTGGCGGTTATTTTATTAGTAGCATCGGAATTAAAATATAAAGACGTACATTTTCTTACACTTTAAATTTTGACCCATAGATTAAAAAAAAAACCCTTCAATGCATGGATTTTAATTAAATAGCGGTGAGTTCGATTATGAAAAATTAATGGGTTTCAATAGGAATTTCGGCAAATTAGTCAGTTATCGCCAAGTTGACTTCATATACGGTAACTTATGTTCGTCGCCAAGTTTGGCAAAATACCACCAAATTTGGCAATATTTTGACAAGTTGGTCAAATTTTGGCGCTATTTTGGTAACCCTGTCATTAGTGCTTTTCAACAATTACTCATTGTTGAAACTGGTATCGATTTCTCCATAGAAAGCCTAACCCTGACACGGCCGCGATCAATGAAGCGGTCTAACCGGAATTGTGAGGGACACACAGAGATTTGGATTTTATATAAATAGATATTTTTATAGGCACAATATTACAAAGCTAAAAGCGCCAACTATATGTATATAAATATATGAATCTTTTAACCTTGTTCGGCATCATAAAATATTTTTTTACCGATGCCATTTTAAAATAATGTCATCAAAAACAGATTATTTGTTTGTTATTGGATTTATTTTGAAAGCTATTCACTCAACTGCATTTTATATATTTAAAATTATCACTGTTTTAAAAACAATGCAGAAAAAATAGTTTTATATTACACATTATTAACGTAACATTCTATGAACAATTTTATCATATGGAAAAAATAATAACTGGCAATATTTCATTAGCCCATCCATTATTTTTAAAGAGAAAATTGGAAATTTGTATGATTATTATTCAAAAAATAAACAGTTTTTTAGTAAATACGTCACGTGTAAAAACCCACATGATGAAAATCACAAGTAGCCAAAATAAATTTAGAATTCAGATATTAAAAAAAAAAAAATCTTTAATAGAAGAAAGTATTGTAATCGATTTTTTTCTAAATTTCCGGTTTTCGATGGATTTGCAATAGAACTACGAAAAACCGAGAAAAGTATACAAAAATCGCTATCACAGCGCCATTTACCGGTGGAATATTTCTAATTTCAAGGAGGACCTGCTGGTCATAGCCAAAAACATACACAAAAAATTTGGTTCAATTCTGTGCATAACTTTATTCACGTTTAGATGGTACAATAATGAAAATGGCTCAGACATCGCTATCACAACGACCCCTTCCGGCTGAATATTTCGAAATTGAAGGAGGACCTGCTACTAATAAATAATGCTGCTAATAAATGCTATAGCTAAACACATACACAAAAAATTAGGTTCAATTCTATGTATAACTTCATGCACTTTCCGATGGTACTATAATAAATGGCACAAATATCGCTATTACAGTGACCCCTTCCGGCGGAATATTTTTTAATTGAAGGAGGACCTGCTTGCCAGAGCGAGAAACCAGAAACATACACAAAAAATTTTGTTCAATTCTATGCATAACTTCATACACTTTTCGATAGTACAATGGCGACACACGGATACATGGACACACACAGGGACAGACAGTCATTTTGTATAAACATGTTTTTTGGGGATCTCTGACCCTTAAAACGTGTAAATCCGTCGAAAACAGGAAGTCGAAAGAAATTTTGATTAGAATACTTTCTTCTATTGAGAATAGGAGAAAGTAATAAGTGGAAATTAATAAATAAATAAACAAAAGACTAAATTAATTGAACAACAACAAAAAAAAAATTAAATTAATGTTTAAATTGAAAGAATTTTTAAAAATGCGCCGATTCCTTTATATTTTCCTTACTTTCTTTCTTTAAGTTTTTTTTTTTTTTTTTTTTTTTTTTTTTAAGAAATAATCAATAATTGTCACGGTTCCGCCAACTCCGGATATTCGACTTTCTATTGTTTTATAAAAAGCCAGGAGCTTCAATTAAAAAAGTTTTGTATTGGTTTTAGAATCCTATATCGGGTTGGGCTGACACATTTTTTTTTTCATTTTATGCACGCCGAGTTGACTTTGAAAATTTCGGGTTCAGTCGGTTTCGGGTTCAGTTTCGATTCTTTCAGGCCGTGTTCGGTTTGACCCTTGATTGTTGACTACATTTCTAATATTGTATTAAAATGTGGATTAATTTTCTTTATTTCGAGTTCAGGGTTTCAATATTTCGAGACTGGGTTAGTTTCAGGCGGAAGTGTGTTGGTTTCGGGTCGGTGCAACCCAATCCGTGCAAGACACTAATTGGTTTTTGAAACCATTAAAGTAAAACAGTTTATTCAAAAGTGTAATATTAAAAATAATTCTCGCAAAAAAAAGGAGAGCTCTTAAAACCTGAAAGATGCTTAAAATAAATTAATCGAGTCCCTATATTTACACTCAAATACTTGAAAACCTGAGAAGAATGTGCAGCTATGACGTCAAACGAAAGCGTCTAACTTCTGAGATACGGTTTTCCTCTTTTCAATGTTTCTTTTATAAGCCCTAGCATTTTTTTTTTTTACTTTAGAAATATTATTTTTAATATTCCTAAATCAAAAAAGAGTTTCGTTATTTTATTTATTATTTCTTGATGGAGCCTACTTTATCAAGGTATTTTTAGATCATCATCATTACTTGATATTGAGGAGATATTTTGTTGTTATTCAGATATTATATGCAAAGCACGATACAAATGTTTCTAGATTGCAAAATAATTACACTTGATTATTTACATAATGATTTTAATTACGTATACTTAGCACTCATAATTGTTATATACCTATTGCAAGTTTTTTTTATTGATTATTGTGCATTTAGGTAACATATTTAATTCAAATTAACTTGCATAAATCTTCGTTCTTTAAAGTTCACTTTTAAAATTTATTAATAAAAATTTCCTTTAAAAAAAACTTTATCTATAATTATTACTTTTAATAATATTAATTTCATTATAACTACTTGATTCGTTTTCTTTTCTCAGAAATAATGCATATGATTTTTAAAAATACGAATTTATTTTATTATATTAGTTACAGAGATACTTTTAACGCTTCTACAAGTGTATTTCACGCATTTAAAAAAAATAAATAAAAATAAGTAGTTTTTTAACACTCTATTGCATAAGTGTTGAATGTTTACCTGAAAAATCACAGCTAATTTCATGACTACGATTCATGTGGTTCCAAAAAATTTCTACTTGTACTGCAATAAATCGATTGTGTTTGTACTGTAAAAGAAGCTGTGAAACAAGTCGAAAATTGTACGTCAAACGTGGCAAATGAGGTGCGGTCGTACTATAACTAGTTTTATAAATATTCAGATCTTGGTGCAATAGATGTTGCACTCTTATGCAAAAATGCATGAATACAAAATTTAGTACGATTATATATATTAAATTCAGTAATACAAAAACAATAGGATTTCATCTTAAATAGGACGTCATCACCATGGCAACATAGAATCATCACCTATCATGGAATATCATTGAATTAATTAGGTATGAGAGGATTTAATAGAATGGAGAAAACTTTTATTAATATTTTTTAAAGTTTTGAATCGATTTTTAGGTAGCTTTCATTACAAAAAGCTACCTATTGCAGCCGTTCGAAGGAAAACGATTCCGAAAAATTTTGGTATATTTTCACCGATCATGACCCCTAGACCCCGAAACCACCCTCCGTTCAAAATTGATGTATATATATTTATATACATCCATATATATATATATATATATATATATATATATATATATATATATCTGATCTTTGTCATACTGTAACTCTCGTATTTGTGAACCGATTTGGATACAATTTTGTGTGTACATAGTACATACCAATGTCTCGGCCGAGTTCGTTAGCCACCTTCATCCGCCATCTTGTTTCAAAATAGCGGCCATTTAAAAAAATTTTAAAAATTTTAAATGAGGCACAAAAAAATTAGACATCGAAAAAGATTTTTTTTCTTATGTGTTCGAGCTTGATACAAAGATTGTGGAGCATTTTTCGTTTCGTCTATATCTTAAAAAATGGCTGAGTTATGGCACTTTGAAATTTTAGCATGGCTGACATTTTGAAACGATCTGATTTTTGTCACGCGATAATACACGTATTTATGAACCGATTTGGATGTGACAAGGAATGTGCATAGTACATAGCAATGTCTCGACCGAGTTCGTTGGCCAGCCTCATCCGCCATCTTGTTTCAAAATGGCGGCAATTTAAATTTTTTTTTTTTAATTAAATTTAAAATGAGGCACAAAAAAGTTAGACATTGAAAAATATTTTTCTGTTATGTGTTTGTGCTTGATACAAAGATCCTGGAGCATTTTTAGTTTCGTCTATATCTTAAAAAATGGCTGAGTTATAGCACTTTGAATTTCTAGCATGGCTGACATTTTGAAACGATCTGATTTTTGTCACGCGATAATACACGTATTTATGAACCAATTTGGATGTGACAAAGAATGTGCATAGTACATAACAATGTCTCGACCGAGTTCCTTGGCCAGCCTCATCCGCCATCTTGTTTGAAAATGGCGGCCATTTAAAAATTAAAAAAAAAATTAATTTAAAAGTGAGGTACAAAATAATTAGAAATTGAAAAAGATTATTTCCTTGTGTGTTTGAGCTTGATACAAAGATTCCGGAGCATTTTTCGTTTCGTCTATATCTTAAAAAATGGCTGAGTTATAGCACTTTGAATTTCTAGCATGGCTGACATTTTGAAACGATCTGATTTTTTGTCACGCGATAACACGCGTATTTATGAACCGATTAGGATGTGACAAGGCATGTGCATAGTACATAGCAATCTCCCGGCCAAGTTCGTTTGCTAACTTCATCCGCCATCTTGTTTCAAAATGGCGGCCATTTAAAAATTAAAAAAAAAATTAATTTAAAATGAGGTACAAAAAAATTAGAAATTGAAGAAGATATTTTTCTTATGTGTTTCAGCTTGTTACAAAGATTCCGGATCATTTTTTGTTTTGCCTTTATCTAAAAAAAAGGCCAAGATATAGCAGTTTGAATTTCGAATGAGTGTGACATTTTGAAAAATCTGATTTTTTGCCTGCAACAGCACTCATATATATCAACCGATTTAGATAATGAGTAAGCATGTGCACAGGAATTACTAAGGTCTCGACCAAGTTCATTAGTGAGCTTTGTTGCACCCATTATGTTGTTTTAAAATGGCGGGCTATCACCGATAATTCGGGTTAATATAATTATTAATATAATTCGGGATATTACCGAATTTGGCGACAAAATATAAATCACTTTAATAAAACCAGCTTTGATAACGCTGACTAATTTGGCGAAATTCTCATTCATATTCAATATTGACAAAAATTAGTATTTAATCTTCTATAATCGGGTTCCACTAATTTGTGCTCCGTGTGTTTGAATAATATAAGCTGGCTTTTAAAAAATAAGGAATATGAAAGCTACCTCTTCCTCCCGGCACTGGCCGGAAGGACTTTTATAAAATTTGAAATGTCTCGATACAATTCTGCAACGATTGCATACATTAAAGTGCAAACCATACGGTTGGGTAGTTTTTGCGCTGTTATATGTGGACAGACGGACAGACAGACGGACGGACCAGGCGACGTCTATAGTTGTTACGTATTTATATATTACAAACGCACCTAAAAACAATGACAGGACTATTTCGTTAACAAAATTTTATTTCCTACCTTATATTGAACATTTTCGTAATTTACAATGTTTACTTATCTTTAACAGTTAAAAACATTAAAAGCGCCTTTCACTCTTCTTAGGACACCTTGCATATCTATATAGGGTGAAAACCCCAGTTATTGACACTTAAGCAGTAACTGACACTTCAGCAAAAATTTAACTCAATTAAGCATATTCTTGTAAAATTTCGCAAAGTAATGTCATTTAGTGGTAACTTAGGCACTTATTACTTACTCATCATACGTAGTATAAATAGAGATAAAAAATGACGGATTCACACGTCTCAGACACTTGAGATTCCGAAAAACATATTTTTAGAAAAAAAATTGCCGTCCGTCTGTCTGTGTGTCTGCCTGTAAACGCTCTATCTCCCAAACAAATTGAGATAGAGACGTGAAGTTTGGTGTGTACTTAGTATACAGGGTGTCCGATCTCAATGGTGTCCAATGGCTAATTCCTAAACCGTTAATCATAGACACATAGTTCCAATTACAAAAATGTTTTAAATCACGTAAAGAAATATTTTAAAAGCGATTTGGGTCAATAAAAACATTTCTTAAAAAATTACGAAATTTAAATCTTTATACGGTCCCCCGGTCCTATAAGTTATATTTAGTGAAATTTTCCTTTTACACTGACAAGTAATACAAAAAAAGTCCCGTTATTCTACGATTAAAATTGACCGAGTAATAGCTGTTTAAAGTTGGAGCATATTTTTTGCTGCAAATTGGTGGTCATTCACAAATTTAGTCGAAATATAATTTCGTCAGATATAAAAAATATCTGGGAGTAAAATTAACAATTCAATATAAATTTGAAATCTTTAATCATTCTGGCATATTAATGGAAAATATACAATTTGTAATAAACATTTAAGAAGAAAGAAAAAACAGAATTTTTCTTAAATAAAATGATTCTAAATTAACAGCCTCAATTCTTTACAAAATGATACGTATTTTAAAATATTATTAGATTGCACAAGCCTGCAAAAGTTGGGTTATGTCATGTTTTTTAGCTAATGATAATTGATTCTTGTATACTCTGTACCGCTGAATCCGAAATTGACCTTCATTTTTAACTATCATATCAGGATTTTTCGCACACTGCAAATTTCAAAGTTAAGGAGTTCAATGTTAAAATTGAATTTCCTCCCCCATCTCATCGGACCACTCAGCTATTTAGCTGTAAGAATCCCAGGATAAGCAAAAATATCGAATAAATTTTTTATTAAAATAAAATAAAATAAAATAAAAAATGTTTTACATATGTTTTATAGTATGAGATTTTAGCTATATTTTAACTTACACATTTGCGATTTGCAAAAAAAATTCTAACGTGATGCTTAAAAATGAAGGTCATTTTCAGATTCAGTGCTAAAAAGTGCGTAAAAATCAATTATCAAAAGTTAAAAAACACAGCCATCTCCGCTACTTTATAGTATTCGATTTTTGTTATTCTTTAAATTTGAAAATTTATGATTTGCGAAATATCCTGACATGACGGTTAAAAATTAAGGTAATTTTCGGATTCAGTGCTAAAAAATACATAAATGTGAAAAACCCAACAATCGCAGTCTTGTATTATCTAATCTAAAATTTTTTCTTAAACTCCTTGGCAGAAATTTATCCAAATTTTTTGTGTTATCCTGTAAAATAAGTATAAATGGTAACCACCGAAAATCTTAATAATATTAGATTGTTATCGGATTTGCGCCAGTATGTAAAATGCAATCTCGATCGGATATTTAAAAGTGGGTTAAAGTTCGAGTACAAATTTTGAACTGGAAAAACATACATATGATTGTTGAAGTAACATAAAAACTTATAAAAAAACCTAATTTTTGTTAAAAGAAATCATAAGAGAAACAGTCTCAAATCCTGAGAAAATAAAACCTATGTTATTTTAGCCAATTTGAGACTTAATCATAATACTTGTAGGATTTTTTTTCAAAGCGCAGATACACATGAAGTAAGACCTTCGAATACTTTAAACACTTGGCATATGATCCCTCAAAGCCAAGCCGAACTCATTTGTTTTCAGAGTAGAAAAGTGGCATAAGTCATGCATTTTTAAAGTTTCATAACTCGCTCAATTTTAGGGTTATATGAATGGGACTTTTTTTGTCTTACTTGTCAGTGTAATAGGAAAAAATTACTAAATATGACTTATAGGACCGGGGGACCGTATAAAAGTTTAAATTTCGTAATTTTTTAAGAAATGTTTTTATTGACCCAAATCGCTTTTAAAATGTTTCTTTACCTGATTTAAAACATTTTTGTAATTGGAACTATATGTCTATGACTAACGGTTTAGGAATTAGCCATTGGACACCGTTGAGACCGGACACCCTGTATACTAATGAGAAGAAGCCTATTGAATTTCAGTAACCTCAATTATCCGGAACTATTTTTTTCGGATTCGCGAAATATTCGTTCTGATAAAAGGTTCATAAAAATATTCGAAATTGTTTACTTTAAGCATTGAATATAAAAAACAATAAAAAAACATAAATTTTGCATAAAAAATGAAGTCAATCGGATAATGAATTGCTCAGATATTTGTAATCATATTTTCCACACTCTTCGATTTCTCACAGCACTGTATTTTTTTTTTTTTTTTTTTTTTTTTTTCAAATTTCAATTCAAAGATTATTTTAATTGGAAATGAGACGCTTAATCCGACGCAGTAAACTATTAGTTAATATAATAACCATTTTTGAAGTTATTAGGATGTTTGTTTTACTCGATTCAGTAACAGAGCATTTAAAATTTATGACGTCATCAAGCCACGATTTTAAACACTATCTACAGAACAAATTGACAAAAAATAGGTTTAAATTTTATTTTGGAATTGCAATGCATTTTATAAATAGTTTACTTACACACGTTTTATTTTCACTTTTTATACTATGCATATCGATGATGGGTATTATGGTGGCCCCCAACGACTAGTTTTTAGCTCACAGGCTATCAAAGCCTGAGAGCTAATGTGCCCTAGTGATGGGCGATAACGAGATGTTTTTCTCGATTTTCTCGATTGTATGGACATCTCGATATTTTTCGATTGTATAAATTTTTTCTCGATGACTACAGTTTGCAAATTTCTTTTATGAATCATATATTATGTATTATATACGTCATACATTTATCAAGAATAGTCTGCGGGTGAACTGGAATGAGTCGATGTTAATAAAGACTAGGTGACTTCGACCGCTAGCGGGCCCCTCCTTTAATTGGGGCCCCTAATTTATACGTAATCTTGTAATATGAAATCACGAACAGGTTACCCGCTATATACGGCACTGATATATGATAGCAGGCGGGTGTGGTGTGCACGCACTACAAAATCTTGTAAAAAATATAATATCGAAACGAATGAACGTCGGACCAGATCTCTTGGGGGAGGGGTCAAAGCGAGCGGAGGGGCACAGCAGCTGCATAATATGATTAAGTCGTCACAGGTCTTTAGGCCTTTCCAACCATATGTCACATGAGAAGTCTGGATCTGAATTTATAAAAATGCCCTCCCCGTGGGAGGAAAGGGGTGGAGGGGTGCGGGAGGTGGATATCATGAGTAAGTGGTCATAAGCCTTTCCAACAATATGTCACATGAGGGTCTCGGCTAAATTTAGAAAAACACCCCCGTGGGGGAAAAGGGGGGGGGGTGGTCACCGGAGGTGCATTACATCAATAAGTAGTCACAGACCTTTCCAACGATATCTCACATGTGGGGCCTTGGCTAAATTTGGAAAAGTGTCCCCCGGGGGGGGTCAAAATGGGGGGATGGAAACCGAAGGAGCATAACATCAATAAGTAGTCACAGACCTTTCCAACGATATTTCACATGAGGGGTCTTGGCTAAATTTGAAAAAGTGACCCCCGGGAGGGGCAAATTGGGGGAGACTGTCACCGGAGGTGCATAACATCAATAAATAGTCACAGACCTTTCCAACGATATCTCACATGAGGGGTCTTGACTAAATTTGGAAGAGTGCCCCCCGGGGGGGGGGCAAAGTGGTGGTGGGGACATCGTAGGTACATAACATCAATAAGTAGTCACAGACCTTTCCAACGATATCTCACACGAGAGGTCTTGACTAAATTTGAAAAAGTGTCCCCCAGGGGGGGGGGTGGGCAAAGAGTGAATGGGACTGTCACCGGAAGTGCATAACATCAATAAGTAGTCACAGACCTTTTCAACGATATCTCATAAGAGGTGTACTGACTAAATTTGGAAAAGTGTCCTCCGGGGGGGCCAAAGTGGGGGGCCAAAGTGGGGGGGGCGGCCACCGGAAGTGCATAGCACTAATAAGTAGTCACAAACCTTTATAACGATATGTCACATGAGGGGTCTTGGCTAAATTTGGAAAAGTGTCCTGAAATTTCATATATTATAAATAATATTTAGCGGAGGGCTCCATAAAAAAATCCGATCTAAAATGATAAAAGCGGAAAAAACTACCCTCGCAGTGGGGGCCAAATTGGGGAGGGGAGGGGAGGAAGAAAGTCTCATAATATGAAAGAGTCATCCGAGATCTTACCGATGACATATCACATGACTGGTCCAAAAAAAGTTTGAAAATTGCTCCCCCTCTCTCCCCCCGTGGGCCCACTCTTTCACCCCGGAATTCACACAGCCGCCACTTTAAAATTTTTATGTTCAATAAATAATATTTACCGGAAGACTGCATAAAAAACCCATATTTAAAGTGATATTTAAATTTATTATAGAAATCGGCTACGGTTTTAAAAATTTGTTCGCCCCATCCCACCCCCCTTTGGACGAAGAAAGGTTCATAGTATGAAAGAGTGGTCAAAGGGCTTTTCGATTATATGCCACAGGAAGGGTTGGTAAAATTTTTAAAATTGCACCTCATGAGTCCACTCTCACGTCCCCCTCCCTCGAAATCACCCGACCCACCTTCCTCTTTGAAAATTTTATATTTAATAAATAATTTGTATCGGGGGGTTCCAGGTATGTGACATCTTGGTAGGGCTAAAATAAGAGAAACTTTGAAAATTAGGGCTTCATTTCACAGCTCATTGTCATGCCTTTTTCTTTATCTCGTCCCTTGGTACTCTCGATAAATTTTCTTACTTTTCTTCTCTGCCGAGGACGAGAGAAATCCTCGAAAAGCATCTCATAGAGAAATGTTGAAAAGCGCGAGAGAAATCCTCGAAAGGCTTTTCATTGGGAGATTTCGAAAAGGACGAGAGTAACAAGCGAGAGGCTTCCCATCGGGAAAGGTTGAAAAGGGCGAGAGGAAACTCTCGAGAGACTTCCCATCCCGAAAGGTTTAAAACCGCGAGAGAACCAACCATCGAGCAGATTCCCATCTGGAAGCGTCGAAATGCTGGAAAAATCATGGAGATGAGATTTGCCGAAATGCGAGATGGAAATGAAGCTTTCAGAGTCAAACTTACCGCATTTCTGGTTTAAGTCATAATTTCTCAAAGGAGTCCATCTGCTTATCCAATCTCTTTTTAGCTCACAGGCTATCTAAGCCTGAGAGCTAATGTACCCGTCGGTTCTGTGTGCATGCATGTACTGTACGTACGTACGTATGTACGTAACGCGATAACTCTTCATTAAAATGTACGATTTGCTTCAATTTTTTTTATGTTCATTCTGATAAGGCGTTCCGCTGTTTAGTTTTGACGGTTCATTGGTTAAGGATAAAAGGAGAGAAGGGGGGCTGGTCCCCCCCCCTCCTTAATTTAAATAAATAGGTTTTCATGCAGAATTCTTCGATTTGCTCCAAATTTCGTATACCGGTTTATTATGTTAAGGAGCTTCCCTGATTAAACTTGGAGGTTCATTAGTTAAGTATGAAGGGGGGAAAGGGGGGTAGACCTCCTCCTTAATTTAGATAAATGGGTTTTTCATGCAGAATTATTCGATTTGCTCCAAATTTGGTATACCGGTTCATTATGTTAAGAAATTGCCTTGATTAGATTTGGAGGTTTACGGGTTAAGTATAAAGGGGGAGAAGGGGCTAGAAGCCCCCCCCCTTAATTTAGATAAATGGGCTTTTCATGCAGAATTATTTGATTTGCTCATAATTTGGTATACCGGTTTATTATGTTAAGGAGCTTCCCTGATTAAACTCCGAAGTTCATTGGTTAAGGATAAAGGGGGAGAAGGGGGGGCTGGTCCGCCCCCCCCTTAATTTAGATAAATGGGTTTTTCATGCAGAATTATTCGATTTGTTCCAAATTTGGTATACCGGTTTATTACGTTAAGAAGTTGCCTTGATTAGATTTGGAGGTTTACGGGTTAAGTATAAAGGGGGAGAAGGGGGGCTGGTCCCCCCTTAATTTAGATAAATGGGCTTTTCATGCAGAACTATTTGATTTGCTCCAAATTTGGTATAACGGTTTATTATGTTAAGGAGCTTCCCTGATTAAACTTGGAAGTTCATTGGTTAAGAATAAAGGAGGAGAAGGGGGGCTGGTCCCCCACTTAATTTAGATAAATGGGTTTTTCATGCAGAATTACTCGCTTTGTTCCAAATTTGGTATACCGGTTTATTATGTTAAGGAGCTTCCCTGATTAAACTTGGAGGTTCATTAGTTAAGTATAAAGGGGGGTAAGGGGGGTAGACCCCCTCCTTAATTTAGATAAATGGGTTTTTCATGCAGAATTATTCGATTTGCTCCAAATTTGGGATACCGGTTTATTATGTTAAGAAGCTGCCTTGATTAGATTTGGAGGTTTATGGGTTAAGTATAAAGGGGAGGGGCTAGTCTCCCCTTAATTTAGATAAAAGTGTTTTTCATGCAGAATTATTGGATTTGCTTCAAATTTAATATACCGATTTATTCCGATATGGCGCTTCCTTCATTAGATTTGGAGGTTCATTGGTTAAGTATACAAGGGCGAAAAGGGGGCAAGTCCCCTCCGCTTAATTTAGATAAATGGATTTTCATGGAGAATTATTCAATTTACTTTAATTTTTTTTCTATGTTTGTTCTGATAAGGAGCTTTCCTGATTAGATTTGAAGGTTCATTAGTTAAGTATAAAAGGGTTAAAGGGGTTAGACCACCCTTAATTTAGCGATATGTTTATTTTTTTCATGCAAAATTATCTGATTTGCTTCAAATTTGATATACTGATTTATTATAGTTAAGGAGTTTCCCTGATTAGATTTGGAGGTTCATTGGTTAAGTATAAAAGGGGCAAACGGGGGGTATTTCCCTTCATTTATTTTTTGAGGGACATTATTCTTTGAAATAAGAGTATAATATACAGTTAGTGTTAATAACCCGTGAGCTCAATGTCCTAGTTTCAAACTTTACTGTTAAATTTAGTGTTATTTTGCCCCGAATTTTCAATGTTTCTCTTATTTTAGCTCTGCCAAGCTGCCCCATACCTGGAGACTCAGATAAATACTATTTATTAAATATAAAAAGTTCAAAGAGGAAAGTGAGTGAATTCTGGGGTGCGCGAGAGTGCACAAAGGGAGGGGGGGGGCGGGTAATTTTCAAACTTTTACCAAACCTCTCCTTGACATATCATCGGAAAGTCCTTTCACCACTCTTTCATATTATGAACCTTTCTCCTCCCAGAGTTGAATTCCGGAAGGGGTTCGGGGGGAGGGGGGGGGGGTGAGCGGTGCGGGGGTGACTTTTTTTTTAATTGTAGAGATTTCTACAATAAATATCATTAAATGAGGTTTTTTAATGGAGCTCTCCGATAAATATTATTTATTAAATATAAAATTTTAAAAGTGGGCCTGCGTGATTTCCGGGTATATTCTAGGATAAAAGAGGGAACCCGCGTGGGAGGGGTAGATTTCAAACTTTTTTTGGACCACTCATTTGATCTATCATCGGAAAGTTTTCGGTTATCATCGCAAAGTTACTCTTTCATATTATGAACCTTTCTTCTTCCTTCCTTAGTTTGGCGCCCCGAGAGAGGCACTTTTCGAACTTTTTTGAAATCGTAGCGTTTTTAAACATTTTAAATCGGATTTTTTTTACGGAGCCCTCCGATAAATAATTTTTAATATATGAAAATTTCAAAGAGAAGGATGGGCAGGGTATATTTCGGGGGGGGGAGGGGGGGGCACAATAATTGGAATCCTGGGAGTTCGGACGCTTTTCTATCTTTTGCTGACACCCCTCATATGATATATCATTGGAAAGCTCTGTGACTACTATTTCATTTTATATATCGCCCGCGCCCCTCCCCTTACTTTGCCCCCGAGCGGGGGCACTTTACTAAATTTAGCCGACACCCCTCATGTGCCATATCGTTGGAAAGTCCTGTGACCACTTATTCATATTATGCACTTTCCTTACCCCTCCCTCCTACTTTGCTCCCCGCGGGAGTTCGTTTAATGTATTCCAGTCGAAGACTTTATAAAAATGGGGAAATTAAAGATCCAATCTCAAATGACGTAGAAAAATCAATAAAAAATTTTGATCCCTTTTATCATCCTTTAGTTGATATTTCTGCCACTAGGGGGTGTTTTTGATTCTTATTTCTTTGGCCATTTTGGTGTTAATTGCCGAAAAATTCTAATTTTTGATACTTAAACTCCCCTTACCGCTTCATAGCTACTCGCGTTTTTTCAGCTTTTTTCAACCAGGGGGCACCCTTACAAGACTTTTCCAGTCTTATGGCTCCTTTATAGTATCCCTTTGGTTTGTTGTTTTTTTATTCCATCTGTTTTCAGTTACCCTATATTTAATAAAATCTGCCTTATATATATGTAAAAACAATGATTTCAATAATCGATTCTAGAACATCTCCTTTGTAGATTCTCGAAAGTAATCGATGACTGTATCGATTGTGTATTTTACGATAACGATTTTTTTCGATTGGTAAATTTTCGAGAATCGCCCATCACTAAGCCCTATCACTACTATGAAATTGTCGGCCAGAATAATAGCTAAGTTTTCCAATAACTGTTTTTAGCTTTTCTCGTTATAATCGATTGTAAAACATCTCGATTGTAGATTCTATGAATTAATCGATGGCTGTATCGATTGTGATTTTTTACGATGACGATTTTTCTCGATTGTCGAATTCTCGAGAATCGCCCATCACTAATGTGCCCGCCGGTTCTGTATGTATGTATGTGCGTACGTACATACGTAACACGATAACTCTTGATAGAAACATCCGATTTGCTTCAAAAAAATTTTCTAGGTTCAGTGTGATAAGGCGCTTCCCTGATTAGTTTTGGGAGTTCATTGGTTAAGGATAAAGGGGGAAAAACGGGGTTAGTCCGCCCCCTTAATTCAGATAAATGGGTTTTTCATGCAGGATCATTCGATTTGCGCCGAATTTCGTATACCGGTTTATTATGTTAAGGAACTTCCCTGATTAGTTTTGGGGGTTCATTGGTTAAGGATAAAGGGGGAAAAACGGGGTTAGTCCACCCCCCTTAATTCAGATAAATGGGTTTTTCATGCAGAATCATTCGATTTGCTCCGTATTTGGTATACCGGTTTATTATGTTAAGGAACTTCCCTGATTAGTTTTGGGGGTTCATTGGTTAAGGATAAAGCGGGAAAAGGGGGGTTAGTCCACCCCCTTAATTCAGATAAATAGGTTTTTCATGCAGAATGATTCGATTTGCTCCGAATTTGGTATATGGGTTTATTATGTTAAGGAACTTCCCTGATTAGTTTTGGGGGTTCATTGGTTAAGGATATAGGGGGAAAAGGGGTTAGTCCCCCCCTTAATTCAGATAAATGGGTTTTTCATGCAGGATCATTCGATTTGCTCCGAATTTCGTATACCGGTTTATTATGTTAAGGAACTTCCCTGATTAGTTTTGGGGGTTCATTGGTTAAGGATAAAGGGGGAAAAACGGAGTTAGTCCACCCCCCTTAATTCAGATAAATGGGTTTTTCATGCAGAATCATTCGATTTGCTCCATATTTGGTATACCGGTTTATTATGTTAAGGAACTTCCCTGATTAGTTTTGGGGGTTCATTGGTTAAGGATAAAGGGGGAAAAGGGGGGTTAGTCCACCCCCTTAATTCAGATAAATGGGTTTTTCATGCAGAATCATTCGATTTGCTCCGAATTTGGTATATCAGTTTATTATGTTAAGGAACTTCCCTGATTAGTTTTCAGGGTTCATTGGTTAAGGATATAGGGGGAAAAGGGGGTTAGTCCACCCCTTTTAATTCAGATAAATAGGTTTTTCGTGCAGAATGATTCGATTTGCTCCGAATTTGGTATATGGGTTTATTATGTTAAGGAACTTCCCTGATTAGTTTTGGGGGTTCATTGGTTAAGGATATAGGGGGAAAAGGGGTTAGTCCCCCCTTCCTTAATTCAGATAAATGGGTTTTTCATGCAGGATCATTCGATTTGCTCCGAATTTCGTATACCGGTTTATTATGTTAAGGAACTTCCCTGATTAGTTTTGGGGGTTCATTGGTTAAGGATAAAGGGGGGAAAACGGGGTTAGTCCACCCCCCTTAATTCAGATAAATGGGTTTTTCATGCAGAATCATTCGATTTGCTCCGTATTTGGTATGCCGGTTTATTATGTTAAGGAACTTCCCTGATTAGTTTTGGGGGTTAATTGGTTAAGGATAAAGGGGGAAAAGGGGGGTTAGTCCACCCCCTTAATTCAGATAAATGGGTTTTTCATGCAGAATCATTCGATTTGCTCCGAATTTGGTATATCGGTTTATTATGTTAAGGAACTTCCCTGATTAGTTTTGAGGGTTCATTAGTTAAGGATAAAGGGGGAAAAAGGGGGTTAGTCCACCCCTTAATTCAGATAAATGTGTTTTTCATGCAGAATCATTCAATTTGCTCCGAATTTGGTATATCGGTTTATTATGTTAAGGAACTTCCCTGATTAGTTTTGAGGGTTCATTGGTTAAGGATATAGGGGGAAAAGGGGGTTAGTCCACCCCTTTTAATTCAGATAAATAGGTTTTTCATGCAGAATGATTCGATTTGCTCCGAATTTGGTATATCGGTTTATTATGTTAAGGAACTTCCCTGATTAGTTTTGGGGGTTCATTGGTTAAGGATAAAGGGGGAAAAGGGAGGTTAGCCCGCCCCTCTTAAATTAGATAAATGGGTTTTTCATGCAGAATGATTCAATTTGCTCCGAAGTTGGTATACCGGTTTATTATGTTAAGGAACTTCCCTGATTAGTTTTGGGGGTTCATTGGTTAAGGATAAAGGAGGAAGGGGGCTAGTCCACCCCCCTTAATTTATATAAACGGGTTTTTCATGCAGAATTATTCGCTTTGCTCCAAATTTGGTATACCGGTTTATTATGTTAAGGAGCTTCTCTGATTCGTTTTGGGGATTCATTGGTTAAGGACAAAGGGGGGATAGTCCACCCCCTTAATTTAGATAAATGTTTTTTTTTTTTTGCAGGATTATTCGATTTGCTCCAAATTTGGTATACCGGTTTATTATGATAAGGAGCTTCCCTGATTAGATTTGGAGGTTCACTGGTTAAGTTTAAAGAGGGAAACGGGGGCTAATTCCCCTTCACTTATTTTTTTTTTTGAGGGGCATTATTCTTTAAAATAAGAGTATGATATACAATTAGTGTGAATAGCCTGTGAGCTCAATGCCATCAGTTTAGCTGGGCATTTTTCTTTTTTATTATTTTGGCTTCAATAAAGTTACCATTAGTAGGCCAAGAACGTATTGAATGCGGAAGGAACTTTTGAGAACACAAAAAGTCCCATTTTGAGGCATCCATCTTATTTCTAAAATTAAGATAGTGCTTTTTTAAAATCTATTTATAATGCAACCATCCAAAACTTTTTCTTAAAGTTATACTTGTAGAAATTAGTTAAAATATGCCTACGATATATTTGGACCATGATTTCTAGTTTATAGTTATTTAATTTAGCTTAATGGGGGTTGCCAGTTATTGGTTTCTGTAATTTCATTTCACCATCCTCCGACAGAGGTGTTAATTATGGATAACATTAAAGAAAGTTGAAATCTATTATTTGAACTGTTTAAAAAAACATAATAAGAAATTAAATTTATCTTGTATTAAAGACCATTAAAATTTAATTTGTTCTACTAGGGCCTGACACCATTTGTCAGTTACTGGTTCATAAATGTCATTTATTAGATATCTGCATTACTAATAATTTAAAACATGAAAAAGGGACACATGCATCTGCAGTATATGATATATAAATAAGATTTAAATATTAGTTTTTATAATAAAGATTAAAGAATTTTAAAGCCTTGAAATATAAAATAACTTTTTTTTTTAAATCTTTGCAAGTAAAGTGTCTGACACTGGTTGTCTTTGTGTCAATTACTGATTTTTCATAATGTTATTAGTGTCAGTTACTGAAGTTTTTAAAGATATTTATGAAAAAAAAATAATTTTTAATAATACAATATATAATTTTTGATAATTTTGTCAACAGTAATTTTTAAATGTATCTCTACTATCCTTTTAAAAAAAAAAAAGTATGAAATGAATTTAAAATTTTGTAATAGTGATTTCAGGGTTTCACCCTACATACCTATCTCTCTCTATATATATATATTATATATACTACAGGCAAGGCCCGATTAAGGGTGTCTGGGGCCCAAGGCCCATGATCTTTTCGAGGACCCCTCAAAATCAAAACAGTAGCTAGAATTTTGTTTAGTGAATATTTGGAAGTTATTAGATAATATGATGCAGTTTCCAAGTTAACTTTTTTTTATTATCTTTTGAGCGAATTGCAGAAAAGTACATTTTAAAGAATTCGTTTCTAAATTATTTTACTTATTTTAGTGCCCCCATCAGCAGTGGGCCAAGGCCATGGCCTAGTTGGCCTGTGCAGTAATCAGGCCCTGTATACAGGGTGTATCTGAAAAGGGGGCAAAACTTTACGGAGTGATAGAACGCAGCTATACGAGGAACTTTCGTCATAGAATGTATAGTCGAAACGCGAGCGCTGAGAAGTTAAAAGGTAGCTTTCTACTGTCGCAGTTAAAGAATTGACTCAAGAATGAGAGGAGATACTTCAGAAAACATTTTATTAACAGGAATGTAATTAATGTACATGCTCAAAGAAATTGCTCAGAAGATCTTCCGCTAGCTGTAATGCGCGCTTCACAGCTGCGAGATAGGGCTGACGCACATTTGCGAAGACACTAGGCATTTCCCGAATATCGCTGGCAACAACGGCAATCCTGCCGATTAGATCCATATCGATTTCAATGGCGCACTCGTAGATTAGTCCTTTCATATGGCCCCACAGGAAAACTTCAAACACGAGAGTTGGGTTGGGTTGATTTTTGACGGCCAATTATCTACACGAGGGATATAGGCCCGGGGGGAGTGCCCTCCGTGGGGGTCTTTCTAAGGGAACCTAATCCGTATTAATGCATGGAAGATCCACGGCTCGAAGAAAACCACGAAAACTCCGAACGATTAGGCCGACGGACGCGATTGGGATCGAACCCAGCACCTCCCGTCTACCAGCTTCAAGAGCAGAACCTCTCGGCCACTGGTGGGGCCTCAAACACGAGAGATCCGGCGATCTTAGTGGTCAAGCTATGCGACCACCTCGACCCATCCATCGCCCTGGGACAGTGGAAAACTACCTTTTAACTTCTCACCGCTTGCGTTTCGACCCTACATTCTATGACGAAATTTGCTCGTATAGCTGCGTTCTATCACCCCGTAAAGTTTTGTCCACTTTTTCATATACACCCTGTATCTGGAGAGTGGGAGAGTGAGAACAGAAAGAAAGATGGGAGATGCGAGAACAGAAGTATACTTGCATAAATTTATTTCTTCTAAAATCGGACAAAAAAACTAGATTTTTTTCAATAGTTACGCCAGCCTTTAGAATTCATTAGTAATTAACTGTTTGTAATATAACATAGAATGTGTTTATTCCTCTCGTGATGTACTCGTGATTCCTAAATTACCTTAATCTCGAATGTGTTCCAAAAATTACACCTGATCTCGACGAAAAAAAAAAAAAAAAAAGTGTAACGGTAGATAACAAAATGAGGAAGCACATTACACTCAGAAGAAAACGAAATGAAAACGATGTTTATTTTCAAATGAAGGTTTTTTTGACTATTTAAAAATGCTCAGGAGAAATTAGAAGAAAGATTGAAGGAAAGGTTAAAGAGGTTAATTAAAATTTTTTGCACCTGTGTAGTTAAACGTTTTCTATGCGATCTCAGAGACCTCGAAGGATTGTTCTACGTAAATTACGCATGATAAGTAGGGCGTCACTGGCTTGTCAATTCAAGTTTTAGATGAGTTCCTGTCATGTATTTTTTTTTACCAAGGTTGAATTTGAGACCTAATGAGACGCTAAAATCAATCGTGTTTTTCCTAAAATCATGTTTAGGCCCAAATACTAAGGCATATCATACATATTTGAAATTAATATTTATATGCAGAAATTACAGACATCTGTATATGGTTATGCAATAACATATCTTTAAGAAAATTTTTGTTCCACTTTAATGTATGTAATAATTTTCAATATAGTAGCTAAAAAGTGTACAGTGGTGAAAAAAAAAGTAAACACCTCTACTGACTCTACAACTGATTAAAATAGAAGAAAATTACTGGTACCAAACGATTGGAAATAACGTCAACTTTTAAATAATGTATATAACATTTGCTTAGGAAGAGTATCTAAAAATCAAAACTAGACCAAACATTTTTTTTTTTTTTTAAATGTTAACACCCAATTTTGACAAAATATTTGAAATCTTCGGCTCAAACAATGCCTAGAAAAGACATTTTAAGTCATTTGGGTGATACGTTCTTGTACATAATGTAATTATAAACATTCAAAATGTAGAACGTATAATGTTAAATTACATTTTAATAATTTTATTAATATCTCCTGAAATTGTAATCCGATTGTGGTACTTTTTTTTTTGTTTAATTATAATACTAAAAAATCCAAACATAAAGACATTGAATTTATAATTTTTAAAATTTTACAATATGAATTCTGAAATTAATATTCGAAAAAAAAATATGAATTGGAACCTACATTTTTTTTTTCTTTTTTGATAAATTTATATTTATTATGTCCTGCTTTATGTGAATTCTCAATTTCAAATTTTTCTCCTAAGTAGTTTTTGAATTAGGAGTAAAAAACGTCAAAATGATGGTTTAAGGGATCGTCTATGATGTTCAGAAAAGCATATTTTGAAAAAATTATATTTTACTCATTTTATTAGGTTTAGACTGGTAATAGTGGAAACATATTAAGTGAGTAAAATGGTCATATTGGCAAGAAATAATACATTCATAGAAGTGACATAGTCATTTTGTAGCATTCAAACGATCGACAACCGAACTTTAATTGGATATAGTCCTAAAATATGCTCATTTTAAAATAATCAATTCCTCGGAAACTAATCATGCAAATTTCATGAAAATTTGGATTTAGGCTAATTGAGGGGTATAGAGTTTATTCACGGTGTCAAACTTGAGTACAGTAGAGCGCCGATTATCGGAACTCCAATTAACCAAACTTCCAATTATTCGAACAGCCTATTTCTCTCAAAAAAATTTTTTTAGCCGAACTCCCAATTATCCATTGGCTTAGAATAAAATTTTAAATCTCTCTATTCTAAAAAAAAAAGTAACTACCGCCGCTGGTTTTAAATTTTTTGTGACCGGAGGTCTTTCTTCGCTAATATTAAGAAAGATAATGCATACAAAAATATGAAAATCGGTGGTTTTATACAGAAATGTTTGATAAACACGCTGATGCAGACAGTCTTCAAATCGAAGAATTATTTTAAGAGATATTTAATGCTAAAGTTGGACAAAATCGTTCCACTAAAAAAAAATTATATAAGAGCAAAAACTATTCATGGGAATTTAATCATTTTTAGATCATTTTATACGTTTGAAGTTCCCGGTGTGCAGACTGTATTTCCTCTTTAATTTGACTCATTTTTTTTAGGTTTTATTTCTATTTTAAATTAAAATTTTCAGCATTTCTAGAGATATTTTTTACATTATTTTAGAAAATTGTATTAATTTATACTGTTGCCAAATGTATAAACAACGCAAACAATAATGTTTGCTTCAAATTAAAAATTTATTTACACGTGACTATTATAAACAGAAAAAATCATTTGGAATTAGAATTAAATAATTATGTACAGAAAGCAGGACCTTATTAAAAATTACGTCATAAAAAGTATACACGTGAATTTAAAGAGAGAAAGGATATTGTAAAATAATAAATTCATTAACATGCGTTAGAAGTCTTAAATAGGAGAAATTACGTCATATTTACGTCACATTACAGTTATTACATAAAATGAACACAAAATATTGCAAAACAGTTTAAATTTAGAAATTGCGCTAGACATTTATTTAATATTTTGAGAGGATCTTTTCAACTATTTTTGTTAGGAAAGCGCAAATAATATTTCATTTCTAACAAAAGTATTTTCACGTGAATATTTAAAAGAGAAAGAATAGCTTGGTAAAAATTACGTCAGATTAAAATCGATTAATTTAAAATGTCTCATTTAAAAGAACTTTCTTTTCGCTTTCTTAAAAAATACCAGGAGACAAAGACCGTTTACTTAATTCCTTTTATATTAGCTTATTTTGAAATGTTGTTACACGTGCCTACGTCATCAAGTTATTTTTATTTCGACGTTTTATTTGTATTTTTATTAATGTTGTACTAATTTGTTTGTTCTTTCGTTATTTAAAATAAAAATTATGTCAATTTGTATAATTTGGCGAGTGGTTTGGCGATTTATATAATTTAGCGAAATTGGTTGACCGGATAATCAAATAGTACCGCTGCGGATTTGGCGTTAAAATTCCCCAATCAAAGAGAAATGAATAGAAATCCGTTTATAGGGAGGACGCCACTGTTTTTTAAATTATAATTCAATCTTTCGAAATCTTTTTAAAGCCGATCAAATTAACGTGCATTTAGAGTCTGCGGTGTCTGGACGGGGGTTGGCGAGCTTAGTTCGTAGGGGGCTGATCCCCCTAGTAAAGAAAAAAATAATAGTGGACCAGAAAATGAGGAATGTAAAAACAATAAAGGAGATGGGAAGAATCCTAAGCTATGAAGAAAATTAAATTAACGAGTGGTTAAATAGTGAAGTAACATGACCATGAATATCATCTTAAATGATGATGAGATTGTGAATGAGATTCATGATGAAAAAGAAATTGAAGAAAGGAAAACGAATGCTATGAAAATAACCCAGATCCATCACATAACGAAGTCTTTGAAAGTTTGGAAACAGCTATGAAATGGCTGAAATGCCAGAAGAACGCTGATCCTATTCAATTAATGTATTTAAGAAGAATTAGAGATATTGCAGCATAGAAAAGAACGTCTTCGTTGAAGCAAGCAACAATCAAGAGCTTTTTTGCTTAAACTATAATATCTGGAGTTCAGAAAATGATAAAAAGAGAAAAAAATAATGATAAAAATGTAAACAATAAAAATTAAAAAAGACAAAAAGAATTCATTTTTTAAACATGCTAACACTAAATGGTGCTGCCAGTCCTAAGCTTATATAACGTGTGAAGGTTTTAATATAGACGTATATATATAAACATCTCTTAAATTGTCTGCCTATTTATCGAACTTTTGCTTATCCGAACTAGGGTCGGTCCCGACATGTTCGGATAATCGGCGCTTTACTGTATTGCTATTGAAAAAAAAAAAGTTTTTGTTCGTTTTGATGCGTAGATGTCCCCTAAGCAAATTTTATACACGTCATTTAAAAGTAGACTTTATTTCCAATCGTTTCGTACCAGTAAATTTCTTCTACAATAATATGTTGCAGAGTTAGTAAGGGGTGTTTATTATTATTTTTTTTTCACGGCTGTAATGGCGATGTAATATTTATTCTTGCTGTAGCTAATTATAAAGCTTCTATATAGCTAGATTTGAGGAAAGTTGTACGTTTTAGGATTTTCCAAAACCAAAATTAATTACTATTAATGAACGTCGATTGTCGGTGGTTATTACAATGGAACCGGGATAAATAGGAACTCAAAGGATGACTCTTTCAATCTCATAGACCGGACGGCGGCGACACAAATGACTACGTCATCGAGTTACGGGATGAAATCATGATGCAGGACAAGACTTTTAGGAGTAGATTAAGGAATGACTGGTCTATCTCGACATTTCTTGGTATGATGTGAGCAGCAGCGGGCGCCAATCCGTCCTTTTGGCGTCATTATCACGTCATCGAGTTACGGGATGAAACCGGTGCCAAATTAAAGGTAAAATAAAGTATTTTAAGAATATTTCGGTCTGCCTGCGCATATCCTGGTAGAAACCCCTGCCAGACTAAAATCTATGACAAAAAAATACGTCATAATGTACAATTGAAACCAAATCCTATAAACATAATATTTTACATGGAATTGTAATATATATTACTGCGAATCGACTTTCAAGATGAATTAAGAGTTAAGGAAAAGCTTATTAACAGTGCGTGAGAAAATGACTGATTCGCATAACTTGGTATAAAGTGAGAAGGCGCCAATTCCCTATTTTGACAGTACTATCCCATCATCGAGTTACGGCTTGACATTTTGGCACATTAAACATACCAATTAGTACGATACTAATATTTCAGTCTGCTTCGTCATATCTTGGTAGGAGATAAGCAGAGCGGTGCGCCAATTCTTAATTGTGGCGGTATAATCAAGTCATCGAGTAACAGCTTGAAATTTTGGCATATTAAAGGCACATATCAGTACAATAATAATACTTCAGTCTGCCTCGTCATATCTTGGTACGAGACGAGCAAAGGGGGGGGGGGCGCCAATTCTTAATTTTGGCGGTATAATCACATCATCGAGTTACGACATGAAATCTTCATATAGGAGAAGATTATTAGGAGTAAATTAAGGAATGACTAGTCTGCCTCGACATTTCTTGGTACGATATGAGCAGCAGCGGGTGCCAATTCGGCATTTTGGCGTCACTATCACGTCATCGAGTTACGGGATGAAACCAAATTAAAGGTAAAATAAAGTCTTTTAAGAATATTTTGGTCTGTCTGCGCATATCCTGGCAGAAACCCTGTCAGACTAAAATCTATAACAAAAAAATACGTCATATTGTACAATTTAAAGCCTATAAACATAATATTTTACATAACATTGTCATACATATTACTTAGAATCGATTTTCAAGATGGATTAAGGGTTGAATCAATGTAAAATATTATGTTTTTAAGGTTTCAATTGCACATTATGATGTATTTTTTTGTTATAGATTCTGGTCTGCTGGAAGTTTCTATCAGGATATGTGCAGGCAGACCAAAATATTTTTAAAAAACTTTATTTTACCTTTAATTTGGCACCGGTTTCATCCCGTAACTCGATGACGTGATAGTTACTCGAAAGGACGAGTTGGCGCCCGCTGCTGCTCACATCATACCAAGAAATGTCGAGGCAGGCCAGTCATTCCATAATCTACTCCTAATAATCTTGTCCTACATGAAGATTTCATGTCGTAACTGGATGACGTGATTATACCGCTAAAATTAAGAATTGGCGCCCCGCTCTGCTCGTCCCGTACCAAGATATGACGAGGCAGACTGAAATATTCTCATTCTACTGATATGTACCTTTAATGAGCCAAATTTTCAAGCCGTAACTCTATGACGTGATTATACAGCCAAAATTAAGAATTGGCGTCCCGCTCTGCTCGTCCCGCACCAAGATATGACGAGGCAGACTGAAATATTCTTATTGTACTGATATGCGCCTTTAGTGTGCCAAAATATTCAAGCTGTTACTCGATGACTTGATTATACAGTCAAAATTAAGAATTGGCGCGCCGCTCTGCTTGTCTCCTATCAAGATATGACGAAGCAGACTGAAATATTCGTATTGTACTAATCGGTATATTTAATGTGACAAAATAACAAGCTGTAACTCGATGTCGTGATAGTACTGTCAAAATAGGGAATTGGCGCCCCGTTCTTCTCGGTTTGTACCAAGTTATGCCGAATCAGTTATTTTATCATGTACTGTTAATAAGCTTTTCCTAAACCCTTAATTCATCTTGAAAGTCGATTCGAAGTAATATACGAGGGCTGTATGATAAGTACCTGGCCTCGACCAGAGATCGCGCTACTAGAGTTTAAAAAATGATTTATTTCGCAATGGCGACCTTTTACAACAAACTTGGCTAATCTCAAGTCGCTACGTGGTTTAGTTTGTGGGTGGTAGCCATTTCAATAGAACAACTTTGGTGATATTTCAACAATGGAAAAAATTGAATATCGAGCAGTGATAAAATACCTGTTTTTGAAAAAGAAAACTAATGACGAGATTAAAGCGGAACTCAGCGAAGTTTATGGGGACTCTGCACTTTGTTATCAACCATAAAATATTGGACAGCTGAATTCAAACCTGGCCGTACAAGCATTTTTGATGAAGAACGTCCAGGTCGTCCAACTGAGGTTACGACATCAGAAATGATCGAAAAAATCCACGATATTGTGATAAATGATCGGAGAGTGAAAGTATACGAGATTGCTAAGACTGTGGGTATCTCAATTGAACGGGTGCAAAATATTTTAACAACTCATTTGGATATGAAAAAGCAATCGGCAAGATGAGTGCCGCGATTGCTCACTATTGACATTAAACACACTCGTGTGTCAACTTCAAAAGCATGTCTGGCGAAATTAAAGCACAATCTAAATGATTTTTTGCGTCAGCTCATAACAGTTGACGAAACATGGATTCATCACAGTACGCCAGAAACTAAAGAACAGTCCAAACAGTGGGTATTTCGTGGACAACCTGCGCCAAAAAAAGGCTAAGGCGACTTTATCTGCGAACAAAGTCATGGCTACAGTGTTTTGTGATGCACGCGGCATAATTCTTGTCGATTACCTTGAAAAGGGCAAAACGATCAATGGAGAATATTATGCCAGGCTATTGGATCGTTTCGACCATGATATGAAAGAAAAACGTCCGCATTTGGCGAAGAAAAAAATTCTCTTTCATCAAGACAATGCACGCATGTACACCTGTGTCGTCGCCATGTCAAAATTCCATGAATTAGGATATCCCGCATCCACCATATTGGCCAGATTTAGCTCCTAGCGATTATTTTCTATTTCCAAATATGAAAAAATGGCTTGGTGGAAAAAAAATTGGCTCTAACGATGAGGTTATTGCTGAAACAAACGTCTATTTTGAAGGGTTATAGAAATCGTGTTTTTTAGAGGGGATACAAAAAATAGAAAAGCGTTGGGCTAAGTGTATCGAACTAAAAGGAGATTATGTTGAAAAATAAATCCCATTTTAGACATAAAAATGCATTTTTCTTGTCAAGGCCAGGTACTTATCATACAGTCCTCGTATATGGCTATGTAATGTAAAATATTATGTTTATGGGGTTTCAATTGTACATTATGATGCATTTTTTTGTCATAGATTTTAGTCTGGCAAGGGTTTCTACCAGGATATGCGCAGGCAGACCGAAATATTCTTAAAAGACTTTATTTTACCTTTAATTTGTCACCGGTTTCATCCCGTAACTCGATGACGTGATAGTGACGCCAAAATGACGAGGTTGGCGCTTACTGCTGCTCATACCATACCAAGAAATGTCGGGGCCGACCAGTCAGTCCTTAATCTACTCCTAAAAATCTTGTTCTGCATCATGATTTCATCCCGTAACTCGATGACATAGTCATTTGTGTCGCCGCCGCCCGGTCTATCAGCGGAAGAGGGTTCTTATTTATTGAGTTGTCTTATGTTGTGCAGGATCAACAAGTGTTCACCTCACTAATAGAGATTCTCCAATTAAGAGCAGGTCCTACTTCTTTGGCGCAAAACCATACTTGCCAACTTACCGATAATTTCCGTAAAACTGTGCAGATATCTCCTATAGTAAATAAAAACGTTTCGAACCAAAAAAATTATTTATTAAAAGGTGTCTTGAACAGGTGAATGGGAGAAAAGTTCAATGGGATACCCAGTAGCGTTGCTCTCCACACCCTATGTATGAGTAGGCATATAACACATCATAGAGGAGTCATGAAATTTAAGTCTAGCCGTAGCACCGTGCCAAGCTGCTTGCTGGGGGCTTGCCTCCGGTAGATTTCCTAGCGGGTTTTCGAACAGGTGAACAGGAGAAAGTTCATTACGGTGTCTTGTTTCATTTTGTTCCTTATCCTATATATTAAAGCGTAAACCTGATTCTGTAAGATCAGGCTTAAAAATTCACGCATTTGCGCAAGCGTGAAGTCAAATTTACTAGATCTTCCATTTAGAAAAGAGATAGAGCAGGTCTTGTTAGCAGAGTGGTCTAAAGCAACAGTTTAAAGCTCTGAACTTTTGCAGACGACGCGGGTTCAAGCCCAACGCCCGGCAAAATGATTTCTGTACCATTTTTGGCGATAATTCATTTCGATAATGATATTTTATTAAAAGGGGAAGTTATATGATTTTCATTTTATTATTATTTGAATGGTTTATAAAATTTAACACTCAAAAATAGTTTGAAAAAATATTATATTTAAAATATTTAACGTAAAATATTTTGCATGTAATTATCAGTTAAATAAATTGAGCTGATCTACAACTTTTGTTTATATTTTTTGACAATTATCAAGAATATATAGGTGTGTGAGTCAGAAGAAAAAGTTTGCCATTCTTTTCCGTAAAAATAAATAAATAAATAAAACGGAAAGAAAGGAAAATATTCCTATAAGAACTATAAAATAAATTATATTGATATCCATGGTTTAATATTTAAAAAATGAAGAAAAATGTAAAGTAAAATTCAAGTAATAAAAAATGTATACTATAAATCGTTAATTGCATCAAGTTTCGAAATTAGGCTCTTAGAGAATGAGACTGATATAAATAAAATTCATGGCAGCTTTTAAATGTCGTGTAGTTAAAAAATAAAAATAGTTATTGTTATTTTTTCCAAAAAAAAAAAAAAAGAGAGAGAGACTGTAGTAAGTAAAAATAAATGCTCTGCCCAGTTTTTTTTTTTTTTTTTTTTTTTAAATTTCTGATAAAAGGCAAGTATAATTGGTTGTAAATTATAAACTTAAAGCTCTTTCACTTCATTCAATAGGTTAGACTGACAGCACCCTCTAGCTCGTCTTCAAGAAATAGGAATCACTTATGCAATAAAAAAAATTGTCACGATTTCAATAATTAATTTAAAAGCAACTAATTCAAAATTCAAGAATTTTTCTAATGGAACATTCAAGTTAGTTACCGTCAAATCTTGATGAGTACTATCTAGTATAAATTTATGTATTGCACATTTTTTTTCCGGTGTAAAAATCGCTTATTTGGCCTAGGTCACGTTGAAACAATTTTACGGAAATTATCGGTAAAATGGCAGCTAGTAAAAATTCGCAATTTTACAAAAAAAAAAAAAAAAAAAAAGAGAGATCACCTATGTACTTTTGTATTATACTTATTGACATTTTAATTAAATTTTCATTCTATAAAAAAAAAAATAATAATAATAATATTGGGTCTTGAGCAACTGCAACTGCGCGGTATGGACGGGCGGCCGTTTCTCTCTGGTCACAAGCATCTCGAACAAACTGGGTAACCGCATTATGAAAGGGCATTAAATTCTCTAAAGCTTATATCAACATTTAGTAAAGTTGATTTTCGGCAAAATGGCGGTCATTTAAACAAAACTAGTATGTTGTGGCCATCACAACACTTTCTTCTATATAAATCACGTCAATTAAATCATTTAAATAGTACAATTTAGAACCAATTCATATCAAAGTATACCTGAATTTGAAGTTTGATGAAAATTCGTGCATTAGTTATTGAGATAGAGCTGTAGGGGAAATTCTGAAAAATGCAGCATAGCAGCGCCACCTGTTGAGCGATTTGCACCAAAACACAAACAGCACTAATTCATATTAAGGTATAGCGGAATCTGAAGTTTGATGAAAATCCGTGCATTAGTTCTGGAGCTAGAGCTATTGTGGAAATCACAAAAAATGCAGCACAGCAGCGTCACCTGTTGAGCGATTTACACGAAAAGGTACAAAACATTAATTCATGTCAAGGACTAACTGAATCTGAAGTTTGATGAAAATCCGTGTATTAGTTGTGGACATTGAGCTAATGTGGAAATAGTGAAAAATGCTGCATAACAGCGCCACCTGTTGAGCGATTTACACCAAAACATAAACACCACTAATTCATATCCAGGTATACCTGAATCTGAAGTTTGTTGAAAACCCAAGCATTAGTTCTTGAGATAGAGCTATTGCGGAAATCACAAAAAATGCAGCATAGCAGCGCCATCTCTTGAGCGATTTACACAACAAGTTGCAAAACGTCAATTCATGTCAAGCACTAACTGAATCTGAAATTTGATGAAAATCGTGTAAATGCTGCAAAATGCAGCATAGCAGCGCCCCCTGTTGGGCGATTTACACCAAAACGTTACCAGCACCAATTCATATCAAGGATTAACTGAATCTGAAGTTTGATGAAAATCCGTGCATTAGTTCTTGAGAGAGCTAGTGCAGAAATCACGAAAAATGCAGTATAGCAGCGCCACCTGTTGGGCGATTTACACCAAAAACTAATCAGCACCAGTTTATATTAGGGACTACTTGAATATAAATTTTTGTTAAATTCCATGCATTAGTTCTTGAGATAGAGCGCCCACAAAATTTCTGTCACATACAGACAGACAGACAGACTCACAGACAGACATTTTGTAAAAACATGTTTTTTGAATCTCTGACCTCTAAAACGTGTAAATCAGTCGAAAACCGGAAGTCGAAATTTTTTACGAATCCAATACTTTCTTCTTGTAAAGATAGAAGAAAGTAAAAATGGTCAATTTTTGCTTTTTTTAAGCTTTTGCGAGCTCTAAAGAGTATTTAATCAATGAAAATTATACTTTTCGGTGATATAAGCTCCAGAAAAAACAATTAGCTTTCTTAAAAAAAAAGGAAATCGGTTCAACAGTTCTCGAGAAAAATCGTCACCGAGTTTCAAAAACAAGTTTAAATTTTACAGTTGAGTTACCTTCAACAAGCAGCATTGCATTAAATGAGCAAAAAATGCTTGAAATATCACGAAACCACTTTAGGGTAACAATCTGCACACTGGAAGGGTGACAAAAATGCAAAATAAAAAAAGAAAATTTTTATCCCAAAGAGGCAGAACCTCTCTTTAATAAAATTGTATATCCACTAAGGAAGGAAACGTTTAGAGATCTGCACAGACCGGAACTTCCAGACCGATTTCCTTTTTTTTTTTTTTTTTAAGAAAGCTAATTGTTTTTTCTGGATCTTATATCACCGAAAAGTGTAATTTTCATTGATTAAATACTCTTTAGAGCTCGCAAAAGCTTAAAAAAAAGCAAAAATTGACCATTTTTACTTTTTTCTATCTTTACAAGAAGAAAGTATTGGATTCGTAAAAATTTTTGACTTCCGGTTTTCGACGGTTTTTTACACGTTTTAGAGGTCAGAGATTCCAAAAAACATGTCTTTACAAAATGTCTGTCTGTGAGTCTGTGAGTCTGTCTGTCTGTCTGTCTGTCTGTGTCCGAGCGAAAGTTATCTTGGCCGGCCCGTTTGTATTTTCGCAGTTTACGGCCCGGCCCGTGCAAAAATGAATGAAATCAGACCGACCAAATTTTCACAGAAAAAGTCGATTTTTCTTAACAAAATATTGAATACTTATTATTAGATATTTTTCTAGAATACCACATACATATTTATTTGAAAATTTAACTTCATATATTACTATATTTTTCAGATTATTTTGTATTCGCAAGTCATAGAATGCAGAATAGTATCAGAACCGGTTCGTCATGTAGGCCCAGTATGTAGAATAAATTGTAAGCCTGATCCTGGCCCGGACCAAGTCTGCTGAAATAATTAAGCCCTGATTCTGACATGATGCAACTGCCGATACCGATCTCTATACGCTGTACATGTTATATTTCTGTATTGATGTTGTCAGCCTAGCATCGGCTCGTGCAACATATTTTTACTTATCCTCGCTTTAGCCACGTCCATTGAAAAACTGTTCACATTTTATTGGCTTAGTTTAATCATTCTAAATTTTTATTATCGGGGCAAATTTTTTTTCCGCTCGGCCCGGCCCGTTGGAAATTTTTCTTTCATTTTGCCGGCCCGGTCCGTTGAAAAAATTTCCTTCATTTTGCTGGCCCTTCCCGTTGGAAATTTTTCCTCCATTTTGCCAGCCTAGCCCGGTACGGGCCAAGCACGGGCCCGTGCAGACCTCTAGTGACGTATCTGCACAGGGCATTGTCGTCCTCCAAAAATAGTCCTGATTTGTATCAGTTTGGTCTCAGTTATAAAGATCATTTAGTAAGAAACGTCGCGTCATCTCGGTTATAGAGGTAATTATCGCTTAACAGAGATAAATGAAATTTTATCTCTATGAAATCTCAGACTTTTGGCTGTTTTTACCACTGATATTCTTGCAACTAATATTGTTGATTATCTTTTATTTAAGATCAACAGCATATTTATTATAATAGTACCTATTTTTCTTTGTCTTGTAATATCTCACAGATTTACATTTCTAAATTAATATGTGGTCCTTACTTAAAATGGCCAACTTTTAAATAAGCATAACTCATTCCGTTTTAAACCTTTCAGGCGCTAGGTAATTATGTTACTAAAATGTTGAAATAATTGAAAGTCACCAGAATTAGCAAACTAATTGATTTGAAAATATAGTTCTTCTTTGTTCCCTTGGATTATAAAAACAGAATTTTATTTAAAAATTCTGGCTGCAATTTTACAGTTAGTTATTAAAATTATGTGGTATATAATATACCATTACATTTCCAAGGGTTAAAGATACAGATATGCAGTTTGTTATAGTGGTCTTGTTGCAGCAAAAGAATATTTTTTAATTGATCAATTTTGTCTGGAGAGATCATTCAAAATTTTTAAAGTGTAATTTTCGGAAATTAATAACACGAATATATTTTTTTTTACATTTTTTGACAATTTTACAAATTACATTCTCTACTAATATCCTACAGATAAAAAATTAAGCTCATTTCAAAAATTTTGGAACACCCTGCATACGTATAACTTCAAAAATATCAGAATTATTTTAATTAATAATTCAAAATAGATTAGTGGAATTTATTTATGTCTAATTAGAAAAATAAAGCATATTTTAATTTAAATAAAAAGTGATTTTTTAGAAACTGAAATATTAGTTGATCCAGAAAATATATAGTGGTGATTAGGAAATCATACGTATAATAAAAATAAAAGTAGTATTACATAAGTTAATTTCCTTATTTGATTAGGTTCTTAACCGCAAGTCCATTTCCCGAAACATATATTTGCACATGGAACAGAATGTTAGAAAAAGTGGCGTATTCGTTTAAATGTCTAATTTACTCTACTTTGGTGCTGGTTTACCTATATTTTAGTAATCCATGCGTGCATTTCCTTTAATTTAACTGCAATTAATATGTATTTTTTAAACATTTATCTGGGGCATTATTTTTTATAATCACTCAGATTTAGATTAATCATCATAATTTAGTCATTATTGTTAACGATTTACAAAATAATTCCATTAAGATAATGCAAAGAGATAAATTTTGCTGGAAGGAATTATTTTTTACTCTTTTATTACATTCACATGGTTTTGTATGTAAATAGGGAATTTTGTAATAGATTTTTAAATCACTTCCTGATAGGTTAGAAATCTAAAAATTACGTTCACAGCTTTATGTTTCTGATGACAATACAATATTGTAATATCTTCAGAAATTAATTATAAATTAATACTTTAATTTTAGGGCATTTTTCCGTTTACCCGCCACAGGTGTGATAAGTAATTTCATAATAGGTGGAATATTCTCTGTACGTAAAGTTGTATACGAGTTCAAATAACAATGGATTTAATGATGCGCCAATAAACGCTCGCTAAAACAGGCTAAATGGCTGTAAAACTGCAGCAATGAAACGATTTAAGATTAAAAAGTAAAAAAATAAATTATATATAAAAAGCAATTTATCAAATTACAACGACCATTTGGAAAATGATTTTTTCGAAGACTAAAATTTAAGACATAAAAAATCGCACGGAGTTGATCCTACATTACGTACGCCATGAATTAAACATTAATAGTGTTATTACACGTAAAAATTCCAAGCGACAAAAATCGCCTGCGACTCGTACGTATTATCCACCTGAAACGTATGTATTATCCAAGCATTTCATTGGCTGTTCGGGAAAAGGCTTTTCCATCGTCAGATTTTTTGGAAATCTGGAACCCATTTTAAATGAAATTTCATTCTTAAGCTTCTAAACATCCCACAATATTACTTTTTACACCGTCGTATAGAGAAAAAAATGTACTTTTAAATGCAAATTGTTTGAAAGCTGTATCTCAATTTGTTTCTGAGTTATTATTATTTTTTTGTAGTTTTTATTACTTTTTTGTCATAGTGGCAACACTCTGTTGTCCATCTCTGTTGAAAGTAAAGGGAAATACAGATTACTGTATAGACTAATCAGAAAACGAATAAAATGCGGATTCAACCAATAAAAACCTTCATATATGCTTTTGATTTCCCATCCTGACGAGAACAATAACCATTTTTCCAAATGGTTAAAAAAAAAAGAATATGTTTTTATCAATTAATAGTTTAATAAACTACATATAAAAATCACTTCAAAATATGAAAGTACTCAGTAATTGCTATAAGTGATAAAAATTAATTTTTAAAAGGATGAAATATCTTTATTTATTTACATTTCGACATGTTTCATTGCATCCGACGGCAACATTCTCAAGAAAATAAAATGATAAAAATATTTTCGCATAAATTCAAATTGAAAAACTAGTAACCAAAAACAAAAATCACGCTAACACAAGCATAATGATATTAATTGCAATATTAAAAATGGAAATTTGTGAACGTTAATTATTTTATATTATTGTTTCATTGTTCTGTATAGCATTTATTTCCAACTTTTAGGAAGCTCCATGGATGCGGAACCATTACAAATATTCTCATTGCGTAAGAAGATCTCTATTGATTTTCTGATGATGGATGGCAAATAACATCTTGATGGATAAATTATTCTACTATTTTAAAATCTATTTGTAAAGGTTTGAATTTGAAATTAAATGTCACGATTTGTTGATTATTTAATATTTAACACAGATGTCATATACGCACCGGGTTTGGCGAGATTTTTTTTACGACAATTTGGCGAAAACCTCGTTTTCGAATGCCAGTTACATATGTATTTTAAAATTATTTTCTATTATTTTTTAAATGAAATAACAATAAATTAAAAAAAAAAAAAAATTAATAACTATAGAACAAAGCAATTTATAACATTTTTTTTTAAATAAAAGGAAAATAAATGTAAATAAGCATTTATTAATAAATAAGCAATAATAGCCGGATTACCATGTCAGGCAAAATAACGCCATTTTGGCGCCAATTAGGTACCTCGGTGCATATATGACATCTGCGCCTAATATTTTTCTTTTCGTTTCGTTTTTAAAAAAGAAAGAAGTGAAAACCATTAATTTTAAATATTTCAGTTTTAAATGAAAGTTTTGTATTAAATAAAATGATAATAAAGAACGAAAAAAAAAAAAAAAAAAAAAAAAAAAGCATTGTTCTTAGCATACATTTAAGGGAGGCCAAACTGGTCGCCAAATTAGTTTAAAATAATAACCTTTCTAAAATATGAAGAAAAAAAAATATGTGTTATGATTAAAATTTGAGTTGCCATCATTAGAGTAAGGTATTTAAAATTAGAAAGAAAAATAATATTTCGAGAACTAATTCGAATTTAAAAATTCTAATACCAGTTTTTAGATCTGTGGATCAATGCGGATTTTTGGTGTTAATTTCATCGCAAAGTATTCCCTATTTTAGGAGAAATCGCCGTGAAACGTAATCAGTTGTTCAATCAGTCGTTTCATAGTATCGTTTCATAAATTCGTTACATTTCAGGCGTTTCATAATATCCGTTTCATTAGGATTTTATATATACTAGGGGATCGAACCCGAGCTCCTCGGGTTACAGAAAGCAGGTGAAAACCATTCTTTTTTTTTTATTGTAATTATTTTTTTACATGTAATATATATTTTAGATTGCCGACTAACATAAAAAAAAATTATCTGAAAAATATCAATTATGCAAACAAATAAAGTTTTAAAATTTATTAAAAGCGATACTTTCACATATCACCGCATGCCAGGAGTTATTAGCCTAAGATTTTGGGACTTACAACAGTCTTTCCGATCATTTCAGTGCTTTAACAGCGTGGTTCAATCACATGTCTGTTAAATTTGTTTCTTATTTACATTATTTTATTTATTTTTCTATAGAGGAAGTTTTAATTTTGTTATAGATCATTAGACGGAAACAAATGCTAAACTTTTGTACGTGGCACAGAAATCGCGATTATTTGTTAATTGTTTAATGGCAACTCCTGAATGAAACGCATCTCATTGGTTATTGTGTAGTATTTCTAAAAAGCAAATAACAATAAATAAAAAAAGTTCAATTAATAACTATAGAACAAAACAATTTATATAATTTTAAAAAATAAAATAAAAGTAAATAAAAAATTTATTAATAAATAAACAACAACATCCGGGTTACCATATCAAGCAAAATAACGACACTTTGGCACCAGCTATGTACCCCGGTGCGTATATATGACTGGCGTCAGAAAAAATCGAGCCAACGTGGTGAATCTGTGCCATCTTTTATTCATCTCATTTAAAATACAATAAATAAAGGCATTTTTCCAGTATAGGTACTTGGCGAAATAGAGAAAAGGTCCATGGCGAGAAAAGAAGTTTGGCAACGTATTTTCTGGCAACCTATTTCATCAAAATATTTTTTTCGAATAAAACTACATAAATGTTGCTACGATCGCAAAAAGTTCGTACTTTTATGTTAACTGGGTGCAATTCTCGCCAACAGCATTTTTTAACTCGCCAGCAGTATTTTTTATTTTTCGAGGGGTAAATTAAAACAATGCTTTGATGTTGAAATTAAATGGTTTATGGTATTTATTCTTTTCTTTTCTTTAAGAATTTTTTTTAAGTGAAATTCATGAATTTGAAATCTTTCAGCTTTAAATTAAAGATATCCATTTTAAAATGAGTCAAAGAATTATATTTTAAACTAAATTAATGAAATATGAAAAAAAAAATGCGACGGGTACAATGTTTGGTGATTTATCACCTGTGCCCGACTAACATAAAAAAACCGAGTTCTTGATTTCTCTATCAGAATCTTCCGATTTGGCGAAGGATTGAGCAAGTAAATTAAATTATGAATAAAAGTAACCTGATACAATGCCTAGCATACATTTAAAGGAGACCAAACTGGTCGCCACGGGCAGCTAGTTATTTTAAAAACCGTAATAACTGAGTCAATTAAGATACAATTTTCAAACAAATTGCATTTGAAAGTTGATTTTTTTCTCTATTTCACGGTGTAAAAATTTAAAATGTGCGATATTTGGAAACTTAAAAAATCGCTGACATATCACGCATTATAATTTTAATTTCTTTTTTCCGTTTTTATGAGAAAATGGCAACAAAAGGTACAGTAATATATTATTTTTTTTCCTCAGTGATTATTTTCCCTCTACTTTCAACCCTCCATGACTTTCAAGAGAAATGGAGTAATCCAGTTGCCACAATTACAAAAAATGTATTAAAAACTACAAAAAAATTAATATCTCAAAATTAAATTGAGATACAGCTTTCAAACAAATTGCATTAAAAAGTACATTTTTTTCCTTATACGACGGTGTAAATATTTAAAATGTGCGATGTTTAGAAGTTTAAAATTTTGCAGTAAAAAAAATTGCAAAACCAAAATTTCATTTCAAATTTCAAAGTGTTGCCATTCAAAAATGACGTATGCGTTACGCACAGATATGTTTGTCCTTTATAATATAGACTCGAAATTCGACGAACTAAAATGTTAAAAAGGAACTGTCAGATCGAATTTATAATGCCATGTGAACATTCGCACAAACTTTAAGTTCTAATCTCAGTATCCGCGAAAAAAAAAAATCGAAAATTTGCCTTTAGTTGTTATAGTATTGGTCAAATATTTAGTTTTATATAAAAAAAAAAAATGATCGTTTTGTTTTAAATATGACACCATTTTTAGTCACTAAATCATTTTGCCTAGCGTCTCAAACTCAGTATCAGCGTAATGTAAAAATATTGGAATGTAACTGATTTATAAAAAAGAATGCGTGTTTTTTTTTTTTTTTTTTTTTTTTTGTCTGATGTCCTTTTCTGTTCAAAAATTGTAAAAAAAGTTACTTTTATTTGTAATGTGAAAATGGCATCAATAAGGATGTAATCAATAACAATGATAAACCATGACTATTTTCCCTTTACTTTCAATGTAAATGGAGTACTTCAGTTGCCACGATTACAAAATTTGCATAAAAAACGACAAAAAAATTAATATCTCAAAAATAAATTGAGATACAGCTTTCAAACAAATTGCATTTAAAAGCAAATTTTTTTCCCTGTACGAAGGTGTAAAAATTGAAAATGTGCGATGTTTAGAAGATTAAAAGTTTGCAGTAGCGAAAATTGCACAACCGAAATTTAATTTCAAATTTCAAAGTGTTGCCATTCGCAAAAAGACGTATGCGTTACGCACAGATATGTTTGTCCTTTATAATATAGATAGGGTAGATAATGTTTCATTTTTTTCTCACCTGTTGACTTTCCTTAAAACAGAAACAGAGAAAAAATTATGTATTTTTTAGTAAATTCACTTGTTTGCGCTTTCTATCAAGGGTAAGAAAAGCAGTGATTTTTTTCAAAATAGAGTTCGGTGTCCACGGCAAATTAATGTATTGTAACGGAGGTTTTTTTTTTTTTTTTTTTGAGAAACATCAAGAACTACAATCAATAAACTAGGTGTTATTTTTAAGATGAACATTTAACGCTTTTAAAAGGGCGTTTTTTAAAAACTATTTTTACTTTTATACTTATCTTCTGTGTGCGTAACTTATAATCAGTGTAAAGATTATAATTTAAAAAATACTAAATATATAGAAATATCCAATGAAGAGATGCAATATACCACTATATGGCCGTTAATGATCGGGCACTTTCAATTTTAGACATTTTGTCCAATATTTAGAAATATACTTGTCAGATTTTTCTGGGATTTCATGATTAAAAAGAATAGGTTTGACCTCATATTTATCAACGTCGATTTGATAAGGAGGACAATTAGGGGGCCAACAAAAAATCAAAGAAAAAATGAAACTTGGGGTCAATCTGTAAAATAAAATGCACGAAATGATCTATTCCTACAGAATATAAATAGGCAGACAATGTATAATATTTGTATTCATTTGTGTAAGAATAGCACGTATATTAATAGAGATATAGTGATTTAAAATAAAAATAGAAAACTTCTTGCATGTTTTTTGCTTATAACATGCGGGGTTTTGAACCAAATTTAACGCCGGTTTCAGAAAAATTGAAAAATATAGTAGAAAGAATACAGTGCAATTGGGTAATAATATATATTAAATATTTTAGGAAATATGAGCAGTTGTATGAAATAATTTTTATCTGCGCATGCGCAAACGATAACAGGAATATTTTTACATAATTTAATAGTCAACTCTTTGGAGCAACTTATTAAAAAAATCCAGTCGAATATTGTAAAAATTTAGAAAGATATCGGCGTTAGAGTGAGCTAATTTTTAGTTATTCTCTAAAAGCAGCTGAATGATAAGGGATTTTCCACAAATTGTTATTTTTTATTAAGTGGCTTTCAGAAAAAAGTTAGTATTTAGTGACTATCAATGAGTAGATTCGGAAAATATGCATCGATTTTGATCTTCTTTTTATCATGGTATTTTTATAAAAAAAAATTAATTTAAATTGACAATTTGTGGACAATAATTTATCATTTAGCTAGTTTTAGCAAGCAGCTAACAATCAGCTCACTCTAACGCCGATATCGTTCTGAATTTTTACGATAATTTACTGGATTTTTTTAATAAGTTGCTCCATAGAGTTAACTATTAAATTATGCAAAAAGATCCTTGTTATCGTTCGCGCATGTGCAGATAAAAATTATTTCATACAACTGCTCACATTTCCTAAAATATTTAATATATTTATATTCCAATTGCACTACATTGTTTCTACTACATTTTGCCGATTTTTCCGAAACTAGCGTTAAATTTGTTTGAAAACCCTGCATGTTATAAACAAAAAACATGCAAGATTCTTTTTCTTTTTTTTTATTATCGCTATATCTCTATTAATATACGTGCTATTCTTACACAAATGAATACACATATTGAACAATGTCTGTTTATTTATATTCTGTAGCGATAGATCATTTCCTGCATTTTACTTTACAGGGGGATCCCAAGTATTACTTTTTCTTTGATTTTATGTGGGCCCCTTAATTGTCCGCTTTATCAAATCGACGTTGATAAATATGAGGTCATACCTGTTCTTTTTAATCCTGAAATTCCAGAAGAATCTTACAAGTATATTTCTAAATATTCGACAAAATGTCTAAAATTGAAAGTGTCTGGTCGTTAATGGCCATATACTGTATATGTATCCAAAAATATGTAAAAATGAATAAACACACCTATTGCGCATTATCCATTTTGCTTTATGCTACCTCCTGCATTAGAAATATATAAAGTACTAACATGTACAGTTGTGGGGGGGGGGGAAGAAAACACCCCCTACCAACTCTACAACAAATTATAGTAGAAGAACGTTATTGGTACCAAACGATTGGAAATAAAGTCTGTTTTTAAATGATGTATATAAAACTTGCTTAAAGGGCCATCTACATATCAAAAACAGACCAAACTTTATTTTTTTTCAATGGCAACACTCAATTTGGACAATATATTTTAAATCTTCGGTTCAAACTACGCCTAGATGCGAAATTTCAAGTCATTTGTATGATAAGATTTTGAATTATAAACATTCAAAATTTAGAACTTCTAATGATAAATTACATTTTCATATTTTTATTATCTCCTGACATTATAATTAGAGTTGTAGTGGAGGATATACGGAGGTATATGCCGTATACCTTCTGTATTTTTTAACGAAGTTCCATATACTCTCTGTTTCTCAAATAAATCTATAGCGTATACTCTAGCCATGAAAGTTCAGGAGTATAGAGTCCCCTCTGCCTATAAAGTATACCCGCTGGTTTTTTTACGACTACAACGCTGATTATAATCCTAATGTGATAAATTTTTGCATGATTACAATACTAAAAAACCCAAACATAAATACATTTAATTTGTAATTTTTAAATTTTATAATATGAATTATAAATTATGAAATTAATATCGAAAACAATATGAAATGCAACCTAGAATTCTTTGACATAATTGTGTTTATTATGGCCTGCTTTATGGCGAATTGAAAATTTCTACTTTTTCTTCCAAGTAGTTTTAAAATTATGCTTAAAAAACGTCAAAATGGTGGTTTAAGAGGCCGTCAATGTTGAACCGAAAAACATAATTTGAAAAATATATATATTTTACTCATTTTATTGAAATATTTGGGCTACCAATAAACGGAAGATATTAAGCGAGTGAAATTGTAATATTGGCAAGAAATAATACATTAATAGAAGTGACTTAGTCATTCTGCAGCATTTCAATAATCGAGTACCAAACTTCAATTTGAATACAGCCCCTAAAATAGGCTCATTTAAAAATAATTCATTTCTCTTAAACTAATCGTATGAATTTCATGCAAATTTGTATTTAGGCTAATTGAAGCGTGTAGAATTTATTTATGGTGTCAAACTTGAGTATTGGTATTGAAAAAAACAAAGTTTGGGTTTGTTTTGATATGTGGATGGCCCCCTAAGCAAATTTTATATGCAACATTTAAAAGTAGACTTTATTTCCAATCCATTGCTACCAGTAACTTTCTTCTACAATGATTTGTTGCAGAGGTAGCAGGGTGTGTTTATCTTTTTTTTCCCTCTGCTGTACCTTCCATTTGTCAAAATACACCTAAAAATACATAAAGTAACGCACAATTGAAATAATTGTAACATCTTCCTATGACACTGGTGATCATTTTTTACTTTTACTTAATTGAAAGTAATCAAAAGCTCATCGGCATTTCAGTAAAATTGCATTAACATTAAAGTAGAAAAAATATATAACTGCGCACATACAAGATGGATTTTTTCCTCATTGCGCGATTAAAAGCACATATCGGAAATTGACTTTAATAAACTATATATATAACTGTTCATTGCAACTTTTCGCATTTTATATTGAGCCAATCATGAAATTATAATTTTTGTAAAAGGTTTCATCTGTTTACAAGTTCCTTACAAAAGATTGACACCTATAGAGAGATATGGTGCAATTACATAATTGGAGTTGATGCATTTCTTGATATCATATCATAATATTAAAATACTTATTTGCTTAAAAGATGTTATAAAAACACATTAAAAGTAAATTAAAAACTCTTTATTTACATGTTTCAACTCATTTTCTGAGTCGTCGTCAGAATGTATAATAGAAAATTACAAATGCATAATGAAAAATGGAAAAATCATCGAAAATAAACGAGTAATCATGTAACCCGCATTTGTACCGATACATTATCTTTTCGTATTCCGAATTTATGGGTTGAATGGTTGGATAAATTACGGTATCGTGACATAGAGGGAACACGAGCAATCGCGAAAATATAGGGCGCGTTACATGATTACTTGTCTATTTTCAATGATTTTTTTCATTTTTCATTATGCATTTGTAATTTTCTATTATACATTCTGACGACGACTCAGAAAATGAGTTGAAACATGTAAATAAAGAATTTTTAATTTACTTTTAGTGTGTTTTTATAACGCCTTTTAAGCAAATAAATATTTTAATATTATGATATGATTAGAAATGGACGTAATTTTGACTTACTACTCGCACTTATTTACATTTGCGTTTCTTGATAGTTCAGTCTGCTTACATTTTAAAAAATCGGTGGAATTCAATAGCAAACCAGTACTCACTCAGTGCTGTACAAGAATTGTCTTTTAACCACTTTTCAACTTTGTTGAAAAGTGTTTATGATTTGGATTTGTCTGTCTGTCCGTGCTCTAGCTCGCGTAAATACAGAGTGATTACCATGAAATTGATATATATTATTGGGATTTACTAATGGTATGTTCGGTATTGAAAATGAAATGTGTAGCACATACGGTTCATTTACAGGGACACTCAAAATAATTCCATTATATTACGGTCTATGAGGAAAATTCGTTTGCGATGTTCATATTGAAAATTATACATATAACTGAGGTGTTCTACAAGTGCTTACTGTAGAATCTGGTGTGCATATGATTTATTGTTCATTTACTTTTACAGGGAAAAGCAAATTTATTTTTCTACAGTACTGCCTATGAAGAATAATTGCTGGCAGTGCTTTTCAGTTGTGGTACGCGATTTAAAATTTCACCAATTTTTTGCAGATTACTTGGAGTGTATAAATTTTATAGAGGATATATACAGCGATACAAAAGATATAGAGTACATTTCCGTATTGACGGGAATTGTTTAATGGGAATTTTAAACTGTGCTGTGCAAATTAATACTCATAATTGATCTAACTTTTAGCAGACGATGCAGCATAAATACCAATCTATAGATCATATACAGGATGAACAAAAATATTCTGATGTTTTTCCAACAACTGATTTACTGTATTCTGAATGTGTTGAAAAGTGTTTCATAATCTATACTGGAAGCATGATTTTTAACCATTTGGAAAAATGGTTATTGTTCTCGTCAGGATGGGAAATCAAAAGCATATCTGAAGGTTTTCATTGGTTTAATCTGCAATTTATTCGTTTTCTGATTGGTCTATACAGTAATCTGTATTTCCTTTTAATTTCAACAACGATGGATACTTTTTGTTGCCACTATGACAAAAAAGTAATAAAAACTACAAAAAAAATTAATAACTCAGAAACAAATTGAGATACAGTTTTCAAACAAATTGCATTTAAAAGTACATTTTTTTCTCTATCCGACGGTGTAAAAAGTAATATTGTCGGATCTTTAGAAGTTTAAGAATGAAATTTCATTTAAAATTGGCCGTCAGATTTCTTGGAAATCTGACGATGGAAAAGCCTTTTCCCGAACAGCCAATGAAATGCTTGGATATTTACGGAAGTTTCAGGTGGATAATACTTAAGTTTCATGAAATCTGACGGGTCGCAGGCGATATTTTTGGCTTGCAATTTTTAATTATAATAACACTATTATAATTGTTATAGAAACACTATTATAGTGTTAAACACTATTATAATTGTTATAGAAACACTATTATAGTGTTAAACACTATTATAGTGTTATAGTTGTTGTTATACTTGTTGTTATAGTGTTATAGTAGTGTTATAGTAGTGTAAATGTTGTATTATAGTGTTATTATAATTTAATTATAATAACACTATTATAATGTTTAATTCATGGCGTACGTAATGTAGGATACACTCCGTGCGATTTTTTATGTCTTAAATTTTAGTCTTAAAAAAATCGTTTTCCAAATGGTCGTTGTAATTTGATAAATTGGTTTTTTTTTTATCCTTTTTTTGTTCTTGTTTAATTTTACAATGAAAATATTTACAGTGTAATGCGATTATCGTACCAATATTAGGACAGAACTATTTAACAAATATCGGTAGCCTGTACCTATTTAGTACTGACATTTTATTAGAAATATTTCCAATATTAGGGTTACATTAGATGTATTCCCTATATCGTGCAACATGCAACTGATATTGGGTAAATATTGCTGATATTCGTTTCCATGATAATTATCGTCATTTTAAATTTTATTTTATTGAAAATAATCAGAAGCTCGTCGTTATATCAGAAAACTACACTAATACAAAAAGAGAAAAATTGTAAAACTGCGCACATACAAGACTTTTCTTTTCCTCATTGCGTAAAAAAAACACATATCGTAAATTAGGTTTAAAAAATGGTAGATGTCACTGTTCATTGTGACATTTTATCTTGGACCAATCATTAAATTATGATTTCTGGAAAAGCTTTGATCTTTTTACAAGTTCCTTTCGAAAGATTGACACCTACAGAGAGATATAATGATGCAATAACACTCTTTGGGTTGATCCACTTTTTTTATGTTCGAGCCCACTTATATTAAGAGAAATCGCCCGAATCCTTTGACGAAAACCGGTTGAAACCTGTTGTGGTCAGTAATCTGAATAATATGACCTCCAACTTATAAAAATAAAATTTGAAAAGACGTTAGCGACAAGTTGCAATTCATATTTTACTTGTCAAATCCTTTTTCTAAAAAATGTTTTTGGTAGTTCGTACTTCGTAGTTTGAAATTTCTCTTATTTCTATGTCGTTTAATCTGTCGAAAAAAGGTTTGTTTTATTATTTCTGGTGCGTAAGCCAGTTCCTAATTTTAAACTAATCGCCGACTAAAATTAATTTTGAATAGACAGTTTAAAAATAAACGAGGGAATAGAAGGGCTCAGGGCTACATTCGATGAACTTTTAATACAAACGTTCATTCGAATCTAACAAATTTTAATTTGGTATATTTAGTTATCAGTCTTCGTTTAAGATTGATATTACTAATGTTTCTATAATTAAAAATCAGTTACACTGTCGGAATACAATGAGAATTTTTCTTTCTTCCAAAGTCTGTGCATTAACTGTGGATTTTACTTTGAGTCATTTCTGAGCAACAAGACCCAGAGAAATTCCGCTAAAACCGGACTCTCCAACTGAAAACTGTACATTTAATAAAACTTCATACACGTGTCCTTAAATTCAAATGAACATGCTGAAGTGTTGTTTGGTAATACTTTGAAAGCAACAACTTTCTAATATTGTACCTTGCACTGCATTCATCGATGATCCTATATGTTGTAGATGTGTCAGTCAACTGTGCTTTGCACTTATTCCTGTCCGTCATCAAAAAATTTTAACAAATCTATTTTAAATTGTTTTAAATCTATTATGAGAAGTGTACCAGTAATGGACACTTTATAAGAACATTTTTCCGAAATTGTCGGGTACTGTTTTTAGTTTTAGAATTTTAAATGCAACAGTAGCGGGCACATTTGAATTCCTGCAGAAAACGTCAAATAAATGACGTAACTCTTGGAAATATATATTTTATTTTTTTATAAAGGTATGTTTTGTTACATTAATGGATTATTGAAAAAGGAAATAATAGAAAACTTGTGCCAAAAGATGAAAAACAGAGTATCTAAAAAGTTTAATAACTTAAAATTTGTAGCAAGAAACTTTTCAATAACAGAGTGTTTTAATTGTACCATTTTATTTCAATTAAGGCTTAATGCATAAATGAAATTTTAATTACAGCATTGTGTAATAACCATAAAAAAGAACTACCTAGTCACAACCTCTGAATAGGAACTATATAATTTTCAAGGGAAGTGTGTTCTTAAGGTATTCAGAGTATTATAGTCAATGTATTCTTGTATTTAAGTCTATTTTTAAGGGAAGTATATTCAATGTCAGGACTACGGCCTGATTCGAAAAATGGCGGCTGTCGTAGACTGATTTTTTTCAGTGTTCGAATGGTCCCTTGAATTTGGCTAACACTATTTCCGGATAGTAATATTTGCCTTGTATTTCTAGCGGATATATAAAGGCGAATATTAATATTATGAAATATTAAACTTAAGTAAACGGATTTTTTCCCCTTTTAAATCAACAGTGTTACTGGCTTCAAGACTTAGAAAAAATGCTGTTTCCTTGGCGCAAAACACTCAGCCTGAATCTTCAAGAATCATTGCTCTTGTTGCTGTTAACTTGCTGCCTACGTTTGGAACCCTTTTTTTTTTTCTTTTTATTTACAATATTGAATAAACAGACATATTTTTAGTTCAACTGTAATGAAGAATGATGAAAAACATAAAATCCTAATAATATCTTCATAACATTTTAAAAAATTAGGGGGTTTTAGCAAAATTTCATGCTTACGCCAGACAGCGTACACTCAGTTGAACTATATATACTCCAATATCCTTTGCACTACATACAGTATTACACTTACCTGTGTGCTGGACCAGGAGTTTTACAGTATTTTCAAAATTAACTGAAATATTTCAAAATATGTCAAAAAATACATATTTTTATACAAAACTACCTTTTTTTATATTCGAACAGCTATAAAATAATTACATTATCATATAGAGTTTAGATTCTAGTTCAGAACATAGTGAGTAATATGGTAAGCATTCTGAGAAAATTTCACTGAAATATGTTTATAACATAAAAGCTCTTAATAGACTTTATCGGACATGGAAATAACGAAAAAATTTGATTTTCCAGAAATCACTTTTAAAGATTTCTTATCTTTAAAATTAATCTAGAAGTGTTAATTAAGGTTTATGAGTGTTTTTATGTTAAAAAAAAGTAAGAAAATCATGCATAGATACATTTGTAAATTTCCAAGTGGCTGAGAAAAGTCCTTGCCCCGAACTTTTTTCCACCCACTTGAAAATTTACAACAGTTATGATTTATTTACCAATTGAATAGTTGTGTTAAAAATTAATCTAATATCGCAACATTGTTTACATTTCTCCTGGCCTTCCTACGCCCACTCCCAGTATTTGACTCATTGCGTCCGTTTATTAAATTGGCCATAACTTTCGTTTGTAGGCGATCGTAGAAATAAAATTAAAACAGATTTGGAATCCATTGCTCTTTCAAATAAAACAATAAAAGAAATTTCGAAAATTCTCACTAAAACGGCAATTTTAATGCAGGCAAATACTTTAAATTCTGAGCTATTCGAGACTAAAAATTGCCGAATTCCTTCGCAAAAAAATGCATCAAACTATTTGGGCCCTAGTCGGTTATCCACAAAATGGGTACTCCTGATGCGATCCTCTCCTCAGTTGCAGGGGTGCCACAGGCGACTATTTCTCAATTCTATTTCGCACCACTTTTTCAAAACAAAAATCTTTTAAATACGCTTTGACAACATTTGCAATAGAAATGTACTGCAAAATGTACCTTTTAAAAATATTGGTGCGAACAGAATATAAAAATAATCGCCCGTGGCAACCCTGCAGTTGTCAACACTGTTCGGAAGGTCACTCCTTGCTTCCAAGATTCCAGTTTTTGATAGGGCTGATCGTATGTCGTAGTATCAGTAGTAGACACTTGTACGAAATGCATCAAGTGGATGGAAAATTTAAAAAAAACACAATAAATGAATGCTACATACCCATTTTAGTCATATTAAAAAGCCAAAGGTACAAAAAACGGCTTAAATGTAAGCACAGACAACAAAAACAAAAATTTGGCTTACCTTATCCAAAACTGCAAAAAATCACGATAACATGACCATAGGTCACATCATTTAACTTGGAATCTCCGTGCTCAGGAACTGATGGCTTGAAATCTCTGTTTTTAGAGGTGATAACAGTTAATACTAGAGAGTACTAACAGCGACTCATGAGGGGCGTGAACCTCTGAGTGACTTTTAAAGTGTATTTTGTTATTTCAATTTTAAAAGTGTCTATTTGGTACAGTATCCACCAATGGTACCGCTACTATTTTATTTACCGGAAGGATTGCTAGAACTACGCTTCAGCCGGGCAAAATTTCGAATATTTGTTAATATTTGTTCTATAACTTTATTTATTCAATTCCTACTATTAGTTCACACTTTCCCTATATTTATTTATATATTTATATATCTTGTTCAAATTTTCAATCGTTAATAAAATACTCATTATTCATCTTATCAAGTTAAAATAATTTTTTTTAAACTTGTACTGGATGACAATTGATGTTAATACAGTTTTTTCAAATATTAATTAATTAATTAAATGTTAATTAATTAATTTTAGTTTTGCATGGGAAACAAAATGGCGGTCATTGGTTATTGAAGATCAATGAAAGTATTTTCAATAAGGGGTTACCATAGGGGGGGACCCTGTTCTGTCGCCATATACCGCCAAGTTTGTCGCCAACTTGGCGATATATATCGTCAAATTTGGCGGCCAAAATGAGCCGCCAAAAGTGACGCCAACTTGGCGATATCTTTAATATTTCACCAAATTCCCATAGGTTTCCATTGTAAACCTACTTGCTTATTGAAAATCAACAAATTGAGATATTTTAATGCAACAAAAACTAATATTAGCTAAAGGGATTATATTAAATTTTTCTTTGATGACCTAAGTAGGAATTGACTTTAAAAACAAAATTTTTATATTACTTGTTTTTAAAAATGTCATTGTTGTATGTGTGCAGTTTTACGATTTTTCTCAAAGTTGAAAAGTGTTTATGAATTCGATTTGTCTATCCACGCTGTAACTCTGTTAAATGTACTCGGATTTTCATGCAATGGATATATGTTAATGATGTTTACCATGGCATGTTTGGTATACAATATAAAGTGTGTAGTACTAATAGTTCATTTACAAGGCCACTCAAAAGAATTCCGTAACATTGTGGTCAATGGGGGAAAAATCGTTTGCAGTGTATTTTAATGACATTAAGCTATTTCAAAAGTATTGAAATTGATATAAATCACTGAATTTCACTACAAGATGATTACGATAGAATAGGGCGCTCATAGCATTTATCGTTCATTTACAGGGACACACAAAGGAAATTGTTTAGAAAATCGCAAATCGTTCCAATTTTTTTAAATAACTGCTGAAAGTGCGATTTCAATTTCGGTATGCGCTTTTAAATTTAACTAACATCTTGCACATTCTCCTTATTAGCAGAAACGGCTGAAAGAAAATTTTTAACTGTAGTATATAATTTCCTAACTGAAATTAATTTTTGCATGTATGCAGTTTATAGATACAAATCTATATATCATTACAGGGCTGCTCAAAGAGTTCGGATAATTTTCCAACTGTAGATGGGAATTGCTGAAATTGTGTTATCTAATGTGTTAATTGTTTCTAAATGGGTCAATTAGACATCTTATTTCAACTGATTAAACGCTGAAGTTTATATTATTCTGAATGTGTTGGAAAGTGTTTCATAATCGATGCTTGACGCATGATGTTTTCTTCTTGTTTGTATTAATGTAGTTTTCCTGAAAGAACGACGAGTTTTTGATTAATTTCAGTTAAATAAAATTGAATAGTAAACATACCAAATAAAAATTTTAATTATTCATACATACAGTCGGACCCGGTTAAGACATTCGCGTTTAAGACGTGGATTTTTTCCAGTCACTTGAACATCGCCCATAAGACTAATGCAAAAATATCCAATTTAATATGCGAACGGTTATTACGCGATCCCGCTTAATACGCCAAAAGTTCGGTCCCTTGGGACAAAAAATCTCGCTTAAGGCGCGTATTCATAGACCCAGATATGAATTTATTTGCTCTTCTCCAGTATTACAATTTACCAAATTTTTAGGTAGCTTTCATTACGAAAGGTAACAAGTTGGAAATTGCTCGTCAAACGTGGCAAATCAGGTGCGTTCGTACTATAACTAGTTTTATAATAATTTTTTGCACCCCATATTGTACTGAATATATATTTTTGTGCACTTCATAAGTGCATAGTCTGTAACATCATTAAAATGTACTTGCAATAATTTTTTCCCCATTCCCCGTAATGTAACGGAAAACTTTTAAATGTCCCTGTAATTAAACTATACATCCGATTTTCATAAAATTTGAAATGGCTCGACAAAATTTTGCAACAATTATACATTTAAAATTTCAGACCATTCGGAAGGCTAAAACATCATTAAAATGCACTTGCAATAATTTTTTCATATTGACCGTAATGTAACGGAAAACTTTTGACTGTCCCTGTAATTAAACTATACATCCGATTTTCATAAAATTTGAAATGGCTCGACAAAATTTTGCAACAATCATATATTTAAAATTTCAGACCATTCGGTTGGGTAGTTTTTGCTGTGTTATATGCGGACAGACGGACTGAACGACGACTATAGGTGCTACGTATTTATATAATTACGAACGCACCTAAAAAGCTACCTATGGCATCCATCCGTAGGAAAGCATTTTCGAAAATTTTTGATATATTTCGCCGATCATGACCCCCCCCCCCCCACCAGACCTTCAAAGTATATAAATACAGGGTTTTTCATAAAAGATGGGCAAAACTTTAAGGATGTGATAGTACACATCCAAACAAACAACTTTCATCAAAGAATGCATGGTCGGAAATAAAACGCAAAGATGCTAGCGCATTTGGAAACTTGGTCCAGTGTTGCCAGTAGGATACTTTTTTAAAAATTCAGATTTATTGATTGCCACCATTTTTTTTAAATAGTGAAATTCGCCTTATTTAATGACAGATTAAAAAAGGTGAGAAAAAGGCGGAATATCAATTTTAAAAAAACTGGTGGCAAGGAAAAAATTTAAATTTTAAAAAGGTAGTCCACTTGCAACACTGACTTGGTCCATGCAAACGTTGAAGCTCCAATCCTATTGGGAGTTACAGGGAAAAGAATGACACTAATAGCATGCAAATGTGATATGGAGGAAGAAGAAGACCGCGTATGCAAAATTTCGCCTGGATTAATACATAAAAGCTGCTGATCCGAATGTGCAACTCTCAATCGCAGTAGGAAAGTAACTGAAGATGTTGCCCTTCACTAATAGAGAAAAGGCTGATTATGCATTTTATCTACGGAATTGATAATGCAAATGGCTCAGAGACTCAACGATTGTACGAAGAGGGGTTTCCCACTTTACTTCTGTCACATCCGTTCTTTGCTTGTTTTTGCCTCGCATAACAAGATATCCAGTGTTGCCCGTGGCTACTATTTTGTAATTCAGATTTCTTGATTAGCACCACTTTTTTGAAATGGTAAAATTCGCCTTATTTAATGACATATTAATTAAGGCTAAAACAAGGGGAATTTTACTATTTCAAAAAAGTGGTGTCAATCAATAAATCTGAATTTTTAAAAAAGTAGCCAACTGGCAACACTGAATATCTCCTTTGGTTTCCTCTAGCGCCTTTGCCTCTTAATTTCGACCATACTTTCTTTGATGAAAATTGTTTGTTTTGATGTGTACTATCACCTCTAAGTTTTGCCTATCTTTTATGAAATACCCTGTATATATATATATATACAGGGTGAGTACAAATGATGGTCCCGATTTAAAAAAATTATATTTTCGAAAGTACTGTACATATTACAATAAGTGATGCATGAATTTAAAGAGAAATATACCAAGTGTTTTTCAGATACAAATGTTCGATGTGTGACCTTCTTGTTACACGGCATATGTCCAATCTGTAATCCAGTTCGTTCCAGACATTTCTTATTATCTTTCTGTCAATGGTTCTGAATACTGCACAAATGCGTTCTTTAAGTTCTGGCAGTGTTTTTGGCATTAATGGTACATAAACAATGTCTTTGAAGAATGACCATTAAAAGAATCATCAAAATCGAAGCATCCGTTCAAATGCCACATACACATGGCTATTACGTTAAAAACATACTTCTTTGTTAGAAGTTGGTTAATAAAAAATGATAATTTGTGGAAAATCCTTTGTCATTTAGCCACTTTTAGCAGACAACTGAAATTCTAAACTATATCGCTGATATACTTCTGAAGTTTCAGGATATTCGACTGGCCTTCTTATAAGAAAGCCAGTCAAATATGGATAACAACGATGGATAATGGCCTCTCCCGACTGGTTTGCAACAGTTTTTACGGCCGAGAAAAGGTTTTTTCTTGACAACCAGATGATTCATCCAATTGGATAGACCGAGAGCGAAAATTGATTAAAAATAATCGCCAGAACAAGACTGGTGGTAATATGGCATGGGATATGATTCTATCGAATGAATACCTTCACATTCAATCTGTTGAAGCTCGGGTAAATTCCAGTGTTTATCAGAAATTTATCGGCTAAGATATCAAACCAATACTTGATCAATGGTTTGGTAGTAAAAAGTATCTATTTCAAAAGGATGATTGCCCGTGTCTCGTCTCGAAATCAACGCTGCAATTTTTCCGTAACATTCCATTGGATATTTTGTATTGGCCCTCAAAGAGCCCTGATCTGAATATCATTGAAAATGTGTGGAAAATGATGTCCGACATCATTTATGAAGCAGCTGCAATATAATAACTTTGATGAACTCTGGCGAGCAATGGATGACGCCGTAATAGAGATCAACTCGAATCGCATCGCATTTATCGAAAACCTGCACAAATCAATTCCCAAACGCCTGATCAATGTCATTACTTCAAAGGGAAGAATAAATAATTACTAACTAATGTTGATTCCACCGTCAATTTTCGTTTTTTCAGTTTATAACGTTCGTTTTGACTTTTTCAAATTAATATCAACTTTGTGTTTTGCTAATTGTTCGGGTTTTTTTTTACCCGACTGCCAAGAAGGGTTATGTGTTTCACAGGTATCTGGGTATATGAGTTTCTTTATACCCTCGAAACATCCCAACGGCTGAATGGATTTTAATGAATAGGGTCTCTATCGATTTGTCTTAACCGTCCAACGGTTATAGGCTATAGTTTGTTTTTATAAATTCAAAATGGCGGTAGAGACGAAAAAAATTTTACACACCCTATATTAGTGGAATATTACTGGATAGGTGTTTCAAAATGAAGACGATGTTTCATTGACTATTTTACAGTCAGAAGCTCCATTTAAATGTAACACAACCTGGAAGTTGTGCAGGTAGGATCTCTGGCTTTACGGTAACTGCAACTCTAACCATTATAAACATCTATAGGCATCATCAAAACAATGTTTATAGATAGGAACTAACAAAAAAACACAACTTAAAAGTCATCAATACAAGTAAATAAAAAAAATAGGTAAATAATATAAAAAATAGCTTCACATTGATGAGAAATAATTAATTAGTTCACTTTTTACGCAGTCGGGTTTTTTGAATTTTTTAATTTAATTTTTACTTGTTTCCTATTTTTGTGTTGAAATTTCGAATGTATCTCTTGATTTTGGTCTTATTTGTAGTTCCTCCTTGTCGAGTTTACTGGATCCTGCTTTGAACGCTGAAGCGGCCTTGGCGTTTGCACTTTTAAGACGAAATGAATCTCCTGAAGGGCAAATCAACTAAGATTTCATGTTATTTTATTAAGCAAAATCAAATTTACACAGAATTTACATTTATCAAGTTCGTTGAAGTCTTTTCAAAATGTTTATTCTTTATAAGTAGATAGATTACTTAAATGTACATGAATATACATTTATGAATTTTATATTCCCTGCATCTGTAGGAAATAATTGATAAGCTAGAAGAGCTATTTCTATTATATTTCCAAAATTCAAAGTTGAAACTATTCAATATTCAATATATATCCAAAATTCAATCAAGAGATTTTTTTCATCACGAGCTTCTGCCCCATTAAAAGATAAATGTGAAAAACATTTCAAAAATCTTTAGTTCTTCTTTGTCTTTGTGTTTAATTGTTTTATATAAAACAAATTTTCTTTTTTTCTTGAATCATCAGTGGTAAATTGCATTTAATAGTTTTTAATCTGAAAGAGATTTTTAAATTTAATATTTTTAAATCTGTTTAGCATCTTGAAATTTAATAATTTTTAATTTGATTAATATTTTGAAATTAAATTTTGTCTAAGAATGACTCTAATTTAATTTAATTCTCTAACAACTCTCCGTTAAAATTATTCTAAAATTCAAACTAGTAATAATATTAAGCCACAATAACGAAATAATTTTCACCCACCCGTGCATAACAATTCCAGATAATGCAATTCAAACTCTATAAAATGTAAACATTTCCTTTGACTTTTTATCCGAACTTAGTACTGCCAATTTAAAAAGCTGGCATGTTTAAAAATTGTTGCATCTTTTCTTCTTATATTGAAAATAGGCAATAACTATTAAAATACACTTTTTGGAAAATATATATTTATAGTTATGAAGAAATATTTCATGCATTTATTACTAATTGAATTTCGAATTATAAATATTCGATGCCACACAAACCTGAATCTGATGAATCATGATTTTCAAAAATACAGAAAAACTTCTCTAAAGCGACCACGATTCGTTCCAATAAAAATTGGTCGCTCCGAGAGGTGGTCTCTTAATGGAGGTCATATTTAAATCTAGATTTTAATTGTTGAAAAAAAGTAATAATTAATGTTAATAAAATTTATTTTTCACATTAGGAAAAAATATAAAAATTTAAGCATCAAAACAAAAGTTAATTATATAAGTTAATTACTGCAGAGTTTAAAAAAAATTAATACACTGACGTTTGCTTTGATTTTACGGTTTTATCTTTCATAACTTTTATTTCGAAGTACTTTCGAAGTTCAGTTTTTTTTGGACGGGAACAAATAATGACGATTTCATTAATTTGTCTATTTTTTTAGGTTTTCCTGACAGAATAGGGCAGGGGAGTTTATTGACCGTCATTCTTAATTTGTTATCAGAGTTAAATTCATTGCCTAAAAAGACTCAAAGGGATTTAAACACTTAAAGATTACCGGAATTGTTTAAAAATCTAAACTTAGTTTAGAAGTTTGATGAATAATGCGCTCTCCGAAATTATTTTTCTAATAAAACCTTCTTCGAGCGACCAGTAATAAACAGAATTTTCTTCAAAGAAATTGATCGCTCATGAAGGGAGTTCAACAGGGATGGTCTCTGAATGGGGGTAAAATTATATTGAGCCTATGGGAATAAATTTCGTTCCATGAAAAAATGATCGTTCAAGGAGGTGGTCGCTTAATGGAAGTGGTCACACAGGGAAGTTTCACTGTATCTTCATCAGAAGTGCTGCAAGTTTCAGAATCAGAACTGACAACAAGAGAAAAATTATCTATTTGCTCTTCAACAATACCGTATTTTTTCCAGCGTACGCTCTTAATTTTTTTCTACCTTCAGGTAAAGCTTGCTCTTTTTTAACATTATCAATGGCTTTATCTGTTAATTTCCTGAAAGCTTGTAAATTAAGTTCTATCTTGGTTCTACTGCAGTTTTGTTGAGGCTTTATCTAAAGATTTCAGACACCTCAGATTTTAAGCCCTGGGTCTATGCCTCTTGTGCCTATGCCTTAACCTGGTTTTGTCTGACTATCTGCCTGCATTTGGCCTGTCTATCTATCTAAAAAAGGACAAACTTGCCCATGCGTAACGCTGAAGTCATTTTGACTGTGGCAACAGCAGACGATTAAATTTAAATTTTAGTGCAATTTTTTAATCTTCTAAACATCATAAATTTAAAATGTTTACACCGTTGACTAGGGAATAAAATGTACTTTCAAATGCAATGTGTTTGAAAACTGTATAGACATTTATTTAAAACCATATCGCAATTTGCTCAGTTTTTAAGGTTTCTTAAATAATTTTCAAGCCTTGTTTTTTTTTTTTTTTTTTTTTTTTTTTTTTTTTTTTTTTTTAAATCTATTACTATCGTGTGCAGACGATCACGAAAAGTTAATCCATTTGAACTTAAATGAATATAAATAGCTCAACATTAGTTTCCAGCTTATATTCCATAACGAAATTAATTTATCAACGAAAAACATTCACCAATCAATAAATAAAAAAATTAAATAAAACACAAATTTAAGACAAGCAGACGAACTCGCTTAAACCTCTGAAATGACCAAAATAAAAAAGGCTGATTGTAAATAGTGATCTTTGGCTATTTTTTCGACTGTTAATCCCTGGCGCGAGGACAATACGAAAGTATAACTTTTAATGCATTTATCAAACTTTATTTGAACGCATAATTGTTATTTTTCATATAAATATGATTTTTTGTATTGTAAGAGTTTTTTGTACGGTTCAAAATATATATATATTAGATAAAAAATGTTTTCATCTATACTCTGCAACCCGAAAATCCAGGATTTATCCCCTCGTTCTTTTAATTCAATGAAACTCCAATATTCTACTAATATGATTTTATAGAAGAAATACGTCAAACGAATGGCAATATTGCGTTAATACTCTTTTCGTTGCATACTTACAGTGTCTAAACATTTCTTACTATAATATTTTCAATATATCAGCACCCCAATATTGAGACAATATTTCATGTCAAGTTGTCCAATAGCGGACCAAAGATATAGCGGATATTGGCTTGCAAAGAGGAATGATGATATCAGAGGAGAAATGAAAGAGAGGAAGAAGAAGAAAATGATAGAAAGGAAAGATTCATCATCGATTTGGGAAAACAAAAAGTTTGAGAATACCCATCATAATAAAAAGGCTTTTCTCTGAAAAAAAAAAAAAGATAAACATAATTAATGACAGAACGTATGTTAAATTTTACAGAAATTCATCAGGTTTATTTTTAGCATATCGCATAATTAGCGCCCAAGGATAACGGAAAATTACTCAAGCTTTAGCTATTGCATAAGTTCGAACAGCAGCTTTTTTGTTTTGGGTTCAGATCGAATTCGAGACTTCACTTTATATCTGATCAATTTCAAGGTTAGGAAAACTTGCCTCGAGTCAGGGACGCAAAGTAAAGAAGTTGCTTCAACTTTTCCGGGTCTTTGATAGCCAGCTGACTGACAGGTTTTCAGATTTTGAGCAAATACACGTGAAGAAGCTGCAGCTGCATTTGAGATAAACTTAAAGCTCTGTTTTAAAATCTAGACACTCTGTTTCTAAAACACCAGCAAAATAATGTTCGTTGAAACATGCATTATAATATACATATACTTGGCTAAGGCGCTCTAGTCTAAGCCTGGGATTAAAAAAAAAAAAAAAATCAAATAAATAATAATAATAATAATAATAATAATAATAATAATAATAATAGTAACATTAAAAGAATAGCAGAGGAGAAAATATACTGTATTCCAGGGTTGCAAAAAAATTGCCTAAAATTTTTAATAAAAAGAAAAGTGATGGCAATGAGCTCACAGGCTATTCACACTAATTGTATATTATACTGTTATTTCAAAGAATAATGCCCCTCAAAAAATAAATGAAGGGGGATTAGCCCCCGTTTCCCCCCTTTATACTTAACCAATGAACCTCCAAATTTAATGAGGGAAGCTCCTTAACATAATAAACCGGTATACCAAATTTGAAGCAAATCAGATACTTCTGCATGAGAAAACCATATCGCTAAATTAAGGGGTATCTAAACGCCCTTTCCCCTTCTTTATATTTAACTAATGAACCTCCAAATCTAATCAAATTCCTTATCAGAATGAACATAGAAAAAAAAATTGGATAATTCTGCATGAAAATCCACTTTTCTAAATTAAGGGGAGGGGACTTTCCCCCTTTTATACTTAACTAATGAACCTCCAAATCTAATGAAGGAAGCGCCATATCAGAATAAACCGGTATATCAAATTTGAAGCAAATCAAGTAATGGAAAACCCATTTATCTAAATTAAGGGGGGGGGGGCTAACCCCACCCTTTATACTTAACCTATAAACTTCCAAATTTAAAAAACGCAGCTCCTTAACATAATAAACCGGTACACCAAATTTGGAGAAAATTGAATAATTATGCATGAAATACCCGTTTACCTAAATTAAGGTGGGTAGCCCCCCTTTCCCCCTTTATACTTAACTAATGAAACTCCAAATCTAATCAAGGCAGCTTCTTAACATAATAAACCGGTATACCAAATTTGGAGCAAATCGAATAACTCTGCATGAAAACCCATTTATCTAAATTAAAGGGGGGGGGGGGGGGCTTTTATTGTTCCCTATTGTAGCTCCCTATTGATGTAGCTCCCTATTGCATGGGCCGACGAATTTCATTTTTCAAGACACCCTTTTCTTCTTCTTTCATCTCTAAAAGTTGAAAGATATGGAGTGAAAAGTTTCATTTCTGGAAAATTTCTGCATTTACATATAAGGCTATTATATTTCTACATTTTCTAATGCTACAATAATATTTTACAACAACATTTTAAAGAAATGATTTGAGTAAGAATTGTAAATATTTTTTTAAAACCAATATAAATATCGATTTAGTTTATTTATGGTCAACTGACGAAATATTTCTAAAATATATTTAATGGTTTCACAAGCATTTTAACATACCTTAAAAAATTCAGTAAATATGATATGAAAAGTGAAATTTTCATAAATTCATAATTTTCCACACAAAGGATTAAGTAAATAACTTTGACAGTATTTTCTGAAGATTCTTTAGTTTCATATGAAAAGAAAAAAGTCAAATAGTACGTCAAACGTGGCAAATGAGGTGCGTTTGTACTATAACTAGTTTTATAAATATTCAGTTCTCGGTGAAATAGCTGTTGCAATCTTATTAAAAAATGCATGAATACAGAATTTATAACGACTATACAGACGTGCGAAAATTATTAGAATAATTGTGAAATTTACGTTAAAATCTTATATTAAAGAAATAATACATTTAAAAATATTGACTCATTTAATATTCAGTGCACATCCCTTTGTTTTTTTATTAAAGGTTCAATACGTCTTGGCATATTTTGTATGAGTTTTTGGCAATTAATTTGTATTTCGCTGTCATGATACCAAATTTGGATCAGTTTTTCTATCAGAACAGTCTTGTTTGTGATGTTGCATTTCTTTAATTTAATTAAAGAAAACATTTCCATGGATTGGAAGCAGTCCAGATATGAACCCCATTGAGAACCTTTGGGCCATTGTAAAGAAAAAAATAAAGAAATACAACATCACAAACAAGACTATGTCTGATAGAAACAGTCATCCAAATTTGGCATCAAGACAACGAAATACAAATTAATTGCCAATAACTCATACAAAGTATGCCAAGACAGGTATGTCATTTCTTTAATAAAAAACAAGAGGATGCACACTAAATATTAAATGTATCAATATTTTTTAAATATTTCTTTAATGTGACAAGTTTTTATTGCAAATTTCACAATTATTCTAATAATTTTCACACGTCTGTATATATTAAATTCAATAAAATGGAAATAATAGGACTCCATCTTAAATAGGACGTAATCACCATGGCAACATAGAATCATTACCTATCATGGATATCATTGAATTAATTACGTATGATAGGATTTAATGGAGTGAAGAAAACTTTTATTAATATCTTTTTAAGTTTTGATTCGACTTTCATAAAATTTGAATTGACTCGACAAATTTCTGCATCGATTATATATATTAAAATTCAAACCATTCGGTTGGGTTGTTCGTGTGCTGTTATATGCGGATTGATGGACAGACAGACAAGCGAACGGACCAGATGACGACTATTGGTGCTACGTATTTATATAATTAGGAACACGAGTTATAATTTTCCAAAAGATTGAAAAAGTGTCCAGACCAGAATTCGAACCAGGGACTATTCTGGGTCGAATCCTGGTCTGAACATTTTTTCAACTCATGTGATTTGTTTACCAATTAGATTAATTGTATTCAAATTAATGAAGTGTAATTACGTATCCAACGTTTCTTGGAGTTCCAAACCTGCGATTTATTCTGTTAAGCTGATTCTGATATCAGACCTGATGTCATAATCAATAAGGTTTTCTGCGTGAATTATGTACGCCAGACTTGTCCGGGATAGCTCAGTTGGCAGAGAATTGCAGCTTAACCCTTTATCTACTGAATTATGAATTCATGAAAATTTTATCTTCTGAGGCATTTTTTGTGAATTATTTAAGCTACATTAGAAGATTTACATAGTCATTTAATAAATTTTAGAAGGATTTTAGAAGGATTGAAGCATTTAGAAGGATTAATTAAATGTGAATTTATAGGGATTTTGAGCAATATTTATAACCCCACTCAAACCTTTTATTTTAAATATTTTTCGTAGTATTTTCTAGAATTAGGAAATGTATAAATATAATGTTCTTACAATAGAAATATCGAAATATTTTCTCATTGAAAAATCCCCCCCCCCCCTGCCCAACGCTATGGAAGCTGAAAGATACAAAGGCAAAAGAAATCATCCTTTTAAAAATATTTTTGTCTTGTATAACCAATAATGCTTTTGGAACAAGATAAAGTAATGTATCTATAAATCATTCTAAACTGTATTACAACTAATCTATGTATTAAATGAGTTTTATAACGAGTTATTTTAATGGTACTAATAAGTACCGTGAGTAGATAAAGGGTTAAGCCAAAAGATCCTGGTTCGAATCCTGACCTGAGCACTTTTTCACTCAGTTGGAAACTTACAACTTGTGTGATTTATTTACCAATTAGAATAATTGTGTTAAAATTAATTAAGTGTAATTATGTATCCAAAGTTTCTTGGAGTTCCAAACCTGTAATTTATTCTGTTGAGCTGATTCTGATATCAGACTTCATGTCATAATCAATAAGGTTCTCTGGGTGAATTATGTACGCCAGATTTGTCCAGGACAGCTCAGTTGGCAGAGCATTGGCAGCTTTAGTCAAAAGGTATCTTGTTCGAATCCTAACCTGGACACTTTTTCACTCAGTTGGATTTACCAATTAGAATAATTGGGTTAAAATGAATGAAGTGAAAAGAAAAAGCATTTTCCGATATATTGGAATCTGAATAAGATTAAAGAAGAACTTGAATAAGAAGTCTTGCCCATTTACGAATAAAACTTTTTTTAGGAATGTATTAGATAGGAAGTAGTGAGTTCGAATTTGACAACAGCATAAATTATGCTAGTTAAAAAGAATAAAAAGAGTAAAGCAAATTGTGTAAGTTAGAGAGAGAAAAAAGAAATCATTTACGTCATATGACACAGATAGATATGTCATACTGAATGAACCCTCATAAAAATCAATAAACATCAATCAAAGTCATCGAAAGTGACAATAAGAAATTTTTGTTAGTTCCCTTCACAATATATTCCAAGGTGTCGTAATTGTGTCGTTTCCTTTTTATTTTCCAGTGTGAATGGTAACTACGTAGATAAGTGCTCGAGATAAATTTACGTCATCGGAGATGAATAACATATGTTAAGATAAACGGATTTCATAATATCAAAATTAAGCAGGAATTTAAAAACTCTTTATGCTTTTAACCCTTTCAAGGGCAAGCAATTGTGTTTCTGTAATGCTGAATTCACATTAAAAGTTTCGAAATATTTTATTTAAAAATAAGGAGATGCAATTTAGAGGTCTGCACGGGCCGAAATTTCCAGTCCCGGCCCGACCCGAGTGAATTTCTACAAAACATTGATTTTTTACGTCCATTTGGTTAAAAGTTTGTCTCGTAAGAGGAGTTCTGACCAAAAATATTTATCTTAACTTTTTTTTCATGTTTTTATAATCTTTATTTTTATAGAAGTGCCACAGGCTGCGATATTTATTTTTTTAATCAATCTCTATTTTTTGTATGTAAATGTTTCAGTTATCATTGATATTGTTAATCCATATTCCATGTATTGAAGTGCTAAAAATCTGAAAAATGCTATACGGTAAAATATTCTAAGACGTAATTGCATAGAAAAGAAAAAAAAAATGCGTAATAGTCAAGTTTCCTTCTTAGCAAGTGTAAATGTATTATATATTATTTTCTTACGTATTAGTATATTAATTTTTCATGGATGAACACGTTTTTCAGTTCCGTCATTGGCAGGCTCCTTTTCACACGTTTTACTATATTTTGATTTAGATATATTTTAATAAACGTACAAGTCTACTATTCTTTAAAAGAATAAAATTTAATGTTTAAGTGAAGAATTATGGCGATTTAAAAATGTATGTATTTTTTTTTTTTTTGCGCCAGACTTAATTTAACTGGCCTTTAACGTAACAGGCCACACTGAGACAATGATTTTCATACGGGCTGGGTCAAAACTAGGACTGAAAATTTTGGGACGTGAAGACTAGGAATGAAACCAGTCCCGGCTTTGTACAGAAAAAATAAGCTAGGACCGGCCAGTGCAGATCTCTAATGCAATTTTACAGATACTCAGAAGACATTTTTCCGGAGTATCTTGTGACCAATATCATGCATCCCCTGTAAAATGGCAAGCAGTGGGTATCGAAATGGTTAGCAATTACCTCAGCTGGTAACAAAAAAAATGTTGGGGTAGAAGAATTTAAATAACTGAATTAGGAATACTGGGAAAATGAGCTCATAGAAAAAAGAAGCAAGTGCTATACTGAAGGTGGAAAATTAGAGATTTTTTATAGGCAAAGTTATAAAAGTGAGGTTTAAAAAAAAAAAATGTAGTACAAATCTTGATTAAAATTAAGTGGCATAAAAAATATCCCACCGCCCTTCTAGGGCGACTTCATTTTACGACAACATCAGTTTTTCAATTTTTTATTTGAAATGAATTTAGACAAGTTTCTCTCTCTTTATGCAGAATTTAGTTGGTACAGCATACTTTATATTCGATACTCTACTACACTAATAAAAGAAGGGCTTGTGTGTATGTGTGCATCTGTATATGTATGTGTGGGGTACACGACATTTCGGTCCCGACACTTCGGTCCCGCCATTTCGGTCCCGCCGTTTCGGTCCCGAGACATTTCGGTCCCTTGCCATTTCGGTCCTGAGACATTTCGGTCCCTGGCCATTTCGGTCCCGAGACATTTCGGTCCCTGGCCATTTCGGTCCTGAGACATTTCGGTCCCTGGCCATTTCGGTCCTGAGACATTTCGGTCCCGAGACATTTCGGTCCCTGGCCATTTCGGTTCCTAGCCATTTCGGTCCCTGGCCATTTCGGTCCTTAGCCATTTCGGTCCCTTGTCATTTCGGTGCCCACCACCTTATAACTCGTATTCTAATTGTCGTGGGCCGCCAAACGCTGTAATTTAAACATTATTTGGGACCTTTTTAAATTTTTTTAACACTCCCCACCCCCAAATTAAAAAAAAAAAGCTGAATATAACAGTCCGATAAATTTATACTTTTTTAACTCGTGATAATGAAATCACAGCGAGCTGAAAATTTGTTTGATTGAACAATGTGATATAATTTTACAGGGGACATTGTCTTTTTATTATTATTATTATTTAACAAAATGGATTTTTTAAGCTTTATTATTTGTTATTAATATTAGGTATTTTATATATACTATAAACAGCCATGATGATTTTTTGGTTGTTTTCATATGTTTTTTAGAACCTTTAAATTATCATCATTAATTAAATAATTTAATAAACTGTTCTTATTTTTTCTCCTTCTTACAATTAGATTAATAATAAATGTCTTCAATAATTCAATTGGACACTTATAAGCTATTGTAGGTAAATATTTCCTCAAATCATTCTTCTACATCCTCTCCTTTAATAATTCAGAAATGAGATATATTTATTGAAGCAAAAATATTTAATTTTTCTTATTACTTTTATAATACAAAGTTATAATTTTGTTTTCATAAGTTACTTTATCATTATAAACATTGGGAAAACAATAGTGATTTGGTAATTAGGTGTGCCAGGAAAAATATTTTGTTGTCAGAAAACTCCACCCACCGCTTCATTTTTTTAAAAATAATTATTGGTTGCATTTTTAACAGTCTTCTCACCCATTGCAGACGATTTTTGTGAACTAATTTTATTAATTAACTGGGCCTATTTCTTTGTAATAAGATGATTATTTTTTATTTTATGTAATAGTGTAAGTATTATTTTAATTAATTTTATTTTCAATTTTTAACTGACAAAACTAAGGTTTTTAGGTGCGTTCGTAATTATATAAATAGGTAGCACCTATAGTCGTCGTTCAGTCCGTCCGTCTGCCCGTCTGTCTGTCCGCATATAACAGAGCAAAAACAATCCAACCGAATGGTCCGAAATTTTAAATATATGATTGTTGCATAATTTTGTCGAGCCATTTCAAATTTTATGGATATCGGATGCATATTTTAATTACAGGGACTGTCAAAAGTTTTTCTTTATATTGCGGCCAATGGGAAAAATTATTGCAAGTGCATTTTAATGATGTTACAGCCTTCCGAATAGTCTGAAATTTTAAATATATATAATTGTTGCAAAATTTTGTCGAGCCATTTCAAATTTTATGAAAATCGGATGTATAATTTAATTACAGGGACAGTCAAAAAATTTCCGTTACATTACGGCCAATGGGAAAAAATTATTGCAAGTGCATTTTAATGATGTTACAGCCTTCCGAGTGGTCTGAAATTTTAAATATATAATTGTTACAAAATTTTGTCGAGCCATTTGAAATTTTATGAAAATCGGTGTATAGTTTAATTACAGAGACAGTCAAAAGTTTTGCGTTACACATTACGGGGAATGGGAAAAAATTATTGCAAGTGCATTTTAATGATGTCACAGGCTATGCACTCATGGAGTGCAAAAAGAAATATACATTCAGTACAATATGGGGTGCAAAAAATAATTATAAAACTAGTTATAGTACGAACGCACCCCATTTGCCACGTTTGACGAGCAATTTCCAACTTGTTTGTATTTATCGTTTATTTATTGATTTTTAATATTACCCTTTTCCTCCCACTTTCCCAGAAAAAAAATTAATAATTTTTTATTTTAGTTTTATAATTAATTATATTAATATTTTTAAATTTCGGTGACTTTAAATATAAAATAAATAAACATGTAAAAGATAAATTTCAGTTTATAACTACTATATGATAAATTGAATATAAAATGTATTATGTATTGAGTTTATTTTAAAGTAAAAAAATGTAATGTATATTAATAATGTTATTAATTTAATAAATTAAGGATACATTAAATAAAAAATATATTTAATAAAATATTAATTTAATTTTTATACTAAAATTCCTAACTTTTTTGAGAATTAATTAATAGCAATTGTTAGTAGCACTTAAAGTTTTTATTCAAAAGTTTTAATTTATAATTTCCAAAAAATAATATAGGAATTTTTTGAAAAATCAGTCAAAAACATAATGTCTAAGTAATAATTAATTAATTAATTAAACATAATAATAATAATAATAATAATAATAATAATAATAATAATAATAATAATAATGCAACATTGTACAAATACGTAAAAATACCTTTTAACAATGTTAGGTGATATTATGCAGATTTTAATTTTTTAAGTACATTTATAATTTACAATTCGCAAAAAGTAAGAAATTATTAATTAATTATAATTAAAGAGCAAAAATAATATTATAAGCTAACTAATAAATGAATAAACAACATGTTTATCTTCAGAACCCTTATCACTTTTATACATCCTAATGAAGTTAATAACGTTATAATAACCGAAAATTAAAAAATATATATATTTGCATTTACCCTATAAAAACTATTATATAGTTCATGTAATAGTTTTTAAACAAGCAATTGATAAATTAGTTATCTAAACAATTAATAATTAAAATAATTTTGAATTGATAAATACGTTTAATAAAAACAATTTAATTTTTGAATTTTTTTTTTTTTTACTTAACAATATAACTATGAGTGTTTTCAACTTGTCGTGCAAGTTAAATTCATGCTGTATCAAATTTATTGCAAACTAACGGCAAACAAGTAATCAAAAATACTGCAAACTTACTGCAATGTAGTAATCTTCCCATATCACACTATAAGTTTAACCCCTTCGAAGGGGTCAATAGACCTGATCAGGTCTACTGGTGCGAAAGCGCCGTCAGAAGGCGCATGCATAGGTTTTATCACCATAAACAAGTTTAGGTAATATTTGTACTTTTCATTTCGAGCATTTTTTGGCATTTAATAAGTATAGCGTTTAGAAAAAAAGGTGCCTACCGAATAAAATTTCTGCAATTTCTGCCGTATGTGCTGATTCTCATTGTTGTTGAGTCTCTCAACAGAGAGATTTTTTGCTTTCGTCACTTTCGTGAATTAAAGACAGTCTTGCCATCAGTTTCACAACAAACTACTCATGCAAGTGGGTGATGGTATACCTTGCAGGAGATTTGCTGCGAATTTCTCAATTCAAATTTGTCACGGCAAGATAATATCAGAAAAAATCAAACTTTCTGCTAATGTTCATGCTATCTGGGTTACCTCAAAAATGTCCATGGGGAGCGCGGCGGATCGCATGAACGGCTCATGCGATTGACACTTATGTGAAATCATTATCCAATATCTATTACAGCACAAATTCTTAATTCAATGGCAAGAAATTAAACAAGAAAATTGCTGTTTTACACTTAACCACTTGGCCCTAACTTTATTGTAGGCAAATGTTATGTAATATGAAACTTGATTTAACCCATTCGCTGCCAAAACTAAGAAATTTCAAATTTTTTGTTGAAGGTCGTTTGCCAGCACAAATTCAGAAAGATAAATTTCGCTTTACTAATACAGCGAAATTTCTGCCAATAAATGAGGCATTTTTTTTTTTAAATTCTAAAATAGTGGTGAGAAAGTAATCAGTAAATTAAAGCCACGAGTATACTCGTGAATGACAGCGAATGGGTTAATTAAATTTAACTCTTCAGTATGCGCTCAGCTTTTTACATCATAAGTGAATCTTTTTCATTGGTAAATATTAATGCAACTTGAATGTATTATTAGTTGCAGTTATAGAGATTGGCCTTATATTTTTTATCCATGCTTTTTTTTTATATTAAGAAATTAAATAAGGATATACCTAAATTCTTAAAGTTACTCGAAATACTTCTATCATATATACACAGTCAAGACAAGATTCCAAGGACTGGTAAAAAGCTTCATTTTAGACAGGCTTCCATGTAAAGAAGTGTAATTAATTATACTTCTAAGATACACTACCTCAATAAGATCTATTGTTCGTTTCGCAGGGATTCTGAAACTCTTCCGTTTCAGACAAGATTCCGTTATAGAAAGATTCCGCTTTCACAGGTTTCACTATGCTTCACTAAAGAAGGGTGAAAATCCCCTTTTCAGACAGGTTTTCAGCAAATTTAATTGTTTCGCAATTCATATTAAGACCATGTAACGCTTGCGTTAAAGACAGGATTCTGTTATAGACAATTACTATTTTGACAAGTTTTATTCTATTCATATGATATAAGTAAGTATATATAAATACACAAAACTTTTAAAAATGGAACCTGCCTATAACGGAGTTCTGTCTTAAACATAAATGTTCCATAGTGCTACGGAAAAGAATGCTATACAAATACACCAAATAACACGGAAACCTGTGTAAAACGGATTGTTTCACCAATATTTACAATTTCATCTTGACAGGTTTTACTATATATATAACATGAAGGGAAAATTCTGGACCCCCCCCCCCCCCGAAACGAAATCCTGGCTACGCCACTGCATGTCGTCCCGGTTTTTTAAGCCATTAAAGATGAAAAATGACGTGTGGCCACAAAAAAGCGCCGGCTGACTAGAACAAAGAGAGCGCGAGTAGAATAATTCTTCTATCTGGATCTTTATTTAGCATAATCAAATGGGGGAAGCCAGGACATCTACATTTGACATATATATATACATGTATAATATTCTTTTGAATGAATAACATATAGATATCAAGAAAAGCCAAATATGTTTTCTAAATTTCCAAATTTCTTCATTGTGATATATTTATAAAATTTCTTAATTTAAAATGAAATTTTACGTAAAAGTGATTCACTATACATTACTATTTTGAAATTTTATGTTATTTTTTTGTATTTTCATTTTTATTTTTTATTTGTCATATTAAAACATGTAGGCTGCTTTAATTCTATGTATATAAGTCAAATAAATAATAAAGAAATATTTGAAATACAGAATTAATTTTAAATACGAAAAGAATATTTTATGACAATAGAAATTTTAAAATTTTGATTTATGTTTATTGTGCTCGTAGTTTTTGAATGTAATAAGCATATAAAAGTCTTAAATATATTAAAAAGGATTTGTAATTGTTGCAAACCACTTCAAAGCCGACAGGTATGGGGGAAAAGTGCTTTTATTCCCGAGTTATCTCGGGGCAAACGGTGAAGTGGTTCAAAATTAAAAATATTTTTAAACTTGTCATTCGACACCGGTAGAAATAGCGGTAATATTATTGTTACATGTAAAAAATTAATGCAAACTTTTAAATAGTTTTTCAAAAAATAGTAAATTAAAATAATTATTAAAATAAAATAGAAAGTTCTAGTCTGTTCCGGTGCAGAATTTAAAAAATAATGTGTCTTTATCACAATTCCATGTTAAGAACCCCCTTTTAAAAAAATATGTAAAATGCTATACATTTAAAATTGATGCGCCGTTAAATAATAGGATAAATTAAAGATTTGTAAAAATATTTGCAGATTTTTTCATTATTAATCACATAGTGTGCAAATTATATACAATTGAATATGTGCATTTTGACATGGGCATTTGCATATGAAAATTAAAGCTCGACTTATAAATATTTTTAAATACGACTTTATATTTATGATAGACGAAACTATGAGGAGCTTCTATAAAGAATCCACAGAACTCTCCCTTCCCCCACTCCTGAAAACGATTACTTCTACCATATAAAATTTGCATGGTGTGCTACAATTTGATTGCGAGTTATAAGTGTTTGCGGTTTTCGGGCCCTTATATTCGGTTATACTAAAATTTCAAGGGTTCAGTTAAAAAATCTTATAATGTACCTCCTTTTTTAAAGATTACGTTTACCGTACAAAATATGAGTGTGATTACGATAATTACAGAGAGAGTTATAAATGTTTTAATTTATCAGGACCTTATACTTAAGATACACTAAAATATATAAAAAGTCAACAAAGCCCCCCCCCCCCTGCCTTATAAAACGATTATGATTATCATAGGAAATTTGTGTGGGCTGCGACAATTTTGATCTGTGTTATAAGTGTTTGCGTTTTCGAGTCCTTATATTCGAGTTATACTAAAATTTAGGGAGTTCAGTTAAAAAATTTGATAATGTCCCTCCTTTTATAAAGATTACGTTTACCATACAAAATATGAGTGTTTTGCGATAATTATAGATCGAGTTATAAATGTCTTAATTTATCAGACCCTTATACTTATGATGCACTAAAATATAGAAAATGTCAACCCCTCCCCTTGTTTTTTAAAATGATTACCATACGAAACTTGTGTGTGTATACTAAAATTTTAAGACCTTTATTTAAAAAACTCTACAATGTCCCCTATAAAATTGTCACCTATTTCAAGTGCACAAAATTTCAGCTTGCTGGAGAAGGGACCAAAATATCTCGGGACCGAAATGTCTTGGGACCGAATTGTCTCAGGACCGAAATGTCTTGGGACCGAAATGTCTCGGGACCGAAATGTCTTGGGACCGAATTGTCTCGGGACCGAAATGTCTTGGGACCGAAATGTCTCGGGACCGAAATGTCTTGGGACCGAATTGTCTCGGGACCGAAATGTCTTGGGACCGAAATGTCTCGGGACCGAAATGTCTTGGGACCGAAACGGCGGGACCGAAATGGCGGGACCGAAGTGTCGGGACCGAAACGTCCTGCTTCCGTATGTGTGTGTGTGAATGTGCGTGTGCGTGCATGCGCGTGATGGCTAAAGGAATATATTACAGGAAAAGGTCTGCAAATTTGATTACAGCTAGACGAAGACAGATGCGAGCTCCAGAGGTTCATATTTTGGATTTTTGTAATTAGATTTTATGTTATTTTTTTGTTGAACAGAACGATTTGCATTTTCCCATGCTTTTTCAATTTGGCGGTGATTTTGAGCCACTCATAAAAATAGTCCAAATTCAATCTTTTAGCCGGATATTTCTTAATATGTATTTGATAATTTATCGAAAATATATTGAATTTTTTAGATAATTCTTTCATTTTGCAGATAAAAGATAAATTTGGAGATATAATTATAGAACATATTTTTATGATTGTTTAAATTGTGGGTCAATTTTCTTTGATTTCAGTTTTTGGGTCGGGTTCAGGTAAACAAAATTTTTTTGTTGGTTTCAGATCGGGTTGCAGGTGAACGAAAAATTTTTAGTCGGCTTCGGGTTGGCTTTCTGGTTTATTTTCGGGTTAACTTTAAATAGAATATGCGGATCCAGGTCGGGTATAACGCCGCGATAACGCACAGAACTCTAGTTCAGTTCGAATTGTTATGTTATATTCTTCCATTTAAAGATAAATTCTTTAAATATTAAGTGCTCTAAAAATACTCCCTTTTTCCGAATACTACGAGGCACAAGTCCCTGACAAAATATTTTTAAGACAATATTTCTCACCAAATTCTCTTCACAAACATGTTTTTAAATTTCCTGAAAAAGCTTCGTTTGACAGCGAGTTGAAAGAGTTCCAAAAACAGCGCATAAATAAGTATGTTTAGAACAAATGAAAAAAATAACATGTAAAAAAAAAAAATCTTAGGATATATTTTGAGGGTTATTTTGCTTCTTTCATAGCTTTAAAAACTTGAAATACGTCAATTCCCTCATTTAAGATTTTTTTTTTTCTAAAATCATAAAAAAATTTGATGTAAGTCCATCAAATTTAATTTTGGACTACACCGAAAATAAATTTTTGCTAACGGGAGCTATCGAAATTGTGAAAGGAAAAACTGTTTAACAATTATAATTGCACAAAGGATGGTCCCAGATGTGTGTGGAGGAGGGAAAGAATCTTCCCTGACTGTATCACGAAAAATTCCATGATTTTCAATACCACCTGTAATATCATTGTATGTACTATAGAAATACAGATATATTTTTAAAAAATCCACTGTGTGAAGCGACCTCTAATAGTGTCCCCTAAATATGACTTCCCTGCAAACGAAACACTTTGGCTGATCCCTCGCTGTATTTAAGGGGCTACCTCACTCAGGCGAAAACACACGTTCGCTAATGCTAATCCAATGGGAGACATTTTTTAAGATATCTCGTTTGCATTTTTTCGATTTTGTTTACATGTATTTTTAATTAGGACACTTTCACTTTCGGAACCAGTTTCGAAAGGGAAAGTATCCTATTAAAAAAACCTACAAACAAAATCGAAAAAGTTAAAAACGGCCTTTCTATAGATCTACCTCAGCTGTCCAACGCAAAAAAAAAATCATTTAAAAATATTAAAATGCAAACGAGATATCTCAAAAAAAATTTCCCATTGGATTAACATTAGCGAAAGGATGCTTTTATCTGACTGGAGTAGCCCCTTAATAGCAGGACCGACTTTGGAGTTTATGAAACCCACAGGCATTCTTACTGACGCCTTTTCTCACACTTTACAAATTAAAAATAATCTAAAAAATGAATATTTTATTAGACTGTGGGCAAGGCGCCCCTAGATTTACGATGAGTTCACCTGCAAACCATCCTTACTGCTTATTAGAAAACAGTATTGGCAAAAATGACTCCATGCTTTCCGATTTAAGAAAAAGACGATTTAATGAAAAGAAGGCAAGCTGGTGTTAAATCGATTTAGCAGGATCCAATTTAAGAAAAAGGCGATTTAAGAAAACGGTGATTTAAGTAAGAATTGATATTTATTTATTTATTTTGTAAACAAGATTCACAGTTTACGAGATTGGAATGTGTATTTTTCAGAAATTAAGAGCTTATATAGTGGAAAGTTGAAAGGAAAAAGTAATGTTTAAATCTTAAAATCCAAATTCATCGAATTTCAATTTATATGCTAATGCAATCTTTTGATGATAAATTAAGTTTTCACATATTTGAGTAATATTGCAATATGCATTTTTTATTTTCCAATATTCTGTAATTAATTAAAATGTTTTAAAGTAGAATCCTGCATTGTTTCAAAAGATTGTTTTCCTGAAATTCATTCAGCATTTATACGATTAAAAATAATAATAATAAAGTTTTATATTTAAAATCCAAACTCATCGACTTGCAGTTTATACTTTTATGCATTCTTATGTTGAAAAATTCATTTTTTACATGTTTTAGTAATATTTTAACATTTATTTTTTATTTTCTATTATTTTGTAATTAATGAAATTATTTTAAAGATATAGTCATGCATTGTTTTGTGTATCACTATTTGGCCGTGATCCACATGAAATATTTTTCTTTTACTAATAATATTTTTTTCCTGAAATTGATTGAGTATTTATGGTTGGAAAAAAAAGAATAAAGTTTCATATTTAAAATCCAAATTCATCGAATTTCAGTTTTTGTTTTTATGCATTCTTTTAATGAAACATTCATTTTTCCCATGTTTGGGTAATATTTTAATACATATTCTTTATTTTTTATTATTCTGTAATTAATTAAAATATTTTAAAATAGTCATGCATCAGATTTGACATCCGATTTCAATGCCAGTCACATGGATTGAGTATCTTGCTGAAATTGATTCACTATTTATATCCAAATTCATCCATTTTTAGTTTATATTTTTATGCATTATTTTCATGAAAAATTAATTTTCATATGTTTAGATATTATGGGAATATTTTAGTTTTAATTTATTATTATTTTGTAATTAATTAAAAATATTTTAATAAAGTTCTGTAATGAGTCAAGTAACTTTATTTTTACAGCAGAATGAGGGAGGGCTGGAGGAGGCATTCATTAGATTTTTCTGCAGATCTGCGATTTTTTGCTTTTTTGACATTTTGTTATCATTAAAAAGATATATATTTTAAGATTATATTTTATTACTAATCTTAAAGGATGGCAACAACCACGAAAAAAATCAGCAATTTCAGTGATGTGCTCCAAGGGTCACACTTTCAATCCTTCTCCATCCGTTATATAAATGTCAGCATTTATGTTAAACAAATCTTATTTTAATCTAAAAGTTAAAAAGATATAAAATTGCACCTTATTTCTCATATCTCCCCCCCCCCTTTTTTTTTACTACTTTTCTCATCATGGTAAATGAATAGTTAAATTCATCATTGAAGTCTTTTAATATGCTTCTGTTTTACCTCAGTAACTTTTTAAATCTGTGTCTGTAAAACATGTTTTTTGGAATCTCTGACCCCTAAAACGTGTAAATCCATCGAAAACCGGAATTCGAAAATTTTCATGAATCCAATACTTTCTTCTTGTAAAGATAGAAGAAAGTAAAAAAGAGTTTTGTTAATAGTCCGCAGAAAAAATAGCATAATTAGTCCATCATGCCTTGTTATTTCAAAAATAAGTTTCCTTTTATTTTAAATGAAGTTATTCTTCAATATATATATTTTTTATAATTTTCAATAACGTTCAATTATTTAGAAATTTTGTGTATTTTTTTTTCTTCAAGTTACTATTTGTCAAGAAGGAATAGTTAGTCTTCATAAAGTATTGAATGGTTATTCATACAGATGCGAAGAAGCCCGGCATTCCTTCATACAATTATTTATTTCAGTTTGTTTATTTTTATTATAGACAAAAAGTAATTATTCATCAATAATAAAGACTTATTACCCCCCCCCCTACCTCCCCGATATAGAATTTTCTCTGTGTTACTGATGTGGCCCTCGACAACCCAAAAATTTTTGTAAGTGGCCCTTCTCTTAAAAAGGTTGTGCACCCCTAATCTAAACGAATCTAGATTTAAAGGCTGCACTGTCTTCGACAGGGTAAACCCGGTCGTGCTATGCACGCTCTGGTCTGTTTTTACAAACAAACCTCGGATTTATATGATTTGACATTTTTAACACAGCGAAGGGGGGGGGGGGGACTCTGATCAATCTCTTGCCATCTTTGATAACGCGTTATGGCTTCGACGGCACCGGGGGAAAGTAAAATTAAATAAATATGCAAATAAATAAAATAAAAAAAATCCCGTAGCGACTGCGACAAACAACTTCCAATATATATATATATATATATATATTTTATAGTAAACTTTAATATATTTTTCAAACCAAAGATACCGTTACAACCGGGAAGGTACCATGAATAAGAGGGTATTTTTTTCCTTCCATTTCAACCCGGGAAACGGGGATGGTAGCAGGAAAGCATGAAAACAAATATGAGTTTGACCGTCAGAAAAATGTTTTTTGAAACAGTAAATATTAATATTTTTCAAACAAAAGATATCGTTACAACAGGGAAAGTACTGCGAAAACGTTCGGAATTTTTATTTTATTTTATTTATTTATTTTTTCTCCATAGGAAACTAGGCAATTGCGATTTCAAAATCTTGAAAAAACGGAATGTTTTACCTTTCGTCAGCTCAAATACTGAGGATTCCTCGGACATGCGCAGAAGCGATCGCCTAGACAATGGAAGTTCCCCAATGATGCCCCCCCCCCCCCAACGCCGATACTTCAAAAATGTAAAGCTCAATTGATGAACTCTAATTTCATTACTGTGCACTTCCAAAAGAAACAAGAAATTTGTTTTGTTACTCTGAAAGCAAATTTCAAGTGTGGTGTACTAGCCTCCACGGTTTGGTTCAATTCAGTTATATGGATAAGTTAACTCATTTCTCCTTTATAGATATAATTAACAGCATAATAAGAACATCTAAAATAGATCACAAGGATCATGGAAAAAATTTTGAGACTCCCTGTATACACACATTAACTCTGATTTAATTTTAATCAATAATAATGATAATATTTGCTCACATACTTTTCCCGCGATATCGGATGAAGACCAATTTATTTCATACCTACGCAAATGGAACTTTGCTTGGGTTGTATATACAAATTCATAAATCTATTTTAAGCGGTATGCTTAGTTCTGAAATCTTTAAATAGTTTTCTTTGAAACTTTCAGACAAGCAAAAAAACATAAGACTTGCATTGAACTTTCGTACCTCGCAATCGGAAATGTCAATTATTTTCACTTCTTAACTCAGACATAAGATGAACTCTGATTAAATCAGTGTTTCATAATAGGATTTCATCGATAATGAAATCACATTCTCTAGACAGGATAAAAATAGAGCACTGAAATGACCATGAAAAGAAACTAGCAATGTTAAAACGGATATTGGATAATAGTTACGTAACAAATGAAATATTGAGTTTTATGACCTATTTATAAAGTTGTTCCTTAACAGCAAATTGTGTTACAATCCATGAAAATATTGTTTAACATTTGAAAACTTATTTAAGATTCTTTTATTCATTTTTCACCCAAAATATGTTTTTTAATTTGATATATGAGGAATTTTATATACTCGCGGTCAGAAGACAATCCGACTAACTCCATTTTAAAGGGATTTTTTTAAACAAACGAACATTGAAAATTTCTTATACATTTATACAGTGATAAAAAGTTAACCTTGATTAAAAGAAAATTAATGAGTTCAATCAAAATATCCCGAGAAAAAATATTATATAGATACAATATTTTCCGAAACGTCAGTGAAGGCTTACTGTGGAGACCCGAAATTTTTTGGTTTCCATCTGTTTGTTTGTTTGTTTGTTTGTTTGTTTGTTAGTTAGTCTGTCTGTCCCGCGATAACTGCCGTAAAAAGCATCCGATTAGCTTAAAATTAAGGAGGTATGTTGGTGAGCTCCCCGGATTTAGCTGTATAGTTTTGGGTTAAATTTGGTTCATTCGTTCGGAATATATAGAACATTTTATTTTGTGACATAATGCTTTTCTATGACAAGTCAGACGATTTTCAAATTTCCATTTGTTGAAAGAAATCGCTCATATGAATAATGGATTTAAATGGTAAATTTTGGATGCTGAAATTTTTAAAAAAGAGTATTAAATTACTACTATTAGTTTGCAATTTTGTCAAAACATTTGTCAGAGCTTTTAAATTAGGTGTATAACTTATGATGGAATTTTATACATGTGTTCGAATAATATAAAACATTTTATTTTATGAATTTGCTTATATTTCATTTTGTTTCTTTTAACCGTTGCGTAGCAACTGAATCTCATCTAAAAATCTCATAAATGTGAAAGTATGTATGGTTTTTTGAAGTCAAATCAAAGTAAAAGGAAGGAATTAATGAATGTCTTTGTACAGATATTTGCATATAGATTGATTTAAACGCAGAAATGAAAAAAGTATTTATATACTATATAGAATAATATTTTTATTTATTTATTCAACTATTTTATTATAAATTAAAAGTTCATTATTTTCATACTGAATAAACTGACATTATTCTATTAAATTTTATATTATTGTTGCCAAAAAAAAAAAAAAAAAAAAAAAGAATAACAATTTTTCTCAAAGAGTTAATTTTAATTTGTAAGATTTTCACGTTCAAAAGAAAAACGGAATAAGCAAATTAAAAATTTAAAAAAAGATAAATAGGACAGGAATGAATACATATAAATATTTCACACCAAATACCACCTAAAATAATTTTTGTAGTAATATTCTCCCAGCACTACGAAGAAAGATTCCTCGATTTACACGATTTTACTTGGCCTTCCTTTTCTCATTGGTTGCGATTTCATTTTCGCAATTGTGTATATTAATTGACACAAAGTTTTACATTTTTATGACTGAGGTATATGTAAGGCCATAAAAATAAGAAATTCCGTATTGTCCCCTATAAAATGTGATAAAGTGTTGGTTAATTATATATGATTTTAATAAGAGGAGCAGAGTTGCCAAGCCTCCGGCGTTCTGGATACCAGTATTTTAATACAGAAAATGTTACTTTATTTAATTGGAACATTTGCGCGATTTAAAAGAACAACATTTTCTCTAAGATAATAGTGATGGGCAAAAAGCCTGAGACTTGGCATCTCTGGTGGAGAGTGAAATGTTTTACTTAATGCATGTACCTCTATTTTAATGCTACGTGAACGACATCCCGTGTAACAGCTTGTAGAGTATAAAACAAATTATTAAAATAATCCCTATTACGAAAAATGAAACAGAAAGTCCGGCTAAGGGAAATAAAAGGTTAGTTAACCTTTCATGATTTGATCTGAAACATAGGTTTGCGTCAAATACGAACGGTATTTGTAACATCACGGTTTTAAATTAAATGCGGATACTATTAAAAGGCTATCACAAAAAAATACTTTACGGCATCAAATCACGGTTATGGGGCATTCTCACAATCTTTTGACTTTCAGGAATAAAAATCTGGTGAAATTAAAATTGCTAAAATAACATTTTAAACTTTTAGACGAATGCCTATGATTCAAAATAAAGAAAAAATGGTCAGCAGCGAAATTTCTTTTATTTAACTGAGGTTTAAGTTAAACTTGCAAGTTTAATTTTCCTTACAATTTTACCACTATAACTTTTTATTTTCTTCTTAATATTTACTTATGATGAAATTTCATAGTACCCACAGGACATTCAAATAAAAAATAATAACAATGTAGTATTTTTAGTAAAAATTTTTGGTATAACATTGTCTTAAAGGGGTGTTAAGGAAGGGACTGTAAGGAAAAAAGGGACGGTAATGGGAAAAAAAAGGATGGTAAGGAAAATTACCACCTACTTTTAGGCCAATCATGTTAAGACTCAGTGATTGCCATAATGTTCATTGATATTTAGAAACAGTTATTTACATTGGATTAAATAATAATAAAAAAATGCAATTCAACAAATTACAATGACCATTTTTAAAATTATTTTTTTCAAGGACTAAAATTTAAGACATAAAAAATCACACGGAGTTGATCATACATTACGTACACCATGGATTACATTTTTCGGTACTGTAAATTTTTAAACTTCTACAGAGCTGGTCATACATTACGTACGAAATGGATTAAACATTAATATTCCTGGACCAATTTCAAATGAAATTTAATTCTTAAACTTCTAAACATCCCACAATATTACATTTCACACCGTCGTATAGAGAAAAAAATATACTTTTAAATGCAGTTTGTTTGAAAGCCGTATCTCAATTTGTTTCTGAGTTATTAATTTTTTTTTGTAGTTTTTATTACTTTTTTGTCATAATGGCAACAGGAGTACCCATCTCTGTTGAGACTAAAGGAAAAATACAGATTACTGTATAGACCAATCAGAAAACGAATAAAATGCGTATTCAACTAATAAAAAGCTTCAGATATGTTTTTGATTTCCTACCCTGACGAGGACAATAACCATTTTTCCAAATGGTTATAAAATTAATTTACCTGGAAAAGTGCAGGAATAAACCTCGGGGGCGGTAAGACTACCAATAAAGCCACCAAGCTTGAAATTGATATTTAAATGCTGATTTAAATTCTGCAGTAAATTTCCTGTCAAAGAATTTTAGCCATTCTTTCTCTATCAAACTTCTGCATGAGAAAAAAGTTGACAAAAATTCTGTGACTGTATCTGAAGCGATTTTCTGTGCAATTTAACGAGAGGGACGGTAAGGAATCTAAAACCCAGGGTCAGAGTTTAAAAAATAATATCAACCGTAAAAATGTGTGCAGGTTAATTTTTTGCTACATATTTATATACAGCAATTGTCCCAGTTTAGGAAAAAAATACATCGAATTACTTTTATTGAAACAATTTTATAGAGACAGCTCCAAACTTAAAAATCAGCATCAGGGACAAGGGGCGGTATAGGAGTTTCCTGGATATTTGGACCCCCAACATCGTCCAAAACTTATTGATCTCGTTAATATTGTTATGCAGTCATGCACTGGGATGTTCCCCAGTATAGGAAATAAAAAATCTCACAAGAATATGTACTAAAATAAAAATTATTATTCAGGAACTTATAAGTCAAAAGACTGTGAGAATGCCCCTTATCTATTTCGTCAATTGGAAGTGGACACGATGATAAATTATTAACCGTTATGTTTAGAAGTTTCCCTACTTTAGTGTGATTTTAGTAAGTTAATGCTATCGAGTACATCTTTAGATATTTAGATTAGATCTTAGATTTAAATATTGCAGAATGGCAATCTAATCTAAAAATATTTTTTGGAAACAAAAGTTATAAAGGTATTAGTTTTCTAAATTAGATGTCTTAGTTTACATTTCCAAAAGTTCTTTATCCATTAGATACAGGTGTTTGTGGTTAGCAGACAAGTAAATACTGCTGTATGGATATTAGGATAACGTAAAATGCTTTTCCAAACTGTTGCTTATCCTTATAAATCGCAGAGTAAAAAGAAACCGAAGATATACGATAATCATTTACTCAATCAATAGAAAATTACAAATGTAAAATAAATTACACAACGGGGGTTTCACGGGGGCAGAGTCCCCCTGGAGAAATTTGCTTTATTATATAAAAATTACCAGAATAAGTAGCTCGTGAGAATTTCAGAATATCATTACATAACATCGTGTTTAATTTAACTCTTCTAATGTCTGAAACCGTCGAAATATTTTTTACTTTTATAAATGTTTATGTAATTTAAAAACTTTAAATTGTGTTTTTATAGAAAGATTAATATTACGCAAAATGTGCTAAAAACCACGAGTTGCAGAGATGACGTTGAGGCTCTTGATCTGCAGATTTACTAGTTTTATAGTTACAATAACTTTAACTGTTTATACTGAACATTTTCATTTGATGGAGTTAATCGATTTGTGCACTGAACGGCTCATATACGGTAAATACAGTAAAACCACTGAAAACGGACCTTGTGTATAACGAAATCAGATAATCAAAAGTATAAACTGCAATTTTCAGAGACGCTTGGTCCACCTGTTACGACGGAAGCTGTTTAATACGATTTTTTTCCACTAATTATTCCATTTTAGCAGATTTTGCTTTGTACTGCATTACTTTTTAAATCGTAATTTTGTAAAAAATTTAAAAGTTATATATATATATATTGTTAGTATTCTAAAAACCTCGCTTCTACATTCTAAGTATCATACATTCTTTACTTAATAGCTGGCCGGCCCGGCGCTGCCAGGACTCGACATAGTAACCTTAAATTTATCTAAAACCGGTGTTGAATACGTACATTCTTCTCGGGGGAGGGGGGGGGGGATTTTGAGGATCCCACTGCCTTCAGCAACGTACATCATCGAATGTGTATGATTTTATAATTTTAAACTAAAATCTGTCCGAACGAACCTACAGTTAGGTGAAGTGTGGCGGTGGAGGAACAGTTTTCGGAAGTGTACAGTCCGAATGATATTTATGTTCAGTCTATTTCTGCAAACGAATTCAGACATACAAGAAGTTCACAACCATAGTAGATCAAGTCCATTTTGAAAAAAAATATAAGACATACCCCATTTAGAATGTGCATAAAATCTATTTTATCTACTCCCACAATGAACCGCCCCACCAGTGGCCAAGAGGTTCTGCTCTCGAAGCTGGTAGACGGGAGGTGCTGGGTTCGATCCCAATCGTGCCCGTCGGCCTAATCGCTCGGAGTTTTCGTGGTTTTCTTGGAACCTTGGTTATCCAAGCGTTAATACGGGTTAGGTTCCCTTAGAAAGACCTCCAAGGAAGGCGCACGCCCCCCCCCCTTAGGGCCTATATCCCACGTGCTGATAACTGGCCGACATAAATACAACCAACCAACCAACCCACAATGAACCAAGTCTGTTTTCACTTACTTTATCATATATGTCATCTGTTTATAGATTTGGTTCACCGTGGGAGTGAATAAAACGGGTTTTATGCCCCTGCTAAATGGACTATATAATTTTTTTTCAAAATGAACGTGGTCTACATTGGTTGTGAACCCCTCATATAAGGTTAGAAGAAAGGAGAACCTAAAATCAAGGCGAAGATCACAAGGGAAGAAAGGCAGGAACAAGGAAGGATGATGTCTCGTCTTCTTCTGAGTAGGAAAAAGACTGGTAAAAAAAAAAAAACCTTTGACTGACGATGATGAGGACAGTGGGTGATTCATGTATACATTGCAACCAACTTGTGTATGATGAGCCAAGTAGAGGTGGGTGGTCAATTTGCGCAATTTTCAAGGAGCTCGTCCACGATGCCTGTAGCGGATTTAACCTTGATGGTGAAGATTTATTATTTGAAAAATTATAATGTGAATAATTTCATATTTTAAACGAAATCCCCACCCCACCCCCCAAAAAAATGAACCCAAAGTTGATCGCTGCATTGTCTTTGGCAGCGTGCACCCGGTCGTGCTACGACCTCGGATTTGCAGGACTTGACATTTTTAAGGGTCTTAGGGCTTGATCGATACCGAAAAACATGTAAACAGAACTCTTGCTTCGAGTCCATATAAAAACAGAAGTTATTCAATGTAACAAATTTAAACTTTCTTATATACTTAAAGTATGTTTGTAGTCTTATAAAATTATAAAATGAAGTGCTTCAATGTGATAAAATAAAAAATATAGCAAAATTTATATAACACAATATCGAAAAAAAAAATCCCTGCCGGCTCGGACCTACAGGTGGAGGTAGATTTCGAAGTTAAGTACTAAATTCTCCAACAAAACTTAAATCAAGATTAGAGATAAACCCTTTCTTCACAAAGAGTGAGCTGTAGGGAGCTAAACTTTTTGTGAAAATTATAATATACACGAATACACACACACATGTATATGGAACAGGTTTAAAAAATGGCTACAAAAAATTCAGAGAACCTTAAAGTGTTAAAATATGTTAATATTTCCATAGTCGGGTTTCTTCAAACTCAAATGGCGTTACATATTCACCTGCTGAGATCCATTATATTTCCAATATGACGCAATATACATATTTTTTTAATTCGTCAAACTATTTTTTTATTTTGAGTTTTCATGCTGAAATCTTGCTCTAGAAAACTTATGACGTAATATTCAATTTGTTTTCAATTTGTCAAACTATTTAATTTTACACGTGAAAATTTTGCATTAGAAAAGTAATTGTTGTGATGAGAATTTTATTGTTTTTTTTTTTTTTTAATTGTTGGCAACTGCTTGCTATAACGAAAAACTTTTATTTTTTTCCTGCCATTGTTGTGTAAGAGCTGGTTATATCAGAATCATGTTAAGACAGTATTCAAAATTTTGAACTCTCCCCATTTCCACCCTCTTGGGCCGATTTCGCCCATTTTCAATCCCCGCCGAGATATTAGCCATATCAAAGTTGTTGGCGAGTTTGAGGACAATCCGTGCATAATTTCGACTTTTATCGTGCGGACAAAATTTAGTACATACATACATACATATATATATATATATATATATATATATATATATATAAACTTTTTAGGTGGGGTGGTTTTGGGTTCCTGGGGTCCTATAATGAAAAATTATGAAGGAATTTTTCAAAAGTCGCACCATGGTAACGACTGCAATAGGTAGTATTTCTTACGAAATCTACCTAATTTAGGTGCCATATTATCATCCGTAAAATATCACAACGTTCAATTTATATAAGAACCTCATTTTTGCTTTAAAATGATAAGGAAACTTTACTCTATAGAATGAATTAAGGATACAACTATCCTTCATAGAATCTTTATTAAAAAAACTCTTAAATTTAAAAAAATAAAAAAAAAACGCTACAAAATACAATTTTTTTTTCATTAAAAATACTCAAATATTAAACTATCTGAAATATATTAATTCATTCTATAGATAATGATGTTATATGCATGCAAAAAAAATTTTAAGCCACTCCATCAAATAGGTTTTTTTTTTTTTTTTTTATCTTACGAATATTAGTCAAAAATCAAGTTTTGAGAAAACGCGACTTAAAGTTGCAATTAAATGGATGCTGCTTTGAAAGTGATCGTTACATAAATGCTTATATAACTCCGTTAAAAATGCAAATATTTGTAAGCGGTTTTTGAACTGCGTTGATCATTAAATGAATAATCAAAATAGATACTAAAAAAATCGATTTTTTGAAAGTTTTAAGAAAAAAAAAAAACAACCAGGTCCAAACGGTCAATAGTCTTTTTCGGTCCAATAGTCTTTTTCGCAAATATTGTTTTTGTTATATGCATTTATTTAAAGTTCATCACCGCAACCTCCGTCGCGGTTATCGGCGGCTTCGGCTTCGGCTGAATTCTGTATTTTTCTAACACCTCAATAAAGAAGGCCGGGAAGGAGATCTGCACTCTACAGATTTGGTTTTCTCGTCTGAACAGTCCCTCTCGGGCAGTAAAGTCAGTTCCATCCTATACTTAATTATTTTGCACTGTAAAAGTATCTTTAGATGTTGATGTTATACAGCAGAACGAATAAAAACACGCATCATTCAATAAATTCCTCGAAAAATTCTACAATAATCAGAAAAGTTATTGAACTTTTAAATTATAAAAATATTGATGTTTTGATAAAAACCAAAGTTGAAAATTTTTCATGTACCTATTTTGGTTGCTTATTTTTTAAATTTCAACCAAAAAACTTTTTTCCTTTTGAATTTTATACTTATTTTTTTTATTGTTAGTATACAAATTTATTTTCCCAAAACAAGACAAAAAAAAAAAAACTTAAAAGGTATCCGTTTTTTTTTAAATATCCCCCTAAGAAATGAAATTGACGAACGCCCCACGTTGGGAACCACAACCTTTGAAGGAAGAGCAGATAAGGGGAAGATACAGTAAACTCTCTGTAAGGCGGACTCTGTGTAAGACGGGAATCTGTCTAACTCGGAAATGTTTTCAAGTCCCTGCGAATCCATTGACATAGAGTAAAATTTGTCTAAGGCGGAATATTGTCTACCACAGAAAAAATTTTCGGTTCCGATCGATTCCGCCTTAGACAGATTTTACTGTAATTGATTAGGCTCAAGGGCACACAAAATGGAAATCCAGCACTTCTTCTGAATATAAATTAAATGGACATAAAAATGTTTGAGCAACATTTCATAATATGAATTATCTAGAAAAATAAAATTATCACTTTTCGGAGAGTGTTTACATTATCTTCAAAGCACTCAACGTTACATTAAACATCAACAATGAGGAACTTCAAAGTTCAAATAACATGAGAGTGCCCGTAAGGCATGGTGACGTCACGGCGACGTCGTTGTGAAGTCACACTGTGATTTTGTGACCGTCGATGTGACGTCACGTGACGTCGATATGACGTCATAGTGACTAGAATGCGAGGTCGTTATGGCCGTTTTAGAGGTCATTTGTGACGTCACATTGTGACCACTCTGTGAAGTCACGGTGTGACAAATTTGTGAAAAGTGTGTCATTTGTGACTATTTTGGCATTAACTTTGTGACGAACCTGTGACGAAAGCGACAATGCTTTGAAGTCACACTGTGACCAATTTGTGAAATATGGGTCATTTGTGACGAACTTGTCATAAACACTGTGATTTCAAATGAAAATCAAATTTCAAATTAATTGCTTAAAAGACGCAAATAGTGAAAAAGATTCCATGCTGGGACTCGAACCGGGGCCATTAGTACAGCGCACTGACATTCTACCGACTAAATCACATGGAACGATACCCAGGCTGGAAAATTTCTCACTATTACATGATGGCGAGGCTACAAACTCAGCATAGGATGGAATGTTTAGCGTGAGCCACCAACATGATAGAAACACGAAACTTAATTAAATCCAGCATCGATTGAAATTATATTAATACTTGGAAATTTTTCCAGAGAGAACCATTCGCCTTGCATACAATATTTCAAATGAAAATCAAATTTCAAATTAATTGCTTAAAACGCAATTTTAATTTGAAATTTTGTATGCAAGGCGAATGTTTCTCCCTGGAAAAATTTCCAATTATTAATATAGTTTCGATGCTGGATTTCATTAAGTTTCGTGTTTACCGCATGTCGGTGGCTCACGATAAATATTCCATCTTGTGCTGCGTTTGTAGCCTTGCCAACCTGTAATAGTGAGAAATTTTACAGACTGGGCGTCGTTCCATGTGGTTTAGTCTTTAGAATGTCAGTGTGCTATACTGATGGCCCGGGTTCGAGTCCCGGCATGGAATCTTTTTCACTATGTTGGCCTTTGCGCCTTTTAAGCAATTAATTTGATATTTGATTTTCATTTGAAATATTGTATATAAGGCGAAGGATTCTCTCTGGAAAAATTTCTAAGTATTAATACAGCGATGTATTTTGAAATAACCTTTTGCTGTAAATATAAAATCTTATCTTTTTACCGTACTTTTTAGCAAAATATCGCTATTTTGGAGTCCTATTCTTCTAAATCATTTTAAATTTTTCCACTTAAAAAACAATGCTTATCAACTGACATATTTTTTTATTCAGTTCTATGCTTGATATTAAGTTCTATGCTTGATATTGAGTTCAAGCTTGATATTTAGAATGTGTAAATTTTTTAATTTGTTGTGATTTGTCATTGCTTTATTAAATACGAACATGGAGACTCACGGATATTAATACAACTATTATTTATAGAGCGGCATGATAAGCGATATTTATTTAAATTTTTTATTCCCGTGTATATTGTATTTTGTGAATATGAGCTAAATAGATTTGGTATGTTTTATAGGAAAAGACTGATCTGGGAAATAGAAAAAAAACGAGTAAGAAAAATCATGCGTTAATCATAGATTATAAAATGCTTTCCAACACTTTCTGAATGCTTTAACAAGACATCGTAATTTAGGGAAATGACGTAAATAAGATAACTAAGTAAACATTTTAGAAAATTCATAAAACATTTGAAAAATTGATTTCAGCAGTTACCGTCCATAGCCAAATATGTTTTCCAATTCTTTTGAACAGCCCTGTATTTGATCTGTAGGTTGATACACTGAGAAAAATGAAGTACTCAAAAATAAGTAAACCGACGTACTCATATCGAATTGAATATTTTTGGATCAAAAATGAACCCATGCTTTCTCTATTTTGAAACATCACATGTTATCAAACCCAAACAAACGAATAGTTTTGTACCCTGTAATGGTTCATTTCATTTATGGCGGCATAAACGATGTTTATTAATGTAAATATTAAATTATGCACAGCATTTTAAAAATAATTTAAAAGTGCTTGGAAATAATGCTCTTGTCATAAAAATATTCGATTTGAGTATCCTGTTAAGAATTTTGCTATTTTTCTTAATAAATAATCAATTAAACATTTCTTGTTAAGAACTTTGAACGGGAAATAAATGTCAGTACATTTTTACTTTAAATTTTAGGTTTTTCTTTTTTTGGGGGGGAGGGGGACAGTACATAATGATTCATATTTGATCACAACCAATGAATAAAAAATGAGTACATGTGTTTCTCAACTTTGAGTACATTTGGATCGGAGCTATTTTGAGTATGTGACGCATTTAAAATTGAGTACTTTTTACTCAATTTTGACTTCCCATTTTTTTAAGTGTATATATACTATATAATGGGAAAATTTAGTTTAGCAAGAAAACGCCTAACAGGTTGAAATTCTTTTTCAGCAATTTATACTAATGTATGGAAACATACTTGAATACTTTTGTACAACCCTGTAGTTTACCTAGAATCTTTATTACACGCCACTATTTAGTTAAAATTTAATTCAAACTAAGACACTCTTAAAACTGCTGAAATCACATTTCCAGAAATTATAATTTATAGACGGCCATGTATCCAATTCTTTACGTGATCCTGTATATCGTTTTATCTATATTCAACAAACATTTCTTGGTAAATTAAATGCAGTTCAGCAAAAAAAAGCATAACTCATTTAAAAACCACCTTTAAGCAATTTGCGCCCATACCCAGTAATCCTTACGAATACTTTTGTGTAGCCTTGTATAGGAATTATAGCATTTATATACACCATATACTATGCATAAATATAGTGAATCATAAAAGCACATATCATAATTAAAAATACATTTCCAGCAATCATCGCTAATGAACAGTACTTCAGATACAATATAGTATCTGAAATATTTTGTGTGTCCCTGTAAATGCTATATACGTATTATTCGTATTATACATGAAATAATTTATAGTATGTAAACCTCAGCGACATATATCAATTTCATTATATATGAAATAGATTAACATAATTAAAGTATGCCGCAAACAATTCCCTCCACCCCTATATCATTATGTATTTGAATTCCTTTTTTAGCCCTGTAAATGAACAATAACTATTCTTTGCATCGCATAGTCAACAGAATGCATATTTTAGTGCACTTCATAAATGCATATAAATTTTATTCTGTTTGAAAGCGTGCGTAAAATCATAAAAAATCATTTGAAACGATTTTTTTCCATAGGCTGTAATGTAACGGAAAACTTTTGGCTGTCCCTGTAAATGAACAAAGCATGCTACAAACTTCATTACAAATAGGTACCGTGCTATGGTAAACGTCAATAACATCCAAAAATTTCCAGGCAATCCGAGTATATTTTCGAGAGTTAGAGTGCGGACAGACTGCTAGACGGACAGACGGAGAGACAAACCGAAGTCATAAGCACTTTTCAACTTGTGTCCTATGTTATGTATCCTGTATTATATGAACTTTTAAAAAATATATACTAAAGCAGTTTAATCTATAACTTCCCATCAGGCATGAAAAACACTTTGTTTCAATGCTTAAATATCATATTTAACTTTTTAGTGCCAATAATTACGCGTATCATAAACGTAGAAAATGAATTTACAATAGAAGAAAATTTAATAACCGATTCAGAATGTCTATAATTAAATGTTTGATTAAAATCACAAACAGAAAAAATGCTTACATAAAATTTAAAAAAATAAATATACCAATTTGAAAAACACTAAAAATAATAATTAGGATTTGTAATTGTACTATTAAACAACAGCAAACTCAATAGATAAATTAAATGCATTATTAGATTTAACAATATCTCAAAAATATTTCGATATGGTATAAGGAATTCCTATTATTTTATAATTTCGGCAAATGTTAAATCTGAAAACATTGGTTTGAAGATTTAGGATTTTGAAAGATAATTTAAAATATTATTAGCACTAAAAGAAAATTCTTTCAAATGTTTCACTACTGTAATATGCAAAGATACATTTTCCCAGTAGAATGTTAATTTCTAATCTGAAACAGTTTCGTAATCTTATGATAATCGAACATCATATTTAACCCCAAAATAATAATAACTATAAGTGTTAGTAATCAAAAAATAGTAAGAAGCCGATAAAATAATTCCAAATCATTTTCGTTCCATACATTTTCAATCTCAAGTAAGAGTAAATTAATGTTTATATTAATTCCAGTATGAATGCAGGCATGCACAGTCTCTGCGCAGTTTTTTTTTTCAAGCGATGGCAGATTAAGATATCTTTCTTTGCAGTTATCGAATTTTAAAATATCGCTTCTAACAGTTAAAGATCAGTCTCTTACAAATATAACATAAAACTATTTAACTCATATGTACAAATCAGGAATAAAATATTTAAATTAAATAAAACTTACATATACGTTCTATTAATATCCGTGTATCCAAAAATGGTCATTTCCTTATCTTAAAGTGTTGTAGACGTGGTGAAGGTGGTGTTCTAAAAACAGTGAACTATTTATTTCCCGCGTCTTCTCATGTTTATTTTTTTGTGGGCAGACGATTTTCAAGCAGATGGTCTGGTACAGATTATTTGTTTTTGCATGCAAGAGATATGAAACTTGAATGCGCAGTAATTTTCTGAAAGTATGGTTAATTAAAATTTTGTATTTCAAGAAATGTCCAATGTATTTAACCTTTTCTTTTTATCCGTACCAAATAATACAAGTTAAAATGTATTGTAAAGTTCATTTTTTCTAAATAATTATAATAATAATATTCATAATTAGAGTTTATTAGATATACCATTGTTTAAATTTTCAAAAGGTGTAAAAATAAATTTAATGGTAATAACGAGCCCCCCCCCCCTTTTTTTTTTCTTTCTTTTTTTTTTTTTTTTTTTTTAAGTTAAGTTTGTTTTGCACAAATTTTGTATATTTCTTTTATTTTCGGAAAATGCTAATTTTATTTAAAAAGTCTGAAAGAAGTAGAATTTATGACTTGAATGCAAATTATAAAAATATTCTAAAGCAAGAAATGCATAGATGACTAAACTCTGAAGACTCTTTCTACGTGCTCATTAAAAGGTGCAGATTTAACTGTAATAGAATTTTTTTATTTTGAAACCACAGAAGTGTTTCGAATAATCCTGGTCGGTAAAAAAAGAAATAAATAAATAAATTTCCTCCCAGCAAACTAAATATGTAAAGTGTATAAATTTAATATTCCTAATTCTAATTATATTATCCAAATGCTAGATAAAATTGAAATCATGAAAAAGTATACATTCACTATCTTAGATACCAAATTGATAAAATATAGCCTGAAAATTTAGTTTATTAATGATTGTATCGTGCACTTTATTTATTATGCCCCCCCCCCTCTCCCCTTTAGTGAGAGAATTTACCATTTGCTATCCACTAATATATTTTATTCCTTATGCCATGTAACTCGTGACTGTTTAAAATATTTCTCTTCATTTTCAAAGATTTTTGAAGTTCATATTTTTGTCACACTGTGACTTACAATATGGTGGTTTTCTTGTCACATATGTGACGTGACGTATGTTACATAGCAGTGGCATAACAGTGACCTCACAATTTTTTTTAATTGCCAGGTAAACATAATTTTACAGTAAATAACATGTTTTGAAGAATTTTCGTAATTTTTAAAAGTTTTCTAAGAAGTTCACATCTCAGTCACAATGTGACATCACTGAGGGGTGGCATTTTGGTCACAGATGTGACGTGACCACAGTGACTTACAGTGACGTCACAACGACGTCACCGTGACCATGCATGCTATGAGGGTGAACTTTCGATTATTTGTTTTGACGCGATAAAATAAAACAACTTTCAAACAGAAAGGCAAAATCAAAAAAAGTGTGAGAAATTTTGAAGTTTCAGTTACACATTTTCTATTTTCCAATATAAATTGGAAAATGAATTGTTTAATTTAATTTGGGCAAAGGGTACTTTTAATTTAAACAGATATTAGTTTTCAACTTTCTTTTATTATTGTCCTTCAGATTTATGAAATTAGCCAACATTTCACCGATTTAGAAAATTATTATATAGTTGTGATTTTCTTTAAATTATGATCCTTCAGTTTTATAAAACAATCCAATATTTCCCCATTTTAGATAATGAGTTAATGATTTAGTTTAGATAATAATATAGTTATAATTCTGCTTCAGTTTTTGTACCACTAAAAATGAATTTAAAAAAAGGAAAAGAGTTTTAATCAAGTTTGTTAACCCATTTGCATAATTAGAGGATATATGAGGGCATTTTAGATACGGTTCAGGTCGGGTTGATGTTAACTTTTTTCGTTGCGGACAGAGCCTATTTATCCAAAAAACACGAGCTCCCCCTCTAAACTTAGAGAGCACCCTAAATAACTAAAATCAGTGTTGATTTCAGACACTTTTCTCCGGGAGAGATTTCTGAGGCTCCAGGGTGGGGGACATTATAGGGTTCCAAGGGGGAGGGGATTGCACTTTTTGACCATTGAAAACACAAAATCTCAAATCTTCCGGGGGAACATCTCATTGCTTCGGGGTGAATTCAACACTGACTAAAATGGGTCCTCTAATACCCATTTTTATTTTTTACTTATTATTTCTATTTTTTTTTTCTTTTTAAGGAATGTTTGCCTAATACAAGAAAATATACAACACTACTTCAGGAGAATTGTCTAACCGAGAAATATGAATGGGATCAATAATCTGTAAACTAATCATATAGCATCTTGATATACTATGGTTAGAAACAATCTAGGTAGTTGATAATACAATCTAAAAAAGCTGTTTAATGCAGTAGTGTAAAGTGCCCATATTTCGTCCCTTCTCTTACTTTCGTCCCCCTTAACTTCTCCGCTTCTGCGAAAGTGGCGCCACTTATGACGCAAGGCACAGGGGACGGAAAGTAAAAGGGGTCGGGATGAAAGTTTCGTTCGCCAAGACGCATATATAAATTAAAGATGGCGAATTTCCTATTTTTAGAAGACCTGAGTTCTTATTACGTCGTTTGTAGAACGTTATTTACTGTACTGTAAGTATTTATTTCTTATTCATTTCATGTATTTTACGTTGGTAAGATGCTGACAGTAGCATACAGTGAGTTTTAGGACGCTCAGTTCATCTTACTGGAACCGAAGCTCCGTCATATTGGGAAGCAGCGTGGTCCCAATTTCGTCCCGGGGACGAAATCAGGAATGCTTTTTCATGACATTTTTTTTTTAATTTTTTCCCTCATGTTTGGATTGCTAATGTTTCATTATGTTATTCTTTCACTGATAATTAGTACATTTCTTTGTGCCTTACTTTAATGTAAATTAAATTACTTACTCATTTAGAAATAAATTTTGATTTAGTTATAAGTTAAGCCTCGGCGTATTGAATTTTTTGGGGGGGACGAAATTGGGACCATTTTTCTTTTTCCTTTGCCATTTTTAGATACTTATGAAAAACAATTTTTCACATTGTTAATTTTTTTTTTTTTTTTTTTTGGTACGATATTTGTCTATGTTTCTGTGTGCGTGGGTAGTTAGTCTATCTAAAATCCAAATTTGGTAGATTTTCCCTGAAAATTACAACTTCCAAGGGCCTAAAAGTGACTGGGGGGCGATAATAGGGCACCTTACCCTATATGTGAACCCTGTTAAGCCCTCCCGGGAATAATATTAGTAGCATTGATGAGTTTCCATGTATGTAAAATTTAGAAAACTTTTTCTAAATGAAAGAGGAGGGTGGGGAGGGGGATGATACTTGTGCTTCTATTAAATTCCGAGGTTAATCTGGACCTGGTTGCGTCTCGGGTTGACTTTAATTGTTTCGGGTTAACCCTATTTTCAAAAAGCATTAAATATAATATCATAAGATGAAACGCAATATTTCACCTTGATTCAAAGATAAAATATATTATATGAACTTTAAAAAGTTCACTGTTTTACTTAAAAGATAACTAAAAATAACATAAGAGATGTTACAAGTTAAAAATAAACATTTTATTTAAAACTTCTTAAGTATCTCTGATGAAGAGCTTAGAAAAGCTTGAAAGTACTAAGAAGTTTTAAATAAAATGTATATTTTTAACATGTAACATCTATTCTATTATTTTTAGTCACCTTTTAAGTAAAACAGAGAACTTATTAAAGTTCATATAATATATTTTCAGGAAAAAAAATATATTTGAACATTTATGAGTATTATGGGTCATTCCACAAAAAATGCTACTTTTTGGGTACACAGTAGTTAATTTTTTACAGATTTTTTAAAAAATGTTTTAGGGTTTTTATACATTGTAACAACACATTTACAAGATGTATTTGATAAAAACCGTTAATTTCCGTTTTTTTTTTTTCTTTTTTAATAAATGGAGGTATGCTTGTATACAGCATGTTGTCTTTTTTTTTTTTTTTTTTTTTTTTTTTTTTTTTTTTTTTAGTGTGGTAAATGTATCATTCATTTAATAATGTATATACTTCTCTGAAAATGCCTTTATATATAAATGAATATATATATATATATATAACAAAATTTGAATTAGCACTCTGAGTAAATTCAGGTTTAGTTTTCGATATCGTATATATTCCCTTTACTTGATGAACCAACACATCTTTGTCTTTATTAATCGATAGATTTACTTAATTTCTTTCAATCATCGTAAAACGACATATAATTTATGATAAAAGAATCCCGGACGTTTAAGGGGGTCCGGGACACATTTTAAAATAATTTTTATTTATTGAGTTACATTTTTAGTGATGGTTAACCATATAATTTGTAAACAAAATCATATGATAAAACTTCTCATATATATATTTTTAATTTTAATTTAAAATTTATTAAAAAAGTGGGGTAATTTAAAATCGCTATAACTCGAAATATTATAAGTAAAATTTCATTTTTTTTTTCATTTAAATAAACAGAAATATATAAGTTTTAATTTTGATTCAGCATTTTTAAAAATGTTGATTTAAATAAAAATTAAAAATATTTAAAGTAAAAATTTAAAAAATAATGATGTAACTTTAAAAAAAAAAACCTAATTTTCAAAAGTAAATATTTTTATTTCAAATTTGCTGAATCAAAATTAAATTAAAACAATTGAAAAAGACATGTTCCAAGTTTTAAACATTCATCTTTAACGGTTCTTGACTTATAACAATTTCAATACGAGAAATGATGGAAAAACCCATCATGAAGAAAAACGCATTTTCACAAGAAGTCGTTTCCGTCACAACCATTGCTTGAAAGCTAGATTTTCAAAACAAACCAAAACGAAAAAAAAATATTTCTTTTTCCAATTAAGATAGAAACATGATTTAAACGTCGTTTTTAAGCAGAAAAAAAAAAGAGAAATTTTTAATGCAATAAATGTTTTTAAAATTTTTTTAAGATTTTGTATCCCGGAAGCCCTTAAAAAAAAAAGTTGTAGAAATTAACTTCAGTTGAGTTAAATAAAAGAGTGTATTAATCTTAACCATTCTAGAGCATAAATGAGATCTGCGAATAAATCAGTTTTATTTAGCTTTTACTTCATTATTAAATTTTACATCAAACAGTACCGTTTGTAACATCTGCTATCATTTGAGGAAGAATGAATACTCACGAGAAGCATAGAATTTTCAGTTCAATGTCCTTCTCTCTTCTGAATAAATAGGCTAATTTGGCATCAACCATAAGAAATGTAAAGAGCAGCCATTTACAGAGATGTAGAATAAACTGAAATGAGAAATTATGAGCGTGTCCTCTTTCACATAACAAGATATTTTTACATTACATCAGTAAAAATATTACTCATTTTATGGTGATGGTTTTTTAGAAACAATTCTTAGGTTATCAGCCTAATTTCCATAATAATGTAAGAATACGAAAGAACCCTTACAAGAAACAAAATTCAGGTGCAGATTTTTGTGTGTTTCCTTCTTTACTTGATAAATGACTATTTCGTTATCATTGTTTTATTTTCTGAGTAGTATATAAAGCAGCGTATTCCATTTTTACAAATATAATTATAGGTAATAGACATTTCCGTATTTCTAATTATGTAAATAATAATTTTAAACTGAAAAAGTGCTGTTATTAGGGAATTGAACTATTTTATAAGAAAAACATTCATAAAATCAATATGTTTTAGGTAGATTTCGTAAGAAATACTACCTATTGCAGTCGTTACCATGGTGCGACTTTTGAAAAATTCCTTCATAACTTTTCATTACATGACCCCAGGAACCCAAAACCACCCCCACCTAAAAAGTTTATATATATATATATATATATGTATGTACTAAATTTTGTCCGCACGATAAAAGTCGCAATTATGCACGGAACGTCTTCAAACTCGCCAACAACTTTAAGATAGCTAATTTCTCGGCGGGGATTGAAAATGAGCAAAATCAGTCCAAGGGAATGGGAATGGGGAAGGTTTAAAATTTTGAATACCGTCTTAACATGATTCTGATAAAACCAGCTTTTACACAACAATGGCAGGAAAAAATAAATATTTTTCGTTATAGCTGTTGCCAACAATTAAAAAAAAATCCCTGCCGGCTCGGGCCTACAGGCGGAGGTAGATTTCGATGTTAAGTACTAAATTCTCCAACAAAACTTAAATCAAGATTAGAGATAAAACCCAGTTTCTTCACAAAGAGCGAACTGTAGGGAGCTAAACTTTTTGTGAAAATTGTAATATACACGAATACACACACACATATATATGGAATAGGTTTAAAAAATGGCTACAAAAAATTCAGAGAACCTTAAAGTGTTAAAATATGTTAATATTTCCATAGTCGGGTTTTTTATCATGTTTTAATACGTTTCTTCAAACTTACATGGCGTTACATATTCACCTGCTGAGGTCCATTATATATCCAATATGACGCAATATACATATTTTTTTAATTCGTCAAACTATTTATTTTGAGCTTTCATGCTGAAATCTTGCTCTAGGAAACTTATGACGTAATATTCAATTTGTTTTCAATTTGTCAAACTATTTAATTTTACACGTGAAAATTTTGCAAAAGAAAAGTAATTGTTGTGGTGAGAATTTTATTATTTGTTTTTTTTTTAATTGTTGGCAACTGCTACAACGAAAAACTTTTATTTTTTTCCTGCCATTGTTGTGTAAGAGCTGGTTTTATCAGAATCATGTTAAGACAGTATTCAAAATTTTGAACCCTCCCCATTTCCACCCTCTTGAGCCGATTTCGCCGATTTTCAATCCCCGCCGAGATATTAGCCATTTCAAAGTTGTTGGCGAGTTTGAAGATGATTCGTGCATAATTGCAACTTTTATCGTGCGGACAAAATTTAGTACATACATACATACATATATATATATATATATATATATATATATATAAGCTTTTTAGGTGGGGGTGGTTTTGGGTTCCTGGGGTCCTATAATGAAAAGTTATGAAGGAATTTTTCAAAAGTCCCACCATGGTAACGACTGCAATAGGTAGTATTTCTTACGAAATCTACCTAAAAAGCAATAAAATTCTCACCACAATAATTGCTTTTCTAATGCAGTGTTTTCACGTGAAAAATTAAATTAGATAAACAGTTTGACGAATTGAAAACAAATTGAATATTACGTCATAAGTTTTCTAGAGCAAGATTTCTGCATGAAAATTCAAAATGAAATAAATAGTTTGACGAATTGAAAAAAACAACAAAATATTGCGTCATATTGAAAATATAATGGACCACAGCAGGTGAATATGTAACGTCATTGAGTTTGAAGAAACGTATTAAAACATGATAAAAACCCGAGTATGGAAATATTAGCATATTTTAACACTTTGAGGTTCTCTGAATTTGATTTAGCCATTTTTAAACCTGTTCCATATACATGCGTGTGTGTATTCGTGTATATTAGAATTTTCACAAAATGTTTAGCTCCCTAGAGCTCATTCTTAGCAAAGGAACTGGGTTTATCTTTAATCTTGATTTAAGTTTTGTTGGTGAATTTAGTACTTAACTTTGAAATCTACCTCCGCCTGAAGGCCCGAGCCGGCAGGGATTTTTTTTTTGTTTTTGTTTTTTCACGTAAGGATAATTTCATACCGATTGTGGCTTGTGACATATTCATACAGTCATTTTCATTCGCAATCTGGGCGCTATTACCGATCATTAAAATTTCGGGCCTGTGGCAAAAAAAAAAAAAAAAAAAAAAAAAAGAAATGAAATGAAAAAAAGAACAAAAGAAAAGACAAATTATATTGGACCCAAACGGTAGTTTATGATGTTTTTACAAATTATTGTATACGAGAACTGCGTAAATACACTTACAATGTATTACTGAAAACAAAAATTTTAATGGAAAAACTTACATCATTGTTTACACAAGTTGATTTATTATTAGCATAAATTATTTTTTAATTATAAAAGAATTTAAAAGAATCATATGGGATTATTAATTTTACACAATCTTAAAAAAAGTTTATGTTAAACTATCCATGTAAAAGTATAGCAATATATATATAAAGATAAAAAATCAGAAATTATTCGAAATCACAGGGGAAAACTTGAAACTTCTAATATGCAGCAGAAAAATGTAAATGCACTTAAATTCTTTAAAAGAAAACGCTTATAAGATTCTCATAAAAATTAGGAATAGCTGCAAATTCAAAAATTGAAAAGTCACAAATGCCATTATTTTAAAAATAAATGTAGCCTTTAAATGGTTGTTGTAGCAATTTTCTAACAGTTACTTTCGAATTAATTTATTTGGTCATGTAATGAATCAAGCAGATTTAAAATTTTTATCTCATTAAGGTTTTTATTTTCAATAAAGTGAAAAAAAATACAACTGAAGACCCGAAAATTTTTGGACCCCTCAATCTGAGGGGCCTGATCAAATATCCGCATGCCCTTTTTCTAATAGGGCACAGTTTCCAAGCCTAAATTTTGCAGTTATATAGATAAGAAGAAATAAAATAGCATTTTCTATTTTCCTATAAGTCAAAATATCTTTTACGAAATGTTGTCAAATTTGTCATTTTATGATGATTTTTGGAACGAAAATATGAGAAAATCTCACAATACTTTTTTCCAGTACGGCTTCTCATCCATGCTTGGAATTCCGAAGGCAGACACCAAAGCTCACGAGCGCCATAAAACAAAATTACGCTTTTCTTTACGTTATGGCAGCAACCTCATCAAACCCATTTCTGATCTGATATTTAACGAATTCAATATAAATACTAAGCCTACGGGTGGAAAGAAAAGTACAATCACGTTAAAATTTAAACTGATTAGCTAACTTAAATAATGATGAAAGAAAACAAATGAGAAACACTATAATTAAAAAAGCAATTTCGATACGCGAGCCGAAATAAAGTACTGAAATAAAGTACTGTAAATCTGATAACAGAAGATCTCCAACGATCGTGATAATATTATTCAATCTTCATTAATCGCGTAATTCTTTTAAAACATAGTGAATTAGCGAATATTTTAGAGACTGTAGGGCCTAGACTGGGTTTGGCGAGAGTAACCCGTAAGGAGCAGAAGCTCCTAGTAGAATAAATAAAAGAGTGAAGCAGGGTCGTACTGGCCCACCGGGCAACGAGGCAAATGCCCGGTGCGCCCATCGTCTTTTTTTTTTTTTTTTTTTTTTTTTCTTTAAAGCACGCTTAAAGTTGTGTATTCTGAAAGGCATAAAATTTTCAAAAATTTTCATTTGGAAAATTAAAAAATAATGCTTTTTATTTTTTAAAGTATAGCATAAGCAAACTATGTGTGATCAAAGACAATTAGATAACCCAATTTCGAGATAACAGAAGTTATCGACAATCAGATATGCCACTATTACACATGGTATCCTGGACCAGACTTTGTTTCAAAGCTTGTACTAAAGATAAATTCTAAGAAAAATAATATTAAGTATTAACTTATTTAGATATACGCCTAAATAATTTCTGCTCTAAGAATGCTTCTAATAAGTCTGCGTCTAATATGTTTGCATATTTTCTGCGTCTAAGTATTTAGCGACCCTGGTGTTGTCAGGTATTTTTGTATTTCTGTCTTTTGTGCAAGTATAAGCGACGAAACACTGTATAAGAAACATATTCTCATTTTAAATGGATTCATTGGCAGAGAATTTGATAGTCATGGCGCCCTGGTCCAGATTTTATTCAGTACCCCGAAGAATAGTAACTTCCACATAAATTAATATTAGTATTAATAACGTATTTAGCATATTTTTTGTCAAATATTAAGCGCCCGGGGTTGCTGCCCGGTAGTTTGATATTTCTGCTTTTTGTAAAAGTACAAAAGACAAGAATAAAAAGGGAATGACAATTTAAGACAGCATATTTTTTATTTTTATTTCATTTGGTCCCATTGTCAGAGGCGGCTTTGGTAATCATGACGCCCTTGTTCTGATTTTTTAAAGCGTTTCTGTAAAAATAACTTTAAAAAACTAATATCGTGTTTTTGTAATCATGGCGCCCTTGGTCAGATATTTTTCAGTGCCTCTTTAAAAATGCCTTTCAAAAAGTTTTTAGCGTGTTTTTCTAATCATGCGCCCTTGGTCAGATATTTTTCAGCGCCTCTGTAAAAATGCCTTTCAAAAAGCTATTATCGTGTTTTTCTAATCATGCACCCTTGATCAGATTTTTTTCAGCGCCTCTGTAAACCTGCTTTTCAGAAAACTATATCGTGTTTTTGTAATCATGGCGTCCTTGGTCAGATTTTTTCAGCGTCTCTGTTAAAATAAGGTAAAAAAATAACTAATATCGTGTTTTTGTAATCATGGCGCCCTTGGTCAGATATTTTTCAGCGCCTCTGTAAAGATGCTGTAAGAACTTTACTAATTACCCCTAAAGACTATTTATTCACGAACTATTAATTCGGGAGAAGATCCCCCTAGGGTCTTCTGAACTTTCCCACGCTAAGAGGAATCTCATAAACTCATAGTTCATCTCTGAACAAAGGTATGGTGCCGTCGAGTCTGCAAATATGAATGGAACTGGCAGTACATTTTCGTTCCGGCGCTAACTTAACATTCCATTGAATTGCACAGAGAGCAGGTGTTTCAGCCGTCCAGTATGTGAGCGGTGGCAACGGCTGAGGGGGAGAAAAGACGATTTCTCCTAGGGCGGCGAGTTTCAGCCTTCGAGAAATAGGCGGTGGCATCGGCTAAGAGGGAAAAAGCTAGTTTTCCCTAGGACCGGGAGTTTCAGCCTTGGAGAGAAGCGAGGTGGCAACGGGGAGAAGCAGTTAGGAAGTGAGAGAGGGAGGACGCTGGCGAGGAGGTCTTGCTGGAGCTAGTGGTGAATGAGCGAAGCGAGGAGATGAGATAGATGGTCATCCGACCAGTCTTTTCTCCGATTGAAGCACTATATCTGTGGAAGCAGCCCGTTGATGGAACTTTTTATCCTGTAAAATTGACGAGAACCCAAACCAATATTGTTTAACTTGTAAATATTCAAAATATAATCGAGACTAAATAAAGGACTTAGATTTTGATAACTTACGCTACCATAGACTCTTGTCCAGTGATATCTAAGTCCCTACAGTGGTGGCAGCTAAAGAGGATTAAGAACTGATGAAAATAAATTATCACAGTTCGTCAAAAAACAGGAAGGGCCGCAACCAGGCCGCAAGATAGAAGGACTCGTGATCACCAGACCAGAGTCTTCGGCAAATCCAGCAGGGATTCCAGAGCCAAGGCAATCCGTCGCCGTGCAAGAGGTTCCGGAGAGCTGAAATCGACAGACGGAGATTAGAAAGGAGACCTTGATCCCCAGACCAGAGTCTTCGGCAAATCCAGCAGGGATTCCAGAGCCAAGGCATTCCGACGCCGTGCCAGAGACGTAAGACGTTCCGGAGATCCGAAATCGACAGACGGAGGGTAGAAAGGAGACCTTGATCCCAGAGCAGAGTCTTCGGCGAATCCAGCAAGGATTCCAGACCCAAGGCAATCCGACGCCGTGCAAGAGACGAGAGACACCCGAATGCAGGGAAGTCGAGCCCGCCGGATGGTTTAGCCTACAGATGACCGGAGCTGTACCAGTCTAAGACGATGTCAGAAGAGCAGTCAACAATATCTCAGGTTAGCACTCTTTATTTGATTCATTACAGAGGTTTAATCGAAATAGTATAGTTAATAATAAACATGTTTTTTTAATCATTATATATTTAATAGAGTTTAGGAAGTAAGGAATCTGATAATAACATTTTGTGAAATTTTTCCAACTGGATTCTAAGAAATTTAAGTAAATATTAATTTTCTAGAGTTCCTTAAAACTGTTTTAAATAAGTATTACTTGTACTAAAGGTTAATAATTCAGTGAGGATAATTTAAATTGCTTATGAGAGGTTTCGCATCGTTGGATGCACTGAATGAAAATAATTTAAATTCTGTTTTGTATGTGAATTTTATTCAGAATGTATGTTTTCAAAATTTAAGAGACTTTTTGAGCAATTAACTTAAAAGAAATGATATCAAAGAATATATAAAGTTATATATGAAAACTTGGTTGGTTAATGATAAGGCTGTTTATCATATTAATATTATTGAAATTGTTGTGATATTTTTTATGTCGCGAGAGTTTGTGATTATCCACAACTAGGGAAATATTTAGAGGCTTCGAAGTTGATAATTGCATGATTGGCATAGCATTTTTTATAACTGTTAATTAGTAGGAAACATGTCAGTGTTTGCGGGTAAGAAAAAGTGCGATCTAAAAGAGTTAGCTATTGAATTCGGCGCGAGCATAGAAGAGTCGGATAATATAGCCAAAATTATTAAAAAACTCGAAGAAGCAGAGGACTATGACGAAACTTTAGCACTAGCCCAGCTAAAAATCTTAGAGAAAGATAGAGTTGAGAGAGAAAATGAAGAAAAGTTAGAACGAGAGCGGAATAAGGCCTTTGAGAGGGAAGAAAAGGCTAAAAGGCTTTGGAGAGGGAGCATGAATTGGCGAGAATTAGGTTAGAACGGGAACCAGATGAGTTTAGTTTAGCTTCTAGCCAAAATGAGAGAGAGCCGAAAATATCTTTAAAATCAGTCCTGCCCAAATTCGACTCCGATAAGTCCGAAATATCAATCTATCTCAGTTTATTCGAAAGACAAGCGCAGAAAGCCCAAATCGAGAAAAGTCAATGGGTTACGCATTTACTAGGATTGTTACCGACGGAATTGGGGGAGCTTATCTTGAGAGAACCACCCGCGTGTTCCGACGATTTTGATCATGTAAAAAAGATGTTACTAGAAAGGTTCCAGCTTTCGGCAGAAGACTTTCGACTAAAATTTGTTACGACACAAAAGCCCGAAAACAAAACGTGGAAAGATTACGTATATGAGGCTTCCAATTACTTTGATCAATGGTTAAGCGGTTTAGGAGTGGAAAATTTCGACCAACTGAGAGAGCTAATAATTACAGATCAGTTAAAAAAAAGGGTTAATCCGGAAACGAAGCATCATTTCATTGATGTTTGGGGCACGATAATCACTCCATTTGAGTTGGCAAAGAAATTAGATGCGTATGATTCAGCTAGGAAAACTATGAAACGGCTAGGGCCCTCGAAACTTCAAAACCTTTCCCAACCTCTAGAGCGAAATAAATTCGCGGGGCAATCAAAAACGGATAGTAGATCGGAAGAGAGTAGAACTAATTGGAGGGATAAAGACAACTCGAAAAACAGAAATGAAATATTCGATAAAAAGAAAGAGATTACATGTTTTTTGTGTAGGAAAACCGGCCATTACAAGTATTCTTGCCCGGAGCTAAAAAAGGCTGAAAAGACCGAAGCAGTTTACCATATCGCGGGCCTACAAGACTTAGAAAGTGCCTTTGAACCCTACGTCAGTCGCGGGTTAATTAATGGGAAAGAAATGACTATTCTACGCGATAGCGGAAGTAATTTGGACTTAATATCAGCTCACGATGTAAATGAGGACCGATTTACGGGTGAAAGTGTATATGTTAAACAAGCATTAGATAATAAACTTCGGTGTTTACCTATTGTAGAAATAGAAATCAATCTGGGTACCGGGGATACTATAAGGACAAAGGCGGCCGCAGTAGATAAAGAAACGGACATGGTTCATTATTTGCTAGGGAACAAAACGCAGCAATTAATTGACAGGCGGAGACGATACCCGCGTTCAATCATCGCAGTTCGCACTGGGCAGCGAGCGCACCCCGGAAACGCGGATATGAAAACCGAAACTAAATCGCAGAGCTCGTCCATTCCCCCTACCGTAACGGAGAGCGAAAATGAAAACCCAGCCGGTTCACCTAAGCCGATGGACCAGCCAATTCTCCGCGCCGAGGTAGAAAGAGGAATTTTTAAGTGCGACCCCCCGAGGTCAGGGAGTAACCCAGAGGAGGGAATCTTTGTCGAAGAGGAAAGGGGAATTTTCCTACCTGTTGTTGAGAGCGCACAGCCCGTACCGAATTTGAATCCCTTTAATGAACAGGTTTTGAACTTGGCTGAGAGAGGCGATTTAGCTGGAAGGGTGGGGAGAGTCGAGACTTTAAAATTCAACCCCCGGACGCAGTCGGAGAAATAGGAGCCAGTTTAGTAACGGAGAAAAAGCAAGAGACTTTCCTACGCTTAAGCGAGACCGTACCGCGGGATGAAAACTTGACCCTAGGAAACAAAGAAAATGTGAGTGACGCTCAAGAGAATATCAAATTCGATTGTGTTAAGCAGAGAGCGGACGAGGTGAAATCACATTTTGAAATGAACGAGGGGTTGGGGATTAGGAAAATAAAAGATCCCAGGGAATCTGACCAAGAACAAATGGTAATCCCGTTGAAAGTCAAAGGAGATATGTTATCCTTAGGTAAGGAGAGTGCAGGCAGACTTCTAAGTACGAAGAAGTCAGGTTATAAATTCTTGAATCGTTATTGTTGGACAAAAACCGTAAACGAAATTAAAAAGTTATACGAGAGGTGGAAAAGAGATGAACGTTCGAAAGGGTTAAAATTCATACCTAAATTGGATTTAATTAGACGCATCAGGCAATTTCGGGAATTATTAGTGGAAACGGGGACTAAAACTCGTGAGGTTAAGAAGAATAGGGGTGTCTTCCAGATTGATCCGGGAGAAAACTATTCGAGTACGCACGACTTAGATTTAGGCGCTAGAAGGCAAGACAATTCGAATTATGATTCTCCTAAGATATTTGGTTTGTTGTATTTAAACAACGTGAAAAGGGTTTCCGATTATTGGAGTAATCATATGGGACAGAGAGGAATTGTATTGAACCGCATCAGAGGAGTAAAAATGAAAGTGAAACTATATAAGAGAAAATCAGCGCAGAGTACCAATAAATATTGGATAAGGTTGATCCGGAACAACGCCGTGAATAGTCCAAGATTGATCCACTGGTCATTGATGCGGCAACCTTATCATTATACAATCAGGCACCGCCCGGGAAAAGAAAGAGTGCACTATTGCTTAAGTAGGGCTGAATAAATTTAGGAAAATTGTATATAATTCTCAAAAAAATTGCTTGCATCATAGGGTATAAATAATTTTCATTTTATATATATTGTTGTAATACTCATAATAATGTTCCTGGAAAAGTGTGTAAATTTATGTGTGATTAGTACAAAAAAATGAATGGTTAACCTCTGTGGTGAACGAATTTTGAGTGTAACACTGACTTCACTATAGATTTTCCAGCTACGTGAAAAATCTCTCTTGGAGGGGGGATTGCTGTAAGAACTTTACTAATTACCCCTAAAGACTATTTATTCACGAACTATTAATTCGGGAGAAGATCCCCCTAGGGTCTTCTGAACTTTCCCACGCTAAGAGGAATCTCATAAACTCATAGTTCATCTCTGAACAAAGGTATGGTGCCGTCGAGTCTGCAAATATGAATGGAACTGGCAGTACATTTTCGTTCCGGCGCTAACTTAACATTCCATTGAATTGCACAGAGAGCAGGTGTTTCAGCCGTCCAGTATGTGAGCGGTGGCAACGGCTGAGGGGGAGAAAAGACGATTTCTCCTAGGGCGGCGAGTTTCAGCCTTCGAGAAATAGGCGGTGGCATCGGCTAAGAGGGAAAAAGCTAGTTTTCCCTAGGACCGGGAGTTTCAGCCTTGGAGAGAAGCGAGGTGGCAACGGGGAGAAGCAGTTAGGAAGTGAGAGAGGGAGGACGCTGGCGAGGAGGTCTTGCTGGAGCTAGTGGTGAATGAGCGAAGCGAGGAGATGAGATAGATGGTCATCCGACCAGTCTTTTCTCCGATTGAAGCACTATATCTGTGGAAGCAGCCCGTTGATGGAACTTTTTATCCTGTAAAATTGACGAGAACCCAAACCAATATTGTTTAACTTGTAAATATTCAAAATATAATCGAGACTAAATAAAGGACTTAGATTTTGATAACTTACGCTACCATAGACTCTTGTCCAGTGATATCTAAGTCCCTACAGTAAGATGCGTTTCAAAAAGCTATTATCGTGTTTTTGTAATCATGACGCCCTTGGTCAGATTTTTTTTCGGCAACTCTGTAAAAATAAATTTCAAAAAACTAAATCGTGTTTTTGAAATTATGGTGCCCTTGGTCAGATTTCTTCAGCGCCTCTGTAAAAATAACTTTCAAAAAACTAACATCGTGTTTTTCTAATCATGGCGCCCTTGGTCAGATATTTTTCAGCGCCTCTGTAAAAATGCCTTTCAAAAAGCTATTATCGTGTTTTTCTAATCATGCGCCCTTGGTCAGATTTTTTTCAGCGCCTCTGTAAAACTGCTTTTCAGAAAACTATATCGTGTTTTTGTAATCATGGCGCCCTTGGTCAGATATTTTTCAGCGCCTCTGTAAAAATGCCTTTCAAAAAGCTATTATCGTGTTTTTCTAATCATGCGCCCTTGGTCAGATTTTTTTCAGCGCCTCTGTAAAACTGCTTTTCAGAAAACTATATCGTGTTTTTGTAATCATGGTGCCCTTGGTCAGATATTTTTCAGCGCCTCTGTAAAAATGCCTTTCAAAAAGCTATTATCGTGTTTTTCTAATCATGCGCCCTTGGTCAGATTTTTTTCAGCGCCTCTGTAAAACTGCTTTTCAGAAAACTATATCGTGTTTTTGTAATCAAGGCGTTCTTGGTCAGATTTTTTCAGCGCCTCTGTAAAAATGCCTTTCAAAAAGCTATTATCGTGTTTTTCTAATCATGCGCACTTGGTCAGATATTTTTCAGCACTTCTGTAAAAATAAATTTCAAAAAATTAAATCGTGTTTTTGGAATTATGGTGGTGCCCTTGGTCAGATTTCTTCAGCGCCTCTGTAAAAATAACTTTCAAAAAACTAACATCATGTTTTTGTAATCATGACGCCCTTGGTCAATTTTTTTTTCAGCACCTGTGCAAAAATAAATTTCTAAAAACTAATATCTTGTTTTAGTAGTCATGGCGCCCTTGGTCAAATTTTTTTTCAACGCCTCTGTATAAATAACTTTCAAAAAATTACTATCGTGCTTTTGTCATCACGCCATTCTTCGTCAGATTTTTTAAGCGCCTCTGTAAAAATAACTTCTAAAAAACTAATATCGTGTTTTTGTAATCATGGGGCCCTTGGTCACTTGGTCAGACTTTTCAAGTGCCTCTGTAAAAATAACTTTCAAAAAACTATTATCGTGTTTTTGTAATAGCAACCTCCCCCCCTCCCCCCACAGACACGCACACACATACTTACATACACGTTCACTCTTCACAAACACACACATAAATTGATACTCTTGTTCTACTAAAGTGGAGCATTCCATAGTTTCCTAATGATAATATAAGTGTTAGACCGTCAAGACTAATTCTTCACAAGATTTTGCAATGGAAACTTATGTAAATTTTGCTTTCGAAAGAAGAAAACGTTAATTTTTCATATATATTTAAAAATTCGATTATACTTTCAGCATCCGAAAATGCCAATATCTAAAAACGTTTTTTTAAAACCGGATCTGCTTAACCGCTTTAAACTTCAAACACTACCTCGATTTATAAATTGAAAAATACACATGTAATGAAAATAAATAGACAAACCACTAAAACTGTAAAAGATGTTTTACAAAAGAATGGGTGAATATAAGTAAAGAGAAGTGCAGTTTGTGTCCAGTTTTCAATAACGTGGGATGGGATCTTGTTCCTAAGAAGACAAATTACCATTTCTGCGGGGTTTCGAGTTAACTAGATAATGGGTTCTATAGACACCCAATGGTTTCTGTAGTAATACCAGATGTGACACTTTTTATTGATTATACTGTATTCTGAGATTTCTGGTGCTCAATATCTTTCTGCTGGAGGTATTTTCCCATGAAATACTAATTAACGCACGACACAAGATTCTTCTTCTTCTTTTAATTTTTTTTCCACATTAAGCAATTAACGGGGTTGGTCACCCAGCTTCCGATTTCTCCTCACTAATGTAAAGTCTATGGACATTGGATAGATTCATACATTTGAAATATCTCCTCGGGAAATTAATATTTTTAACTTCTATTTTTTGTGTACACTTCCTAAAAGTTTCTTTTTTTTTTCTTAGTTCTCAAGATATTTCTAAGGTATATGACTTAATTTTATATGAAGTGTTAAAATCTTACGAGTGTGTCAAGTGTTAAAATTTTAAGAATTCACAGAAAAAAAGATGTTAAAAATATGAATTTTCCGAGAAGATATTTTAAATATACGGATGCATCAAAAGTTTATAGACTTAGCATTACGGAGGAGAATTTGGAAGTTGAGTGACGAGCCCCTCAAGTATTTCTATTTTCTTTGACTGTGTTTTTTATTTTGTAATACAATGCTTAAATATAATTTTGATACATATTACTTTTGAAAAATGTAAATATATTTGAAATTATTGCCTCTTTTCTGGTGCGTTTTTTGTGCGTGTGAGTTCCGGCGAACATTGTAGTTTAAATTTAGCTTATCTGAAATTAAAATATACAGTAATTTTTAATTAAATAGGACTTATTTTAGTGACTAGACGGGACAAAGAGTGGAAATTGCGAAAAGCTTTTTTTTATTTTATTTTATTTATTTATTTTTCTTTAATGCTGATTATTTGAAGAGGGTATTCAACTTTTACCGTAGATTAATACTGATTTATGATGATAAAAAAAAAAGTCCTTAATGCACTGCATAATTATATAAGAAAAAAAGCTGACAAAAGTAAAACAATTCATTATTATTAAAGTAATCGTGTCGTAGTCAACAATTTAAAAATGCAATTTTGAGAAAATTTTTATTAGTTTAAATTTTATGTTATAACTATAATATAATGCTTATTGTATTTTTTTTTTTTTTTTTTTTTTTTACTTACATAGAATCATCTATTCCAGATTTTGGCCACATAAAGAAGTTTTCCGTGGATAAAGCCGCTAAAATAAAACTCGATTTTCTGAAATTTATAAGTTATGATTACGTGGTAAATCCTTAAAGCGGTTCTCAAAGAAATATTTTTTAACGTTAAATAATAAGAAAAATTCTGCTCATTTACAAACATAAAAATAGTGTTCGACAGAAACCGAATTTCGTTTACCTTCCTAGTTTCGACCGAAAACGAAAGCGAAACTGTTTTAAAAATAAATTCAAAGTAATTAACATAAACATACATATATGCATGTTATCTGAATAATGTTTTGAGTAGAAACAGCAGTACATAATTATTAATTAAAAAATAATTTGATTGAAACAAAAATAATTCAATATAAGGTGCTATAAACATAAAAAATTATTAAAAAATAATTTAATTTAAAAATAACGATTAGTAATACCTTCTAAATTTATCCCCTTGTATGTGAATACATACTATGTGCGGCTCAATAGATGGGAGTGCCGTTTGGGGGAGGCTAGGGAAGGGCAGTTATAGTAATATCGAATATTCGCCAGTACTTTCGCCGAAACTAAGATTTTGGGCTGAAAACAAAAATGAAACCGAATATTCGGCCAAACTGTACATAAAAGAAAAGACTTGTAGTAGAGGTCTGCACGGGCCGACATTTCCAGGCCCGGGCCCGGCCTGACTCAGAGAAAAAAAAATTCGGCCCGGCCCGTACAAAAAAAATATTGGCCCGGCCCGGTAAAAAGTTAAAAGTTCGGCCGGGCGCGGCCCGGCCCGTAGCAAAAAATTATTGGCCCTCCCCAGCCCGGTATAAAAGTTAAAATCTCGGCCCGAGCTCGCCACGGCCCGAGTGAATTTCTACAAAACATTGATTTTTACATCGATTTGGTTAAAAATTTGTCTCGTACGAGGAGTTCAAGCCAAAAATATTTATCTTAACTTTTCTTTTCATGTTTATAATCTTCATTTTTATAGAAGTGCCGCAGGGTGCGATATTTATTTTTTTAATGAATCTCTATTTCTTGTATGTAAATGTTTCAGTTATCATTAATATTGTTAATCCATATTCCATGTATTGAAGCGTTAAATATCTGAAAAATGCTATACAGTAAAATCTAAGACTGAATTGCATAGAAAAGGAAAAAAAATGCGTTATACACAAGTTCCCTTCTTAGAAAGTGTAAAAAATGTATTACATATTATTTTCTTACGTAGTAGTATATTAATTTTGCATGGATCAACACGTTTTTCAGTTTAAAACGAGATTCCGTCATAGACAGGTTCTTTTTCACACGTTTTACTATATTTTAATTTAACTGTATTTTAATAAGCGTTGAAATCTACTACTCTTTAAAAAGAATGAATTTGAATGTTTAATTGTAGGATAATGGCGATTTAAAAATGTATGCATTTTTTGACAAAAAATCTGTGCCAAGCCTAATTTTACTGACATTTGAACGGACCAGGCCACGCCGAGACAATGATTTTCATACGGGCTGGGTGAAAACTAGGAATGAAAATTTTGGGCCATGAAGATTAGGAATGAAACCAGTACCCGGGTGTGTGCAGACAAAATAAGTTAGGGCCGGCCCGACCCGAAACTTCAGGGAAAAAGTAAGGCCCGGCCCGTAAAGAGTAGGCTAGGCCCGGCCCGATTGCCGTGAATGAAAATAGATGCGCGGCCCGATCTCGGCCCGCGGCTGGGCCGGGTGTTTATTAGTTTGGATTTTTGTGAAATCTTCAAAATTTGTCTAATGTATTTCTTTATTTTCTCTTTATAACTGTTGCGAAAAAATAAAAAATCCCTGCCGGCCCGGCCTACAGGCGGAGGTAGATTTCGAAGTCAGGTATACTAATTTCACAAACAAAAATTAAATCATGATTAGAGATAAACCCACTTTAACAATTTTGTCTGGCCGCTTTTGACAAGTTTTTATTTCATTTTTATATAATGGCTAGTTTTAGCAGAATCATGTTAGGGTGGTATTCAAAAAAATACTTTTCCATGCTCAACAACTCGAAATTTTCTGGCATAACTCCAGATTCATTTTTAATAAAAAAAATATGAAACTTGCTGACGCGATTTTTGAAGAGATTTATAAGCGACCTGTATTTTTATTTTTCGTTCAATTAATTAAAACTTGATATATAAAAAATTATTTTCTTAGAAGGACAATATTTTTCGTTTCTAACACAATCGCTTCGGGAAATTCCGTTCAAAATGTCCACTTTGTCATCATTTTTTGAAATATATTCCGCCTCTATCAAAAAATCGATCATTACGATAGATTATATAGTTTCTGAATAAGCGAATCTACCAATTAAATTCGTTTGAGAGCAAAAATGAATTTAAAAATGAGTCAGAAAATAAGCAGTTTGGATTTGAGTGCATCCTTAATACAATGATTTTTCCAACACAATCCGCTTCGGGAAATTCGGTTCAAAATGCCCACTTTAACAGCATTTTTTTAAATATATTCTGCCTCTATCAAAAAATCAACCATTACGGTACATTATATAGTTTCTGAGTAAGAAAACGTACCAATTGGAAGCCTTTGAGAGCAAAAATGAATTGTAAAATGAATCTGAAAATAAGCAGTTTGGATTTGAGTACACCCTTACTAAGATGATTTTTTCTTCAACCGCTATTTGCAAGACATTATTAGAATGACACTTTCATTTTCAGAACTGGTTTTGAAAGTGAAAGTAACTTTATTAAAAATATCTGTGACCAAAATCGAAAAAGTGAAAAAGGTGCGCTGTAGAGATGGACCTCGGCTATCCAATGCAAAAAAAATTATTTAAAAATGTCGAAATGCAAACAAGATATTAGAAAAATCCCTCCCCATAGGATTAGCATTAGCTCGTGAGTGTCTTCGCCGGCAGGGACAGGACCCTCAAGTCATCAGTTCGGGTTTCAGTTGTTGATATAGAAGTTTTCTAGTGAATTTGGCGCCAGTTTGTCTTTGATTTTCAATGTTTCTCTTATTTTAACCCTCCTAATCTGTCCCATATCTCTTAATATTAGAATGCTATTGTTAAAACAAAATTGCACTGCAAATTATGTGTTTTCAAGATTTTAAGTGTCGCGCCTCAGGGAAGAGGATTTTTCAAAATTATTTTACCCCACTCATGTGACGTATTAAAATAAGGGTAATCTCATAAGCTTTCTAAATCTGCCTTTCTTTTGACAATCCACCGTTAATTTTAGACCTCTGGGCTTAAAATGTTCTAAAGGAATATACTTAGCGGCGGTTATTTTTTCGTACTCTGGTACGGTATCTTCCACTCATAGGAAAATTATAAAACTAACATAAAATTGTGTCTAAAATCGAATAAAGAATATGGACATATGTTTCTTAATTTTAACTCCCTTCTTCGGCTCAAGAGGGCGCTTTAAAGTTTTGTTTCTTCAAACCTTTAGTATACTGTTTGTGCAAAAATTATAAAATTCACAAAATAAAGTATTTTCACTCTTCCCTATCTTTTCGTATCAATTTTATTTTTACTACCACCAGGGGACGCCGCCCAGTGAAACATTTTACTTTTAGCCTCAGGCTATTGGTATTTTTCATCTGTTTTTCATAATATTTTGTCTCATTGTTTTTCTTCATTGTAGATACTATTCTCCAAGTTCTTGACACATTCTGACAACTCGGGCACTCATTCTGGACCAGCTGTGGTCCATCGGGCCCTCTCCATTTGTCTGGCTCTAATCACACGCTTCACTTGTTCTTTTACCATTTTTCTTTTTCTTCAAATTTTTTCTTATTCAATGGTTTGGTTTTTTTTACCATTCTCAATTTCCCTAGTCCTCTCTTACATGAAGTTAACTTTCATCCTTGGTCTGCCCTACTGTCAATTTGGGGCCTAATGCCGCTTCGGGGGAGGGGGGGGGGCGTTTTTTCTACCTTTTCCAGACCCATCATCTAATACCACGTTGATAAGGATTGGAAGATTAAAATTATCCAAAATACCAAAAATGAAGTCCATTGAAGTTTTATTTTAGTTATAGAATTCCCTATTAGCGGATATATTTGTCTGTTTACCTTTCTATTTTTTGATAACGCTTCTTTGTCTTCGATAAACGGAGAAATTCAACATCATTAGACACACTTTAGACATTTAGGAAACTTTAACTTGTATCAAACCTTCTGCCTTTATCGAAAAGAAGAAAATGCTAATCGATTCTAGCTAATGCGCCTAAAATAAAAAATGAGCTAGTAAATGTGTCAAAAACTAGCTACTTCGGATTTCGATACAGACTTGAAGAGTCATGTTGGAATCGCTAGGCACTGGAAAACAATTTCCGTATGAGACAGGCTCCCTCTTAGCAGTTATATATGTCTGGTTATCCTTCCGTTTTTCGATAAAGCTGTCTTGTTTTTGATAAACGGAGAAATTCCACAGCATTTGATACACTTTAGACATTTAGGGAACTTTAACTTGTATCAAACCTTTTGCCTTTATCGAAAAGAAGAAAATGCTAATCGATTCTAGCTAATGCGCCTAAAATAAAAAATGAGCTAGTTAATGTGTCAGAAACTAGCTACTTTGGATTTCGATACAGACTTGAAGAATCATGTTGGAATCGCTAGGCACTGGAAAACAATTTCCGTGTTAGGCAGGTTCCCTCTCAGCAGTTATGTATGTTTGGTTATCCTTCCGTTTTTCGATAAAGCTGTCTTGTTTTTGATAAACGGAGAAATTCCACAGCATTTGATACACTTTAGACGTTTAGGGAACTTTAATTTGTATCAAACCTTTTGCCTTTATCGAAAAGAGGGAAATGCTAATCGATTCTAGCTAATGCGTCTAAAATAAAAAATGAGTTTTTAAATGAGTCATAAAATAGCTACTTTGGATTTCGATACAGACTTACAGAGTCATGTTGGAATCACTAGGTACTGAAAAACAGTTTCCGTGTTAGACAGGTTCCCTCTTGGCAGGTATCTTTACTATCCTTACGTTTTTCGAAAGAAACTTTTGTTTTCGATCAATGGGGAAATTCCACATTATTTGACATTTAGGGGAACTTTAAACTGTATCAAACCTTTTGGAGTTATCTAAAAAGTAGAAAGGTTATTTGATTCATCAAATGCGCCATAGTTACGCGATTTGGACATTGCAGTTTCATAAAGAAGAAAGGGGAATTTATTCCAATGCAAAGAAAATCATTTTAAAATACTGAAATTTAAATGAGATATCTTTATAAATTTCTTCCATAAGATTACCATTAGCGAGCAGGTCTTTTCGCTTGACTGAAGTTACCCCTTAAGCCTAAATCGGGAGCAAATAATTGCGATAGCAGAATTATCGATCAAGCCCTATCACTACTATGAAATTTTCGGCCAGAATAATAGCTAAGTTTTCCGACAATTGTTTTTAACTTCTCTCGTTATAATCGATTGTAAAACATCTCGACTGTATATTCTAGGAATTAATCGATGGCTGTATCGATTGTGATTTTTTACGATGACGATTTTTCTCGATTGTCGAATTTTCGAGAATCGCCCATCACTATTGCTACCTACGAACTAAAGTGAATAATAACGAAACTTGTAGTAATAATGTTAAAGAATATTTTCTTTCATGCAATTTCAGACTATATATATATATATATATATATTTAAACTGTTTAAATAGCGGGATTCAAACCAAATGCTTCTCTATGATAATTTTTTAATGTTGAAAACATAAAGAAATAAAACAATTTTTAAAAATAATTCACGTAAAATAGACGTCATTCTTGCCCTGAACCAAAATTAATTTTCTGAAATTTTTTACACCATAAATAGTATTTGTATCCTAGAGATTGTATTATATAAAATGTTATTCAATTGTATAAAATAATGTTTTGCACTTTTGAGTTTTGACCCAACGAAATTTTTTTTGTTTGTTTTATTTTAATATTTTATTTTCCATTTGGAGATAATTGTATGGAGATTGTTATTCGGATATTCGGGGTAAAGTTTGAATTAACTCATTAGATAAGGTGAGCAGATTTCGAAAATAGAGATAGCTTTTTTAGAAAAGTGTGGTGGGAAAAAAATACCTCTAAGTTGGCAAACATCAGAAGTGCAATGTTTTGCGGGGAACTATTTTCGTGTAAATTACATTTCTATAGTATAAAATACTAATTTGGTTGTCATAATTATTTTAGGAATAAAGTTTTCGCTATAACAAAATAGTCGTATATATTTTTAAAGTATTTTTTATACATAATTTGTATAGTATGTATGTGTGTGTGTGTGTTCCAATAAAAATTGGTCGCTCCAAGAGGTGGTCTCTTAAGGGAGGTCATGTTTAAATCTAGATTTTAATTGTTGAAAAAAGGTAACAATGTTACTAAAATTTATTTTTCACATTAGGAAAAAAATATGCAATTAACTTATGTTTTGATACTTAAACTTTTATAAGTTAATTACTGCAGAGTGTAAAAAATGAATACGTTGACGTTTGCTTTGATTTTACGGTTTTATCTTTTATAACTTTTATTTCGAAATCCTTTCGAAGTTCAGTAAATAAATGCTTTTTTTTTTTTTGGATGCCAACAAATAATAACGATTTCATTTATTTATCTATTTCCTTGAGAGTTTCCTGACAGAATTTGGCAGGGAAGTGTATTGACTGTCATCCTTAATTTGTCACCAGAGTTAAATTCATTGTCTAAAAAGGCACACAGGAGTTTAAACACTTAAAAGTTACCGGAATAAAAAAAATCTAAACTTAGTTTAGAAGTTTGACGACTAATGCGCTCTCCGGAATTATTTTTCTAATAAAACCTTCTTCAGGCGACCAGGAAAAAACGGAATTTGTTTCGTTTTCTTCAAAGAAATGGGTCGCTCATGGAGGGAGTTCAACTGGGATGGTCTCTGACAGGGAGGTAAAATTAGTATTGAGCCTCCCATATATGGGGATAAATTTTGTTCTATTCAAAAATGATCGTTCGGGGAGGTGGTCGCACAGGGAGGTTTCACTGTAAGTGTATATAAGGTGTGTCCCACCGAAATAAAGCCACCGTGATTGTGTGCTGTAATTGGACACGAAAAAAAAACAATAAGAACGAAACAAATATATTAAGAAAATATATATACAAATACATATTTACAAGGAGTAACTCACTCCCTGCCTTACTTGAGCAGGAAAAAAATGTATTTGTAAAAAAAGGAGGGGGGGGGGGAGTGTCCCGCCGAAATTAAGCCACTACTGTTAATAGACAATATATCCGCCATGGTTATATATGACGTGGAATATACGATGTGGCATACCATTTACCAATCCTTGGAAGAAAATAGCATCAATATTCTCCCACGCTTCAATGATGACGACCTTCAATTTTGTCACAGACTGAAACTATATACAGCCCTACTGAGGATACCTCATACATTTTCTTGGGGATTGAGATCAGGAAAATGTACAGGTGATTCCATGACATGTACCCGATTATCCAAAAACCATTCCCAGGAGGATTTTTGAACGTGAATGGAGGTCTTGTCCGCCTAGAAGATCCAACTTAGTCTACAAAGTCTCTTTGCAAATGACAGTAAATGGTTTTCTAGCATTTCTTGGTAATCGGTAGGCTTCATGCGGCCTGAGAGAAAAGCCAGGTTTTGTTTATCTCCATAACCGATGCCTCCCCACACCGTTAATGAGCCTCCACTTTGCTGTCTTTTGGAAAAAATTTCTCTTCTTTCCTCATGTCATACCAATAGAAAGCAAGGTCGTCTGGCCCATCCAAATTAATGTTTTTCTCATCTGAGACACGATGCCACTGGTCCTTCCAGGTTCGATGATATTTGGCCTAATCGACTTTCCATTGCATGTGGATAACTTTCAACATGGGCAGCTGTTTCCTTTTCTTGTGTTGCAAGATGCCTATACATTTTTCAATTCGTTTCAAGGTTGATTCTGTCACAGGGATGTTATCTTCGTTTGTCAACTGTTTTAGGGAAATACCACCTCGTGAAGACGACGCAAAACTTCTCTTTTCTGCCTGGAAGTCATTTTTCTGCATGTACACCGCTTTTTTTTTATACCCGTACGTATTTCCCTGATTTACAAAATTGTTTGTTACGGTTTTAGATCGTTTGATTTGCTTAGATATTAGTCTATGTGAAAGACCTTTTTCCTTAAAAGTTGTTATTTGTCCTTTTTCGAACTTTGATAGGTGGGTTTTCATTCCCATTCCAATACTGAAGGAGAAATAGAAAATTCAGCCGTCTAAAGTCTGCAGAAATTCCGACTGGCTCAGAACAAGTATTTGACAACTTCCTGACATCATAAAAATGTTGACCTGCAGCAGCTCGAATGTCGGTAGTTACCAATACATACTAATATTGAATATGGCTTTATTTCGGCGGGACACTTTTTCCTCTCTTTTTTTACACATTCATCTTTTTCTCCTGCCCAGGTGGGGCAGGGAATGAGTTACTACGTATTATGTATTTGTATATGGACTTTCTTAATATATTTGTCTTGTTCTTATTTGTTTGTTTCGTGTCCAGTTACGGCACAGAATTAGGGTGGCTTTATTTCGTTGGGACACACCTTATATATATATGCATTTGGGCCTTTTTGTAAGGCAATCGGGGCCCTTTTTACCCATTTTGCCACCGCCCTAACAGTTATGCCAGTACGACCCTGGAGTGAAGAAAATGGAAATAACTTTAATTAGACGAAGACTATCTTTAGCTATAAAGACACAGCATGACAGAAGACATCGATGGTTTCACAAAGGAAGGGGAGAGGGTAAAAGAGGGTTAATACTCCTCCCAGATCTTTGAAATTCCATAGAATTTTCCCCCATTTTGTTCATATAAAGAAAATTCATAAACTATGCGAAATTATTCACACTCTCTGAAACTCAGTTAGCTTTATCCTCCCAGAATATCTGACTAATAGTGAAACGCCGTCAGCATTCCCGTAGCTAGATGATGCTTCTAGATCGGGCAAATGTTTTTCCAAGAGGTGCAAAATTACTCCTTCATTTATTTATTTATTTTTTTTTTAGTCTTTTACGAACTTTTAAAAATATATATTACGTATTCAGTAAAAGTTTATAGCTTTTTGCAATATAGTTGAAAAGTGATATTCTTTCATCTCGCTGTCTATCCATAAACTCATTTTTGTAAATATAGATTTCCACAAAAATGTCACATGTTGTTGAGGACTGCTACAACAGCGTCATCAACCAATTGTTTGTGGATTCCCCCAGTAAAACCTTTAACAATGGAATCGCAAGGGATCGTGTGATGTTTGTGCACGTCCTCTCAACTCTAGAAGCGCCCTCTTTTGTCGAAAGACGGGAAACAGATCAGAACCTGAGATAGCTTCACCTAAGAAGGTGAGCCATAAAAGGCTGTGAACGGCCGTGGATACTCCCGGTCGTAAAGAAACAAAACGAAATCCATATAAGGAATGGGATAATTATAAGTGTTCTTTTATGTGCCAGTGTATGTCCATCGTGATGTCCTGCATGTTGTAATAAACGTCTCATGTTGAACAAATTGGCCATTCATTCAGAGAAAAGCCCACACGCGACCATCCGGTCGTTCTTACAGATCGAAAAAAAAATCCGTTTTAGATAAGTTTCCATCTTAGCAGGTATAACAGGAATGTTGAATTTAGGCACTTTTTTCCGGAAGGTATTACTGAGGCTCCCGGAGTGGTAAGACAGTATGTAACGAGTGGAAATTACACTTCTACAGCTTTAATAAGCACAAAATTACAAAGTTGACATTTCGATGCTCAGGGAAGAACCCTCCTCCCGGTTTACCCCCTGTATGCTTGAATTCATTACTTATTCGTATGGTATCCCTTTCAACGGGACCATGGAATGCTCTCATGTAAGACAGGATTTCGTAATTTAATTTTGCGTAAATGGACAGGTTCCATTCACGCAGGTTTTACAGAATTTATGGAATTTTAGATGATTTAAAATTTAATATAAAGAAGGCCCTGGTAATTATGTTAATAACGTTAGTTAAAAACAAAACAGGTAACGCTCTCACAACTGAATATTAATATATTTTCACGAATTTTTTACGTATGCTTCAAAACCATAATATGTGCTTATAACTGATAACAATTTCAAGCAGTTTGGATAATAGGGAAAGAAAGTCTTCTTACCAGCGTCTTACCAGTAAATATCAATAGTTTTGCACGGTTCTTGTGTACAGGCTTTAAAACCATTATATTTATGACTCATAAATATTTCAAAGAGTTTGGACAATGAGAATTATTTTTTAAAAATACTAGGGGGCTCTGCCCCCGTTCAGACACCGCAGACTCTAACAGCACGCTAATTTGATCGGCTTTAAAAAGATTTCGGAAGATTGAATTATAATTTGAATCTGACAATTATAATCTGACGTAATTTTCACCAAATTTTTCTTTCTCTTTTTAATATTCACGTAAAAATACTTTTGTTAGAAATGAAATATTATAATCATCTTAAAATATCAAATAAATGTCTCGCGCAATTTTTTAATTTAAACTGTTTTGCAATATTATTTTTTGTTCATTTTACGTAATATGTGTAATGTGACGTAAATGTGACATAAATTCTCCCATTTAAGACTTCTAACGCTTGTTAATGAATTTATTGTTTTACAATATTCTTTATCTTTTAAAATTCACGTGTAATATGGTTTTTATGATAATTTTCAATGAGTTCCTACTTTTTATATTTTCTTGTTTATAATAGTCACGTGTAAAATAAATTTTTAATTTTAAGCAAACATTATTGTTTGCGCTTTTTATACAGTTGGCAACAGGTTAAATTAGTACAATTTTCTAAAATAAGTAAAAAATATCTCTCGAAATGCTGAAAATTTGAATTTAAAATAGAAATAAAACCTCAAAAAATGAGTCAAATTAATAAACTGAGTGCAGTCTGCACACCGGGAAATTCTGACGCATAAAATGATCTAAATATGATTAAATTCCGATGTACAGTTTTTGCTCCTATAAAACTTTTCTAATGGAACGATTTTGTCCAACTTTAGCATTAAATCTCTCTTTAAATATTTCTTTGATTTGAAAACTGTCTGCATCAGCGTGTTTATCAAACATTTCTCTATAATTCCACCGATTTTCATATTTTTGTACGCAATATTTTGCTTAATATTAACGAAGAAAGACCTCCGGTCACAAAAAATTCAAAACCGGCGGCGGCGTCGGCGGCGGTGACAGCGGTAGTTACTTTTTTTTAGAATAGAGAGATTCTCATAAAAATACTTTTGTTAGAAATGAAATATTATGATCATCTTAAAATATCAAATAAATGTCTCGCGCAATTTTTAAATTTAAACTGTTTTGCAATATTATTTTTCGTTCATTTTACGTAATAAGTGTAATGTGACGTAAATTCTCCTATTTAAGACTTCTAACGCATGTTAATGAATTTATTATAGTCTAAGATCCGGTCTATGAAATATATACCCTCATTTGTTATTTAATGATAATAAAGAATATATGCCAGATAATGTATACATTGATACATCGCAAATAGGTTGCCTAGCTAAATCACGTGGCGATAATGTTAAACAATAAAATGTTTAACTAAATTTTTTTGATCAACTTTCTCCATTAGTTATTTATGTAAGTCGAGAATCAGCTGAGAGAATATACCCCAAGGAATTAAAAAAAGAAGGGTTGCCTACTCTCGACTCTGCCCAACTATGGCGTTGCCAGGTATAAACAGGTAAGTAAGCGTTGTCAATATACCCTCATAAGTTATTTAATCGAATTACACATCAAATGAAGGCTTATTTTATTCCCATTCCAACCGTATTAGGTTGCCTTATCAAAAAGTTTGTTGAATCTATGGTTGCCTAGATTTAAGATGTTCGATTTTCTGCGTGAGCGTTGAGAGTGACAGAGAAGTATTGCGCGCGGAATTCCATTTGATAGACAAAGATGCAGCGAGGCATAAATTAACACATATTTGCCAACTTTCCCTTAAACTTCCGTAAAATGCGAGTTAAATTGACCCAGGTTAAACACGTTTCGAACCAGAAATTTACTAAAGAAATTAATTAAAATGGATTAAATAGAGAAACTGATTTTAAATCTATAATGATACATCAAATAATTTTTCTGGTTAGTAACGCGTATAACCTGGGTCAATTTAACTCTCATTTTTTATTGAAGGTTAGTTGAATGTTGGCAAGTATGTTAACATACAAGATCGGACAGTTCCATAGAGCGTAATGGTAATGCATTTGCGATCGCAGCGCCTTTAGTGATAATGGGGAAGAAACTTCCCTTTCTTGTAATATTTTTGTTATTTAGCGTCTACCTTATTGTAATCTTTCTTTTTTAAATGTTGCATGTTTACGTTTTCAACAGAATGTTACACCGATACATAAACATAGAATGGATATTCTATTCTATATATCTAATATCTATTCTATGTTCATGCATGGATATATATTTTTTTATTTTTTGTTCATGATGGGTGAACGATTTAAGTGTCACGAAAAGCAAGCTGAAAATTTCGTCTTCAATATTATACAAGTAAATAAGATATAATTAGATTTAAAACTACATAAAGCGATGGTGTAATGTAAAAATATACGAAATATTGCACTCTACAACTCCCAAAAAATTTTATAAATATTCCCATTAGGTAGAAAATTTTTTACAGCTGATGTTTTATTAATATATGAAGTTTAATGTATTAAACAATCGTTACAATAATCTTCTAAAATTTACGCATTTTCTCTTTCTTACAGATAAAATAAAAATATTGTTTTTAATGTAAATAACGTACAATCAGTTCAATAATATTTATGATATTAACATATAAGAAATAATAATAAAATTACAAATAAGGAAAAATTCCTTTTTACAAATTTTTAGAATTATATAAATCTAAAAGTTTTTTAAAAAGCAAAATAATAAGTAAACATATAGACTGCAGTGGATTAGTGGACGTTTTGGTTCAAATAGAGGTCTTAGCAGGAGGCTCAACCAATAGCTTTCTAGACAGCAAGCATTTTAATCGCTGCAAGCGTCTCCATCTATTGGCTTCCGTTGCACTACAAATCCTTCACTTCGAGCAGTATTTGTATAAGCATGAATCAAATCCTGAGATGCTTGACGAACTTTTACAGATTTTGAAGGATTAAATTGTAAATATCGTTGGGTACCAAATTGACTTACCTCAAGTACTGAGCAAAATCGTAGATGGCTACAAAGAATATTGCAAAAAAAACTTTGCTCGGTGAGCGTGGGAAAACGGCTCAATACTATCTCCAGTACTGTGAGTTCATTAATTTGTTTCTTCGGTTTTCAAGAAGCATCCGATGTAATGATTTTGAGCTGTATATAGACTCCATTTACAACATGTCCGATTTGTTCTTTTCATTGAACCAGCCAAATTATGCCAGATGGTCTATTATGTACGTCAGCAATCTTATGAAGGCGCAGAATAGCAATTCGCGGCATCTAAATTTAGACGAGGAGCATTTGGTATCCGACGTACCAAATCTGAATTCTTCCGATCACCCGTTGACTTGACGTTAGAACAGACCATTGATGCTGATGCCTCAAATCAATTAACATATAATCTTGCAGCAGAGTCTATATCAGTGCGACAAAGATGGGCACTTAGTCACAGCATAAGGACCAAAATTGTATCCACCGTTAAAGAAAATGTCGGTCTATCGCAAAAAGATGATACCTGTCATGCCTTGCAAAAGAATCGAATCTAAAAGGATAACGAAAGTCTTCAAAGTGTCATTAAGACTATAAGAAATACGCTGAATCCTTTCGTTGAGAGTGTCGATAAAAATATTCTGTTCAATATTTCAACTTGTAAGGCAGCATCTACTGAAGTTTGTGATTTTCTAATCAACGTTAAGTCAGTTGGAAATCAACAAAAATTGACGTTTATTTCAGAATGCAATTCCACTCCCGGAAGGTTCGAAAAACCGATAAAGCGTAACAAAATCCAGAATTTCGCTTCACAATCTGCCGTCAAAGCTCAAACCAGCAAAGATAAAACTCAAAAGGCCGTTCTTAAATTTGAACGAGACATCTTTGGCCGATTACTTGCGATTAGTATTGAGAAAGACATCAACATAGAGTACTGCAAAATGTTTCCATTAGCGCCTGTGCCGCCTGCTCCTTTCTCGTGTGCTGGTGACTTGCTAAAAACTGACAAATCCAAATTAGCCCAACTATTAAATTCTAACGTCGAAACAGTTGAGTCTACTTATATCGATATCGATATTGAAATAATAGACGGTTTTTATGGACTGTATATTATCGGATCATCTATGCCGCAGACATTTGACAAGGTTGTTGAATCGATCTTAATAAAATTGTGCTCAAGTAACGCCCCTGAAATACACATAATTTTTTAATAGACACATTACACCCTCTATCAAAGACTGTGGACGACAAAGTCGACTGGAGTTCGATAGACCGTATGTCATCCAAGGACCTCTTCAACCAAGACCTAGCGATTTTCTCGGAAATTTCAAAAATTACCGTTTCAAGAAGCCCTGATACAATTCTTAGCTAATTACTGGGAAAATTATAATCTACTTTCAATAACCCTAAACAAAAATAATTTATAACAGTTGGAGAACACTGTTTTTCTTACCATACTGTCGGAAACCACGTCGTGAAACGCGAAGAAGAAGATTATGTATGTCAACATGAAGAGGCAGATACGCGGATAATGTTTCATATATCAAAAGCGCCACCTAACTCAAACATATTGGTCAAAGCAAATGATATCGATGTCTTGGTAATTTTACTGGCCACTATCCACAAAATTCCGCAGACTCAAATTTGGTTGGCGGGTTCATCATCAAAGAAAAGCAATAATAAAGAGCTTGATTGCATTAACTGTACTGAGCTTGCAGTGAAATTAGGTTATACTTTATGTCTGGGTCTGCCAGCTTTCCGCGCATTTACGGGCTGTGATTACACAACGGCTTTTTATAATAAAGGGAAAACCTAGCCTTTTAAAATATTTTGTAGACGAACGGATTTCCAGGAAATATTCGCATCATTGACGGATCCAGTAAATGTACTCCTAGGAGATAAAATTCAACCTGTTTAGGAGTTTACTGCCCTTCTTTATGGGATCAAGCAATGTTATAATATCAATGACGCTAGATATCAGCTGTTCCAAGAAATATATTCAATGAACAAAGACAAAGAACAGTTCGGGAAGAGGATTAAAGGCATCGACTCCAATATGATTCCACAGTGCTGGATCTCACTGAAACAGAAAATTGTGCGCACAATATATGTTAATTCTATGAGGCTTCATGCAACCGATGCATGCTGCGTTAAAGTCAATCCTGAAGATTGTGGGTGGTTTTTGGATGGCTATTTGAAGCCTACGTGGTTTAAAGGGGACCCAACACAATTAGAAATTAACGACGCATTAAGAGAATCTAGAAACAGAGAAACCGATGAAGAATTAGAATTAGATTGTGACATCGGCACTTCTGAAGATTCTGAATCTGAATGTTTTATATAAAAATTTTGTATTTTACTATTTATAAATTTATGTATCAATAAAAAAATATTTATATCATTATGTGATATTTTATTGAACTTTTGCCAGTATTTAATCCGCGCTTAAACGATCGAAAAAAATCTGCTTTTGAAAAACGGACATTTTGAACGGAAAAACTTATTATTTCATAATTATGTATTGTCGTTGATAAATGAATGTGTGAGAGAAAAAATATTTGATATCATCGTTAATATTTACACTATCGGAGAAATCTTTAAAAAGAATTCGCTGCATCTTTGTCTGTCAAATAGAATTGCGCACGCAACGCTTCTCTGTCACTCTCAACGCTCACGCAGAAAATTGAGCATCTTAAATCTAGGCAACCATGAATTCAACAAACTTTTTGATAAGGCAACTTAATACGGTTGGTATGGGAATAACATAAGCCTCCATTTGATGCGTAATTCGATTAAATGACTTATGAGGGTATATTAACAACGCTTACTTACCTATTTATACCTGGCAACGCCATAGTTGGGCAGAGTCGAGAGTAGGCAACCCTTCTTTTTTTAATTCCTTGGGGTATATTCTCTCAGCTGATTCTCGACTTACATAAATAACTAATGGAGAAAGTTGATCAAAAAAATTTAGTTAAACATTTTATTGTTTAACATTATCGCCACGTGATTTAGCTAGGCAACCTATTTGCGATGTATCAATGTATGCATTATCTAACATATATTCTTTATTATCATTAAATAACAAATGAGGGTATATATTTCTTATACCGGATCTCGTACTATTATTTTACAACATTCTTTCTGTTTTAAAATTCAGGTCTAAATATAGTTTTTATGACGTAATTTTCAATGAGTTCCTGCTTTTTATATTTTCTGTTTATAATAGTCACGTGTAAAATAAATTTTTAATTTGAAGCAAACATTATTGTTTGCGCTGTTTATACAGTTGGCAACAGTTTAAATTAATACAATTTTCTAAAATATGTAAAAAATATCTCTCGAAATGCTGACAATTTGAATTTAAAATAGAAATAAAACCTCAAAAAATGAGTCAAATTAAAAGACTAAATGCAGTCTGCACACCGGGAAATTCTGACGCATAAAATGATCTAAAAATGATTAAATTCCTATGTACAGTTTTTGCTCCTATAAAACTTTTTTAATGGAACGATTTTGTCCAACTTTGGCATTGATGCAGACGTCAGCAATACGTCTTTCTCACTGGGGATGGAGTGTGTAGCGATCTCATCTCACATGATCAGTATAAAGCGAGTTACTAGCTTAGAGTAACTGGCTTGGCCTTTTGCTCGACGCTAACGTTCTCGCCTCCTGATCATGAGATCCGTGGTTCGTATCCCATCGGCGCCACTCTCTAAACTGGTCACCCGGACAAACACGCAAACAACCTTCAGCAACAATCACCTCCTCTCATAACCAACAGATGGCAGCACTAAATAAATCATCCCCTGCAACCAAAAAGTCTGTGAAACGCTCACAGCACAAAGCCTGTCCTCACACGCATCACATATGCGTACGAAAACATCATTCACGGGTGCATATCGCTCGTCAGACGTCAGCAGTACACGTCCTTCTCACTGGGGATGGAGTGTCTTTTATCTCATCTCACATGATCAGTATAAAGCGAGTTACTAGCTTAGAGTAACTGGCTTGGCCTTTTGCTCGACGCTAACGTTCTCGCCTCCTGATCATGAGATCCTTGGTTCGAATCCCATCGGCGCCACTCTCTCCAAAATCTCTTAAAATAATTCTTCGATTTGAAAACTGTCTGCATCAGCGTGTTTATCAAACATTTCTCTATAACACTACCGATTTTCATATTTTTGTATGCAACAGTTTTTTTAATATTAACGAAGAAAGGCCATGTTTAAGCATTCAAATTGTATGCCGATCTGCCGGGAATATCTACGCAGATTTTCATTGGTCCATTTCCAAATCAAAACTTTCTTTTATATATAGAAGGATAGAAGGATTTAATGTCTGATGAGGAAAAAAAAACCCACGCCCTTTAAAATTCCGAATCCGCCTTTTTTTGTTGAAATACGGAAAAATATATAAAATCTTTTAAAGAACGCACATTTTAATTTTACTTTAAAATGTCGTATTCGGTATAAATATTGCGGGCCTACGATAAGAGGTTCGTTTGGAAATAGTTTTATTTAAAAGTACAAATTTAAAAAAAAAAATCGTATTAAATACATATACAAAATAATGCAAATTTAAAGTTAATATCCTCACATCACGGGCGACGCCGGGCTGGTCAACAAATACACATAAATAAAACGATCATGAAAGTATATGTCAACATAATTCACTATTATGGTCTCCATTCGAACTCTCTCTATTCTCTAACACAATCTCAAAATAATTTTTATGCTTAAATGCCATAAAGTTGCAATTATTTTTATTCTGATCCCACGATAGCAAATAGCGTTTTCTCTTTCTTATAAAGACAAAGGATATTTCAGAAAAAAGTGCAAAATATGTGTTAAAAGTCAATTTTTGAGGCTCGGAAATTTTCATCTGAGATAGAGGTCTGCAGGGGACCGGGCTTGGCCCGGCAAAATGAAGGCGAAATTTCAAACGGGCCGGTCCGGCAGAATTAGGACAATTTTTCTACGGGCCAGGCCGATAAGCAAAATAAACGGATCTGACCGGCAAAAAAAATTGAACGGGCCGGGCCGGGCAGATAAAAAAATTAAACTGGTCTGACGGCCCGATATAAAAAATTAGACGAAGACGATAAAATATGAACCATTCAATGAACATGACTTTCGCGAGAATATGTGTAAATGTGCGTCACGAGTCGATGCTAGTTTGACAACAGCAATACAGAAATGTAACATGCCCAGCATGAGATCGGCATCGGACAGTTACATGGTGTCTGAGCCCGGGCTTAGTTTTTTTCCGCAGACTCGTGCCGAGTCGTGATCAGTCGTTTTTTTTTTTTTTTTTTTTTTTTTTTTTTTTCCTACATAGTCGAGGCAGGCCGGAACTGGACTTAATTGTTCTCAGGATGTGTAGGGCAGGCAATATGTTTTGTAAAAATATTAATAGCGATAATGAACTTCTATTAACAGAATCTTTGGAAATATACCTTAAGTTGATTCTCAAATTCACTGCTCAACTGCGAAAGTTTCGGAAACATTTTCTGACTAATTTTTAACTGTAATGGCATAAAATTGACAAGCCTAACTATTGAAGGGATTTGGAATCGAATAACATTTTCCATTTTGATAAATAAATTATTTATCGAGATATAACAGATTCTTGTCATGTGACTGCAGGTTTTTCTCCTTTCCCGTGCTGTCGCTTCCAAAAATTCGATTCAAAACGCTATCTTTGGCAATATTTTCTGTCAATATTTGAAACTATTACAATTTATCTATGACATATTTCCTTTATCAAAACATTCATAGCGCTATTCGATTACATAGTTTCTGAATACGAACACCTGTTAGTCTTATGAGTTTCCGAATAGAAATAAATTCAGAAATGTGTCCGAAAGTAGCTCCTTTGGATTTGAAAAAAGCAAAGGACAGAGAAATATTTTCACAAATTTACTTTTTATTATACAGCTTCAAAAAATATCCGATTTTTAACCCTCCTTTTTTTCTTTTATTCTCGACTATTTTTTAATGCATCCTTTATTTGAATGTTGAAAGGTCTAAGACTCTAAGTAATCATAGAAACATTAATGTTGCTTTTCTGTTTTGTGAACACGTCATAATTTAAAAATAATGCTGTAAAATTATCCCATAAATACGTATCCAGTATTCTTTAAAAGAATCTTAATTGTATGTTAAGAAAAAACTGAATTTTTTGTAGAATCTTAATTGTATGTTAAGAAAAAACTGAATTTTTTGTAGAAATTGAGTCGGGCTGGATCGGGCCTGATTTAATTGATTTTTCCACGGGTCGGGCCTGTTTTAACTAATTTTTGTACCGGCCGGGCTGTGAGCTGAGAAAATATAAACGGGTCGGACAGGGCCAAGATAGCTTTCATTCGAGCCGGGACTGGAAATTCCTGCTCGTGCAGACCTCTAATCTGAAACACAAATCGTTTAAAGCTCAACTTTCGATGCACACGTCAGAAAATGAAAAATGCTATTCGATTCTAAACTACTTCAGTAATTTTGCCTGGCAAATTCCAGGCTCTTACTTTCAAAAATAAGTTCGCGAACACATAATAAAGTTGAGCAAACCAAAATATTTTTTACAAACAGCCTTAAGTGATTATTGTTTGTAAATTGTAGCTATAAATTAAGGAAATACTAAATAAAAATGAGTATTTAATAACTTAAAAATATTAATACTCGTTTAGTATTTTTGTTAATTTTTCAATTTATATTTCTGTTTCACAATCTTACGTTTATTTCCCCTTTTTCATGCAGAAACTATATGACTGATTTGGATAATTATATCACATATATAGGAAGAAAAGAACAAAACAACTAAAAAGTAGAATAAATAACTTAGGGGCGAGGAAGTACCAGAAGAAACAAACACTTTTTGTACTTATAAAAAGGGTAATTAATTTCTGTAATATTCTCATTTCTAAATTACATTTATATAATTTAATTAACGTAAAATGTTCAAATAGAAAAAAACATTACATTCAAATATTCATAGATGACATTTACAATGTAATTATAAAACCCCCTTTACTCTGAAAAACCCTTTCTAGATATTGCGATTCTGTGTGACACTGATTTTACAAACTTTTATAATTTTCAAAAGTGTCAAGAAAGCTGTCAACTAACATTTTCCACTTTTGTAGAAAAGCCCCCAGCAAATAGGGAAGTTAACAATGACAAAACCACAGATAACCTGTCCTGTCAAGCCATAAAATAGGTAGCTAACTGCAACTGAAAATCCGTGTCTTTGGTACCCGATTACAATAAATTTCATATATGACAGTTGTACAAAGAAAACGATTTTCGCTGCCATCAGTTAATCAGTTTGAGGAGAGAAGAGGATAATCTCTAAATCCTATTATTTTCTAAAGGCTGTAGTTTGACACTTTGGGGAGGCTGTAAGGAAATTTCTACAAAGCAACAGAACGAAAAATATCCTACAGCTCTTGGAATGAAAGAAAAAAGCACAAAGAAAACGATTTTAGCTGCCATCAGTTAATCAGTTTGAGGAGAGAAGAGGATAATCTCTAAATCCTATTATTTTCTAAAGGCTGTAGTTTGACACTTTGGGGAAGCTGTAAGGAAATTTCTACAAAGCAAAAGAACGAAAAATATTCTACAGCTCTTGGAATGAAAGAAAAAAGCAGTCTTCACAAACGATTTTTTTGTTTAAATTGTTTTGTTTGTATTGAGAAGTTTTAGGGATGGGTGCCTATTAGTTAAAGTTAAGTTAATATCTATTCTATTTTATTATTATTATTATATATATATATATATATATATATATATATATATATTATGAGGCAAATAAAAGTTCGGAAACTAGGGGCATCCCAGACTAAGGCGACACATAAGACATGTCGCATGAATTCGCTGGAAAAACTGGTTTAAAACAGGTTTGAAACAACTTCGTTCTTTGTTTCGACCGATTTATGCGCTACATGTTTCGCCTTCATGTCGCTTGTCGTCTCAGTGTGGGATGCCACAATGTGTCGGTCAGGGTGTCCAGTCAATTGTGCTAGGACGGGCAAATATTTTTCCTGGCCCCCACCTAGCTACGGGCCTGCGTCAGGCAGGACTTTCTGAGGAAAAGTAACAAAATTGCCATTAATGTGCCGTGTAAACCTTGAAAACCTCACCCCGTCGCCCTGTTCGGGCCACGCATACTTAAATCAGTAAACTTTGGCTTAAACCAGTGGCGTACCCAGGATTTTATTTCGGGGGGGGGGGGGGGCTGACCTAAATTTCCATAATGTTCTAAATCGTACGAAACACGTTAAATTGTGTTATAAACAGAAATCATATTTGATAAATATGCTGTAGCCAGGGGGGAAAGGGGAGGGGCAGGGGTGACTTTGTTCCGAATTTTCCGAAAATTTAAAAAATTTGGTTATCAGTCCGGCCGAAAAAAATCAAATTCATCAATCGTTCGCAGAAAAAAAATCTCCAATTTTTTTAAAGGATCCGAAAAGGAAAAAATCGAAATGTTGTCATAGGGCCACGGATAAAATGCGAAGTATGTCAAACGATTTCGAAAAAAAAGTCAAATTTCTCCAAATGATCGCGGAGAAAACGCGAATTACGTCAAATGCTCGCGGAGGAAACGCTAAGTTCGTCAAATGAGTACAAAAAACCCGAATTTCGTCATAAGGCCGCAGAAAAAACGCGAATTTCATCAAAAGTTTGTGGGAAAAATGCGAATTTCGAAAAAAGCATTCCGTCAAAGAACTGCGAAAAAAAAAGCTAATTTCGTAAAGAATCGCAAAAAATGCTAATTCCGTCCAATGTACATGGATAAACGTGAATTTCGTCAGAAGGGCGCAGAAAAGCACAAATTTCATCAAAAAGATGAGAAACAAAAACGCTAATTTTGTTAAAAGCTGCGGGAAACGCAATATTCGAAGAATGATTGCAATTCAGCAGTTCTCGCTATGTAGCATTCTCAAAATTAAGCGGTTCTCGCTTTGTAGCAATCTCAAAATGTAAAAAACTCTTAAAGCAGCAAAATATACATAAAAACGAAACTAGCTAAAGTGGCAATCCGTAATCGTTGCATGAGCGCTCCCGCTCATTAACCGAAAAAAAACATAACTGGATTCAGCAGTTCTCACAGTGTAGCATTCTCAAAATTCAGCAGTTCTTGCTTTGTAGCAATCTCAAAATGTAAAAAACTCTTAAAGCAGCAAAATACACATAAAATTATCAACATACCTTAACAGACATCTGCTTTCTTGAAAGCTCCAGCACGAAATATCTGTCATAACATCACCGTCATTTTCCAAAATAGGCTTACCAATACGCATTGACACACTGTTAACAAACCTCCTTTTTTTTGTCAAAATTTCCTCATATTTCTTAATTACTTCAGCAAGAGCGTTTAAACGGACTACAGAAACCATAGTCAAAAAAATACATCCAATAAATTTAACATAAAAATAAAAAGACAGAACGATACAACACGATATCAAAATACATCCACAAAATCCTAAGCGAAAATGAGCTTCTCAGGGGTTGCCAGAACACGGCACGTCAGAACACACACGTCACACGGGATTCTACATATCGATAATGATCGCCAACATAAAATAGCCAAGAAATTTCAAAACATCCAAGATGGCGGCCATCTGGGAATATATAGCATCTAAGCCTATAATTCTAAAAATTTGTCGAAAGGCATTTTTCCCCATCTGTAATTTTATGATTATTTCATATATGTTAATATTATAAATATTATTGAATTGATTGTACGTTATTTACATTAAAAACAATATTTTTATTTTATCTGTAAGAAAGTGAAAATGCGTAAATTTTAAAAGATTATTGTAACAGGGCCGGCCCAAGGCGTGTGCGAAGTGTGCCACCGCACGGGGCGCCCAACAGATGAAAGGGCGCCTATAAGATCACCGATAAAAATTATTTTATATTCTGCTTTTTTTTCTTTTAAATTTTCTATAGCTAGGCTGGAGCCAGCTCGAGAAAGGATTCTTCGTTCTGTTTAAAAAGGAATTCAAGGGCGCCGAATTTTCGCATGCAGACATCGACTTCTGTTCTTTATCTGAATGAGAAAAGAAACAGAATCAAGAACGCCAGGAACCACCCGATTCAAATCTGCTTCCCTTGCGGGCAGTGGCGTACCCAGGATTTTATTTCGGCGGGGGCTGACCTAAATTTCCATAATGTTCTAAATCGTACGAAACACGTTAAATTGTGTTATAAACAGAAATCATATTTGATAAATAGGCTGTAGCCAGGGGGGAAAGGGGAGGGGCAGGGGTGACTTTGTTCCGAATTTTCCGAAAATTTAAAAAATTTGGTCATCAGTCCGGCCGAAAAAAATCAAATTCATCAATCGTTCGCAGAAAAAAAATCTCCAATTTTTTTAAAGGATCCGAAAAGGAAAAAATCGAAATGTTGTCATAGGGCCACGGATAAAATGCGAAGTATGTCAAACGATTTCGAAAAAAAAGTCAAATTTCTCCAAATGATCGCGGAGAAAACGCGAATTACGTCAAATGCTCGCGGAGGAAACGCTAAGTTCGTCAAATGAGTACAAAAAACCCGAATTTCGTCATAAGGCCGCAGAAAAAACGCGAATTTCATCAAAAGTTTGTGGGAAAAATGCGAATTTCGAAAAAAGCATTCCGTCAAAGAACTGCGAAAAAAAAGCTAATTTCGTAAAGAATCGCAAAAAATGCTAATTTCGTCCAATGTACATGGATAAACGTGAATTTCGTCAGAAGGGCGCAGAAAAGCACAAATTTCATCAAAAAGATGAGAAACAAAAACGCTAATTTTGTTAAAAGCTGCGGGAAACGCAATATTCGAAGAATGATTGCGAAAAAGCGCGAATTTCGTCAATTGGTCACCGAAAAAGCGCTGATTTCGTCAAAAGTCCGCAAAAAAATACAAATTTCACCAAAAAACTCACCAGACGAGAATAAAAAGCAAATTTCGTCAAAAAGCCGCGGAAAAAACGCAAATTTCGACGGAGGATTGCCTAAAGAGACGCCAATTTCGGCAAATGACCACAGAAAAAACGCGAATTTTGTCAAAAGGAAGCGGAAAAAACGCGAATTTAATTAAAGGATCGCAAAAAAAAGAAAAAGCAGCGTCACAAAGAAGGATCACAGAAAAACGTGAATTTCGTCAAAAAGCCGCGGAAAAAAGCGAATTTCGTCAAAAGGCTGCGGAAAAAAGCAAATTTCGTCAAAGGATCTCGAAAAAACGCGAATTTCATCAAAAAGCCGCAGAGAAAACGCGAATTTCATCAAAAAGCCGCAGAGAAAACGCGAATTTCATCAAAAAGCCGCAGAAAAAACGCGAATTTCATCAAAAAGTCGCGGAAAAAGCGCGAATTTTGAAAAAAAGATCGCTTAAAACACGCATTCCGTCAAAGAGCAACGAAAAAAGCTAATTTCGTAAAGCATCGCAAAAAAACGCGAATTTTATCGAAAAGACGAGGAAAAATGCTAAATTTCGTCAAAATTCCGCGGAAAAAAAGCAAATTTCGACGAATGATTGCGTAAAAAAAACGCAAATTTCGACGAATGATTGCGTAAAAAAAACGGAAATTTCGTCAAAGGGCCGCAGAAAAAACGCAAATTTTGGCAAAGGATCGCTAAAAAAAAACACGCATTCCTTCAAAAGAACGCGGAAACAAGACGAATTCCGTCGAAGAGACACAAAAAAGTGAATTTCGGCAAAAGTCCGCAGAAAAACGCAAATTTCATCAAAAAGACGGGGAAAAAAAGCAAAATTCGTCAAAAATCCGCCGAAAAAGCGCAAATTTCGGCGAATGATTGCGTAAAACAACGCGAATTTCAACAAATGACCTCGGAAAAAACGCGAATTTCGTCAAAGGGCCGCAGAAAAAACGCAAATTTCGACAAAGGATCGCTAAAAAACATGCATTCCGTCAAAGGGAAGCGAAAAAAAACCGCGAATTTCGAAAAAAAGATCGCTTAAAACACGCATTCCGTCAGAGGGCGGTGAAAACCTAACTTCGTAAAGGATCGCAAAAAATCGCGAATTTCATCAAAAAGACGAGAAAAAAACGCGAATTTTATCAAAATCACGAGAAAAAACGCAAATTTCGTCGCGGAAAAAAACGCAAATTTCGACGAAGGATTGCGGAAGATAAAACGCGAATTTTGGCAAATGATCTCGGAAAAAACGCGAATTTTGGCAAAGGGAAGCGGCAAAAATGCGAATTTCGTTAAAGGATCTCAAAAAAAGAAAAAGCAGGGTTGCAAAGAAGGGTCACAGAAAAACGTGAATTTCGTTAAAAGACAGTGGGAAAAAGCGAATTTCGAACAGCCGCAGAAAAAAAGCGAATTTCATCAAAAAGACTAGAAAAAAACGCGAATTTCGTCAAAAAAGCCACGGAAAAAAAACAAATGCAACGAAGGATTTCGTAAAAAAACGCGAATTTCGTCAAAATGCCACAGAAAAAAACAAATTTCGACGAAAGATTTCGTAAAAGAAACGCAAATTTCGGCAAAAAAGCCACGGAGAAAAAACAAATTTCGACGAAGAATTTCGTAAAAAACCCCCTCAAATTTTGGCAAAAATCCGCGAAAAAAAGCTTGAGTTTCATCAAAAACCCACCGAAAAAACAAATTTCGACAGAATCATGAAAAAAGCCCGCAAATTTCGTCACAGATCCGCGCAAAAAACGCAAATTTCGACAAAGGAGGGCATAAAAAAATGCGAATTTCGGGAAAAAGCCGCAGAAAAAGTGAATTTCTTCAAAGGACCGCTGAGAAAACGCAAATTTCGTCAACAAACCGTGGAAGAAACACAAATTTTTGGCATGGAGATGCGACTGAAAAATGAAAGTTAATAAGCTACTTTTACAGTCAACTCTTCAGCACCGGATTTCCGATTTATCCGAAATCAACTTGAGATTAGCTGTAGTGTTACTGTGCATTACCATACTTCCGCATTGACAATCTTGGCGCCCGCCGACTGTTAGAGAAATTTAAAAACTCCTTAAATTAAACTATTTTTAGATTTGTCGAATTTACTTGTAGGTCTCTTGAACTGACCATATATGTTTTCATTTATCCAGTAAAACAGGCATAGAGCTGTTTTTCAGTCATTTGATAATTGATTTTGTGGTTTCAAGTAAATTTGGTCGATGGACTGAGGAGGATATTGGATTAACAAGAAAAACAAATTCGTGGCATGCCAGAAAGTAAAACAAATTTATCTGAAAAAAAAGGAATACCAGCCCTTTTTTCATTTTACTACGATATCTTCGGAGGTGAAATGGAGCTGTAGCCTCATAACCCCCGTCGCCATCGACTTCTTTGGGTGTATGCTGGGGCATCACTGTGCACTAGTATATGGGACGAACCAGAATAGCTGCGTTGCAGAAAAAAAATTAAATTTTATCTTAAAAGAAAGAAAAAAAAACAGATTTTTTTTTTCATTTTTGATTAATTCGAAAGGGGAACTATAACCCCCATCAGCCCCTTTCCCCTCATTGGATATACTGTAGTGTAACTGTGCGCTAATATGAGACTAGAAAGTCTAGTTCGTTGTATTGCAGAAAACAATTGCATTACAAATTTATCTCAAACAAACAACAACAAAAAAATCAGTACTTTTTTCATTTCATTTTCAACTATTTTGGGAGAGGTCTGTAACCCCATCATCCCCTTTCTACTTCTTTGGGCATAATGTGGTGTCACTGTGCACTAATATGGAACTAGACAGAAGAGTGTGGCTAGTCTGTTGAATGATAGGAGAAAAGAAATGCAAATTTATCTCAAACAGAAAGAAAAAAGCAATATTTTTTTTTCCGACTATTTCGGGAGGAGGGGGCTGTAAGCCCATCAGCCGCCTCCCCTTCTTTCGGTATATTGTGATGTCAATGTGGACTAATGTGAATTAATGAGAATGGCTATTTCGCATCATGGCAGAAGAAAAATTACAAATTTATCTCAAACAAGAAGAAAAAAATCAGCCTTCTTTTCATTTCATTTTCGACTATTTAGGAAGGGGGCACCCCATTAGCCTCTTTCACCTCTTTGGATATGATGTGGTACCACTGTGCACTAGTATGGAACTAAAGAGAAGAGAGCGGCTAGTCTGTTGGATGATAGGGGGGAAATACAAATTATCTCAAACAAAAAGAAAAATATCAGCACTTTTGCATTTCATGTTCGACTTTTTGGGGAAGAGGGCTGTAACCTCATTAGCCCCCTTCTACCTTTTTCGTTATAACGTGGTGTTGTTGTACACTAATATGGAACTACAGCGAAGGGAGTGGCTAGTCTGTTGAATGATAGGGGAGAAAATGCAAATTTATCTCAAACAGACAGAAAAAAAATCAGCACTATTTTTTCATTTCATTTTCTACTATTTCGAGAGGAGGGGGGCTGTAATTCCAACAGCCCCCTCCCCATCTTTGGTATGCTGTGATGTCAATGTGGACTAATATGGAGTTAACGAGAATGGCTGTTTTGCTGTATGACAGAAGAAAAAATTACAGATTTATCTTAATAAAGTAAGGAAAAAATACTTTTTTCCTTTGAATTTTCGACTATTTTGAGGTGTTTTTTTTTGCGGGGGGGGGGCTGTAACCCCGTCGGCCCCCTTTCTCTTCTTTGGTGTTAATATGGAAAACTATGGAACTTAAGGGAAGGTAGCACATAGTCTGTTGAACGAAAAGGGAAAAAATGCAAATTTATCTTAAACAGGTAGAAAAAATTCAGTACTTCAGCAATCATTTCACTTTCGACCATTTCGAGAGAAGGGGCTGAAATTGCATCAGCCCCCTCCCTATCTTTGGGTATGCTGTGATGTCAATGTGGACTAATATGGTGTTAACGAGAATGTTTATTTTGCTACATGACAGAAGAAAAAATTACAGATTTATCTTTAAAAAGTAAGGGAAAATTACTTTTTCATTTAATTTTTCGACTATTTCGGGAGGAGGGGGGGGGGGTGTAACCCCCGTCTGCAACCTTTTTCTTCTTTGTTGTCAACGTGGACTAATATGGGACTAATGAGAATGTCTAGTCGGCTGTATGATTGAAAAAAATTAAAATTTTTTCCAAAAAAGAAAGACGAAAAAGCAGCACTTTTTCATATCATTTTCGAAAATTTCGGGGGGGGGGCTGTAGCCCCATCAGACCCCCCCCCCTTGGGTACGCCCATGGCTTAAACCTCATATTTCGTTAAGAAAATCATATTATCCATTGAGCTGTGGCTCTTGAAAAATGAAAATAGCAGTTAATCTTGATAACTTTCTTTCCTATTTTGGAACGATAAAAGATTATGTACTAAATTCTCTGTATCATTTCCTAAAAAATTGTTTCTCAAAAGTCCCTCCCCCCCCCCCCCCCCCTCTTCACCGACGCTACAGCTCATTTGCGCCTATGTTAATAAGATGCCCACTTTTCAACCTCAACCAACGCTAGAGGCAGGGCCGAAACTGGGCTTTTTTGCACACGGGGCAAACATAAATTTTGGCACCTCCCCTCTCCCCGCCTTCCGCAAAGTATATTTACTAAGAGAAGTTTAACAGAGTTATTTTCTTCTGATGGACTGATAGCTACCATTATTATGAAACAACCATTATAAATGAAGTGTTAGGTGGAGATGAAAGAGCAGCTGTAAAGTTAGAACTCTGATTTTCTGGTCAGAATGGGGGGGGGGGGTGAAATTGGCCATTATGGCCATTTCCCCCACCCCCATTCTGAGCAGAAAATCAGAGTTATGGCCATTTTTTCCCTCCATTCTGACCAGAAAATCAGAGTTATAGCCATTTCCCCCCCATTCTGACCAAAAAATCAGAGTTCTAACTTTTTACGGCTGCTCTTTCATCTTCACCTAATACTTCATTTATAATGGTAGTCATCAGTCCATCAGAAGAAAATGATCCATTCCAAAGGTATAAGTTCGACTGAAAAAAACTATTTAATACTTTGAGCAGAAAGAAGAGGCTACACCTGCAATTTTCATGACACTAATAGAATCACATAGCTGCCAATGTGTAACGGTTTAGTTACCTCTAAAATTTAATAAAAATTTTTGCCATATTTAATCGTTGAGAATTTTTAGACTTTTTAAACTGAATTTCCGGAAGTGACAGCCAGTTGTTCCCTTGCAACGACATCTCTGTGGCTATCAACTCTTAAAACTTGGCTAAAAATGGTAACTTTGACAACATTTTCTGAATGAATCTTTGCCTTTATAAGAAAATCTCTAATTTCTTGGTATCTGAACAAAATCGGTAAATTTGATATTTTTACTAATATTAATGCAATTTTTTTTGTATTTACGAATGAAAATGACTTCGCGAAAGTATCAGAAAAGTAGTTAGTTTGGATTTGGGAATAGCTTTCAATATAAAAAATTCTCGTAAAGAGTGATTCCTTCCCACCAAGAAAAACAAAATCCATAATCCTCCTCTAAATGATGAGCTGGATCCGCCCTTGGCTTTGTCGTATTGATTGATTAAAATCTTGAAAATGGAATCGAAAAGAATCGAAAAAAATTCCGGTTTATACAGGATCCTAATGCTATATCAATCTTTAGATTTTTCTATGCTGTATCATACGCCAGACAGGATGATTTTAACCAAGACTCCCTTATCATATATCATTATGATATTATTATGATAAGGAGGCCTTGATTTGAACAATACCGTGCTAAATATAGATGCGAGAAAAATCGACAAACAAAATCTGCATTTGGCGCCCGGGGCACATGCCCCCTCTGCCTCCCCTTAGTTTCGGCCCTCGCTAGAGGTATGCACGGGCCTGTGCCTGTGCTAGAGAACATACAACATTTGGTAAAAACTAAAGATTGTAGGTTCTCTAGCACATGCCGGTAAGATAAAGACAAATTTTCAAACGGGCCCGGCCGATAAAAAAAATTAAGCGGGCTACACTTGGTCCAATATAACAAATATTAAAGGATCAAACTATGCTAATAAAATACGAACAATTTTTAACGAACATGACTGGGACGAGAATAAGCATAAAAGTGCTGCACTAACCTTCACAACATCAATACAGAAATATAACATATCCAGCGTAAAGATCGGCATTCGGACAATTGCATGGTGTCTGAACCTGTGCTTAATTTTTTCAGCAGACTTCGGCCAGGTCGGGATCAGGCTTACATTTTATTCTACATACTCGGACCGGGTCGGAACTTTCCGTAATTGTTCCCAGGATGTGTCGGGTAGAGATTTGAAGAGACCGAAATTTCCAGGCCCGTCCAGGTGTAAAAATTAAAAGTTCGGCCAGGCCCGGCCCCTCTATATTTTCGCAGTTCAAAGCCCTGTACAAAAATCAGTGAAAACAGGCCCAGTCCGGCCCGTGCAAAAATAAATTAAATTTGCCCCAGTCCGACTCTCAATTACTACAAGAAATTTAGATTTTCCTTACAATACAATTAAGATTCCTTTAAAGAATACTGTCTACATATTTTTAAAATACAAACATAGAAAAAAAAAATGTAATTATGCAGAAAAAAATTCTAAGTCTTATCTCGGCCCGAGTCTGCTGGAAAAATAAGACTCGGTTTGATTTATTTTTGCACAGGCCGGGCCTGATTTCACTGATTTTTGAACGGGCCGAACTTTGTAGTTTTTGCTCCAGACTGACCCGGACCAATACAGCTTTCGTTCGAGATGGCCCGGCCTCGGCCTTTAAATTTCGGCCCGTGCAGCCTCCCAACCCCCCTCTCCGGTAATGGAGATCGGAGTTACTTTTGCATTTTCTTTCCGGGTCATATATAGAAAATCTGAAACAGCGGGTAATTTCAAATTCAGATATTTTACTCCGGAAGAATTTTTTGCAGCTCAGAAAGGAAATTCGCAATTTTAGAGGATTAATAAACATAAAATCACAAAGAAGCCCCCCCCCCCCCCTGGTAGCCTTCTGAATTTAACATTGTTCGTGAGGATGTATAGTATAGTGTAGTAGAAGTCCGGATTTTCACCGTTACATCCTGAATTCATCACTCAGTGTTGAATTCAGGATGTGACCCGGGGTGGGGGGGGGGGCATACGCCCCCACCAAAGCAATAAGATGCCCTTCCCCGGAAGATTTGAGATTTTATTTTGTTTTCAATAGTTAAAAACGGCAATCTTCCCCGGAACTATATGATGACCCCCCCCCCCCGAGACACAGAAATCCCTCCCGGAGAAAACTGTCATCACTGACACTCAATCTACCTTATTATTGATTGTTAGCTGCTCTGTAGCTTTTCGGACACCTAAAGAAAGTTTCATTGATAGAGTCTGGAATTCTCTAGAATCTGAATTGTTTTGCTTATTTTGAACAATTTTATTTCTTTTTTTTCTCATCTACATGAACGTCTGGAGGTTTTTTTCAATTGTAGATGAGCTTTTATAAAGTAAATAATAAAATGCTCATTTATTATAACCCAAATTAATGAGACATGAGATTAAGAAGAAGCCTTTTATGTGGGGGGAGAGGAAGCTACATCAACCGTCAGAAAAGAGACCTTTACAGCTTTATATATTTTACTCGTTGCTCAGCCAGGTTCTGATTGAACCATGAGCCATGAGCCCAACTGGACTTTGGTCCTGGGGTTGGGGGTATCAGGGGCGCGCCGACCCAGTGTGCAAAGTGTGCACCACACACATGCGCCAGAATAGTAAAGGCGCCAAACATTTATTAAAGCGGTATTTAAATCGAAAATGCGTCATTTCTGATATATTTCTGAGTTCATTTTTACTTATAAGATATATGAAATTGTCAACGGCGTAGCTTTAGGAGTGGGGGGAGGGGAGAGTCTCAAACCGAAAGGCGCCACGGTATCGAAAGGTAACGGTCGAAAGGCGCTTTGTTGTCGAAAGTTCGTAAGGTGCCACGGAAGGCTTAAGGGCGCCATCAAGCGCCTAAAATAAATTTTAAAAAGCTAGAAACATAAAGAATTCTGAAGGGCGACCGCAAATGTCCCTTTTGACCTGTGGTGTAGTCGTAAAAAAAAAAAAAAAAAAAAAAAAAAAAAAAAAACAGAGGGTATACGTTTTAAGCAGAGGGTATACGCTCAAGGCAGAGGGTATACCTAGTGTATTTATACCATAGCTTTGTTGAAAAACAGAGGGTATACGGTGTTCCTTAAAAAAATCCAGAGGGTATACGGCGTATACCCCCGTATACCCTCTACTACATCCCTGCTTTTGACATCCCCGCTCTAGATCAGGCCTGGCCTGGCCAGCTTTTCAGAAAGCAGGGGTACACTACAGCTGGTGGCAAACATGGAAGGCTCCATTATTCAAATAATTGAAAATGTATAACACTTCTATCTTATTGTAGTATTGGTAGAGAAACACACACTGACGATATAAAAACGGGTAGATATTATATTGCAGAATAGTAAACCAACATAAGCCTCCAGGTTATGTACGGTACCCATGTAAAAGTAAATTGCCGAAAAAAGCACAAATCAATCATAGCAATCGGCTACATTATAACAAAAACAATAAATAAAAAACAGGACAAAAATAGCAATTTAACAAATTACAACGACCATTTGGAAAATCATTTTTTCAAAGACTAAAATTTTAGACATAAAAAATCGCACGGAGTTGATCCTACATTACGTACGCCATGGATTAAACGATAACATTCCTGGAACCATCGTGAACAAATTTTAAAAGAAATTTCAGTTTTACAATTTTCGGTACTGTAAATTTTTAAACTTCTACGGAGCTGGTCATACATTACGTACGCCATGAATTAAACATTAATAGTGTTATTACACGTAAAAATTGCAAGATTTCCTGAAACTTGCGTATTATCCAAGCATTTCATTGGCTGTTCGGAAAAAGGCTTTTCTATCATCAGATTTCCAAAAAATCTCACGACCAATTTTAAATAAAATTTCATTCTTAAACTTCTAAACATCCGACAATATTACTTTTTATAAACGTCGGATAGAGAAAAAAAATGTACTTTTAAATGCAATTTGTTTGAAAGCTGTATCTCAATTTGTTTCTGATTTATTAATTTTTTTTTTTTGTAGTTTTTATTACTTTTTTGTCATAGTGGCAACACTCTGTTGTCCATCGTTGTTGAAACCAAAGGGAAATACAGATTACTGTATAGACCAATCAGATAACGAATAAATTGCGGATTAAACCAATGAAAACGTTCAGATATGCTTTTGATTTCCTACCCTGACGAGAACAATAACCATTTTTCCAAATGGTTAATAAAACAGGATGCAACTCAAAATGGAATGCATGTAAAAAAAGAAATGAAAAACTCCATTCGATTCCAAACAAATTTAACAGTCACGCCTATCATTGTATGCAAAATGCAACGCATAAAAAAAAAGCGAGCGCATGAGCATGTAAGAAAGTTTCATGTCATTTACAGTCGGGAAACATGTTTTTGAGAACAATCTCAAAATGAATTACGTTTTATTGAAATTTTAATTGTATATTTTATAGATTTGCTTCGAACAAAGAATAATCGATCAAGAGCGAGTTTCACTCGCGTACAGAGAGTTCATACAATAAATTTATTAATTACTAACTGCAGTCTTACAAAATATACTCGTTAAACGAATAATAAGACTTTGCAAATAACTTGGAATTATTTTATCAAATATTTTTCAATAATTGCCTTCAATAAGTGAATTCAATTGAAATGAAAAACGCTGACTATTCATCATTGGGTTGGTTGGTTGTTGGTTGTATTTATGTCGGCCAATTATCGGCCAGGGCACGTGGGATATAGGCCCTGAGGGGGGAAGTGCCTTCCATGGAGGTCTTTCTAAGGGAACCTAACCCGTATTAACGCTTGGAGAACCAAGGTTCGAAGAAAACCACGAAAACTCCGAACGATTAGGCCGACGGGCGCGATTGGGATCGAAACCAGCACCTCCCGTCTACCAGCTTCGAGAGCAGAACCTCTCGGCCACTGGTGGGACATTTATCATTGGGATTCATCATACCTAAAACAAAGACCTTGCACAAAGTTTAATCTTATCATTGTGCCAAGTGCGCTTCGAAAGGAGGTCGCAAAAATGCATGGCCACTTTGGTCTGTGCCTTGTTTTTTAAGATAGTTTTTTTACTAATATCTGGGCTAATTATCGACAGTTCTTTTGGAAAATCATTATCGAGAGTTCTTGGATGATTTCGCGTCAATAGGTACATCGAACTCCTCTCAACTGATCCGCTGAGCGCCCGCCAAATAAAGTTTATGTATAACGGAAAACTGCGATTTTCTGAAAAACTGCATGACCTAGGATAATTGCTATAGTTTTCCTGCAAGATTTAAATAAATTCCAACTACTACTAATTTTTTCGTAATTTTATTTTCAGTAGTTTCGGAAATAGGAAGGGGGAACATAATTGTGCCATACATTTTCGACGAATTTCTGAAAATATAATAGTATCTAAGAGAAAACAAATATATTTTTTAGTTCTGTGTTGAGAGCTTTTTGAACGATACCCCTCCCCTCTTTGGTGATTTTTAAATGAATCTTAAATTTGTAAGATTTTATATCTTTAACTCGATTTTGTCTGAAATACGAAAACCCGCTCACTGTGTTAAAATGGAGAAAGAAGCTGCTAATTGTTCAGATTTGTTATGTAAATTTTTTTTATGATTTTTGGAAAATTGTATGTGGTAGTAAGGAACAAATTAAAACTTTAAAATGACCTGTACTTACTGATGAAAAAATGAGTTAAGAGGAGAGGAGTGAGTGCTTAGTAAAGTACAGGCCAAAAGCTTTAAAACGATATGTTACTTGAAAAAGTTCATTTTACCGCCCCCCTCCCCACGGGGAAATGCTTTCTAATAATCTGGGATCAAACATAGACCTCACGAATCGAAGGCCGTGAAGAGTTTCACCTTCGGTGAAGCCTTCCAATGAGCTGCCTAAATCTTGCTACATAATTAGGAGCTCAGTTAGAAAATTGACCACCCGGGGAGGGGATCTGAGTGAGGGGGCTAGAAAGGTTCATAATATGAAAGAGTGGTTTAAGGGTTTTCCGATGATATATCACATGAGGGTTTAACAGGCGTGCTGCGTATCTTGTAAAAATACAAATCTCGAATCTTTTAGTTCCACATTAGTCCTCCGTCAAACGTCCGCATTTAAAACGGTAGAAAATGGTACGGTTTTAAATATTTGATAACCCCCCCCCCATTTTTTTATCCCCTTCTTCCACCCCCCCCCCCCCCTGAAATTTGATGCCACCTACTTTTTAAAATCTTTATTATGTGTTATAAACTATCTGAAAGTCCCAAATAGATCGGTTCATCAGGTGTTTTTTAATTTTAACAAATTCGCGTTTCAACAAAGCATTTCTTTTCCTTTTTAAAAATCGATTTTTTTTTTTTTATAAAGCAAAAACTTGCGGATCGATTTTTATAAAATTTAGATATTATTAAACAGCGTTTAAAGATAGGGCTAGATGCGTAACTTTAAAATATCTAAATGGTGTATTTTAATAAAATTGACAGCGTTCCAAAGAATCATATTATAAAAATCATTTGTGGTTTCGAAAGACTGGCTTTTAAACTGAGAGTTTGAAAGGAATCATACAATTAATGAAATAATAATTAATATCTATTGTTGTAGTTGAGCGACCGTGAAGATATTTACATATTTGAAATCAGCGAAAAATTCTGTATCTGGATGAATAAAAATTAAATCTATAAATTTATATTTTGAAAATTTTATATTCGTTCAAAAATGTCCACTATTGAAAGACGTCGGTTGCCTGCAATGAACACCTGGCGCCCATGGAGGACATTTCGAACGTTTCTTTCGAAGGAAATAAAAAGATCTTTTATAAATTGATTCTTCGTGGATTTTTTGACTTCCTCAAACAGTACCGGAATAATTTTTAAAAGTTCTCAAAGGTTTTTTTTTTTTTTTTTTTTTTTTTTTTTGCGTCTGTGCAATTTTTGAGTTGTCAGGCCCAGTAGAATTTAAGATACAGTCCTTCAGGGCCCGCTTAACACTTAGGAATAGGGGAAGCCCGACGTCTCACAGGGGGTCCCCTATTACTCTACAAATTGCTTTTTTATTTACTAAATCTCTTTTTCGTATGCTTAAATAATTTGAAGTTTTACCATCAAAGTTTAGAGTAAATAACATTTTTAATATTAAACTAAACTACCTATATAAAAGTATTTTATTATATGTTTAATTGTAAATAACCAATTTATTTTGTAAATGACAAATATGGAACTATAGTTGAGAATATGTGAACTTCAAGATTTTTTTTTTGTGATTTACAAATTGCCATAAGTAAGGGGAAAAAAGCTTCATAAGAAAAATAATGTATTTTTTATAGTGATTGAGTTTCTTTTTTCTAAAACTTAGTTTTGGAAAGTAAAATTGGGGGCCCTTTTGTATTTCAGTGGGTAAGCACGGGCTTCACGTGCCTATTCCATAAACAGGCCCTGCAGTCCTTTTTTAAAAGGCCCAGTACATTTATCGCCCTAGCAGCTCTGTAATTCTATTAACACGCCCCCTCTCTTCAAGTTTTTGAAGAAGTTGTCTGCGGTTTGAAAAATATCTATGCTCTTTTTGAATTATGAATACTTTTCATTCTTTTAATTTGGACTTTTTAATTAATTTTTCAACTATTAGAAATTTAAAATTCTGAAACTTAGGTGCACGATGCATCAGGAGAGGCTTTCGACTATCCTCACAAAAAGTTTGAGCCTCGTATGTGCCTTATATTCTGCTAGCCATCGCACACAGACCGGGCGAAACTTTAGCCAGCATAGGCGTTCTATATTTTCTAATATAAAATCAAATGTTCCGGAACTGGAACATTTTCGAATGCACTCCTAATTATGATCTACGTGTGGTAATTGCTTAAGGCGCACCTTAATTGATGTTACATTACTTTAAAGAAATAAAGTACTATAACGCGCGTTCCGGTGCATTACAAACATCATAATTTGAGAAAATGTTTTTCCACTTCTATGTGTATTTACTGTATTACGAGCACCCCATTCTTTGTGTCATAGTCCTACCATTGATTAATTCAACACAGCTACCGGGTGTCCCAAAAAGGACTGACTGATTTTAAAATTCAATAACTTGCAAACGGTGACAGATATTTAAAAAATTCTTGCAGGAGGGTTATGCATAAGGTCAAAAGTTTTTTTACAGTGATTTTCAATTTTAGTTCGAATTACAAACAATAGATGGCGCTGCGATCAATAGACGCTGAATTCAGGTTCGATTTTTGGTACTTCGTGGCCCGGATAATACATTTCCATCTCCTTTTTCAGCATGGAACAAGAGAAAGGACCAGAAATCGAGCCTGTATTTAGCGACTATTGCTTACAGCGCCATCTATTGCTTGTAATTCGAACTAAAATCGAAAATCACTGTAATAAAACTTTTGACCTTATGCATAACCCTCCTGCAAGAATTTTTTAAATATCTGTCACCGTTTCCAAGTTATTGAATTTTAAAATCAGTCAGTCCTTTTTGGGACACCCGGTATATTTCCAAATTAAAGTTTATTTGAACTATTTTAAGTATAAATATAAATAAAGATCAGATCTTAAAAATTCCGGGAGTGATGGGGGTAAAAGAAGCTGATTTACTTAGGAGGTATGCCATTCTGGGGAGAGAGAGCAAACAGCTGAAGCACCCACCTTTTAGGGATGTTCGTTATTTGCATAGCTGACAACATTACTTAGTTTTTAATTCAAACAACAATATTTTTAATCAGAAATTTAATTCAATAAATGAAATAAAAAAGAAACCTATAGAAACATGACACATTTCATTAAATACATTTTCTGGTTCCAAATTAGTTTATTTGATTTGTAGAAAACCCCCGGAAGGTTGGCTTGGCAGCTATGCATTTATACTCTTTGGAAAAAAAAATTGCTTTTTTTTTTTTTTCTTTTTTTGGGGGGGGGGGGGGTTAGGAATATGGGGCGCCAATTGAAGTTCTGCACACAGGCGCCGGATACTGCTAGCGCGCCCCTGGGGGGTATCTGACTTTGCACACCCCTCCCCCCCAAATTCGATATCTAATTTTCGTAAAGCTACTATTTTAAATCTATTGTAAAACCTTAAAACTGATTATAATCAATATTTTATACATTTATACCTTTAGAATACAATTAAAAACTAGTCGGATGTACCAATCCCAAAACTTTCTTCTATCTCATACATGTTAATACTTCAAAATTCGCTATCACACTGCCAAAATTAAATGGCAATCTATGCATCTCATGAGGATTCTAACGATATGAAATTCCGTGCATTAGTTCTTGAGATATGACTATCGCTGAAATCGTCTAAATTCAGCAAAATGCTGCCTAGCAGCGCCACCTATTGAGTGATTTATACCAAATCCTAATCAGCAACAATTTATGTCAACGTCTGACTGAATCTGAAGTTTGGAGAAAATCCGTACATTAGTTTTTGAGTTAGAGCAATAGCGAAAATTGTGAAAATTTCTGCATAGCAGCGCCACCTATTGGGTGATTAACACCAAAACCTAATTAACAACAACTTGTGTCAACATACAACTAAATCTGAAGTTAGATGAAAATTGGTCCATTAGTTCTATTGATAGAGCTATTGAGGCAATCGTGGAAAAGGCAGCAGAGAAGCGCCACCTGTTGGGCGATTTACACCAACACCTAATCAGTAGCAAGTATATCAAGGACTAACTTAATCTGAAGTTTGATGAAAATCCGTGCGTTAGTTCTTAAGATAGAGCTATTGGGGAAATCGTGTAAATCCTGCAAAATTCATCATAACAGCGCCACCTGTTGGGCGATTTACACCAAAACGTAATCATCATCAATTCATATCAAGGAATCTGAACTAAATCTGAAGTTTGATCAAAATCTGTGCATTAGTTCTTGAGATAGAGCTATTGCGAAAATCGTGAAAAATGCAGCATTGCAGCGCCACCTGTTGAGCGATTTACACCAAAAACTAATCAGCATCAATTTGTATTAGGCACTAACTGAATATCAATTTTTATTAAATTCCGTGCATTAGTTCTTGAGATAGAGCGTCCACAAAATTTGTGTCACATACACACAGACAGACAGACAGACTCACAGAGTCACAGACAGACATTTTGTAAAAACATGTTTTTTGGAATCTCTGACCCCTAAAACGTGTAAATCCGTCGAAAACCGGAATTCGAAAATTTTCATGAATCCAATACTTTCTTCTTGTAAAGATAGAAGAAAGTAAAAATATATCTATTATATATATATATATATCATATTTATATATATTCATATCTACATTTAAAACCATAGAAAATGTTTAATTTTTTTGACAGCATAGTATAGGGAAAATGCCAATGAATGAATAGCAGGACCCGCCTGGGCCTCTCTTGACTTTTGATCGGGTCCTGTATCGGGCCCTGTTGCTAGCCCAGCTCCAGCAGATGCCTGATCCTGATGCAGATGAAAGTGTAATAAATAAGATAAACAGAAAGATGAAAAATATTCGTTAGATTATTAAGAACTCCGATATATATATATTTTTTTTTTCATTTATCTTTTGCATTAAATAAAATATCGTATTTTCCCTTCACATTTATTGTTTGATAAATCAATATTTTTATTTGTGAAATATTGCTTTAACCTTGACTACAAGCTGTTCGCTACTCAAGCTCGCTGATTGGATAAATCAGGCGCTCCTCCAGGAATCTGAAATATGATTGGAGAATATTTCCTTATCATGCTTCGCTCAGCTGTAGGAGATTGCAGAACGCAGACATTCAATGGAAAAGGTGAGAGTAAGTGCTATCAAATTTTTTATTTTTCTTTAAGTTTGATAAGATAATTTTTTTGACGTAAAAAGATTATTTGTATAAAAACACTGGGAATGGATTAATTTTCAGTTTAAGAAACTTGTTTTTGCATTTTTCTTTCTCTTATAAAAGTAAACGTTTTAGTTCAGATTCAAAGGGTTCGCATTTTCTGGATCGATTTTGTGAGTTATAATTTGCATTTCTGTTTTAAATTTAAGGGGAACATAAATATTTGAATATACTGGAGGTTATATGTACGCAGCTTACTTATTTAGTCCCTTCTTAAGCTTGTCTGTGAATTTGTTTATTTGGAGCAAGGTGTTTTAATTAATGTATGTTATGATATGATTTGACCGTATGTAAGTTTGAGCTCACCATCAGTATAAAAGCTTTCGCTGAGTAAGTATTTTCACAAAAAATATTTATTTAAAGTACATTTTTTTTTTTTTTTTAATAATCTGCCACCTACTTTTTTTTAATTAGATTTTTTTCATAATTTTTTACCCTGATCGATTTATTAGATTTCTTGTTGCTTCGAGGTACATATTACAAAAGTAAATAGTTCTCTATAAATCAGGAATAAAGTTATTTTGAAATTTTCTGTATATTTGTTGTTTACGAGTGGAATTTAAGTAGGTTCACTTTTCGGGAACAAAATTTTCAAACATCAGACATTCAAAACTAAAAAATTATTATATCTTTTGTTGTTCTCCAAATTTTATTTATCTGAAGTTTTTAACAAGATAATTTTGTTCTGAAAAAGGTAGTTTTCCATATTATTGATCATTTTAAACAAAATAAAAAGTATGACAGTGTCTATAATTTATAAATAAATTAAACATTATTTTTCCTACATCCTTCCAAACTCGTCAATATATTTTTACTCTGGTTTATCTTGAGATTATTGTACTTTAAAAAAATTTATTTTAAAGAAATGAATGGAAAGGGTTGAACATTTTTTATCTGGAGAGAACTTACAAAACATTGTTATACAGATGATGAAATCATTTTAACAGGGAAATTGGACTCTTGCCATATATTGTTTTTGTAAAGTTACTATCGTTTCTATAAATAGAATTCCTCTCCAACAAATCTAATTGCTCTTGTACATTTTAAATCATTCAATGATCATGTGTTGAACAATGAAGATATTGCTTATAACTATAGAATAGAAAAAGTGTATAGGAGGTGTGGAGGATCAACATAAAGTGTTAGGTGTGTATATCTGCCTTATGTTAATGATATTTTCTTTGTCATTATATACCATCAAGGATATTAAAATTTAACCCTTAAAAAAAAAAAAAAAAAAAAAAAAAAAAAAAAAAAAATTCGATATGCAGAAATTCCAATGTCCTAATTAGTGTTTTGGATATAATTTTGCACTTTTTATTAGTTTCAAAATAAAGTGTAGTAGTAGTTGTAGTTGTTTAATAGTCATATTTAAAGCAGTTACTTTAATTTTGCTTAATTTGTAATAGGGTAGATGCACCAGTTTTGGCCACTTTTAGAGAAAATTCGAAATAGAAATTTTACAGTTCTTGGCCGATTTAAGCATATTAAATCATAATAACATCATTCTTTAGTAAATTTAATTGTCTTTCTGTTAGCTATAATGATTTTCTACAGAATATTTTAGATTGTGAGTAATAACTCATCAAGTAATTTATTCCAATTTGTACCAGTTTTGGCCACCCCTACACCAGTTTTGGCCATCTCTATGCACCAGTTTTGGCCACTCCAATATCATGTAGTTTACCAAACATTTTAATTGATAATAAGTAAAAATAAAGCATTTTTAGGCAACATCTATTCTACCACACATATATTTGTTTGCTGTATTAAGAGAATTTTGCAAATTTCTTTATGAATTGATAACAACATCAAGTAAAATATACTTATTTTGATTTTAACTGAAAGTTTCAATTAAAAAACAAAAAAATATATTTAAATTTGATTAATAAACGGGACAACAGTGCCTATAGGACATAAAGATTAACTATTTAATCAGTTTTATAATTATTCATGGATTGTGGCTTGTTTAGAACACTTGAATCTTCATCAAAGTGTTATATTTCTTGAAAGCATTTTCTGATTTTGGTTTGATTTTCATCAAAAAGTTATACTTCTTGAAATTATCTTTTGATTTATATTAGCTTATGCCTTATTTATGTACCCTGCTTCTTTGCAAGTTATTTTAGGGTGTGATTTCAGAAGCGAATCATACCATTTCATGCCTGGTCTTCCATCTTGAAATGGAGTTTCTATCTTACCGCCTACAATTTTCTGGACAGAATCTTAAAAGTTGTTCCATTTTTATAGGAAATAGTATTCTGACAATATCTAAAATCCACTTTTCTAATTGATTTTTAACTTCAATTCCTAGTACCTAGATTTACTACTTGAGATTCAACATTATTAGAGGAAAGTGGTGTCCGTCCTACAAACTTCTGATGTAAGGCAAGAACGGGTTACTCCAAAACTTTGCTAGCTTGTAGTGCTGGCATTACATTTTGAATGGCCTTAATTTTACTTCTTATCTTAGAGCAGTGTTCCCTCTAGGCCATTTTTTAAGAGCACAGAATCTCTTTTAAACTTGTTAAAATGAATCCTCTTCTTTTTAAATAATGTGAAATACGTTCTTAGTTGTATTTAGTAAAGATTTTCACAATATTTAGTATTTCTAAATCCGTGTGCCTGAAATATTGCAAAAATTATGGAACGTCTTCATTTCTTTAGGAAAAATACAAGTAATTAAATCATGCTATAATTTTATTGAACGTTTTAATTTATAAGTTGTAAAATCTTTCAAAATTTATGTTTTAGTTTATTTATCATATCTAAAAATTACATATCACCTCCCCTTTTGCTTTATCAAAAATAAACACAATACTATATTTTCTTTAGTGACTAGCAAAATGTCCTTCTTTCTAAAGTGAATTATCTATTGGACAGAGAATAACAATCTCTTTTATAGAACTGCCATTAGCCTTGCTTTTTTTTTATTATTATTATTGAAGCCATTACTATATAAAACAAAACTAAATTGATTTTGATTTATCCAGATGTTCTTAAATTTATTAAACGGCTAAAATTCCCTCTATAATGATAATGAACCATGTGGCCAAAAGTGGAACATATGTTGTACCCTTTTTGGCCACCCCCATGGCCATAACTGGTACGTATAGCAAATTTAATGCACCAGTTTTGGCCACCCCCCATTAAACTGTTAAAATAAGTAATTTAAATGTAAAATTGCAGTAGAGAGAAAGCTTACCTCATAAAACCTATTAGAAATTTGTTTCAGAACAAATAGAACCCTATAAGTGCCTAATGTTGAAAGATTCTGAAAACTTGTCAGCTAAGCAAAAATCTTAATACATGTAAGCACACACTGCAGTTTCACACATTTATTTTTTTTGCAAGTCACATTTTAGCAAAAAATAAACAAATGATATTGTAAATGATAAAAGAGAGTTTGCTTAAAGTGTAAGAATGCATATTATTTGTTAGCATGAATTCACAGGCTAAATTTTGGACAAATTGATCCAATGTGGCCAAAACTGGTACAGTGGCCAAAACTGGTGCATCTACCCTATGTGTAGATAATGTGTATAATAACAGTAAATAATGCTATTTTATGATAAAGAAATATTTTTTCATTTATACTTTAAGCAAAATATATAAATTTCTCATAAGTGAAACTCTAAATTCCCCTAGGTAATGTTAAACCTATGAAGTGGAATGCATTTGTATTTTTAAAATATTTCATCAGGAAATTATTTTTGACACTTTTTGTTCTATCTATTCTTTTAAAGGATGCCCCCCCCCCTCTTTTTTCCCCTCGGTTGTCAAAATATTTCTAAAATGTGGGCTTAATTTAATGTAGGGTATATGTGCCAGTAATGGACACCCTTAAGAAATTTCTTTTAAAATTTTTTTCTTAATAGTTATTATATTCCAGTTTTTTTTTTTTTTTTTTTGTTTTTTTCAATATAATATTAAACTGTCAACAATATTTAACCAGTCTTATAGTCTAATTTCCCAACATGAATCGAAATTTAATTTTAAATAACAGAAATATATCAAAAGCCCAGTAATGGGCACCCTCTGGCCCAGTAATGGACACCCCATAAAAAGTAATAAATATAATTGTTTTTATGACTGTATTTAGAACCAGAATTTAACGAATACATACTAATGAAACAAAATAGTTGTTTTCAAATAAATTTAACAATTAGGATACCAGTAATAAAATATTTGCGATAATTAGTCAAACCTCTATTTAACGAAGTCGCTAAATCCTGGAAAAAAGTTCGTTATATGGAAAATTCGTTAAATAGAGATTCACCTTTTAAAATACTTTAAACTACATAAAACAGATTTTAAATTCATAAACACTAAATATTTTTACTAAAAGTAATTAATCACATTTTTTTTTTAATAAATTTATATCTATTTGTTTTATTTATTTTACCCACCAATATCCATCATCAATTCATTTTTTCTATGTGTTTAAATCTTTGAAATCTGCAAGGAAAACAAAACATTGCCTGGGAATACACTGTATTTTCTGTTTAAAGTAAATAGTTGTAGTTTTACATTAAAATTGACGAATTTTAATGACATTATCGTATTTATTATTATAACAAATAATTTTAGCCATACATCAACAAATGTGTCCTTAAATTTAATTTCTGAAAAACTCTGTTAATTTTGCCTGAGTTTTTTAGTTAAAAAAGTGCTTTCTTTCATAATACGTATTGAATCTTTGCAATGCACCAAAACCCCCTTCATGCGTATTTTCTTCTAACTATAATTCGTGTTGGATTGTTTCAAATGATTTTAGCATTTCATCATACGAAGTTTTGTTAATTCCTGCATAATGACCATCAACATCATATTCGTCTTCATCGCAATTCATTGCTGTATTGTTTTTATTTTTCACACTGTCGAAAATATCCAATTTGTATAGTGTTTCCGAGGTCTCAATTTCAGAATTAAGTGAAATAGAATCGTCAATCAGCACATCATGGTTAATTTCTTTTTTTCTCACTGTATCCACATTTTTAAAAGTTACTCTAAGGGATTATAGTCTTCGTCCTCCGTACTTACCGAATTCTCACTGCTGACAAAGAAGGCGCCTGGTAAAACCAGTTCAAGGCCATTGAACATCATAAAATGTGTTTAAAGAAAGAATAAGTTTGAAATGTCCAGAAATATTTTGAAAAATGGGGAGAAAAAAATTTTTTTGATCGCAAGAAAAAGTTCATTAAATAGAGAATGCGCTTCCCTATTTGGAGGTTATTTTACGAAGAAATTCGCAAAATATTCTTGGTTCCAAGGAAAAGTTCGCAAAAAAGAGGTTCGTTAAATAGAGGTTCGACTGTATTTACTGTTTGCATCAATTACTGTAATTATCAGAAGATCAATGTTTTTTAATTATTTTAGATGGATAGTTTAAAAAACTAAATATCACAGTTCCATTATCAAATTATTGACAGTGGGGGATTTAAAAGAATAATTAAAAAAAAAAAAAATTGCAGTATTGGTGTACAGTCTTGTCTCACTGTCTTTAGCGATTAACTTCCACTGACTACTTGATATATTGTAATAATTAATATTACAAATATGAAAGAAATGATACTGTGAATTGGATATCTTACACTAAATAATTTCAAAACAAAATTGTAGAACTGATGTTTGAGGCCTCTGATCTGCAGATTTACTAGTTATATGATTACTATAATATATATATTTTTTTAACAGGGCAAACATTTAAAACAGAAAATAAATTAACAACTTATGTACTTTAATCCCCCCACCCCCTCATTTAAATAAAAACAATTAAGTCCTATGAGCCCCTCTTTGAGTGTACCCTTAAACAATATTTTCTGCTTCCTGACTGGTTTGATTGCCAGATTATAAAATATGCATAAAAAAAGAATTAAAAAAAAATATTGAAATTTTATTAACTACATGAAATAACTTTAAAATTAGCTTTTTATAAAAGTTTTGGTGTTATTACATTTTGGTAAGTGTAATTTAAAAATTAAATTTGATTATTTGGGTTTCCAGTTATGTCAAAATATTTTATGCATTATAAACATTACTGAAATTTCATTTTTAGTAGTACAGTAGACTCCCTCAAATCCGCACAGCTTGGGACCAGAGGTTGTGCGGATTTTAGAATTTTGCGGATTTCTGGTCATTGATTTGTTTACACTTTTCAAACATTAATTTGATTGGTAGTTAAGCAAGGGAAATTATAATGAATACTTACAATAAAGTGAAACATTAAAATAAGTCAAATATTAAAATAATTTATTAGTTTAAACGTAAGTAATTATTAAAATAATTAGAAAAATATTAAATTACTACCGACGAAATCGACTCAATTCGATTTCTAAAGTCCTATGCTGCCATCTATCGGTAAAGCGATCGTAAGATCGATATGTCATCATATAGATATGCTAATTTATATCCCAATCGAAAGTAATGTAAATTTATTTAGTAATAAATCAACTGTAATAACCAGAAGAGAATGATTAACAAAAAATTTAGTAAAAAAAGCATTGCGGTAGTCGCTGATTTCGACGCCATCTTGAATTTTGTTCCTGCAACTTAACTGTAAATTTCATTGTTTACATCTGAAAAAAATATGCGGATTTTAGGCGTTCGCGGATTTAAGGGAGTCTACTGTATCTACATGGTGTGTCCATTACTGGAAAATAACTAAGCATCCCAGTAATGGACACCCCTCTTAACCCCTCGAAGGGCAGTGATGCAGCTATGGCATCATATAATTTTAATCCCTAATTGGTACCAGAATATTTGAATAAAAATTTAACTTTCATTAAGTATGTGAAAATATACTTGTTTGCAAATAAATTTTCTCGTGAACACTGGTGTCATTGAAATATTTCAACATTTTACAAATACAAGTACCTTGTCCCTGAAAGGGTTAAAACTTTAAAAATAAATGAAATTTTATAAATGGCTATTAGTATATAAAATTCAAAGTTTTGTATCAATACCAAAACTAAAAACTGCAAATTTTGCAAGAAAATAAAGAATATATAAATTTATTAAATGAAGAATGTTCATTAAGATTTTCACTGAAAAACAGTGGAACTTTGAAACATTTTCTGCCTTCTGATTTGTTGGATTACAAGTGTCAACAATAATGCAAGATTATAAAATATGCAAGGGGGAGTTATGAAAATAATAAAAGCTAAATTTTTATTGGTTAATTTTTTATAAACCAAAATCATTGAAGGGTGTCCATTACTAGCATATCTATCCTATTTTCAAGTGTACATTTAAAAGAAAAATAGCTGAAGACTAGATTAATTTCTTGCAATAGATATTTTATAGAGACTATTAAGAATAACTCTAGTATTCCTGTATCTTTAATTTATTAAAAATACCTATTGAAAACCAAAGTAGTCTTTGCTGAAATTAATCATTGCTAACTGTATAAATGTTTTACAGCGAAACTTTTCTAAAGTAAAACTAATAAAAGTATTTTATCTATAATGAGAGTAATTTGTTAGACTCGTGAAATGAATTTTATAAGTCTAATTTGTATAAAATGGTACTTAAATATATTCTATCTATATAGAATATTTATCCCTGTTATATTTTATATATATATATATATATATATATATATATATATCCATCCCAGTAATATTTCCCCCTGTCATACTTATTGAAATGTACCTAATAAATTTGACATTTAACAAAAATATATATAAATAAAAATTCCTAATGTAATTTAATATTTTGAGGTAGGGTGGGTCTCTTTTTATTCCTGCAAAACTAAAGAAGGGGGTGGGGGATGGATCTGTAAATCATATGTTTGTTGTTGCTGATTTTTAATCTGTTTAATAACAGTAATTACTAAATCATTCATATATCCCTTTCCTTTTAAGGCTGAATTCAGATCAGGTATATGAAATTTTTCAAATTTTTATATTTTTCAATTTGATATTTCTTATTGTGACTAGATCAGTTTCAACTAACGTCTCACCCTAGCAACCACCTTGCAACCTCATGAATGTTTTTTGTTTGCCTGTCAAATTTTTCAAGCTTCTCTACTTTCATTGGTTGAACTCTAAAAGATTGATTTTGATTGGTTGGTGGAAAATTAGTGGGCATGTGGTCACGTGGTTGAAACTGATCTATATTGACCTGAAAGAAGTTGGGCAAGATTGATAATAATTATAAATAAATGAATTATGCGTGTATTTTTCTTGCAGAATCCTGAAATTTAAATAATTTTGAAACTTATTTAAGAATAGTATATTGGTTCATCATGGCAACTAATTTCCTTTTTTATTGCTTTTCTAGATATTATTTAATTGTAGAATTGCACTAGGTATTAAAATAGGAGCGTCTTTTAAATTGTTTCATCATTGATGGTTTTAATTTTTTCAGATTATTATTATGAACGACGCAAGTCCTCGAACAAAGCTGAAAAAACATCTAGTCAGTCGTGGTGCTGAGATTCCAGTATACTGGAGTAGTAAAGTCAATGAATCTATCATTTTGTCTGATAGTATGAAACTAAGTTGATTTCAACTTTTTTTACCGGCAGTCATCTATACCAAGCAGCTATCTTTAATTCTTTATGTAAGTAACAGTAAATATTAGATTACTTTCATTGGATCTGAATTTTATGAGTTTTTAGTGTTCTTTGTTCCTTTTTAGGTAACTTTCATATTTGATTTTTGTCATGCAATAACTCGTATTTATTAACCGATTTGGATGAAATTAATTGTAAGCATAGTACATACCAATGTCTCGACAGAGTTCGTTGGCCAGCTTCATCTGCCATCTGTTTCAAAATGGTGGCTGTTTTTTAAAAATTAAATGGTGCAAATAAATTAAACTAAAAGTTTTTTCTTAAGAGTTTGACCTTAATACAAGGATTCCGGAGCATATTTTGTTTTGTCTTTATCTTAAAAAATGGCTGAGATATAGCAGTTTGAATTTCTTGGTTGGCTGACATTTTGAAACAATCTGATTTTCGTCATGCTGTAACTCTGGTATTTATAAACTGCTTTGGATGAGATTGATTGTATGCATAGTACATACCAATGTCTCAACAGATATCGTTGGCCAGCTTCATCTGCCATCTTGTTTCAAAATGGCGGCCATTTGAACGGTGCGCTGCCGCGCAATGCTTAAATATTATTAATATCCGTTACCTTCCAAATTCTTGCCAAACTTGGTGACACTTTGTGAAATATCACCAAATTTGGCGGCCAAAAATAAGTAACCATAAATGATGCCAACTTGGCTATAGCTTACTGATTTGACTGAATTCTTATTCAAATGCAGTATTGACGAATATTCTCTTATCGTGTTCGTCTCATTTTAGATTATTAAAATTTGAGTAAAATTAGCTTTGAGTTAAACTTGCAAAATTTTAAAAACAAGATATATGAAAGCTACCTCTTCCTCCCGGCACATGCCAAAAGAACTTTTTTTTGTGCAGCATGTCCCTAAAAGGATTTTGTGTCATAAAACCCCATACAACCAATCAATCATTGCATCTGAAATGGCACTTGAGATGAATTTTTAGAATATCTTTGTTTAAATTTATTTAGAGGTACCGTATTTTGAGTTTAGCAAAAAAAGAATTTGTGTAAATTAATGTTAAACTAGCTGGTTCCGCCTCCTTGTGGGGTCTCCAATTACATCGTGGGTCCTTGAATTTGTTAAATCTCTAAGTACTATTTCTAATGTGAATTAATATTAAACATTTTTGTATTTATTAAAAAATATGTACCGTAATTTCCGGCCTATAATCCACAGTCTCAATTTTTAGCCCTTATAAAAAAATTTCAGCAGATAATCCGCATCGGCGTATAATCCGGAGATTATACGCCGGACTGTACGGGGATTACTCATTTTTTTTCAACATTCGAAAGTACCACTAATAAACCACCTCCCTATTTATTTAGTTGCTCTATTTAAATAATTGTATTAAAATAATTGGGAAAAAAAATAACAAAAATTAAAAGTTAAAAAAAATACAAAAATTTTTCCCATTGAATCTTATATCTAAAACGTAGAATGTCTTGTGATCGATTTGGCTGTAGATTTATGATAATCGACAGCTATATCGATTTGACTATAAATTTATGCTTGATTATTTTGTAATTTTATGGTATGGTTCAAAACAGCTGAAACCAATGACTAAATCTTCTTATCTTTCCAAACAATGAATCTTGAGGCATACACGAGGGAATACATGTCTATACTGACTCAAACTAAATCTAAATCATTTCAGAATAATAGAGCTTCAATGGATATTTGTAATCGAATGTTAGTTGTTTTCGTTGGATATGATTGATGTGGTACATTAGTATATTATACTATTTTTAATTTTATATTTTTTAATCCCCAATAGCACGTTAGTATCTAAAATAATGCTTTTATGTTATTACATATATTGTGTCTGATTAAATTCTTATTGAATATGTAATCTAAAAGATTATTAACACAATGTTAACAAGTTATTTTGAAAAGTATTTCAGAAAAAATTACCCATTGAAGCAAACAAAAAACTGATTTTTAAAATGTTTATTTTTTACTGTGATTGTATATCGTAACACTCAGCGCATTACAGTTTAAAAAGCTTTTTCATATTTGACAGTAGATTTATACTAATTGCGATACCTATATCGATTTGGCCCTATGTTTATCCTAACTCCGATACTTATATCGATTTGGCTATAGATTTATGCTAATAATAGATACCTATATCGAAATCACTTTGCTCTTTTTAAATAACGTTCAGTTTAAATTCTGTAGTTTTAAACAACACGTTTTCTCTTAGACATTATTATAACTTTCAACGTCATAACAATACAATATTTCATAAATGATTGAGATTGAAATTTTTGAAAGAGATGAGAAACACTTTGTTCATCATCGAAACATTTTGCCAAAAGGCTAAAAAAGTAACATAAAAATCTGAAGCCACTCTCACTAGCATGCACGTCATATGTGAACCAATCAGGAGCAACTCCACGAACGGTCGACAGTAGACAATCGTGCGGTAAAATCTGGATGTCTGACGTGATCTTAAAAAAAATTTCAACAGATAATCCGCACTTAAAATTTTTGAGGTTTTTAACAGATAATCCGCCGATTATAGGCCGGAAATTATGGTATATATATTTCCTTGAATAATTTTTTTTTTTTTTTTAAATAAGAAATGTAAAAATATTGATGCTTATAAAAATAACAGCAGAAAAAAAATAATCTCCAAAAAAAAAAATTAAAAAATCTTTATTTTCAATTAAAGTTTTGCGATATCAAAAGCTGCATCTTTTTCAAATTAAAAAATGATTTGCTGCCAATTATAGCATTGTTCTATTTTTTAAATAAAATTTGAACATCCCTATTCATCCTGTACTGCCTATGAGAAAATCCTATTTTTGCTATATTGTGTAGTCTTTTGTTTGTTAAAAGTTGTCTTTAGGAGTAATGTTATAGATTTGATTAAGATGGGAATAGCTGATTAGAGATTTAAACAATCTTGCAATGTCTATGCAATGAAAAATTTTGAAATTTACTTCAATACTAATTTTATCCACAAATACTATCAATACCTATTAAATTGTCAAAGTTTAGTCATGCATAAGTTCTCCCAAAGTATGATAAATTTAAGTACTTTGTGTAACAAATTTATGTTGTCAAAGAAAGCAACATTGATGTCATAAGAAAACACTTCTTTTTTTTTTTTTTTTTTTCTTTCTGAAATTTTCTTATTGGGAATGATTGCAGGATTGAAATGATTGCAGGCAAATCTGATTTTCCATTTAAGCAGTGTTGGATTGATTTATTTACAAAGTTTTCACCAGGAGTATTTTCATTATATTTTGTACCTGTGTGTACAGTATCAAGAGATAAATATTTAAAATGTTTGTTTGAAGGTATATTTTTGATTTTACGATGCCTTCCATTTAACAAAATAAAATATTTATAATGGAATCTGTCATTTTCAAAATCGTTCCAAGATTGCTGGGAAGAATATTTTTTGTAAATTGTCCTGACGATTCTTTAGTATGTAACTATTTACCAGTTACCTGCAGTCTTAGGAAGAGTTTGCAAATTACACACTCCAGAATAACGTTTTTTAAGGCGTGAGTAACTAACTTTATAAAATCAATCTTCGTTAAAAAAATATACTAATTTATGTGTTTCTTTATTTTGTACGTGTGGGCAAATAGCAAATGCCATATGAAAATACAAATATGCATTATGTAATTACAGTATAACTTCTTTAATTCAGAATAAATACTACCATAATGAAACTAGAATACACTTGGATAAGTAACATATCAAGATGGTAATTTGACAATTCAAAAATTTAAGCAACTATACAATTTAAAGATTAAATAAGACTAAGGAATTTAGGTTTAAAAATTTCCCAAAATATTTAAAGTTTCACATGGTATCGCCATCTGTTGTAAATTATGAGAAAGTGACATTTAAAATTCTTTTATCTCGATTGTATCTTGCTGAATAAATAAGACAAACCACAAAAATACTGGCATTCTATGAAAAGTATTGCAAATAGAACTAATTTCCAAAAGAAATGCATTAATAAATTTGACTTATTATAATGAATTGATACAAGAATTTTTATTTCATTAACATGATAGTAAAATACAAGGCTAATGTAAAAACTAAAAAAATGACACTTTGAAATATTAGTTTAGGCATAAATTCAAAACTTTAATACATATTGTGCTTTAAAAAACTTTAATGTCCTCACATGTATAGTAGTGCCATCTATTATCACTTGCTGAAAATAGAAACAATAAATTCTGAATTGTAGCTTTTGTGAACTGTAGGAGTTTGAATTAAGTATATTTTACTGTAATAAAATTTGAAATGTTTGGCGAAAACTTGGTAATCATTCCAACCAGTAGATTCTTATTTTTTAGGAGTGTCTACAAACTCCAAGAGGTCTGTGGAACAGATTAGTTTTTTTTTCTCTTTCCCAAGAAATATTTTAACAATTTTATGTGAAGGTTCTAATTATTCTTCCTTTTTTATGGTTAATTTTTTTTTCCTTTTTTCAGTTCTTTAAATTTGCTCCACATACTACTATATTTCTAAATATCGGCAGTGTCTAGCATCTAAAAGAGCATAATGGTTGGATTACCCGCTTATCGTCAAGAACCCACTGTAGGTGTGAAATTCATCAGTGCTGGGACAGCTGCATGTATTGCAGATATCATAACTTTTCCATTAGATGTCGCCAAAGTGAGGCTTCAGGTATGTATTGTTATCCTAAAATGTTAGTCTTTTCTTGGTGCATTTTTTTTTAAGTATTTTCAAAAGTAATTAACTGTAGTGTTATATATGTGCTGTTTTCTTCATAAAACATCAGAATGTCAAAGATTGTTTTCCAGTAAAGTGATTTTTAGACGTTTGAGACTACAATTTTTTTATTTTTTTAGTCTGTTGTACCTAACTTGCTGTTAAAAGTTGCTATTAAACTTGTATCTGAAATATTGCTACATTCATGTCTTTATTTACGAACATAGGCCTCTCACCTTAATGAGCTCAAAATTTTTTGGTAGTAATATAGTCAGTTAAATACTATCAATCTGAAATTGAAAATTGAGACAATTAACCATTTATATTGTTTTCATTTTACATTTTATCATTTACTGGCTCATTTAGCTTTGTAGGTCTATTGCTTTATGCAAAATAAGGAGTTAATGACAAAGTTTGCTAGTTTTAATATGCAAGTGTGAAACAAGGTGATTTTACAATGTTTTTTTTACGATTTACAGCATTGAGATTTTTGTGGATTTCTTTCCCTCTGAAAGTCCTATTTTAAGTTGACTCTTCCCTCACTTGAAAACACCTGTTCTAGCTGAGCTGTTGATAGCTCAGCTCGATCACTAATGTGGCTATTTTTTGTAATTTTTTTTAATGAACGTACTTATGCTTTCAGAAACGGTTTCAAAAGTGAAAGTACCTTTTTTTTATTTAAAAAAAAAAATTCTGCAATCAAAAATGTAAAGAAATAGCTATATTAGTAATCGAGCTCAGCTATCCTATGCACAAAAAAAAAAAAAAAAAAAAAAAAAAAAAAAAGTTCAAATTTAAACGAGAAATTAGGAAACAACCTGCCTGTAGGATTAACATTACTGAGCAGTTTTCAAGTGAATGACGAGTCCCCTTAAGAGGCTACTTCAGTCAAGTGAAAGACCCGCTCACTAATGCTAATCCCATGGAAGAAACTCGTAAAGATATCTCGTTTGAATTTGAATATTTAAAATTTTCTTTTTCTGCATTGGAGATCGATCTGTGCAAAGGCCGTTTTTTTTACTTTTTTCGAATTTGTTTACAGGTATTTTTAATGAGGACACTTTCATTTTCTGAACTGGTTTCGAAAATGAAAGCATCCTCATAAAAATTTACATTTCAAAATCGAAAAAGTAAAGGCCTTTGTACAGATTGACCTCAACTATCCCCCCCCCCCAAAAAAAAAAAAAAAAAAATTGAAATGCAAACAAGGTATCTTTATAAATTTTTTCCTTAGGATTAACATGAGTGACCGTGTCTTTTCGTGTGGCTGAAGTAGTCCCTTAAGGTATTCAGTGTTTTGCAATACGGCCAAAATATGATTTAATTGGCTTGTTAAAACAAATATGTAGCGCTCTTTTACTGTATGGCATTTGAATACTTTATAGCATGATGGGGCAACATAGACTATTGGCAAAAACTGCTCTGTATTGCATTTTAAAGTACCAATGTCTCCCAGGTGGCAGTGATTTAGGTTCAATAGTAGGGGTCCTTGGGTTTTCAGCTAGCAAGACCGTAGCCTTAATATATGTACTTCGCAAGGCAGAACTCAACAAATGCAGCCACTACATAGAAGCCAAAATATTTTAACTGTCAACTTTATTCATATTTATTTTTCTTTTCATTTTAACTGAGCAACAATTCATGATAATCATTTACTATACTGGTTCTTATTCTTCCCATATCAATTTATAAAATACTTGTATATTAAAATCTAAGATTTAAAGATGTTTTTTTGGAGTGGAAGGGGGGGGGGGGGGATTTTTTTTTTTTTTTTTTTTTTTTTTTTTTTTTTTTTTTTTTACTGCAACTAGAAATTTTTGCTTGTGGCCAGATTTTTCTCCTATTTGTAGATTTTGTGTAAAGGTACTTGTAACTTCAATTTGAGGGACACTGCTTTACAGTGGCACCAACTTATATGGGCCCATGGGGCTCAAGCCCACCCAATAATTTGGTCTCCTAAGCCACCCCCAATTTGCCTTGTTTTATTTCATTAAATATTTATTTACATTTTTAAACTCTGAAACAAAATTTAATTTTGTTGATGCACAAAAGGTTGTTTGGTTTGAAAAATAGCATTGTCAGCCGTAAAAGACCCACAAGAGCATTCAGGCCCTGACTATGGCATGGGTAACAGGGGCCCATGCCCTGGGCACAAAATTTCTGAGGGGCACGAAATTTTTCATAATTTCATCTAAATTTCCATTAAATAAAATTGCGAAAACATGTGATATTCAAGATGAAAATATGATATTTGAGATATTTATACCATGAAATGACCAAAAATATGTATCTCAATATATGGTTAAAAACCATTTGAATAAATAGGAAAAACATTTTATTTCTGGAAATTAATTTTTGAATGATTTCGATTGACATTTTTCGAATAAGTGTGTAGCATGTAAAAAAAAAAAACACACCTATCGGTAAATCAACCAATCTAAGGGGATACAAAAAATTGAAAGTGCTCTAGGCACAGAAACTTGCTAGTTGGGGCGCTGAGAGCACTAAATGTCTTTCAGTGCATGTATAATAAGTTTTGTTTCAAAAGAAAAAAATCCCCATATATTTGATCAGTGAGTGAACATATCCATTTTAGTGCCTTGACCCTAATATTCATAAAGCTGTTTAATGACTGCAATGTTTTCCTTCTTGTGTTTTTAATTTGCAATCACATTTATGGTATTGTAGTATATATTAATTCTCTTTATAACAAAGAATTCATGAATAACATACACAAACAATAAAACATCCGTGACTTTTCATTTAAAAATTTCTGGGCCCACCCAATATTCTTTATAAGATGGCACCACTGCTGTTTTAAACAAATAAAATTTGGTACTTTTCGGTTAGCTGGATGGCAGTGTTATATATAAATATTTATATACATACATACATATATGTAAATATACATATCTGTACATTGTATATATACACATATGTATATGCACATGCATATATATATATATATATATATATAATATATATATAAAATGTATGTTATATATACATATATATATATGCGTACAACACTGGCGCCCGGCTAACCGAAAAGTACCTAAACTTTTTATTACTTTGACATTGTGCATCTTTTTTTGTTTTTAAATTTGTTGGTTAGTCGAGTAATGTTCTTTATTTGTAGATTCAAGGTGAAGGAAATGCAGTTTTACGATCTGGTTTGGTCCAAACGGGCCTTTCTCCAAATAAAGGCATGTTTGGTATGATTCTTAACATTGTCCAGAAAGAAGGTCCCAAGAGTCTTTATAATGGGCTATGTGCTGGTCTACAACGTCAGATGTGTTTTGCATCTGTTAGGATTGGTTTATATGATTCTGTCAAGAATCAATATAATTCTCTTGGTAAGTATATTTTTCTATTTTAATTTTTTATTGCATTTCTATTATTATTATATACACTTCATCCTATATTTTTATGTAAAATAGTAATTAAAATTGGTGTATGTTTTCTTTATTTCTATTAAAGAGGTACAGCATTAATGCTATCTTTGACATTTTTTCCCATTTGGCACTTTTCTCTCTGGGTAATTACAAGATTTGATACTGCCAAAAAACAGCAATTACTCGATTTGTAAATTTCTCTATTGAATGTAATTTTTTTTGTATAAACTTCCATGGTAAGCTCATTTGTATTTATTAATGAATGCAAACTCATTGTGCGGATACAATGAGCGTGGGTTAACGGAGTTTTGCCCATCTCGTAGAACTATTTCGCATCATCTTTTTTTATTTAACTTTCCTCCCTTCTGTTTGTTTGAAATCATGGATTTATTAAAAACAAATTCTAAAGACTTTTTGGTTTACTAAATTGGTTTTTGGTCAATATTGATGTTTATTTTCAATTCTATATGTTTAATCATTAGTCTTTTTCACTGAGTTGTGGGGAAATAGTGATGAATACTTTTTTGAATGAGAAAAATTAAGTGCAAGCTGCCTTTTTATTTTTCTTTCTGCTATCAATATCTGAATTTAAAATACTGTGCAACAAACTATACTGAAAACATACTGCACTATTTCCTTTTTTATACACTTATTCACTTTATATCTTGACATATATATATATTTTTTTCTTTCTGCCTTTTCTGTGAGTCTTTTGAAATATGTATTTCATTTTAAAATGTAGGTATGTATTGTTGAAACTTTTTTTTTTTTTGCTTTTGAATGCCAGTATCTGCATAGACTAATACTACTATATTGATTTATTTTACTAGCTAAACGGCAGTGGAACCTTATTGTTGGATTTTTTTAACCTGAAAAAAAGCAGATTATATCTGTATTTAATTGGATCTTTATAGTAATACCAAATCACAGTAATGAATACTAAAAAGTAGGTATCAAATATTTAGTAGTCATTAGAAATAGAAATAAGAATTATTTAGACCTAGCAAGTACTTAGGTGTAAGAAAAAGGTTCAGGTTGTTTTTTTTGCTTTTTTATATTAACATTCAACTTTCTGTTTTAGCTGACGTACTTGAGGTTTTTATCTGGCATAGAAGTTAATTTTCTTCAAATGAATACATATGTTTCTGCATTTTAAAATTATTAAATCATAAAATTGTATTAATGAAAATATTAAGTTAAAATTGGATTGCTTAGTACAAATTCTGATTTAAAATTATACAGAGTAGTAATAAAATCAATTTAACTTAATATCATTTTTCTGTTTTTTAAATTTACATCTGAATTAGCCCAGCACTAAAATTTTGTTGGTATGTTTTAAGTTTTGTAAGTAAATAAAATTGCCAGAAACTGAATGTTTGCTACAAATTTCCTTTTTTCAAAATAGTTCGTGGTTTCATATTTTGGATATGATAACTTGCAGTTGTTAAACATATAGGAGACAGAATTGAGGATAAATTTGTTCTGGCCATTTGAATTAGTTGTAGCTGGGGTGGATGTTTTAAGGAAAATATGACTTGGGAAATCTAATTTAAAGCAAGATACTGAAATAAAGGTGTTGCACTAATTTGGATTGTAGCAATTGAATATTTTTTTTTAAGTCTTTGTACAAATAGTTGATATAATAAATATTTTTAAACATTTATAACTAGATAGAGGAAATGATGACTTTTTTTAATGTTTATTGTAAGTAGTTTAATCATTATTTCTAACACTAGTTATTAGATTTAAGCTAATATATTTTAAAGTATGACAAATGTTTTGATATTTTTAAAATACCATTTTACATTTGTTGTTTGGAATGCTGTTCTGAATATTTAATTGTAGATGATCATACAAGTATTTTTGTGCTTTAAATGTTCTTTTGACGACTTTCTTCTTCAGCATTTCCTTTCGAAACTAATATTGTTGAAGCCATTGAAATCATTTAAAGTCGTCTTTTGCTGTTCAGATGTTTTATAGTCTTGTTTTGTTTTTTACCTATTCTGATGGTGTTCACTTTGAAATTGGGAATCAGTCTTGTCTTTTTAAAAAGTGTTTCCTTGTTTAAGGCAACTTTTGTCTTTACATATTTTCATTGAAAGATTTTTATTTTTCTTTTATCTCTTGAAGATCTCTTTTATGAAATTATTCTTTATGGAAATTTAATTAATCAGCATTGTTATAAGAAGACGGTTGGTTGCACCTGAAATCTTATTGACAAGAAAATTGCAGAAGACTCCTGGTTTTGCTTTACATATTGAGTGCCTCCATTTAGCATTCAGATAATAGCAGAGTCTGAGATGTCGGCTGACATTTGTTTATTTTTATTTTGTTACGAAAGTAGATTTTTCAAAGGACTTTATTACAAAGCTGAGGTTTTATTAATAAAAAATGCTCCCCTTTTTTTAGTCCTTTTTGTAAAGTTATGATTATTAAAGTCAAGGATGATTAAACATTTTTATTTAGAAAGTGGGTCAAATCCATTGTTTGAATGATATTTGTTTGCATATCCAGTGATTATATATTTTCATACTCTAAAACCTTTCACTTGTTCGCAAACAAATTTAATGTTTAATTTTTCACACAATTATTCAACTGGTAAATATATCATAACAGTTGCAAACTTCCAGGCGGGTGAAAGGATTCGAACCAGGAATGTCTTGGCTGAAACCGCCAATGCTTTACCAACTGAGTCATCCTGGACAAATCTGGAGGACTAATTCACACAAGTAACCTCTAACGATCACAGCATCTGGTTTGATATGCGAATCAGCTCAACAATTTATTCTGTTGAGCTGATTCAGATATTGGACCAGATGCTGTGATCCTCAAAGGTTACTTAGGTGAAAATAATTCAGCCAGGTTCGTCCAGGATGCAGTAGAGCGTTGGTGGCTTCAGCCAAGACATCCCTGGTTCGAATCCTGGCCAGGACTTTTTTCACTTGTTTGGAATTTTACAACTGTTAAAATTTAATGTTGTATATCCATTCATACAGGTATTCCAAATTTGACATTCTTAAAATATTAATAGGTACACTAATATGAATTTTATGTGTTACAAATGTTCAAAATAATTGTCATCTGCAGAAGTTTATTTGCACTGCTGTAGTTTTTTAACAAACTGCTGCTGAATTTTCCTTGGGAGTAGATGATCACTATTGCATCTCTCGTAACATACTAAGTTATAGAGTACACAGCATTATTCATCTTCATACATGTACCTTCAAATATGAACAATCCCTTCAGATTATCTTTAATAGTTTCTTAATTATTAAATATTTTACAGGGTCTCAAACATTCTAAAAATTAAATTATTAAATATTAAGAATGCAAGTGTTTGAGACAACCTGTATAGTACGAGATATAAAAATTTAAAATGCCGTCCAAAACTTTAATGCTTAGTTTTCTCTATTTCTGCATAGAAATGAATTTGTTCCACTTTCAAAATAGTTCTGTTTCTAATAAATTTTACTCTTAAAAAAAATTCATTGTAATACATTGTTAATATCAAATTTTAAAATTTAGTGGCTGGAAGTGTTCCTCCTGGTCATGTTGCTGTACGCATTATGGCTGGTATTACAACTGGAGGTATGTCTGTAATATTCGCACAGCCTACAGATGTCGTTAAAGTGAGAATGCAAGCTCAAGTGACTGGCCTGGCTCCTCGTTATGCTGGTACTATCAATGCCTATAGAACCATTGCTGTCGAGGAAGGAATGAAAGGACTGTGGAAAGGTATGAAAGATTCTAGTTGGTGCTAAAGTTTTAATAAACTAATTTGAATGAACTTATTTCTGTTGCTTGTCTATTTTTAATAGTTTACTGCTTACTCCTTTTTATTTATCTTCAGTTATGTAGAGCATTTAAAGTTTATACCTCCTTATTTAAATTTGAAGTTATTTAACATTCAAATACATGGATGGTTTATAGCACCATGAGAACATGGGTGATATCATATGACATAATTTACAATATATTTATTCATATAATAAATAAAATGGAAGTGAAAGTATCAGCAGATGTATTGAATACAAGAATATTTTGCTAATAGAATTGTTTGAGACGCATTCAATTATTGTTATTTCTCAAACTGCCTAATTATTTTCATTAGTGCACAGTAATGCATATTTTAATATTTGCATCTTAATAAAGATTATTTTAGTACACAATATGTAAAACATATTAAAACTCTTGAAACACAATTCAGTTTTGTAAAGTTAATAATTAATGAAATTACCATATGAAACAGCCATATTGAAACTGCTGGCTGCATGTGGCCCACTGACCTTTTTTATATGCAGCCCAAAATACATAATCTCTAATGCAGATTTATATAAAAAAAAAAAAAATTACAAATTTTATCTTCATTTTTTCAAACACTGTTATTTAATTTTAAATTGTTAAATTCTAAATGTTATTTTTAACATTTAGTCTTTCTTGTGTTACAGTGATATAATTTTTATCTTGAACACTTTTGAAATTAATTTGCACTACATAACATTATTTCATCTTTATCTCCATAATGATTTTGTCCAGGTGAATTTTGAAATCATGTTTATAAGGTAATTTCATAATATATGAAATGATCTATATTGTGAAAAAATTGGCCTAGATAAGTCTTGATGTATGAAATGATCTACATAATGCAAAATTCTACACAACACAAAACCTTTTTAGATTTTAGGTTTGTGTTATAAAGATCTTTTACTGTAATATATATTTAGAACTTTGTAATTCTGCTTTATGATAAGTATTTTACTTTCTTTTTCTTCCTTTTTCATGGGCAGTACAGATTATATTTTATTTCTGTTTTACTACTTTTTATTTTACTTTTTTAAATTATTACATGAGTATAATCTGTTGGTTCATCTGAAGGTAGCAAACATGTTTGTGGCCCGTGAAAAGAAAAAGTTACCTAGTAAATCTGCAGATCAGGAGCCTCAATGTCTTCTGTGTAATTCATTGCCTTTTAATCTCGCATTACATGATATTCAACATACAATCTCAAATTTTAATTACATAAATATTTATAAGAATAAAATTCTTGGAAGGTTTTGGAAATTATTTAATTGAATAATTGTTATGCAATGATATTCTGAACTGCTTATTCTGGTAATTTTTTAGATGAAAAAGAACATTGCTTCAATGAGGAGCTTTGCTTCCGTGAACCCTCATACTCTCATTAAATTTAAATTAGTAATTTACTATTGCTTGTGTGAATGGTTATAGTATATCTTGCATTTTGTTTTACACTGTAATTTTATTAAGATAAGTAACAGTTTGGACAAGGATTTAAATTTTATCTTAATATTCAGATAGCAATGTTTACTTACCTGCCAACCACAAAATACTTGCATTTGATGAAAATGTAAACTAATCTATTATATCAAACTTATATCTAATTTAGAAATGATTTTATAATTTTTGTTTCTGAAAAACAGTTTTGATGGTTATTTTCTAATATTTTGATGCAAGATCTTATCTAAATAAATCCTATAAAGTTATGTAAGAAAATCGCTTATTAAAATTAGAACATGATAAAAGTGCAAAAAAGCAAATTTAAAGGTATATAAATACCTTTTTTAATAAACTGATCTACATGTGTCGTATGCACAATTGGCGACTTTATCAAGATCAGTGTTGATTTAAAATAAATATTAAACAAACATTGTAAAACCAATATCACAGGTATGAAAGCAGGTACTCTAATGAAAATGGTCATCTGTGAACATGAATTATTTTATCATATAGTTTTTCCTTTTGGAAAGAATCTTTCCATATTCTCAGACCCGTTTATTAAAGGTATTTATATGCCTTTGAATGTACTTCTTTTTTGTTCACTTTTAGCATTTTATAACTCTAGTTTTAGTGTTGACTCTAGAAAAAAAGGGCCGCCGGGTGAGAATTTTTTTAAAAAAAAACACTATTCTAAAAAAAGGGGCCCTTTTTTTCAAAAAGGGGACACTTGTACCTTGTTCGCAAAAAATATTTTGAACTGGTTTGTTTAGAGTCCCTAGAATTTGCTATATTTTCCTGGGATCAATTGAATTGCCACGGGGCACATAGGAAATGTTAAAAAGGGCAGCCGGGCACATAGGCAAGCTTTAAAAGATCCGCCGGGCGCAAAAAATAAATAAAAGGGCCGCCAGGTGCAAAAAAGAATTAAAAAGGGCTGCCGGGTGCTGTGCCCTGCTAAAGCAGCTTAGAGTCAACACTAAGTTTAAATACATCTTAATCTACTCAATAGCAATATCATACTAAAATCGTCCCAAAATAGGCATATACACCTAATTTAAAAAATTGACATATTAACAAAATTTCAAAATAATAGGAATAATTTAAGACCTTTTTATTGGGAAATTTTAGTAATACATAACTTACCATTTAAATCCATAAATCAAATGTGCCATTTTCTTTCATAAAATGGAAACTTGAAAATCATCTAAATTTCTAAAGCATTATGGCGTGAAAAAAATTGTTCTATATTTTCCGAATATGAATGAACCAAATCTAACCAAAAGCTATACAGTTAAATCTAGGTATCTCGCCAACATGCCTACTTAATTACAAGCTAATCAGGTGCTTTTTTGCGGCAGTTATCGCTAAACAGACAAACCAAAAAATTTTCATGTGTCCACAGTAAGCCTCCACCGATGTTTCAGCAAATATGGCTGTTTAGGAAATGTTTGATTATACACATTGGTGAATTTCGGAGAGTGGACTGTACTGCCATCAGTACTTGATGCTTTGGTCAAAGTTTTGTATTTTCAACAGCTAACCAATTTTAAAATGAAGTCCAAAAGTTAAACCACTTTCTGATGAAATTATTACTGTGATAAACATTTTGGCTATATCCAGTTCTTTTTTTTCCCTTACACATTCTTGCAGACATTATTCTGCAAGTGTTGCTTTTCAGAGTTTTTTAAAATCATGCTTTTGATAAAGGTTCAGTAGGAAAAAATATCAGAAGTACTTGTAATTTTATTTGCAGAGATTAGCTGTGCTGATTTTACATAGTAGAATGAATAATTGGATTTCTGTAAGAATGTTATTAAGAGATAAATGTGAATTATAACAGATGTAATTCAACATAAATTTTTAATCCTTCATATGCGATTCAAAAACTTCATAAAATTTTAAAGAAATTTAAGATGCTTCAATTAATTTTATTCAGTTATTAAAATATCTGTAGCAGTGTTGTAGTGGGTAGCTGCCCGGCTATCCGTTCGGGCTGGTTTTAGGTACATTTCGTATGAAATACTACCTATTACATTCTCCCCTATGTTGGAATTTCTAAAAAATTATTGCAAATCTACACCGATCATGACCCCTAGAACCCAAAACTACCCTCAGTAAGAAACTTTACATAGTCACTTTCTTCTGGACATAACTTCCATAATTCTGCACAAATCTCTTCCAAACTAATACATAAAATGGAGGGGTATAAAATCTCAGTCAAGTTCGTTAATGGGCAAAATCAGACCAAGGGGATGGAAATAAGGAGGGGTTTTGTGAAAACCGAAAAAGCCCCATAACTTCTTAATTTTTGTACATATCAAATCAGTTTAAAGTTTTTATTTCTAAAGATTGGGCCAAAAACTTATGTATCGCAGATTTTTGATAAAGTTAAAAATGGGCTCAAGGGGTGCAAAAAATAGGGTTTTAGGGAGAAAAAAATTCATAACTTCACCCATTCTCAAGATATCAAATCCAATTAAATTTATTATAAATCTTCTTAATATTATCTACAACTTTTATATTGACAAGTTTTTGATAGGACCAATTCGTACCGCAAAAAAATTCTAAAAATGAAACCAAAAAGGGTGGGGGATTTCTAGAAAATCTTACCAGCAAGTAAAATGCAACGTACAGATGAAAATATTTAGGACAAAATTATGCAACTCAAAAATAGTTGGTTACGATAATGCATTTTCATATTTCTTTTTCTTATAAAATTAAGAAGTATAAAGAAGAGATGAAAGTTTAATATAAAATAGAACTTAGTACCATGTTTACATCGCAGTAATTAGGAAAGTTGAAAAATACTGCTAACTACTAAAAAAAAAAGTTTTCGGCATATCTTTATAGTTTGCAGTTTTCAAAGACTACCTAAAAATTCACTTGCCCTGACAGGAAAATTTACTCGCCAGTGGCGAGTAAAATGATGCATTTCCCCACTCCTGAAAAAGGGGGAGTTGGAAGAAGAAAAAAAATCCATAACTTCATCAATTCACAAGATATAAAATCCGCATGAATTTATTATATCTTCTTAATATTGTCTACAACATTTATATTGACAAGTTTTTGATAGGACCAATTCTTACAGCAAAAACAAATTTAAAAATACACAGTGGTTGAAGAAAAAGATCATCGTATTTAGGGTGTATTCAAATCCAAACTGCTTATTTTGACTCATTTTTAAATTGATTTTTGCTCTGAAACACATCTCAATTGGTATATTCTCTTATTCAGAAACTATATAATGTAGTGTAAGGATCAATTTTTTGATAGAGGCAGAATATATTTTTAAAAATGCTGTCAAAGTGGGCATTTTGAACCAAATTTCCCCGAAACGATTGTATTAGAAACTAAAAATATTGTTCTGCTGAGAAAATAATTATTTATAAATCAAGTTTTAATTAACTGAACGAAAAATAAAAACACAGGTCTCTTATAAATCTCTTCAAAAATTACGTCGGTAAGTTTCATATTTTTCAATTAAAAATGAATCTGAAAATGTGCCAGAAAATTTCGAGTTGAGCATGGAAAAGTATTTTTTTTTTTTTTTTTTAATAGTCCTTTTACATGATTCTGATAAAACCAGCCTTATATAAAAATAAAAACTCGTCAAAAGCGGCCAGATAAAATTGTTAGTGGATTTATCTCTAATCATGATTTAGTTTTGTTGGTGAAATTAGTATACTTAACTTCAAAATCTAACTCTGCCTGTAGGCTGGGCCGGCAGGTTTTTTTTTTTTTTTTTTTCCCCAGAACCATAAGGATTGTAGTGGGTAGCCATCCGGACTGGGTTTTTTACAACCCTGGTCTTTAGAGATGCTATACATTATGTCAATGTTTTGATTTTTACTACTTTATCTCATTTTAGGATGAGTTTCATTATGAATTTTTGACACCATCTAGGTTTTTGTTTTCCTAGATTTTTATTCTCAGTATTGAAATGCTGTCTACATTTTAATTGTTTATGCAGTTTTAAATTTAAACTTATTATAGTCTTAAAAGTTGATTTATCTCGGTATGAATGTAATTTGCAGATATCAAAATTGATTAAAAATTTGAAAAGATCGTTGGTATGTTATTTGGAATCTGGTTTGAAATTTTTAAAAGCTTTTTTTTTTAGAGATAAAGGTTTTGGTGTTTAAAATTCATACTTTAAATGTTTTTTAACATGGTTCTAAATATAACTGCTACTGTGTTGAAATTTCACAATAAGAATTAAATTTAAGCATTTATTTTACTCAAGTTAATCTGTTTTAATAGCCTTCCAAAATGTCTCGATGTTTTAACACTTGTTTCATTAGTCATTGAAAATATTTTAAATTTTCTTGTTATATTTACACTATTTGTCTTAACTTTGTCTTTTCCCAAAAAGTATTTGCTAGCTATTCTTAGATATAAGTATTTTATATGAAATATTTCCTTACTATTAGTTATATATAATCTTCTAATTTTGTCTTGTTAATAGGTTTTCTGTAAAATAATTAACGTGAAGGACATCTATATTGTTTTAAGACAATTATTGTATTTTTTTGAAGTGATAAAATTGGTTTAAAAAAAAAAAATTCTTTAGGTACTTTGCCTAACATCACAAGAAATGCCATTGTTAATGCAGCTGAACTTGTTTGTTATGACCTCATAAAGGAGTTCATTTTGGCCCGAAAGTTGATGACTGACAATGTCCCATGCCATTTTACATCAGCATTTGCAGCTGGATTCTGTGCCACAGTAGTAGCATCTCCAGTGGATGTAGTAAAAACTAGATTCATGAATTCCAGCCATGGGCAATATGATGGAGCTGTAGACTGTGCTGTGAAGATGTTCAAAGAAGGAGGTTTTAAAGCTTTTTACAAAGGGTAAATATTTTAAATGCTTAGTTACCAAAGTCATTTTCAAATATTATCGGGTATTTTTTATATTGTGACTTAAGAAGCTGCATCGGCAATCCCTCAGGTATTAAAATCTATTAAGCTAGGCTATCATTTAAGGGTGCAGTGATCTGCTTTTCTTTTCTGTATAATTAATCCTGTCTTTTTCAAAAATAGTAAAATTAATCTGTACTCATACTCGGTAGGATGTCAAAGATCTGAATCTTGTGTAAAAAGTATTAAAATCTAAGACTAACATCATTTGCATTGTTTCTAAAATATTTTGCCTATTAAATAACTGAAAAAAAGGCCTTAAATTTCATTAAGCTGGTAAGTTATAAAATACAATAAGCTTGTAAATGTACAATTTTTATTATAAAAAAAATTTGTTTAAAATTGCTATTTAATTAAATCTACAGTGTGTCCGTAAAGTCATGGTGCACTTTTGACCGGTCACAGGGCACCCATTAAATTGTTATAAACATTAATTTCTTTTTACCCTAAAAAAGAAAATTTAGAACCATGAAATAAAAAAGGCAAAGGAGAGTATAAATTTATTGTATTTTTGAATATTTTAAGCAAAAGATAATATCAATACAAAGGATTTAGCTCTAACATTCTATTGATCTAGAAAATTATTCATCGGGAAAATCTAAATCTTCTTCATTACTGTAAGATTCACAAAGTCAAGATAAATCATATTTGCAGAATCGTTGAATTAGCTTCTTTCATGTGTGAAGTGCGAGGGGCAACTTAACCCCTTGACCTCCTAGTACATATGCTGCATACGCCCTCTCATTTCAGTAATCAACGATCATGACGTGCACCCTGTACATTGTTCACTACATAGTAATGGTTGCATATTTGAACCGGATTGATCTGTGATATGCAACTGCTATAACAGGGCAGTGGTCGAAGGTGAGTTTTATGACACAAACATTTTACACCGCATAGCCTGGTATATAGCCCCTCACCTGCAAAATTAAGCCTGGAGGTCAATTGTTTAAACTCTAAATACATGAAAAATACATCATGTCTAGGTTTAAAAAAAAATAAGGAACTTGTACACCAGGGAATAAGGTATTTAAATATTTTACATCATATGAAAAGATGAAGTTTCGTAACAATATCCTACTAGCGTTGGAAAGTATTTCATGTTTCCCATTTATGGTTTTTGAATACAAATACCATGTAATGTTAAGTTTGTAAAATAACTTTGTTGAAATTGTTGATCATGTATTAATGTAGTCTCAAATTAAAGATTGTTTTCTAGAAAGAATACTGACATTTAAATGAAGTGTCAGTTGTAGTTTCAAAGAATCATTGAAATGGATTTTTTTTTCCCTTCATAGATTCATGCCTTCCTTCATTCGTTTGGGTTCTTGGAACATATGCATGTTTGTAACATTTGAACAGCTGAAACGTCTCTTTACTCATATCAGCCAAGGAGGAAAAATAATGCCTGTACCTAAAGTTTATGCTTGTGTACCTCCACCTGCCTCTAGCTCTACTCGAGATGTTGCTCTGAAAAAACAAACTTACTTCAGTCCTATCATTATAAATCAGTGGGATTAAACTTTTCTTTTTCTGTGCTGAATTTTCTTCACTTGGACGTGTCTTGCTACTATATCTGCATTTTATATTTTTTTTATAGTTAGAATACTTGCTTTCGTATCTGTATTTTCAATTGATTATTTTAAAACTTTGTGTAAATTTCCATAGTTTTTTTTTTATATATATAGTTTGATATATAAAAGAGTGTGTGTTAATTTGTATAATGTTAAACTGCCATAGTTTTTTTGTTTGATACCTGAATATGTCTATGTTAATATTAATTTTCCCAAGTTACATTTTGTTTTACTTTTATTTCGTAAATGCTTGAGATTCTCTTTTTTAAAGAAAGGGGAAAATGCGTTTAAGTAGCAATGACTCAAATATTGCCTTTAAAAAAAAAAAAAGTTAGCTTGCATGGTTGGTGACTTGCCTCTTTCTTTAAATATTTGACACACAAGGAAAAGCTGTTAGAAGCAGATACGGTAATCTTGGCCAAAGCCTAATTTTTACTTTTGTATTATCGTGGATGTACTAACTAAACCTAAAAATTTTAGTTATTTTTTAGTAAGTAAAAGGTTATTATGAAATTGAATTGCCCCCAAAAAAATCCCTATTTGAGTAATAAAAAATATTGGTTTATAATGATTAATGTATTTTTTCAAATTGTTATTTCAGCCATATTATGTAAAAATATTGGAAGATTTTTTTAAATAATATAATAAAATACATATTTTTTGGATTATATCCAAGTAGTATGAAGCAGCAGCAAAAAAAAAAAAAAAAAAAAATGGAATTGGCTTCAACCTCTTCCCCCCCTTTTTTTTTTTCTCCTGTATGAAATGTTGCTGCCGAATGAGCATTACAAAATATCATTCTCTCCAAATATTAAATCCAGTAAACTTGAACTGATAAATTTTAAAGGGAGATTATTATGCAAATCTAGAATGAAAAACAGTTTAATGGAATATGCAATATAAAAAATCTTCCATTGATCAATTTGTACAATGTGAAAAATGGACACACAGATTATGGATTTATTAAATTTTGTGTTTTTTAATTATCTATGGAGTCAAAGAAAATACACATGTCAAATCCTATTGTAGTGTTGCATCTACATCTTGTAATTGTGTATAATATTGTGTTTAATATTTGGGTAGATACCTAAGAAGGAACTTGTGTAATGAGAAGGTTTAATTTAAAAATTATTTTGCAAGTTGCACTGTAGTTCATTTAGATCTAGATATTTTTAATTATACTAGTTAATAATGCTGAATTAGCATTTTAAATTCCATGAAAGGGGTTGGAAAAATTAATGTGGTGTGTGGGAGTATAAATTCTGTCGTGATGCATTTAAATAAATTTTGCTTCATACTGTTTCTATCCTTGTGTGTCATGTGTATATATTGTAATGTCTGTGATAATGCTACTTGTTATTATAACATAGTAACATCAATTTCCATTATACTGTATGTATGTTTACATTCCTTTTTCTTTGTATGTTCGGGTGTTGAATTTTATTTTTTCAATGTCTTCCACTGTTTTTTGTTTGTTTTGACTCAAGAAAATTCATTCTTTTTAATAAAATGTTTTAAAGCCAGTATTCTGTGTTTACTTTATTATTATTTTTTTTCTGTTGATTATAAAATTCCATGACATTGATTTTAAGTTACTGGTCAAAGCAAATGTATATGTGAAAGAAATCTGGTAAACGAATGACTTAAGAATGCTTATGTTGTGGGAAGAGATGCGACTAGCTTTTAAATCTCTGGCATAAAATTTTTAGATACTGGGTGAGTCAAAATTTTGCTACAATTTAAAAAAAAAAAAAAGTCGTATGCGAATGTGATTTGCATCATAAAACTTGTCAAAAGTCTGATTTTTGTAGGCCCTTCTGAACGACAAAAATAAATTTATAATTCTTAATTTTTTAATTACAGAAATCTTGACCCTATTTAGTTTTATGGGTATACCACTCCAATACAATAATTTGTTAAATTTTTGATGTGGACGAACATATGAGATTCTTTGAACTTTTGTTTTGCTATGAAATTTCGCATTATGCCAAGTCTTATGCCTGGTGTAAACTAAGTTTAATGAATTTTTTTTATGTGAACTTTTTAGATTTCTTCAAGTATTTTTAATTCTATTGCCACAAACAATTATTTTTGACTCATGGGGCAAACTGTGCTCAAGTAGGACAATTTGTTAATTTCTTTCTTATGAATTTCTAAAGTTATAATAAACTTTTGATGAATATGGTATTTTTAGACTTCATCTGTAGAAATCTTTTAATATAGGCATGAAATATATTTCATTTTCTCTCCTTCCCCCTCCCATTATTTTCTCCTCTGCTCTTTCCCTTTCAGAAGGGTGAGTGGAAGTAAAGTTTGCATGTTTTTGTTCAATGTTTGATAAAAGTAATCCTGTATTAGTTTTTATTATTAATGTTCAAATAGCTCATTCCTAAACTTTCTCTTTTAGAAGCATACTTTTAATTGTAAAAGTGTTTCAGATGTTTTCAATGTTAAAATTCATTTTGTAGATTTTTTTTTTTTTTCGCTTTTAACAAAAGTGATTTAAATGCTAAAAATTTACTCTCCTAATTTTTGTCATTTAAAAAAAAAAAATAGTTGAGGGGACTGGTCATTCAGCTTCGGAATTCACCTCTGTAATGTTTATCTATGGACTTTTGATGCATTCGTATATTTAAAATATCTCCTCGGGGAAATTCATATTTTTAACTTCTATTTTTTGTGTACTCTTCTTAAGGGATGTCTCCTTTTTTTTCTTAGTTTACAAAATATTTCTAAAATCTATGCTGAATTTAATATTTTATGTGTTAAAAGCGGACAAACTATTGAGTAAGATTATAACACTTCCTATAAAATTAAGCATGGATTTTAGAAATATTTTGAGAACTAAGAAAAAAAAAAAAGAGTAAGCTTTTAGGAAGTGTACACAAAAAATAGAAGTTTAAAAATATTAATTTCCTGAGGAGATATTTTAACTATATGAATGCATCAAATGCCCATAGACTTTACATTAGTGAGGGGAAATCGGAGGCTGGGCGACCCAGCCCCCTTAAGGCATAGTGAATGTGTTTCTCTAAATATAACTTATAGGATGCATGGATTATATAAAAAGCTTTAATTTCTTAAATCCTACAAAAGTATCTAGTTTGATTTAAATGGTTTCCAAGATGTAACATATTTTTTCAACAGCAAGTATACTTCTAAAATTAATTTATGAATTTTGGGCAGAAATTAGATGGAACCATATATAAACACTTGTCGCTGACTTGCTATGTTCAATACTTATACGGGAAAATACTCTCCAAGTAAAAAAAAAAAAAAAACTTACTATGTAGGGCCTAGCTTAGCATGCAAGTGCTAATGATAGATACCCACCACTTCCAATCAAATAGGTTTAAAAAATAGGATGTGAATGCTAGAAATTTTCTCATGGCAGTTTGAATAGAATGCAATTAATTTTTTTTTACTTTCTTCCATCTGTAATAGAAGAATGTATTGTAATCTAATTTCTTCAATTTTTTTTTTTTTTTTTTTTTTTAAACATCCTGTTTTTGATGGATTTATACATTTTAGGGATCGGAGATCCCGAAAAACATTTTTACTAAATGTCTGTTTTTTATCATCGAAAAGTGTATGAAGTTATGCATAGAATTGAATCAAACTTATGTTTTTTGGTTATGGCCAGCAAGTTCCAGTTGAAATTGGGATATTCTGCTGAAAGAGGGCACTTTGATAGCAATTTTTGTGCCATTTTCTTTGTATCATTGGAAAGTATATCAATGAATGGAATTGAAAAAAACTTCATATGTACAGTTTTGGCTATGGACATCAGATTCCAGTTGAAAAATGGGATCTCTTCCTGGAAGGGTGTGCTGTGATGGTGATTTTCTTCATTTTTTGCAGTTTAAGTGAAGAATTTATAAATATTTAGACTAGTAACAATTTTTTTGATTTTTCAAGAGTGATGTGATATCTGTTGAAGAAAAAAGCATACTGAATCATTCACTTGAGGTTTACTTTGCATATTTATAATGTGCAAAATTTTTTTTTTGATATGGTCTGTTGATTAGACTTCATCATGGAATTCCTCCCCCCCCCCTTCCTCTTGAATTTGAAACATTTATTGACTAAAAACTTTAAATGTAATAAAATTACTTTGACATATGAACATGTCTGAAATAGAAGAAAGTTTTGGTATTGGCATATCAAACTAATTTTGTAAATATCTCAGTGCAAGTCAATAGCTGTCAAGGTGTGTAGTTTGGCCATACAATGGATACTGTCATTTCTAAATGAAAGTTTATAACAATTGAACAGTAAGATTGTACCGTTTTGTGCAAAAATTAGTTATAAAGTAACAGTAAATCTGCAGATAGAAGCCTCAATGTTGGCTATACAAGTTTAATTTTTATTTTGATCTTTTTTTACATATCAGATATCCTACAACTTTATTTTAAATTGCAATCATTTATGAGCATTTAAAATTTCTCTGATTCAGAGTATGCAACTTTAAAAAATCCTTAAATTGTGTTATTACACTATTTCCATCTAATGTTCTTGAACTGCTTATTTTTGTAATTATTTTAAAGTTTTAACCCATTCGGGACCGTGGGTGCCTATATGCACCTTCAAAAAGAGCATACAAAATTGTTTTAGTCACCGGTAAAAAAGAAAAGTAATATTTAGTTTCTTTAGAAAGAATTTTCATGTATAAAAGAATTTTGCAAAGGAGTACACCTTGCTCATTGCCAATGTGCAATTTGGATGTTAAAATTTCTCACTGAGGTAGGAGTGATGTAAAAGAACATCTTGATACAACTAAACATTCAGACAACTTCTGCATAAGAAACGATATTGCATTTTTCTTTGCCTATATTTTCAATGGTACAAGTTTTTAACACATAAAAATTGTCCTGTTTTCAAAATTGACATGTTAGTATGTATGTAGGTGAAAGTAATTCCTAAGTGTTGCTAACATTCCAGAATTTATGTAGAACTCTTTTGTTTTTTGATAATATACAATAAGTAAAATCATTGTTTGTGCATCTGATTTTTTTTTTTAACAAAATAGAAGTTGCATTAAAATAATATATTACAATTCCTTAAATTTATTTTATTTCATGAACAAAGGAATAGAAGGTTGGTTGGTTGTGTTTATGACGACCAATTATCAGCACGAGGGATATAGGCCCAAAGGGGAGGGGGGGGGGGGGGGGTCTTTCTGAGGGAACCTAAACCATATTTACGCTTGGAGAACCAAAGTTTGAAGAAACTTCCGAACGAATAGGCTGACGAGCGCGATTTGGATTGAACCCAGCACCTCCTGTCTACCAGCTTCAAGAGCAGAACCTCTCGGCCACTGGTGGGACAGGAATAGAAGGAACTCTATCATAATAGTGTTAAAAACAGATCGTAATTTTGACTAAATATGGTGTAGAACTGTAGACAGAAAGTGATGCCATTCAGTAGGCATTGTTCATTGGCAGACACTTGTTAGTAAAGCAGATGATAGGACGAGCATACGAACAAAATATGTTTTTGCCAAACATCCTATATCAGCACCTCCTATTTCCAAAATTTTTGAAGACCTGTTTTACATCTAGAAAGCCTATTTCATAAAGTCTTTTTCTTTTATAATTTGCTCCAAAACATTTTATTTTTAAAATTTAAAAAACCTTTCCCCAATCATTTTCTGCTGGAAGTGGAAAGTTTTCTTAAGACCTAATTTCCAATAATGAAAATAATTTATGGTTCAACAGATGAATACACTCTAAAGTTGTGGTTGTAGCATCAATGAATTGTAGATTTCCATCCATTTAGAAGCTATGCTCACCCAAATCATATTTCACTACCATGTTTTAGAAATGGAAGTATAGGTTTAGAATAGTCTCACTTTTTCTTTTTTTTTTTGGGGGGGGGGGGGGGGGGTTCTTTTCTTTTTTCTTTTAAATACTTTGAGAAGAAATTTTTCAATCTTCCTTTTTTCAAGAGGAAAAAGAAACAAAAAAAATTAGCTTTTTAACAAAAATTCTGCAATTTATCTCTTTTGACCAAAGCAAGTTCAATGTATTTCAATAATTTTCTTCACTGATTAGTATTTTCTCTTGAACCTTTCTTTTATGCCTGCATGATGGAAAACATTTTGTTGAAATGTCACGTGATGCTAGAAGATGTTGGAAGATCTTCTGCAAGTTGTTAAGCGGAACATACTAGGTTTAGTAAAGTTTTTTTATCGGCACTCCTTTTTGCCTTTGATGTTAACTTACTAGGGGCATATATTCCAGGTTTAGTTTCAACATATTCAGTTTTTTCATAGTTTCTAACAATGTAACCAGCAATCGTAAATGATAGTTTAACAAATTTTTTTTCTCTCTTTTCCCAGTACAATTTTTATTTTATGGAACCAAGAAATGTAATTTCTCCTACCCAATGGCAACTGCTTTAATTTTAAGGTTTGTTCTCAATAACTCCTTGAACAGTTAAATGTTTCATAATAAAATATATATATATATATATATTTGAAACCAACAATTATTTACAATTTCTATTTAAATAATGCTTTGAATGTTAATACTTTACAGTAATATGTACCATGAGAATGCGAAGTGCATAAATGTTCTCTGTGCATGCAATTTTTAAACTTTTGCAGTTAGAACATTATTTGATTTTTTCAGTATTTTATTTTATAAAAACATACAAAAATAATGTATTAAAAGTGTTTCTAGCAAAATACCTGTTTATTTTGTTTAAACATGTAACTATTAAAGTGTACAAATACGTTTTGTCAACAACAAAAAATTTAACTTTTTTTTCCTACATCTGTATGTTGGATGAGTAGTTGTAAAATATTTTTCATTGGAAGTAAAATAATGTTGATTTCGGAGAAAATTTTTATTATCTCTGCTACTCTAAAATGCTTCATTTCTTCCTCCATTTCTAATATTTGTGAATTCTGTCCTTAAAAATTTATGATTTTTGAAATTGAAAACTATTCTGAAAACTCGTTTGACGTCCTGAGGACCACACCTAAATCTGACATTGATGAGAAGAATAATTATAGGTAAACAAGGAAAGTGGATGTCAGGATATGAAAGGGAATTCATTTAAAGAATCAGTGGCATATGTGTGTAGGAGATCTAACTTTGCCTTCATTCTACTTTCTGTAAGAACGCATAAAAAAATTTTCAGGTGCTTTAACAATTTTACTTTTATAAATGATCTATATGGTCACAGAATACCTATATTGTCTTCAAAAATAAAGTACATAGAATTTGCTTAATTCTTCCTTATAGAGGTTTACTAATCACACATTCCTTGTCTGTTATGTGTTTTCCCTTTATTATTATTTTTAACTATTGTTTTTCTTTTCACAGACCTACAGTAGATTAGATTTAACTTTTAACATGTGTTACTAAAATATGTTAAATTTTGCCACCCATCTACAGCTTTATCATGTTTAATTTTCAGAGTATTATAATATTATATTTTGGTCAGACAAAAATCATCTATCCACCATCAAATTACTACACATTTATTATCAGAGAGTATAGATATTTTGTATAAGGGCCATCTAGTAGTAACGGTACAGTGTCATACAACATATGGTTAACTATTCTAAATATTAAAAAGATAAACACTCGATAACTTTTTTCCTACATATGTTTCAAAGTTTTCAAATTCAAAACAGGAATCCGGGGCAACTACTACTAGCAATACCCAAGAAATATTGGACTCCCCCACCTCAAGTGAAGCATTTGGATGAGTTATACTCAACCTGCAGCCTGGTGAAACACACACTTGGTCCGCAAATAAAATTATGTGTGGCCCAAGATACATAATGATTAATCACATTTATAAAATTGAGATGTGCATAAGAAGTATTTAAAACCTTCACTGTTAATTTTTATATATTTTCATGGAAAGACGAAATTTGTCCTATTATTTATAATTAATTCAAAATTATGCAAAACATTTTAAATGCTGTTTTCTTAATCAAAAGTTCTTTTTACATGTAGTCCCATTTGTGCAATGTTGTATATACATTCCTTAATGTTCAGCACTAAACAAACGTTATTCCAAATTAATTAGATTTTTCCTATATATTTCTACAATTAAAATAAAAGTTTTGTTTTGAGCAAAAGATTGATTTATTAGAGAAAATCTTTTGTTTTTTTTTTTCTTTAGAACTTTGGAGATTCTACACTTTTATATTATAACATTTTATGCTTATTATATAGCTAATGCTGATTTTTCGGGTTGAATATTTATCTAAAAAAAAATTGGCACTCAAAAAATTTTTACTCTACTATTTCCAAACAACAAACTTCGTGGCCTATTACTACAAAATGGGCCAGAGAAATGTACCACGAAGTTTATTGTCCAGAAATAGAGGTGTTTTTTCTTTTTTGGTAACATTTTTTCTGCGACAAATGTTCAATCCTACTGTTAATATTACCTTTCTGATATTATTTTGTTCTATTACTTTTGCTATCTTACTATTATTTTACCCTTTTTAAAGTGCATTTTGCCCCACCTAACGTCTCAAATATAAGTTTGCGGCCCGCGAGAAAAATTTTTTTGGATATGGCTGGTTTAGATGAGCAGGATGTTAGTAAATGAAATTTTCTCCCTGATGAAGGTTGTGGTTGTAGGTAAAAGTACTCTGAGGTTTAAATAAATGTCTATTTTAGAGTTTTATATCTTTTAATGTCTATGTTATTTTAATGTCACATTTTAACTAAGCAATGATCTTTCAAGTTCATGTTATATTTACGAAAAAAAATTACAATTAAAGAAATTTTTAAAAAATGTACTGACATTTTTTTAAAACTTAAGATATCTTTATTTCCATTACTGGAAGCCAAGTACTTTATGTTTTGAAATTTTCTGCAAGAATTATTGCAGTTAATGTTTGCATCTGATTATTACTTTTAAAGATATAGCGTGGAGGGTTTCGTTTAATAATCCTTTCAAAACATGTTACCTTTTTACTACTAAATCCAAATTGTTAATTTATAATTATTAAATCCTTAAATAGATCGTACCACCAATAATTTAAATTTTAAAATGATAGGTGCTGCAAAATCTATTAGTGCCACTTTCCACCACTAGGGGTCGCACTCTGTTAAAAACAATTCATCTTCCAAACGAAACCCCGTTATACCACCTATCCGTAGATATATTAGTCGAGAGGAGGAGGTTTGGGGACTGAAATAACAATTTGGGATAATATTCGAAAATAGTGGTAACTACCACTCATAAATTAAGGGCAATATGTTCTATACGAACATTCGATAAGTGTCCCCAATGTCTGCGGCACTGTACAGCAAGTGATAGTAGGAATATTAGGTATAGCCAAATCTATTAGTTTCACATTCCACCATCACTCTATTCTAAACAAAGCTCTATCCGAATAAAACTCCGTTATATAACCTATCCATAGATATATTAGTCGAGTAGGTGGGGAATTAAAATAACAATTTAAGAAATGTGCAGAAATTACTATTCGGAAATAGTGGTAACTACCACTCATAAATTATGGAGCACAATATGTTCTGTACGAACATCCAAAACGTGTCCCTGCTGCCTGCGGCACCGTAAGCAAGCGTGCTACGCATGCGCTGTAAAATTTATAAGTTCCACATTCCAGCACCAGGGGGCGCACTCTATTCTAAACAAACCTCTAACGGAAGGAAGTTCCACAACCGATCCGTAGGTATATTAGTCGAGGGATTGTTGGACTCAGATAAGAATTTAAGAAATTTGCTGAAATTACTATTCAGAAATAGTGGTAACTACCAGCACTCATAAATTAAGGGGCAATATGTTAATTTTATATAGCCTATAATAAAAAATCAGACTTAAAATAATGATAATTAATGGAGGAAAACTAAGATTTAAATAATGTGCCGTACGAAAGCATTTGTTTTTCTTTTCAAAAATCGATCTTTCGATAAAATAAATATGTTCTTAATCGATCTTTACGAAAATTATATATTCGGAATCAACGTTCAAAAATAGTCATAAATGCATATATTTTAAGTCTATAAATGCAATATTTGTAAAAAATTTATATGCCGGGAAACAACCCCACTACCCTTGGCGACAGCTATCTGGTTCGGAAAATTTTTTCAAACATCTGCTATCTAGACATTGTCTTTGAAATAAAATTAAATGTATTTATATCAATGGATTTTTAATGGATATTTCGACCGCTAGTTGGAATTTTTGAAATTTTTTTAGAAATTCTGATAATTTTTTTTTCCGTGTGGGTACGAAATTTAAAGTTTTTTAGGTCCAGTAGTTCATGTGATACATCGTTTTAAAGCTCATAGCCTATACATTACTAATCACCCACTCTCCTCCCTTAACTCATTTTTTCACTACTAGGGGGCATTTTAAAGTTCTAATTTCTTTATTACTACCAAATAAATTTTTCAAAAATTGAAAAAAAATATTGTTATAACAAATCTCAACAATTAGCATCTTTTCCCCCATTTTCGTCTTTCTGTCGCCAGGGTGCGCTATCGAAAAAAATGAACAAACTTCAAATTTAATCTACGATATGTCATGTAATATGCTTAAATGGAAGGTCATGTACCCGATAATGTTATTCTTCAGCCCTCCCCCCTCTCAAGTCTACCCGATCTATGCAAGGATTTAATCATTATAAATTAACAATTTGGATTTATTAATTAAAAGATAAAGTGTTTTCAAAGGAATATTGGAATATTAAACGAAACCCTCTTGTGTGATCTGTGATCACACTTACCCCCTTTTTTATGTTCTACGGACCCTGCGCAATTGCAATTTATTTATTTTTAAAGGAACATTTTATTTCTCAGGGCTTGAAATTGCACGTTTTCGATGACCTGGCGTTGGCGCTATATGCCAGTATTATCAGGTCTAATTAGCGTTCGATGAAGGTTTTTAATTATTATTTTCGCTAATTATAGTAGTTGGATTTCTTAGCGAATGGGTGGAATGCTTTTGAAAGAATTTTCTGTGCCGAATGGTATCGATCTGACTAAAATATTGAAACCAGATTTCTTTTACGAAATAGCGGAGAAATGCTAGAAAACGCTAAATTTCGCATTTAAAATGCTTTTTATTGGTTGCCGGTGCTACGGCCATATTTTAAACACGAGAGATAAATAGACCTCGGCTTGTGTTTAAAAGTGGAACACGACCACTGCAATCACCCATGCCTGAATCGGGATTCGAAACCGGAACCTTTTGTCTAAGTGGCCAGCATCCTAACAACTAGACAAGCAAATGGACAAAAGTTGCCTTTGAGGTTCATAATTTAATAAGTGAAACCTCTCTGCAAGAGCCACTTGCCGTTCCATTGAAAATTGGCCCTTGAATAGGGGTGACCGAATTTTTCATTTCCCTTTCTTTTTATCCCGCGATTTTTAAAATCTGCATATTCTTTCACTAAGTTCTCTTTGTTTTTAACAATATTGTTTATTTGATTCTTGCTGTAATTAAATTGTGAAGCCAATTTTCTTGCAGATATTCCTTGATCATGACAATTCAGAACTTTGGTTTTGTCATTCAAATCCAAATGTACTTTTTGGCTTGATTTAGGTGCCATAATTTTAAATTTTACATAAGCCTGAGCATATAATTTCTAGTGTAAAAATTGTGCTTCAATATGCATTCACAGTTTTAGTAAGTATGGAATCAATTTTTTTAGATAACCTGTTATCCTTTGTGTTCCCACAAAAAAGGATCAAGTTTCCACTCCAACCCAACCCCTACAGGTTGAAAGGTCAAACAAAGTGTGAGGAACACATGTTTGTCTCGCTTGTGGAAAAGTTTGTGGTCCTTTATTGTGTTATTAAATCCACACTATCTCCCCCTGACTTCGTTGTTGCAAGTGCAGTTGTTTGCTGAATTCTTAACTTTTGGTTCAGGAATTCATTACACCTGTTTAGAATTTAAGGCACATGTGAAAAAAAAATGGCCTTTATGAAGGGTAGGTACGGCCCCTAATAGGAGTAAATTTAACATTATGTCTAGGGGAAAATTTTTCGTTCCTAAAATATTGGCCCTTGAATAAGTGTGGCCTTTAAAAGAAGTTTCACTGTACATATGGAATCGCCTTCCTTCCAAATCGCGCAGCTCTGCAGCAGCGATCTGCAGTTTTTCAGAAAACTGCAGACAAATACACTACCCAAACAACTGTCATCATAAATTTCGAATAGCTTGTAAGATTGGAAAAAATGCCGTTTTTCTCATAAAATAATAATGATATTGCAAAACTTTTGTTAAATAAAAAGATAAAGAATTTTTTTTAATTAAATTAGTAAGACTAAAACTTATTTAATTACAAATCAAAAGTTTAAATTTTTTGTTCCAAATCAAAAGAAAAATTTCTTTGTTCCGATAATAATAAACTCTATTAACGTAAGAGTAGAATTAAAAAGTATCATCACAGTTGTTTTTAATATTCAATTTAAAAAATATGACTGTCTACGGCTATAAATATCAAGTTAGAATTCAACCCTAGATGTCAGCACCAAACATTTGCGGAAAGGAATTTTAACGTTTTAAAAATAACGAATCTGGCCTTGTTTGTTTAAGGAGAGCTTTTCATAGTAATATTGGTAATCCCTGTATTATTGTATAAGTGTAAGAAAATGCTCTTTTAAAAACTAAAAAAAACACAGTTAAGTTTCGGAATAGCTGTAAAATTTAATACAGAGAAAAGTAATCGTTCGTCTAGGGTCTAGGAACTGTGTCTACTTTCCGAATATGATTGGCGTTAATTAAATTAGTAAGACATTTGATTACAAACCAAAAGTTTAAATTTTTTTAAACTTTAAAATGCTCGAAACTAAAAATTTCTTTGTTCCGATAGTAATAAACTCTATTAAAGTAAGAGTATTTTCTAAAATATTAAAAAGTATCATCACAGTTGTTTTTAATATTCAAATCGCAAAATTATGGAATGTATTAAATAAAATTAACATAAATCCAAGTATTATTAGAGCGATTCAAGAACTTTACAGACAATCAAAAACAAAGATTAAAATAGGCCAAAGATTATCAAAAGGTTTTATAACAGATAAAGGACTCAGGCAGGAATGTTGGATCTCCCCAACACTTTTTAAAATTTATGTTGAAGAAGCATTGAAAATGTGGGAGAAGAAATGCAGAGGAATGGGACTTAATATGAATGGAACGTCAATTTTTACTCTACAATTCGCAGATGACCAAGTTATAATTGCAAAAAGTAAAAATGATTTAGAGGAAATGACGGTGAAAATTAAAGAAGAATATGAGAAATGGGGACTTCACATGAACGTCAGCAAGACCAAATACCTATGTATAGGAGGAAATGAGACAAACCTAAATCTAAATAATAACATAAAAATAGAAAGCTGTAAGCATTATAGATATTTAGTTGTAGACATTAATATAGAAGGAAGAGACTCACAGGAAATTAAATACAGAATTTGTCAGGGGAGAAAGGTTGTAAAGCTATTAAATTTTATTTGGTAGAGTAAGGAGATCTCTAGGAAAAGAATAATATATACAACTCTATTGTAAAGAGCATATTCTTATATGGAGCAGAAGGATGGAGAATTATGGCGACAGAAAGAAAGAAATTAGCGGCAGTAAAAATGGACGCCCTATGAAGATCATGCAGGATATCAAGAATAGAAAGAATAAAAAAAATGACAGAATCAAGGAAATGATGAAAATAAGGGGAACCATATTAGATGATATTAAAAAAAAAATAATAATAATAATGAAAAGGAATTAATCTGGTATGGTCATGTTAAAAGAATGAATGATGAAAGACTATCCATAATCACATTCAATTGTGAAACAAACAAAAAAAGGAAATTTGGAAGACCACGAAAGAACTGGATAGATGATATTACAAAAACAATGAGGGATAGAGGAATGGATCCTTGACCGGAAAAAATGGAAAAAGACTCTTGTAGATTCTTCGGATGACGGCATCTGACGCCATAAATCGAGTTATATATATATATATATATATATATATATATATATATATATATATATATATATATATATATATATATACAGTGGAACCTCGTTAACATGAACCTCAAGGGGAATCAAAATTTTGTTCATGTTAACAATAATTCATGTTATCAGTATCAAATCTTTGTATTCGTTTTTACAGTGGACTGTGAAAACAATTCACGTTAAAAGTAGTTCACGTTAAGCGTGTTCATGTTAACGAGGTTTGACTGTATATATGACTGTCTACGGCTATAAATATCAAGTTAGAATTCAACACTAGATGGCAGCACCAAACATTTGCGGAAAGGAATTAATTATTGTATAAGTACAAGAAAATACCTTTTAAAAACTTAAAAAAACACAGTTAAGTTTCGGAATAGCTGTAAAAGTTAATACAGGGAAAGGTAATCGTTCGTCTAGCTCTAGGGTCTAGGAATTGTGTCTACTTTCCGAATTTGAAATAGGAGTTGTCAGGCAGTGTTTCATTTTAACATTAGGAATACTATACAGTTAGTTGAATTAGTAATAGTGAATCAGCTAGCACTCAAGTAAGCGAAAGATACTGGCGATACTGTGTGTACTACAGTACCATAATGATAGATGATAAAGCATACTCATACCATCAGGATCAATTAACATAAAATGGCATTGCCGGCCTAAAAAAGTTCTCGTTTTTTACTGCACGAAAGCAGCAAATTCATTTGCCTTTGCCGGCATTTGAATTAATATGGAGAAGAATTTATGTACTTACAAGTCACAAGAAAAAGTGTCAAACGCGGAAATTCATTACGATATTTTATGAATGTGTAATCCTCATGTATGGAAGTATGTAATACGCAATTATTTTCTGTTGCCCAATTTCGCTTTAAGGAGTAAATTTTTCTTCCGGAAAAAGGGCTCTACAGATCGAAAAACACTCTGGCAGTCTGTACTACAATTTAGTTGCAGTAAAAAATACTTACCCTTCTTCCTTCTTTCACTTTATCTTTGTCAGTTTATTTCCCTCGGTTTTTAAATTTTTGCCGAATTTTTAAAGAAACATATTTTTTATGAATTGGATAAAAAATAAATTTTGTTAATAAAAATAAATAACATTTTGATTTGCCGTAACTCTTCAACTTGTTAATAAATTAATTTAGTAAAGTTAATAATTAATTATTAATAATATAAATTAAGTTTTTCAACGAAACTTATCAGAATTATATAACTTTAAAAAAAAATTAAATATACATTGTTACAAAGTTTGAATCAATAAAATATGCAATATCATAAGGAAAACAGTTGCTGAAAAATTTCGAAAGAAATTACTTATTCAAAATAATGGATAGTGTCATTAAAATGTCAGCTTTATATCACGTCATCCTAGATTAAAGTTTGTCTGGCATGGTTCTTGAAAATCTGCATTTTAAATTTTCGGTTCTTAGCTGAAATCGTGTGATGTTAATGCTTCCAGTCGTTAGTTAAAATACTTCGTCGTCATTGGCGACCTAGCGACTGCATTTGTCGAGCCTTGAACCGATATTTTTCAATTTCATTTTACAACTCACTAAATGTAAGAGAGAGAGAGAGAGAGAGAGAGAGAAAGTTTTAAGAGTAGAGAACAGGAATTCTGCTTTTTCGGAATTTCCCATTTCCATTATTTCATTTTCTTCTGATGGACTGATGGCTTTTATTATTATGAAACAGCCATTATAAATGAAGCGTTGGGTGAAGATGAAAGAGCAGCCGTAAAAAGTTAGAACTCTGATTTTCTGGTCAGAATAGGGGGTGGGGGGGGGGTGGCCATAATTTTTCCCCCTGCTCTTTTATCTTCACCTAACACTTCATTTATAATGGCTGTTTCATAATAATAGAAGCCACCAGTCCACCAGAAGAAAATAACTCGGTTAAGCGGGACTCTACTGCAGTACAAAACATATTTCAATTTTAAGACTTAAAGCACACGTTTTATTTTATGTAAAATGACGTCATTTGCATCTGCTTAAGAATTCTACATTTACGATCTACTCTTAAACATCTACAGTAAAGCATGAATAGCACATTACTATCGCGAAATAATGCACAAATGCAGCAAAAAAATTCCGCCATTCAAGAAAATCGACCAAAAAAAAAAAAAAAAAAAAAAAAAACCGGCTATCTAATCATTTATAGATAATTAAAATTAAATATAGTTTATAATAGCTCCATTGTTTTAACAGAAATCATTCGTTTATATTTTTTCAAAATAGCACGTACTTTAATTACATTTTCTTTCGGTTGTTATGAGAAAATGGCAACAAAAATATGTAATTAGTATTTTAGAACTATTTTTCCTTTACTTTCTACAGAAATGGAGCACTTCCGTTGCCAATATTAAGCAAATAGCCCTAAAAACTACGAAAAAATTAATATTTCAAAAATAAATGCAGATACAGTTTTCAAACAAAATGCATTTAAAAGAACTTTTTTTTCCAATACGACGGTATAAAAAATGAAAATGTGCGATGCTTAGAAGTTTAAAAAATTGCTATAGAGTATTTAATCGTACTGCTTTGTTTTACGGCTGGCTTCTGTAAGATAACGTTATTTTTTGGAATACACAAAATAAGCTGGGAGAAAGAAATAGCATACCGTACCGGGGGTAATAAAATTTCTTCTTTTAATAGTTCTATTGAACGCTAAGAGAATATCAATTATTAATAACATAAAAAAAAATTACGGGAAAAGAAAATCGGTACTGGAGTTATTTGGGCTCCCAACAACAACAATAACAAATAATAAATCATTTCTAGTTGGGAGTATTGGCATGCTATCGCAGGTACATGTTAAAGATCACTAGTCTAAAGTGACCGTCTCCTGTTATCAAAGCATCCAAAGAAAAGAAGATCTTAGAAACTAACGTAAAAACTAGTCGGATGTACCAATCCCAAAACTTTCTTCTATCTCATACATGTTAATACTTCAAAATTCTTTATCACACTGCCAAAATTAAACGGCAATCTATGCTCCTCATGAGGATTCTATGGATATGAAATTCCGTGCATTAGTTCTTGAAATATGACTGTCGATGAAATCGTGTAAATCCAGCAAAATGCTAGAGATCCTACATTGGGGAGAGATTGGACATTGAAGAAATGTCCGCCATTTCCGTTACAAAGTAGATGGGACGCCGTACAATGTAATGCATTTTTATCAGTATCTAACACTTTTTATTCTATTAAAATTATGAAAATTTCATTTTATATGCCTTCAAAGAATCTTTCTGAACATAAATATAAGCACATTTCCATTTTAATGAGTAAGGATCCTCAAAAAATGCATTTTTTTTACTCAGCTGTTTTTACGCTACGCAGCAGTGCGATTTTACTTAGTTATCGGATTTTGATTTATTTATAGAATTTGTTTTTCATATTTTTTGTTTCTTTTAACAGCAGTGCCCCTATTTAATTTTTTTTCTAAACTTTCATTTGCCCCTACTTATTTTTTTTCTAAACTTTCATTTAATGTTTTGATCACAATACTCATTCTAATACTATATAATTACCAAACTTCTGTATTTAAAAAGAATATCAAAGAGAAGTAGCAGTATGTAAGTAATTTATCATAAAATATATTTTCAGCGCACATATTAAATAAACTTTGAATCACATACATAGTTAAATAGGACTGGTATATATGTTCAAATTTTATTGTTCCTGAAATTATCAACGCGAAGATGGTGAAAATTATAATAATTACTGTTGTTTTAAAATGGGTAATAAATTATAGATAGTTTTAAAAAATTGAATTCTATAGTTCATTTTCTATCTGATAATCGTTAAAAATTATTTTCTCAAATATTGCGAAATTAAAATAAAGTTCTTACATGCCCAATCTTGCTCTATCCACTATTTTAATTAGTAAAAAAAAAAATAAATAAAATAAAAAAAAAAAATAAAGTAAAAAATGTATTTTCTGAGAATTATTACTCATTAAAATGGAAATGTGCTCATATTTATGTTCTGAAAGACTCTTTGAAAGCATATAAAATGAAATTTTCATAATTTTAATAGAATAAAAAGTGTTAAACGCTGATGAAAATGCATTGGATTGTACGACGTTTCATCTACTTTGTAACAAAAATGGCGGGCATTTCGTGAATGTCCAATCTCTCTCTAATGTAGGTTCGCTAGCAAAATGCATCCTAACAGCGCCATCTATTGGTTGATTTATACCAAAATTTAATCAGCAACAACTTATGTCAATGTCTGACTGGATCTCATGTTTGGAGAAAATCAGTGCATTAGTTTTTGAGGTAGAAAATCGTGAAAATTCCAGTTAACAGTGCCACGTGTTGGACGATTAATACCAAAACCTAAACAGCAACAGCTTGTGTCAACGTCTAACTAAATCTAAGTTTGGTGAAAATTTGTCCATTAATTCTTGAGACAGAGTTATTGCGGGAATCGTTAAAAAAGCAGCACAGCAGCGCCACCTGTTGGGCTATTTACACCAACCAGTAATCAGCCCCAATTCATATCAAGGACTAACTGAATCTCAAGTTTGAGAAAAATCCGTGCATTAGTTCTTGAGATAGAGCTATTGCGAAAATCGTGTACATCCTAAAAAGTGCAGTATAACAGCGCCAGCTGTTGGGCGATTTACACCAAAACGTAATCAGCATCAATTCATATCAAGAACTAACTGAATCTGAAGTTTGATGAAAATCCGTGCATTAGTTCTTGGGATAGAATTATTGCAGAAATCGCGAAAAACGCAGCATAGCTGCGCCACCTTTCAGGCGATTTACACCAAAAACTAATCAGCACCAATCTATATTAGGGACTACCTGAATATAAATTTTTATTAAATTCAGTGCGTTAGTTCTTGAGATGGAGCGCCCACATAATTTGTGTCATTACAGACAAACGGACAGACAGACTCACAAATACACATTTCGTAAAAACATGTTTTCCGGGATCTCTGACCCCCTACAGCGTGTAAATCTGTCGAAAACCTGAAGTCGAAAATTTTCATGAAACCAATACTTTCTTCTTGTAAAGATAGAAGAAGGTAAAAGTTAGACTTTTCTTTCATTTAAAATTAGTTTATTTAATTTAAATACTTTATAATTTTTCTGGTAACGCGCAGCGTATTCCAGGAATTTCTCCTTTAAGATCTTAACTTTATTTTTCGAAATTTGTGGATAGACACCTTCCTTTTAATACTATATGAACATTTAAGAAAAAGTATATAAACTATATTTTTTCCCGGTCTGCCTTTATTCAAGAAACGCATTAAAATTTGATACAACTTTTGAATATGTACACAGAAAAAACTGTTTTGTTGAAATTACTAAACTTTGGTTCATATAGCTCCATCCAAATATTTTGGTTAGAATGACAAAATGTTGGGTGAACTAACCAAACGATTTATTGAATTAACAAAATAATTTGGTTAATCTAACCAAAATTTAATCATTCCAACCAAAATATTTGGTTGGAGCTATATGAACCAAAATTTAGTAATTTCAACAAAACAGTTTTTTCCGTGTAGATGAACCCTATTTCAAAACAGCATTCATATTCAGAAAGTAAGTTAATTCCCAGTCGAATAGTAACGCGAAAATTTGGTGTTGAAATAGCATCGATGGTGCACTTTTATTCCCCTTCTCCCAAGACTTTACAAACATAACGCAACATGTAAGAACATATTTTTTTAATTACAATTTCAGCTTTTGTCGGGATCAAAATTTTTATGGTATTCATCCAGAAGTCTTTTACATTGTGTCTCTTTTAAATGCAACGTATCATCATTTGTTCTAAACAATGAGTTAGAGACAGGGATGGCGAACCTTTTCGCATTCGCGTACCCAATGTTCCCAAAGAATATTTTGGATGATCCACGACATACTAATAACCAAAGCCTTTAATAGATCAAATAATAAATAATCAAAATTGCTTGAAATTTTGTCATTTTGATAAAAAAAAAAAATATGAACAACATGTATCTGTTATATTTTTAAATTAATATAAAAATATTTTTACGACTTTTGTATTGCGTCTTAGATGATGTTAGCTTAGCTGAAGTTGTCTGACAAGCGGTGACTTCTACTTGTGTTTCAGATATTATTCGTACATGAAATCAATAACTAGTAGGAATAGTTAGAGAAAAAAGTTGTCAAAAGGCAAACGACAGCTCTACATATTTGAAATTGAAATCATAGTTGCCATAATTTCATCATCGCCATCTTTGTTCACTGATAATTTTTCGTTTTTGATAATGTGCATGCAAAGGCTTAGTGAAGACTGCCTGGGAAATAGCTTAGTGTTTTACTTCTTTTGAGGCTAAGAAACAGTATTGTATTCGTAAAAGAAAAAAAAAAGAAAAAAAAAAACATTATGGCAGAGGGTATAAGTTAGAAGTATACGCTATAGCTTTAATTCAGAAACAGAGGGTATACGGAGCTTCTTAAAAAAATCCATAAGGTATACGGCTTATACATATGTATACTCTTCACTACACCCTTGTTAATAAATGAAATTTTTTTAATCAGATTTCGAATGTTCTCTCTTTGTACTTCTTATTGTTACTCACTAATCACTTTAAGAGTGTTAGATTTATTGATTCAATTAGGTGCTAATAAAGATTTTAAAATAGTCGCCTGACAGGCGTACTGAGCCCGAAATCGGGAGTCCGGAGGTGCACGTGACGGAGTATTAATTTAATAAATATTGGGATCTACACTGGACTAGACTGTAATTCAATACATTGCATTTCAAATTATTATTTGACGAATCAATCAAATTTCTAAAAGGTCAGGTAGACAGAATTAATGCACTTTGACTAATTTAACTGCATTAGGTAGATTTCGTATGAAATACTATCTATTACAGTCTCCTCTATGTTGGAATTTCTTCAAATTTTTTGCAGATCTACACCGATCATGACCCCTAGAACCCAAAACCACCCTCAGTAAAAAACTTTATATCTATCTATCTATCTATCTACACATATATATATATCCCTTTTTTATGGGCAGGATAACTTCCGTAATTCTGCGCAAATCTCTTCCAAACTGATACATAAAATCAAGGGGCAGAAAATATCGGTCAATTTCGTTAATGGGCGAAATCGGACCAAGGGAATGGAAATAGGGAGGGGTTTTGTAAAAACTGAAAACCCCCCATAAATTCTTAATTTTTGCACATATCAAATCAGTTTAACGTTTTTGTTACTTCTAAAAATAGGTCCAACAATTTATATATAATAGATTTTTGATAAAATTTAAAATGGGCTCAAGGGGCGCAAAAAATTGGGTTTTTGCTAGAAAAAAATTCATAACTTCGTCAATTCTCAAGATATCGAATCCAATTAAATTTATTATAAATCTTCTTAATATTATCTACAACTTTTATATCGACAAGTTTTTGATAGCACCAATACGTATCGCTAAAAGAAAAAAAAATTAAAAACGAAAATAAAAAAGGGGGATTGAAAAAAAAATTTCATAACTTCGTGAATTCATAAGATATAAAATCCACATGAATTTATTATATATGTTGTTAATATTATCTACAACATTTATATTGACAAGTTTTTAATGGGACCAATTATTACAGCAAAAACAAATTAAAAATACATAGCGGTTGAAGAAAAAAAATCATCGTATTCAGGGTGTATTCAAATCCAAACTGCTTATTTTCTGACTGATTTTTAAATTCATTTTTGCTCTCAAACACATCCAATTGGTAGATTCTCTTATTCAGAAACTATATAATGTACCGTAATGGTCGATTTTTTGATAGAGGCAGAATATATTTGAAAAAAAATGATGTCAAAATGGACATTTTGAACCGAATTTCTCGAAGCGACCGTGTTGGAAACAACAAATATTGTCCTACTTAGAAAATAATTGTTTATAAATGAAGTTTTAATTAATTGAACGAAAAATAAAAACACACATCGCCTATAAACCTCTTAAGAAAAGAAAAAAAAAAGTCAGCAAGTTTTATATTTTTTCTTTTAAAAATTAATCTGAAAATTTGGCAGAAAATTTCGAGTTGTTGAGCATGGAAAAGTACTTTTTTTTAATACCGACTTAAAATGATTCTGATAAAACCATCTATTATATATATAAAATCCAAACGGAAATTTCGTTCCGAACGCCGAGATTTCGAGTTCTACCGCATGGATTTTTACGGAACTTATACCGTTAGATAGGTATCGTTCCAGGGAAGGTTTTAAGCTATAACACATCATTCTACCTAGATTAGTTATAGGATTATCGCGGAAAATTCTATTATTTTGGACTTTGTTACTTCATATTTCCTTAAATATCTGGGCTCCTATTGGTCGTAGAGCTTAGATCTCGCGCCAAAAGTAGCTCCGAAGCACCCAAGCAAACTTTTCCCCGCGATTATTTTGCCGTCTTCCGATTTCCTCTAACTCTATTAAGGGCCCGCGTAGAGCCCCTTTAATATATTTTTCGTAGTAATTTCAGCAGTTATCTTAAATTACTGGTTAAGACCGCCACCCTCCCGATTCATGTATCTACGGAAAGGTTGCATGAAGGAGTTTCGTTCAGATACGCTTTCGTTAAGAATAGAGTGCGCTCCCTGGTGGTGGAATGTGGAACTAACATAACGCGATATTTTTAAAATTAGGAAATCTAACAATGCGATCTGTTTTAAACTTTGAGACAGTTCATAACCCATAATCTATTCTATTATATATATATAAAATCTATTATCTATTCTATTATCTATTATATATATAAAATCCAAACGGAAATTTCGTTCCGAAAGCCTAGATTTCGAGTTCTACTGCATGGATTTTTACGGAACCTATACCGTTAGATAGGTATTGTTTCAGAGAAGGTTTTAAGCTATAACACATTATTCTACCTATATTAGTTTTAGAATTATGACGGAAAATTCTGTTATTTTGGGCGATAAGGTTACCATTTTATTTCTTGGCGAAATTCATCGTTGATAAAAAAAAAAATTGAAACGGCTATTAAACCTCGAAAAATAAAAGAAAAACTGTTACTAATTTTATTTAAATGAAAAAAAAAAAGAAAAAAAGAAGAAGAAAATCCGTTTTAATGAGTGATAATATTAAAAAACGGAAACATTTAATCAAAACCTGAAAGAAATATTTGTAATGCTTAGAAATTAATTTAATAAGAAATATTACACTTGATACGCAATATTTGGCTCTTTATCGCTTGCGTTAGATATGGAAACGAATCTGAAAATTTGATTAGATGAAATTTTAACGACATTTTCTTTCTGTTCTGTTCTTTTCTTTTTTTATATATATCTAATTGTCCCATCACGTGACTTATAGAAGAAACAGCAGATGTAATTGTGAGTCACATGTGTAATTACTATTTGTTTCTTTACATTTTTTTATTTTTCTTTTGTCGCCAAACAATGTGATTTTAAGCCAAAAATGCATAAGCGTGACATTAGCTTGAGGATGTTCTCACAAATGGTGTTTTTTTAGGTGAAAGAGATCATTTTTTGAGTACATTTTCATATTCAATTGTAACTTATATAGATATCAGTTAATATTTTAAAAATGGAATCGAATACTTAAATTTCAGTGAGAATTTCTGCCAAACATACATATTGTAAAATGATTTCATACTTTTTAAAATGTTTTTCGCCGTAATTCCGAAAGCATGTGATATTTATAAACTCGAACTCAGATAAGCGAATATTACCCATTTTTTTAAGCAAATATTATTATTGTTTATTTTAGTTTTTTTTAAGTCATATCGCCAATTTCATTTATAGGAAAATTCACAGCTTCGAAATCTAGGAAATAAAGATAATTTTTGAGGAAATTTATGCTTTAATTTTAATACGTTATTACTATCGAAAAATTCAACATTTTGAAAAAAAAAAATTACAAGTCTTTTGTAATTCGTCATTTCTTCTTCGTCTTTCTTCGTACTTTCTCCTCTGTTATGTAATATTTCAAATGATATTGGACTAATTTTCGATCATCGATTCACCGCAAAATCGCATATCTAATATAGTATATAAAATAAAGTCTGGATTAGGGGACTAATTAACGCACAGCGCAAACTACTGAACTAAAAGCTTGAAAATCGTGGTAAAAATACTTCTTATGACATAAACTTCTGCTAAGAAAGGATTTTCTAAAGTGTCACCCCTAATGGTTTTTGCACGGGGAGGGGAAGAAAATCGAATATCAAAATTATGCGTCAAATGATAGCATATTTTAATGTAGTTTTGTATGCTGAATCGAATGCTACCAAATAAATTTTTATAAATCCAACAGTTCATGACACATTTCATATTTTCCTAATTTGGCGGTGTCTTTGGCATCTAAACCTCAAAATATCTATCATTACATCCGTTACTCTAGCAACGGAAAAAATTCAAATCAACCCTTTTGGCTAAAAAATAAAAACGGCTCTATGAGTTTGAAATAAAAATGCAAGCATCTTAATTTTTTTAAAAAAATAGTGATTTTATGTAAAATAAATGGGAAAAAATGACTGAGAATTTAGCGTTATAAAACAAAAATGGAAAAGGTACTACTTAGATATTCCGTCGACCAAAAATCTATCGTCAAACTATAAGATTAAATGCAAATAATGGTTGATCGTAAATATCAAATTCACTTGAATTTAAACAAACTACACGTGTTTACGTCATCAAGTGATTTTAATTTCGACGTTTTATTTGTATTTTTATTAATGTTATACTAATTTATTTGTTATTTCGTTATTTAAAATAAAGATTATGTCAGTTTATATAATTTGGCGAATGGTTTGGCGATTTATATAACTTGGCGAAATTGGTCGACGGGATAACAAGTAGTACCAATGAAAATATTTAAGTATGAAAGCAATGTTTGTAACGACTTAAAAATGATTTTCATATATATAAACTCGGTTTATGGCGTCAGATGCCTTCATCCGAAGAATCTACAAGAGTCTTTTTCAATTTTTTTCCGGTCATAGGTTCCTCAATGAAAGAAATTGGAATTGGAATAATATTGTGCGATTTATAAATTACTCCTCGATAAGAAGAAAAAATGAGTACATTTATAATAACCGTGCGCACATCTCGCTGATAGCATTTTTAAAATTCCCAGTAGCAGTAGTCACATTTTGCGTATGTAAATTAAATATATTTTTTTGCTTTTAATTATGGCATTATTTCCTGTTATTGTTTATCTTTTCAATTTTTTAAATGAAATTAGTATAAGGCATGCATTTTAAATTAAATGAGTGAAAGGTTTGTGTTTTAAATGAAAATAATAAAATAAGAATATGCTATGAAAACAATCTTTATTGATTTATTACCTGCGCCCGGCTGACATAAAAGTATCACAAAAGCCACATATTCACTTTTCTTTGAGTAGTTGCTCATGAGAATTCAAGTTAACCTTCCGTAATCGGATACTTCACATATTGGTGTATTAGCTTTAATGTTGAAAGCATCGTTTTTGTTTGAAGCGAAAACTTTACTATGAATTCTATTACACAAAATCGCATCATCATCATCTACTATATATTTACAACGGAAATTTGTATTTCATTCCGATTGTTTATAATACTTTCGTAGGATATACCACAATTAGTTAGGTAATAATTTTGGAAAGGTTTTAGTGTATACATATTGTTCAAGAGTACTTAGTTATAGAGCAACAGTAAAAGTTCAAAAATTAAGTGAACCTGAATATGAAAGTTTAGCCTTTTTAAAAAAATCTACAGAACATATTTTGTTACAAGTGGCCCTGTTGCATGACTTTTAGGAATGGTGTTAGTATATACGATTTCATTATATGTTGATTAGTTACAGAGGTATTAATTCCTGTTGTCATAACGGTCTCATTACCCGACCATAAGTGCGCTGTTTATAATCAACTAAAACAATTACTTCTTAATTGCTAAATTTTGTCCAACGCTTAAGATAACATTATATCGTAATGGCGTTCGCATCGTTTTCAGTAATGTGCAAGGTCAAGCTGAAGATCCATATTGTTTAAAATATAAGTTCGAATTCACCATTTAGTTTAATCCAAGGTTCATTTGGAAATATTGACCAGCGCAGCGGGCATAGCCTGCTAGTCTCTTATATAAAAATGAAATAATAACTTCTCAAAAGTGGCCAGATAAATTTGTTAAAGTGGGTTTACCTCTAATCATGAATTATTTTTTGTTGTTGAAATTAGCATTTAGCTTCAAAATCTGCCTGCACCTATAGGCCTAGCCGGCAGTGATTTTTTTGATTTGGAATCTCAATGAATACCGTGCCGAAAATACTCTGTCACGTGTCGTATGATCGTTGTGACGCAACGTTCCGAGTTGTACTTTAGTCCATGGGAAATTGTACATTTTACCTTGAAAAAGGTCGGGTAAAAGATTTTTTTTTTTTTTTAATTGTTTATAATGATACCAACATGGAAAAACCAAAGTTTTCTAACAAAATTTCTTAATTCTGAATTTTCTGTGGCCAAAAAAAAAAAAAAAAAAACAACAAAATTTTGGGACTTTTTTTTATTTTTTTTAAATATCTCGAGACTCGTTGCCGTAGCATATTATTTGTCAATTGCAGTATTAAAGAGGACAAAATTCTCTACAACTTTTATACTTACAACTTTTTTATAACAATTTTCAATAGCAAGCGCAGTACGCCATTTCAAAAATAATACAATTTTTTCAATTTTCTTAAAAACGGTGAGAAACGTAGTTTTGCCCCGATTATTCAAATGTTCCCGGCGGATTTAATCGTGTATGTCGACTTCTAGCAATTGATAGCAGAAAATTATCTATTATTTGCACACTCACGTCTTTATTTTCATCTCAACAGACATTTTACTCAATAAATTTATATACAGTCGAACCCGGTTAAGACGCTCACGGTTAATACGCGATCTCGCTTAATACGCGGATTTTGCCCGATCCCTTGAACATCACCCATAAGGATAATATAAAAAGATCACGTTTAATACGCGAACGGTTATGACGCAATCCCGCTTAATACGCGATAAATTTTCTCTTCTTCGAGGGAAAAAAATCACGCTTAAGACGCGAATTCTTTGATCAAGATGCGAATTCCTTCTCTCTTCTCGAGTGCTACCAATGTCGCGGATTTTTATTATTCAGATAAAAAACACTGTTTTCGAGTAGTATTTAATTTATTTAACAACAGATTAATTAAGGCAAAAATTACTAAACGGAAATAGTGGTAGACATTTGAATTAAAAAAAAAAAAAAAAAAAAAAAAAAAAACCTCTAAATTAGCAAAACTGCAATTCTTCTTTGATTCAACCTCCTAGCATTCTTCGTCTCTCCCTTCGTGTATGTCTTTTCTATATAGCAGAGAGAAATAGACGAATTCAGGTTACTCAGATGCGTCATAAAAATTAGTGTGATTAGAGATGTTCATACCTGTTGTTAGAGAGATTTTAAATGCACTTTATATCGCTACTTTTATAATCCATATCATAGACAACCAAAAAGGAATCTCGTAAAGATTAAATACGACTCCGATTGGATAATTCTTTTATGTATACTTTGCTTTTTGCTATAACAATATTTTATAAGGATAGTTTTTCTTATTATATTAATAATGAAGAACATATTATAATGGTACTCATTATTACAAGTACTAAATATGAATTTAAAAACTGGGTTGTGCTTCAAAGATTTATTATTTTTCTTTCTGTTAAAAAAATTAGTGTAGTAGGAAAATTATTTTTGGTTGCAGCGTATTAATCGACAATAAAGTCATGTTGGAATCCATATTTATTTTCCGTTATTATTCCAGTTTGTCCTATAAAAAGAAACAATGAGTTAAAGTGGAATATAATTAAATTTCAATCGGAAGATATGTTAAAGACACAATTTTCGACCGTAAACGTATAAATGAAAGTTCTGAAGTTCATTTAGACGATTATCTGTGTAAATAAGCCCATTTCCTGCAACATTATACAAATCACGTTTAATAGGCGATCCTGCATAATACGCGGCTTTTGACCACTCTCTTGAAACGCGTCTTAACCGGGTTCCACTGTAATTTTAAAAGCCCTGGACTAATGAAGAATGAAAGAATGAAAAGAACTAAGAATGAAAAGTTTACAAATTTGTAGTGCTGCTATCTAGCGGCATAAAAGTTCATAAAATGCTTTTGTCAAGTTACAGGGATATTTTGTAGAAATTAAAACTCAAATTCAGATTTATTTATTTATTTTTGTTACCGAATTCTGAATTTAAACAAATTCAAGTTTAATATACCCATTTCGATAAAAATAAGAGTCAAATTGAAAAATCAAATTAAAATAAAAGTCAGATGTATTTTTGTTTGAATTTAGTAGAAAATGTATGGTAAGATGCTGCAGTATGTTATTCATGACGGGCTTTATTTGTGTTGTGCTGTTAACTATCAATATAAAATTTGTCTAAATGCCTTTTGTGCAATGGTTATGAATGTTTTATATAAATTTAAAGTCTGCAAGCTAAGTTAACAAATTTTAGTAAAACATAGAGACAAATCGAAAAAAAAAAAGTTAAATTAAAAGTGATATTTTTAACTTATTTTTTATAAATATATAAAAAAATTAACACATTGTCATAATATACTAATTTTAATTTCTAAAAGTTGTAAATTAAAACTCTAAAAACAGTAAAAATAGGTTTATTCGACATATCGTCGGTACCATGTCAAACTTTCCAATATAAAAACAGTGTTGCCAGTGGGTTGCTTTTTTCAAATCTGATTTCTTGATTGGCAACACTTTTTTGAAATAGTAAAATTCGCCTTATGTAACCTTATTTAATGGCATATTAATTAAGGCGAAAACATTCAGAAAAGTGGTGCCAATCAAGGAATCTGAATTTTAAAAAAGTAGCCCACTGGCAACACTGTTTTCATATTGGATAGTTTGAGATGGTACCGACTATATTAGAGCAGACGGATCAAAGAATTTCTATAATGGTATGACCAGCAGGAAATTTAAGTATAGAAGAAAGGAGCATGCAGCTGATATTAAATATTATAGAAAAACCACAGCCTTAGCAAGATTGTATCAAGAAAAAAACATCCAAATAAATTTCAATAAAAGTACGATAATTTCCCCCCTGCAGTCTATACTATCCATCCATTATTAGAGATTGAAATACGCAAAAATTAAATATGTAACGATGCAGCATCATTTAAGTTACCAAAATTATGGCCCGAGTTACTCAATGGTTATGAAAATAACAATACACATCCAATTGAAATAAATAACGTGCATAATATGAAAGAGTACGTGAAAAAATGAATGGTGGCTTTTCATGGACCTTGCAATTTTAGAATAATTTTATTTATTTGTTTTGGAAATGACTCCGGTAGAGTCGAAGCATGTAAACAGTCTAATAAACCTATATTTACTGTTTCTTAAATTTTAATTTACACCTTTTAGCAATTAAAATTAGTATATTATTCTTTCTACTTACAATTTTAGGTAGATTTCGTATGAAATACTACCTATTGGAATCGTTCCTATGCTGGAATTTCTGAAAACGTTTTGCAGATCTACACCGATCATGACCCCTAGAACCCAAAACCACCCTCAGTAAAAAACTTTATCTATCTATCTATCTATCTATGTATCTATCTATCTATATATATATATCACTTTCTTCTGGACACGATAACTTTCGTAATTCTGCACCAATCTCTTCCAAACTGATACATAAAATCAAAGTGCATCAAATCTCGGTCAAGTTCGTTAATGGGCAAAATCGGACCAAGGGGATGGAAATAGGGAGGGGTTTTGTGAAAACAGAAAACCCCCCATAACTTCTTAATTTTTGTACATATCAAATCAGTTTAAAGTTTTTATTACTTCTAAAAATAGGGCCAAAATTTTATGTATCACAGATTTTTGATAAAGTTAAAAATGGGTTCAAGGGGAGCAAAAAATAGGGTTTTTGGGAGAAAAAAATTCATTACTTCGTCAGTTCTCAAGATATCAATTCCAATTAATTTTATTATAAATCTCCTTAATATTATCTACAACTTTTATAGTCACAAGTTTTTGATAGGACCAATTCGTATCGCAAAAAAAAATTAAAAACGAAAACAAAAAGGGGGTTTGAAGAAGTAAAAAATCCATAACTCCGTCAATTCAAAAGATATAAAATCCACATGAATTTATCATACATCTTCTTAATATTGTCTACAACATCTATATAGACAAGTTTTGGATAGGACCAATTTTTACAGCAAAAACAAATTAAAAATACATAGCGGTTGAAGAAAAAAATCATCTAATTCAAGTAAGGGTGTATTCAAATCCAAACTGCGTATTTTCTGACTCATTTTACAATTCATTTTTGCTCTCAAAGGCTTCCAATTGGTACGTTTTCTTACTCAGAAACTATATAATGTACCGTAATGGTCGATTTTTTGATAGACGCAGAATATATTTTTAAAAATGCTGTTAAAGTGGGCATTTTGAACCGAATTTTCCAAAGCGGATTGTGTTAGAAAAATCATTGCATTAAGGATGCACTCAAATCCAAACTGCTTATTTTCTGATTCATTTTTAAATTCACTTTTGCTCTCAAACGCATTTAATTGGTAGATTCGCTTATTCAGAAACTATATAATGTACCGTAATGATCGATTTTTTGATAGAGGCACAATACATATATTTCAAAAAATGATGTCAAATTGGGCATTTTGAACGGAATTTCCCGAAGCAATTGTGTTATCACTTTCTTCTGGACACGATAACTTCCGCAATTCTGCACAAATCTCTTCCAAACTGATACATAAAATCAAGGGATATAAAAACTCGGTCAAGTTCGTTAATGGGCAAAAGCGGACAAAGGGGATGGAAATAGGGAGGGGTTTTGTGAAAACCGAAAAAAAAACCCCCATAACTTCTTAATTTTTTTACATATCAAATCAGTGTAAAGTTTTTATTACTTCTAAAAATAGCGCCAAAAATTTATGCATCACAGATTTTTGGTAAAATTTAAAGTAGGCTCAAGGGGCGCAAAAAATTGGGTTTTTGGGAGAAAAAATTCCTTACTTCGTCAATTCTCAAGATATCAAATCTAATAATTTTATTATACATCTCCTTAATATTATCTACAACTTTTATATTCACAAGTTTTTGATAGGACCAATTCGTACCGCAAAAAAAAAAAAAATAAAATAAAATAAAAACGAAGACAAAAAAGGGGGGTTGAAGGAAGAAAAATTTTCATAACTCCGTCAATTCACAAGATATAAAATCTCCAAGAATTTATCATATATCTTCTTAATATTATCTTCAACATTTATATAGACAAGTTTTTGATAGCGCCAATTCTTACAGCAAAAACAAATTAAAAATACATAGCGGTTGAAGAAAAAAAATCATCTTATTAAGGGTGCATTCAAATCCAAACTGTCTAATTTCTTACTCATTTTTAAGTTCATTTTTGCTCTCAAACGCATCCAATTACTAGATTCTCTTATTCAGAAACTGTATAATGTACAGTAATGATCGATTTTTTGATAGAGGCAGAATATATTTCAAAAAATTATGTCAAAGTGGGCATTTTGAACAGAATTTCCCGAAGCGATTGTGTTAGAAACGAAAAATATTGCCCTACTGAGAAAATAATTGTTTATTAATCAAGTTTTAATTAATTGAAAGAAAAATAAAAATACAGGTCGCTTATAAATCTTTTCAAAAATCACGTCAGCATGTTTCATATTTTTTTTTTATTAAAAATGAATCTGAAAATGTGCCAGAAAATTTGGAGCTGTTGAGTATGGAAAAATATTTTTTTTTAATATCGCCTTAACATGATTCTGATAAAACCAGCTATTTTATAAAAAGGAAACAAAAACTCGTCAAAAGCAGACAGATAAAACTGTTAAAGTGGATTTATATCTAATAATGATTTAGTTTTTGTTGGTGAAATTAGTATACTTAACTTCGAAATCTACCTCTGCCTGTAGATCGGGCCGGCAGGGATTTTTTTAAAGGATGTCTCTTTCCTTTCTGTTGCTAAAATCTGTGCTTAAGTCTGCTCTCAAATTCAAAGGAGCTACTTTCTGACACATTTCTGAATTCACTTTTGTTCGGAAACGCATGAAATTAGCGGGTGTTCTTATTCAGAAATTGTGTAATAGAATGTCGCTTTCCATTTGTTGTTAAAGGCAGAAGATCTTTACGGGGTCTCAGGACTCTTAAAATTGGAAAACAATGAAAAAAAAAAAAGACCATTTTCAACATTTAATATCTTAAAATATATTAGATTTTAAAACACAATTTTAATTGGAATAAAACATATAAGTACGTTCTTTCATTTCATGTATCTAAAAAATTATAAGATGTAGAATTAGCATTTACAGGGGGCTCCAAACTGTTAGACATTTTTCTAGAAAAAAATCGGCATAACAGCCTACGCGTACGATTACAAAGTAAGTGTTGCAACTAGAATAAAAATTTTGGTACCTACTTATACTTCAGATTGTAATAATTACCCTGAACCTAAATAAATTTGTATTTAAAGCTTTTTTATATTTTTAATACAAAGTTGTATTTAGCTAATGCAAAATTAAGAAAATTTCAACAGTACAATCACCTAAAAAAATATTGTTTTGAACAATAAAAAGGAAATTTTAGGTTCAGTTTATACAAACTAACATGAAACATATGTTTTGAAAATTTCATGAAAAAATATTCACAACTTTTTGAGATATCGTGCGCGTTATGCCCAAAAATGTCATTTGGAGAAAAATGGCTTCAAAGTTTCCGAAACGATGCTTCAGCTATTGAACGTGTATAAATGTAAAAGCCATAACTTCAGTTCGAATAGGAATTTCAAGGAAACAATTATATCAAAATGTTCAGAAAAGATAGAAGTTTAACATCTAAAAAAATTAAAATTTCAAAAATTTTAAAGCTTTAAGAGCCCTGAGACCCCTTAAGGAAATACTGTCAAAGTGGGCGTTTCGAAGCACGTGAAAGAGGAAAAACGTATCGTCACGTGACAAGAATCGCTTATAACTCAATATTTATTTAGAAAGAAATAGAAAACGCGATTCGATTTCAAATCACTTCAATAGTCTGGCCTGCCGATTTTTATGCCTTTATACTTTTAACCCTCTAGTGCATACTGTTGCCAATTGGCAACAAATTAAATTTTCTCTCCTTATCGTTTATTTACTGTTGCCTCTTGATAACTTCATGCTTTACGTATTCATTTTGACCCTATACTTAGGTTTAGTTCATAAAAAATACCACAGGTAATAATAGTTGTTTATCAGTTACAAATAAAAAGCAACTTTTGAAGCCTTCCATCTTCCTAGCCATAGATGTATTTCTAACACAAATAAAAAATATTTAAAATGCAAAATTTCATTTGAAAAAAATCTTTTTCAAAAGAATATGCTTTTAAATGTTATTTTAAATAATTTTCAGTAAGGTTTTTTGGAACAAATATTGTATGCATGCGAATATACGTTTGTTGGCATTTGGCAACAATATGAATTGAGTTCCGCTTTTATTTACATTTTTAGTATTCTCTTCAACGAATTTGTTGACTGTTCAATCTTGCTTTTTGTCTATTTTTTCATCAAAAAATTTGTTCTGATAAAGCCTTGTCATCTTCAACATATATTTTAAAGCAAAGACACTAAAAAAAATTATTAACAGAAGAAATAGGGATTGTATTGTCAAGTGAAAGTGGCATTTCTGACAATGACAGCGATCGCGATCCACCTTTTGATCCAAACCTTCTGTTCAAAAACGATTCAGGCACTTATGATGAGACTGATTGTGATTTACAAGCAGATAAATCAGCTAATGAAATTGACCAGAACGTTGATGCAAACATTGGGATAGTGAATATTCCATCTACATCAATACAAAAACAGTCAGGTAAACGTAGTGAAAGCTTCAAACCCTTCAGCCAGATATCTTTTTGGATAAAGATTATTGGACATGTTTCTCTGCCTGAAAGTGTTATTTCATTAAAAACACAATATAAATATTTTTTGTATTTTTCCACCCAGTTCTTTTCGAGCATATCTCTGAACAAACAAGCCTGTATAGTGTTCTAAAACATATTCAAAAGCCACTCAATATATGCTCAACAGATATAAAAAAGTATCTAAGAATTTATATCTTGAGCAGCGTGGCAAACTTTAAAATCATAAGCTTGTTTGAGAACCCTGTCATTGGTGTACCACCACGTAGTCGCACCAAGATCTTGAATACATTTGTAAGTATATGTCAATTTTCCCATTTGAATGATAATACATTGTCTAATGGGGAAGATAAGTTATTCGAGACCAATCTTCGGTACCTTGGATGGAAATTCCCATTCCCATGGAAGAATATATCTGTGTTTATGAGCAAATAAGTGCGAAAAAGGCTCGTCACCACATGAAGCAATATATGCACTCCCCCCCCCCCCCCTCCCCACTAAAAAAAACAAACAAACAAACTCGTATATATATGGTTTTAAATTGTTATTTTTCGAAGGAGTATCAAGATTTGCGTACAATTGTGATATTTATTGCGAAAAAAAAAAAAAAATACAACCAGTTTGCCAAGTGAGCATGACTTGGAAGTTAGCGTTTGGGTCATAAACTATACTGTACTTTGATAACTATTAAACATCAGTGAACCTAATGACACTTTTAAAATCAAAAGTAATTTCGTGCCTTGGAATAATGACAAGAGACAGAATCCCGTGCTGCAAAATGCCTACCCGACAATTAATAGAAAAATCCCTGACGGCTCGGGCCTACAGGCGGAGGTAGATTTCGAAGTACTAAATTCACCAACAAAACTTAAATCAAGATTAGAGATAGATCCAGTTCCTTCAATAAGAATGAGCTCCAGAGAGCTAAACATTTTGGGAAAATTCTAATATACACGAATACACACACGAATGTATATGGAATAGGTTTAAAAAATAGCTAAAGCAAATTCAGAGAACCTCAAAGTGTTAAAATAAGTTAATATTTCCATTGTCGGATTTTCATCATGTTTTAATACGTTTCTTCAAACTCACATGACGTTACATATTCACCTGCTGAGGTCCGTTTTATTCCAATATGATGCAATATATATATTTTTTTATTCGTCAAACTATTTATTTCATTTTGTGTTTTCATGCGGAAATCTTGCTCTAGGAAACTTATGACGTAATATTCAATTTGTTTCAATTATTCAAGCTATTTATTTAATTTAATTTTTCACGTGAAACCTTGCAATAGAAAAAGCATTTGTTGTGGTGAGAATTTTATTTCTTTTTTTTAATTGTTGGCAACTGCTATAACGAAAAATATTTATTTTTTCCTGCCATTGTTGTGTAAGAGCTGGTTTTATCAGAATCATGTTATCAGAATCATGAAGAGGGTATTCAAAATTTTGAACCCTCCCCATTTCCATTCCCTTGGGCCGATTTTTTCCATTTGCAATCCCCGCCGAGATATTAGTCATCTCAAAGTTGTTGGCGAGTTTGAAGAAGATCCGTGCATAATTACGACTTTTATCGTGCGGACAAAATTTAGTACATACATACATATATATATATATATATATATATATATATATATATATATATATAAACTTTTTAGGTGGGGGTGGTTTTGGGTTCCTCGGGTCCTATAATGAAAAGTTATGAAGGAATTTTTCAAAAGTCGCACCATGGTAACGACTGCAATAGGTAGTATTTCTTACGAAATCTACCTAAAAAGACCAGAGAAGTATCATAGAGTACGCTTAATGCATGCTGTTGCCATTCGGCAACCATTTAAAAAAACCCAAAAACGGAAAAATATAAGAGCGATACTTTTTTCAGTATTTTTCCTTTAATATATGCTCATTAAGGAATCAAATATATTTTTTTAAAGGAAAAATAAAAAATCATGCACTAAAGGGTTAAAAACTAGCCGCCCTTGGCGACCAGTTTGGTCCCCCTTAAATCTATGCTAAGCATTGTATCATGTTTCTTTTATACATAATTTAATTTACTTGCTCAGTCCTTCGCCAAATCCGAAGATTCTGATACAGAAATCAAGAGCTCGGCATTTTTATGTTAGCGGGGCGTAGGTGATAAATCGCCAAACATTGTTCCCGTCGTATTTTTTCGTATTTCATTAATTTCATTTAACATATAGTACTTTCACTCATTTTATTTAAAATGCATAACTTTAATTTAAAATTGAAATATTTAAAATTTATGACTCTCAATTATTGCTTAAAAAAAAAAAAAAGGAATAAATAATACCATGACCCATGACATTTAATTTCAACATCAAAGTTTTGTTTTAAAATGCCCGCGAAAAATTATTTATGACAGTCGCATGAAATGGACAATTATAATACTGATGACCTGATGGGTTGGAACAATATTTGGTGATTTATCACCTGCGCCGGGCTAACATTAAATTACCAAATTGGCCGCCTGGCATGTAAAAAGCAAAGCGGTCAACCCGGAACTGTTGATGACAGTCACATGACTTAGGCTTTTATTATAGGGATGATGATTCAGAAAATGCGTTACAAAGTTTCGCATTGTTGAGCAGCGAATTTGAAAACCGTCTTAATTCAGTATTTCATATGTGCTAAATTTTTAGCGAAACTGACGAGCTGTGAGTAAGATTTTGACACTTCGAAGGAAATTAATTAAACATTTTGCGAATATTTTGTCAGCTGAAAAAAAAAAGATACATCCTTTAAGAAGAGTACACAGAAAAAACAAGCTAAACATACTACTTTCTTATGTGGTATTTTAAAAATAAGAAAGCCTTTCACGTTCATATAGGTTTAAAATTAGCAGGGGGAATTTGAAATGTGACTGACCGATGATATCGCTTAACAGCCAATAAACGGTCGAAAATTAAAAGTTACACGGGAAATTTTTCAGTTTACTCAAGGCTGAAACTAGTATATTTTTTCCACTTGGGTTAAACATTAATTTTGCACCCCCCCCCCCCCCCCCCCCCTTCCTTTTCATAAGAAGTTTATGAAGAGAAGTTTTTGATCCATTGTTTTATTTTTTATTTTAAATATGAATTAATTGCTAGAAAGGAAATTAATCTTAATATTTTTAAGTTGATTTCTTTATAAATCGGCTTATTGTATATATTTCGTATATATATATATGTATGCATGTATATTTGTGTATATATACATATGGCACACCCGTCTGTACTGGCAACTGGCACCCGGGCGTATACGCCGCTTTCTCCTCCTATAACTTAGTCCCTGAGTCTACTGCAGTGTTCTCGCTGGCTTTTGACCAACATTAGCGATTTGGCGATGAAGAAATAAAAAACAGTAGCCAAATGAAAATAAATGTTAGCAAAATAGATTCGGCGTGAAACACTAAAAAATCTATCTTTAACCCCTTATTGTATCAATTTTTTTTAATATGTTCTAAAATAACCTAATTTTTTGTAATTACTCAAAAAATAGAAATTCAACTATCCGCTACAGAAACTATTAAAGATAAATGCATTCTAAATGCCTCCTAAAAGTGTAAATGTTTCTGACATTCTTTTAGCAGCCTGAATAAAAGTTGAAAACAGCTATCTTTGATTTACCGTTGCGAAAACATACACTAAAAATTGCTATGAAATTTCGACTAATAGAAAAAAATTGACCGGCCAATGATACTTTACGTACAACTAATAAATAGTATTGTTACTTTCAACACCACATTCGAGCAAAACTTTTCAATATTTGGCACTTGTTTATGTTTATTACTTGTTATGTTAATTTTGTTAATGTTTTTATCAGAAAGACGCCGGCGCACAGACAGTGATTAACTGACAAAAACCTATCGCATAGTCCTTTTTGTGTCTTTGGCTGTTGCTAAACTGTATTGATATTGAGTCTGTATCTCTATAAATAGAGCAATGTAAATGGCACGGTGCGTTTGAACAGGAAAAGCTACATCAATCGTTCAGAAACGCGGTTAAGTCTAGAGTGTATTGGCACCCACACATCTAGAGCAGAAATTGAGCACTCGCAATTTGGTGAGGCTGATTGTTAGTTTACTCGCCAAATGAAACATTTTGTCGCAATTTGGCGCACTGGCGAGCGGCAGCGAGAACCCTGGTCTACTGCAACACCATCTTCATGATATCACCTAAGCAAGCTACAATCTCAGTTGGATTCTTCTTCTTTTTTTCAAATTAATATTTTGACCGCACCCACACAGACAAGCATAACCCGATTAAAGTTGTCAAGTAGCCAAGGCCCAAAGCCTTTATGGCACCCTCCTCAAACCAAAACAGCCGGTGGAAATTTTCGGGTGTATTCGGAGTTTTTCTGAATTTATACAGATGTTCATGAAAGAAAAGTTAATTTAAATTTTTGATGCCCGATGCCTCAAACATCTCTACATCTTAAATATTCCGTAAAAAAAGAATAATAATAATAATTCGAATAAAAATTGTTTGTATACAGCAAATGTAATTCAAGCTGTTTTCAATGAACGGATTGGTGAATCCTATGGAACGGTTCACAATTACAACGCGGAGAGTGCGCAGTAGGTAGAAAGTTACTGTTTGCAATCATGCATATTGCCGCTATGATATTTATCATTGGGTATTACAATACGGATCTCAGTTTACCAGAATTTATTTTTTTTAAGCAAATCAGTGCGGTAAACTGCATAATTTGTTTGTTTTATTATTGTTTGTTAATTGTTGTATATGTTTGTTAATTTGTCTTTATTGAAGTTGTCAATCTAGTATCGGATCATGGAGCATATTTATACTTATCCTTTCCCTTCGTCACGTCCATTGAAAATTGTTCGTATTTTATCGGCTTACTTTGATACTTTTAACTCTTAAATGCGCGATTTTTTATTTTGTTTCGAAAAAATTATATATGATCCTCTGAAAAGTTTATTACAAAGGAAAAATAATGAAAAAAAATCAGAAATAAGGTAAGGTGCCCTATTATTGTCCCCCAGTCACTTTTAGGCCCTTGGAAGTGGTAATTTTTAGTGAAAATATACCAAATTTGGATTTTAGATAGACTAACTACCCACGCACATAGAAACATAGGCAAATACCGTACAAAAAATTTTAACAATGCGAAAAATTGTTTTTTCAAAAGTACCTAAAAATGGGAAAGGAAAAAAAAATGGTCCCAATTTCGTCCCCCCAAAAAATCCAATACGCCGAGGCTTAACTTATAACTAAATCAAAATTTATCTCTAAATGAGTAAATAATTTAATTTACATTAAAGTAAGAAACAAAGACATTTCTTTGTGCCTGTGTACTAATTAACAGTGGAAGAATAACATAACGAAACATTAGCCATCCAAACATGAGTTAAAAATTGGAAAAAAAAGTCATGAAAAATCATTCCTAATTTCGTCCCCGGGACGAAAATAAGAACTGCAAGGGGGACGAAATTGGGACAACGCTACTTCCCAATATAACGGAGCTTCAGTTCCCGTAAGATGAACTGAGAGTGTCCTAAAACTCACTGTATGCTACTGTCAGCATCTTACCAACGAAAAATACATGCAATGAATAAGAAATAAATACAAAATAACGTTCTACAAATGACGTAATAAGAACTCAGGTCTTCTAAAAATAGGAAATTCGCCGTCTTTAATTTATATATACGTCTTGGTGAACCAAACTCTCAATTCTGATGCCTTTTACCTTCCGTCTCCTGTGCCTTGCGTCATAAGTGGCGCCATTTTCGCAGAAGCGGAGAAGTTAAGGGAGACGAAATTAGGAGAGGGGACGAAATATGGGCACTTTACCCTACATTTTTCATATAATACGTCAATCTTTTCTTCTGTTGCACATCTGCAATACAAGTAAAAACTACTGCCGTGTGGCTGTTTTACGCTAAAATAATGCAAATTAGTAGAGGAGAAGGTCCAAATACCGGCTAGGGTCCAAATACCGGCTACTAGGTGTTCTGAGAACTGAGCGCAGCGCAGCCTAGCGGTGCTAGGCAGAGTTTGTAACTTTTATTGAGAGAAGAAAAAGAAAGTTACGAAAAGTACGTCGCTAAAGACTGTGTCATTTACAAATAGTAAATGCAAAAGTGTCGAATCTACGTAATCTAGTACACCAAAAGTTTTTCAGATATGTGTTTCTCATTTTTTAAAATATACTGATCGTATATTTGCTTGAATTGTTGATTAAGTTATTTTCTAGACATATTTAGCTCTGAATTGCCACGAGCACATTATTGGTATTTTATTATATGAATTTGTAATACCGGTTTTAACTTAAATATAGCAGTGGTCCGAATACCGGCTACCTAGAGTGGTCTAAATACCGGCTAGCTGGTATTTGGACGTCTCTCGGTTGCTCTGCTTTAAGGGGAGGAAAATAAATTAATACATTAATTTAAATGGTTCAGAAATAGCTCCAGTCCCATTTCGCAATATGAAAAAAAGCAACCCTGGCCGTAATTCTTCAGGACCGACACTGATTACCGGATCACTTTCCAAAAAAGCGCTATTGGACACTACAAAATTTCCTGTAATAAATGTGAAGAGAAAGAAAAAAAAATGACGGAGTAAACCAGGCGAAAGAGGCAGAAATGTGATTTTAACCGAGATTTTAACTCTCTCGCTGAGCAACCCGAGATTTCCTCTCGCAACGTAAAAGTAGCAGAATTTGCGCAACCCGAGATTTCCTCGGGGATGCATTTTTTTCGTCTAATTAACCCCCCTTGATTATTCCCACCAGTTATTTTTTATTGTAAATTTTGCCTTATTTAATCGGAGCATTTTCCCGGTTAAATTAGGCAAAAAGTTTTGTTTTGAAAAACCGGTGACAAAAGAATAAAAATTCTTAAAAGACGCTCGTCGCGAAGTTGTTAAATACGCAATTTTTGAAGCTACTTTGATAAAACAATTACGCAACGAGAGGGTTAAAAAAGTGAAAAAGGAAAATATCAAACAGAGGGAGATGATAAATTTGTGTCTTCTGCATGGGTGCTTACTCTGTGGACAAGAATGGCGGAGGGGATTCTGGGTTCAATGTTAAGAATGCGATATGTGGGCTGATAGGGACTAAACCGACACAGAGAGTGATATTATATTTTTGATTTTTTCAGATAAAATAATTCTCATTTCAATCAGCAAGCTTTTTGTTTTTTGTTTTACACGTTAAAAAACAAAATCAGAAACATAATAGGAAGAAGACTGTGAGAGATAGTCGTAAAGAATTTTAGAAATTTGACAAAAATACTTATTTGTTAAAAATTGCGTATTTTTTCTGTGCATAAGAAATGTTATTAATCAATACAGTTTATTAAAATAATATTCTTATTGCTCAATAATTGTCATTAGTTCTATTTGTGTGATCTTTAGGAAAAAAACTTAGGTGGTCGGCATTTAGACCCCATTTTAAAAACTCAAAATTTGAAGACTTTCGGAATTTTGCTTTCTATAAACAGAAAACGCCTTTTAAACTAATTTTTTTTTCTTCTCTAAACATGTGTAAAACATGTCAAGGTACCCTGCTGTCCCTTTTTATTTTATTAATTTTGAAAATTGTATGATCTAGATTGAAATCAAAAGTGGTAGCCGGTATTTGGACCTTTTCCTCTACACACTTTAATAAGTATGTCTCCAAATACCTTATTTTATATAACTATTTATTTTATAAAACTTAACCTTTAACCCTTTAATTCCCATAATAGAATACGTTCTAGAAATTACGTAGTTCAGAGAATCCGACTTTATACCACAAAGTTTCAATGGTTAATTTCGCTTTATTTAAATACGGGATGTCTGTTTTATAATTGAATCAAATATTGCTATTTTAATTTTCTGGTGTGAATTAGATATATGGGAATAAAAAATATCTATTAAGTTCAAAACAGTGTTGTTTGCATATATGCAAACCTTCGCACTAAAGGGTTAAATTTCTGTATCTGGCCGGTCAGCCCATTTAATCTTTTCATCGGCCCGGCTCGTAATTTTTGATTCGACCTGTTAAACTAATTGTCGACCCCGAATTGCCCGCGGGCCTCGGGCCAAATCCGGACCCGTGCAAATCTCTATGATGCGCTCTATTTTTCTAGTTAAAAAATTACACTTTCACTTTTAATATCGATTTCTGACAAATAAAATGTGATTCTTGTGAGTACAAAGAGTTCTTTAACCCCTTGGCGACGAGAGCGCTTTGCTTTATTTTTAATTTTTTACCACCGGTTTTTCAAAACAGAAAATTTTCTGTAAGTGAATCGCGAAAATGCTCTGATTAAATAAGGCAAACTTTACAATAAAAATTAACTGGTGGGAATAATGAAAGATTCTGAGCACCTTAAGTGGCACGTATACCGGTCACTCGTCCCCAAGGGGTTAAATGACAAAGGAAAACAAAAAAATCTGCATTTTTAACCAGCCAAAATCCCTTAAAGCTGTATAAAAGATTCAATATTCCTTTAACTCTTAATATGTGTAAAGGGATAAATTTATTATTCAATCGTTTTATGCGTTTAACTTAACAGACATTCTAAATTATATTTTTCAAGAAGAAGAATTGTAAAGCTACTGGATAATGCCTACATTATTATTATTTTTTTTTATTTTAGTGGTAAAAGAGAAAAATATCTTAATTTATTTTTCTTACAACTGCACTTGCAAATAATTACGATGACCACGTCTTTTTTAAAATTATCTTCTAACGGCTCATCCATATTCATTTTGCAAACTCCTACTCGCGCTTGCCGTTAAATAAAGCTATGATTTTCTTTTTTACGTATCCTTTATTATTTAAATAACCTATCATTTAGTCATCCTATCATTAATCATAATTTTTCTTTCTTCTTCTTCTTCTTTTTTTTTTCCCTCCTATTAAAATTCACTAAACTTGCAAAAATATAACTTTGTAAATGTAAAGTTCAAATATTAAAGGCCAGTATGCATCCGAAAATGAATTCAAATTCTTACACAAACAAATACAGAGTGAGTCACAAATTTCCATACAAATGGTTTTCAAGGGGTGACTAATATATTTTTCGTTTTCAGGAAGGTGAAACTATTGAAAAGAGGGAAAACGAAGGAAAAACGGATTGACATTAAAGCCCGAATAGACATATCATTTCTGTCATATAGCATATCGGCGTCTTTTTTGTAGTCACGCGCTGTCTTTCATCTTTAAGGGCTTTATAATGAAACTGACGGACATTCTGCAAGATCATTTCATTCAAGTCGATCCAATCTTCCTATCTCCTGACCCATTGTTGAATCTCCTAATCCTTTTGTGAATAACCACAAAATGGTTGGAGAATAATAGGTGCTAATAGCTTTCCCTGGACAAAGCAAAACGACCGTCTAAACCCAGCCTTAAGCTTCAAATAGAAGTATCATTCAACTATTTTCAACTGTCGGCCTCTTTGTATTGGTCATGCGGTACTTTTCACCTTTAATAGGGTTACAAGGAAACTGACGGACATCCTGCAGGAGGAAAAAAATCTTTCCTTCAAGTTGATCTAATCTTCTTATATCCTTTGCGTTTTTCAATCTTCCCATCCTTTTGTGAATAAAACCACAGAAGGGTGTAGAAGAATAGGTCTCCTAGAAAAAAGTTGAAGGATGACAAAACATGCGTCTAAACTGAGCCTTATTCTCTTGACTGGGAGTAGTACCGCTCGCTATGTAACGCGTACCTTCGGTGCAACGCACAGAACGCAGATAACCCATGACACCGTGGCAAAACTTCAATTCAAAATCAAAAGGACTCATTCTGTCGCAGATGCAAGCAGATCTGGAATCAAAGACGGCAACGGATGAAGATAGGTCTGCACAGGTTTTAAGAGCGATGGCTAGGAGTCCGACATAACGGATCCAACGTCTCTCTACGCAAATGGGAATCAGCCAAAACAGTGTTATACGCATTTTGCGGGTAACAATATACCCATACAAGCCACGATACCATCTATACTAAATAAATAAACATTAACCACCGCTTTCACCATTTGTATGAAGATTTGTGGTTCTCCTTGTATATTAGTATAACGACGACTTTAACTGGAAAATATACTTAAGCCTGTCGCAACATATTCAAAATTTGGAACAATCCAATTAATGTCTTTTTATTGAAAGCCACTTTTTGCTAATCTTCTTCTTACCTTTCTTTTTATTCTATTAAAAGGTTATATGCGTAGTATACAAAACATGAATTAATGTAACGTAAAATGTTTAAATAATGCATGATGAAAGCGATAATTTTACTAAAGCAAGGGACACCCCAACCCCCCCTTACCACCATGGAAAAAAAAAAGCAGCATGCTCACAGCCCGATCAAGCTCAAGATAAACCCAGAATAAAGTATTCATTCGGGAATCGCCTTCCCATGCTGTCACAAAAAATATAAAAATGTCATGCCTTAGAGAGAACAGATATGGCTATAATAACTAGACTTCTAGATAAATAAATGTTCTTTTTTGTTTTTAGTCTTAACCTGCTCTCAAAGTTTAAACTATTGATTATATGCAGAACAAGATCAAATAGATTAAAATATAGTTTTACGAAAATGGCATACCAAATATTACTGGATGGGGGGCAGTTGTCCCATGCTTTAATCAAGTCTTGGGTATGCTCCCATTTAAGGGGTCTTGTACCTTTTAAATGCGCCGAACATTAACTAAAAACTTCAAAGTTTGAATTAGTCTATCTTCAAAGCCTTTTTATGTATAAACATGAAATTTTGGATATTGATTAAACAGATTGTGCTTTGTAATATGCTACCATTAAAAATTTATTAACCCTTTATAGAATTTGTGTATTGTTGAAATCAAAATAGCTCTTTTTTTACCCCATAAGTCATTGCGCGCATGATATCTTGAGAAAGTATGTATGGATTGGCATGAAATTTGGTAAAGATGCTAAACATATATGTGTGTTTAAAACGATCTACTCTTAGGCTAAAATTATTTCATTAACTATATAAAAAAAATATTTTCGTAAAAAAAAATAAAAATTTTGTATTTTTAATGAATAAAAATAGTCATAACTAAAAATATTACCATTGTAAATACTTAAAAGTAGATCATTTTAAACACACATATTTGTTTAGTATATTTACAAAATTTCATGCAATCCATGCATACTTTCTCAAGATATCATGCGCGCAATGACTTATGGGGTAAAAAAAGAGCTATTTTGATTTCAACAATACACAAATTCTGTAAAGGGTTAATAAATTTCTGTTGGTAGTATATTACAAAGTACAATCTGTTTAATCAATATCCACAATTTTACGTTTATACATAAAAAGGTTTTGAAGATAGACTAATTCAAACTTTGAAGATTTTCGTTAATTTTCGACGCGTTTAAAAGGTACAAGACCCCTTAAAGCGGTGCATATGTTCAACTTACCAATTTAACCCTTATTTCTAAGAAAGGGTAGCATTATTCAGTAGCTACTACATCATTGTACACATTTAACGGACATTCTAAATTATACCTTTCAACGCAAAATAGAACAGTAAAATTATCAGAAAACACCGACATTGATATTTTTATTTGAAAGATGACAGATAAAGACATCTTAATTTCGCTTTCCCACAACTGCGCTTGTAAATAATTACAATATCCGTGTCTCTTTAAAAACTATCTGAGAATTGTCTGCCGAACAGCTCATCTATATTCACCTTGTAAACTCCTACTCGCACTTACCATGAAATAAAGCTATTATTTTCCTTTCTACTTATTTTTTTTTATTCACCGGTAAAGTTCAGAGGAGGTCAGAACTTGCTAAGCAGCCGACAAGAAGGTAATTTTCCGGAGGTGTAAATTGCCGCCCTGCCGTAACCCACGAATTACCATCGCCGCAGCCTTTGCTTAGGCCCTGATCCTTTTGACCCTGCTGCTGGAATCAGTATAGAACACAGAAAAGAAAAAAAAAAATGTGGCAAAAGCCAGGTGAGAAGCAAAAGGGATTTTTCATGTTGATTTTTCTGTTGGTTAAGGAGATCTTTCATAATGTTATAATGTGTTGTGAACTTTGTATATGTACTAGAGTCTTAAACGAATTGGATTAGGATTTTACACGATCCGAACCCGGAAATGTTTTTTAAAGTCAACCCAAAAACAAGACCCGATCCCAACAGTATTATTCTTTTCGACGAACAACCCGACCAAATCCGATATATTGCAATTCGGAACAGACCCGAAACCTGAAATCTAAGAAAATTAGAGGCCTATTTCGATTCAAATATAAAAAAAATTAAATAGTCTTAATCTCTAGTATCAATTTAAAATAAAATTTTTTTTGAAGAAAAATGAATTTTATAAAGAAGAAAGAATTTAGGGGAGAAATTTGTAGCTGGGATTTTCCTTAGATTTTTAAGGGGCGAAAATGAGATTCCATTCTCAGGCAGAATTTCAGTTAGGTTTTAGCATTTATATTACTTTTATTACATTTTTCTCTACTAGGAAAATGAAGTTATTCATGTTGTGTAGGTGAATATATACAATACCTAATTCTTTATTTAAGTATATAGCACTGGTTCGGATAAGCTACTAAAGGTTTGATTTACATTGATGGCGAACTTTTGACTCTCCCCTTGAAAAATTATTTTGTACAGTAATAATTTTTCAAGGGGAGAGTGTAAAGTTCGCCATCAATGTAAATCAAACCTTTGGTAGCTTATCCGATTAGATTCACTAATTTGTTTTTAATTTTTCTTGCTTCGCAAGAATGCAATAAAAGAATAAATAAATTAATACATGAAAACATTATTAATTAATAAAACTATTAAATAATTAATAAACTTAATAAAACGATTAAATACAACTTTATAATGTAGCTTGTCGAATATATATAGAATATATATATATCATAATTTGAAGAGAAAATTATAATTAAAAACTATGAAGTATATTCATCGCCTTAACTAACATCAAGCGATTAGAATGAAAAAACTACTTCATTTTATATGAATGGAAGAACAAATATGGAACCTTCAATTTCTTGTCGTTTGTACTTACGACATTATGTTTATGGGGTACTTATTTTGCATGGACTGCAACAGTGTGCATCAAAAAACAATAGTTTGTGATTAAAGAGTTTCAAAAGCTCATTGACCATGGATATACGATTGACTTAAAAAAAAAAAAACTTTTCTAAGCATCTATTGCACATAGTTTTGAAACAATTGAAGTTCAAAGGAACATAATATTTTAAATTGTGCCGTCGTCTTAGGAATCTCCAAATACATTAACAAAAAATAAATGCTTATTTAGAGTTTGAGAATCATTTCAATAAAAATAAATATAAATATTGTAAAATAAATTTATATTAGTATATTTACTTGGTAGAAATAAAAAATTATTCTAACGAATAATTTTAATTTTTTTTTTTTAAACAACCGTTATATTTTTTTATAATGGGACTGCACATGGTATTATAATAAGTCGGTAGAAACAGTTCAAGTGAGAAAGGGGAGGGGCTCCCTGGACCCCCTAAACTTACCCCCTTGTTTGCGTCCTGGTTTTAAGACTGTTGAAGATGCATTATTGTAGAAGTGTTAATTGAAGCTAAGATTTTCTCCAATATTGGGGTTTCACATCAAATACAGTAAAATTACCATAACGGACACTTTTTCGATTCCCAACATTTCTATATTTGTTCATTTTTACCCGTGAATAATGATTAAATTCCGCTCTTCCGAAATCTCCGTTTTATTAAGTTTTGCTGTACTTCCAATGGTATGCTTCATTTTTATCAATATTTGGTTAAGTATCAGTGACAATACTGACTATCTTATTCGGAAATATAAACATTCCAATATAAACACAATATTGCAGAAAATTGGTATAATATTACATTGTAGAGAAGCTTATGTCTTTGACTATAAAGTAAGTTTTTGTCCTATGAAATAAGTGTAATTAACCTATTCTCTCTCGGAAAATTTCTTACAATCTAAATTTTATCTTCTTCTCTGTCATCATTATTTCCTTTCTCACTCCCATTTCATGATCGAATGCCATTCCATAACACCATAACATTCTTGAAATCATTTGGGAAACGATATTGCGTAGATTCGTCTGTGTCACTACTGTGTTTTGTATTGACAGACGAGAAATTGCCAATACTCAAATGAAAAGGTAAAAATATAGCAAATTTCTAAATGATTGAAAAAATGGTGCTCTGTTAAAAATCTTTCTAATACTATTTCCCATTTCCCAATATCAGTTAAATATCAATAACGATATTGAATAGTTAATTCTAAAATGTAAAGTTTTAACAGTAGAAAATTACTGTGCAAATTCCAGTATTATGTTAGTGGAGAAATCGGTGCCCTTGATATAAAATATGATTCATTACGTGAAATAGTAGCATGGTGATTTTATTCCTTCTAAAGAAAACAAAAAATCATTTCTTCTAAATTTCCTCTATTTTTAATATTTTCCTTACTTTATCTCATGTCAAGACTGTTTAACGTTTAACTGAATACCACATCATAACTTCCTTTTACATGAAAAGCGATTTGGCCAGAAGGATGTCTAAGGACTCCGTGCTCTACACTTTCTCTGTATTAATAAGCCGAACCCATGCTCCATCAGAAAAGCAATGATACATAATCACTTTCTTCAACGACTACTTAATTTTCATGTAACAATTAACAGAATTAAGGTGTAAAGGAGATTAATTTCAAGCAACGATAAATTTCGTTTAAATGGGAATATCGTGACATCAGTTGCGTGATTGTAAATTAAGAAGATTGTGCAAAATAAGTGTTTATGAAAAATTAGAAATATAATCAAAACTGGTATGTTGTGGCCATCCCAAAACTTTCTTCTATATAAATAAAATAATCTGAAACCAAAATTAAAAGACAATCTATTCGTTATTTGATATATAGCTATCGTGGAAATCGGAACAGAAGCAGCACCTGCTGGGCGATTTGCACCCAAAGCTTAATTAACATCTATTTAGGACAAGGTCTAACAGTGAGGTTTGATGAAATTCCGCGCATTAAATCTTGAGATAGAGTGCCCACAAAATTTTTGTCACATACAGACTGACACACAGGGTGACACCCATAGTGAAACAGTGACGCACAGACTCACAGACAGACATTTCCTAAAAACAGTCAAATCGTGCTCACTGTTCAGGACCTTCCTAAACTTATATAAATTCGTCGAAAACCGAAAGTCGAAATTTTTCACGAATCCAATACTTTCTTCTCGTAAATACAGAATAAAGTAACAAATATTGATTTTTTTTTTTTCATAATTTTAATTAAATTTTTGGATTTCCTATTCTTTTTATATAAAGAGAGTAGAACATTCCATAAAAAGTCACTTATTCACAGAATTTTCATCTTTTTTTTTTTTTTTTTTTTTTTTTTTTTCGTGGGGAAAACCATTTTGAATGTATCTGTCGGATACATTGGACCCGCCTGATAGGCGGAGGGTTAATACTACCCAATGATATTGTAATATTGTGTTTACTACCTTTTCATATTGAAGAATCATTATTCCTTCCTTTTAGTTTTTCATCTGTCATTGCTATTTTCCTTTCTTATTCTCGCGTCACGACCGAATACCGTTTCGTAATTTCCTTTAAATTATTTACGAGAAGGATATTTCGGCACTCCGTGCTCTACTTTGTCTTTATATTGACAGCCGTTAAATTACCGATACTCCAACGGAAACGTAATGATACATAATGACTTTCTTTATTGAGAGATCAATTTTCATGCGTCAGTACCAAAATTAAGATGTAAAGGAGATGAATTTAGTGCATTCATAAGCCAAGTTTTAGTGAGAATATCCTTACAGCATTTGTGTAACTGTAAATTAAGCATAGTGTGCAAGTTAAGAATATGAAAAATCGAAAATATAAACACCTGAACAGTTATAAAGTATTTTATAACTTTATAATAGTATTAATAAAATTGGGATTGCCTGAATACTTTGTTGTTAATTTAAAATCTAAATTCCACAAGTTTAATGTTCCGACCAGCGGCATGGGTTAGACCAGGGCGTTTAATCCTTTATCTACTGACGGTACTTATAAGAACCATTAAAATAACTTGTTATAAAATTCCTTTAATAAATCAATTGGTTGTAATACAGTTCAGAATGAGTTATAGATGCATTATTTTATCTGTTCCAAACACATTATTGGTTACACAAAACAAAAATATTTTTAAAAGGATGATTTCTTTTGCCTTTGCATCTTTTCAGCTTTCTTGGCGGTGTGTGTGTGTGGGAGGAGATTTTTTTATATTCGAAAATATTTCTATATTTCTATTGTAAGAACATTATATTTGTACATTTCCTAATTCTACAAAATACTAAGAAAAATATTTAAAATAAAATATTTGAGTGTGGTTATAAATATTGCACAAAATCCCTATAAATTCAAATTTATTTAATTCTCCTAAATCCTTCAATTCTTCTGAAATCCTTATAAAATTTATTAAATGATTATGTAAATCTTCTAATGTAGTTTAAAGAATTCACGAAAAACGCTTTAGAAGATAAAATTTTTATGAACTCATAATTCAGTACATAAAGGGTTAATACTTCGGACGACCGCCGAGGCTTGAAGATCGATAAGGTCTGTATCGCCTAATGATTTTTTGGGTTTACAGGCGTTGCATTAGAAATACACAAAGTTGCAAAGGGTGGAAAAAACGAGTTTATTCCCGGTTAGAAACCGGTTTTTTTGGAAAGGAAATAAGAAAAAAATCCCGGGAGTTTTCATAAAGTTTTAGGCATGGGAATAATATTTAATTTATAAAAGCATGTTGGAAATTACACAATGAAATATTATAAACAAGTGGGTAAGTGTGATCATAGATCGCACAAAGGGTTTCGTTTAATATTCCTTTTAAAACGTCCAGTACATTTATCGCCATGGAACAACTACTAAATTTTGGCAAATCCTTCCTAAACTATCGTAAAAAGCTTCAAACAGATTCGCCTTGTTATATTTCCTATTTTTGTTCGTGCCCGCCACCCCCCGCAATGCTACGATATATCACATGACGGGTATCTGCCAAATTTAGAAAAGTGCCTCTTTGGGGTGGGGGGTGAAGCGGGGTAATGGTCTGTTGAATTTTTATTGTGAAATGACGGCAGTTAAATAACTGAGCTTCTCTTCATGAATTATATTTAGAAAATAATGTTTTCCCTTTTAACATCTTCACAAAAAAGGAGAAAGATAAAATTGGCATGCTCCTACCTTTATTTTCAGCGTTGATCAAATCCGCGTAAGGTAATCCAACCTGCTATAAAAATCCAAAGTGAATCAGCACGAAAATATTCCACTCAGTAACAAAAGAGGGCACAGGATCACAGGACTACACTATTTAATTAAATTAACATAGATAAAGTTAAAATTAAATTTACATTCAAAGTTATATATTTAATTAACATATTGTTTCTTTAAGATTTTTCAGAGCGCAGACACACTGCGTGTTTCGATTTCATCTTTCAAATGCAATCTTGAAACACAGCTGTAATTATTTCACAATGTCTTGCAATTTCGGTAAATCATTATTCACTTTCTAACACCCCTGATTGATTTCTGAAGTTGCAATAGTTCTTAAGTTCAAGTTGTCTCTGTGTTTGATAAAGTCAGGTTTGGGAAGGGGCTTCGTAAAGATGTCTGCAGTCATTTCCTTACTGGGACAATATTCTAATTCTATGATTCCCTTCTCTCGTAAATCTTTAATTGAATTAAATTTGATATCCACGTGCTTTGTTTTTGAATGATGTTTATAATTTTGAGTCATCTTGATGCATGGCACATTATCCTCATACAGAATAATTGGTAGGTTTTGGTTTAAATCTAGGTCCTTTAATAGCTTTATCAACCATATGGTTTCTTGTGCTGATGTGGCTGCGGAAATATACTCAGCCTCAGTTATGAGAACAGACTGAAGGCTGTGAACACGGCAAGTTACCGCTCTCTTCTATTTAAACTATTGTGACAATAAATGAAAATAAACGAAAACTCTTGAAAGTTAAGAAACTAAAATAAAAGAAACCTTTTAAAGATAAAACAATGGCCTCCTCCCTAAAAGAAACCTTTAATATCGAAAAATTAAATCCGCATAACTATGCCCAATGGAGTTTTAAAACCAAGATGCTCCTAATGAGGGAAGATTTATTTAATTATACACAGGATGACCCGCCAACACCACTAACTACTGAGTGGTCTAAGCGAGATAATCGTGCTAGGGCTACAATTATATTAACTTTAGAAGACTCACAACTTATTTATGTGAAAAATGAAACGACAGCCAAGACAACTTGGAATGTTTTAAAAACTATACACGAGCGCGCAAACCTTTCGATCAAATTATATTTACTCAGAAAGTTATACAGTATAAAACTCGGGGAAAACGGAGATATGATAAGTCATATCGTAAAAATACTAGAAACAGCCGACAGATTAAAGGCGATAGGGGAAGAAATTAAGGACACGCATTTATCCGCGTTACTTTTATGCTCCCTCCCACCGAGTTATGATACTTTGATTATCGCACTTGAAGCGAGAAATGAAGAGGAGTTAAACTCTGAATTTATAAAAGGAAAATTGACCGATGAGTATCAAAGGAGACAAGATAGCTCGAATAATACGTCGCGCGAAAATGCGTACAAAGCAGAAAAAAATAATACTAAACCACAATATCGCAAACAAGAACAAAATATGTTTTGTACATATTGTAAAAGACGAAATCACATAAAATTAAATTGTTGGTTCCTTAAGAATAAAAATTCAAATTCTAAAAACCAAACAATGAATAAAAAGAGACAGAATGCTGCATTATGTTCTGAAACGAACAAAATCACTCCGGAAGTAGAAGTACAAACAAACACACAGACTCTGGGGAATAGTAGCAAAGAAAACAAAACCACTTTAGATACAAAGGTGTCTCAAAACAATTGTTCCTTTTACGCGAACATTGAAAATAAATCTACCTGGATAATTGATTCAGGGAGCTCTTCACACCTTTGTAACGACATAAACCTATTCAGTGACATTGATACAAATAATAAGAACACAGTCACGATTGCAAACGGAAAAATTCTTGCTTCACACGGGACAGGCACAATAAAATTACAAACACAATCAAACGACATTACTTTAAATGAAGTTTTGTACGTGCCAGAAATACAGTCAAATTTAATGTCTGTTAATAAAGCAGTGAAGCATGGGTGTAAACTCATTTTTGAAAACGAAACCTGTAAATTAATCCAAAACGGCATAACCTTTATAGAAGGGAAAATTAAAGGTAATTTATATGAAGTAGACCTTTACAAACATAAACAAGTAAACTATGCGAATTTAGCTCATCAATGCAAGAATAAAAACTGTATTGAACTCATGCATAGGAGATTCGGACACAGAGATATAAATGCTTTAAAGCAACTGCAAACTAAAAGTTTAGCAACAGGTTTTAATATGGAAAATTGTAAACATGAAGTAATATGCGAAAGTTGCATAAAATGTAAATTAACAAATGCTCCGTATCCTAAACAAGCTACAAACAAAGCTAGTAAAATTCTCGATTTGGTTCATTCTGATGTATGTGGCCCGATGCCAACAGAAAGTATGGGAGGAAAGAAATTCTTTCTCACATTTACTGATGATTTCAGTAGATTTACAATGGTATTTCTTTTATCAAAGAAAAGTGAAGTCATCACTAAACTAAAAGAGTACGTAGCCATAACGAAAAATAAATTCGGTCGCAATATAAAGGAATTAAGAACTGACAACGGCGGGGAATATACCAGTGATGAGATAGAAAATTACTTAAAAGAAGCAGGTATACACCATCAGCTAACAGTGCCAAATTCTCCAGCTCAAAACGGTGTTTCGGAGAGGAAGAATCGTACACTAGTTGAAATGACGCGATGCCTGTTATCGGAAGCGAAACTACCTCAGAAGTTTTGGGGTGAAGCTCTAAATACAGCGGTATACTTAACTAATCGACTCCCCACGAAAGCTCACAATTCTACTCCATACCAATTATGGACAAATAAAATACCGGATTTAAGCAACATTAGAATGTTTGGCTGCAAAGCTTACGCTTATCGCGACAAATCCCAAAGAGGAAAACTTGATGATAAAGCGATTGAAGGAATTTTTATCGGTTACGACAATAGATCTAAAAGTTATAGGATCTATACTGGTAATAATAAAATTATACGAGCAAGAACCGTCAGATTTCTAGAAAACTTTAATTCAAACACAACACCAAATTTAAATCTGAAAAATGATAGCGAAGTTCAGAAACAACCCGAAAAAGCAGGGGAAAATTCCTCAGAAATTATAATAAGTATGCAGGAAGAAAAACAAACAGACAGTGAGGAAAATACAACAAATGAACCTAGAAGATCACAAAGATCGAATAGAGGTGTTCCACCAGACAGACTCGCATACATTACTAAAGAAAATAAAATTATAGAGCCGAAAAATTTCGAAGATATTAAAAATCTAAACAATCCACATGAGAAAAACCAATGGTACGAAGCAACTAGTGAAGAAATTGCTTCATTAATAAAAAATAACACCTGGGATCTAGTTGATCCTCCACCAGGCGTAAAAGTAATTGGAAATAAGTGGGTTTTTACGGTTAAATATAATTCAAATGGAGAAATTAATAAATACAAAGCGCGTTTGGTAGCGAAAGGCTATTCTCAAAAATTTGGTAGTGACTATTATGAAACCTTTGCACCAGTAGTAGCCTATACAACGCTAAGAGCATTTCTAGCGTGTGCAGCTCACAAAAACTTAAATGTAAACCATTTAGATATTAAAACCGCGTTTCTCCATGGAAATTTAGAAGAAGTTGTTTATATGTCGCAACCAGAAGGACATATTAAACCGGGTGAAGAAAATAAAGTATGTAAGCTAAGAAAGGCTATATATGGCCTAAAACAAGCAGCAAGAGCATGGAATATTAAAATAGCTGAAAGTTTAAACAAACTAGGTTTTGTGCAAAGCACCGCTGATCCATGTCTCTTCACACGAGAAACTAACGGAAATAAAACTTATATCATCATTTATGTCGACGATCTGTTAATTTCAGGAGATACTAAGGAAATAAATGAAATAATGAAACAACTTAGTAAAGAATACGAAGTGAAAAATTTAGGTATGGTAAATTACTACTTAGGCATAAACATAAAAAGAATTAAAGAAGGAACTTATGCACTCGATCAGAAAAATAAAATAAAAGAACTGATTGAAAAATTTAATTTAAAGGACTCTAAACCTTGTGATACTCCGATGGAGGCAGGTTACTTAAACTTAGATGACGATGAAAATTTACTACCTAATAATCATAAGTATAGACAAGCCATAGGGGCATTGCTATACATAGCTACGATAACTCGTCCAGATATTTCAGCGGCTATTAACATCCTTAGTCGCAGAAATGAGAAACCAAGAGAAAAAGACTGGAAGGCAGTCAAGAGGGTTATAAGATATTTAAAAACAACACAAGAATTAAAATTAGTTATAAGCAACGAATATGATCCGATTCTGACGACATTTGCAGATTCAGATTGGGCAGGAGATAAAAGTGATCGAAAATCAACCACAGGAAATTTAAGTAAATTAGGAAATGCAGCGATTTCCTGGTCAACAAAAAAGCAAAACTCAGTTATTTAACTGCCGTGATTTCACAATAAAAATACAACATGGTCAGCATGATTTTTGATGCGGCCTGATGTTTAAAATTTTTGTTATGTTTTATAAGCTATATTAAAGTTTCAAACAGATCGTCCAGCTATATTTCCTAATTTTGCTAGCGCCCCTCCCTCGCCCCCCCCCTCGAAATGCGACACACCATTCTTCTTTATACTTCATTATCATTTGTTATAAAGTATCATAAAGTTTAAAACAGATCGCATTGTTAGATTTCCTACTTTAAATGAAATCGCGGTCTATTAGTTCCACATTCCACCACCAGGGAGCGCACTGTATTCTTAACAAAAGCGTATCTGAACGAAACTCCTTTACACAACCTATTAGTAGATATGTTACTCGAGGGGGTGGCGGTCTTCAGCAAGAATTTAAGATAATTGTTGAAATTACTATTCGAAAAAAGTGGTAATTTAACTTTTGACATATTTATATTTAATAAGTAGCATGTATCTGAGGACTCCGTCAAAAAACACACCTGAAATGGTATGAAACAAAAAAGAAATATTTTGCCTCTCCCCCTCTCCCTACCTGACCGAAATTTTATATAAACTTTTTTATAAACTTTTTCTTATGTGTTATAAACTATGTTAAAGTTTCAAACAGATCGCCTTGTTAGATTTCCTACTTTAAATGAAATCGCGGTCTGTTAGTTCCCCATTCCACCACGAGGGACCGCACTCTATTCTTAACAAAACTGTATCTGAACAATCTATTTCCGTTAAAGAACCTATCAGGAGATATGATAGTCGAGGGGGTGGCGGTCTTAACCAAGAATTTATTATATTTGCTGAAATTACTATTCGAAAATAGTGGTATCAATACTTCTGACATTTTAATCTGGCATAAGTAACATTTATGCTGTATTTTTAAAAATCGGACACCGTTCAGAAGTATACTGCAATGAAACATCACGTGACTGCTTTGTAAAATAAGTATATAATAGAAATAAATCAATTAGTGAAATTAGCGTCCCCTCCCCTGCCCGAAATGTCACACGCCATTTTTATAGACGTTTTCTTATGTGTTATAAACTATCTTAAAGTTTCAAACAGATCGCCTTGTTATATTTCCTAATTTTAACAAAATCGCGTTATGTTAGTTCCACATTCCACCACCAGGGAGCGCACTCTATTCTTAACAAAACTGTTTCAGAAGGAAACTCCGTTAAACAACCTATAAGTAGATATATTACTCGAGGTGGTGGCGGTCTTAATTAGAAATTAAGATATTTGCTGAAATTACTATTCGGAAATAGTGGTAACTAAACTTCAGACAATTTTATATTAAATAAGTAGCATATATCTCAGGACTCCCTCAAAAAAGACACCTAAAGTGGTCAGAAACGCTAATTTTTTAAATAGAAATCTAGCGCCCCTCCTCCTCCCCGGAATTTCACGTGTCATTCTTTTTTACACTTTATCTTATGTGTTATAAAATGTCGTATAGTTTCAAACAGATCGACTTGTTAGATTTCCTAATTTTAACAAAATACCGTTATGTTTGTTCCACATTCCACCACCAGGGAATGCACTGCACTCTATTCTTAACAAAAGCATATCTGAACGAAACTCCTTTATGCAATGTTTCCGTAGATACATGGGTCGGGATGGTGGCGGTCTTAAACAAGAATTTAAAACATTTGCTGCGGTAACAAACGCTAAGATTTTAAAAATAATTCTAGCCCCCCTCCCGCCCTCCTCGAAATATCACACTCCATTCTTTTTTACACTTTTTCTTATGTGTTATAAGCTATCTTAAAGTTTCAAATAGATCGAGTGGCGGTCTTAACCAATAATTCAAGATATTTCCTGAAACTACTATTCGAAAATAGTGGTATGAATACTTGTAAACTTTCTGATGATGAATGAGTTATACTTATCTCATAGCGCTGTTCAAAAACCCCATGCAAATTATTAGATTTCCTAATTTAAGTTAATTCGTGGTTAAAAATGCACGTGTCTCCATTTTAATCGACGCATTTGATAACAATAAACTGATTAATTAAATAATAATCAATATTTCAGCTTGTAATTAAGATAGGACTTAGATATGGGTATCAATGAAATCAGCGAGAAATTTGACATCGGGATGCCAAAAAATTCAATCAAAAAATTTCATGTTTAAAAAGTTAAAATTCCGTATTAAAATATGCTATTACGGAAAACCGCAGCGTCGTCATGTCTACCTGCTTTCCAGCCGAATTGAAACCTTTTTTCCTTGTCTTTCCAATTAAAGAAATTAAATTTTTATCGATCGATTTTTAGTGGATATTTTAACTTATACACATCGCAGAAATGTGAACTTTATACCAAATGAAAGCAGATTTTTTTCTGCGTCTGTCTATTCCATTTACAAATTTCTCGGACCAATATTTTCTGATATGCGATTTCGCTTTAAAATGTCCACTTCATTTTTCGGCTTAATTTCCTCCGTGGTAACCGTGCATCAGTTGACCCAACCCTTGGTCTCGCAACCCTTAGGAGAAAAACGGATGATTAAGAGAAGGTCCGTTTGAACCTGCGTTAAAAAGGTGGATTGGTTAATTTTAGAAGTTAATTATCCCGTAATTCGGTTAATTACCAACTTTTTCAAAATTTTATGATTTGTTGTTTGATGTGAGGTGTTCAGCTATAAGTACCCAAAATTTCAAGTCTCTAACATGTATAGTTTCTGGGAACGGGCTCTGTGACGGACAGACAGACAAAGGAGTGAGACGAATAGGGTTTCGTGAGATGAACGAAACCCTAAGGAGAACATATCCATAAAAATACATAAAATTGCTGAATGGTACACAAAACAAGAACCTTTATATGAACTTGTACAATTAAATATGATGATAACTAGAGAACTGGAATTCTGCTTTTTCACAATTTAGTGTCGCCCCCGGCATTTCCGTTACTTCATTTTCTTCTGATGGACTGATGGCTTCTATTATTATGGAACAGCCATTATAAATGAAGTGTTAGGTGAAGATGAAAGAGCAGCCGTAAAAAGTTAGAACTCTGATTTTCTGGTCAGAATGGGGGAAAAAATGGCCATAATTTTTTTATCCATCAGAAGAAAATAACTCGGTAAAGCGGGGCTCTACTGCAGTACAAAACATATTTCAGTTTTAAAACTTAAAGCACACGTTTTATTTTATGTAAAATGACGTCATTCGCATCCGCTTAAGAATTCCACATTTACGATCTACTCTTAACCATCTACAGTAAAGCATGCATAGCACATCACTATCGCGAAAGAATGCACAAATTCAGCAAAAAGATGCCGTCATTCAAGAAAATCGACAAAAAATCGGCTATCTAATGATTCATACATACTTAAAATTAAATATAGTTTATAATAGCTCCATTGTTTTAACAGAAATCATTCGTTTATATATTTTTTTCAAAATAGCACGTTTTTTAATTACGTTTTCTTTCAGTTGTTATGAGAAAATGGCAACAAAAATATATAATTACTATTTTAGAACTATTTTTCCTTTACTTTCTACAGAAATGGAGTTCTTCCGTTGCCAATATTAAGCAAATGGCTCTAAAAACTACATAAAAATTAATATTTCAAAAATAAATGGAGATACAGTTTTCAAACAAAATGCATTTAAATGAACTTTTTTTCCGAATACGACGGTATAAAAATCGAAAATGTGCGATGCTTAGAAGTTAAAAAAATTGCTATAGAGTATTTAATCATACTGCTTTGTTTTACGGCTGGCTTCTGTAAGGTAACGATATTTTTTGGAATACACAAAATAAGCTGGGAGAAAGAAATTGCATACCGTACGGGGGCTAAAAACATAATATCTACGTTTTGAACTGCTTCTGCAGTCGTCCTCCGGATAGAATATGATGTTGAAGTAATTTAAAAGTCCAGAAACGAAAGCATCCTGTGTTAGAGACAATTTCTTAAGTCTTGATCAATTTCATGTTTGGAAAACTGCAGCCGCGCAATCCAGTGAGGACACTAAAAAATCTAAAAGGTTAATTTTGATGAGGCGAAAAGCATAGTTCCTTGTAATAACTCATTCGTTAGCATGTTTAGAGAATCAGTCGAAATCATTGCATGTGAGCATAATGCCTGCAACGATAATTTATCTTATACATTCCTAAAAAAAGTCTTAATTTTTATCGTTTTGCAATATTTTAAGTTTTTCCTCTTTCACCTTGAACTTGTTTGAACGTAATTCGTTTCCCCGTTCATAGATGGTGACACTTGATGATCTTCAATCGAACTTTCAATTAATTTCTTATTTTGTTTTAATTTTTGTTGTGTACTCACTAGATAGCGCCGTTGCAGTTTTCCGACCATGTAATTGGTCAAGACCTAACATATTGTCTCTGATACAGCATGCTTTCGTTTCTAAATTTTAAATCACTTCAACATTTAAGTATTTGCGCGGCAGCGCAACATTTGAAAAAAATGTTACTTAATACATTTTTTAAGAGATTTGATTGTATAAAAGGCATTTCTGAGTAACTGGGCTATTTCCGGACCAAAAAAAGCCTGGCACAAAGTAGGAAAAAGTAGTTTTCATGTTAGCTTAACGTAAACATTTTCTGTCAAAAATAAAAAGTTAAAGGAAAAACTATGATCACACATTTGTTACAGGCTACTAAATGTAATATTTTGACACTTACATTATTTATATCTCTTATCCAGATTGTCTCACTATAGAAAGTTTGGGGAGTTAAAATCTACACACGAAAAAAGTTGTTTACAAACACATCTTGTGTTGCCGCTAAAAAAAAAAAAAATTAATTACCCCCAAACTATTCAAATACCCTATAGTAGGGTCTAAAATATTTTTGAAGGGCAAAAACTCCGAATTATCTTGTATTGTTTGTTCAATACAAAGAATAAAACCTTTTTTTATGGGCTGGACCAAAGCAAGGCCCCGCAAGGGCCAAAATCGACGGTATAAAGTTTCTTGTGTTGTGTACTATTCAGAAATTTTATGTGCTTTTTACGAATACATTGTTATTTATAATATTTAATATATTATTTTTTTATATGTAGCCTTTGTCAGTGTAAAAGAAAATTATTTTTAGAAATGTAAACAAAACCAATAACATAAATATAGAAAAATAGCACAGATTACATGAAAACAACGAAATGCATGCTTAAACTGAAGAAATATTAAGTGAGAGAAATTAAAATATCATAAGTAATTTGATATTTAGATCGTCGATAAGTAAAACGTGAGAGAGGTAGATGGCAGATTCATCTGCTTGACATAAACACAAACATCACCCCCTGTTCTCCGAATCAGCAAGTGTAAACAGAAAAGAAAATGAACAAAATTAAAAGAAATCAGTATAAAAAATGTAATGCAACTCGTAAAAAAATTAAAATAGAGTATGCCTGAATGATAGATATACCAGCTAACAGAGATTAAACAATTTTAATTTTTAAAGAAACTTTCAAGTCTCAACCAATTCACAGCTGCCATCGTTGTAAAACTAATAAAATAAATTGTAAAAACTTAAAATCATAAGTTTTGTGAATTCATATAGAAAAATCTATCCTAAACTTTTCAGAAAAGTGCCTGAAATTTATTTAAAACTAGTTGGATGTACCAACCCCAAAACTTTCTTCTATCTTATACATCTTACTATTTCAAAAAGTAGTTGCAAATGTTAATACTTCCATATTATTAGTTCAATAGTATACCAACTTTGACTTTCATCTTAAATTTCTGCTTCAGTCAATTAAATGGAGCAAAAACAAGTAAATTTCGATCATAATATTTATTAAAATCAATAGTTTTTCGTTATTCTGTTGACAATCAGCTGTTTGCGAATAGACGGCTTAGGAGGGTGCGAAGTTTCCGTCGCTGCATGAGACTTCGATGTACAATAGAACTACGAAAAATTATGCAAAAAGGGGTAGTACAGCGCCCACTTCCAGCGGAATATTTCCAAATTCAAGGAGGACCTGCTTGCCATATCCAAAAGCATAAAAATGAAATTTGGTTCAATTCTATGCATAACTTCATTCACTTTTTATAGTACAATAATGAAAATGGCACAAAACCTCTATTACAGCAGCCCCCTTCCGGCAAAGTATTTGCAAACTCAAGAAGGACCTGCTGGCCATAACCAAAAGCATACACAAAAAAAAAATTGGTTCAATTCTATGCATAACTTCATACACTTTTCGATGGTACAATGGCGACACACGGACAGACAGACATTTTGTCTAAACATGTTTTTTGGGATCTCTGACCCCTGAAACATGTAAATCCGTCGAAATCTCGAAAAAAATTTCGTTAACAATACTTTCTTCCATTGAACGTAAAAAAAGGAAGAAAATGATTCATTTTGTTTATCTTCAAATCTCGTTTAATTTTCGGGTTTATTTTAGAAATTCCCCGGTTTATTCCGTCGCTCGAAACCTGCGGGTTTTTTTACAGCTCTAAAAATACAATCTCAAAATCATTCTTTCTATCTTCTAAATTTTTTTGCTCCTCTTTGACATTACGCCTTTCCTCTCATCACTCTCACATCTCACGACCAAATGCCGCTCCGCAACTTCTTTGAGATTATTTGGGAGAAGGATATTTTCGTGCTCTACTTTGTATTGACAGCCGTGAAATTACCGATACTAAAACGAGAACGTAATGATACATAATGACTTGCCTCATTGACAACTCAATTTTTACACGTCAATACCGAAATTAAGGTGTAAAGGAGATGAAATTCAAGCAATGATAAACTTCGTTTGAATGGGAATATCGTGACAGCAGTTGCGTTATTGATTATAAACCATTGCATCATTCATATATCATGGGTAAGGAAGATATGGTGAAAATGTATATTAAAATAAAGTGAATTAATAGAGTATATTTTAAGTGAAAGAAATCGTGATTACATTGGGAAATTTTTGTTTTAAATATGTATGCTGCGAAGAATTTCATTAGTTCCAAATGTGGAGCAAACATTCAAACCGTGTTTTCTCACAAAAAAATAAAAAATGAGTTATTGTTATTTTTATGAACTCTGTGTTAAATTGCACAGAAATAAATGGTATTTTTTACTAAAAAAAATTTTCTCCGATTATAAATCAATTTTAAAACTTGACGTTTCAATCAAAGAGTGTTTCCTCCAAAGCCTGCATTCAATCAAGCAGTGATTTCTCCAGTCTGCCAATCACAGTTGTCACTTAATGTGTACTTTCGAAACCTACCATACATATCACAATTGAAACGGATTGTTTTAGAAAAAAATAAGAGAACTGTTAAAGTTAAAGTCTTCCAGAATTATAGATTTCAAAATCTAAATGAAGAATATGATGTAAATCTTCTTAAAAAGGGAGTTACTGTTGCCTTGTTCAAAGGGTTGTTTTAGAATATCTCCCTCTTAGCCACGCCATACTAGTTGAAAAGAACAAAGATGTTAAAAGACTTTTGAAGGTAATGTATAGTGAACAGTGGCAAAATCAACCTGATGATATATTCAAATGATGCAACCACATTATCCATGATTGATAAGCCTGCAATAAAGAAGAGGGGTATGTGTATAACTGTCTAGATGAAGATATTGGTTTTAAAATTTGAAGTGGATTTCTGGCAAACGAGTATTTATTTAGTAAATATTTAATGAATACTACTAGGTACCATAATCTGTCATTTTATTTTAACAATAATCAACTGAAATTCGGTATTTATTCAAATAAAATAATGCTATTGTATTATTTGTGAGTTAGAACTTATTTCATTCAAAAAGCGTTTTATCCACTTGCCAAACAATCAAAACATGTTTCCTCCTCTGAATTCGGTCAAAACGTGATTTCTCCAAATATTAAATGCATTTTATTAATTTGTTTTATGTTTAATATCTTAGGTATGCTTGCAATTCTTTCTAATAAACAGTAATAAAAATACACAATAAAAATGAGAATTAAATACAAGTTATTTTCTTGTTTATCAGTTTTTTGTGTTTTTTGAAAATTTGTATCTAAAGGAGAAAGCATGGTTTGCATGTTTGCTCCACAAATAAGTTAAGCTCCAATTTTTTGAATATATAGAAACGTAATTGAGCTCATTATCAATTTTCTATTTTATTAGACCTGTAGAATTGCACAAATAAAATTTAAGACATGGAGAAATATTGTTACCAAAAATTATAGTCACTCTGTTTATGAAAATTTTATTTAAATACATATTTGTTTAAGGCTGTTCTTAACTGCTCTGCCCAACAAGCGTAAAACGTTTTGACACATTTACAAATTCAGTTTTTAACGGAAAGATGTAAAATTGAAAAGCCTGGCCATGGAAGCGATTTGGAATTGAACTGTGTTTTCAATTTTTTGATCCATCAATTACCTATTGAGTTAGAAGCGTTTTTGATCACCTGACAAACACGTTTTCGCCCGCTCTTGAGTGCTTATTTTCCGTTCGCGCGGAAACTCGGTTCAAAACATCCACTTTGACGTTCTTTTCTGAAAGATCTATTGCGCTTGCAAAGAAAAAAAAATGGAAAAAACAGCTCGATGACATAGTTTCTGAACAACAGCATCAGCTAGTTTCATGCATTTTCGAACAAAAATAAATTAAAACTTATGTCAGAAAGTTGCCCTTTTGAATTTGAGAACACCCTTAATATTTAGATGAATCAATATTTTTTTAGTACAAACTGATTCACGATCAGTTATGACATTTTTTTAATAAAATGTGTTTTTCGCTTAAGGGGGTCCGGGTCTAAACATTCTCAAAAAAATGCAATTTTTTTTTTATTGACTTAAAAAAAAAATACTGAGTATTTAGCGTTAAATACCGCAAATCGCATGCTTTTATCTTCATTACATCCAAAGATATAACACTTTTTGCCTTGAGAAGCGATGTATCAGCTGCCCTCTGACGAGAACTTTAACTTCATTTATCTCAGAAGGAATTTTTTTCACGATGTGTTAACTTTAAAAGAATATTATAAAGTTTCTTGCAAGGTATATGCATGAAATTTTCAACAGAGATTTTATGCTATATTTCCAACAAATTGTTTTCAGGATATTATTTAAAAAGAGGTATTTTGCATGCCACTTCATAAGACAAGGAGGAATCCCGACCATTCCAAAAGGATAGCACCCATGTTATGGAAATAGGGGAAGAAAAATGCCGTAGAAATCGTCCTGCAGATTGAGGCAGTTCTCATCTATATGAGAAGAGGCATTGTTTGGTGAACCACTATTTTTTAAGCGCAGCTGGAAGTCCCTATACCTACCGTGTTAAATTAATGTACTTTTTCTCAGAAACTACCAAAGATATTCACTTGAATTTTCTTTTTTTTTTTCTTTTATATATATATATATATATATATATATATAACATAATATGGATAATTCCTAATAAAGTGAAGCCAACTTTATAAACAATATTCTTTAGATATATTTTTAAAAAATCTGGAATAAAAACCACTTTTAAATAACAAAAAAGTGGCTTTGGAACTTTTTTTATCAAAATTTTGTACAAATGTTTGTAACAAAAGTTCACTTCAGATGGATCAGGGATACATGTGAAATATTCTGGTAAGATTGCAAACAATAATATGGTGTAGTTTCTATTAAGAGGTACATCAATGTTAAAAAAGCGGCATTTTGAGAAAATTAAGTTTAAAGTTTACGTATGTAAATGTCTATGTATGATGTAAACAAACTGAATTAAAAATTTTTAACTTCTTGTTGTCGTAGGAAAAATGTGATTTGTGATGAAAAAATGTGAAACAAAAGTAACGTAGAGGAAAAGGTGTAAAAACGGGCACAGGTGTAAATATGGGAACCCCTCCCGAAGTGGCCATTGGAGGTGTTGAAGACTGGCGGCCAGGATTGTATATGATGCCAATTGTTAATATAAGATAAGAGAGAGCAGTTGGAACCATTTTTTTTTAAAAAATAGTGTGAATGCAGCATGAGTTAGTGTGCGAATTGGTGTTTGTTCGGAACTCCAAACTTTTGACAAGTATCTGTAATCGCTTTCTTTTCATGTCCTTATAGTTAGTTTAAAATAATTTCAGAGTGATATTGGGAAAGCGAAGATCCTAAGCTACTTTTAGAAGCACGCCTTTAGTCATGCACGTCTTTAGGTTACATGTGAAGGTGCCCATCTTTCTTAGTTGGGGTTGGTGTAAATATGGGCATCCTTTCTTGGTGTAAATATGGGCCCCCTCTTTTTCGAATTATCTTGATATGCAAGCACATTTAACTCTAGCTATGTTAACTGATGAGGCTGCTGAAGCACCGCAATGTTCCCTGGGAACTTTAAATGTAGTTTCTTCGGTCGACATATCTAATGTCCCTCATCTTGTCCCCAGCATGAAGAAGAAAACCACTACTCGTGGACGCAAAGCAGCAAGGTCATCACTTGATCACCATGCAAGGATCAGTTGACCACGTCGCTTGACAAAAGTGCTCTCAAGAAGACATCCTTGAGTTTTCCCGGAGTATGAGACATGTCAGGGGGCAGGGTTAGGAAGGCCACAGGCCTTCAAAGAAAAATCGGTCCAAGAAAGATACGATTTATCCTCTGACTAATCACTGACCCTCCCCTTGTGGACAGTGATGATGTTATGAACCTGGATATCAACGATGGGACAAAACCAGTCTCGAGTGATGCAACTTGCATCTTTTGTGATGGAAAGACACTCGCAGAGAAGTGTGAGTTAAACGTGCTATGTGCCAAATGTAGGCACACTTAGCTTGTGCCGAGCTGAAAGAGCCAGTTATGTTTTCGATTTCTGAAAATAATTTTTTTCTGTAATAAATAAATTATCTACGATTTTGTATTGTTTTATCCTGTTTTAAAACATTTTAAAATAGTTTTTATGACCTTTTTTGGAGAGGGCTCATATTTGCACCCCATTTTTTCTGGTGCTTTTTTCAAAGTTTTTTCTAAATCTTCGTTTTTGAGTGGAAATAATTGATATTAATCATCGTTTTGCATCCACTCATTTAGTAAACTTGTTATAGTTGTCGATGAAGCTGAAAAATCTAAAAGAAATTTTAAATGAAAGTCACTTTAAGTCAAAAACAAAAGAGGGTGCCCATATTTACACCTTTTCCTCTACCATTTGAAAGGAGGAAAATGTAGAATTAAAAAAATATAATTTTTTTAACGACGACTTACGTCCAAGAAATCTAAATTTTAATTACATGAATTTTTATTCAAATTGCTAACGAGTTGTAAAACAAACAGAGAGAAAAATTCTCCGGGCCAGGGTAGTTTTTGCACCCTGGTGTGGATAAATTTTCACTCTGTTGGTTTTATGCCTTGTTAGCAATGTGAATAAAAATTCATGTAATTAAAATTTAGAACTCAAAATATTTAAAAAAAACCCGACTTTTTTGAGGATTTTGACTTTCAACTGCCCTTTAACAACGGTATCAAGAATTCAATACCAATGTTTATGTATGATGTAAATAAACTGAATTACTTTTTACTAAATTTTTTAATTTCTAGTTGCAGAAAAAATGTGATTTGTGATGAAAAAATGTGAAATAAAAGTAATATAGTACCACTCCAAAGGGGGAAAATAAAGATTTTAAAATATTAAAAAACAAACAAACAAACAAACAAACAAAAAAAAAAAAAAAAAAAAAAAAAAAAACGATTTTTTTGACAATATTGACTTTCAACTGCCCTTTAACACCAGTATCAAGAATTGAATACCCAATAGCTATTAAATTTATATTTTTCTCATTTATTAAAATTTCTCTTTAATATGGTTATTTTCATAATCATAAGACTTATTCATAAGAATTGGCAAGACATTTACTTTTAGACAAGGTGTAAAATTGCTATGCAATTAGAAACCCCCTTGTAGTGCCTACGCGGTTCAGCACTTATATTTCCAGAGTTGGAAAGAAAAAATAACGATGCAAATCACTAATGCATTAAACGTATACTAAATAACGGAAAAGCATTTAAAGAAACTTCTGAGGTGACATCCGTTTGCTGATTTTGAGAACAACTATTTTATAACACCAATATCAAAAACATAGAAATATCACTTATAGTCCGGCTTTATTTCCGACACACGTAATAGTAAAAAGCCACTTTTAACCTTCCCTAATCTTCGTAATGGGACAGATTCCCTTTTCTAGTACCCCACTTTGACAGATGAGTTCCTTTCTATTCGATTTAGGTCCATTTGTTTATCGATCAATTTCAAGATGGTTAGACGATTCGAGACTAATTCTACCATGTCTGAACTTATTTTTCTGTCACATTGCCGACGGGGTATATTTCTGGGAAGCAAAGCTTTGTTTCTACTGAGTAACGGTTTCTATGCAAATTGTAGTGCAGTTAATATTACATTAATCATGCTTCTCTTACGGTAGACAATACATCAATAATACTATGCCGTGCACTGTGACGAAATGCAATTTTTTTTCCAGACATTGACCGCACATGATGTGCGAAAACACAAAGTTTTATGTTTTATATTACTGATACGTTTAAATATCAGTATTTTCGAATTGATTGGTGCCATTGAAAATACAAAAATTGAAACTATAATGCTTTTTTCTAGTTTTATTTAAAAACAATTTTTTTTAATGAGGTTGGTGCAGAAGCAAGTTTTTTTTAAGTAGGCTTTCATTTAGTGGAATACGGCTAAGTGCCAAAGTCACTCCTGGGCGCAGGTAATCCCTGCATTTCTCACCCCTTAAAGGGCTACTGAAGAGGAATGTCCCAACGATTTTGCAGGATAGAGCAGAATTTTGATCTGACAAGAGAAAAATATTAAAATTTTTAAAATTTCATAAACCATATATAGGTATCAAAACTCAAATAATTAAAAAAGAAATTAGACTCCAAATATTGCTCAGAATGAAAAAAAATAGATATAACAATACAAAAAACAAGACATAGATATATTTTTTTCATGATTTCTTTATTTTCTTTTTTTACTTGTTTTTACAACTTTTCCGATACATTTCCTTCTAAAAGAAGGGCTAGACGGTAGGAAAAAACATATTAGTTCCCATGCTGTGGGGCTTATAGAATACTCTATACAGTATATAAAAATATAGATGAAAAATCTTGGGAAAATATATACGATTTTCACCTATTTCGTGGAAATTCGTCGTTTCAACACACTGTGTAGTGTAGCAATGCAGGTAATAGCATCACCAATGCGAGAGATATGTTGGTAGTTACTGTTTATTTTGAAATGGAAATAGCAGTTCTTTTTTTCAGCACTATTTCAAAAGGAAGACTTTATCGTACAAAACCTTTTACATTTATTGTGCAATGTTTAATTGAGAATTATCTCTCTATTCTTAAAAAAAGTTACTAACGCTGTCACCGCCGCCGGTTTTGAATTTTTTGAGACCGGAGGTCTTTCTTCGTTAATATTAAGCAAAATATTGCATACAAAAATATGAAAATCTGTGGTATTATAGAGAAATGTTTGATAAACACGCTGATGCAGACAGTTTTCAAATCGAAGAATTATTTAAAGAGATATTTAATGCTAAAGTTGAACAAAATCGTTCATTAAAAGAGTTTTATAGGAGCAAAAACTGGAGATGGGAATTTAATCATTTTTAGATCATTTTATGCGTCAGAATTTCCCGGTGTGCAGACTGCATTTAGTTTTTTAATTTGACTCATTTTTTGAGGTTTTATTTCTATTTTAAATTCAAATTTTCAGCATTTCAAGAGATATTTTTTACATATTTTAGAAAATGGTATTAATTTAAACTCTTGCCAACTGTATAAACAGCGCAAACAATAATGTTTGCTTCAAATTAAAAATTTATTTTACACGTGACTGTTATAAACAGAAAATATAAAAAGCAGGAACTCGTTGAAAATTACGTCATAAAAACTATATTTACACGTGAATTTTAAAAGAGAAATAATATTGTAAAATAATAAATTCATTAACATGCGTTAAAAGTCTTAAATAGGAGAAATTACGTCACATTTACGTCACATTACACTTATTACGTAAAATGAACAAAAAATAATATTGCAAAACAGTTTGAATTTAAAAATTAAGCGAGACACTTATTTGACATTTTAAGATGATCATAATATTTCATTTTTAACAAAAGTATTTTCAAGTGAATATTAAAAAGAGAAAGAAAAGTTTGGGGAAAATTGCGTCAGATTAAAAACGATAAATTTAAAAAGTCTTATTTAAAAGTACTTTCTTTTCGCTTTGTTAAAAAATACCGGGAGACAAAGACTCTGTTTACTTAATTCATTTTATATTATCTTATTTTGAAATGTTTAGCTGATTTTATTTAATCAAAGACAAAAACAGCCATTGTATCTTTTAACACCAGCTGATTTGGCCTTAAAATTCCCCAATCAAAGAGAAATGAATAGAAACCCGTTTATAGGGAGACCGCCTCTGTTTTTTAAATTATAATTCAATCTTCCGAAATCGTTTTAAAGCCGATCAAATTAGCCTGCTTTTAGAGTCTGCGGTGTCTGAACGGGGGTTGACGAGCGTAGCTCGTAGGGGGCAGAGCCCCCTAGTATTTAAAAAAGAAGTAGGTTTTGAAGTATAATACATACCAGAAATTTTCAAAAAGTTTATCTAAATAAATTAGAATTCTGAAAAATTAAAAAAGGAGTTTATTTTGCAAAACATGATTTGAAATTTCAGTAATTAGGTTAACGTTTAGTTCTTAATGACATGACATTATACATCTTATGCTGAAAAAAAAAGTAATGCTTAACGCTAGGAAATGTGATTTCAGCCATGTATGGCAACTTTGAACAACTTTTTTTTTTCAATTATGGAAAAAAAAAATAACTCTCCCAGTAATCATTATTTTAGAAGAAAAAAACCTCTATAAAACATCATTACAGTATTAAAAAGTCTGATAAGAAAGAGATCGATAAGAAGGTATAAACAACCTTATCGAATTGGTAACCGGAGAAGCAGAATTTGCTGCTGAAACAATTTAAATGTAACTCTTGTTGAATTCAAAAGTGTGGCACATGTTCAATCATTACAGCAATCGAATTCGAAAATGCGATTTTGAAATGGTTTTCAGTTACTGCACCGATCGGTCAAATTTTTATTCTTTGACAGATATAAAGATTGATTTGCCACTTGGTGTATCGTTTGTAGATTACGAGCCAGGTGAGAGGTGAAGGATCGCTTTTCTCTTTTATCAAGATATTTTTCATTTAAAATACAACGACACTGCTCAGAATGTTTAATGAGTTCTTTAACGGAATGTTAGGAGGGCGATTAGATGTTAAACAGTTTCATTTAAAAGGCATACTGGGTGTTTTATTATGAATGAATGATAGGTTTAATATAATAAAAATTTTGAGCGAGAGATCAATTGTATGTTGTATTGAACGGCTAATCTTGTTTGATAGTGATAAATTCTTAAAAGATAAAATTAATATTGCATTTATATATTTCCTTTATCTTATCAATTTTGACCCAGTATATTGTTTAGAGGGCAATTATAATTAAAACAAGTTTCATTTAAAAGACATATTTGACATACTGGGTCTTTTATTATGAATGATATACTGGCAATTGAACGAGAAAATAGTTTTGTGTTTGTTGAATTGATTAAGGTTATTCTTCCTTTACGATGATGAATTCTTAAAAGAACTAGTTAGGATTAATATTACTTTTGTATGTCTCCTTTAAAATATCAATTACGAGCCAATATATTATTTCATTGTTTGAATTGTTGCCCATAGCTTAGAGAAAACATCATTAGCATTTAATTGAAAGTAGAGTGGAACTCGGTTACACGAGAAGCAAGGGAATTATAAAAGTCCTCGTATTAACCGCTACTCGTAACACCCATGAAGATAACAAAAATCTTAAAAAACACACACATAAATAACTAATTAAAGATAATGGATTCTTAAAAGAACTAGTTAGGATTAATATTAGGTTTCTATGCCTCATTTAAAATATCAATTATGAGCCAATATATTATTTCATTGTTTGAATTGTTGCCCATATCTTACAAGGAGAGGGTCCGAGGTTGGTCTCAACGAATGCGATGAGCATTTGTCTATCGATAGAGTATAGTTAGTATATAAATATATGAGCGCCATAAAGTGCAACCTCCAGGGTGCCTTGAGAAAATAAGTTGCAAAGTTCAAGCTACAGTTCATAAACAGTTTTTTCGGCCCTGGTTCAAATCCGGCTCGGACTTGTTTTTCGAAACGAAAATTTTTATCAATCATTTTCGAACCGCAATTGAAAAAATATGTATAATAATTGAAATTTACGAAAAGTATGAATTAAATGTATGTTTTGTAGCATATAAGTTCTTTTTTAACTACGAAATTTTGCAGGTTTAAATATATAATCAAAAGTAAAAAAAAAAAAAAAAAAAAAAAGCATATTTATATGTTTGTAGACCAGAAATTTTTTGTTGTTATTTAAAATTATTTATAGTTATTTTAATGAATAATCTACTATTTTTCACAGAGAAATAAATTAAAACACGTGATATAAATGCGTGAATAATTATATTATTTTAATTTTGTTTCTATATGAAAGTATTTCGAATATTTGCTGATTTTTTAATACCCTTTTAAAATTCTTAATATGACCTTTTTTTTCGGATTTTTGGTTTTTTAAATATTACCTACGTAATAACTATTTTCAGCAATTCAATATCTTTTTAGAACTTATTTTTAAGCACGAACACAGTTATTCTAACTATAATCATAAGAATCGAAGATTTAAAAAATTCAAAAGTTAAAAAAGCGAGTTTTTAAAAACGAAACATTCATTTCACTGTGAAAAATAGTAGCTTATTTATGTAAATAACAGTTAATAAATTTTAAAATTTTATGATCTATAAAAGTTCCAATTGACTTTTTTTTAGTTTGTTATTAATATTATTTATTTATTTTATCTTTACTTTTCATTAAATATTTAAACTTGGAAAGATTCGCACTTAAAATTGTATTTATATAATTAAACTGCATTATATAAAAATATTAAACAAGACAAAAAAAAAAATGATTTCCGAAAGAAATTACTAGACACTTATTCTAATTAAAAATCATGAATCCCAGACTTTAAAAATCATATTAAAAATATAAAAGCATATTTTTAATAAACCATCAAATATTTGAAGTATTTGAATGAGGAAACAAAATGAAAATAATATATTTGTTCACTTATTAGCCCCCGGTACGGTATGCAATTTTTTTCTCCCAGCTTATTTTGTGTAGTCTCCAAAAAATAACGTTACCTTACAGAAGCCAGCCGTAAAACAAAGCAGTACGATTAAATACTCTATACCAATTTTTTAAATTTCTGAGCATCGCACATTTTCAATTTTTATACCGTCGTATAGGAAAAATAAAAAGTACTTTTTAATGCAATTTGAAAACTGCATCTCCATTTATTTTTGAGATATTAATTTTTTTTGTAGTTTTTAGAACCATTTGCTTAATATTGGCTACGGAAGAACTCCATTTCTGTAGAAAGTGAAAGAAAAATAGCAATTATATCTTTTTGTTGCCATCATCCCATAAAAACTGAATAATAAAAAAAAAAAAAAGTAAAATACGTGCTATTTTGAAAAAATATAAATGAAGGATTTCTGATAAAACATGGAGCTATTAGAAACTAAATTTAATTTTAAATATCTATATTAATAATACAAACAAATGAAGGCATGTGAATCTTTAGACAGCCGATTTTTTTGTCGAGTTTTTTGAAGACGAAATCTCTCTCTCTCTCTCTTTTTTTTTTTTTTGATTTGTGTATTATTCAGCGATAGTGACGTCCTAAGCGTATTTTATTGTAGATGTTGTTTAACACTGGATCGCAAATGATGAATTCTTCAGCGGATGTAGATGACGTCACTTTATGTAAAATAAAATCGCGTGTTATAAGTCTTAAAACTGAACTACAGTAGTGTCCCGATTATCGGAGTTTCCGCTTTCACCGAATTATTTTCTTCTGATGGACTGATGGCTTCCATTATTATGAAACAGTAAAAAAAAAAAAAAAAAAATTATGGCCCTTTTTTTTTAAATTCTGACCAGAAAATCAGAGATCTAACTTTTTACGGCTGCTCTTTCATCTTCACCTAACACTTTCTTTATAATGACTGTTTCATAATAATGGAAGCCACCAGTCCATCAGAAGAAAATGATCCATTCCAAAGGTATAAGTTTGATTAACTCGGATAATCGGGACTATACTGTATCTATATTTATATACATATACTTTTTTGTCATCGGGAGCGACACTAAATTCTGAAAAAGCAGAATTCCTGTTTTCTAGTTTTAGTTTATTTCTCTGTGAAAAATAGTAGATTATTCATTGGAATAACTGTAAATAATTTTAAATAACAACCAAAAATTTCTGGTCTATAGACATATAAATATGCTTTTTTTTTTTTTACTTTTCATCATATATTTAAACATGCAAAATTTCGTAGTTAAAAAAGAGCTTATATACTACAAAACATATATTTAATTCATATTTTTCGTAAATTTCAATTATTATACATATTTTTTCAATTGCGGTTCGAAGATGATTGATAAAAAGTTTCGTTCCAAAAAACAAGTCCGAGCCGGATTTGAACCGGGGCCGAAAAAACTCAAATCCAGCATGCTGCAAATCGCGCTACTGAACCGCTGGCCAAAGAAGGAAATTTATCGGATTATGAACTGTAGCTTAAACTTTGCGACTTATTTTCTCAAGACCCCCTGGGGTTGCGCTTTATGACGTTCATATATTTATATGCAAACTATACTCTATCGATACACAAACGTTCATTGCATTCGGTGAGCCCAACCTTGGACCCTTTCCTTGTTAGAGATAACACTAGCATTTAATTGAATATACAGTCGAACTCGGTTAACAGGAGAAGCAAGAGAATTATAAAAGTCCTCGTATTAACCATTACTCTTAACACTCATGAAGATAATAAAAATCTTGAAAATGCGCACATGAATAACTAATTAAAGATAATGGATTCTTAAAAGAACTTGTTAGGATTACTATTACGCTTCTATACCTCCTATAAAATATCAATTATGAGTCAATATATTATTTCATTGTTTGAATTGTTGCCCATAGCTTAGGGAAAACATTAGCATTTAATTGAAAATAAAGTGGAACTCGGTTAACACGAGAAGCAAGGGAATTATAAAAGTCCTCTTATTGATCGTTACTCATAACACCCATTAAGATAATAAAAATCTTAAAAACATACACATAATTTACTAATTACTACTATTAATTGCTCTAATTACTGCAATCCTAAATTAATTTAATACCATAAGGTTTCTTGGAAACACTCGGCTAACAATGAACTGTTACTAAAATTTTTGAGCTATTGAATTCACATATCTGTTTAATTTTAACAGTGCAGTAAGATACATGAAAAGGCTGCTTAATATGGCCCAGAGTAAAGATTTAAAGAGGGAAACAAATAAAGGTTTACTTCCATTGCTTGTTTTCGAAAAGAAAAACCCTCCGCGCTTTTGCGCATGCGTCAGGTATGCTTTGATTTTTATCAAAATAAGGATGAGCGGCGTTGTTTAGCTGCGTTTTAGCTGAGCGCCAATCTTCATGACAAGGTACAAGTAAACGCCGAAGTAGAACTTCGGAAAATACCCATCTCAGCGTAACACCCCCTTTGGATAGTAAAATCGTCTCAGCGTGCTAGGCGCGGCTTTCGAAAACGAACAGTATGCTCCTATCTTTCCATGCATCAGTTGCAACTATCATAAAGCAGGAGTATTTGACATGACCTTATTTCAAGATCTCGGGACATTCCTTTGCATTTTCTTGGTGGGTGATCAACTTGAATGTTAAAACTCTGTCTGGTAAAACTGATACTTCATTTTGACAGAAAGTTGTAATGTAGAAATTTTATCGCTGAAAGAAAACAGTGTTCAAAATCGAAACGGATTTCTTTCCTTATTTTACTCTATTTTTCTGCAAAAATCACATTGATATGAGCCGATATTTTGTTCGTATTAACCGTGATCCTGCTTTTGTAGCTCGTAAAAAACGTGAAAATCTTAACATAGTTTAACCCTTTACCAGCCAACGTTCCACAAGTGGAACATAAACTATGTGATGCTGTATTTTATAAGTGAGGACGTGAATTTCACAATTCGCCTTATTCAAAATTTAAAAAATCGAGTTTTCTCAATCAATCTATTCTAGTGGTAAACCTGCACCGAAAAAACACTATAATCTGTTAAAAAGTTTTTATCCTTTAATTCCGGGTATTTAAAATATTGGTTTGGTTTCCAAACTCGCCTTATCCACAGGGAGTTGGGTACAAAACTAGCTTTATCCCTGCGCATGCGTAGACCAGCGGAAGACGAACCTATCAGCTAGTGATGGGCGATAACGAGATGTTTTTCTCGATTTTCTCGATTGTATGGACATCTCGATATTTTTCGATTGTATAAATTTTTTCTCGATGACTACAGTTTGCAAATTTCTTTTATAAATCATATATTATGTATTATATACGTCATACATTTATCAAGAATAGTCTGCGGGTGAACTGGAATGAGTCGATGTTAATAAAGACTAGGTGACTTCGACCGCTAGCGGGCCCCTCCTTTAATTGGGGCCCCTAATTTATACGTAATCTTGTAATATGAAATCACGAACAGGTTACCCGCTATATACGGCACTGATATATGATAGCAGGCGGGTGTGGTGTGCACGCACTACAAAATCTTGTAAAAAATATAATATCGAAACGAATGAACGTCGGACCAGATCTCTTGGGGGAGGGGTAAAAGCGAGCGGGGGGGGGGCACAGCAGCTGCATAATATGATTAAGTCGTCACAGGTCTTTAGGACTTTCCAACCATATGTCACATGAGAAGTCTGGATCTGAATTTATAAAAATGCCCTCCCCGTGGGGGAAAGGGGGGAGGGGTGCGGGAGGTGGATAACATGAGTAAGTGGGCATAAGCCTTTCCAACAATATGTCACATGAGGGGTCTCGGCTAAATTTAGAAAAACACCCCCGTGGGGGAAAAGTGGGGGGCGGGCGGTCACCGGAGGTGCATTACATCAATAAGTAGTCACAGACCTTTCCAACGATATCTCACATGTGGGGTCTTGGCTAAATTTGGAAAAGTGTCCCCGGGGGGGGGGGTTCAAAATGGGGGGATGGACACCGGAGGAGCATAACATCAGTAAGTAGTCACAGACCTTTCCAACGATATCTCACATGAGGGGTCTTGGCTAAATTTGAAAAAGTGTCCCCCGGGAGGGGCAAATTGGGGGAGACTGTCACCGGAGGTGCATAACATCAATAAATAGTCACAGACCTTTCCAACGATATCTCACATGAGGGGTCTTGGCTAAATTTGGAAAAGTGCCCCGGGGGGGGGGGCAAAGTGGTGGTGGGGACACCGTAGGTACTTAACATCAATAAGTAGTCACAGACCTTTCCAACGATATCTCACACGAGGGGTCTTGACTAAATTTGAAAAAGTGTCCCCCAGGGGGGGGCAAAGAGTGGGGGGGACTGTCACCGGAAGTGCATAACATCAATAAGTAGTCACAGACCTTTTCAACGATATCTCATAAGAGGGGTACTGACTAAATTTGGAAAAGTGTCCTCCGGGGGGGCAAAGTGGGGGGGCGACCACCGGAAGTGCATAACACTAATAAGTAGTCACAAACCTTTCTAACGATATGTCACATGAGGGGTCTTGGCTAAATTTGGAAAAGTGTCCTGAAATTTCATATATTATAAATAATATTTAGCGGAGGTCTCCATAAAAAAATCCGATCTAAAATGATAAAAGCGAAAAAAACTACCCTCGCAGTGGGGGCCAAATTGGGGAGGGGAGGAAAAAAGTCTCATAATATGAAAGAGTCATCCGAGAGCTTACCGATGACATATCACATGACTGGTCCAAAAAAAGTTTGAAAATTGCTCCCCCTCTCTCCCCCCGTGGGCCCACTCTTTCACCCCGGAATTCACACAGCCGCCAGTTTAAAATTTTTATGTTCAATAAATAATATTTACTGGAAGACTGCATAAAAAACCCATATTTAAAGTGATATTTAAATTTATTATAGAAATCGGCTATGGTTTTAAAAATTTGTTCGCCCCTTCCCCACCCTCCTTTGGGCGAAGAAAGGTTCATAGTATGAAAGAGTGGTCAAAGGGCTTTTCGATTATATGCCACAGGAAGGTTTCGGTGAAATTTTTAAAATTGCACCCCATGAGTCCACTCTCACGTCTTCCTCCCTCGAAATCACCCGACCCACCTTCCTCTTTGAAAATTTTATATTTAATAAATAATTTTTATCGGAGGGTTCCAGGTATGTGACATCTTGGTAGGGCTAAAATAAGAGAAACTTTGAAAATAAGGCTTCATTTCACAGCTCAGTGTCATGCCTTTTTCTCTATCTCGTCCCTTGGTACTCTCGATAAATTTTCTTACTTTTCTTCTCTGCCGAGGACGAGAGAAATCCTCGAAAAGCTTCTCATAGCGAAATGTTGAAAAGCGCGAGAGAAATCCTCGAAAGGCTTTTCATTGGGACATTTCGAAAAGGACGAGAGTAACAAGCGAGAGGCTTCCCATCGGGAAAGGTTGAAAAGAGCGAGAGGAAACTCTCGAGAGACTTCCCATCCCGAAAGGTTTAAAACCGCGAGAGAACCAACCATCGAGCAGATTCCCATCTGGAAGCGTCGAAATGCTGGAAAAATCATCGAGATGAGATTTGCCGAAATGCGAGATGGAAATGAAGCTTTCAGAGTCAAACTTACCGCATTTCTGGTTTAAGTCATAAGTTCTCAAAGGAGTCCATCTGCTTATCCAATCACTTTTTAGCTCACAGGCTATCTAAGCCTGAGAGCTAATGTACCCGTCGGTTCTGTGTGTATGCATGTACTGTACGTACGTATGTATGTACGTAATGCGATAACTCTTGATTAAAATGTACGATTTGCTTCAATTTTTTTTATGTTCATTCTGATAAGGCGTTCCGCTGTTTAGTTTTGACGGTTCATTGGTTAAGGATAAAGGGAGAGAAGGGGGGCTGGTCCCTCCCCCTCCTAAATTTAGATAAATAGGTTTTTCATGCAGAATTCTTCGATTTGCTCCAAATTTCGTATACCGGTTTATTATGTTAAGGAGTTTCCCTGATTAAACTTGGAGGTTCATTAGTTAAGTATGGAGGGGGGAAAGGGGGGTAGACCCCCTCCTTAATTCAGATAAATGGGTTTTTCATGCAGAATTATTCGATTTGCTCCAAATTTGGTATACCGGTTCATTATGTTAAGAAGTTGCCTTGATTAGATTTGGAGGTTTACGGGTTAAGTATAAAGGGGGAGAAGGGGGCTAGACCCCCCCCCCTTAATTTAGATAAATGGGCTTTTCATGCAGAATTATTTGATTTGCTCATAACTTGGTATACCGGTTTATTATGTTAAGGAGCTTCCCTGATTAAACTTGAAAGTTCATTGGTTAAGGATAAAGGGGGAGAAGGGGGGGGCTGGTCCGCCCCCCCCCCCTTAATTTAGATAAATGGGTTTTTCATGCAGGATTATTCGATTTGTTCCAAATTTGGTATACCGGTTTATTACGTTAAGAAGTTGCCTTGATTAGATTTGGAGGTTTACGGGTTAAGTATAAAGGGGGAGAAGGGGGGCTGGTCCCCCCTTTATTTAGGTAAATGGGCTTTTCATGCAGAATTATTTGATTTGCTCCAAATTTGGTATACCGGTTTATTATGTTAAGGAGCTTCCCTGATTAAACTTGGAAGTTCATTGGTTAAGGATAAAGGGGGAGAAGGGGGGCTGGTCCCCCACTTAATTTAGATAAATGGGTTTTTCATTCAGAATTACTCGATTTGTTCCAAATTTGGTATACCGGTTTATTATGTTAAGGAGCTTCCCTGATTAAACTTGGAGGTTCATTAGTTAAATATAAAGGGGGGAAAGGGGGGTAGACCCCCTCCTTAATTTAGATAAATGGGTTTTTCATGCAGAATTATTCGATTTGCTCCAAATTTGGGATACCGGTTTATTATGTTAAGAAGCTGCCTTGATTAGATTTGGAGGTTTATGGGTTAAGTATAAAGGGGAGGGGCTAGTCTCCCCTTAATTTAGATAAAAGGGTTTTTCATGCAGAATTATTGGATTTGCTTCAAATTTAATATACCGATTTATTCCGACATGGCGCTTCCTTCATTAGATTTGGAGGTTCATTGGTTAAGTATACAAGGGCGAAAAGGGGGCAAGTCCCCTCCCCTTAATTTAGATAAATGGATTTTCATGGAGAATTATTCAATTTACTTTAATTTTTTTTCCTATGTTTGTTCTGATAAGGAGCTTTCCTGATTAGATTTGGAGGTTCATTAGTTAAGTATAAAAGGGTTAAAGGGGTTAGACTAACCTTAATTTAGCGATATGTTTCTTTTTTTCATGCAGAATTATCTGATTTGCTTCAAATTTGATATACTGATTTATTATAGTTAAGGAGTTTCCCTGATTAGATTTGGAGGTTCATTGGTTAAGTATAAAAGGGGAAAACGGGGGATATTTCCCTTCATTTATTTTTTGAGGGACATTATTCTTTGAAATAAGAGTATAATATACAGTTAGTGTTAATAACCTGTGAGCTCAATGCCATCAGTTTAACTGGCACTTATCATTTTATTGCTATTAACCGATGTGGGTTATGAAGCATAGTGGTTTATGTATTCAGTTCTATATAGTACTAGTTTCAAACTTTACTGTTAAATTTAGTGTCATTTTGCCCCGAATTTTCAATGTTTCTCTTATTTTAGCTCTGCCAAGCTGCCCCATACCTGGAGACTCAGATAAATGCTATTTATTAAATATAAAAAGTTCAAAGAGGAAGGTGAGTGAATTCTGGGGTCCACGAGAGTGCACAAAGGGAGGCGGGGGGGGGGGGGCGGGTAATTTTCAAACTTTTACCAAACCTCTCCTTGACATATCATCGGAAAGTCCTTTCACCACTCTTTCATATTATGAACCTGTCTCCTCCCAGAGTTGAATTCCGGAAGGGGTTCGGGGTGGGGGTGGGGGGGAGCGGTGCGGGGGTGACTTTTTTTTTTAATTGTAGAGATTTCTACAATAAATATCAATAAATGAGGTTTTTTAATGGAGCTCTCCGATAAATATTATTTATTAAATATAAAATTTTAAAAGTGGGGCTGCGTGATTTCCGGGTATATTCTAGGATAAAAGAGGGAACCCACGTGGGAGGGGTAGATTTCAAACTTTTTTTGGACCAGTCATTTGATCTATCATCGGAAAGTTTTCGGTTATCATCGCAAAGTTACTCTTTCATATTATGAACCTTCCTTCTTCCTTCCTTAGTTTGGCGCCCCGAGAGAGGCACTTTTCGAACTTTTTTGAAATCGTAGCATTTTTAAACATTTTAGATCGGATTTTTTTTACGGAGCCCTCCGATAAATAATTTTTAATATATGAAAATTTCAAAGAGAAGGATGGGCAGGGTATATTTCGGGGGGGGGGGGGCGATAATTGGAATCCTGGGAGTTGGGACTCTTTTCTATCTTTTGCTGACACCCCTCATGTGATATATCATTGGAAAGCTCTGTGACTACTATTTCATTTTATATATCGCCCGCGCCCCTCCCCTTACTTTGCCCCCGAGCAGGGGCACTTTACTAAATTTAGCCGACACCCCTCATGTGCCATATCGTTCGAAAGTCCTGTGACCACTTATTCATATTATGCACTTTCCTTGCCCCTCCCTCCTACTTCGCTCCCCGCGGGGGTTCGTTTAATGTATTCCAGTCGAAGACTTTATAAAAATGGGGAAATTAAAGATCCAATCTCAAATGACGTAGAAAAATCAATAAAAAATTTTGATCCCTTTTATCATCCTTTAGTTCATATTTTTGCCACTAGGGGGTGCTTTTGATTCTTATTTCTTTGGCCATTTTGGTGCTAATTGCCGAAAAATTCTAATTTTTGATACTTAAACTCCGCCTACCGCTTCATAGCTACTCGCGTTTTTCAGCTTTTTTTCAACCAGGGGCCACCCTTACAAGACTTTTCCAGTCTTATGGCTCCTTTATAGTTTCCCTTTGGTTTGTTGTTTTTTTATTCCATCTGTTTTCAGTTACCTTATATTTAATAAAATCTGCCTTATATATATGTAAAAACAATGATTTCAATAATCGATTCTAGAACATCTCCTTTGTAGATTCTCGAAAGTAATCGATGACTGTATCGATTGTGTATTTTACGATAACGATTTTTTTCGATTGGTAAATTTTCGAGAATCGCCCATCACTAAGCCCTATCACTACTATGAAATTGTCGGCCAGAATAATAGCTAAATTTTCCAATAACTGTTTTTAGCTTTTCTCGTTATAATCGATTGTAAAACATCTCGATTGTAGATTCTATGAATTAATCGATAGCTGTATCGATTGTGATTTTTTACGATGACGATTTTTCTCGATTGTCGAATTCTCGAGAATCGCCCGTCACTACTATCAGCTACTATATCAGTAATATTCCTTCAATTCTCTGCGAACTGTTGCTATTTTCGTTTAAAGTTTTTATCCGTTCTAATCATATAAACTAATTAAATAAGTTTTATCGCGTGCCTTATGTATAATCGATAGTGAATCAAATCTAGCATTTTATGAGGGAAGGGGCAAGAAGAGAAAAAGAAATACGAACGCAAGTACGCAAAAGAAAATTGAAAACTAAATTCAAAATCGAGTATCGCTTTGTAAATTTCTTACTATCACAAGGTTCTAAAGGATTTAATTTTTATTCTCAGGCATAAACCTAAGGTGCTTCCGATCCTCCCAAAATACCTCCACAAGAAAAATAATGTGGAGTGTTCAATTCTCTCAATGCAGGATGCATGACGCTTCCACCAAGCTTTTTATTCAAGCAAAGTCAAAACTGCACAAGATAACTTATTTTGAAGTTTACCTCAAACACCTCCTTCAAGAAGCTGTCCAGGTGTTTTTTCCTTTTGTAAAATATCCAGAAAAGTAAAATTTTCACGTTTCTTTTTTTTTATGTGCAGCTCAGGGCGCTTACAAAGGCATTAGCATAAGGTACTATATAAAGACTAAGAACCATGGCTATCTTGAAATTTGTGGAAGTGTATTTCGGAAGATTCTTGGAATATCAACATTCAGAGTGCAAAAGCAGAAAACTGCAGTATGTTATAATAAAACCTTTAAGACATTTTCTACTTTGTTGTTAATGTGACACTATAAAGAAAAGTAGTAGAAGTTTCCACTATACGCGCCAGCAATATGTATGCACTTGACGCTCCACATTTTGGACTATAATTACCAGTTCATACGGTATCATCAGTTGCTTGATTACCCTGTTTTTCCAGAAGTTTTCGTGAGGCTGTAACATTTCATACAAAACAAGGTCCATATCGTTGCATTTTCACTGCAATGTTTTTTTTTTTTTTTTTAATTTTCCTGTTAATCCAAGTTAAGTTAGGATGGAACACCCTGTATTTGTGACTAAATATGGGGTTTGCGACCCCATGCTCTATGACAATTTTTGATCCTTTTGATGCCTGCTATCATCCCTCTGAATTTGTCGGTTGAATTGGGCAACACCCTGTATAAGTTTATAAAAATTATTATCCATTTCAGAGGTATCAATGCAGGATGTTGTATGGGTCATAATGACATGAAATTTTTTATTAATCTTTTATGTACTGAATTATGAATTAGTGAAAATTTCATCTTCTAAAGTATTTTTCGTGAATTTTTGAAACTAAATTAGAAGATTTACATAATCATTTAATAAATTTTAGAAGGATTGAAGGATTTAGAAGGATTCATTAAATTTGAATTTATAGGGATTTTGTGTAATATTTATAATCAGACTCAAATCTTTTATTTTAAATATTTTTCTTACAAGAAAGGTCTCCTTACGGGCATACTCAGAAAAATCTGAAAAAAATACATAATGTTCTTCTCCCATGGGTATATATGTTTGTAAAAATTTTTTGGCAGAACCTCGGTAGAACGTCCGTAAAAAAATAATGAAAATTTCGCTTATTTGGCGACTTATCACCGTTTAACAAAGAAATTAAATTAAAAAAAATACGCTTGTCGAATACTCTTTAAGGAAAACACTTTTTATGTTGAATTTGTTTAAATAAGTTTAATTTAAATAACTTTAGCTTTGTCATTTTTAGTTTGTTTTAACTATAGTTTTGTCATTTATATTTATATGTACTTATAACGAATTTTAACTATCCTATTTTACGATTTAAAACAAAATCTAAATTGATTAAAACTATTCCAAGCTCAAAAATATGCCCCATTGATCACTGTGGATTCAACTTTGTTGCTATGGAAACACCTTCTTCTGTATGGAAATGTATTACGGCAGCATTATTCATCTGGCGTTAAAAGTTATTTTTATAACCGTTAAAGCGGTTTAAAAAAAAAAAAAAATGTGGATTGGAGAATAAAACAATGGCAAAATTTCATTCAAATCGGCAAAAGCAACATGTATAATACAAAATGTAATAATAATAATAATAATAAATTCTTTCTAGGTTTACGTTTAAATTCATTAAATACCGCATATTCTCAAAGTCAATTACCAAACAATTTTCAGATTCATTAAAATCGTTTGCTTTTGGCGAGGAAAAGTGCTGCTCGCCAAATTGCGTGCCACTTTCGTCTTTTCACGCCAATTATTCGAAAGTATTTTATTTTTTTACAGATTTTCTACTCTAATTCCGCTGCTAATTTTAATTGATCCTTTATTACATACATGAGTACTTTCACTAGCATTTTTTTCAACATATTCTGAGTATGTCCAGTATGGAGACCTTCCTTGTTAGTATTTTGTAGAATTAGAAAATCTACAAATATAATGTTCTTACAATAGAAATATAGAAATATCCCCCCCCCCCCCTCCAACGCCAAGAAAGCTGAAAAGATGCAAAGGCCAAAGAAATCATCCTTTGAAAAATATTTTTGTTTTGTGTAACCCATAATGCTTTTGGAACGTGATAAAGTAATGCATCTATAACTCATTCTAAACTGTATTACTACTAATCGATGTATTAAATTAATTTTATAACAAGTTATTTTAATGGTATTTATAAGTACCGTCAGTAGATAAAGGGTTAAAGCTTTTCTCCCCAAACGAGTAGAATACCACTGCCGCGATTAAAACATTCTGCTAGCAGGCAACTTTCACAGAAAAATTATTTTGCACTACACTTTTTATATATTTTTAAGTAAATCGCGATCAGTGATCTGAACTATGTACTCGTATATTTCAGGAAATATACATTTCAACTGTTGTCCACACTGGAAAAAAAAAATGAAGTACTCAAAAATGAGTAAATCGATGATGTACTCGTATCGAATTGAAGATTTTTGGATCAAAATGTCAATTTTGAAACATCACATGTTATCAAATCCAAACTTAACGATAATTTTGTACCATGTAATGGTTTATTTCATTTATGGCGGCATAAATGATGTTTATTAATGTAAATATAAATTATGCACATTATTTTAAAATAATTTAAAAGTGCTTGAAAATGATGCTCTTCTCATAAAAATACAGTTGGACCTCGATATCTCGAACCTCCTTATCTCGAAACCCTTGATATCTCGAAAAATGAAATTTCCCTGCATTTCTATCAAAATTCTTATGTATTTTCCATAGTTATCTCGAAATATATTTTCCAAAACCCTTGATATGTCGAATTTTTTCCCACAGAAATTAGTTTGACTTTTAACTTTTGGCTATTGTAAGCTGTACAGTCAGCTTGATCTGGATGCTGGTTTCACATTCTTTTATCCCTTTGTTGATACAAAGAACTTAAAGGGTAAGAATGGAAGGCTTTTGATGCCGAAAAAAGGCATAACATCGTTTTTTGGAAACTTTGATGTGAAAGTGCATCGGGAGATGCAGCTACCTGTGATGAGTAGCTTTCAGAACTTCCTTCTCTTTTAAAGGATTATAAAGCAGACTGGATGTGTTTAACGCAGATGCTGCTGGAGAGATTTCTTGAATCAAACGAAAATATTAGAACTGAAGCATTTAGCACCATTGCTATGTTAGAGAAAAGTGTGCAATCGCAAAAAGATTCTGCAAGATGGCAGACTTCAATTAAGTACTTTTTCTTTCGAAAAAACTGAATGCATTTCTTAATTCGAAATGGATATTATATTTAATCAAAACAAGAATGTGTGCAAAACAATTTTGAAATAAACAATTTTGAAATAAAACTCTGAAGAGTATAATTTGTTAATTATTAGTAGATTATGTGTAGCTTTGATGAATCTTATTTTTCACAGCAAAAAGCAGTTTGTGAGATTAGAATTTTTTAATTTTGTCAAAACCTTGATAACTCAAAAACTCTATATCTCGAAATTTCTTCTCTTCCCCACAGATTCGAGATATCGAGGTTCTACTGTATTCGATTTGGGTATCTTGTTAATAATTTTGCTATTTTTCTTGATAAATAAACGTTTTTCGTTAACTTTGAACGGGAAATAAATGTCAGTATATTTTTACTTAATTTTTAGGTTTAGGAGGGCAGTACATAACGATTCATATTTGAATACAACTATGGAATCAAAAAGGAGTACACGTGTTTCTCAAGTTTGAACACATTTGGATCGGAGCTATTTTGAGTATGTGACATATTTAAAATTGAACACTTTTTACTCAATTTTGAGTACACATTTTTTTTCAGTGAAATTTCCTATCATTGTAATATGTACAAGTTACGATGTCATACATAGCTTTTTGGGTTAAAAAAGTTTAATTTTGACAAAGTGACATTTAAGTAAAAAATTTTCATTTTTTGACAGATATAGAGACAGATTTGTCACTTCCTACAACGTTTGTAGCTTTCAGGCCATATGAAGGATCGCTTCTCACTTTTGTGAAGATATTTTTCGTTTAAAATATTTCCATTAACACCTGGTGACACTGCTCAAAATATTAATGGAATTCTTTTACGTAATGTTAAGAGGACGATTAAATGTAATACAGATTAATTTAAAAGACGTGTTTTATTGTGAATGATACTCTGAGCGAGAGATCAATCTTGATGCTAGCGAATTTTTAAAAGAACTATTTCGGATTAATATTTCGTGTATATGTTTCTTTTATAATATCATCTTTGATCGAGAATATTGTTTAAAGCACTATAATAAAGAAAGCAGCTTCATTTAAAAGACATACTACTTGCCCTGTTTTGTGTTTTATTATGTGTTTTATTGATTAATCCTGTGTTACTTGCATTGAAGGGGTATTTTTTTTTTAATTTTTAGCCCCCGATATGCTACTTCTTTCAGTCAGCAATTAAAGTGTCGTCTCTAAAAAATAACTTTACGTTACAGAAACCAGCCGTAAAAATAAAGCATATGTATTAATGTACTGTTAAATACTGATAATATCTATTGCAATTTTTTTAATTTCTAAGCATCGCACATTGTCAATTTTTATACCGTCGTATTGTGGATAAAAGCACTTTTAAATGCAATTTGTTTGAAAATTGTATCTCAATTTATTTTGGGGATATTAATTTTTTTTTGTAGTTTTTAGCGCCATTTCTTTAATTGTGGCAACCTCCATTTCTGTAGAAAGTAGAGGAAAAATTAGTTGGAAAAAATATCTTTTTATTGCCATTTCCCCATAACAACTGAAAAAAATGTAATTAAAATACGTGCTATTTTGAAAAAATATAAATGAATGATTTCTAATAAAACATGGAACTATTATAAACAATATTTAGTTTTAAGTATCTATAATAATGTTACAAACAAATGAAGGCCTATAAATCATTAGATCGCCGATTTTTTTGTGTCTAGTTTCTTGAATGATGCATCGCTTTTTGCTAGATTTGTGTATTATTCATCGATAGTGACGTTATATGCATATTTTTCTGTAGATGTTGATGTTGTTTTATTTTCACAATGACGTGCTGGAGCAATTTGGATAACATATTTAGAATTAGGAATATTAGATTTCTATACTTTAATATTTGATTCGAAGGGAGGAAAAATTAAAATTTTTTGCCGACCAGTGTTTTTATCAATTAATTCTTGAATAACCAAAAGCGTATATAAAAGTACTCTCATTATTTTATTTTTTTAGTCAATTAAAATTTTAATATGTAGTTTTAATAAACAGCTTTTCATTCACACCCCAAATTAAAGCAGTATTTTCACAATCACGTGTTGTAGCAATTTAGATAGCATATTTAGAATTAGGAATATTAGATTTGTATACTTTACATATTTAATTTGCAGGGAGGAAAAATTTTAATTTTTTAACGACCAGTGTTTTTATCAATTAATTCCTGAATAACCAATATCGTATATAAAAGTATTCTCATTATTTTATTTTAATTTTTTAGATAATTAAAATTTTAATATGTAGTTTTAATAAACAACTCTTCATTTACACACCAGATTAAAGCAGTATTTTCACAATGAAGTACTGGAGCAATTTGGATAGCATATTAAGAGTTAGGAATATTAGATTTGTATGCTTTACATATTTAATTTGCAGGGAGGAAAAATTTTAATTTCTTGCAGACCAGTGTTTTTATCTATTCTTGAATAACCAAAAGCGTATATAAAAGTACTCTCATTATTTTATTATATATTTTTTAGACAATTAAAATGTTAATATGTAGTTTTAATAAGCAGCTCTTTATTTACACCCCAACTTAAAGCAACATTTTCACAATGACTTATAATGCTATTCGAAAACCCACTTTAAAAGAAGATTAATGAGCAATATTATATTTTCAAATACGATTTCTGCATTTTTTTTCTTTAGAAAATATTACACTTCAATTTAGCACTCAGCAGTTCACTTAACGGAAAAGCTTTTACATAGTCACGTTTGCAAAATGTTTTTCTACGAAGTATGAATAACAAACGAGAGCCACAATAGCATTATGTCATAACTTCATTCCAAAATAAACACCCTCACCATATTGTTTTGTGGCCAATAAACAACATTAATCTCCTTTTAAAATACCATCACTTTATCCTTCCGCATACAGCGCATTGACCGCAGGCTTATTAGCCGGATTAAAAACAATAATTTACACTTCAACAACGCAAAACAGTTGCTCGATACTCATAAGCGTGAGAAAGTGCTCGGCTGAGGATCAACTTCAAAGACCCGGTGCCGCTCCTTGCAAGGGTCGTGCGCAGGTCGTGCTCACAAAGGCGATATACCTCCATATCGTTCAAGGATCTTAGAAATTAAATTTGGCCGCAAGAATTTCTTAATTGCTGGGGCGTGCTGCTCATTAGCGCAAAGAAAACTGACCCTAATTTGGGCAACTTAAGTCGTGAGTATGAACACCTTGTGCCGTGTTGGTCTTTGCCTATTAGTGGCATCCTCATTTAGATAAGGTAAGATATTTGAGCATCAGATGGCGTTATGATACCATATTTCCGTGTTATACAATATCAGGTGTATACAGAACAGTATTGCCATTGGCGCACTCACGGGAGGGACTAAGGGGGCTGAAGCCCTTCCCAGACACCAAGACTAGAATCAATATTTAAAATTTTCAAAAATTATGAAAGAATATTATTATTATTATATTTAATAGCTTCTTAAAAAATCGGAATTTTTGAAAGAATATTGATTTTGTCACAAATTTTTTTTCTCTTTTATAAATTTTATTATGACATTCGAAATATTAGCATGTTTAAAATTTACTAATTAAAAATTTAAAACCCCGTGCAACCTCTTGCTCTCTTTAACCTTCATAATATGTAGATAATTTAATTATAAACTTTAAATTGTTTGATTGCAAATAACACTTTAAAATTATCCGGATACAGAAATACACAAAAAGAAAAAAAAAATCGCAAAAACTAAGATATATTTTAGTACAGTATTTTATTATTTAACATTAAAAGTGTCCAGAATTAGCCTCACCAAAACTTTCCTGAGCTTCCCCCCGACTTCTCTGGCTAGTTACGACCCTGCTCAAGTCAGCAGAATGAATATAAGTTAGGATCTGACCCGGCACGTCCCATCGAGTCAAAGGAAAAAAAAAACTAGAGGTCGGCAGCGGTCTGGGACAGATCTGGGCACATGTAGACCTCTAAAATACGAGTATGCTAGCGCCCTCCAAAACATAATCCTGTACCACTGAGTGTTGCCATGTATTCCGATTTACGTGGGATGTACCGATTTTCACGGGCTCCAAGACCTGTCATGCAAAACCATATGCGGAACGCCAAAAGTGCCGATTTTTCACTATGCACAAGTTCTTTTAAATTTCTTTTAGTACCATGTTATTCGTTAGTCTGCATCATGTGAAAAATTTTACAGTAAAATAGAGATCTGCACGGGTCGGGCTCGGGTCGATTTTCATTCACGGCACTCGGGCTTGGCCGGGCCTGATCTCCACTCCGTTCGGGCTGGGCCGGGGCCGCGCCATACTTTTTTCTGAAGGCTCGGGCCGGGCCGGGCCTAACTTAATTTTTCTGTACAGAGCCGGGCCTGGTTTCAGTCCTAGCCTTCACGGCCCAAAATTTTCAGTCCTAGTTTTGAACCAGCCCGTATGAAAATAATTGTCTGAGCGTGGCCTGGTCCATTTAAAGATCAGTTAAATTAGGCCTGGCCCAAAAATTTTTGCAAAAAATGCATATCTTTTTTGAATCGCCATTATTCTACACTTAAACATTAAAATTTATTATTTTTAAAGAATAGTAGATTTCTACGCATATTAAAATATAACTAAGTTAAAATATAGTAAAATGTATGAAAAGGAACCTGCCTATGACAGAACCCTGTTTTAAACTGAAAAACGTGTTGATCCATGCAAAAGTAATATACTAATAAGTAAGAAAAGAATATATAATACATTTACACTTGCTAAGAAGGGAACTTGTCTATAATGCATTTTTTTTTTTTTTTCTATGCAATTCCGTCTTAGAAGATTTTACTGTATAGCATTTTTCAGATATTTTTAACACTTCTATACATGCAATATAGATTAACAATATTAATGATAACTGAAACATTTACATACAAGAAATAGAGATTCATTAAGAAAATAAATATCGCAGCCTGCGGCACTTTTATAAAAATGAAGATTATAAACATGAAAAAAAAAAGTTAAGATAAATATTTTTGGTCAGAACTCCTTGTACGAGACAAATTTTTAACCAATCCGACGTAAAAATCGATGTTTTGTAGAAATTCACTCGGGCCGGGCCGAACTTTTTTCTCTATGAGTCGGGCCGGGCTCGGGCCTGGAAATGTCGGCCCGTGCTGACCTCTACAGTAAAACTTGCGAAGACAGAACCTATCTATAACGTAACTTTTTTATAGTCTCTTCCAAAAGAATACCTTACTAATCTATCTGCATAACCGGAAACTTCTCTAGAAAAATTTCTTACGGATCCTAGCATTTTTGTTTTCACAAGTTTTACTGTAATTTGTACAGTAAATACAGTATAACAGGAACCTGTTTATAATGGAATTCTGATCCCTACAATAGGAATACTATATAATACCTTCTAAATTGGAATTTTCTTTCAGTCCCTAGCGATTTCGCTTTTGCAGGATTTACTGTAAAAGATTGTTGTGTTTTATTTTGTATAATAAAATATGCTAAGATGAATCTCAAGAGACAAAAAAAATTCTGTTTTATAAAGGCTTTCGTCTTAGCGGGTAAAATTGTATTGGTATTCCTACCGTAGTTACAATAAAAATGTTACTTTTAAACCTCTTCGCTCCTTGGGTCCCCAAATGGGGACCTCCGTTTTGTCCCATTTTATTAATGGTACTCGAACGTAATTACAATTTCGATATCAAAATGATATGTTTCGGAGTCTAAGATTCGAACTACTGCAAATAAAATTATAATCTTTCTCTGAAGTCAAATGGGAGAAGAAATAATTCAGTAATAAATTATAATACTGCATTAATACTCAGTAGCGAAGAGGTTAAGATATACTTTCGTATATAGACAGGTTCCTTTTTCCTAGGGTTTACAGAAATTTTATGTCCCGATTTAGAAGCCGCTGTCCCACATTTTTGTGACATTGAACCGGGAAACACTAATACAGGATGTTGCAAGGTCCACTGTCATAAAAAGCGGAACAACGAGGCACAAAAGTAGTACAAGGGCTTCTAATTCGGGACATAAAAATATAGCAAATCCTATAAAAGGGAACCTGTCTTAAATGTAACAAATTCATGGTCCCTACGAAAGGAATAGTATATAATTATACCTGCTAAGAAGAAAATCTGTCTAAAACAGAATTTTTCTCGGGTCGTTTCAAATTCCGTCTTAGTAGGTTTTATTGTACTTAATAAACACAATAATTAATCTTGTACGGTAAAATATATGAAAGCTAAGAAAAGAATCACTAAGAATCGAAAAAAATTCAGTTTTGGGGAAGTTTTCGATTGTACGATTATTATTATGGTATTCCATCCGTATGGCCTATGAAAGTTTTACGCTTAAGACAGGATTCCGTTATAAACAAGTTCCGCTTTCATACGTTTTACTAAACAAAGTACAATAAAACCCGTAAAGACAGAATCGATAGGGACCGGAAAAATGTCCTTCTTATAAGGTAGATTTTTACGGTATTCTTTTCGACACAATAGCAAAATAAATTCCTTTATAAATAGGTCCTGTTTTTACAGGTCTACTGTATTAAGTTACACTCGATGCGGATCAACCAATAGCATGAAATGAAAAGAAGCTTTAAAGAATTTATGCATCCTGGAAAATCGGTTTACTGTATTAAGTTATACTCAATGCGGACTAACTAATAGCATGAAATGAAAAGAAATTTAAAAGAATTTATGCATCCTGGAAAATCGGTTGAATGTATTAAGTTACACTCGATGCACATTAACCAATAACATGAAAGGAAAAGAAATTTAAAAGTTTTTATGTATCCTGGAAATCGGTTTACTGTATTAAGTTACATTCGATGCGGACTAATCAATAGCGTGAAACGAAAAGAAATTTAAAAGAATTTATGCATCCTGGAAAATCGGTTTACTGTATTAAGTTACACTCAATGCGGACTAACCAATAGCATGAAATGAAAAGAAATTTAAAAGAATTTATGTATCCTGGAAAATCGGTTGAATGTATTAAGATACACTCGATGTGCACTAACCAATAACATGAAAGGAAAAGAAATTTAAAAGAGTTTATGTATCCTGGGAAACCGGTTTACTGTATTAAGTTACACTCGATGTGGACTAGCCAATAGCATGGAATGAAAAGAAATTTTAACAAATTTGTGCGTCTTGGAAAATTGGGACTTTTAGCGGCTCGCGTAGTAAGGGATACTTGGAACTCCTGAAAATCGGGACACCTGGCAACTTAGGGTGTTTCTTCTTATTGTTGACCAATAGCTAACTCCTATAAAATGCTAGTTTTAGAGGTATAGTTCCAATTGCAACTAGTATGTTGTGGCCATCACAAAACTTTCTTCTATATAAATCACGTCAATTAAATCATTTAAATAGTAAAAGAAATTATATCAATTTATTCATATAAAAGTATACCTGAATTTGAAGTTTGATGAAAATTCGTGCATTAGTTATTGAGATAGAGCTGTAGGGGAAATTCTAAAAAATGCAGCATAGCAGCGCCATCTTTTGAGCGATTTGCACCAAAACACAAACAGCACTAATTCATATTAAGGTATACCGGAATCTGAAGTTTGATGAAAATCCGTGTATTAGTTCTGGAGCTAGAGCTACTGTGGAAATCACAAAAAATGCAGCACAGCAGCGCCACCTGTTGAGCGATTTATACCAAAAGGAACAAAACATCAATTCATGTCAAGGACTAACTGAATCTGAAGTTTGATAAAAATCCGTGCATTAGTTCTGGACAATGAGCTATTGTGGAAATCGAGAAAAATGCTGCATAGCAGCGCCACCTGTTGAGCGATTTACAGCAAAACATAAACAGCAGTAATTCATATCCAGGTATACCTGAATCTGAAGTTTGTTGAAAACCCAAGCATTAGTTCTTGAGATAGAGCTACTGCGAAAATCACAAAAATGCAGCATAGCAGCGTCACCTGTTGAGCGATTTACAACAAAAGGTGCAAAACGTCAACTCATGTCAAGCACTAACAGAATCTGAAGTTTGATGAAAATCCGTGCATTATTTCTTGAGATAGAGCTATTACGAAAATCGTGTAAATGCTGCAAAATGCAGCATAGCAGTGCCATCTGTTGGGCGATTTGCACCAAAACATTACCAGCACTAATTCATATCAAGGATTAATTGAATCTGAAGTTTTATGAAAATCCGTGCATTAGTTCTTGAGATAGAGCTAGTGCAGAAATCGCGAAAAATGCAGCATAGCAGCGCCACCTGTTGGGCGATTTACACCAAAAACTAATCAGCACCAATTTATATTAGGGACTATTTGAATATAAATTTTTATTAAATTTCGTGCATTAGTTCTTGAGGTAGAGCGCCCACAAAATTTGTGTCACATACACACAGACAGACAGACAGACAGACAGACAGACAGACTCACAGAGTCACAGACAGACATTTTGTAAAAACATGTTTTTTGGAATCTCTGACCTCTAAAACGTGTAAATCCGTCGAAAACCGGAAGTCGAAAATTTTTACGAATCCAATACTTTCTTCTTGTAAAGATAGAAGAAAGTAAAAATGTTACAAATGTTGATGCTCTTCATATGAAAATCATTTACGTCAAAATAGTCGTTTCTTAAAAAAGTTACATAATTTAAGTTTTTATATGATCCTTAGGCCCTAGAAGGGGTATGCGTCATTTTTCCCCCTCAGAAGATTTTCAATTGTTTAGCAAACTTTATGATATTTAGCTCTTGATCAGCCATATTCAACTTTTTTTCTGGCGGGCCGCAAACATGAACAGCTCCAAGTCAAACTAGTATGTTGTGGCCATCACAAAACTTTCTTCTATCTCATACTTGTCAATACTTCAAAATTCATTATCACAGTGCATCTATGCTCATCATGAGGATTCTAAAAAGATGAAATTCCGTGCATTAGTTCTTGAGATATTACTGTCCATGAAATCGTGTAAATACATCAAAATGCAGCATAGCAGCGCCACCTATTGGGTGATTTACACCAGACCCTAATTATCATCCACATGTGTCAATGTCTAACTGAATATGAAGTTCGGGGAAAATCCGTGCATTAGTTCCTAAGATAGAGCTATTGCGCAAATCATGACAAATGCAGCATAACAGCGCCACCTGTTGAGCGATTTACACAACCACATAATCAGTATCAACATTTATCAAGGTGTACTTGAATCTGAAGTTTGATGAAAATTCATGCATTAGCTCTTGAGATAGAGCTATTGAGGAAATAGGGCAAAATGCAGCATAGCAGCGCCACCTATTGGGCGATATTCACCAACACGTAGTCAGCATCATTTCATATCAAAGAGTAACTGAATCTGAAGTTTGATGAAAATATGTCCATTAGTTCTTGAGATACAGCGATTGAAGAAATCGTGAAAAATGCTGTATAGCAGCGCCATCTGTTGAGCGATTTACACCAAAATGTACAAAATGTCAATTCATATCAAGGATTAACTGATTCTGAAGTTTAGTGAAAATTGTTGCATTAGTTCTTCAGATACCGCTATAATGGAAATTCTGAAAAGTGCAGCATAGCAGCGCCACCTGTTGAGCGATTTGCACCAAAACACAAACAGCACTAATTCATATCAAAGTATACATGAATCTGAAGTTTGTTGAAAATCCAAGCATTAGTTGTTGAGATAGAGCTATTGCGGAAATTGTAAAAAATGCAGTATAGCAGCGCCACCTGTTGAGCGATTTACACCAAACTGTACAAAACTTCAATTCATGTCAAGGATTAACTGAATCTGAAGTTTGATGAAAATCCGTGCATTAATTCTTGAGATAGAGCCACTGCGGGAATTGTAAAAAATGCAGCATAGCAGCGCCACCTGTGGAGCGATTTGCACCAACATGTAATCAGCATCAAGTCTTATCAAGGACTAGATCACCCTAACCTAGGCACCAACCAGAATCTGGCATAGGTGTTAAAAACCTAGGCAGGAAATTCCCTTCCATGACTCAGCCAAAGCCACAACCAGGGCAACAGACCCAGAAAACCAGCAGGTATTTACCAAAGAAAAATTAAATATAATACATAATAAAAAAGTAAGTGCCCCGACACTTACAAAGAAAAACATAATGGTATACAGAAATTTAGGACATTTACAATTTTTGACATATGTCTGCAGCTCTTAAAACAAGGCAAACAGGATTTATAGACAATTTTTTACAATATTGCAATTGTCTTTAAAATAAATTCCTAATCATATATAAAAACTAAAAATATATCCAAGCTTGAATTTAACGGATCAAATATCAGCAATTCTGATACAACTTTGTAGTTTTTAAAATGTTCAAAAACCATAAAAGCCAGTCCACAAAGTTCATAAAGTCATATAATGTTCAGAATTTATACCTTATGAATGAAAAATTTTTATTTAAATCATTATAGATTCTACACAATGTTCTATAGTTAGATCTCGTCAAAAGAACACATCTTAAGTTCCACTCAAGTGTTCTATTGCGTATCATAGGAAAACAGTCCCTTGAAACACGACAACTCTGAAATAAGTAATGAGGCGTATCACCACGTTTTCCACATGTACATCTGTCGTTCTGACGTTTACCAATTTTATGTAAATACGCCGGAAACGCTCCGTGGCCACTGATAAAGTATACTACGATTTGAGAATCACACAAAAAATCTAGGCTAACGTCCGGCAAAACTTTGTATGTGTCTCGACCTTTGACTGAATAAGACCAACGAGTCTGCCATTCTTTCATATTTTTCGTACGAAAATGGGATTTTAATACGCAGATAGGTATCGAAAGCTTTTCTTCTGAATCAAAAGTATTATTTAAAATAACAGACTTTGCCAGTTCGTCGGCACGTTCGTTTCCCGCAATTCCTACATGCGATTTTATCCATCCAATATGCACCATCTTATTCCTCAGAAGACGAAGACTAGTAAAAAGTTCAAATAATACATCGTTGCTGGGAAAAAGTCTGCGAAGAGCAGACACTGAAGACAAACTATCTGTGTAAATATAAAGCTGACGATAAGAAACTACATTGAACCATCTAATTGCCTCGAGGATGGCGTAGAGCTCCGCTTGAAAAACGGTATTATACTCACATAATCGTATTCTCTTAGTAAAAATTTCCACATTTTGAAAATATACTACAAATGCTGCCGCCACTCCCCCAGGCATCCTAGAACCATCTGTATAGGCAATCGGAAAGTTTCTGTTAGGAACATACTTAATAACAGGTGCAATAAAGTTGATGTTATGCTTATCGTAAAAATTTGGATAGTTATATGTTGGCAGATTTTTCGAAACATCTTCGGAGTGTATCCGGTTGCCATCAATTTCCAATGAAATATCACCATGAATTATGTTGTGTAAATGGCTAGAATTATTAAGCTCAATATCCATTGGCAATACTCCCGCTAAGACGCACAGCGCCTCCGTCGAGGTTGATCGATAACTTCTTATTAATGTCAATAGACAAATCCTCTGACACGACGAAAGTCTTCTTAAACCGTGAATTTTCAAATCTTTATACCATACTTCGTGGCCATAGGATATTTGTCTTTTAAGCACTGTCTCATACCAGATCTTTAGAAGCTGCACCGACACTCCAATGTCTCGAGTTCTCACCTTTCTTACATTACAAGTGAAGGAAATAAGTTTACACCTTACCATATCAAGGTGATCCAACCAATTAAATGTACTATCCAATAGAAATCCTAGATATGTAATGTTATCCTTCACTGGAATTGATGTGCCTTGACATTTAAAAATCGGTTTTCTCTTCTTCATAGTGTTTTTTCCAAAAAGCATAGACTCTGTTTTAGTCAAATTTAAATGTAAATTAAGCTCTTGGCACATATTCGAAAAAACATTGATTGAGATATTAATTTTGTTTTCTAAAGCCGCTCTGGTGTTGGCACCTTCCACTACCACGGAATCATCCGCATAGGATATCAAATCAAGTTGATGTTCGCTGCTTCTTTTAATTAAACGATCTGCTACCAAAGTCCAAATCAAGGGGCCCAGACATGATCCTTGCGGACAACCCTTAAACAGTCTAAACCATCTTATACCACGTATAAATCTAAAACCAATTAATCTTATCGATATATAATTTTTTAAAACGTTCTTTAGGTATTCATATAATGGAAGATTATTTATTATTTCCGCTGCTATATTCCAATCTAAAACATCGAATGCACCTGCTATGTCGAAGGAAACTGCGTCTTATCAAGGACTAACTGAATCTGAAGTTTCATGAAAATCCGTGCTTTAGTTCTTGAGATAGAGCCATTGCGGAAATCATAAAAATGCAGCACAGCAGCACCACCTGTTGAGCGATTTGCACCGACACGTAATCAGCATCAAGTCATATCAAGGACTAACAGAATCTGAAGTTTTATGAAAATCCGTGCATTAGTTCTTGAGATAGAGCCATTTCGGAAATCATACAAAATGCAGCATAGTAGCGCCATCTGTTGAGCGATTTGCACCAAAAACTAATCAGCATCAATTTGTATTAGGGACTAACTGAATATCAATTTTTATTAAATTCCGTGCATTAGTTCTTGAGATAGAGCGCCCACAAAATTTGTGTCACATACACACAGACAGACAGACAGACAGACTCACAGAGTCACAGACAGACATTTTGTAAAAACATGTTTTTCGGGTTCTCTGACCTCTAAAACGTGTAAATCCGTCGAAAACCGGAATTCGAAAATTTTCATGAATCCAATACTTTCTTCTTGTAAAGATAGAAGAAAGTAAAAATTAGAATAATTCATTTGTATTTGGAATTACATTTAGATTTATTTCAGTGTAATACAATTGAAGAAGAACAACGGTTGATGTTTCAATAAATTTGCATGTTATTAAAGAAATTAAAACTGTAAAAGATTAAATTTTGAGTGAATATTGTATTTTTGTAAAATTATTTTTATTATTCAAAATTTATAATACTAAAATAGGTGGTTCAAAAAAATTAGAATACTTATGAATTTTCCTAATTGGTTCAGCAGGTTGCAAAAATTAAACATAAGATTAGCTTCTGCAGGACTTCGTAAGTTATAAAAACGCTTTGTATCATCATTGTTTTCATTTTGTGTAAAACATAGGCCGTTCGTCCGACATAACGGAGTTTACCTAGCATCGTGTTCCATGTAGCGAGACATGCCGCGCCACCTATAATTAAAATTACAGTGACTATAATTTGAAGTGAACTGAACTAAGCTTTGAGTATTGTGTTGTGATGTGAGTGTCGGAGAAAGCGGCGGTGCGCTGCTTCTGTGTGTTAAATAAATTATTATATCAAGTAACCAGCGCTTTTAATTAATTTGTGTTATGGTGTGAGTTTTCTACATGGTCCGTCGACCCAATGGAGGAGTATAATTAAAAAGAATTAGTGTGCTTTCGATAATAAGAACAAATTCGAACTATATGTGAGGTAGTTTTGATTTGTGTGTAAAGATGTTTAGTTCACCTTTTTTGTGAGAGTGTCGTGATAATTTGTGCCTAATAAGAGAAATTGGTGACTAAGAAGAATTCAGTGTTGAGATATTAATGTTTCAAATGTGCCCCTGGATTTAATACATAAATAGCTACTTCGTGCCTTCGTGATTGTCGCAGCGGTTTGAGTTGAGGTAAGAGCAATTTTCCTAGTTTTGATTTAGTTAAATTATGCCTGTTATTGATAATTTAAATAAAAACGAGCTTAAGCTTGTTGTAGAGGAATTAGGTTTAACTGCTCCTGAAAGCAGTAAAATTATAGAGTTGAGAGATATTATAGAGAAAAGTGAGCATTACTCAAATGAGCAATTAATGAAGGACGTAGTCAATTCGGTTGTTGAGGAGTATAAGTCGCGAAAAGAAATTGAGAAATCTAAACTAGAATTAGAGAAAATTAAATTAGCGCAATTAGAAAAAGAGTTAGAAATAGCAAATATTCGCAAAGAACCTTCCCAAAATTCTGAATATGAAAAAATTAAATTAGCTCAGTTAGAAAAAGAATTAGAATTAGCCAAAGTGCGAAGAGGTTCCCGCGAAAATTTGACGTCCTTAACAGAAAAATCGGAAACTGAAATATTGAGCAATAACCTAGAAAGTTTTATTAAAAGTGTTAAAACATTAACTATCTGTGTACCGACGAGAGCTGAGTCATTTAACCTTTTCTTTCAATCACTTGAAAAAGCGTTCAAAACTAAAAATGTACCCGAAGAGTTTAAGGCAGAAATTCTTCTAAACATTCTCGGGGAAAAAGCGAGTAATTTAATGATTTATTTGTCAGAGGAGGAGTTGATTAGTTATGATAAATTGAAAACTATAGTCTTAAAGGAATTTCAACCTACAGCGCAAGAGTGTTTAAATAATTTCCGGAAAACACAAAAATTACCGTCAGAAAATTACGTTCAATTTGCATCCAGGTTGAAATCAATATTTCTATATTACTGTAGTCTGCGTGAAGTAAATGATTTTAAATCATTATGCGATCTGATTGTTTCAGACAGAATTTTCAATTCGTTAGATCGCGAATTAATGAGTCATATCGCAATTAAGCAAGCTGAATCATATTTTAAACCACAGCAACTTGGCAGAGAATGCGATATTTTCTTATCGGTTAAAAATAAAAACAGAAATGAATCAAATTCGAGAAATTTCGTAAGTGAAAATAAACAAATAGCGGGAAATAAATTGCGAAATGCACGCCCTGAAAGGGGGGTCTCAAATGTTTTCCTTTCGGAAACAAAAAATAATAAATGTGTTTTGTGTAAACCGATAGCGTATCATGCATTACATTCTTGTCCGCAATTCAAAAAACTTTCGATAAAAGAAAGAGTTGAAGTTGTGAAATTAAATAAAGCATGTTTCAAATGTTTAAATTATAATTGTTGCGTACAGAAATGCAATTATAAAAACTGCGATTGTTCACTACCCCATAACAAACTTATTCATTTTCCGAGAGAAGAAAATGATTTGAGTAATAATCAAAATAAATTTCGAGGTCATGTGTTTAAAGCAGGTGCAGAAATAAAAAGTTCAACAAGCGAAGAACAATTTTCTGTCCCTCCGAGCCAGACTGTCGCCTCTAGCTTCGAAAGAAATAAAACAAAAACTGTGTTATTGAGTACAGCTCGCCTGTTCATTAAGGATAAATTTTCGGAATGGCAGGAAATTAGATGTTTATTGGATGTCGGCTCGCAATCGTGTTTGATAACTTCGCAGTGTGCTAATCGGCTGCAACTTAAAATTAATAAAACAAACACTTTAATTTCGTGTTTAGATGATTCATCTATCACAGTAAAGGGTTGCTTAAAGACAGCAATCGCGAATAGAGATAAAAGTTTTGAAAGGGAATTGGATATGTTAGTTGTAAAGAAAATTACAGATTTAATTCCGCAAAGAGTGATTAATGTAAATGTTGAGGTCCCTGATTTGACTATGTTAGCAGATTATCGATTTAATTTTCCTGACAAAATTGATCTGTTGATAGGTGCGGAAATATATTATGAATTATTAAGACCAGGACAAATATATTCTCAGAGTTCGAAATTACTTTTTCAAAATACTGTATTTGGATACGTGGCTAGTGGAAGCATAGAACAGGGAGATGAGGTTAAAGTTCATTGTGGGCTAATTCAGGAGGAGGATTTAAACAAAACATTAAAAAAGTTTTGGGAAGTCGAAAACATTGAGGTAGAGTTACCAAAAAGTAAAGAATTTGAGATATGCGAGAAACATTTTGCGCGTACGCATTCGAGAAATGCAGAAGGTAGATACGTAGTGAAAATGCCTTTAAAGGAAAATCCTTCGTGTTTAGGCCAATCTAGGGATCTTGCTCTCAAAAAACTCAGATCGCTGTGGAGTCGCTTATCAAGGGATGAGCAATATTTTAATCTGTATAAAGAATTCTTAAAGGAATACGAAAATTTGGGGCATATGAAACAGGTGAAAGAAGCAAAAGAACCTGATATTGCGTACTATGCTCCGCATCATGGTATATTTCGTCCAGAAAAATCAACTACCAAACTCAGAGTTGTTTTTAATTGTTCTGCCGCGACAACAAATGGGACATCCCTAAATTCATTACAATATAATGGCGGAGTCATCCAAAACGACTTATTTACAATTATGATTAGCTTCCGAGAACATGTTTATGCTTTAACTGCAGATGTCAAAATGATGTATAGAATGATTAATATTGACTCTAGTCAGCATTCGTTGCAGAGAATTTTATGGAACGATAATTTTGAAGAAGAACCAAAAATTTTCGAATTACAAACGGTAACTTATGGAACGGTCAGCGCGCCCTATTTAGCTATGAAAACGCTCAATCAATTGTCAATTGATGAAGGAAATAATTTTCCATTGGCAGCCCCAGTTCTTCGTGAAAACATGTATATGGATGACATTTTGTGTGGTGCACCTACGCGTGAGGAAGCCAAAGAGTTGCAGTGGCAACTCATAGCGATTATGCAGAAGGCAGGTATGCAACTTCATAAATGGTGCACAAGTGATAAAAATCTGTCGCTGACACCTGGAGAAGGGTATAAATTTGAGAACAACAGTGAGACTAAAACATTAGGGGTTTCGTGGAACCCAAGGGATGACTGTTTCCTATTTAGAGTTAAAGTAGAATTGAACGATTCCTATGCCAAGCGACAAGTATTGTCGACAATTGCTAGAATTTTTGATCCGCTAGGACTTCTTGGCCCAGTTATAGCGAAAGCCAAAATATTTATGCAGAGATTGTGGAGACTTAATATTGACTGGAATGACGAGCTCCCTGAGTCAGAATATGACGAGTGGCATCAATTTCTTATATCGCTTAAAAGTCTTAATAATATACAAATAAGTCGACGCATTATAATTGAAAACCCAGAAATTGTTGAAATACATGGCTTTGCAGATGCCTCAGAACATTGTTATGGAGCAGCAGTTTATTGTAAATCTTGCGATTCTCTAGGAAATGTGATGGTGAACTTAAATCACGTGTTACACCAGTAAAGAGTCTAACTATTCCCAGACTTGAACTATGCGCCGCAGTTTTGCTAACCAAGCTGGTAAAAAGAGTCTTATCATCCATGAAAGTAATAATTACTAATGTTTTCCTGTGGTCTGATTCAACTATAGTGTTAGCGTGGATTCAAAAGGAACCTATTGATCTCAAACAATTTGTGCAAAATAGGGTGGCCAAAATTCAGGAAAACTCTAGTCCTGAACAGTGGTGTCATATCTGCTCTGAACATAATCCAGCTGATAAACTTTCACGAGGTATGGATCCAGATAAACTTATTGATTGTGACTTGTGGTGGCGTGGACCCATTTTTCTTAATAACACTAACTATCACCAAAATTCAGTAATAATACCAGAAGCTAATGAAGAGTTCAAAAAAGAGCTCAAAACAAATTCAAATCCTTTTAATAAAGTTAGTGTAATGAACTGTAATGTTACAGATAACTGTTTTGTTAATGACTTAATTAATCTTAGTAATAATTATATAACTATTTTACGCATTCTTAGTTATATTTTCAGGTTTGTCATGAATGCAAGAAACCCACTTTATAAGTGTGGTGGGCCTTTATCAACTTCAGACTTGGAGCAAGCGGAAATTTATTTAATTAAATCTGTCCAAAGGGCAGAATTCAATGCAGACATACGTAGTCTGCAGACCAAAGGTTCGGTAAGTCCAAGTAGTAAGCTAAAAAGCCTCAACCCGTACTTAGATGAATTTGGAATTTTAAGGGTTGGAGGCCGGTTAGATAATAGTGATTTAAATTTTGCGAGAAAGCACCCAGCGATTTTACCTAAATCTAATAGTTTTACTGTAATTGTTATAAATTATTATCATAAAAAATACCTTCATGTCGGTGCTTCAACATTACTTTCTTTGGTAAGAGAAAAATTTTGGCCAATAAATGGTCGTGCAACATGTCGAAAGGTAGTTCATCAGTGCATCCCATGTTTTAAAGCTAAACCAGTTATTGCAAATCAATTAATGGGCGATTTGCCCAGGGATAGAGTCCAATTGGACTACTGCTTTAATATTTCGGGAGTAGATCTGTGTGGCCCATTTATGGTCAAAGTGGGGTATGCACGTAGAACTATCTTGCAAAAAATTTATATCTGTATTTTTGTTTGTTTTGTATTTAAAGCTGTACATATAGAAATTGTTTCAGACTTAACCTCCGAATCATTTATTGCTGCATTGAAAAGATTCATTGCACGCAGAGGTAAATGTGCCAAATTGTATTCGGATAATGCGAAAAATTTTATTGGTGCAAATAAGATTCTTAAGGCTTTTTATGAGCTAGTAAAAAAACCTGATGAGAAATTAGCAGCATATTTATCCACGGAAGGCATTGAGTGGAAATTTATCCCTCCCAGGGCACCCAATTTCGGGGGTCTTTGGGAGGCCGCTATAAAATCATTTAAGTATCACTTTAAGAGAGTTGTGGGAGGTGCTAATCTCACTTACGAGGAACTTCTTACTGTAGTCATACAAATTGAGGGAATTCTAAATTCCAGGCCTCTGAGTCCATTATCAGATGATGAGAATGATTTTGGAGTCTTAACTCCGGCTCATTTTCTGATAAACAGGCCGTTAAATTCCATTATTGAGCCTGATTTAACCAATATAAGAGAAAATCGTCTCAAAAAATGGCAACGGATAACTAAAATTCTACAACTTTTTTGGCGTAAATGGCATCATAATTATTTAAGTGAATTACAACAAAGAGGTAAATGGAGATTTGAAAAAGATAATGTAAAAATCGGAGATTTAGTGGTGTTAGTAGAAGAGAATTTACCAACAAATAAGTGGCCATTAGGCAGAATTATTGAGGTGTATCACGGTAACGATAACAAAATTCGAGTAGTTAAAGTAAACACTCAAAATGGAACCTTTAAAAGGTCGATAAGTAAATTGTGTATTCTACCCATGCCTGATGCCAATGACAATTAAAACTAAAAAAAAAAAAGGTAATTTTGTATGTATGTTTGTTGTATTGATATTTTTTTTCAAAGGATTATATTTAAATCTATACTCCTATTATAAAGAGGAAAAAATTGTTTATTTGTAGGAGGTAAGCTCTGGAACTACCGAACCGATTCCAAAAGTAATGGTATCAAAATGATGGTGTTAGCCCAACTTAGAACATAGGCTATACCTTATGTCGGTGCCACTACCCCAAAGGGGGTGTAGGAGCAAAAAACGTTCTAAAAATGCGATTTTAGCGTTACTGAAGGGCCTAGAAATATGAAATTTTTAATATTAGTTACTTATAAGATATAAAGGATGTCTAAGAACAGTTCTTAAACAATTCGAAATTTAAAAGGGGTGAGAATGCACAAAAAGCGTTCTAAAAAACGTTCTAAATGGTAGTTTCTACACAATCTCATGAAATACCAAACCGATTTAAAAAGTATTGGTGTCATAATGATGATGACAACGCTTGCTCCAAGATAGGCTATGTTGTATGTCGGTGTCACTACCCCAAAGGGGGTGCAGGAGCAAAAAACTTTCTAAAAATGCGATTTTAGCGTTACTGAAGGGCCCAGAAATATCAAATTTTGAATATTAGTTACTTATAAGATATAAATGATGTCTAAGAACAGTTCTTAAACAATTCGAAATTTGAAAGAGGTGAAAATGCGCAAAAGGCGTTCTAAAAAACGTTCTAAATGGTAGTTTCTACACAATCTCAGGAAATACCAAACCGATTTAAAAAATATTGATGTCAAAATGATGGTGACAACGCTTGCTCCAAGATAGGCTATGTTTTATGTCGGTGTCACTACCCCAAAAGTGGTGCAGGAGCAAAAAACGTTCTAAAAATGCGATTTGTGTGTTACTGAAGGGCCTAGAAATATGAAATTTGAAATATTAGCTACTTATTAGATATAAAGGATTTCTAAGAACAGTTCTTGAACAATTCAAAATTTGAAAGAGCTGAAAATGCGCGAAAATCGTTCTAAAAAACGTTCTAAATGGTGGTTTCTACACAATCTCAGGAAATACCAAACCGATCTAAAAAATAATGGTGTCAAAATAAGGGTGTCAAAATGACGGTGACAAGGCTATGTTTTATGTCGGTGCCACTACCCGAAAGTGGGTGCAGGAGGAAAAAACGTTCTAAAAATGCTATTTTTGCGTTAACGAAGGGCCTAGAATTATGAAATTTGAAATATTAGCTACTTATTAAATATAAAGGATTTCTAAGAACAGTTCTTAAACAATTTGAAATTTAAAAGGGTCGAAAATGCACGAAAAGCGTTCTAAAAAACGTTCTAAATTCTGGTTTCAACACAATCTGAGGAAATACCAAACCGATCTAAAAAATAATGGTGTCAAAATAAGGGTGTCAAAATGACGGTGACAAGGCTGTGTTTTATGTCGGTGCCACTACCCGAAAGGGGGTGCAGGAGCAAAAAACGGTCTAAAAATGCTATTTTTGCGTTACCGAAGGGCCTAGAAATATGAAATTTGAAATATTAGCTACTTATTAAATATAAAGGATTTCTAAGAAGAGTTCTTAAACAATTCGAAATTTAAAAGGGGTGAAATAGCACGAAAAGCGTTCTAAAAAACGTTCTACATGGCGGTTTCCACACAATCCCAGGAAATATTAAACCGATTTAAAAAATAATGGCGTCAAAATGATGGTGACAGCCCTTGCTCCAACATAGGCGATGTTTTATGTCGCTGCCACTACCCCAAAGGGGGTGCAGGAGAAAAACGTTCTAAATTGCGGCTTTTGCGTTACGGAAGGGCCTAGAATCGTGAAATTTGGAATGGTAGTTAAAATATATCAATGATCTCTAAGGACATTTCCTAAAAAAATTGAAATTTAAAAGGGGGTCAAATTGCGCAAAAAGCGTTGTAAAAAACTTTCTAAATTGCGATTTCTATGCAATCTCAGGAAGTACTGAACAGATTTCAAATATAATTGTCTAAAAATGATGGTGACAGATCTTGCTCCAAGATAGGCTATATTTTATATCTGTTTCCACTACCCCAGAGGAGATGCAGGAGCAAAATGCGCGAAAAGCGTTCTAAAAACGTTCTAAATGCCGATTTGTTGGCAATATTTCAGGAAGAATGAATCTGATTTCAAACGTAATGGTAGGAAATTGATGCTGATAGCCTCTGCTCTAACATAGATGCTATTTTATGTCGGTATCAGTATCACCAAGACGTTGCAGGAGCAAAAAACGTTCTAAATTTCGATTTTTGTGATCGGTAGGGGCTAGCAACTTAAAATTAGGCAAGGTGCATATTTATTAGATATAAATGATCTTTAAGAACAGTTTCGAAAAAATTGGAAATTTAAAAAGGGGTGAAAATGCGCGAAAAGCGTCCTAAAAAGTTCTAAATTGCGATTTCTACTCAATCTAAGGAAATACCAAAGCTGTTTCAAAAGTAATGATTGCAAATCAATGGTGACAGTTCCTGCTATAACATAGGTTACATTTTATGTTGCTGTCACTAACATCTGGGGGTTGCAAAAGAAAAACATGTTCTAATTTGCGTTTTTTGCACAACTGAAGGGTCTAACACTTTGAAGTATGGCATGGTATTTACTTACAAGATGGAACTGCTTTCTAAGAACAGTCGAAAGAAAAAATCCAAATTAAAAAAAATGAATTGAGTGAAAAGCGTTATAAATTACAATTTTTAAGCAAACTTATAAATTACCAAACCGATTAAAAAAATAATGATGACAAATTTTGGTGATAGAACCTGCTCAAACATAAGCTATATTTTATGCCTGTTCCACTGCCACCAGAATGTTGCAGGAGCTAAAAACTTTCTAAAATGCAATTTCTGTGATACTGAAAAGGCTAGAAACTTTAAATATGACATGGTAGTTACTTATAAAATATAAATGCCCTCCAAGGAACGTGGAAAATACATTGGAATTAAAAAGGGGTGAAGCGAAGGGGAGGTGCGAAAAGCATTCTAAAAAAGTTCTAAATTACGATTCTATGCAATTTCAGGGAATATAAACCGATTATAAAAGTAATAGTTGCGAATCAATGGTAACAGTCTCTGATCCTACACAGGCTATATTTTATGCCCGTGAATCTACCACCTGGGGTTCACAGGAACAACAAACGTTCTAAAAAAGGGTTTTAAAAGCTTTCTAAATTACGTTTCTGTGGAATATTAGGAAATAGCAAACCGATTTCAAAATTAATGTTTGCAAATTAATGGTGACAGTTCCTATTTCAACATAGCCCTTTATGTTGGGAGAGGTGGTAGGACTTGGAATGTGACATGATGGTTAATTTTAAGATGTAAAAAGATGGTGTCTAAAAAATTCAGAACTTCAAATGAATACTGAAATGAGCGTATTAATTGAGCATAAAAGTTTCAAAATATTTTCTAAATTATCATTTATTTATTTTTATTTCATTTTATTAATTTAAGTCTCATTTCTGACTAATGCAGTGTAATAATGATGTTTAATCAAACCGTGTTTTAAATAGTAATTTTTTTAATTATTCCTAAAAGTAATAAGTACGTTTTAATAAAATAAAATATTACCTTTTAATGAAATAAAAATTTAGTTAGTACCTTTTAATAAAAATTGGACATATAAATATCACTTGGCATATTTCAAATATTACGCGAGCAAAGCCGCGCGGTTTGCTAGTCTATACTCCTATTATAAAGAGGAAAAAATTGTTTATTTGTAGGAGGTAAGCTCTGGAACTACCGAACCGATTCCAAAAGTAATGGTATCAAAATGATGGTGTTAGCCCAACTTAGAACATAGGCTGTATCTTATGTCGGTGCCACTCCTACGGGGGTGTAGGAGCAAAAAACGTTCTAAAAATGCGATTTTAGCGTTACTGAATGGCCTAGAAATATGAAATTTTTAATATTAGTTACTTATAAGATATAAAGGATGTCTAAGAACAGTTCTTAAACAATTCGAAATTTAAAAGGGGTGAGAATGCACAAAAAGCGTTCTAAAAAACGTTCTAAATGGTAGTTTCTACACAATCTCAGGAAATACCAAACCGATTTAAAAAGTATTGGTGTCATAATGATGATGACAACGCTTGCTCCAAGATAGGCTATGTTTTATGTCGGTGTCACTACCCCAAAGGGGGTGCAGGAGCAAAAAACGTTCTAAAAATGCGATTTTAGCGTTACTGAAGGGCCTAGAAATATGAAATTTTGAATATTAGTTACTTATAAGATATAAATGATATCTAAGAAAAGTTCTTAAACAATTCGAAATTTAAAAGGGGTGAAAATGCACAAAAAGCGTTCTAAAAAACGTTCTAAATGGTAGTTTCTACACAATCTCGGGAAATACCAAACCGATTTAAAAAATATTGGTGTCAAAATGATGGTGACAACGCTTGCTCCAAGATAGGCTATGTTGTATGTCGGTGTCACTACCCCAAAGGGGGTGCAGGAGCAAAAAACGTTCTAAAAATGCGATTTGTGTGTTACTGAAGGGCCTAGAAATATGAAATTTGAAATATTAGCTACTTATTAGATATAAAGGATTTCTAAGAACAGTTCTTGAACAATTCAAAATTTGAAAGAGCTGAAAATGCGGGAAAATCGTTCTAAAAAACGTTCTAAATGGTGGTTTCTACACAATCTCAGGAAATACCAAACCGATCTAAAAAATAATGGTGTCAAAATAAGGGTGTCAAAATGACGGTGACAAGGCTATGTTTTATGTCGGTGCCACTACCCGAAAGTGGGTGCAGGAGCAAAAAACGTTCTAAAAATGCTATTTTTGCGTTAACGAAGGGCCTAGAATTATGAAATTTGAAATATTAGCTACTTATTAAATATAAAGGATTTCTAAGAAGAGTTCTTAAACAATTCGAAATTTAAAAGGGGTGAAATAGCACGAAAAGCGTTCTAAAAAACGTTCTACATGGCGGTTTCCACACAATCCCAGGAAATATTAAACCGATTTAAAAAATAATGGCGTCAAAATGATGGTGACAGCCCTTGCTCCAACATAGGCGATGTTTTATGTCGCTGCCACTACCCCAAAGGGGGTGCAGGAGAAAAACGTTCTAAATTGCGGCTTTTGCGTTACGGAAGGGCCTAGAATCGTGAAATTTGGAATGGTAGTTAAAATATATCAATGATCTCTAAGGACATTTCCTAAAAAAATCGAAATTTAAAAGGGGGTCAAATTGCGCAAAAAGCGTTGTAAAAAACTTTCTAAATTGCGATTTCTATGCAATCTCAGGAAGTACTGAACAGATTTCAAATATAATGGTCTAAAAATGATGGTGACAGATCTTGCTCCAAGATAGGCTATATTTTATATCTGTTTCCACTACCCCAGAGGAGATGCAGGAGCAAAATGCGCGAAAAGCGTTCTAAAAACGTTCTAAATGCCGATTTGTTGGCAATATTTCAGGAAGAATGAATCTGATTTCAAACGTAATGGTAGGAAATTGATGCTGATAGCCTCTGCTCTAACATAGATGCTATTTTATGTCGGTATCAGTATCACCAAGACGTTGCAGGAGCAAAAAACGTTCTAAATTTCGATTTTTGTGATCGGTAGGGGCTAGCAACTTAAAATTAGGCAAGGTGCATATTTATTAGATATAAATGATCTTTAAGAACAGTTTCGAAAAAATTGGAAATTTAAAAAGGGGTGAAAATGCGCGAAAAGCGTCCTAAAAAGTTCTAAATTGCGATTTCTACTCAATCTAAGGAAATACCAAAGCTGTTTCAAAAGTAATGATTGCAAATCAATGGTGACAGTTCCTGCTATAACATAGGTTACATTTTATGTTGCTGTCACTAACATCTGGGGGTTGCAAAAGAAAAACATGTTCTAATTTGCGTTTTTTGCACAACTGAAGGGTCTAACACTTTGAAGTATGGCATGGTATTTACTTACAAGATGGAACTGCTTTCTAAGAACAGTCGAAAGAAAAATCCAAATTAAAAAAAATGAATTGAGTGAAAAGCGTTATAAATTACAATTTTTAAGCAAACTTATAAATTACCAAACCGATTAAAAAAATAATGATGACAAATTTTGGTGATAGAACCTGCTCAAACATAAGCTATATTTTATGCCTGTTCCACTGCCACCAGAATGTTGCAGGAGCTAAAAACTTTCTAAAATGCAATTTCTGTGATACTGAAAAGGCTAGAAACTTTAAATATGACATGGTAGTTACTTATAAAATATAAATGCCCTCCAAGGAACGTGGAAAATACATTGGAATTAAAAAGGGGTGAAGCGAAGGGGAGGTGCGAAAAGCATTCTAAAAAAGTTCTAAATTACGATTCTATGCAATTTCAGGGAATATAAACCGATTATAAAAGTCATAGTTTCGAATCAATGGTAACAGTCTCTGATCCTACACAGGCTATATTTTATGCCCGTGAATCTACCACCTGGGGTTCACAGGAACAACAAACGTTCTAAAAAAGGGTTTTAAAAGCTTTCTAAATTACGTTTCTGTGGAATATTAGGAAATAGCAAACCGATTTCAAAATTAATGTTTGCAAATTAATGGTGACAGTTCCTATTTCAACATAGCCCTTTATGTTGGGAGAGGTGGTAGGACTTGGAATGTGACATGATGGTTAATTTTAAGATGTAAAAAGATGGTGTCTAAAAAATTCAGAACTTCAAATGAATACTGAAATGAGCGTATTAATTGAGCATAAAAGTTTCAAAATATTTTCTAAATTATCATTTATTTATTTTTATTTCATTTTATTAATTTAAGTCTCATTTCTGACTAATGCAGTGTAATAATGATGTTTAATCAAACCGTGTTTTAAATAGTAATTTTTTTAATTATTCCTAAAAGTAATAAGTACGTTTTAATAAAATAAAATATTACCTTTTAATGAAATAAAAATTTAGTTAGTACCTTTTAATAAAAATTGGACATATAAATATCACTTGGCATATTTCAAATATTACGCGAGCAAAGCCGCGCGGTTTGCTAGTTAACGTATATAGTGAATTTTTGTATTAATTGTGTAATTTAGAGTACTTGGTAAAAATTGTTATTGAATGTTATAAACATGTCAATGGGGGCCGGTATGTTCCATGTAGCGAGACATGCCGCGCCACCTATAATTAAAATTACAGTGACTATAATTTGAAGTGAACTGAACTAAGCTTTGAGTATTGTGTTGTGATGTGAGTGTCGGAGAAAGCGGCGGTGCGCTGCTTCTGTGTGTTAAATAAATTATTATATCAAGTAACCAGCGCTTTTAATTAATTTGTGTTATGGTGTGAGTTTTCTACACATCGTATTATTGATTTGAATAAAGAAAGGCGTAATCAGCAACATATCGCCACTTATTTAAAATGTTCTCAGTCAAGTGTTAGTTGAGCAATAAAACAGTATTTTAACGATGGACATTTTGAAAACAAGCACCTGAATAGCGGCTGAAAGCCAAAAACTACTCAGAGAGTTGATAGAAAGGTAAAGAGTATTGCTAAAAGAACCGTTTTAGAAGTGTAAGATATTTGCATTGAAAGTGGAAAGAACACGCTGTAGTGGAACGGTAGTTAAAGAAAATATTACCTGACGAAGGCTGCGGATGCAGACCGAAAGTACTCGGAAATTTAAATAGAATGTATATTTTAAACTTTTAACATCTATGTATTATCATTATTTTTCACTTTTAAGTAAACAGAGAACTTTTAAATTTCATGTGTAGTTTGTGATTGGATAAAGGGGAGATATTGTATTTCGTCTTATGATTTTATTTATATATGCTTAATTTACTATTTTATATGTTAAAATCTTAGCGAAGTTGACGAACTGAGAGTAAGTCTTTACCACTTCAAATAAAATTAAGCATATATTTTAGAAATATTTTCTCAAGAAAAAAGGGAAGACATCTTTTAAGAACAGTACACAGAAAAAATAATTTAAAAATATTAATATTCTAATGAGATATTTTAAAAATAGGAACGCATTCCATGCCCATAGGTTTAACATTAACGAAGGGGTTTCGAAACCTGACTGACAACACTCTTAAGGTGCCGCTTCACTCAAACTCCCCGACAGCGAAATCCCGTGTTAACCTATGAGAAAACTTCGAAACGCGATTACTCATTACTTAACATAATTATTAAACTACGGTTTTCACCATCAGAAATTAGATGTTAACCGCGGACGATGTGCGTTTTTAAAAATTGTCTCCGAAAATTTTAAGTATGTTTATGAAGCTGATAAAGTTTCATCAAGAGGAAATTTCAAAGTTTATATGGATTTTTTAAACAATTAAAATTTAAGTAGACAGATTTCAAAAAACGCACATCACCGGCATCTGACGTCTAATTTGTGATGGTGAAAACCATAGTTTAAACATTATATTAGGTAACTAGCTGACCCACCCGGCGTTGGTCGGGCCCATTATAATAACCTTAAACAAATCTCAAATTTTTATATTTTATATCTTCAGAAAATTTTACAAATGAATTTAGTTTCACAGACTGCACTGCCATCAGCAGCACAGAATTTTTCCAATGAACTTACTTCCCCGGGCCCCAATGCCTTCGGCAGCGTCCCAGCAAGCCTTTCTTCCCTACCTGTGACTTGTGTTACCGCTGCCTAAGGCAGCGTATATCGCACCTTAGACAATCGAAAATCAAGATGAATGAGCCAAACCCCAGTAGTAATCGGGCCCATAAGAACTCCAGTAAAGAATGCGCCCCCAAGCGGTGGAAGGTGCCCTCCCCTGTAAATTTAACGAATTACCCTTAACATTAACGCGATATTTAATCTACGCATGAAATCCCCCCCCCCCCCCTCAGTAAAGTTAAACCACTTAGCTTGAACAGTAACACGATATTTAATTTATGACTGTAGTGTGTAGTGAGTAAGCGTAAGTTGATGCCGAAAAAGAAGATTAATATTCGGAAAAGGTGGTAGCTGGGATAGTAAGAATTTTTTAAGTTGTTTATAAAGTAGTCGGAGGACCCTAGAACTATGTTAAAGAAAATTGCAAGAGAATCGGATAATTTTTAAAGCAGCTTCACCAAGGGCTCCAAGTAGGCGATTAATATTCAAACAGACCCCCGACCGGACCTAAGGGTCCAAGGTCTTAACTGGAATGTAGAAACGAGGGAATAACTGAACGAAAAGGGCCCCAAAAACGAATATTGGATTAAAAGGAGAAATTTATTAACAATTTAGGGCACAAAAACTTCAAGGGGCCCTGTACAGAACCTCAGGGGACAGGGTTATAATTGAAATATAGTTGGGTATAAGGAAATTTTTAAATAGTTTATAAAGTAGCTGGAGGAAGCTAGAACTATGTTAATGAAAATTACAAGAGAATCGGATCTTTTTTAAAGAAGTTGCACCAAAAGCCCCAAGTAGGCGATTAGTATTCAAAATTGGTGGTTGCCGAAGTCTGAGAAATTTTTTTGTCTCGTTTATGTATTATTTTCTAATCTGGAGGACCTAAGAAGTTGTTAAAAAAATAGCTAGTGAATCGGAACATTTTTAAGGAAGCTGTAATAGGGGGCTCAAATGGGGCCAACTGATACTTGAGAGCGGTGCCCTAAGATGAAAACATGATAAATGGTCCTAATACTTAGCGCTTTAGATCTTCAATTAGTTAAAATTAAGCATCATTAGAATAAAATTTTAAAGAAATGCGCAAAAGATGGAGGGAAATGCTTAAAAATGGCCCCAGGGCTCTAATAAAAATATGAGGGTATTCACCCGATGAGAGGAGTCCAAGACTCAACTTTAAAGTTATGCATTGAGAGGGTTACACAATTAGGGGGTGAAAAATGCATGCCGCACCAAAAGTTCAAGAGGCCCCGGACCGGGCCCTAAGGGGCTCTAGGCTGCCAGAGTCTTGATTGAAAGTAGAAATGCGAAAATAACTAAATGGAGAAAGATCCCCCAGAACGAAGAAGATTGGATAAAAAGGGGGAGCTGTTGGGCATAAAAACTTAAAGAGGGGGTACTGATCTTAGAAAAGTAAAAATTTGAGTCTCAGGTGCATCAGAATCTACCTTGGACTCACACAAATTTTCAGACTTCTACGTGCGGTAGATTTCGCTACCTATCACACACAGACACACACACAGACAGAGCGAAATTTCCTTTTATTAGTATGGATGAGTAATCGCGCTTCTAATTTTTCCCGTAAGTTAATGTAAGATTTCGCGATCGATGAGTTTCAGTGAAGCTCCCCCCCCCCCCCCCCTCCCTTCCTAAGGAAATCTGCAAGTTCAGTTTTGAGAAAAGCCATAAAGTTTGATTAGTTTTGAACCATCCAGTACACAGGCGCAGAGACTTTTTCCTTCGCAGGCTTTCCTTTGCTTACTGACTTGATTAAATTTCGTGCCGGATGATGAATCGCTCACCAAGATACATATCTTCTATAGGAAGTAATTGATACGACGGAATTCATGCTAATAATACCATGTTAGTAAATTGGTAAATATAAAATGCCCTGGGAAGTTGTTTTAATTCGAACACTCAAAGTTGCTAACAAATATGTTCTCGTTTGTCTCACTCGATTTCACCCAGGATTGATTAGAACTTAATCTATTATTATGTGTTATAAAAGAATTTCAGCTCAATGGAAGGGCATTGCAAAGTATTCATTTTCTTCTAGAAAATGCTTGTCTAATTTTGCAATGATTTGGGTACAGAAAAAATTCTTAGTTTGTTTTTCCTAGAAATTCTTATGAAGCGATTCTAATTTTTTCAATTCCTACTATTAGTTCACACTCTCCCTATATTTATTCATTTCCTACTATTAGTTCACACTCTCCCTATATTTGTTTATTTATATATTTATTTATTTATATATTTATCTTGTTCAAATTTTCAATCATTAATAAAATACTCATTATTCATCCTATCAAGTTGAAATAATTTTTTTTGAACTTGTACTGGATGACAATTGATGTTAATACAGTTTTTTCAAATATTAATTAATTAATTAAATTTTAATTAATTAATTTTAGTTTTGCATGGGAAACAAAATGGCGGCCATTGGTTATTGAAGATCAATGAAAGTATTTTCAATAAGGGGTTACCATAGGGGGGACCCTGTTCTGTCGCCAAATACCGCCAAGTTTGTCGCCAACTTGGCGATATATCGCCAAATTTGGCGGTCAAAATGAGTCGCCAAAAGTGACGCCAACTTGGCGATATCTCTAATATTTCGCCAAATTCCCATAGAGTTCCATTTTAAACTTACTTGCTTGTAGGAAATCAGCAAATTGAGATATTTTAATGCAACAAAAACTAATATTAGCTTAAGGGATTATATGAAATTTTTCTTTGATGACCTAGGTAGGAATTGACTTTAAAAACAAAGTTTTTATATTACTTGTTTACAATTGCATTTACATTTGCATCACTAATTTTTTGTTAAATACTGGGTGTCCATAAAAGAATGTCTCAGTTTCAATGGTATATTATAACAGTTTAATTTAGACTATTTACAATAAATCATACATCCAATTGAAGGTAAACTAACATAGTTTTTTTTTTTACAAATATTCAATAGGTGCTTATTTAGTTATACGGCACACATCCACCTTAAAGTTCAATTCTTTCCACGCTTCGGTTAACAAGTCCGGAATAATGGAAGCAATGGCCTTTTCAATTCTGTGTCTCAATTCTGGCAAATCATTCGGTAGCGGCGGAACGTAGACACGATCTTTTATAAAGCCCCAAAGGAAAAAATCGCAAGGCTCAAACAGCTTCTAAATCTTCAGCCCAGTAATAACGCTTTACGATCTGGAGTCGCCATTTTGCGTATGTGGCACTGCAAGCGAGTCAATATCAAAGCAGTACTTGCGCATGCTCTTATCTGAAACTGTTTGAGTGACTCTTTATTTGTGACCTTGAACCAACACTCTACAATGCTTACAGTTGATATTATTAAAATTTATAACTGGGACATTCTTTTATGGACACCCTGTATTAGGTGTTAGAATACTTCTGTTGTGATATTAACCTAAACTTAACATACATAGATTTTAAAGGGGAGGAAATAAACACAAAAAAGTTGAATTTCTTTAAAAAGTGAATATTTCTCGTCATCTGGCTTTTACAGGGTAGGGGAGCCGAGTTAAGAGGACGAAATAAAAACAATAGGAGATAAAAATAAGCGATACGCCGTTTAGTGTGAATGATTTTTTCTTACAAAAAGAATATTTTGCGAGAGATTTAAAAAAAAAAAAAAAAAAAAAAAAAAAAGCAATTTATCAAATTACAACGACCATTTGAAAAATGATTTTTTCAAAGACTAAAATTTAAGACATAAAAAATCGCACGGAGTTGATCATACATTACGTACGCTATGAATTAAACATTAATAGTGTTATTACACGTAAAAATTGCAAGTGACGGAAATCGTCTGCGACTCGTACGTATTATCCACATGAAACTTATGTATTATCCAAGCATTTCATTGTCTGTTCGGGAAAAGGCTTTTCCATCGTCAGATTTCCAAGAAATCTGACGACCCATTTTAAATGAAATTTCATTCTTAAACTTCTAAACATCCCACAATATTACTTTTTACACCGTCGTATAGAGAAAAAAATGTACTTTTAAATGCAATTTGTTTGAAAGCTGTATCTCAATTTGTTTCTGAGTTATAATTTTTTTTTGTAGTTTTTATTACTTTTTTGTCATAGTGGCAACAGAAGTATCCATCTCTGATGAAAGTAAAGGGAAAATACAGATTACTGTAAAGACCAATCAGAAAAAGAATAAAATGCGGATTCAACCAATAAAACGCTTCAGATATGTTTTTGATTTCCTACCCTGACAGAGGACAATAACCATTTTTCCAAATGGTTAATAAAATTTTCACATTAAATCTAAGAAAATACAATTTAGACCAGGGCATGAAATTTCAGTTGAAAAGGCACTAGCCAAACTAAAATTTTTGCTCGCCACTATTTTACATTCATTCAGACAGCAACGTCGGTCACCACACCTGCCCAAAAAATGAACTATTTATGACAAACTGAATTTAAATTGACCATTGTTAGAAGGTTAAATCTAGTTGTTAATCTAGTTAAGGTTGTCTGTTAAATCTAGAATATTTTACATTCATGAAAAATATGAACAATTTTTAAAATGGTAACAGATGTAGTATGAATAACTTTCTGGTCACCGAAATCATAAAAGAATGTAGAAATTGAAAAATCGAAACATATTTAATGCAAATATATATATATATATATTAACTCAAAGTAACGTTTCGGTAAGGTTTCAATGGTTACAGAGATTGACAATACCACTAAAAGGTCATGAAAGAAAAGGTTCCTGTACTTTTAACACTTCATGTTTGTGTAGCACTGCTTTCTGCACTGAAATACCGCTTGTCAGTCGCAGCTGTAGGGTCAAACTGTGTCAGGGTAGTTCCATTAACAGAAATTCTGAGCAAATCATCCAGTGTGGCTTCAAAGAGCTCCTGTGTGCATCTTGAATTTGTTGCGACAGCTGAAGCCTCTCACACACGAAGCTGTGCTCACTGATAGAACAGCACAAAATTTTAGAATCTGGAACAAATTGGGGAATCTTGCTGAACACTTTTCACTGTAAAACTTCTCGAGCATATCTTTCAATCTTTCAGTGTTAGTGAAGGGAACAAACTTCGATTCTGCCCACTCTCACTTTGCTAATATCCACTTTTTCATTAAAGAGACTTGGGTTCAAATACATGAAGACCTTCTTTATTTCTTCTATCCCGAATTCAAGGTTTTTTCTTTGGGAGGTGTCGCTGGATTGAGGCATGATATTCTGAGCGTATATATTTTGATTTGAAGCAGAACATTTTAAAAGACGAAACTTACTCGCCAACTTTAAATATTTGCTCGCCAATGGCGAGCTGGCGAGCGGAAATTTCGCGCTCTGATTTAGACGCTTCACCAAAGAAAAAATTTAGAATGTACAGAAGTGAAATTAAGAAGAAATTGATTCATAGAAGTACTGAAAAGACCATTAATTATATACTGTCTTGAATATCTCGCTAGAGGATGCGGAAAAAAATTATTATAAAACTGTTTCTGAAATACTAAAGATTTTATTTTAGGAAAGAAATTTACCGTGTTCTCGCACATGGTCTTCCATGCAGCTGACCTATCTAACTGGATTTGAGGCTTATAGAGAAAATGCTCTCTCCTTTTTAAAACGATCTAGCTTTATTGTACGCAAGGAGCGCTTTGCTCTTTTGTACAGAGCTAAAGCTTTATTTCTCTTTGAGCGATGTTCCTCGGACCACAAGTAATTTTCGGAGTGTAAGTTCTATTTTTATATTTTAAAAAATCATTAAAATTTCCAATTATTATTCTATTAAAATCTGCGTACATTGCTTCAAATTCATTTGTCGTAATACATTTGTTAAAATCTAAGCATTTCTGTTTAACTATTTGAAATATTGATTTAGTCAATTTATGTAGCCGAACATTTTTAATTTTAGACCTGCATTTAGGAATTTCAGAATTTTTTTTTCTATTGCTATTGTAACTAAGCTGTGTTTCACAAGCTTCATATCCTCCGAAAAAGGCCGAAATTGAATCAGAAAGAATAAAGAAAGAGAGCAAAAAGAAACATCTGGCCATCCATGGTTAGTAAGTAGTTTGAAGGTCAATGAACAGAGTGGATAATTTAAAATGATATATTGTTTATAAGAAAGTAAAGAGATGAAGGGCTTTCTCATAACGTCCTCATAAGAATATCCGCAAAGTAGGCTGCCAGCGTTGAAGACTCCTGAAAATAAAAAGTGCTTACCAAATTGAGTAAAATTCTCGCAAGCTTAAAAGTCCTTATCAGGATCACCGAACGGAGAAGAATATTGTTACTAACAGTCATGAGCATGTAATTTAATGTTACATTGATAAAAGTTGAATGTAATCTTTGGAGAAAACAATACTGTTGAATATTGGAGTCTATTACAAGTTGACAGTTTTTGCGCAAAACTACTATATACTGTTGTTTATTTCCAACGGAACATCAAGAAGTCGGGTACCAGAGCAATAAGTAGAAAAGCTAGGAAGAAACCATCATTAAATAAAAATTGGTTGCTGAAAGAGTTGTCGATTTTCTAAATTTATGTGACCTCGCTGTTATTTTTACTGCCCGAGAAGGACTACTGAGACGAGGAACAAAGTCTGTAATACATAGACGTCCCTTTTGGTCCATTTTATTGAGGTGTAAAAAAACTCCATCCGAAGCTGAGATCGCCGGAACGCGCGACAGAGGCAGCGTGGTGTGTACAGTATGCAAATAAATGTGACAGTAACAAAATTTGTTAAAAGGCAATAATAATATACAATATTATACAAAGGTCCGACCGAACATTGAGCAGTGAATAAGAGGAAACCAGAATACCTAGCTCAGTGATGGAGTAATATAGAGATACCACATAAACAGTTAAAGGTGTTTTTAAGCTTTGTGAACAAAGTCGAGAGCGATAAAATATTAGCTAGCCAACCGTCTGGAAGAAGAGTAGGATGGCGAATATGCCAGCGAGTTGTTAAAGGATAATTATAGAAGTAATGAAAGACCTTGCTTTAAAGTTGATCATTCTCTTTTCTAAGTTTAGACAGTTTTTCTTTGTACGTGAGACATATGCTCCGGAAGACACAGTGATTTGTCGGCCTATTTGGTTTATTGTAGTGGTTATGAGTGAAACAATTTATACATTGGTATTTTTAATTATCGTCCTTGCTTTTATAGTCAACACTTTTATGCTTCATAGCACAGAACCCACCAAAGAGATCTTCTTCGCAGTTATCTATGGTATGATCGAGACCTTGGCAACGGAAACAACTTGATAACGTGATATATAGTCCTTTGTGGCATAAGTACTGGAGCCAAGATTTGAAGCTCCAAGATTCCACCAAGATTTGAAGCTCATAAAAGAACGGTATCAAGGTAGATCGGATGAACATATGATGGCTGACTATTGTTGGATCATCAAGCGAGATTGTCCAAAAATTGAGCACTCCAGGAAGAACCACAAGTAAACATAATTTTACCTTAATATGTACTTTTTTCGTATTGTAAAAGGATTTTACTACTTGTATGAACACAGTGTAGATTATAGTAAGTATATACAGCCGTTGTATGAATAATATATTTGGTACTTTTTTCTTTATTTTCCTTTGTATCCACATTAAGTATGGTTTTTGGGGTATCCTGTCGCTTAAAAAGTAGACGTGATTGAAAAAAAACCGGGGTCATTTCTGGATTTAAATGCCAATATTTAGCCAAAAACAAGTGCCAGATCTAAGTCAACAAAATGTATGTTCCCCAATGTTATCCTTTGCCTGAGATGGTTTAGATCTTGAATTTTCTCAGCGTAAACAAGATTCTTGACATTTCCCCAGAAAAAAGTCTAATGGAGTCAGATCCACTCCCCGTTTCTCTAAAAGCACGTAGCCACTGACGAATGGTTTTGTCCATAGGCTCATTACCACCATACTCGCGCCAAAAGTTCCGCTGTACAATGGTAACAGATCCAGTTTCTATAAGCCAGATAACACACTCAGCCTTTTGTTGTAGCGTCGCCATGGCACTGCATTAACGAAATGGAATGATGGAATGAGCGTCTGCTACGTTACTTCAAGGTGAATGACGCGCAGCGCTACCTAGTGTTGAAAATAAACAAATTGAAACTGGTGTAGATAAAATCTGATGAGCTACTGATTTCTTCAAAATTAACTGACCTGACCTAACTCATACCGTTAACTCGATGTGATTTTTTAAAACCCCGGAGTTTTTTTATGGATACCCTGTAGTACAAACCAAGCCTACTGGTTGATTCAAAGAAATTCTTGGAGAGTAGGATTTCATGAAAATTACCCCTTTTCATATATTAGATTTTTTATATATAAATGCATATAAGTACAGTATAACCTGGATTAACCGAGCGTCGATTAATCGAGGTTTTTGTTAACCGAGCTGATAACGAAGTCTGTTTTTTTTGTGAATGAGCCTTGAAAAAGACAACACTTTTTTCTACACTGACAACTGCCCTAAAATATTTGAAGCAAAGAAGCAATGTTACTCCAATAGATCTTCTGTTGCTCAAAAATTGGGCAGCCACTGATATAAAATCCGGACTTTTTCAGCGAAAGGTAACAGACTTTTTTTTTTTTTAATGATGTAAATTTAACAAATTAATGTAATTAAATTAAAAATTATATACATTTTCTGGAGATTTGTTTTATTTTTGAAAATGCAACTTTCAAAATTTAACTTAGTACAGTTAAAAAAAAAAAAAATTCAATTTGCTTTTTAAAATTTACTACTAGTAGTTGGCTTCCTTTTAAAATTTGTTGAGCTCTGAAACATAACTTTATATATGTCTATTTTTGTCATTTAAAAAACGTTCTATTGTTTTTTATTCCAAGAGATATTAAATTCGCGGGCACGGCGAGTTTATGTAGACAAATTCTACTAACCGAGATTTCCGATATCCGAGGTACTAGCGGTCCCAATTAGATCGGATAATCGATGTTGCACTGTATAGTCAAAATATATATATAAAAAAAATTCCCTTCCTGAACACGAAATAAGTTTCAATTTTGCAAAGAATGTACTAAATATAAATATGCGGTTGGAGGGGACGGGGATATACACTTTAGTTGTTAATACTGCAGAATATTAGAGCTCTCACTGCAAATAGAAGCGTCTTAAATTTAGACACATATGTGACTGAAAAAGAATTTTAGACACTTAAGTGTCTTAATCTGAAAATTAAGACACTATAGATGTCTTAATTTAAGATACATAAGCGTCTTACTATGACCATGGTGTAAACGAACTGAGAATAATGTCTAAAATATCCGCAAACGTCTTATTTTAAGACACTTCATTGCTTTAAACGTGTCTTAATTTTTGATTCTTCCGACGCAATAACCACCAGGGGGCACTAGCACTCCCAGTTGCGCATGCGTTTTATTAGATGTCTTCGTTCGAAGTGGTATACGTTGTAATTCAAACAAAGTTTGTTTTTATGTACGCGTGTATTTTAATTCGTTTTTTGCGAAATGTGAAGTACTGTGATTTTAATTCGTATTAACTTGGATTATGTATTTATTGAATACATACATCTGACGTGTGTGCTCGGCATCAAATGTCTCTTAGAAGCTGTCGTCGATACAAGGGCGGGATAGATACAGAACAGAAGTAGACGACGGTTGGATTACACCCGGAAATTCTACAAAGCGTGTGCAATGGGCTTAGTGTTAACTCGTATCAATTTATATCAATAATATTGTGTTATTCATCTTCGTCCTGTCGAAGCTGGCAAAAAAAAAAAAGAAACTTTTGTCTGGCGGGTCCTGTTTTTAGGATGAAACATCTCATCCTTTAAATATGGCTAGTCGGATGTATTATGGATTACCTTTTAAACTGATGAAAGTCTTTCTCCCTCACTGTGGTTGTGGTAGTTTTTAAAATTTCAAATCGAGGAATATTTCTTACCTCTTGCAGCAACTCAAGTAAGTTTCTTTATAGTAGTAAAATTAGTGTATTTTATGATTTTATTTATTGTACTAAACAAAATCCTGCATGAAATTTAATTAGTTTTGAATCTGTTCGCAAAAAACCCCACTAATTCTAGAAGTATATATTTTTAAACTTATGACGCTCTTTTTTATTACGAATTATATATTCAATGTCAGTTCTTAGTTTCAATGGATAATTTTTATCTCGCAGTAAATGACGGCCACAAGAAAGTAAAGATAAAAAAAAACTTTGAAAGATGACCTAATGCTTTCTTACTTCCTGGCATAAAACCGCAGATTAAAAAAAGATAAATAAAGTAAATGAGACTCGTCTAGTATATGAAGCTGCCTGTAAAAATATACATATGTATTTGATTTGCAATCAACTCTAATACTGATTTTTTTATTATTTTTAATAAAAAAGTAATTTGAAATTTATAATGGGAAAAAGTAAAAACCTCTAACTAGATTTCGTATTTAAAATTGTGGTAACTTTAGTTATATGCACTTATACGAAAAATACAAAAATGACAGATGTTACTGTATATATTTAAGACGAAAGAAGTTTGGAAATCATAAGTTATTTTTTCCTCATGTTTTTAATATAGAATATGTACTTATTTGTTTTTATTGATAGTTGAATAGCTTTTGTGAGTACCCTCTGATCTACATAAAAACTTGCCCATGTGGAAATATAAATTTTTTAAAAACATAATTTTTAAATAAGTATTTTCATTTTTTGGGGGGGGGGGAGGGGGGGATTTTGCATGAATTTTTGTAAAGCTGATATCTTAAATCTTGCACTGATTATAATGAAAGTTTTGAACTTTTAGAGTAGGACAAGTTTAAAAACGCAAATATATTTAACAAAATACCAAAGTCATTTTTTCCCCAATGTTATTAAAGTAGAATATTTATTTATTTATTTTCATTATTCATAGTTAAATGGCTGTTGTGATTATCAAGTGATGTATATGTAAAATTGCCTATGTGGCAATATATTTTTTTATATTTTCATTTTTTTTGGGGGGGGGGGGGATTTTTGCAATTTTCGTACATCTGATATTTTAAATCTTTTTCCACATTCAACCGAGTATAATAAATATTTTGAACTTTTAGAGTAGGACAAGATTATAAAATATATATATATATATTTATCTATGTACCTTAAAAGCCCTTAATAGCGAACACTTCGGGAACGCGGAATTTGTCCGATAATTGGAGATGTCTACTTTTTTGAGGTAAAAATATACAAATATGTATGTCTGCTGATTAAAAAAGTATTCGTTAAATAGAGGTGTTCGCTATTCGAGAATGTTCATTAACCTCCACAACGGATACTCCCGAATATCGGACATCTCAATTTAGACAACTATAATGCAGGGTTGCGTTTTTTGCAAAAGTACTTCTTGATTAAAGGAAGGGCAAACTGGGAAGTGCCCCGTCCCCCTACGACTGTAGTGCCCCCAAATTTGATGTGCAATATTTGTAAAGCTTATATTTTAAATCTGTTTCGAAATTGTACTGATTATAATCAATATTTTGAACTTTTAAAGTAAAATAAGGTTAAAAACAAAATAAATTTAAAAAAATCTAATATTTAGATAAATATTTTTTGTTTTTTAATCTTGTTCTACTCCTGAAGTTCAAGATATTGATTATAATCAGTACAATGTCGTAAAAGATTTAAATTATCAACGTAACGAAAATTGTATACCAAAACTGAGAGCACCAAAAAAAACAAGCTGTATTGGGGGGGGGGGGAGGGGCAGGACCACAGCCAAATATTTTTCCAGGATTCAACGTGGTCAAACATGGCTACGTATGATGCTTACAAAAAAAATGGGTGCGATTCAGACGTTTGAAGTGTCTGAAATTCAGACGCAAAAAGTGTCTGAAAAAATTCAGACATTTTAAAATGTCTGAAAATTGAACACTCCATTTCAGACACTTAAGTGTCTGAATTTCAGACATTTTAATTTAGAGTGCTGGTACTTTTTTTGCTATAAAGTAAACCTTGCGCATCACGTATGCTCTGTAACACGGCAAGCGCTGCTTGGATCCACTAGTATTAAAACAATTGCCATTTCTTCTAATACTAAACAATATAAAGTACCACAATATAAAGTATACTGAAACAACAAAAAGTCGGAGACCCTTCATTTTACAAGTGAAGATACTAGTATTATAATTTCCATCCATCAAAATTTCGCTCCTTCTGCTCCTTAAGATACTAAAGACACTAATTATTCCAAAAGGAGCGATGTATAACAAACATGCAATTATAATACTACTAAACGCATTTATTAAAAACTCGTATTAATTAAAGTCTTTCACATAAAGTAATCATTATATCTTTTTTCATTAAATTTATCTTTATTAAACAAATATTTGAAAAATTCGCTGTAAAGCCTTCCGAAATGCTTATTTATTATTCATGACATAAAATTATTCTCATTCTCCATATGCGCTATGGTGCATTGAAATAGATCTGCAAAAGTGCTCTTCCAAATCATGAATAAATAAAACTGAATACAATTTATCTCATTAGGATGTGTTATTAACCCTCTCATTCATATGGGCCTCATATGAGGACAGATAAGTATTGTTCTATAAAGCAAAAAACTTTTCAGCATTCATTGATGGAGATCTGATTTGTGGACAGATAGCTAGCATGCAGCACAATAATAAAATTATTTTATAATGGGTTCTCATTTATCACAAAAAGATGTTTTGAGAATAATGAGAAATAATGAAAAATAATTTATGCATGAGAGGTTTAAAGTTGCTATTTCTTCCAATCTTAAACATTATAAAGTGTTATACTGAAACAATAAACAGTCGGAGAACGATCATATTATAAGTCAAGATACTATTATTATAAACCCTTGAAGCAAGACATCCATCAAAACTTCTCTTTTTCTGCTCGGTAAGACACTAATTATTTGAAAACGTGCAACTTATATCAAACACACAATTATAATACTGGTAACACATTTATTAAAATGTATTACATTAAAGCCTTGCACACAAAGCTATCAGAAATTTTGCTTTTCATTAAATTTATCTTAACCGAATAATTTAAAAAAAATTGCTTTTAAACCTCCCAAAACACGTAGTTCACGACATGACGTATTTTCACTCTACATATGTGTTTTAGGTGGTACTTTATACGAAAAGATCTGAAAAAATGTACTTTCAAATCGTGAATAAATAAAAGTGAATACATAATATCCTCATAGGGATATATCATTAAAATTGCTATTTCTTTAAATCTTAAACTATATAAATTGTTAAACAATAAACAGTAGGATAACTTTCATTTCATATAAGTCAAGATACGAATATTACAATTCCCTAAAGCAAGAAATCCATCAAACCATAACTTCTTCTACTCACTAAGACACGAATTTTCGAAATGACGCAACTTATATGGAATGCATGAATTGTAGTGCTGGTAACGCATATATTAAAATGTATTACATTAAAACCTTGCCCGCAAAGTAATCACAATCATTCTTTTTCATTAAATTTATCTTTAATAACCGAATATTTGAAAAAATCGCTTTTAAACCTCCCGAAATGCATAGTTCACGACACAAGTATTTTTATTCTATATGTGGGGCATTCTTACAATCTGACTTTTGGGGAGAAAAATCTGACAAAATTAAACTTGCTAAAATAACATTTTAATCTGATAGACAAATGCCTTAATAATACAAAAAAAAAAAAAAAAAAAAAAAAAATGGTCAGCAGCGAAATTTTTTTTATATAACTGAGGTTTAAGTTAAACTTGCGAGTTTAATTTTCCTTACCATATTACCCCTATAACATTTTATTTTCTTCTAAATTTTTACTTATAATGAATTTGCATAGTACCCACAGGACATTCAAATAAGAAATAATAACAATGTAGTACTTTTAATACAGAATTTTTGTATAACATTGTCTTAAAGGGGTGTTAAAGAAGGGACGGTAAGGTAAAAAAAAGGGGATGGTATTGGAAAAAAGGGATGAAACGGTAAAAAAAGGGACGGTAGGGATGGAACGGTAAGGAAAATTACCACCTATTTTTAGGAAAATCATGTTAAGACTAACAAGGAAGGTCTCCATACTGGGCATACTCAGAATATTTTGAAAAAAATACCAATTAAACTACTTATGTATGTAATAAAGGATCAGTCAAATTTAGCTTTGGAATTACAGTAGAAAGTCTGTAAAAAAAATAAAATACCTTCGAGTATTTGGCGTGAAAAGACGAAAGCGTCACGCGATTTGGCGAGCAGTACTTTTCCTCGCCAAAAGCAAACGATTTTAATGCATCTGAAAATTGTTTGTTAATTGATTTTTAGAATGCGTGTAAAAAGTATTTAATGAATTTAAACCTAAACAATGAGAGAGTTTAATAAATACATTTTTTCGTATTACATATTTATGTTGCTTGTTACTTAATTTTATTACTTTAAAAATAATTTCATATATAAAAAATACTTTCATATATTTAAGCGTATTCCAAAATAAAGGCAAGATTCATTTAGCAGTTATTCATTTCAAACCAAAGAATTCGTCGTTTCCATAGTAACAAAATTGAACCGCGACAGCGCTCAAATAGACTTTATTTTGAGATATTGAAGCAATTTTAATTTTGTTTTAATTCATAAAATTTGATATTTAACTTTCATTATAAATACATATATGACAAAACTATAGCTAAATCAAACTAAGACTGACAAAACTACAGTTATTTAAGTTAAATTTATTTAAACAAGTTCAATATGAAATATTTTTATCTTAAAGAGTATTCGACATGAAAAAGTATTTTTCGAAATTTCATTTCATCGCCAACCGATGATAAATCGCCAAATAAACGAAAATTTCATTATTTTTTTGCGAACGTTCTATCGGGGTTCCGCCAAAAAATTTTTTATAAACATATATATCCACATGAGAAGAACACTCTGTAATTTTTTCAGATTTTTCTGAATATGCCCGTATGGAGACCTTCCTTGTAAGTGATAGCCACAGTGTTTATTGATTTTTAGAAACAGTTGTTAACATTGGATTAAATTAATTTTTTTTTTTTTTTAATTTACCTCGAAAAGTTGCAGGAATAAACCTTGGGGACGGTGAGACTACCAATAAAGCCACGATGCTTGAAATTGATATTTAAATACTGATTTAAATTCTACAGTAAATTTCCTGCCAAAGAATTTTAGACATTATTTCTCTAGCATACTTCTGCATGAGAAAAAAACTTGAAAAAAATTCTGTGGCTGCATCTGAATTGATTTTCTGTATAATTTTAGAAGAGGGATGTTAAGGAATCTAAAACCCAGGGACAGAGTTTAAAAAATAATAACAACCCTAAAAATGTGTGCAGGTTAATTTTTAGCTACACATTTATATAAAACAAAAACTCCAGTTTCAGAAAAAAATTTCATTGAATTATTTTTATTGAAACAATTTTATCCAGACAGCTCTAAACTTAAAAATCAGCATCAGGGACACGGGACGGTATAGGAGTTTTCCAGGTGTTTGGACCCCCAACATCGTCCAAAACTTATTTATCTCGTTAATATTGGTGTGCAATCATGCAATGGGATGCTCCCCAGTATATGAAATAAAAAAAACACAAACAAGTGTATTAAAATAAAAATTATTATTCAGGGACATGAAAGTCAAAAGATTGTGAGAATGCCCCATATGGAAAAATGCACTTTCAAATCGTGAATAAATAAAATACGCGAATAAACACTATAAAGTGTTAAAACAATAAATAGTTGAACTTTCATTTCATAAGTCAAGAACATTATAATTCCAAATAAATCACTAATATTATAATTTCTTGAAGCAAGACATCTATCAAAACTTCACTTCTCCTAATCCTTAAGACACTAATTATTCGAAAAGACGCAACTTACATCGTATACAGAATTGTAATACTAGTAGCGCATTTATTAAAATATATTACATTGAAACATTGCACACAAAGTAATCGCAATTATTCTTTTCCATTAAATTATCTTTATTAACCAAATATTAAAAAAAAAAAAAAAAAAAAAAAAAAAAAAAAAAAAAAAATCTTCTAAACCTCCCGAAATACTTAGTTTACGACATGAAGTATTTTGATTCTGTATATGTGTTCCAGTTAATAATGTCCTGGAAAAAAGAAATAAACACCCCTACTAACTCTGCAACTAATTATAATAGGACTAGGAAGCTCTGCCCCCTACAAGGTACACTCGCCAACCCCCGTTCAGACATTGCAAAATCTAAAAGCATGCTAATCTGATCGCTTTTAAAAAGATTAGAGAAGATTGAATTATACTGAAAAAACCTGTAGCGATCTCCCTTCCCTGTAAACGGGTTTTCATTCAGTTCCCTTTGATTGCAAAAATTTAAGGCAGAATCAGTTGCTGTTAAGACATAAAATTTGATCGTAAATGTCACATTCACTTGACTTTAAGGAAGTTACACGTGTTTACGCCATCAAGTGATTTTTATTTCGACGTTTTATTTGTATTTTTATTAATGTTATACTAATTTATTTGTTCTTTCGTTATTTAAAATAAAAAATTATGTCAATTTGTATAATTTGGCGAAATTGGTCGGCAGGAGAAGTACCATTAAAACATTGCTTTGAAGTTGAAATTAAATGTCATGATTTGTTGTATTGTCATATACGCCCTGGATTTGGCCTGCATTTTTTACGACAATTTGGTGAAAGCCTCGTTTTTGAATACCAGTTAAATATGTATTTTTAAATTATTTTCTGTTATTTTAAAAATGAAATAACAATAAATAAATAAAATTTAATTAATAACTATAGAACAAAACAATTTATAACATTTTTTGTAAATAAAAAGAAAATAAATTCAAATAAACATTTATTAATAAATAAGCAACAATAGCCGGGTTACCATGTCAGGCAAAATAACGCCATTTTGTCGCCAATTAGGTATAGCGCTGCGTATATGACATCTGTGCCTAATATTTTTCTTTTCGTTTCGTTAAAAAAAAAAAGAAAGAAGTGAAAGCCATTTATTTTAAATGTTTCAGTTTTAAAAGAAAGTTTGCATTAAATAAAATGATAATGACAAATTGATTTATGAATAAATGTAACATGATACATTTCTTAGCATACATTTAAGGGAGGCCAAACTGGTCGCCAAATTAGTTTAAAATTAGTTTAACCTTTTCTAAAATATGAAAAAAAATATGTTATGATTAAAATATGAGTTGCCATCATTAGAGAAAAGTATATAAAATTAGAAAAAAATTAATATTTCGAAAACTAATTCGAATTTAAAAATTCTAATACCAGTTTTGAGATCTGCGGATCAATACGGATTTTAGGTAGCTTTCATTACAAAAAGCTACCTATTGCAGTCGTTCGGAGGAAAGCGATTTCAAAAAATTTTGGCATATTTTCATCGATCATGACCCCCAGACCCCGAAACCACCCTCCGTTCAAAATTTATATATATATATATGACCTATGTCACACTGTAACTCTCGTAATTATGAACCGATTTCAATGTAATTCGGTGTGTACATAGTACATACCAATGTCTCGACCGAGTTCGTTGGCCAGCTTCATCCGTCGTTTTGTTTCAAAATGGCGGCCATTCAAAATGTTTAAAAAAATTTTAAATTTGAAATGTGGTACCAAAAAATTAAAAATGGAAAAATATTTTTTTCTTATGTATTTAACCTTTATACAAAGATTCTGGAGCAGTTTTTGTTTCGTCTATATCTTAAAAAATGGCTGAGTTATAGCATTTTGAATTTCTAGCGTGGCTGGCATTTTGAAACGTCCTGAAATTTGTCACTCGATAAAAGGCGTATTTATTAACCGATTTAGATGTAACTTCGTTTATACATAGTACATACCAATGTCTCGACCGGGTTCGTTGGCCAGCTTCATCCGCCATCTTGTTTAAAAATGGCGGCCATTTAAATTTTTAAGAAAAATTTAAATTTGAAATGTGGTACCAAAAAATTGAAAATTGAAAAAATATTTTCTTCTTATGTGTTTGACCTTGATAAAAAGATTCGGGAGCAGTTTTTGTTTCGTCTATATCTTAAGAAATGGCTGAGTTATAGCTTTTGAATTTCTAGCGTGGCTGATATTTTAAAACGTCCTGATTTTTGTCACGTAATAACAGGCGTATTTATGAACCGATTTGGATGTACCTTGGTGTGTACATAGTACATACAATTATCTCGACCGAGTTCATCCGCCATCTTGTTTCAAAATGGCGGCCATTTAAAAAAAATTAAAAAATAAAAAAAATAAAATGAGATACCAAAAAATTGGAAAATTAAAAAGATGTTTTTCGTATGTGTTTGGCCGGAACAGTTTTTGTTTCGTCTATATCTAAAAAAATGGCTGAGTAATAGCATTTTGAATTTCTATTGTTGCTGACATTTTAAAACGACCTGATTTTTGTCACGCGGTAACAGGCGTATTTATGAACCGATTTGGATGTAACTTGGTCTGTACATAGTACATACCAATGTCTCGACCGAGTTCGTTGGCCAGCTTCATTCGCCATCTTGTTTCAAAAGGGTTGCCATTTAAAAATAAATTAAATTTAAAATTTAAAATGAGGTATTAAAAATTGGAAAATGAAAAAGATTTTTTTATGTGTTTGGCCTTGATACAAAGATTCCGGAGCAGTTTTTGTTTCTGAAAATTTGTTCTTTTGTTTATATCTTAAAAAATGTTTGAATTATAGCATTTTGAATTTCTAGCATGGCTAACATTTTGAAACGATCTTGTATTTGTCACGCGATAACACACGTATTCGCCTATTTTGATGTAAGAAGGCATGTGGATAGTATACATCAATACCTCGACCAAGTTCGCTGGCCAGATTCATCAGCCATCTTGTTTCAAATGGCGGCCATTAAATAAATATATATATATATATTTAAAGTGAGGTGAAAGAAAATTAGAAATCGAAAAAGGTTTCTTTCTTAAGTATTTGACCTTGATATAAGGATTCAGGAGCATTTTTTGTTTGTCTTTACCTTAAAAAATGGCTCAGATATAGCAGTTTCAATTTCTATTGTGGGTGACATTTTTAAAAATCTGATTTTTTGCATGCGACAGCACTCGTATATATCAACCGATTCCGATGTGAGTGAGCATGTGCACAGCAATTACTAAGATCTCGACCAAGTTCACTGGTTAGCCTCATCCACCATGTTGTCTTAAAATGGCAGGCACTTTAAGAAATCGCCGAATTTGGCAGCCAAATATATGTTACTTTAAAGAAAAGCAGCTTGGATAAAGCTGACTAATTTCGCGAAATTCTCATTCATTATATTGATAAAAATTAGTATTGAATCTCCTATATTCGGTTTCCACTAAATTGAGCTTCGTGTGTTTGAATGATATAAGTTGGCTTTTTTAAAATAAGGAATATGAAAGCTACCTCTTCCTCCCGGCACTGGCCGGAAGGACTTTTTGGTATTAATTTCATCGCAAACTATTCCGTATTTTAGGAGAAATCGCCGTGAAACATAATCAGTTGTTTAATCAGTCGTTTCATTCAATCGTTTCATAAATTCGTTTCATTTCAGCCGTTTCATGAAATCCGTTTCATAAATTCGTTTCTATAGGATTTTATATATATACGGTAGATAAAATTACCTGTGCCGAACGATAGATAATAAAGTCTACTTTAAATGATGTATGTAAAATTTTCTTATGAGGCCATATGAGGCGTTCAGAAGACAATCCGACTAACTCCATTTTATGTGGCGTTTTTTTAAACAAACGAACATTGAAAATTTCCATAGGCGTAACCAGGGGGGTGCCCTGGTGCCCGGGCCCTCCCCCCCCGCTTGCGCAGACTCAAACACAATTATTAAAAAAAATCGAAATCTGCAAAAGAAAAAAGAAGTGAAAGCAGAGTTCAATTAGTTAAGCAAATTAGTTTAGTTCAGAAAACTAACATCCTAAGTTTTGAAATGTGATAATAAAAGAAACCACGTTCTTTTTTTCTTTCTTTCTTTTTTTAAGAAAATTGTGCTGTTTATCTTTTTTAAAAGTAGAATATTTACAAGAATCTGTATTAGTCATAGTAAGTCAGAAAGGTGGCTTTATAATCCAACTTTGACGTCTTTTGTTTGGGGGAGATTTTTTTAACGCCGTTCTTTCTATTGCATGTTTCTGCAATTTCATGAGAAATTAACGCAAGTTCTTGACGAGGATAAACTATTTGTACCTTTGCTTTCGTAGTTTAAAATCTAGAACGAATCAAAAAAATTTGAAAGCGAATGCAGATGTGAAACGATAATTCTAAAATGCAATTAGCCGAGGGAAAGAGGAGAGAGTGCATAGACCCTGCCTCCTTTGAAAATGAAAAATAATAGCACAGAAAATTCAAATTAATCTGGCGGTTGGTTGAATTTCGTGTTTCGCGGCCATTTTTTGACATTCGTAAAAGGAATATGGTTGCAGTCTTTCAAGTCAATATAGTAATTTTTTTCCTCTGAAAATTTTTATACGATTTTTAAAGTTTCTTCTCGTGTCGCGGCGTTCATTTGAAAGTAGAGAAAGGAACCTGGATTCAAACTTTTAGCCCAGTGCAGTAAATTTTGACCAAATTCGCGATTTTATTCTGCGATCATTTCATGATATTTACAATTTTTTCCCAAAACAGTTTGACAAAATTCACGTCTTTCTACGCGATTTTTTTGTCAAAATCAGCGCTTTTCACCACTAATCTTTGACAAAATTCATGTTTTTTACCACGACCCTTTGACAAAATTCGCATTTTTTACTGCGATATTTTGACGAAATTGGTATTTATTTAGCACAATCTTTCGATGAAATTCGCGTTTTCTTTCTACGATCTTTTGACGAAATTCGCTTTTTCTTTCTGCGATCCTTTGACAAAATTCTCGTTTTAACCGCGATCCTTTGATGAAATTTATTTTCTGTTGCGGCCAATTGACGAAACTGATTTTTTTACAGGGTTCATTTGTCGAAATTCGCGATAGTTTTGCACAACCGATCGGGAAAATTTTCGATATCTTTCCATACCAATTAACAAAATTCTCTACTCTTTTCCGCGACATTTTGATGAAATTTGCAAAAAATATTCGTCAATCGTTTATCGAAACTCGTAGTTTTTTGCGCAATATTTTGACGAAATTCGCGATTATTTTCTGCACTCTTTTATCGAAATTCTCGATATTTTTCCACGATCATTTGAAGAAATTCTCAAAATTTTCCGGGACCGATTCACGAATTGACTTTGAAAAATTCCATAAAATAAATAAAAATCGCAGACTTCAAAAAATATTTAAGATACTCACTGAAGAATCACAGGTCAGTGAAAGAATTTGGAGGGGGGAAATACTGCACAGCATTTTTTATTATGCGAGACTTTCTTTTTTTGTGTGCAAATCGCGCGATCCCGCGCGTTATTTCAAACTCTGTCCCTCAAAGAAAACTTTATTACTAGTGGAGTTTCGTTGGTTGTTTTTTTTAACGACTGCCTTCGGCAACGTACTTCCGAGCAAGCTACGACCTCTTCTGTCTTGAAAGAAGTGAATCTTGAATAATTGCGTTTTTTATTTCGAGCCAAATTAAATTTTCAGCTTTCTTATAAAAACTGATTTGACTTTCTTCCAATTTGATTTTAATCACGTCAATTGCAAAAATTACCGGAGAGTTTTTTTTTTTTTGTTTCAAAAGTCCAAAAATCGCCTTAAAGCACTAAAACCACCGCTAAAAGTCGCATTAAAAATTCGGAAAGGATTAAAAAAACACAGGTAACGAAATTAACTAATTAGGTAAACGATTTAAACTGGATTTCTTTTAGGAATATAAAAAAAAATCACCACGTAATGCAAAAAAATCCTCTAAAAATAACATAAAAAAATTGTTAAAAATTGAAAAATTGCTGTTAGAATCTTTAAAACACTTTATTGAAAAGAAGACAAAGTTTATGCTGCATAAAATATTGAAATCGGATTTTTTTAAACTAATTTTTTAAAAAATGCCGTAAAATGCGAAAAAATTCATATAAAACGTTAATTGAAAAATTCCAGATATTGTCTTCGATACTCATGACTTCAGGCATACAAGACCTGTCAAATCTTATGGCTGTGTGGGCTGCATTGTTTTCACAGAGTTCAGCGCGCGCGAGTGCTTAGTATACACACACAGAGACAGACAAGCACCTATCTTTATTATTGCAGTCGCATCATGATAGTATAATTTTTATCATCTTGATAAAATTTAGTGTATATTATCATGACCTGCTTTACTTAATATATTCGACACATTCTGAGGTAAAAACATGAATTACCGTAATTTCCGGCCAATAATCCGCGGATCAAATAATATGTTCGGACCCAGAAATATTGTTTCATAAAACGTAACTTGTTAAATCACGATAAATATTTAACTTCAATAATGAATTAAGTAAAATAATGCTATAAAAAGTGATAAAATATCTTTATTAAGATTGACGATCGTTTCGCCGCACAAACGGCGACATTTTCAAAATCATTTATGAATGAAAATATTTTCACATAATTTAAAAACAATAAACAAAGTAAAGAATGTCACGAGACATAATGCATAATGAAAAACATTGCAAACATAAAATTAAATTAAAATTAAATTAGCTACTTGTGTATATTTAGGTATATTTACCTAAAATTTGGAAAGAGATGCTATGTAATTTTAATAACAACGAGTTGGAACCCGTCGAAATTCGACGAACTAAAATGTTAGAAAGAAACTGTCAGATCGAATTTATAATAAAACTACAAAAATAATTACAATAAAAAATTCATCTAACATTGGTTCTCTCGCTCTTAAAACAAATAATATTTTTAACCGAAAATAACCAAAATATTATTTCCACAAACTTCAACTGCTTAAATTATTGAAAAATTAAAGTCTATTAGTATACGTAATCAAGATGAGTAATTATGATAAAGTTATCGATTGAGACTTTTATGTTTGTTTTTATGGGATGAAAAATCAGTAAAAAGGATTTCGCTTTGTCACATCATAAAATCCCCCCCCCCCCCATGAAATCTAAATTGTACGTTATTTTCACATTCCCATAATTTATCATCCCATCATATCACTGGCGTGTCCCCACAGACGTTATCCCATCTACGCAAAATGACGTATGCGTTACGCACAGATATGTTTGTCCTTTATAATATAGATAGATAGTAAAAATTAATCCACACTCGCAAATAGCCAAGATAATTTTATTTTATGTTTTGCAATGTTTTACATTATGCATGTTGTCTCGTGACATTGTTTACCATGTTATTGTTTTGTTAAATTATATGAAAATTAATCCAGGCTCGCAAATAGCTAATTTAATTTTAATTAAATTTTATGTTTGCAATGTTTTTCATTATGCTTAATCTGTTTATAAGTGATTTTTGTACATGTTTCAATAATGAAATAAAATTTCTGGATCGAAACATGATTGTTTGATCCGCGGGTTATAGGCAAGAAATTACGGTATTACTGAATATTATAATTATTTATATAGACTTTCCTCCAAAATTTCTTGGGTCCCTCCGGTGATCCCTAAGAAGTCATGGAGTCACATTCTGAAAAACTTTCGTGCGTATGTACTGGTGTACCGCATGAATTATCCGAAATTTATCATCCCGCAAAATTTCATCTACAAGACTTTGACTGAGATATTTTTAGATCCCATTCAGTCCTGCGCCTATAGAAGTTTTCAGCATGATTAAAGGCCTTTCTTAATCTTGATAATTAATTAGTGTGTCAAAAGATTTTACACTTGTGACCACTCTTAGTCACTGCTACAAAAAGATTTACATATCCTTTCTTTTTTTTTTTTTTCTTTTTAACATTAGATGTAGTTTTGATGTTTTGAATCCCTTCTCATCCGTCCTCACGCAAACAGAAAGCGCGTTTGAGCCCTTTTTAAAAGAAATACCACACAACTATACCTTCTAAGATAAAAACCTGTCTAAAAAGGAAATTGGAGTTTCGATGTTTTGAACTTCTTCTCATCCATCCTCACGCAAACAGAAACCGCGTCTGAGCCATTTTTAAAAGAAACACCACACAACTATACCTTCTAAGATGAAAACCTGTCTAAAACGGAAATTCGACCGGTTTTATGAGGTTCCGTTTTTGCAGGTTTTACCCCATATAAGATATTGTTTGTATCCAACATGTTCAGGTTAAGAAGTCTGGGCACCCCCCCCGTTCGAAAGGCTGGTTACGCCTATGATTTCTTATACATTTATACAGTGATAAAAAGTTAACCTTGATTAAAAGAAAATTAATGAGTTCAATCAAAATATCCTTAGAAAAAATATTATATAGATACAATATTTTTATAGTTAAAATAACTTTAACTGTATATACTGAACATTTTCATTTGATGCAGTTAATCGATTTGTGCACTGAACGACTCATGTACAAATCAAAAACAGGCCAAACTTAGTTTTTTTTCAATGGCAACACCGAATTTTGACAATATATTTTAGATCTTTGGTTCAAACTGTGCCTAGAAACGAAATTTCAAGTCATTTGGATGATAAGGTTTTGAATTATAAACATTCGAAAATTTAGAGCTTCTAATATTAAATTACATTTTCATATTTTTATTAATATCTTCTGAAATTATAATCCCAATGTGATAATTTTTCGTGTGGTTATAATACTAAAAAACCTAAATATAAATTCATTGAATTTGTAATTTAAAAAATTTTAGAATATGAATTATGAAATTAATATTCGAAAAAAATATGAATTGCAACCTACAATTTTTTTTGATAGTTTTATATTTATGATGCCCTGCTTCATGCGGATTCTCAATCTCAAATTATTCTTCTAACAAGGAGAGGGTCCGAGGTTGGTCTCACCGAATGCGATGAACATTCGTGTTTCGATAGAGTATAATTAGTATATAAATATATGACCGCCATAAAGCGCAATACCCAGGGGGTCTTGATAAAATCAGTCGCAAAGTTTAAGCCACAGTTTATAATCCGATAAATTTGCAGTTTGGGAAAGCTGCTCCGTGGCGTAGCGGTAGCATGCTGGATTTGAGTTTTTTCTACCCGGGTTCGATTCCGGCTCGTACTTGTTTTTCAGAAAGAAAATTTTTATCAATCACTTTCGAATCGCAATTGAAAAAAATATGTACAATAATTGAAATTTACGAAAAATATGAGTTAAACGTATTTTTTGTAGCATATAAGTGTTTTTTAAGTACGAAATTTTTCATGTTTAAATATATAATGAAAAAAAAAAAAACCGCATATTTATATGTCTATAGACCAGAAAATTTTTGTTGTTATTTAAAATTATTTACAGTTATTTCAATGAATAATCTACTATTTTTCACAGAGAAATAAATTAAAACACGTGATATAAATGCGTAAATAATTAAATTACTTTAATTTTAATTCTATATGAAAGTATTTCGAATATTTCATGATTTCTTTAATACGCTTTTTTAAATTCTAAATATGACTTTTTTATTTCGGATTTTTTGGTTTTGTAATTATTACCTACGTAATAACTATTTTCAGCAGTTCAATATCTTTTTAGAACTTATTTTTAAGCACAAAGACAGTTATTCTAACTACACTATGACGCAAAAGTTTAGACAATGACGTCATTCAGCTTTAAAATGTAGAATTATGACGTCAGAATTACAAAAACCTGTAAATATATTCAAAAACTGATTTAAAATGCTATGTACAAAAGACAGTCGTTTTATTTGCTATAATACTAATTTTTTTCATAAAAATTCAAATGTGCTTGTCGCAAAAGTTTAGACACTATTCTAAATTTCTTTGAATATTCGCTGGCATATGCAAATTTAGAATCGATGATGTCACAAATTTGGAGTACTTAAGTTCTGCAAACGATTGCGCTTCATAGTCGACATGCCGAGAGCTAAAGAAATTCAAGTGAATGAGGTTTCAAGGATTTGGCAGTTGAAAGGTGAAGGGAAGAGCGTTTCTGAAATTTCTGCTATTATTAATAGGTCAAAAAATCTATTTATCGAGTTTTATCGAGTGGTTCCGAATATAAAGCAAAATGTCGGTCTGGGAGGCCACGCGTGACAAATGTACGAGAGGATCGCCTGATACAAAGACTAGCGAGTACTCAACAAATGAGCGTACGTGGAGTTCAAAGCTCATCGGGACTCTCTGTATCAAAGGATACGATTCGTAGACGAATTTTGGAAAAAGGAACAATCGTTTATAGCAAAATGCAGAAGAAACCAGCTCTGAAACCATATCATAAGTTACAAAGACTTATGTGGGCTCGAAAGCATATGTCATATGGAGAGAAATGGCAGTCAGTCATATTTAGCGATGAAAAAAGTGGAATCTGGATGGTCCAGATGGTTGTTTATCGTATTGGCATGACTTGCGGAAGGAACCTCGACGTTTTTTTAGTTGCAGACAAGGAGGGGGCTCGGTGATGGTTTGGGAAGCCTTTTGCTATAATGGACAAGTATATCTGACCTTCACCAGTGGTCGTCAAACTTCACAGCATTATACACAGACATTAGAAGAAAACCTACTGCCATTTGCTGAGCTTCTAGGGGGTCCTCAGTGGGAATTTCAGCAAGACAATGCTTCAATTCACACTGCAAAACATTCAAAATCTTGGTTTAATTCCCATAATATAAGAGTTCTCGACTGGCCAGCATGTAGCCCAGATCTTAACCCTATAGAAAACCTTTGGAGCATCATGTGTCGCAAAGTTTATAGCAACGCTAGACAATACTCTTCTGAAAAGGAACTTAAGACATCTATTGAGAATGCATGGTACGATATCGATCCACAAACTATGCAAGATTTAGTTTCTTTCATGCAATCTCGTGTATATGACGTAATACATAAGCATGGATGCGCAACCAGGTTTTAAAAATTGTTTATTTCGATTTTATTTAATTTGTGTCTAAACTTTTGAGACAGCAGTTTATTTTTGTTACCATTTAATTTATTGCAATATGCACAATTCCACTTTTCTTTGTTATAAATATTGTTTATATGTACAGCACATTAATTTCAAGCAGTGATTTGAAAATTGAATAAATATTTTTCAAAGTATGTAAGAATTTCTTCATTGTCTAAACTTTTGCGTCATAGTGTATAATCATAAGCATTCAAGATTTTAAAAATTCAAAAGTTAAAAAGCTAGGTGGTAAAAAACGATACATTTATTTCACTGTGAAAAGTAGTACCTTAAATAACAGTAAATAAATTTCAAAATTAGCTTAATTTTATGGTCTATAAAAGTTCAAATTGTCTTTTTTTTAAAATGTTATTATTATTATTTATTTATTTTAGTTTTAGTTTTCATTACATATATTAACATGCAAAGATTCGCACCTAAAATTGTATTTATATAATTAAACTGATTTATATAAAAATATTAAACAAGAAAAAAAAAAGATTTCCGAAAGAAATTACTACGTAGACACTTATTCTAATTAAAAATAAAGGATCCCAGACTTTAAAAAATCATATTAAAAATATAAAAGCATGTTTTGAATAAACCATGAAATATTTCAATGAGGAAACAAAATGAAAATTATATATTTGTTCACTTATTTTAATTTATTTCTCTGTTAAAAATTGTAGATATTCATTGAAATAACTGCAAATAATTTTAAATAACAACAAAAAATTTCTGGTCTATAGACATATAAATATGCGGGGTTTTTTTTTTTCATGATATATTTAAACATGCAAAATTTCGTAGTTAAAAAAGCACTTATATGCCTCAAAACATACATTTAATTCATATTTTTCGTAAATTTAAATGACTATACATATTCTTTCAATTGCGGTTCGAAAATGATTGATTTATCAATCAACTTTCTTTCTGAAAAACAAGTCCGAGCTGGGATCGAACCCGGGTAGAAAAAACTCAAACCCAGCATGCTACCGTTATGCCACGAAGCCGCTTGCCAAAGCAGGAAATTTATCCGATTATAAACTGTGGCTTAAACTTTGCGACTGATTTTCTCAAGACCCCCTGGGTGTTGCGCTTTATGGCGGTCATATATTTATATACTAACTATACTCTATCGATACACAAATGTTCATCGCATTCGGTGAGACCAACCTCGGACCCTCTCCTTGTAAGTAGTTTTCGAATTATGATTTAAAAATGTCAAAATGATGCTTTAAGGGCACCGTCTATGACGTGCACAAAAGCATAATTAAAAAATATATATATACTCATTTTATTCAAACATTTGGGCTGGTAATAGTCGAAAGCTATTAAGCGAGTAAAATGGTCATATTGGCGAGAAATAATACATTAATAAAAGTGACATAGCCATTCTGTAGTCTGTAGCATTTCAACAATCAAGTACGGAATTTCAGTTTGGATACAGCCCCTAAAATATGCTGATTTTAAAATAATTAATTTCTGCGAAACTAATCGTACAAATTTCATGAAAATTTGCATTTAGGCTAATTGAAGGATCTAGAATTTATTTACGGTGTCAAACTTAGGTATTGCTATTGAAAAAAAAATGAAGTTTGGATTCGTTTTGATATGTAGATAGACCCCTAAGGAAATTTTATATACATCATTTAAAAGTAGACTTTATTTCCAATCATTTGGTACTAGTAACTTTCTTTTACAATAATTTGTTGCAGAGTTAGTAGAGGGTGTTTGCTTTTTTTTTTCTACTATTGTAACATTACAAAAAGATCTGGAAAAGTTCCTTTTGAAATCGTGAATAAATAAAATTGAATACATATTTACCTTATTAGGATATATTATTAAAATTGCTCTTTCTTCCAATCTTAAACAATATAACCTGTTAAACAATAAACAGTAGGAGAACGTTCATTTCCATCAAGATACTAATATTATAATTCCCTGAAGCAAGACATCCATCAAAACTTCGCTTCTTCTGCTCCTTAAGACACTAATTATTCGAAAAGACGCAACTTATATCGAACGCACAATTATATTACAGGTAACACATTTATTAAAAGCTCGTATTACATTAAAACCTTGCACACACCTAATCCTTATTCACGAAAAATTCGGACTTGTCATCGCCTGTCGTTCAAAACTGGAAAATTTATGGGATAATCACTTTTATCTTTTTCATTAAATTTACCTTTATTAACTGAATCCTAGAAAAACTTTCTATAAAACGTCCCGAAATACTTAATACACGACATGAAGTATTGCTTGCCGATAGATAAGCATCTCTGAAATCAGGAGTAACTGATTTGTTGTGGGTCATGTTGGTCAACCCCTCATAATCGAAACGTCCCTCTTTGGATCAGTCATCGAGAAAGTCCTTTGTAAAAAGGAAATCAAGTTAATTGAGGCAACCTAATACGATGGTACACCTAGATATCTGCAGATCCTGCTCGCTTGATTAAAAAGAAAATGCTGCAGAAAGTTAGAAGCTCTGATAATAGATAACAGATCAAGCGCTTTGTGTCAGATATTTAGCTGATAAAAATTTGCTTTGATCACAGTATGAAGGAAGAAGAATCCCTCAGAGAATACTTTTAGTCTTTGATAAACGATATGCAATATTTCAAAAGTTTGAAGTTCAGAAATAAAAAGAAGCGAATTAAGTTTAGCTTTGTTAGGTTTGGCTTCAGGGAGGATTATAAATTTCATTTAAAAGTAAACCCAGTTGAATAAAAAGAAAAGGGCTCAGTTAAACTGATGGCATTGAGCTCACAGGCTATTCACACTAATTGTATATTATACTCTTGTTTCAAAGAATAATGCCCCTCAAAAAATAAATGAAGAGAGATTAGTCCCCGTTTCCCCCTTTATACTTAACCAATGAACCTCCAAATCTAATCAGGGAAGCTCCTTAACATAATAAACCGGTATACCAAATTTGAAGCAAATCAGATAATTCTGCATGAAAAAACCATATCGCAAAATTAAGGGGGTCTAACACCCCTTTATACTTAACTAATGAACCTCCAAATCTAATCGGGAAAGGTTCTTATCAGGATGAACATAGAAAAAATTAAAGTAAATTGGATAATTCTTCAGGAAAATCCATTTACCTAAATTAAGGGGAGGGGGCTAGCCCCCTTTCCTCCTTTTATACTTAACCAATGAACCTCCAAATCTAAAGAAGGAAGCACCATATTGGAATGAACCGGTACATCAAATTTGAAGCAAATCGAATAATTCTGCATGAAAAATCCATTTATCTAAATTAAGGGAGGGGGACTAGTCCCCATCCCCCTTTATGCTTAACCAATAAACTTCCAAATTTAATCAAGACTGCTCCTTAACATAATAAACCGGTTCACCAAATTTGGAGCAAATCGAATGACTCTGCATGAAAAACCCATTTATCTAAATTAAGGGGAGGGGGCTAGCCCCCTTTCCCCCTTTATACTCAACTAATGAACCTCCAAATCTAATCAAGGCAGCTTTTTAACATAATAAACCGGTATACAAAATTTAGAGCGAATCGAATAATTCTACAAGAAAACCCATTTATCTAAATCAAGGGCGGGGGGTGGACTAGACCACCTTTCCCCCCTTTATACTTAACCAATGAACCCCTAAAACTAATCGGGGAAGCGCCTTATCCCTTTAAGACCCGGAACATTTTCACATTTAAATATTACATTCTTCTGGTTATTAACTCTATACTGACCCTAATGAGACTTAAAAAAATAATTAAAAAAATTTCGTCACCCCTGGAGCGTGGAGAGTACCCGCACGAACGTGCGGGTTGGGCTTTTTCTAAGAAAGCCACACCCGCACGATCGTACGGGTTGGGCTTTTCTTGGGAAATAATTACTTATAAGATGACTTTGGATGTATTGGCTGAAATACTGCAATGGAATCCTTACTGGATCTAAAGCCTAAAAAAGGAGAAAAAAAAATTAATATTGGAGATGTACTTATCGACTTCAAAAGATTCATATTTTAATTAATTTAAAAATGTTTGCCTTATTTAAAAAAAAAAAAATTATGATATCGATTTTATTTTTTCTTTAAGTCTGTAACATTTTTAAATAAAAATTTAAGAAATGAAAGATATACCTGCAATTGCATGAAATCTAAAGGAGCAGAATGAGGTACAGAAACGAACTTCTTAACATCCCAAATGTATTTTTATTGTTGCTGTTGTTGTTGTTTTTCATTATCTTAGCCTCTGCCGAAACTGGCTTGGAGGTAGAACTTTGAGGAATGAGTTCGGGGGACTTTGATGAGGAAGAATGATCCAAAATTGCCATTTCTAAAGAAATATTTGTATTTTTTTCTTCATCCAGCCCATCTGAACTTGACTATCCTTCTAATAAATCTGCTTCAAATATTTTGTCCGCAACCTCTAAATTCAGAGTCTGATTTATTCATCAATTGCAATATTTCTTCTTGTGTGAGAATTCTTTTCCGTTTAGGCATCTGAAAAAGTATTTTATTTTGCTTTGTTAAAATTAACAAAGTATTTTTTTTTTTTAAATGTCTTAGAAAATTTTATTAATTGAAAAGAAAAAAAAAGTAAAATTTAATTGAAGAAAAAAATTTATCCATGACAACACCCAAGAAAATATGGCATTAATTATATAACAACATACATCGTTTTTATTCTGGCTGTCACCAAAATTATTGAAACAGAAAACAAAATGAACATTGAGAAAGCTTTTACCTTTACAATAGCACTGACTAACGTAACGCCCAAGTCGCACGATCGTGCGGGTAACGAAATCTGAAGTCCTATGAGCAGTATTAATAGTGTATAATTAATGCTTTTTATTATATTACACTTATTTAGACATTAAAGCAAAAATATTTATCTAAGCAATTAGAAATATACTGATAATTACCGTTTTACGATAGATAAATGATGAGCTGTTTTCGCTGTACTTGTAAACAAAGCTAATCATGCCGGCTAAAAGTAAAACATGTAATGTACTACAACCGTCATCCGTTCATAAAAAATGATACTTTACTCTTTTTGCAAACCAGAACAATAGTTCGATTCGGGGTTTTATTACATACGACTGTTTCAGAAGCAAAAATTACATCTATATCTAACCCGCACGATCGTGCGAGTTGGGTGTTAAAGGGTTATCAGAATGAACCTAGAAAAAAATTTGAAGCAAATCGGAAGTTTATATCAAGAGTTATCGCGTTACGTACATACATACATACGTACGTACAGTCGTGGGAAAAAAAAGTAAACACCCCCTACTAAATCCTCAACAAATTATCGTAGAAGAAAGTTACTGGTACCGGATGATTGGAAATAAAGTCTACTTTTAAATGGTGTGTATAAAATTTGCTTAGGGGGCCATATACATATTAAAACAAATCCAAACTTCATTTTTTTCAATAGCAATACCCAAATTTAAGCAGATATTTCAAATCTTTGGTTCAAAATATGCCTAGAAACCAAATTTTAAGTCATTCGAATGATAAGTTTTTGAATTATAGACATTCAAAATTTAGTACTTCTAATGTTAAATTACATTTTCATATTTTTATTTATATCTCCTGAAATTATGCTGCTAATGAGCTAATTTTTTGTGTAGCAATAATACTAATATACCCAAACATAAATACGTTGAATTTGCAATTTTTATAATTTTATGATATGAATTATGAAATATGTAATTAATATTCGAAAAAATTATGAATTGCAACATACAATTTTTTTCATGGATTTAGATTTATTAAGTCCTGCTTTATGGAAATCTAAAATTTCATATTCTTCTTCCAAGTAGTTTTCAAATTATGCTTAAAAAACGCAAAATGAGGGTTTAAGGGGCCGTCTATGATAGAAGTGAGTAAATTTTTGAAATTTATTCTGCTATCCTGTAATCAAACAGGTTTCATTGACGCTTAAACGTGCCTAGATCAAGAAGGGGGCGCTCTCGGTTAACAATCGAGTTCGGAACTTCAATTTGGATACAGCCCTTAAAATACGCTCATTTTAAAATAATTAATTTCTCGGAAACTTATGGCACGAATTGCATAAAAATTTGTTTATAGGCTAATTGAAAGGTGTAGAGTTCATTTATGCTGTCAGAATTGTGTACTGCTATTGAAAAAGACAAAGTTATGGTTCGTTTTAATATGTAGATGACCCCTTAAACAAATTTTATATATATCATTTAAAAGTAGACTTTATTTCCAATCGTTTGGTACCAGTAACTTTCTTCTACGATAATTTGTTGAGAAGTTAGTAGGGGGTGTTTACTTTTTTTTCCCACGACTGTACATATATACAGAACCGGCGGGAACATTAGCTCTCAGACTTTGATAGCCTTTGAGCTAAAAACTATTCGTAATATATATATATATAATTACAATTCATCATCTATTTCCAATTACTAAAGTTAAATGAATAAATTTAGCTTCAATACATAACATTGACATTATACAAAATAAAGATGGAACCTATAACTTGTAATGCGAAATCAAGCACAATACCAGTAATTCACTAGCACATTGCGGACGATTAATCCACATAAAACATATGAAAAACCACCAAATTTTGATACAATAACCTATTAAAGACAAAAGATACAAATAACCAGCGAAATATTGGTGAACCATTAAAAGACGTATCGTAAACAAGTAATAGATCAATTGGATGGATGTAGCAGGAAGCTTATATAGAATTTCACTTCTTCAGGGGTACATGAAATACAAATATAAGCAAAAATATAGTCAATTTCTGTAATAGAATCCAGCAATAAGCTAAAAATTGAATTCTGTTATGTACCCGATCGACTATACTCCAAAAAGTATAAATTTACTATGCCTTATAAGTTGAATTAAATAAATAATTAATCAATGCAAGATCTGTAATAATGAACAATATGAGCAAAATTGGAACATTTAAATTAAAGACTTACCCAGCAAGAGAATTGCTATGACCATATCATAATCACAAACATGTATCCCATTTTAGCACAGCGAAAATCCCACCTAATTAAGTGGTACAGTTAAAAGCGAATCCTTACGGTTTCAAATCATCACAGCTTGCAGATAATATTAACATTCTTATAAATATCTATTTATATAAAATCCAAGTCTCTGTGTGTCCCTCACTATTCCGGTAGGACCGCCTCATTGAAATGAGTAATTTTTTAAAAATATTAATGCAGGGTTACCACAGTAGCACCAAATGTTAGCCAAATTGGCAATAGCTGGCTAATTTGGCGAAATTCCCATTTAAAACCATTAATCTTTCATAATGGAGGTCACCGAAATTTAATTTAAATTCCACTCTTTTAAGATATTTTTTCGAAATCTATGGGTGAGAATTTAAAGTACATCTTTATATCTTCCTCCCGATGCTACTAATAAAATAACCGCCAATAGACAACGGTGTACTGTGTGAGCTCCTAACTGCGCGATTTTAATGTGCTTTAGGTACTTTTCCAGTATAGGTGCCTTGGCGAAAAAGGAAATTTGGTAACATATTTTCCGGGAACCTATTCACTGTTTCATTTTATATACACACGTATTTTTTTCGATATTTATGCGACTTATTTAACATAAAAAAGCCGTTTCTCTAATTTTATACAGACACAGATGTAATTTGTACATAAAAACATCAATAATATACATATAAAACAAACAAAAACGCTCATCGAATTTGTTTTCATAGCTGATTATATGATTTGACAACAAATCTCGATATTTTTCCGTTATACGGACACCATGCCAAAATGTATGCTAATGCGCCAATTATTTCAAAATGCTAAAAGATATTTGTAATTTTATGCCAGCAGTTTAATATGAGTTTTATTTTATTGCTTTATTTTATAGCAGTTATTTGTTCACTTATTTTAAGTATATATTTGTGATTTGATGAAATAGTTCGTAAAAATCTGGAATTTTCAAATGTTATATTTTTTAAATGCTCACTTTAGTATCGACAATGGTTTTTTTTATTTTTCAAATGCTTCAATTCACGATTTTGTGCCAACTATTACGCTTGGCGACAATGGTGTCCGCATAACGGAAAAGTACCCAAATCTCACTTTCTGATGCCCAAATTACACCAAGCTTTTTTAAAAAAATGCCAAAGCCCCTACAGTGGAAAAGTACCAAACTGTCTATTATTTTGCGCTATCCGTGTTATAGTTTGTACTATATGCAAGGGGAGTGGAGCGAAGAGTTTAAACATTAAATATTAATGTTTCGGCACAGATGTCACGCCCCATATTGGCGCGATTTTTTTCTGACGCCAATGTCATATACACAACGGGTACTTAACTGGCTCCAAAGTGTCGTAATTTTGCTTGATATGGTAATCCGGATGTTGTTGTTTATGCTGTTGATGTTTTCACCAAATTGGCGTCGGAAAAAAATCGCGCCAATGTATGATAACGTATATGACAACTGTGCCAAAGTTTCTATAAAGCAGTTTAAGACTAAAAAATTAAGAATAAAATAAATGCAAACTAAGACTAAAGAAGAAAGAAAAATCATGCGTTAAGCATAGAATATGAAACACTTTCCAACACATCCTGAATGCTTTAACAAAACTTCGTTATTTAGGGAAATAAGGTAAATAAGATAACGTTACCTCTTAGATATCCCGTCGACCAATTTCGCCAAATTATATAAATCGCCAAATCAATAGTAAAACATTAACATAAATACAAATAAAACATCGAATTAATGGTTTTATTGGCCATTATTGGCATTTAATCTTACAATTAATTAATTAATGGCAACCATTATTGGCAATTAATCTTACAATTTGGCGACAGTAATTTGGTCGACGGGATAACTAAGAAGTACCAAGATAACAAAGTAAACATTTTAGAAAACGCATAAAAAATTTTAAAAATTGATTTCAGCAGTTACCGTCCATAGCCAATAGTACCGTTATTACATGCCACTATTTAGCTAAAATTTAATTTAAACTTCTCTTAAAACTACTGAAATCACATTTCCAGATATTATCATCCGTAGACGGTTATGTATCCAATTCTTTGCGTGACCATGTATATCATTTTATCTATATTCTACAAACATTTCTTAGGAAACTAAATGCAGTTCAGCGTAAAAATCCATAACTCCTTTGAAAATCACCTTTAAGTAATTTACTCTCATACTCATTACGAATTCTTTTGTGTAGCTCTGCATATGAACTGTAGCATTTATACACACAGTATAGTATGCATAAACGTAGTGAAACATAAAAGCGCATATCATAATTAAAAATGCATTTCTAGCAATCATTGCTTATGTACAATACTTCGGAAAAAAGTTTCTTGGCGAGAAAGAAGTTTGCCAACATATTTTCTGGCAACCTATTTACTGCTTCATACTCACAAGCAATTTTTCCCATATGTATACAATTTGGCACAGATGTCATATATATATAGAATATTGGCGCGATTTTTTTCCGACGCCAATTTGCCGAAAACATCAACAGCATAAACAACATTCGTGTTACCATTACAAGCAAAATAACGACACTTTGGCGCCAGTTAAGTACCCGGTGCGTATATGACATCAGCGTCAAAAAAAAAAAAAAAAAATCGCGCCAATATGGGCGTATATGACATCTGTGCCGACAATTTAATATAAAAAAAGCTATTTACCCATTCTTATAAAGAAACAGAAGTAATTTTTGCACAGATGTCATATACGCATGGTTGTTGGCGTTATTTTTCTATGATGCCAATTTGGCACAAATCTCGCTTTCGAATACCAGTTACTTATATATTTTTCAATTATTTGCTATCATTTTGAAAAGGAAATAACTATAAATAAATAAAAGTTTGAATAATAACTATAGAACAAAGCAGTTTATATAATTAAAAAACAGAAAATAAAAGTAAATAAACAATTTATTAATAACTAAAAAACAATAGCCGGGTTACCATAGCAGGCAAAATAACACTATTTTGGCGCCAGTTAGGTTTCCCGGTTCATATCTGAAATCTGTGCCGTAATTTGTATATAAAATATATATATATATATTTAGAAACGATGTTTTTATGTATATAAGTGCATATATAAACAAAGATAAAAGTTCATTAAATTTGTTTTCATAGCTGTTTATATATTTTCGCAACATATCTCACTTTCTGATGCCCGAATCGCGCCAAGCTTTTTTTTAAAATGCGCTATAATGGAAAAGTACTTAAATAAATAATTAACAGAAATAACAAATTATACAAACTAAAACTTTTTATTTCGAGATCAAAGCATTGTTTTTAATTTCGATTAAAAATACATATATCCTTGGATAACTTCAATTTAAATTAGGTTCACAGCTTAATATCTCATTCCATAAACCTAAACAAACACAAGTGATTCATTCATCGTGAAACGTCAAAAATATTAAATCATTGAGGTAATCATTCACAAAGTAAGTTCTTCAACAACAAATGGGAAATATTCTAATGACGTCATAGTAGGTAAAATGGTGGCGGTATCGTTTGTTTATGGTTTGTAATCACAAAGATTTAATTTTGCAATGTCTCTTAGTTACATTATTTTATTGTCATATTTATGAGCTCAGAACAAAAGCCTATTTTTTCATTATTTAGTTATTAAAGACGGAAAAAAATCATAAATGCATGATTTGAAAATTTTAAATATTTTTTTTTCTTAATACTAAAAAATAACATCGGGAAGTAACAGCGGGTTTAAGTTAAATAAGTTTAACTGTTTAATTCTGTTGTAATATTCAAAATAACTGTATTTATTACATTTCAGTACTCAACATCAGGGCCCGATTAAACTTTGAAGTTAAAGGAATTACAATGTCATTTCAGGACCTTTCTTTGGGAGAAGCTTTTCTAAATTCCATATATACATGGAAAATCTTCAGTGTTAGAAATATTATTCCTTGGACTGACATAACACGAGAACGGCCTGCAATTTTACACAAGTTTTTAACAAACTTTATATCAGAAATTTTACTAAAAACTGGTTACTTTTTTGTTATAGCGGCCCACACTATTAGGATTATGACAAGTTGCAGCTAATTTCGCCAACGTCGTAACCAAGATCGTGAAGCACACACATATAATACCATATAATACCATTTCATGAAATCGTATACGATAATTTAATAGTTTTTAACCTTACTTCAAGTGTGTTATTTATTTATTTTTAAAGCTCAACAATCTAAATTGTCCAATATATGAATTTAAAAAAGAATGTAAGCAAAGATTGAATAGACATGACCGCAAAAAGCCTCAAAATTGCATAACACTTGGAACCAAACTGTGCAGATTAGTGGTCTTCTGCTGTACACAGTTTTTCATAAATGTGTTTCGTTCTTAAAATGTGTTATTTTCATCTATCACTGCGGAACAAGCGAGAAAACTCATATTCTTGCATATGAGTTGTATATATCTTTATATCTAAATTTCCGTCATTTTTGACGGGCTACCTTTCTAGTAATAATTATAATTAACTTAAATTGTCTATATAATAAAATTTATTTTATGCTATCTTAAGGATACTGGATTAAATTATTACTAAAAAGTACAAAAGGAAGTTGATACTTAAAATGAACCTGTAATAAATAAGATAAATAATATAATAAAGTATGGTAACATAATTATTTTATAACTGAATAAATAATTATTTAATGCTGCCATCTAACGAAACTTCAAAAAATTGAAGTTAAAAATATCCATACGAGTTCACAATCATGGCTTGGATATAATTTGTAGTGGTTCCATCTATTGGAGTTTACCAAAAATAACTGTAGAAAAATTGCATATTGCAAATATTTGAACCTCATTAATTCACATTAAAACAGCACAACAATTATCATACTAAAACCGCTCAACAGAACATGTATAATAATCATTTCGCAACTTTAATATAATGTTTGTAATTATTTTTAATTATTTTATCAGAATTAAGTAAATTAATGATAATTTCAAATTGGTTACAAATATAATAATATAAATGCATGATTCTATTAATCAATACATTTAATGTTATAAATTTTAAATTGTTTCTTTACAGATGGGGGGGGGGGTGTTATATACAAACAAATTACAACATTTCTACATACTGATAAATACATGTATCATATACTGTATTAGCGTCCACTATTATAAATTATAATATTTTGAAGTAAATCAATAAAAGTGATGTATATTGATGTAAATTAATATAATACAAATATTTTTATGCAGTACTAAGGACACCAAAGTCATAAGGACCAAAATAAACATAGAAACTCATAAATTCAACATACCATTCCCTTTTTTTATATATATTTATTAAATCAACATTTGCGTATAAATTATCCAGACAACTCCCCCCTCCTCCATAATTTAACATCTACCCACTCAGCTAACCTATTTAAAATTTTAATTATATTTTGTATTTTTAATTTTTTTATTGATTTTTAGTTTTTTATAATTTTTTATATATATTTTTTTTAATGCGCAAACTGTTAATAGTAACTTACAAGAAACCTCCCTACTATCCATTGTTTAGATCATTAATTAATTGTAGATTAAGGAATATTTGAATTTCTTAGGCAAACCAAGATTTGATGCATCAAATATTAATTGTTTAATGTTTTTATTGATAAGATGTGAGGAACATAAACTCTTTATTCTATACAAATGATTAAGTAGCATATTACGGTAAACTGAAATATGTAGACAGGATTTAAAATGAGTAAATGGATTAACTTTGAATTGAAAGACTTTGTGTTTGTCATAAAGATCAGTAATTGTTTTGTTTTGTGCGATTATGATTTTATACATATATATATTTCTTTTTTTTTTCTTTTAACGTAAAATCTATTATAAAACAGTTTACATATGATATAGATATTTTTATTTATAAAATTTCAATCTCATACAATAAACCTACTGTATATTTTAATCAATGGAAAATACTAGTAATTGAAAAATTAACTAAGGCTTTAAAGTATAATATTTCGGATTTGGTTACTATTAACACAAAGCATTTTTTATGCTGAACTGCATTTAGCTTACTAAGAAATGTTTGTAGAATATAGATAAAATGATATAGAAGGTCACGCACAGAATTGGATACATGGCCGTCTATAAATGGTAAATTCTGGAAACGTGATTTCAGTAGTATTAAGAGTGTTTTAGTTTGAATTAATTTTTAGCTAAATAGCGGCGTGTAATAAGGGTTATACAAAAGTATTCAAGTATGTTTCCACCTATTAGTATAAATTGCTGAAAGAGAAATTTCAACCTGTTATGCGTTTTCTTGCTAAACTAAATTTTCCCATTATATAGTATATATATCAACTTACAGATCAAATACAGGGCTGTTCAAAAGAATTGGAATACATATTTGGCTATAACGGTAACTGCTGAAATCAGTTTTTCAAAAGTTTTATGCGTTTTCTAAAATGTTTACTTAGTTATTAGGATGAGCGAAGCGAATCCTCTACTAGGCTACAGAAATTACATTTTTGTCGTACACATTAAAAAAAAAAAAAAACTATTTATAATTTCGACTTGAAATTAAACATAAAAATAAATTATGATCTGTAGATTTGCACAATATATATATTTTTTTTTTACAGAATAACGTTAAAAAATTTATTATTTTAATTAATTTATTTTACATGTTTTTCCATTACGGACGCATTTTTGCAAATAAAATATGAAGCACGCATATTTTCAGAAGAAGAAATAAATCATGGAGTTAGGATTTCTTTTATGACATTTTTAAAATATCTTATTTTAATGAAAATTATAGCATATTTTTAATGAATTAAAATTTGTGAAAATTCAATTATTTACATTCAATTATAAAAGTATTTTACAGTGTTAAGAATTCAAATACGCAATTTATTCTTATTATGTGAAATCATTTATGCAGACGATACTTACGCATTTTAAAAGAATTATATTATGATTTTTTTTTTTTTTTTTTTTTTTTTTTTGTAAAGGGGCAACAAAAGAATTGTAATCAAATAAAATTCATTGTTAAATTCATTATATAAATATTTTGCAAAATTTTGCTTCGAAAATATTTTTTTATACCAGTCTTATATCATAAATAAAAAATTCCGAGGAAATTCTTAGTTATTTGGTTGAATTTACATTTCTAAAATTAAAATGCTCCAAAACATAAAGTAACGTTTTCTCTTAATAAAGATGCAAGAATAATATAAAAAATATTGTTATTTTCAAATATTTATCTTATGAACTAATGCTTCGCGAATCCAAACAAAGCATGACTTTTGCTAGTCTTATTTACCTTATTTCCCTAAATAACGAAATTTTGTTAAAGCCTTCAGGTAGTGTTGGAAAGTGTTTCATAATCTATGCTTGACGCACGATTTTTCTTTCCGGTTTTAATAATTATTTTTCACTCGTTATGAAATAGAGTTGCTAGGCAACTCTTAAAGTAAAAGAGAAAGGATAATTACTTATGAAAGGAAAACATAAAATTGTAGTTAAAATGTTTTATATTTTTCGAACACCTGCACAAACTTACATTAAAAAAATATCTATATATAATTGAGAATGTCTGGTTATATGTATTCACAAAATTTCAAACTAATTGGAGTAATTTAAGAGCTCCTTTGGTAAGCAGTAGCATCAATAATATAATATTTAAATCAATTATCGTAACGCGCCATTTTCTTTTCAATGAATGGTAAAATTTGAAAATCGTCTGAATACCCATAGAAAAGCATTATGAGGTAAAATAAAATGTTCTATATTTACCGAACGAACCTACCAAATTAAATGAAAAGCTGTACAGCTAATTCCGGGTTTCTCACCAACGTATTTACCTAATGAGGCTAATTGGATGATTTTAGAGATAGTTATCGCTGGACATACGCACAGTCAAACAAACAGACACCAATTTTTTTTCCACAAAATATTACTGGAAGCCTTTCTTGACGTTTCGACAATAACATAATTAATGTTTAAGTTATATGCTAAAGCTTCTAATTTAAAAAGATCAGGAGCCTCAAGGTCAATTTTGCAAGACATTTTAATTTTCATATCCTTTGACACGATATCTAACATACTGAAATCCGCAATTTAATAGTGTTAGATTATTAGAAAGTCACAGTGAATGTTTTATTTTAATAAATTTTATTTTTCTGATACATTATGAAATAGAGTTGCTAGGCAACTCTTAAAGTAAAAGAGAAAGGATAATTACTGATGATAGGAAAAACATAAGATTGTAAAGTTACAATGCTTTATATTTTTCGAACAGGTGGCATAAAATTCCCCCCCCCCTCCCCCAAAAAATATAAATAATTTAGAATGTACGACAGATGCATTAACAAAATTTCAAAGTAAAAGGAGTAATTTAAGACCTCCTTTGGAAATATTAGCATCAATAATTTAATATTTAAATCAATTATCGTAATTCGATATGCGGTATTTTCTTTTCAATGAATGGTAAAATTTGAAAATCGTCTAAATTCCCATAGAAAAGCATTATGAGATAAAATAAAATGTTCTATATTTACCGAACGAATCAATCAAATTAAATGAAAAACTGTACAGCTAATTCAGGGTTTCTCTTCAATATATCTACCTAATCGGGATAATTGGATGCTTTTTGCAATAGTTATCGCGGCACATACACACAAAGAAACAAATATGCACCAATTTTTTTTTTTCACGAAGTATTATTGGAATATATGAGATGTAAATTTCCAACTGGGCGAAAACTGTCCGGACCAGGAATCTCTTGGCTGAAGCCGCCAATGTTCTACCATCTGAGCTATCCGGAACGAATCTGGTGGAACTAATTCACCCAACCAAACTTATTGATTATAAGCAGGGCCGAAACTAGCCTTTTTTGCACCCGGGGCAAACATGGATTTTGGCGCCCCACCCCCCCTCTTCCGGAAAGTATATTTACAGATATAATTTTAACCGAGTTATTTTCGTCTGATGGACTGATGGCTTCCATTATTATGAAACAGCCGTTATAAATAAAGTGTTAGGTGAAGATGAAAGAGCAGCCGTAAAAAGTTAGAACTCCAATTTTCTGGTCAGGATGGGGAAAAAATGGCCATAATTTGTTTTTCAAAAAAAAAAAAAAAAAAATTATGGCCATTTTTTTTTTTTTTTCAGAAGAAAAAAGTCCATCAGAAGAAAATGATCCATTCCAAAGGTATAAGTTCGATTGAAAAAAACTATTTAATATTTTGAGCAGAAAGAAGAGGCTACACCTGCAATTTTCATGACACTAATAGAATCACATAGTGTCAATGCGTATGGTTTAGTTACCTCTAAAATTGAATACAAATTTTTGCCATATTGAATCATTGACAATTGTTAGACTTTTAAAACTGAATTTTTGGAAGTGGCAGCGAATTGTTCCCTTGCGACGACATTTCTGTGGCTGTCAACTCGTAAAACTTGGCTAAAAATACTAACTTTGACAACATTTTCTGAATGAATCTTTGATTTTATAAGAAAATGGGAAACTTTAATTTCTTGGTAATATGCTTTGTCATACGTCAGACAGGATGATTTTAACAATACAGTACTAAACATAAATGTGAGAAAAATCAACAAACAAAATCTTCATTCGGCGCCCCTTCGTTCTGGCACCCGGAGCACATGCCCCTTCTGCCCCGCTTTAGTTTCGGCCCTGGATTACAGCATCTGGTCTGATATCTGAATCAGCTCAACAGAATGAATCACAGGTAATGGTACTCCAGAAAACGCTGTATACGAAATTACACTAGATTAATTTTAACACAATTATTCTAATTGGTAAATAAATCATATCAAATTTAAATTTCCAACGGGGAGAAAAATGTCTGGACCAGGATTCGAACCAGGGATCTCTTTGCTATAGGGTATTGGCAGCTTCAGTCACGAGATCTCTATTCATAATTCCTTTGAGCGTCGAAACGAAAACTATAAATGTTACAACACTTTTCATTTACAATAGGAAACATGCCATGGTAATTCTCAATATTTTATATCAATTCTTTGGATATCGCAGTATATTTACTAGAGTTAGAGTGCGGATAGATGGGCAGACAGATGGCAGACATAAAAATCAAGGCCATAAAAACTTTTCACGTTAGTATTGAAAACAAATCATTATCCGTTATTTAAGTGTCCGAAGCATTTATCTTTATTTAAGTAACTAAACAAATAGTTATTTGTTCTCAAAAAGAATTTGAATAAATATGCCCGACGAACGGACTGAACTAGGAATTCCAAACAATTTTTAATATTCAGCATGTGGGGAAATGTGCTTGATGAATAACAAATAAGCGTCACGCACAAAACGAACATTGAATGTATAATAACCTATGCAAAAAAATTAAAAAAAAATTCATGTAACTAATTAAGTCATTACAGGACTGCTACTGGCAACTATTTTTTAATTCTATCGCGCACCACTTTCAGAAAACAAAAAAAAATTCACATATACTTGTACAAAATTTATTTTTTAAAAATGGTGTTGCGAATAGAATATAAAATTAGTCGCCAGTGGCAGCTCTGCATACTATTTCTCAAGGTGATATTGATTAATTGTCAGATTGTATGAAAATTGCCTCGAGACAATTTGCACTGTTATTTGTGTCTCGTGAAGTAAGTGGCATTTTTTATTGTTTAGGGTCACCTAAACTTTAGGTGATACTGAAAGTAAAATTCCGCATTGAAAAGTTTTCGTCGTCACCCACAGATTTTGTTAAAAAATTAAAAAAGCAATTCTAATTTTAACACATTTTTACATTCAGAAATTGTATGAATTTTGTCATTTGAACTTCGTAATAAAATAAATGATTAAACGAACACTTACGTAGCTGAAAAGTACAGAATGCAATATTGCAAAATTTACAGTGTAAAAATTTTTTTTCTAGAAACATAAAAGAGATATATTATAAACATAAAGGAAATTTAGTATGGAACTTCATGAAATCCTTATAAACAAAATTACTGACGTAAAATTTGTTTATATTAGCTTATTACAAATTCTCGTTCGAGTAACAACTAGTGTTGCCAAGTCCCGTGCTACCAAAAGTGAGAAACGGAGACAAAAACAGTGGGACAGCAACTTCTAAATAGGGACATAAAATTAGAGTAAATCCTACGATTACGGAATCTGTGTAAAACGGAATTCTATCATAAACGAAAAAAAAAGAATCCCGTTTCTTACCGAAGGAATGCGATACAAAAATATCTGTTAATACACTGTGAAAAAAAAAAATCTGTAATTCTACAGATGTAAAGTTACAGAAATCTGTATGCTTACCAAAATTTTATTTGCACCCTATACAAAAAAAGATGTAAATCTACAAAGCTAGTTTTTGTAAAGCGACAGATTTCTGTAGATTCACAAAATAATCTACTAAAATTACCGTAATCTTACTAAAATTTTATATTTGTAACCCGGGTTGCAGTTACATAAAAAGTTCTAGCCATCCCAGTTTCCTAAAAAGTTCTTAGTGACCTTTCAGAATTTTTGATTTCCGGTGCAAAAGTGTATCTGTTACATTAATTTTTGTTCTTGCCATTACATAAAAAGTTCTAGGAATCCCAGTTTTTTAGAAAAAATTTAGTAACTTTACACATTTTTTCGTCTCACTCCTCTGTCTGTCTGTCCGTCACAGAGACCATTCTCAGAAACTATATATGTTGCAGACTTGAAATTTAGGATTCTTATAGCTGAACACCTCACATCAAACGACAAATCATAAAATTTTGAAAAAGTCTTATATTTAACCCTCAGGGCTATAACTTGTGTATTTTAAGCTTTTTTTCCTAACTCAGCCCCTAATTAAGTTGAAGACTTTAAATTTTGGATTCTTATAGAAGAACACCTCACATCAAATGGCAAATCATAAAATTTTGAAAAAGTATTATATTTACCCCTCTGGGCTCTAACTTGTGTATTTTAGCCTATTTTTTCTAATTGAGCCCCTAATTAAGTTGAAGGCTTGAAATTTTGGATACTTATAGCTGAACACCTCACATCAAACGGCAAATTATAAAATTTTGAAAAAGTCTTATGTTTACCCCTCTGGGCTCTAACTTGTGTATTTTAAGCAATTTTTCTAACTCAGCCCTAATTAAGTTGGAGATGTTAAATTTTGCATACTTATAGCAGAACACTTGCTATCACACGAAAAATCATGAAAATTTGAAAAAGTCTTATATTATTTACCCCTCCGGGCTCTAACTTCTGTATCTTTAGCAATTTATCTAACCTCCACACTTTTCAGCAAGAGTGCACTTTTCTAACTTTTGCCGACACTCCTTTAACCACTCTTTCAATTATGCACCATAGCCGTACATATTTTAGTTCCAGATTTTATCGCTAGGGGCGCCTACTTATCTTCGGCGTTATGAGCCCGATTGCGTCGACTAATGTATCTACGGATAGTTTGTAAAACGGAGTTTCGTTCGGTTAGAGGTTTGATTATAATAGAATGTGTCCCCTCTTTGCGAAATGTGGAATTAACAGATTTTGCAAAAGGATAAAGTGTTTTGAAAGGAATATTAAACGAAACCCTCTGTGCGATCTGGGATCACACTTATCCACTTGTTTATAGTGTAGTCCGGGAGCCGGTGACATATCGAAAGCCCCATGATCGCGGAATTGAAAAAAAAATATATATATGTAAATCGATAGTAAAAAGTCATGCGAACAAGATGCGGTAGGCATGACTAGGTTTGACAAGTCAAAAATATGGTTAATTAAATTAATTATTATTAACTAGAGAACAGGAATTCTGCTTTTTTAGAATTTAGTGTCGCCCCGGCATTTCCATTACTTCATTTTCTTCTGGTGGACTGGTGGCTTCTATTATCATGAAACAGCCATTATAAATGAAGCGTTAAAAAAAAATTATGGCCATTTTTTTTCCATTCTGACCAGAAAATCAGAGTTCTAACATTTTACGGCAGCTCTTTCATCTTCACCTAACGCTTCATTTATAATGGCTGTTTCATAATAATATTAGCCACCAGTCCATCAGAAGAAAATAACTCGGTTAAGCGTGACTCGGATAATCGGGACTCTACTGCAAAACATCTTTCAGTTTTAAGACTTAAAGCACACGCTTTTATTTTATGTAAAATGACGTCATTTGCATTAATATAGAAACCTAAAATTAAACATAGTTTATAATAGTTCCCTGTTTTATCATAAATCCTTCATTTATATTTTTCTCAAAGTAGCACGTATTTTAATAAATTTTTTTTTTCAATTTAATTTTTTTTTTATAATTTTTTTTTCTATTTTATGAGAAAATGGCAACAAAAAGATATAATTGCTATTTTTCAGCAATTTTTTCTTAACTTTCTACAGAAATGGCGTACTTGAGTTGCCAAAATGAAACAAATGTCGCTAAAAACTACAAAAATTTAATATTTCAAAAAGAAATAGAGATGCAGTTTTCAAACAAATTGCATTAAAAAGTACCGTTTTTCACAATACGATGGTATAAAAACTGAAAATGTGCGATGTTTAGAAAATTTAAAAAATGCTATAGAGCATTTAATTGTACAATGATACATCTACTTTGTTTATTGCTAGCGTCTGTAAGCTAACGTTATTTTTTGGACACAAAATAAGCTGGGAGAAAGAAATAGCATACCGTACCGGGGCTAAAAGGGTATAATGATTTACCGTTATCACGGAAAGCCAACACTTGGCTTGGGTCTAGACACGAAATAAACAAAGCAGCCATTGGAAAATATCCGAAGCAAAATAAATATGAAATTTTATCACCGGCCGTTTCCTTAAAATAAGTATGATAGACTTCTCCGCAGAATAAAGTTTGTCATATCAAGATTTTTCTTAAGAGCACAAAATGCTTTTATAAAATGCTCTAAGAGAGATAAGTATCCGCAATAACGGCAAAACATTAAAGTTTTTTAATAATAATTAATTTAATTATGCATATTTCTGGCTTGTCAAACCTAGTCATACCTAGCTCATTTTTTTCGTATGACTTTTTAGTATCGATTTACATAAAAAAAAATTTTCAATTCCGCGATCACCGGCTCCTTGACTATAAGAAAACATATCTAAAAGGGAATCTTTCTCCTATCACTTGACTTTCCTTCTTAGTCGGTTGTTAGTATTGTGAATCCTGAAAATAACATAAAAGTGTTGTAAATATGTAGGTAATTGTGATAAAAAAGTTTAATATCAAATTCTAAAAACTAAGCATATTTACATGTTAATGAATGAATATTTCTCTCAAATGTAATTATAGGAGTCATCTGTAAATATTTATTGCACACACTGTCAATAATTGTCATATATCAACATTGCTATTTCTCCTAAACTGTAAAAAAAAAAAAAAAAAAAAAAAAAAAAAAAAAAAAAAAAAAATCATTCAAGGTGTTTCGCAGGTAGTAAAACTTTTCCCTGCCCTGGGCTTGGGGGTTACACCTAACCATAAGCCAAAAGCGGGTTCCCAGGGTGGATGCTTACTTACTTACTTACTAAACAAACACAATAATTTTATAGTATAGTTAGATATGTGAAAGCTATAGATACTGAAAGAAAATTCCTATTAGAAAAATTTCTGATTGTGGAGTTAAAAGTTTATCATATTCCTTACCTAGAGACTATGAAATTTTGAAAACAGGATTCCGTGATAGACAGGTTTCGATTTTACCGTTTTACTAAAAAAATGAGTAAAACCGGAAGATAGGGACTGGAAAATATTCCGCCTTAGACAGGTTTAGGTATCAGAAGGTAGATTTGTGCGGTATTTTTTTTTTTTTTTGGAAGAATCAGAAAAACTTCCGTTAGAAACAGGTTCTGTTAAAACAGCTTTTACTACATTAAATTCAACTCGATGCAGTCTTACATGGTACTAAAAGAAATTAAAAAGATTATTTTTTTTTTTGCATCCCGCGTGACGGGTCTTAGAAACCGTGAAAATCGGGACAACTCGCGTAAATCGCGACTCTAGTAACAAGTAAAAATATGTGTTTGTATTAAACCAAAATAAAATTAAAATGTAATTTTATTATAATTGTTATACCAATACCCAAAAATTGAAAGTAACATTTCTTGAAATTAGAGAGTAACAGAAAATGTTTAATAGCATATATATATATATATATATATATATATATATATATATATAACCCAGAACAAATTCTATCATAAATTCTCTCTCTTTTTTTTTTTTCAATTAAGTAAACAATGGGCTTTGAAATGAGCAAACTCATTGAAAAATAGATTTTTTTTTGTTTTTGTATTACTAAAAAATAAAAAATAAAATAAAAATATATTACCATTTACTTGGTGGAAAGTGTTTTTCCATTCTTCTTAAAGGTAAGTAGATTTCAAATGCATTTTTCACAAATAAATTTTTCGCAGCCATACACCTTTAAAATGCTCCATGAGTTTAAATTTCTGTTCAAAATTCTCAATAGGTATAAGAGACAATCCTGCCATATTATTTTTTTTTTCAGGATTTTGCTAGAAAATTACCTTATTTTTGACAACAATGTAAAATTTTGATTACATTTTTTACGCAACACCATTTTTCTTGATTAAATTTTGATTAGATTTTTTTACATGTAATTATTTATTATTTTTACTTTTTTGTGTTTTATCGATCCAGCTACAACCGTTATACAAAATATAGTACACTATTTCCGCTTTTCAATTACCTTTATTTGGAAGTAGAAATTTACAATTTTAATTCTGCCATATTCACAATTTATAGTCGCCAAGTACATAAATAATTAATGACCACCCTTTGTTCTTTACGGTTTATGGGATAAAGAGACCTCTGATTAATGATTTTTGAGCATGAAAAATAGTTGAAGGACGAATTTACGCTGCCGAATTCTGTGGGAACCCCCCTTATTAGGTTTGTTTGGTAAAACCTACTCGACTAGATGGGCGAAGCCATGCTAGTCTATTAAATGCTATTAAGGGTTTGTATACGTACCTATGTATGGATGCATATATGCCAAGGGCAAAGGTTGGAAATCCCATAGAATTTGAAGATGTCGGATGTCTTAAAATTTTGCTATGCTTCCAGAAAGTAGTTTCGACCATTTGTTTTTTAAAGAGGAAAAATGTGTTCAAACTTCGCCAATAATTAAATTTCAGATCTTTTCTTCCCTATTGGTGTATCTTTAAAAATTAACTGAGCAAATGAAAAAAAAATGATAATGTATGGACAATACTTAATTACGTAGCTTTTTGGGTGTATTTAATTTGCATGTCAAATTACGGTAAATATATTTCAACACATGTACTTTGTGTTCAGACATAAAAAGTCAATAAAAAATCCTTGTTTACATTCATTGTGACGTCACGAGTATTTTTTTCATAAATTTAATATTTAATTTTTGTTTCTCAAGAATTTGCTACAGAATTATATTAAACAAAAACATAATTTGAAGAACAAATAAAAAAAAAAAACAAAATTTATTTCCTACATTGTTTAAGCCCGAGAAGGGACAGATATTAAGATATTTCATTCAATTAGTTTTACATTTAATGTTAAATTTTTGTAACAAATTAGTTAAGCCAATTGAAAATTAAAAAATAAAAATAAAATTCATACAATATGATACTTAAAACACCCTAAAAAATTAGATTCCGTTCAAATGAAATCGAAATAACTTAGACTTCTTAGAGATTGGCTCTCTCATTTTCAAAAAACAGTGACGTATTTGTATAAATAAACAACATTTAGATATTAAGATATTCTCTGATGATGAGCCTGGAATGCTTGAAAGTACTAAGAAGTTTTAAATAAAATGTATATTTTAAACTTGTAACATCTGTTTCATTACATTAGTCGTCTTTTAAGTAAGATTGTGGACCTTTTTAATGTTCATATTATATATTTTATGTTGAATCAAGGTAAAAAAATTGCGTTTTGTCTTACGATATTATTTGTTAAAAAGAGATCAACAATAACAACAACAACAAAAAAAAAATAATAATAATAGGAACACCCTTTATATATACAAAAAAAAAAAAAAAAAAAAAAACAAGAATTTCATCGCAGGTCTTTGAATTATAAAAATGAATATATCTTAAAAAGTAACTTAATACGACGCAATCAACTAGAACATTCCTTTGTAGAAAGATAAAGAGAACGGTGACAAACGTGAAAGAATTGCAAAACAATGTCGCACGTGTTTCTTTAATTAATAGTGAAAGCTTAAAACCCGGAAATAGACATACCAGGCGATGCTATCAAATTAATAGATCCTCTTTTTGACAAAGATCGATCATTATCTAATATAACATGTTAATGAACTATCGAGTTCTACATACGAGCACTCGAGCGTGCCACGTTATTAAAAGAAAGTATTAAGTTCACTTTAATTACCACGCTATTTTAAAGCATGAAAAAAATGCATGTGACATACTGAATATCAATGAAAATCTATCACAGGTAGCAAAACGTAAGAAATTAATTGGAAAACGTCAAATGACTTTTTTTCACGCATGAACTTATGCAAACGAAGCACTCGACATTTTGTTTCCAAACATCCAAAAAGAGATAAAATGTAGATCTATTTAAAAACTAGTCGTTGGGGGCCACCGTAATACTTACCCATCATGGATATACATAATATAAAATATGAAAATAAAACATGTGATGTATGCTAAGCATTGTATGATATTACTTTTATTCATAATTTAATTTACTTGGACTCCCTTAAATATAATTAATATAATCCCTTAAGCTAATATTACTTTTTGTTGCATTAAAATATCTCAATTTGTTGATTTTCTGTAAGCCAGTAAACACTAATGGCTTACAATGGAAGTCTATGGGAATTTGGCGAAATATTAGAGATACCGCCAATTTGGCGTCACTTTTGCCGACTAATTTTGGTCGCCAAATTTGGCGATGTATCGCCAAGTTGGCCACAAACTTTGCGTCATTTGGAGACAGAACATGGTCCCCCCTATGGTATGGAGATGCATTAAATTCTTGACATTTACGATAAGCCATTATTGGCATTTAACCTTGCAATTTGGCGATATTTTTTTGGTAGGCGGGATAATCGAGTAGTACCGAATTGCGTAAAAGAAACATGCTTATAACTCGAAAAATTATAATAATATTAACTAACAGTTTACTGCGTCGGATTAAGCGTCTCATTTTGAATTAAAATATATCTTTGAATTGAAATTTGAATGAAATACAGGGTCATTAAAAATCGAAGAGCGTGAAATATATGATTACAAATATCTCGGCAACTAATTATCCGATCGACTTCATTCTTGATGCAAAATTTATGTTTTTTATTGTCTTTTATATTCACTCCTTCAAATAGACAATTTCGAAAATTTTTGTATACCTTTTATCAGAACGAATATTTCGAGAGTCCGAAAAAAATATTTCCGGATAATCGAGGTTACTGATATTAAATAGGCTTTTTTCCATTATTACTTCCTAAGTACACACCAAATTTCAAGTCTCTATCTCAATTTGTTCGGTAGATAGAGCGTTTACAGACACACACACACACCGAGTCGGACGGCAATATTTGTTTTCTAAAAATATGTTTTTTCGGAATCTCCAGTGTCTGAAACGTGTAAATCTGTCAATTTTTTTTTTTTGATTTCCAAAACAATTGCAAGACTTACCCTGTACTACGTATGATGGATAAGTAATAAACCGTCAAGTGTGAGTATTACTCTCGCACAGCGGGCTCCGTACAATAAATATATGAATTAGTAACTGGGCATTACATTACACAAATACAGTTGCTCCCAAAATTGAGTATACACAAACAGATAGTTTCAAAATTTGTGCGTGAAAAAATTAAATTCATAGGAAAATATTTTAAAATATTATAGATAACAGCGTATCTAGTTCTCTTACAAAATATCAAGAAAAAATGCAAAATATTAAAATTGTTTTTATGAAAAAGAATTCAAAGACAGTAGAAAGCAAAACAAGAGTCACACAATTGAGTATACACTTTTATCAAATGTTATATAACGATGACTTAGTATTTTGTAGCATATCCCATTTACTCGAATAACAGCTTGTAATCGTGCAGGCACTGATTCCACAAGAGTTTTTGTGATTTCCACTGAAATTTTGCCCCACTCTTCTTTCAAAACACTTTATAAGTTCTTCTTACTTGTGATGTGATGTTTTTGTACCACTTTCTCCAACTGAAACTACAAATTTTCTATTACATTTAAATCTGGGGACTGTCGTGGGGTACGTAGTTGCTTATGACTGTTATACATAAGTCACAGCGTCACAATTTTAGCCGTATGCTTGGGATCGTTATCCTGTTGGAAGATGACGTTCGATCTCAAACCTAGCTTGTTGGAGCTAGTTTTAAGATGTTTCTTAAGAACGTTTAGATATAACATCTTGTTCATAATAAAATCGATAAAGACAAGTTTTCCAACCCCTTCAGCAGCCATGCAACCCCAGACAAAGACAGATCCACAACAATGCTTGACTGTCAGTATTGTATTTTTAGGATCCAGCTCAGTCTGAGGTTGCCTCCAAACTTTGCCACACCCATCCAGGGCAGAAACTAGGGGGGGGGGGGAGGCAGATGGGGCACGTGCAGATTTTGTTTGACGTTTGATACAAGAATGTATATACATACGAAATTTGTATAAAAATGTCTCGCAGCCGGAAAATTTAAGAGCAAAACTGAACCAAATGCATTAAACTTTACAAATAGATAAAAAGATTCATCTACCATAAAAAACTGCAATTGAATAAGAAAAAAGAACTGTTCTCTTAGGCTTTTTCACTCTCCCATTCCAAAAGTATCATGTCTATGCCTTTGCCTTCTATCTTTTAAATCACTTCCTGTGTAGGAGAATCACTGCCGTTTTTCAAGGTCAGTCTCTATTGTGGGACACTTTCCACTACGGATAACTACCAAGCGCGAACCGATCCCTCAGTCTGACGACTTTTCTATTAGATAAAAAAATTCCATGAAAGCTGTTTTTTCCGCTGAGTAGCGTTGTAGCGTTGAGCTTCCTTTCTTTTTCTTTTTTTTTTTTCGTCTTGCCATGGTCGATGACTGCCCGCAACAATAAAAACAAACGGAAGGGGGATGCACAAAGTAAAATTCTTAGTAAAACCTTTTTTTTAGATATTGACCTCAGTTAGCCAAAACCAAAAAAAAGTTTTAAAAGATTAAAATGCAATTCAGTTCCTTTTGATTCCGTTTACAAGGTTTTAATGAATCAATGTTTGACAAAGCTGATTACGTAGTTCAGTTTCATATATTTTAAACTTAAAAATAAGTTGTCTATTAGATACTTAGTAAAATTCTTTTTGCAAATTTACTTGGTGGATGGGGGGGGGGGGGTTGGGGGGGGGCGCCAAAATCCATGTTTGCCCTGGGTGCCAAAAAGGGTAGTTTCGGCACTGCACACATCGGATCTAAAAAGGTTAAATTTACTTTCATCACTAAAATATCACTAATTTCCAAAAGTCTTGGAACTTAGAGATGTAACTTTTAGCAAATAAAAGTCTCTTCTTACGATTAACTTCACTGATGTGTGGCTTTTGCCTAGGTAGGCGACCATTATAGCCCGCTTATCAGAGGTTTCTGCGCACATTTTCTGCAGAAACGTTTCTCTGTATGACTAAACTTACAGATGCAGCAAGTTTCGGGGTACTGTTCATTAGATTTCTCTTCACACTGCGAATAAATTTTTCTTGTGCGGTATCGTTGATGGTTTGTTTGAGCCCTCTTTCAGGTGTATTCAATACTGTTCCAGTTTTGTGATGTTTCTTGATGATTTTTTGAACACCCATGAATTCTCTCAAAGAAAAAATCGAATTTGCAGAAAGAATTGCCTTCAGTTGACTATTTAATAACCCAATTCTTCTCTTCTATTGAAATCTGCTTTCAACTGCTCATTTTGGATTAATTTGGCACAAAAATTAGTACAATGCAAAATTTAATGAGAGTTATAATAAACAAGAGTCGATACAAATATAAATGCAAAACATTTTAAATAAAAATCCCTGCCGGCTCGGGCCTACAGGCGGAGGTAGATTTCGAAGTTAAGTACTAAATTCACCAACAAAACTTAAATCAAGATTAGAGAAAAACCCAGTTCCTCCACTAAGAATGAGCTCTAGGGAGCTAAACATTTTGTGAAAATTCTAATATACACAAATACACACACTCATGTATATGGAATAGGTTTAAAAAATAGCTAAAGCAAATTCAGAGAACCTCAAAGTGTTAAAATAAGTTAATATTTCCATAGTCGTGTTTTTATCACGTTTTAATACGTTTTCTCAAACTCGCATGACGTTACATATTCACCAACTGAGGTCCATTTTATTTCCAATATGACGCAATATTTTTTTTTTTTTTTTAATTCGTCAAACTATTTATTTCATTTTGAGTTTTCATGCGGAAATCTTGCTCTAGAACACTTATGACGTAATATTCAATTTGTTTTCAATTCGTCGAACTATTTATTCAATTAAATTTTTTCACGTGAACTTGTAATAGGAAAGTAATTGTTGTGGTGAGAATTTTATTGCTTTTTTTTAATTGTTGGCAACTGTTATAACGAAAAATATTTTTTTTTCCTGTCATTGTTGTGTAAGAGCTGGTTTTATCAGAATCTTGTTAAGACGGTATTCAAAATTTTGAACCCTCCCCATTTCCATTCCCTTGGACCGTTTTTGCCCATTTTCAATCCCCGCCGAGATATTAGCCATCTCCAAGTTGTTGGCGAGTTTGAAGACGATCCGTGCATAATTGCGACTTTTATCGTGCGGACAAAATTTAGTACATACATACATACATACATATATATATATATATATATATATATATATATATATATATATATAGTATATATATATAAACTTTTTAGGTGGGGGTGGTTTTGGGTTCCTAGGGTTCTATAATGACAAGTTATGAAGGAATTTTTCAAAAGTCGCACCATGGTAACGACTGCAATAGGTAGTATTTCTTACGAAATCTACCTAAAAAGGAGTTAACCCGAATGAATTTATTCTAGCGTATACTTAATTATGTGACACTCATTTAAGCCTTAGATTATATGTGGAATTTTTTTTATGCTGATTTCACTTCAATACTGTGGATACTTCACAAACTTTTCTTTAGCATCTATATGCTGTTAAGGTGTGTAACACCTGACAGAAAACCTAAAAACTTTTTGTGATCTAATTTCAAGACTTTAAACTTTCACTTTCCTAGCTTCGGGAAGTGCTTCAACAAAGAACAGAATATATTGCGTATTTGCGGTTTTGCCTCTCCTACATTCTACCTCTACTGTGTAAATGTAATTCTTGTGTGGACTGCATCTACGAGTGAACTTTGACTTTCTTTTTAAAGAATTCTTTCAGAACTGCCTTTGCTGTGTTTGTATGATGTCGTGTTTACCAGGCTCTGAGAAGAATTTCTTCTCTCGGTGCTTATACTGTTTAATATAACCTAGAGGATTTTATTAAACACATTAAGTGGATACACGTCTTTACTTCAATTTGAATTCTATCCACGACACGAAAATTATAATGATACAAAATATAAATAATATCTTTTCTATTTTACACTATAGCTAAAAGTTTGTGAAATACCAGGAATCGAGTTAAGGCTGATATAATATGCATCTTCGAAAGACAGGTTTGGGGCTAAAACAGCGCTACTGAGCACAGGTAAAAACAGGGATGTAGTGGAGGGTAGACGGGTGTATACGCAGTATACCTTCTGGTTTTTTTTAAGGAACACCGTATACCCTGTGTTTCTCAAGAAAGCTATAGTATATACACTGTAGGGTATACGCTCTATCTTGAGCGTATACCCTCTGCTTAGAGAGTATACTCTCTGTTTTTTTTTTTACGACTACACCACTGGGTAAGAAATATCTTTTCCTGTTTTATTTCATATTGTTGACAATTAGAAAAGTAAAGGTAAAGTATGCACACTCAAATTTTGAATAGAAATATTATTTATAAAATTCAGTACCATTTAAAAAAACTTCCAATTCGTTCGTGCAAAATTTCAACATTTTACACGCATAATTCTAAGCGAACACATAGTGTATACTCAATTTTGGGAGTGACTGTATATCACTAAAAGTTATTATCTGGGCTTTAAAAGCCGATGGCGCATAGAGTACGCCACCCGTGTCTTTATGTATATCCAAACCGTCCGTGACTTTAAGGGTTAATATCTCGGCTAAATACCGACAATTATTTTCGAAAATAATTATCAACAATCCTTTTATACTTCTGCGACGATATAAAGGATTGATATTAAAGGCACATCCAGCGCTTCTCAACTCCTTTGCTGAATCGAAATTTGTGTGTCACGGAAAAAGCCGATTTTCTCAAAAACTATATGACCTAGGCTAATCGCTATAGTTTTCCTACAAAGTTTAAATTAACTTCTACTACTTCTAATTTTTTCATAATTTTAGTGTCAGTAGATTGGGAAATAGAGGGGTCGAAACATATTTTTGCATTACATATTCGACGATATCTGTGAAAGTATAATACCTAAAATTAAAATAAATGTATTTTTGAGTTCGGCGATACGAAAGCTTTCACGAGATACCCCACATGGTATACGAAGAAAAGATTTTTTTTTTTTCATCAAGTACCTCAATTAGCCTCTCTACTTTTTTCCTACATATATTTTTGAATGGTTAATAATCTATAAGTATGTTGGTCAACAGCTTTTATTACTTCAGCCAATCTGAAATTTCCACGTTCCATATTTTACAAGTAAAACGGTTGTGACAGACGGACAGACAGACACAGGAGTGATCTTATAATGGTTCCGTTTTAGGTGCGTTCATAATTATATAAATATGTAGCACCTATAGTCGTCGTTCGGCCTGCCTGACTGTCGGTTTGTCCGTCCGCATATAACAGGGCAAAAACTACCCAACCGAAGGGTATGAAATTTTAAATATATAATTGTTGCAATGATTTGTCGAGTAATTTCAAATTTTATGAAAATCGGATGTATAGTTTAACAATAGGAACAGTCAAAAGTTTAGCGTTACATTACGGCCAATGGGAAAAAATTATTTCAAGTGTATTTTACGAATGTTACAGCCTTCCGAACAGAATGAAATTGATATGCACTTAGGAAGTGCACTAAAATATACATTCAGTACAATATGGGGTGAAAAAAATATTTATAAAACTAGTTATAGTTGTTAGAAATAATCGAAAAAAAACATGTTTCGTTCTTCGTCTTGTTTGTGACATATGCAACTGGTGTCGCCACTAACCGGCCAGTGTTTCGAATAACTTCAAAAGACTAGGACATTACCTTGATATATAAAAATAGCAAATAAAGCCTTTGTGCAACAATATTAAAAAGTAGAAAAACCAACGTTTAAAATGCACAAATAATATATGAAAAGCAGCAAACAGCTGTTTCGAATCTACTAGCGAGATTCTTCTTCAGTGCAAAAGGAACAGCGTGCTAGAAAAAGCAAGGCTGAGCAAAATCATAGACAGAGACGCGCTGGCTTTTATACCCTATGCGGGTGGCGAAGGCGCCGAAACAACCAATGAGAGAGAAGCAGTGGAAACGACTGGGTGGACAAGTAGCGACATCTACCGGAGAAGTAGAGAAAAGAAATCAAAAAAAGGAGGAATTAAATTAACGCTTTCCAAATACTTGGAAAATCTGGAGTACTAGATAAATCATTGACTAAAGAGTGAGAATTTTTAATGATATGGTAAGCTTCCCAAAAATCAAGATCAAGGTTAGAAGAACATTTTTGGATAATGATGGCTGAGGAAAAATTGAACCTATGTTGAGAAGACCAAGAATGTTGAGCAATAGAAGAACGTTTGAGCTCCTGATTTTTAACATAACCTTCATGCTCTTTTAAACGAAATCTAAGAGCACGTTTAGTCTGACCAATATAAGAAAGACCACACTGACAAGAGATCTGGTAAATGCCCCAATTATCTAGGCGATCAACGGGGTGTTTGAGATTTGAAAAAGGGATTTTATTAACAGGAGAAAAAATAACTTTAAAATCAAACCTTCTTAGGATTTTAGCAACTTGCTGACTGATTTTAGGAAAAAATGGTAATACAACTGAAGTATTAGAGTTGGAATTAGAATGCTTTTCAGAATGGTCGGATTTCGTCAATTTCTTATAAATAGAATCGATAATATTAGAGGAATAACCACGATCGACAGCAATAGCTTTGAGGTAATTAAGTTCAGCACTAAGTAACTGAGGAGTGGAACAAATATTAGTAGCCCGAAAAACAAAAGTATTGAAAGCAGCGAATTTCTGGTTAGGGGGATGAGAAGAATACCTGTGAGGTGGGAGACTGACAGCAAAAGGTTTACGAAAGACGGTAGTCTGAAAGCCATTTTCACAACGAATAACAAGGACATCCAGGAAAGAAAGACAGTTATTGGTCTCAATTTCAGAGGTAAATTGAATGCAGGGATCAATGGAATTCATAATAGAGAGAATATGATTAATATCCGAATTCATTTCAATCAGGACATAAACATCATCAACATAACGAACATAGAACGGAAATTTTAAGATTTCAAAAAGCTTGACCTCAAAATAGTGCATATAAATATCGCATAAAATTGGACTAAGAGGATTACCCATAGCCAAACCGTCAATCATACGGAAGAAATTACCATTGAAAACAAAAGTATTTTGCGACAAGCAAGCGCGAGTGAGAAGTATAAGTTCCTCGATTTCAAAATAAGAGAAATGGAATTCACAAAGCCTTTTCTTGAGGCAATCTAAAGCCCCCTCAACCGGAACGTTTGTAAATAATGATTTAACATCAAAAGAAACCATCATGTGACCCTGCGGCTTAAAATTATGAAGTTTTTTAACAAAATCAAAAGAATTCTTAACAGTGAAACAGTTACTGCTCAAAAGTGGGGAAAAAACAGAAACTAAATATTTGGCAAGCTTATAAGAAGCTGTACCGATACTAGAGACAATAGGTCTAAAAGGAATGTCAGGTTTATGGACCTTAGGTAAAGCATAAAACCTGGCACAATGCGCAATAGACGGAATAAGGGACTTCTTAAAGTTAGCAGGAATAATGGAAGAAGACTTAATGGCAGACTTAATAGAGTTAATTTCACTAGTGGAAGGGTCTTTGCGGATATCCACATACGGACCATCATTAATTAATTTATGGGTTTTTTCCAAATACGTAGATTTGTCGAGAAGAACAATCTGACCACCTTTGTCGGCCTTAGTAATAATTAAGTTTGGATCAGAACGCAAATTTTTCAGACATTGTTTAACAGGATGTTTAAGATTGGGTTTATAAACATTAGAATTGAAATCAACAGTATTGGCAATGAGATGCCTAATAGACTCTTTCTGAGAAGAGGATAGAGCACTATGCTTAAAGGCTCTTTCAATAGGAGCAATAAGATTAGGTAAAGAAGGAATAGCAGAGACAGAAAAATTGTTATTCAATTTGAGAGCATCGAGCTGATTGTTACTTAATGGAACACTAGAAAGATTGACAACAGCATTTTGGTTAACAAGAGGCAAATTACTGCAGTTATTAGCGACAGAACTTCCACAAAGCGTATTAAATTTCTTCTTTAAAACCGAACAATGAACAGAAGAAGCTGTGAGAACTCTGCTCCATGACCTTCTGTCAATGGACTGAAAATCAGGAGTAGAATTAGCGAGGCTGATATGTAAAGAATATAACTCGCGCTCTATATGAGCAATTTTGTGGCGAGTCTCTTGAATCAAAGCTCTTAAAAGAGCTAATTTAGAACGAAATAAGACCTTCTCAATCCTATTTGAAGAAAATAAATTACAACGAATGGAAATGAATTTAGGAATAACCTTCTTACGCCTACAATCAAGTAGGAAATGTAAGTGTTCCAAAAACCTGTACTTTTTTAATCGTAAATTGCAAAACCTATTAATTTGAGACATTGCGAAAAAAAAAAAAAAAAATTACAGAAGAATAAAGGCCCGTTAACGCCAAATACATAAAAATAGCAAATAAAGCCTTTGTGCAACAATATTAAAAAGTAGAAAAACCAACGTTTAAAATGCACAAATAATATATGAAAAGCAGCAAACAGCTGTTTCGAATCTACTAGCGAGATTCTTCTTCAGTGCAAAAGGAACAGCGTGCTAGAAAAAGCAAGGCTGAGCAAAATCATAGACAGAGACGCGCTGGCTTTTATACCCTATGCGGGTGGCGAAGGCGCCGAAACAACCAATGAGAGAGAAGCAGTGGAAACGACTGGGTGGACAAGTAGCGACATCTACCGGAGAAGTAGAGAAAAGAAATCAAAAAAAGGAGGAATTAAATTAACGCTTTCCAAATACTTGGAAAATCTGGAGTACTAGATAAATCATTGACTAAAGAGTGAGAATTTTTAATGATATGGTAAGCTTCCCAAAAATCAAGATCAAGGTTAGAAGAACATTTTTGGATAATGATGGCTGAGGAAAAATTGAACCTATGTTGAGAAGACCAAGAATGTTGAGCAATAGAAGAACGTTTGAGCTCCTGATTTTTAACATAAACTTCATGCTCTTTTAAACGAAATCTAAGAGCACGTTTAGTCTGACCAATATAAGAAAGACCACACTGACAAGAGATCTGGTAAATGCCCCAATTATCTAGGCGATCAACGGGGTGTTTGAGATTTGAAAAAGGGATTTTATTAACAGGAGAAAAAATAACTTTAAAATCAAACCTTCTTAGGATTTTAGCAACTTGCTGACTGATTTTAGGAAAAAATGGTAATACAACTGAAGTATTAGAGTTGGAATTAGAATGCTTTTCAGAATGGTCGGATTTCGTCAATTTCTTATAAATAGAATCGATAATATTAGAGGAATAACCACGATCGACAGCAATAGCTTTGAGGTAATTAAGAGAAATTACCTCAAAGCTATTGCTGTCGATCGTGGTTATTCCTCTAATATTATCGATTCCATTTATAAGAAATTGACGAAATCCGACCATTCTGAAAAGCATTCTAATTCCAACTCTAATACTTCAGTTGTATTACCATTTTTTCCTAAAATCAGTCAGCAAGTTGCTAAAATCCTAAGAAGGTTTGATTTTAAAGTTATTTTTTCTCCTGTTAATAAAATCCCTTTTTCAAACCTCAAACACCCCGTTGATCGCCTAGATAATTGGGGCATTTACCAGATCTCTTGTCAGTGTGGTCTTTCTTATATTGGTCAGACTAAACGTGCTCTTAGATTTCGTTTAAAAGAGCATGAAGGTTATGTTAAAAATCAGGAGCTCAAACGTTCTTCTATTGCTCAACATTCTTGGTCTTCTCAACATAGGTTCAATTTTTCCTCAGCCATCATTATCCAAAAATGTTCTTCTAACCTTGATCTTGATTTTTGGGAAGCTTACCATATCATTAAAAATTCTCACTCTTTAGTCAATGATTTATCTAGTACTCCAGATTTTCCAAGTATTTGGAAAGCGTTAATTTAATTCCTCCTTTTTTTGATTTCTTTTCTCTACTTCTCCGGTAGATGTCGCTACTTGTCCACCCAGTCGTTTCCACTGCTTCTCTCTCATTGGTTGTTTCGGCGCCTTCGCCACCCGCATAGGGTATAAAAGCCAGCGCGTCTCTGTCTATGATTTTGCTCAGCCTTGCTTTTTCTAGCACGCTGTTCCTTTTGCACTGAAGAAGAATCTCGCTAGTAGATTCGAAACAGCTGTTTGCTGCTTTTCATATATTATTTGTGCATTTTAAACGTTGGTTTTTCTACTTTTTAATTACCTTGATAATCAGACTGTCGATTTTTTTCAGACTGATGGCAGCACCACAAACCTTCACAGACACAGCGGACCGAATATCTTAATTTGAACTGATCATGAATAAAGATTTTCCGCAACATCATCAATTTTTCCTTTGTATAATTAAACTGCGGACTAAGAAACCATATATCAACTTTTAAAAGCCCTTCAGATGGGCGCTGATCTTAGAACTGACAAGACCAATTCCTTTTTTTTACTGTTCCTTTTATGGAATCTTTTACGAAGCGACAAACCTGCTCCAACAAAATGCGTCCATAAAATTATATAATGTTAAATTCTTTCACTGTATATTCAACATATTTTAATCAAGATTCTGTATATTTTTAGCTAATAATTTGTATTTACATAAACCATAGAACCAGAAGACGCTATCCAATTCTTCATAACAAAGAAACACACTTGTTTTAATAAATAATTTCAGCTTTCCTACCGGAAGAATACGTGTCTCCGAAGAAGTGGGATTTACAATACTAAGAGGTAAGAAGAATTTTATTTACTCTCTTACCTGTTATGAAAGAATAATATTATTTAAAATGAAGTAATATAAATGGTCTTACGAACTCATGCAATCCAACAGATTATGTTCGACTGATATTGCGAAAAAAAAGACCATAAAAATAAATATTGAATATAATATATTGAATAATATTGATTAATATTGCATATAATATTGCTTGGATATATTGTTGAAGTATATATACGAAAAAAAAATTGAATATATTATATATATAAAATAATTGCTGATTGCTTTAAGAATATAACAAAATATTATATAGATATTATATTGTGTGTGATAGTGTGAGATTGATAAATAAATAAATATATATAATATACATAAATATAAGTAATTGAAAGGAAAAAGGTAGCATCTAACGTTTAACTACGGCGATTTCTTCCGCAAAGGACATATCTTTAGTAGAGAAGCTCAACAATAATAACAACGATTTATGGGCTTTTCGCATGGAAATGCTGCTCACTAGGGACGACTTGTTCAGTTATGTTGACCAAAATCCACCACTGACTCCTGATGATGACTGGCGTAAAAAAGACACTAAAACCAGAGCCACGATAAACTTATTTATCGATGATACTCAGATTGTCCATATTAAGCATTTAAAAGCTGCCAAGGCAATCTGTGATATGCTAAAATCGGTGCATCAAATGTTGACGCTGTCGTCTAAATTATTTTTATTGAGAAGACTTTATTCTCAAAAACTATCCGACGGTGGTGACATGAATAAACACATTAATGGCATATTAACAATAAGGGATAAATTATACGTCATCGGTGAGGAAATTCCAGAGACCCACATAGTTGCGCTTTTATTGTGCAGTTTACCCAAGTCGTACGATCTCCTAATTATAGGTCTTGAAACCCGGAATGAGAATGACTTAACTCTCGAATTCGTAAAGACAAAGCTGTCTGATGAATATAGACATAGGAGTGAAAACAAAGAAACAAATCCAAACACGCGTGAAACCGCGTACAAAATAACAAATAAACCGAATAAAAGTAAAAAACACTGTGGATTTTGTAAAAGGCAGGGCCACACTACAGCTGAGTGTTACCACTTGAAAAATAAAAACAAGAATAACAATTACACAAGAAATGACTGGAATAGAAATAAAGCATTCAACAACTCAAGCAACTATAGAAATAATGCAACTGGTCACAAAAATGCCCAAAACAACCCCAGCGAAACTTCAAATTTTTGCTTTGGGAGCAAAGCTGAAACTAATGACAATTTAAATAGCTTGATTCCCCCCAGCAATAATCAATCACCAGAAGAAAAAATTCTTGAAAACGAACTCGTCTCTGCGAACAGAGCACAAACATCGGCAGCAGAGACATACATAATAGACTCCGGGTGTACAAGGCATGTCGTAGCGACAAAACAGAATCTACACAACTTTATGCCAGGAAACTTTGGCGAAATAACCATACCGAATGGAAAGCGGCTATGTTCACAAGGTCTGAGAGACGTAGGGGAGACTAGGGAGGGTTGACCATACGGGAGGCTTGACCCACCCATCAGTTTTCATATTTAAAATAATTTCAGAGTTTTACCAATAGGTGTCAACCAAAGTTATTGGAATGCTCAAACAACAGTCTTTGTTTCATACAGCTAATCGAAATAGGTGTGGAAAAATCAAATGGGGAGCGTTTTCAACCTAAAAAGTGCGTTTTTTAGAAATAATTTGTAAGCTTTTTTCAGATAAAATATATCATACAAATTTAAGTAAGTAGGTTTAAAGTAATGCAGAAATAACGAGATTTCATTCCAGGCATAAAGATTGTACCGTAAGTTAGGCTTAACATAACAATATGCTATTATTTAGAAAAGTGGTATGTGGGGAGGTTTGATCCAGTCAATGTGAGGGTGGGTTGACCAGATGCTCAAGGCTCCCTTAATTAAGTTGTTTTGGCAATCTGTTTATTATACACTGTGCATAATGAAAAGGGTTATATATAAAAAAGAATATATATTTATCTGTAAAGCTACTGTAAAATGGGGTGATGGAAAAGAAAGTGTTTGAAACTGCTTAAAGAAAGATGTAAAAAATTGCTGTAGTATCCACTGCAAGAAAATACTTAATGAAATATAAATGGGGAAGTTGATAGGAACTTTTCTCCATCTAAATATTACAGAAACAGTGGAAAAGAATAGAAAGTATGAAAACAGCAGTTTTAACCATTTCAGGGGCAGTGGCATGTTTATGAAACCAATCAATTTTAATTCCCAAACGCCAGAATGACACCAGAATTTTACTAAAATGCTTTCCATTTAATATGTATATGAAATATAGCCTTTTTCTTATTTCCAAATAAATTTGTTCGTAAATTCCGGTGCCAGTCATTTATTTCAACATTTTAGTACTGAAAGTATTTTGCTCCCGAAAGGCCTAAACGATGTTAATAATAAGTTAAGTGCCCAATGCGGCTGCAAAAGAAAATAGCATTGATCGAAAAACTTCAGGAAAGCATGTAGACAAATTTCACCAGGATGAATAAAGTTAGATGAAGCCAAACTATGTGACAACTATGTTGTTAGGTCGAGTGTCACAAAAAGTAGGACAAGGAGACAAAAAAAGGCGGGACAGTGTTTCCTAAATCCAGACATATTCATACATGAAACCCTATGAAGACGGAACCTGTCTCTACCGGAATACTGTCTTAAATGTTAAAATTTCATTTTCCCTGCTGTACAATTATATATGCTCAGACAAAATCATGTTTAAAACAAATGTTTTCTCCTATGACTTGCGATTGCGTCAAAACAGGTTTTTTAAGCGTCATGTTTTCAAAAATATTTTTTTAATAATTAAAGCAGGGATGACCGCCCCGGGAACCCAGCTTTCGCTTTAGAGTATCAGTGCAATCCCGGGGGGAGACTCAAATCCACTGCATATGGTAAGATACATTAACAATGACAATATTTTTAAACAGTTAATAACATACAGAAAATAAATTCAGTTTGCTGTTTTTGACTCTGAAACTCACAAGAAGTGTCATCAGTACATACATTGACAGCAATTGCACTATGTTGTATACATGCATAAACAATTACAAGACATGTTTTTTGAATTTTAGAGCTGAAAAACTTTAAGTGAAATGCATTTGCTGATACATATAATGAAAATACTAAATAAACAAAAAAAAGGAAATAAAACAAATATTTACATTATTTACAAAACAAGGGCTCCTGTCTGAAATGAGAGCTTAAAACAATGAGTTTGCTCAGCTAGCTCAGAAAGGGAGGGGATTGGTAAATATAAATTAGTTGTCTTCTAAAAATTTCATACAATCCGCTATACGTTGCAGGAGAACTGGACGGTCGAGCAGGTAAGTTAGCAAGTCAGGCAGTGTCATCTGTTGTGGCTTTTTTACGTGATAGTGGGACGTTAATGTGCAATGTAAAATATAGTGTAATGATGTTGATAAGGATCCACAAATGCAAAGAGGTGAGTCTCGTTTATTTATGGTATATAAGTGTTGTTGGAAGGGTCCATGATTTGTGAGAAAGAGATACAGGTATCTATTACTTATGAAAATGTTTTGTGAGACCTTAGGTATGAAGTCACGCGTGTATTGACCCACCTGCACTGTAGACCAACGTTGTTGCCGTCGGTGTAGCATTTGTTTTTTGAGTTCTAATTTCAATGTTGATTGTGGGAATGGAAGAAATGTTAGTGGTAAAGTTAAATCATCGACTGCCGACCTCGCCAGCTGATCGGCCAGTTCGTTGCCCGTTATACCAGAATGTCCTTTAACCGAATTAAAGAAGAACGATTTTTCTGAGGACTGAAGGAGTAAGGTTATGTCTAGAACTAAGTGATTATTGTTATAAAATTTTGAAAGGGCCATTAGACCTGATAAACTGTCTGATGAAATTAAGTATTGGGAGTCAGAGTCCTCTTCTGCCCAACGAATCGCCTCCTTCATAGCAAAGAGCTCCGCCTGGAAGAGAGAGTTCCCCGGATCAAGCCTTGCGCGCCAGGAAAAAAAGTGTGAGCTTTGCCTATAAACACAAAAAGCTGCCGCAGTTCCTACTTCTGTTTTAGACCCGTCTGTAAAGATGTGTGTTGATCCGTTAAAGTCTTTTGTTGCACAAATACTAATACCGTTTGAAAGTGAAGAGATCTGATACTTTGAACATTTTGTTGAATACATTGGGGCAAAGTAAGAAATATTAGAAGCATCCAGGCGAGTGATCCGAGCGAACTCAGCCTCCGCTTCTAATTGTATGTCCAATGGAGGGAGGCCCGTGAGGACCTGAAGTGCTGCGGTTGAAGTGTTCCTATAGGCTCTGGAGATCAGGAGAAGTGCCCTTCTCTGAGCCGCTAGAATATGGCGAACTCCATGCGACTTCCGCATTCGCGGAAACCAGACTGCACATGCGTACGCCAGTTGCCGCTGTAGGATGGATGAGTACCAGACTTTAAAGAAGTATGATGGAAGACGACCTGATACTGAGGAGAATTTGTATAAATTTTGCGTGATTTTTATTATTTCTTGACGTTTTGATGCCAGGTGGGGTAAGAATGAGAGGTGTTGATCAATTTTGATTCCAAGGTAATTAATTGTTTTTCTGACCTTATATTTTTACCATGTAGTTTAAAAAGTGGGCCCCGTTGGAGAATTTTTGGTTTACCAATCGTTATAGAGCGCGACTTTTCGAAAAAAATTGTTATTTTGTGAATTTTCGCCCAGTTTTGAATAAAGTCTAGTACTTTGTTCCCTCGTTGTTCAAGTAACGCTCTTGTTATGCCCCGAACTATAAGTAAAAGATCATCCGCATATGCGACTATCGCACAGAACTCAAACAGGAAGGTCCGCAGCAGATTCTCGAGGAGAGCCAACCATAAAAATGGCCCCAGAGAAGAGCCCTGAGGACAACCCTTGTAAACATGAAACTGTTTGTAAAAAATGTGTTGAGGGCAAACTATCAATCGCACCCTACCCCAAAACCGCTCCTAACAGATCCAAGGAAACATTAAATCTGATCCATACAGATCTGTGTGGGCCGATGCGAAGGAAAACATTCAGTGAAAAAAAAATATTTTATAACCTTTATCGACGACTATAGTCGATTTACTATGATATATTTGATTTCGCATAAATCAGAGGCAGTAATAAAACTTAAAGAATTCGTAGCCCTAACGAAGAACAAATTCGAAAAAATTATAAAAGCAGTCAGATCCGATAATGCAAAGGAGTATCTAGGAGATAGCTTTGAGTATTACCTGACAGAAAATGGCATAGAACATCAGTTAAGCGTCCCATACTGTAGCCAGCAGAACGGTGCCGCGGAGCGTAAAATAGAACCATAGTCGAGATGACGCGCACCATGTTATCTGACGCGAATTTACCAAAACACTTTTGGGGCGAGGCTGTACTTACAGCAATATACCTGATAAATCGGTTGCCCACCAAGACGAACGAAAACAATAGAACGCCTTACGAGCTGTGGAATAACAGGAAACCTAATTTATCTAACATACGGACCTTCGGATGTAAGGCATATGCCTACATCGAAGAATAGAAGAGATCCAAATTTGACAAAAAGGCCGTTGAAGGTATTCTATTGGGGTATGGTAATCGAAGTAAGGGGTACAGAGTACACACAACGTAATAATATCGTGAACCGTAAAATTCTTTGAGAACGGAGTAAACGAAATGGACGAAAGCATAAATGACGCGAAGACATCTACTGAAACCGCAGAGATTGAACTAAATAACGACGAACAAAATCAAAACAATACTCCGCAGAAAAACACCGGTGAACCGCGGAGAGCACTAAGAAGCAACAGAGGTGTCCCCCCTGACTACTTCGGGATAAGCGCGAATATCTGTAAAGTACAAGATCCGAAAAATTGGGAAGACGTAAAGAACATCAGAGATGCTAAAATTAAAAACAAACGGATAGAGACCACGAATGAGGAAATTGGGTCGCTAAAGAAAAATAATACTTGGGAACTGGTGAACCCGACACTAGGAAAACGTACCATAGGCTGCAAATGGACGTTTAAGACAAAATATAATGCCCGCGGAGAGGTAGAGAGATACAAGGCGCGACTCGTCTCAAAGGGATATTCTCAAAAATATGGGAGCGACTACGATGAAACATATGCACCAGTGGTAGCGCACACCACGATCAGAAGCTTCCTAAATGCCGCTGCGTATAAAAATTTAGACATTACTCACCTCGACGTAAAAACAGCATTCTTACACGGAGATTTAGACGAGGAAGTCTTAATGACTCAACCCGAAGGATATATAGTAGAGAAGGTGGAAGAAAAGGTATGCAAACTAAGAGAGGCAATATTAGGCCTCAAACAAGCCGTGAGAGCTTGGTACATAAAAATCAATAAGTCATTAAGAAATTTAAATTTTAAATAATGCGATTCAGATCAGTGCTTCTATAGACCCCTTGCATTAAAGTCACGTTGCTATTAGCAACGACTGATACTATTGTATCTGGTGCACACACGTGGAGCACAGAACTGCCCGTTTGCCGTTAAAAGCACATGTTATCTTTCTGTTTAATTTAGATCTTCCTTATTTTTATTATTATAGTGCAAACAAGTCTAATAAATCAAATGGAGAGAACCATATTCGCCTTATATTTGGGCGCCATACGAAGCGATTTCAGACGTGTGACGTCATGTGCAACCCGTCTATAAGAGAAATGAAAATGGGGACATTTCCTATATAATCGTATATGTAGACGACATTTTAGTCGCTGCAAGCGAAGAAAACATGCGCAATATACACGCGAAGTTATCAAAGGAATACGAAATTAAGAATCTTGGCAAGGTATCACAATTTCTTGGGATAAACATCAAAAGTTAGACAACGGAAACTTTGAACTAGACCAAGAGAATAAAATTGACGAAATATCAGAAAAATTTAAATTATCTAACTCCAAACCCATATATACACCCATGTGCACAGATTACTTTAACATAGACCCACACAATGAACCGCTGAACGACAACAAACTGTATAGGCAGGCAGTGGGAGCACTCTTATACATCGCGAAGTTGACCAGGCCGCTACAGTCAACATTCTGGGAAGAAGAAATGAATCTCCTAAAGGCAGACTGGGAAGCAGTAGAGAAGGTGATTAGATATCTGCATACTACAAAGTATTTAAAACTAACCATAAACAAAGAAAAGCCACCCATATTAACTGTAAATAGCGATTCGGATTGGGCAGGTGACCGAAAAGATAGGAAGTCCACAACCGGAAACGTACTAAAACTAGGAAGCAATCTCCTGTCCTGGACGTCGAAAAAGCAAAACTGCGTCGCCTTGTCTACCACGGAGGCAGAGTATATCTCTGTTTCTAACGCGACTCAAGAAATCCAATGGATACTTAATTTTCTGAAGGACCTAGAGCTACACCAAACTTTACCGATTGTAATATATGACGACAATACCGGCTGCATAAAACTAAGTGAAAATGACAAGCACCAATCTCGCGTAAAACACGCGGACATCAAATACCATAACGTGAGATATCTAAAGGAAAGCGGTGTCATTACATTAGTATACTGCCCTTCCAAAAGAATGATCGCCCACATCTTTACAAAACCGATCCCCAAACTTCACTTTGAGAATCTGAGAAGTCAACTACTACCACCACAAGGCTCAGACGAAAAGGGGGAATGTTAGAAATAATAAAAAAAACATGTTTCGTTCTTCGTCTTATATGTGACATATGCAACAGGTGTCGCCACTAACCGACCAGTGTTTCGAATAACTTCAAAAGACTAGGACATTACCTTGATAATCAGACTGTCGATTTTTTTCAGACAGATGGCAGCACCATAAACCTTCCCAGACTCCACGGACCGAATATCTAAATTTGAACTGATCATGAATAAAGACTTTCCGCAACATCATCATTTTTTTCTTTGTATAATTAAACTAAGTTAACTTAAGACTAAGAAACCGTGTATCAACTTTTAAAAGCCCTTCAGATGGGCGCTGGTCTTAGAACTGAGAAGACCCAATTCCTTTTTTTACTGTTCCTTTAATGGAATCTTTTAGGAAGCGACAAACCTGCTCCTACAAAATGCGTCCATAAAATTATATAATGTTAAATTCTTTCACTGTATATTCAACATATTTTAATCAAGATTCTGTATATTTGTAGCTAATAATTTGTATTTACATAAACCACAGAACCAGAAGACACAGTCCAATTCTTCATAACAAAGAAAAACACTTGTTTTAATAAATAATTTCAGCTTTCCTACCGGAAGAACACGTATCTCCGAAGAAGTGGGATTTACAATACTAAGAGGTAAGAAGAATTTTATTTACTCTCTTACCTGTTATGAAAGAATAATATTATTTAAACTGAAGTAATATAAATGGTCTTACGAACTCATGCAATCTAACATATTTTACTGATTTTACAGCCTTCCGAACAGAATGAAATTGATATGCACTTAGGAAGTGCACTAAAATATACATTCAGTACAATATGGCAAAAAATATTTATAAAACTAGTTATAGTACGAACGCACTTAATTTGCCACGTTTGACCTGCAATTTCCAACTTGTTACTTTTTAAGTACGGAACCCTAAAAAAATGAAATATTATTTACATATATTATTCAAATATTATTAAAAGTTTTATTGTAATTCTTTTATATAGCGCAACTGCATAAATAAACTATAGATTTAGCTTTTGAACTTCATGAAGCTAGCTCCAAATTTCATGAAAAGTACAGGGTAGTCATAAATTTTTGTAATTAAAATGAAAAAAAAAAACCTCTCACACCTAAAACGAAAAGAAAAGAAAAAAATTAATATAGCAGCTACGGTTCTGAAACTAAGCATATATGCATCTAAGACATTAGGCTTCAATATTCCACATCAATCATCGCATCAGTACAAATATTTTATACACACTCGGGACAATAATTATTGAACCGTCCTCGTAATAGATAATGAAATCTATTCCGGAGAAAATGTTTCAAACTCACGTGCCGTGCATCGAACCGGGAACCTTTTGACTAGCGGGTAGACGCGCTACCACAAGAACTATGAAGCTTGCGGGAAAAAGATTAAAATTAAGATTCTGTTTTAAAATCTAAATATAAAAAATGGTCGTATGTCATTAAATCGATTCATTTAATTAAAATGATATGACATTTTAGAATCTAAATGATTTATCCTGTGATCGGAAGTATTCAGCTATAAGTATGCAAAATTTAAAGTCTTTAACTTATACAGTTTTTAAGAATGAACTTTGTGACGGATGGGCATATAGGCAGAGCAGTGCGACGAAATGCGTTCATCAGATGAACGAAACCCTAAAAAGTAAAAACCAATAGGAGTGCGTGCAGTGTTGAATTCAAGGGGGTTGACCGGGGGAGGGGGGCTTTCCCCTCGGAGCAATGAGATACCCCCCGGAAGATTTGACTTTCGTGTTTTCAATGGTCAAATAGTGCAATTTCCCCGAAACTCTATAATGTAACCCCCCCCCCCCCCCCGAAATCCCTCCCGGAGAAAAATGTCTGAATTCAATACTGAGTGTGTGTGGGTGTATTTTTTTCTTCTTCTTTTTTTAAACACCTTTCAGCGGTTTCCAATTTATGAATTACAACCCACTGCCGGGTCACGGGGCTACGCTTTAGTGTGTAGAGGATCAATCAGATTTTCAAATATATACATATTATTAATTTTATCTACAGTAAAATATATAATGAATACAACATATAAAAACTTAAAAAAAAAAAAAAAACGTTAAAAATATAGACAAATAACTTCGTAAAAATTAAACTTTGTATAAAGAGCGGTTTGGCGCTATAATTAGCAAATTTGAACGTTAGAGTACACTCTGTCGTTGATTTAAAACAACCTTATAATCGGCCTATTTTGATTTACGTAGTAAAAGAATGTTTTCTTTTATGATAGTTCCATTTTCAAATTAGAAGATTAGGATAATACTGTTAAAAAAAAAAAAAAAAAAAGACAAATGTTTCATTTAATTTTTCACATGGAAATCTTGCAATAGAACAGTAACTTTGTTGGTAAGAATTTTACTGTAGATTTTTAATTGTTGGCAACAGGCATAACGAAAAATATTTAAATTTGATTGAAAATTGCTGTTAAATTTGTGGCTTTTTATTAATTAAAAATGAACTATAAGCTATTTCGATTCCGCATTACTTTAGTTGCCTCGGCCGTGTTTTAATACATATGTACGTAACATTTCGCAATTCTGGCTTCCAAACTGTGGATTTGTATAGCATTACAGACAGACGGACAAATTCTCATTTTTATATATTAGATTAGAATTAACAAAGAATAAAAAAATTGTGGCATCAAGGACAAAACGGTGGGAAGAAAAAAATGAAAAAAGTTATGAGCCCCATAAGTTATGAGGCTTTTACTATGTTAAATTAACATTGAGAAGTGACACTGGAAATAAATGAGTATTGCGCTGCCGCGCAATACTTATCAATACATTTCGATTTCCTTTGTATTTCATACTACTATTACACTTACCTGTGCACTAAGCTAGGGATTTCACAGTATTTTGAAAATTAACTGAAATGTTTCAAAATATGTTAAAAAATGCATGTATATATTTTTTAAATTACCAATTTCTTTTTGCATTTAAACACCTATAAAATAACTATATTATCACATAGAGCTTATATTCTAATTTAGAACATAGTGAGTAATGTGGTAAGCATTCTGAGAAGATTTTGCTGAAATATGTTTAAAACATTTTTTTAATGGACTTTATCGAACATGGAAGTAACGAAATAACTGTTTTTCTAGAAATCGTATTTAAAGATTTCTTATTTATAGCGTTTCTTATCTATAAAATTAATCTAGAAGTGTCAATTAAGGTTAATTAAAGTTTTTATTTAGAAAACGTAAGAAAATCATCCATAGAAACAAGGTTCACATTCCTCCTGGCCTCCCTTCGCCCACTTCCGGTAGTTGACTCATTACTTCCTGTTTATTAAATTGGCAATAACCCATCTTCTAGTAATCGAAGGAATAAAATTAAAACAGATGGGAAATTGTAAAAGATTGTTCTTTCAAATAATAAAATGATTTCGAAAATTTTCACTAAAGCGGCCATTTTAATGTAGGTAAATACCATAATCTACAAAAATATAATATACCACGAAAGAAAGTGCACAGTAACTCCTTTCGAGTTACCCACAATTCCGAAAAGCGTTCTTTATCTTTAGAAAACTAAGAAACCAATATGTTTTCGAGATTTAAAGAAGCCTTCATAAAAGTAAAATTTCTTTTACGCTGCCAACTGATACTTGTAAATGTTTCCGCGTCGCTTTTAGCTCACTGGCAATCAAAGCCTGAGAGCTAATGTGCCCACAGGTGCTGTATGTACGTAACGCCTCTTAATAGAAACAAGTTGGAAATTGCTCGTCAAACGTGGCAAATGAGGTGCGTTCGTACTATAACTAGTTTTATAATTATTTTTGCACCCCATATTGTACTGAATGTGTATTTATTTGCAATTCATAAGTGCATAGTCTGTAACATCATTAAAATGCACTTGCAATAATTTTTTCCCATTCCCCTTAATGTAACGGAAAACTTTTGACTGTCCCTGTAATTAAGCTATACACCCGATTTTCATGAAATTTGAAATGGCTCGACAAAATTTTGCAGTAATTATATATTTAAAATTTCAGCCCATTCGGAAAGCTGTAACATCATTAAAATGCACGTGCAATAATTTTTCCCATTGGCCGTAATGTAAAGAAAAACTTTTGACTGTCCCCGTAATTTAACTATACATCCGATTTTCATAAAATTTGAAATGGCTCGACAAAATTTTACAACAATCATATATTTAAAATTTCAGACCATTCGGTTGGGTAGTTTTTGCTCTATTATATGCGGACGGACGGACAGACGGACAGACGGACAGACAGACGGACTGAACGACGACTATAGGTGCTACGTATTTATATAATTACGAACGCACCTAATAACCGATTTGCTTTAAATTTTTTCTCTAGGTTCATTCTGCTTCCCTGATTAGTTTTGGGTGTTTATTGGTTAAGTATAAAGGGGGACGGGGGAGCTAATCATTCCCTTAATTTAGATAAATGGATATTTCATGCAGAATTATCGGATTTACTTCAAAATGTTTTCTAGGTTGATTCTGATAAGGCGCTTCACTGATTAGTTTTAGGGTTCATTGGTTAAGTATAAAGGGGAGAACGTGGGGTTAATCCTCTCCTTAATTTAGATAAATGGACTTTTCGTGCAGAAATATCCGATTTCCTTCAAATTTGGTATACCGGTTTATTCTGAGAAGGCGCTCCTTTGATTAGATTTGGGGTTCATTGGTTAAGTGTAAAAGGAAAAAAGGGGGGTCTAACCCCCCCCCCCCCCGCCGCCCCCTTAATTTAGATAAATGGGTTTTTCATGTAGAATTATCCGATTTGATATAAATGTGGTATACAGGTTTATTCTGATAAAGCGCTTCCCTGGTTAGATTTGGAGGTTCTTTGGTTAAATATAACGGGGGAAACGGGGGTGGGGGGTAATCCCCCCACCCCCCCCCAGTTTGCAAATGCAGGATTTTTCATACCAGTAATAAAAGAAATGCTAGAAGAGCATTTATACATATCGATATCAAACATGGAATTTCAATTTCGGCGTAATTCGACGGAACAAACTTGATAAAAAAATCATGTTTTTTGTAAAAGTTTCAACAACGAGTGAGCGTTCTGGAAGGTTATCTTTCAATTAACAGGTAAGCGATTAATAATTTGATTATAAACCACCATACTATAATAACTTTCAACTGAAAACTCTGTGGCCAAAATTTCTTTTCCTTGTTCTCACGCGTAAATTTAACACTGTAAGACAGATTTTTCCCCCTAGAAAAATGTGGGCAGACCATAATGAATCACACATCAGATGGAAAGCGAACTGTCGGAGTGTATGTTCCACTGATCAAAAAAGATTCCCAATCGGCGCAAGATGGATGCTGGAGGGAAGACCGGAACACATATCAAAACTCAATGCATTCATTATTCAGTCACCAAGTCACAGATGATAATTGATAGTAAGTGAAGATAGATAAGAATTTTTCTGATATGTCACTGGCCGTAATAAGAGCAGAAAGGATAATGCTCTTTTTCTGTTTTTGTTTTGAGATTTTTTTCAGGCTTATTTTCTTTTAATTTTTGCTGCTTCATACTTCATACTAATACATATGTATTAATGTTAACTGCAAGTTGTTCACCAATGTCTTTCAGCAAAATGTGTGGAACAACGTTGGCAAATTGCTGGTCCACAGAAGAAAATCTCAGCTTTGACGTACCATTGACCAACGAACCTTTTGCCAACTATGATGATGAAATTAACATATGATATACAGGGTTCTCGCTGGGTTTTGAACAACATTAGCGATTCGGCGAATAAAAAATGAAAAACAATAGCCAAATGAAGAAATTCTTTTTTAACAAAATAGATTCGGCATGAAACACTGAAAAAAATCTATTTTTAACCCCTTATTGCATCCCTTTTTTTTCTATATGTTCTAAAATAACCTAATTTTTTGTAACTGCTTATAAAGTAGAAATTCGACCATCCGCTACAGTAACTATTAAAAATAAATAAATTCTAAATGTCTCCTAAATATGTAAATGTTTCAGACATTCTTTTAGCTGTCAAAATAAAAATTCAAAATAGCTATGTTTGATTTATCATTGTGAAAATGTACACTAAAAATTGCTATGTGATTTCCACTCTAAATGACAGAAAAATTTGACCGGCCAATGATACTTTGCATAGAACTAATAAATATTATGGTAAATGGCTAATTTCAAATCCACATTCTAGCAAAACCTTTCCCTATTTGACGCTTGATGCGAGTAATTTTGTTTGCGTTTTAATCTGTGCGACGCCGGTTACATAGATAGTGATTAACTGACATTAGAGAAAAACCTATCGTACAATCCTTCTTTATGTCTTTGGCTGTTACTAAACTGAATAGATATTGAGCCTGTATCTCTGTAAATAGAATAATGTAAATGGCACGGTGCGATTGAACATGAAAGCGACATCAATCGTTAAGTAACGCGGATAAGAATCACGACTGTATTGGCACACACACACACAAAAACAGCAACAACAACAACAACAACAACAAAAAACAGAAATTGAGCACTCACAATTTGACGAATCTGATTGTTCGTTTACTCGCCAAATGAAGCATTTTATCGCGATTTGGTGCAGTGGCGAGTGGCAGCGAGAACCCTGATCATATAGCATTAATTATTTCCCAATTAAAAGTTAAATTACCCTTTTACAAAAATATTTAATCAAAACTTATTTCCCTTTAAAAAATAATATATATATATATATATCTTTCATCTTCACTTTTGTGCTTAATAAATAGCATTCATTTTAACGTTCATAAGTTTTTTCTAGCCGTTAATAAAATAAATTAAAAACAAGACAATTTTCCCCTCCTAAAATATCCAACAATGCTGTTGCATACTGTTCTTCCCGTTAACAAATAAATAAGACGATATTCTGTGATCCTTTGCTCTTTTGACAGTAATCTCAGCACTTATTATTAATGCAGATAGGTAATCAATCCAAATGATTATTTCGGTCTTAACCCCTTGGGGACGAGCGACACGTATACGTACCGCATGAAGCGCTCAGGATCCTTGTTTTTTCTCACCAGTAAAATTTTACTGTAAAATTTGACTTATTTAATCAGCTCATTTTCTCAATTCAACAAGACACAAATTTCTGTTTTTAAAAAACGGTTACAAAAGATTAAAGCTGTCGTAAAAGTCTCCTGTCCCGAAAGGGTTAAAGATTTACTCTGTTTAGGTTAAAAATAAAGCGTCAGGCATTCATTAATGTCTAAGTTTCTGCTTCCAACTATAAATTTCCCATTGTTCAGCCTTGACATCGAATAAATACGTTAAATATTTGATACGCCAATTAACGTATTGCTTGACTGGATTGAAATTCAAAATTACATTTAATGAGGTATCATATAGTAGGCTTATGATAGTTGGGTCCCGTATTTTGGCTCGATGCACTTGCAATGATATTTGACAACTGCTGATCATTCACTCTATAATCTTCGGACTTGTAACATCCCCATCAAGTCCCTCTGGTACTGCTGGCTTTTTTATTGCATGGCTATCTTACTATATCTTCATCATGTCTGTCTTTAAAATAAATAGAATCAATTGGATTTGGCCATACTATTTGCATTTATTTAGGCAAGAGTTATGAACGTATCAAAGAAGTATTTGAAGAATCTGGGCAAGTAAATCAAATAGTTATAACTACATTTGTCGACTAGCAGAAACTACATTACACCAACAAAGGTATAGGGGAGTTAACTATAAACAAACCACCAATGATGAACCAACAATCTGAGCTACTTTGGTAAAATATTAACGACATAAAAACAGTAAAAATGGTAAAAATTTTATGCAGATAAAATATGTTAAACTTTTTTTTTATAGAATATAAATCCTACTAATAAACTAACACAGGCTAATTGGTACAATATTTTGATAATATTAAAGTGCTAAAATTTTGTGAATGAATCACAGATAATGATAAGAGGAGATAAGAAATTTTCGGGTATGTCACTACTCAAATAAAAGCTAATAATGATTCTTTATTATTCTATTTAAAAAAACCATTATTATGCATACAATATGCCTGTAAGTGCGACCGCATATTTTAGAGCAATTTTTCTAAATCAACTTAATTGCTATCCAAAAGGGTTTTTAGTAAGCTTTCTATACTTCAAAGTAATTCTGCTTAATATTTTTAATACGCTCAATATTATACGTAGAGTTATACTATTATTAGTAAAGTAATGCGGTAAAGTGATCTATAATTAACTTTAAAATGTTGACTGATCGAATAGCAAATTATCCAGATCATCACTGTGACCTGATTAAGACATTATCAAGTTATCGTTAGATTACCAGTTCTTTAAAATATTACATTATTACATTTGCATTACTTTAAGTATTATAATTATGAATAATAGTTGTCATTTATGATCGTTATCGACTGACTACAAAATGCAAATTTATCTACACATTTACGTGCATGAAATTTCATGAATCATAATCATAGTTATTTCTTAATGAGTTGGTGTGTCTCGACTTAGTTTCAGAGAATATCCCGAAGGATGTAAGCATTTTATAGGAATTCTTCGAAGCATTATTCTTTCAGTTTCAGTTAGTTGCCTATCTATCTAGCAGTTGTTTTATATTATAAAGGGCAAACGTGTAAGTGCGTAACGCTGTTAAGTTAAACGTGTTGAACGTGTAAGTGCGTAACGTAATTTTGCGCTTTGCAAAATCTGACGATTAAATTTTGGTTTTGCAATTTTCGCTGCTGCAGTTTTTTAAACTTCTAAGCATCGCAAATTTTCAATTTCTAAAGCGTCGTATAGGGAAAAAATGTATTTCCAAATGCAATTTGTTTGAAAACTGTATCGCAGTTTACTCATTTATTGTCGTTTTCAAAATAATTTTCTAGCATGAATATTTTTAATCTATCTCCATCCCGCGCAAGATCCATTAGGGAAGAATAATAACCATTTTGTACTTATAACAATATAAATTAAACAAAAACATAATTTGAAGAACAAATTAAAAAAACAAAATTTATTTCCTACATTGTTTAATCCCGAGAAGGGACAGACATTAAGTTATTTCATTCAATTAGTTCTATATTTAATGTTAAATTTTTGTAACAAATTAGTTAAGCCAATTCAAGATTAAAAAATAAAAATAAAATTCATACAATATGATACTTAAAATACTCTAAAAAATTAGATTCCGTTCAAATGAAATCGAAATAAATCTTAGACTTCTTCCATTTTTAATTAAAAATATTTGTATTGCACATTTTGTATTATGCTTATGACAATTGCGCATAAAATGATAAGATGCATGCAAAATACAAAACTTAAAAAAGAGTCTAAGATTTATTTCGATTTCATTTGAACGGAATCTAATATTTTAGGGTGTTTTAAGTATCATATTGTATGAATTTTATTTTTATTTTTTAATCTTCAATTGGCTTAACTAATTTGTTACAAAAATTTAACATTAAATGTAGAACTAATTGAATGAAATAACTTAATATCTGTCCCTACTCGGGATTAAACAATGTAGGAAATAAATTTTGTTTTTTTAATTTGTTCTTCAAATTATGTTTTTGTTTAATATGTCAAGTTTTTAATAACTAATGCACTCAGACGAACGCATTTCAAAATTAATAGAGAGTATCATCATCAGGCTTTGATGTATGCGGTATTGCATCACAATGTGGGATGCAGTTTACCAATGTGTAATTCAAAATGTTTCACCACAGTAGTAATGCAGGTTGCGGTAGTTTGGACAAAAACTTCTAATCTGAACGCAAAAAATCTATAATCAAAACATAAAAAATTAACTTCACTTAAATTTAGACACCCTATTTCCCACTCAGGAACGCCACGAATGTAAATGTAAATTGTGTTGAATCTTTACTGCTAATACTTAACAATATTATAGCTGTGATACAGTAAAAAATGAAAAATAAAAGTTTTACTTAAATTTTTAAACATTCACTCCAAAGGGGTGATGTAAACACATCAGAAAATTATTAGCTAGGTTTAACTTAGGGTATAAATAGTTCTCATCTCGAATAAAAAAATACATTTTAAAATTTAAGTTATGTAATTCCCCACTAAGTTCGCTACCTGCGTAAAAATAGCTATCCACTACAAACTTTTTACTAAAATATAAACTTGACCAAAGCAAAAACTTATTCTGAAAATATCCTTTTTATTTCCACTATGACGCCATATTCACCTTTTTAATTTTTGAAAAAAAAAATCTAGCTCAATTTAATATTTCACGTGAAAATCTTTCAACTAAAAAGAAATAAATTATTATTACGGCTTTTGAAATTTTTGCAACAATGAAGTAAAAATGTTACATTTTCTATGAAAAATGTCCGTTGATTTTCAATGAAAAAAGTGAAAATTGGAATTATTAAGAAAAATATTTGAATAATGTAAAAAAAAAAAATTGGCCCATGTTTCTCTCTGGGTTATAATTCACCCATATGCAAAGGCATTTTACTATTCGTTTTGACCCTGACGTCAGCCAAACGTTTTTGCACTTTAAATTTATAATATCATTAGAATTAATAAAGAATAAAAAATGAGTGGCATCAGGGACAAAAAGGTGGGAAGAAAAAATGAAAAAGTTATGATCTCCATAGGCTTTTCCATGTTAAATTAACATTGAGAAGTGACACTGGAAATAAATAAGTATTGCGCTGCCGCGCAATACTTAAATAGTTCAGCGTTTGTCTCCGGATGATTTTCCATAACGAAATTAAATCTTCATCAATAAATAAATCAATAAATAAAGTAAAATAAAACACAAATTTAACAATCGAACAATTTCAATTTTTACACCATTGAATAGAAGAAAAAATTTACTTTCAAATACAATTTATTTGAAAACTGTATCATAGTTTACTGAATGTTTATGGTTTTAAAAATACTTTTCAAGCAATAAATTACTTATATATCAATCTCTATCACATGCAGCCCATTTACGAAAGATTAATCCGATTGCATTTAATATAATATACATTTTTCAGCATTTGTTTTCCGCCAATATCCCGGAACGAAATGGAAACTTCATCAATAAATACACGGAAAGAACGATTTTGTTAAATTAACAAAAATATAGTTGTGCCAACCAAATTTTGCCCCCGCCAAATATTTTTTGTTGGACCGACAAAATCCTTTTGTTAGTTCAATAAAATTTTACTGAACGAACAAAATCATTTGATCAGTCGAACCAACATTTCGTCAGTCTAACCAAACATTTTAGCTGGGGCTATATTAACGAAATCTTTTTTTTTCCGTGTAAATAACAAAACAAAGTAATGTAAACGAAACACACATTTAACAGACATAATAATCGAGCTAAGTGCTTAACACGTTCACGCCGGCGCGATGGGTCACGGGAGAGGAGCATAAGGCATGCAGACTCAAAAAGGTCATTTATGGTTTAAAGCAGGCTGCCAGGGCGTGGAACCTGACGTTACACAAATCATTATCTACATCAAGTTTTTATCAAAGTCAGATCGATAAATGTTTATATAAACAAACAACCAATAACGCAACCACTTACGTAATTGTTTATGTAGATGATCTCCTCATAGCTGGGGAAGATGAGAACATTAATAAACTTATAAACGAATTAAACAAAGAATACCCTGTAACTGACTTAGATGAAGCAAAATATTATCCAGAGATAAATATTAATCGGCCCGACAAGAATATTATGACGCTTGATCAAATTAAAAAAATTAATGAATTGATAATCAAATTAGGCTTAGAAAATTCGAAACCAACTAATATACCAATGGAACCAGGATACGTCAAAGTAGCGGATAACGAAAATCTCCTTCCGAATAATACTAATTACAGAAAAGCCGTGGGGTCTCTACTATATATCGCGACCGTATCTAGGCCAGATATCAGTGACGCCATAAATATTTTAAGTCGCAGAAACGAGCGTCCAAGGGCTAAGGATTGGGAAGCTGTTAAGCGAACAACCAGATATCTTAAATCTGTTGGCAAAAAAGCCACCTCTGTTTTACGCAGTAGCACACGCGCGCTATTATTTAGATATGTAAATCTGGCCTGTCTTAATAAATCAATCAATAGAATGATATAGGTAAATCTCTTACTTTTATGTTTCCACTGCAGTAATACCTCGTTATACTGTATGGCCGATGTATCCGTGTTGGCTCTTCTTTGATGAAATTCTTATAATATATTTCACAAGAATTCTTATTATATATTTCCTTAGAGTGTGATAACAGAAAAGAAATATTGTGTTATAATATTTTGAACACATGAAGAAAATTCACTAATGAGCCTATTTTTGGTTTTCTTGCTTATATTATATTATATATATATTTTAGCGTACACAATTATGCTGCATCTTACGGAAGCAATTATAAATCTTACATGTTTCTTATTTTACAGCTAATATCATAATAAACAAAATGTGAAAGTTTTTCAGTTCTTTTCAGTAATCACGTGAGTCTCTTGCATCATGCGTGGGAAGGAATAAACAGGTTTTATTTATGATTATTACTGTTCTCTTTTGATAAATATAATTTAGATATTTTAACAGTTTGATGATAATGTAATGATTTACAGTCTAATTTATTTTGATAAGAATTCGAAAATGTTATTGTTCTGGAAAATTATCGTTTCAATTTCCTGTTTTCGTTGTTTACTGCTGATCTGAGGATGATTATATTTCTATCAAAAACTACAATTGACTTAAAATTAACATACGCTAATTTAGAGAAACCTATCTTGAGGGCATATTCTGATTCAGACTGGGCCAATGACTCTACTAACAAAAAGTCAGTATAAGGAAATCTACTTATGATTGGAAATAACCCACTTCTATGGACATCAAAAAAGCAGTCGTGCATTGCAATGTCATCAGCTGAGTCATGACATTACAAAGTCAGTATGTTACTGCCACTTGTGCAGCATAAGAGACAATTTGGATTCTACAACTCCTAAAGTAACTAGACCTCGAGCAAGAACTTCCGATAAATTTGTTTGAGGACGTCCTCCATTAAATTTGCCGAAAGCGCAAAGAACCAAACACATATCTTTTCGTTATCATCTTTCGATAACCCTAGTGTCGAGGAAGGGGTAATAACTATAACTTACCTCGAAACTGCAGCAATGACAGCCGACCTGTTGATTGAACCCCTGCCCAAGCCTCGATTCGTGCTTCACAGAAAGACTATATTGAACATTTAAAACTTTCTTTGTTCCGGATATTGAGCGGGGGTGTTACGTGTGAGAATCATCAAAAGAAGAAACTTTTATAATATCCCAGACTCTTTAAAACTATCTTTTTTAATTCACTTTTAGAACTTATATTTCAGAGTTCATTAATGTATATATATCTGCCTAGCCTAATTCTTGTGGTTACATGTCATATACCCTTGCTATGGAGATGCCCGAACTTTGATCTGTTCGTCTGTACCGCGTTTTAGTTCTTTCACTTTACGATGTAATTTTGTAAAAGGAAGAGCTGCTTTTCTCTTCCTTTATTTTATGTTAATCCAGACAAGAATTAAAAATTTCTAAATGACAAATGCATAGATTTCATATGGGAAACCTCAAACCCATATACATTTAAAATGGAAAAAATAATCAATACAATTCTTCAATTTTCTTTCCTTGTACACTATAGGACATATATGTGAAATCATGCTAGCGCGATGTGCCTTTGACTCGTCGCTTCGATGGTGATGATGGACTGTGGATCTGGGCGGACACTGGGATAATCACAGGTAAGAGAAATTTCTTATCTCTTTAACTATAATTTGCTGAAAAATGTCTTTCTGAATACATAAGTCGTATACGAGGTCACTCCATAAATTTATATCAGAACATTCTTAATTTCTTTGATTTCAGCTGTGAAATCAGATCCAGATGTTCGCGCTTTTGCCATTTTGTGATAAAAATCGCGTTTTGGAGGAATTTGAAATTAAGGAATCTCAAGCCTCCTAAAGCTCCAAAATTTTCGAAATTTTAAATTTTTTATATGTTAAACTTTTATTTTTAACATTTTGACGTAATTGTTTCCTTGAAATTCCCATTAGAACTGAATTTATGGTTTATAGAGTTACTCCCGCTCAGTAATTGAAGGGGAGTTTCCGATACTTTGAAGTCATTTTTCTGAAAATGGTGTTTTTGGGCATAACGCACACGATATCCCAAACACTTCTCAATATTTTTTCTTGAAATTTTCAAACACATGTTTCATATTAGTCAGTAGAAACTGAACCTAAAATTTCCTTTTATTGTTCAAAAAGAAAAAAAATATTTTAGATGATTATATAGTTAAAATTTTCAAAATGCTGTATTACCTAAATACAACTTTGTATTAAAAAATATAAAATACTTTAAATACAAATTCATTTATGTTCAGGGTAATTATTACAATCAGAAGTATAATTAGGCACCAAAATTTTCATTCTAGTGGCAAACTTTATTTTGAAATCCTGCTCGTAAGCTACCGTAGCAATTTTCTGCTTGACAAATGTCTGACAGTTTAAAGCTTCCTGTAAGCATTAATTCTACATCTTGTATTTTTTTAAATATATGGAATGAAAGAACATATTTATATTTTTCATCCCTCTAAAATTTGTGTATACGTTTTTACATATCTTAGATATTAAATGTTGAAAATGGTCTTTATTTCTAATTTTAAGAGTCCTACCCCTTAAATTCTCGGCTAATTATCAAAAAATTAAAATATGAGCCTCAGGTGCATCAGGACCTGTCTAGGACGATTCTGTCATTTAAAATGTAAATTATATCTCTTCACTTAAATTTTCTACTAGATAAAAACTAATAAACACTCATTTTGTAGAAAAAAATACATACACATTTTGTAGAAATAAGTACACAGATATGATAGAACAATAAACTTTTTTTATTTAGGTGATTTAAATAATACATTTCGAATAGTTTCTACATTAAAATTACACTTCGCTGATGCATTCAACGCAGTTTAAAAACGTAGAAACGACATCGTCGAAATTCAAAAGCATTTATAATAATATCACGTCTCGCAACTGTTAGAATTTTTCACGGTTATTAAAGGTGAAACATGACAGAGTAATTACAATCTAGTGTCTAAAAATGCAACCAGTATATTCACAAATTCTTCTTAGTTAGTATAAACAATAAATTATCCTCAATGGAGGAGATAAGTTTAGACTATAATACAAGTTCGTTTTTCTTGGTGCTATATTTCCATACTTACATTTTTGCTTTATTAAATATGGTAAATGCTTTGAATACATTTGATGAATGAGTTTCTTATTGAAATCATAGGCTTTTTCTTTTAAATTTTGTAACTGACAACCGCTTAATTCAGTGTGAGAGGGATTCGTCAAACTTTTAATATGTAAAACATGATTATTATTGTTAAAAACCAAAATTGTATATTGTACCAAAATTGTATTATCGATAAATGATTTGCGATAAATTAACCCCTTGGGGACGAGCGACCGGTATTTGTGCCGCGGTTGCCGGTATGGAGTGCTCAGAATCGGGGGTTATTCTCACCAGTAAATTTTTATTGTACATTTTACCTTATTTAATCTGAGCATTTTCCCGATTCAATTAGGCAAAAATTAAACAAAAACATAATTTGAAGAACAAATTAAAAAAACAAAATTTATTTCCTACATTGTTTAAGCCCGAGAAGGGACAGATATTAAGTTATTTCATTCAATTAGTTCTACATTTAATGCTAAATATTTGTAACAAATTAGTTAAGACAATTGAAGATTAAAAAATAAAAATAAAATTCATACAATATGATACTTAAAACACCCTAAAAAATTAGATTCCGTTCAAATCAAATCGAAATAAATCTTAGACTGTTTTTAGGTGCGTTCGTAATTATATAAATACGTAGCACCTATAGTCGTCGTTCAGTCCGTCTGTCTGTCCATCTGTCCGTCCGTCTGTCCGTCCGTTTGTCCGTCCGTCTGTCTGTCCGTCCGCATATAACAGAGCAAAAACTACCCGACCGAATGATCTGAAATTTTTAATATATAATTGCTGCAAAATTTTGTCGAGCCATTTCCAATCTTATGAAAATCGGATGTATAGTTTAATTACAGAGACAGTCAAAAGTTTTTCTTTACATTACGGCCAATGGGAAAAATTATTGCAAGTGAATTTTAATGATGTTACAGACTTCCGAATGGTCTGAAATTTTTAATATATAATTGTTGCAAAATTTTGTTGAGCCATTTCCAATTTTATGAAAATCGGATGTATAGTTTAATTACAGGGACACCCAAAAGTTTTCCGTTACATTATGGCCAATGGGAAAAAATTATTGCAAATGCATTTTAATGATTTTACAGCCTTCCGAATGGTCTGAAATTTTAAATATATAATTGCTGCAAAATTTTGTCGAGCCATTTCAAATTTTATGAAAATCGAATGTATAGTTTAATTACAGGGACAGTCAAAAGTTTTCCGTTACATTACGGGGAATGGGGAAAAAATTATTGAAGTGCATTTTAATGATGTTACAGACTATGCACTTATGAAGCGCAAAAAAATATACATTCAGTACAATGTGGGGTGCAAAAAATAATTATAAAACTAGTTATAGTACGAACGCACCTCATTTGCCACGTTTGACGAGCAATTTCCAACTTGTTTAAGTTTTGTATTTTGCATGCATCTATCATTTTATGCACAACTGTCATAAACATAATACAAAATCTGCAATACAAATGTTTTCAATTAAAAATGGAAGAAGTCTAAGATTTATTTCGATTTGATTTGAAAGGAATTTTTAAGGGTGTTTTAAGTATCATATTGTATGAATTTTATTTTTATTTTTTAATCTTCAATTGTGTTAACTAATTTGTTACAAAAATTTAACATTAAATGTAGAACTAATTGAATGAAATAACTTAATATCTGTCCCTTCTCGGGCTTAAACAATGTAGGAAATAAATTTTGTTTTTTTAATTTGTTCTTCAAGTTGTGTTTTTGTTTAATATGTCAAGTTTTTTAATAACTACAGCACTCAGACGAACGCATTTCAAAATTAATAGAGAGTATCATCATCAGGCTTTGGTGTATGCGGTATTGCATCACAATGTGGGATGCACTTTACCAATGTGTAATTCAAAAGTCCTTCCGGCCAGTGCCGGGAGGAAGAGGTAGCTTTCATATTCCTTATTTTAAAAAAGCCAACTTATATTATTCAAACACACGAAGCTCAATTAAGTGGAAACCGAATGTAGGAGATTCAATACTAATTTTTATCAATACTAAATCATTATGAATGAGAATTTCGCGAAATTAGTCAGCTTTATCCAAGCTGCTTTTATTTAAAGTAATTTATATTTGGCTGCCAAATTCGGCAATTTCTTAAAGTGCCTGCCATTTTAAGACAACATGGTGGATGAGGCTAACCAGTGAACTTGGTCGTGACCTTAGTAATTGCTGTGCACATGCTCACTCACATCGGTATCGGTTGATATATACGAGTGCTGTCGCAGGCAAAAAATCAGATTTTTCAAAATGTCACCCACGTTAGAAATTGTAACTGCTATATCTGAGCCATTTTTTAAGATAAAGACAAACAAAAAAATGATTCTGAATCCTTATATCAAGGTCAAATACTTAAGAAAGAAACCTTTTTCAATTTCTAATTTTTTTGCACCTCACTTTAAATATATATATTTTTTAATTTAATGGCCGCCATTTTGAAACAAGATGGCTGATGAAGCTGGCCAGCGAACTTGGTCGAGATATTGATGTATACTACCCACATGCCTTCTTCCATCGAAATAGGTGAATACGTGTGGTATCGCGAGACAAATACAAGATCGTTTCAAAGTGTTAGCCATGATAGAAATTCAAAGTGCTATAATTCAACCACTTTTTAAGATATAAACAAAAGAACAAATTTTCAGAAACAAAAACTGCTCCGGAATCTTTGTATCAAGGCCAAACACATAAAAAAAATCTTTTTCATTTTCCAATTTTTTAATACCTCATTTTAAATTTTAAATTACATTTTTTTAAATGGCAACCCTTTTGAAACAAGATGGCGAATGAAGCTGGGCAACGAACTCGGTCGAGACATTGGTATGTACTATGTACAGACCAAGTTGCATTCAAATCGGTTCATAAATACGCCTGTTATCGCGTGACAAAAATCAGGTCGTTTTAAAATGTCAGCCACAATAGAAATTCAAAATGTTATAACTCAGCCATTTTTTTAGATATAGACGAAACAAAACCTGTTCCGGAATCTTTGTATTAAGGTCAAACACATACGAAAAAAATATTTTTCCCTTTCCAATTTCTTGGTATCTCATTTTAAATTTAATTTTTTTTAAATTTTTTTAAATGGCCGCCATTTTGAAACAAGATGGCGGATGAAGCTGGCCAACGAACTCGGTTGAGTTATTTGTATGTACTATGTACACACCAAGGTACATCCAAATCGGTTCATAAATATATCTGATATCACGTGGCAAAAATCAGGGCGTTTCAAAGTGTCAGTCACACTAGAAATTCAAAATGCTATAACTCAGCCATTTTTTAAGATATAGACGAAACAAAAACTGCTCCCGAATCTCTTTATCGAGGTCAAACACATAAGAAAAAAATATTTTTTCAATTTTCAATTTTTTGATGCCACATTTCAAATTTAAATTTTTCTTAAAATTTTAAATGGCCGCCATTTTTAAACAAAATGGCGGATGAAGCTGGCCAACGAACTCGGTCGAGACATTGGTCTGTACTATGTATAAACGAAGTTACATCCAAATCGGTTCAAAAATACGTCTCTTATCGCGTGACAAAATTCAGGACGTTTCAAAATGTCAGCTTCGCTAGAAATTCAAAATGCTATAACTCAGCCATTTTTTAAGATATAGACGAAACAAAAACTGCTACCAAGTCTTTGTATAAAGGTCAAATACATAAGAAAAAAATATTTTTCCATTTTCAATTTTTTGGTACCACATTTCAAATTTTAATTTTTTTTTAAATTTTTAAATGGCCGCCATTTTGAAACAAAATGGCGGATGAAGCTGGCCAACGAACTCGGTCGAGACATTGGTATGTACTATGTACACACCGAATTACATCGAAATCGGTTCATAAATACGAGAGTTACAGTGTGACATAGGTCAGATATATATATATATATATATATATATATATATATATATATATATATATTGATATATATATATATATATATATATATATATATCAATTTTGAACGGAGGGTGGTTTCGGGGTCTGGGGGTCATGATCGATGAAAATATACCAAAATTTTTTGAAATCGCTTTCCTCCGAACGGCTGCAATAGGTAGCTTTTTGTAAAGAAAGCTACCTAAAATGTTTCACCACTGTAGTAATGCAGGTTGCGGTAGTTTGGACAAAAACTTCCAATCTGAACGTAAAAAATCTATAATCAAAACATAAAAAATTAACTTCACTTAAATTTAGATACCCTATTTCCCACTCAGGAATGCTATGAATGTAAATGTAAATTGTGTTGAATCCTTACTGCTAATATTTAACAATATTATATCTGTGATACAGTAAAAAATAAAAAATAAAAGTTTTACTAAAATTTTTAAATTTTATTCTCTTCCAAGGGGTGATGTAAACACATCAGAAAATTATTACCTAAGTTTAACTTGGGGTATAAATAGTTTTCATCGCGGAAAAAGAATGCATTTTAAAATTTAAGTTATGTAATTCCCCACTAAGTTCGCTACCTGCGTAAAAATAGCTATCCATTAGAAACTTTTTACTAAAATATAAACTTGACCAAAGCAAAAACTTATTTTATTTAGCAAAATACCATTTTTATTTCCACTATGACGCCATATTCACCTTTTTAATTTAAAAAAAAAAAAAAAAAAAACTAGCTCAATTTAATATTTTACGTGAAAATCTTTCAACTAAAAAGAAATAAATTATTATTACGGCTTTTGAAATTTTTGCAACAATGAAGTAAAAATGTTACATTTTCTATGAAAAATGTCCGTTGATTTTCAATGAAAAAAGCGAAAATTGAATTATCAAGAAAAATATTTGAATAATGCAAAAAAAAAAAAAATGGCCCATTTTTCTCTCTGGTTTATAATTCACCCAAATGCAAAGGCATTTTACCATTCGTTTTGACCCTGACGTTAGGCAAACGTTTTTATACTTTAAATCTATAATATCATAAGAATTAGTAAAGAATAAAAAATGAGTGGCATCAGGGACAAAAAAGTGGGAAGAAAAAATGAAAAAGTTATGATCTCCATAGGATTTTCCATGTTAAATTAACATTGAGAAGTGACACTGGAAATAAATAGGTATTGCGCTGCCGCGCAATACTTAAATTTCCGTTTTAAAAAACCGGTGATTAAAGATTAAAAAATCTGTAAAAGACGCTCGTCCCGAAGGGGTTAAAAGCAAAAATTTTATATTAGATTCCATACTAGGAATGAATATCAATAAGAATTCTTTTTTAAAAAAAATTCTTTAGTAGTAAATACATTACTTCTAAACTTGCTAATATGCAAGTAATATTGCCTATTATGTAGCTTTAAAGTTAGAAAGCTACAGTTACTGATAGCTTCCCGAAATACATATGAATGGCTTGATTTGTCACTTTTACATTGAGGAAGGGATGACATTCATACGAGGGGCTATGCTCTGCAATTCGTTATTAGTATGTGAAATGTTATTTACTGGATCTTCCGATGAGTTATATACATGCATTGAAATTAAGTTAGTAATTGGAGTTGAGGTAATGACAGATTCCAAATTCTGAAAATAGAAGAATTTGAAATTTTTTTCAAAAAGTCCTTGGCACAAATTATGTCACTACAGGGCGGTTTGAAGAGTTCTTGGTGATTTCAGGTTCTGGAGCAGGCAAGTCGTTGATAGGAGATATATAGCGTGATATTGTTACACAGTCATCGTCTATAATTCTAATCTTGTTATTTTTAACTCATTCACAAAGTTATTTGTATTTTCCATAGGTGCTTCTGAACGATTGACACTTTGAAGGCGAAAACACTTTTCCGTGGAATCTTTCCTGCATATTGAATTCGCAAGTTATTGTTAAACAATTTGATAAGGGAACACTTAAAGATATGATCTCGATAAAACTCAACAGTAAACTGAATGCGCAGTATAAAGCCATTCACTTCTATAGGTTAAAAAACAGTTCCGGTTCCATTAAACACTCAAATTCTATAAAGTTTAACCTAATCGCATTAATATAAAAAGTAATGAAATAGATGACATCATAGGTTTAACTTTATGGTAACAATCACTTTGTTTAGTCGTATGAATCACATAAACGAAGTAATAAATTCTGTAAGCAGATAAGTAGTATACTGCGTTGATCGCCTTTTTGTTTTATTAGGAGATTTATGCGTTTTCATATTTTTGGTATACTTAATCTTTTTGTGATTTAATAAGTCAAACATTCGTGAATACACTTTACCACTCAGATTACAATTATGCGTCTTTGAATGTGTCTTGATATGTCCTTGTAAATACCTCTTTTGAATAAATGTTTTTCCGTAATCGTCACAGATAAAGGCTTTTTTCTAAGTGAATCTTCATATGTCTGTTTAATACATACTTTTGGGAAAAAGCTTCATTGCAAGTATCACAAACATAAGGTAAATTTAACTGGCCTGATAAAGAGAAGTTCACTTTAATTTCTGAAACAGGTACTCTTTCGGGTATAAGCGTAAAATGTATCTCTTGAATGGTCAATTCTGGTGATAAGGTTTACCTTTTAAGTGTGATATTACCAAACCGAGTAGTGTCTTGAAAACTAGTCATTTTAACTTAAATACTATACTAAACACTTTGAAGTCTAAGCCCTAGTGTAACGCGGGTTGCCGTTTTCGGTAAAGCGAACTAAGCCCGAGAGTCTCTCGGGGTCAACTTTTAACTCTCTGAGCTATAAAATACCTTCTATATTACGTTTGCAGTCTTTTCAGATATTATCTACGAATCTTTTATTTTGAAAAAAGAAAAAAAATAGGTGACAGCACTAAACTGAAGTAAGTATATGGAAATATCTAGAATCAGAGCTTAATTCGAACTTATTGTGAACCTTGTGGTGTTGCTTTTTCTGCTTCCAAATGTACCACACAAAAGCAAATTTTACTAAATAATGTTTATATACAAATAAAACCTATTTTCAAATATTTGTACAACATTTGCGTAAGTTTTTATTCTAGTCTATCTAAAATTTTATGTTAATAAAGATGTTTTCTTATGCAGAACTTTTTAAAAAATATATAAAACATGCTTTTTCAATAATTTCTCATTAAATATTAAATTTTAGTACATTTAAATCGTTCCTTGATTATGAATACGAACAGTTTGAAGTTTTTAGCAAAAGAAAATTATTAAAATACATACCTTCTCAGCATTTAAAAAAAAAAAAAAAAAAAAAAAAAAAAAAAAAAAAAAAACGTGAAAAGTACCAAATATCCTCAGTCCAGAGGGAGATATATAATTGAAACAGCTCAGACAAAATTTTTGAAAATTTAATTTTTTTAGATGTTAAACTCTTATCTTTTCTGAACCTTTTGATATAATTCTTTCCTTGAAATTCCCATTAGAACAGAAGTTATGGCTTTTAGAATTATATCCGGTCAATAGCTGAATTGGCATTTCCGAAACTTTGAAGTCATTTTTCTCTAAATGACGTTTTTTGCCATAACGCGCACGATATCTCAAAAACTTCTGAATATTTTTCATGAAATTTTCGAAACATATGTTTCATATTAGTCTGTATAAACTGAAATTAAAATTTCCTTTTTATTGTTCAAAAAAATATATTTTTAGGTTATTATACTGTTGAAATTTTCTAAATTTTGCATTAGCTAAATACAACTTTGTATTAAAAATATAAAAATGCTTTGAATACAAATTTATTTAGGTTCAGGGTAATTATTATAATCTGAAGTATAAGTAGGCGCCAAAATTTTTATTCTCGTTGCAAAATTCATTTTGTGTTCCTCTACGTAAGCTGTTATGCCAATTTTCTGCTCGACAAATGTCTGACAGTTTGGAGCCCCCTGTAAATGCTAATTCTGCATCTTGCAATTTTTTAAATACATGAAATGAAAGAACATACTTATGTCTTTTAATTCCAATAAAAGTCGTGTCTCAAAATCAAATATATTTTAAGATGTTAAACGTTGAAAATGGTCTTTCTTTCTTTTTTTCCAATTTAAAGAGCCCTGAGACCCCTTAAATCATTAAAATACTAAAAAGACGTCCTCACACAGCAACAGTAATGTACTTAATAATGCAATTAACTTTTTTCATACAAATTTATACAATTATAGGTTGCGTAGATGGTTGAAAAGTTATAAATAAACATTTGTGATTGGTTAATTAATAAACATATATGACTGATTAATTTATCATTAAAAATTTTAGATGCCGAGATTAGATTTTTTTTAAAAATTAAATACATGAAATGAAAGAACATACTTATGTCTTTTAATTCCAATAAAAGTTGTGTCTCAAAATCAAATATATTTTAAGATGTTAAACGTTGAAAATGGTCCTTTTTTCCCTTCTTTTCCAATTTTAAGAGTCCTGAGACCCCTTAAATTAGGGCTGCACAACCTTTTTAAGAGAAGGACCACTTATAAAAATTTCTTGGTTGTGGAGGGCCACATCAGTAACACGGGAAGAATTCTATTTTTGGGAGGTGATTTGTGGCCTATAATCAGATAAAAAATATGGTTTCAGATGGGAGAGGGGTAGTTTTACCCCTCTAGGTTCCCCTACTCGGTCAACATATCCAATTCAGTTGGCAAGATTATATCAACAGTTTACGTTTTCATATATAACAGAGATATAGCAAGTATTATATAGAAGGACTGATAATATTCCTTGACTTTATTCGGGGAAGTAAATTTTGTTTATTTAAAAGTGCTAAGAAACAAACATAGGCATGAAAGTGACTGGTGCCGACAAAAAATGTGAACTTTATGAACGAAGGGGGATGACGAGCCGATCAACGAAATTTTCGCGTTTTTTTTTCACCTGATTGACAAAATTCGCAATTTTCCCGAAGCCGGTCGAAAAAATTCGCGTTTTTCCGCGCCTGATCGACATAATTCGCGATTTTTTGGAGTTCAATCGACAAAACTCGCGATTTTTCTGTACCCGGTCGACAAAATTTGCGATTTTTCCACCCCTGATCGACAAAATTCGTGAATTTTTCCTCGTTCGATCAACGAAATTCGCGATTCTTAACTGACTCTAACGAAATTTGCAGTTTTTTTCCTCGTCAAATAGACGAAATTCGCGCTATTTTCTCGCAATAAACTGATGAAACTCGTGATTTGTACGCAGCCGATCAACGAAATTTTCAATTTTCCGCGTATAATCGAGAAAATTTGCGATTGTTTCGTGCCCAACCAACGAAATTCGCTATTATTTTCGTGCCCGACCAACAAAATTCGTGGTTTTTCGGACCACGAACGACAACACTCGCGATTTTTTCGTACCCGATCGACGAAATTTGCGTTTTTCCCACCCCTGATAGATGAAATGTGCGATTTTTCTGCGCCCGATCAACGAAATTGGGGAAATTCGGGATAAACAGAAGAAACACGCAATTTTTCCGCAGCCTATCAAAGAAATTTGAGATTTTCCTGCAGCCCATCAACGAAATTTAAGATGTTTCCGGCTCCTAAAACAAAAGATTTGCAATTTTTCCGACCCCAATCGACGAAATTCGTAATTCTTAACTGACTGACGCAATTCGCAATTTTTTTCGCAACTGACGAAACTCACGATTTTTACTCAACCAATCAACAAATTTACATTTTTTCCGCGTTTCATCAACAAAATTGACGATTTTTTTCTGCACCCGATAAATGAAATTTGCGATTTTCTTCGCCTGATCGACAAAATTCGCGATTTTTCCGTGCCGGACCAACGAAATTCTCGATTTTTCGATTTCGATCAACAAAACTCGCGATTTTTCCTTGCCCGATAGGTCAAATTTGCAATTTTTCCACGCCTCATCGACAAAATTTGCGATTTTTCCGTGCTTGATCAACGAACTTTGCGATTTTTCCGCGCCTGATCGACAAAATTCATGATTTTTCCGCACCCGATCAATGAAATTCGTGATTCTTAACTGACTGACGAATTTTTCAATCTTTCCCGCGGCAAGTTGATGGAATTCACGATTTTTTCCTTGCGACCTATGGACAAAAAAAAGTTTTGTCCATAATGACAATTGACAATTTTTTGCATTTATAAATTGACAAAGTTCGCGGGCCACACGTAAGACCATCGCGGGCCACAGGTTGTGGATCCCTACCTCAAATGATTAAAATACTGAAAAGACGTCCTCACACAGCAACAGTAATGTACTTAATAAAGCAATTAACTTTTTTCATACAAATTTATACAATTATAGGTTGCGTAGATGGTTGAAAAGTTATAAATAAACATTTGTGATTGGTTAATTAATAAACATATATGACTAATTAATTTATCATTACAAATTTTAGATGCCGAGATATGATTTTTTAAAATTAAATACATGAAATGAAAGAACATACTTATGTCTTTTAATTCCAATAAAAGTCGTGTCTCAAAATCAAATATATTTTAAGATGTTAAACGTTGAAAATGGTCTTTTTTTTTCTTTTTTTTTTCAATTTTAAGAGTCTTGAGACCCCTTAAATGATTAAAATACTGAAAAAACGTCTTCACACAGCAACAGTAATGTACTTAATAATGCAATTAACTTTTTTAATACAAATTTATACAATTATAAGTTGCGTAGATGGTTGAAAAGTTATAAATAAACATTTGTGATTGGTTAATTAATAAACATATATGGCTGATTAATTTGTCATTAGAAATTTTAGATGCCGAGATATGATTTTTTAAAATACTCATACGCGTAGTCTTTACGGAAAGTATGTATATGTGCAAAAGTCTCTCTATATAATATATATGTAATAATTTTTATAAATGTTATCTGTATATGTAAATGTTTGAATAAGTATATGTATAACAGATATAAAATATAAAGTATGGTAATAGTGATATCATCTTCGATTAATGACTTGTGTTATAATCTTTGTATATAACATAAAATATGATTTAAATAAAATAATATGTAAAAAATAGTTAAAGATAATTATTCCTTAACCATTAATATAGATTGAAGTATGTATTGTATGTATTAGAAAAAAATCCTTTATGTTTTAATATCATCTTTTTTCATATGAATGTTATTTTCACAAGTTTTTAATATATCTTTTATTAATAGGAATGTTATTTTCATAGGTTTTTAATATAACTTTTAATAATATTAATCCTATTTTCATAAGTTTGCTTTTAACGTTGAAATAAATATATTGTAAAAATACTTTTAAATTAAATAGATACATATTGATGATATAAACTTATACACGGTGAATTATCTACAAGTAAAGAATTGTTCTGGGGTGTGTATAATAAATTCTAGTCATGTGATATAGTTTAAAAGGTTACTATTTTTAAAACATGCGGATGAATGGTAAATCTACTTCAAAAATAAATAAAAATGCTTGTGAAAATTTAGAATCCATTATAAAAGCTTTAATGATGTTACCTCTAAACATAGTGAAAATAATATGAACTAAAGGGCTCTGCCCCCTGCTCACTGACGCTCGCTAACCCCCATGAATTGCGACACAATTAACGTTGGAATCGCTAAGCGTTTCCAGTTCGCTTTGCTTGCTCGACACTTTTTGCAGCAACTCTAGCCGTACTGAGTACTGTCATAAATCCTTTTAACTTTTATCATTTTAACTTAAAAAAAAATTAAGGTAAAAAAAACAGTAATTGAAAACTTCGCTGAAATCACAATTAAAAATGCATTTAGTTGGTGCTACCATTAGGCATAAATCATTTTAACATTATGAAGTTTGCCAATTTTCGAAATGTAAAATAATTAACTTGAAAAATTACCTTGAAAAAATATTAATTAAAAACTTATTGCGCATAATACTGTACAGAACGGCTTAAATACCCTGTGCCATAATACTTTTGGAGTCCATATGAGAATGAATCATTTCATTCAAACATAACATCATTTTCATCATCAGAACCATTCATCCCTTCCGAGATTAAAGCGTCATGTAAGCAATTGTTTCAAAATTCCTGAGTTTCATTAAATATTCATTTCAATTAATTGGAAATTATGTAATTTTCAAAAATATTTTATTTTGTGTATACCAAGGATCTTTAAATAAATAACAAGAGTCCAGTATAATTATGTGTAGGAATAATGTTCAGGAATATGACGTCATCACTGACACAGTTATGGTAAAATATTTTAATTCATGGATGAAAATGCATCTTTTGTTTTCCGAATGACGTCATTATCTTCATCGGAAACATTTCGCTTCCCATATTGCTTAATATGAAATATTATTCACTGTCCTTTTATTTACATAGATTATTTAATATTATTTCTCAATAAATAATCTGCATTCTGCTCTTACGCGATTAGTGCATAATTAAACGGAATCGTTTTAATATGTTTACATTTTATGAAAACCATTGAAATTTTTCTTTTAAATATAACGCGAGTTTAAGTCGTGAAATCACGATTCTGATTCGTGAAATGTAATAAGGCAAGTTAATTGTGTTACTGCTGTTGTTGCCTAACGGCAAGCTACAAATTCAGCACTATTTTAGCGCCACGCAAGAGAAATATATATACAGTGTGTTTCATGAAAGATGGGCAAAACTTTAAGAGGTGATACTACACATCCAAACAAACAACTTTCATCAAAGAATGCATGGTCGGAAATAAAAAGCGAATGTGCTAGAGTGCACCAAAGGTGATGTTGTTATACGACAGGACTACCAGCGTGGTCTTTATTTTTATTCAGAAAATCCGAATTCGTGCCAGAAATTACAAATAGTATTTTTAACTTTATTTAATGACAGAAATTTTGTGATTACATATAGTACAGATTTTTTTTATTATTATTATTTTCTGGTATGAATGTGAAATATCGAAATAAAAATGGAGACCAAACTGGCAGCCCTGTTATACTAGGCAAAAATACAGAAAGAACGATTAAGTGGCAAAAGCAAAGTTGGAAACGCCCTTCGTACAATCGTTGAGCCTCTGAGCCATTTTCATTTGTAGTCGGAAATAAAACGTAAATGTTCTGGTGCATTTGAAAACTTGGTCGATGCAAACGTAAAAGCTCTATTTTTGTTACAAGTTATCGGGAGAAGAACGACACTAATAGCATGCAAATGTGATATGGGGAAGAAGAAGAACGCGTATGAAAAATCCCCCCCCCCCCCCCATTAATACATAACAGCCGCTGATCCGACTGTGCAACCGTAAATCGCGATAGGAACGTGTAGAAAGATGTCGCTCTTCACTAGTAAACAAGTAATATAAAAATTTTGTTTTTAAAGTCAATTCCTACTTAGGTCATCAAAGAAAAATTTAATATAATCCCTTAAGCTAATATTAGTTTTTGTTGCATTAAAATATCTCAATTTGTTGATTTTCTATAAGCAAGTAGGTTTACAATGGAATTCTATGGGAATTTGGCGAAATGTTAGAAATATCGCCAAGTTGGCGTCCCTTTTGGCGACTTATTTTGGCCGCCAAGTTGGCGACAAACTTGGTGGTATTTGGCGACAGAACAGGGTCCCCCCTATGGTAACCCCTTATTGAAAATACTTTCATTGACCTTCAATAACCAATGGCCGCCATTTTGTTTCCCATGCAAAACTAAAATTAATTAATTAAAATTTAATTAATTAATTAATATTTTAAAAAACTGTATTAACATCAATTGTCATCCAGTACAAGTTCAAAACAATTTATTTCAACTTGTTAGGATGAATAATGAGTATTTTATTAACGATTGAAAATTTGAACAAGATATATAAACATATAAATAAATATATAAATAAATAAATATAGGGAGAGTGTGAACTAATAGTAGGAATTGAAAAAAAAAGGCTGATTTGTATTTTATCGACAAAGGAAAATGGCTCAGAGGCTCAACGATTGTACATACAGCGGTTTCCCACCTTGTTTTTGCCACTTAATCGTTTTTTTTTTTTTTTTTTTTTTTTTTTTTTTTTTTTTTTTTTGCGTTTATGCGTTTTTGCCATGTATAACAGGGTTGACAGTTTGGTCTCAATTTTTATTTCGAAATTTCACATTCATACCGGAAAAAAAAAGAAACACCCTGTATAGATTATTAAGGGTATTTCGTATAGAGAATTACTTATGAAAAATTTAAAACTATTCTACAGTGTAAAATAATTTGAATACTTTATACTTTGGATGTGAATTTCTAAAAACGTGATTTTAAAAATATATTAAAAAATATGTTAAAGAAGAGATAATTTCCAAGGTTTTTTCCTCCCCACAATATATGGGATTGGTAAGTTATCTAATTATGTAGATCCGTAAAAAAAAGATGAGTAATTCATTAAAATAATAAGAATTTTACTACTAATTTTATTGAATATAAAATTTTCACACAAGCAATCGTGTGATTTCCAATATTTTTCTAACCATTAAAACTTAAAACACGATTCCCAAACACTTTTTATTGCAACACCAAACTCAAAGAAAATCTATCAATCGTTATATAAAGCTCTCATTTAATCTCACAAAATTAACACTCTTGCAGAATAACTTAAAGCTTAGTTAGTAGAAGTGAAGCCGGTGCCGGTCGGTCACTGGTCAGGCAGTGTTTCAGGGAAAATACCCATATTTTCTTATAGAAAAAATACCTCGCCTGTACTAGAATTTATATCAGTATTTTCTTATAGAAAAAATCGTCCTATTTAATGTTATGATGTAGAATCATATATTGTGTTATTCCTAAATTACATTCAGTTAATTTATTTGTCCACTCATAAATCTAAAAACTATTCATTAGCTGTTTAATATAACTTGATTTCTTATCTCATTTAAAAAGCTCTCTTTTTAAATAAAAGTAGATATATCTAGCTCCATTTGACAGGTGATTAATAATCAAGAGGTAATCATACTAATATTTTATTTCCTGTCTAAATAAATCTTTCTATTATCTTTTCTTTATTAAGTTAAATGTGTCTTGCATTTGCCCGAATCTTCGCACATTGTTTATAAGTGAAATTTAACATCTATCAATAAATAAGTAATTATATATGACGGATGGCAGATTAAAATGATAATTTGGCGCAAGGTTTATGGATATAATGTAAAAGGTTATTGCTCATTTCTTTAATCGTTATATATAACATATTTTCATCCGTTATTTATCGCCAGAGGGATTCGTTAGATTTTGAATTTTGTATGTAACATGCTAACGGATATTTTTTATTAACTTGTTTACTTGGCTCGCCAGATTTATTTATCGAGAGACTTTGCAACCAGCTTTAGAAGAGTAAGGTCGCAAAAATAGCTCGTATTAGGGGGAATCACATCACCACGTCTTATTGAATTCAAATAAAAGAACTTATGTGGATTTTGTTACGTGTCTTCAATTTCGTTTTTATCCTCAGTTCTTATTGCAGGAATCCGGACAAAAGTATTGTGGATAAAACGCAATCTACTTCCTAACTCCTAGTACAGATCAACGGCCTTTATTTAACTCAGCTTAACCAACAAATGCCCTCCAAATAAATTCATTTAAATAGCTACACTATATGTGGTGCCGCAAATAATGGGATACTGATAAGATATTGAGGTGATCCCCTAACTTGAAACCGAACAATTCTTTAAATCAAATTTGCATTTGTAAAGATTGTGGACTTATATATAGCTGAAAGACTAGCGATCGGACAATGGACAATTTTTCCGTACATCACCGGTTTCCAACAACATGGGACGTATACTACTGGAAAGGTGGATATCCGGCCATCGGCGGCCGGTGTTTAGATTTCTCGCGTCGCCCGGTCCTGGGGTGCACGTGCAGTGCATGTTTGGCGTTTTCTCCGTACATGTTCCTGGAAGCGCCGCTGCCTCTCGATGCCATAGTGTTTCAGTGTGGATTTGTGAGTGCTCATCTATTTCTTGCATCTGTTATTTTGCTACACCTGATCACTGCGTCCATTAGTGGTGTTAAGGGAGATTCCTAACAGAGGTGTTCCGAGTGCAAAGGTGAAGAGCTGTTGTGATATGCGCAAGAATTAGTTCAAATATCGTGATCGTGCATTATTTCGTTTTCGTGATGAGCTCGTCACATTATCAGCGCAAACATGAGATACATTATATTATGTGTTTCTTTGCCATCATTTAAAGGATGATATTTACGGTTTATTCAATACATTCTTCCTTTAAAAAGACAGAGAGGTAAGAATGCATTCATGTTCCGTAACAATATAAAATATTAAAATAACAATTTCACTAAATTATATATGATGAAAACAATGATATCGTATGTTTCAAGGTGTAGGTAGCTCACGGGACAAAGTAGAACAATGCAAGTAGATAATATTTGTGCTTTTCAGTTGATGTTTAAACATTTTAAAGTTAATATGAAACTGTTTAAGTACATATATATATATACATAATAAATAAGTTTGCATAATTACATAGCCATTGAAAGAGGTAACTGTTATTAACTGTATTTAAGTGCTATTTTGGGGGTTATGCATGCATGAAAATTGTATAAGGTATTTTATAAATCCTAAATTACGTGCATTTTAGCATAACAATTTCTATGCCATTTCCTAAGCAATATTTGTTTTTATCTGAAGTTCATAATTTTTCTATTTTAGTGCAATTGTCAGTGAAATATTGCTATGTTTATAGAAAATGCAATCTAATACACTGATGTATCTTATGATGCTAAAATTAGATCCAATTATGTTTTTATTTGTCTCATTTATAGGTGATTTTTTTTTTAATTTTTCTTAATTACTGAACCTGTTTGCTAGTACTTTGTGACTGCATATAATGAGTGTTGCATTGCAGGTAAAGGTATGTTAGTTACTGTGCACCATCAGGTATACTCAGTAATCAGATTATTTAGTATAGGTATAAAATGTTAGATTTTTTTTTCCTTTTGTGTGTACTAAAAGTTATCCATTTTAAATGCTTTTGAAAAACAGGGGTTTTCTTGGTCCGGACAAGTTTATGCCCATGTTTTGTTTTTGTTGTAGGTTTTCCTGCACATTGTTCTTTCGGCTGGCCAATCATTATTTACGTGTGCAGGATTGCCTCATACTTAATGGTATGTCAAATGCATTTATGTGCTCAGTTAATTTTATTTTTGGTAGTAATGTTATAATCTTGATCATACACTTAAAGATTGGTATTAGATATATTCAAAAGTATATATATATGGTGCTTTCAGAATATAAAATTATATGTATTTTATGTGAAATTATTTTCCTATGATTATCATTTTCCAAGAAATTTGATTTCAGCTATTTTCATTCCTTTAGATGCTAATATTTGTGTCGATTTATACAGAAAGATTGTAGGTCAGATTTTAGCTTATGAAGAATTTCAATATCAAAGATTTCAATTTTTTGTTTCTAAAAACTTTCAATTATATTTTATATATTTGCATTTTCTTATCATTATTCTATGATATACAAGTTTCTTTCGTGCCTATGAAAATATGGGCAGAAGAGTTAGTTTGCGATTTCAACTTATAAGAATTTTTTTATGCCATTTATAATTTTATTTGTATTGTATGATATATATATTTAGTATAGTTATCTTATTGTTTTATTTGCATATCCTTGATTAAATAACAGTGGAGAAATTCCATTGAATGTTGAGCACAATGTAGGTGTAGTGCTTTTCATGAATATACCACCACGAACGTAACACTGCCAGTGATTTCCACTGTTTGTAAAATTTTAAATTTTCAGATGTTTTAATTCCATTTAGGTAACATTTTTTTTAATAAAAATTTCAACGTTTTGAAGTCATAAAATTTTACAATTTCGAAGAACAATTTTCACGACTTTTATCTATTTTAGTTAGTCAATTGTGTCTTGTTGCCTTTATCATTTCCAGTATGAACATTTTATTAGATAACATGTATTTTGATTTTCAATTAGATATTTCAGCTGCATACATCTCACATATTGTTGGGATTTTTGCGAAGTTTAATTAGATTAGATTTTTATTGGACATTTTTAAAATTTTCTTTATTCGCATTGGTCAAATTTGTTGGAAATACTAATCTCTTCAGAATTAGATAAACTCATTATAAATCAAGTTAACTGCTTTTCAAAAAACTCTTAATGCCTGTCGTAAATAAGACTTGATTATTCTTTCACAAAATGACTTCCTTGTTTATCTAATGTGTCAATCAAAAACTGATAAACATTTAGATTAAAAGACTGCGATTTTGACAGCTGAAACAACTATATTAATAATTTAAGACTTTAAATGATATTCAATGTTTTATCGATAAATATAATCAAGATTTTTTTTATTTATGATATTTAATCAAATATCAATAATGTTTTTTGTATGTTATAATTTTTTCAGTGTGTATATAGAAATGTAATCAGAAAGGAGCAAAGATGTATGCTCCAATTTTGTATTTTAAGAAATATATAAATATTATAGTTTAAACCAGAACTGTCACAATGTTCCTGAAAAATTCATGGGATACATTATGAATTAAAAAATACACATATTAACAAAAGAAAACACAAGTTTCTTTTACAGGATAAACATCAAATAAGATATTTAAATAACAAATGGATAAATACTAGCCTTCATTGGATATGCTGAAGAAAGTTCCGTTTTTCATCGTGGACGATCATGAACCAAAAGGTAAGAAGATTTACCTTATCTTTATTTTGTGATTTAATGTGATTATTATTATAACGCGTTAAGTCTCATTTTTTATCTAACAAAATTTTCTATATCACAGTCAGTTTAGAATGTTAGTGTGTCGTTTGTTATCTAATTTTTATGGATTCAAGTTAATTGTCAGATTTTTTTTTTTTTTTTTTTTTTTTACATTTCAGATATTATTATTTCTTTGCGTAATATTGGGACACTTTGCATTTTCGTAGAAAGTCAGTTTGTTTAAGATAATAACTGAGATTTTTTTACGTTACAGTTATAAATGGATGGATTGCGGGCAATTTTAACGTTGTGTGAATTGGTATTTGCATATTGTATATGGCTGGTCCATATATCGGTGGGGTATGCCGATATAGTTAACATAAGGTATTATTTCTTGCGCATGTGCATTTGACTCCTTTTTTCTAATTGTTATGTTGTATTTATTTGGTTATCTCAACTTTGTATATAAATTGTGTATATTAAATTCTTAAATGATAAGTTTCGTCCTTGGATCTTTAATAAATAAATACCTTAATTTAATAATATACAAATATTTTAGTCTTACCACTTATTAATACTTAACTCTGTAAATGTCTAAAACTTCTATTAAATTCCAATATAGATTCAACCTTTTATTTAAATTATAAACTAAATATGTCCATCGCGTTGTATTCCATACGGTGCTCTAAAGGCCGTCTTATCCAATAATGATTATAGATTTTACATTTTAGCAATGGAAGATACATACTTACGTTAAGTTAATCTTGGTACTAATCTTTTAAAAATAAGAAACAATTATTAAAAATTCAAATAAACTTCTTTATATGTTTAATATAATTAACACTTTATTTTACTAAATTTACATTTAAAATTTATAGATTGTCACTTAGTATTTTATAAAGTTTTCAAATCACTAAACATATTATGATTGCAACATAGTTCATATAGTTCATATAATTCAGAATGACAATATTAATAATGATTCAACTCGTGCGGTAAGTTTAAAATCAAAGGATTACCTAAACCTTATAAAATTCTATCAACTCAATGTTCAAACATAAAGTGAAACACTTACCCAAAGTTGTGCAACTGGGAGTTACAGTTATCCAAATTAATGTAAATATAAAGTCACAACATAGGTCCTTTTAAAACACTTTGCTCCTATCACGAAAACGGTTAGTCCTCCGTATTTAGACTGGTTACTCAAAGACTATGGTCGAACCACTCGGCCGCCGCGTAGAAACAGTCTCTAACGGAAATTCAGAACACGCCAGTAACATCAGGTAAACTACCTCTTGATCGGCATCCGGCATTCTTCAATCAATACCATATAAGTCGAACCTCTCGGCCGCCGCGGAGAAGCAGTCTGTACCGGATTTCCAAAACTCGCCAGCAATTACCGGTAAAACTATCTTTTGATCGGCATAGGGCCTTCTTCAATCATTGCCATAACGTCACTGTCGAACCTCTCGGTCGCCGCGTAGACAAAAGTGCGAACTAAGGACCCTCAGAAATTAAATAAATATTCTCGACATTTCACTAGAAGGGCCCCTTCTATTTTCAGGCGTACCTTTCAGCTTTGAGCATCAACTACGGGAGTCCGCCGACAATTCCTCATTCTTCGGACTTCGTGAACGATCCCCATTTTGAGCCGTACAAGACCGCTTTCTTTCAACCACTGGATGCCACTCTTCGATGAAAATCCCCTACTGTCCTGTTTATTTATTTAATTATTTTGTATGTTTTTACTATTAAAGACGTGAGGTACCCAGACACAACCCCGCTTTAATTGGCTAAAATTATCTACACCCCCTCTGACGCCATGAGTACGCTTCAATTTTTAAGTAACGCTAACGGGGCATTCCACGTCAAATCAGGCAGTAAAATATCAATATGTAACCCACCATCACAGATTTTAATGAAACTGCGTGTGTTTGTTCTTACTATTAAGATATGATCACCAGTAATTTTTTTTGCTCCTTGGTGAAATAGTTTCTGAGAAAAAAATTATCAAAATTTTGAAAAACTGCCGTCAGTTGGCATTCTTGATAGCTCGGTTTTCAAATGTAGCATGTCATATATATAATCATATTTCAATATCTACTCTACAAATCATCTTCAAATAATTTATGCACAATATTTAGGGTACGCAGCTTATGAAAAAAATATATTGTTACGCTTATAACATTTTAAGTGTGTCTAAAAAAATATTTAAACTTTGAAGTCGTGAATTTTTTTATGAAAAATAATGCATTAACAAAAAAAGCATTATCAACAAAAGGCGGTATTTTTATTAAATTTATTTTTTATGCGAGATATACTTAAAGGTGTCCTTTACCTGATTCTGAAATAAAAATAGTGGGATTTTGGGTGTTTTTGGTAGTATTTCCTATTTAAAAATATTTTGAGGTGCATTTCATATCAAATCAAGCAGAGTCATTCCATGTCAGTTCCCCTAAGCCATTTAATCACTGTCACAAATTTCAATGAAATTGGGTTTGTTTATAGCTTATTTTAAGACGTAATCACCTTTAATTTTCTTGATCCTAAGTAAAATATTTTTTAAGATAAAAAATATCAAAATTTTGAAAAATTGTTTTAAATTTTTTTAATGACAGTTCGACATTCAAAGACTGCATTAAAAAAAAAAAAGTCATTTCAATATAAAATCACTAAATAGGTTTCAAATAATGTATATGTGACAAATAATGTAGGCTGATTATTATTTCTTGTTTTTTATCATGTTCAAACACTAAGAGTGTCTTTTATCTTATGAATTTCTAAAATCAAGAATTTTGTCAAAAATAATGTGTTAATAAAAAATTTATTATTAACCGAAAGCAGGGTGTTATTGCTTTTTTTAATTGTACGTAAAAATATCTTTTAAATGGTTATAAAATAAAAACAGTGAACATATGAGAAAAAATTATCAAAATTTTGGAAAAATGCCACGAGTTGTCATTAATGATTGTTCAATTTTCAAAGGCCTCATTTTATATATAAAATCATATTTCAATAACTAATAAAGAAATCTTCTTCGAATAATTTAAGCAAGGTAAATAAAGTATGTAGATTATGAAAAAAATATTGCTGTAATGTAAAAAAATATTTAAATGTGTCTAAAAAATTGTATAATCTTTGAAATCAAAAATATTTTACAAAAAATAATGAAATTATTAAAAAATCTTTATCAATCAGAGGCGGAGTTTCTATTACTAATTTTTTAATTTTAAATTGGACATAATACTACATTATAACTGGATCTGAAATAAAAATAGTGGGATTTTGTTTGGTTTTAGTAGTATTTAAATCATATTTAAAATTATCAATATTTTCAAATGTAAAACCTATCCAATGTATCATCCCTGGAAATATTTTTATTTATACATTTATTTTATTTTTCAAATTATCTTTTATGTTCGTTTCTTAAGGAAAAAAATAAACAATATTGTTTTTTAGTAAAACTTCTAGGGCGAAGAGCAATTATCCCTTTCCAAAAAAAGAGAAAAATCACTAGCTCCTCACCGCCCAATAGAAATTTTCAAAATGACAATCCTAATCTTTAAACTCATATTTGGCTGTTAATATTGAAAATTTAGCATTGAGCTGCTAATATTGAAAAAAAAAAAACCAAATTTCACTCTTTTGAAGAAAATTTTGATGTATTGTGCTTTAAATATATGCAAAAAATGCATAATCCATTATATTTATATCTTTCAAATAACTATATCTAAAAAAATATTTAAAACTTAATGAGTTGCACTTTTGTAACTTTATTCAGTTTCTAATGATATGTACCGTAATTTCGGGTGTATAGCCCGCAGATCAAACAATTCAGTTTGGACCCAGAAATTTTATTCAGTATTTGAAGACCAATATTTACTGTGATCTAAAAAGTTACATTTTATTTTTAAAAATTTCTGGGTCGAAACACGATTGTTTGATCCGCGGGCTATACACCGGAAATTACGGTAATTTGATTTATTTCATCACAGTATTGCTGAAAGATGGATTTTCAACATATATATGTGTGTATATATATCCCTGTTCTCAAACAAATTATTTAAAAATTTATTCATTTATGTTTAATAAAGCATATATATATTGTTTATACACTTATAGAAAATACATATAGTAAATTTTATGATATTATGTCAATAATGTCTAAAAGTAAAGAACTTATCTAATAGTATGTAACGAAAAATTTAACATCTGGTGTAATGACAACAAAATTTTATAATTGTTTTACTTAATTTGGATGAATGAAAAAAGCTTACATGTTTATATTTTATTGAAGTACAGGTGAAAATGTCACAAAGACATTCCTACCTCAACAACCACTGAGTATGTCACATTCACACTACAGATGATTTTTTTTTCTTTTTGATCTTTCGAGTTTGATTTCAGATGGTAATGAATTAATTAGTTTTGTTAGAAGTGTCATTGCAGTCAGCATATTAGGCTCACTATTTTTTTTTAATATCATTTGTTTTGATTGACTCGATGAACAACAATATATAAAAGGGACCATTTCATGACTTTTCAATTAAAAGCTGATTTATAAATTCATCATGTTGTTTAGTTATTATTATCGTCTTAAGATAATAAGTTGATATTAAAATTTTTAAATGCAGTTTATTTATTATTTGAACAGTTGAAAGTATTTTTCAATAAGAGTGGGCTGTTGATTTTAAGTCGGCTGTTGAGCAATGTAGTGTTGGTAAAGGAACTGGTACTATTTAATTTAATTTTTATTGCTGTAAATAATATTTGTTATTTTATTATTGTATGTATTATATTTAAGCAAGAGTAGAAATACACGATATCGTAGTCATTTTAGTACATCTTAGCATGAAAAGCTTCAATATTTATCATTAAACATTCACATTTTATGAAAATTTTGTTAAAATTGCTCATATTTTCACTATTTTTATTTTATAACTATTTGAAAGATATTTTTACGTACAATTAAAAAAAGTAATAACAGCCTGCCTTCGGTTAATAATAAATTTTTGATTAACACATTATTTTTCACAAAATTCTTGATTTTAAGAATTCACAAGATTAAACACACTCTTAGCATTTAAACATGACAAACAACAATAAATAATAATCTGCCTACATTATTTGTCACATATACATTATTTGAAACTTATTTAGTGATTTTATATTGAAATGACTTTTTTTTATGCAGTCTTTGAATATAGATCTGTCATTAAAAACATTTTAAAAAAATTTCAAAATTTAGATATTTTTTTTATCTTAAAAAATATTTTACTTGTAATCACCTTTAATTTCCTTGATCCTGTCTTAAAATGAGCTATAAACATACCCAGTTTCATTGAAATTTGTGACAGTGAATTAAATGTCTTAGGCGAACTGACATGGAATGACTCTGCTTGATTTGATTTGAAATACGCCTCAAAATATTTTTAAATATGAAATAGTACTAAAAACACCCAAAATCCCACTACTTTTATTTCAGAATCAGGTAAAGGACACCTTTAAGTATATCCCCCACAAAAAATAAATTTAATAAAAATACCACCTTTTGTTAATAATGCTATTTTAGTTAATGCATTATTTTTCATAAAAAAATCACGACTTCAAAGATTAAACATTTTTTTAGACACACTTAAAATGTTATATAAGCGTAACAGTATTTTTTTTCATAAAATACGTACCCTATATATTATGCATAAATTATTTGAAGATGATTTGTGGAATAGATATTGAAATATGATCATATTTATGTCATGCTACATTTGAAAATCGAGCAGTCAAGAATGCCAACTGATGGCAGTTTTTCAAAATTTTGACAATTTTTTTCTCAGAAACTATTTGACCAAGAAGTAAAAAAAAATACTGGGAATCATATCTTAATAAAAGGAACAAACACACGCAGTTTCATCAAAATCTGTGATGGTGGGTTACATGCCTGCCTGAACTGACATGGAATGACCCTAACCTCTTTAAGCCCCTTAAGCTGCACAAATATCCCGGACATTCGCCGCTAAATTTATAGCTTTTGGAAGGATTAATGAACGTTGTCTAGATCTAGATCTCCCTAGATCTAGAACGTCCTAGATCTCCCTTCTTGAGTTTATTGCTGCTCGGGTCAAAAGCCCAGCCGAAAAGTGCGGAAATATCTCTCACATCCGTTGAAATTCAATATTTTCATCCATCCTATACCCAACTGTAAACACATATCTAACCACCGCTCTTTCTCTGTAATGAGAAAAACAGAAAACTCAGACCCCCCTATTTATCTAAACATGAACCCTCAAAAGAGAAAATAACAGATATTGCAGTTGTGTTACTTTCCTTTCCCAGTGTACATTTTCTAATATTCCCGCACCCCTTCGAACACACTATAACACAATTTTATCAGTGTCATTTATTCAACATGGCTTTTACCGGCTACACAAACACAGTTATTACAAGAGAGGCTTTCAACGATTTTCCACGATTTACACACGCCATGTTCGAATATGTCTTGACGATTGATATTTTGGGACTATTCGGTTTTATGCTTTCTAGATTTTACAATTTATTTTTCTAGGCTTGTATTTAAAATTAACTTAAATTTTACTTTTGCTCATTTGTACTGCTTGTTGCATCTGTTGTGTGTTTTGATGGTGCTTGGTTTACAATGGTGTTAAACTTAAAAGTTTTTCTAGTTGAGCATTAGTGAATTTTTTTTCAGATTTTTTCTTTTTGTACTGTTTCGCAAGCAGTTACTTATTACAAAGGTTTATACAAAGGTTCTTACAATGGTTATTCATAGGTACTGCGTGTGGAATTGTTCATTTAGATAGCAAGATTCTTTTTCTTAATTGGTAATTGCACTTTAGATTTGACAATATATTTTTTTTTTATTCTATATCATATTTGGCATTTTGTAATGAAAGATTCAACAGTATTTTTATACTTTCTCACGTTGTTCATGACAATTCTGACTTTCTTGTAGTCAGAGGATTTTCTTTATACTTTCTCAGATTGTTCATGATAATTCTGACTTTCTTGAAGTCAGAGGATTGCTGGCATATTGGATTTTGAAATTTTTACATGGTGCCATATTGCTTCTAGATAGTTTTGGGTACTCATGGTAATACTTATTTTGTTCAATAATTTTTGGGAGATAGGTAACAAAATTCATTTGATGGTTTTAGATATTTGTGTCGCAATTTATATTTTTCCTTTTTGTTCTTTTCGCGTCACACTTTAGTTACGCATTTTTGTATTTGTACATTTATGATACATTATTCTTAGGTATACATTTTTAATTTCATGTCATGGAAATGTATCCTACACCTATCAAAGTACATGGTTGCTTCTAATTATATGGCTTGGTGCTTTCATTTCATTGTTAATTAAAAAAAAAAAATATATATAAATAAAATAAAAAATGGAGAGTTTAAAAAGTTGTAAAAATAAAAGGTTACGATATTTTTTATTTTTTATTTGATTGTCTGTTTTGCTTTTACACAGGTACATTATGGTTTACATTGTTTTCACACAAACATGAGTTTTTACTAGTGGCAGGGATATGTACAAGGAAACATTAGAAGTTTTTACATATCGCCATGCATTCTTGACACCTTTTTAAAGGAACTTAAATTTTATATTTAAATAGTGGCAATGAGATACTGATGGCGTACAGAGGCACTCTATATTTTTTTCTACACAATTAAAAGCAACAAGTGTCAACTATCAACGATTTTTTTTACACACGTGCTTTCTATATTGTCATAGTGCCTAGTATACTTATTTCTTCGTTTCAAATGCATTCATTTGGAAATTCTTTTATCAACAAAGTTCACATACCTTTTAAATTTTACTTTTTGCAGGTTCATTACGTTTCACGTCATTATTGTCGCACTTCCTTTCAATTTGGTATAAAAAAAGGGAGATATTGTACGTTAGTTTACTTTTATTTTCATCCACTCTCGCTTCTAGACACCAGCCACCATTATTTGTCAAGTTTGATAGGTAGCATATTCTAAATTTTATTATAATATTGATGGTAGACACAACATTTTCCTCTTATTGCAATGGTACTTCGTAAGAAAAGAAATGTAATAATAATAAATAAATATATACATATAGATATAACAGGGATTTTTCTTTGACATTTTAAGGTAAGTAAATGTTACATCAGGATACAGGTAAAAGTTCAATTACACTGGATCAACACAATCGCTGATTGCATTTTAGATTTAATTAATTTTTGACAGTGTTCACGTAACTTCTCATACCCTAAATGTTTGACTTTGTGAAATTAAAGATAGTAAAATATGTTTGAAAAAGAATAACAGAATGTTTCAAATTTAATTTTTACGTTATGAAAATGTTAATTTTTTTTTCATTCATTTCCAGCATTTTTATGTACTTGTATGTTATATTTATATTTGATATATTCATTTCTGTTTGAATTTTATATTAAGAATGTTTCTCCTGATACTTACTTGGACTTGCCAAGATTTGGACAATATGGAACTGAATGCCAGTTGGCATAATTTAACCTGCAACTTAGGCCTAACATTTTTACGATATATATATAAATAAATGCAGGTAAGCGCCTAATATAAGGACGTTAAGTGACATGTTCACTAAATTTTATTTTGCTGCAGCAGTTTCACATGATGAAACATACAATGTCATCTGTGCATGACAAAATTTGAATGGTATACCAACTTAATTATTATAAAATTATATTATGGTATTTGTGTATGTTTGAGGTGGTCTCCCAAGACAGTGTTGTAAGTTTTGTTAGTATATGTAAGTTTTCTTTGTGTTGCTTTACATATGTTTAGATATCGAGCCATGGTAAGCTTAAATATTTTTGGGGAAAGGGGAGAAATATATGATGTAGAATCATATATTGTGTTATTCCTAAATTACATTCAGTTAATTTATTTGTCCACTCATAAATCTAAAAGCTAGCTGTTTAATATAACTTCATTAGCTGTTTAATATAACTTGATACCTTATCTCATTTAAAAAGCTTTCTTTTTAAATAAAAGTAGATATATCTAGCTACATTTGACAGGTCATTAATAATCAAGAGGTAATCATAATAATATTTTATTTCCTGTCTAAATAAATCTTTCTGTTATCTTTTCTTTATTAAGTTAAATGTGTTTTGTATTTCGCGAATCTTTGCATATTGTTTATAAGTGAAATTTAACATCTGGCAGTAAATAAGTAATTATATATGACGGATGGCAGATTAAAATTATAATCTGGTGCAGAGTTTATGGATATAATGTAAAAGGTTATTGCTCATTTATTTAATCGTTATATATAACATTTTTTCATCCGTTATTTATCGCCAGAGGGATTCGTTAGATTTGGAATTTTGTACGTAACATGCTAACGGATATTTTTTATTAACTTGTTCACTTGGCTCGCCAGATTTATTTATCTAGAGACTTTGCAACCAGCTTTAGAAGAGTAAGGTCGCAAAAAATCGCTCGTGTTAGGGGAATCACCTCACCACGTCTTATTGAATTCAAATAAAAGAACTTATGTGGATTTTGTTACGTGTCTTTAATTTCGTTTTTATCCTCAGTTCTTATTGCAAGAATCCGAACCAAAGTATTGCGGATAAAACGCAATCTACGTACTAACTCCTAGTACAGATTAACGGCCTTTAACTCAACTTAATCAACAAATGCCCTCCAAATAAATTCATTTAAATAGCTAGACCATAAATGTGATTAAATAAGATAAAATAAGGCAAATTTTTCTATAAAAAATATTGTTATTTTCTAGAAAAATTCCCTGACCGCTGACACCATGTTAACAGACCTCGGTGTTGATAAGTTCCCAATGTGGGACGTTACGCTCCACCGGAGGACAATTACACATTTCTTACACACCAATCGCTATCAGTTTCCCTTGTCTGTTTTATAAAAGAAATGTTGGAGACATTAAATAAATAGATAGTTGGAGACAATAAATGGAATACAAGCAAAATTTAAAAATACTGTTTTAAAAAAGTGGAATTAAAAAAAAAACTTACCAATCAAATTTTTAAAATAGAACGTACACCAGAATAATTATACGAATAATATCTTGAAGTATCTTGATATACTATATTTTTGCAAAATTAAAAATCTCTATAATTTCTCTGGTTACTAATGATGCATTTTATAATTTTTCGTAATGCTTCCGATTACAGTAAACTCTCTGTAAGGCGGACTCTGTTTAAGACGGAAATCTGTCTAACTCGGAAAGATTTTCAAGTCGCTGGCAATAGACATACAGTAAAATTTGTCTAAGGCGGCAAATTGTGTACTACGGAAAATTTGCTCGGTCCCGATCGATTCCGCCTTAGACAGAGTATACTGTATTTATTAAATGAGCTTGCTACTTCTATTCGCTCTGCTATATATCACATGAAGAATCTTTTAGACGTAAAACTACTTAAATTTATATATAAATCTTACTGTCTTGGACATACTTAACCTAAAATAATACATGGAATATCAAAACGATGCATTACCAGCTTTAAAAAATTTACAAATCTTAAATATCTTTAGAAAAGGAAATGAGTAGATAGTAAATATATATGGCTCTACAGCAGGCATCCCACACAGTTAATAAATATATATGATGAAATATACACTTTAAATTTTAAAATCAGATAATACATGGAAGACACTGCTTTCAAAATTTTTGTGAAATTCTTTTAAGATTTTAAAGTGGTCAGAGGAGACAAGACTTCTTCAGGAAGCGTCAGGTTATTAAGTTGGCAGTGTTAGAGTGACCTGATGGAAATATAACCATCCTCAGATCAGCAGTAAACAACGAAAACAGGAAATTGAAACGATAATTTTCAAGGACAATAGCATTTTCGAATTCTTATCAAAAGAAGTTAGACTGTAAATCATTGAATAATAATCGAACTGTCGAAATATCTAAATTGTATTTATCCAAAGCGCAAAGTAATAATCATAAATCAAACAGTTTATTCCTCCCACGCGTGATGCAAGAGATCACATGATTGGATTAAAGAACTTAAAAACTTTATTAACTTTATTATTATGATATAAGCTGTAAAATGTATAAGATGTAAGATTTAAAATAACTGCTGTAAAATGCAGCGTAGCCTATCTATTAAATATTAAATTTAATGCTCTAATCTTCACATATAATATTAACATATTCAAGAAAAAGAATAGGCTTACGAGTGAATTCCTTCATGTGTTCAAAAATATTACAACACAACATTTTTTTTCTTTTCACACTATAGTGAAAGGTATAATAGAAATTTCATCAAGGAGTAGCCAACATGGATACAACGGCCATACACCGTAACTAGGAAATGCTGCAGCGGAAACATAAAGGTAAGAAAGTTACTTATAATATCTATTTGATTGATTTATTAAGAACGGCCAATTTATATTTACTTTATTACCCGACTGCCAAGAAGGGTTATGTGTTTCACGCGTATCTGGGTATGTGGATTTTTTTATACCCTCGAAACATCCCAACGAATGGATGCATTTTAATAAATGGGGTCGCTATCGATTCGCCTTAACCGCCCGATGGTTATAGGCTAAGTTTTTATTTTATAGATACAAAATGGCAGTAGAGACGAAGAAAAAATTTTACGCACCCTATTGAATGCATATTATTGGATAGGTCTTTCAAAATGAAAACTATATTTCATTGACTATTTTACAGTCAGAAGCTCCGTTTAAATACACAACTTGGAAGTTGTGTAGATAAGATCTCTAGCTTTACTGCAACTCCAATCTTCATAGACATCTATAGGCCCCATCAAAACAGTGTTTATAGATAAGAACTAACAATTAACCGCGACTTAAAAGTCATCAATACAAGTAAATAAAAAAATAGGTAAGTAATATAAAAAAACAGTTTCACATTGATGAGAAATAATTCATTATTTCGATTTTTACGCAGTCGGGTTTTTGATTTTTTAAATTTAATTTTTACTTGTTATTAGGGTAACTCCGGGAGAGCCGCCGCATACGGGATAGATGCCGCACCCCTTGTATTTCTTGTAATTATCGATAGATGGTCGTCAAACGCACAGTATAGGTGCGCAATGACATTATTTTAACCAGTGTATAGCGTGAATCCCATTTCGATTATTTTTCATTATTTCGATTTTTACGCAGTCGGGTTTTTGATTTTTTAAATTTAATTTTTCGATTCATTAAAAATTTCATTCATTTAGAATTCATTATTTCGATTTTTACGCAGTCGGGTTTTTGATTTTTTAAATTTAATTTTTACTTGTTATTAGGGTAACTCCGGGAGAGTCGCCGCATACGGGATAGATGCCGCACCCCTTGTATTTCTTGTAATTATCGATAGATGGTCGTCAAACGCACAGTATAGGTGCGCAATGACATTATTTTAACCAGTGTATAGCGTGAATCCCATTTCGATGTTTACTTGTAGAAGTACAATCCTTAATTTGACGTAAGTGCATGATTTCACTGTCCAAACTTTTAAGCACGTCATGTTTAAATACCTTTTATACACTAATTACTAAATGCATGCTTGATTTCTAAGTCAAAACTAAGTGTAGCGTTTGTATAGAATGCAGTGTGTATGATTACGCCATTCTCCTTAGCGATGGCAGGTAACTGTGATGGCCGACGTCTGCACCATACAAAATGGGATACATGCCGCACTGCTATTCCGGTATACATGCTGCAGTTTCTTTTGTGCGGGATGATTAAGTGTTATTAACTTTTCATTTTCTTTTTGCACAGACTAACCATGTTAGGCATGTTATCATGTTTACTAAAACCAAAGGAGAAAAAGGGGAAAATAAAAAGTAAGAAGTGCAAGAAAGAATCAAGTAGAGATGATAATAAGGAAAAATTGGGTTGTGCGTAACGCAGACTTTCTTTGCAAACTACTCCAAAAAAGAGGAAGTGTGTAATTGACTTCGTTGCATCATGTGTTTAAATGTAGTTACAATAAAGACTGTACTTTTTCTGTAGATTACAGTCGAAAAAACTGATCTCTTATGCGCGATAAGTTGGACTATCTATTCAACTGGTAATATCACTTGAATAGTTTCAAAATTGTTAAAATTCACAATGTCGCGAATAGACTCATGACATACAGTGCTTTGACAACCCGAAGTCATTTTTCAAAAAAATGTGGGATAGTCCATGTTGGTTGTCAAAGCTTTAATTAACGACATTGGGAAAGGGTAAACAGGAAAAATGTGTTGTTATGTCTACATAAATTGATAACGTGAATTAAATTTAAAAAATCAAAAAATCTGACTGCGTAAAAAGCGAAATAATTAATTGTTTCTCATCAATGTGAAACTATTTTTTATATTACTTACCTATTTATTTATTTACTTGTGTTGATGACTTCTAAGTTGTGGTTAATTATTAGTTCCTATCTATAAACTATATCATGGACTATATACGTGGTCTATACATGGACCTACGTGGTCATGGACTATATACGTGGACGTTTTACAATTTTTCTAATTATAAATCTCTGATCACGTTGTGTTAACTTTGATGGACGACCTTTTCTTGCCTTGTTTTGAATTTGATTTTCGTCTTTAAAGCATTTTATTACATACTGCACCATAGAATGGGTTAAATTAATTTAGCAATATTCCGAACTGATTTACCAGTACTATGATGAAAGATAATCAATTTTTGAATGCTGCTAGTTGTTTCTTACGACTAAGAGCGATATTTAAATAATAAATAGAATATTACGGAGAAAGCAAGCAAAAATTAAAGCCAAACTATTTTTTAAATGTCCTAACAATGCAAAAATAAAAACTAGTTGGATGTGTCAATCCCAAAACTTTCTTCTATCTCATATATTTTATAATATTTCGAAATGCTGTTGAAAATGTCAGTATTTCATTTTTATTAGTTTAATACTACACTGCTCAAAACAATTAAAGGATATTGCAGTTTTAGGTGGATTTTGTATCTGGTAAACTGTTTAGCTGATTGATACATGGTCGACAGACATAGTAGGTTATATGAGAATAAATTACACATGTTTGGCAGAAAAAATGCATTTTATTGCGCATTTGTGTACTAAAGGAAAAAAAAACAATTTGTGCATATGAGAAAAAAAGAATAAGAAAAGGTGTTTTCTTCAAAGAAAATCATTTTCAGTAGGGGGTATGGTTTCCACGGGCGGCCAGCAACGTTGAACACCTTTGAGGCATGGACTCAATGAGGCTATTAATGACGAGTTGGGGTATTCTGCCCCACTCTTCCAGAAGAGCTCTTTCCAGTTGTTGGAGAGTTTGTGGGGGTTGTTGGCGGCAAGAAACTCGTCTTCCTAGAGTGTCCCAAACGTGCTCGATTGGATTCATGTCTGGAGAACACGCTGGCCATTCCATTCGAACGATTCCTCCCTCGAAAAGGAAATCCTCCACCAGGTTTGCACGATGTGGCCTGCAGTTATCGTCCATTAAAATGAAGTTATCTCCGATTGCTGCAGCGTAAGGGACTACAATAGGTCTGAGGATCTCATCCCTATATCGGCGACCAGTCAGAGCTCCATATCGAATGATGTAGAGGTCAGTGCGCCCGTCAATGGAGATGCCACCATACACCAACACTCCTCCACCGCCAAATCTGACACTTTCGTGCACGAACGCAGGATTATTCCTACTGCCACGGTCCCTCCAGATGAAAATACGCCTATTATCCGGATGCACAGAAAAACGGGACTCGTCAGAAAACAGAATATTGCTCCATTCATTTCTCCTCCAGTTGACATGCTCGGTTGCCCACTCCCTGCGGTCGCGACGATGCCTTGATGTTAATCTAACACATACCATCGGTCGGCGAGCATACAGACCTACAGCATGGAGCCAGTTTCGGACAGTCTGAGTTGAAATCGTGGTGCCTGTAGCCGAGCGAAGGTGTTGTTGGAGAAGAGTAGCGTTCATGGTTCGGTGTCTCCGAGCTGTTAACGCTAAATACCGATCTTCATTGGGCGTTGTTGCCCGTCTACGACCTTGCCCTGGTCTTCGGCCTGCACATCCACTCTCCAAAAAACGGTTCCAGATCCTGGAAATGACACTTTGTGACACTCCAATGGCTTGCGCTACTTCGGCTTGAGTTTGGCCCCCTTCTAACCTACCAACAATTCGCAAAGCTTCTGAATCTGTCAAATGACTTCGCTGAGACATCGTACTCATCGAAACAAAGCAATCACTGAATGCCGATCATCCTTGTCTCCATTCTCTTTTATCCAGTTGAAAGTCAAATTTCATTCGCTGCCGCTGAAGCGACGTTTTTGACGTCGAACTCAAAATTTGCATACTCCACAGTTTGAAAACCAGAAAAGTTTGCATTTGTGATTCTCTTCTTCTATTTTCGGCAAAAAAAATTTCGTTTATATCTTTATTTTATATAAAACTTCAAATATCCTTTAATTGTTTTGAGCAGTGTATATCAACTTTGACTTTCATCTTAAATTTCTGCTTCAATCAATTAATCGGAGTAAAGACGAGTTAATGTCGACCAAAACAATCATTAAAATCAAAAGTTTTCCGTTATTCTGTTGTATATCAGCTGTTCGCAAATAGTCGGTTTATCAGGATAGGAAGCTCCAGTGGTGGGATTCAGCCGGTTCGCACCGGTTCGGTAGAACCGGTTGTTAATTTGTTTTGAGTTCGGCGAACCGGTTGTTAAATCAAACTCGCATTTACATTAATTTACTTTCTTTAAATGTTTATCTGCACAACAACGATTTCTAAACGTAACACTGTGACATGTTAATGTTTTGTTTCATTTAATAAAATAATGTTTCATTTGCAAAATATATATTTTTTCTTCATCAGTCCTGTAAAAAGCAAATTTAATTTTAAAAAGTGAAATTTTGAAGATTTAAAGAATTTCGGGATCTAAATCGTCAGCCTAGGCAAACTCTAGTTATATAGAGTGCTTATTCAACACTACAATAACTACTTATATTCGAATAAAAGGTTATTTGCTCTGGCTGCTTCTTCTGAAAATTTGCGGAATGTTCCTTGTTATCACTTATCAATAGCTAAATAAATTTAGTAGTATACTACCCTAACTGCCTTTAAAAAAAATATTGTGAGTAATAAAATGAGCTTGCTACTTCTATTCGCTCTGCTATATATCACATGAAGAATCTTTTAGACGTAAAACTACTTAAATTTATATATAAATCTTACTGTCTTGGACATACTTAACTTAAAATAATACATGGAATATCAAAACGATGCATTACCAGCTTTAAAAAATTTACAAATCTTAAATATCTTTAGAAAAGGAAATGAGTAGATAGTAAATATATATGGCTCTACAGCAGGCATCCCACACAGTTAATAAATATATATGATGAAATATACACTTTAAATTTTAAAATCAGATAATACATGGAAGACACTGCTTTCAAAATTTTTGTGAAATTCTTTTAAGATTTTAAAGTGGTCAGAGGAGACAAGACTTCTTCAGGAAGCGTCAGGTTATTAAGTTGGCAGTGTTAGAGTGACCTGATGGAAATATAACCATCCTCAGATCAGCAGTAAACAACGAAAACAGGAAATTGAAACGATAATTTTCAAGGACAATAGCATTTTCGAATTCTTATCAAAAGAAGTTAGACTGTAAATCATTGAATAATAATCGAACTGTCGAAATATCTAAATTGTATTTATCCAAAGCGCAAAGTAATAATCATAAATCAAACAGTTTATTCCTCCCACGCGTGATGCAAGAGATCACATGATTGGATTAAAGAACTTAAAAACTTTATTAACTTTATTATTATGATATAAGCTGTAAAATGTATAAGATGTAAGATTTAAAATAACTGCTGTAAAATGCAGCGTAGCCTATCTATTAAATATTAAATTTAATGCTCTAATCTTCACATATAATATTAACATATTCAAGAAAAAGAATAGGCTTACGAGTGAATTCCTTCATGTGTTCAAAAATATTACAACACAACATTTTTTTTCTTTTCACACTATAGTGAAAGGTATAATAGAAATTTCATCAAGGAGTAGCCAACATGGATACAACGGCCATACACCGTAAATAGGAAATGCTGCAGAGCAAACATAAAGGTAAGAAAGTTACTTATAATATCTATTTGATTGATTTATTAAGAACGGCCAATTTATATTTACTTTATTACCCGACTGCCAAGAAGGGTTATGTGTTTCACGCGTATCTGGGTATGTGGATTTTTTTATACCCTCGAAACATCCCAACGAATGGATGCATTTTAATGAATGGGGTCGCTATCGATTCGCCTTAACCGCCCGATGGTTATAGGCTAAGTTTTTATTTTATAGATACAAAATGGCAGTAGAGACGAAGAAAAAATTTTACGCACCCTATTGAATGCATATTATTGGATAGGTCTTTCAAAATGAAAACTATATTTCATTGACTATTTTACAGTCAGAAGCTCCGTTTAAATACACAACTTGGAAGTTGTGTAGATAAGATCTCTAGCTTTACTGCAACTCCAATCTTCATAGACATCTATAGGCCCCATCAAAACAGTGTTTATAGATAAGAACTAACAATTAACCGCGACTTAAAAGTCATCAATACAAGTAAATAAAAAAATAGGTAAGTAATATAAAAAAACAGTTTCACATTGATGAGAAATAATTCATTATTTCGATTTTTACGCAGTCGGGTTTTTGATTTTTTAAATTTAATTTTTACTTGTTATTAGGGTAACTCCGGGAGAGCCGCCGCATACGGGATAGATGCCGCACCCCTTGTATTTCTTGTAATTATCGATAGATGGTCGTCAAACGCACAGTATAGGTGCGCAATGACATTATTTTAACCAGTGTATAGCGTGAATCCCATTTCGATTATTTTTCATTATTTCGATTTTTACGCAGTCGGGTTTTTGATTTTTTAAATTTAATTTTTCGATTCATTAAAAATTTCATTCATTTAGAATTCATTATTTCGATTTTTACGCAGTCGGGTTTTTGATTTTTTAAATTTAATTTTTACTTGTTATTAGGGTAACTCCGGGAGAGTCGCCGCATACGGGATAGATGCCGCACCCCTTGTATTTCTTGTAATTATCGATAGATGGTCGTCAAACGCACAGTATAGGTGCGCAATGACATTATTTTAACCAGTGTATAGCGTGAATCCCATTTCGATGTTTACTTGTAGAAGTACAATCCTTAATTTGACGTAAGTGCATGATTTCACTGTCCAAACTTTTAAGCACGTCATGTTTAAATACCTTTTATACACTAATTACTAAATGCATGCTTGATTTCTAAGTCAAAACTAAGTGTAGCGTTTGTATAGAATGCAGTGTGTATGATTACGCCATTCTCCTTAGCGATGGCAGGTAACTGTGATGGCCGACGTCTGCACCATACAAAATGGGATACATGCCGCACTGCTATTCCGGTATACATGCTGCAGTTTCTTTTGTGCGGGATGATTAAGTGTTATTAACTTTTCATTTTCTTTTTGCACAGACTAACCATGTTAGGCATGTTATCATGTTTACTAAAACCAAAGGAGAAAAAGGGGAAAATAAAAAGTAAGAAGTGCAAGAAAGAATCAAGTAGAGATGATAATAAGGAAAAATTGGGTTGTGCGTAACGCAGACTTTCTTTGCAAACTACTCCAAAAAAGAGGAAGTGTGTAATTGACTTCGTTGCATCATGTGTTTAAATGTAGTTACAATAAAGACTGTACTTTTTCTGTAGATTACAGTCGAAAAAACTGATCTCTTATGCGCGATAAGTTGGACTATCTATTCAACTGGTAATATCACTTGAATAGTTTCAAAATTGTTAAAATTCACAATGTCGCGAATAGACTCATGACATACAGTGCTTTGACAACCCGAAGTCATTTTTCAAAAAAATGTGGGATAGTCCATGTTGGTTGTCAAAGCTTTAATTAACGACATTGGGAAAGGGTAAACAGGAAAAATGTGTTGTTATGTCTACATAAATTGATAACGTGAATTAAATTTAAAAAATCAAAAAATCTGACTGCGTAAAAAGCGAAATAATTAATTGTTTCTCATCAATGTGAAACTATTTTTTATATTACTTACCTATTTATTTATTTACTTGTGTTGATGACTTCTAAGTTGTGGTTAATTATTAGTTCCTATCTATAAACTATATCATGGACTATATACGTGGTCTATACATGGACCTACGTGGTCATGGACTATATACGTGGACGTTTTACAATTTTTCTAATTATAAATCTCTGATCACGTTGTGTTAACTTTGATGGACGACCTTTTCTTGCCTTGTTTTGGATTTGATTTTCGTCTTTAAAGCATTTTATTACATACTGCACCATAGAATGGGTTAAATTAATTTAGCAATATTCCGAACTGATTTACCAGTACTATGATGAAAGATAATCAATTTTTGAATGCTGCTAGTTGTTTCTTACGACTAAGAGCGATATTTAAATAATAAATAGAATATTACGGAGAAAGCAAGCAAAAATTAAAGCCAAACTATTTTTTAAATGTCCTAACAATGCAAAAATAAAAACTAGTTGGATGTGTCAATCCCAAAACTTTCTTCTATCTCATATATTTTATAATATTTCGAAATGCTGTTGAAAATGTCAGTATTTCATTTTTATTAGTTTAATACTACACTGCTCAAAACAATTAAAGGATATTGCAGTTTTAGGTGGATTTTGTATCTGGTAAACTGTTTAGCTGATTGATACATGGTCGACAGACATAGTAGGTTATATGAGAATAAATTACACATGTTTGGCAGAAAAAATGCATTTTATTGCGCATTTGTGTACTAAAGGAAAAAAAAACAATTTGTGCATATGAGAAAAAAAGAATAAGAAAAGGTGTTTTCTTCAAAGAAAATCATTTTCAGTAGGGGGTATGGTTTCCACGGGCGGCCAGCAACGTTGAACACCTTTGAGGCATGGACTCAATGAGGCTATTAATGACGAGTTGGGGTATTCTGCCCCACTCTTCCAGAAGAGCTCTTTCCAGTTGTTGGAGAGTTTGTGGGGGTTGTTGGCGGCAAGAAACTCGTCTTCCTAGAGTGTCCCAAACGTGCTCGATTGGATTCATGTCTGGAGAACACGCTGGCCATTCCATTCGAACGATTCCTCCCTCGAAAAGGAAATCCTCCACCAGGTTTGCACGATGTGGCCTGCAGTTATCGTCCATTAAAATGAAGTTATCTCCGATTGCTGCAGCGTAAGGGACTACAATAGGTCTGAGGATCTCATCCCTATATCGGCGACCAGTCAGAGCTCCATATCGAATGATGTAGAGGTCAGTGCGCCCGTCAATGGAGATGCCACCATACACCAACACTCCTCCACCGCCAAATCTGACACTTTCGTGCACGAACGCAGGATTATTCCTACTGCCACGGTCCCTCCAGATGAAAATACGCCTATTATCCGGATGCACAGAAAAACGGGACTCGTCAGAAAACAGAATATTGCTCCATTCATTTCTCCTCCAGTTGACATGCTCGGTTGCCCACTCCCTGCGGTCGCGACGATGCCTTGATGTTAATCTAACACATACCATCGGTCGGCGAGCATACAGACCTACAGCATGGAGCCAGTTTCGGACAGTCTGAGTTGAAATCGTGGTGCCTGTAGCCGAGCGAAGGTGTTGTTGGAGAAGAGTAGCGTTCATGGTTCGGTGTCTCCGAGCTGTTAACGCTAAATACCGATCTTCATTGGGCGTTGTTGCCCGTCTACGACCTTGCCCTGGTCTTCGGCCTGCACATCCACTCTCCAAAAAACGGTTCCAGATCCTGGAAATGACACTTTGTGACACTCCAATGGCTTGCGCTACTTCGGCTTGAGTTTGGCCCCCTTCTAACCTACCAACAATTCGCAAAGCTTCTGAATCTGTCAAATGACTTCGCTGAGACATCGTACTCATCGAAACAAAGCAATCACTGAATGCCGATCATCCTTGTCTCCATTCTCTTTTATCCAGTTGAAAGTCAAATTTCATTCGCTGCCGCTGAAGCGACGTTTTTGACGTCGAACTCAAAATTTGCATACTCCACAGTTTGAAAACCAGAAAAGTTTGCATTTGTGATTCTCTTCTTCTATTTTCGGCAAAAAAAATTTCGTTTATATCTTTATTTTATATAAAACTTCAAATATCCTTTAATTGTTTTGAGCAGTGTATATCAACTTTGACTTTCATCTTAAATTTCTGCTTCAATCAATTAATCGGAGTAAAGACGAGTTAATGTCGACCAAAACAATCATTAAAATCAAAAGTTTTCCGTTATTCTGTTGTATATCAGCTGTTCGCAAATAGTCGGTTTATCAGGATAGGAAGCTCCAGTGGTGGGATTCAGCCGGTTCGCACCGGTTCGGTAGAACCGGTTGTTAATTTGTTTTGAGTTCGGCGAACCGGTTGTTAAATCAAACTCGCATTTACATTAATTTACTTTCTTTAAATGTTTATCTGCACAACAACGATTTCTAAACGTAACACTGTGACATGTTAATGTTTTGTTTCATTTAATAAAATAATGTTTCATTTGCAAAATATATATTTTTTCTTCATCAGTCCTGTAAAAAGCAAATTTAATTTTAAAAAGTGAAATTTTGAAGATTTAAAGAATTTCGGGATCTAAATCGTCAGCCTAGGCAAACTCTAGTTATATAGAGTGCTTATTCAACACTACAATAACTACTTATATTCGAATAAAAGGTTATTTGCTCTGGCTGCTTCTTCTGAAAATTTGCGGAATGTTCCTTGTTATCACTTATCAATAGCTAAATAAATTTAGTAGTATACTACCCTAACTGCCTTTAAAAAAAATATTGTGAGTAATAAAATGAGCTTGCTACTTCTATTCGCTCTGCTATATATCACATGAAGAATCTTTTAGACGTAAAACTACTTAAATTTATATATAAATCTTACTGTCTTGGACATACTTAACTTAAAATAATACATGGAATATCAAAACGATGCATTACCAGCTTTAAAAAATTTACAAATCTTAAATATCTTTAGAAAAGGAAATGAGTAGATAGTAAATATATATGGCTCTACAGCAGGCATCCCACACAGTTAATAAATATATATGATGAAATATACACTTTAAATTTTAAAATCAGATAATACATGGAAGACACTGCTTTCAAAATTTTTGTGAAATTCTTTTAAGATTTTAAAGTGGTCAGAGGAGACAAGACTTCTTCAGGAAGCGTCAGGTTATTAAGTTGGCAGTGTTAGAGTGACCTGATGGAAATATAACCATCCTCAGATCAGCAGTAAACAACGAAAACAGGAAATTGAAACGATAATTTTCAAGGACAATAGCATTTTCGAATTCTTATCAAAAGAAGTTAGACTGTAAATCATTGAATAATAATCGAACTGTCGAAATATCTAAATTGTATTTATCCAAAGCGCAAAGTAATAATCATAAATCAAACAGTTTATTCCTCCCACGCGTGATGCAAGAGATCACATGATTGGATTAAAGAACTTAAAAACTTTATTAACTTTATTATTATGATATAAGCTGTAAAATGTATAAGATGTAAGATTTAAAATAACTGCTGTAAAATGCAGCGTAGCCTATCTATTAAATATTAAATTTAATGCTCTAATCTTCACATATAATATTAACATATTCAAGAAAAAGAATAGGCTTACGAGTGAATTCCTTCATGTGTTCAAAAATATTACAACACAACATTTTTTTTCTTTTCACACTATAGTGAAAGGTATAATAGAAATTTCATCAAGGAGTAGCCAACATGGATACAACGGCCATACACCGTAAATAGGAAATGCTGCAGAGGAAACATAAAGGTAAGAAAGTTACTTATAATATCTATTTGATTGATTTATTAAGAACGGCCAATTTATATTTACTTTATTACCCGACTGCCAAGAAGGGTTATGTGTTTCACGCGTATCTGGGTATGTGGATTTTTTTATACCCTCGAAACATCCCAACGAATGGATGCATTTTAATGAATGGGGTCACTATCGATTCGCCTTAACCGCCCGATGGTTATAGGCTAAGTTTTTATTTTATAGATACAAAATGGCAGTAGAGACGAAGAAAAAATTTTACGCACCCTATTGAATGCATATTATTGGATAGGTCTTTCAAAATGAAAACTATATTTCATTGACTATTTTACAGTCAGAAGCTCCGTTTAAATACACAACTTGGAAGTTGTGTAGATAAGATCTCTAGCTTTACTGCAACTCCAATCTTCATAGACATCTATAGGCCCCATCAAAACAGTGTTTATAGATAAGAACTAACAATTAACCGCGACTTAAAAGTCATCAATACAAGTAAATAAAAAAATAGGTAAGTAATATAAAAAAACAGTTTCACATTGATGAGAAATAATTCATTATTTCGATTTTTACGCAGTCGGGTTTTTGATTTTTTAAATTTAATTTTTACTTGTTATTAGGGTAACTCCGGGAGAGCCGCCGCATACGGGATAGATGCCGCACCCCTTGTATTTCTTGTAATTATCGATAGATGGTCGTCAAACGCACAGTATAGGTGCGCAATGACATTATTTTAACCAGTGTATAGCGTGAATCCCATTTCGATTATTTTTCATTATTTCGATTTTTACGCAGTCGGGTTTTTGATTTTTTAAATTTAATTTTTCGATTCATTAAAAATTTCATTCATTTAGAATTCATTATTTCGATTTTTACGCAGTCGGGTTTTTGATTTTTTAAATTTAATTTTTACTTGTTATTAGGGTAACTCCGGGAGAGTCGCCGCATACGGGATAGATGCCGCACCCCTTGTATTTCTTGTAATTATCGATAGATGGTCGTCAAACGCACAGTATAGGTGCGCAATGACATTATTTTAACCAGTGTATAGCGTGAATCCCATTTCGATGTTTACTTGTAGAAGTACAATCCTTAATTTGACGTAAGTGCATGATTTCACTGTCCAAACTTTTAAGCACGTCATGTTTAAATACCTTTTATACACTAATTACTAAATGCATGCTTGATTTCTAAGTCAAAACTAAGTGTAGCGTTTGTATAGAATGCAGTGTGTATGATTACGCCATTCTCCTTAGCGATGGCAGGTAACTGTGATGGCCGACGTCTGCACCATACAAAATGGGATACATGCCGCACTGCTATTCCGGTATACATGCTGCAGTTTCTTTTGTGCGGGATGATTAAGTGTTATTAACTTTTCATTTTCTTTTTGCACAGACTAACCATGTTAGGCATGTTATCATGTTTACTAAAACCAAAGGAGAAAAAGGGGAAAATAAAAAGTAAGAAGTGCAAGAAAGAATCAAGTAGAGATGATAATAAGGAAAAATTGGGTTGTGCGTAACGCAGACTTTCTTTGCAAACTACTCCAAAAAAGAGGAAGTGTGTAATTGACTTCGTTGCATCATGTGTTTAAATGTAGTTACAATAAAGACTGTACTTTTTCTGTAGATTACAGTCGAAAAAACTGATCTCTTATGCGCGATAAGTTGGACTATCTATTCAACTGGTAATATCACTTGAATAGTTTCAAAATTGTTAAAATTCACAATGTCGCGAATAGACTCATGACATACAGTGCTTTGACAACCCGAAGTCATTTTTCAAAAAAATGTGGGATAGTCCATGTTGGTTGTCAAAGCTTTAATTAACGACATTGGGAAAGGGTAAACAGGAAAAATGTGTTGTTATGTCTACATAAATTGATAACGTGAATTAAATTTAAAAAATCAAAAAATCTGACTGCGTAAAAAGCGAAATAATTAATTGTTTCTCATCAATGTGAAACTATTTTTTATATTACTTACCTATTTATTTATTTACTTGTGTTGATGACTTCTAAGTTGTGGTTAATTATTAGTTCCTATCTATAAACTATATCATGGACTATATACGTGGTCTATACATGGACCTACGTGGTCATGGACTATATACGTGGACGTTTTACAATTTTTCTAATTATAAATCTCTGATCACGTTGTGTTAACTTTGATGGACGACCTTTTCTTGCCTTGTTTTGGATTTGATTTTCGTCTTTAAAGCATTTTATTACATACTGCACCATAGAATGGGTTAAATTAATTTAGCAATATTCCGAACTGATTTACCAGTACTATGATGAAAGATAATCAATTTTTGAATGCTGCTAGTTGTTTCTTACGACTAAGAGCGATATTTAAATAATAAATAGAATATTACGGAGAAAGCAAGCAAAAATTAAAGCCAAACTATTTTTTAAATGTCCTAACAATGCAAAAATAAAAACTAGTTGGATGTGTCAATCCCAAAACTTTCTTCTATCTCATATATTTTATAATATTTCGAAATGCTGTTGAAAATGTCAGTATTTCATTTTTATTAGTTTAATACTACACTGCTCAAAAACAATTAAAGGATATTGCAGTTTTAGGTGGATTTTGTATCTGGTAAACTGTTTAGCTGATTGATACATGGTCGACAGACATAGTAGGTTATATGAGAATAAATTACACATGTTTGGCAGAAAAAATGCATTTTATTGCGCATTTGTGTACTAAAGGAAAAAAAAACAATTTGTGCATATGAGAAAAAAGAATAAGAAAAGGTGTTTTCTTCAAAGAAAATCATTTTCAGTAGGGGGTATGGTTTCCACGGGCGGCCAGCAACGTTGAACACCTTTGAGGCATGGACTCAATGAGGCTATTAATGACGAGTTGGGGTATTCTGCCCCACTCTTCCAGAAGAGCTCTTTCCAGTTGTTGGAGAGTTTGTGGGGGTTGTTGGCGGCAAGAAACTCGTCTTCCTAGAGTGTCCCAAACGTGCTCGATTGGATTCATGTCTGGAGAACACGCTGGCCATTCCATTCGAACGATTCCTCCCTCGAAAAGGAAATCCTCCACCAGGTTTGCACGATGTGGCCTGCAGTTATCGTCCATTAAAATGAAGTTATCTCCGATTGCTGCAGCGTAAGGGACTACAATAGGTCTGAGGATCTCATCCCTATATCGGCGACCAGTCAGAGCTCCATATCGAATGATGTAGAGGTCAGTGCGCCCGTCAATGGAGATGCCACCATACACCAACACTCCTCCACCGCCAAATCTGACACTTTCGTGCACGAACGCAGGATTATTCCTACTGCCACGGTCCCTCCAGATGAAAATACGCCTATTATCCGGATGCACAGAAAAACGGGACTCGTCAGAAAACAGAATATTGCTCCATTCATTTCTCCTCCAGTTGACATGCTCGGTTGCCCACTCCCTGCGGTCGCGACGATGCCTTGATGTTAATCTAACACATACCATCGGTCGGCGAGCATACAGACCTACAGCATGGAGCCAGTTTCGGACAGTCTGAGTTGAAATCGTGGTGCCTGTAGCCGAGCGAAGGTGTTGTTGGAGAAGAGTAGCGTTCATGGTTCGGTGTCTCCGAGCTGTTAACGCTAAATACCGATCTTCATTGGGCGTTGTTGCCCGTCTACGACCTTGCCCTGGTCTTCGGCCTGCACATCCACTCTCCAAAAAACGGTTCCAGATCCTGGAAATGACACTTTGTGACACTCCAATGGCTTGCGCTACTTCGGCTTGAGTTTGGCCCCCTTCTAACCTACCAACAATTCGCAAAGCTTCTGAATCTGTCAAATGACTTCGCTGAGACATCGTACTCATCGAAACAAAGCAATCACTGAATGCCGATCATCCTTGTCTCCATTCTCTTTTATCCAGTTGAAAGTCAAATTTCATTCGCTGCCGCTGAAGCGACGTTTTTGACGTCGAACTCAAAATTTGCATACTCCACAGTTTGAAAACCAGAAAAGTTTGCATTTGTGATTCTCTTCTTCTATTTTCGGCAAAAAAAATTTCGTTTATATCTTTATTTTATATAAAAACTTCAAATATCCTTTAATTGTTTTGAGCAGTGTATATCAACTTTGACTTTCATCTTAAATTTCTGCTTCAATCAATTAATCGGAGTAAAGACGAGTTAATGTCGACCAAAACAATCATTAAAATCAAAAGTTTTCCGTTATTCTGTTGTATATCAGCTGTTCGCAAATAGTCGGTTTATCAGGATAGGAAGCTCCAGTGGTGGGATTCAGCCGGTTCGCACCGGTTCGGTAGAACCGGTTGTTAATTTGTTTTGAGTTCGGCGAACCGGTTGTTAAATCAAACTCGCATTTACATTAATTTACTTTCTTTAAATGTTTATCTGCACAACAACGATTTCTAAACGTAACACTGTGACATGTTAATGTTTTGTTTCATTTAATAAAATAATGTTTCATTTGCAAAATATATATTTTTTCTTCATCAGTCCTGTAAAAAGCAAATTTAATTTAAAAAGTGAAATTTTGAAGATTTAAAGAATTTCGGGATCTAAATCGTCAGCCTAGGCAAACTCTAGTTATATAGAGTGCTTATTCAACACTACAATAACTACTTATATTCGAATAAAAGGTTATTTGCTCTGGCTGCTTCTTCTGAAAATTTGCGGAATGTTCCTTGTTATCACTTATCAATAGCTAAATAAATTTAGTAGTATACTACCCTAACTGCCTTTAAAAAAAATATTGTGAGTAATAAAATGAGCTTGCTACTTCTATTCGCTCTGCTATATATCACATGAAGAATCTTTTAGACGTAAAACTACTTAAATTTATATATAAATCTTACTGTCTTGGACATACTTAACTTAAAATAATACATGGAATATCAAAACGATGCATTACCAGCTTTAAAAAATTTACAAATCTTAAATATCTTTAGAAAAGGAAATGAGTAGATAGTAAATATATATGGCTCTACAGCAGGCATCCCACACAGTTAATAAATATATATGATGAAATATACACTTTAAATTTTAAAATCAGATAATACATGGAAGACACTGCTTTCAAAATTTTTTGTGAAATTCTTTTAAGATTTTAAAGTGGTCAGAGGAGACAAGACTTCTTCAGGAAGCGTCAGGTTATTAAGTTGGCAGTGTTAGAGTGACCTGATGGAAATATAACCATCCTCAGATCAGCAGTAAACAACGAAAACAGGAAATTGAAACGATAATTTTCAAGGACAATAGCATTTTCGAATTCTTATCAAAAGAAGTTAGACTGTAAATCATTGAATAATAATCGAACTGTCGAAATATCTAAATTGTATTTATCCAAAGCGCAAAGTAATAATCATAAATCAAACAGTTTATTCCTCCCACGCGTGATGCAAGAGATCACATGATTGGATTAAAGAACTTAAAAACTTTATTAACTTTATTATTATGATATAAGCTGTAAAATGTATAAGATGTAAGATTTAAAATAACTGCTGTAAAATGCAGCGTAGCCTATCTATTAAATATTAAATTTAATGCTCTAATCTTCACATATAATATTAACATATTCAAGAAAAAGAATAGGCTTACGAGTGAATTCCTTCATGTGTTCAAAAATATTACAACACAACATTTTTTTTCTTTTCACACTATAGTGAAAGGTATAATAGAAATTTCATCAAGGAGTAGCCAACATGGATACAACGGCCATACACCGTAAATAGGAAATGCTGCAGAGGAAACATAAAGGTAAGAAAGTTACTTATAATATCTATTTGATTGATTTATTAAGAACGGCCAATTTATATTTACTTTATTACCCGACTGCCAAGAAGGGTTATGTGTTTCACGCGTATCTGGGTATGTGGATTTTTTTATACCCTCGAAACATCCCAACGAATGGATGCATTTTAATGAATGGGGTCGCTATCGATTCGTCTTAACCGCCCGATGGTTATAGGCTAAGTTTTTATTTTATAGATACAAAATGGCAGTAGAGACGAAGAAAAAATTTTACGCACCCTATTGAATGCATATTATTGGATAGGTCTTTCAAAATGAAAACTATATTTCATTGACTATTTTACAGTCAGAAGCTCCGTTTAAATACACAACTTGGAAGTTGTGTAGATAAGATCTCTAGCTTTACTGCAACTCCAATCTTCATAGACATCTATAGGCCCCATCAAAACAGTGTTTATAGATAAGAACTAACAATTAACCGCGACTTAAAAGTCATCAATACAAGTAAATAAAAAAATAGGTAAGTAATATAAAAAAACAGTTTCACATTAATGAGAATGAATTCATTATTTCGATTTTTACGCAGTCGGGTTTTTGATTTTTTAAATTTAATTTTTACTTGTTATTAGGGTAACTCCGGGAGAGCCGCCGCATACGGGATAGATGCCGCACCCCTTGTATTTCTTGTAATTATCGATAGATGGTCGTCAAACGCACAGTATAGGTGCGCAATGACATTATTTTAACCAGTGTATAGCGTGAATCCCATTTCGATTATTTTTCATTATTTCGATTTTTACGCAGTCGGGTTTTTGATTTTTTAAATTTAATTTTTCGATTCATTAAAAATTTCATTCATTTCGAATTCATTATTTCGATTTTTACGCAGTCGGGTTTTTGATTTTTTAAATTTAATTTTTACTTGTTATTAGGGTAACTCCGGGAGAGTCGCCGCATACGGGATAGATGCCGCACCCCTTGTATTTCTTGTAATTATCGATAGATGGTCGTCAAACGCACAGTATAGGTGCGCAATGACATTATTTTAACCAGTGTATAGCGTGAATCCCATTTCGATGTTTACTTGTAGAAGTACAATCCTTAATTTGACGTAAGTGCATGATTTCACTGTCCAAACTTTTAAGCACGTCATGTTTAAATACCTTTTATACACTAATTACTAAATGCATGCTTGATTTCTAAGTCAAAACTAAGTGTAGCGTTTGTATAGAATGCAGTGTGTATGATTACGCCATTCTCCTTAGCGATGGCAGGTAACTGTGATGGCCGACGTCTGCACCATACAAAATGGGATACATGCCGCACTGCTATTCCGGTATACATGCTGCAGTTTCTTTTGTGCGGGATGATTAAGTGTTATTAACTTTTCATTTTCTTTTTGCACAGACTAACCATGTTAGGCATGTTATCATGTTTACTAAAACCAAAGGAGAAAAAGGGGAAAATAAAAAGTAAGAAGTGCAAGAAAGAATCAAGTAGAGATGATAATAAGGAAAAATTGGGTTGTGCGTAACGCAGACTTTCTTTGCAAACTACTCCAAAAAAGAGGAAGTGTGTAATTGACTTCGTTGCATCATGTGTTTAAATGTAGTTACAATAAAGACTGTACTTTTTCTGTAGATTACAGTCGAAAAAACTGATCTCTTATGCGCGATAAGTTGGACTATCTATTCAACTGGTAATATCACGTGAATAGTTTCAAAATTGTTAAAATTCACAATGTCGCGAATAGACTCATGACATACAGTGCTTTGACAACCCGAAGTCATTTTTCAAAAAAATGTGGGATAGTCCATGTTGGTTGTCAAAGCTTTAATTAACGACATTGGGAAAGGGTAAACAGGAAAAATGTGTTGTTATGTCTACATAAATTGATAACGTGAATTAAATTTAAAAAATCAAAAAATCTGACTGCGTAAAAAGCGAAATAATTAATTGTTTCTCATCAATGTGAAACTATTTTTTATATTACTTACCTATTTATTTATTTACTTGTGTTGATGACTTCTAAGTTGTGGTTAATTATTAGTTCCTATCTATAAACTATATCATGGACTATATACGTGGTCTATACATGGACCTACGTGGTCATGGACTATATACGTGGACGTTTTACAATTTTTCTAATTATAAATCTCTGATCACGTTGTGTTAACTTTGATGGACGACCTTTTCTTGCCTTGTTTTGGATTTGATTTTCGTCTTTAAAGCATTTTATTACATACTGCACCATAGAATGGGTTAAATTAATTTAGCAATATTCCGAACTGATTTACCAGTACTATGATGAAAGATAATCAATTTTTGAATGCTGCTAGTTGTTTCTTACGACTAAGAGCGATATTTAAATAATAAATAGAATATTACGGAGAAAGCAAGCAAAAATTAAAGCCAAACTATTTTTTAAATGTCCTAACAATGCAAAAATAAAAACTAGTTGGATGTGTCAATCCCAAAACTTTCTTCTATCTCATATATTTTATAATATTTCGAAATGCTGTTGAAAATGTCAGTATTTCATTTTTATTAGTTTAATACTACACTGCTCAAAACAATTAAAGGATATTGCAGTTTTAGGTGGATTTTGTATCTGGTAAACTGTTTAGCTGATTGATACATGGTCGACAGACATAGTAGGTTATATGAGAATAAATTACACATGTTTGGCAGAAAAAATGCATTTTATTGCGCATTTGTGTACTAAAGGAAAAAAAAACAATTTGTGCATATGAGAAAAAAAGAATAAGAAAAGGTGTTTTCTTCAAAGAAAATCATTTTCAGTAGGGGGTATGGTTTCCACGGGCGGCCAGCAACGTTGAACACCTTTGAGGCATGGACTCAATGAGGCTATTAATGACGAGTTGGGGTATTCTGCCCCACTCTTCCAGAAGAGCTCTTTCCAGTTGTTGGAGAGTTTGTGGGGGTTGTTGGCGGCCAGAAACTCGTCTTCCTAGAGTGTCCCAAACGTGCTCGATTGGATTCATGTCTGGAGAACACGCTGGCCATTCCATTCGAACGATTCCTCCCTCGAAAAGGAAATCCTCCACCAGGTTTGCACGATGTGGCCTGCAGTTATCGTCCATTAAAATGAAGTTATCTCCGATTGCTGCAGCGTAAGGGACTACAATAGGTCTGAGGATCTCATCCCTATATCGGCGACCAGTCAGAGCTCCATATCGAATGATGTAGAGGTCAGTGCGCCCGTCAATGGAGATGCCACCATACACCAACACTCCTCCACCGCCAAATCTGACACTTTCGTGCACGAACGCAGGATTATTCCTACTGCCACGGTCCCTCCAGATGAAAATACGCCTATTATCCGGATGCACAGAAAAACGGGACTCGTCAGAAAACAGAATATTGCTGCATTCATTTCTCCTCCAGTTGACATGCTCGGTTGCCCACTCCCTGCGGTCGCGACGATGCCTTGATGTTAATCTAACACATACCATCGGTCGGCGAGCATACAGACCTACAGCATGGAGCCAGTTTCGGACAGTCTGAGTTGAAATCGTGGTGCCTGTAGCCGAGCGAAGGTGTTGTTGGAGAAGAGTAGCGTTCATGGTTCGGTGTCTCCGAGCTGTTAACGCTAAATACCGATCTTCATTGGGCGTTGTTGCCCGTCTACGACCTTGCCCTGGTCTTCGGCCTGCACATCCACTCTCCAAAAAACGGTTCCAGATCCTGGAAATGACACTTTGTGACACTCCAATGGCTTGCGCTACTTCGGCTTGAGTTTGGCCCCCTTCTAACCTACCAACAATTCGCAAAGCTTCTGAATCTGTCAAATGACTTCGCTGAGACATCGTACTCATCGAAACAAAGCAATCACTGAATGCCGATCATCCTTGTCTCCATTCTCTTTTATCCAGTTGAAAGTCAAATTTCATTCGCTGCCGCTGAAGCGACGTTTTTGACGTCGAACTCAAAATTTGCATACTCCACAGTTTGAAAACCAGAAAAGTTTGCATTTGTGATTCTCTTCTTCTACTTTCGGCAAAAAAAATTTCGTTTATATCTTTATTTTATATAAAACTTCAAATATCCTTTAATTGTTTTGAGCAGTGTATATCAACTTTGACTTTCATCTTAAATTTCTGCTTCAATCAATTAATCGGAGTAAAGACGAGTTAATGTCGACCAAAACAATCATTAAAATCAAAAGTTTTCCGTTATTCTGTTGTATATCAGCTGTTCGCAAATAGTCGGTTTATCAGGATAGGAAGCTCCAGTGGTGGGATTCAGCCGGTTCGCACCGGTTCGGTAGAACCGGTTGTTAATTTGTTTTGAGTTCGGCGAACCGGTTGTTAAATCAAACTCGCATTTACATTAATTTACTTTCTTTAAATGTTTATCTGCACAACAACGATTTCTAAACGTAACACTGTGACATGTTAATGTTTTGTTTCATTTAATAAAATAATGTTTCATTTGCAAAATATATATTTTTTCTTCATCAGTCCTGTAAAAAGCAAATTTAATTTTAAAAAGTGAAATTTTGAAGATTTAAAGAATTTCGGGATCTAAATCGTCAGCCTAGGCAAACTCTAGTTATATAGAGTGCTTATTCAACACTACAATAACTACTTATATTCGAATAAAAGGTTATTTGCTCTGGCTGCTTCTTCTGAAAATTTGCGGAATGTTCCTTGTTATCACTTATCAATAGCTAAATAAATTTAGTAGTATACTACCCTAACTGCCTTTAAAAAAAATATTGTTCTTTATATCTTAAAAGTCATTTAAATGAAAGTAGTTATTTTCGTAAATGTAACAAACTTTAAATTTCTTAAAATCCCTGAGTCCTATAAGTTATATTTAGAAAAACATTTTCCATAATCTAACAAATGAAATAACCTTGTATGGTGTAAACTTGCTGAGTCATGATATTTTGTATGTTAATTAATTCCAGGGTTGTCTGACCTATTTTTTGTACCAAGAAATGGTAAAATTCCTAAAATTCTAAATATTATAACTCGAAAAGTCGTGCAAAATTTGTTTCACTTTTGTTATAGCATGGATGATGTTTTTTGTAAATATGTTATAAGACAAAAAGGACTGCACTGTTTTCTAAAGTAAAAAGGATTTCTAAGATGAAGTATTTGAAATTAGAAGTATTTTAAATTTAACAGTTTAGGAATTAGCTCTTGGTCAAGCGATAAAAAGTGACGCCCTAAATATTTTTAAAACTGACATTTCCTAGAAGGTTGTATATTTTAAATGAAATTGTCCGTCTTTCAAAAGCGAATAAGAAGTACAAGCATTATAAAGGATGAAAACTTAATGATAAAATTTATTGAAACCTTAGAATTGCTTCAGGAGAGAAAGAAAAACCCGCACAAAAGAAAGACGGCGAGGGTTTTATTACTTCATAAACTTTAAAAGCTATCAAATTTGTAGGAGATCATAAATGTTTTGTAGTCAGTTTGAATATAAGAAAAAAGTAAATCCCCCCCCCCCCCTCCCACCCCATCAGATTACTAGAATATTGGAGAATTCATACATGCAAGGAAAGCAATTGAAGAACTATTATTTATATTTAATGCACTTATATTAATATTGATGATTATCGAGGATTTTTTTACTACATTTTAAAGTTTTTTCTAAAACTATAGAGTTTTTTAAAGTATTCAAAAGGCTAAAAATATTATCAGAAAAATTGCTGCCAGTTCAGCAGAAATAGAAAAGGGTTTTTCAAAGATAAATATATGATCAGAGAAGAGAAGTTGCCTAACTATTTCTAATGCATCAAACGTAACGACGATTAGTCTAATTGGCCTTTCCTCTAAAAGAATTCCTATTTTGTATCTGAAGGTATTTTAAGAAAGAAGGACATATCAGATAGTATTCAAGTAGACAAAAAAAATTGAAAGTGAGGGGCGCTTATCAAGAAGCTAATATGTAAATATCTTAAATAACACAAGCTATTTGATATTTAAATAATCTTTTCTGTACTATAATATTGTTTTTTTTTTTTTTACATCCTTTATTGTTTTATTTTTAAACATTAACTATATGAAATAATATACTACCTTTTAAGATATCTTTTTAAAACTTTTCAGCATCACTAAAGTTATTTTCAGTGCAGGATACACAAAATAATTCGAATTTATTTTTACTAGTTTCAATCTGGAAATATATAGTATGCTAACGCATTTCATTGGCAATAGTTATCCATGGGTAGACACTGTAATGAAAGGTTTTAAACAGAAGTTGCATGTTTTTAAACTGAGCCAAATTGTATTATTGATATATAATATTTCCAGAACATATTGTCCCCGCGTGCGCATTACTGTTATTGCAAAAAACAACTTACAGTTATTTGGGATTAATTATAGAAGACGACATTGACGAATAACTTGGTGCAATTTGCGACTTTGTTGGCAAAATCTAACATAAAACAGTCATTCAAAAAAATACAGAAATCAAGTACTTGCTACTCATAAGAGCCGATTTACTGAAATTAACTTTGAAAAAGGTTACAAGCATTTATCATCAAAGCAAGGATGAAAATAGGAATGCTTGACATTCAGTGAATTAGTATTCTTGTGAGATTAGAGACTTAAGCAATATCCTGCAAATATTCCTACAGTTAATGTTTTAATTATGTAGCTGTTTGCAAGTTTAGATCTTGGATGTATGAGTTAAATCTTAAACTTAAATTTTTGCTATTTTTGTATTATCCTTATTGTATTATACGGTTTTGATGCATTTTCTGACACAAATATTGATTAGGGTTTCATGATTGCCGAATATTTATTAAATAAGTGCTTTTATAGGCAAACATGTTTCAGAATTTTTTTTTACACTATGACAAACGATCAAAATTTTCTTTAACAATATTCTGATGATATTGGAATGGAAAGTGTTTCATAATCTGTGTGTGGTGCTTCATATTTGTTTCATGTTTATACGTCAAAATTCATTCGGGCAGCGAACCGGTTGTTAAATTATATGAATCCGACCACTCGGAGGCTCCCGTCGCTTCATCAGCCGCCGGTTGACAATAGAACCAAGAAATAATCCCTGCCGGCCCGGCCTACATGCGGAGGTAGATTTCGAAGTTAAGTATATTAATTGCACCAACAAAAACTAAATCATGATTAGATATAAATCCCCTTTAACAGTTTTATCTGGTCGCTTTTGACGAGTTTTTATTTCATTTTTATATAATAGCTGGTTTTATCAGAATCATGTTAAGGCGGTATTAAAAAAAAAAATACTTTTCCATGCTCAACAACTCGAAATTTTCTGGCACATTTTCAGATTAATTTTTAATAGAAAAATACGAAACTTGCTGACGTGATTTTTGAAAAGATTTATAAGCGACATGTGTTTTTTTTTTTTTCAATTAATTGAAACTTGATTAATAAACAATTATTTTCTCAGTAGGGCAATATTTTTCGTTTCTAACAAAATAGCTTTGGAAAATTCTGTTCAAAATGCCCACTTTGACATCATTTTTTGAAATATATTCTACCTTTATCAAAAAATCAATCATTACGGTACATTATATAGCTTCTGAAGAAGAGAATCTATCAATTGGACGCGTTTGAGAGCAAAAATTAATTTAAAAATGAGTAAGAAAATAAGCAGTTTGGATTTGAATACATTCTTAATAAGATGATTTTTTTCTTCAACCGCTATGTATTTTTAATTTGTTTTTGCTGTAAGAATTGGTCCTATCAAAAACTTGTCTATATAAATGTTGAAGACAATATTAAGAAGATATATGATAAATTCATGGGGATTTTATATGTTGTGAATTGACGGAGTTATAGAAAATTTTCTTCTTCACCCCCCTTTTTTTGTTTTCGTTTTTAATTTTTTTTGCGGTACGAATTGGACCTATCAAAAACTTGTGAATACAAAAGTTGTAGATAATATTAAGGAGATGTACAATAAAATTATTTGTATTCGATATCTTGAGAATTGACGAAGTTATGAATTTTTTTCTCCCAAAAACCCTATTTTTTGCGCCCCTTGAGCCCATTTTTAATTTTATGCAAAATCTGTGATACATAAATTTTTGGTCCTATTTTAAGAAGTAATAGAACTCTAAACTGATTTGATATGTACAAAAATTAAGAAGTTATGGGGTTTATTCTGTTTTCACAAAACCCCTCCCTATTTCCATCCCCTTGGTCCGATTTTGCCCATTCACGAACTTGACCGAGATTTTATGCCCCTTGATTTTATGTATGAGTTTGGAAGAGATTTGTGCAGATTTGTGGAAGTTATCGTGCCCAGAAGAAAGTTATATATATATATATATATATAGTTATAGATATAGATACATAGATATATATATATATATATATATAAAGTTTTTTAGTGATGGTGGTTTTGGGTTCTAGGGGTCATGATCGGTGTAGATCTGCAAAAATTTTTCAGAAATTCCAGCATAGGAACGACGCCAATAGGTAGTATTTCATACGAAATCTACCTAAAATCAAGAAAATTACACAAAAATCGCTATTATAGTGCACCCTTTCGGCGGAATATTTCCAAATTCAGGGAGGACCTTCTTGCCATGGCCAAAAACATACATAAAAAACTTCGTTTAATTCTATTCTTAATCATACACTTTTCAATGGTACAGTATTGAAAATTGCACAAAAATCACTATTACAGCGACCCCTTCTGGCGTAATTTTTCCAAATTCAGGGAGGAACTTCTTGCCATGACCAAAAACCTACCCAAAAAATTTGATTCAATTGTATGCATAACTTCATACACTTTCGGTGGTACAATATTCAAAATGGCACAAAAATCGCTATTACATCGCCCCCTTCTGACGGATTTTTTGTAAATTAATGAAGAACATGCTTGCCATAGCCAAAAACTTACAAAAATTTGGCTCAATTCTATGCATAACTTCATACACTCTTTTATGGTACAATTTCGACAGACACACGGACAGACGGACAGACAGACATTTTAATGTTTTTTGGGACCTCTGACCCCTAAAACGTGTAAATCCGATGAAAAAAATTTCGATTACAATACTTTCTTCTATTGAAGATAGAAGAAAGTAATAATACGACAGACGATAATTTTAATTATGAATTTACCCGAAAATGTTTCAGTGTACGAAGACTTTTGTGGCGTATTCTTTCTCTGCTTCCTTCCGTTTTGATCTATCTATATTATAAAGGACAAACATATCTGTGCGTAACGCATACGTCATTTTGCGAATGGCAACACTTTCAGATTTGAAATAAAATTTTGGTTTTGCAATTTCCTCTTCTGCAAATTTTTAAATTTCTAAACATCGCAAATATTAAATTTTTACACCGTCGTATGAGGAAAAAAATGCTCTTTTAAATGCAATTTGTTTGAAAGCTGTATCTCGATTTATTTTTGAGATATTAATTTTTTTGTAGTTTTTAATACCATTTTTCTTATTGTGGCAACAAAAGTACCCCATTTCTATTGAAAGTCGTTGAAAGTAAACGGAAAATAGGAGATACTGTATCTTTTTGTTGCAATATTTTCATAAAACTTGAAAAAAAGTTTAAATTAAAATATGGGCTATGTCAAGAATATTGTCTGTTATTCCGTGATAATAACGTCATATGCATACTTTTGTATAGACAAAGTTTAAAACAGGATTGTAAAAATGGATTGCTTTAGCGGATGCAAATGACGTCATTTTATAAAAAAGCGTGTATTTTAATTCTTAAACCTGAATTACGTTTTGTAGAAGTGCGTCTTTTTCGCAGTCCAGCTGCTTTGAAATTTTTCACAGGTGAAAATGCTTCATTTTTGAAAATAATGTAATCGAAATCACACACTGATAAAATGCAATGTTTTACAAAAAATTAGAGTGTCTTTATAGAAGAGAGGTGACATGCAAATAATAGCGATTTATATTACAGAAATTGATGATTCTCACCTGGATGGATTTGCTTCGCCGAGTTAGACAAGCAAACAAATAATTCGTTGTTTAAAATAATATGTTCCTGAAGTTTTTGTCCAAAATTCTCTCGAATAATAAAATTTTAATGCTATTCTTTAGGACATTCTACTATAATTTTATTAATTACATAATTTGCTTAATTTATTTTTTCCTAATTTTATATAATCTATATATTTAAAACACAAGTGTGTTTTTTAGTCATCTGCCCTGATCTTTCTGCTGAATCAATTTTACTAATATTTTTTTTTAAACTGAAAGCTCTTCATTTGTAGATGGGATCGCAATATGTGTTTTTTTTTATATCCCCACTTTTATATTTTAATTTTGAAAGCATTTTATGAAATTTCTTCAAAATGGTGAAAATTAGATAGCTTTCATTGTTGCAGACAAGAGAGAAATAATGAGGTATTTTTATCTTTATTCATGCTATTTTCTGATAAAAATTCAAAATTGTTGATAAAAATTGTTGTATAGGGTTTAGTGTCGCAAAATACCATTAGGAACAGAATATTATATTAGGGGCATAATAACGGAAAATGACATACTGCTTTTGAAGACACGCATTTTTCCTCATAAATTTTCTATATTGTTTTTCCTTCTGCATGTGTACTGATACTAAGTTCCAGACACTAGGTGAAATGCTTATTTAAGTGAAAGTGAAGTCATATTTAAAAGAAAACGATCATTTTCTTTGATAAAACTAAACATTTTAACACAAACGCTTCTAAAAAACATAAATTACGGAATTTTTTACTCTCCGGAATTGAGATTAGAATCTCGAGTAAAGGGTGCGTCTGTTCACATAAAAGATGTTTCTGACAATCGTGACTTCACGTTTTCAGTTAAAATGATCAAACAAACTACAATTTTTTTTTTTAATGACGAATATGGATATGAAAAGTGCGTATGCAAATTATGAGAAGGTGAAAATTGCTGTTTTTCATTCCGGAATACCGAGCATAAGAGCCTCAATTGATAACCATATCCTAATAACTGATCTTTATTATATTTTACTGATTAAGTATCTATATCTATATTATAAAGAACAAACGTATCTGTGCGTAACGCTGACGTCATTTTGCGAATGGCAACACTTCACGATCAAATTTCGGTCTTGAAATTTTCGCTACTGCAATTTTTTAATCTTCTGACCATCGTACATTTTCAATTTTCGTCACATAGGGAAAAAAATTTACTTTCAAATACAATTTGTTTAAAAACTGTATCTTAATTGGCTGATGTATCATATTTTCTAAAATAATTTTTAAGCTTGATTTTTTTAAAGTTTATCTTATCACGTGCTGGTTTCAATACATAATAATAATAATAAACATTTTGCACATAAAGCAACAAACATTTTTCAGCATTTGTTTCCCGTAAGGCATGGTGACGTCACGGCGACGTCGTTGTGAAGTCACACTGTGATTTTGTGACAGTCGATGTGACGTCACGTGACGTCGATGTGACGTCACAGTGACTACAATGCGAGGTCGTTATGGCCGTTTTAGAGGTCGTTTGTGACGTCACATTGTGACCACTCTGTGAAGTCACGGTGTGACTAATTTGTGAAAAGTGTGTCATTTGTGACTATTTTGGCATTAGCTTTGTGACGAACCTGTGACGAAAGTGACAATGCTTTGAAGTCACATTGTGACCAATTTGTGAAATATGTGTCATTTATTACGAACTTGTCATAAAAAATGTGATGATTTTAAATGAAAAACAGATTTCAAATTAATTGCTTAAAAGGCGCTAAGGCCAACATAGTGAAAAAGATTCCGTGCCGGGACTCGAACCCGGGCCATCAATATAGCACACTGACATTCTTCCGACTAAGCCACATGGAACGATACCCAGCCGGGAAAATTTCTCACTATTACATGTTGGCAAGGCTACAAACGCAGCACAAGATGGAATATTTATCGTGAGCCACCGACAATGAGCAAATACGAAACTTAATTAAATCCAGCATCGATTGAAACTATATTAATACTTGGAAATTTTTCCAAAGAGAACCATTCGCCTTGCATACAATATTTCGAATGAAAATCAAATTTCAAATTACATGCTTAAAAGGCAATTTTAATTTTAAATTTGATTTTTATTTGAAATATTGTATGCAAGGCGAATGTTTCTCTCTGGAAAAGTTTCTAAGTATTAATATAGTTTCAACCGATGCTGGATTTAATTAAGTTTCGTGTTTGCCCCATGTCGGTGGCTCACGATAAATATCCCATCTTGTGCTGCTATTGTAGCCTTGCCAACATGTAATAGCAAGAAATTTTCCAGGCTGGGTATCGTTCCACGTGGTTTAGTCGGTAGAATGTCCGTGCGCTATACTGATGGCAGGGGTTCGATTCCCAGCATTGAATCTTTTTTACTAAGTTGGCCTTTGCGCCTTTTAAGCAAATAATTTGAAATTTGATTTTCATTTGAAATATTGTATGCAAGCCGAATGTTTCTCTCTGGAAAAAATTCGGAGTATTAATACTGTGATGGTTCTTGCCATAAACACTGTGATGAATTTTAAAATGCACAATTTTAAAATAAAGTTTTGTTTGAAATATAAATTCTTATCTTTTTACCGTACTTTTTAGCAAAATATCGCTATTTTGGAGTCCTATTCTTCTAAAACATTTTAAATTTTTCCACTTAAAAAACAATGCTTATCAACTGACATCTTTTTTTATTAAGTTTTAATCTTTATCTTGAGTTCAAGCTTGATATTAAGAATGTGTAAAATTTTAATGTGCTGTGATTAGTCATTGCTTTATTAAACATGACATGATAAGCCATATTTATTTAAATTTTTTATTCCCGTGTATATTGTATTTTGTGAATATGAGCTAAATAGATTTGGTATGTTTTATAGGAAAAGACTGATCTGCGAAATAGAAAAAAAAATTAAGAAAAATCATGCGTTAAGCATAGATTTTAAAACACTTTCCAACGCTTCCTGAATGCTTTAACAAGACATCGTAATTTAGGGAAATAACGTAAATAAGATAACTAAGTAAATATTTTAGAAAACACATAAAACATTTGAAAAACTGATTTCAGCATTTACCGTCCATAGCCAAATATGTTTTCTAATTCTTTTGAACAGCCCTGCATTTGATCTGTAAGTTGATATACATATTATATAATGGGAAAATTTATTTTTGCAAGAAAACGCATAACAGGTTGAAATTCTCTTTCAGCAATTTATACTAATATATGGAAACATACTTGAATACTTTTGTATAATTTGTAGTTTACCTAGAACGTTTATTACGCGCTACTGCTTAGTTAAAATTTTATTCAAACACTCTTAAAACTGCTGAAATCACATTTCCAGGAATTATAATTTATAGATGGCCATGTATTCGATTCTTTACGTGACCCTGTATATCATTTTATCTATATTCTACAAACATTTCTTAGTAAATTAAATGCAGTTCAACGTAAAAATCCATAACTCATTTAAAAACTACCTTTAATCAATTTGCGCATATCCCAGTAACCCTTACGAATACTTTTATGTAGTCCTGTATATGAATTATAGCATTTATATATACCATACTCTATGCATAAATATAGTGAATCATAAAAGCGCATATCATAATTAAAAATGCATTTCCAGCAATCATCCCTAATGAACTTCGGATACAATATAGTATCGGAAATATTTTGTGTGTCCTGTAAATGCTATATACATTTCGTATTATCATGAAATAATGTATAGTGTGTAAACCTCAGCGACTTATATCAATTTCATTATAGATGAAATAGATTAACATAATTAAAGTACGCCGCAAATAATTCCCTCCATCCCTGTATAATAATATATTGGAATCCTTTTTTTAGCCCTGTAAATGAACAATAACTATTCGTTGCACCACATACTCTTCAGAATGCATATTTTAGTGCGTTTCATAAATTCATATCAATTTTATTCTGTTTGAAAGCGTGTAAAATCGTTAAAAATCATTTGGAACGATTTTTTCCCGTAGGCCGTAGTGTAACGAAATACTCTTGACTGTTCCTGTAGATGAATTAAACACTCTACAAACTTCATTACAAATAGGGGCCATGCTATGGTAAACGTCAATAACATCCAAAAATTTCAAGGCAATCCGAGTATATTTGCGAGAGTTAGACCGCGGACAGACGGCCAGACAAACCGAAGTCATAAACACTTTTCAACTTTGTTGAAAAGTATTAAAAAGAACATATAAACGTAAAATAAATGATTGCATATTAACTATTTTTATTATTTAAAAAACATTTTAATGTAGAAAGTAGTTATTAATCGCTTTAAAAAAATATTCAGTCCTATATTACGAAAGTACATACCAACTTTTTAAAAAATATACTAAAGCAGTTTAAGCTATAAACTTGTTATCACAGGCATGAAAAACACTTTATTTCAATGCTTAAATATATTTAATTTTTTTATTCCAGTGATTACATATATCGAAAACGTAGAAAATGAATTTACAATCGAAGAAAATTTAATAACTGATTCTGAGTGTCTACAATTAAATGTTTGATTAAAATCACAAACAGAAAAAAAAAATGCTTACATAATGTTAATTTCTAATCTGAAACAATTTCTAATTTCATATTTAACTCCAAAATAATAATGATGCTATAAGTGTTAGTAACTAGAAAACATTAAAAAGCCGAAAAAAATTCCACACCACTGTTTCAACATATTTTCAATCTCAAGAGACTAAAAATTAATATTTACATTCATTCTACTATGAATGTAAGCACAAATCAGTCTCTGCGCCAGCTTTTTTTTTTTTTTTTTTTTTTTCGAGCGATGGCAGATTAAGATACAACAGAATCGAATAAAAATATTCTTCTGAAAACAATACAGACCAGTCTCTTTCTATAAGTGTAACATAAAACTACTTAACTCATCATTATAATATATACAAAACAGGAACAAAATATTTAAATTAAATAAGACTTACATATATGCTTCATCAATAATATCCGTATATTTGTAATATCCTAAAATGGCAGATGTCTTTCTTTTATATTAAAAGAAGTGCTGTAGACGTGCTGGTGTTCTAAACAGTGGAGTGAAGTGGCTTCCCGCGTATTCTCTTGTTTATTCTACGGTAAGCAGACGATTTGAGCAGGTGTGTTTTTATTATTTATTTGTTTTTGTAAACAGCTGATTTGAATCTGAAATGCGCAATAATTATATGAGAGTGTAACAATCAGTGGAGGATTATTATATTAAATTGCAATGCTAGATAAAATTGAAATCGTGAAAAAAGAATACTTTTACTGTCTTAGATATCAAATTGATAAAATATAGCATGAAAATTTAGTTTATTAATGCTTGTATCGTGCAATTTATTTATTATGTCCCCCCCCCCCGCCTTTCGTGATAGAATTTACTATTTGCTATCCACTAATATATTTTCATTCCTTATGCCGCTGTAACTCAGCTGTTTAAAATATTGTTTAACCCTTAACTGATGTGACAAAAATTGCCGCATAACTACTGTGAGCGGTCTGTGAGACCGCTTAATCTATGAGATGGATAAAATATAGCATGAAAATTTAGTTTATTAATGCTTGTATCGTGCACTTTATTTATTATGTCCCCTCCCCCCCCCTCCACCTTTCGTGACAAAATTTACTATTTGCTATTCACTAATATATTTTCATTCCTTATGCCGCCGTAACTCGGGACTGTTTAAAATACTGTTTAACCCTTAACTGATGTGACAAAAATTGCCGCATAACTATTGTGAGCGGTCTGTGAGACCGGTTAATCCATCAAATTGATAAAATATAACATGAAAATTTAGTTTATTAATGCTTGTATCGTGCATTTTATTTATTATGCCCCTTCCCCCTTTCGTGACAGAATTTACTAGTTGCTATCCACTAATATATTTTCATTCCTTATGTCGCTGTAACTCGGAATTGCTTAAATTATTTCTCTTCATTTTCAAAGATTTTTGAAGTTCATATTTTTGTCACACTGTGACTTACAATATGGTGGATTTTTTTTATCATATATGTGACGTGACATACGTTACATGCAGTGACATAATAGTGTCGTCATAATTTTCTTTTAATTGCCAGAAAAATATAATTTTACAGTAAATAACATGTTTTAAAGAATTTTTGCAATTTTTTAAAGTTTTCTAAGAAGTTCACATCTCAGTCACAATGTGACATCACTGAGTGGTGGCATTTTGGTCACAGATGTGACGTGACCACAGTGACTTACAGTGACGTCACAACGACGTCACCGTGACCATACATGCTATGAGGGTTCTGACGACTTCTGCATTACGAAATTAATACTTCCTTTATAAACAAATAAAAGAATAATGTTAAAAAAACCTACCAATCTAACATATTTGTGAAAGACAAATTAACGAAATTAATACTTATTTTATAAACAAATAAAAGAAAAATGTTGTAAAAACACAAATCTAACATATTTGTAATCGTACAATTTAAATTTTTAGATCACCAAATAGGATTTTTTTTTTCAAATGGAATTTTGTTTGCAAAGTTCGTCTCAGTTTACTGATTGTCTATGGTTTTAAAAACAATTTTAAGGCATGAAATATTTTTAATTTATCTATATCGCGCGCAGCTCGATTACGAAAAATTAATCCGTTTGCCCTTAAAACAAGATAAAGTGTTCATTTTCTTTCGGCTAATATACATTTAAAAAAAACTTCCCTATGAATAAATAAGTAAAATAATATAAATAAAACACAAATTTAACAGACATTTATAAGCTCTGAAATTATCAGAATATAAAAGGATGCCATAAGTAGCAAAATCTTGGTCAAATAACTCTCAGCATGCGTCTAATAAGAAAATATCGCTTTTGATAAATTTCAAAATTTTATTTGATTGCATAATTCGTATTTTCCATATGAAAAATGCTTTTTTAATGTAAGTGGGATATCTAAAAAAATTATTGCATATAAAAAAATATTAGTTTTCAATTAATAAATTTGTTTTCCTCTATATTCTTTAACCCGGGAAGCCCGGGTACGTTCTCCTAGTACTAATAAAAGAACAAATCGCTGTGTCTGTCTGTGTGCGATGGCTAGAAAAATCTACGGCACGTATGAGGTTCAAAATGTTTTTGGAAAGAGTTTAAGGCCTCTTCTAATGCACCATATCCTCGGAATTTTTATCTTCTAATTATTAGCTGAGTAATTAATTAATATTCGGACATCACTCTAGTCAAAAGTACGCCTTTTTCCCTCAGATTACTTTCTGTTGGCTGGTTCATAAAGCATCGCTCATCAAAAATACGTTTCTTTCTTTCCGCTTTCTTTCGGTTGGTTGGTTGTATAAAGCTTTCGCAGAAATAATTAAATAAACCGGGATACAATTAAATAAACCAAATTGAGTGCTTAATGTTTCAAGAGTGACTGTTTTTTCAACTGAACATTAAATTTTAGCATGAAAGTGAAACACGTGCTTTGAAAACATATTTAATAATAATGAACTTTAAGAGAATGGATTAGTTTCAAATGACCTCACAACCTAGCAACGAACTTGACAACCTGGCAGGCTTTTTGTTTGCCACACTGTTTTCTGTTTTTTCTCTACTTTGATTGGTTGAGCGATAATATCTGCTAAAAAATCTTCGATTTTGGTTGGTTTACGGAAAATTGGAGGTGCCTTTTTGATGCTGATCTGTTTAGATAGCAAGAAATGTGTTTTTTAAACGTTAAATAAAAGATTAGAATACTCCTTACTGGCTCTTTTACCACTAGAAATTAGAAATTGGCAACAATAAGTCCTTGTATTTTAATCCTTTCTGCTGTTGTAGCGAGTAGCAACAGTTGTAACAGAATTTAAATTCTCACTTTTTATATTGATAATGATTTTTTTTTCAGAAGTGTTTTTTTAAAGACATTTTTAAACGCATTTTTAATTGCTCTTTTTTATGTTTTAAATACAGAAAAATGTCCCGAATTTATCGCCCGCCAGCTATACAGTACCGCAGGCAGTGGGAACGCATGTCGGATGTTCGTACAGAACTTTTTGCACCTTAATTTATGAGTAGTGGTTATTTCCGAATAGTAATTTTCCGCAAATTTCTTAAATTTTTATATCATTCCCTACCCCTCAACTAATATATCTACAAATAGGTTTAATAACGGAGTTTCGTTCGGATGTAGGTTTGTTAAGAACAGAGGGCGCCCCTTGGAGGCGGAAAGTGGAATTAACATACTTTACGGAGCATGTACAGAACGCCTGCTATAACTGTGAAGCAAAGCAAATATTTCAAATTCTTGGTTAAGACCCCCCCCCCCCCCAACCCATCCATGTACTTACGAATAGGTTGCGTGAAGAGGTTTCGTTCATATATGCTTTTGGTAAGAATAGAGTTTGCTCCCTGGTGGTGGAATGTGGAACTAACAGACCACGATTTCATTTAAAGTAGGGAATCTAACAAGGCGATCTGTTTGAAACTTCAAGATAGTTTATAACACATTAGAAAAAGTTTATATAAGAATGGCGCGTGAAATTTCGAGCAGGTGGGGAGAGGGGTAGGGGCGATAGATTTCTTTTTTTTAACCTTTGCGTTTCTTACCGTTTCCGGTGCAGTTTTTTGACGGAGTCCTAAGATAAATGTGTCTTATTAAATATAAAAATGTCAAAAGTTTGTTACCACTATTTCCGAATAGTAATTTCAAAAATATCTTAATTTATTGCTTAAGACCGCCACCCCCTCGAGTAACATATCTACTGATAGGTTGTTTAACGGGGTTACGTTTAGATACAGTTTTTTTAAAAATACAGTGCGCTCCCTGGTGGTGGAAAGTGGAACTAAGAGACCGCGATTTCATTTAAAGTAGGAAATCTGACAAAACAATCTGCTTGAAACTTTAAGATAGTTTATAACACATACGAAAATTTTTATAAAAAATGGCCCATGAAATTTCGGACAAGTGGGGGGAGGGAAAGGGCGACATATTTCTTTTTTTTTTACCTTTGCGTTTCATATTGTTTCAGGTGCGGTTTTTTGACCGAGTCCTCAGATACATGCTACTTAGTACATATAAATGTGACAAAAGTTAAGTTACACTATTTCAGAATAGTAATTTCAACAAATATCTTAAATTCTTGCTGAAGACCGCCTCCTACTCGAGTAACATATCTACTGATAGGTTGTGTAAAGGAGTTTTTGTTAAGAATAGAGTGCGCTCCCTCGTGGTGGAATGTGGAACTAACAGACCGCGATTTCATTTAAAGAAGGAAATCTGACAAAACGATCTGCTTGAAACTTTAAGATAGTTTATAACACATAAGAAAACATTTATAAAAAATGGCGCGTGAAATTTCGGGAAGGTGGAGGGGGTGAAATATTTCTTTTTTTTTTACCTTTGCGTTTCATATCGTTTCAGGTGCGGTTTTTTGACGGAGTCCTCAGATACATGCTACTTAGTACGTATAAATGTGACAAAAGTTAAGTTACACTATTTTCGAATAGTAATTTCAAAAAATATCTTAAATTCTTGCTGAAGATCGCCACCTCCTCGAGTAACATATGTACTGATAGGTTGTGTAAAGGAGTTTTGTTAAGAATAGAGTGCGCTCTCTCGTGGTGGAATGTGGAACTAACATAACGCGATTTTGTTAAAATTAGGAAATCTAGCAATGCGATCTGTTTGAAACTTTAAGAACGTTTATAACACAAAAGATAAAGTGCAAAAAAGAATGGTGCGTGAAATTCCGGGGAGGGGATCGAGATTTCTTTTTAAAAAATTAGCGTTTCTGACTTTTTATGAGCCGTTTTTTGAGGGAGTCGTGTGATATATTCTACTTATTAAAAGTTGCAGACATTATGTCTGCTTTGAAAAACACCTACTTTTATTTTGGAGAGTAGATAAAAACCATAGGGTAAAATTTTAATAGGAGTTCAAATTTAAATCAAAATTTTAAAAATGCAGCATTTACAGATTTTAAACTTTAGCATCTCGGCCTATATTAGTACACTAATTAAGAGTATGTAAATTTAAAAAATTGATTCAGAACTTTTTGTTCGAAATTAAAAAAAAGAGACTTTTAAAAGGAAAAAGATACGCTTTTTTTTAAATAGAGAATGAACGCGAATTTGTTAAAATTTGGAAAACGAACTAAATGATTGACTTGAAATTTTCACGTAAGTTATAACAGCCCTTTGACCACTGTTTCGTAGAGTAATATTTGTATAGAACATATTGCGTTCTCTGTCGGTGTAAGGTTGAACTACCCACTATTTTCGAATAGTAATTTAAGAAAATTTCTTAATTTCTTAATTTAGTCAACAACCTTATTTTAACACAATGTTTATCGAAGCATCTAAATAGACCAGATTTACATCTCCTATAAAAAGTTTGAAACGTTCGGACGAGTAAAAATATTTTTTACAAAATAAAATGTCTAAAAATGTCCACGAAATCAGTAAAAACTTGAGTGTTTTGTCACAGTTCCGCTCGCTTTCGGTACGCATAGACTCCAAAAATCAACTTACGCAAAATAGTTTGTATCTTCAATTTAATATTTTTCTTGCGATTTTTTGTATTTAAAAATATAAATTCAGACAAAAAAAATTAAAGGTACAAAATCATAGAAATTTGAGGTTCATTCATCACGGGCCCGGGCAACGCCGGGTGGGTCTGCTAGTTTTTATATAAAAAGAAAATCAGTCAATAATAAAAAGAAATGTTGAGCATTATTTAGAATAACATAAAGTTGATGTGGAAAAATATTGGACTTCATATTCGAATTCAACTCCAGGGAAATGCCCTTTTACTATAAATTTCTAAAGTGTACAAACACTTTTGGGAGCAACTGTATATCATTCGTTATAAATTAACTTTTTATTTAACCTCCTAAACCTAAATTAATGCAAGATTAACGTTAACTGATGTTACCGGTCCCTCAGACCGCGGCTTTTATAGTTAACTCACAATTTTCAGTTTAACTACAAACACTACCGAAATTTTGTTCCGTTTGGAACTTTAATACTATCACCAGAGACTTTTGAATACGCGAATTTTAATTATAACAGTCCTGTGCAAAAAGTTTAGTACAAAAACACCATCCTATGAGTTAATCGTGCCTTTTTATTCATCTTTTGTTGCAGCGGTCTCACAGACCGCTTCACACTAGTTATGTGACAATTACTGTGACATCAGTTAAAGGTTAAAGCCTACAAGCGTAGCAGGTTCTACTGGACTTCGGTATTGATAGGTTTAGATGCTTGATCGCCATGTAACCGCCCCTCATTTTAATCTCAAATTATTTTTAAATAATGATTCTGGAAATGATAAGGAAGCACACAGTTTCAAACAATTATAAAAAAAAAAAAAATAAATAAAAAATAAAACCCGGTCTCATATCTGCAGGCTGCTTATTGTGTATGGGATCGCTTCTGTTTCACCAGCTTTTCACTGGAATGTCTTCCAAGAAGTCGCTTCTGTTAAAAATGATCAAGAACCAAAACTTTATTCCCGGGGCAATACAATTGTGCGACAGTATTAAATTTTGATGTCTTGATAAATGCGGTAATCAGTAAAAGAACTTTTTTCAGCTTACTCACAAATGTATATAATAGATAAAAGGAACACGTTCTCACGATAAACAGTATAATTTAACATTTGTTACTTCAATGGAATATGAAACTATAAGTAATTAAGTGATTATCTGTGAACTTATGTTTGCATATTTTATTTAATATTATGATCTTTTATATTATAGGTATTAAGTATTAGCCTTTGAGCAAAACTAATTGTGCGGCATCTTCTAATATAATGATAATAATATAACTCCCAACGTTCGGTATTCAGGAGCAGGGAAGTCTATTACCGGAGGTTTAAAAAAAAAAAAAAAAAGCGGAAAAATAAGACGAATTTATTTTGAAAAGTTGATTAACATAATGTAGTTTTTATTTTTTTTTTGTATTACATACATCATATTACAGTCACGTCGTTATTTTAAAGAAAGAGCAAGACTCCTGAATGGAAAAAGCTGTTGACTAAGTTTTAGAGAGTTAATTGCTGAAGAACGTGTCAGTGTGCGAAAGGAACATTAAACGTGGTGGTTCAAAATGGTTCAGAACTGATAATTCATTTGAGGTGTGGTAAAGCCCACTACAACAAACAATTTTTGCATTGAAAACTAGAGTCGCAGTCCATTTTTAGGGTTCAGCACTTAAAAAGTAAAAACAGAACCATTATAAGAACACTCACGTGTCTGTCTGTCTGTCATAGAAGTTTTTCTCCACTATATGTAACCCGGAAAATTCAAACTTTCCATTGTTATGAAGGTTATTTATCCACATATGTGTAGATTTTTTAGCCATTCACAGATATTTTTAGAGAAAAATTAGGAGGTTAATTTGGTTAGTTGATTTTTTTTATCGTGTGGGATATCGTTCAAAAGATCTCGCAACACTAAACTCAAAAATATCTTTGTTTTAATTTTAGATATTAAATTTTCAGAGATATCATTGAAAATGTGCTGCAAAAGTATGTTCCACCCTCCCCTATTTCCGAATCTACTGAAACTAAAATTGTGCGGGTAGTAGAGGTTTATCTAAACCTTGTAAGAAAACTATAGAGATTATCCTAGGTCACATAGTTTTTCTAGAAAAACGCATTCTCCCGTTACACACAAACTTCGCTTTGCGGGAGCTCAGTAGAGGAGATGAGGTGCTCGAGGAATTATATCGACGAGGAATCATCCAACAATTGTTGATAAGGATTAAATATATATATATATATATATATATATATATATAGAGAGAGAGAGATGGATATGTCGGTAATTTGCAGATATTAATTATAAACCTATCTAGAAAACAGCGTCACGGAACAAGGCGGCTATTCAACTGTGCGACCTCCTTTCGAATCGCGCTTAACCTTTAACTGACGTCACAGAAATTGTCACATAACTAGTCTGAAGCGGTCTGTGAGACCACTCCAGCGAAAGATGAATAAAAGGCACGATTAACTCATAGGATGGTGTTTTTGTACTAATATATTTGTACAGGGCTCTTATAATTAAAATTCACCTATTCAAAAGTCTCTGGTGATAGTGCTAAAGTTCCAAATGGAACAAAATTTCAGTAGTGTTTGTAGTTTAACTGAAATTTGCAAGTTAAACTATGAAAATTGAAAAAAGCCACGGTCTGAGAGACCGGTAACATCAGTTAAAGGTTAAACTTTGTACAGAGTCTTTGTTGTACGGAAGCCTTTTTGCGCGAGCAAAACTCGCACTTGACTGATTATGTGAGTCAAAAAATATAGGACGTGTCAATTCAATTTAGTCCTAATTTTTTTTTATTGCTTTTATAATAATGAAGATATTTTAAGGAAATTTTCAGCAGAACCTTGTTTTGTGGGACTTATGCGATACCATGCTGAAAAAACGTAATGATCCGGTAAATGATAACGTATGTAATATACCGAAACATGACTTGTTTAGGTCAGCGGTGTTTGGAGGTGGATGGTGGCTACTTCAACTACTTCGGGTGAAGTCGTTATATTTTGTGCAAAAGACGGTCAGCTCACTGCAAATTTCGGTAAAATATCTTCATTGTTGTTAAAGCTTGGAACGAAATTCCAGGTTCCGATTGGAGAGAGACGCTTTGTGTTGGTAAGTGTCCCGATTTACGCGAGATGTCCCAATTTTCAAAGGCTATAAGACCTGTCCCACGTCATAGATAAACATAGAAGATAAGGCACTTTCGTAGAGCGAAATGGTAATGAGATTACGATCGCAGCGTCTTTAGTGGCAATGGGGAAGAAATTTCTTTCCCATCCTTGGATTATGTTTGTTATTGAGCGTCTAACTTATCTTGATCTTTCTTTTTTTAATGTTACATGTTTAATTTTCAACGGAGTCTTACACGGATTTTTTTGCGTACATGGAGGGGGAGCGATATCAGGGCGGTGAAAAACAAGCTAAAAAATTCGCCTTGAATGTTATACATCAAGTAAATACGATATAATTTGATTTAAAGCCACTTAAAGCAATGGTACAATATAAAAATATACGAAACTTGCCGATTCCGCCCGCTTCGCTGGTCAGTTTCTGTAAAAGAACCCTGAATCAAACGAAATATATCTAGCAAAGATGATATGTGTTTAGCTATTCTTTTAGTATGTTTGTTATCTCGAATTTCACGCTTCTTCCTAAAATGGTTGCTGAGATATGCCAAATGTTCTAAAATTTTCGACCCCCCCCATTTTAAACCCCTTAGGGTGGGGAATTTGTAAAATCGCTGACGCATGTTTTCAATTATTTTTTAGTAGATTTATTTTCTGGAATTTCACGCTTCTACCTAAAACGGATGCTGAGATATGGCCAAATGTTCTAAAAGTTTCAACTTTAACCCCCTTTAGGGTGAATTTCTAAAAACGCTGGAACACATGCTTAATTATTTTTCTAGTAGATTTATTTTCTGGAATTTCACGCACCTGCCTCAAACGGCTGGTGAGGTATGGCAAATGTTCTAAAATTTTCGATCCCCCTTTTAACCCCCTTTTGGGGGGAAATTTCTAAAATCGCTGAAATACTTGCTTAATTATTTTTTTAGTAGATTTATTTTCTGGAATTTCACGCTCCTAACTAAAACGGCTGCTGAGATATGGCGACATACTCTAAAATTTTCGACATCCCCCGTTTTAACCCCTTTTAGGGGGGGATTTAAAAAAATCCGTCCTTAGTGCTCTTTTCCCCCCAAATTTCATGCGTTTAGGTTCAGTAGTTTGGGCTGGGCCTTTTATATATGGAGATAAAGATTAAAAACTGTCTCAAACGATTTTTCCATATAGGCCGTAATGTAATCTAATTCTTTTGAGTGTCTCTGTAATCCCCCACTTCAACTCACCGCGGTCAAACTGCCTTACTAACAGCAGGAGACCAATGGTTATTTAACCACTACAACCGCGTGTGGGTGGCAGTAGGCGTTCATGGAGAAAATTCTGTCTTTACCCACAGACAATTGACTTTTATATATATGTATAGATATACAAGTACCAGAAATTTTCATAAATATTCCCAGTTGATAGAATTTTTTTTTTTACCAATGCTTTATGTATACTAATATTATAAAGAAGTAAAGTATGTTTGTTTGTTTGAGGGGATAATCTCTGGAACTACCGAACCGATTTCAAAAGTAATGTTATCAAAATAATGGTGTTTGTCCCTGTTCCAAAATAGTTTACACCTTATGTCGATGCCACTAACTCAAAAAGGATGCAGGAGCAATAAACATTCTAAAAGTACGATTTTTTGTGTTACTGAAGGGTCTAGAAACATGAAATTTTGCATGGTAGTGTACATAAAAGATATAAATGATTTCTAACAACATTTCCTAAAATATTCGGAATTTAAAAGTTGTGATAATGCGCGAAAAGAGTTCTAAAAACGTTCTAAATTGCGATTTCTACGTAATCTTAGGATTTACCGAATAGATTTAAAAAATAATAATGTCAAAATGATGGTGACAGACTTTCCTCCAACATAGCTATATTTTATGTTAGTGACACTACTCTAAAGAGGTTGCAGGCGTAAAGAAGTTCTAAAAATGCGATTTTTATGCTACTGAAGAGCCTAGAAACGTGAAACTTGTCATGGTAGTTACTTATAAGACATAAATGATCTCTAAGAACATTTCTTAAAAAATTCGAAAATTAAAAAGGGTGAAAATGCGCGAGAAGCGTTCTAAAAAACGTTCTAAAGGACGATTTCTACGCAATCTTCAGGAAGTATGAAACCAATTTCAAAAGTATTTGTTGGAAATTGATGGTGACAGCCCTTGCTCTATCATAGGCGTTATTTTATGTCGGCATCACTACCACCTGAGAGGTTGAGGTACAAAAAACGTTCTAAATTGCGATTTTTGTGTTATTGAAGACCCTAGAAACATGAAATTTATCATGATAGTTACTTATAAGACATAAATGATCTCTAAGAACATTTCTTAAAAAATTCGAAAATTAAAAAGGGTGAAAAAGTGCGAGAAGCATTCTAAAAAACGTTCTAAAGGACGATTTCTACGCAACTTTCAGGAAGTATGAAACCAATTTTAAAAGTATTTGTTGGAAATTGATGGTGACAGCCCTTGCTCTATCATAAGCTCTGCTTCATGTCGGTATCACTACCACCTTGGAGGTTTAGGTATAAAAAACATTCTAAATTGCGATTTTTGTGTTATTGAAGAGCCTAGAAACAGGAAATTTGTCATAGTAGTTATGTATAAGTTATAAATGATCTCTAAGAACATTTCCTAAAAAAATCGAAATTTAAAAGGGGTGAAAATTTGCGAAAAGCGTTCTAAATTGCGGTTTCTGCACAGTCTCAGGAAGTACTGAACCGATTTAAAAAATAATGGTGTCAAAATGATGGTGACAGCAATTGCTCCAAAGTAGGCTATATTTTATGTCGGTGCCACTACCCCCGGGGTGCTGGAGCAAAAAAGTTCTAAAAAGGCGGTTTTTGTGTTACTGAAGGACTTAGAAACATGAAATTTGTCATGGTAGTCACTTATTAGATATAAAATGATCTCTAAGAATGTTTCTTAAAAGATTCGAAAATTAATAAAAAAGAAAAGTGCCCAGCTAAACTGATGGCATTGAGGTCACAGACTATTCACACTAATTGTATATTATACTCTTATTTTAAAGAATAATGCCACTCAAAAAAATAAGTGAAGGGAATTAGCCCCCGTTTCCCCCTTTATACTTAACCAGTGAACCTCCAAATCTAATCAGGAAGCTCCTTGTCATAATAAACCGGTATACCAAATTTGGAGCAAATCGAATAATCTTGCAAAAAAAAAAAAAAACATTTATCTAAATTAAGGGGGTGGACTAACTACCCTTTATCCTTAACCAATGAATCGTCAAAACGAATCAGGGAAGCTCCTTAACATAATAAACCGGTATGCCAACTTCGGAGCAAATCTAATCATTCTGCATGAAAAACCCATTTATCTAAATTAAGAGGGGCGGGCTAACCTCCCTTTTCCCCCTTTACCCTTAACCAATGAACCCCAAAACTAATCAGGGAAGTTCCCATAATAAACCGGTATACCAAATTCGCAGCAAATCGAATCATTCTGCATGAAAAACACATTTATCTGAATTAAGGGGGGTGGACTAACCCTGTTTTTCCCCCCTTTATCCTTAACCAATGAACCCCCAAAACTAATCAGGGAAGTTCCTTAACATAATAAACCGGTATACCAAATTCGGAGCAAATTGAATCATTCTGCATGAAAAACACATTTATCTGAATTAAGGGGGGTGGACTAACCCCGTTTTCTCCCCTTTATCCTTAACCAATGAACCCCCAAAACTAATCAGGGAAGTTCCTTAACATAATAAACCGGTATACCAAATTCGGAGCAAATTGAATGATTCTGCATGAAAAACCCATTTATCTGAATTAAGGGGGGTGGACTAACCCCGTTTTTCCCCCTTTACCCTTAACCAATGAACCCCCAAAACTAATCAGGGAAGTTCCTTAACATAATAAACCGCTATACCAAATTCGGAGCAAATCGAATCATTCTGCATGAAAAACACATTTATCTGAATTAAGGGGGGTGGACTAACGCCGTTTTTCCCTCTTTATCCTTAACCAATGAACTCCCAAAACTAATCAGGGAAGTTCCTTAACATAATAAACCGGTATACCAAATTCGGAGCAAATCGAATCATTCTGCATGAAAAACCCATTTATCTGAATTAAGGGGGGGGGGGACTAGCCCCGTTTCCCCCCCCCCCTTATCCTTAACCAATGAACTCCCAAAACTAATCAGGGAAGCGCCTTATCACAGTGAACCTAGGAAAAAATTTTGAAGTAAATCGGACGGATGTTTCTATCAAGAGTTATCGCGTTACGTACATACATACATACAGAACGGGCGGGCACATTAGCTCTTAGGCTTTGATAGCCTGTGAGCTAAAAAGGGTGAAAATTCGCGAGAAGCGTTCTAAAAAACGTTTTAAATGGCGATTTCTACGCAATCTCAGGAAGTATCGAACCGATTTCCAAAGTAATAGTTGGAAATTGATGGTGACAGCCCTTGCTCTAACATAGGCTCTATTTTGTGTCGGCGCCACTACCAGCTGGGGGTTACAGGAGCAAATAACGTTCTAAATAGCGATGTTTGTGATATTGCAGGGGCTGGCAACTTAAAATTTGGCATGGTAGTTACTTATAAGATGTAAATATTCTCTACGAACAATTTTTAAAAAATTCGAAGTTAAAAAGGGATGAAAATAAGTGAAAAGTGTTCTAAATTGTGATTTCTACGCAATCTCAAGAAATAACAAACCAATTACAGAAGTAACATTTGAAAATTGAAGATGATTGTTTCTGCTCTGACATAGGCTATATTTTATGTTGTTGTCACTAACCACCTGTGGGTAGCAGAAGCAAAAATGTTCTAAATTACGTTTTTTGTGATACTGAGGGTTCTAACCTTTTCAAATTTCGCATGGTACTAAGTTCGCATGGAACTTAAAAGATTCAAATGTTATCTAAGAACCGTCGAAAGAAAATTCCAAATTTAAAGGGATGAAATGAGCGAAAAGTGTTCTACAAACGTTCTAAATTACGATTTTTATGCAATCTTATGAAATACCAAACCGATTTAAAAAATGATGGTTGCAAATTGGTGGTGGAGGAACCTGCTCAAACATATCCTATATTTTATGTCGGTGCCACTACACTAGAGGGTTGCAGGAGCAAAAAATGTTCTAAATTGCGATTTCTGTGATACTGAAGAGGCTAGAAACTTGAAATATGGCATGGTAGTTACTTATAAAATATAAATGCCCCCTAATAACAGTCGAAAAGAAATTCGAAATTTAAAAGCTGTGAAGCAAAGGGAAGGGGTGAAAAGCGTTCTAAAAAGTCCTATATTACTATTCTATGCAATCCCAAAAAATAGTGAACCGATTCCAAAAGTAATGTTTGTGAATCGATGGTAACAGTTTGAGATCCTATAGGATCCTATAGGGTCTGTGTATACACAGGCTATATTTTATGACAGTACCACTACCACCTCGGGTTGGAAAGAGCAACAAACGTTCTGAAAAAGGCCTTTAAAAACTTTCTAAAGAATATTAGGAAATAGCAAACCGATTTCAAAATTAATGTTGCCAAATTAAAGGTGACCGTCTCTGTTTCAAAATAGGCATTTTAATTGGTGCCATTACCACCAGAGAGGTGGTAGAGTGTTTGACAAGGAGCTATGAATTTGACATGGTGGTTAATTTTAAGATGTAAATGGTAAGTCTAAAAATATTTCTAAAAAATTCAAAACTTTAAAGGAACTAGGGGATCGTACCCGGGCTTCCCGGGTTAAAGAAATGGGAGAAAACATTTTTTTTATTGAAAACTAATAATTTTTTTATATGCAATAATTTTTTTAGATTGCCCACTTACATAAAAAAAGCATTTTTCATATGGAAAATACGAATTATACAATCAAATAATTTTTTGAAATTTATAAAAAGCGATATTTTCTTATTAGCCGTGTGCTAAGAGTTATTTTACCAAGATTTTGCTACTTACGGCATCCTTTTATATCCTGATAATTTCAGAGCTTATACATGTCTGTTAAATTTGTTTTTTATTTATATTATTTTATTTATTTATTTATAGGGAAGTTTTTTCATTGGATATTAGCCGTAAGAAAATTATGAACTCTTTATTTTGTTTTAAGGGCAAACGGATTAATCTTTCATAATCGAGCTCCGCGCGATATAGACAAATTAAAAAATATTTCACGCTTTAAAATTGTTTTTAAAACCATAGACAGTAAGTTGAACTTTGCAAACAAATTCCATTTGAAAAAAAATCCTATTTGGTGATCTAAAAATTTAAATTGTACGATTACAAATATGTTAGATTTGTGTTTTTACAACATTTTTCTTTTATTTGTTTATAAAATAAGTATTAATTTCGTTAATTTGTCTTTCACAAATATGTTAGATTGGTAGGTTTTTTTAACATTATTCTTTTATTTGTTTAAAAAGGAAGTATTAATTTCGTTATGCAAAAATAGTCAGAAACAAATGCTAAAAAAGGTTCGTTGCTTTATGTGCAAAATGTTTATTATTATTATGTATTGAAATCGGCACGTGATAAGATAAACTTTTAAAAAAAATCATGCTTAAAAATTATTTTAGAAAATATAATTCATGAGTCAATTAAGGTACAGTTTTTAAACAAATTGCATTGAAAGTAAAATGCGACGAAAACTGAAAATGTACGATGATCAGAAGATTAAAAAATTGCAGTAGCGATAATTTCAAGACCGAAATTTTATCGTGAAGTGTTGCCATTCGCAAAATGACGTCAGCGTTACGCACAGATACGCTTGGTCTTTATAATATAAATACTTAATCAGTAAAATATAATAAAGATCAGTTAATAGGATGTGGTTATCAATTGAGACTCTTATGCTTGGTATTCCGGAATGAAAAGCAGCAATTTCACCTTCTCAAAATTTGCATACACACTTCTCATATCCATATTCATCATTTAAAAAAAAATTATATTTTGTTTGATCATTTAAAAATCATTTTAACTCAAAACTTGAAGTCACGACAGTCAGCAACATCTTTTATGTGAACAGGCGCACTCTTTACTTGAGATTCTAATCTCAATTCGGAGAGTAAAAATTTCGGTAATTTATGTTTTTTAGACGCATTTGTGTTAAAATGTTTACTTTTATCTAAGAAAATTATCGTTTTCTTTTAAATATCACTTCATTTTCACTTAAATCAGCATTTCGCCTAGTGTCTGAAACTTAGTATCAGTACACACGCAGAAGGAAAAACAATATAGAAAATTTATGAGGAAAAATGCGTGTTTTCAAACATAATGCAGTATGCCATTTTTCGCTATTATTCCCCCAATATAATACCATGGCTCCTAATGGAATTTTGCACCACTAAACACTATACAATAATTTTTATTAACAATTTTGAATTTTTATCAGAAAATGGCATGAATAAAGATAAAAACACCTCATAATCTCTCTCTTGTCTGCAATAATGAAAGCTATCTAATTTTCACCATTTTGAAGAAATTTCATAAAATGCTTTTAAAATTAAGATATAAAAGATAGGATATTTAAAAAAGAAACAGATAGTGCGATCACATCTACAAATGAACAGCTTTCAGTTAAAAATATATATATATTAGTAAAATCGGTTCAGCAGAAAGATCAGGACAGATGACTAAAGATCACACTTGTGTTTTAAATATATAGATTATATAACGGTATGAAAAATTTTAAACCTCGAATTATTTGCTTGCTTGTCTAACTCGGCGAAGCAAATCCATCCAGGCGAGAATCACCAATTTCTGTAATATAAATCGTTATTATTTGCATGTCACCTCTCTTTTATAAAGACACTCTAAATTTTTGTAAAGCAGTGCGTTTGATAGTGTGTGATTTCGATTACATTATTTTTAAAAGTGAAGCATTTTCGTCTGTGAAGAATTTCAAAGCAGCTGGGCTGTGAAAATGACGCATTTCTACAAAACATAATTCAGTTTTAAGAATTAAAATACACGCTTTTTTATAAAATGACGTCTTTTGCATCCGCTAAAGCAATCCAGTCTTAAACTTCGGCTATAGAAAAGTATGCATATGAAGTCATTATCGTGGAATAACAGACAATATTCTTGACATAGCCCATATTTTAATTTCAACTTTTTTTCAGGTTTTATGAGAAAATGGCAACAGAAAGATAAAGTATCTCCTATTTTTGACTATTTTCAGTTTACTTTCAATGACTTTCAATAGAAATGATGTACTTTTGTTGCCACGATAAGAAAAATGGCATTAAAAACTACAAAAATATTAATATCTCAAAAATAAATTGAGATACAGCTTTCAAACAAATTGCATTTAAAAGAGCATTTTTTCCCTTATACGACGGTGTAAAAATGTGCGATGTTTAGAAGTTTAAAAATTTGCAGCAGAGAAAATTGCAAAACCAAAATTTTATTTCAAATTTCAAAGTGTTCCCATTCGCAAAATGACGTATGCGTTACGCACAGATATGTTTGTCCTTTATAATATAGATACTAAAATGAGCTTATGAAATAGGCATAAAAGCTTTAAAATACTTTCTAAATTATCATGTAGTTAGATTTAGTTTTAGTTCTTCTTATTAATTTAAGTCTCATTTCGGCCTAATGCAGTGTAATAATGAAGTTTAGCCAAGCTGTGGCTTAATTAGTAATTTTTGAGTTATTCGTAAAAGTATAATTTATTCGAATAAAAATTAGGCATACGAATATCACTTAGCATATTTCAACTATTACGCGAGCAAAGCCGCGGGGTTTGTTAGTTAATTGATGAAGTTTAATGTATTAATACAATCGTTATAATAATCTTTTAAAATTATAAAGAATTGTTGTTTAAAAATTGAATAAAAATAAAATCGTTTAAAAATACACTTAGGTAAATCTCGGAGGCTTGATAGTTCTTTCCTCTTGTCACTAGTGGCGTTAGTACTGTTGCCATTACAGATTTTACCATAAGTGTCCTTCCTATCTTGTACGTTTATCCAGTGGTGGGATTCAGCCGGTTCGCACAGGTTCGGTAGAACCGGTTGTTAATTTGTTTTGAGTTCGGCGAACCGGTTGTTAAATCAAACTCGCATTTACATTAATTTACTTTCTTTAAATGTTTATCTGCACAACAACGATTTCTAAACGTAACACTGAGACATGTTCCGTTTTGTTTCATTTAATAAAATAATATTTCATTTGCAAAATATATATTTTTTCTTCTTCAGTCCTGTAAAAAGCAAATTTAATTTTAAAAAGTGATATTTTGAAGGTTTAAAGAATTTCGGGATCTAAATCGTCAGTCTAGGCAAACTCTAGTTATATAGAATGCTTATTCCACACTACAATAACTACTTATATTCGAATAAAAGGTTCTTTGCTCTGGCTGCTTCTTCTGAAAATATGCGGAATGTTCCTTGTTATCACTTATCAATAGCTAAATAAATTTAGTAGTATACTACCCTAACTGCCTTTAAAAAAAATATTGTTCTTTATATCTTAAAAGTCATTTAAATGAAAGTAGTTATTTTCGTAAATGTAACAAACTTTAAATTTCTTAAAATCCCTGAGTCCTATAAGTTATATTTAGAAAAACATTTTCCATAATCTAACAAATGAAATAACCTTGTATGGAGTAAACTTGCTGAGTCATGATATTTTGTATGTTAATTAATTCCAGCGTTGTCTGACCTATTTTTTGTACCAAGAAATGGTAAAATTCCTAAAATTTTAAATATTATAACTCGAAAAGTCGTGCAAAATTTGTTTCACTTTTGTTATAGCATGGATGATGTTTTTTTGTAAATATGTTATAAGACAAAAAGGACTGCACTGTTTTCTAAAGTAAAAAGGATTTCTAAGATGAAGTATTTGAATTATTTTTGAAATTAGAAGTATTTTAAATTTAACAGTTTAGGAATTAGCTCTTGGTCAAGCGATAAAAAGTGACGTCCTAAATATTTTTTAAACTGACATTTCCTAGAAGGTTGTATATTTTAAATGATATTGTTCGTCTTTCAAAAGCGAATAAGAAGTACAAGCATTAAAAAGGATGAAAACTTAATGATAAAATTTATTAAAACCTCTGAATTGCTTCAGGAGAGAAAGAAAAACCCGCACAAAAGAAAGACGGCGAGGGTTTTATTACTTCATAAACTTTAAAAGCTATCAAATTTGTAGGAGATCATAAATGTTTTGTAGTCAGTTTGAATATAAGAATAAAGTAAATCCCCACCCCCACCCCATCAGATTACTGGAATATTGGAGAATTCATACATGCAAGGAAAGCAATTGAAGAACTATTATTTATATTTAATGCACTTATATTAATATTGATGATTATCGAAGATTTTTTTACTATATTTTAAAGTTTTTTCTAAAACTATAGAGTTTTTTAAAATATTCAAAAGGCTAAAAATATTGTCAGAAAAATTGCTGCCAGTTCAGCAGAAATGGAAAAGGGTTTTTCAAAGATAAATATAATATGGTTAGAGAAGAGAAGTTGCCTAACTATTTCTAATGTATCAAACATAATGACGATTAGTCTAATTGGCCTTTCCTCTAAAAGAACTCCTATTTTGTATCTAAAGGTATTTTAAGAATGAAGGACATATCGGATAGTATTCAAGTAGACAAAAAAAATTGAAAGTGAGGGGCGCTTATCAAGAAGCTAATATGTAAATATCTTAAATAACACAAGCTATTTGATATTTAAAAAATCTTTTCTGTACTATAATATTGTTTTTTTTTTTACATCTTTTATTGTTTTATTTTTAAACATTAACTATATGAAATAATATACTACCTTTTAAGATATCTTTTTAAAACTTTTCAACATCACTAAAGTTATTTTCCCTGCAGGATACACAAAATAATTCGAATTTATTTTTACTAGTTTCAATCTGGAAATATATAGTATGCTGACGCATTTCATTGGCAACAGTTATCCATGAGTAGACATTGTAATGAAAGGTTTTAAAAAGAAGTTGCATGTTTTTAAACTGAGCCAAATTGTATTATTGATATACAATATTTCGAGAACATATCGTCGCCGCGTGCGCATTATTGTTATTACAAAAATGCGCAAATTACAAAAACAACATACAGTTATTTGGGATTAATTATAGAAGACGACATTAACGAATATCTTGGTGCAATTTGCGACTTTGTTGGCAAAATCTAACATAAAACAGTCATTCAAAAAAATCCAGAAATCAAGTACCTGCTACTCATAAGAGCCGATTTACTGAAATTAACTTTGAGAAAGGTTACAAGCATTTATCATCAAAGCAAGGATGAAAATAGGAATGCTTGACATTCAGTGAATTAGTATTCTTGTGAGATTAGAGACTTAAGCAATATCCCGCAAATCTTCCTACAGCTAATGTTTTTATTATGTAGCTGTTTGCAAGTTTAGATTTTGGATGTATGAGTTAAATCTTAAACTTAAATTTCTGTTATTTTTGTATTATCCTTATTGTATTATACGGTTTTGATGCATTTTCTGACACAAGTCTTGATTAGGGTTTCATGATTGCCGAATATTTATTAAATAAGTGCTTCTATAGGCAAACATGTTTCAGAATTTTTTTTACACTATGACAAACGATCAAAGTTTTCTTTAACAATATTCTGATGATATTGGAATGGAAAGTGTTTCATAATCTGTGTGTGGTGCTTCATTTTTGTTTCATGTTTATACGTCAAAATTCATTCGGGCAGCGAACCGGTTGTTAAATTATTTGAATGCCACCACTGCGTTTATCTATGGTGCCACGAAAGCACTGCGCGAGTCGCCAAAATTCCCGATTTTTCATGGTACGCAAATTGTTTAGCATTTCTTTTCGTTCCATGCTATTCGTGAGTTTGCACCGACTCTAACTTAATACAATAAAACCAATGATGACAGAACCTGTCTATAACGAAAAGCTTTTATAGTCCCTTCCAGAAGAATATCTTTCGGCCTACTTACCTAAATGGAAATCTGTCTAAAAAGGATTTTTTTACGATGACTAGCGATTCGGTTTTCACAAGTTTTATGATACTTTGTTCAGCAAACGATGTGTAAACGGTACCTTTTTATAATGGAATTCTGTTTCAGACTGAAAATTTCACATAATTATGCCTGCTAAATTGGAATTTTGTTTCAGTCAAAAGCAATTCTGATTTCACAGGTTTTAGAGTTTAACAGTGTGGTGTTTATTTGATATAATAAACCCTGCTAAGACGGAATCGAAAGGGTAAGGAGAAAAATTCCGTTTTAAGCAGGCTTTTGCATAAGCAGATATAATTATATGGTCTTCCTACCGTAGAGACAAAGAAATTTTTATGTTTAAGGCAGTATTTCGTTATAGACAGGAAGACAGGTTTCGTTTTCATATGGTTTACTATAGTTTTATGTCTCGATTTAGAAACCGTTGTTCCGCCTTTTTTCGTGTGTGTTCCAGTCCCGCTTTTTATGACACTGGATCTGGCAACACGAGACACGTCCCTAATTTTTGACACTGTCAAAAAATGTGAAATGTTTCTTAATCTCCAAAAATATGATATAACCACGAATGAAAATATACAATAACCTCTTCCGAGTTGCCCGCGATTCCCTAAAAACATTCTTCATCTTTAAAACGCCAGAAAAAATATATGTTAGAGATGTAAAGAAGCATTTAAAAAAATAAAGTTACTTTTGTTAGAAAAAATTTGCCTAACAACACTTGGCGCGAGTTCACACGCTCTTTGATTAATTCTTGTGCCTATGAACTTTAGTATTATTTTGTCTCAATACATTGAGGTAAGCAAAAAAGGAATTAATATTCTCTTACCTTTTATAGTATCCATAACGTGCTCCGGATAGTCAAGGGAATTAAAAACTTCGTAGAGAAGCTTTATCATTTCTTTTAACGGTGTAATCCACTGGGAGATGTCCTTTTTGCGTAATCATTTATTTGTCTGGAATGTGTGTGTGTGATACCATGCTTTAAGATCATATAATTTCGGTGAGAGGAAAAAGAAAGAGGAAGCTTAATAAACATACTAAAAAGAACAGATTCAATTATCGACCTTCTCAGACCGAGGGCCGAGGAAAAAGAAAGAGGAAGCTTAATAAACATACTAAAAAGAACAGCTTCAATTATCGACCTTCTCAGACCGAGGGCCGTGGAAAGAGTGAGTTACAAAACACATTACATAGTTTACATGATTAATTTTTAACAAGTATATTTTTGCACTTTGTTGTAATCGGCTAGTTAAATATAGTTGATTATTTATATTATATTAGAGTTATAAGCAGAATGTTCACTAAACAAGTCTTTAAGTTAATTGCATTTTTTATATGAAACCCAGAAAAACGCGTTAGCATTCGGTAGTTGAAATATTACAGTCGTTCAACATATTTCACATGACACGAACAAAGAAATGCACAACTTCTTTGTTCTTTATCACTCGCGGCGAATTCTCTTTTAATGATATGTTATTTTCTATACCAGATGGGGGATAAATATTTCATATCTTAATTAGGGGATTATAAATCGAAATATCTTTCAACACCTTTTGCTGCTACTGATTGTCGGAACGTTCCTGAGAAGTTTTTAGAGTGTATTAATCGATTTTCTCAACACAGATGACACGTTTTTCGGATGCTATCAATTCTCAAGTAAACATTTAGATGATAAATTAACAGCATTAACATTAATTAAAATTAATGTTATTTTACTATTGTTGCGAGTATGAATTTAATTAAGCAGCTGAAAATGTGTCACTGTGAACTTATTAATCGGTTCTTAGGATGCTATCAGGATATCATCTTAAGAACCGATTAATACACTATAAAAGCTACTGGGAAACGTTTACGAAAATCAGTGGCATCAAAAGAAACTTTGTTTTTGTAAATACTTCTTTAAATATCTGAAATATATTGATTTATGAGGTTTATAAAGCTAAAGAATGCTTTTCGGAACCGTTGTATATTGTCGTTCGCGGTCCTGTTGTATTTCCAAAAATTAAGAAACATTTGTCTTTTTATTTACAGTGTTATTTCCTATACTTTTTTGTTTGTGTTTATACTTTTCGATCGTGAAATTTTTTTAACAGGTGTTCTCACTGTAAATCGAAATGATTGAAATTCAGACACGAAAGTGTCTGAAACGAAGTGTTAAATTTGAAGACTTTTAAAATGTCAGACACTTTTTGCGTCTGAATTTCGAGCACTTCAAACGTCTGAATCGTACCATTTTTTTTCTTTGGTAGCATTATACGCAGCCATGTTTCAACCGTACTTTCCGGATTCGCCGAATCCTCATCGATCAAATGGTCAATCAAATAATTCCATTAGGAAAGGACCTGAGCCCGAAAACCATTGAGACGGGGAAATGTAAGGGTAATTGTATAGGAGTCGCATAGTGTCAACGTTCAGTTCTGAATCTCAGAAAGATAAAAAAAAATCAAAATAAATACTATTGGCTATGTTCTCGCTATAATACTTGTAACATAAGAATTATATTAAAACTGAACCAAAGTTCATTTGTAATTCTAGGCTCAAAAACAGATAATCTTAATGTATGTAATACTTTCAACAATACTTTTTAAATAGAAACTTTACTAAAATATGCGCAAATTTAGATCCAATCTTAAGTTGTAGATATAATATCTAAATTCGTAAAGATTGCATGCAAAAATATTAACTAATGTAAAATAAATCTTGTGCGCAATTAAAAAAAAAATGGCTTTTTTCTTTTAGAGAAAAATAAGTTTAAATGTGTCTTTTTAATCAGTGTTTGCAGTGAAAATGACGGACACATTTTTTTTAGTCATAACTTACGTACACTGTTAAAAATTTGCAGCATTCTGTCCAGTCATTTGACCGTTTTTTGAAAAAACGGTTTCGTAACCATAATTTAACTATAATCTGACCATAAAATGGCCAATAATATGGTCAGAATCGTGTTAAATTACGGATGTGAAACCGTTTTCGATAAAAACGGTCAAATGACTGGACAGAACGCTGCAAATTTTTAACAGTGTAATAATAGAAAACGTAATAATAGAAATACTTCTATGCAAAATGTTTTAAAATGCAACAAAATACTATATTGTTCTTTCGTATATAATTTTTCGAAAAATCAATATTTTGGTGATTAAACAGCTCTAAGTCTCTTAAAATTTCAATGTAATAAGATTTCAATTATTTTGTGGCTAAAAAAAAATGTTTAATTTTCTTTTATAATCAAAAATATATATCAATCTTTTTGAAATATGAATAACTACTCATTTTAAGGGGTAATATAATCTCTGCAATATATAACTCTTTTTTCAGATAGCCTAGGGAATTTTCACGGGAAATAATATATATATATATATATATAATAAGTTTATATATATATATTCTCAGTTTTAGATTTTATTTTGTGCAAACCGTTAGTTACAAAACTTTAAAAGGCAAAAGAATTAAAATAATAATAATAAAAAATAAAAAAAACTTTAACTGATATATTCCATTTTGTAAAAACATGTCTTTCTGAAAAATTTGTTGATGTAAATTTTCATTAATTACGTCAAAATTTAGCGTACAAACTCATCAATCAGTACAATACTTCTTTAAACTATATGCTTTCTTTCAATCTTAATGTGCTAAAGTTCTGTCAATTATGGACATTTTGAGGCTAAAACTTTACTAATTTAATAAGATTTCTGCACATTCAAATTTTCATTAAATTTCATTAAAATTCTACACATTTCCTTTTAGTAGGTTCTCAGGGTCCGTGAGCCGAAAAATCACCACTAATTCAATATAAAAAAAATTGTCTTATTTAATAGCAGAAACTTTGCAATTAAATAAGGTGATAAAGAGTTAATAAATATTGCCTTTTGAAAATTGTGGTGGAAAACGACTATATATACACAAATTAAATAAATTCATGCTAATGAAAAACAAAATTTTTTTGGGACACTTTGAAAGATAAAAGTATGTATTATATAAAATAGTTGAAAGTTACTTTTTTGTATTTAACTCAGAGTTCAACATTCAAGGACAAAATATTATGAATACTGAAATATATATAAGCTCATATTCAAATATTATTAAATATAATAATTGTTAAATTTATAAAATACTTATATTTTTATACTTTCATACTAGATTAAACATTTTCTTAATTTTTTTATATCCAAAAAAAAAAAAAAAAAAAAAAAAAAAAACCCTCAAATAGAAAAAAAAAAGTATTTTTTCATACGGGAAAAGCAGCAATATAATAATAAAAATGAACTCCAAATTTGATCTTAATTTGTAAAAATAATGATAATAATAATAATAATACTTTTAATAAGGATGTCAACGATTTTAATCAAATAATTTAAATTAGTGATTAAATCGTGATTTAAACCTGCTTTTTAAATTTATCAGTGATTAAAAAGAAAAAAAAATTTTAGAACGGTGTAAAAATGCATTGAAATCTGAAGTGAACCTAATTTGTAAAGTTTTAATGGATATTTTGCCTTAATGAATAAAATGCACGTTTTAGCTTAAATGATTATGTTTATAAAAAATTAAATACAATAAATTTGTAAAAAGCAAGCTCTTATCTGGCATGCATTCCATTCATGCATGCATTCCATTTAAAAATGATATTTAAATCTAATGGTGCTATTTTGTGAATTTCAAATGTTACTTCAGATATAAAACTGGTAATTCTCATATTTACTTTGTGTGCATTAATTAATGGTTTTAACCCATTTTCATAATTTGCTTCGATTAGCATGCACATACATGCGTGTAAGTTTTGATTTATGGTATTAACAGTAATTTTGAGAAGTTGAAATGCAAAAGTTCTTGCCATGATATTTGTTTGATTTGTTATTTGTGTTAACTGTTGAAATTACTTATGTGACGTTTTTATTATTTTTGTAATTATAATAATTATAATTTTATTAATCAAAGCATTACTAATGCGCAACTATCTACAAAAAAATTAACAAGAGTTTTCGCAGCAGGCGCCAAATAGTGATGCTGCGGCGATACTTAGATAGGAGATTTCAAAAAAGAAAAAATTCTGAATCAATTAAATAAAAAAATGTTTTGCCTTTGAGTCTATCCTGTTTTATGTAAAAAAAGGTATGTCGATTATGAGTAAACATTTTGTCTACATGTCGTGTAAATTGACTAAATACATTCTGAATAGGGTAATTCCGGGAATTATGCCGCACATTTTTTTAAATTTGTGTATAAAGTCCCATGGTGGACATAAAATAATAAAAAAACCATACTGTGCTATTTAATGTTAAATATACAACGCGTGTACTGCGAAAAAAAAATTCAAAACAAATTATTAATATTTTTTAACATTTTTTTTCCTAAAACATTACACTGCGGCGCGTCACCCGTACATTCAGGCTGAGATGCCGCACTTGTGCGGTAGTTATGCCGCGCTTGTAATAAGAACAGAATGAAATTATAAATAAAAATATAAAAAAAATATTCATATATGGACTATAATTAATTATGTCATAAAAATATGAAACTAAATGAGTACAATGAAATGTATTAGTAGATTCAAATTAATAATTGTTGTCTTCTTTCACTATTAAAATTATCGACTTATTTTTTACATTAAATTTTAATTGTTATTTCAGCAACAACGTAACATAAATGTATTAGAAAGGGAAAAGAAAAAAAGTAAAGCTGTGTTTACATAATTTATTTGTTAACACTTTCGGGACCGGCGGCTTTTACGCAAATTTTATTCGGTTGGTACCATTTTTTTAATAGAAGCTACCTTTACTTAAATAATCATGAAGATAATCTATTTAAACAACACAAATATTACTTTTCTTTTTTCCTAGTGCCAGAAACAAATTTTGTAAGCTCTTTATGAAGGTGCTTATATGCACCTATGGTCCCGAATATGTTAAGAAATCGACTTCAATCTACAGAAAAAGTGTCGAAAAAGTACAGTCTTACATCTAAACACAAGTTTATTCTAAACAAAGTAGTTCAAAACAAATAGAGAAGCCTTTTTCTGGAAGCTGCTTCAAAGAATCCTGCACCGCTGAAATAACTTCGGAATCTGTATTAAATTTTCCACCACGGAGCTTCTAATTCGACGTCGGAAACAGCCAGAAATCGCATGGTGCAAGATCTGGACTGTAAGGGGGATGCAATGATTTTAATATTGCATTTACTAAGGCATTACTGAACAGAAGTAGCGACATGCGGGCGAATATTATCGTGATGTAATGGCCAATTCCTTACCAGTTCCTGACCATTTCTCGATATTCGTTGCCGCAAAAATTTCAAAACTGAAACATAATATTCACCATTTACAGTAGTTTTTGGAGGCACAACATGCTGACACCTTTATAATAAAAGAAAATAATCATCATGACCTTTCCAGCAGATTTGACTTGTCGGATTTTTTTTTGGAGGCGCAGAATCAGTATGTTTCCGTACACTTGTTACGGAATTGGTAAGGGGATCAAAATGATGCACCCAAGTTTCATCACCAGTTATTACAGTCTTTAGGAAATTCGGATGATTTTGAAGCATTTGTTTCCACTCACAACATTGGTGAATTCTTGTTTGCCTTTGTTCTTTAGCAAGTTGATGAGGGACCCATCTGGAACAAGCATGGCAAAGCTGTAAATTATTGCGTAGAATGCGAAATATCGACGTTTTCGAAACGCTAGTTGATGACGCTATCTCCTCACATGTTATTTGCTAATTTTCTTGCAAGATTGCCCACACAATGTTAACATTTCGATCATTCACAACACTTTCTGGTCTCCAATGCTTAAGAGCCAGTTCTGCAGACAAACGTCCTTTTTTAAAATTACCATGCCATCTAAAAATCGTAGACTTGCCAAAATATTTGTCTTTGTAGGCTTCTTTCATTAACTCAACTGTTTCTGGAGCTGTTTTGCCCAAACGATAGCAAAATTTTATGGCACAACGCATTTCGTTTTTTAACTCTGAATCACCCACCTCCATTTCTGTACACTGTAAAAAGAAAAAAAATGTTATTACATTAAAATGGTGTTTATGAAATGCCAAATGAAGTTCAGTCTGCACTCTTTTTAATAGTAGCACCGTATAAAGTGTCAGAATAACCTTGGAATGATGTAACTTTTTTCTTTAACCGCTATTATTGAAGCCAGACACCAAATTTAGTGTACAAAATCCTCTTCGTGTTTTGAATAAGAATCGGTATAAATTGTTTGTAGATTTAAGATGTATGACTTTAAATAATGTTTGTATGTGCTTTTGAAAATTAGATCATACTTTTAAACACTATACTGCCAATCTAAGAACTATGGCGACATGGTCGAATTTAACGAGAGGTAATGCCTTTTGTTATACTATTGCAGTCAATTTCTTTAAATGTAGCTTTGTTTATTTGTTAACTGGTATAGTTTAAGTATTCTATGCTATGCATTAAATTGATTTTATTGATCCAAGTGTGAAATCTTTTCTTAAAATTACTACAGTTTAGGGGAAAGTAGGGGAATGGCGCTCACTTAAGGGAAAACATGAATAGCTAGTCAAATTTGGACAAAAAAATCAATATTTCATTAACGAAGTATAACTCCAAAGCATAAGGAACAGTTTGCAATCAACTAATTTTCATAAAAGTTTTAGGAATTTTTTTTATCGTTTTATTTAATTGACCATTGATTGAGCGGTAATGCCCGACATGGTAGGGTAATTGCGCTCAGAGTTTGAATGTGGGCTGTTCACACCGCTGCAGACTTTTTGCAACCACTTTACACATATTGTGCACACATATTGTGTTAGACATACAGTGGGCTACTTTTTTTATATTTAGGTTTTTTTTGATTTTCACCACTTTTTTGAAATCGTAAAATTATCCTTGTTTAATGACATATTAATAAAGGCAAAAACAGGAAAATTTTACCATTTCAAAAAAGTGGTGTCAATCAACAAATTTGAATTTAAAAAAAGTTGCCCACTGGCAACACTTCTGCTGGAATTCCACGCGAGCGCCATTACCCGTCATTGCCATTTTGGGTTTTATTGCATTATAATTGGCGTAACACGCACTACAAAAATAAATAAAAGCATGAAAGTACAGCTAAATGTATATATTTTGTAGACATAATGAGTAAATTAATATTTGAAAATAAGAGTGTACACCTTAGTGTAGTACCTTCAAGTTAGATGTTGTAAAATTTTATAATAAAACAACTTCAAACTAATAACTTGAGGACACAAAAATACTTTCCTCCCGATGGGCACTAAATCCTTTCTGGGAACTTAGGATGAAGTTTGCTAGGTGCCGGTACCGATCGCACGTTTTCAATTCTATTCTGTTTAGAGATATTGGGTGAGCGGGATTACCCTTCTGAGCGTCATTACCCTACTTTCCCCTATATTGCCTTAAGAATTTTTATGAATTAAAACTATACAAATTTACTCGGATGTAACTATACAAATTTACTCGGACTACTTTTAGTTTAGTTAATTTTCAGTATGTTAATCCTTTCGCTACTGGCGTCCTTATTCAAGGACATACCTTTTGGAAAAAAAAATTAAGACTTTTAATTTTATTTAAAATAATTTTACGATTTTTGTCTGTATTTTTAAACATTTCCCTACCAAAAGCACAAATATTTAGAAATCAAACCAATATACGAGGTAGTATTTTTGAAGAAAAACTTTATGGAGAAATTTTTGAATCAAAATGGATGCTCTCGTCCAGATAATAGTTATTAAAATTCTATTATTTTGATCTAACTTAACCTTTAACTGAAGTCACCGGTCTCACAGACCGGTGCTTTTTTCAATTTTCATAGTTTAACTTCCAAATTTCAGTTTATCTACAAACACTACTGAAATTTTGTTTCGTTTGCAACTTTAGTACTAACACCAGAGACTTTTGAATAGGTGAATTTTTATTACAACACTTCTGTATAAAATGTTTAGTACAGAAACAACATCCTATGAGTTAATCGCGGCTTTTATTTATTTTTCGATGGAGCGGTCTCATAGACCGTTTCACACTAGTTATGTGACAATTTCTGTGACATCAGTTAAAGTTTAATATCAGATGTAGCTTATATTAGTTATTTTGTTAGGAAAACTAGAAACTCCGAATTAAACTTATATTAAACTTATATCCGAATTAAACTTAGTGATAGTTATAAGTATATTTTTTGTTACCCGACTGCCAAGAAGGGTTATGTGTTTCACGCGGATCTGAGCATGTGGATTTCTTTATACCCTTGAAACATCCCAACAGCTGGATGAATTTTAATGAATGAGGTTTCTATCGATTTGTCTTAGCCGTCCGATGGTTATAGGATAGGTTTTGTTCTTATAAATTCAAAATGGCGGTAGAAACGAATTTTTTTTAAGTACCTATTGAGTGGCATATCATTGGATAGGTCTTTCAAAATGAGGACGATGTTTCATTGACCATTTTGTAGTCAGAAGCTCCGTTTAAATATTACACAACCTGGAAGTTGTGTACTTTGGATCTCTGCCTTTACTTTAACTCCAACCTTCATAATAGACATCTATAGGCCTCATCAAAACAGCGTTTATAGATAGTAACTAATAATTAAACACAACTTAAAAGTCATCAATACAAGTAAATAAAAAAAATAGGTAAGTAATATAAAAAAATAGTTTCATATTGATGAGAAATAATTAATTAGTTCGTTTACGCAGTCGGGCTTTTTGATTTTTTAAATTAATATATTTTTCAATATCTATTAAACTTAAGAACTCAGATTTTTCTAAATACTTATATTATTACAGAATTATTTTGAAACGAGTGACCATGACGTTTGCCCATTCTCTAACAAAAAAATATTTTCACCAAGAATTCTTTAGATGTTTTTCAGCTTAAGGGCTGTACATATATAACTTTATCACTTTAGGGGGGAGGTGGGGTCTGGCACTTAATATCGTTAGATATCTCTGAGGGAGGGAAGGGGGGTTGTCTTTCGATATCGTTAACATTTTTTTCCAACCAAATTTTCTTTTCTTTGGTAATTTTCTTTTTTGCATCAATATAGACTGTTGATTTTTTTTTAGTCTGTTATCTATTTTAATGAAAATACAAAGGTATTATTAAGGCCATTAAGAGATTATAAAATAATTTATTTTCAAAATATTTAATATCCGAACGTTCTTCTATGCTATATGCGCATATAATTCGTTATTAGAGAAAGCAGCTTCGAAATTATGCTTATCATGTTTACTAGTACAAAATGGGGGAAAATGCGGCCCACCTGTTTTGTTTATGAGAAGTTCTGCTTACCCCCGTTCAGGGGGCAAGTGCAAGAAGAAAATTTTACTTTCTTTGCAAATTTTAATAAAGGAGTTAATTTGGTACACTGAAAATTAAATTTTTTTAACTGACTAACAAATGTACAGAATACTTTTTGATACCTACAAGGGCTTTCTATTTAAACTGATTCATATATCCTTTTAATCTTTACTGTATAGGATTACAACCTTTATTAAAGTGATCAAAAAATATCATGAAACTTTAAAGTTTCGCAATATTGTTATTGACGTAACGAATTAAATGTATTTTTAAATATTAAAAATACAAAAGACAAGTTGCATAGTAAAAAAATATTTTTTTAAATAAATATAACGTGGTTATTAGATTATAAATTATTAAAAAAAAAAATCAATTTAAATGGTCAATACACAATTTCGTGTAATTCGATTTTTTTTTTTTATTAAATAGAATTCTATCAAATGTTTTCAATTACTGTCCTACTAGTAATTAGCAGTATTTTTCGTATTTTAAAAAAAACAAAACAAATAATAATATTGCCAAATCCTTTCATTTGAATGATATATTTAAACGTGAATATTAAAAGAGAAAGAAGCTTATAAAAAAAGTAATTTATTGCATACGAAATCCATTAAATGAAGGAAAGGTTATATTTAAAACTATTTTCTTATATCGTCTAAAAACAAAAGTCATTCGATGTCCGGTTTCTAAAAGCTGAAAAAGAATCACTGTCCAAAATAACCCTCCCTACTACTGAGGTTATAAATTTTGTCAACTGACAAAATGGACTTCTCGGTAATTAACAGTAACCGCCTATTTGACAGACCAGGAGGGGGGGGGGGAGGCAGCTAGCTTCTCCTTGAGAGAGATGCGGAATATTTCCTGACTGATAATGTGCCTTAAATGCATTATGTAACAAAAAGCTATAACTAAATACTTTTAAATAGTAAGTATTTCTTTTAAGTGTTATTTGATGTAAAGTTATTTCACATATTATAGTGACATTTTATTAACTTTAACTATACCTGTATATTATTGCAAACGTATAAAAAGAAAACGTAAAAAAATTGTAAAAATAAAAAGAATTTTTAGACACTGATAATGATATCATTAGGCTAATGCCAGATGAACGTATTTTTGCACGCCTTTTTCGCTCTTACACCATCCCTACTCATGCTAGTGAAGGTGTAGAGATGGTATAACAGCGAAAAAAGCGTGCAAAAAGATGTTCGTCTGACATTAGCCTTAGGGGAGGGGGAGGGGGGTTCTAGAAATGATAACGTATGATACCGTAAGGGGGGGGGTGGGAAGGGAGGAAGTCCAAAATTGCCAAAAAGTTGATAACTTTATATAAGTACAGCCCCTTATTGTGAGCATTATTAACAGTGTGTGAAATTTTCATAATTTTAATTTCATTTTTTAGATGTTGATACTGAAAGAGTTAAAACATTAGATTGCCATTCTCTTGCTCCTGTTTTTATTAAATGGGTGAAACATAATTAAAATGATCATGGGCGCCCATTTGTTCTTATTTAGTGGGAAAGTTCAGCACTTCCATGCGGGGGGAAGGGGATATGTTCAGTAAGTAATTATCTTTCAGATGCACCAAAAAGGTTTAATTTTAATGCTAAACATGTATAATAAATTTAACTATACAGTAATTTAAAGGAGCTCTACCTCCACTCTGTCTCCCCCCCCCCCCCTATATGGAATCTATGCAAAAAGATATTTTTAAGCATGTAAATATAGGAAGTTTCGTTGTTTACCAACAAAAATGTTTAAAATGTATGTTGTAATAAATTATCTAAATTTTGTGAAAGTTTAACGCCTCTCTGCGAGAAACTATTAATTTTAAATTATCGCTGTATTAGATTTAAAATGTAATTTTTAAATATTTTTTTATTTTGCTGTTAAAGTATACCAAATAAGTGGTAGTGTGACTTTACACCAAAAATGGTGTTTATTTACACCAGTTGATTACTGGTGTTTCATTATACAAATTTACTGGTGGTGTTTCCTTACACTACTTTTGGTGTAAAGCCACACCAATATTTTTTGAAGTGTAGAGTGTAGGGCAAATAAAAAGAGTTCTTTAAACAAGCATGAAACTAGGAAAATAAAATCGTCTGCTTCGTTTAGAATATTTATAAATGTACAATTAACAGTTTGAAAAAAATCTTCTGCAGTTTTATTTTTTTGCTTCGCGATGTTGCCGCTACGTAAAAAAATTACTCTTAGTTTTTATGGAATGCCCTTTGTATATAATACAGCCACTAACGAAAATATGCAATAATCTCTCGTAGTATGTTACCAACGGTTTCGAAAAGCGTCCCTTACTTTAGAAACTTCAGGAACCAATATATTTTTGAAATTTACAGAAACATGTATAATAACAGACCTATTTTTCTGTCATTTTGGGTTCCTCTTAAATTTTAGAGGGGAGATCCGTCCTTCCTGTGACTTCTCCCTTGGTAACAGTTCCTTATTATTATTATTTTTATTTATTTATTTATTTATTTTTTTTTTTTTTTAAGAACGTTTTACATTGCACTTTATTTCGAGTTAATTTCTCTCTATCAACTTATTCCTGTTAAATTGTGAAATTCATGAAATATGTAATCGGGAAATTTTTCTCTCAAAATTAGATCGCTAATTTTAGAGCAATAGTTAGCGACATGTGTGGATTTTAAACAGTTCTACAGATTTCGAAGATTACAATTACAACCAAATTACCAGTTTGAAAACGTAAAGTTTATTAATATGTCGTTCTGCATAAACATTACTTGGCGTTGTAGAAAGCTTTATTACAATTAGCATTCATATTAAATATGCAGGGAGAGTGAAAAATTTCGTTATAAAATTGTTTTTGTAAAACGGAATGATTAATGAAATTCAAGAAATATTTAAAGTATCTCTGGTTTCTTTAAAAATTTCGTTTATTTCATTTAAATGAAAACAAAAGGTCGGTATAAAATACATTTTTATTTTATTACAAGACCGCTAAGAAGGGTTATGTGTTTTACGCGTATCTGGGCGTGTGTATTTCTTTATACCCTCGAAACATCCCAACGGCTGGATGGAATTTAATGAATGAGGTCTCTATCGATTCGTCTTAACGGTACGATTGTTATAGGCTAGATTTTGTTTTTATAAATTCCAAATGACGGCCGTAAAATAAAAAAGGGCAGTAGAGACGAAAAAACATTTTACGCACCCTATTGAGTGACCTATCATTGGATAGGTCTTTCAAAATGAAGACGATGTTTCATTGACTATTTTACAGTCAGAAGCTCCGTTTAAATATTACACAACCTGGAAGTTTTGTGAAGTCTCTAGCTTTACAGCAACTGTAATCTTCATAGACATCTATAGGCCTCATCAAAACAGTGTTTATAGAGAGGAACTAACAATTAAACAGAACTTAAAAGTCATCAATACAAGTAAATTAAAAAAAAAATAGGCAAGTAATATAAAAAATAGTTTCACATTGATGAGAAATAATTAATTAGTTCGCATTTTACGCAGTCGGGTTTTTTGATTTTTTAAATTTAATTGTATATTTTTGTAGTAAGAGCGATGTATTGATATTCATGTCTAGTAACTTAACCCTTAGGTGATGAATACAGACGACAAAGCCATGAAGCAACGTATTGACATTCATGTCTAGTAACTTACCCCTTAGGTTATAAATATAGATAACAAAGTCATGAATGAATAAAGATGTAAAACCTTTTTAAATTAGACCACCCGTGGTTTTATCCTTACACCAACGCCTCAACATGAAACTTTTATGACATTCACGACTCTTATAAACGTCATCTCAGTGGTTTTCATAACCTTCGATCTGCTCTGTAATTTCCCAGTTGCCTATAATGAAAAGAACGTAAAATGGGTAAAAGCCTTTCACATAGAAGAGATTATATAGCTTACGCTTTCTTGACTAGACACTGGTGTCAGGTAAGCTCGCCTCGTATGCAACCAATCAGAGTGGATCAGCTGTGCAAAAAGGAATAATCCAGCTTCTACTCACAGCTCGAGCTTTTCGTTGTCTGAGCGCCCACTAAAAATTATTTTGTCTTTAATTTTTTAAAAATATAAAATAAATAAATAAATAAATAAATTGCAATTGAAAAATATTAAATACTAAAAAAAAGGGGGATCTACCAACATTTTTTGAAAAGGAGAATTGAAATAGAAATTTCTTTTCCCATCATTGTGGGACAGAGTTCCCCTGAAACCTCTTGTTTCAGATAGATTTTAACTCCTTCGGGAGCAGCGTCCCATACACGAATTTTATTCCGTTTCACCATTGTTATTTTTTTTTGTTTTTTTTTAAACGTTACTCTTACTTATTTAATCACGAAAGTACCCTAATGAACTCAGGCAGATAATACATTTCTTTATTACTGGTACCAAAAACAATTGAATATGCCTTTTGAAGATGCATGTATGCGCCCATGGTCCCGAAGGGGTAACACAAAAAGTAACAAAAAAAAAAAGGTAAAGTAATCCAACTAAAAATTGACTCCTACAAGGGGTTCAGGGGTGATACCCCCCCCCCCCCAACCCTGACAAAAATCTCTTACTTCCTCTTTCTTTTAATGCTTAATTAAGTGCATTGTGAAGAATAAATTTTACCATTTTTTTTTTTTAAACTCATCAAGAAAAAGAAAATTTAGTTAATTAAATTTCAAAATGAAATTACACTATATAGCCATCAATGACAGGCAACTTTCAATTTTAGACATTTTGTCGAATATTTAGAAATATACTTGACAGATTATTCTGGAATTTCAGGATTAAAAAGAAAAGGTATGGCCTCGTATTTAGAAATGTCGATTTGTTAAGTGGGGCAATTAGAGGGCCAACAAAAAATCAAAGAAAAAATAATAATACTTGGGATCACCGTGTAAAATAAAATGCACGAAATGATCTATCGCTACCGAATATAAATAAACAGACATTGTGCAATATGTGTATTCTTTTGTGTAAGAATAGCACGTATATTAATAGAGATATAGCGATTTATTTAAAAAAATTAAAAAATTCTTGCATGTTTTTTGCGCATAACATGCAGCGTTAACCAAATTTAACGCCGCTTTCAGAAATATTGACAAAATATAGTAGAAACAATATAGTGCAATTGGAATATAAATATATTAAAGATTTTAGGAAATATGAGCAGTTGTATGAAATAATTTTTATCTGCGCATGCGCGAACGATAACAAGGATCATTTTACATAATTTAATAGTCAACTCTATGGAGCAGCTTATTAAAAAAAAAATTAGTCAAATATCGTAAACATTCAAAAAGATATCGGCGTTAGAGTGTGCAAATTTTTAGTTGTTCTCTAAAAGCAGCTGAATGATAAGGGATTTTCCAGAAATTGTCATTTTTAATTAAATTTTTTTTTTAATTTTCGTTTTGTATTGATGCTTTAGTTCTTCTTGGATAAGCAAAAGAACGAGCCTATACCATGATCAAAAGAAGTATCAAAATCGAAGCATTTTTTCCAAATCTACTCGTTGATAGTCACTAAATACTAACTTTTTTCTGAAAGTCAGTTAATAAAAAATGATAATTTATGTAAAATCCCTTATCATTCAGCTGCTTTTAGAGAACAACTAAAAATTTGCTCACTCTAACGCCGATATCTTTCTGAAATTTTACGATATTTGACTAATTTTTTTTAATAAGTTGCTCTATAGAGTTGACTATTAAATTATGTAAAATGATCCTTGTTATCGTTCGCGCATGCGCAGATAAAAATTATTTCATACAACTGCTCATATTTCCTAAAATATTTAATATATTTATATTCCAATTACACTATATTGTTTCTACTATATTTTGTCAATTTGTCTGAAACCGGCGTTAGATTTGGTTGAAAACCCTGCATGTTATAAGCAAAAACATGCAAGATTTTTTTTATTTTTTTAAATAAATCACTGTATCTCTATTAATATACGTGCTATTCTTACACAAAAGAATACACATATTGCACAATGTCTGTTTATTTATATTCGGTAGCGATAGATCATTTCGTGCACTTCATTTTACAGGGTGATCTCAAATATTATTTTTTTCTATGATTTTTTGTTGGCCCTCTAATTTCCCCACTTAACAAATGGACGTATGAGGTCATACCTGTTCTTTTTAATCCTGAAATTCCAGGAGAATCTGTCAAGTATAGCTCTAAATATTCGACAAAGTGTCTAAAATTGAAACTTGCCGGTCATTAATGGCTATGTAGTGTATATATGAGGACGTGAGTTTTACAACTTGCTTTATCGAAAATTTAAAAAATCGAGTTTTCTCTATCAATATATTCTATTGGTGAATATGCATTGAAAAAATACCACAATCTGCAAAAAAGTAGTTTTAGCGTGTATTTTTGGCATTGTAAAATCTTGGTTTATATACGTATATTTTTGGCATTGTAAAATCTTGGTTTATATATGTATATTTTTGGCATTGTAAAATCTTGGTTTACAATGAAAACCAATGGACGCAGTCAGAGGTTTTTCGCGATTTCCCAAAATTTGATTTTCTGGATAAGGCGAGTTTTGAAACTCACGCCCTCATATGTGTGTATTATATACTTTTACTCACACCCTAAGTATGATTACTAGACTACAAAAACCCTTTTCCTACGCATCATACGTTGGCTAAACTTTGGCGAAGCTTCGTTCTTAGCGACACTGATTGGTTACTCGTAAGATGAACTTCTCAGCTGCTAAGCTCTCGCCTTTTTCGTTTTTCTGTCGACCCCACAGGTAGTATAATCACCATTTTTATTGAGAAAACTTTGCAATGAGCTCTCAGTTCTCATCAACTCTTTCAGTTTGATTGATGGCTTGAAATTTACAGCCTAGTTTTAGGCGTTGACGTTGGCTGCTTTCAGACTACTGGAACGCGAGCTGTCAATTATATTTCAATCGTGAAGATAGGCAGAGACTTTACGAGATGAAAAGCTATTAAAAATGCTTTGTTGACCTGTTGCAGATAACATGACCCTGAATGAAGCAATAAAGATAGTCTAATATGAAGTTTAAAGCCTCCAAAGAGTCTTTTGGCAGCCTCATTCTAATATTTGCGCTGTTAAAAATGGGTACTTGAGATAAGCAAAATGTATTCCTCTATTTATAGTAATTGAAATCTCAATGTCAAAAAATATATTGTGAAAGTGATTGAAATCACAATTTTGAAAAATACTGAGCAAAACGGATTGAAACGTCAATTAAAAGAAAAAAAAATCGAAAAAAACACTGATGATTGAAATCCAATTTTGAAAAACATTGTGCAAAAGGGAATTGAAATTCGAGTCCTGCAAGGGTCGGGTACAAGCCGACTTGAATTCGAAAATTCCATTTGAAGTAAACACACAATTAGAAAAAAAGAATTTTCTCCCAACGAAAGGAAATTAATTAATTTTTAAATGTAATTATAAAAAGTAATCCACAATTATAATATCTAATACCAATACCAACTAACGCTACATACTAACGCTAATACCAATTTTAGCTTTAATACAGAAGAAAGGACATATTTATATTCTGTAATATTCAAATATACTAAAACCTATGGGGGAACCCTAAAACCTATTTCGGGATCATTGAATAAAATTCTGCATAGAGTCGGGTTATTCGTAATTTTTTTTTTCGGGTGGGGATGACTCTAATTTTCTTTCTGTGGGTCGGGTTCACTCTAAGAATATTTCTTGAACATCCAATTTGGGTTTTTTAAAAGCAGGTTGTTAAAATTTTTTCAAAAAATTTGAGCAGAATTGTGTTTCAGATGAAAATAAATAAATATTTGAATATGAATGAATATCTATATTCAATTTACTGTATGAGAAGTAAAATGTATATAAGAAACGTATATAATCACAGATTAGTCTTTCTTTACGGTACAGTTAAGAATTCGGTTTTCTTCTCTCGGAATATGAAAAATATTACCAAAATTGCGATTTAATACACACAAAAATACATGTATCATATATGTGATAGTTTATGCCCACATACACACATGTTACGTGTGTGTAGATTTGGTGGGACCCACTATAAAGAGGTAAAAGCGTACAAATATATAAGTGTTAGGAATTGGAAGGGTTCGCTAAACAGAGGTGTCCACTATTCGAGAGTGTCCGTTATGGAGCTTTTTCTGCAAATAGATTTTTTTCACTAAAAAATATTTTTGGCTGTGCTTTCGAAAAATCAGGTCAACCCGAATCTGACCTGCAGCAAAGAAGTAGAAGTCAACCCGAACCGCAACGAAAAAGTATAGCAACATCCCGACCTGACCCAGACAAACAGGTCAGGTAGGGTACAAGTAAAAGTGGGTTACCCGATCCGTTGGAGGACTCTAAACGAAATCTCAGTTTTTAAAAATAGTGTACAAAATATCTTTTTTTTAGTATCTCAAATAGCATCGCGACCCGAATGTGACCAAAATGTTAAAGCACCGTGACCCAAAGTAACTTTTATTATTCATATTGACGTCACGGGACATGAAGGCGAATCCTTCATAGACGTCACGGGACATGAAAAATGAATCGGATGTGTGTCATTATATATGTATCGATTTGTGACGAACTGCATATAGTCGCTTGCAGTCGCTTTGTGACGCGTGACTAAAATATTGACCACGGTGGATTTCAAGATATCCATTGGAGAGCCATGTGACGAATTAAAAATGCATTTTTTGGTCTCCTTTGCGAATGTGACCGTTTATGACGATTGCAAAAACATACCACTGTGCTATAAGGGATATACAGTAGACTCCTGACTATTCGGCATAATGGGGTGGAAGGGCAGACCGGGGTTCTATACATACAAATTTACTGCCTCCTTTCATTAAAAACACTCTTTTTATACTAAAACCCATTTTAATAGAAATATTGTACATTTATTGCCCAAGAATAAAAATATTGTACATGTTTTAAGGTAATTTTTATAATGTCTAATTTAATGCAGCAAATATGAAATCATGTATCTTGAACTGTATCAATAAAGCGCAAGCAGTTTTAAAATAAACAAAATCTTAACGTAAAATGCAAGCCTGATGGTGTTAACTTATTTAACTATTCATTGATAAATGATAATACAAATGTGAAAAGTTAGACCTGAGACAAAAGAAAACTTAGTTTTTAATTTTTGAAAAGTCTTTGATGGGTTGCTGCATCTTCCCCTTCGCCTTCTTCTGCGACAGGACTTGGTACGTACACTGTTAAAAGAAATTCTGTAAAATTACAGAGAATCTACTGGTAATCCATTATCTTAAGTAGTATATAAAATTACAGATATTAGAAAAACAAAGACTTTCTTAAATAACATATAAATTATTCGGCTAATTTACAGTAGACCCTGTGAATTCATTTAGTTTATTATTTTTTTAAATGATAACAATTGAATTTATTTTTTGAAATTTGTGAATTTCTTTAACTTCGAAGAATTAGAAATTTGGACCGAATTTGAACTGCTACACCATTTAATTTTTACAAGATTTACTTCTAGTCGGGCCGGTATTTGATCCCGAGACCTCTGGGCTGGATACGAACATCTGCGCTATAGAAGCTGCGTTACTACTGTAACCTCTTCAGTCCCTGGGTCCCCATACGGGAACCTCTGTTCTTTTCCTTATAAAAACTAAAATGTTCGATTTTTTTTACATTTTTACATCACTTCCTAATAGCTGAATGTCTTTTGCTCTCAAAGCAAACGAATAAATGGCAGTATCTAAGCTGATTCCCACATAAAATAAATGTTATTTTCATCGGAGTTTGCAAAATGCCTAAAAATGCCCAAAAGACAGTATGATCAAGAAAGTAAGAAATGTTTATAAATATTTAACTTACAACTTTTCAATAAAAATTTTTGAGGATTTGTAGATTATTCACTTGTTTAAAGTCCTCAAATTTGTGATTGCGTCAATTTCGGTTAATGGTTATTAAATTGATGTTTTTAAGGGGTTTTGTAGCCTTAGATCCATATTTTTTAACCTAAATTACTGAGCGCCTAAAGTATCAGTTTCAGAAAATATATTTTTTCTGTCATTTACGATGTCATATTTTTTTTTTTTTAACCAATGAATAAGCATTTGTATTATTATTTTAGCTTCGCAACTAAAGAGGGTATGCAAAGGATGTCTTTTACGATTAAGCGGGGGAATACTTTTAATTTACTTTTAATATTACCAACCTTCATGTACATGTTGAATGAAACAACTCCAAAGTGATTGTCCATTAAAAAAAAATTCCCGCTAACTCCAGAGAGACAAATTTTCCTTTAAAAAATATTCTGATTTTCAATAAAACAATTTTAAAATCAAATTTTCTTCTTTAATACTTCTAATATTTTGAATTACAGGTTATAACAAAGATAAAGATATCTTTAAATAAACACATGGAAATCCCTACAGGGAATTTGATATAAGAAAAGGGAAATGTCTGTAAAATGATGATTCAGAAACTCAATCGAATGTATTTAACCAAGAACTAGTGTAAATTTACAGAGAGTCTCGTTTTTTTTTCTGTGTTTTTACAGAAATTTTTGACAATGTAGGAGGATCGTAGATATTAGCAGACACCCGTGTCTAACGCCTTCCCAAAAAATCCTAATTTTATAAAGGAGAATTTTTTTTAGACTAGACCGGATAGTACGGAGGCAGGGTAGACGCAAGTCGGATAGTCGGAAATCTATTGTACTTCTCTTATATATAACTTAGTTTTTACGACCAAGTCCATGTTAAATCACTGCGCAACAAGAAATGTAAATAAAACGAAACGCATATAATCATACACGGATTCGAGGCATCCGATATAAGGTACAGTTCATTTAAGTTGAATTGCGTAACTTTTCGAACTATTCGAACAAAATTTGCAAATTATGTGAGCAGATTTATTAACACTCGATTACTGTCCTCGTATCTGTAAGATTCACAGTGACATTTTTTTCTGACTGCAAATGAATCCTTGGAATTCGAGAATGCTCAACCCCCCCCCCCTCCCACTCTCACACACACCTATCCCCCTAACACACAGAGTGCTGAACATCAGCATAAAGTGTATATATATAGAAATTGTTAAATTTAATTCCCCAGATGATTTCGGTAAGTACTAAAAGCAATTAAATAAGAAAAGAAAGAACTTGTTACTAAACGCAGAACACTTTAATAAGACAACTTACGAACTATTTTTATTTCCGCATTTAATAATGAGTGCTATTGCAGCCTACTTGAGTAACTCTCTAAACCATATGTTCTAATGACTGAGATTTCATTAATAATATGTAACTCAAAAGAAACATCTGAACACTTTGACTTTTGCCAGACGTCTTTAATTGTTTATATATTTTTTCCATGCTGCGAATATGTCTCTACCAGCTTATATTCATTCTTTTTAGTAATCATGTAGCCTCTCTGTTAAAACGGAGTTTCTTATGCTCCAGTAATATGTTTAATTATAAGTATTTAAAGCTAAATTTGGATCTTTCTTTATCGTAAAACACACAAAACTAATCTAAATTATATTACAGCTTCCCATGGATTTAGTGGATTTATATTAAACTCTAAAAGGTTCCTCAAAGGATAAGTAATACTTCACAAAATAAAATAAAATTAGTTTCTTCAAGAAGCACTTGGATAATCCCTCGCCTCGCTACACCGAGTTATACCAGTCATCGCGATATTGATGAATTCAAGGTAAGCGACTTTCACTTATTTCCATTGTAAAAAGCAGCATAGCCACAAGGAGATTTATTTTTTCTATTTGTTTAAATATGAGACAGCGAACTCCTGCTACCGAGAGTGGAGGGGTTTTGGCTTAATACGCCACTTAAGCTCCAACAGAAATTGCATCATATGTCTCACAGATACAACGACAGCAATAATGTAAAATTTTTGAGGATAGTAATCGAGTATTAAATAAATTCTCTTGAAATCTATAATTTGTAAAATGAAGTAATATGAAATTATACCATTTTTTAGCTCACAGGCTATCAAAGCCTGAGAGCTAATGTGCCCGCCCGTTCTGTATGTATGTATGTATGTATGTATGTATGTATGTATGTATGTACGTATGTACGTAACGCGATAACTCTTGATAGAAACATCCGATTTGCTTCAAAATTTTTTCCTAGGTTCATTGTGATAAGGCGCTTCCCTGATTAGTTTTGGGAGTTCATTGGTTAAGGATAAAGGGGGAAAAACGGGGTTAGTCCCCCCCCCTTAATTCAGAAAAATGGGTTTTTTATGCAGAATCATTCGATTTGCTCCGAATTTGGTATACCGGTTTATTATGTTAAGGAACATCCATGATTAGTTTTGGGGGTTCATTGGTTAAGGATAAAGGGGGAAAAACGGGGTTAGTCCGACCCCCCTTAATTCAGAAAAATGGTTTTTTCATGCAGAATCATTCGATTTGCTCTGAATTTGGTATACCGGTTTATTATGTTAAGGAACATCCCTGATTAATTTTGGGGGTTCATTGGTTAAGGATAAAGGGAGAAAAGGGGGGTTAGTCCACCCCCCCTTAATTCAGATAAATGGGTTTTTCATGCAGAATCATTCGATTTGCTCCGAATTTGGTATACCGGTTTATTATGTTAAGGAACTTCCCTCATCAGTTTTGGGAGATCATTGGATAAGAATAAAGGGGGAAAAACGGGGTTAGTCCACCCCCCTTAATTCAGATAAATGTGTTTTTCATGCAGAATGATTCGATTTGCTCCGAATTTGGTATACCGGTTTATTATGTTAAGGAACTTCCCTGATTAGTTTTGGGGATTCATTGGTTAAGGGTAAAGGGGGAAAAGGGAGGTTAGCCCGCCCCTCTTAATTTAGATAAATGGGTTTTTCATGCAGAATGTTTCGATTTGCTCTGAAGTTGGTATACCGGTTTATTATGTTAAGGAGCTTCCCTGATTTGTTTTGGCGATTCATTGGTTAAGGATAAAGGGGGGCTAGTCCACCCCCTTAATTTAGATAAATGTTTTTTTTTTTTTTTTGCAAGATTATTCGATTTGCTCCAAATTTGGTATACCGGTTTATTATGATAAGGAGCTTCCCTGATTAGATTTGGAGGTTCACTTGTTAAGTATAAAGGGGGTAAAGGGGGGTTAGTCCACCCGCTTAATTCAGATAAATTGGTATTTCATGCAGAATTATTCGATTTGCTCCGAATTTGGTATACCGGTTTATTATGTTAAGGAACTTCCCTGATTAGTTTTGGGTGTTCATTAGTTAAGAATAAAGGGGGGAAAGGGGGCTAGTCCACCCCTTTTAATTCAGATAAATGGGTATTTCATGCAGAATTATTCGATTTGCACCGAATTTGGTATACTAGTTTATTATGTTAAGGAACTTCCCTGATTAGTTTTGGGGGTTCATTGGTTAAGAATAAAAGGGAAAAGGGGTGCTAGTCCACCTCCTTAATTCGGATAATTGGGTTTTTCATGTAGAATGATTCGATTTGCTCCGAATTTGGTATACCGGTTTATTATGTTAAGGAACTTCCCTGATTAGTTTTGGGGGTTCATTAGTTAAGAATAAAGGGGGGAAAGGGGGCTAGTCCACCCCTTTTAATTCAGATAAATGGGTTTTTCATGCAGAATGATTCGATTTGCTCCGAAGTTGGTATACCGGTTTATTATGTTAAGGAACTTCTTTGATTAGTTTTGGGGGTTTATTGGTTAAAGATAAAGGGGGAAAAACGGGGTTAGTCCACCCCCCTTAATTTATATAAACGGGTTTTCATGCAGAATTATTCGCTTTGCTCCAAATTTTGTATACCGGTTTATTATGTTAAGGAGCTTCCCTGATTCGTTTTGGCGATTCATTGGTTAAAGATAAAGGGGGGCTAGTCCACCCCCTTAATTTAGATAAATGTTTTTTTTTTGCAGGATTATTCGATTTGCTCCAAATTTGGTATACCGGTTTATTATAAGGGGCTTCCCTGATGAGATTTGGAGGTTCACTGGTTAAGTATAAAGGGGGAAACGGGGGCTAATTCCCCTTCACTTATTTTTTTGAGGGGCATTATTCTTTAAAATAAGTGTATAATATACAATTAGTGTAAATAGCCTGTGAGCTCAATGACATCAGTTTAGCTGGGCACTTTTCTTTTTTATTTTGTTATGCCCCGATCTCGCGTAATCTGCCACCCTGACTTTTAATTAATGAATTGTTTGCAGGAAAAATTCTAATAAGACATGTGAGAAAATTATTTCAAGTAGCTTATATTCTGTTAAAATCTTACAATTACAATTAATGTTGTACATTATTATTTACAAAATATAAATATTATTCAAACAGTACTCAGCAAGTTATGACACTTTAAAGTTTATGAAATTTCGTAGCTGTCCCGTACTAAAAAGATACACAAAAATTCTTTAGTCCCAGAAAAATCTGAAATTTCATAAAATTCAGAATATTATAACTTGGTGAGTTTTGGTCGTAGAAGAATAGACTTTATAATGTTACACTTCTTAGAGCACGGAGAAAATTTTCTAACTGTAACTTATACAGGGGGCTTGCAAAAATTTAAAAAGTGCAGCTTTTTTAAAATGAATGGAAAGACAACTTCATGAGCATCAGTGTTGAATTCAGACACTTTTCTCCGGGAGGGATTTCTGTGGTTCCGGAGGGGGGGAACATTATAGAGTTTCGGGGGGGAAATTGCACCTTTTGACCATAGTAGAGGGAAAAAGGGGGGTTCGATTGCGGCGGTGGTGGAGGTGGAGGGAGAATCATACTATAGTAGGATGAGGTTTGAGAGAAATTTTTTTGATTGGAAAGGATATTTTTTATTTAATCGTCTAACAGTAGGAGAGGGTAGGAGGGGTTAAATTTTTTTTTTCGAGGGGCTAAATTTTTAGGGGCTTATTTTTTTTTCGAGTCGACTTAGCGTAGGATTGGAAATATCATACTATAACACGAGGGGTTAGCTATTTTTGAGAGAAAGTATGAAGGACTAAACTTTTAGTGGGGCTAAATATTTGAGGGGGCTTAAATTTTGAAGTAGAGAATCGGTTTTAGAACCACTTTAAATTGTGGAAACGGTTAGAGGTTCGGCTACAGCTCCCTCTCTCACCTGCTCCCCCCTTGCCCCCCCTGAAAAATTAGGATTTTTTTTAATAGTGTCGGCCTATCTCGATGAGAAAATTTTTACGTCTTGTAACATATTTTATTTTTCGATTGTTTTGAACTTTCTCAAAAATAGTAGGTTACTTTTATCGAGATTAAACTGCACTCATATTATTAGATGAGGGTCCTTTTTTTAATTTAATTTGTATTCCTATTGAAAGGTTTTTATGAACAACTGTTTTTGGAAAAACATTAGTGAATCTTTGAAAAAAGGAGAAATGTTATGCTTTGCATTAATGTAAAACAGTAAAACAATTAGTAGCCTCATCTAGTTTTAAATCATTTGATGAAGATCTGATTGCAGTGGAAATGATTAAACACAGTTTAATTTTGTATCGTCCTGTATACGTTGGGTTTGTCATATTAAAACTATTTTCCTTACGGGTTTCAAACCTCCCCATTATTCGAATTTCTGCAATGAGAATCTAGACGGAAACTCGAAAAAATTTCATTTTGAACTGAAGATTGCCAATTAGTATTATCCTCTTGCTGCAAGTTCATACATATCTTTACCTAATCGCCTGGTTTCGAACCTACAATCTTCCCATTATTAGGTTATTTCTATAACCATTGGGCTGGGCGGGCCCCATTGTTTTTTCACTTGAATTTGCTTTCTTTCAGTTTTGTATCGACTTCTTTTAAAAATCAGTGGATTAATGATTTTACGTTAGTAGAAATTTTAACAAAGTGTTGCCATTGAATTTAGAAAAAATGAGAAATAAACATTATATATTTTTATTATCGTGCACTTCGAGAAATTATTTAATTTTCAGTTGAATAGGTTTTGCTAACATTTATTCATTTTAGTATCTATTTCAACATTGGGGAAACTATTAACAGTGTGTTGCCCCTGTATTATGCACTGCACGAAATTAAAGACCGTTGTCGTTGAATTTAGAGAAATAAACATTCAATTTTTATATATTATGTACTTCGAGAAATTAATTAAGTTTCTTAGATTTAATAATGTCTACTTCAACTTCGGGAAAGTATAGTAATTTGAGCGAAAAGATAAATTATAAACTGGATTTTAGGAAAATAATGAAATTTTAATGTAATGATATTTTTTTTTCAATCAGGATTTTCTTATTCAGTTAATTAATTTTTTTTTATTATCACTCACACAAAATGTTTCTTTTTACTTATACTATAACAAAATTTATGGATTTTAGTTTACAAATATTCGCCTTTGTATGGATTCGAACCATCATCTTTTGGTTAACAGCCAAACGCGTTATCCAATTGCGCCACAAAGGCATTAAAATGATATACAATTAAACCAAAACAAGTTTATTCCTAAGCTTTTAAAAACTATCCAGTTCTTCAATTTTCAAAGATTTGTGGTCAAACCTATTTATGTGTTTGTTGTTTCGATCATACATAAACAGGATGTACTGTTTCTAATCTTGATGTAATGATAAACCGTACTTCCGCGCTATGTGAAAAACAGAGATAATACTTCTTTTTTCTAATGCATTAGGAAAACAAATTTTCTTAATAGGTCAATATTTTAATCAACTAAAAATTAAGAAATGAATCAGATTTTTTTATTCCATAACACTCGCATTTCAGTAGGATTCATAATAAAGTTAATAACTTAATGACAAAAACAGGTTAATTCAAAAGAAATGAATTTATAAGATGATTCATTTTGCACACTTACTTATTAAATGAACACAACAGTTTATGTATTATATAGTTATCACGTGATCTTCTTTTTTTCTGATGCGCCACGTACATTGATTTAAATGTAGTTGGATTACATTTCACGTCATTATTCTGTTTTCTACTGTTTTGAATACACGTACTATATTTTTTGTCATCGCAAAGTTAAAAGAGATTTTCCCCCTCCTTTTTAAATGAATATGGATGTTATTAATGATACACAATCGACTATTATCCACAATTCGGATAAGATGAGTGAACAGGAGATAAAAGATGTGCCCGTTTCGATTAGTAAAAGTATTCCTGCTTCATCAGAACAGTTTAAATTGCCTTATATTTGTGGAAAATGTAAAGCAGTGTTTTTCGAGAAACACGAGTTTTTAAAACATATGAACATTCATTTAGAAAAAAAACTTTTTATGCGCGACGTATGTGGAATGTTGTTTTTTCGAAAGAGTTCTTTAATGGAACATATGATAATTCATCGCATGACATCTACCATGTACCAATGTGAAACATGTGGTAAATCGTTTTCAAGAAAGAGTGTGTTAATCAGACACACAAAGTTTCATTTAGAAAAAAAGCCTTTGAGTTGTGACAAGTGTAAGAAAACATTTGTTCAACAAGATGATTTACGAAAGCATTTGCTAATTCACATTAAAGCCGGAATATGTCATAAATGTGAACAATGTGAAGAAAAGTTTTCGAGAAAGATGGACTTAAGGAATCATCTTTAAATTCATATCGTTTCGAAGAAAAGTGAGCTTTCCAAGCAATTCAAATGTGATGATTGCGATCAAGTTTTTCTGTGAAATTCGACTTACTTGAACACAGAAAAAGTCATCTTTCACCCACTCAACTTAAATAGGAACAGCGTAATGGATTGATTAAGCAATTAGAAGAATTAACACTTCAATTAAGAACTTTGCAAAATGAAATATCTTCTTCAAATATCGAATTTTCAATGATTTGAAATAGACATATGTTTTCATTATACATAAGCAATCATTTTTGTAACTAACGAAAAATAAAATTTTTCTCAATTGAAAAAAACTTGTATGTTTCTATTTTGACAAGAGATCTTAATATTTTATTGATTCCTTTACAAATGAACTTGATTTTTTTTTTCTAATTGAATGAAACTCTAATAATATTTTAGAAATGCAATTTTTTATTTTTCTTTTATTTAACTTACTCTATTAATTTGAAACCATTGCAAAATTGAAGTATATTTTAATAAAGTTAAAATAATAAAGTTATAATAATAATAAAGTTTTAGTAATATTAATGAGTAGCATTACTAATAATTGTAAATGAATTCAATCATCTACTAATTAATTTAATCAACTATCAAAATTTTTTGGGGGTATATATTAAATGAAGTATTTATCCACTCATTATTTTATTCGATTTCATATGAGTATGACTACATCGTAATAAAAACTATTTTAAACAATCAACTTCTGTTACTTTTGTTTAGAGGGATTAGAGAATGAAGTTATTTAAATTATTGTTATCTTTATTACATATTTTTTTAAAGTTTAATTAACAAATAATTTATTTAATTAATTTGAGTATAATTATCATTTTAGAATAATTATCATTTGATTATATTTATCCACTCATTATTTTAATCCATTTCATATAAGTTTAATTATCCACACATTATTCATTTTAATCAATTTCATGAGAAAAAATATAATGAACTTGCGTTTCATTTTCCATGTGTTGCCATTCACAAGTTTGAAAAATAACTATCATAATGAAATATTCATGCTAGCATTAATCATGCTTTTTGGTTTAATCATCAATTTGAAAAATTTACTTGATACCGATTTTTAACTGAAACCGTCACTGATTTGAATTCATATAAATATAATTATTCACTATTTTATTTTAATCAATTTCATTTGAGTCTAATTAATTTAATTTGAGTATAATTATCATTTGACTATATTTATCCACTCATTATTTTAATGCATTTCATATAAGTATAATTATAACTTTCAATATATATTTTAATTAATTGCATATGAATAAAATTATTATTTGTAGTGAACTTGTGATTCACTCATCGTGTGTTGCCATTCTCAAGTTTGAAAAATATCTAACATGATGAAATATTCATACTAGAAGTAGTCATGCTTTTCGACTCAGTCTACAATTTGAAAATTTAGTCGCTCACGCTTTATTTTAATTAATGTGATCGTTTCTAACTGAAACCGTCACTTATTTGAACTTATGTTAATAATCGTTTCGAAATCATCTCAATCACTTTACTGTTGACTTTTGATCAGACTACACCACATACTGTTTGCTATTTAAAATGGCTTGTGAATTAAATATGCTGAAACGATCCCCCCTAGAAATCAATTGCGTAGCAAAGTATCAACGTTTAGAATCATCTTTGGATACTGATATGAAGGAATTAAATCTCCCAAGTTTAGAATTTTGTAATTCAAACGAGAACTGTTCAACATTACTTTCAAACAAGGATTTACATGCTGCAGAACTCAAGTTCGATACGGATTCGACGACCCCAATATTCACTCATAATGATGACGACGCAAATTCTACTATGAGTTTTTTGGACACTATTTTTAATGACCTAGATTTTAAAAATTTGGAATCCTTCATTCCCCCAAGTACCTCAATTTCATCATCACAAGAACCAACAAATGCTGTTTTGAATACAATACAAGGTCCCCTTATGAAAGACATTTCCAAAAACAAACCACGCAATTTTAGCGTGATTGAAATCAAGTTGAGTGATTGTGTTTATTTAATTTTAAAACATCGCATCAAACGATTTTATGTGTATATCGGGGAGTTTAAACGCAATGTGATTAGTAATGAAGAAATGATGACGAAAAATAGACTTTTGACGGGCATTAGTACGTGGTATGAATTTCAATTGAAGCATTTTGCTTTTAATTTGAAATATAAATCCTCGTCATTTATTGCTAATAATACTGTGTTGGTAATGAATCACAATAATAGCACTATGCGAATTGAAAACTTGAAGAAATTTTCACATTTTGACTTAAACGATTGCCAGTTATTAAATTTGAAATGATAAAGTTCCTCATTTTAACAAGAAGCTTTTGCAACACATGTATACAAATTATCTACCACGCTTAATTAAGCAAAAATGTACACTAGGTGACGTAACCATCCAAAATGAATCTGCTTTATTTTCAAAGCTCATCAAGTGTTTTGAGAGTAATGTAGTGACTATTTTAAACCAAATTTATGAGTGCGTAGAATGTATTTTTGAACACGAAAGTATGAGTCTTCATACATGCTTCATTTAATAATCGCGAAAAGTTTAATCAGCTAGGGGCACGGTGTTAATGTTACTGAATTTCGATTATGTTGTTTCTGTGTTTTTAAACGGAACTGGATGTGTTAGTAAAAACTTTTTATGTAACATTAATGTAGAAACTGTGCAATATGTATTGTTTAAATAATAAATTTTGTTGTTTTTGTTTGTTAAATGTATATGTTTATTTATTTAGTCTCTCTTTCAATTATAAAAATCTATATTGAAAAAAAAAAGAAATTAACTATTACGTAATCAAAATGTATATAGACAAGTTTTTATTTTAGAATTTAAAATGAATTTCAATTTTAATTAATTTTCCAACTACATTTCAGCAGTGATTTCATTTCTTCAATGAATTTCAAGTTGTTAATATTTTTAATAATGAAAATAAAAGTTTTCTACTTTTGCAATTTAATAAAATTATATTTAAAAGTATTTACAATTTAAAAATATTTTTTTAAATAAATTTCAAATCTAGTTGAAATGTATTTTTCAAGTTTTACAATCTTAGAAAAAAAGTTTTCACTTCAAGTTAAAAATATATTTTCAAATAAATTTTTTTCAATTCAAGTTAAAATTAAATTTTAAATTTTACAATTTCAGAAATAAAAAAGTTTTTAATTAATGAAATTTTTTTTAATTAAACTATTCATTGTAAAAAAATTTTATTCATTCTTTTATGTTTGCATATTACATATAGATATGTAGTATATACTATGTTTTATGTAAGAACAATTATTTTAATAGTTCAAAATTATTTACAAGTTAGCGAAATATTCTATGTAAGAACAAATATTTTATAAGTTCAATTATATTTACAAGTTAGGAAAAAAATTACTAGTTTTCAATTTAAAATAAGTTTTCTAAAAATTACAAAACTATTTTATTAGTTTAAAAAAATTATATATATATATATATAAAAGTTTTACAATTTAAGAAATAAAATTATAAAAGTTTTTAAAAATTTTCATTAGTAAAAATTTTTTGTTTGTTCAATTCATTGTATAAATTTTTTAAACATGCTTACATACTACACATGAATATGTTCACAAAGTAATATATTGTATACTATGTAACATACTATGTAACATAGTGTATATACTATTTTTCATATAAGAACAAAGATTTTTCTAGTTCAAAATTATTTACAAGTATAGAAAAATGTTCTATTAGTTTTTCAATTAAAATAAAAAGTTTTCTAAAAAATATTTTATAAGTTTTACAAAAAGGAAAAAAATTCAATTAATTTTTCTAAAAAATATTTTATAAGTTTTACAAAAAAAAAAAAAAAAATCAACTAAGTTTTCTAAAAAATATTTTACAAGTTTTACAAAAAATAAAAAAAAAAATTAAAAGAAAATCAATTCAGTTTTCTAAAAAAAATTTTACAAGTTAAAAAAAAAAAATCAATTCAGTTTTCTAAAAAATATTTTAAAAGTTTTACAAAAAATGAGTTAAGTTTTCTAGAATATATATATATGTATACAGTGGACTCTCTCTATCTGAACACTCTCTAATGTGAACACCCCGGTATTATGAACACATTCTGACAATCCCCGCGAAACTCCATAGACTTAACAAAAGCTGAACTCTCTGTATTCTTAACAACCTCTAATCTGAACAACCCGCTATTATGAACGCTACTTTTGGTCCCCATTCTAACCCACCTCTCTATAAACTGAACGTGTGTTTGCAGTCAGAATTCGGGGAATTCCCTCATCATGGAAATTCGGAAAAAATAGTTACGGAAGAATAAAAAGGTTTAATGAAATCTTCGAAAGTAAGACTTCTGTGCCAGTTTCACGAGTGCGAAGCTCTAACCACTTGTAGTCAGAAAAATTGAAAAACCACGATGCTTCAAAAATGTGAGGATCGCATCATTGCCTGTGCACTATAAATCGAATTGAAAAGCTTTGATGACAGTCACGATTTTCTCACAATGTTTGGAGGGCATTAACGAAATGATGAAGAGAGAAGGAAGAAAAATTCTTCTTTTTATGGATAATGCCAGATCACATACAAACATGCAGCTGAGCAACGTGAGCCCGAAGTTCCTGCTACCGAACTGTACTTCTATAATCCAACCACTTGATCAAGGATTAATCCTTTACTTGATCAAGGATTAAAACCTTTATAGCTCACTACCGAATCCATTTTCTGAAGAAAATGTCCTTGGGAATGGAGGAGGCAACCGACCTAACGAAGAAGATCAGCGTCATGGATGCTGTCCATTTGATATTAACGGCTTGGAATGAAGTAACCCCTTACATCATCCACAGATGCTTCTGCGAAGCTAGATTCCCGTGTGAGAATCAGCAATCAACAATAGAGGACCAAGAAACAACAGCTGTGAGTAACTTTTGGTCAATTTTTCAGGAGCTCCATACTGAAATTGAACCTGCAGCTTATCTCGAAGCCAACGGAAGCCTTCCGGTTTGCGACAACAACATCGTTGAAGAGGAAGAGGTTAGTGAAGAAGACACAGAACCATAATTGACCAATGAAACAAGAAGTACGATTACCTTCAAACAATATGGCTAAGGAATTCAAGACCTGTTGAAGTATGCAGCTAAACATCACACAGTAGCCTTTCAACGTCTTAAACAAACAGATAACATCTGCACTTCACATCTTCACAAGCATACACATTGCAAAAACAGACTAAAATTACTCACTTTTTTAAGGAATGTACCGATTATGTTTTCAAGTAATGTATTGTTTATATGCAATTGTATTTTTTGTAAAACTTTTTTAATAAAATAAACAAATGAGATGTTAGAGTACACGTCCCACTGAATTTAGTTCAACATTGCACCAGCCGCCAAATCTACACCCATGTTCAAAATAAAAAAAATTGCATATTTTTTTTAATTTTATGAAAAATACCGAAAGAAAGGTGAAACTATTGCTTTGAAACAGCGATGTAACTCTTTAGTGTGGAATACGTAAGTGTACACGTGTGTATGGGCGGAGCAAGAAGAGAGACCGACTTTATAAGTGAACGTGTCAATTTTCGTGTTTTGTTCACTCGCACACCTCACTGAATATCTTGATTTTTTTTGCAACATTCCATGTAATTAAAAATAAAACAGAACGAATAAGTAACCACAAACGTTTGGATGGTGGAATGAGGAGGTGAATCGCGGGGAGAATGGAAACAGGGTAGTCTCAAGTGCAAATTCCTAGTGACTTCAATGTAATACCCAGTGTCGTGTCGATCTTTTGAAAATAGTTTAAGGATACTGGATCCTTAGAGAGAAAGCTTAAGCAAGGTTGTCCAAGGGCCACGTCGTCTAATGAAGGTCACTATTTGTACATTACAGAAGTGCAGCAGCTTCTCAGCTCTCTCGTGACCTTTATGCGGCCACATGAAGCTGAGTTTCAAGGATTACTGTTTTCAGAAAGCTAGATGTCAGAGGGCTATTTAAAATAAGACCTGCTGTTTGTGTCCTGCTCACTTCTGCACACAGAAGAACCCGTTCATCTTAATGTGGAGATCTTCGACTTTGAACCAGGTATCCATGGGGAACGTTTTATTAACTGATGAGTCTCGATTAATCCTAAACACTAATTTTCGACGTATTTTCATCTGGATAAAACCAGGGATCCTTCCAACATATGAGAAAGAGACTACTATGGCAGGGGAGGTTTGATGGTCTGGTCGGCATCATGTCTGACGGGCGCACATCCCTACCTTTGCTTGGCAAAGGTTCTGTGACTGGTGTGAGGTTTAGGGATTATATATCTTGAACTTCTATGTTCGGCTTTTAAGGAATGCAGTTGGCTCTGATTTCATTTTAATGGAATACAACGCGTGCCCAGATAGAGCTCATGTAGTCGACGAATTTCTGGAAACTGTGGATATTCGCTTGATGGATTGGCCCGTCAGATCTCCAGGCTTAAACCATATAGGGTATGTCTAGAATGCTCTGGGGTGGATAACTGGAACTCGCTTTCCACCTCCCAGAACTACCAAGAGCCTGAAAACAGAGTTGCTGGAGGAGCGAGACTAACTGCCACAGATTCTCATAAACTGTCTGATATCCAGTATAAATTCGTTATGAGAGCTGTATAACTGTAAGAGAGGACCATACCCCTATTAACCCATTTTCTAGGTCAATATTGAAAGCTCTGTCTTATATCTTTTGACGCTGATGAGTCTTACGCACGATCAAGCGTGTGTATTATAACTGTTGAATGTTTGTTTTTTCATTATATTAACCTATGTACATACCTAATTTAATTAAAATCTGTCCAGTAGTTCTGGAGATAATCGACCAAATCTGAAAATTCTCTTAACTTTGAACATGAGTGTAAATTCAGCACCTCCATCTCAGTAACTGGCATGGCTACTAGGCTAAGTATTCTATACAGTCTATAAACTCAATACGTAGTAGTCGTTTTCAAACTCTCTCTATACTGAACACCTCCATAATCTGAACATTTTTGGTCGGTCCGATGAGTGTTCAGAATAGAGAGAGTCCACTGTATATATATATATATATATATATATATATATAGATAGATAGACAACATAATGTTACATATATGTTACATATAAGTTAGATAACATAATATATAATCAACCTTAGATTATATAAATGATGAAATATTCTTTTTCGCTTTCATAAGAAAATTATTTCTATAAAATAATAGACAGTTAAGTAAAACTTCTTAATAAGAATTTCGATTACATCATCTAATTAAAAATAAAAGATCTTTCAACTAAACACTAAAAGATGATGATTTTATTTGGTAATAAAAGTTTGCAGATATAAAAAGATAGGTTTTAAAATTATATTAGATCTTCCCAATATCAAACGTGTAAAGAAAAATATGTAGTTCTTTTTTAATATGAAGGAATAAAGAGTTCAAACTTAACGAACCAACACAATTGAAGACTGAGTTGGAAATGGGAAACATGCTATCGGTTTATCAGATGTTAGAGGAAGTCACGTGATGATATAAACATCCCGTCAGTTATCTGCAGTGAACATTTCATCTGTAGGAGCGAGACATGCCAAGCTTCGTTTTAAATCAATGCTATTTGTAAGTAGATATTATTCTAATATTTGAATATAAATGAATTTGTATTAAAAATGTAGATGTAAAAAGATGAAATAAGGTAGATAAGGATAAAGAAAAGTTTCATTAAAAAATAATTTTATAACGTATAGTTAATTTTAGACTAAAAAAATGATTATTCTTAAGTAGACCATAGTATACAATTAGTCATATATGACACACATTATGTGATATATAACTATTTACTTTGTTATACATACACATTGTGTGAAGTAATACTATGTGATATATATTATGAGATATATAAATACATACTATGTTAATATCAATAACTCATATTTTCCAACTTGTATACAACTGAAAACTAATTATATATATATATATTCTTTTTTGAATTGTAAAACTTATATATATATATATATATATATATATATATATATATTCTAGAAAACTTAACTGATTTTTTGTAAAACTTTCAAAATATTTTTTAGAAAACTGAATTGATTTTTTTTATTTATTTTTTTTATTTTTTGTAAAACTTGTAAAGTATTTTTTTGAAAACTTAATTGAATTTTTTTTTTTTGTAAAATTTATAAAATATTTTTTAGAAAACTTAATTGAATTTTTTTTTTCCTTTTTGTAAAACTTATAAAATATTTTTTAGGAAACTTAATTGAATTTTGTTTTCTTTTGTAAAACTTATAAAATGTTTTTTAGAAAACTTTTTTTTAATTAAAAAACTAATAAAACATTTTTCTATAATTGTAAATAATTTTGAACTAGAAAAATCCTTGTTCTTATATGAAAACTAGTATATGCACTATGTTACATAGTATATAATATATTACATTGTGAACATATTCATGTGTAGTATATAAGCATGTTTAAAAAATTTATACAATGAACTGAACAAACAAAAAATTTTCACTGATGAAAATTTTTAAAAACTTTTATAATTTTATTTCTTAAATTGTAAAACTTTATATATATATATATATATAATTTTTTTAAACTGATAAAATAATTTTGTAATTTTTAGAAAACATATTTTAAATTGAAAACTAGTAATTTTTTTTCTGACTTGTAAATAATTTTGAACTGTTAAAATAATTGCTCTTACATAAAACATAGTATATAGTACATACCTATATGTAATATGCAAACATAAAAGCATGAATAAAAATTCTTTTACAACGAATAGTTTAATTTAAAAAAAATTAATTAATTAAAAACTTTTTTATTTCTGAAATTGTAAAATTGTAATTTTAATTTTAACTTGGATTGAAAAAAAATTATTTGAAAATATATTTTTAACTTGAAGTGAAAACTTTTTTTCTAAAATTGTAAAACTCGAAAAATATATTTCAACTAGATTTGAAATTTATTTAAAAAATATTTTTAACTTGTAAATACTTTTAAATATAATTTTATTAAATTGCAAAAGTAGAAAACTTTTATTTTCATTATTAAAAATATTAATAACTTGGAATTCATTTTGAAATCTAAAATAAAAACTTGTATATATACATTTTGATTACGTAATAGTTAATTTCTTTTTTTCAAATATCGATTGTCATAATTAAAAGATAGACTAAATGAATAAACATATACATTTAACAAACAAAAACAACAAAATTTATTATTTAAACAATACATATTGTATAGTTTCTACATTGATGTTACATAAAAAGTTTTTACTAACACATCCAGTTCCGTTTAAAAACATAGAAACAACATAATCGAAATTCACTAACATTAACACCGTGCCCCCTAGCTGATTAAACTTTTCGCGATTATTAAATGTGAAACATGTATGAAGACTCATACTTTCGTGTTCAAAAATACATCCTATGCACTCATAAATTTGGTTTAAAATAGTCACTACATTACTCTCAATACACTTGATGAGCTTTGAAAATAAAGCAGATTCATTTTCGATGGTTACGTCACCTAGTGTACATTTTTGCTTAATTAAGCGTGGTAGATAATTTGTATACATGTGTTGCAAAAGCTTCTTGTTAAAATGATGAACTTTATCCTTCAAATTTAATAATTGGCAATCGTTTAAGTCAAAATGTGAACATTTCTTCAAGTTTTTAATTCGCATAGTGCTATTATTGTGATTCATTACCAACACAGTATTATTAGCAATAAATGACGAGGATTTATATTTCAAATTAAAAGCAAAATGTTTCAATTGAAATTCATACCACGTATTAATGTCCGTCAAAAGTCTATTTTTCGTCATCATTTCTTCATTACTAATCACATTGCGTTTAAACTCCCTGATATACACATAAAATCGTTTGATGCGATGTTTTAAAATTAAATATAAACACAATCATTCAACTTGATTTCAATCACGCTAAAATTGCGTGGTTTGCTTTTGGGAAGGTCTTTCATAAGGGGACCTTGTATTGTATTCAAAACAGCATTTGTTGGTTCTTGTGATGATGAAATTGAGGTACTTGGGGGAATGAAGGATTCCAAATTTTTAAAATCTAGGTCATTAAAAATAGTGTCCAGAAAACTCATAGTAGAAGTTGCGTCGTCATCATTATGAGTGAATATTGGGGTCGTCGAATCCGTATCGACCTTGGGTTCTACAGCATGTAAATCCTTGTTTGAGAGTAATGTTGAACAGTTCTCGTTTGAATTACAAAATTCTAAACTTGGGAGATTTAATTCCTTCATATCAGTATCCAAAGATGATTCTAAACGTTGATACTTTGCTACGCAATTGATTTCTAGGGGGGGATCTTTTCAGCATATTTAATTCACAAGCCATTTTAAATAGCAAACTGTATGTGGTGTAGTCTGATCAAAAGTCAACAGTAAAGTGATTGAGATGATTTCGAAACGATTATTAACATAAGTTCAAATAAGTGACGGTTTCAGTTGGAAACGATCACATTAATTAAAATAAAGCGTGAGCGACTAAATTTTCAAATTGTGGACTGAGTCGAAAAGCATGACTACTGCTAGTATGAATATTTCATCATGTTAGATATTTTTCAAACTTGAGATTGGCAACACACGATGAGTGAATCACAAGTTCACTACAAATAATAATTTTAATCATATGAAATTAACTAAAATATATATTGGAAGTTATAATTATACTTATATGATATGCATTAAAATAATGAGTGGATAAATATAGTCAAATGATAATTATACTCAAATTAAATTAATTAGACTCAAATAAAATTGATTAAAATAAAATAGTGAATAATTATATTTATATGAATTCGAATCAGTGACGGTTTCAGTTAAAAATCGGTATCAAGTAAATTTTTCAAATTGATGATTAAACCAAAAAGCATGATTAATGCTAGCATGAATACTTCATTATGATAGTTATTTTTCAAACTTGTGAATGGCAACACATGGAAAATGAAACGCAAGTTCATTATATTTTTTTCTCATGAAATTGATTAAAATAAATAATGTGTGGATAATTAAACTTATATGAAATGGATTAAAATAATGAGTGGATAAATATAATCAAATGATAATTATACTAAAATGATAATTATACTCAAATTATTTAAATTAATTATTTGTTAATTAAACTTTAAAAAAATATGACATAAAGATAACAATAATTTAAATAACTTCATTTTCTAATCCCTCTAAACAAAAGTAATAGAAGTTGATTGTTTAAAATAGTTTTTATTACGATGTAGTCATACTCTTATGAAATCGAATGAAATAATGAGTGGATAAATACTTCATTTAATATACCCCCCCCCCCCCACACACACACACACAAAAAAATATTGATAGTCGATTAAATTTATTAGTAGATGATTAAATTCATTTACAATTATTAGTAATGCTATTCATTAATATTACTAAAACTTTATTATTATTATAACTTTATTATTTTAACTTTATTAAAATATACTTCAATTTTGCAATGGTTTGAAATTAATAGAGTGAGTTAAATGAAGAAAAATAAAAAATTGTATTTCTAAAATATTATTAGAGTTTCATTCAATTAGAAAAAAAAATCAAGTTCATTTGTAAAGTAATCAATAAAATATTAAGACATCTTGTTAAAATAAAAACATACAAGTTTTTTTCAATTGAGAAAAATTTATTTTTCGTTAGTTACAAAAATGATTGCTTATGTGCAATGAAAGCATATGTCTATTTCAAATCATTGAAAATTCGATATTTGAAGAAGATATTTCATTTTGCAAAGTTCTTAATTGAAGTGTTAATTCTTCTAATTGCTTAATCAATCCATTACGCTGTTCCAATTTAAGTTGAGTGGGTGAAAGATGACTTTTTCTGTGTTCAAGTAAGTCGAATTTCTCAGAAAAAAACTTGATCAAAATCATCACATTTGAATTGCTTGGAAAGCTCACTTTTCTTCGAAACGATATGAATTTAAAGATTATTCCTTAAGTCCATCTTTCTCGAAAAGTTTTCTTCACATTGTTCACATTTATGACATTTTCCGGCTTTAATGGGAATTAGCAAATGCTTGCGTAAATCACATTGTTGAACAAATGTTTTCTTACACTTGTCACAACTCAAAGGCTTTTTTTCTAAATGAAACTTTGTGTGTCTGATTAACACCTCTTTCTTGAAAAAGATTTACAACATGTTTCACATTGGTACATGGTAGATGTCATGCGATGAATTATCATATGGTCCATTAAAGAACTCTTTCGAAAAAACAACATTCCACATACGTCGCACATTAAAAGTTTTTTTTCTAAATGAATGTTCATATGTTTTAAAAACTCGTTTTTCTCGTAAAACTCTGCTTTACATTTTCCACAAATATAAGGCAATTTAAACTGTTCTGATGAAGCAGGAATACTTTTACTAATCGAAACGGTCACATCCTTTATCTCCTGTTCACTCATCTTATCCGAATTGTGGATAATAGTCGATTGTGTATCATTAATAACATCCATATTCATTTAAAAAGGAGGGGGAAAATCTCTTTTAACTTTGCGATGACAAAAAATATAGTACGTGTATTCAAAACAGTAGAAAACAGAATATGACGTGAAATGTAATCCAACTACATTTAAATCAATGTAGGTGGCGCATCAGAAAAAAAGAAGATCACGTGAAAATTATATAATACATAAACTGTTGTGTTCATTTAATAAGTAAGTGTGCAAAATGAATCATTTTATAAATTCATTTCTTTTGAATTAACCTGTTTTTACCATTAAGTTATTAACTTTATTATGAATCCTACTGAAATGCGAGTGTTATCGAAAAAAAAAATCTGATTCATTTCTTAATTGTTAGTTGATTAAAATATTGACCTATTAAAAAAATTTGTTTTCCTAATGCAATAGAAAAAAGAAGTATTATCTCTGTTTGTCACATAGCGCGGAAGTACGGTTTATCATTACATCAAGATTAGAAACAGTACATCCTGTTTATGTATGATCGAAACAACAAACACATAACTAGGTATGACCACAAATCTTTGAAAATTGAAGAACTGGATAGTTTTTAAAAGCTTAGGAATAAACTTGTTTTGGTTTAATTGTATATCATTTTAATGCCTTTGTGGCGCAATTGGATAACGCGTTTGGCTGTTAACCAAAAGATGATGGTTCAAATCCATCCAAAGGCGAATATTTTTTAAACTAAAATCCATAAATTATGTTATAGTATAAGTAAAAAGAAACATTTTGGGTGAGTGATAATAAAGAAAATTAATTAACTGCATAAGAAAATCCTGATTGAAAAAAAAAATATCATTACGTTAAAATTTCATTACTTTCCGAAAATCCAGTTTATAATTTATCTTTTCGCTCAAATTACTATACTTTCCCGAAGTTGAAGTAGACATTATTAAATCTAAGAAACTGAATTAATTTCTCGAAGTGCATAATATATAAAAATTTAATGTTTATTTCTCTAAATTCAACGACAACGGTCTTTAATTTCGTGCAGTGCATAATACAGGGGCAACACACTGTTAATAGTTTCCCCAATGTTGAAATAGATACTAAAATGAATAAATGTTAGCAAAACCTTTTTATCTGAAAATTAAATAATTTCTAGAAGTGCACGATAATAAAAATATATAATGTTTATTTCTCATTTTTTCTAAATTCAATGGCAACACTTTGTTAAAATTTCTACTAACGTAAAATCATTAATCCACTGATTTTTAAAAGAAGTCGATACAAAACTGAAAGAAAGCAAATTCAAGTGAAAAAACAATGGGGCCCGCCCAGCCCAATGGTTATAGAAATAACCTAATAATGGGAAGATTGTAGGTTCGAAACCAGGCGATTAGGTAAAGATATGTATGAACTTGCAGCAAGAGGATAATAATAATTGGCAATCTTCAGTTGAAAATGAAATTTTTTCGAGTTTCCGTCTAGATTCTCATTGCAGAAATTCGAATAATGGGGAGGTTCGAAACCCGTAAGGAAAACAGTTCTAATATGAAAAACCCAACGTATACAGGACGATACAAAATTAAACTGTGTTTAATCATTTCCACTGCAATCAGATCTTCATCAAATGGCTTAAAACTACATGAAGCTACTAATTGTTTTACTGTTTTTCATTAATGCAAAGCATAACATTTCTCCTTTTTTCGAAGATTCACTAAAGTTTTTCCAAAAACAGAGTTATTCATAAAAACCTTTCAATAAGAATACAAATTAAATTAAAAAAAGAACCCTCATCTAATAATATGAGTGCAGTTTAATCTCGATAAAAGTAACCTACTATTTTTGACAAAGTTCAAAACAATCGAAAAATATAATATGTTACAACACGTAAAAATTTTCTCATCGAGAGAGGCCGACAGTATTAAAAAAAAATCCTAATTTTTCAGTGGGGGCAAAGGGGGAGCAGGGGGGAGAGGGAGCTGTAGCCGAACCTCTAACCGTTTCCACAATTTAAAGTGGTTCTAAAACCGATTCTCTACTTCAAAAAATTAAGCCCCCTAAAAATAAGCCCCCTCAAATATTTAGCCCAACTAAAAGTTTATCCCTTCATACTTTCTCTCAAAAATAGCTAACCCCTCGTGTTATACTATGATATTTCCAATCCTACGCTATGTCGACTCGAAAAAAAAAATAAGCCCCCTAAAAATTTAGCCCCTCGAAAAAAAAAATTTAACCCCTCCTATCCTCTCCTACTGTAAGACCATTAAATAAAAAATATCCTTTCCAATCAAAAAAATTTCGCTCAAACCTCATCCTACTATAGTATGATTCTCCCACCACCTCCACCTCCACCACCGCCGCAATCGAACCCCCTTTTTCCCTCTACTGACCATTGAAAACACAAAATCTCAAATCTTCCGGCCACCCCCTGAAATCAACACTGATGAGCATAATCTTAATTCCTATCTTATTTTAAACTCCTTTTCATTTTACCTTACCCACGTATATCTAGCAGGTCGAAAATTACACAGCATTTCAATGTTTTTGGGACACTGTGTATATAGAGCCTAGTGTTGACATAACGGGATAGCCATCTCCACAGATAAATCCGAAGTTCAGTGTTACCAACTATTATCAAAATACATATAAATAATCAGCTTATTATTACATTATTATAAGCTAATAATAACGTGAGTAGTAATTAGTAAAACTAATATAATTAACATTAATAATAAGTATATTAATAGTATAATAAGTATATTAATAATATTATTATCCCCTAAATATATCTGTTATTAGCTCTGAATGCAGTAGTTGCAGTCAAATCCCAAATCCTCATGTATCATTGCTATCCCACGATTTTTCAAGTATTTTTTGGAATTAAAACAACAGGAAATACACGAAAACGTATCGTTTTTATATGTAATCGATAACTTGTATTTTATTCAACAGTATATTTTTCTTAATTATATATGGACATGTAATGCATTCTTTTATGACACAATTGTACCTACTTTTAAAAAGTCTAGGTTCAGGTTCTTATTTCTGAATAGATTATTTTCTTTTCCTTTACTTTTTACAATGAGGCTGGTATACTCTTTCAATCTTCAAATGTTTCTATATACTGACGACTCTCTTAATTTGAGCGTGGATAAGTCAAAATATTGGTTAACTGGAATTTGAATTTATTCCCCCTGAAAGCCGTATCGAAAACAGTGTTAAAAATCTTAAGTATTTCGAACTTTCGAACAATTTGTTTGGATAATTTTAAGAACTTAAGTTGTGACATCTCATTCTATTACTACGTGAAGTTTTTCAGGGACAGGAATCAGAAAAATGGAATTTCGATTTATTAACTTTCAGCAATTTCAATTTATTAATTTTCAGCAGTTTCAGTTTATTAATTTTCAGTTATATTATTTATTTTTTATTGTTTGGTTAATTTCTATAACTAACTATAATGTTGTGTTTTAACCAATGAAAGAAATTGAATATTTTCTTGACTGTGTAAAAACAAACAAAAGCTGAGATCAAGAGCTTCTAAAATTGAATATTTTGTTATGTAGCTCTGTTTTTAAGAAAAAAAATTTTTTTTTTCGTTTAAAAACGCTTAAATTATGTTACTCTTAAAGATAACCCATTAATGACTAGTGTTACGATATGCCACAGCATGGCCAATACGTTTCTTGTTTGCATATCAATAATTTTTAAGAAAAATATTCACTTTCTTTGATGACAGAAACACTCTGATAAAATAAGACAAAAGTTACTATTCTGGAAAAGCGGTGGGAAATACAAAATTTCTATTTTAAAGAGAAAAAAACCCGTCATTAATGGGTTAAGGTAATAATAAACATAATCCTATTGTAACAAAATACTATACGGATCACTTTGTTACTGAGGCCCACACGTGCACAAAATTAGTACCTTAGGGCATATATATATATATATATATATATATATATATTTTACTTAATAAAGATTAAGCAATTCTTTCATGAATATACACAATTTTGAGATAATTAAGTAATTATTCGACCACCATATGTGATATTTACTGACTTTGGAGAAAAAAACAACAAGGATAACACATAAAAAACAACAACAAAAAAAAACTTTGGTATTGGACCAAAATCGATGTTGATAAATCTCAATTAGTTTTCCAGAGATTGATGGGCCAAAGTTGTGACTGATAATGTTTTAATAATTACTTTTATAAAAAATCTTGTCATCAGATGTCTTTGTTTGGTTTATGCATCTCTATTAGGCAGCATCCATAAACGTAGAGAACTGCACCCATGCAAGACGTAATTGCACAAACAGTGATGTATGTAAGCATACCACGCCTGTTTGTGCTTCAAGGGTGTCTTACTGCGTCGGAAAATTGATGATTTCTTGGAATGTTGGGTCCTTCTTCTATAATCATAATGACGGTGGATCGATGGGAATTTTATGCCGACATGACACTGTTTCCACTACTGGGGAAGTCCATGAATTATTAATTATTAAACTAGCTCTAAACTACAGTTTTTAGGGTTTGTTATGATAATAATTTTTCATCTGCTTGTTCTAAATGCCTAAAGATAAGCTTCTGTTTTCTAAATTCACGTCGAAATTGTTTGTACAAGCAACTTTACAAGAGAACTTTTGTGTTGCGAAAATTTAATAGATATTCATTTTCAACTTGATGATATGTATTTAGGTAATATACGAAATAACTTTGTAATCTATTAACAAGACACTGTCTAAGAACACAGTCTTGATTTTTAAAAATTAAAAATAAACGTAATTATAGTCAGTAGTACGTTCCATAAAAATGTCTTCTTAGCTCTTGCTAGAATTATTATTTACAGGTGATTATTTTTTATTAATTTCAAGAATGTTTATCGTACAATGTGATATGTTTAAAAAAAGACCGCTTTTACTAACAACGCTCTTCGCTAGTAGTTTTGCTTAGTGTTAGGAATAGGGCCCCGCATTAAAAGTAATTAATAGTTTCAGTAGAATGTATTGCATGAAACCGGAATTTCAAGTTAATTTCAAAACTATAAACAGTCGGAGATTTATTGGAAGATTAGTGAAGAAGACATTCAATTTCTAAACATTAATTCATAAAAAATAGCATAAACACTAAAGATACATTTTTAATTTGTGCATTTTAAAAAGAATTCACCTTCAGCTACAATTGAATTTTGAATTTTCTGATTAAATGAAAGCCATTTTAGTTCTGAATATTCTGTTACCAAATTTATGTTTCTGTGATTATTTTTTTTTATTTCAAAAGAATCAAACAGAGAATTAGCGCATTTATATTTTTCTGTAAGTTGGCCAGGAGAAAGTGAAATTACGAACATTGAAGTTTGATTGTGGCTTAGCATTTAGAAAGCCTGCAATTAATTTAGACTATTAATTCTTCTTGCATTCATGCATAGAAAGATGATAGTTTTAGAGAAATGGGAAATGTTTGTTAAATACAAAACACAACAACAAATGTTTTAGATTAAAATAAAATTAATCATACGAAGATAGTTTCGCCACGGTTTTGAAGTCCAGCTTCCATACATTTGAGTCATCATTTCTTCTTTATAATTCTTATTACGTTATCTCTCTATTAAAACTGAGACAACAACAACAACAAAATAAAAAAAGAACGAAAAAACATGCGTCAAGCATAGATTATGTAACACTTTCCAACACAAGTAGAATACTGTAATAAAACTAGCTTATTAAGCTTATTAAGTTGAAAGATGTCTAAATAAACTATTTAAAAAATGCATAGCGCAGTTGAAAATCCAATTACTGTATTTACCATCAACAGTCGGAAAAATATGTAAATTTCTTGTGCAGCCTGTACAACGTAACATGCTAAAAGTTAACTGTATTAAACGCATAGCGCAGATGAAACTTTTGATTGAGCTGAAATCATGATTCAGTTGAAAATTTCGATTCAGTAATTTCCGTCAATAAATGGAAATGTTCTCGAGATCTTTTGTGAAACCCTGTATATAATCTATAGAATTTATACACACCTAGTAATATGTAAAAAAAAAATAGTAAAATTTTAAAACACATACCACAACTGAAAACGCGCTTCCAGCAGTTATTCTTCATTAGGCAGTACTGCAGCCAAATACTTTTATGTGTCCCTGTAAATGAACGATAAGTTATAGCCACACCAGATTCTACAATAAGCGCTTTTTAGTACACTTCAGTGATAAATATCAATTTCAGTATGTTTAAAATAGTGTATTATCATTAAAATACACCGCAAATGATATTTCACAATAGGCCTTAATGTAACAGAATTCTTTTGAGTGTATGTGTAACTGAACCGTAAACGCTACACACTTCATTTTCAATAACGAATATGCCATGGTAAACCCCATTAATTTATGACAATCTGACTATATTTACGCGAATTAGAGCACGGACAGGCGGACAGACAGGCAAACCAAATTCATAAACAATTTTCAACTATGTTGGAAAGTGTTAAAAAAAAATAAAATAAAAATTTAAAATCTATAAAAAATAATAATGTTTTTTGTTATAACTTTAAAAAGAAATCGTGTTTTTTTTTCCAAGAACAGTTTGCAGAGAATTTAATTTCCTTTATTTAAAAAAAATATATATATAATAAACATGTAAATCTGTTAACTGGTTCAAAAGTTATTGTGGCAAAACCTCTGAAGAAAAGTGTTCCGAAATAATTAAGGTTTGCCTTCGCAGGTATCGACCGGGCGGCTCGACGTTTAAGGCTCGTATGATTGCAATTTTAGGAAATTTCCTATCGGACCAAATGCACAACATCCTTAAAGGTTCAAACAGTGCAATATATATATATATATATATATATATAATAAAATATATATATAATAAACATGTAAATCTGTTAACTGGTTCAAAAGTTATTGTGGCAAAACCTCGGAAGAAAAGTGTTCCGAAATAATTAAGGTTTGCCTTCGCAGGTATCGACCGGGCGGCTCGACGTTTCAGGCTCGTATGATTGCAATTTTAGGAAATTTCCTATCGGACCAAATGCACAACATCCTTAAAGGTTCAAACAGTGCAAAAATATATATATATATATAATAATATATATATATAATAAACATGTAAATTTGTTAACTGGTTCAAAAGTTATTGTGGCAAAACCTCTGAAGAAAAGTGTTCCGAAATAATTAAGGTTTGCCTTCGCAGGTATCGACCGGGCGGCTCGACGTTTAAGGCTCGTATGATTGCAATTTTAGGAAATTTCCTATCGGACCAAATGCACAACATCCTTAAAGGTTCAAACAGTGCAAAAAAAAAAAAAAAAAAAAAAAAAAATGCAATTTAACAAATTACAACGACCATTTGGAAAATTATTTTTTCAAAGACTAAAATTTAAGACATAAAAAATAGCACGGAATTGATCATACATTACGTACGCCATGGATTACATTTTTCGGTACTGTAAATTTTTAAACTTCTACGGAGCTGGTCATACATTAAGTACGCCATGGATTAAAAATTAATATTCCTGGACCAATTTTAAATGAAATTTCATTCTTAAACTTCTGAACATCCCACAATATTACTTTTTACACCGTCGTATAAAGAAGAAAAAATGTACTTTTAAATGCAATTTGTTTGAAAGCTGTATCTTAATTTGTTTCTGAGTTATTAATTTTTTTTTTGTAGTTTTTATTACTTTTTTGTCATAGTTTCAACAGAAGTATCCATCTGTGTTGAAAGTAAAGGGAAAATACAGATTACTGTATGGACCAATCAGAAAACGAATAAAATGCGGGATTCAACTAATACAACGCTTCAGATATGTTTTTGATTTCCTACCCTGACCGAGGACAATAACCATTTTTCCAAATGGTTAATAATCATAAATGCTTTTCTTTAGTCATTTCAAATATCTTTGGTCCCTTTATCAAGAGTACCAATCAGAAAACGAATAAAATGCGGGATTCAACTAATAAAACGCTTCAGATATGTTTTTGATTTCCTACCCTGACCGAGGACAATAACCATTTTTCCAAATTTTTAATAATCATAAATGCTTTTCTTTACTCATTTCAAATATCTCTGGTCCCTTTATACTCAAAAGATTTAAACTCGTATATACGTATATCAGATAGTATTCAAATAATATCACCGCGCGCAGGATAACTTCAGAAACACTGATTGAATAAAAGTATTCAAAATTTTCACAACTCAATAAATGTAATACCGGGTGAGCAAAAAGTCCGTATAAACTTTAAAAATTCATAAAAACCGAAAAAATAATCCAAATGAAAAACTGTTTGCAGGATTAGCATCTATAGGTCACGGGAATTTTTTTAAGACAGAAATAAAAAATAACTCAAAAAACAGCCAACAGATGGCACTGGTTCGTGCGATTTCGGTGGAAATATGCAAATGAAACGGTTATAAGAACTTGCGCTCTTAATCCAGAACTAATTCACCGTTGTGAGTCGTGTACTTGATCAAGGATGCTGAGTATGAAGGATAAAAACTTTGTTGGTGAAGTTATTTTAAGTGAACTAGTTCTGGATTAGGAGCACAAGTTCTTTTAGCCGTTTCATTTGCATATTTCCACCAAAATCGCACGAACCAATGCCATCTGTCGACTGTTTTTTGAATTATTTTTTATTTCAATCTTTAAAAAATTCCCGTGACCCATAGATCCTGCAAACAGTTTTTCATTTCGGTTATTTTTTCGGTTTTTATGAATTTTTAAAGTTTATACGAACTTTTTGCTCACCCGGTAATTTTTTGTCAAATTCGACTAAACTATATCACAGAATGCAAATGGTATCACTGCGCACAGGATAACTTTACGAACACTGAATGAATAAAAGTATCTAAAATTTTCAATACTTATAAATGTAACAGTTATGTGTCAAATTTAACAAAACATATCTCAGAATGCAAATGATATCGCTTTGCACAGGATAATTTTACAAACACTGAATGAAAAAAGTATATGAGGACCCCAGAAGCCGAGGGGTGTAAGTGACAAAATTGAAAAAAATGAACTGAGTGCACAGACGACCAAGAAATATACTTTTTCAAATCAGGTAAAGAAATATAAGTGATTTTTCTAATTATGTGTTGCGTTTTAGAGGTCAACCACTTTTGCCGAATAATGATAAATGTTGATTAATTATAAATTTAAAGAAAATTGTACTCTACTTTTTTCACATTTATTGAAATAAGAGTTCAAAGACCACTGTTAAACATGCAGAAGTTTCCTGTTTCAATTCAGTCAATTATTACTAATGTCCAAATTTGACGTCAATTATCTTTGAACTCAATTTACTCCAAATCGAAATTTTGTCACTTGTACCCCTTGGATTCTGATGTCCTCATATAAAATTTTCACAATTTATATGTGTCAAATCGACCAAAATCTTGTAGAAATTTTAGAAAATAAAAATGCTATTCCGGAAAATCTAATAAAATTCTAGTAAAAATAAATGTTTTATGTTAATTTTGATATTTTAATATTAAATATTTATTTAGAAGATTTTACGTTCAGCTTAGAAAATTGTAAATATTATTAACTTTAAAAATTTTTGTATATTTCATGAAGCGGTTATAAGAAGCTCTTCGCACAGCATCAAAATTAGTATTTGAGATAAAAGCGCTTAAACCTTTTAAATTTAAAGAAAAACGTATAATAATTAATTCAATTTTTATGAATTATTTAAAAAAAATGGCGTCGAAACATATTTTTCTGATCCAAATGTTAAGAAATGAATTTGCTTTCTATCTACCCTATATATATAAAATCCTAATGAAACGAATTTATGAAACGGATATATGAATCGACTGATTAAACAGCTGATTATGTTTCAAGCGATTTCTCCTAAAATATGGAATACTTTGTGATGAAATTAACACCAAAAATCAGCATTGATCCGCAGATCTCAAAACTAGTATAAGAATTTTTAAATTCGAATTAGTTTTTGAAATATTAATTTTTTTTTCTAATTTTATATATATTTTTCTAATGATGGCAACTCAAATTTTAATCAAACAGATATATTTTTTTTCATATTTCAGAAAATGTTGAGATGGTAACCCGGCTGCTTTTTCAAGAAGGCTCACGTTTTGAGCACTTTATCGCCAGAGTAAGGGTTGGCGCGGGGATGAATTCAACGCTACGCACCCTTTTTTGTTCGTGACATCGTCGTACGCGTAGCGAACGGCAACCTCATTCCTTTGCTGAGAGGAAGAGGTGTGCTTTTTTTCATTTGTTTTTTCCGCAAATGTAAAAAGCTAGACGAAATGTTATTTCGCCGTGGTTTGCAATTAGAACCTTGCTTAAAACAAAAATCTTTTACGGATTATAATAACTTTTAATTGCTCAAATATATATAATTCAAACATAAGTTATTTTTTTCAGTTCTATAATATTCATTTATTTCATTAATTTGCTATATGTTCGAAGAAATAGAGAACGTATTTTAAAAAAACAGACGTAAAAATTTTCTTTAATAAATATAATTGTATTGATCATGTTTTTATGACACAATTGAACATAGTTTTATTAGTATTATTACTGAATTAATTTAGTTATTTTTCATTATTAAGCGGCATAATTGTGTGACGTGTTGATTGCATTAATAAAACACATTTTCACTGAAATAATTCATTAAAAATTAATTGTTTTTAATTTAATTGCGATTAGAAGTTAATAGGAAGTTGAAACTACAATCAATTCGATTATAATTAGATTGAATGATAAAAAATAAATTATTTAGCCGTATCCTGCAATTAAATCTATGAGCTAAAATAATTGCAAGTTGATGCATGCAATTAAATCAATTACTATTACATTTTAATATTGTTAAAATTTTATCATTATTTGAGTTTATGAAAAAGACTTTGGTCTGTCGCTAGTGCACAAAATTAAAAATCTTTAAAATTCTTCAGTTTTTTATTTAAAACTTTTTGCCATATTTTTAAATATTATTTCGCCTTAGTTGTTTTATTTATTATTTAAAAATAATAATTCTTCATATTCGAATAAATCATGTAAATTCTTCTCTCGAATGAAATCCCCCCCCCCCCCCCACACACACACACACTTTATATTTCGTCATTCTGCACACATATTGCTCTATTTATTAAGTTGAAGTGGCAATAAAATAATGCTCAATCGTCTGAGACAACCTCCCATTTCGAATTTTCTCCCCCCCCCTCCCCCTCCTCTTCTCCATCACACTACTTTTTGCCCATTTAAAATTCATTGTTGCCTTGCAGAAAAGATTAGTTAAAATTGTGTCTGAAATGTTAACTATTCCTTCGCTTATCCATAACAGTGCATAAAGTTTACTGCTTTGCTCTATCTGTTGATTTTTAAGTAACAAATAAGTAATTTACCATAAAAAAAAGATAAGGAAACAAATAGAATGAAAGATTTAAAAAATAATAATAAGGATTAACCTTTTGTGCACACGCTTTCATTTTTTTTTTAATTCTTTACAGTTTTTTAAATTTTCTGTCCTATTTATTACTTTGAAGTAACTATAAGTAAAAGACCAATTATTCAAATTCTGCCCCCCCCCCGAAAAAAAAGAAAAGCTTGTTTTTGCCCCCCCCCCCCCCAAAAAAAGTTAAATATTCCAAGTTTTTAATTTTTTGGTTTGTTTTTTCTATTTGTTAAATGATAAATTTAACTATTTAAATCTATAGCCCCTCACTATCATATACAGTTAAAAAAATTCTCGAATGATTTTATTTGTTACTTTAACCCTCTGTCTACCAGAAGGGTCCAATGGACCCGACATGTGTATTCAAAATATCTATTCAAACCAGAAAATTTCTTCAAAACAAACTAAATGTATAAATCAGACAATAATAAGTTAAATAAACAAATTAAATAGTTTTAAGTAAAAATTCTGGTGTAGAATGTTTTTATAAAACTTGAGTAAAATTTCCGGTAGTTCTAGGGTTAAAGCAACAAAAGATAGTCATTCAATCTTCCGTCTACCCCATCTCCCCTTAAGAATTTCATCTCACATTAAAAAGGCAATTTCTAAACATCCTGTTTGGGGGTGTGAAAGGCTTTTTTTTTCCTTTCTTGGTTTGGCCTGTTTTCACTCGACTTTGGGGGTTGTTTCTGCAGAATGATTTGGTATTAAATTAATTATATAAGTTCATCGCAGAAAATATAGTAATTTTCTGCCACAGGTATTTTTTAAAATCTGTGTTTATATACATCAAAATGCACTGAAACTGCATTAATTCATGATCCCCATAAATCCATCTTTATATGTAATCAAATATCTAAATATATGAAGGTAATGAGTTTTTGTTTAAGAGGTATGGAATTAATAATGCTCAATTGAATGAAAATTTAGATTTTTGAGGGGATCAAATAATCAAAATTTTAGTCTATATCATCAAAAGTAATAAAGGCCTTCGATAAAACAGAGTATAAAAATTCGTAATACAATTTCTTTCGAAGAAGATTTCTTTTCATCTAGAACACATAACTGAAAATATTTCTTTAATTTAGATAGGACTTATTCTAAAATATGCTAGTTCGTCTTCCGCCATTTCGGTTTAAAAAAAAACACAAGACGACGATTGGCGTTAGAGCTGGCTGAACGCTTTCGCCAACTCGCCAAGGCTGGTGCTGAAAACGTGAGCCTTCTTGAAAAAGCAACCCGGCTATTGTTGTTTATTTGATAATAAATGTTTATTTACTTTTATTTCTTTTTATAAATTATATAAATTATTTTGTTCTATAATTATTAATTATTTTTTTATATTTCCTTTAGAAAACAACAGAAAATAATTAAAAAATACGGTACTACTTAGTTATTCGGTCGACCAATTTCGCCAAATTATGTAAATCGCCAAAACACTTGCCAAATTATAAAATTGACACATTTTTATTTTAAATAACGAAAGAACAAATAAATTAGTATAACATTAATAAATATAGTCGAAATAAAAATCACTTGATGACGTAAACACGTGCAACTTGCTTAAAGTCAAGTGAATGTGACACTTACGATCAACCATTATTGGCATTTATTCTTATAGTTTGGCGATAGATTTTTGGTCGATGGGATAACTAAGTAATACCAAAAATGCATATGTAACTGGTATTTAAAAACGAGGTTTTCGGCAAATTTTCGTAAAAAAAAAAGAATCACGCCAAACTTGCTGTGCGTATCTGGACTGGTGCGTAATGACATCTGGCCAAATATTACCACTCGAAAAAAAAAAAAAAATGCTATCTGGCGAGAGGAAACTAAGCTATTGGCGAGATTTGCATCCGGCTAGCGTAACAGTACCAAGAATTCTTTGCAACCATGGCAAATTTTATGTAGTTTTATTCGAAATTTATTTTTTTGATTTTTTAATCAAAATGGAAAACTTACAGTCCCATATTGGCGCGATTTTTTTCTGACGCCAATGTCATATACGGAATGGGCACTTAACTGGCGCCAAAATATCGTTATTTTGCTTGATATGGTAAGCCGGATGTTGTTGTTTATGCTGTTGATGCGTTCCCCAAATTGGCGTCGTTAAAAAATCGCGTCAATATGGTACGTATATGACATCTGTTCCAAACTTTCATATGAACTGCGAAGGGATCAGACCGTATTTGTTTATGGCAGTTGATGACTTGAACTATTATAATATAGATGAAATGATGGCGATAAAATAATATTTGGCAACTTATCACCTGTGCCTGGCTAACATTAAAGTACCAAAATGGCACCTAGAGTATAAAAAGCGAAGTGGTCCGCCTGGAACTGTTGATGATAGTTACATCACTTAGGCTATTGTTATAGAGATTGTTTTAAAATACCGGGAGACAAGGATTCTGTATGCTTAATTTATTTTATTTTAGCTTCTTTTCAAATGTTTAACTGATCCTCTTTAATCAAAAAAGAAAACAACCATTGGATGTCTTAACAGCAACTGATTCGCCCTTAAATTTTTGCAATCAAAGGGAATTGAATGGAAATCCGTTTACAGGGAGATCTGCAGAGCTTTTTTCAATATAATTCAATCTTCTCTAATATTTTTAAAGCCCATCAGATTAGCGTCTTTTTAGATTCTGCGGTGTCTGAACGGGGGTTGGCGAGCGTAGCTTGCAGAGGGCAGAGCCCCCTACTAAAATATAATGATTTGCCAAATTTGAAGCTGTAAATTACGGTACTGTTTTGTTATACCTACATGATGCCAAAATGTAAGCTCGATAAGTCTAATTTGCTATTTTTCGAATCGAAAATATTTATTATTGAATTATAATTTACATTTATTACTGGCGATCAGATGGAATATACCATTTGGCAGTTACCTGATGATGAGGAAGCTGCAATAAAATAGTTTCAGGAATCTAAAAAGTCATCTAAAAGTTTCAGATCTTGCAAATTTAATAATAACGTGTCAAATCCACCAAAGTTTTGCAGATATTTCCAAAAATCTAAAAAAAAAAAAAAAAAAAAAAAAAACTAGTAAAAATGATATCTTTTGAGTTAATTTTGATATTTCAATATTAAATATTTATTTATTTAGAATTAGTTCATTTTTGTGAATATTTTTTTTTTAAACAAAATGGCGTCGCAACATAAATTTGTTATCTTTATATATTATCTATACATTATACGCATAATTTTGCTATTTCCTATTTACTGAAGGTGATTTTTTTTTTAAATTATTGTTATTTAATCGTCGCCTCGAAAAAATCTCAATTTGCTATTTTTGGAATAGAAAATATTTATTATTAAGTTATAATTTACATTTATTACTGACTCTGAGAAGGATTATACGATTTGGAAGTTACCTGATAATGAGGAAGCTGCATTAAAATTGCTTCCGAACTTTGGAAATATGCATAAAAACCGTGTGTGTTAAAAAAAAAAAAAAAAGAAAAAAAAAAAAAGAAAAAAAAAAAGAACAGGAACGGAGCTTTATTCAAAAGATGAAATGTTTAATGCTGTGCTAAGAGACATTTACAATTCCATAGCTGCAGTTTAAATGGCGTTTTATTTTATTACTTTTTTGTATACTGTATATTTGTTCTTTTATTTTAAGTATTGTTTTGCTAAAATAAATCATGAAAGTTTGTAATTTTCAAATGCTACATTTTCTAAGCGCTCACTTTTGTAACAACTTTTTTTTTTAAATTTATTTATTTATTTATTTAATATATATAAAAGTTTCAATTTAAATTAATTTTATTTTGCGCCAACTATTACGCTTGGCGACAATGGTGTTGGTATAACGGAAAAGCATCTAAATTGTGTATTTTGAAAATTAAAAATTTATATTGCAGACTCGAACACGCATAGAAAATTAAAATTACAAAATTAACTACAGCAAAATCTCTTTACAACGAATTTACGGAGAACATTGATTAAAGTCGTTATACTGAAAAATTCGTTGTGAATATTTTTATTACGAAATAGGTTAATAGAATTTTTTTAATAATCCAAATTAAATTCTTTAAATTGAAAGATTCGTTAAACTGACATTAAGTTGTAAGAAGATTCTACTCTAATTGGAAATTGTTAATGAAACGCGCAAACAGCTTTACATTTTAGATGTAATAAAACTATTTTTGTATTTATAGAATTATTTTATTTATTTATTTATTTTGCCGCTTTGTTTGAAATATTTTTTGTGAATTTGGCTATCTTATAAAAGCGACTGAACATATATAATGTTATCACTTTAAGGGGGATGGGGTCTGGTACTTGATATTGTAAGATATCCCTTGGGGAAGGGGGTTTGTCTTTTTGCATCATTATCTTTTTTGATTCAACAGAAATTTTCTTTTATTGGTAACTTATTTTTTCACATCAATATACTCTGTTATCTTTATTTATTTTTTTTAGTCTGCCATTTATTTTTATGGAAATGCAAATTTATTATAAAAACCCTTAAATCATTTCATTCCAAAATATTTAAAATCCCAACGTTCGCCATTCCTATTCTTCTGCCATATGCGCATATAATTTGTTTTCAGAGAATCCAGCTTCGAAATGATACTTGCCATGTTTAATAGTACAAAAAAAAAAAAAAAAAAAAAAAAAAAAAAAAAAAAAAAAAAAAACCTGCCGGCCCGGCCTACAGCCGGGGGTAGATTTCAAAGTTAAATATACTAATTTCACCAACAAAAACTAAACCATGATTAGAGAAAAACCCACTTTGACAATTTTATCTGATCGCTTTTGACGAGTTTTTATATAATAGCTGGTTTTATCAGAATCATGTTAAGGCGGTATTCAAAAAAATACTTTTCCACGCTCAACAACTCGAAATTTTCTGACACATTTTCAATAAAAAAAAATATAAAACTTGCTGACGTGATTTTTGAAGAGATTTATAAGCGACCTGTGTTTTTATTTTTCGTTTAATTAATTAAAACTTGATTTATAAACAGTTGTTTTCTTAGTAGAACAATATTTTTCGTTTCTAAGACAAACGCTTCGGGAAATTCTGTTCAAAATGTCCACTTTGACATCATTTTTCGAAATATATTCTGCCTGTATCAAAAAATCGATCATTGCGGTACATTATACAGGGTGTCCGGTCTCAATGGTGTCCAATGGTTAATTCCTAAACCGCTAGTCATAGAGATATAATTCCAATTACAAAAACGTTTTAAATCAGGTAAAGAAATATTTTAAAAGCGATTTGTGTCAATAAAATATTTCTTAAAAAATTACGAAATTTAAATTTTTATACGGTCCCCCGGTCCTATAAGTTATATTTAGTAAAATTTTTCTGTTACACTGACAAGTAAGCCAGAAAAAAAGTCCCATTCATATAACACTAAAATTGAGCGAGTTATGAAACTTTAAAAATGCACGACTTATGCCACTTTTCTGCTTTGAAAACAAATGAGTTCGGCTTGGCTTTGAGGGGTCACATACCAAGTGCTTAAAGTATTCGAAGATCTTATTTCATGTGTATCTGCGCTTTGAAAAAATCGTACAAGTATTACGATTAAGTTAACATTTATTAAGTTTCAGATTGGCTAAAGTAAAATATATTTTATTTTGTCAGGTTTTGAAACTGTCTCTTTTATGATTTCTTTTAATGGAAATTATGTTATTTTTATAAGTTTTTATGTTACTTCAACAATCGTATGTATGTTTTTCCAGTTCAAAATTTGTACTCGAACTTTAACTCACTTTTAAATATCCGATCGAGATTACATTTGACATAGTGGCGTAGATCCAATAACAATCTAATATTATTATGATTTTCGGTGGTTATCATTTATACTTATTTTACAAGATAACACAAAAAATTTCGGATAGATTACCGCCAAGAAGTTTAAGAAGAAGTTTTAGATTAGATAATACAAGACTGCAATTGTTGGTTTCTTTAACTTTTATGTATTTTTTAGCACTGAATCCGAAAATTATATTAATTTTTAATCATCACGTCAGCATATTTCGCAAATCATTAATTGTCAAATTTAAAGAATAACAAAAATCGGATACTATAAAGTAGAGGAGATGGTTATGTTTTTTAACTTTTGATAATTGATTTTTACGTACTTTTTAGCACTGAATCTGAAAATGACCTTCATTTCTAACCATTACGTAGAATTTTTTGCAAATTATAAGTGTGTAAGTTAAAATATAGCAAAAATCTCATACTATAAAACATATGTAAAACTTTTTTGTTTTATTTTATTTTATTTTATTTTATTCAATAATTTATTCGATATTTTTGCTTATCCGGGGATTCTTACAGCTAAATAGCTGAGTGGTCCGATGAGATGAGGGAGGAGATTCAATTTTATCTTTGAACTTTCTAACTTTGAAATTTGCGAAAAATCCTAATGTGATGGTTAAAAATGAACGTCAATTTCAGATTCAGCGGTACAGAGTACATCTGTACAGCGGTACAGAGTAGAATCAATTATCAAAAGCTAAAAAACATGACATAACCCAACTTTTGCAGGCTAGTGTAATCTAATAATATTTTAAAATACGTATCATTTTGTAAAGAATTGAGGCTGTTAATTTAGCATCATTTTATTTAACAAAAATTCTGTTTTTTCTTTCTTCGTAAGTGTTTATTACAAATTATATATTTTGCATTAATATGTCAGAATGATTAAAGATTTCAAATTTATATTGTAATGTTAATTTTACTCTCAACCATTTTTTAATATATCTGACAAAATTATATTTCGACCAAATTTGCGAACGATCCCCAATTTGCAGCAAATATATGCTCCAACTTTAAACAGCTTTTACTCGGTCAATTTTAATCGTAGAATAACGGGACTTTTTGTGTATTACTTCTCAGTGTAAAAGGAAAAGTTTACTAAATATAACTTATAGGACCGGGGGACCGTATAAAAAATTAAATTTCGTAATTTTTAAGAAATGTTTTCATTGACCCAAATCGATTTTAAAATATTTCTTTACCTGATTTTAAACATTTTTGCAATTGGAACTATATGTCTATAACTAACGGTTTAGGAATTAGCCATTGGACACCATTGAGACCGGACACCCCGTATAGTTTCTAAATAAGGGAATCTACCAATTGGATATGTCTGAGAGCAAAAATGAATTTAAAAATGAGTAAGAAAATAAGCAGTTTGGATTTGAATACACCCTTAATAAGATGATTTTTTTCTTCAACCGCTATGTATTTTTAATTTGTTTTTGCTGTAATTTTTTTTTCTTCTTCAACCCCTCTTTTTGTTTTCATTTTTCATTTTTTTTCCTTTTGCGGTACGAATTAGTCCTATCAAAAACTTATCAATATAAAAGTTGTAGATAATATTAAGGTGATTTATAATAAAATTAATTGGATTTGATATCTGGAGAAATGACGAAGTTATGAATTTTTTTCTCCCAAAAACCCTATTTTTTGCGCCCCTTGAGCCCATTTTTAATTTTATGAAAAATCTGTGATACATAAATTTTTGGCCATATTTTGAGAAGCAATAAAAACTTTAAACTGATTTGATATGTACAAAAATTAAGAAGTTATTGGTTTTTTTCAGTTTTCACAAAACCCCACTCAATTTCCATCCTCTTGGTCCGATTTTGCCCATTAACGAACTTGGCCGAGATTTTATGCCCCTTCATTTTATGTATCAGTTTGGAAGTGATTTGTGCGGAATTGTGGAAGTATCGTGTCCAGAAGTAAGTGATATATATGTATAGATAGATAAAGTTTTTGACTGAGGTTGGTTTTTGGTTCAAGGGGTCATGATCGGTGTAGATATGCAAAAATTTTTCAGAAATTCCAACATAGGAGAGAACGTAATAGGTAGTATTTCGTACAAAATCTACCTAAAAGGGAAGAATGTTGTCCACCTTTTTGTTTCTAAGAAGTTCTGCTTACCCTCGTTAAGGGACCTGAGAGCAAGAAGACAATATTACTGTGAAGGGGGCTGGTCATTCAGCTTCCGATTTCCCTTCACTAATTTAAAGTCTATGGGCATTTGATGCATTCATATATTTAAAATATCTCCTCGGGAAATTAATGTTTTTATCTTCCAGTTTTGTGCACACTTTCTAAGAAATGTCTCTTTTTTCCTTGCTCTTAAAATATTTTTAAAGTATAGGCTTAATTTTATATGAAGTGTTAAAATCTTAATCACAGTTCGCCCGCTTTTAACGCATAAAATATTAAATTCAGCATACATTTTAGAAATATTTTGAAAACTAAGAAGAAAAGAGACATCTTTTAAGAAGAGTACACAGAAAAAAGATGTTAAAAATATGAATTTCCCGAGAAGATATTTTAAATATACGAATGCCTCAAAAGTCCATAGACTTAACATTACGGAGGTGAATTCCTAAGCTGAGTGACCAGTCCCCTTAAATGCATTATGCAACATAAAGCTATTATTAAATACTTTGAAATAGCATGTCTTTAAAGTGTTATTTGATATTAAAGTTTTTGCATATATTATAGTGATATTTTATTAACGTCTTCCCTTCATTTAAATCAGTAAAGTATTCGAGTAATAAATGTATAAACGTACTTGTATGTTATTGTAAACGTATAAAAAAAGAATTTTTAGACACTGCTAATAATATTATTAGGGGAAGGGGGGGGGGTCAAGGAACGATAACGTATGATATCGTAAAGGGAAGAGAATCCAAAATTGTCAAAAAAAAAGTTGATAACGTTGTATATGTACAGCCCCAAAGTAAAAAAAAAAAGAAATAGCAAAAGTGGAGATGTGTTAGTCTTTTGAGCTGGAAATGAGTGTCATATGCTTGGCGCACATTGAGGAAAAATTTGAAATTCTGGCCGAAACCAGAAAATATAAGGAAGAAAAAATCATGCGTCAAGAACAGATTATGAAACACTTTCCAACATATTCAGAATAATGTAACAAAACTTCACTGTTTAATAAGTTGAAATATGATGTCTAATTCAACCATTTGGAAACGCATACACATTTGAAAACCTAATTTCAGCATATCCCACTTACTGTCGGAAAATTCTCCAAATTCTCAGTGCTGTATAAGATATATAGATTTGTGACAATGAACTACATGTATGCAAAAATTTAGTTCAGTTAGGAAATACATATCGCAGTTGAAAATACCCCTTCAGCAATTTCAGATAATAAGGAGAAAGCCTTATTTGAATCCTTACGTGAATTCTTTTGTGCAGCCCTTTATACGAGACATAGAATTTATACACAACGAGTAAGATACAAAACAATAAGTTCAATTTGAATGCGCTTACCGAAATTGAAAACGCACTTCCAGCAGTTATTTCTCAAAGACAGTACTGTAACTGATTTCTTTTGCGTGCCCCTGTAAATGAACGATTAATGCTATGAATGCTCTATTCTATAGTAATCATCTTGTAGTAAAATTCAATTATTTCTATCAATTTCAATACATTTGACATAGTGTAATGTCATTAAAATACACTGCAAATGATTTTACTCATTGACCATAATGTAACGGAATTCTTTTGAGTGACCTGTAAATGAACTATTAATGTTGCACACTTTATATTCAATACAGGACATGCCATGGTAAACATAATTAACATATATCAACTGCGCGAAAATGTGAGTCTACGTGGGTTAGATCGTGGACAGACAGATGGACAGACAGGCAAACCGAATTCATAAACACTTTTCAACTATGTTGCAGTTAAAAAGTTGGATTTTTTCCATGCACGAATTCGTATAATTGTAGATAAGGGTCTTTATAATGTGTTAAGCTTATCCTTATGGATTTGGAAATATGTATAGCAGTTTGCTTTGGTTCATATATTGGTAATTGAATATTTAGAAATTTATCTATCTTCGTTGTTTTTAAGTCCGACGTTGAAAATTTATATTTTGAGAGATATTTGTTTAGTATTTTTAAGATTGATTGTATTTCAGAAAAGTTGTCTCAGCGGATAATGATTGTTAGTATACAGAAATTTTAAGAATAGCCCTTAAAAAAGAAGTAAATTTACTTTTAAGTACACATTTCTTTGAAAAGATTTTAAAATTTTACAGTATGCCATAGAAATGATATTAATGCATCAAAAAGCCGCAATATCAAATTTATATTATCATCGCTAATGTTAACTGCTCTTAAATGCTTTTATATTAAAAATAATGCACTTTTAATATTTAGTTATTTTACTTAATAAATGCGCAAAACTACGTGAATTTCATACCGTAGTACATATAATTTCCTCAACCAAGGTTTAATTTGTGCCGGAGTCCACCGGAGCTCAGCTTGGTACTTCTCTATTTTTAGTAAATATTTAAATACTAGCAGGCTGAGCCCGCTGCGCTGGTCCATTTTTTAAATAAACCTTCAATCAAACGAAATGGAGAATTCTACCCTGTATTTTAAATTAATATGGACTTTCACCTGGAAAGTTCTTCCGCATTTTCGGAATACGCATCGGACGCCATTGCGCTATAATATTATCTGATGCATTAGACGAAATTAGGGCAATTCAGAAATAACTTTATAGTACATCATGTAGAGTTTGGGAGGGAAATACGGCCATTACGATCATCAGAAATTAAAATGTTGTCTTAAGGCCTACTACTAAAAAAGAAAGAATTACAATGATTGCAGAGATTGACCATTTAACTTAAAAAATGTTCGGGTTATTCACTTTCGTTTGTTAGTTCTTTTACTCTGGGCCTCTCAGCTTGGTGTTATGTGTGGATCTGACAACATAAATACAATCTCTCTCTACGCTTACATTATATTTGGTAATACACGTCTTCTTTTGGCAAGTTTTCTACAGTTTCTTATCTTCGAATTCCAGTAGAGTAAATACAGTCAAAACAGTTTTTAACTTTTATATTTAAAAAAAATGTGAATCATGTAAAAGTGGATATTTAAAGGTGAATTGTGTTAATAAAGTTAAAACATGTCATTTTAACTGCCGTTTCTTTTCATATACCAGTTTTAATCATGCAAGTATTAACCTAGGAAATTAATCTCGATAACTGATTCAAATAGAAAAGTAAATCTCTAGTTTTCATTCAATAAAATCTTCCCAATCATCCGTAATCGGATCCACAACCAAGTTTGATGTGAAACGTTAGAAATGTTCGTAACGGTATGGCTACAAATGTAGCACAGTTAGCTACAAAACAGACTTAATTACGCAGAAAACTGCATTCCATTAAGTAATGTCAAATTGCTGTTGATTGCATTTTTGATCTTTCACTATCAAAACTCTTTGCGAATGATAAATAAGGTTAGTTATGAAAATGTTTAGTAATGATCTTTATGGCAAACCGCCGTTTTTTTTTTTTTTTGCATTTCTCTCACATAATAAGACGGAGAAATAAACATGCTTGTTATTTTAAAGACGTTATTATTCATCAGTTTGTTGCCTAATTAAAACTAAAAACGTTAATTTGTGACTATGATGAACTGCTCGGGTTGTACATCAGCCAAAATTGCTTTATAATGATTGAAATTTTATTTGAATCTGAGGGACTTTTTTTTAAAACCTAGGCTAAATGAACAGATATTGTTCCATTGGCCACCTTTGGCATTTGAAAGTTTTTTTTGTACATTCAAAGTGATGCTTTAGTGATAGTAAAATAACTGCAGATGAAAAATATATAATAGTAAGTATTCTTTTGTCCGTTTTATCCATAATAAAAAAAAAACATAAATTTACTAATCGCTAAGTACAAATTTCGCGTAATCTTCTGAAATCGGATTTACCGTCGACGGTTCCTTTCAAATAGAAATGAATCTTCCAACATTATATAGTAAATTCGCCAATTCTAGGGTGGTTGATTATGGAAGATTCATCCAATATCTTTTAATAACATTTCTGAAAGAAGGGAGGGTATGGTGAAAAAATGACGAATTAAATGGAATATCGAAAAGTGATTTCAGAAAGCAATTTTTATTGCAAAATGTTTTCTTTCGTGATAGTAATAACGCATAATTGCTTAAATTTTCTTAAGAATAATCTTTACTACTTAACATTGCAGGAATTGAACGTTTCTATAAGGGAAATTGTAGACATATTTTTTATTAAAAAAGAGTGGACAATATTAGCTAATCTCGTTTCGAAGTAAAGTATGGTGAGAAATTTTTTAAATGTCTGAAATTAAATTATTTTACAATATGGTTGTGCGTGTGTGGGAGACATTTATACTAAAATTAAAATATTTGACTCCATTTTTTTTTAAATATTAATTGCTATTTATATAATGTACATTTGAATTTTTAAAAATACTCTAAAAATGCTTTCTTACACTTAGCAAAATCACCTTCATTGTAAATATCGCTTGAACCTATGCCACGCTTACGTCTTTTTCGCTTAAAATCAAATTGTTTAGAAAAAAGAAATATATTCGAGTATTTGGCGCAAAAAAGACAAACGTTTCACACTATTTGGCTAGCCAACACATTTCCTTCCCAAATGCAAGATATTTAAATGCATTTGGAAATTGCTTGTTGAATAAATGTTTAAATGCCTAACTCAATGAATTTAAACCTAAACGAAGGATTAGTGTGTTATTTTTTATCTGTAAGCGTATATAAAATATACAAATTGCGTGTTGCAGTAGTTATTTAATTTTACATGGCTTCACCAGCTGGAAAAGTTTTAAGGGTACTATTTGATTATCCTGTCGACCAATTTCGCCAAATTATATAAATTGCCAAACTAATCGCCAAATTATACAAATTGACAAAATTTTTATTTTAAACAACGAAAGAATAAATAAATTAGTAAACATTAATAAAATTACAAATAGAAGTCAAATTAAAAATCACTTGATGACGCAACAAACACGTGTACCGTGTTTAATGTCAACTGAATGTAAAATTTACGATCAGCCATTATTGGCGTTTAATCTTATATTTTGGCGATAGTTTTTTTGTCGACGGGATAATCAAGTAGTACAGTTTTAAGTTTGTTTTAAATGTAGTTTACTAATTAAAAATGCTATCATTAAACATTTTTATATTAAGTAGTTGTTTCCATGGCAACAATAACCTTCAATTCTTGTTTCTGACACTAACAAAATCGATGTCAAATTGCCAATGTTCAGAATCGGACATTAGTTTTGAGTTTGGAACAAATTTAATAAACTTAAATTTTGTTTTAAACCGTATAATTACGACAGTAAAATTTTAATATATACACATATAAAGGTATATGACAAAACTATAGTAATAAAAATGTATTTATTTAAGTTAAACTTAATCTAACGAACTTCGTATGAAGAGTAGAAAAAACTTTTACTTAAAGATTATTTATGTTAAAAAAAAGTATCATTCAAAATTTTATTGTGTCGCCAACCAGCATTAAATCGCCAAAAAAATTAAATTTTCGTTATTTTTTTACGAACGCTAAATCGAGGTTCTGCCGATTTTTTTTTTATAACATATTATATGTCATGAGAAGAATATTCTATATATTCCGTATGAGAATATATTTTTTCAAATATTTCTGAGGATGCGCTTATGGAAACTTCCTTGATATCATCCTATCAATTTTTCAGATGCATTTTTCTTAACCTGACGCAAAAGATAAATAGCCAAATCTTATTTCAATTGCAATATTTTAACTGAATATTTTTTTAAGCATTGCGAACATTCCCTTTCATGTTTAAATTAAATATTTTTGTTTTTTAATATTATCACTCATTAAAACGGATATTTTTCTTCTTTTTTTCTTTTAAATAAAATTAGTAACAGTTCTTTTATTTTTCGAGGTGTAATAGCCATTTCAATTTTTTTTTTTTTTATCAACGATAAATTTCGCCAAGAAATAAAATGGTAACCATATCGTCCAAAATAATAGAACTTTCCGTCATAATTTTATAAGTAATCTACGTAGAGTCATGTGTTATAGCTTAAAACCTTTCCTGAAACGAATAAGTTCTGTCGAAATCCATGCAATAGAACTCGAAATATAGATGTTCGGAACGAAATTTCCGTTTGGATTTTATATATATAATAGATTGGTCAGAATTCACCGGAGCTCATAAATACAGGGCTCCGGATCCAGATGCAATAGCGCTTTTTTTGTATCATGAACGCTGACCATTTTAAAGCTCCTCTCTGCGCATTTACCAAGTCACTTTCATTTGTAAGTAGATATAATTGCCATGTATTGTTATTCTGATAGAAAGCAATCGAGAAGTGTTTCCTGTTTTTCCATAAACGCATCGACTCTTTCCGATAACGGAGTCTAATTTTTAATTTAATGTGATTTTCAGGGACTCAGCACAAAAGATTGTTAAACCGAAGGAATCGATTATAGTTTAAAATATGCACCTTTTATAGGAAATATAAAACGTTGTTCCACTCTTCATCATATAGATATTAATTTCTGTAAATTTCATTCATTTTTTCAAAAAAAAAAAAAAAGAAAAATGCATTGCTGGCGAACAATTCCTTTTTTGTGCTGACACTATTTTCGAATCATAATCCTTACTATATTTAATGCCAGTAATTCTGCAAATAATTCACATTAAAATCAGGCAACGATTTCTATTCGGAAGGAGTGACAACTAAAAAGTGGAATACTTGACAGATAAGTATATGCTGATAGATATATTTAAAATTTATTTTAATTTAAAAAAAATTCTTTAAATTTTGCAAATGTGCGGGGACGCTACGATTGTTAGTACGGCAGAATATTAGGGCTGGTACTATTTTTTGTTAGAAATTGAGCCCTGTCCTCAACATATACCACGTGAAATCAGTGTTTCATAAAATATTGATTTTTAGCAATTTAAAAATCCAATTCTCATTTTTCAATCATTTGACGATTTCATCTTATTTTCGAAAAAAATAAAAAAAGAACTCGGAAAAGCAGAAAGCAACCCGAGCCAACATTTCGTAAAAATACGTCACTTTGCTTCGAGATTATTTGTGTGAATTAGTTTCTTAGATGCCAAGTCTCATATTACTATACTTTGATATTTGGTCTTATTTGATGGCACAAATTATTCGATTTAATAAGGCGAAGATTGTGTTATTAGAAAATAATAGTACGAGACTTGGCAGATCTGCAACTAATTCTCATCGCAATTAAATCGCAATATCTTCACAGCGCAGATAATTAACCCATTAAAAGCCGAAACTATAAAGACAGTAATTTTCATTTTTCTTGAAAAACGTTTGGCATTATACACTTTGAAAGACAACCTTTGCTTTCTTTAATGATCGAAATTTCTGTTATTAAATAAGGCAAACATTTTAATTTGAAAATTGTAGTAGCTTGATAATTAATTTTAGTACGAGCATTTATTTTGCGCCAACGCAACACCAGCGGGTAATGAGTTAACACATCGACATATCAAGAATAGTAAAAAGTACTTTCTCATTTTCAAAAGTGTTTAGAAATATTAAACAAATGATTGAGATTAAATATAGTAGTCTTTTTTAAAAAAATCATCTATAATCAATAGATTATTACTTTTCTTCAATAAAAATAATATGAGTATAAATATTTTATTTAGACTTCTTTCTGTAATGGCAAATTTTGATAAAGTGGACTTTAACAAACCAGAGAGTTAGTGTACCGTTCACAAACGTTTTCCACTGTGTGTCGATATATTTTTGTGAAATAGTTGCATAGTTTCCAAGTCTCGCATCCCTGTATTTTAATCCTTCGTCGTATTTGATGACAGAAATTCTGCGATTAAATACGACGAAGCTTACTATTAAAAAATAATGGTACGAAACTTGGGAGATATGCAACTAATTCGCAAACTAGAGAACTGTAATGTTAGTGTAACGTCCCAAAAAATTCCCACTGTGCGTCAATATTACTTTTCTGAATTCATTGCATGGTTTCCAAGTCTTGAATCACTGTATTTTAATCCATCGTTTTATTTGATGAGAGAAATTATGCGATTAAATACGACGAAGTTTGCTATTAAAAAAATAATGGTACGAGTCTTGGCAGGTATGCAACTAATTGACAAACCAGAGAATTAGTTCGTTCACAAACTGGAGAACTGTAATGTTAGTGTAACGTCCCAAAAAATTCCCACTGTGCGTCGATATTACATTTCTGAATTCGTTGCATGGTTTCCAAGTCTCGAATCACTGTATTTTAATCCTTCGTCTTATTTGATGACAGAAATTCTGCGATTAAATACAACGAAGCTTACTATTAAAAAATAATAGTATGAAACTTGGCAGATATGCAACTAATTCACAAAGCAGAGAAATGTAGTGTTAGTGTAACGTCCCCAAAAATTTTCCACTGTGCGTCGATATATTTTTGTGAAGTAGTTGCATAGTTTCCAAGTCTCGTATCACAGTATGTTAATACTTCGTCTTATTTGATGACAGAAATTCTGCGATTAAATACGACGAAGTTTACTATTAAAAAAACAATGGTATGAGACTTGTTAATACTTCGTCTTATTTGATGACAGAAATTCTGCGATTAAATACGACGAAGTTTACTATTAAAAAAACAATGGTATGAGACTTGGCAGATATGCAACTAATTCACAAACGCATCTCAACGTGTGTGGCATATCCTTTCAGTGCAAGTGTTTAAAATATCGATGAGTTAGAAACAGCATAAAGTATTTTTTTCATTTTCAAAATTATTTAGAAATATTAAACAAATGATTATGATTAAACGTTGCGGTTATTTTTAAAACTCATCCATCTTATGATAATCGATATAATTTTACCACTTTTAAATGAAAATATTATTGATGAGTGTGGATATTTTATTTAAACTCCCTTCTCTAATGACAAACTTTGATAAAGTGGACTTTAACAACCTGCGAATTATACTATTAGCGTAACGTTCCACAATATGAAAATACTGCAGCTTATAATATAATCTATTTTGAAAGATTAATAATATACCTTTAAGGATGACGAAGCATGTGACATAAAGCGAACATTTATAGGAAGTAATGAATCACAATTTAATTTCTGACTATATTATCAGAGATTCATTTATTCGTCTTTATTTATTCATTTATTTATTTACTGAGATACCCAAAGTTAATCGAGTAAGTTAATAAGCTTCGATATATTTATAAAAAATCAAAATGAGTGATATTAATAACAACATTATTTTCATTAATTCACTAAACAAGATAAATATTTATTGTTTTTACTATAATTCTTTCTATTCTATTTAAAACCATTTTAAATAGATGTTTCACCATTTCCTGGCTCTAAAAACGTGAATTACCACATTTAGTGCCATAAAAAGCCAAAAATTCCTAAAATTCAAAGTTAGTAGTTAAAGTAATTCAAAATACTCGGTAAGTTTTAGTCGTAGAAGAACAGGATGTGTACTATTTTACTTGTTACAGCACGGAGAAAGTTTTTCTGAATATAACTTTCAGGACCCAGGGACCACATAAAAATTTAAATTTTGTAATTTAAAAAAATAACCATTTTGGTGTAAATGTATTTTCATATGACGAAGAACAATATTTGAAACAACTTTGCAAATGAAGCTATACCTCTAAACCTAATGGTTTAGGAATGAGTTATTGGTGAACGGTAAGAGGAGATACCTTGTATAGGGCAAGTAGGGGACCATAAACGTAATTTGTACCAAGCTTCACAATTTCTGTGAACGCCTTTGTATCAGACATCAGACTTCCGTTTTGTATTATCTTTTGGTATATCCATTGTTATATAATACAAACAAATCTAGTGTGTGTGCATGCAAATTTTATCTTAAAAATGGGTTCAAACGATTTTGACTAAATTTTGTTTCCAACCGTTTTCGAATACCAGAAGACCACTGGACTGGGCCACATGTTCGAGAAAATTCGATTAGTGGATCATTTTGGGGTCAATACGGGTCATTTTCATCTCCAAATTTGGCGAAATATTGGCGACACTGGGGTGATTTGGCGGTAAAATCGACTTTCAAGATTACCAATGCTCAAACACATGCTTGGTGCCAAATGAAAGAATGTCGCCAAATTTGGTGATATTTGACGAAATTTTGGCGACATTTGGCGAAAAAATTGACTTTTAGAATCTGAAGGATTTTTCTAGAAATTCATAATAGGAGCCAAGTCGAGATACATGATAATCAGAGTCCATAGAACGTTCTCGAAAACATAATTCAACAAATCAGGGTACATAGAACTTTCTCAACACATGCTTGGCGCCAAATAACGGAATGTTGTCAAAGTTGTCAAAATTTGGCAAAAAAATTGACTTTCAGAATCTGGAATTTCTTTTTTACGCTGTTATAAAATAAAATGTTGTATAGCAATAATGCAGCGAGAATTTATCGTTAAACCGTGTTGAAAACAACGCTAATTTTAACACATCATTGCTATAAAGTAATTGAAGTTTTCCAAGTAATCAATGTGTAAAATTCAAATTTTTAACTTGAGGAGGACTCTCCTTCAACATAAGCATTCCAAATAGAGGAGAGGAGTCACAATTCCGTTTGGTAATTTCTGTCTATTGCGCACTCACGATACCACAAAAGTAATAAAAATACAGATTCTAATCAGTACAAGTACAAAATATCAAGGAATTGCAATGAAAGTGTCAAAGAGATATAAACAGAAAATCATTTATCAATAGGCATTCGTTTAATTCTAACCAAAAACATTTCAGTGCTAAATTTCCAAATAAAATGTTTAAAAAAATTATGTAGTCGAGACTAGGAAGGGTTGACCATAGGGGAGACTTAGCCCACGCATAAGTTTTCATATTTAAAAGAATTTCAGAGTTTTATCAATAGGTGTCAACCAAGGCTACTGGAGTGTTCAACAACTTTGTTTCACACAGATAATCGAAACAGATGTGGAAAAAATCAATTGCGAGGCTTTTTCAACCTAAAAGTTGTGTTTTTTGGAAATATTTTGTGAACTTTTTTCAGATAAAATATATCACACAAATTTAAGTAAGTAGGTTTTAAGTAATGCAGAAATATCGAGTTTTCATTCCAAGTATAAAGATTGTACAGTAAGTTAGGTTTAACTTAACTATGTGCTATTCTTTGGAAAAGGGCTATTTGAGGAGGCTTGACCCAGTCAATGTGAGGGAAGGTTGATCAGATGTTCAAGGCTCCCTTAATTAAGTGGTTTTGGAAATCTTTTTTTATACATTATGCATAATGAAAGGTTAATGGTTATATATAGAAAATAATGTAAATTTGTTCTGTAAAGCTATACTAAAATGGGGTTATGGAAAAGAAAATGTTTAAAACTGATTAAAGAAAGATGTGAAAAATTGCTGTAGTATCCACTGGAAAAAAAAAAAATTAATGAAATATAAATAGGAAAGTCGATAGGAACTTTTTTCCATTTAAATATTACTTAGAATAGGTAAATAGAAACAGTGGAAAAGACTAGAAAGTATGAAAGCAGCAGTCTTAATCCTTTCAGGGGCAGTGGTCTGTTTGTGAAAAAACTTAATTTTAATTTCTAAAAGCCACAATGGCACTAGAATTTTCCTAAAATCTTTTCCATTTAATCTGTATGTGAAATTTAGCCTTTTCCTTATTTCTAAATAAATTTATTCGTAAAATTCGATGCTTGTCATTTATTTCAACATTTTAATACTGAAAGTACTATTCCCCTAAAAGGTTGGTTGTTTATGACTGCCAATTATAAGCACGAGGGATATAGGTTCTAAGGGGAGAGGGATTCCTTCCGTGGGGCCTTTCTAAGAGAACCTAACCCGCATTTACGCTTGGAAAAGCAAGGTTTGAAGAAAACCACGAAAACTCCGAATGATTAGGCCGACGGGCGTGATTGGGATCGAACCCAGCACCTCCCGTTTACCAGCTTTGAGAGCAGAACCTCTCGGTCACTGGTGGAGTCTCCTAGAAGGGTTAAAATATGTTAATGATAAGTTAAGTGCTCATGCGGTTGCAAAAGAACATAGCATTGATAGAAAAATTTTAGGAAGGTATGTAGACAAATTTCACCAGGATGCTATGAGATGAAGGCAAACTATGTGACAACTAGAGTTGTCAGGTCGAGTGTTACAAAAAATAGAACAAAGAGACAACAACAAAAAAAAAAACGGGGCAGTGGCTCCTAAATCCGGGCATAATAATACATGAAACTCTATGAAAACGGAACCTGTCTCTAACAGAATACTGTCTTAAATGTTAAAATTTAATTTTCCCTACTGTCGAATTATACCTGCTGAGACAAAATCCGGTTTGAAACGAAATGTTTCTCCTCTGACTTGAGATTCCGTCTAAACAGGTTTGTTTAAGCATCATATTTTCAAAAATATTTTTATAATAGTTAAAGCATGCAGCATAAAAATATTTTGCTTCTTTTTAAAACTGACTAGGGGGCTCGGCCCCCTACGAGCTACGCTCGCCAACCCCCATTTAGACACCGCAGTTTCTAAAAGCACGCTAATTTGATTGGCTTTAAAAAGATTTTGAAAGATTGAATTATAATTTAAAAAACAGTGGCGATCTCCCTATAAACGGGTTTCTATTCATTTCTCTTTGATTGGGGAATTTTAAGGAAAAATCAGCTGCTGTTAAAAGATACTATGGCTGTTTTCCTCTTTGATTAAATAAAACCAGTTAAACATTTCAAAATAAGCTAATATAAAATGAATTAAGTAAACAGAGTCTTTGTCTCCCAGTATTTTTTAACAAAGCGAAAAGACAGTTCTTTTAAATAAGACATTTTAAGCGGGCTCTCATGTCAAGTACACAAGTCGTATGTTTGTTGTTCAATAAATAAATAAATAAATGAAAGACATTTTAAATCTATCGTTTTTAATCTCACGCAATTTTTACCAAACTTTTATTTCTCTTTTTAATATTAACGTGAAAATACTTTTGTTAGAAATGAAATATTATTTGCGCTGTCCCAACAAAAATAGTTGAAAAGTTCATCTCGAAATATCAAATTCGAAATTTCGCAATTTTTAAATTTAAACTGTTTTGCAATATTATTTTTTGTTCATTTTACGTAATAAGTATAATGTGACGTAATTTCTCCTATTTAAGACTTCTAACGCATGTTAATGAATTTATTATTTTACAATATCCTTTCTCTGTTAAAATTCACGTGTAAATATAGTTTTTATGAAGTAATTTTCAATAAGTTCCTGCTTTTTATATGTAATTATTTAATTCTAATTTGAAAGGGTTTTTTTCTGTTTATAATAGTCACGTGTAAATAAATTTTTAATTTGAAGCAAACATTATTGTTTGCGCTGTTTATACAGGTAGCAACAGGTTAAATTAATACAATTTTCTAAAATAAGTAAAAAATATCTCTCGAAATGCTGAAAATTTGAATTTAAAATAGAAATAAAAGCTCAAAAAATGAGTCAAATTAAAAAAATAAATGCATTCTTTACACCGGGAAATTATAACGTATAAAATGATCTAAAAATGATTAAATTCCGATGTATAGTTTTTGCTCCTATAAAACTTTTTTAATGGAACGACTTTGTCCAACTTTAGCATTAAATATCTCTTAAAATAATTCTTCGATTTGAAAACTGTCTGCATCAGCGTGTTTATCAAACATTTCTCTATAATACCGCCGATTTTCATATTTTTGTATGCAATATTTTTCTAAATATTAACGGAGAAAGACCGCCGGTCACAAAAAATTCAAAACCGGCGGCGGTGGTGCCAGCGTAAGTTACTCTTTTTTAGAATAGAGAGAATTTATTCCTCTTCCCAAATATTTCAATATAAAGCGAAAGGGGTCAAGCCTCCCATATAGTGGGTCAACCCTCCCATATGTGGGGAACCTTGATTTTTTCATTATTAAAATCAATCATTTTTCAAATTTCTTATATATTACACTTATGTAGCAATTTTATCTTGATAACTGATTGTATAACGAACAAAATGATATATAAAACTTTATTCTACGTTCAATATTTAAAAAATAAAAATGCATTTTGTAAACAGTGGGACAACCGTCCCTAGTGTCCCGTATTGCTTTGGACTTTTTTTGGGGGGTTAAAAAAAATTATACGTTTCGTTTTGAACAACATGACACCATTTTCTCAGACTGACAGAAATAATTAAAATTGTATTTTTATATTAAGTAGATGCTATGTTCGTATCCATGATAATCAAGGACATGATGTCCATAGACAGATCTTTTCTTGTAAATTACCTGCAACAGATTAAATATTGTAGTGAATTGAATGGTGCTGCTGAATTAAGTTTTATGTAATAAATCTTACATGTTATTCTATTTTATTTTACTATTTTATAATCTTTATCTAATCACGGAACTGATGGTGGGATTTTTACGTTCATGAGTTATTTATTAAATGAATAATTTTTTTACACAGATAACGTTTGAAACAAGCTTCTGTTTCACATTAAAATTTTATTTATTTATGATTTACTTTTTTTGGCTCCCATCTGTTGATTTATCTAAAAGTCATTACTTTTCTGACTAAAAACATAACTCAACTTTCGTGATGTGATAGTAGTTATTTAACAAATAAAAATATATATAAACACTATTATTCTTTGAAATTGTACCTTCTTTAAAAAGATCTGAATACAAAATAAATATTGTGTCTTGAAAGTAAATTTTAAATCCATTTTTGAACGGCAGTAAGACATACAAACTAGGGCGGTGACAGCCCATTTGTTAAATCTATTGTCCATGTTTATTTATTTTTTATTATCCTCTCATCTTTTATTCTCGTGATACCTTTTATATATCATGTAACGTGAATTAGAAATTTGGCTATGTTTTGAATATTTTGATGAAAGAAGGTAAAAATCTTTACCGGTAAATAAATTACACAGGCCTGCAATGAAAAAAATCCCTGCCGGCTCGGGCCTACAGGCGGAGGTAGATTTCGAAGTTAAGTACTAAATTCACCAACAAAACTTAAATCAAGATTAAAGATAAATCCAGTTCCTTCGCTAAGAATGAGCTCTAGGCAGCTAAACATTTTGTGAAAATTCTAATATACACACACGCATGTATATGGAACAGCTTTAAAAATGGCTAAATCAAATTCAGAAAACCTCAAAGTGTTAAAATATGTTAACATTTCCATACTCGAGTTTTTATCATGTTTTAATACGTTTCTTCAAACTCGATGACGTTACAAATTCACCTGCTGTGGTCCATTACATTTTCAATATGACGCAATATTTTGTTGTTTTTTTAATTCGTCAAACTATTTATTTCATTTTGAATTTTCATGCAGAAATCTTGCTCTAGAAAACTTATGACGTAATATTCAATTTGTTTTCAATTCCTCAAACTGTTTATCTAATTTTGAATTTTCATGCAGAAATCTTGCTCTAGAAAACTTATGACGTAATATTCAATTTGTTTTCAATTCGTCAAACTATTTATTTCATTTTGAATTTTCATGCAGAAATCTTGCTCTAGAAAACTTATGACGTAATATTCAATTTGTTTTCAATTCCTCAAACTGTTTATCTAATTTAATTTTTCACGTGAAAACATTGCATTAGAAAAACAATTGTTGTGGTGAGAATTTTATTGCTTTTTTTTAATTGTTGGCAACAGCTATAACGAAAAATATTTATTTTTTCCTGCCATTGTTGTGTAAAAGCTGGTTTTATCAGAATCATGTTAAGACGGTATTCAAAATTTTAAACCTCCCCCATTCCCATTCCCTTGGACCGATTTTGCTCATTTTCAATCCCCGCCGAGAAATTCGCCATCTTAAAGTTGTTGGCGAGTTTGAAGACGTTCCGTGCATAATTGCGACTTTTATCGTGCGGACAAAATTTAGTACATACATACATATATATATATATATATATATATATATATATACTTTTTAGGTGGGGGTGGTTTTGGGTTCCTGGTGTCATGTAATGAAAAGTTATGAAGGAATTTTTCAAAAGTCGCACCATGGTAACGACTGCAATAGGTAGTATTTCTTACGAAATCTACCTAAAAATACAAGGGCATTGATACTGAACTTTATGTATTTTTTGGTACTAATTAAAAAACAAATAATGAAAAAAGTCTATCACGTCACATTTTCTTGAAAAATATTCGGTCGGTTGGAAATTCGTGTCGTGTTAGAAAAATCAATTCGTACCGGAAATTCTGCCAGGTCATTATTAGACATTAGATATCGGAATCAATATCTAATAATTAAATGATAGAATTTTCCGGTACGAATTGATTTTCCCAACACGACACAACTTTCCGATAGACCCAGTTATTTTAAACCGTTTAAACCTATAACAAAATAATCGATTACTGAAAAATCAATTTGCCTTACCGAGACTCGATTTTTTTTTTTTTTTTACATAGACTTACATGGATAAAATCACTGTTGCCAGATAGTACATGCGAAATTGTCCGAGAGAATTTCTTTTCAAATAGGATTTTAGAAATAATACCAATGTCGATGTTACAAAAAATTCTGATGTGATGGGGGAAAATGGAGGTCATTTTCGAAATCAGCCCACCAAATAACATAAAAATCAGCAAAAACTTCTCTTGTATTTTTCAAAAACTTCAATTTCGCAGGCGTGTGTTATTTGTGTTTTAAGAGGTTAATGACTTCTTTATGTACATTTTACGTTCATAAATTCATAATTGGCGTCCGCATTATATTCTGAAAGCTGGGTTGTTAAAATAACATCCTTTTTGAACGCTTTAATTAACACTGTGGCGTCCGCGACAGGATATATTACAAGATTTATTTGAAGCAAAATATTTCAAGCCGTTAAAATTTTTTAAAAAGTGGACTTAAAGTTCGTGGTAGAAGAACTTGGGGGAAACAGTTCCGCAAGATTATACGATTGGGACACTAAAGGAAATTATTTTGAATAGTAATGAATATAAACAGGATCCCGCTTTTGTACAAGAAATTTTATCCAACGCTGTTGCTGAGAGAAAGGAAAAAGAAAACGAGGCTAAGAAGTTAGAAAAGAAGAAGTCGGATCAAGAATTAAAAAAGCTAGAATTAAAGGAGAAGTCGGAACAAGAGTTAAAAAAGCTAGAATTAAAGGAAAAGTTGGATCAAGAAGTAGAGTTAAAACAGTTGGAATTAAATCACCAATTAGAATTAGCAAAGATTCAGTCACAGGGACAAATGCAAGGTGAGTACATTTCAAATGATTATGAAACTAATAATTCTAAAAAGAAATTTACGTTGCTCAAGTTAGAATTTCGCCAATTTGATGGTGATTTAAAGGAATGGTTGCCATTTTGGAGTCAGTTTGAACAGATTCACAATGATCAAGATATTGCGCCAGAAAATAAATTCCAGTATTTGATCCAAGCAACTGTCACTGGATCTAGAGCGCGAAAAATTGTTGATAGTTTGTTGATAGTTTTCCGCCAACTGGCGCTAACTATGCCAAAGCTATAGAGAGTCTTAAGGCTCGTTTCGGTAGGGAAGATCTTTTGGTTGAAGTATATGTGCAAGAATTATTAAAATTAATTATATCTGTGCAATCAAAAGGAAAATTTTCTATTACATCATTGTATGATAAACGTGAGTCGTATTTACGATAGACGTTAGGAGTCACAACGGATAAATGTGCTTCAATATTATATCCAATGGTAGAATCTTGTTTTACTGCTGAATTTTTGAAAGCATGGAATCGAACCCATACGAATTCTGTTAGTTATGATGCAAAAGAACGCCTGGATAATTTAATGGCGTTTCTCACATTTAGATGTGAAGGAGATGAAAGAATTAATTTCGCAGTGATAGGTTTTGGTTTAGCGAGAAAAGATGACTCGAGCTTTAGAAAAAACAAAAGTCACAACGATGGTACTAAATATTTACCAACTGCTGCTACTTTATTAACATTTTCTTCAAGACCAGATTTAAGAAAAAATTGCGTTTTTTGCAAAGGAAGACATCTGAGTTCAGAATACTTTTCGGCACGAAAGATGAGTTTTAATGAAAAGCAGAATATATTGAAGGACAAAAGATGTTGTTTTTCATGTTTGGCAACAGGTCACACAACGAAGCAATGTAGAGCTATCTTGAAGTGTTTCTTTTGTGTTAAAAGACATGCGTCTGTGATGTGTAAAACGTTCGATAAGAATAAGCTGAATGAAAAGAAAGAGGAAGACGCACAAAAGTCGTCTGGTAAAGAAGTAAATATGGCCAATTTCAATAGAAATCCTAAAGTGTTTCTTCAGACGCTCAAGGCAAAAATATTTTTCCGAAAACAAAAAGAAAGATGTTAGACTAATTTTGGACTCAGGTTCTCAGAGATCGTATATTTTAAAACATTTAGCCGAAGAAATGAAGTATTTACCTCTTCTACAAGAAAAAGTTTCTCATTCCCTTTTTGGCGGAGTCATAACAAAGGATTGTAATCATCATTACTACAAGGTAAGATTAAGCGATTTGAAAGAAATTTTTAAATGTAATTTTGAAGTTTTGGATCAAAGCATTATATGTGAAAATGTTATGCCTGTAGTAAAAGGATCCTAGTTTAAAGAATTATCGGAAAAAGGCATAACTTTGACGGATGTTGATGAAAATCCTGAATCTATTCAAATATTGATTGGAGCTGATGTAATGGGAAAATTACTGACTGGTCGTAGAGAAATTCTCTCGTCGGGATTAGTAGCACTGGAAACAATTTTAGGTTGGACCTTAATGGAAAAAGTGCCTCAAGATAATGCGTCTAAAGAAAATTTAGCTCTATCAGTTACGTCTATGTTTGTAAAGGGAGCAGAGATTGCTGATTTATGGAAATTGGATTTGCTTGGAATTAATGATCCGATTGAAAAACAATCTAAAATGGAGATTGATCGTCAGGTAAAAGAGCATTTTTTACAGACTGTAAAAATTAATGAAGATGATTGTTATGAAGTTTCTTTGACATGGTCAGAAGATACACCACCTTTACCTGATAATTTGAGTTTAGCCAAGAAAAGATTGACTAATGTTACAAACAAGTTGCTTTCTGATAACATTTATCAAAAGTATGAAAAAGTGCTTTTAGGGTGGCTTGATGATAAAATTATAGAGGAAATTCCGCAATTTGAAATGAATCTTTATGGAAATTATTTACCTCATCGACCAGTGATGAAAGAAAGCAGTACAACTCCCATTCGTCCAGTGTTTGATGCATCAGCTAGAATGCAGATGCAGAACCATCCATCTTTGAATCAATCTTTGCATTGTGGACCAAATCTTATTGAATTAATTCCTGACATTCTCTTGCGATTTAGAAAAAATAAATTTGGTGTTGTAGCTGATATCAAGAAAGCATTTTTACAAATAGCTGTTCGTAAAGAAGATCGGGACTATTTGCGTTTCTTGTGTTGGAGTGATCCAGAAAAAAAAGAAATATTAGAATATTTCGACATACTAGTGTGGTGTTTGGAGTCAAAAGCTCTCCTTTTCTTCTCGGTTCCGTCATAGAATATTACATTAAAAACGATGAAGAATACGACCCTAATCTTAAATAGCAGTTGCTGAAAAGCTTTTATGTTGACAATGTCGTTGCTAGTGTCCACACACAGGAAGAATTAGAAAGGTTTATAACTGATTCTAAATCTCTTATGGCTAAAGGTGGATTTGATTTAAGAGGATGGGAACAGACAGAAGAAAGAAACAATATCGAAAATAGCGAAGATACTGCTGTAGTGGAATTACAATGGAAGAGATTTCTAGACGTTTTAAAAGCTAACGTAAGCTGGACGAAAGATATAAATATAGAAAAATTAACAAAACGAATCATGCTATCAGTTGCACATAAAGTTTTTGATCCAATTGGTTTTATTGCTCCAGTTATGATATGCCCCAAGATGATGTTACAGAAAACATGGAAAGAAGGAATCACATGGGATGAAGAAGTTACTAGTGATATAAAAAATGATTTTATTGAATGGTTTCGTGAATTATACATTTTACAAGAAATTCATATTCCTAGATATATATAGTTCACACCAGATAATTTAAAAAGTTGTACTCTTCACACATTTTGTGGTGCAAGTCAGCATGCGTATGCTGCTGTTATATTTTTGAGGATAGCAACTAAAAATCGTGTAGAGTTATTCCTTCTTGTTGCAAAATCCCGCATAGTTCCTTTAAAATGTGGAAGTATACCTAGAATGGAACTTTTAGCTGCTTTGATTGGTGCTAGATTGGCTAAATCAGTAACTGACGCTATGGGCTGTAAAGATATAGAAAGATATTTTTGGAGCGATTCCGCAACAGTGCTTGCATGGATATCCAAGAAAGAAAACTGGCCTGTTTTTGTTAGAAACAGAGTTCAAGAAATAAAAAAATTGAGTGATCCTGTTTTATGGAAATATATACCTGGTGAAATGAATCCAGCAGATCTGCCATCTAGAGGGTGTAAAGCAAGACAGCTAGTATCTCTCAAATGGTGGGAGAGGCTCATCAGATTGATGAAAGATCTATTAAAAAGAGTCTTAGGACAAGCCTGTTTGAACTATGAAGAGATGATAACTGTATTAGCTGACTGCGAAAGCATTATAAATTCGCGACCACTAACTTACATGTCTGAGAAAGAATCCATCAAACCCATATCACCGGAAATGTTTCTGAAAGATATTCATGAATGTGGTTTACCAGACGTTGATGCGGTTGAGGAATGTTCTCTCACTAAAAGACTTAAATATAGAGCTCAGAAATCGATATAGATCAGAATATTTGGGTCTCCTTATCCAACGACCAAATGGGAGACGATTGCAACGTTCAATTGCTGTAGAAGATATAGTCTTAGTGGGAGCAGATAATAAGAAAAGGATCAATTGGCCCTTAGAACGGGTCACAGAGCTCATTCGGTGCAAAGACGGAAAAATTCGTCTTTTGAAGTTGCAAACGTCTCATTTGCAGATGATTCGGTCTAGTCAAAGAATTTACCCTCTAGAAGTGTCATCAGTGGATTTTACTAAAAAAAAATTTCCTAAACCAACTTTGAATGAAAATCAGGTTGAGCCTCCAAAAGTCGAATCACAAATTAAAAAGACGAGATCTGGTAAAATGATAAAGGTTCCAGAAAGACTCGATTTATGATGTTTACCTAAATGTTGTATTTATTTAATGTGAAGTTTTCATTATAATATATAATCAAAAGGTGGGAGGATGTTAAATCTATTGTCCATGTTTATTTATTTTTTATTATCCTCTCATCTTTATTCTCGTGATTCCTTTTATATATCATGTAATGTAAATTAGAAATTTGGCTATGTTTTGAATATTTTTATGGAAGAAGGTAAAAAGCTTTACCGGTAAATAAATTATTTGTGTTTAAGAGGTTAATTGACTTCTTTATGTACATTTTAAGTTCATAAATTCATAATTGTCGCCCGCATTATATTCTGAAAGCTGAATTGTTAAAATAACATCCTTTTTGAACGCTTTAATTAACACCATTGACTTGATTTGTCAGGCTCTGTAATCACATTATTTATATAAAGAATCAATATTTTTATTGTTTAATTATGTACGTTTAGACCACATCACTTTTCAATTATAACATTTTTTAGTTGCAATTACATATTACTTTTTAATAAATGTTCTTTTACATCGTTTTTCACTGTTATAGGAGAATGCGCCATAGCAAGTATCGAATTATTGCCTATTACAGCCAAAGTAAGAACTTGCCTATGGATTTCACAAAACCCCCCAACCAGAACTGCCCCATCCTCAAAAGTTTAAAAAGGAAATTAATATTTTCAGAGTAATTTAATTTAATTATTGAAATCTGATCGTGGCATATTTTTTTCTATTTAATTTTGTGTTGATCTATATTACACTAGCACTTTTCATATTGTCCTGGTGCCATATAATGTTTAAAAATTGTCGCGAATTTGTTTGGAATTGTTGAAAATTAGTTATATTATTTCCTTATTATTTCCTTATCATTTTATTAAAAATTATAAATACCTGACGGCCCTAAACATTACTGGGGTTGATTCTACAAAAAGTAGCCGATTTGGCATTTGGGAAAAGGGAAAAATTTTCTACGAGTATACCAGATACCCATGGTTGTTTTGGGTAAGTAAATATCTCTATTTTTCAGGAATCAACCCTTGTAAGATTCCAGAATGGTTATTTAACAGTTAGTGATCTCAACCTGGTGCAATAAAGTTCATAAATCAAAGATACTAATAAAAGTTTTTTTATTAAAAATTGGAGTGTCACGGTCTTTATAAAAGTAACTAAATATGTGCACTAAAAGACACCGATCCCCTACAGACCACGTTTAGTGATGTTGTTTTAACCACCATGAAAAAAGTTAATAACTTAGTTTAAACGCTTATCTTAAATTAACAGGCGTGACGGTTTGTGCAAAAAGTATCCCAACATCTATGACTTACATGAGGGAAAAGCCGATAAGTAAATCTTTGGTATCGGTGCAGTCCTAAAAAATGCAGAGAGCATATGCTCTAAGCAGAGGGTGTACGCTCAAGGCAGAGGGTATACCCTACAGTGTATATACTATAGCGTTTTTGTGAAACAGATAGTATACGGTGTTCCTTAAAAAAATCCAGAAGGTATACGACGTATACCACTACATCCCTGATCTTTGATTCGCAGGGCGACGAGAAAAGGCCCCACTCGCTCATATGACATTGACGACTGAGCAAATGTCATTGAACTCCACATTATCTATGGTAGAGTCCTCTGTTGGAGGTTTAATAAACAAAAAAATTTTATCCATTACGGTCTACGCCAAGACTAGTTACATGACATTGATCAGCTACAACAGTATGTAAATCATAGAATACACCTAAAACGGGATCTTTTCTTTTTAAAATGGGGATTATCTATGTTATTTTCAACGAAATTTGAAACAAAATATTTTCAAATTGCACAGATTTCACTTTGAAAAGTTAACACAACAGGCCGAGAACGCGTGACGGTCGTGACATTTTCAAAAAGTCAAAAGGTGTTAGCAAACTTTCGTTAAAAAGAAGGAAGAAAACCTGTGAACTGCGCACAGTAGTAGTTACTGTATGGAATATTTTAATGAGAAAAATTTGGAGGTTTCATTATTCCCAGCGTCTGTAGTAACCAATATGCGAAAGCTGCCACTTTTTGTAGAATTGCCCATACTGATGAATATGAAATATGAAGCTTCTAAACATTATTTTGTTGTTTTTTTAATAATGGCTACGAAATAAGAAATGTTAAAGTTATGAACAAAATTCCAGGCTAGGACTGAAGAGAGACACCCTGTATATTTGACTGAATTTAATGGATTACGAGCCTGGTTTTCTATGCCAAAAATTGTTTGCTGTAATACCCTTTAAAGTTTGTTTATTGGCTTTTGGTTCACCCTGTATACATTTTTGAAGATGAACTAATATTTAAAACGGTCATGCAAATTAATTTAATGTATGATTATTTTAAACCTGCGAAGGACCCCCCCCCCCCCCCGTCCCATTAAAATCAGTTTAAGAAAAGACTAAATCAATATATAGGTTAATGACCGAAACTATCTATATTCCAGAAATTTCATTTCTTCCTTTGGAAATTTTCAATATTGCCCTTTGATTTGAGCTGTATCGGCTCAAATGAGACACTCTTTATTTAATACTGTGAACTTCACTGCGTATAATTATTAGTCATGACAGACTCGAGACGGGAGTAAAAATAATAATGCAAGCAATGCATGTATAACTGAACTTTGAAGATACTTTCCGCGCGATCGGGAAAAACTGTAGACTTAACAGTAATAGACGTGTGAAACCGCAAAATTGTTTTGAATGCTCTTGTAGAATGTTCTGTATCATTCTGTATCCTTTATGAATTAATAACATTTAGTTTTATATGAAGGTAAAAAGTTCGAAAAATAATTACTTTAATAATATCCGTATATTTTAATTCTTAAATGGCGGACGTCTTTCTCTTATCTTAAAAAAGCGTCGTAGACAAGGCTGATTATTAATACCCATATAATATTCATCCTGCTTAGAGTGAATAGTCACTCTTTCAGAGAAGTGACTATTCACTCTTGAAAAGGAGTGCGTTTTAGTACTTAATTTCCAAGGTTATATTATGAAATGGAGTTTTTGAAAATTAAGAAGTGACATATTTTGGTGCTTTTCATTATTTAACTCCATATATTGGTTCAAAGTTGAACGGAAATTATTTTAAAAGTGTATAATGCCAAGCTTTCACCCGCGTCAGTGGAGTGAGATATTTCACTCTCGACAACGGAGTGACATATTTCACTCTCGACAATGGAGTGAAATATATCAGTCCTTTCTAGGGAGGGGAAAATTCCATTCTTTAAGGAGTGTATTTTTAAAAATTCACTCCAAAAAGAGTGAAAATGCCCGTCACTTTTTCAAAGACTGAACTTTTCACTCCTCCCAATATTAGAGTAACGCTACGTCTTATATATACGACTACATGTTACAGGAGTGAGTACAAAATGAAGAGAGAATACATAAAAAAAATCAGTGTTTGTTTCTAATCATGAGTCCCGTGATACAAGTATGGCAAGTCTTTTGGTAACAGTCTTTAACTAATAGCCTTTTGAAATTATTTATTTATTATGCGGAGAGAAGCGTAGCTGAACACATAACATTCGATTAATGATGTTTATAGGCTGGTAATTACGGATCTGATCTTATAATTGGATGTTTGAGTTTTTTTCTTTCTGAGGAGGTTAAGATTTTCAACACATAATATATGCATCTAATATTAAAAACAAAAAAATGTATTGTAACGTATATGTATATATATATATATATATATATACATATAACCATTAATTAAACATTACTGACCATCATCAAAAACTGCAATATTGTGAATGATTGACTACACGCCATAAACCAACACTATAGAACTGTATGTGTAAAATAAAGTACCGTATACCTAATTACAAGAATTAACATGGAAGAAAAAAAGAAGAATATGGATTCCGAAAAAATTGAAAAACTTATATATTGAATTACGTTTTCAAGAGTACAGAATTCAATGATATAAGCAAATCGGTTGTTTTCTGTGGGAAAAAAGCTATAAGCTGAAAAAAAAATTTTCCCCTGTACTCAAACAACCAATATAATCAAAATAATAGTTTCAAGATGAATACAGAACATTATCAAATGGCATGAAATGGAAAAAAAACTACAACCCGTTGAATATTTAATTTATAGCAATAGAAATCTTCCAAAACATACCGTATTAATTCCCAGTAGATTTTCAAAATATATTCCCGCACATGGAATCCAAAAAGCATGATAAGATTAAGGTGAATAAAACTGTTAAGTTAACGCAGAAATTAAAACCTATGGAGTCAGTTAATTCATGTTGAAATATTGCGATAAATATGATTAATATAATATAAATAAAAAATAATTACATTATTTATAATACCAAAAAACAATTTTAAATTGTATAATAACAATTTTACAACATTGCCAATAATCAGCGTTAATAACCACCTAGTGTAAAAAATTAAAATTATAACTTTAATAGAGGCTATTTAAAAATACAAAATTTATGGTGCTGCCATCTATTATTTTATTTTAAAAACTATTATGATTATACAAATGTCACAATAAGTAGAACCTAATACATGCTAATGAATTAAAATGTATCAACTGCATTCCTACACACATCCTAATATAAACAATACCATATTTCATTATTCAGAATTTTTTTTTTAAATAAATTAAATGTTAATACAATATATTCTATTACCATACCATTAAATCTACACTGAGAAATTAAAAAACTTTTTTAACTTGATAATACATAGAATATAGGCTATATGCTATAAAATAAAATAAATTATATTATAAAGATATAATAGTCTTAATATTTAGCTTTACATATAAAAAAATGAACAGGAAAGAAAATAAATAAATAAATAAATAAATAAATTATAAAATAAATAAATAAAAATGGAAGTTTATATAAGATTATATATATATACATACATTTTAATTTTGATAAAAATAGATTTCTAGAAGCTGCCAAAATTCATTCTCCAAAGAGGATTTTGAATTATACTTACATAAATACACGCAATTTGTTTTGCAAATATTAAAAATGAATTTAACATTAAAAGTTTAAAATTTTACATTTCTATAATTTCTAAACTACTTCACCGAATGCCTTTCCGTTTGGTATACCAAGGTACAATTTTTCGAAGAATCCAAATATCATGCCAAAATTAAGTGTCTGTATGGACAATTTCTAATGCTATTGCAATTTCAATATGGAGACGCCACTCTAACAAGGAGAGGGCCCGAGGTTGGTCTCACCGAATGCGATAAATATTTGTATTTCGATAGAGTATAGTTAGTATATAAATATATCACCGCCATAAAGCGCAACCCACAGGGGGTCTTGAGAAAATAAGTCGCAAATTTAAGCTATAGTTTATAACCGGATAAATTTCAATTTTTCGCAAGCAGTTCCGTGGCATGGTTGCAGTAGTGATGGGCGATTCTGGAAAATTCAGGAATCGATTAAAATCGACATCGTATAAAACTGAATCGATCACAATAAGAATCGATTCCCAAATTCTAGAATCGATACTTGAATCGATATTTCGATAGTCACAGATTCGCTCAGAAAAGCTCAAAAATATTAATTTCAAAACTTAGCGAATCAGCAGAGCCGTAGCGACCACCTCCCATACCTCACATTTAGAGGGTAGACAAAGTCAGGGGCCCAGTCGTAAGCACAGACCTTTGAGTCAAATAATAAAGTTTTTAACTTTTAAATTATTAGTTTTAAGATGTAATTTTACTAATATTGTAATTTAGATTTTATTTAGATTTATTTTTTAAGAAAGGTCTCGGTTAAATACAAGTTGGAAATTGCGCGTCAAACGTGGCAAATGTGGTGCGCTCGTACTATAACAGTGCACTTCATAAGTGCATATCAATTTCATTCTGTTCGAAAGTCTGTAACATCCTTAAAATGCACTTGAAATAATTTTTTCCATTGGCCGTAATGTAACGGAAAACTTTTGACTGTGTGATCATTGTGATCACAATCATTGTGATTTCTTCCAGCCTGAATTAAAATTTAAATTTTCAGGAACATAATTCACGTTGCCATAAAAACCGATTTAGTATTCTTACAATTTGAGTTTAATAATGTAACTAGCAAAGTTTATTAAAGTTCTTTTATTTAAAAAAAAAAAAAAAAAAAAAAAAAAAATCGTCGCTGCAAGACGTGTAAATTTAGTTTTCTCAGAAGAAATAAAAATCAATTAATTTTACTGTCTTAGAAGGGTAGTGGACGCACATGTATATTGCTTGGAAATCTTTAACATTATAGCTAGTAACTAGCGGGTTCCGCCTAATATGAAATCTCGAAGCGAACGAACCGCAAACCGGGTTCCCGCTGCCTACAGCATCGTATAGGTGTACCCCCTCCCCCACTTTGCCCACCGGGTCGGAAAAACGCGCTCCCCCCCCCCCCCCCCCACCACCACCACCAATTTTTGACATTCATCATTTAAAAATTTTTTATTATGTGTTATAAACTATCTTAAAATTTCAAACAAATCGCCCTATTATATTTTCTAATTTTGTTCTGCCCCTCCCTCTATCCCCCCCCACCCCGAAATGTGACGCGCCATTCTTTTTTATAATTTTTTATCATGTATTATAAACAATCTTAAAGCTTAAAACAGATCGCATTGTTAGATTTCCTAATTTTAACAAAATCGCGTTATGTTGGTTCCAGATTCCACCACCAGGGTGCGCACTCTATTCCTAACAAAACTGTGAACGAAACTCCGTTAAACAACCTATCAGTAGATATATTACTCAAGAGTGTGGCAATCTTGATCAAAAATTTAAGCTATTTGCCGAAATTACTATTCGGAAATAGTGGTAACTAAACTTTTGACTTTTTTATATTTAATAAGTAGCATTTATCTCAGGACTCCGTCAAAAAACCCCACCTAAAACGGTAAGGAACGCTAAGGTTTAAAAAAAATTCTAGAGGCCTTCCCCCCCCCCCTCCTCCCGAAATTTTCGCACCATTCTTTTGAAAACTTTTTCTTATGTGTTATAAACTATCTTTAAAGTTTCGAACAGATCGCCTTGTTAGATTTTCTACTTTAAATGAAATCGCGGTCTGTTAGTTCTATATTCCACCACCAGGGAGCGCAGTCTATTCAAAACAAAAGTGTATCTAAACGAAACTCCTTTATACAACCTATCCGAAGATACATTAGTCTAGGGGGTGGTAGTCTTAAGCAAGAATTCAAGATATTTGTGAAATTACTATTCGAAAATAGTGGTATGAACACTTATAAAATTTTTGATATTGAAAAAGTAGTAATTATCTCAGCCCGCCGTCAAAGAACCGCACGCTAAACGGTAGAAAACGTTAATGCTGCTATAAAAAATCACGTGACTGCCTTTAAAAAAAAGTATTTTATAGAAATAAACCAATTAGTGAAATAATAATTAATATCTCAGCTTGTAATTAAGATAATATTTTTTCGAATTTCTGAAAAGAGAATTTTTTTTTTTTTTTTTTTTTTTTTTTTTTTGCATCGCCCTGTCCAAGTTTCGAATTTTTACGCCCCTTACATTCTAAGATGTGGTCCCCCTTTAAAACAGTACAAAATTCTCGGGAATCATTTTGTTTAAATTGTTAAATATATTATTTGAAAAAAAAAAAAGGTTTTAAAGCATTTTAGCACGTATTTTCATACCTACACCCTTGAAAAAAATTAATAACATACAGGGGATCCTTTAGTTTCGGAAAGCTCCGAAATTTCATAAAATTCAAAGTATCATAAATCAGTAAGTTTGGTTGTAAACGACTGAATTTTTTATAATACAACTTACACAAACACTTTGACAAACTTACGAGTGAAAATACGGCTTAACAAACGAGAACCTTGAGTCACGTGGCTTTAAACCAAGAATGATAAGTTTAAAATGGAAAAGAGATGAAAATTGTTATTACCATTCATAAATAGTGCTCACCAAAAGCTGCAGATATAATATCAGTGTTTAGTTGGTAAACAAATGATTCGGGAAGAATGTCAAAAAAGGTCCCATTGAAATTGGACCATAATTAAGAAAATTCGGATCGGGGGGGGGGGGGTGGCGAACTGAAACAGTACAGCTTAATAAACTAGTAACCCAAATAACTTGGCTCCTAAACTAAAAATATTACAATTTAACCTAGAAAGAAAAAGGCTCTTATGCAAAATTTGACAGCAGTTCTGCCTTTAAAACAGTAAATCCGAAAGAATAAATATATATTCCTTTGAAATTACTGTCAAAAATATCAATACAAAAGTTGGAGCACGATTGACCCTTACCAAAAAGAAGGAAGGCTAGAGACAGAAAATAAAAGATCACATTAAAAGCTTTCCAACGATATGTTATACGATATGGTTTGGAAGAAACAAAAAATATCCCCCCCCCCCCCCGAGGGAGCAGGTAAACCCCAAACGGTCGGAGGGGCGACCTCAAAAGTATCTTTGGTCAAGGTTTCAAAATGTGACTTTATAATAAAATAGAACAAGAATTGGACATTTTAAAAATTGCGTGCAAATTTTGAACGGCCCTGTAAATTAAGATTAGCGAGGAAAAGGGGAGAGGGGGTGGAGAGATTAGAAGGGACGAACTTGAAAAATACAATATAATAAACTAGTAACCTGAATAACTAGGCTTCTAAACAAAAGTATAACGATTTAACCTAGTGTTGAATTCAGGGGGTAGCCCGGGAGGACATCCCTCCCGGGACATTGAAATGTCCCTCCCGTAAGTTTTGAGATTTTATGCTTTTTAATGGACAAATGTGCACCCCCCCCCCATTACGGAACTCTGAAATACCCCCCCCCCCCCCCCAATCCCGACCGGAGTCGCATAAATCACTCCTTGAGAAAAATACCTGCATTCAACACTGATTTAACCTAGAAAGTAAAAAAAGGCTCTTATACAAAATTTTACAGCAATTCTGGCACTAAAACAGCAAAAATTGGAAGAATTGATTCAACCCGAATCGTGGATCGACCGCGATGTGATTTGAATTGAAGTAAATCAAAGCATAACGATTCGACATTGCATCTAAAGAATTGAAGTAAATCGAAATATAACGATTCGACATTGCATCTAAAGAATTGAAGTAAATCAAAAAAGTAACGATTCTGAAGATCGCATCTGAAGATCGAATCGGCATCGAATCTGAACTGAATCGATTCACCGTTTCTGATCCAAGGGCAGAATCGATGCGTTCATCTTTTCTTGCTTTCTTTTGTCTTTAGAAAAATAAAGTGTTGTTTTCGTGAAAATTTTCGACTTCCGGTTTCTAAGGATTTATAGTGTTAGAACTTCTTGTCTGGAATACGATTTGACTATTTTTTTAAATTTTTTGTCTGTCAGTCTGTCTATTTGTTTGTCTCTGACAAAAAAATTGTGAGCGGTCTATTTCAAGAACTAATGCATGGAATCTGTTGAAACTTTAGATTCAGTTAGACCTTCATATAAATTGGTGCTGATTACTTTTTGTGAAAATCGCTCAACAGGTGGCGCTGCTATGCTGCATTTTTCATGATTTCCGCAAGATTGCTATCGCAAGAACTAATGCACGAATATTCACCAAACTTCACATTCAGTTTGACGTTGACATAAGTTGTTGAGGATTAGGTTTTGATGTAAATCTACCGCAGGTGGCGCTGTTATGCTGCATTTTCCCCGAGTTTCGCAATAGCTCTATCTCAAGAACTAATACACGGATTTTCATAAAACCACATTCAGTTAGACGTGGCATAAATTGCTGCTTATTAGGTTTTGGTATAAATTCGCCCAACAGGGAGCGTTGCTATGCTGATTTTATCAGCAGAGTTGAATTCAGACATTTTTCTCCGGAGGGACAGTTCAGAGGGGGAGGGACTTTTGTACATTTTAATGTACAAAAAGCATAAAATCTCAAACTTTCTGGGGGGCATTTGAATGTTGCGGGGGGGGGATGCTACCCTCCCGGGCCATCCCCTGAATTCAACACGTTTTTCAGGATTTAAATAATTTTAGGGATAATATCTCAAGAACTAATGAACGAAATTTCATCAATTTTTAATGTACAAAAACGTATTGAACTCAGGGGGTGGCCCCGGGGGGTGACATTCTCCTCCCCCCGAAACACTCAAATGCCCCCCAGAAAGTTTGAGATTTTATGCTTTGTTGCGGGGGGAGGAATGTCATCCCCCGGGCCACCCCCTGAATTCAACACGTTTGTCAGGATTTAAACAATTTTAGGGATAATATCTCAAGAACTAATGAACGAAATTTCATCAAACTTAATATTCTGTTAGACAATGACATAAGTTATCCATGATTAGGTTTTTATGTAAATGATATAACAAATTGTGCTGCCATGCTGCTTTTATCAACAGTGTTGAATTCAGACATTTTTCTCCGGGGGGGATTTCTATGGTTCTGGCGAGGAACATTCTAGAGTTACGAGGGGGGAAGGGATTGGACTTTCGTCCCATTAAGCATAAAATCTCAAATCTCCCTAGGGGACATTTCAATGTTCCGGGGGAGGGGGGGGGGGGGGGTCCACCCGTACCAGCCCCTGAATTCAACACTGTTTTTCAGGGTTTACACAATGTTTGCGATAACATCTCAAGAAGTAATGAACGGAATTTCATCAAACTTAATATTCTGTTAGTCATTGACGTAAGTTGTTTTTTCTGAGTCTTTCGTGTTAATCATGTAATAGGCTGCGTTGCTATACTGCTTTTTTTCATTATATTCATGATAGCCATATCTCAAAACTAATGCACGGAATTTAATCAAACTTCATATTCTGTTACACTGTCGTATAAATAGATCCTTATTAGGCTTGGGTGTTTACTACCTAGCAGGTGCCGCTTTTATGCCCTTTGAACTGGGATTTTCCGTTGCGGACATCTAAGAGGGTGTGGGCCGAAATTCAATGATTTGTTAGGAAAATGGGATTCTTATATATATTTTTTAAATACACATATTTCAACGAACCTATACTTTTGGATCCTCATGATGGATATAGGTTATATAAATTTGACACTTTGATAGCGAATTTGGAATTGGTCATGCAACTACTTGACCTTAAATTTTGAAGGAAAATGAAAATATGACCTTTAGAGACATCGATTAAAAAATTTATAGTATCGATTAATCGAGTTGGCCATAGTATCGATTAAATCGATTAAAAAAATCGAAATCGCCCATCACTAGGTTGCAGTATGCTGGATTTGAGTTTTTTCTCCCCGGTATCAAACCCGGCTCGGACTTATTTTTTGGAATGAAGTTTTTTATTAATCATTTTCGAACCGCAATTGAAAAAGTGTGTATAATAATTGAAATTTACGAAAAATATGAATTAAATGTATCTTTTGTAGCATATAAGTGCTTTTTTAACTACGAAATTTTGCATATTTAAATGTATAATGAAAAAAAAACCGCATATTTAATGACTATAGACCAGAATATATTTGTTGTTATTTAAAATTATTTGCAGTTATTTCAATGAATATAATTTTTAACAGAGAAATAAATTAAAATAAGTGAACAACTGTATTATTTTCAATTTGTTTCCTCATTCAAATACTTCAAATATTTGATGGTTTATTAAAAATATGCTTTTATATTTTTAATACGATTTTTTAAAGTCTGGGATTCTTGATTTTTAATTAGAATAAGTGTCTACGTAGTAATTTCTTTCGGAAATCATTTTTTTTCTTGTTTAATATTTTTATATAATGCAGTTTAATTATACAAATGCAATTTTAAGTGTGAATCTTTACATGTTTATATATTTAATGGAAAACTAAAGATAAAACAAATAAATATTAATAATAACAAACTAAAAAAAAAAAAAAGTCAATTAGAACTTTTATAGACCATAAAATTAAGCTAATTTTAAAATTTATTTACTGTTATTTACATAAATAAGCTACTACTTTTCACAGTGAAATAAATGTACTATTTTTTTACCAACTAGCTTTTTAACTTTTGATTTTTTAAATCTTGGATTCTTATTATTATAGTTAGAATAACTGTCTTTGCGCTTAAAAATAAGTTATAAAAAGATATTGAGCTGCTGAAAATTGTTATTACGTAGGTAGTAATTAAAAAACCAAATATCCGAAATAAAAAAAGTCAAATTAAGAATTTTAAAAAGGGTATTAAAAAAAAATTCATAAAATATTCGAAATACTTTCATATAAAAACAAAATTAAAGTAATATAATTATTCACGCATTTATATCACGTGTTTTAATTTATTTCTCAGTGAAAAATAATAGATTATTAATTGAGATAAGTGTAAATAATTTTAAATAACAACAAAAATTTTCTGGTCTATAGACATTAAATATGCTTTTTTTTTCATTATATATTTAAGCATGCGAAATATCGTAGTTAAAAAGCACTTATATGCTGCAAAACATACATTTAATTCATATTTTCCGTAAATTTCAATTATTATACACATTATTTCAATTGCGGTTCGAAAATGATTGATAAAAAATTTCGTTCCGAAAAAGAAGTCCGAGTCGGGTTTGATCAAGGGGAGAAAAAACTCAAATCCAACATGCTACCGAACATGCCACGGAGCTGCTTGCAAAATAAGGAAATTTATCCGATTATAAATTATATCTTAAACTTTGCGACTTATTTTCTCAAGACCCCCTGGGGATTACGCTTTATGGCAGTCATATATTCATATACTAACTATACTCTATCGAAACACAAATGTTCATCGTATTCGGTGAGACCAACATCGGACCCTCTCCTTGTAAGCATTTTAAGACATAAATTGAAAGAAGACGTAATACCTAATGGAACTGCTATTTTCGTTTTTCTCTGCGACAGTGTAGTGTTTCAGATGTATAGGACGTTTTCTTTTTTGTTTGGAGGTGATTTTAGAATATCTAAGTATATATTTCCATAAATTAACTTTTATAATTTTGTATATCGCCTGCCTTAGATATTTAATTTTTTACAGGGTACTTTATCTGAATTGGTAAAATATTAAGCAGTGAAATTTATCAGATGGCCATAAGAATAGCTGCAACATCCCTTCTGACTTTCTTCGATTTGCAGATGTTCGAAGTCTTCCAGATCTAGAACTAGGGATTGCAATCCTGCGAAGTGGAAACCTGCGCCTTTTTAATACTATTAAAATCCAGAATCAAAGAAGCATTTTTTATTTTTCTTTGATAATTTTTTTTTAAGTAAAATTTGTTTTTTTTTTTCCAAATGACTTAAAATGGTACTAAAAAAAGGGGGGAACTTAGAATTTTACAGCACTAGCCCCTATGTACTTTAATGTGAAAAACAAATTTCATTCGTTTTTTTAGTTCTCCTTTTTAAAGTGATTTCAAACAGAGAAGTGTGGGTTCAGGAGATCCGATCCCCCTTGGCGAAAATAAGAAAAAACTGTTTTAATTTTCTACTTTAAAAATAATCTTATTATCTACATAATCTTATTTTAATTTTTTTCAATTTTTTTTATTTGTTACATCCCTGTATTGTGTTTTATGCTTGTTTGTTTTAAAATTGTCTTAATAAAAGAGTCATATCTGTTCCAAAATCATGCCCCTTCCTGGATTTCAATCTCTCGACTCCCATGCGCAGTACTATTAGCTGAAACTTTCTGTTAAAAATAAATGTTTTCGCTGAATATTAACCGATATAATTTGGGACGATAACTGCTGATAATTTAAACAAACGTAGAAAGTTATAATATATGAGTACCGTTAAATTACAGAACTGTTATACATAAAGTCTGAAACTGTTTTAGATTATAAAATCTATTAATATATACATTCGAACCCGTTTAAGGCGCGCTTCAAGGGACTGGACAAAAGTCGCGTATTAAACATGATTTGCATAACGTTGTTGGAACTGAACTAATTTAAACATCTCATCGTCTAAATGAACTTTAGAGTTTTAGTTTACGGTAGTCTTTTACGCATACAGTAGAGCGCCGATTATCCGAACAAGTTACCGATCCTAGTTCGGATAAGCAAAAATTTGGATAAATGGACAGACAATTTAAGGGATGTTCCTGACTATACTAAAATCTTCAAATTTTATCCACGCTTCGGACTGACAGCACTAGTTAATGCTAACATTAACAATTGATTTAAAAATTTAAAAATTGATTTTTGCCTTTATTATTATTATTATTTTATATATCATTTGCTGAACTCCAGAGATTATAATTTAAGCAAGAAAGCGTTCAATACACAAAAGACATTCTTTTCAATGATGCCATGTCTCGAATTTTTCTTAAATGCGTTAGTTGAATACGATCAGCGTTCTTCTGCCGTTCGAGCCATTTCATAAAAAAATTGTCAGAGAAATTGTCTGTTCGGATAATTGGAGTTTCGATAATCGGCGCTCTACTGTACTTAGATTAAAATAAAACTGTATTCAAGTTTAACTCATTGTTTGGCTTTTATAACAACCGACAAGAAAATAACTGGAAATAAACACGGATTCAAATATAACCTTATTGTCGATTAACGTGTTACAACCAAAAATAAAACAATAACAATAGTTTTCCTGCTAGCCTATTTTTTTTTTTTAAACAAACCAAAAATATTAAGTCTTTGCAGCACAAACAACCCATGTATTAAAATTATATTTAGTACTTTTAATAATAATTATCCTTATAATCAGACCTTAATTTTATTAGAAATGTTATTAGCATAGCAAGAGGAGAAAAAAAACCCCACAGAAAATATAAAAGAAATACACAAAAGCAGTTACATTTTTCAATCGTCACAAGTTTCCTCTCTCTTTAGTGACCTTCCTGTCATTAAATAAAGTGGTTATTACCATTCGGAAACAGTGATCGATATTTCAATTTAAAAAACTCCGATAAATTTGCAACACTGGAGAAGAGGCGAATCAATAAATTCATCTATGTGGCGTCTATGAATTCGCGTCTTAAACGAGATTTTTTTGCCCCAGGGGACCGAACTTTATTGCGCATTAAGCGAGATCACGTAATAACCGTTTTCACATTAAACGGGATATTCTTATGGCCTATGTTCAAGGGACTGGAAAAAATCCACGTGTTAAGCGTTATAAACGTGTGAAGCGAGAGCGTCTTAACCTAGAGCCTCTAGAGTTACTAGAGTAAATATAGTAGTCCTATCTTAACCGTGAGCGTCTTAACTCTATTTCACAAGAATACCATATATAAAAGTATATTTAAATGATTAATTTTATTAAATGTTTCCTTAAAACTTATGTCGGAATAGTTCTTTCAAAGCCATCTCTATTTAATATTCTTTAAACATAACTTCGTGAAATAAAACAGATATCTAACGTCACGCAGAGTTAGAACTTTTTTGAAATTATGAACACGCTTTTTTGTTTTTTGGTCAACTTACAGCTCAACGACAACCACAAAGACCATTCGTCAAAATTAGTGACATTTCTGACTTGAAAAATATGACCCTACTAAAAACAGATCTATAAACACAAGAAAAAATATGAAGAAATTCTCTACAAAGTTTTCCAGTAAATTATAAGCAAGAGATGACACGAAGAATGTTATTATCTTGTTGCAGAATGGGAATGTTATTTCATTTAGATAAGACCACAGTGTATTTTCTTGGAGGGGACAGTTTTCACAGCAAATACTTTGGCAGTGTTTGGACAATGTCTACTGCGATGATGATTCAATTTGAAGCAAGTCACAGAGCACTGAATAGGCTAGCATTTATCATTTTTTTTCTTCTTTTTAAGATGATTGCACGGCTTGTTTGAGTTATATACACAAAGACAGCGGCATCATTTTTCAAATCATCAAATATTGAGAAGACGATTAATATTAAAAAACTGTTTGCGAAAAGGATCTTGGAATTCTATCAATATTTTGAGTTGTAAATTCATCAGAGAATGAAATAAAGTTTTTTATTGCATTCTCTGGAATTATTTTTTTGCAATGCATTCTCAGACAAGGTAATGGCTTTTGATTGAAATAAACCGTTTTAATAAGAATGGTTCATATTTTCGTATAATGAGAATGTTCTTTTAGTTTAAGAAGACTAAGTACATTTACTTGGAGGGGGCATTTTTTAGACAATGTCTACTGCGATGATTATTCAATTTGAAGCAAGTCACAGAGCACTGAATAGGTTAGCATTTATCTTTTTTTTCTTCTTTTCAAATGATTACACGGTTTGTTTGGGTTAAGAACAACAAAGGTTAAGTACAAAGGCAGCGGCATCATTTTTCAAACCATCAAATATTAAGAAGGCGATTAATATTAAAAAACTGTTTTCAAAAAGGATCTTTGAATTCTACCAATATTTTGAGTTGTAGATTCATCAGAAAATGAAATAAAGTCTTCTATTGCATTCTCTGGAATAATTTTTTTGTATTGCATTCTCAGACAAGGTTTCGATTGAAATAAACCGTTTTAATGAGAATGGTTCTTATTTTCGCAGAATGAGAATGATCTTTTGGTTTAAGAAGACTAAGTACATTTTCTTGGAGGGGGCATTTTTTAGACAATGTCTACTGCGATGATTATGATAGCAATATTTAAACTTTGCTATCAGTACTTGCGTGATGTTCGGTTTTATCCTCAAAAATAAACTATTTATTTCTCAATATAAAACAAAACATAGGTAAGATAAATTGGGCTTACCTTGTATTTATGTATATCCGTTTATCATCTGGTAATCTGCGTCCGGAAGGGTAATTATGTCTTCATCTTCTCATATCTCTGATTTAATACACATTTAATGAACGTGTGATCATCCAGATCATTTAAAAGACACATGTTTTTTGTGTGACTTGTAAAAGTTAAATTTGTGCGGAAACTTATAAATAGAAAGAAAAATTAATATTTAATAAAGCTTTAGAAGTTACATCTCTCCTTTGGAGAGTCAAGATTACAAGTGAAAATAGAAAACATGTATAAAATATTATCAGCAATAAATAACAGGAAATTTGTGACGTAATTCTAATAACAAATTATTTGTATCAATATTTATATTAATAGTAATTTAAAATAAGAGTTTATCAATGTCCATAGTTCTTAAGTATCGTGAAATGTTTATAATAAAATGTCTGTTTATGATTGTGCAATCACTTTCACTTCCTTCCTTTAGATCATAATCACTTTTGATGATTGCTTTTATAAATCACATTTGACACATGAAAAACAATTTACTTAGCTTGATTGTTTTAATGTCCTTGTTTGGAGATTATATTTCACAAAATCTGTCAATAATCTACTCCGTATTTTTGTCTAAATCCTTGTGCGACCAATCTCGCTTTGTAACGTTTGATTTTTCCGAATTCGTCATATTTCGCTTTAAAAGTCCATTTCGACCCAATTACTCTTGCTCCTTGTGGGTGATCAACTAAATACCAGGTTTCATTTTCATTAAGGGAATTCATTTCCTCTTCTGTCGCTTTTATCTAGTTCTGTTTTTCTATAGAATTTTCTATACTCATCATATCTTCCCAACTGTTAGGTAGATATACTGGATCGTGCCGGACTGCATAAGCAAACCTGTCCGGCGGCACACCTCTATTGGTTCTTTCTGATCTTCTCACTTGTGGAATTTGTTGTTGTGACGCGGGTGGTGGACTTAGTTCATTTTGTGTTGGTGTCAGATCTATTGCCATTTCATTCGTGTCTTTCGGTTGTGTTTGTTTGTTTGTTTCCGCGATTAATTCTCTTCTATCTAGATTTTCGTTAGTATCTGGATTATTTTTATTTTCTATAAATTTTACGTTTCTGGCTAATATTACTCTTCCGTCACTTGTATAGATTCTGTACGCCTTAGAGCGACTGCCGTATCCGACAAAAGTGCCTTTTTCCGCTCTATTGTCTAATTTTCCTCTTTTTGATTTGTGTATGTAGGCCTATGCAGTACAGCCAAAAACTTTGAGATATTTCAAATTTGGTCTCCTATTCATCCATAATTCATAGGGCGTGGTGCTTACCGATTTTGAAGGTAGCCGGTTCTGTAAGTGATTCGCGGTTCATATGGCTTTCCCCCATAATTTGTGCGGGAGATTTGCTTCATTTAGCATACTTCTAACCATATCTAGTAGCGACCTATTCTTACGCTCTGCGACACCGTTTTGGCTTGGGTTAAATGGTACGGTGACCTGATGATGAATCACATTTTCTTTTAGATATTTTTCTATTTCGTTACCCGTATATTCACCACAGTTGTCCGATCTTATCTCAGTAGGCATTTTTCCAAATTTGTTTTTCACCATTGAGATGTATTCTTTCAATTTTTCTGAAGCCTCACTTTTATTTGCAATTAAATAAATTACACAAAATCGCGTATAATCATCGATAAAAGTGACGAAGTATTTTTCCCCCCAATTGTGGGTGTATTTATAGGGCCACATACATCAGAATGAACTAATTCGAGCCTTTTTGTAGCTCTATATGCACCTGATTTAGGAAATGGGGTCTCGCTGATTTTTGACTTGATGCATACCTTACATTTCGCATTATGTTTGCAGTTGTTGATTTTAATTCCCTCAACTAAGTCCTTTCATAACATGGACTTTATTGTGTCGTAGCTCCTATGCTCCATTCGCCTATGCCACAAATCTATGCAATTTGCATTTGAGCAGTTGTAGGTGACATTTGCATAGTGCTTGTGATTTTCATCTTTACTAACATGTATTTCATACAGATTGTTTTTAAGTTTACCTTGAAGTATAATCCTACCTTCATGAATTGTGACACATTTATCTTTTTCAAATTTGACTTTGCAACCGTTTTTAGTTGACCTACTCCCTGACAGCAGGTTAGTTTCTATGTCAGGAACGTATAGTACGTCACGCAATATAACTTGTTTGTTTTTATTTTCGGTATGAATTATTACCTCTCCAGATCCATATGAAATCAGTTTATTACCATTAGCGACTGTGACGTTTGTTTCATTATTATTTGTAAATTTGGTAAAACATTCTTTTGAATTTACTATGTGACTGGAACTGCCACTGTCCACTATAAAAATGCCTTTATTTTCGGACTCTTCGGTTAGAAAAGCGACACTGTTGTTTTCATTTACTGTGTGTTTTCTTTCTTCAGGTTCCGCATTTTTATGTAAATTATTTTCTTCATAAACTAGTGATGTTGAATTGTTTTTATTTTTATAGTGTCTGTTATTAGTGTAACTGTTATTGTTTTTCGTTTTTAGAAACCAGCAGTCTTTATTTGAGTGGTTTTTCATTTTACAGTGTGATCAGTACTTATTGCTGCTCTTTTCTGTTTTGAATGATTAAATTTACCTTGTGTTTTATATGCTTTATTGCTGTTTTCGGAATTTTCACTATTATCTACTCTGCGAGTATATTCATCCGTAAGCTTGCTTTTTATAAATTGTACGGTTAACTCAGATTCATCTCTGGCTTCCAGAGCAGTAACTAGTGTATTGTAGGACGGTGGCAACGAGCACAGCAGCAGTGCTGAAATGTGCGAGTCGGTTATATTTTCACCTATGGCTGAAAGTTTATCCACTATCTCTAAAATTTTTGTTATGTGGGCTGTCATATTGCCACCTTCAGTTAATTTTGTACTGTACAATTTTCGAAGCAAGTACAGCTTACTAGAGAGATTAGATCTCTCATGGATTTGTTTAAGTGGGTCCCATGTTTGCCTAGCTCTATTTAAATTTTTGACATGCACTATTTGACTGTCGTCAATGGACAAATTTATTAAAGCCCTTGCTTTTCTGTCTTTCTTGGTCCAAGCATCGTTCAATGGAGTGGGGGCCTCTTCCGTAATAACTTCAATAAGTTCATCTCGAATCAATAGAATTTCGACCTTGAACCGCCAATTTGTTTAATTGTTGGCGTTCAATTTTTCAATGGTCGTGCTATCTTTTGTAGAAGCCATAATGTTGCTAAGATTCGTTTTATTTTTTCAATAAATTACCCTATCGGATTACCAGATTTTATTTTTATCAATTAGTGACGACATTTTTATTGAGAATTTTTTTTTCGCTCTCATAATCAATTTGATAGCAATATTTAAACTTTGCTATCAGTACTTGCGTGATGTTCGGTTATATCCTCAAAAATAAACTATTTATTTCTCAATATAAAACAAAACATACGTAAGATAAATTGGGCTCACCTTGTATTTTTTGTATATCCGTTTATCATCTGGTAATCTGCATCCGGAAGGGTAATTATGTCTTCATCTTCTCATATCTCTGATTTAATACACATTTAATGAACGTGTGATCATCCAGATCATTTAAAAGACACATGATTTTTGTGTGACTTGTAAAAGTTAAATTTGTGCGGAAGCTTATAAATACAAAGGAAAATTAATATTTAATAAAGCTTTAGAAGTTACATCTCTCCTTTGGAGAGTCAAGATTACAAGTGAAAATAGAAAACATGTATAAAATATTATCAGCAATAAAGAACAGGAAATTAGTGACGTAATTCTTAATAACAAATTATTTGTATAAATATTTATATTAATAGTAATTTAAAATAAGAGTTTATCAATGTCCATAGTTCTTAAGTATCGTGAAATGTTTATAATAAAATGTCTGTTTATGATTGTGCAATCACTTTCACTTCCTTCCTTTAGATCATAATCACTTTTGATGATTGCTTTTATAAATCGCATTTGACACATGCAAAACAATTTACTGTCAACAGATTATTCAATTTGAAGCAAGTCACAGAGTACTGAATAGGTTAGCATTTATCCTTTTTTTTCTACTTCTTTTCAAATGATTACACGGTTTATTTGGTTTAAGAACAGCAAAGGTTAAGTACAAAGGCAGCGGCATCATTTTTCAAATCATCAAATATTAAGAAGGTGATTAATATTAAAAAACTGTTTTCAAAAAGGATCTTTGAATTCTACCAATATTTTGAGTTGTAAATTCATCAGAGAATGAAATAAAGTCTTCTATTGCATTCTCTGGGATAATTTTTTTGTATTGCATTCTCAGACAAGGTTTCGATTGAAATAAACCGTTGTAATGAGAATGGTTCATATTTTCGTAGAATGAGAATGTTCTTTTGGTTTAAGAAGACTAAGTACATTTACTTGGAGGGGGCATTTTTTAGACAATGTCTACTGCGATGATTATTCAATTTGAAGCAAGTCACACAGCACTGAATAGGTTAGTATTTATCTTTTTTTTTCTTCTTCTTTTCAAATGATTACACGGTTTATTTGGTTTAAGAACAACAAAGGTTAAGTTCAAAGGCAGCGGCATCATTTTTCAAATCATCTAATATTAAAAAGGTGATTAATATTAAAAACTGTTTTCTAAAAGGATCTTTGAATTCTACTAATATTTTGAGTTGTAAATTCATCAGAGAATGAAATAAAGTCTTCTATTGCATTCTCTGGAATAATTTTTTTGTATTGCATTCTCAGACAAGGTTTCGATTGAAATAAACCGTTTTAATAAGAATGGTTCATATTTTCGTAGAATGAGAATGTTCTTTTGGTTTAAGAAGACTAAGTACATTTTCTTGGAGGGGGCATTTTTTAGACAATGTCTACTGCGATGATTATTCAATTTGATGCAAGTCACAGAGCACTGAATAGGTTAGCATTTATATTTTTTTTCTTCTTCTTTTCAAATGATTACACGGTTTGTTTGGTTTAAGAACAACAAAGGTTAAGTACAAAGGCAGCGGCATCATTTTTCAAATCATCAAATATTAAGAAGACGATTAATATTAAAAAACTGTTTTCAAAAAGGATCCTAGAATTCTATCAATATTTTGAGTTGTAAATTCATCAGTGAATGAAATAAAGTTTTTTATTGCATTCTCTGGAATAATTTTTTTGTATTGCATTTTCAGACAAGGTAATGGATTTCGATTGAAATAAACCGCTTTAATTAGAATGGTTCATATTTTTGTAGAATGAGAATTTTCTTTTGGTTTAAGAAGACTAAATATATTTTCTTAGAGGTGGCATATTTTAGACAATGTCTACGGCGATGATTATTCAATTTGAAGCAAGTCACAGAGCACTGAATACACTAGCATTTATCATTATTTTTCTTCTTTTTAAGATGATTGCACGGCTTGTTTGAGTTATACACACAAAGACAGCGGCATCATATTTCAAATCATCAAATATTAAGAAGACGATTAATATTAAAAAACTGTTTGCGAAAAGGATCTTTGAATTCTATCAATATTTTGAGTTGTAAATTCATCAGATAATGAAAAAAATCTCTGGAATATTTTATCAAATTTTATCAATTTTTTTTTATTGCATTCTCAGACAACGTAATGGGTTTTGATTGAAATAAACCGTTTTAATAAGAATGGTTCATATTTAGTAGAATAGGAATGTTCTTTTGGTTTAAGGAGACTAAGTATATTTTTTTGGAGGGGGCAGTTTTCACAGCAAATACTTAGGGAGTTTTTAGACAACGTCTACTGCGATGATTATTCAATTTGAAGCAAGTCACAGAGCACTGAATAGGCTAGCATTTATCTTATTTTTTCTTTCTTCCTTTCAGATGATTACACAGTTTGTTTGGGTTATACAGACAAAGTCAGGCGCATCATTTTTCAAAATCCTAAAAAAAAAAAAAAAAAAAAAAAAAAAATGAAGAAGACGATTAATATTAAAAAAACTGTTTGCGAAAAGGATCTTCGAATTTTACAATATTTTGAGTTGTAAAATCATCAGGAACTGAAATAAAGATTTTCATTGTATTCTCAGGATTTTGATTGAAATAAGCAATTTTAATAGGAATGATTCATCTTTTCGTAGAATTGAAGGGGGGCAGTTTTCGCCGCAAGTACTTTGGCAATTTTTTAACAATGTGTACTGCAATGATGATTAAATTTGAAGCAAATCACAGAGCACTGTATAGGCAAGCATTTATAATTTTTTCTTTTTTTCCGGATTACTACACAGTTTGTTTGGGTTATATACACAAAGTCAGCGGCATCATTTTCAAACTATAAAAAATTCAAAAAGACGATTAATATTAAAAATAGTTCGCAAAAAAGATCTTCGAATTCTACCCATATTTTGAATTATAAAATCATTAGAGAAAATGAAATAAAGTTTTTTATTGCATTTCCAGACAAGCTAATGGGTTTTGATGGAAACAAACCGTTTTAATTTTCACATTTTCGAAGAATAAGAATATTCTTTTGGTTTAAAAAGAATAGTATATTTTCTTGGAATGGGCAGTTTTCGGAGCAAATACTTTGCCAGTTTTTAGACAATGCTGCTTCGATGATGATTCAATTTGAAGCAAGTAATAAAGCACTGATTAAGTACTAATAAAGCACTATATTACGTTTATCGTTTTCTTTATTACCCGTTTTCTGATGATTATGCGGTTTGCTTGGGTTATGCACACGACGTTGGCAGCAAAAATTTTAAATCATTAAAATATCAAGAAGACGATTAATATTAAGAAACTCTTTGCGAAAAGAATCCTCGAATTATACCATAATATAAAATCATCAGAGAATGAAATAAAGTTTTTTATTGCATTCTCAGACAGCTAATGTTTGATTAAAAAAAATTCATTTTAGTAAGAATGGGTAATCTTTTGATAGAATAAGCGTGTTCTTTAGTTTAAGAAGACTAGTCTATTTTCTTGGAGGGCAGTTTCGCATCAAATATTTTGGCAATTTTTACTCTTGCGGTAAAGGTTCAATTTGAAGCAACAGTGCAAAGAATACTACTTGCATTTATATATATTTTTCGAATGGTGACCCAATATGTCTGACTTTTTCACACAAAATCAACAGCATTGCTTTTAAAATAATAATAAAAAATGATGATTAATATTAGAAGACTATTGCAGACTCTTCAAAGTCTGCTGTTTTTGGGGTGATATATAAAATGATTCAGTTTGTGGCTAAATAAAAATGTTATTTCAATGAAGAAGACCACAGTATATTTTTTGGACAGGGCAGTTTCTCTTAAAACGTGGCGAGTTAAATAATTGGAGGGGCCCACTTAATTTACTTCAATAATAATGAATTATTTCACAGTATAAAAATAGGTAAGTAAAAATTAGCTCACCTGTGATATTCCTTCATGGGGCACAGTGCTGCGTGTGTTGCTGAAAAATAAGTGATTTGCTTTATTTGTGTGTACGGTGATGTTTGAAATGAAGAAGCATCTGATTAAATAAAATCTTGTTTAATGTACGCACTCTTCCACTAAATGAATATTCTGGTTTACATAATAGGAACTGAAAAACATTAAGATATAATTAATTAATAAGTATATAAATATGTATGGAGGGACAGAGATAATAATTTTGCTTCTATCCATGGCAGAAAACTCCATACGCACTAACCAAGTAAAGAAGGGTATGTACATGTACATGTAGGTTTAAAAAGTCTTAGTCATCAAATTCTCTTTGCGCAGGAAAAGAGAAAAGATATTCGGTTAATTTGTAAAGTCATAGAACGAAGTCCGATTAGCATTCTTCTTTCATTGATATGTGGTGTCACATCGTGGGCCTCAGGCGAGTTAGTCCTCGTTCCAAGACCGAATAAATTATTATTTTTCTTTCCAATAGTTTCCGCGACAAATACTTTGGCAATTTTTAGTCAATGTCTCTTGCAAACAAAGGCAGCGGCATCATTTTTCAAATCATCAAATATTAAGAAGACGATTAATATTAAAAAACTGTTTTCAAAAAGGATCCTAGAATTCTATCAATATTTTGAGTTGTAAATTCATCAGTGAATGAAATAAAGTTTTTTATTGCATTCTCTGGAATAATTTTTTTGTATTGCATTTTCAGACAAGGTAATGGATTTCGATTGAAATAAACCGCTTTAATTAGAATGGTTCATATTTTTGTAGAATGAGAATTTTCTTTTGGTTTAAGAAGACTAAATATATTTTCTTAGAGGTGGCATATTTTAGACAATGTCTACGGCGATGATTATTCAATTTGAAGCAAGTCACAGAGCACTGAATACACTAGCATTTATCATTATTTTTCTTCTTTTTAAGATGATTGCACGGCTTGTTTGAGTTATACACACAAAGACAGCGGCATCATATTTCAAATCATCAAATATTAAGAAGACGATTAATATTAAAAAACTGTTTGCGAAAAGGATCTTTGAATTCTATCAATATTTTGAGTTGTAAATTCATCAGATAATGAAAAAAATCTCTGGAATATTTTATCAAATTTTATCAATTTTTTTTTATTGCATTCTCAGACAACGTAATGGGTTTTGATTGAAATAAACCGTTTTAATAAGAATGGTTCATATTTAGTAGAATAGGAATGTTCTTTTGGTTTAAGGAGACTAAGTATATTTTTTTGGAGGGGGCAGTTTTCACAGCAAATACTTAGGGAGTTTTTAGACAACGTCTACTGCGATGATTATTCAATTTGAAGCAAGTCACAGAGCACTGAATAGGCTAGCATTTATCTTATTTTTTCTTTCTTCCTTTCAGATGATTACACAGTTTGTTTGGGTTATACAGACAAAGTCAGGCGCATCATTTTTCAAAATCCTAAAAAAAAAAAAAAAAAAAAAAAAAAAAAAAATGATGAAGACGATTAATATTAAAAAAACTGTTTGCGAAAAGGATCTTCGAATTTTACAATATTTTGAGTTGTAAAATCATCAGGAACTGAAATAAAGATTTTCATTGTATTCTCAGGATTTTGATTGAAATAAGCAATTTTAATAGGAATGATTCATCTTTTCGTAGAATTGAAGGGGGGCAGTTTTCGCCGCAAGTACTTTGGCAATTTTTTAACAATGTGTACTGCAGTGATGATTAAATTTGAAGCAAATCACAGAGCACTGTATAGGCAAGCATTTATAATTTTTTCTTTTTTTCCGGATTACTACACAGTTTGTTTGGGTTGAGAGAGTGAATCAGAGAATGAAATAAAGTTTTTTATTGCATTCTCAGACAGCTAATGTTTGACTAAAAAAAATTCATTTTAGTAAGAATGGGTAATCTTTTGATAGAATAAGCGTGTTCTTTAGTTTAAGAAGACTAGTCTATTTTCTTGGAGGGCAGTTTCGCATCAAATATTTTGGCAATTTTTACTCTTGCGGTAAAGGTTCAATTTGAAGCAACAGTGCAAAGAATACTACTTGCATTTATATATATTTTTCGAATGGTGACCCAATATGTCTGACTTTTTCACACAAAATCAACAGCATTGCTTTTAAAATAATAATAAAAAATGACGATTAATATTAGAAGACTATTGCAGACTCTTCAAATTCTGCTGTTTTTGGGGTGATATATAAAATGATTCAGTTTGTGGCTAAATAAAAATGTTATTTCAATGAAGAAGACCACAGTATATTTTTTGGACAGGGCAGTTTCTCTTAAAACGTGGCGAGTTAAATAATTGGAGGGGCCCACTTAATTTACTTCAATAATAATGAATTATTTCACAGTATAAAAATAGGTAAGTAAAAATTAGCTCACCTGTGATATTCCTTCATGGGGCACAGTGCTGCGTGTGTTGCTGAAAAATAAGTGATTTGCTTTATTTGTGTGTACGGTGATGTTTGAAATGAAGAAGCATCTGATTAAATAAAATCTTGTTTAATGTACGCACTCTTCCACTAAATGAATATTCTGGTTTACATAATAGGAACTGAAAAACATTAAGATATAATTAATTAATAAGTATATAAATATGTATGGAGGGACAGAGATAATAATTTTGCTTCTATCCATGGCAGAAAACTCCATACGCACTAACCAAGTAAAGAAGGGTATGTACATGTACATGTAGGTTTAAAAAGTCTTAGTCATCAAATTCTCTTTGCGCAGGAAAAGAGAAAAGATATTCGGTTAATTTGTAAAGTCATAGAACGAAGTCCGATTAGCATTCTTCTTTCATTGATATGTGGTGTCACATCGTGGGCCTCAGGCGAGTTAGTCCTCGTTCCAAGACCGAATAAATTATTATTTTTCTTTCCAATAGTTTCCGCGACAAATACTTTGGCAATTTTTAGTCAATGTCTCTTGCAAACAGCGAAGGCTAAATTTGAAGCAACAATGCAAAAAAATACACTAGCACTTATTATTCGTTCTTTTGTTTTAGATGATTACACAATAATGTTTGGGATATACACACAAAATTAGAAATTTCATTTTTTATAATATCATAAACTTAAAGAAAGATGTTTAATTTTAAAACTGTTTCTGAGATGGTTCAATAAATTCAACTACATTTCAGTAGTAAAATCATCAAAGAACGCATTGAACGTTTTGCGCACTCATCGGATCTTCATTTTTAGTGCCAAAATAAAGTTATTTCTAAAATTTGGTCAATGGCCATCAGTTGTTAAAAAAAACAGCAACATTATTTTACCTTTACTATATTCAAAACACTAACCCGCTCTACCTCAAGGATCACTGAAGTAGTCGCTTAAAATGTCAATAAGTACGAGAAATAAGTGAAAATAACGTCAGTAAAAAAAGACCCACATATGAGGGCTCACAACCATGTTGACAGATATATTGTGAAATATAATCTCCAAACAAGGACATTAAAATAATCAAGCGAAGTAAATTGTTTTTTCATGTGTCAAATGTGATTTACAAAAGTAATTATCGAAAGTGTTTATGATCTAAAAGAAGGAAGTGAAATTGAAAAGTGATTGCACAATCGTAAACAGATACTTTATTACTTACTTTATACCTTATACTTTATACTTTATACTTTATACTCATTTTCGCAATACTTATGAACTATAAGACATTTATATACTTTCACTTTAAATTATCTTAAATATAAATATTGATACAAATTATTTGTTATGCTGATTTATGGGATTAATTTCCTGTTCTTTATTGCTAGTGATATTTTATTAATGTATTTTTTTTCTCTACTCTTACTTGTAACTCAAACTCTCAAACTGAGAGATGTGTATGTTAAAGCTCTTATTAAATTTAATTTTACTTTTCTATTTATAAGTTTCGGCACAAATTTAACTTCACAAGTCACTCAAAATATGCGTCTTTTTAAACAACATGAAGTTCAGACCATCAGTCACATATACGGATAAATAAGAAATACAGGAAGAAGATATAAATTCATTTACCCTTTCCGGAGGAAAAATACCAGATGAGATGACAATCGGATATACATAAATATAAGGTAAGCCCAATTTATCTTACCTATGTTTTTTATATTGAGAAATAGATAATTAGATTTTTGAAGATAAAAACGAATATCACGCAAATTTTATGATAGCAAAGATTAAATATTGCTAACAAACCACAGTAGACCAAGTCCACTTTAAAAGAAAAATGAGATAGCTCATGTAGAAGGTGCATTAAACTGTGTTTTATCTACTGCCATAGTGCACTAAGTCTGTAGTTCACATACTTTCTTATAGATTGCATCTCTGTCCAGAGTTGGTGAAGTAATACAAGAAACGTTCACAAATACTGAATCAAGTCCATTCATCAGTGTACTTACTCCATCACTACTTTTTTTATCTGAGACGCATTATTACCTAAATCTGGCCTCATTACTATCAAAAGAGTTGTATTTTAAATAAGTAGCGATTTCAAAACTTCTGATGAAAAATAAACGTTCGTGAATCAGATGTATAAACTATGAAGGGAGAGTAATATTGTTTTTGATGACCCCCTCTCCTTCCTCTCGGTAAAAAAACTGTAAAAATACCGACAGCAGTTTCTTAAAAAAAACATTACAAGGAAAAAAACTCTAAATCACACAGTTCGATCTTAGACCTGGAGAGGAATGTACGACAAAGAGAAATTCTATTACAAAGTCTTTAGCAAAAAGTTTAATTTACACTTCAAGCCGCTAAGTACAGATACATGTAAATTATGTGATGACATATCAACCAAGATCTCGACAGAAAATATTGAAAACTCTTGAAAAAGTCTTGAAATCGAAGGAGAGCTCCACTTGCGGATAGCTAAACAGGCTAGAGAGAAAATGAAAACTGATAAAATTAAAGCCTCCTGTGAAATTTAATGTTGTACATTCGACTTGCAAAAAGCACTAATCTTTCTAAGCTTTCAACGTACATAGCTTATTATAAACGCAATCTATATGTTTATAACTTTGGGGTGCATTCCTTTAATAATAATGTGGGATACATGTACGTCTGGGATAAAGTAGATGCAATAGAGGGAGGAAGAAGTTCTCACGACCTTTCTAGCATTGTTGCAAGACACCACCAGAAAGTTGTAACTCGATTAAAGCAGCAACTATCAAGAAATAACGCATCTATGTTCCTGGAGACTGGAAGGAAACTATTATGACTGCGAAGAGGAAATATCCGAAATTTGATGTCATTGAAGATAAGGATTCCTACTTTCTTTCTACTACAGCTTTGGAACAAAGTATCGCAAACAGAAAGAAGGATAACCGCGGGGACTTGTTTTAGTTGGGTGGATATTGGATGGCTGCGAGTTGTGAGAGGTTCTCTTTTCATGTTACTGTTGAAAGAAACCCTCAATGAGGATCAACCTCTTCACAAAATAAATTTGGAAAATCGGGCTCATGAGCGCAAGTTACTTTCTTTTTCAAATGTCAGTCAAGATGCGTTGTACGTTGGCCATAGAAAAAATATTTTGGCCAAAGAGAAAGATATTATGGATTTTCTGCCATAAATTCAGTCAATTCATCACGGTTACTTCACGAATCTTCCAACAGATGTCAATACAAACTTCCAAGCTACTTCCTCTAAAGTACATCATGTGACGTTGATGAGGATACTAGTATTGATCACAGTGAATGATTTACGATAACAGGTAATATCGTTCACTCTTTGATCAAAAAATAGAATAAGTAAATATAAATCATATTAGATGTAAATTTCCAACTGGGCGAAAAATGTCCGGACCAGGATACGAACCCGGGACCTCCTGGCTGAAGCCGCCAGTGCTCTGCCATCTGAGCTATCCCGGACGATTCTGGTCGAACTTTTTCACCCAGCTAACCTTGATGATTACAGCATCTGGTCTGAAACCTGGTTCAGCTCAACAGAATAAATCTCAGGTAATGGCATTTTTCGCCCAGTTGGAAATTTACATCTAATATGATTTGTTTACCAATTAGAATAATTGTGTTAATATTAATCTAGTGAAATATAAATCAATCAATATCAAGAGTTTTTGTAATCGTAATAAACAAGTCTTTATTTACACATGGAAATTTCACAACCATACTGGACCAAGTCCTTATTTTCTTTAAAAACGTATAAATTTTCAATAGAAATATTAATTTGTCATTAATAAAAGTAGTGCGCTATAAAATTGGTACTTTAAATTGAATATTACCGCATATAATTCTTATAAATCACTTGGCCTGAATTAATTATTTAGTAAGAACTTTAAAGCGTTATTATTCACAATAAAGAACACACTTAAAACGATACACGAACGGGCGAACCTCTCTAGTAAATTATTTTTGTTAAGAAAGCTTTATGGAGCCAAGTTCCAAGAAAACGGGAACCTAATCAAACACATAACATACATTCTAGAACTAAAAGACACACTCTCGGCGATCGGGGAAAAAATTAGCGACTCCCATCTTTCAGCTTTAATTCTGTGTTCGCTACACCCCTAGCTATAATACTTTAATTACTGCCCTTGAATCACGGAATGAGGACGAGCTTACATCACAATTTATTAGAAGTAAATTAACAGCTGAGTACAATAGAAGGGTTGAAATCGCAGACCAGGGTGAAAATTCAACAAAAGCGTTTAAAACGCAGAAACGATTTCCTAATGATAACTTTAAAAAGGATAAACAGTGCACGTATTGCAAATTGAGAAATCACACGTACAGAGAATGTTGGCATTTGAAAAATCGAAACAATCACCCAAATACACAAAAACAACAAAAAACATACAAAAACAAACATTACTCATCATCGTTGTGTTATCAACAATCGGATAACTACATAGGAAACACTGGCCGCGAATCAGTAGACAAGAGAAATTATAGAACGGAAACAAAACCAGATCAAAGCAGCGACGCAGCCTTTCTAATAGACAAAGCAGGAAAACAAACCTGGATTATTGATTCTAGTTCATCTTGACATATCCTAAATAATAAAGATGACTTTACTAAATTAAATGACACCGAAAAAACAACGGTCATAATTGCCAACGACAAAACTCTAAATTCGCTAGGTACCGGAGAGACTACATTCAAGACGAAAACATCCGATGGAAGCATAAATCAAATTACGTTGAAAGAAGTGTTGTATGTACCGGAACTAGAATCTAATTTAATTTCAGTAAGTAAAGCCACAAAGAATGGGCATAAATTATTATTTGATAAAGATCGATGCACGCTGTCCCGAAATGGGAAAATCTACTTGGAGGCAAAAATGAAAAATAACCTATACGAAGTTGAATTATTAGAAAATGCAGATAGGAATATAGTAAATATGGCACATGAATGCAAAAGTAAAGACTGCCTGGAACTTTGGCACAAACGCCTAGGGCATAGAAATTATAATTCCATAACGGAAATGGTTAAAGACGACTTAGCCTATGGCATAAAACTAAATAATTGCAATCATGGAACAACATGCGAAACGTGCATACAAACAAAAACAAGTGATGCTCCCTATCCCAAAACAGTGTATAGAAACAAAACAGGCAGAGTACTCGATCTAGTGCACATGGACGTATGCACAGCGATAGGAACCCCCACAATAGGTGGTAAAACAATGTTTGTAACTTTCATTGACGACTGCTCTAGATTTACTGTAATATACTTATTAAAACATAAAGATGAAGTACAGGATAAACTAATCGACTATATAGCTATGGTTCGAAACCAGTTCGGAATATATCCGAAAGCAATAAGATCGGATAACGGGGGAGAGTACATAAATAGAGGGATAGAGGATTACCTAAGGAAAAGGGGCATTAAACATCAATTAACCGTGCCGTATTGCCCGAGCCAAAATGGCATTGCGGAGAGAAAAAATAGGTCGCTATTAGACATGACGAGAAGCCTACTGAGAGAAGCAGATCTGCCACAAAAATTTTGGGGAGAAGCAATTAACACTGCGAATCATTTACAGAATCGCTTACCAACAAGATCGACAAATGAAACCCCATTTGAGCTATGGTTTAATCGCAAACCGAATTTACACTATTTGCGAACATTCGGATGCAAAGCTTACGTATACGTGAATAAACAACATCGAGGAAAATTGGACGACAGGGCTCAGGAAGGGATTTTTGTAGGATACGATAACAACTCAAAAGGATATCGCGTATACACTAAAGAAAATAAAATTGTAATTGGCAGAACAGTGAAATTCATAGAAAATAGCAAAATTAACCTAAAAGAAAGTAAAGAGACAGAAAACTCATATGACGACAAAAATTACATTGAAACGGAGATAAATAACACAACCGAAGAACCAACTGCGTCCTAACAACCGACCAATGAACCAAGAAGATCCGAAAGATCGAACAGGGGGTACCACCAGACAGATATGCCTGTTATGTAAAAAATGATGATATGACAGAACCCACTAGTTGGAATGAAATACTGGAAATAAATAATCCCAAAGAAAAGGAAAATTGGCTTAAAGCCACACAAGCGGAAATAAATTCACTGAGAAAACACAACACATGGGAATTAGTGGATCCTCCACCTAACAAAAAGGTTATAGGTTGCAAATGGACATTCAAAAGGAAATTAGACAGTTACGGGAACACTCAAAAGTACAAAGCACGTTTAGTATAGCCAAAGAGTTTAGTCAAAAATATGGGGAAAACTATGACGAGACTTTCGCCCCAGTAGTGTCACAAACAACCATCAGAACATTTTTGGCAGCAGCCGCATATAAGAAGTTGAATGTGAGGCACATAGACATAGACACAGCTTTTCTCTACGGTGAGCTAGAAGATGAAGTGTACATGAAACAACCTGAGGGTTACATTGAGAAAAACTCAGAAAACTAAGTCTGTAAACTGAAAAAATCCATCTACGGACTCAAACAGGCAGCCAGAACCTGGAATAAAAAAATCGCACAATCTTTAAAAAATTTAAACTTTCAACAAAGCACCGTGGACACATGTCTATATACACGAAAAGAGAACAAAATTTCAACTTACGTAATAGTCTATGTTGACGACATTTTGATAGGCGGTGAAAATGAAATAATTGAAAAAATAATAAAAGCTTTAAAGGAAGAATTTGAATTAAAGGACCTTGGGGAAGTATCTCACTATTTAGGCATGGAAATAAACAAATCAGAAAACGGGTATAAATTGAATCAAAGACTAAAAATAGAAGAGCTCGCAAGAAAATTTAATTTAGAAAACGCGAAACCAGTAAGCACTCCCATGGATGCCGGTTTTCACAAATTAGAAGACGAAGAAAATTTATTGCCTAACAATACGAAATTCAGACAAGCGATAGGATCGTTGTTATATATAGGAACCACTACGCGTCCAGATATATCAGCCGCTGTTAACATACCCAGCAGAAGATGTGAAACTCCACGCCTAAAAGACTGGAACGGTGTGAAACGCGTAATAAGTTACCTGAACATTACAAAAACTTTAAATTTGACATTGAACACAAATAACAAACAAAAGTTAATCGGATTTTCTGACGCTGATTGGGCAGGGGGCACAAGAACGAGAAAATCGACTACTGGAAACCTATTCATGTTGGGAAATAGTCCCATACAATGGTTTACCAAACGGCAAAACTGCATAGCCTATTCATCAGCGGAAGCTGAATTCGTTGCTGCAGCTAGTGCAGGACAGGAAATTGCTTGGATAATAAAACTGTTATCAAACCTGGACTTAACACAAAATTTACCAGTAATACTGTATGAAGACAACCAGAGCTGCATCAAGATGGTGGAGAACGAAAAATTCTCAAAGCGAACCAAACATATCGATGTTCGCTATCACGCAATAAAAGAGATGAAAGAAGATGGAATACTAGATCTTCGTTATTGTCCAACACAAGATATGATAGCGGATTGTTTGACCAAACCACTGGCCAAACCTCAATTCCCGAAACATCGAGAATCCATGCAACTATTACCGGATCCATCTGAGATGGTTAAGGAAGGGTGATGGATTTATAACCCTCTCAGATATGGACAGTAAACTACTTTCGAAACATTAAACAAGTAGTAATTTTCAAGGACACAAAAACATTGATACTTAAATGAACTTATTTAGTAGCAGTAAATCAATTCGTAATCATCTCAGATATCATTAACTGATTTCAAGATAGGAAACCATTCAAGAATACAAACTTTTGAACACGTAAATAAATACATTAAGTAATAATAAATCATTCCGTAATAAACAAACTTTTCTATTTTACCTAAATTATCCTACTCAAGTTATACAATTACAAATAAATAATGATATTAATATGTGAAATATGTTTGTGAAATTTGTTCATATATCAACCCACGCTTGATGCAGCTGTGTGACGTCAACATCATCGTCATCAAATAGAACTCTAAAAGACTCAAGAAAAACTTTTTTATTATTAAGTTAGTTGCTCTGTTTATCTCAATCAAAAGGGATGTAATATTAAAATTGTTGCTGCAAAAAGCAGCGTTATGTAAAGTGTTAGCCAAAATGTAAACTTAAAGTTATACTAATATAATTTCTTAAACCACAGAAAAGGTGTCAAGAGTAGAATCATTTATAAATAAGATAAAATATTAAACATCCACTTTTCTATTCATACACTATAGGATTTCGTGCAATATGGATAACTCGTGCCCACCGCATTTAAAATGTGTGTCAAGCTGCGATAAGAGGATTGCTGCTGCTGAAGAAATATAAAGGTAAGAAATTACCTATATTATTATTATATTTAAATGTATTTTCATGGCCAGAAACAAAATAATATTTATTTATTTATCTAAGTATTAGCGCGCGTAACTTACTGTGCAGAGCAGAGGTGGCTTTTTTGCCAACACTCGACACCCTTCAATTAGCCTAAAAACATTTTTTTATGCAATTCGTACGATAAGTTTCTAAGAAATTATTTTAAAACGAACGTATTTTAGGGGCTGTATCCAAATTGAAGTTCGATACTCGTTTGTTGACCAAGAGAGCCCCTTTCTTGATCAAGGCAGCTTAAGCGCCACTCAAGCAGCCAATGAAGACTGCTAGATTACAGAATAGCTTAAGAAATTTTAAAATTTTTAGTCACTTCTATCATAGACGGCCCCTTAAACCATGATTTTGCTGTTTTTTAAGCATAATTTGAAAACTACTTGGTAGAAAAATGCGAAATTTTGTATTTCCATAAAGCAGAACTATATAAATCTAAATCCATCGAAAAAAATTATAGGTTGCAATTCATAATTTTTTCGAATATTAATTTCATAATTCATACCATAAAATTATAAAAATTGCAAATTCAACGTATTTTTGTTTGGGAATTTTATTATTATTGCTACACAAAATATTAGCATATTAAGAGTATAATTTCAGGAGATATTAATAAAAATATGAAAATATGATTTAACATTAGAAGTACTAAATTTTGAATGTTTGTAATTCAAAAACTTATCATTCAAATGACTTGAAATTCGGTGTTTAGGCATAGTTTGAACTCAAGTTTTGAAATATCTTGTTAAAATTGGGTATTGTCATTGAAAAAAAAATGAAGTTTGGGTTCGTTTTAATATGTAGATGGCCCTCTAAGCAAATTTTATATACACATTTAAATGTAGACTTTATTTCCAATCGTTCGGTCTCAGTAACTTTCTTCTACGATAATTTGTTGAGGAGTTAGTAGGGGGTGTTTACTTTTTTTTTCCGTGACTGTACCTGCATGCCTTTTAAACGTCAATTTAGATGAAAATTCAATTTAAAAACTTATACTGTTTTAGAAAACAAAGAGGTCGATCTTTATGATCCTGGAACATTTAAAAAAATCTATATATCTTACAAACTTTAAAAAAGCTAAGTTGAAAGTTGCTCTTTATTTTTCTCAAAAGTGATCTTTTTTTTTTCTTTTTTTTTTCTTGTAGAATTGTGTTGGAAGGATTGTCACAATACAATAAATAATAGTTTAATTACTTTATAAGTTTTAAATTGTGTTTTAAACATATATTTATAGGGCGTATAGTAACCTTATGCAGATTTATTGAAAAGTTCCTGAGTTACACAGTTTTAACTTATGAATTATTAACGTTTTTCAGGAATTTTCAGTGTTGTTTGTCTTTTTATATCTTCTATCTTTTAAAATATTTATGTTATTATCACAAAAGTAGTCTATTTCCTATTATTATTATTTTTTTTATTATGGAATTCATAAAATATATTTATATTTAATAGTTTTAAATTTAAATTGTTTTAAGGAAACAACAATTTTTTGGTTAATTTTATACTATGTTTTAAAATAAAAAAGAAACAGAAATAAAGTACATATTTGTAAGTCACATTTTTACGAAAATTTTAATAATAATTAGAGATTTTAAACTTAAAATTTACGAAATTTCAAAAACTTTGTTCCGAAGGCATACTGATACTATTTTAAGATGTAAATAAATAAATTTTTATGTCACTTGATAGCCATGCCTCCTGATATGAGGAATATAATAGAAGCTTATATTATTTTAAGTTATATAATTTAATACTTAAATCTGTTTAATTTTAAATGTTCAATACACTTCGATTTTATTTCTTTACATTGAGGTAAATAATGTTAAAGTTTTCTCACGAAAAATGCGATACTTATAGTATGATATGATTAGAATCGTAGAATTATTATCTGGAAATGCATAGATCCATTTTCCTAGGACTAGAGTTTAATGTGAAAGTAGATGGTGGTAGTGTGGGGGGAGGGGGTCGCTTAAACACTGGCAATTTTGGCTCTACCAGGGCTGAGAGCAAATATTCACTGACTGAAAAATCTTTAAGAATCTGAAAACAAAAATATAATCACACACTTTTTCGTGCAGTAATAATACAACTGAAAAAAGTTTTTCGGAAAAGTCGAAAAAAAAAAATCAGTCATGAAATGAAATTGATTTTTATTTAACAGGAATATGTACATATATTAAAGACTTGATATCTGGAATCATATGCAGATTATTTACATCACTATAAGACATGTTACGTTCGATTACCTGTAGATTTAGGCAGCAGGGTTGTATAACATCGTAAACAACTACAACAACTAAAAGAGAAAACTGCTTTGCTCATTTTAAAAGATATTTAAATGCTTTTAATGGAAAAATATGTTTGTGATTCTCTCATATTATTATTTTTATATAAATGAGGTTTCTTAAAAAGTTTTGTCACTTTAAGGATAAGAGCGCGCAATGCTCGACGCACTGCTAAATATAACAATCACCCTTCATATTAAAAAATAATAATAAAGAGAAGGAGGAAATGAAAGGTTTGATCAAATGCTTACCATGATTAAAATACTGAACTTTCTCAAAAAGAGTTTGTTAGAATCTCTTACTGATTGGGAGTTCATCTTACCTAGATTATTCCATATTAAACGAGAAATTTGCCTAACAAAATGTTAATCTCGCATACATTGAAAATCTTAATACCGTCTATAATCGACAGATGATAATAAGTATGAGTAATAAACGATAGCTTCACTCTTGAATACTTATAGCAAACAAGAAATATCTAAATTTAAGAAAAGCGGTTTAGCTTTTTACATAAAAGCAGCCCATGTAATATACAAACCTTTTCCCTCCAAAAAGATAAAGTACCTGAAAAAAGTTTAGTTTATATTTTCTTCTAACGTTCTCAGAAAGGAAATACAAAGTGTTATCCCACTTTCCAAACCTCAGAAAGGATGTCGGTATCAATGGGTGGAGGATAATGAATTGTACAGATTTGCTTCCTAAAGAATTAAAAATAATATAAATTGATAGATCATTTAGTTAAAATACAAATTTAAAAAAAAATTATTTTTTTCAGTTACATGTACATGCTGTAATAAGAATATTCTCTATCTAGTTTCTAAAAACTTATTATATATTCATTTTAAGTAGTATATATTTATTTTTTTTTATTTACAGGTATAAAACTCACAAACTGAAATTTTTGTTTGCCAGCCCGAAGCCCTTTACTGAAAACAATGCTGGGGATGCCCATAGGCGTAGAGTTATATGGGCCCGTGGGGCTCGGGCCCCTCCAATAATTTTTCAAATGGGCTATATTTTTTTACGCCAACTGGCATAGAAAAAAACTCAGATTTTGGAATTTCATATAATTTACAAAAGTTTTTAGCGTATAATATTTTCGATGGATAATTGTTCTTTCTCTAAATTCGCTGTTTTATTCTTTGTAAACAAGTAAAAAACTGGAAAATTCTAGCGTGGCGTATGGGGAATAACTAAGCACTCTCCATGGTGGGGTTTTCTCCCTTCTTTAGACACTGCTGGGCATGGGCACACTTTCTGGGAAGAATTTCTTTTTCTGATTCGGCATCATAGACATAGGGCAATAAATTCACATTTTTAACGGACAACAAATGGTGTCCGATATGATCTGATTAGAGCACAGATAAGATGGTTCGCCGTTTCCCGAACCTACAAAGAAAGTGACTCCAATTTACGAGCTTTAAAGAACTCGGGAGGGAGGGGGAGGGGGGGGGGGAGGATTTAAGTTTTGTTGCAAATGATGAAACTAGAAGCCAGGAAGAATCACCAGTGTCTCCAAAGCATAGAATATAAAGGGAGAAATTCTTTGTCTCTAAATCATGCATAAAACTCATATTTATTAAAATAGCCCAAATCTATCAAGCGGTCTCTCTGTATAGTAAATGACGATTCATCAGGATCTAACAATAGAGCTAGGGATGCACCGAATATTCGGTATCTATTCGGTATTCGGCCTATTCGGCCATGTTGCCGAATATTCGGTTTGGCCGAATATCAAACTATTCGGTATGCCGAATATTCGGCTTGGCCAAATGGCAAATTATTCGGCATGCCGAATATTCGGTTTGGTCGAATATCGAAATATTCGGCCGAACCGAATACTTAAAAAAACTTTTAAAAATTATTTTTTAAAACCTTATGCAACTTCTACGTTTAACAGTCAACTTATAAAGATATTCAGAATAATTACAAACAGAATCATATTTAAATAAAACAGAATGTTTTTACGTTATTTATTTGCTGTTTGTTAAGTATTATTTAAGAAAATTAACCAATCATGAGGATTTTGATAGGAATTAATTATGTACAAATGCAAGTTCCTCAACATTGTCCAGTAAATAATCCGTTTCTTGCTAAGATTTTAAGAACAACGTTTACAACCTCTGAAAATGATTGCCCATCCCAGACACTGATCTAGGATGCATTTAAAAACTTACTTGCTTGATCAAAGGGAGTAGAACAGTTATTCTTGCTAAGTTGTCACCATATAAAATTTAAATCGATTGTATTATTTATTAACTTTTACTTTAGTCTCTTCCTCACAAGCAAATATATGTACCTGTACAATTTTTCTTCCAATTTTTTCACAATTTCTCTTTCATTTTAAAATGTTTGTTTTATAATTTAAGAAAATTTTATTCATTTGTTTTAATTCTCAGAAGAAGACATGAAATTTAAAATTTTATTAATTAAAATTTTTTTATAACTATCCTGTTCTTAAGGCTGTTCTTAACTGCTCCGCTGAACAAGCGCAAAACGTTTTGACACATTTACGAATTCATTTTTTAACGGAAAGCCATAAAATTGGAAAGCCTGGCCATGGAAGCGAATTGGAATTGAACTGTTTTTTTCCATTTTTTGATCGATCAATTACCCATTGAGTTATAAGCGCTATCGATCACGTGAGAAACCCGTTTTTCGCCTGCTCTTGAGTGATTTTTCTACTTTCGCGCGGAAATTCGGTTCAAAAGGTCCACTTTGACATTATTTTTTTAAAGATCTATTGCGTTTGCAAAAAAAAGGGAAAAAAAACCCAGCTCGATGACATATAGTTTCTGAACAACAGCACCAGCTAGTTTCATGCATTTTCGAACAAAAATAAATAGAACTTATATCAAGAAGTTGCCCTTTTGGATTTGAGAACAGCCTTAAATAACTCAAAGCAGATTTTTTTCAGTATAAAGTTTCCTTGAAAAAAGCTCTTGTTTATTAGAATAAAAGTTTCTGTTTTAAATATTATGTAAAATTGTTTTAAAATTTAACATTTTAATGCCTTTAAACTTTGAAATATAAAAGTATTCGACAAGCCGAATATTCGGTATTCGGTTCACCTTTTGGCCGAATACCGAATATTCGGCCAAAATCACTATTCGGTGCATCCCTACAATAGACAGTACATATTCAGTTTTTCTTATTCAGGCCGAGCAAGAAACCCTTTCTCAGAGTCATTTTCTTTCATTAATATCAGGGTGAGTAGGGACCGGGTCTAAATTTTTTCTGTAAACCCGGGCCAGGCATAAACTTTCCGTATCGTTTCGGACTGACATTTGATTCGATTTTCATGATATTTTCAAACTTTTCGATGTTCATATAAAAGTATCTATCTGCACATGCGCATTCATGGCAAACACAGCAGTGCCGCTTTTTTCGCGCAACCCTGTAGTACTTATATTATGCATTTATACACAAACTACCTGACATGCCCAGCGCCGTCCGGTCCGTTGAAAAATAGTACAAAACACGAAAAAACTGAAAAAATCGCGAAAAAAAAAACCTGCACGAATTCCAAATAAATTTAAATGAAAAGAAAACAAAATTTACTATTTTGGGCTAGAAGATAATCGGATTCCCTTTACTAATTTGGAAAAATTGTAGCGAATCGCGAGAAAACTCTAAAAATCGCAGATGGCAAAATTTTGTTATTATGGGCTAAAAGATTAAAACAGGATTCCTTTTACGAATGTAGAAAAATCACGGCGGAATGCGAAAAATCTTTAAACAATGCATAAAAGTTCGCGAAAAATTCAAAAATCGCTGTACGAATTTCGAATAAACTTTATTGAAAATATAACAAAATTTATTATATTGGGCTAAAAGTTTGACACCCAATTCCTTTTACGAATGTCAAAAGATAGCAGCGGAACGCTAAACATCGTATTAAAAATCGATAAAAATTCAAAAATCGCAGAGAAAAAAAAATTACAACAGTGTGTTACAAGTTTGAAACAAATTTCTTCTATTTATGTAAAAAAAGATACGGAACGCGTAAAAACGCTAAAAATCGTGTTGAAACGGAGAATTTTTTTCCTTCAGAAATCGCGGAAGAGAAAATTTGCTATATTAAGCTGAAAGTTTGAAACAGAAAAAATATTATGAATGCCAAAAAATTGCTACGGAATACGAAAAAAAAAAAAAAAAAGAAAAACCGCAAAAAAGAGCATTAAAAATTCAAAAATCGCTGAATGGACTTTCAGTCGCTGAGTCGTATTCACTATAGTGGACTAAAACATTAACCGGAATATTTTCACGAATGTCAAAAAAAAAAAAAAAAAAAAAAAAAACTCAACGGAGTGCAAAAAATCGCAATAAAAATCTCTCAAAGTGAAAAAAATTTACTACATTAGGCTAAAAGTTTAAAACCGAATTCCTTTTACCAATGTAAAAAAGTCACTGCGGAACGCGAAAAACGGCTGAAAATTGCCTTAAAAAGCGTAAAGATTCTAAAAGTCACAAAAAGGCCAAAAATTACTACAAGTGCTCTAAAACATTTTAATCGGAATTCTTTCACGAGTGTCAAAACTCGTTGCGAAAAATCGCAAAAACTCGAATTAAAAATTCAAAAATTTCGGAGGACAAAATTTACTGTATAATGCTAAATATTTGAAACCGAATTCCTTTTATCAATATAAAAAAAAAAAAACCCACTGCGAAACACAAAATAACGCTAAAAATCGCATAGAAATATTTGCGAAAAATTCAAAAATCGCTGTACGAATTCCGAATAAACTTTTTTGAAAAGAGGACAAAATTTACTATATTATAAGCTGATTGTAATAATTGAACTGGAATCGGATTTATTTTAATAATTAAAAAAAAAAAAATCGCCTCGAACCGTGAAAAAGCGTTAAAAATTGCATTAAAAATTATATTGAAAAAGTCTATTCAAAAGGTTCGAAATCGGGCTTTGGGGCACTTAATTAAATACATAGAGGTACCTTCATACCAAATTTTGTAGCTCTGCGTGTAGCGGTTTTTTCAGAACATAGCCGACAGACAAACAAACTTCTTTCCTTATTATTATAGACTGCCAGACCCGCCCGGCGTTGCCCGGGCCCGTGATAGTAACCTTTAATAAAGCGCAAATTTATATGATTTTACACCTTTAATCCGATTTTGTCCGAATTTATATTTTTAAACGAAAAAATCTCCAAAAAATATTGACTTTTAATGGTAAAAGCGCTCGTAAGAAGTCATATTCTATTTTTCACGTACGGTCGTTTCATAATATTTAAAAAAATAGTTTCTTTTGGTCCGAATTCTTTAAAAATTTTATCGTTATAAATATAACCGTTTCTCAGACGGTGTAAAATTTTCGTGAAAACAATATTGATATCTACTTCTAAAAGACACGTTTTCTTCTTCCTTTTTACTTTCTTCTATCTTTGCAAGAAGAAAGTATTGGATTCAAGAAAATTTTCGAATTCCGGTTTTCGACGGATTTACACTTTTTAGCGGTCACTGTTGGCGCCGAAATTCATCTGACAAATAAATTTTCAAAATCCAAGTGAGATGGGAGAGCAATTAGGTTAAATAGTTTATTAAATAAAACTGAAATAGTATGTAAATTCTATTCATCATTAGAAGTTAATAATTGTTCCATAATAGTAATTCTCCGTATTTAACAGAGCCAATACAAAAAAAAAATGTGTTCTCTGCTTGGTTGCAGAGTCAGGACTTCCACTATACACTCTGTATTAAACAGAGCCATGATTTAACAATTGGCATCTCTGATTACAGAGTCAGGACATGTTACATGTTCTCTGCTTGGTTACAGAGTCAAGACTAACCATTTTAAAAATGATACATATTATATAAAATAAACATCAAAATAAAAATTACAGTATGCAGTTATAAATCTTCTAAATAGCTATAATATTCATTTAAATGACATCCAAGTAATTATAAAACTAATAAATCACCATCAATTCAAAATTATTATAAAGTAAATAAATCTATATTACATGACCTTGAAATCATAATGTTACTCATAAATATTGATTCAGGGTTATAAACAATTTAGATAAACAGATTAGATTTTTTCTGTCAAAAGAAATCAGTTTTATAATTGTGTTTCACAATATGAAAGATAAACAGAGTTAAATTATAAACAAATAAATTTGAGGGCATTTACGCTGAAACATCCTCCGCCTCCATGAACGGAGTTCATGAAACAATTATAACTTACCAAATTTCCACTATCACATACTAAATAATCAAATATTAAATACAAATTTAAAATATTACCTTAAATGTTAAGTATAACTAAAATGAAATGCAATTAAATCCTACTACTTCTAAAAAAAAACTGTTTCTGGAACAACTAAAAATAGAAAAAGACATTAATATACAAAATAGTTCAGAAAATTACAAAAATTAGACATGTAAAAAAAGAATAAATAAAGTTAGTTAAAATAAAGTAAAGTTTTAGTCCATCGGTAGAAGAGACAGTTTTGTGATTGGGCGTTTCAGTTCACCAGTAGAAGTCTTTATTTTTACTACACGAACAATATTATCATCACCAGGAAATAGTTCAATTATTCTGCCCAATTTCCACTTTAATGGGGGCTGGTTTTCTTCCTTTATCAACACCAAGTCATTGATTTTTAAGTTCGGGTTGCTTCTAAACCACTTTGTACGTTGCTGCAATTGTGAGAGATAGTCTGACGACCACCTTTTCCAAAAACTTTGGAAAATCTTTTGTAGCAATTTCCAACGTTCCAAAGGGGTTACATAGGTAGAGGAGATATCAGGCTCAGGTAAGGAGGTCAAGGGTGCTCCTATAATAAAATGTCCTGGCGTCAGAGCCGTAAAGTCATTTGGATCAGAAGACTCAGCGACAAGCGGTCTTGAATTTAAGCATGACTCAATTTGTGCAATTAAGGTCAAAAATTCTTCATCAGTTAAAATCTGATCACCAATTGTTCTCTTCAAATGATTTTTCATTTGTTTTATTCCCGCTTCCCAAAGGCCTCCAAAGTGAGGGGCGGAAGGTGGGTTGAATTTCCATACTATCATTTCGTCAGTAAGATACTTGTGCAATTTTTCATCAGAAGCAATTAGAGACATCATTCTCTTTATTTCGCGGTCTGCCCCTACAAAATTTGTACCTCTGTCGGAAAATATTTCTAGAGGTTTTCCACGTCGAGCCACGAATCTTTTCAATGAGGCTAGAAAGGTTTCAGTTGTAAGATCAGTGACTAACTCAAGATGGATAGCTTTTGTTACGAAACAAACATACAGACAAACATAATGTTTAAAGGGTTTCACACCACGTCCCTTACGAGGTTTGATCAAAAAGGGGCCGGCTAAGTCGACTCCTACTCTTGAAAATACTCGAGCTTGTGTCACGCGTGCTGATGGCAGATTTCCCATCAACTGAGATGAAAGGTGTGATGAATTTCGGAAACATTTCATACATTTCCTTATTTCTCTTTTCACAGCTTCTTTAGCATTAATTATCCAAAATTTTTGTCGAATTGCTGAAATTGTCAATTGAGTCCCGCTATGAAGATGTTTCTCATGAAAATACTTTATTATCAAGTCTGTAACATGATGCCTTTTAGGGAGAATGATTTGATGTTTTTGATATTCAGACAAGTTTGCATTTTTTAGCCTACCTCCAACACGAAGAATATCATTTTCGTCAAGAAATGGGTGTAAAGGAAGGAGTTTGCTTTTAGAATTTAGGATCTTTCTGGATTTTAGAATTTTCAGTTCGTCTCCGAATTCATGGTTTTGAATTAATTTCACAATAGCATTTGTTGCCCTTTCAAGTTCTGGAACAGTCAAAAAACCATAGACTCGTTCAGATGGGCATGTACTATTTTTGATGAATCTGAGGCACCAAGCCGTAATTCGTTTTAATTTAGACCAGGATGAAAATTTAAATAAAAGCTCAAATTCTGGAATATTTTGGGATATGGAGCAAACAAGCGTTTTACGTTGTTCTTGCAAGACCTCTTCATCAGGTAGATTAGGTTGAGTTTCAGGGGGAAATACTGGTAACGATTCTTCCTTCAGCCAGCTAGGACCATGTAACCATACCTCGTTATTAATCAATTCAGATGCAGAGCAACCACGAGAGAGAACATCTGCAGGATTTTCCTTTCCTTTACAAAATTTCCATTGTACAGGAGCAACAAGTTCCTGAATTTCGCGTACGCGGTTTGCCACAAAGGGCTTCCAGTTGTTAGCACTTCCTTTAATCCAGTGCAAGGTAATTTGGGAGTCACTTAGACAAAATATATTTTCATTCACAATTTTAAATATTTCCTTTAAATAATTCGCTAATCTTGCAGCCGTAAGTGCTCCAAGAAGTTCGATGCGCGGCAATGTAATTTTCTTGAGAGGCGCTACTCTCGACTTTGCTATTACAAATGAAGTTTCACAAGAAGAAGAATCACGTAAATAAGCCACTGACCCATACCCCTTTAAACTAGCATCAGAAAATATGAAAAGTTGAGCGGTTTCAGGATTTAATTTTGGGATAGTTACAAAATATTTTCTAAGAATTTCAAAATTTACCAAGTCTTTTATTTCATTATGCCATTTTCTGAATTTTCCACTTAAAGAATCTGGTAATTTAGAATCCCAGTCAATTCCATGTTCCCAGAGTTCTTGCATTAAAAATTTAATTCTTATCACGAAAGGGGAAATGAGTCCAATAGGATCATAAATTTTTGCCACAGTTTGTAAAACAATACGTTTGGTAATAATTTTATGGTCAAATTCTACTAAAAGTGGTTGTATGTCTATTTTCAAGGTGTCACTTTCTGTTATCCATATAATTCCCAATACCTTCGAAAGATTTTGTTCAAGAGTGTCTTCCTCAAAGTTTATTCCATGTTCCTTCCATAAAAATTTTAAATCGGAAGAATTGGTTTTAATTTTTCTGAGTTTCATATTGGCCTCACTCAATATCTTCTCTGCACCGTTTGATAAAACAAAAGCTTCATTTACTGAATCAGCTCCATGAAACAGGTCATCAACGTATAAGGAAGTATCCAGCATATTAACTATTTTTCCAAACAAATCTTTATACCCCTCAATGTGATGTTTGATGGTTGCAGAAAGGAAAAAGGGTGAAGTTGTTACACCAAAAGTTACACGGGTCATGCGAAAAACCTTCAAAATGGGATTGTTACTAGTGATATTGTCAAACCACAGGAACCTCAAAAAATTTCTATCTTCTTGTTGTATCTGGATTTGCAAGAATGCCTTTTCTATATCGGCCAAGAAAGCAATTTTGTGGAGACGGAATTTTAAAATAATGTCCAATATGTTAGGATTTAGATTGGGCCCAGGAAATAAGCACTCGTTTAACGATTTTGCCCCCTTATCTTTGGATGACGCATCAAAAACAATTCTTACTTTAGTTGTCGATTTATCTTCCCTTATTACTGGTCTGTGAGGCATGTAATACGTGTTTATTTCATCTTTATTAAACTCACATTCTTCAATTATACCCAAACCACATTGTTCATTTAATATTTTCTCATATTCCTTAAGTAACCATTCATTTTTGCACAATTTTGATTTTAATCCCCAAAGTCTATGTTTAGCTACATCAAAATTGGATTCCAATTCATTTTTATTTACTTTCCACAAAAGTTTAGTTTCATATCTTCCATTTACAAAATTTAAATTATCATTAAATAAATCAAGAGCATCTAAATCCTTTTGTGAAAATAATTCATTTTTACTATCACAAATACCCAAAGACTCTAGTTTCCAAAACTTTTGCAAATCAAAATTTTCTATTTCATTAACAGATACAAGATGAGCATTAACTGTTTCGTTACCTTTAGAGTTTATTTTTCCCACTATTGTGTACCCAAAAAGTGTATTAGCTACATATAAATGGTCATTAATTTCTTCAACGACACCTCTCTGAACATTCCAGAAATAATCAGCTCCAAGTAAAATTTGTACTTCGGATTCCTCGGGCGTAGGGTCGGCTAACCTCCATCTTTTACTTTCAATGTATTTTATAACTAGAGGGTCAGAATTGGGAACCTTCAATGTTGTTGCACTTATCAAATCGGTAGCTAGCACCTCAACATCTATAAAACGATGATAATTCATTTTACTTCGCAATTTAATTTTAAAAACATCATATTCTTCTTCGCGACCTTGATCCATGCCAAAAGCGAATACAGTTAAATGTTCTTTTCTTAAAACAGGCAAATTTAATTCACGAGCTAATGCTTTTGTTATGAAGCTTTTTTCGCTTGCAGAATCAAGTAATAATCGAACTACCTTTGATTTAGAATTACCTTGAGCAGTTACACAACATGTTTGCAATAAAACAGCATGCTTAGAATTTCTAAAATTACAATGAGAATTAGATACAACTGTTTGATTTTGATTTTCATTAATTTCCGGTTTCAAACTTTTCTTAAAGCAAAATAATTTGTTATGTTCAGTGCTTTTACAATTTAGACATGGCTTTAATTTTATGCGGCATTGCGAAGATAAATGCGATTTCAAAAAGCATTTGTAACATCTACCCTCCTTACGTAACATTAATCTTTTCTTATCATCAGCTAAATTTTTACACTCGGAAGATAAATGATCATTACCTTTGCAAAATACACAAAAAACTTTAATAGTGGCATTTAAGGTATTAGCATGTTGATATTTATTTGATGTTTTCTTTTCACGAAATTCAGTTTTATTTTTATGTACAAAAGAAGAGGATGCATCATTTTTAGAACTTGTCATTGACAAAGCCTTTTCTCTACATTCTATTTCACATTTCAGAAAGGCAATTAGATCGGTTACATCTGACTCTTTGCTAGTATCATGTTTTCTATGATATTCAATCACTAATTCATGGGGCAATAGCTTTAGCAAAATAGGATTTAGCAATTGTCCATAAGAACTGGATGTTACCCCCAAATTTCTTAAACTTCTAATATTAACTTCGCACATGTCATGCAATCTTCTTAATGCATTTAAATTTGAACAATTTTTAACTGGTTCCATATTTAATAAATTAGTCATGTGTTTATCAATAATAACATCAACCTTACCAAAACGGTCCTTTAATAAATCAATACAAGTATCATAATTTTGTTCTGTCAAAGGAAACCCTTCTACCACATTATAGGCCCGATTACATAACAAGGATTTTAGATAAGCGAATTTTTCTATCTTAGATAGTGATTTATTCTGGTGTATCGATGTTTCAAAACAGTTAAAAAATTCGACCCATTCTTCGATTTCACCAGAAAATTTTGGAACATTTAATTTAGGCAATTTCATGGCAGAACTCATTTCTGTTCCACTAGCAGAACCATTCAATGAATTTACACGACTAGTTGCTATCATAGAAACATTATCCTTTTTACATTTTCTTAATCTATTTTTAATTTTAAATTTAGCACTGATCAATTGGTCAGTGTACTTTTCACTATTAGCAATGTCCTTTTCATATTCTTTTAAGTCGGATATTTGAGCTTCAATATCACGATTCAAACTTTGGAAAGCCGTTTCTTTTAAGAGAAATATTTCTTGAAGCTCTAATAATTCATCGGTTTTCGTATTATCAATGTCATCATTTAATAATGTTTCTAATTTTGTAATTAATTTCGTGAAACTCGTTCGTTCAACAGAACGTTTTGCTTTCAGCTTTTCAAGATTTTCCATTTTAAATAAAGAATAATTCTTATTTTAAAACATTAACCATTCATAGAAAATGAAAAAAATATTTTCTTACCTGTTAATTCCAGGTAATGTAGATGGCATGTCGTAATCCAAATGGCACAATAATAATTCCACACTAATCACAGGTTGAAATATAAATCACACACTAATCACATGTTGAAAAATAAATCACAGTTGTTAATCACAAATCTCTTTCACAATAGCTCACTATTATTTCCAAAAAATGTTTCGCGGGTTACTCGGCACCAAAAATAAATGTTGGCGCCGAAATTCATCTGACAAATAAATTTTCAAAATCCAAGTGAGATGGGAGAGCAATTAGGTTAAATAGTTTATTAAATAAAACTGAAATAGTATGTAAATTCTATTCATCATTAGAAGTTAATAATTGTTCCATAATAGTAATTCTCCGTATTTAACAGAGCCAATACAAAAAAAAATGTGTTCTCTGCTTGGTTGCAGAGTCAGGACTTCCACTATACACTCTGTATTAAACAGAGCCATGATTTAACAATTGGCATCTCTGATTACAGAGTCAGGACATGTTACATGTTCTCTGCTTGGTTACAGAGTCAAAACTAACCATTTTAAAAATGATACATATTATATAAAATAAACATCAAAATAAAAATTACAGTATGCAGTTATAAATCTTCTAAATAGCTATAATATTCATTTAAATGACATCCAAGTAATTATAAAACTAATAAATCACCATCAATTCAAAATTATTATAAAGTAAATAAATCTATATTACATGACCTTGAAATCATAATGTTACTCATAAATATTGATTCAGGGTTATAAACAATTTAGATAAACAGATTAGATTTTTTCTGTCAAAAGAAATCAGTTTTATAATTGTGTTTCACAATATGAAAGATAAACAGAGTTAAATTATAAACAAATAAATTTGAGGGCATTTACGCTGAAACAGTCACAGATCCCGAAAAATATGTTTTTGCAAAATGACTATCTGTGAATCTGACTGTGAGTTTGTCTGTATGTGACATAAATTTTTTGGGCACTCTATCTCAAGAACTAATGCACAGAATTTAATAAAACTTTAGGTTCAATTAGTCCCTGATATAAATTGGTGCTGAATAGTTGTTGGTGCAAATCGCATTATATCTCAAAAATTAATGCACAGATTTTCATAAAACATCAGATTCTGTTAGTCCTTGATATTGTTTGTTGATGATTAATTTTTGATGTAAATTGCTCAATAGGTGAGGATGCTATGATGCATTCTTCCCGATTTCCGCAATAGCTATACCTCAAGAACTAATAATCAGATTTTCATCAAACTTCAGATTCAGTTATATCCTGAGATTATTTCGTGCTGATTACGTTTTCGTGTAAATCGTCTAATAGGTTTCGCTGCTATACTGCATTTTTCACGATTTCCGCAATAGCTCTTTCTCAAGAACTAATGCACGTACTTTCATCAAATAACTTCAGATTAGGTTAGTCTGTTATATAAAATGGGGCTGATTACTTTTTGGTGTAAATTGGCCAACAGGTGGCACTGCGATACAGAATTTTTCATGATTTTCATAATAGCTCTATCTTAAAAACTAATGCACACATTTTCACCAAACTTCAAATTCAGTTAGATGTTGATATATGTTGTTCTTTATTACGTTTCGGTGTAAATCGCGCAATAGGTGGCGCTGAAATGCACAGTTTTTTACGATTTCCGCATTTGTGCTGTCTCAAAAACTAATGCACGGAATTTAATCAGACTTCATATTCTGTTAGACTTTCACATAAATCCATCTGAAAAATCACATAAAGCCTAAAAAAAGGCTTGGGTGTATGCAGTGCGACAGGTGTCGCTTTTATGCTCTTTGAGCTGAAAATTTTTTTGCAGACATCTAAGAGGGTGGATGCCAAAATTCAATTAATTGTTTCAAAGATGCGATGCTTATATCTCCTTTTAAAATGCACACAATTTAATGAACCTATATCTTTAGAATCCTTATGATTGAGATGAGCATAGATTGTCATTTAATTTTGGCACTGTGATAACGAATTTTGAAGTATTAACATGTATGAGATAGAAGAAAGTTTTGGGATTGTTACATTCGACTAGTTTTTCTTGTTTTCGCGTCGGGTTCTTTAACATAACAACAACAACAAACAAATAGTTTTCGTTGTCCGAACTGTCCGAAGTTTTAATATGTTATAAATAAGTATAACTGTTCCCGTGTACTCTATAAAATTTCATGAAAATATGCATATTTAATAGTGAAAACGTGTGCTAAAGCCAAGCGAAACCGCGCCGAATCCATTTGTTAGCTTTTTCGTCGAAATTTTCTAAGATTTTATTACTTTTTTTTTAAATACTTCTATTAGTTCGAACATTACGAAATTTTTGTAATAGGTGTAAAATCCAGTCTGTCGAAATGATCTAAAAAGATTGTGATAAAAAGATCGGTGAAGCGCGTCACGGTAAGGCTTGAAGTGACCTGGGGTCGGGAGTTTGTTTATAGAATTTAAATTAGTCTTTTAGAAAACCGATTGCACAGGCGACAAGAACAAGATCTTAGCTTTAAATGCGTATTTTTGTGAATCGATACCTCTAAAATTGAGCCCTGAGTAAGTGTTGGCGAAAGAGAGAAAAAGTCGACTGAGAAATCCCTTATTGAAAAAAAATTTCAAAGAGTTAAGAACTATATATTTTTTAACTGATTGCGGCGTTTGAGATTTAAAAGTACGAACTATAAGAATATGTTGTCCATTTTTCCGTATTTTAAACGGCGCGGATGATGGGCATTAAAATAAAACGGAAAAAAAAAATGTATTTAGTTCTTCCTTCCTTTTCTCTCGAAAAGCAGGTTCTGGTCATGCACGAGCGCGGCTTAGAGGTCTGCACGGGCCCGGGCTTGGCCCGAGGCCCGTGGGCCGGCGGAATGAAGGTGAATTTTCAAACGGGCCGGGCCGGGCCGGCAGAATTAGGACAATTTTTTCAACGGGCCGGGCCGGCAAAAAAATTAATCGGGCCTGTCGGCCCGATATAAGAATTTAAGCGAAACAGATAAAATACGAGCCATTTTCAATTATGATTTTCTCGAGAAGTATAAATGTGCGTCATGAGCTGATGCGAGTTTAACAACACCATTTCAGAAATGTAACATGTCCATCGTAGAGATCGACATCGTACAGTTACAAGATGTCTGATTCCGAGTGTAATTTTTTTTCAGAAGACTAGTGCCGGGACGGAACTGGTCTTAATCGATCTCAGGATGTGTAGAACAGTCATTGTGTTTTGTAGTATTAATAGTGATAATGAACTTCTCTTAACAGTATCTTTGGAAATATACCTTAAGGTGGTTCTCATATTCACTGCTCAACAATGCGAAGCTTTCAGACAGATTTTCTGACAAAATTTTTAACTATAAAGTCATAAAATTGACAGGCCTGCCTATTGAAGGCATTTGGAAACGAATAGCTTTTTCCATATTTGATAAATTACTTACAGAGATAACAGAGATTCCTGCCACGTGACTGTACGTTTTCCCCCTTTCCTGTGCTATCGCTTCCGGAAATTCAATTCAAAACGCTAACTTTGACAGTATTTTCAGAAAGATATATTGCTTTTATCTATGAAAAAAACGACATTTACATAGCTTCTGAATAAGAATACCTGCCAATCTTACGCGTTTCCGAAAAGAAAAGAATTCATAAATGTGTCGAAATGTAGCTCCTTTGGATTTGAGAAAAGCCAAAAGCAAAGCTCCAGAAGGAAAGATTGCCGTACAATTTTACTTAATTAGCCAGAAACCTGTCTTAAACGGAATATTGTTTCGGTCGTTTACGACTGCTTTTACAAAAAGTTTTACTGTATGGATGTGGATATAATGTTAGCCTGTGTAAACGGAACCTGTCTATAACGAAATCTTGTCTAATAGCAAACATTTCATGATCCATCGAAAGGAACTTTTTGAATTTTTATCTGCTAAGGTAGACGAAAACCTGTATAAAACAGAAACTTTAAGCGGTTATTTGTAATTTTGCCTTAGCAGGTTTTACTATTTTTGTATTCATTACTTAGTAAATTCAATCCCTGTTCCAGGGGGGGGGGGGGGGGTCGGTAGACCGCCCTCCCTTGTCTGCGCCACTGGCTGAGCCCCTCCAATAATTTTGAAAACTCTACGCCTATGGGGATGCCTCATATTATTGTGGAGGATGAAGATTTCCATTGAGTGATTTCATGATAAGACTCCACCCACAAGCGACTATTCAATGCCTAAAAAATAGAATATATAATTACAGACACTGTCGGGCTAGAAGGGTTGTCGAATGGACAGGATACATACAGGATATTTCCATTTTTCGTGTTATTAACAAAACTGTAGTGATAACGTATAATACTATAAATATTCTTATTCTTCAGTGCCCTCTTACGTAGTTCACTGGCTTGCGTTACGCAAAGATTCTTCATTTGCCCCAGTTAGAGTCAGTTCAATCAACAGCTAATCAAAATTTAATAGAATTTGTTAAATCCTAATTTTAAAAATCTTCAGATTAATATATTAAAAATACCGTCATTTAACATTTAAAATATAGAATAAAAGCAATGGATCGGGAAAAACAATCGTAAAATTTTCTGTAAATGTATTTTTTGGAAAGAAGGGGATAAGGGGAATTCCTGTTACCCGCGGGTGAAAAAAATCCAAGTTTCGGCACTGCGTTTACTGTGGTGTAGTAATAAATATCAATCAAGCTCAAGCAATTTTATTCGTCCGTCTGATCTATTCACATGCCAATTAACTTCACGATTGCTCACGAGATGGCGCTTTATTCCTAAAACTAAACTGTCTCATCATTCAGAGGCAGATGTATCCATGAATGAACTGCGGATGCGGAATATCGCGTGTATTTTGCGATTTGATGCAATTTCCTGGTTGTGTAATCTATAGGTGTAGTAAATTACATAATCTGATTTCGGCTGCGTACGGAACCTGAATATATATTGAAAGATTCACAGGAAGTTATTTTTGTCTGTCTTGGCCTTGATTTTTAATGAAGGAAATTTAAGCATGCTTATGAACTCTATATTTATTTTGTAAAAAATCAAAATTTGTTTCCAGTGGTAATTTCGCGATTTTAATATATATATATATATTAAGGACAGGAGAAGGGAGAATTTACATGATCCTCAGTGCATTATAGCAAATATTACTATAAATAATATCTTCATAGCTTGTTATAATTTCTAAGTGAATTATTTTCGATGAATATTCTCAATGAATTCTAAATGAATAATTTTCGATAAAATCAAAAAATATATGCAAAAAATGATTGCAGTAAACATAAAGGCTTAAAAACGTTTTAATAAGCATCCTACTAGTTCCGTACATACAAGCGGTGAATTTCTCAAGACCAGTACGAATAAATGAACTATTTTCGGGGGGGGGGGGGGGGGAGGAATTTTAAACATGTACTTCATAAGCAAACATCACTAGATATCAAGTTTACGAAAGCAGGTGCTTTAATAAAGAGCATCATATGTAAGCGTGATTTATTATATCTTATTTTTAAATTTCTGAAGCATCTCGCGCTAAACTCTAGATGATTCAAAGGAAGGTGATTCATTGCTTATGCTCACCTTATATTAAGCATATAAATTTTTATTGATTTGCGGATAATAGATGAGAAGTAAAATCTTAATAAATGGCGAATAATGGAACAAATAGATTTTTATTAAACTGCAGATAATGGATGAGGAATAAAATATTTTTGAACAAATTAGTTTACTTTAAAATAAATAATAATAATCTGTAATGGTTCTATATTATGCAGCAAGTTCTATGTTAAGAAAATTGTAGATCTGTTTATTAAACGCTTTTTAAGCCATTATGCTTTAATTCCTTTTAGAATATGTATTTATTTTGTAATGATAATAAGTGATTTTTTTTACATAATTTTATAATTTTTGATAATTTAAAAAATAATTCTAAGGTAGTCTTTTCTCAACAAGTCAAAAAAAAAAAAAAAAAAAAAAAAAAAAAAAAAAAAAACCATTGCATATTTATAAAATATTATATAAAAGGTAATTGAAAAATTCAATTTCACTTAGAAATATCCAGTTACAATACATACTGTATTTAATAATTATTGTTTGTAAAATTTTAATAAAATGTAAAGTTATATTAACACTATTTCTACCAGTGTCAAATGACACCTTTTAAAAGATTACTTTTTGTGGGTTTTCATTTGTAATTTTTAGATAGAAACAATTACAAATCATTTCTACTATATTGTTGTTGTTTTTTTTTATCCTTTTTATACTCGAAAACCCCAAGCAAAATAACCATAAGCTTGACGAAAACTTTCCGCTCTTCATAAAGAAATGAAGTGTAATGAGCAAACCTATACCGTCCAGTCCCTCTCTTGACCTTTGGGGAGAAAAAAGTAATTAAAGCGAGCTGAGCGTTGTTCAACCCAATTTGGTTAACAATTTACTGAATATTTTCTTATTTATTGTTGTTGTTAAACAACAATAAATAAGAAAATATTCAGTAAAACTGCACTTATGTACTAAAATTTATAGACAGCAAGTAGAATTACACCATGGCATTACAAGATGGACCACATAAAATTATGAAGTCCATTTTCTTCTTGTCTGATTTAAAATTTCACTCAAGGCTACAAAAGTTACTTTTTGTGTGTGCTACCTTGTATGTTCCGCTTTTTGAGCAGTAATCGTAAATGAACTAAATTTGTTCACTAGGATGTTATTCCAGAAGCAATTTATGGAAATACGGGGTAAAATCAATATTTCAGTCAGAGGAACAGTGTGCGGAATAAATCCTTTGGTCCATAGAATAATAATAAAAAAAAGGCTACTACATATTTTATACAAGTTTATTGAAAGAATATTCTTTCGGAACATTAAAAAATTTTATCCCGTTTTTGTGTAGAATAAGAAAGAGCAAATATACTGCTCAAAACGGAGAATTTATAAATTCTTTCTGATTTAAAATATTCTATTTTATACTTGATATAAGTTTTTGAAAGGAAACGTTCCACGCAAAAATAGTGTAACACGCCATATGCGATGTCTCAGTCTAAGCTATGCATAATTTGCTTTGATATTGACTCACAAAACATATAATCATGCGTGCATGTTATTATGTAAAAGTGTTTTGCATAAGAATCACGCAAATGGTACATAATTATTAAACGCTAATTTGATTTGAACATGAAATTAGTTAAAATACTGAAAATATTTAATTAAAATTTGTTTTAAACATATAAATGAATTAAAAATCATTTTAATTTAAAAGTAATGAATTTAATGAACATTAATTATTCCGGAACAGATGTCATATATTCCCTCGGCCGCCATCTTGGATTTTTTTGGCGTGAAAACCACTTTTCTGCCAAGTAGTAGATGTCGCCAAGCAGCGATTTATGGGCATGTTAGGCTTAATGTCGGGGTTGCCATATCGATAAAGATTACGAACATCACCAACAAAAATCGCCAAGAAATCCAAAATATCGGCCGCGGGAATATACAGCATCTAAGCCATTATCCCTTCTATGTTAGCTATCAGCGCCTCTCATTATGGCATGGTTTATATTTTGTTTATCATAATTGCAGCTGATTAATATAAACCGCGACTTCTGCAATTTCCTAAATTTGAAACACTTCAGATAGATTTCCTTTTATTTATTTATTTAATTTAAATCGAATGTAATTTTTATTTATGTAGTCTATTTCCTATTATCTTTGATAGGGAGAGGGCGAAATTACTTTAATCAAAGTACTACCTCTTTCCACAGCTTACTACGAAATTAAAGCGCACAACTTATTTAGAGATAACAAAATAAATAAATGGATATCAACCTTTAGATAAATGGGACTAAAATATTTAAGTCTACTGACAATAGAGGATATGGTCTAATTTTTACCAAAAAGCAGAAAAATAGTATCACTTCCTGTTTCCTATCATAAAAATGATAAAGAAACAACATATTAAAATAGAAATGAAAATGAATAATAGTTTAAAAAAAATGAATTAAAATACTTGAGTTTACCGACCATAGGGTAAACTTCTTAAGTTTTATCTCTTAAGGACTTTGCAAAATGCTACCGCTTCCTATCTCCTGTCACACAAATTACGGAGCACAACATATAAATCTAAGGAAAGGAAAATGCATAGTAACCTTTGTAAAATAGGATTAACATACTCTTACTCGAGTCCGTACAGAATTCTTCCTAACTTTTATCTTTTAAAGATAAAAAAGCACTAGCGCTTCCTATCTCCCATCACAAAAATTAACGGTTCAGGGTATTTAAAAATAAATAAATAAAAATTTGAATATTAATTTTTGTGATTCAAATACTTGAATCTGATCTGATGTTCAATTGGGTAGAACTTCTTAATTTTGCCTTTAAAATACAGAAAAATACTACCGCTTCCTATCTCCTATCAGCAAGTTCAAAGAGCACATTACATTCCAGAAACAAAAACCGCAGCTATATAATCTACAATGGAGAAAAGAAGAAAAAAAATAATTTGTACCATAATCCAAGGACAATTAGCAAGCGAAAGCGAGGATCATCTCCCATAGGCCCCCAGGGCAGAGACGAGCCAAAAGTCGTTACGTCACAAGGAGGTTATAGGGGGGCCAGGAACCTATCCTTGCCCCTGGAGGATGGTGAGCAAAGAAAAACCAGTCTTTTTTCGACTATACGTAATGACCGTTAGCGGTAGATAAAGCAGAAGCAAGCCGGGCCAAAGATCATTAAAGGCGAGCGTCTTCAGAAGAAAGTGGGACAGGTCTACCGGCAGCTTGACATTCGATACTTTCTCGGTTCAGGGAGCATTTCCCGCGGATTCGGAACCCCTGGATGATCGATAACTTATCTCAATACACATCGAAGAGGTCAATATTTTTTATTTCTGATATTTAAATATACAAGGACTGGAAGAAAATTAAATTAATTTAAATTTTAGTTTGTCATTAGAAAAGGTTACTGTCTGGACGAAAATTTGGACAGAAGAACAAGGACTTTTCATAGAGACACTAGTAATTTTGACTGTTGAAACATTTCCTAAGATTAGCTTCGAATTATATGTTGCTGCTTCTTCACATAGTATTTAATCAAAGAAGCACCCCTTCGTATTTTCATAAAACATACATGAATTTAAGCACCAGAAAATATTAACAGTCGTTTAGCAAAGTATTTACATACTTTCATTTTTAAATCCAAGTGAACTATGGAATTTAGTTCCGCAGCAGAAGTTTCGTTATTGCTGCAAGAGCAATTCATCGATTCTACCTCCAATGATATTATCTCAAGAGCGAATGGCAACATCTCAGAATCGCCATCAAACCAGTCTGCCGATCCGCCCACGCACAAGGTCTTACTCCCATTGGAGCGCGTGGGCGTCAGTCAAGATCCCATTGGACCCCGCCGACGCGCCAGAAGAGGGCCCACGCCCCGTACGCCCCAGCAGCAGGCTCGTTCAGTTGCTAGAAGAAACGCTCGGGAACGCAAGCGTGTGCGATTGGTGAATCTAGGTTTTGCAACATTGCGCGATCATATCCCACCTCATTTCAGCACAACAGCTCCGGCTAAAAGTTCAAAAACAAACAGCAATCGTTCCAATTCAAATAGCAACAGCAAGAAGCTCAGCAAAGTAGATACTCTCAGATCTGCCATCGAATACATAAAACAGCTTAGAGAAGCGATAGGATTCGACGATAAGGACAGTACAGGAGCTTCGACGGAAGGATTCTCATCTTCCTCATCCCCTCCTGAGTTCTCGTCTTCCCCTTCCTACTGCACAACACCATCTCCGGTCATGATGCTGATGACGGAATCGAGGAGTCCTGCGATGTTTCAAGATGAGGCAGACGATTTCCTAGACATTATGGATTGGACAACCTTATAGCATCACTAAAAGATTAAATTGTAAATAGTGGGTAAGTAAAGCTTATTTAACATGGTTTATTTATGTCTTAAAATGAGTTACTTTTATAATATTTATAAAAACAAAAAAACTTTAAAACATTTAGTAGTAATTTATTGGTTTTCCATTTAAGTGTCGTTTAAAGAAGTGGAGAATGAAATATGCGTAACTGTTTTTAACGTTTCCATTATTTTTATATGAAGTTTATTTTTTCCGATATTTTATAAAAAGGTAATTGAGTATAAATTTTATTTTAAGTAAAAATGATAGTAACTTTTGTAATAATTATTAAAGAATATACATTAAAGTATTCAATAATTTATTTGTTATTTTTTGTTTAAACGTAGATTAAAGATGTGGAAAAGGAAATACTCGTAATATTTTTGAAGTTTTCTATTGCTTCATCTTGCATATATATTTTATTTGCTTTACTATTATTTAAAATGTATATATATTTAATCGTAAATATTAACATAAGATATATTAAATAATCGGAAAGTGAAGACTGTTTAACCCTCTCGCTGCGCGTCCTGAGTTTTTCTCGGGCATGCATTTTTCCATCTCATTAATCCTCCTTGATTATTTCTACCAGTTATTTTTGTTTGTAAATTTTGCCTTATTTAACTGGAACATTTTCCCGATTAAATTAGGCAAAAATTTTTGTTTTGAAAAACCGGTGGCAATAGAAGCATTTTAATTATTCTGAAGCTATTTTAATAAAACAATTACCCAGCGAGAGGGTTAACACAGCTCATTTTAATTATTTCTATAATATTTTAAAAGACACCCTATAAAGTATTGAATATCTTTTAATTTATTATAATTTAGTTATTTTCTATTTAAAGATATGAAAAATGAAATGTGTGTAATAATTGCTTTTAGTATTTTTTGAAATTTTCATTCAGTCATTCAGTCGAAAATTTTAAAATAACATATAGTATTTCAATTAATGTTGATATCAACTAACTTTGACCATAAATTTTGATTGAAAGGTATTATACATATATAATACCTTTGAATAAAAATTTCTCTGACAAGTTCATATAACTATGTTAACCAAAATTCTTATATATATATATATATGCAATGTGCTAGTCAATTATGGGTTTTGCTTAATTATTATTACTTGTATAGGGTTCCATCTGTAATTTGTATAATGTTACAGTTATAATTTTCTGCTAAATTTATTAATTTATTGAATTGATTATTGTAATTGGAAATAGATGATGATTTGTAATTATATTATGGCTATATATATATAGTTTTATTCTGTTATTATTAAATAATTACTATGTCAGTAATGTGAGGTTTTTTAAAAATCAAACAAACATTTGAATTAAGTTCAGTTTTGATAGTTCGCCTTTTTGTAACCCTAGAATTTAATTTTCATATATATATATATATATATTTAATAGTAAATCTTTAACTATTTAATATATTTTAAAATATCCATCTTATTAATATTTTCGCAGTTATAACTTTATGATTAAAGTACAGTTTAAAAGTATGGGTGGGATGAAATGTCTTTTCAATAGTATTTATTAATTTTTGTTTTATGTATATTTCTGTTCAATTTAAAAACATTAATTAATATCTATCAGCAATTGTGATAAAATTATAAAATAATCAAGGATAACTTAAACATTATACTTCTGATACCGATGAAATATATTTATAAAAATATATTTTATACTAGATACTTAATAATACCATCATGAACACTTACTTTCAATAAAATTATTATTTATAATCTACAATTCAGTTCAATAAGCATGCACTGTTAATTATTAATTATTATTAAAGTGCTCCTTGAGTGCTGTGTATGAAATTTGTCTAACAATGTGCAATTTTTTAACTATTTTATTTATATTTTTTTTTTACTTGCATGTTTTAATATTTATTAAGATAGTGCGATATAAAGATATATATTGTTTTACAATGACACTTAAAAAAGAAATTCAAAATTTATAATTTGTTTATAATTATTAAAGAAACTAATTATGCATTAAATGATTTAATGGAAAATAAAATTTGTCTGTAGTTGTAAAGATTAGTCATGAAATCTGTTTTGATTTGATTGCAATCCAGTTTAATTCAACAAGTTTTATAAAGACATTGACATAAAGCTTTAAATACGATATTTAAAAATAGGATATCATCAACCTAATTTTATATTTCAATGTACCAAAAATTTTTTATAAAAATGCATTGGTTGATTATATATAACTAAGACACTGCAAGAAAGCATAAATATTATACATTTATCACATGCATTGTATATTTCAACGTAATAATAATGAGAATAATAAAAACATTTTTATAAAATGTTTTGTTTTGGTGTTATTATTATTTTTTTTTAATTAGGAATAGGATAACTTTTTGATTTTCTTAAAATAACATTTGTAAGCTGAATACTGTATCTTTCTTTGTACTTTTAATATCAGTTTTGTTTTTATAAAGGGCCTAAATACATTTTGTTTTTGTTAATTTAAGGATAACATCTTCCAATTTTACTTATATTTAACTGTTTAGTTTATAAAGATTTTTTTGTTGTTGTTGTTTGTTTTTTGTAGAATAGTATTTTATAAATCTAAATTTTTTAATGGTCCAAAATGCAAATTTTGTTTTTACCCTCCATACTTTTTATTTCCATACTTCCATACTGGGGTTTTTACTTCCATAACGCAAGATGCATATCATTTGCTACTTATCATTTTACACTAAGTAAAAGTTGAGCAAACGTTTGAAAGTAATAATTTGGTTTAATTATGACAAGTATTTCTTAAATACAATTTAAACATACCAAATATATTTTTATTTACCTATTTAATTTTATAAGACGTAAGCGGATAAACTCTTTATTTTCGAAATAAATCAAAACATCAATTTTCTTCACAAAGTGTCTAATAAAAAAAAACTTCTGCTTAAAAAAAAAAAAAAAAAAAAAAAAAAATTGAACTCTCATTTAAGCAACATAAAACTGGTTCACCATCGCGAACTGGAAAAACAAAATTAAAAAAAAAATTCTTTAAATAAAAGATACATTCATATAACTTCCATAACGCAAGATGCATATCATTTGCTACTTATCATTTTACACTACGTAAAAGTTGAGTAAACGTTTTAAAACAATAATTTGGTTTAATGATGACTCTGTTAGACATATGAAGAACTTCAACATGCTAATCATTGCGAGAAATCTACCTAATTCGCTTTAAACCATGATGCATGCTGAGTATAATTACTAACGTAGATCTACAATGTGATAAACTAGTATAGCAAACCTTATATGTCTAAATTATATTTATTACTTTGTATACGTTGTACTTGAAGCAATTACTGATTTCATTAGCTGATAATCATCAACGACATGTTTTAAATAAAGTTACGACAGAGTAATTTTATGCAAATGTATTTGGTAAACATTAAAAATATTTTATGACATATAAATTTTTCAAGAATTCTTGAATTTGAATAATCTTTAATAAAATTTAACCGCACAGGAGTTCTTTTTTTTTTTTTTTTTTTGCTCAATGCACATTAACTTTGATTTATACGATAGAAATGCTATTAAATATTTCAGAATACACTTATTGTTTCAGTAATTAAAATAAATCAATAAATAAAATAAACATTGTTAAAGTAGAGTGCTCTAAAAAACTTAAATATGTTATTTTTGCATTAAAAACTCTTATAATGGTGTGAACTTTCGTAATGTACGATTATGATTATTTACATTTTACTGTAAGTGGTTCAGTAAAACAAAACAAAAATAAATAAATAAATAAAATAAATACGCAAATTATTTTTAATTCTTATGTTTTTTTTACAATAAGTGACAAGTTAATTTTACATAAAATTAAAATTTCTTAACACTGGGAAATCTAATTTATTCTGATGTCATATTGTGGTTACTTAATGTGAAAGTAAAATAGTAACAGAAAATTGGAAATTTCTTAATATCACAAAATGTCAGGAATTAAATTGGAAATGTCCAAATTATATTAATTAATATCCACATTATACGCTGAGCGGTTTATGTACTGAATTATGAATTCATGAAAATTTTATCTTCTAAAGCATTTTTCGAGAATTGTTTAAACTACATTAGAAGATTTACATAATCATTTAATAAATTTTAGAAGGATTAAAGGATTGATTAAATTTGAATGTATACGGATTTTGTGCAATATTTATAACCCCACTGAAATCTTTTATTTTAAATATTTTTTCTAAGTATTTGGTAGAATTATGAAATGTGCAAAGATAATGTTCTTACAACAGAAATATAGAAATATTTCCGAATTGAAAAATCCCACCCCCTCCCCTCCCAACGCCAAGAAAGCTGAAAAAGATGCAAAGGCAAAAGAAATTATCCTTTTAAAAATATTTTAGTTTTGTGTAACCAATAATGCTTTTAGAACAAGATAAAGTAATGTATCTATAACTCATTCTAAACTGTATTATAACTAATCGTATTAAATGAATTTTATAAAAAGTTATTTTAATGGTACTTACAAGTACCGTCAGTAGATAAAGGGTAAATTGTAACAGAAAATGTGTATAAAATATGTATCTCGATTTTTAGAATAAAAGGCATTTGAACATGTCATCTCATCTATCATATATATTTTTTTGTTAAAATATTAATGCCCCATTTTCCCGTTTACATATACCAATTATGAGACATTATTTTATATTTTTAAAAACAACTTTACTATCTGTAATATATACAGGTCCTTTTTTTATATATATAAAAATATATTATACCTATAATATATATTTATAAAATCAGACCTGTATATATTACAGATCGTAAAGTTGATTTTTTAAATATAAAATAATGTCTGATAATTGGTATGTAAACGGAAAAATTATAAAAACAGACATAACAAACTAAAATGTGGCTATCCACATTTTTATATTAATGCCCCAATTCAATTTGGATCCTGGAATATATATTTAAAAACTTCTAAAGTGATAAAAATAGATAATATGAAAATAACACACTACTTTGGAACATTTCTGTGCACTTGAATTGCGTAATGATGCTTGATTTACACATTATCAAGCATATTATCGTTATTTAAAATGAAAGATTAAAATTACGTTGGTTAAAATACATTGAACTGCATTCGAAGACGTCTTAAATTACATGCTTTGGTTTCCATTGATTCGCTAGTGAACTTTCCAACTCAGCAAGTAAAGAATTTTATTTATTTATTTTTTTTATTTAAACATCTGAATTTCTCATTTACTAAAGATGGTAACGCCTCCCACCAACGTAGAGTTTGTTAATGTTCGTGGACTATGTACTTACATAATTTGTTTGAAAAAAAAAAAAAAAAAAAGAACAGAAGTAAGTTTTATTTTAGTGAATTTTCAGTGGAAATAGCGATAGTAGAAATATGACTAGCAACCAAATATCCACAATGAAGGAAGTTATCTTATAGACTTTAAAAACTATTAAATTTTTTTTTGTCCCATACTGTAAAATAAATAAATACAAATGTTAAAGAATTACAGCAAAATTTATTGTCATTAAAATTGGCATAATTTTTTACTGTAAATTAACAACAAAATATGCCTTAAAATTATTTAACTTTGCTATTTTGCAGCAAAACTGATTGTAATTATGATAAGTTTCACAGAAAAAAAAAAAATGCTGGCAGTGTGGGCGCCAGCAAATTTTGTTGTAAATTTTATCGTTTTTTCTTACAGCGCAGCATTCTAAAAATACTCGAAGAAACAAATATGCAGTGATGTCTTTCCTCCTTGATAATACACTTTTCCTTTTTCATCAAAAAAAGAAGAAAAAAAAAATCACAAACTTGATCAAATAAATCGAGTTGATGCTTTATGATACGGGTCAGGTCAATCTAATAATAGCAAAAGCATTTTGTTATTTTCTATGGTAGATATTTCAAGTATCGTTAGCACAATCTATCTTTGATCGAAGAGTAATATAAATCCAATGTAGTAGCTTATTATTATTATTATTATAATTTATTTTATTATTATTATTATAATGAGTCTAAATCTTTGAAATGAGGAACAAAAATTCTGAAAAACTGTATAATTTAAAAGCAGATAATCGACGAGAATATTTTCTACAAAGAAAAGAAAAATCGTAAGACGTTAAAAAAGAATTTACTTCCCTATCTTTATTAAAATTCCACATTAATATAAAGATCACAAAGATCAAAACATAAGTTTTTGAATTATAAACATTCAAAATTTAGTGCTTCTAATGTTAAATTACATTTTCATATTTTTATTTATATCTTCTAAAATTATGCTCCTAATGTGTTTTTTTTTTTTTTTTTTTTTTTTTTTTTTTTTTTTGTAGCAATAATCCTAATATTCCCAAACATAAATACGCTGAATTTGCAATTTTTATAATTTTATGATATAAATTATGAATTATGAAATTAATATTCGAAAAAATTATGAATTTCAACCTACAATTTTTTTGATGGATTTAGATTTATTAAGTCCTGCTTTATGGAAAACCAAAATTTCACATTTTTTCTTCCAAGTAGTTTTTAAATTATGCTTAAAAAACGGCAAAATGATGGTTTAAGGGGCCGTCTATGATTTAAGTGAGTTGGATATTTCGAAATTTATTCTGCTGTACTGTAATCTAGCAGGCTTCATTGACTCCTTGACTGGCGCTTAAAGTGCCTTGATCAAGAAAGGGGCTCTCTCGGTCAACAATCGAGTACAGAACTTCAATTTGGATACAGCCCTTAAAATACGCTCGTTTTAAAATAATTAATTTCACGGAAACTTATGGTACGAATTGCATAAAAATTCGTTTTTGGGCTAATTGAAGGGTGTAGAGTTCATTTATGCTGTCAGAATTGTGTACTGCTATTGAAAAAAACAAAACAAAGTTATGGTTTGTTTTAATATGTAGATGGCCCCCTAAGCAAATTTTATATACATCATTTAAAAGTAGATTTATTTCCAATCGTTCGGTACCGGTAGCGTTCGTCTACGATAATTTGTTGAGGAGTTAGTAGTGGGTGTTTACTTTTTTTCCCCACGACTGTACATTAAGGAGAATTAAAAAGGAAAAGGAAAGAACACACGCCAATTTCAATACATATTCTGACGATGTTTCTGAAATGCTACATTCATTTAATTTGAATGCATTCATTTTTGAATGAATGCATATAAATAAATATAGCTTAAAAAAAAAAAAAAACGCATGCATAAAATAAACCGAAAATTTTTGTTTAAAATTCTAAAAACTGAATATTCTAAATTTCAACATAAAAAAGAAAACTACGATGCCATACTATACAAATTGCTGGAAAGTTTCTAAAAAAGTTTACAAATATTCAGTGCAATTGGTAAGGTTACTCTTTCAAAATTCTAGAAACTTTTCTCTTATATGGCATCTTTTTTCCTCATATTTCTTTAGGCCATGAAGTAAATAGATACCTTACACTGTAAAAAAAGACAAACATTTCTTAATCTACGAAACTATACTATAACCTTGAAAGAAAATATATGCTAACATGTTACGAGTTACCCACGATTTCGGAAAAAGTTCTTTGTCTCTAGAAAAATCAGAAACCAAAATAATAATGAGCTCGAATCCGCTGCGGTCGTCCGGCAGCTTCAGTGCCCTGAACCAACTCCCCCTAGATACGGGAGAAAGTCTTGATACTCGTCCCGAAAACGTCACACAAAGCAGTCAAAGCAAAGATAAAAAATCCCTGCCGGCTCGGGCCTACAGACGGAGGTAGATTTCGAAGTTAAGTACTAAATTCACCAACAAAACTTAAATCAAGATTAGAGATAAACCCAGTTCCTTCACTAAGAATGAGCTCTAGGGAGCTAAACATTTTGTGAAAATTCTAATATACACAAATACACACACGCATGTATATGGAATAGGTTTAAAAAATAGCTAAATCAAATTCAGATAACCTCAAATTGTTAAAATAAGTTAATATTTCCATAGTCAGGTTTTTATCATGTTTTACGTTTCTTCAAACTTACATGACGTTACATATTTACCTGCTGAAGTCCATTTTATTTCCAATATGACGCAATATTTTGTTTTTTTTTTTTAATTCGTCCAACTATTTATTTCATTTTGAGTTTTCATGCGAAATCTTGCTCTAGAAAACTTATGACGTAATATTCAATTTGTTTTCAATTCGTCAAACTTTTTAATTTAATTTAATTTTTCACGTGAAAATATTGCAATAGAAAAGCAATTGTTGTGGTGAGAATTTTATTGCTTTTTTTTAATTGTTGGCAACTGCTATAACGAAAAATATTTATTTTTTCCTGTCATTGTTGTGTAAGAGCTGGTTTTTATCAGAATCATGTTAAGACGGTATTCAAAATTTTGAACCCTCCCCATTTCCATTCCCTTGGGCCGATTTTGCCCCTTTTCAATCCCCGCCGAGATATTAGCCATCTCAAAGTTGTTGACGAGTTTGAAGACGATCTGTGCATAATTGCGACTTTTATCGTGCGGACAAAATTTAGTACATACATACATACATACATATATATATATATATACATAAACTTTTTACGTGGGGCTGGTTTTGGGTTCCTGGGATCCTATAATGAAAAGTTATGAAGGAATTTTTCAAAAGTCGCACCATGGTAACGACTGCAATAGGCAGTAGTTCTTACGAAATCTACCTAAAATTCAAAGAACATGCATGTTTCGCTTTCTTTGGCTCGTGGAATTAATTAAAATAAGAATTAATTCCACGAACCAAAGAAAACGAAACATGCAAGTTCGAATTTTTTTCTTTGTTTTTCCTGCTTTGTGTGGCGTTTTCGTGACGCGTGTCATGATTTTCTCCCGTATCTTGGGGGCGTTGCCAGAACCCTACACCAAAGCGATATAAGTAAGCGTCCTATCTTAAATGGGAGAGGTATCCGCAAGATTAAAGGCGAGGTCACGTCAATCAAGGTCATACGCCACCTAGCGGACGGAGTGAACAACAAGAGGATTATTAACTTCTTTCCCCTTTATGGATGATCTATAAGTTCGATATCTATGAAATAACTATGCGCACGCGCAGCCGTGATTTTATTCGTTTGTCGTCTGCAGTACTTAATTATTGGAAGTATAGCTATAATTCGATTTATTTAATTTATTAATTGAAGTTAGTTATTTAAACAAAATGAGTTCTTTTAAGAACTTATATTATTTGGGAAAATGCCACGTCGGCGTTTTAATTATTGCAGTTTTCAAAACTGCAAAAATAACTCTCTATATGAGAGAACTCAGTTTTTTTCGCTTCTCAAAAGAGAAAAACAGGTTAGTTTTGTGTTTTATTATAATTTATAAAAAAGTTAAAATATTATTTAATGTATATTATTAAATGTCAGTGATTTTAATACGTTCTATTTGAATTATGATTTTGTAATTCAATGAACAAGGACATATAAAAATTAGTTACTGTATGTTAAGATAGAATTTTACAGCAGCGTTTTTAATTCAATTCCTGATAAGATAAAGCTATAAAAATTACATAAACATGTGTATTTCCAATGAGAATTAAACGTTTCATTACGCTTAGAGTTTAAGTATAAATTATTTAATTAATTTTAAGGCATATTTTTTATTTACCGGGCGCAGGCGATAATTTGCCAAATATTCTCTTGATCGAATTGTATTTATAATATTTAAAATAGAAGCATTTCATTCATTCCATTTAAAACTCATTTAATTTTACATTAGGATCCACTTTAATTTAAAATGCAAGCAGTAATTCTTGTACTATTAAACCAGCAATAATTGATTATTTATAGTTTTAAATATTTTGAGAATTTTAGACAAAAAATTCCTAAAATCGACAAATTACTTTTTTTTTAAATTTAGAAATATGTCGGTCATTGTGTCATATCCGGGAAAAATAGTTTTCATAGGATACCTGCACTTCGCACAGGTGAATAACATTGCAGAAAGCATTCAAAGTATAGAAGAAACTTCAAAAATTGGAATAAAATATAAAATATTTACAAATAGTACGTGGTATGCTCAATTAAACATTTATTTATCTTAAACCGGTTCTTCGCAGGGGTAAAATGGCAAAATGGATAACTTTCCGTAATCGGGCCGATAGCCATGATTGGCGTCAAATGAGAAAACAGTATACAATTGTGACTGTATAAAAGTTAAATAATGGTTACAAAATGAAAGTAACTTTTATCGAAATAACCCAATTGCGGAACATTCTCCAAATTTGAAAAAGGCTTATGAAACACTCAACAATCGCCAGTAACTGAAAACTATAGACTAATAATAAGGTCGACGTAGCAGTTGTTGGTCGGTAGCCAATAATTTCAAATTTCCCTTTTAATTTTGTCCTGTTTCAATTTTTTTTTTTTTTCTAAACTGGCTTTTGCAAAAGAGTCGGAATAAGTAGTAGAAAAAAAGGGCTGCGGACGACGGATATGGGCCAATTGAGCGTATTAAAATCACTGACATTTAATAATATATATTAAATAATATTTTAACTTTTTTATAAAAAAAATTATAGGGCTGAAAATCACGTTTAAGATGCTTAAAGGTTTTAAATATTTCTCTTTTGCAATTTCCCAAACAGCTAGTATAGTTTAGAAATCGTAGTTTGTTACATAACTTACTCAATTGTTGTACTTGCATGTACAGTTGTAACAACCATAAAGAATGTTTAAGGATTTATCAGCTACGTTTAGATAAGGTAAAATTAATTTCCCAATTTACAATCAAGTTGTAAAAATACTAAAATGTTGTATTGTTACTAGAAACACATCCATGTACATAATTTTTATTTTTCTAGCATATCTGGGAGGGAAAAATCGATTAAATCTTTTTATCTTTTCATATATATCAACAGGGTTAGATTAAATAAACAGTGTAAAAAAGTACTTTTATGTTAGCCGGCCGCAGCTCACAAACCGTCAAATATTTTCCACATCACCAGCGTTTATGTTGCATTCATTTCATTCAAAATATAAAATCATCATTTTAAAAATATACTCGTCATTTGAAAGACATAACTTCATTTAAAATACATACATACTGGTATATTACATCAATTTAAACACATGCTTTTCGCTCATTATATTTAAAATACATTTTTTTTTCTAATAAATAATAACATAAACCCAAGGTGGGCAAGTTTCTTCCAATGTGGAAAAAAACCGGGAAAAAACCATGGAATTAAAAGTTACGCCTATAACTTTTATTAACAAAAATGGTTTTCTTTTAGCCTGAATAGCTTGCATAAAATCCAGGTCTATTTGAAGATATTTACAGTTTAAGAGTTATAGACGGAAAAGCAGACAATACCATTTTAGAGAATACCTGTTAAAATTTTAATCGTGAATTTCAAATATTTACCCACTCATGGAAGATTAACCTTGTTTACCAGATTTATTGAAAAATATTTTTGTTACAGCTTGTTTTGATAAAAATATATGTATTTAAAAAATAGTTGCGATGTCAGTTTAGTTTCGGGGCAAAAGGCAATACTGTTTACGTAGCATTAGTGCTTTTTCTCCCGAAATTAAAATGACATTGCGATTTTTTTTAATACACATATTTTCATCAAAACAAACTGTAACAAAAATATTTTGCAATAAATCTGGTAAATAAGGTTCATCTTCCATGAGTGAGTAAATATTTGAAATTCATGATTAAAATTTTAACAGGTATTCTCTAAAATAGCTTTGTCTGCTTTTCCGCCTATAACTCTTAAATTGTAAATATCTTCAAATAGACCTGCGCACGAGATGCGCAGATGGTAGATATTCTGTCATATATGACGTCATACAAAAAAACCCGCGTATTTGCGTTATTCACTCCATCCACAAGATGGCGCAGCTGTGTCAATTTAGGACAGATTCCAGCATTAACTTTATACGCTTACTTATAGCGCTTTGCCCTACACTTTTTGCTTTCGATATCTTTAATTTAATTAAATTCCTTTTTAAATTTGTCCGGTTTCAATTTTTCAATTATTATTTTTTTTTTCTTTTCCTTTCTGGCTTCCGCTGAGTCTCGGCAAAAGGAATGTGGGCAGGGACCTCGGACGGACACGCGGAACGCTTTGCTCTGCGAATTCTGCGGCGGTAAAATTTTTGATATTTAAAGAAACAGTTACATTAAAAAAAAAAATTGCTTGTTGCCACTGATTTTTATAAACGTCTTAAATAGTTTTTGTAGTGTGTTAATCAGTTTTCTCAAACCGGAATATCGGTTTTTAGGCTGCTATCAATTCTTAATTACATCATATTATTAATATATAGCTATGTAACTGAATTTATCATGCAAGAGTAAAAAGATAATGTTAATGCTGTTACTTTATTTGTTTCTCTATAAAACCTATTTTTTGTGCTTGAAAATATTTACTTAAGAATTGTTGGCATCCGAAAAAACGATATTCCGCGTTGAGAAAACCCATTAACCCCTTCGGAACCGGCGTCTGTTACACAAATTTAATTCGGTTGGCCTCACTGTTTTTTTTTTTTTTTTTTTTTTTTTTTTTTTTAAGTTACCTTTATTTTTGTAATCCCAAAAATGCCTCAATTAAGTAAGGTAAATATTACTTTTTTGTATTACTGTTACCAAAAACATATTCTGTATGCACCTTTTGAAGTGCACGTATGCACCCGTGGTTCTGAATGGGTTAAGGGGGTCCGGGACACAAAAATCTTCAAATTTTCAAATTTTTTTTTTATTGGATTAAAAATTTTTCTGCCGTTTTCTTCTTAAAATGATGTTTAAATCATGTTTCTATCTTAATTAGAACAGGAAATATTAATTTTTTCGTTTTGGTTTGTTTTCAAAATCTGCCTTTCAAGCTATGGTTGTCAAGGAAACGAGTTCTTGTGAAATTGCGTTTTTCTTTATGATAGGTTTTTTCACCATTTCTCATATTTAAATTCTTATAACTCGAGAACCGTTAAAGATACAGGGTTGAAACTCGGAACATATCTTTTTCAATTATTTTACTTTACTTTTGAGTCAGCATATTTGAAAAAAAATATTTACTTTTGAAAATATGATTTTTTTTTTTTTAAAAGTTGCACCACTTTTTTTGTAATTTTTTAAAAATTAATATTTTTTAAAACGCTGGCTCTAAATTAAAAAATATATATTTATGTTTATTTGAATGAAAAACAATTTAAATTCTACAAATAATATTTCGAGTTATAACGATTTTAAGTTGTACCACTTTTTTCATAAATTTTAAATTAAATTTTTTTTTAAAGCTATGAGAAGTTTTATCATTTGATTTTGTTTACAAATGATATGGTTAACCATCACAAAAAAATTCAAAATTTTAACTCAATAAATAAAATTTTTTTGAAAATGTGTCCCGGACCCCCTTAACGTAATATAAAAACTACTCGGAAACTTTTCCGAAAATCAGTAGCACCAAAATAAAACTTTTTTTCTTTTTTTATAACTGCTCCTTTAAATCTCGAAAATATATTCGTTTCTGAGGTTCCTAAAGATAAAGAATTCTTTTCGGAATCGTGGGTAACTTAGAACAGGGTATAGTATATTTTCGCTCGCGGTTATATTAAACTTTTCAGTCTAAGACAAATTTGTATTTTTTTTTTTAAATTAGTGCAGAAAACAACAGTATTTCGAAAGTAATAAAAAGATAATTTTCTGAAAGTTCCGGGCAGCACAAGAATCCTTTTTTTTAAAATAACCTAAATCTGATTGAAAATTTTTCTTTTATTTTTTAAGTTTATATGATTGACCCTTCTTCAAATTGTTTCTGGAGATATTGAAAGAAGTTTCTGGAATCCTGCGCAACAACGATGTTACAATAAATTTTTGTAAACGTTTCTCTTATATTAGAGCAGGAATTTTTGCACAGTCCATAAAAAAGTTGTTACTATTATTATTTTTTAAACATGTTTTTAATAATCAAATTCAGTATTTGACCGTTAAAAAATCAGAGAGATTGTAAAATAACTGTTTTTTTTTTCTTCATAAAATAAACGCTTTTCTCACTGGTGTCTTAGATATCACAGAATTTTCCCAGAAAATCAATACATTCTTTTTCACAGTGTAAAAAAATAAAATATCCTACAAATATTTTCTACATGAAAGTCAGAAATTCTTTTTCTTTAAATAAAATTTTCTAGTATCTTTTAAATTGACATTTTCTCCAATCTCCTTAACCCTTTATCTACTGACGGTACTTATATGTACTATTAAAATAACTTGTTATAAAATTCATTTAATACGATTAGTTGTAATACAGTTTAGAATGAGTTATAGATGCATAACTTTATCTTGTTCCAAAAGCATTATTAGTTACACAAAACAAAAATATTTTAAAAGGATGATTTCTCTTGCTTTTGCATCCTACAGGCTTTCTTGGCGTTGGAGGAGGGGGGGGGGGGGGGAGGGGAGTGGGATTTTTCAATTCGGAAATATTTCTATGTTTCTGTTGTAAGAACATTATATTTGTACATTTCCTAATTCTACAAAATACTAAAACAAATATGTAAAATAAAAGATTTGAGTGGGGTTATAAATATTGCACAAAATCCCTATAAATTCAAATTTAATTAATCCTTCTAAATCCTTCAATCCTTCTAAAATCCTTCTAAAATTTATTAAATGGTTATGTAAATCTTCTGATGTAGTTTAAACAATTCACGAAAAAATACTTTAGAAGATACAATTTTCATGAATTCATAATTCAGTACATAAAGGGTTAAAAGAAATAGTGCCTCGGATAGTTCATGCATCTTATTTTTATGAATTTTAATTAGTAAAAATAAAACAGACTATCAGTCCATATATCTTAGGACTTGAAATATTCAAACGAGTTCTGGGTAAATCTAAAACTTTCTTTTTCTTTCCTCTTAAAAGAACGTGTTTTAAAAGTTAATAAAAAAGACTACCCTGTTGTGACCAATATCTTCAAATTAATTGCATTTCATATTTTATCTTTTCTCTATAAATTTAAATCGGAACGTGACAATTAGTTTAAGATTTTTTTCACTGTGACTTTTATCTTAACAGACCGTATTCCAGGTAAAGATTATAGCTATCCCAATCTCACGTGTAAAGTCTGGTCAAACTATTAATCATGTATCATTGATTGTAAAAAGTTGCTTGGAATTCCTTGTGTAAAAGTTGCCCATCGGCGAGCAAAACTCGTCCATAATCTTTAACTATGAAGAGAAAATAAACCATATTTAAAAATATTCGCAAAGACGTATTTGCATATGGATTCTAGCGTTATCAAATTCTAACTGAAATTAGAAAGTTAGATAAATATGCTCAATTTTTTTTTCTTTTGAACTAGGTGTTATGCAAAGATAGTTGCAGTTTCATTATCACGTTGTAGAATTTCACACACGTCCGCAAAAAGCTCACAGACTCCTTTTAATATGATAGAACACGTAAACGATGGAGTTATGCGATAAAGTTGGCTTACTAAGTAAGACGGACATGTTGATTTTGACAATGACCTTTAGATAAAGTTAGATAAAGTTAAAAAATGCTATAAAAAGTGATAGAAAATCTTTATTAAGATTGACGTTTAGTTAACGACCTTTAGTTAATTATGTATTCGGAGCAGACACTTTAATTCTTAAATATAGTTGATTTTATTACATAATATATTTAAAGAATGCACTTTTTTTTATTAACTAAGACATACATATGCATATAGTGCTAAAGTATTTTTTTCATTTTTTTTTTCAATTGGGTACTTAAAATTAAAAAATATAAACACTGCAATTTTATTTTAGTTTTTCTGACACAGCAGAAACTTTTACGAAAAGTTAATGTAACGTCATAAAAGTATACAATTACCCAAGATTTCAGAAATTTGCACTTTATCAGGATCATTCCATGTCAAGTATAAGACATCTTTTCCACATATTTCTGCTGTTTTAATAATGTTATACCCTCAAATTAAAGTCAAATTTTTTTTAAATTGGCGTTAAATTTCGTAAAAAACCCTGCATAATATAGACAAAAAACATGCAAAATTTTTTTAACTTAAAAAAAATCGATATATCTCCATCAATATAAGTTCTATTCTCCCACAAATGAATACATATATTGTACAATATCATATATCCGTAAGCTATAGCGTAGATCATTTCGTGCATTTTATTTTACAGGGTGATGCCAAACATTATTCTTTTACTTGATTTTTTTTGTTGTTGTTGTTGTTGGCCCCCTAATTGTCATTCTGATAAAACCGCCATTGAAAAATATGAAGTCGAATATAATATTCTTCATAGTCCTGAAGTTCCAGAAAATTTCGAGAAATATATCCTTAAATATTCGACAAAATGTCTAAAATTGAAAGTGTTCGATCATTAATGGCCATATGGTGTATAGAATAGATATATGCCTTCAGCATTATAGGCACACAAGGATTCTTTGCTCTTTATTTATAAAATCACGATGTAATATTTCCCATAACGATGCAATATGTGACGTATTCAGGGATATTTTACACTGTCAATATTATTCATGATGTAACATTATTTATCACGATGTCATGTTTTTTATTAATTAAAATATATAAATGAGTAGTTACTAAAAAACGTAGTGAATTATGGTAATATTTACAACGAAACAGATTTGAAAACATAACTTGTCGTTTAAATTTCATCATTAATAAAATTCAAACGACGCTTGAATGATACGCTATCAACGTTTAGAATCTTTAAGACTGAGTAACTTCATTAAATTAAATCAAAAGATTAGTTAATCGAATCCGAATCATTCCAAAGTTAAACAAATCCTTTCCAATTATAGCACAAAATACTTCTAGATTATTTTTGTATTAAATGTAAATCAGAGAGAATATTCAAGAAAATACTTAATGGTGTTAATTATTTTTACGTTTCAGTAAATCTCGGTAATGCTTTTTTTACAAAAATGTTTTTGACTGGTTTCCTCTCCCATTATTTCTGACGACAACATATAAGATTTTTGAATCGCGAATAACGCTAAAGTTTTCGAGTTTCAATTAAGATTTTATAAAAGTTTCAATTTTTACAGTAGGAAGATAATATTACTCGTCCAGCTCATTTTTTTTCTTTTCCATACTTTGAAACAGAATAGATCCAAATGAATAATGTGATTTCTTCAATAATCATTTAAAAATCTTTTCTCTGATTTATTAAAGCAATAACTGATAACTTCCGTTCATCTTAAAAAGTTAAATTCGAAAATTTCTAATATAAGGTAATATGGACGTTGGGTTTCAAGGAAATATAGTGAGAAAATAAAACGATTTTTTTTCTTTTCTTCTTACTCTGACAAAAAAAAAAAAAAAAAAAAAAAAAAAAAAATGTGCAAATGAGTAATGTAATTTCTTGAATAATCATTTAGAAACCCTTTTCTCTGATTTATTATGACAATTTGATAATTTTCGTTTATCTTAAGAAGTTAAATGCAAAAAATTAAAGTAGCGTTTGACAGTATGAACGCTGGATTTCAAGAGAATATAGTGAGTAACAGTAAATAAAATTATTAAGTTTTCCAGTTATTTTTCCCTTTCTGAAATTCTGAAACAGAGTAAGTGCAAATGTGTAACATAATTTCATGAATAATTGTTTAAACATTCTTTCTCTGATTTATTAGAATAATAACTTATAATTTTCGTTCAGCTTAAGAAGTTAAATACAAAATATTCAAACATGGTAATAAGGACATTGGGTTTCAAAGGAATATAGTGAGAAAATAAAATTATTATTTTTTCACATTTTCATATACTCTGAAAAAGAATAGGTGCAAACGAGTAACATAATTTCTTGAATAACCATTTAGGAATTCTTTCTCTGATTTCTTGTGATAATTTTATAATTTTTGTTTATCTTAAGAAGTTAAAGGCAAAAAATTAAAGTACATAGTATGTATCTTGGGTTTCAAGGGAATATAGTGAGTAAGTAAAATGATTACGTTTTCTATTTATCTTTCTCTTTTTCATTCTCTGAAACAGAATAGGTGCAAATGAGTAACGCAATCTCTTGAATAATTATTTAAACTCTCTTTCTCTGATTTATTAAAACAATACCTGTCACTTTTTGTTCATCTTAAGAAGTTAAATACAAAAAAATTAAGTATTAGATAGTATGGACGTTGGGTTGCAAGGGAATGTAGTAAGAAAATAAAATGATTAATTTTTCCGGTAACTTTTCTCTTCTTCGTACTCTGAAACAGAATAGGTGCAAATGAGTAACGTATAATTTTTTGTATATTTGTGTAAATAATCTTTTTCTGATTTATTATACACTATAAAAAAAAACCTCCAATTTTTACAGAAAAAGTTGCATTCTTTACAGAAAAAAACTGTTTTAAAGAAAAGCAGTTTTTTCTGTAAAAAAAAAAACAACAACTGAATTTTGTAATTTTTACGGGGAAAATCTGTGTTTTTTACTGAAAAAAAACTGTTTTAATGACAAATTACAGATATTTTCTGTAAATTAAACAGTTTTCTGCTGGCGCCAAAATTGACAGTTTCTTTCTGTCAGTTTGAGGGATTTTTTTTTTCAGTGTAATAATAACTGATAATTTTAGCTCAGCTTAAGAATTTAAATACAAAAAATTCAAATATAAGATGATAAGGACATTTGGGTTTCAAAGGAATATAGTGAGTATATAAAATGATTAAGTTTTATATTCTTCATAGTCTGAAATAGAATAGGTGCAAAAGAGTATTATATAATTTCTTGAATAATCATTTAAAAACTTTTTCTCTGATTTATTATGACGATTTGATAATTTTTGTTCATCTTATGAAGTTGAATACAAAAAATTCAAGTAAGTATTAAATAGTATGGACGTTGGGTTTCATGGGAATATAGTAAGAAATTAAAATTACTAAGTTTTCCATTTATTTTTTTCGACTTTGACAAATGGTTTAAGATATATACTTTAAATAAATATCAAAACAAAACTAGATTTCACTTTGACGATTTATGAGTATCTCAAATCGTAGAACTTATAGTTATCATATATACTACTTACTTCTAGGGTGATACTTGGTCCGTTAAAAGATTTTTTGTTACAAATGAAAAATCGATTTTCATAAAATTTTAAATGACGCGACAAAATTCAGCAACGATTATATATAATATTAAATTTCAAACCATTCGGTTGAGTAGTTTTTGCCCTGTTGATGCGGGCAGACGGACGGACCAAACAAAAACTAAAAGTGCTACGTGTTTATATTAATTACGAACGCCCCTAAAAAGGAGGCAGAAAGTAACCAGTTTGGATTTTAGAACAGCCTTAAGGAGTTTAAGCAAAACAAAAAAATACAAATATTCATTAAAGTTAAACTTCGAGTATCCAGAAGAAATAATTAAAAAATATAATGATTAATATCTCTAGCCAATTTTCATGGCCTTGACAGATGATTTCGAAAACACATTTTAAATAAATGTAAAAGACGACACTACATATGAATTCGACGATTTACAAGCATCATAAATCGTTGAACTTATAGGTGTCAGGTTTAATACTTCCAACTTAATCTTGGTTGATATTCGGTCTGCTAAACGATCTTTCATTACAGGCAACGAATTTATATGTAACTCTAGCATTAACTAGCTGCAACAGCTTTCCTCTAATTTGTCAGAATGATGAAGTAGAAACTTTTGCAATCTAAAAATAACCCTGTAGATGCAGTTTTCATTTAAGGGTATTGGCTTTATGGTAATGAGTCAGAGGGGAGGGAAAGAGAACGACATTTTTACATGCATTTTATAGGGAGATAAATTGTTTAAAAACTGAACTTGAGGCTGGTGATAGAAGAATTGCTAATAAGAAATAAAAGGGATTTTTTTTAAGTGTTCGATCTAATTATTTTTCAAAATAATTACATTAAACAATACTTCATTTTTAAAAAATACTTTCCACTATAGTTGAAAATTGTTTATGAATTCGGTTTGTCTGCCAGTGAACGCTCTAACGCGCTTAAAGGGGTCCGGGACACATTTTAAAATAAATTTTATTTATTGAGTTAAAATTTTGAATTTTTTTTTTCTGTGATGGATAACCATGTCATTTGTAAACGAAATCACAGGATAAAACTTATCATATTTTTTTTTTAAACAAATTTAAAATCTCTCTATTCTAAAAAAAAGTAACTACCGCTGTCACCGCCGCCGCCGCCGCCGGTTTTGAATTTTTTGTGACCGGAGGTCTTTCTTCGTTAATATTAAGAAAAATAATGCATACAAAAATATGAAAATCGGTGGTTTTATACAGAAATGTTTGATAAACATGCTGATGCAGACAGTTTTCAAATCGAAGAATTATTTTAAGAGATATTTAATGCTAAAGTTGGACAAAATCGTTCCACTAAAAAAGTTTTATAGCAGCAAAAACTATACATGGCAGTGTAATCATTTTTAGATCATTTTATGCGTTAGAATTTGCCGGAGTGCAGATTGCATTAATTTTTTTATTTTGACTCATTTTTTCAGGTTTTATTTCTATTTTAAATTCAAATTTTCAGCATTTCTAGAGATATTTTTTACAGATTTCAGAAAATTGTACTAATTTAAACTGTTGCCAATTGTATTAAAAGCGCAAGCAATAGTATTTGCTTCAAATTAAAAATTTATTTACACGTAACTATTATAAACAGGAAAAAAACTTTCAAATTAAAATTAAATAATTACATATAAAAAGCAGGAATTTATTAAAAATTATGTCATAAAAAGTGCACACGTGAATTTTAAAAGAGAAAGGATATTGTAAAATAATAAGTTCATTAACATGCGTTAGAAGTCGTAGGAGAAATTACGTCATATTTACGCCACATTATAGTTATTACATAAAATGAACACAAAATAATATTGCAAAAAAGTTTAAATTTAGAAATTGCGCTAGACATTTATTTAATATTTTGAGAGGATCTTTTCAACTATTTTTGTTAGGAAAGCGCAAATAATATTTCATTTCTAACAAAAGTATCTTCACGTGAATATTTAAAAGAGAAAAAAATAGCTTGTTAAAAATTGCGTTAGATTAAAAACGATTAATTTAAAATGTCTCATTTAAAAGAACTTTCTTTTCGCTTTGTTAAAAAATACCAGGAGACAAAGACTCTGTTTACTTAATTCCTTTTATATTAGCTTATTTTGAAATGTTGTTACACGTATCTACGTCATCAAGTTATTTTTATTCGACGTTTTATTTGTATTTTTATTAATGTTGTACGAATTTATTTGTTCTATTGTTATTTAAAATAAAAAATTATGTCAATTTGTATAATTTGGTGAGTGGTTTGGCGATTTATATAATTTGGCGAAATTGGTCGAAGAGATAATCAAGCAGTACCGCAGCGGATTTGGCGTTAAAATTCCCCAATCAAAGACAAATGAATAGAAATTCGTTTATAGGGAGATCGCCACTGCTTTTTACATTATAATTCAATCTTTCGAAATCTTTTTAAAGCCGATCAAATTAGCGTGCATTTAGAGCCTGCGGTGTCTGGGCGGGGGTTGGCGAGCGTAGCTCGTAGGGGGCCGAGCCCCCTAGTTTATTAAAAAAATGTAGGGTAATTTAAAATCGTTATAACTAAATATTATTTGTAGAATCTTTTTTTCAATTAAATAAACAGAAATATATAAGTTTTAATTTTGATTCAGTATTTAAAAAAATATTAATAAAAAAAATTAAAACTATTTAAAGTAAAAAAAAAAAAAAAAAAAAAAAAAAAAAAAAAAGACGTAACTTTTACAAGAAAAAATTATATTTTCAAAAATAAATATTTTTTTCAAATTTGTTGAATCAAAATTAAAGTAAAACAGTTGAAAAAGATCTGTTCTACGTTTGAACCATTTATCTTTAGCGGTTCTTCACTTATAAAAATTTAAATATGAGAAATAGTGAAAAAACCCATCATGAAGAAAAACGCATTTTCCCAAGAAGTCGTTTCCATGAAACCTTTGCTTGAAAACAAACCAAAACGAAAAAATTAATATTTCCTATTCTAATTAAGATAGAAACATAACTTAAGAGTCATTTTAAGCTGAAAACAACAACAACAACAACAAAAAACAGAGAAATTTTTGAAGTAATAAAATTGTTTTAGAAAATTTGAAGATTTTTGTGTCCTGGAACCCCTTAAATATATTCAGTTTGACACATAATTGATAGTTGTACCGAATACTCGTTATTGATAACTGAGTGTGTAGCGTTCAGGCTTCGTTTACAGGGGCACTCAAAAGAATTCCTTTGGTCTGTGGGGAAAAATTGTTTGTGGTGTATTTTAATGATATTACGCTAATTCAAACGTAATAAAATTTATATACATTACTGAGGTGTACTACAAGAGGCTCACTGTAGAATAGGATGAGCATAGCATTCATATTTCATTTACAGGAACACTCAAAATAATTCGGTTACAGTCCTGTCTACGATCGATGATTGCTGGAATTGCGTTTTCAATTGTGGTATACGTTTCTAAATTTAACTCATTTTTTGTATTTAATTTTTTGTATATAAATTCTATAGACCATATACAGAGCTACACAAAAAAAAATATTCGAGTACATTTACGTTAAACTGTTATGATATCTTTAGAAATTATGATATTTTTATTATATATTTCAGCTATCATAATATAGTTAATAATGTATACATATATCATACTATATCTAATAATGTGTATCGTAATATATCTAATAATATAATTGCATATATATCATTCGATCACATAAGAATAAATTAGATCCAACTTTAAAATATAATAAAACAAATTGAGTCGTATAAACGAAATATAATATTAGCAGATAACATAGGAGTAAATTGCATATAAACTCTAAAAATATATAAAAGATATTGAGTTGTGTAAACGAAATATTTTATTATTAGATCATATAAGACTTAATTGGATATAAACTCAAAAATGTAGAAAAGAAATCGAGCGGAACAAACAAAATATTTTATCTTTAGATCACATTGCAGTAAAACGGGCATAAACAAAAAGATGTATTTTTTAAACAATGTGATATCTCTTTGACAGTTAAAGATACCATAAAGATGTCCAATATGTCTAATAATAGATATATAGGTATACTAGTGGACACGTGCAAAGAATTCTCACTTAGCTGCCCCGCCCCCTCCCTCTCCGTTATCTTCTTCCACATCTTTGCATATCCTCAAATTTTAGTTTAAGTAAAATTTCAAGCAAACAAAATTTTTTAACGGAAATTCAGTATGCAATGTCAGATGTGGGCAAAAAATCCTATCCAATGATACCTCATTCATCGTTGTATACATTACATATTAGTTGAGAAAAAGGTATGTTGACAACAGAAATAATAATAACAGAACAATATATAGAATTTATAATAATGTTTATGATATCTTTATGATATCGTATCTCTATTATGAAATGTTTAATTATTTACTATTTAATTATTATTATTTTCTAAACTATTAAATTTATTTCCTAAACTAAAAATTGTATTTTCTTTCCCATCTATATGCGTAGATAGACGGTATTTTATATCATTAGATAACATAGAAATTAATTGGAGTTAAATTCGGTGATAGAAACGGTGATACACTGTAAAAAAACGACATTTTTACAGTACAAAGTATTGTGCATCTCGCGCACAAACTCGATCACAGTGAATGTGCTGTATCTTTCTTTGGTTTCCTGACTATATTAACATGGAAAATACAGTAGTTGCGTAAAATTAACAGCACAATGTGCTGGCAATTTGAACGCCAGCAGTTTGTGCTGTAAAAAAATGCGTCCAAATTGCCAGCACATTGTGCTGATAATTTTACGCAACTACTGTATTTTCCATGTTAATACAGTCAGGAAACCAAAGAAAGATACAGCACATTCACTGTGATCGAGTTTGTTCTGGCAAATTTACAGTGGTTTTTTTACAGTGTATCCAACAGTGTAAAAAAAAAAAAAAAAAAAAAAAAAAAAAAAAAACATTTATTACAAAATATTCAGTTTAACCCTCGTAGGTGGTTCCGTGATTAAGTACGGAATCTTTTGTAAACATTTTATTTATTTAATTTAGATCTAAATTATTTTTCATCGATGAAACAATTAGACTAACGGAAAATAAAATATTTGAATTCTGAGAAAATAAAATATTTGATCCTGACTTTACACGAGATTTCTCATCAGTCGTAAAAGTAAATGTCCTGATATTTGAGATCTATAAATATAATATATATGTTTTAGAGCTTCTTTCATGTCATAAACCAAAGTTACAGAAACTGCTTTCTTTAGAGTTGAAAAAATTATGAGTTAAAAAACAAACTGATGTGATGCCCAATATAAGGCAAAAAATTCTTAAAACACCACAAAAATAGGATGCATTTTGAAAGAGCGAGATCTTTCTTCTTCAGGGGAAAACAAGGTGCCACTACTTTGAAATTAGTAACAAACTGTAAGTGGTAGAACGCCTTGTTTATACCTGATAAAGAAAGATACTGTTTTTTTTTTTTTCGAAACATGTTGTGCATTACCTTTTTTCTATGGTGTTTTAAGAATTTTTTACCTTATATAATAAAGTAAATATTTACATAACATTTTCTAAACAAAATAAACAATTTTTTATATTACAAATGTAAACTAATTTTTCATATTTCTGTTGTTTTTTTAATTATTTGTTTCTATTTCATATTAAAACGTGCCTTTTTTCTTTCTAGGTTTAGAATGTTTTATTTGTGAATTAGTATATAGATGAGCAATAAATTTTCTGGTACAGCCCCAATTGTGTTCGAGAAGAAATTCTAGTCCCAGAAACTGCAATACCTTTTATTTTCAAAGATGGAATGCTTTGAACAAACTATAAATGGTAAGTATTATTAGAATGTATTAATATTTTAGGTAATTATGTTGTATAGATTTTCTTTCTTTTACGCGACTAATCGCTTCGCTTTAAACACAGATTCTACATTTGCAAATACACGCCCCCTTTTCGTTGATGCTCGCCAACACCCGTGAATTGAAACGTGTGTTGAATTGCATTGTGAATTCACATTGTGACCGGTACGCGATCCGAGTGAGCGAAGCGAGCTCGCCGCTATTTGCATCGACTCTAACCAGAAGGAGCATTATCATAAATCATTTTAATTTATGAAATTTACAAACATTTTTAATGTATAAAAATGTAATGGAAAACTTCTTCGCAAATACAAATAAAAATGCATTGTTTTCGCCTATAACATTGCACAGCACGACTTAAATTCATTTAAAAATGTTTGAAAAACACGACGGAGACCTTATGTGTGACGCTAACGAAATTTAAACAAAACGTTTTTTGCTGTGCTTAACAGACAATCTTGATCAGAAAGCTGATTCGCTGACTGCACACGTCATTGTAAAATGAACCAATTATATTGCTATTCATACATCGATCAAACAATCTATCTTTAAAATGAGATTCTCTCTGAATCTTGATTCTCTGAATGGGTCGGGTCATGTGACCGTAAATTTACCACTAAGAATCGTCGCTGTGGTTGTTGTCAAATAGCAAGCTATAAATTCAGCCTCATTTTCACGCAACGTAAGAGAAATATATTTATAGATTTTACTTAAAACCTCAATTCTACTTTGGCTAGTAAATGATTATTTATTAACTGGCAGACTTCGTCCTCTACACTAGTCGGTTTCTCCAAACGAACCTTTAATCCAGCAAAATATGTCGGTGAATTTGGCCTAGTGTTTTAAAGCAACAAGAGCCTTCTCCTGGAATGTCAGGCACAATTTGGGCTGTTAAAGACAAGGCTCTTTTAACTGACCACTTACAGCATGATTTGTAAAGAACGATAGAACCATATGCAATATATTAAAATCGTCCCTGAAATTTTTCTAACAATGGAAGTCTCGTGAAAATCGTCAAGTAGAACATTTAAAAAGACTATATTTTCATAATCGGGTTCACGTGATAACAGAAATATCCCCATAAATTCCATAACTAAGCACAGCATAGAAAGATATCTTACATACTAAAACTACAGCGTCTAGAATAAATAGTGTGGAAATCTGCTATCCAAACAGTGGTAAAATTTTGAATCCCTTAAATGTGCGAGGATGCTAAAATGCAAAGAGTCGATCGGTGCGACATCTGCGGATATTTTCAAATTTCAATGTAAACGTCGTATTTGTACGACGTCAGACTAACAATTGTCTTGCAGTTTTAGAAAATATTCTGCAGGTGACACTTTGATCGGTTCTTTCGATTTCAGCATCGTTGGACATTTAGGAGATTCAATATCTCACTTTTTTAAGTATTAAAGTGATAGTCGATTTCCAAACTATGTATTCTAGACACTTATACTAAAAACCTCCCTGAAAAAGTATCTCACTAACAAGGCAAGTCCTATCAAAATCCATTCAGCAGAACTCAAGTTATAAGCAGCTGGAATCAAATTCCCATTTGCATTATATATACAGTCGATACTTTGTGTGTGACAAAAGAACATCTCCGTCTCTAATCTTAGAAGCATACTGTCACAAATTTTACGATACACGCGATGCTTTACTATGCTTAAAGCTTAGAAATAGCGCCGAAATTAAAATTCATTTTTTAAAAATAAATGACCAAAACAAACGCATATTAATCTTGGAAAATATAGAATAACACAGACAAAAATATACAATTTTAGAAATTGGACAATTGCACCATGAAATATATAAAAATAATGTATTTAAAATAAAATACACTTTACTAAATGGTACACACTAAACTTAATACAGCTCTCCTAAGATTTTGTTTTGCTAATGAGGGGAGCAGAGTTATCTTTGAAGAAGCAAGAATCATTATTCCATGCAAGAATTCATACCTAAACAAATTTTTAGAATCCATTAGGATTATTAAGCTTGGACAGCACACCTTGTAACGATAATTTATCCTACAACATACATAAAATTTGGCACAATGTGTTATAAACTGTTTTTGAGTCTGTTCCATCCCCCCCCCCCCCCTCTTCCAAAGCTGGATTGGTTTTCTCCTTTTTGTTGCCTTGGCAACTTTGTGACGTTTGGTGCGCCCTCTGGACAAGGTCGTCAGTGACTCTGAGATATTTGCCTCCATTCTTGAAAGATTTTAGACTTGTGTGTGTTATGTAGACTTGTGTGTCATCCTGAAGACGTTCGCAGAAGCGAAACGAAACGTTGATATTTTAATGTATATTTTTAATGTGTACCATTTAGCAAAGTGTATTTTATTTTAAATACATTATTTTTTAAAAATATACAATATCCTCTTCCAAGTTACTCACGATTCCGAAAAAAAGTTCTTTATCTTCAGAAACTTCAGAAACTAATATATTTCCTATAGTTAAAAAAGGATTTTAAAAACAAAGTTTCTCTTGATACCACTGAATTTCGGAAACATTTCCGAGTAGTTTTTATGATATAGTAATCATCTTTCTTAAACCGATAAATAATTTTTTTCGGATGCCATGAACTCTAAAGTAAACATTTTCATGTTCAACAAACATGTTTTACAGACAAACATGATAAATTAGCAGCATTAACTTTAACACTAAAATTACAATTATTGTGTTACTCTTACATGTATGAATCCAATTACTCAGCTGAAAATGTTTAATTGAGAATTGATAGCGTTCTAAAAATCGGTATTCCTGTTTGAGAAAATTGATTAATACATTATAAAAACTATCCAGAAACGTTTCCGAAAATTAGTGGCAACAAAAAAAACTTTGTTTTTATCAGTCATTCTTTAAATCTTAAAAATATATTGTTTTCTGAGGTTTCTAAAGATAGAGCACGTTTTTCGAAATCGTGTATAAATCGGAAGAGGTCATTGTCTGTTTTCGTTATCGGTTATATTATATTTTCGTTAGATTAAGAAACATTCGAATTTTTTTGCAGCGTGCATAATTGTTCCTCTAACATGAGTATCATTAATGTTTGGAAATATATTTCATTTGTAATAGTGTAACTACTGTTTGAAAAAAAAAAAAAAAAAAAAAAAGTCACGCTCTTTCTCGTCAAAAAAAAAAAAAAAAAAAAAAAAAAAAAAAAAAAAAATAGTGTAACTACTGTTTAAAAAAAAAAAAAAAAAAAAAAAAAAAAAAAAAAAAAAAAAAAGTCACGCTCTTTCTGGTCAAAAAAAAAAAAAAAAAAAAATTAGTGTAACTACTGTTTAAAAAAAAAAAAAAAAAAAAAAAAAAAAAATCACGCCCTTTAAAAAAATTAAGTGGGAATGTTGAAAGGTTAATTATCTAATTACACTATCAGCTATAAAATTGCCATGTTATGGAGAAATCTATAAACAAATTTCCTAACGTTACTTCTAATTTCGCTAAGTTTAGTAAGATACTTACATTCTCACTTCCATTTATTTCTCTCTCTTTTGAATTTAAGACAAACCGGTATAGACATCATAATTAGAAATCTTAACACGTTTTCTATAAACTCGCAACTCTGTTTTTTCCAAAATCACATTACTTGCGAGGGGAAACGATAGGAAAACAAATTAAGCCTCGAAATAATATTTATAAAGCAAAAAAGCGGGCAAATAAATACAAATAGACAATAAAAAAATAAAATTCACGGCACCATGGAGACCAGGGGTCAATGTTCTGGCTACAAATACAAGGTACTTAGTGAATTGTGGTTCGCGTGCTTCGACCCACGCTGAGTAAGAAATTTACAATTTTCCAAATCAGAAAACAAGAGTACGTGTCATTTTCCCCAGGGCCCTCGCTAAGGCGGGGGACAGGGGGGGGGCAAGCGTTTGCGAATGCTGCTACATTTGGCAAATTTACCTACTTAGTTGGCAAATTTGTTTAAAAGTTTAATAAAAATTATAATATTTCTGATGGACTTGACAAAAGTTGCAAATCTAATTCGGAATATTGTTAAACTTTTTTACAAATAAGAACAATATTACATTTTCTAATTGTGCTAACTTGACAAAATTGTAAAAATAGTTGACTAACGTCGGGAACTATTTATTTTTGCTTCTCAATAAGTTGGCAAATACTGAAATTTGACTTGGCAATTTAAGATAAACCTCCCCCCCCCCCCCGAATAAAAAGTCTAAGTGATGGCCGTGATTTTCCCTTCAAAAGTCCTCCCTCGAAACATTTCACTAAATAGTCAAAGAGTCATCGTCTAAGTATAACCACATTTAAAATGACAAATCTAAAAATTTTTATCGACAAATTTTAGGGTTTAACTCGTTGAGGATGTGTGTGTGCATACATTTTTTACATACATACATTTTTTTTTAAATAAATCTTTCTAATAATAAATAATATAGCTTGTCCCAAAGGTCCATGACACATTTTAAAACTCAATATAAAATCAAGTAATTGTTGTCAGGAGCGCGATTTGAACTAAAATTATTCTCACGATGAAAAGTTTTCTTCAAGCTAATGAAAATAATTAGTTCCACACTTCGATCATAGATAGAGCTACCTGTCTGTATGTTTGGCCACCTCGTTCCACAGACTTAACCCCCATTCAATTTTTTCTTGTGGGATTATGTCAAGGACAAAGTGTATGCTTCTGCTGTGGCTGAAACTGAAGACGAGAATCACGATATGATCCAGTGAATTCCGCAATCAATGCTAGCGAACAGGTGGATTGAACTAGATTTCCGTTTGGATGTGGCGCTAGCTACAAAGAGTACACACATTGAACTATGCTAATGGTTGCACAAATGGTTGCTCTGTAACTTCTTTTGACAAAATAAAAGGATCTGTGACTGATTGTCTTGAGCTATTGATGATTCTTTCTGGTAATTTAAGGTACAATGCTATCTATGGGTGAAGTTTGTAACTAATTCTTTATTCGTTTGAAGAAAACTTTTTATCGCGAGAAGCATTTTAGTCCAATCCGCATTCCTGTATGACAATTACTTTATTTTATATTGAATTTTAAAATGTGTCGGGCACTTTTGGGACACCCTGTTTTATGTGACATTTTATATTTGAGGGAGCAAATTTATGTAAGAAAAGAGAAACAAAAAATATATAACTTAAATAAATTTTTTACTAGATATTATCCAGATCAGCTTTTGATGGATGCAAGGTCATTACAATGTTTGTGCAAGGTCGATATATGCGTTGCTTCTATTGCATAATACCACTATTTAAACTTTATTAATGGCGTCCATAAATGCGGGTGTTTAAAACGGTTTATTGATAGGGGTAATATGTGATATGTTTTTTAAAAGAAGTAAAACATTATTTTTATTAACCTTATATAAGTAAGGAATTTCAAGAAAAATGTGTCGGCTATTTTAAATATATTGTTTAATTTCAAAGTAAAATTATGCCCATATATTTTGTAAATTGAATACTTGTTACATACCACATTTAGAGCTACAAATTAAGCCTTTTATTATCCGACTACATTGAAGGTAAAGAGAAGGTTTATGTAGTTAGGCCTGCGTATGGTTTGCAGTAAGCTCATACGCAAATTTTCGTTATCCTGCATTAGTTCTTGAACAATCTGTGATTACTTTTAACAATTTACAATTGGATTTATCCATACATCCTGGGATGTTTAATTATTTATATATATGAATATAAAAGTTTATTTACTGTTGTACTTATAAAGTGTATAAGTCACAAATTACTATACGGTGGATTCTAGATGTCAACATAATGAGAAGCTATTTTCAATTTCAAATATTTATTAAATTTCAAGGTAAAAGTACTTATGTAGATATGTTTTAAAATATAATTCCTGTACTTGTGATACTTAGAACTACAAATTATTCCTAATTTTTTATTTCCCCACAACATTGATGGCGAAAAGAAGGCTTATGTGTTTAGTCTATGTATGTATGCAGTAAGCACGCTCAGAAATGTTCATCATCCTGCATTATTAGTTCTTGAAAAATCTAGTTACTTTTGACATAGTTGGATTTAGTTACTCAGGGATATTATATACTTTTATATATGAGTTATAACACAACATACACAGTACAATATATTTACTGTTATACTTATAAAGTATATGACTCATAAATTACAATATAGTGGATTCCAGACGTAAAAATTTCCCCCCCCCCCTCCCCCAGCTACTTGTCCCGATTGAATCCAAACGAGATATAGGTATCAAATGCAACATTTGTTGAGAAAAATGCATTGGTGATTCCGTGATGATTGACAGAATTCCGTGACGTCAAAAATATGCTGTCAAAAAATAATAAATTTAGCAGTAAATAAAAATGTTCAATAATTAGTAAGGAATTAGGAATTAAATGAGTTGGAAAATTACTCGATTGTTTATTAAATTAAAAAACTCAATCATTAAACTAAATTCGATTTACAAAAATATGAATTGCTATTTAATGCATAAATTCTGAGGATAAGACGATCAGATTTTGGTTCCGGAATTCTTTTTGAGCTTAACAATTACACTTCACAATTAGAATAACTTTTCTTAATCAACATGTTAGATACAGGGTATCCTAAAAATAAATCCAAAATTTAAAATTTAATAATTCATTAATAATATATATATATATATAAAGAAGAAATTAGTGACATTCGGTGTTTCGAAAATTTTATATACGGTAATTTAAAAACTAGTTAACACTCTCGATAACAGTTGGTACATATTTCAGAAGAATGAATGGAAAATTTATTTCATAAATTTAAATACTATATAATAAGCTATTCATATTACTTTGCATTGGTTATAGTGCATAATACTAGATCCTTTTTTCTACTTTCCCTATAAGATACCCCCCACTTTAAGAGAGGGATATTATTTATAATTCAGTTATCGTCATTCTATCTGCCGAAAAATATAGGGTAGATTTATTTGCACACGATAAATGTACAATATTTTAAAATGTAAGCAACTTTCAAACTCAATGCAATCTGAACTATAATATACTATATTACAAATATTATTAAATATGTAATTATATTTCATATTTTTAAATTTTTTCTGTTTTTTTTTTTTTTTTTTTCTTTCTAGTTCAAATCTTCGCCTTTAAAAGAACAGGAGAAGTATATATCGGTGGCCCGGAAATCAGTTATAAATTGTAAATATAACAAAGGAATGTGTGGAAGAAATTTTTTGTAAATATGTGTATGTGTGTATTTAATAAAATATTTAATTTTCTAAAGTACAATTTATTTTTATTTGAAAACTGCAATTTTACACAAGCTGTTACTAATTATTTTTGGCATTCGAATGAATCTGCGATTTTTGTGGCACAGCACAAGTAACTATGAAGTGTACATGCGTGAATATTTGAAACAGACTATTTTTACTTATATGCATACATTCGAAACTTTCGTAAAACTGTGTGAAGTGATTCAAGTGAAAATAAACACCTTTCGAACCAGAAAAATATTATAAAAATATTTCTTGTTTCTACATGGGATTTAATTTATTCAATAAAATTTCTGATTCAAACATGCTTATTTGAGTACGGTGAAATTGACAAGTTTTGCGGAAGATCGGAACGTATAAATATGTTTTTAAAAAACATTTATATAGAGGTAGTGGAAGAAATAACTTGTACATTTGAAGATTTGGTAAAAGCAACACCTTTTAGAAACATAATTTTTATTGTGAAAAATCATTGGCATTATATTTATTATGTAACAGTGTCTGTAATAAGTTTCAAAAAGTTATTATTTAATTATGCGGTAATCAGTAGGATTTATTTTTCTAAGATTAAAAGTCATTGTTTAATTATTCTTCGTGCATGGTATTTAGTTTTGGTTTCTGAGCACAGTTTTTTAATGTCTGTAAGAAAATTTTCAGAAAATGTGTTAGTAGTTTTCCAGTGGTTAAACAACAAGACGTTAGAATAGAACTCGATATTCGTATGATTTGAGAAATGTGAGTCAAAGGAGCATTCAAACGCGATGGAATCTGCAATAACAATGGATTCTCACACATTGGAAGTCCGTTGAATCTGACTAACGTTTTCATAACGAAAGAAATTGTGACAACAAGTATGTGAATTCAATATCTCCCTAGTCGCAAAACCTTCCATGAAATTAAAAAATATAGTATGCAAGAAAATAGATCCAATTGAGTCAAACCAGTTATCAGGAATATACGAAATACCTTTCACCGAAGAAGTTGGAACAAAGCAGTTTTATATAGGCATGACAAGAAGAAAACTTAAAACTAGAATCAAAGAACATATAGCAGACATCAAATACATCCGAAGAACCACAGCTTTGGCCAGATTATGTAGCGAAGAACCTTTACAGATCGATTTTAAAAATAGCAAGTTAATTTATCCACCAAAATTTTATTTACCATCCATAATCATCAATAGAGATATTTTTACGCAACGAGAATATATGCAATGATTCAGTGTCCCTTGATTTACCTAAAATTTGGAAAAAGATGCTATGTAATTTTAGTAACAATAGTAAAAATTAACCCATATTCGCAAATAGCCAAGTTAATTTTAATTTAATTTTATGTTTGCAATGTTTTTCATTATGCATCATGTTTTGTGACATTGTTTACTATGTTTATTGTTTTTAAATTATGTGAAAATATTTTCTATCGTGAATGATTTTAAAAATGTCGCCGTTTGTGCGATGAAACGATCGTCGATCTTAATAAAGATATTTTATCCTTTTTTATAGCATTATTTAACTTAATCTGAAAGAAATTGTGTTTTCAGTGTATAAGCTAATTAGATTTATCGATTACTCTCATTTATAAACAGAAAGTAATGAAGATAATTACTGTCATGATACAATCTATGTAAAAATTATAAGTGCATTCAAAAATGAAGTAATTTTAACATTTTAAAAATTTCTGCATCTGAAATAAACATGTAATCAGATATAAATATTAGAATCATTAAAATTATCTAGATACAGTAATAAAAAAATAAATTTAAAAAAAAATCTACGCGAGTTAGAATTGCAATGCCAATTGATACAAAGGGAAAAAAGAGATCATTTTAATTAAAAGATAGTCCTGTATTGTTTGTTTTGTACTTTGTCATAAGAAATCTAGATAATAAAATTTAATAAAAGTTGTAAAAAAATACTATAATGTTATTACAGATTTAAATTCAGCATACCACAAAACTTGAAATTACTAATTTTCCTAAATTTTGAATGATTAGTTTGTGAGATATAAATTTTTGCAAAATGAAACAATTAATGTAATAGATGAACATCAGTTATTTAGATATAAATCGAAGAATAAATTATGCATTTAATTTCATTTTTCATATATGATACTGTATAAAAGCAAAAAAGTCAATGAATATGCATATTTTGAATAGAATTACTGGCGAAAAAAATAATTGTTAATGAACACAATTATTAAAAACATTTCCTCAATCTTGAATATGTTTCTCATTTGGTTGTCCATATGTAGTCCTAAAGCACCTAGATAAATAAAAATCACCATAGAATACACGAATTACATAGGTGAAGCGTCAGAGGGCGCTTTTACATTATTGTTAAGAGCGTGTTTACATTGTTAATACTTGATAATAATTGCCGAAATTTGTTATAAGTAATGGTGTTTGCAAACAAAACAAAACTGAATTTTCTTTTGTTCTAATTTAGAATTTCTTAAAATGAAAAAGGAAATATCCCGCTTAGTCTTTGAGTCAGCCTTCTGAGGAAAACATGAATTTTTATGTAAATTTACCTATGCTAAAAGTGACTCTATATAAATCAATTGTGTCTAAAGTAAATAATATATGATACCATATAGCAGGCATGTCAAACTCATTTACCACTGCGGGCCAAATGAAGCATCATAAGCAAATCCGCGGGCCACAATTAAAAAAGTAGATGATTTTAATTACCCATGCACAGAATAAAATTTGCACATACAAAACACAGCCGTGTTAAAGAAATATTAACGTAAAGTTCCAAAATTATTATTCGTAGTTTATGTTCTTATTTTTCGAAACAATTCTCGATATTACTATTTTTTAACCATATCTACAGAATTTTCTGAATTCTCTAAATTGTATATATTTTTTTTAACTAGGGGGCTCGGCCCCCTACGAGCTACGCTCGCCAACCCCCGTTCAGACACCGCAGTTTCTAAAAGCACGCTAATTTGATCGGCTTTAAAAATATTTTGAAAGATTGAATTATAATTTAAAAAACAGTGGCGATCTCCCTATAAACGGGTTTCTATTCCTTTCTCTTTGATTGGGGAATTTTAAGGAAAAATCAGCTGCTGTTAAAAGATACAATGGCTGTTTTCCTCTTTGATTAAATAAAATCAGTTAAACATTTCAAAATAAGCTAATATAAAATGAATTAAGTAAACAGAGTCTTCGTCTCCCGGTATTTTTTAACAAAGTGAAAAGAAAGTTCTTTTAAATAAGACAATTTAAGCAGGCTCTTATGTCAAGCACACAGGTCGTATGTTTGTTGTTCAATAAATAAATAAATAAATAAATAAATAAAAGACATTTAAAATGTATCGTTTTTAATGTCATGTAATTTTCACCAAACTTTTCTTTCTCTTTTTAATATTCACGTGAAAATACTTTTGTTAGAAATGAAATATTATTTGCTCTGTCCCAACAAAAATAGTTGAAAAGATCATCTCGAAATATGAAATAAATGTCTCGCGCAATTTTTAAATTTAAACTGTTTTGCAAAATTATTTTTTGTTCATTTTACGTAATAATTGTAATGTGACGTAAATGTGAGGTAATTTCTCCTATTTAAGACTTCTAACGCATGTTAATGAATTTATTATTTTACAATATACTTTCTCTGCTAAAATTCACGTGTAAATATAGATTTTATAAAGTAATTTTCAATAAGTTCCAGCTTTTTATATGTAATTATTTAATTCTAATTTGAAAGTTTTGTTTCTGTTTATAATAGTCACGTGTAAATAAATTTTTAATTTGAAGCAAACATTATTGTTTGCGCTGTTTATACAGTTGGCAACAGGTTAAATTAGTACAATTTTCTAAAATAAGTAAAAAATATCTCTCAAAATGCTGAAAATTTGACTTTAAAATAGAAATAAAAGCTCAAAAAATGAGTCAAATTAAAAAAATAAATGCATTCTGCACATCGGGAAATTATAACGTATAAAATGATCTAAAAATGATTAAATTCCGATGTATAGTTTTTGCTCCTATAAAACTTTTTTAATGGAACGACTTTGTCCAACTTTAGCATTAAATATCTCTTAAAATAATTCTTCGATTTAAAAACTGTCTGCATCAGCATATTTATCAAACATTTCTCTATAATACAACCGATTTTCATATTTTTGTATGCAACAGTTTTTTTAATATTAACGAAGAAAGACAATGCTTTAAGCATTCAAATTGGATGCCGATCTACCGGGAATATCTACGCATATTTTCATTGGTCCATTTCCAAATCAAAACTTTTTTTATATATAGAAGGATTGTACACACTGGTATGTGTGTACAAATTCTTTATCTAATTAAGGTGTAACTGTCAGTCTTCCAGATTTATAAAGTACAGTCGAACTTCTATTTAACGAAGTCGCTAAATGCCGGAAAAAAGTTCGTTATATGGAAAATTCGTTAAATAGAGATTCACCTTTTAAAATACTTTAAACTACATAAAACAGATTTTAAATTCATAAACACTAAATATTTTTACTAAAAGTAACTAATCACACTTTTTAAAATAAATTATAGCGATTTGTTTTATTTATTTTACCCACCAATATCCATCCTCAATTCATTTTTTCCATGTGTTTAAATCTTTGAAATCTGCAAGGAAAACAAAACATTGTCCGGGAATACACTATATTTTCTGTTTAAAGTAAATAGTTATACATTAAAATTAACGAATTTTAATGACATTATAGTATTTATTATTATTATAACAAATAATTTTTACCATACATTAACATATGCGTCCTTAAATTTAATTTCTGAAAACTCTTTTAATTTTACCTGAGTTTTTTATTTAAAAAAGCGCTTTCTCTCATAATACGCCTCGTACCTTTGCAATGCACCAAAAACCCCTTCATGCGTATTTTCTTCTAACTATAATCCGCGTCGGATTGTTTCAAATGATTTTAGCATTTCATCGTATGAAGTTTTGTTAATTCCTGCATAATGATCATTTCCATCATCATCATATTCGTCTTCATCGCAATTCATTGCTGTATTGTTTTTATTTTTCACACTGTCGAAAATATCCAATTCGGATAAAGTTTCCGAGGTCCCAATTTCAGAATTAAGTGAAGTACAATCATCAATCAGCACATCATGGTTAATTTCTTCATTTTTTTTCTCATCTGTATCCACATTTTTTAAATTACTCTAAGGGATTATCGTCTTCGTCCTCCGTACTTACCGAATTCTCACTACTGACAAAGAAAACGCCTTGTAAAACCAGTTCAAGGCCATTGAACATCATAAAATGCGTTTAAAGAAAGAATAAGTTTGAAATGTCCAGAAATATTTTGAGAAATGGGGAGGGAAAAAAATTAGATCACAAGAAAAAGTTCGTTAAATAGAGAATGCACTTCGCTATTTGGTGGTTATTTTACGAAGAAATTCGCAAAATGTTCTTGGTTCCAAGGAAAAGTTCGCAAAATAGAGGTTCGTTAAATAGAGGTCCGACTGTAAAAAAAAAAAAAAAAAAAAAAAAAAAAAAAAAAAAAAAAAAAAAAAAAAAACATATTTTGAATTTGAAAATTTATTTAATAAAATGTGGTTCAAATTATGTTTTTTGTACTTGAAAAATAACAAAAGGTTTGTACGCAACGATGTCAATGTTTTCCAGACTAGCAGGATTTTTTTTATATATATACTCAGAAAACTACCACTTTATGAAGACAAATATTCCCCTTACTGGGGCGGAAATACAAGTTGGGTTCAAATGAATAAATAAATAAGACAAATATTAGCTATTTAAAATACGCGCGAGGTTTCTGAAATAAAATAAACGGTCAAGTGCGAGTATTACTCGCGCTCAGAGGGTTCCGTAGAATAAATATATGAATTTGTAATTGTATTATATATATAAAAAAAAAACCGTTGCGAAAAGAACACTAAGACTTAGTAAAAAACTATACAACGTAGGATTGGGGATAACTGTATACATTAGAAAAGTGTAAATGGGTCAGTGTTGCCAGATTGGGGACTTTTTAAATTCATATTATTTGACTGCCACCACTTTTTTAAAATAGTATAATTCGCCCTATTTTCAGAATTTTTAATCTATTTTTAAACAGGCCGAGAATTTTTATTTAAAAAAAGCGGTGACAATCAACAATCTGGGGACAAAAAAGTCCCCAATCTGGCAATACTGCTTGGCACTATGACTTATTGCAGAGAATTGTCTACTCTCTTTTGCCTTTGAATGACACATTAACCCTTTACGGCGCGGTGTCCTTAAAAAAGGACACCTAATTTTATTTCCAAAACTGACAAACCTCACCAAGAATATTTAACTAAAATTTTCCTATTATAATGAACATGCGAATAAGCAAGTTCGTATTTTCTAATAAATTCGTTTATAAATTGCGGTGTCAGTCCATTATTTCATCCGTTTATAAACAGAATTACTCCGCGCCAGTAAGGGTTAAAGGGTCTCAGGACTCTTAAAGCTACAAAATTTTCGAGATTTTAATTTTTTTAGATGTTAAATTCCTATCGTTTCTTAACATTTTGATATATTTCCTTGAAATTCCCTTTAGAACAAAAGTTATGGCTTTTAGAATTATACCCTCGCAATGGCTGAGGCGACATTTTAGAAACTTCGAAATCATTTTCCTGCCAAATGACGTTTTGGGGCATAACGCGCAGGATACCTCAAAAACTTTTGAATATTTTTTCATGAAATTTTGAAAACATATATTTCATGTTAGTCTGTATAAATTGAACCTAAAATTTCCTTTTTATTGTTCAAAAAAATATTTTTTAGGTGATTTTACTGCTGAAAATTTCAAAATTTTGTATTAGCTAAATGCAACATTGCATTAAAAATATAAAAATGCTTTAAATAGAAATTTATTTAAGTTCAGGGAAATTATTACAATCTGAAGAATAAGTAAGCACCAAAAATTTTCATTCTAGTTGCAATATTTATTTTGTAATCCTGCGCGTAAACTGTTACGCCAATTTTTTGTTCGACAAATGTCTAACAGTTTCGAGCTCCATATAAATACTAATTCTGTATCTTGCAATTTTTTTAAATACATGAAATGAAAGAACATACTTATATCTTTCATCCTAATTAAAATTGTGTTTTAAAATCATGTACATTTTAAGACATTAAATGTTGAAAATGGTCTTTTTTTCATTTTTTCCACTTTCTAGAGTCCCGAGACCCCTTAAATTAGTATGTTTTTAACAATTTGACGATTATTGTTTTAACACTGTTACTGGACATTACATTACAGATATATATCATTAAAAGTTGTTAACTAGGCATAGAGTACACCGCCCCTGTCCTTGTGTATGTCCAAACTGGCAGTATCTTTAAGAGTTAATATCTCGGCTAATTACCGATGATTTTTTTTTCGAAAATCATTATCAACAATGCTTTTATACTTCTGCAACGATAGGTATATCCAGTGATGGTCAACAATTTTTCTGAATGCCCGTAAATCGAAATTTGTGTATAACAGAAAAATGCTAATTTCTCAAAAACTATGTGACCTAGGGTAATCGCTATAATTTTCTGGCAAGGTTTATATTAACGTCTACTGCCTCTAATTTTTTCATAATTTTAGTTTCAGTAGATTCGGAATTAGATGGGGGGGGGGGGGACATATTTTTGCGCTACATTTTCGACAATATCTTTGAAAATATAATACCTAAAATTAAAAGGAATATATTTTTGAGTTCAGCGTTACGAAAGCTTTCACAGGATACCACACATGATATACAAAGAAAATAATTTTTTTTTCAAGTAGCATAATTAGCCCCTCTACATTTTTACTAAATATATTTATGAATGTTTATTAATCTGAAAATATGCGGGTCAATGGTCTTTATTACTTCCCCGAATTTGAACTGTCCACGTTACATAGTTTACGAGTAAAATGGCTGTGACAGACAGACACAGGAGTGATCTTATAATGGTTCCGTTTTTACTTTTTAAGTACGGAACCCTAAAAATAAACTTGTCTAAACGGTAACCCTGATATACATATGTTAACGATGTCTGTTATCTCTAAGACCACGGAGTGTTCATGAAAAAAGTATTTTCACCATGAGTGTTCGAGAAACTAAATTAAAGAAGATACAATGCCAAAGGCTTGGTGGGCCACAGAGAAGTAGTCGGCGGGCCAGTTGTGGCCCGCGGGCCACGTGTTTGACATGCCTGCCATATAGGTACGCAAGAGGTTACAGGAAACAGTTCTTTCCCCGCCAAATCTTCAAATTAAGGAAGTATTTAAATTAATAAGAAAAAATATACTCTGATCAATTTGCCTTCTGAGACTTGCTTCAGGGGACATAGTGCTCCTCCCCATCGCTGGAATATTCTGTCGCCGCCTGTGCTCAGCAAGCAATATTCATTGTCAAAATATGGGGTAAAATCATTTTATTACTCAAAATACAATGTTAATTGCCATCATTGCATGTTCTTTCTTCAGTCGTTTCTTTTGCACGTCGTTATTGTAACATCACCTCCCGGTTTTTTCTGTACTACTCTTTCAACATGGATTAGCTTCATTTAATGACAGAAAATTCGCAATTGAAGAAGGTAAAGATTACTATTCAGACATAGTGATAGTCAGAAATCGAAAGAATTGGCCTCCTATTAATTTTTAGTGCAGTATAAAAGGTGCTTTATTGCATAAATAAATGAATAGAAGAATGAGAGCAGATTATTCACTTTCTAATCTGCTTTTTTGCTTTCTTCAAACTGTAATAGAAGCATTTCAGTCTAAATTTTTTTTGACTTCCGGTTTCTGACGGATTTACACGTTTTAGGGGTCAGACATTCAGAAAAATACGTTTTTACAAAATGTTTATCTGTGTGTCCGTGTGTCTGTTCTGTATGTCCGTGTGTCCTCTTTGTATCATTGAAAAGTGTATGAAGTTATGCTCATGCACAGCATTGAACCAAACTTCATATATATGTTTTTTGGATATAGCCAGTAAGTCCCAGTTAAAATTGGGGATATTCGCCTGGAGGGGTGCTGTGATAGCTATTTTGTGCCATTTTCCTTATTGTATCATCGGAAAATGCAGGATGTTACGATGTAATGCATAGAATTGAACCAAAATTCATATATATGTTTTGACTATATCGCTGTCAGGATCCAGTTGATTTTGTATCTTTGGAAAGTGTCTGAAATTATGGTTAGAATTGAACCAAACTTCATATATATGTTTTTCACTATGTACAGTCGTGGAAAAAAAAAGTATACACCCCCTAATAATTTCTCAACAAATTATCGTAGAAAGAAGTTACTGGTACCGAACGATTGGAAATAAAGTCTACTTTTAAATGATGTATATAAAATTTGCTTAGGGGGCCACCTACATATTAAAACTAACCATAACTTTGTTTTTTTCAATAGCAGTACACAATTCTGACAGCATAAATGAACTCTACACCCTTCAATGTCTAAAAACAAATTTTTATGCAATTCGTACCATAAGTTTTCGAAAAATTAATTATTTTAAAACGAGCGTATTTTAAGGGCTGTATCCAAATTAAAGTTCGGCACTCGATTGTTAACCGAGAGAGCCCCCTTCTTGATCAAGGCACCTTAAGCAGTCAATTAAGCCTGTTAGATTACAGGATAGCATAAGAAATTTCAAAATATTTTGTCATGTCCATCATAGACTTAAACCATCATTTTGTCCTTTTTTAGGCATAATTTAAAAACTTACTTGGAAGAAAAATGTGAAATTTTGGATTTCCATAAAGCAGGACTTAATAAATCTGTATCCATTAAAAAAAAAAAAAAAAAAAAAAAAAAAAATTGTAGGTTACAATTCATAATTTTTTTTTAATATTAATTTCATAATTCATGTCAGAAAATTATAAAAATTGCAAATTCAACGTATTTATGTTTGGGTATATTAGTGTTACTGCTACACAAAAATTTAAAACATTAGGATCATAATTTCAGAAATTATAAATAAAAATATGAAAATGTAATTTAACATTAGAAGCACTAAATTTTGAATGTTTATAATTCAAAAACTTATCATTCAAATGATTTGAAATTTGGTGTCTATGCATAGTTTGAACCGAAGATTTGAAATATCTCGTTAAAATTGGGAATCGCCATTGAAAAAAATGAAGTTGGGATTCGTTTTAATATGTAGATGGCCCCCTAAGCAAGTTTTATATACATCATTTAAAAGTAGACCACCGCCCTCTGAATACTAGGCCTGAGCGCTGGACCAAAAATGGCGGCTGCCGAAGGCGGATTTTTATCAGCGTGTGTACGGTCCCTTAAATATTCCTACCAATAATTTTTTGAAGTTTTTTCCGCTTCGTTTTTCTGAGAATAAACAAGGTAGAGAAATCTTTTATAAAATATTGGTGTCTACATTTAAGGGACCGTATCTACGCTAAAAGAAATCCGCCTTCGGCAGCCGCCATTTTTGTGTCATTTTTGTGTGAGCGCTCAGGCCTAGTATTCAGAGGGCGGTGAGTAGACTTTAATTCCAATCGTTCGGTACCAGTAACTTTTGTCTACTCTAATTTGTTGAGTTGTTTGTAGGGGGTGTTTACCTTTTTTTCCCACGACTATGTCAAGGCCCAGTTGAAAATGGGGATATTCTCACAGAAGGGGAGCTCTGATAGCAATGTTTGCGCGATTTTCTGCAGTGTAACCTCTCTTTACTCCCTTGGCCACATGGACGTTTAGTTTTTTATAATTACAATTATTGTCAATAATAAAAAGAACAAAAATTTGATAATAACTTATTCACTACAGAATTCCTCAACGAGGAAAGTAAAAATTTTATGGTTTGGCTGCACTGAAGCTGATAATGTTATTTCCGATGTACAGTTAGAGATTTAGAAAAAGCGTGAATTAATTTTCTTGCAGTAGTAACAGTCAGTGTTGTTGGATTATTTGAAATCGCTAATGTTTGATAAAAACAATATTATTTTTTGTAATTTTTTATTATTTTTCCCATTTTTTTTTTTCTTTTTGAATTCTTATTAACATAAAGTGAATAAATCATAAAAAAAGTTTTTTTTTTTTTTTTTTTCCCGCACAAAAAAAAAAAAAAAAAAAAAAAAAAAAAATCCCTAAAGAGGTTTAGTGAAGAACTTATGAATACCTTTCGGCGAAATTTTATATTTTGATGTAATGTAATAGGCCGAGTTTTGCATAAAATTGAGAGAATCAACCTGAAGATGGTGCTGTGATAACGAATTTGGAAAAGGCGCGGTAACTGTTAAAGTAAAAAAAAAGAAATTCCGAATCACCCAATTGTTTAATCTAACAAGGGAACCACTTTAGGTGTTGCTCGCACCTAGTACTGAAACCTGGTGCATTTTAAAGCTCTATATTAGGAAGTTTGGGAATCGATTAATTTTTTTTGTTAAAATAATATTTTTTGATTTTACAGCAGATTAACTTTCCGAAAATGCAGTTTTCGAGACCACTTTTCGGGCTGTTAAAAAAAAGTTTTTTTTTTTTTTTTTTTTTTTTTTTTTTTTTTTTTTTAAATAGTTAAAAATATAAATTAGTTAATAATAACTATAAAATGTTGGAAAAAGTTTTAAAATTCCTTCAAGAACCTACGAATTTGATTTAAAAAAAATACAATATTATATTTACATATTTGGCGGGAAAAGATTGGCGTCTTCTTCGTCCCGTACAGTTTTCCGGCAACCCTAGCTCAGTATTTTCGCTACGCACCGTGTTGTAATGGTTTGGACGTAAACCTATTACAAGTATAAAGCTAGTGAAAATTTTGAAGTGCCATATCTGGCAACTTAACTCTCTTTTGGTGTAAAATTAACACATAAAAATCCAATAATAAAAAATTATAAATATAAAAAAATATATAAAATATGGTTTTAAGAAAGAATTTTTATCGGTTCTCTAACTTTTATGCACAGGGCTACAAAATGCACCAGGTCTCGATTCTAGGTGCGAGCAACACCTAAAGTGGTTTTCTTGTAAGTTTAATTTTCACATTTGTAATCAGCAAAATGTTTCACGTTTCTTCATATAATACTCGTTGATTATACTGCATTACGAAATCCCCTTCCCCCTCCATAGTTTTGAAACGATTACTGACTGAAATCTTGAAGTGTAATAATAATAACAATAATAATAATAATAACACATATGAAGTAGAAGAAAGTTTTGAGATCGGCGCATCCGACTAGAAGATTGTTTCAGTTCCTAGTCCTTAACCACATGTTCCAGAATCCATATTTGTATGCCTTTATAAAAATGAAAATAAAACTATCTCAGGTCGTTACATGATTCCATCAACAGCAATGTGACCCACTAATCAGAGTCCTGTACTTTAGATTTGTGGGTAGTAATTCCACGGTGACTGGAGCCACTGGAATGATCCTGACATGTGAAAGAGTAACATTCGGATAATTAGGAAGATTGTGTCTTCAATAAAATAGGATTTGGTGAATGTTTCCGTTAACATTAGCCAAATAATGACAGGAATCGATAAATCTGTTTAGAATATTATTATGGAGAGGGTAGAGCTAATTGGACCTGATACATACTATCAATATGTATTAGTGTAACAGAATCTGTGATTTAATGATAAGCTAAAAAGTTCGAAGAAGGTTTTAAATACTAATATTAAGAAAATGATAGTAAAATGTTATTTTATGCTATTTTGTACCTGTGGAATGCAGATTCGAGAATCGAGAACGCGTCTAAAGTTTGGAGTTATGATTGTATTTGAAAGACTCTCATTTCAAAAATTCGATTATTTCATTAACTTGTATAAAAAATTTTAAAAATTTTCAGGGAATATTTTTGAAGAAGATTTTTATTTAAAATATTGATTAAAAAAATGATTTTTTTTGTAATTACTACTATTACTCATTAAAAATTCCGATCCACGCGTTCTTTTTTCAATGAGTAATGTATTTCAACATAACACAATCAAATTCGTTACTGATTATTTTTATTTTTAATGATTGTAATGAGTAAGCATCTAACCTCTTTCTTTTTTAACACTTTCTAACATAGTTGAAAAATGTTTATGACTCCCGTTTGTCTGTCCGTATGTATATATAGCCGTCTGTCCGTCTGACTGTCCTCCTAATTCGCGTAAATATATTTGGATTACCATGAGCTAGGTATATGTTACTGAGGTTTACCAGAGGACATTCTCTATTGAAAGTGGGTTGTATCGTTTATAGTTCGTTCAGAGACACACAAAGTGATTCTGTTTCATTATGGTTTATAGGAAAAATCATTTATAGTGTATTTTATAATTATATTACATTATTTCAACCATAATGAAATTCATATGCATTATTGTGATGCAATACAATATCCTTCCTGTGGAATATGAAGTACATTATTATTTATCATTCATTTACAGGGACACACAAAGGAATCCTGTTACATTATGACTTACGAGGTGGAACCCGTCGAATTTCGACGAAAGAAAATGTTAACAAAGGAACTGCTGCATCAAATTTATAATACATCGACAAAAAATAATTAGAATAAAAAATCCATCTTACACTTGCTAATTTAACTCTCCAAAGACATATTTTAACCTAAGATTAACAAAATACTTTTTCATAAACTTCAACTGTTAAAATTATTGAAAAATTAAACTTTATTCATATACGTAATCGGTAACATATAATCAAGATAAGTAATTTTGATTAAGTTATTAACTGATGCTTGGTATTACGGAATGAAAAATCCGCAAAAATGATTTCACCTTGACATAATCATAGAATTTTACTACCTTTACATCTAAACCGAATCAAGTCATTTTCCATGTTTCACATCCATATTAACCATTTAAAAACATTTTAACGCGCAATAGGTTATTAATAAATATATTTTCAAGCTTAAAGTCACGTTTGTCAACTATTACAACTTTCCATGTTAAAATTCCCATTCGTGATTTCAGGTCTTAGTATAATATCTGTACCTGTGCGTAAAAATTCCAGAAATTTATAACTTTTCGACGTATTCAAGGGAAAATATCTCGTTTTATCAAATAAAAGTATCGTTTACTTTTAAATATGACGTCATTTTCAGTCGCTGAAATATTTTGCCTATTGTCTCAAACTCAATATCAGCGAAATGAAAAAATAGTGAAATATAACAGCATCATCAGGGAAATTGTGTCTTTTTTAAAGCATAACGTCATTTTCTGTTCAAATTTTTATAAAAGATATTTTTAATTGTAATGGGAAAATGGCATCAGTAAGAATATAATCAATAAAGATAACTATTCCACTTTTAATAGAAATGAAGTACTTCAGTTGCCACGATTAGAAAATTGGTATTAAAAACTATAAAAAAATTAATATCCCAAAAATAAATTGAGATACAGCTTTCAAACAAATTGCATTTAAAAGTGCATTTTTTTCTGCATACGACAGTGTAAACATTTAAAATGTGGGATGTTTAGAAGTTTAAAAATTTGCATTAGCGAAAATTGCAAAAGCGAAATTTCATTTGAAATTTTAAAGTGTTGCCATTCGGAGAATGACGTATGCGTTACGCACAGATATGTTTGTCCTTTATAATATAGATAGGGAGAATCATTTGCAGCCTATTTTAAAGATGTTACACTATTTCGAGCATAATGAAATTTATGTATATAGTTGAGGTTTTTAGTTAGATATTTTTTGTTATCTTATTAAATGTGAAGTTTTATTACAGTATTCTAGAAATGTTGGAAAGTGTTTCATAATCTATTTGAGACACATATTTTTTCTTTCTTTTGCTAATTGTAAAAAGTGAAGTGGCACTGTTCTTATGTACATTGGACATACGAACAGTTCAAAATATCAAACTTTTCGAAATAGGCACATTTTGTATATCTCTTTTTGCCCTTTAGATGAGAAATTACACTATGCCGATACAATACCAATGATACAAGGCAAATCTGAAAGAACCTCTCCAATACTTTTCATTGTTTGTCCAGATATAGTAAAGTTTTCAGAGAGTAAATAGTAAAGCTGTTAAAGAACACAATAAAAAACTACTGGGAACACAGAGAAGAGAAATAACAAGGGGGTGTGTTTAGGGGACGAATAAAGCAGAAAAAAAAATAGTAGCTGTTAAAAAAAATGTAATGCTAAAAAGAGAAAATTATATTGCACCATTTAACTGAATTAAAAGGAACAAATTGGAACAGAAGCAAATAGAATCCATATCGACTCCTTTTTGGGAAAATAATATGTTCAACATCATTATAAATAACACCACTCTTAAAAATTTAAAGAAATGGATTTTTCTTTCTTTAAAATGAATGCTTATAAACAGTTGGAAATGAATAGCATTCTGGGTTAAATGTAGAATTTACAGTATTTGTGGAGTGACACTTATTTTTTACATAATAAATACTATTACGTAAAAAAACTTATAAAACAATTCATTAATTTTTTTTTTTTACCTGATTGATGTTACAACATCAGTATAACAAGTTTTAATCATATGAGAATGAAAACATCCAAAAGAAAGAAAGAAGAAGTAAAATTTGAAAAAATATTTATTAATATTAATTCGTAAATAATTATTAATACTAATTCACAAATAAACTGTAATGCGAAAGCAGTAGAGACGTGTGACCGCGTGGATGATAAATAAATAAGCCCTTTCAGCTTAGTTCAAAGAATAGGTTATTTACTTTGCGTTTTATTTTAAGGCACATACATAAGATTTAATGCAAATTAAACAAATTGATCTCACTCATTCAAGGTCCTATTTTGGCGGGAAAGGTAATCTGGAAAATTTAAATTTGCATTACCAAATCTAATTGAATGCATACGATGTAATTATACCAAAAATAAAATAAAATAAAATAAAATAAAATAAAAAATGAAATCGTGTTTTAAAAATCGTCCATAGTCTATATTTCCGACGTTCAAACGAGATTCGAATTTTTTTATATATGTATTTAATAAAGTAAATAACTTTAAAAATTTTTATTCAAATCGCAAATCTTTAATTTTCAATGCACTGAAAAGATAGATGATGCTATTCGCATTTTCAAAGGCTGTTATTTTCAAATGAATTACCCAATCTTCTTGATTAACGCAATCATGCAAGATATCTTGCCTTAGAATAATAAATAATAACATCATTCTATTCGCCAGAAATGCTTGTAAAATAATTAAAATAATAATGTAACGTCAGTAAAATGCACAGCTGACAACTGTTTTTTATATTATAACGGAATGTTTTTGTTTGTCTCTGTAAACGAACTATAAGAGTTACATGTTTGATTCACAAACTCATTCACAATATTTAAGATCAAATTACTATCACAGTTAGACTCAAGTTGATTCCTTATTTCGGATGTTATCGTGATAACAAGTTTCGCATTTTATATAGATGTATATATATACCTATATGTGTGTATATAGACATAGATATAGATATATAATCGAACTGATTGCAATAAGTCGATTTTTATAGAAATCGACCTAAAATGTGGGTATTACTATACTTGGAGTTTGGATATGCTACTGTCGTTTCCCGCTTGAAGGATTTAACAAATTGGTATCTGCAACTTCAAGTGAATTTAAAATCACTGAAGTCACCCAAAACAGAGCTGGATTCGAATCTGATCACTTTTCCATTTTAGCTATACCCCCCCCCCCCCCCCTTCTAAGTGATCGTCTTGAAAAAGCTTGACAACTCCTTATATGCAATGGTGCATGACCAGCGATAGATTTAGACATTTTGCATCTTAGTCAATGTATACTCATAAACCATTTTTCTTTTCAATGTCAGTTCATATGCACGCTATTATCAGAAATTATAATGAAAACTAAAGTTGGATAATTCGAAGTTTTTGACTCAGTTTGATAATATACAATACAGCAATATTGTTTATTGCTTACAAATACTTCAAAAATATTGTGAAGGAATTAAAAGGGTATTAAAAAAAGAGTTTAATGAATTTTAATAATATGTACAATACTTAAGATTTATAAATTCTTCAGGTTATTTTTTTCTTTGCTTTAGTAACGCTGGATTAATTAATTAAAATATATTCACCTTACATGTGTCACAAGGCAAGATGCCTAATCTGCTTACTCCAGAGATTTTGATGTTTACTTATTTGATGCAGAGCATAAAGATTTAAAGTCAAGCAGAAATTACAGAAATAAAAGCATTCACTTAATGTCTATCATTTCTTGAATATAAATTCGAATGCAATAGATTTTATTAAAAAAAATGCTTTACAGTATTATCCTAAAGAAATATGGCTTATATCCATGCTTCTCGTTTGTATTCTTTTTTAAAATTTTTGTGCTGAGAATTTGCTTACTTGAATCAAATTTATACTTTTTGTCATTGTCAATTGACAATTGACAATTTGTACTTTATATAGCTAAGGATAAATGACACAAATGGAACAATAACTTCTTTAAAGGGTCTCAGGACTCTCAAAAAAGACCATTTTCAACGTTTAATATCTTAAAATGTATATAGTTTCAAAACACAATTTTTATTGAAATGAAAGATATAAGTATGTTCTTTCATTTCATGTATTTTAAAAATTGCAAGATGCAGAATTAGCATTTACAGGGGACTCCAAACTGTCAGACATTTGATGAGCAGAAAATTGGTATAACAGCTTACGCGCAGGATTTCAAAATAAATATTGCAGCTAGAATGAAAATTTTGGTGCCTACTTGTACTTAAAATTATAACAATTACCGTGAACCTAAATAAATTTGTATTTAGAGCATTTTTATATTTTTAATACAAAGTTGTGTTTAGCTAATACAAAATTTTGAAAAGTTCAATAGTGTAATCACCTAAAAAAAATGTGTTTTAAACAATAACAAGTAAGAAAAATCATGCGTACAGCATAGATTATGAAACACTTTCCAACTCTTCCTGAAAGCTTTAACGAAACTTTATTACTTAGGGAAATAAGGTAAATAAGATAATTAAACATTTAAAAATCTGATTTCAGTAGTTACCGCCCATAGACAAATATGTATTCCAATTCTTTTGAACAGCCCTGTATTCGATCTGTATGTTGATATATATACCATATAATGGGAAAATTTAGTTTAGCTAGAAAATGCATAACAGGTTGAAATTCATCTTTCAGCAATTTATACTAATAGATGGAAACATACTTGAATACTTTTGTACAGTCCTGTAGTTTACCTAGTAACTTTATTACATGCCACTATTTAGCTAAAATTTAATTCAAACTAAAACAAGCTTAAAACTACTGAAATTACATTTCCAGAAATTATCACCCATAGACGGCCATGTATTCAACTCTTTGCGTGGCCCTGTATATAATTTTATCTATATTCTACAAATATTTATTAGTACACTAAATTCAGTTCAGCGTAAAAATGCATAACTCCTTTAAAACCCACCTTTAAGCAATTTATGCTCATACTCAGTAACCTTTACGAATTCATTTCTGTAGTTCTGTATATGAACTATAGCATTTATACGCACTTTATAGTATGCATAATTATAGTGAACAAATAGGTAAGAGTTATCACAGATCGCACAGAGGGTTTCGTTTAATATTCCTTTCAAAACACTTTATCCTTTTGAAAAATCTGTTAGTTCCACATTTCGCAATGAGGGGCGCACTCTATTCTAAACAAATCTCTATCCGAACGAAACTCCGTTTTATAGACTATCCGTAGATATATTAGTCAAGGGGATTGGGCCGAAAGCACCCGATATAAGTAGGCGCCCTTGGCGGTAAAAAGTGGAACTAAAATATGTAAGGTTATGGTGCATAATATGAAAGAATGTTAGGGGTGTCGGCAAAAGTTGGAAAAGTGCTCCCCGGGCTCCCCGGGCGGAGGTTAGAAAAATTGCTTAAAATACACAAGTTAGAGCCCGGAAAAGTAAATAATATAAGACTTTTTGACAATTTTATGATTTGCCGTGTGGTCTGAGGTATTCAGCTATACGTATGCAAAAATTCATGTCTCCAACTTAATTAGGGGCTCTCTTAGAAAGAATTGCTTAAAATACATATGTGGTAGCTCAAAGGGTTAAACGTAAGACTTTTTCAAGATTTTATGATTTGTCACCTGGCTTCAGGTGTTCTGCTATAAGTATGCAAAATTTCAAACCTCCAATTTAATAAGGGGCTCAGTTACAAAGAATTGCTTAAAATACGCATGTGGGAGTCCAAAGGGTTAAATGTACGATTTTTTTCAAAATTTTATGATTTCTCGTATGATATGTGGTGTTCAGCTATAAATATGCAAAATTTCACGCCTCCAACCTAAATAGGGGCTCACTCAGAAAGAATTGCTTAAAATACACATGTGGGAGCTCAAAGGGTCAAATGAACGGCTTTTTCAAAATTTTGTTGTTTGTCATTTGATGCGAGGTGTTCAGCTATAAGTATACAAAATGTCACGCCTCCAACCTAAATAGGGGTTCACTTAGAAAGAATTGTTTAAAATACACATGTGGGAGCTCAAAGGGTTAAATGTACGGCTTTTTCAAAATTTTATTGTTTGTCATTTGATGCGAGGTGTTCAGCTATAAGTATGCAAAATGTCACGCCTCCAACTTAAATAGGGGCTCACTTAGAAAGAATTGTTTAAAATACACATGTGGGAGCTCAAAGGGTTAAATGTACGGCTTTTTCAAAATTTTATGATTTTTCGTATGATGTCTGGTGTTCAGTTATAATTATGCAAAATTTCAAGTCTCCAACATGTACAGTTTCTGAGAACAGACTCTGTGACAGACGGACAGACAGACAGACAGGAAGAGGAGAGACGAATAAGGTTTCGTCAGATGAACGAAACCCTAACAAAGCGCATATCATAATTAAAAATGCATTTCGAGCAATTATTACTAATATACAGTAATTCAGATACAATATAGTACCTGAAATCTTTTCAAATACACCGCAAACAATTTCCCCTATACCATTATGAACGGAATTCTTTTGTGTGGCCCTGTAAATGAACAATAACAATTATTTGCACCGCATATTCAACAGAATGCATATTTTAGTGGACTTTATAAATGAATATCAATTTTACTATGTTTGAAACAGTGTAACACCATTAAAAATAATTTGAAACGATTTTTTCCCATTGGCCGTAATGTAACGGACAACTTTTGACTGCCCCTGTAAATGAACTAAACATGCTACAAACTTAATTTGCAATAGAAAACGTGCTATGGCAGAGGTCACTAACATCCAAAAATTTCAGAACGATCCGAGCATATTTACGAGAGTTAGAGCGGGGACAGACGGCCTGACGGCCAGACAAACCGAAGTCATAAACACTTTTCAACTTTGTTGGAAAGTGTTAAAAAGGAAATTTTAGGTTCAGTTGATACATACTAACACAAAACATACGTTTTGAAAATTTCACGAAAAAATATTCTGAAGTGTTTGAGATACCCAGCGCGTTATGCCCAAAATCGTCATTTGGAGAAAAATGACTTCGAAGTTTCGGAAACGCCGTTTCAGCTATTGCTCGGGTATAATTCTAAAAACCAAAACTTCTGTTTTATTAGGTATTTCAAGAAAACAATTACATCAAAATTTTCAGAAAACATAGGAGTTTAACATCTAAAAAATAATAAAAAAATTTCGAAAATTTTGAAGCTTTAAGAGTCCCGATACCCCTTAAATTGTTTAAAAGTTTGAAATAAGCCCATTTTAGGAAAAAATAAGTTAATCTTTAGCCTTTTTGATACAAATGTATAACATTATTTATTTATAGTATCGTTAAATTATGCCCGAGTGAATTATACCATAACTTCTAATTATATACGCTGTCAAATTGACATTTAAACCTGATTAATCCTAAGATTTTTCATAATTTGACATGCGATTAGTTCCCACTCAACTTTCTAACTTAAACTTTATTCTAAATTGAAAGTAATTTTGATGCATATATTATTTTCTAATTCGATGGATAAATTTTCCCGCTTCATTTTTCATAAATAGCGAGCGAATTCCAGGATGTAAAACAGGCCGCAATCATCATAAATCAATAAGTTGATGCTTTCTATTATCTATAAATTATGTACCTTCCGTAAAAATCTATCACGTATTTCATGAATGAATAATAAAGAGAAGCATCTAAGCAGCCCGATTGTAATAACGAAGGTGTAAATCGAAACAGTTACAGAAAAAAAAAAGCTTTCAAAATAATATGTCTCTATAACCGGACATTCAATTTGCATGTTAATATCGTCAGCTAACTCTCAATATCAAATCGATCCAATAAAACAAATTCTGCGAACTTGTCGCCTCGATCGCATTGAAGTTCACGACCGTCGCCGTTTTCCTGTAATTGACATTATGAAGAAAATGAGACAGGTGAAGAAAAAAATACTTCATCCACAAGATAATCGATTACAAAAGCTCAGCATTTGATCTAATCACTATTATTTTCAGTGTCGAATGTTTTCCCATTATTGGCTACTGTTTTTTTTTTTCGTAATTTTAAGAGCTTTATAGAATAGTGCCTTTTCTGTTAAAACTTGTTCACACTGTGTTCAAAATATTTTACGTTCGAAAGGGTGATATCCTTATTCTCAAGAAGTTGTTCATAATGATAATCATTAAGTCTGAAAGAAGTTTTAAGATTTTTCTTTACTTTTACTTCACTGATGTTCCGTAATTAGTTATTTCATTCAATTGCGGAACTTCTATTTTTATGACGAAATGTTTAATTTTTATTTTTTTCAATTGCTTTGAATTTTTCTACAAGAGATATTTTTTCAAAGGATGCTTTTTAACCCTTTGCGGTCTATTAAGTTTATACATAGGTGCCATACTGGTCGGAATTAATTTTCACTGAACGAACAGTAATACATAATAGGCAAGATTATGAAGTAAAAACAAAATTTGTTAATTTGTTTTAAACTTTATATATATGTAACACAAAAATGCGTTTTAGTTTTATCTATAAATTATATCTTATAGTTCTCCATCGTGTGGTATCTTTCAAAGCAGTCTCCAATAGGCAGCCCTTAATTTTTCTGTTTGAACATGCAGAGCAATCTTTACTCTTTACGTCTTATATCTTATCTTTTTTAACCCTTTATGTACTGAATTATGAATTCATGAAAATCTTATCTTCTAAAGTATTTTTCGGTGAATGTTTAAACTACATTAGAAGATTTACATAATCATTTAATAAATTTTAGAAGGATTTTAGATGGATTAAAGAACTTAGAAAGATTAATTATATTTGAATTTTTAAGGATTTTGTGCAATATTTATAACCATGCTGAAATCTTTTTATTTTAAATATTTTTCTTAATATTTTGTAGAATTAGGAAATGTACAAATATAATGTTCTTACAATGGAAATATAGAAATATTTCCGAATTGAAAAATCCCTTCCAACGCTAAGAAAGCTGAAAATATACAAAGGCAAAATAAATCATCCTTTTAAAAATATATTTGTTTTGTGTAGCCAATAATGCTTTTGGAACAAGATAAAGTATATCTATAACTCATTCTAAACTGTATTACAACTAATCGATGTTTTTATAACAAGTTATTTTAATGGTACTTACAAGTACTGTCAGCAGATTAAGGGTTAAACTACTTTCAATTCCACAGTACCTTTCTTTCAGTAACTTTATTTTTGCCATTTTAGTGTTTATTTAAAAAATATTTTAAGAATCGAAAATACCTAATGACACTTAAACACAATTTGTAAAATATTATTTCGAATTCTACGTATGTCCAAAGCTTAATGGAAGCTTGTCCGATTTAATATAATATAATATAAGATATGGTTCTTTGCTATGGTGGCTGAGAACAGACATACGACTGGGACGGTAAAATACTTTGGTGGCTGAGAATTGACACAGACATACGACCTTTTCCTTAGATTTGCAGCATAATATAAACTGGAATTCTGCAACGGGGCAGTAAACCTGATTTTACCTGACCCACACTTCGGGTGGACGGTAATTTTTTTCTTGCAGGTCCAGTTGACTTTAAACGTTTTGGGTCGGTGCCGGGTTGACCCGAAAGTCCTGAATAATTTTCGAATAAAAACTATACAGTGCGGCGCAAAAGTTTAAGCACAACGCAAATATTTTAATAAAAATAAAATTGTACAACGGAATACTTTCAAATACTCACTGTAGGTGAATACTATGATCATAAATACATATCTCAAGTCTGGAACAGATCCATCTTTGCGAAAATCAGAAATTACAAAAAAACATTTTTTTGTGATGTCGCAAAAGTTTATGCATAAATGTGATTTTATGCAAATATCTCCTTGAAATGATACATGGAGGATTGGTGAGACATTTTTCTCGAATATAAAGTGTATCGATCGCTGTAACGAGTTATATCAAAATGCCGAAATCTCTGCAGTTCTCTCCTGAAGAAGTTGTAGAAGTTTGGGAGCTGAAAGCTGAAGGTAAATCCGTTATGCAAATTTTGCTTATTTTAAACGGGTCTAAAAACGGTATTTATAGTGCTGTGCATCGTGGAAAACAATTAAACAATGCGCATCGCTCAGATAGTCAGAGAAAAACCACATTTCGTGAGGATAGAAGAATTAAAAGATTGTCTGTAACTAGCAATTTCTCTGTTAATCAGATAAAAAGTTGAATTGGATCATAAAAATCCCGTGACACCATACGCAGAAGAATAACCGAATCAGGATACATCAAAAAACAAAAAAATAGCTCGTAAGGCTTTTCTGCAACAGTGTCACAAGCAAGCAAGACTTCAATAGTTAAAACAACACATGTATTATTGTGATGAATGGATTAGTGTTATTTTTTCTGGTGAAAAAAATGGAATTTAGATGGTCCAGATAGCTTGTCATTCTATTGGCGTGCCTTGAGGAAAGATCCGAAAAGCATACTTAGCAGGCAACAGCGTGGTGGTTCGTTCATGTTACGGAGCGCTTTTGGCTACAATGGAGAAACGTCTCTTTGCTTCCTAAATTTGCAGACAAAATTCCCAAATATATCAGGAAACTCTGAGTGAGCATTTTTTTTATTGTAACCGTTTGGTGAACTCCTAGTTGGTCTCAACTGGACCTTTCAGCAAGACAACGCATCGATACTCACTTCCCGTTGCATAAAATAATGGCTTAGATCTCAGAATATCAGTGTAATGAACTGGCCAGTACTCAGACTAAATCTCAATCCGATAGAGAACAACTGGGGAATTCTCTAACGTGACGTCTACAAGAATGATTTATTATTTTTTTACAATGAATGTTTTCAGAATTCGAAACATGAATTTCTAATCCAATTGCTTAAATACAGTAAAAATTTCATTTCATAAATACAGTATATATTTTCATTTTATAAGAACATTTAGCTTGTGCATAAACTTTTGCGCCGCACTGTGTATATGAATATTAATGAATGCATATGTGTTCATTTTTATGCAATTAAGCGATAAACTGATATTACAGATATACTATTTTTCCATAATTGTAATTAAAATATGGATTAATTTTCATTCACTTCGGGTTTGGGTTACAATATTTCGAGTTCGGATTAAGCGGATAGGGTTTCGTGTTGACGAAATTTGTTTGCCAGGGTCGGGCCGGATTTCGGGTTGACTTTAAGCAGAAATTTCGAGTTCAGGTCGGATACAACCAACCCACGCAGGGCGCTAATATAAAAATGCAATTGCACAAAACTTGGTTGCACTGGGAAAACAGATCCCGTGGACAAAAGCAAATGTAGTTGTAGCGAAGTTGCCATATATTCTACCATATATTCTCCAAAATTGTGGCAAATAAAATTCAGCATTTTAAAGAAGCAAAAGAAATTACAAAATTTTCAAATGGGAAGGAAATAAATCAATTGATGATTTCAAATTTATCTCTTAGAATACCATTATTTTTACACCGTTTGGTGCAGAATTGTCCCCAGGAAACCGTACTTTTATTATCTTGTCTATCACAATTTCTATGCAGTCATCTTATCATATATTTCAAGAAGAAATTGAATAAATTCCAGTAAAAATAAAAAGATAAATAAAAATTACTCATTCTAGACGTGCAATTTGTTTTTTCGGCTTTCTTACGTAAATGGTACACATGTGTATAGTCAGTAGTCAACGGGATAATGAAGCTAGTAGATCATTCTGGTCCATAAGTTATTTTCTGTACAGCATAATTTATGGCTTTATTTTCCATGTCTTTTGTCTTACACGAAGAACAGTACGTATAATTAAGACATGTTAATCTGAGCGCATTTTAAAAATAAATGTCTTTTGGCTTCACAGGAACATGTTCAAATTATTTTACCTCCACATCAAGTACTACTCTTTCAAAGACTTAAACAAACTCTCACGACTTCTTTTGTTCCTAACAGAAAATATGAAACCCGATGGACTTTAGTTTATTAGTTATCACAGTTTTACAGTTTTTCTTGTTTTCGGCTAATTGCTTCAGCCGAAAACGTGAGACAATTTAAGTAGCAGTTAATGAACACGATGGTATTATATTGAAGTTGTTTAAAACCAGGACCCTTTTTAAATTCTAGAAAGGAGTTGTGCAAGGTTTTTAAGTATACTATATTAGCTTAGTTAAAGCACACTGGTTAAAAAACAAAACTATCGTTTGCTAAAAAGAAAAAGGGTAGTTTATTTATTTTTTATTAATATACATTCATTTCTTGTTTGAAGAAATATTTTAGAATATAGAATTGCTTTTCTTGTACATTTTCTTGGAAATGTTGCTATTAAAAGTGTCACCGTGAAGTGCACTTGAAAATATTAACAGAAGATTACACAAGATTAATATTTATTAAACAGTAACTACAGAAGATTACAACTCACTCAGAATGGCATATATTGTTAAAAGAAGACCTAGCATAGCTATAATTCAAATACGAGTTTTATCATGCATAAAGTTTACCTATAGTAACAACAAAATTATTTTATGGATTAAATAGGTTTCTGAATTCGCTTTAAGGCTGCTTGTCACCCAGTTTCCGAATTCCCCTCGGTAACGTTATGTCTATGGTCGTTTGATGCATTCTTATATTTAAAATATCTCCTCAGGATATTATTTTTTTTTTAAATTTTTATATTCTGTGTGCTTTTCTTAAAATATCTCTTTTTTCTTAGTTGTCAAAATATTTCTAAAATCTATGCTTAATTTAATATTTTATGTGTTGAAAGCGGGCGAACTGGGAGTAAAATTTTAACACTTCATATAAAATTAAGCATAGATTTTAGAAATATTTTGAGAAATAAGAAGAAAAGAGACATCCTTTAAGAAGAGTACACAGAAAGCAGATGTTAAAAATATTAATTTCCTGAGGAGATATTTTAAATATAAGAATGCATCAAATCTCCATAGACTTAACATTACCTAGGGAAATTCGGAAATAAAGTCATGAGCAGCCTCAAATGTAAATAGAAAAAAAAAAAATCTAGACCAAAAACATACTGCCAACCTCGTCTCCTCCCCCCCCCCCCCCAAAAAAAAAAAAAATCATCTGTCCGTTTTTAATGCCGGAAAGCTCCCAAATTTCATAAACTTTAAAGCATTATAATTCTGTGAATTTTTGTCATAGAAGAATGTAATTTTTGCTGCTTTATTTGTTAAAGCATACAGAAAATGCTTCTAATTCTAACTTATTAAAAGCAGAAACCGTATAAAAAAATAAATTTTAAATTTTAATATGTATGTTGTATGCATCCCCTTATAAAATAAATACCATACATAAAAGCTAAACTTTATTTGTATAATTTTTGTAAATGATAAGTATTTTTCTATTATCAACAGTTTGAGAGGTATTGCACAACCTCCATTTTGAATCACCCGTTATACTTTTTTTCGTTTTTGAAACATACCTTCCCTTTGAAATACTCGTAATAATTGAAGACTTCTCCATAATAAAATTTTATAGAGGAAAATGTGTTAAAAATGTTAGATATAATTGTAATGTCAGATTTTGGCTAATAAGATGTTAATTGATATTCTACTTTGAAAATTATTTTTTTGGTACGTATTTTCAGCAATATCTATTAGTTTTAGTACCCCTTCTAAATTTATTGAATGGATAATAAGTGACAAGAATATCTTATTTACTCTATATCTATATGTGTAATGTATCGATAAGTAATCAGCAGTTCTTTATTTCAGTCTATGCATAATGTACGTGTATTCATATTTTGAATCAATCATAACACTGTATATTAATTTGTAGGATAAATAAAGTAACTTTGTTGAGTAATTCAAGAAATCTGTTTTCTTATCCTTCCGTAACTCATAAATGAAAATGTTTTTTATCTGAAAAACTTGTTGAAAGAAATTTTTTAAATATTTCTTCTATAACCCAATTCAATTTAATAATAGTAATTCAATTTAATAATATCTTAAGTCTTTAATCTTAAAATTCGAGGGTTCGATATAAACGAAAAAAAAAAAAATAAAGCCAATGCTTAGTTAAAAAAAATATATTACCCACATAGACGGTAATAAGAACGAGAATTTTAATATTCATATAAAGATTATATTAAATTGAATGAGGTTATAGAAGAAATGTTTTTAAAAATCTCTTTCAACAAATTTTTTCAGCTTAATTTTTTTTTCCTTTATGAATTACGCAAGGATATTCCCGTGAGTTGGATTTTTTGTTATTGGATTCACTTATATTGTTGCAGTTATAGTTTAATGCATATATGTAACTTTGTATCAGATAGAATATTCATCATACGTCAACGAGTTACTATTGTATTGTAACAGCATCCATGTAATAATTATCTTATTGTAATTTTATTGAGCATAGTTATATAGTATTTAGTGAGCTGTATTTGTTGTAACAGAAATTCCTGCTTTTGGACCTTTGGGCCTTTCCTCTGTTGTGCACTGGAATTATACTTGGTTAATAAAGAAAAATTAGCCAGAATAAAATATTCGATATTATTTATGTAAAAGCTATATTTCTCTTCCGTTAAATAGAAGGTTTTCAATAAAAGCATGCATAATTTTAGTTAAACGTGAGGTTTTTTTTTAAAGGTGAAACATGAGGTCTTTTTTTGTTTTTTAAAGTGAAACGTGAGTTTTTTGTTTGTTTGTTTATGCCTTTCATATATGGAGGAATGATGAAAATATCAATTTTCCATTTTCTTTTTTTTTTTTTAAATGTATTTAGACATCCCTAGACTATTCTGGCTTAGTTACATAGAGTTCTGATTCTTATAAACATGTGAAAAGGGGTTTTTACTGCATCCATTTCCTTTAAACGATTCAGAGTTGCAATCTATAAATTAATTTTTATTAGTTTGTGTTTCTTCAATATATCTGTATGATCAAGATTCCAAATCTTCAATCCATACGTTTCAACTGATTCGCTATTTTTTGTGGACGTTCCTAAAGGCGCATTTCATAAAATTAGGATTTGAATATTCAGTACACTGTAAAACAAAGGACAAATGTTTCTAAACTGCGAAATCTCTATAATAATAGCCTAAGTCATGTGACTGTCATCAACATTTCCGGGTTGACTGCTTCGTTTTTTATATGCTAGGAGGCCAATTTGGTAATTTAATGTTAGCCAAGCGCAGGTGATAAATAGCCAAATATTGTTCCATCGCCATCATGTCATCAGTATTAGTCCATTTCATGCGACTATCAAAAACAATCTTTCGCGTGGTAAATTAAAACAAAGCTTGTATGTTGAACTTAAATGTCATGGGTTATGGTATTATTTATTACTTTTCTTTTTTCCTTTCTTTTCTTTACTTTTTTAAAAGAAATAATTGAAAGTCATAAATTTAAATATTTCAGTTTTAAATTAAAGTTATGTAGTAATACATGTGATAGTAAATAAAATGAGTGAAAGTGTTATATTTTAAAGGAAATTAATGAAATACGACAAAATACGACGGAAACAATGTTTGGCGATTTATCGTCTGCGCCCGGCTAACATAAAAATACCAAGTTCAGGATTTCTGTATCAGAATCTTCCGATTTGACGGAGGATTTAGAAAGTAAATTAAATTATGAATAAAAGTAACATGATACTAGCATACATTTAAGAGAGACCAAACTGATCGCCACTGGCGGCTAGTTATAATATAACCTCCAAGAAAATATACAATAACCTCTTCTGAGTTACCCTTGATTTCGAAAAGCGTTTTCAATCTTTAGAAACCTCAGAAACCAATATATTTTTGAGATTTGCAGAAGTATTTATAAAAAGTCTCTTTTGCTGTCATTGATTTTGAAAAACGTTTTCGGGTAGCTTTTACAGTGTATTTATCAGTTTTCTTTACCCAAAATATAGTATTTTTGGATTTTAATATTTCTCAATCAAACATTTTTAGTTGCGTATTTGAATATATACATATGTAAGAGTAGGAAAATATTTATTGTAATGTCGATGTTAATGCTGTTAACGTATCATGTTTGTCGGTAAAACATGTTTTTTGAACATGAAAATGTTCACTTGAGAACGAATAGCATCCGGAAATCCTATATTCAGAACTTGCGAAAACGGATTAATAGACTATAAAAACTACTCAGAAATGTTTCCGAAAACCAGTAGCATCAAAAAACTTTTGTTTTTATAAATGCTTCTTTAAGTCTCGAAAATATATTGGTTTCTGGGATTTCTAAAGATGAAGAAAGTTTTTTGGAATCGTTAGTAACGCGGTAGTGTTGTGTTGTTTTGGACGACTAATTATCATCACGAGGGATATGGGCCCAAAGAGGGGAGGGGGGGGGTTGCCCTCCGTGGGGGTGTTTCCAATACCACCTAACCCGTATTTACGCAAGGAAATCCAAGGTTCGAAGAAAACCACGGAAAACTCCGAACGATTAGGCCGACGGGCGCGATTGGGTTCGAACCGAGCACCTCCCATCTACCAGCTTTGAGAGGAGAACCTCTCGGCCACTGATGGGGCCGTTAGTAACTCGGAGTATTATATATTGTCATTCGTGGTTATGTTATATTTTCCCAGATTAAAAAACCTCTGTTTGATTTTTTTTTTCTATTTACAGTGTAGTATAGATAGTTTATTTTAAAAAAATAAATAAAAATGTGCGTCATTTCTTTTGTATTTTTGCATTACTGTCATGAAATTTTATTTTTTCCGAAACTAATTAACTGCTTGAAAATCTGATACATACTGTTATATATATCATACTTTTAACCCTTATCGGTGCCATGTCACTTTCTACGTGACATCGGTGCCTTGTCGTATGGCACGTGCGAGGTGGCAGGACTAACCCGTTCGTAACCAGCATATCTTACACGAATTTTATTCGATTGGATCCAGATTTTTTTTAACCCCTTCGGGACGAGCGTCATTTACAGGATTTTTAATCTTTTGTCACCGGTTTTTTAAAACAGAAATTTTTGCCTAATTGAATCGGGGAAATGCTCGGATTAAATAACGCAAAATTTACAATAAAAATTTACTGGTGAGAATAATACCCGATTCTGAGCACCTTGCGCGGCACGAATACCGGTCGCTCGTCCCCAAGCGGTTAAGCATTACTTTCAGTTGTAGTTTGACAACATTTGCAAGAAAAATATACTGCAAAATTTATTTTTAGAATATAGTGGAGAAAATGTAGTCTTAAAATAGTCGTCTGTGGCAATTCTGCGAATATTCACAGAATACAATTACAATCTAGTGACGAATAAAAAGCTTGCGTCCGATAAGGGTTCAGTAAAAATGACAAAGGTTAAAAAAGATTTAAAAGTGTAAAATTGTAGAAGAAATAGTATTAATTTTTCAAATTCTACTACAAGAATTGCATTTTTTCTTGATTAAATCATTTCCCTTAATAAAACCATTTATTAATATGCAAAGGAATGATAAAATACTGAAAAAAAAAAAGTTCAAAGAATAACACGGTTCTCTTACTAACTGATTTCTGAATCAGCAAAACTTTGCTTTCTACAGGTACATTTAAAATACTCTATCTTCTTTAAAGAAATATATTTCTTAAATCTTCAATTTGTTTATTTTCCTTTTAAATAAGTTTTAAAAAGTCTAAAATTGTAGGGGAAATGGTGTCAATTTTCAAATTCTGCTACAAGAATTGCATTTTTTCTTGATTAAATCGTTTCCTAATGGAAACGATTTAATACAAGGGTAATATAAATAGGGTTAGATAAAACCCTTTATTAATATGTGAAGGTTTGATAAAATATTAAAATAAAAATAAATCAAAGAGTAACAAGTTCCCTTAATAACTGATTTCTGAATCAGATAAACCTTATTATCCACAGGTACATTTGAAATATTCTATCTTCTTTAAAGAAATATATTTTTTAAATCTTCAACATGTTCATTTTTCTTTTAAATTTTAATGTTTTACTGATTAAAAGAAGAGAGATTGACTATAAATGAGGGCAGAATTCATTTATTGTGGAGGAGAAATCAGAGTAATGGTGTAGGTTGTCCACTTTACATAATGACTGATTTCCTTTCATATCTTCCTTCTACAGTTTTCTTCTCATCTGTAATCTTGTATTACATAAGCATAATATTCATATATGAAATATTTCAGTTGTCAGTCACCATCCTGTATAACGATTGATATCATTTAAACCAAGCTTTATCTAATATATGCTTCTGAAACCACACAGAAATATTAGTAGAAATTCAACTACTTGTTTAACTAATAATGCAACATTTATGAGAATTTTATCTACGAAATGGTTGTTTTAGAAAAGAACCATAACATAGAATTCTCATGCATATTTCAAACGATCGGGTTAACATTAGTGTAGTGCCTACAAATTTAAGTTATACCGCCGGATCAGATAGAATATTTTCTGAGGTCATTTATTTCACATCCTGGATGGAATTATACATATAGATCAATTCGTCATATTTATTCCAACAATGTTGCGCATTCAGTCATAACTGTCATAGCAAGAATAGACTGTAATTGCTGTACAACCAGTAAAGCATCATATCATTATTGGAGTATTTCGTCAATTTCGTTATAAGATTCAGATCTATGGATGATGGATTTGCGTTACTTTAACTTAAATTCATGTCATATGCCATTTCAAAAATAATAGTAATTATAAATGTGATAACAACTTGTGTCTTATTATTGCAGTAATGAAATGTGAGAACTGCTTTATCCCTTAAGGAGCTGAGTGAGTGCTAAACTGAGAACACGTTGCTGCAACTAATTATTGATTATGCACTTATTCATGCACATCGTCATTACCTATCAGTTTAAGCAAAAGGTTTTCTAAGAATTACTCGTAATTATCCAATGATATTGTAATATTTTACATAAGCTGCATACTGTGAATCGCTGGATCTGGAACCTTAACATGAATTACCTAAGGCACAGTTTTATCTCCATTTCATTTTCATTAGAATAGTGTTTCGATTTATGATCCAAAAATACACTTTTATTAAAACGATAAGATAACTTTTAAAATAATATTAGCACTGAGATGAAAATGAGATTGATAGACGATAGTACCGAGATTTTGTCGTAGTTTCCAAGAAAAAAAATATCATCAACTCGCAAACGCTCTGATATGTTTATCCATAAATGGCATAAAACTTCATATATTACGATAAAGAAAATCAGACAAAAAATTGAATTATTGATAACAATGTAAATCTATCAATGAGAACTAACAGTGACAACCAATAATGCGTTTGCAGCTGAATGAAAATTTCTATATGAAATATTTATTGAAATGCCTTCCGCAAAAGATAAGGTTGGCCAAATTAGAAGAATGAATATACTTCCTGGATACACCCCCTGCATTTTCTGAGATAACTGATTATTGGAGAGACACTGGAGACTAGAGAATGAAAATTCATACCCCACCATTGTAAACTTCATATCATAAAATTATAAATATTTAAAAAATATATACACTGGACTCCAAAAATTAAGGAACAGCGACCGGATGATTTCGATTGTACACGGTTTGTCGAATAGCTACTAAAATTCTTGACGAATTATCGTTGAAGTTCGAGGATGTAAAGAACATGTTTGACATCATATTTTTACTTTCTTCTGTCTTCAATAGAAGAAAGTATTGTAATCGAAATTTTTTTCGACTTCCGGTTTTCGATGGATTTGCATGTTTTAGGGGTCAGAGATTCCAAAAAACAGGTTTATAGAAAGTATCTGTCTGTCTGTGTGTCCGTCTGTCCGTCCGTCCGTCTGTCCGTCTGTTTGTCGCCACTGTACCATCAAAAAGTGTATGAAGTTATGTATAGAATTAAACCAAAATTTTATTATAAGTTTTTGGCTATGGCAAGCAGGTTCTCCCGGAATTTGGAAAAAATTCGCCGGTAGGGGGCGCTGATATAACAATTTTTGTGCGATTTTGAATATTGTACCATCCAAAAGTGTATGGAGTTATGCATAGAATTGAACAAATTTTTCAGTTTATGTTTTTGGATATGTCAAGCAGGTCCTCCCTGAATTTGGAAAAAATTCGCCGGTAGGGGGCGCTGTAAATGCGTTTTTTGTGCGATTTTGAATATTGTACCATCGAAAAGTGTATGAAGTTATGCATAGAATTGAACCAATTTTTTAGTTTATGTTTTTGGCTATGGCAAGCAGGTCCTCCCTCAATTTGAAAAAAATTCGCCGGTAGGGGGCGCTGTAATAGTGATTTTTGTGCGATTTTGAATATTGTATCGTCCAAAAGTGTATGAAGTTATGCATAGAATTAAACCAAATTTTTATTTTAAGGTTTTGGATATAGCAAGCAGGTCCTCCATGAATTTGCAAAAAATTCGCCGTTAGGGGGCGCTGTAATAGCGATTTTTGTGCGATTTTGAATATTGCACCATCGAAAAGTGTATGAAGTTATGCATAGAATTGAACCAAAAAAAATTTTAAGTTCTTCGCTATGGCAAGGTTGTCCTCCCTTAATTTGTAAAAAAATCGCTCGTAGAGGGCGCTGAAATAGCGATTTTTGTACAATTTTTGTGCCATTTTGAATATTGTACCGCCGAAAAGTGTATGAAGTTATGCATAGAATTGAACCAAATTTTATGTGTTTATTTTTGGTCATGTCACGAAGGTCCTCCCTGAATTTGGAAAAATTCTGCCGGAAGGGGGCACTATAATTGCGATGTCTGTACCATTTTCATTATTGTACCATCGAAAAGTGTATGAAGTTATCCATATAATTGAACCAAATTTTTTGTGCATGTTTCTGGCTATGGCAAACAAGTCCTCCCTGAACTTGAAAAAATTCCGAAAGAAGGGGGCGCTATAATTCCGATCTCTGTGCCATTTTCATTATTGTACCATCGAACAGCGTATAAAATTATGCATACAATTGAACCAAAATGTTTGTGCTTGTTTTTGGCTTTGGCCAACAGGTTCTCCTTGAATTTGGAAATATTGCGCGGTAAAGGGGCTCCGTGCTAGCGATTTTTGTATACTTTTCTTGATTTTTCGTAGTTCTATTGTGCATCGGCGGCTCATGCAGCGGCGGGAACTCGCTTCCTGCTATGCCAGCTATTCGCAAACAGCTGATAACGACAGAATAAGGAAAAATTAATAATTTTAACAAATATCATGATATATATTAACTCGTTTTTAGTCCGTTTAATTGACTTGAGCAGAAATTTAAGATGAAAATCAAAGTTGGTATAGTATTGAACTAATAATATTGAAGTATTAACATGTGTAACTAGGTTTTGAAATATTAAGATGTATAAGATAGAAGAAAGTTTTGGGATTGGCACATCCAACTAGTTCAATGATGATTTTGTCGCGGGGACAATTAGGTGGCCAATAATAAATTTAATAATAAAATAATGTTTGCGATCACCCATGTAACAGAAAATGCTCAAAAAAAAAAAAGAAAGGTCACTGTAGAAAATGATTATGTGGATCCTGTTTAACGGCCGTGTGCATTTGTGTAAGCACAGCGCAGTACGCATATCCGTGAAGGTATTAACGTTTCTGTTAAAAATTCAAATGTATAGAATACAGAGTTTTCAATGAAATTTAACACCACTTTCCGAAAACTTAAAAAGAACAGTAGAAACAGTACAGTGCAATTAAAACATGGTTATATTGAATATTTGATGAGATATGGACATTTGTATGAAATATTTTTAACTGCGCCTGGGTTGATAGGTTGCATGGGGTGCAAATCTGTTAAAGTGAATAGATTAAAAAATATTAAAATTAAATATAGATTTTTTTTCTTTTCAAATATCATAACAGAAACTTTAAAAAATATATATATATATATATTAACAATTTGCTATAAATAAGGCAAACATTATTTTAAAATCATAATGAAAAATAAACTGCAACATTTCCTTTTTAACTGCTCCACCAGTAGCCGGGAGGTTCTGCTCTCGAAGCTGGTAGACGGGAGGTGCTGGGTTCGAACCCAATCGCGCCTGTCGGCCTAATCGTTCGGAGTTTTCGTGGTTTTCTTCGAACCTTGGATTTCCAAGCGTAAATACGGGTTAGGTTCCCTTAGAAAGACCCCACCCCCCCGAAGGGCACTTCCCACCCCTTCGGGCCTAGATCCCTCGTGTTGATAATTGGCCGTCATAAACACAACCAACCAACCTATTTAACTAGATCAAACTTAAAGATATTAATAAGATTTCAATTTTACTTTAAATATCGCAAAATTATGTTAGTTTTTTATAAATAAATATATAGATGTAATAATGAAAATTTTCTCCCTTTTATCTTGGTAAAACTATACCAAATTCTTAATATCTACTTCTTGTTTACCTATCTTTATTAATATCTTAAATATTTTTGTCTTTTATTTCATGCCTGTAACCTGTGTATTCTTTAATTATTATTCTAATTATTTGGCAAAGCTTTTGTATTGATTACTATACTACATTTTTGTCGATATATAAGAGTATCGCTGGAATGTCACAGAAGTCGACAGTAATATGTCACATATATAGAGAGAGTTGTTCAAAAATACATATTTTAGATGGCGCCATAATTTTTATAGGTTTTACTTGAAAACTCATGTAAAACATACTATTTAGCCATCAAAAATCAGAAAATCATTGAATATATTTTCAATATAGAGTTATATTTAGCCAATAATGGGATTTCAATAAAAATAATATCACTGTAAGACAAGTACATACATCCAACTAATTGCTTTCCAAACAAAAGTAACTATTTCAAAACATCTTTTGCGGAACTTGTACTGTTTTGAAAGCAATACAGTAATATTCCGTACAATTTAGGGAAAACTTACTGGATTTATACGGATTTATAATCTCAAAATGTCAATTACGGAAATTGTACTGTTTTCTTAGAAAAATGAAGCTATTCCGTAAAATTTTACGGAAAAATTTGTGTATATTGAGGATTTGTTTTACAGTGCAGATTTTATTGGGTATCACTATGAAACGTTCGGTATTGAAAATGAAGTGTGCAGCATTTACAGTTCCTTTATACGGACACCCAAAAGAATTCTGTTACATTACCGTCTATGGGGTAAAATCGTTTGCGGTGTATATTAATGATATTACACTATTTTAAACATACAGAAATTTATATAAATCGCTGAGCTGTATTACACGACGCTTACTGTAGAATATAACGTGGGTATAATTATTCGTTCATTTACAGGAACAAACAAAAGAATTTGGCTACAGAAAAATCGAACGATAATTGAACTATTGAAGCCTGTTAATAATTGCAGGAAGTGCGTTTTCAGTTGTGCGATTTTAAATTGAACTATTTTTTTTATATATTACTTGGTATGTATAAATTCTACAGATCGTCTACAGGACTGCACAAAATTTCTCAAGTACATTTCGTTTGTTCAAAGAACTTGCTGAATGGAAAATTTCAACTATGCTATTCGTTTAACTGAACTAACTTTTAGACTAACTGAACTAAATTGAACTATTGAAGCCTGTTAATAATTGCTGGAAGTGCATTTTTGGTTGTGCGTTTTTAAATTGAACTATTTTTTTTTTAATTACTTGGTATATATAAATTCTACAGATCATCTACAGGACTGCACAGAAGTTCTCAAGTACATTTCGTTTGTTCACGGAACTTGCAAAATGGAAAATTTGAACTGTGCTATTCGTTTAACTAAACTAACTTTTAGCATACTATGTTGTATACATACAGATCGATAGCTCATATACAGGGCTGTACAAAAAACGGATATTTTTCCGACTATTGATACTAATAGCAGAAACTGGCTTTTCAAATGCGTTATACGTATTTCAAGTTGCTTATTTAGGCATCATCTTTCCCCTTAATAAACTGTGAAGTGTTGTTACAGTATTCTGAATGTGTTGGAAAGTATTTCATAATCTATGCTGAACGCATGATTTTTCGTTCTTGTTATTAAACAAAAACGATTTTCACGAAACTTTGATTTTTTTATTTATTTTTATTGACCCAATTATCCGGAACTCTGCATACCCGAATTAGGTTCAGAACGCATTAATCAGCCTTATTAGAATTTCGCTGTATTTAGCCTTTGCTCATGTTCTTTAATGTTATCTATTTGTTTATTTGTTTTTTTCAGGTAACGTGCTTTTAACTCGTAATGAAGATAATGAATTTCACGTGACAGCTAATTTAACCTTTGGGGATCTGAGTGAGTGTTAAGCTGAGAACACGTTGATGCAACTAATTACTGCTTAAAATTATGCACTTATTCGTGCACCTAGTGATTACCACAAAGTTTCTGCGATAGGTTTCTAGGAATTGCTTCTAAATACGGAATGATATGAAAACTTGAAGATTAACATTTCTCATAAGCTGCACACTAGGGAATCTGTGTATCAGGAATCTTGATATCAATCCCCACAGGTCCTTTTTTCTCATTACATTTTATACATTTTCCAACAAAGTTGAAACTTGTTTATGACTTCGGTTTGTCTGTCTGTCTGTCTGTCTGTCCGCGCTCTAACTCTCGTAAATATACTCCGATTGTTCTGAAATTATTGGATGTTATTGACCTTTACCATAGCACGATCCCTATTTCAAATGAAGTTTCTAATATAATGTTTAGTTCATTTACAGGGAAAGCCAAAAGTATTCTGTTATATTATGGCCAATGGAAAAAAATCGTTTCAAATGATTTTTAATGGTGTTACACCCTTTCAAACATAATAAAATTGATTTGCATTTATGAAGTTCACTAAAATATGCATTCTATAGAATATTCTGTGCAAAGAATAGTTATTATTCCTTTACAGGGCCACACAAAGGAGTTCCGTTACATAATGGTATAGGGGGGTGGTAATTGTTTGCGGCGTATTTGAATTATGTTAAACTATTTCGTATATAATGAAATTGATATACATCACTGAGGTTTACTATAAGTTATTTCATGTATAATATGAAATGCATAGCATTTACAGGGACACACAAATAATTTCAGATACTATATTGTATCCGAATTACTGTATATTAACAATGATGGCTGGAAATGCATTTTTAATTATGATATGCGCTTTTACGTTTCAGTATATTTATGCATACTGTATAGCGTGTATAAATGCTATAGTGCATATACAGGGCTACAGAAAAGAATTCGCAAGGGTTACTGTGGTTGCGCTTAAATTGCTTAAAGGTGGCTTTTAAATGAGTTATGCATTTGTACGCTGAACTGCATTTAGTTTACTAAGAAATGTTTGTAGAATATAGATAAAATGATATACAGGACCACGCAAAGAATTGGATACATGGCCGTCTATGGATGATAATTTATGTAAATGTGATTTCAGTAGTTTTAAAAGTTTTTTAGTTTGAATAAAATTTTAGCTAAATAGTGGCGTGTAATAAAGGTGTTAGGTAAACTACAGGCTGCACAAAAGTATTCAAGCAATGTTTTTATCTATTAATATATATTACTGAAAGAAAAATGTCAACCTGTTATACGTTTTCTTGATAAACTAAATTTCCCCATTATATAGCATATATATCAACCTACAGATCAAATACAGGTTAGTTTTGTAATACAATTTGGCTATGGACGGTAACTTCTGAAATCAATTTTTCAAATGTTTTATACGTTTTCTAAAATGTTTACTTAGTTACCTTACTTACCTTATTTACCTATATAACGAAGATTTGTTAAAGCATTCAGGAAGTGTTTCATAATCTATGCTTAACGCATGATTTTTCATTAACACATACTGGATAATTGCACCATAAAATATAATAAATAAAAACACACAACCATGCTTAATGGTACACAAAAACGAACTTTAATAAGCTAAAAGTTAAATTCTACGTTTCGAGCTGTTTTTACAGCCATCTTCAGGAAAAATATGATGGTTAAATAGCTAAAAGTTCAGACGAAAGCTTTTTGTGCGAGAGACATTTGCCGAACATTGACTAAAGATATGAAAATAAAAATGTCTGATATTTTAGCCTTCGTCTGAGCTTTTAGCCATTTAACCATCATATTTTTCCTGAAGATGACTGTAGAAACAGCTCGAAACGTAGAATTTAACTTTTAGTTTATTAAAGTTCGTGTTTTGTGTACCATTAAGCAAGGTTGTGTGTTTTTATTTAGCATGATTTTTCTTTCTCGTTAATTTATTTCGTAAATTTTCTTAATCTGAAAGAGCTTTCTGATCACGGCAGTTTTATAACAAAGTTGAATTCTTTTATATGTTACGTAATTTCACATAATTAATAACTCTTTTTTATCAGCAATTTTAGAATGTAGATCAGGCCCTAAAAGTTGCCAATTAGATAGAAAATGAGATTGGCAAAGTTTCAGCTCAATTGAATAACATTAACCCGTGCCTCATCGAGGTTGAATTCTTAAAAATTGCAAATTTTAGCGAAAAATTGTAGTTTTTCTTTCTTTAAGTGCAAACTATTTGTCTTCGAAACCTGATTCTTGTTTTATTTCATAGAACTGTTGTTCCCTTGAACTTTTACTCTCATCAAAACTTATATTTAATAAACATTTAGTATTTTTCAGGTCAGCTCGTGAACCATACCCTCGAACTTTGCATTTTTGAAAAATCAGTGAAAAATGACAAATTAGTAATTTCATTATTTTTGATATATTTTTATATTATTTGCATTAATAGGCAAAAATAATTGAACAATTTTTGAAACTTTAAAAATATTTCACGAATTATAATTAATTTTTAGTTATCTGGTTCTGTGTCTAGAAAGAAAGAGCTTCTCGATTTGTATTGTAGTTGAAGCGCATTTCAAACGAACCTCTGGATTTCTCTTTTTATTAGAAGGCTGTTTTTGTTACTTGCTATCGTTATCTATTTTCAGAATTGAGAAAACATTCCAAAAAACACCCTCCCCCTTTCGGTATGATGGCAGAAATGTAAGATTTTTTTAATTGGCCACATGTCTCATCAAATCATCGACAGTACGTTACCAAATAATTGTCAAGTTTTACATATTTTATTTTATAATATTCGCTAAGTGAAACTGAACGCCAGAGAAGCTGCTAGACTTAGAGTACATCCACCAATTAACCACAGACTTTAATTTAAGTAGAAGTGCAATACGATCCCGGAAATAACTATTTCGTAAGCAAAGAACTGAGCTCATAAAAACCAGATTTTAAAATTCCGATTTAGAGAGAGCTGTTGTTCACTGGGATGGAAAACTGCTGCCTGATTTTTTGAATAAAGAAAATTTAGAATGGATAGCAGTTTTAATTAGTTGTGGAAATGATTTTTTTTTGTCAAAAAAAAAGTAAATAAATAAATAAATAAATAAATAAATTAGGGCTATTTTTTTCCCCATTCTGACCAGAAAATCAGAGTTCTAACTTTTTATGGCTGCTCTTTCATCTTCACCTAACACTTCATTTATAATGGTGTTTCATAATAATGGAAGCCATCAGTCCATCAGAAGAAAATGATCCATTCCAAAGGTATAATTCTTCATTTGGCGCCCTTTCCTTCTGGCGCCCGGGGCACCTGCCCCCCCCCCCCTTAGTTTCGGTCCTGGTTTAGCATAAGACGAAAAACAAAACAGTATATGCTGAAAGTTGTATCTGAATGTAGAAAAACTTTTCAAGCAAAAGCAAAACTTCAAAAGCAATCTTATCTGAGCCATTACCCCCTTAATCCTTTCCAGCGCATGGGTACCACGTCGAGACCATCTAATTCCAAACTTACAAATGGCAAGAATATTTTAATAAAATTTTGCTTTTGCAATGAAAGTTTAACGTAATGTGTTTCCTAATTTCTAAAAAAGTCGTTTGTAAATTCCGGTGTTAGTCAATCATTTCATTATGTTACGAACAGAATTTTTCTGTGCCGGAAAGGGTTAACGTGACAAATGCAAGGGATAATAATTTTTTTTCTTCATTATGCTTCCTTTCTTGTTACACAACTTTAATAATAAAATGCATATGAGCATTATTTGTTCTATTTTTTATACTTTCTTTGACCCCCCCCCCCCAACTTTTTCAATTCCTACTATTATTAGTTCACACTCTCCCTATATTTATTTATTTATTTATATATCTTGTTCAAATTTTCAATCATTAATAAAATACTTATTATTCATCCTATCAAGTTGAAATAATTTTTTTAACTTGTACTGGATGACAATTGACGTTAATACAGTTTTTTCAAATATTAATTCATTAATTGAATTTTAATTAATTAATTTTAGTTTTACTTAGGAGACAAAATGGCAGCCATTGGTTATTGAAGCATTTAATGCATCTTTATATCTAAAAGGAGGGTTACCATAGGAGGGACCCTGTTATGTCGCCAAATACCGCCAAGTTTGTCGCCAACTTGGCGATATATTGCCAAATTCCCATAGACTTCCATTGTAAACCTACTTGCTTACAGAAAATCAACAAATTGAGATATTTTAATGCAACAAAAACTAATATTAGCTTAAGGGATTATATTAAATTTTTCTTTGATGACGTAAGTAGGAATTGACTTTAAAAACAAAATTTTTATATTACTTGTTTTAAATTCTCTCGGTATAAAATTTGATTGTTTTCATTTTCTTTGGAATTTTTTTTAAATTAACACTTTATCGTGCACAAAATGAAAAACAAAAAGTCCTTCCGGCCAGTGCCGGGAGGAAGAGGTAGCTTTCATATTCCTTATTTTTTAAAAGCCAGCTTATATTATTCAAACACACGGAGCTCAAATTAGTGGAACCCGATTTTAGAAGATTAAATACTAATTTTTGTCAATATTGAATATGAATGAGAATTTCACGAAATTAGTCAGCGTTATCAAAGCTGGTTTTATTAAAGTGATTTATATTTTGTCGCCAAATTCGGTGATATTCCGAATTATATTAATAATTATATTAACCCGAATTATCGGTGATAGCCCGCCATTTTAAAACAACATAATGGGTGCAACAAAGCTCACCAATGAACTTGGTCGAGACCTTAGTAATTCCTGTGCACATGCTCACTCATAACTAAATCGGTTGATATATACGAGTGCTGTAGCAGGCAAAAAATCAGATTTTTCAAAATGTCACACACATTCGAAATTCAAACTGCTATATCTCGGCCTTTTTTTTAGATAAAAGCAAAACAAAAAATGCTCCGGAATCTTCGTATCAAGCTCAAACAGAATCTAAGAAAAAATATTTTTCAATGTCTAATTTTTTTGTACTTCATTTTAAATTTAAATTTTTTTTAAATTTTTAAATGGCCGACATTTTGAAACAAGATGGCGTATGAAGCTGGTCAACGAACTCGGTCAAGACATTGCTATGTACTATGCACATGCCTTGTCACATCCAAATCGGTTCATAAAAACGCATATTATCGCGAGACAAAAATCAGATTGTTTCAAAATCTTAGTCTGGCTAGAAATTCAAAGTGCTATAACTCAGACATTTTTTAAGACATAGACGAAACAAAAAATGCTCCGGAATCTTTGTATCAAGCTCAAACAGATAAGGAAAAAATCTTTTTCAATTTCTAATTATTTTGTACCTCACTTTTAAATTTTAATTTTTTTTAAATTTTTAAATGGCCGCCATTTTGAAACAAGATGGCGGATGAGGCTGGCCAACAAAGTCAGTTGAGACATTGCTATGTACTATGCACATTCCTTGTCACATCCAAATCCGTTAATAAATACGTGTATTATCGCGTGACAAAAATCAGATCGTTTCAAAATGTCAGCTATGCTAGAAATTCAAAGTGCTATAACTCAGCCATTTTTTAAGATATAGACGAAACTAAAAATGCTCCAGAATCTTTGTATCAAACCCGAACACATAAGAAAAAAATATTTTTCAATGTCTAATTTTTTTGTGCCTCATTTTAAATTTTAAATTTTTTAAAAGGCCGCCATTTTGAAACAAGATGGCCGATGAGGCTGGCCAACGAACTCGGTCGAGTTAGTGCTATGTACTATGCACATTCCTTGTCACATCCAAATCGGTTCATAAATACGTATATTATCGCGTGACAAAAATCAGATCGTTTCAAAATGTCAGCCATGCTAGAAATTCAAAGTGCTATAACTCAGCCATTTTTTAAGATATAGTTGAAGCGAAAAATGATCCGAAATCTTTGTATCAAGGTCAAACACATTAGGAAAAAATCTTTTTCGATTTATAATTATTTTGTACCTCACTTTTAAATTTAATTTTTTTTTTAAATTTTAAATGGCCGCCATTTTGAAATAAGATGGTGGATGAAGCTGGCCAACGAACTCGGTCGAGACATTGGTATGTACTATGTACACACGAAATTTTATGCAAATCGGTTCATAAATACGAGAGTTACAGTATGACAAAGATCAGATATATATATATGGATATATATAAATATATATATATATCAATTTTGAACGGAGGGTGGTTTCGGGGTCTAGGGGGTCATGATCGGTGAAAATATACCAAAAATTTTCGGAATCGTTTTCCTCCGAACGACTGCAATAGGTAGCTTTTTGTAATGAAAGCTACCTAAAAGTGGAAATCAGATGAAATGGAATGTACAATGTTTTTTCGCATTTTCATAAAAAGTCAATTTTTAGGATTCGGGTGAAGTCTGGTCCTGAAAAATACGCTTATGTCTAAATTTATACATTTATAGAAGAAAAATGGTATGTGGTTCTTCAAAGGAAAACTTTTTTTTTTATAAAACGAGACTTGAATTATGTTTTTAGGCTCAATTGGGTTCATTTCATAAAGGAAAAACAGCATTTTTTTTGCGAAAAGTCGCGTTTCTTTTCAAACTTTAACCTCAGTGAGTCACGGGTTAACATGCTCCAAATGAGCTGAAACTTTGCCAATCTCATTTTCTAGTAAATTTGCAACTTTTTGAGGGATCCCCCGGAAAAAATTCGAAAATTGATTTCTTATGACCACCCTAGTGTCCACATATAATCTGACCGACCCACAGCGGAGTATTTGACCCGAAATCCTGGTCAAAAATATTTTTCCATGTAACTATAGTCCGATTGGCTTGAAATTCTTAGATGTAATTGGGTATCACTGTGGCATGTTTGGTATTGTAAATGAAGTCTATAGCATTTACGGTTCATTTACAGAGACAGCCAAAAGAATTTCCTTACATTATTGTCTATGGGGAAAAATCGTTTGCTCTGTATTTTAATGATATCACACATTAAACGTGCTGAAATTGATATACATCTCTAAGATGTACTAAGGCACTTATTGTAGAATATGGTGTGCATAGAATATATCGTTCATTTACAGGGACACACAAAAGAATATGGCTGAAGAATAAATTTAACTATTGAAGTATATGACCAATAATTGCTGGAAGTGCGTTTGTAGCTGTGATAGGCGATTTAAAATAGAATAATTTTTTTTAATATTACTTGGTGTGTATACAGTCTATAGATCATATGCAGGGCTGCACAAAAGTTCTCAAGTACATTTCCGTTTATTCACGGAAATGGCTGAATAAACATTTTTAACTGCGCTATTCGTTTCACTAACTTTTAGCATACTATGAAGTATACATACAAATCCAGAGCTTAGTTTAATATTTTATATCTTAAAAGCTGACGAAGTGTAAGTAAGATTTTGGCACTTCACATAATAATAAATATACATTTTATAAATGTTTTGACAATTAAGAAAAAAGGAGTCATCATTTAAGAAGAGCACAAAGAAAAAAGAAGTTAAAATATTAATTTACTAAGTAGATATTTTAAAAATACGAATAAATCACATGCCTATTGAATTACCATTACCGAAGGGAGTTTGGAAGTTGAGCGACTTGTAACCTTAACTACTTACTGTTTTTAAGAGGAAAGTAATTGTTTATAGGTTTGTCTTATTCACTGTTAATGTTTAATTAAATGTATTTAATTTTACTATATAAAACTTATTATTTACATTTAATATAATGCTTATTACATTTAAATTACAATTAATAATAATTATTGCTTTTAATTTATGTTTAATAGTGATATATTTAATAGTAGGTTCAGTAAAGTGGAGTCTATATAGTATAGATTGCTAGTTTTTTAATGTATTTAATATATGACCAGTTTCAAAATGATCCTTCAGAATTCTTCTTCATCACTCTCTTCTTGTCTTTTATCGGAACTACCATCAGACGTTGCTGGAAGAAGAAGTTGTAGGGTCTCGCTACTGTATGGCTTGCTCTTTTTAGTTGATAAACGGAGTTATTAGAAAATATGAAGTTACTTATTTTCACGTACATTATAAAAGGAAAATTTTAATTAAATTTTCTTGGTGCCGTTTGTCAGTTTTGGAATTAAAATTAGGTGTCCCTTTTTAAGGACACCGCCCTCGAAAGGGTTAATTCTCTCCTTTCTCTCCTTATGTTACACACATGAGCCCCAAGAACTAATTAGGGAACCCTTTTTCAATAAATAAGTATATACAATTTGAAGGCGATCGGATATTTCTATCAAAAGATATCGAGTTGCCTGCGTATGTACTTACCTACATACGTACATACATACAGACATAATATGTAGGTGCAAAAGCTCTCCGGTAATATCCTGTGAGCTAAAAACCTGCAATACGACAGTAAATATATAGTTCTTATCTCTTCAATTCGGTGGCCGCAAAACAGAGCATTTATATAGTTCTTATCTCTTCAATTCGGTGGCCGCAAAACAGAGCATTTAAATAGTCATCCCGAAAAAAATTTTTATAAAAAAATGCCAACAATATGCGGAAGATTTTTTTGCAGAAATTGACACCCAAGGCTATAACTAATACGATGATAATTCAAACATGGCTGGGCAAAGCGCGGCACATATTTAAAAAGCTTTCGATATGTATAAACTACAGCCGAAAACGCTTTAAAAATAACCCTTTTACCAATTTAATGTTTTTCTATTACATTAAAAACAAAATTATTTGAATTAACACATAGTTTAGCACTAAGATCTGACCTCTGTTAAACACGTAAGCCCTGTTTAGTTTCAATTCAACAATTTTTTGAACTACAAAAAAATTATGTTTAAACATAACAACAATGCCATAAAACAACAAAAAACCACGTCTTCTCAGAAAGAAACTTCCTCTTCAGCTGAGGCCAGGAGCCACCTGATATAACTCAGGTTCCTAAAATAGACATAGATCGATGCACCAATTAGTTAGCTATTAAAAAATATGATTTTTACAATTGTTGACGAAATTTTAATTTTTGCATTTTTGGCCAGGTTTTTGGGTCAAATACTCCACTGTGTTACTTTATTTTCACATACTTTATTTTCGCAACCGTTGATCCTAGATGCATACTTCCAATTACAAAAATGGTAATAATAAGGTAAAGAATTATTTTTAAAGCGATTTGGGTCAAGAAAAACATTTCTTAAAAAATTACGAAATTTAAATTTTTATACGGTCCCCCAGTCTTATAAGTTATATTTAGTAAAAATTTACTGTGACACTAACAAGTAAGACAAAAAAAAAAGTCCCATTCAACTAACATTAAAATTGACCGAGTTATGAAACTTTGAAATGCATGACTTATACCACTTTTTTGTGTTTCAAAACAGATGATTTCGGCCATGCTTTCAGGGGTCGTATATAAAGTACTTAAACTTATTTCAAGGTATATGCGCTTTGAAAGAAATCGTACAACTATTACGATTCAGTTAACTTTTATGAGTTAAGTTTGAGGTTAGTTAAAATAATTGTATTTTAACACATGTTTTATTTTGTAAGGATTTGAGGCTATGGTTTCTTTTAACAAAAATTATGTTATTTTCATAATGTTTTATTTAACTTGCAACGATCGTCTTTCCAGTTTAAAATTTGCACTCAAACTTTATCTCACTTTCAAATGTCCGATCGAAGTTAAATTTTACATACTGACTTAAATCCTCTATAACAATGCAATATTATTATGATTTTCGACTCTTACCATCTTATACATACTTATAAAAGAAGATAACACAAAAGATTCGGACAGATTACCGTCAACAAGTTTAAGGAAGAGTTTTAGATCAGATAACATAAACCTGCGATGGTTGTGTTTTTTAATTTTTATAATTACGTTTTATGTATTTTTTAATGCTGAATAAAAAAAAAAATTACCTTCATTTTTAACCATTATGTCAAGACTTTTCGAAAATCGTAAATTTCAATGTTAAAAAATAGCGAAAAATCTCTACTATGTAAGACATTTTTTATTCAGTTTAATTTTATTTAATTGAATAATTTATTCAATTTTTTGTCTTATACTGGGTTTCTTACAGCAAAACAGCTCAGGGGTCCGATGAGGTTGGGAAGGGGGGGGGGGGGTCAATTTAAAAAAATACATAATAATCAATTTTCAAAAGCTAAAAAACATGGCGCAACCCAAAATTTGAAAGACAGTGTAATCTAACAGCATTTTAAAATAAGATATAATAATTGTAAAGAATTGAGGCTGTTCTTTTACATCCTTTTATTTAACAAAAATTCTGTTATTTTTATCCTCTTATATGTTCAGTACAAATTGTATGTTTTGCAGTAATATGTCAGAATGATTAAAGATTTCAAATTTATATTGTAATGCTAATTTTACTCTCAACCGTTTCTTTAATATATCTGACGAAATTACATTTCTACTAAATTTGTGAATGACCCCTAATTTGCAGCAAAAAATAGGCTCCAACTTTAAACAGCTATTACTCGGTCAATTTTAATCGAAGAATAACGGGACTTTTTTCGCCTTACTTGTCAGTGTAACAGGAAAATTTTACTAGACATAACTTATAGGGCCGGGGGACTGTATAAAAATTTAGATTCTGTAATTCTTCACTAAAATGTTTTTTTCTCTTCAAACTTTTTTAAAATCTTTTTTTAGACCTATTTTTGACCACTTTTGTAATTGGAAGTATGCTTTAGGACCAACGGTTACGAAAATAAAGGTCGGTCAGGTTATACGTGGGCACCCTGTATATTTAATTAAATTAAGTATTATTAAAAAGCTACAATGTTTTACCGTTATCGCGGATATTGATCACTCTTAGAACATTTTACAGAAAATTTTGTGCTCTTTCAGAAAAATTTAGAATGACAGATTTTATTCTGCCGGAAAAGTCTGTCATCTATTTCAAGGAGGCGGACGGGGATGAAATTTCAGGGTTATTTTGCTTTGAATTTCTACTGGTGGCGTCTTTATTTCGCGTCTGGACACTGGTCAAGTGTCGGATAAGGCGTATGGGAACTGGGGACGTTTGACGGATGTGCGACCGCCTCGCTCCGCGAATTCCGGCGGTGATCTAATAAAGTTTGTCATTCAAAGTTTTTCTGAAAGAGCACAAAATTTCCATGCTCTGACAGTGATCAATATCCGCGATAACGGTAAAACAATATAGCTTTATAATAATAATTAATTTAATTAAACATATTTTTGGTTTGTCAAACCTAGTCATGCCTAGCTCATTCTGTTCATATGACTTTTTACTATCGATTTACAAATTATATAATATAAAAATTTTCAATTCTGCGATCATGGGGCTCTCGTTGTCACCGGCTAAAGTTACTGCAATGACAAAATATTCCGATTGCATCTATTTTCTTGCATACTATATGATCCAATTGAATCAAACCAGATATTAGGAGTATATGAAATACCTTTCACCAAAGAAAATGGAACAATGCAGTTTTATATAAGGTATGACAAGCAGAAAACTTAAATTAGAATCAAAGAACATATAGCAGGCATCAAATACAACAAGAGGACCACAGCTTCGGCCAGATTATGCTGCAAAGAACCTTTTCAGATTAATTTTAAAAATAGCAGAATAATTTATCCGTCAAGATTTTATTTACCATCCATTATTCGATAACCAATAGAGATATTTTTACGTAACGAGAATATTTGCAATGATTCAGTGTCCCTTGAGTTACCTACACTTTGGAAAGAGATGCTATGCAGGAAATAATAGAAATTAATTCACTCTCACAAATATCCAATTTCATTTTATTTTATGTTTGCACTAATTTTCATTAGGCATGAAGTCTCGTCTCGTGATATTATTTACCAAGTTTGCGAAAATATTTCTATCAAGAATGATTTAAACATATCATACGATTTCGATACGAATGATCATACATATTTTCCTATCGGAAACAATCATCATAAAATATTTAGGAAATAGTACCGGAAGATTACATTTTCTAGTTTTCTGGCACTAATAATTTGATTGCGCGGTGATAACTGAACTATTTTTTTTTAATTATTATTAATTGTGCAATTCCTTAAAGGTAACTTAAATAAAACTTTGACGAAAAATAAGAACAGATTGAATGTGCACAAATTGAAATAACGTTCTTCCAGAACATTATTTTAAACTTCGCACGTTATAAAAAAGACCCTGATTATAGACCAACTGGGCCGTTTAAAAATTAAATATATTTGATTTTTATTAATTTTAAGTTTTAATCATATATATTTTTTGGGTATTGCATGCAGATTAACGCTCACCTAACTCAGGTGTATGGGTTATTTTCCTAATTAAATACTTGGACAAATAGTCCAGAAATAAACCAGAAGTTAGTAAATCAAATATCAAGAACTTTATTGAAATATTACATATTACATAATAAAATACAATATTTATTTTGCACTAAAATCCTTCGTTGTCAAAAGAAAAAAAATAGTGGTAGGTGAAACTGATAAACATTTTTTTAATTGCTGTGCAGTTTACTATGTTTTTTCATCTTCATTCATAAGTGGAATATCGTCATGTAAAATTGATTACCAAATAAAAGATTTATGACAGTGAACCATAGTTAAGTGAACATCGTTGAACAGTGAAATATTATTTTAATTATGTATAAAACCTTCTCCATTTGTTTCCAATTCATATGTCAGACATTTATTAATACATTTTTAAACCGTTGAAAGCACCAACGTCATGTTTCATTTGTTTATTAATGCATTTTTAAAGCGTTGAAAGCTACTTATACCTTTGACGTCTTCATTATTTACTTATGTACAGAAATAAATAACCTGAAAAATATATTACTTCCAATTTAGAGCCGATATAAGCTTTGAACCCGCCCTCTATGAGATATATTTAAAAAAATTAAATGAACAACAAATGAATGCTATTTTATACCCTTTTATCTTGCTGACAATCTCATTTTAAAAATTAATAGCACTCTTTCACACAAACATCAGAGAGATAGATTTGTTAACTCCACTCTGCAAAGTAGCTATATTGGATTCAAATAAGCATCTATCATGCCCTCCTCCTTGTTAACCTTTTAGAAGCGCACTGACAGTATTAAATGTTTAAAGCAAGGAGAATTAAACTCAAAACTTAACTTTCACCTGAGATTATTATTAGAGGGCTCGACAGAAAAACAAGGTGCGGCTTCGGAGGGGGAAAAATCGAGTTGCACTGGATAATTTCTAGTTGATTCATCCATCACTGGTGCAACTACCTGCGACGCTCACATGAGGGAATCGTTGAGGACTGCACTAAAGAGACGTGGAGCTATTTTACAGCCTACGCAAGGAATTGTGGAGATTAAATGAATCTCAGTAAGACATTATCGATTCCAACAAATTGCTGCCCACGCTGAAGTAGCTATGAAGTTTTTTTTTATATTTATTTCGATAAAAAGACAGGTAATACGCGATCCCCCAGTCCTCTAATAATTGCTCACCCTAGGCGTCTAAACCCAGCACTTTCGGTATGAGATTCATCGCCTGGAAGACGCTTGCGTGCAAAGATGATATGATAACAGAGTTCTTAGGTGACCGAGCACCCTGTTTGCAGACATTGATGGGTCGGGAGGAGATGTTACTGGGCTTGTCTTCTGAAATATGTATGATGTTTTCAGTTAAAATTGGCATGAAACCTTCAGTGAAATATCCCTTATCAAAGGCGTGGAGATATAATGTCCAAGAATGATTAATATTTGTTTGATGATTTTAAATATCGTTTAGTCTCAGCATGATAAAATCATCAGATACAGATAGATCAAAAGGTAGGGTTTTATTGAGCCGAATTATATTTATTGGAGAATATTTAGATGATCAGATAAAACACTTGAACTTGGTCTGAAAATGATACCCATTCTATCCGTTTGCTGCAATCATGGGCGAATCCGTATTCTATATAATGTGATAGTTGATGTTTATTTCAGATCATATTATTGATTTACCGCCTTTTACTTTATTTTCTTATCAAATAAATAACATTATATCATTCGAAAGGATTGAGACTCTATTTTATCAAAGCTATACAGGAAATTAAAGCAATTATATATAACACAATTATTTACAGGGTGTGGTGATACTAAAATCTTAAGTTTTCCATCTGTTGTATACAATAAATTTATAATGTCGAGGAATACATTGTATAATATTTATTTGAAACAAGGTTATCTAACGAACACTTTAAAGTGATAGGGATTTTTGGTTTAATAGACTTCTCTATAGCTACTGCCTTTAACACAAATAGTCCATTATAGATTAGCCTCACTTGGGAAAAATGTGGATTACAATAAATTTACGAGTTGTAAGAACCCTATCCTATTGCTAACAAATATGTAACTTGAGAACATTCTCGCTTGATATTATTATACTGGATGATCCAAAAGTCACAAAAAAATTAAAAATCCAATAATTTGAAAAGTATACACAACAGCATATGATTTTCACTGAAATATACTGAAAGACATGGGATTTTTTAATAACGAAAATATAAATGCCAGAATAATTACATGTGCAATAAACAAGTAGTATTTCAATTGTGCCAACAGTTTGTACAGCAGCGTGGTGCAGTTAAAAACGAAACTGCGATTACTAATATCCAGTGCAGCCGATGCTGTTTGTTAGAGTAGCTGTCGCACGTGGGAAAATACTCTGTAGAGCATCGAAAAGGATTTCTACTATAATTTCTGCCACATGAGAAAGTAAAAATTAGTCTTAAATTAAGCTTAAATAGATTAGCTTAGATGAGCCTATTATTAGGCTTAAATAGAGACAGAAAACAGTTTTAAAATCAAAACCAAATTAAGGTTGTCTATAGGTCAGAAGCCCAGCAGATTTTCTTTTCTCAGCCTCTCCTTAAACCACTATAGTAGGTGCTATATATATATTTTTTTTTTCATGAGTATTTGGATAATACTCTGGTAATTATAAAAATAGTCATCAAACTCAGATTAACTTAATATTCTTTTTCGATTTGATGCAATAATACTTTAAATGTATCTTCTTAAATAATTTCTTAAAAAATAATTCTAGCAAAAATATTATCTACAGCAGAGGTTCCTAAACTGTGCTGCGCGGAACCCTAGGGACTCCTCGTGATCTTTCCAGGGTCTCCGCCGTGCTTTAGGAAAAAAAAGAAAATATTAATGAAATCAACACATTTCAAACAAAGGTTTTCTTCCAAATAGGTGTGCAGATTTTTGTGTTACAAAAATATTTATACATTAATAATTATTATCATGTATTTAAACTCTTTTTATAAACTAAATGTTATTTTCTCTTTAAAATATCCGATGCAAGTATTAATTTGCACTAGCTCTCTATTTTTATGTTTTCTAATTTAAAAAAAATTGCGGTAAATGGGACAAAAGGCGTAGAATTAATACAAGAAAGGGAAAAATTGTATCCTGAAGAAAAAAGTGCTTATTTGAATTTTTCACAGTGCATCTTGAGGTGAAATGTTATACAAAACCTCCAGATTTCAACGGTGTCATTATTTTAAAAGAAACCATTCTGATTTGATAGATTAACCGCCTGATTTTCTTTAATATGAAGGGCAATGTAATGTTTGCACTCTTCAAAAGAAACTATCATAGCACTTGTTAAAGCAAATATGAAATGTCCTGAACATAGGCGCAGACTTCGCGGGTGTGGAATGGATGTACTTCTATAACTAATTTAAATTTTTCCTTTTCTCTTATGTAGTCACTGTGATTAATTAGGACAAAAATAATGTTCTAAACTTAGTAATGGAAGTTTGTCTGTTTTTACCCCTTTGCCCTCGTTTAGCCCGCCCATATGACCCCCCTGCCGCTTCCCTGATAATTTAACGAGTCGCTTGAGTTCGTGAACATCATATAAGTGAAGAGACTCTTAATAGACATTGTAATAAACGATATTGTCAAATGTTGTTTATTTTGTGTTCAATTATCCCCTTGTAAAATAACATCGTTTTTTTAGAAACAGTATCTATATGACTAATGACGTAAATGAACATTTAAACAGCCTCCTCAGATTACTAAATTTGCACTACAAATGCGTGAATGTACTGATCTTACTTTTTTGAAATGGGCACCGAGAACTAGATTTGACTTCTCTATTACTATAGTGTTTGCGAAAATTTACTTGATTAAAATGAAGTATCTAACTTACACTAGTCAGAAAGAGGTTTCACAAAGCTATCAGGATCATACTGTTTGTAGATCACTACACATCAACACACTCAGGGACAAAAAATGTTTGGATGAATACATGGGAAACACACATGAACAAGAATGCGCTGATGATGCGAAAGCAATGATGGGTCACAATGCTGAAGCCGTTACAAAAATTAAAAAGGTGACAAAGCACTGTAGCAGCATCTATTGCCTTCTTTATAGATACAGGCTACCCCCGAAAAAATGTCTTCTGAGGTTATGAAAAGGGTGAATGGTGCCATTAAAGTAATACACTATATAAAATCACAAACACTTAAAAGCAAACTTTTTATACTTATGTATGAAACCTGCATCCGCCCCTCCTACTGCATACCGAAGTAAGATGACCATGTCGAGGAAGACCGTTTACACAATTATGCAGCTGCAAAGGCGATATTAGAAGATCTATAATTTTAAACTGGCAAAATTATTAATTAAGATTATGAATGCTAATTGCATATTTGGCCGAAATGTTTAACAAAATAAAATAAATGTATCTATCATTGCAACGAAAATTTGTCACAATTTCCGATGCATATTTCTTTTAAGATGAAAGGTGCATTGGTTAAATTATAAGCGAAACGATGATATCGATTACGTCCCTCTTGACATAATACAAACAGCACCAGGATAAAATAATGGAAACAGCGTAAAATAATGCAAACAGCACCAGATTAAAAAAATACACATAAATATTCAGAGGCATCCTACAGCTTTTAAAATCCTGTTTATACAACATTTTTCAACAGTTGAATATAAATGGATTTGGACGACTTTAAATGTTAAACAATACCCATTAAAAAAAAAAACAAGTTGGAAATTGCTCGTCAAACGTGGCAAATGTGGTGCGTTCGTACTATAGCTAGTTTTATAATTATTTTTTGCACCCCATATTGTACTGAATGTATAGTGTTTTGCACTTCGTAAGTGCATAGTCTGTAACATCATTAAAATACACTGTAATAATTTTTTCCCATTCCCTGTAATGAAACGGAAAAAATTTTGACTATCCCTGTAATTAAGCTATACATCCGATTTTCATAAAATTTGAAATGGCTCGACAAACTTTTGCAACAATCATATATTTAAAATTTCAGACCTCTCGGAAGGCTGTAACATCATTAAAACGCACTTGCAAGCATTTTTCCTACTGCCCGTAATGTAAAGAAAAAATTTTGATTGTCCCTGTAATTAAACTATACATCCGATTTTCATAAAATTTTAAATAGCTCGACAAAATTCTGCAACAATGATATATTTAAAATTTCAGACCATTCGGAAGGCTGTAACATCATTAAAATGAACTTGCAATAATTTTCCCCATTGGCCGTAATGTAAAGAAAAATTTTTGACTGTCCCTGTAATTAAACTATACATCCGATTTTCATAAAATTTGAAATGGCTCGACAAAATTCTGCAACAATCATATATTTAAAATTTCAGATCATTCGGAAGGCTGTAACATCATTAAAATGCACTTGCAATAATTTTTCCTACTGCCCGTAATGTACAGAAAAACTTTTGATTGTCCCTGTAATTAAACTATACATCCGATTTTCATAAAATTTTAAATAGCTCGACAAAATTCTGCAACAATGATATATTTAAAATTCCAGACCATTTGGAAGGCTGTAACATCATTAAAATGAACTTGCAATAATTTTCCCCATTGGCCGTAATGTAAAGAAAAACTTTTGACTGTCCCTGTAATTAAACTATACATCCGATTTTCATAAAATTGGAAATGGCTCGACAAAATTCTGCAACAATCATATATTTAAAATTTCAGATCATTCGGTTGGGTAGTTTTTGCTCTGTTATATGCGGACGGACAGACGGACAGACGGACTGAACGACGACTATAGGTGCTACGTATTTATATAATTACGAACGCACCTAAAAAACACTCATCTTAAACTCAAAGAAAAACGAGGTCCTCGTTGATTTGGATATATCATAGCACGTTATCACTGAATATGCCAACAACAGGTTAATAGGTTGTACCAAATGAAAATATTTCAATTTGAACCTGAAATTATTCATAAAATAAATAAAATCTAAATCAATCGAATGCAAGCAGAAAAAAAAAAAAAAAAAAAAAAAAAATGTGTTAAATAATTTTGAATAAAAATTCTGGTTTGAAATATATTTTTTATTAAACTTGAGTAAAATTCATTGTATATTTAGTGTTAAAGATCTTACTTTAAAACGAAAGTCTATCAGATCTTTTATTTTATTTGATAGATGAATTTGAAACTTTGTCTATCAAAGCATAATTAGTTTTGCTGCCTTTCTCAACGACGTATGTCGAAGAAGCAAGATTTTTGACTAATGCAGTCACCAAAACGAAATACTTTTAAATGCAGAACCAAATATTTGCCGGCGATTAGTATCAACTGGACTGCAATTCAGACATTTGTGTAAAACAATCCAATTACATTGAACGTTTATGCGTTATTGTTCGTCACTCTAACAAAGTGAGATATACTGTCCACATTGCTATTGTATATATTTTTCATCTGTTTTGATGGTATTAATAAATAAATTCACTATTAAGTTTAAAGTTTCAAAATATAATTTTTTTCCTGGGACAATGCACAATTGTTTAGGTTACTATTCATTCTTTCGTCCGGTGCTCGGTATAAATGCACTAAAAAAACATTAACTTGTAACGTAGGTTACGGTAGACTTCAGGGGCTCCGTCAAAAAGTTTGGGAATCTCTGGTCTACAGCATACCTATTTTAAGCTGTTTTCAGAGAATGGGAAAATATAGGCAAGTGCTTATCTGTTACTTCCAAACCTGTAATTAATATTTTTCAAAAAAAAAATAATATATATTTAATAATATTAAACGATGACTTACGCCCATGAAATTTAATTTTAATTGCGCGAAATTTTATTCGCATTGCTAACAAGAAGTAAAACCAACAGAGTAAAAAAGTATCGAGGCCAGGGTTCGAACCTGGATGTTTGGTTCAGCGCACCAACGCTCTTCCATCTGGGCGTAAATCATCGTTTTAAATTATTAAATATATGTTAACGATGCTGGATTAATTTTGACTCATTTGCCACAGGGTTGTGGTTCATGAAAGTTATTCCATCTTGTGCTGCGGTTGAAGCCTCATCAGCATTTAAGAGTGGGGGGTACTCGGGTTGGCGTGTCGTTCCTGGTGGCTCAGATGAAAGAACGAAGGTGCGCTGAACCAAAGACCCAGGTTCGAACGCAATTTAACAAATTACAACGACCATTTGGAAAATGATTTTTTTCAAAGACTAAAATTTAAGACAAAAAATCGCACGTCGTTGATCCTACATTACGTACGCCATGAGTTAAACATTAATAGTGTTATTACACGTAAAAATTGCATGCGACAAAAATCGCCTGCGACCCGTCACATTTCCTAAAACTTACGTTATTATCTACCTGAACTTGCGTATTGTCCAAGCATTTCATTGGCTGTTCGGAAAAGGCTTTTCCATCGTCAGATTGCCAAGAAATCTGACGACCCATTTTAAATGAAATTGCATTCTTAAACTTCTAAACATCCCACAATATTACTTTTTACACCGTCGTATAGAGAAAAGAAATGTACTTTTAAATGCAATGTGTTTGAAAGCTGTATCTCAATTTGTTTCTGAGTTATTAATTTTTTTGTAGTTTTTATTACTTTTTTGTCATAGTGGCAACAGAAGTATCCATCTCTGCTGAAAGAAAGGGAAATACAGATTACTATATAGACCAATCAGAAAACGAATAAAATGCGGATTCAACCAATAAAAAGCATCACATATGCTTTTGATTTCCTACCCTGAGGAGGACAATAACCATTTTTTCAAATGATTAAAAAAAGTTTTTTACTTATTCTAGGACCTCCGTCTGAGGTGAGCGCAAGGTCGCGGCCTAGTCGGCCTGCACTATAATCAAGCCTTGTTTGCGTAACTGCTGCAGTGATAGCTGACGGTGACAAAACTCTTCTATTGCGGCGCTGATTTTTCTTGTATAAAAATAATCTAATGTCTTTCTCTGTATTTCTGTTAAAACCGTATCGTGCTGTCTATCATTTTCGAATCATGGAATTATTATTTCCATACTAGGATCACCAGGGGGTCATTCCATGTCAATTCAACCAAATTTTTTATGGTTTGTAACCCGACCCCCAGGGATTTGGATGAAACTCGGTGTACATACTAATTCTATCATGATATGAATTCATCAGAAATTTTTCCTTCCTAGACCTCATAGTTTGTGAGATATGGGGGGTCCAATTTTTGGATTTTTCTCAAATCGCACATTTCTGAGTCTGTATTTTTAGACTGCAATTCCATTTTCAAAAAATTGTTTCTCTGGATCTAAAATGCGAATCATCTTAAAAATATCACCGTAAGTATATCAAAAGACGCAAATTTTAATAAAAAAATATTTAAAAAATTAATTTTAAATATTTAGAGCCAAAAAATTAAACCAAAGTTGAAAGTTATGGTTATTTTTCCAATTTTTTGTGACTTTACGAAAAAGGCTCTACACAAAAAGGCAAATGAAATTTCCAATTTCTTTTTGTTTTAAATAAAAGTTTACACTTTGGGCTTTCTAGTTATGAAATAAAAATGATGTATTTCTCATGACTTATGCAAAATTTTGCCCTGTTTTGGGAAACTGCACCAACCAAGAAAAAGAAAATCTCTGCCTAATTTTAGCTGAGGTACCTAACTAACTACTGTGGTTCCTATGACTTGTTGAATATATTATTCAATGTTTCTTTCTTCTTTTCTTTTGCAAAGTAAAGTTTTTGCTTTTTTTTTTCTTTCTTCTGAGTAAAAGGGGGTAAAATGTCTATGACTGCAGTGTATCATCCCTCCATTAAATTTTGTGCATAATCCTTATGTTTCCATTATTTATTCATTTATATATTTTCTTTTATTATTAGCATTTTTTTAAAAAATTTAAACCATCCCTTAATTTTGTGTTTACAATATAACTGTAAACAAAAAAATCTTTTGTTGATATAGAATAAGAAAATGCAATAATGACGTTTTACCCATCAAATTTTCAATATGTTTTTTTCTGTGTGTGTATGTGTGTTTGAATTAAAACATTTTATTTATATTTAACCCCTTCACGCTCGAATTAAATTGCGGTTAAAAAATTCAAATTGCTTATTGGTACCACTTTTAAAAAGAAATAGTCACCTTATTTAATGACAGGTAAAGCGATACTAAAATATAGCCAATTTCACTATTTTATAAAACTGGTGGGAATTAAACAATCTGAGTAAAAGACGCAGCCCGAGAATATGACGGGAGCGAGAATTAAGGGGTTAACATTCTTTTAAAACTTTCTATCTTATTATCTTGGATAATTTTAATCATTTTAAATATGTTTTTTATAGTTTAAATACCTTATATTTAACAAAGCCTAGTTCATTTCTACAGTATGAAACATATTTTTACACCTGCCTTGTATAAACAAATTCTGACAAAGGCAGGATAAAATTATTTAGTTAAGGCAGGTGTTTTCGAATTTGCTAATCAAATTATTATTAGTCTGCTGTTTCTCATTATAGAAGGGGGGTCTATTTTTCCTTGTGCTGCAAATGAAAATAATAGATGAATTTGAAGTAACTAATTGTGCTGCAAGACCGTCATGACAACTTCTGAGAGAAAAGATAATCTTGTCTATGCCAGAAATAAGAAAAATTAAAGCCACAGCTACAGGTCCAGAAACAATTGAACTAATTGAAAAGTTTTATAATTTTAATGAATATTGAAGAATCATGACTGGAAAGAAATGTAGTTAGCATTGCTAAGAATGTACTATGCACAAAAGCGATTGATATTATGTGTATCTACATGAGCTGTATTCTCTTTTTAAACAGGAATTTCCAAAAAACTTGAGAATTATAACTCTAGGTATTCAATCCAGTATTAGCAGCACTGTTCATTTAATTGATTTTGTGACAAGCTAAGTAAAATATTTGGAAAATGTTATTCCACTCTTTTATAACGAAAGTTAAATCTAATTTCCTAAAAGAAACTAAAGCAAACTTTGGCCCTCAAAAAGCTATCGTTTTGTAGGATTTCAGCGAAAATTTTACTTTTCTTATTCAAGATAAGGCTTAAAGTTATCATTGGACCAAAGAAGCTGCAATCTTGATCCAACTGTTATATACACTCTATCTCTCAGTATTAGATTATCAGCAAGCAATATGCACATTTTATCTTATGATATGCAACATGATGTCACTCTTGTGTGTTTAACACAGAAGGAAGTGATATCATTTGTAAAAGAGATATTTCTTGATGTAAAGAAAGTCCTTGACTTTTGTGATGGGTGCTCTGGCAATATAAAAATTGCAAATTTTCATAAACCTTTACCAAAATGAAGAGAATTTCCCCTTAAGATATTTAAATTCTTTTCTGGGGGGTGGGGGGAAGGAGGGGAGATAGCCACCAATTTAATGTTTTAGATACTAAATCACGAAGATCTTCTAATATATCGATGTTTTGTTGTGTTATTATGTTTGGAGTTACAGTAAGATAGGAAAATTGACATATATATTAGAAGGTTCTCAAAGTTGCTTATTCATAATAAATATAAATTTTAAGTTGCACAAAAAAGAATGTTGTAAAATAAGTCTAAGCGATACTGAAAAAGTACATCATTTATTTCTATATTTATATTTAGCTCAGTTATATTTTTGAATTTCAATCTTTTGAATATAATGTTTATTCTGATTTTTTAGCTATAAAAATTTGCATATAATTTAACAAATTCTTTATTTGTTACATAAAAAAAATACAACAATCTAAATCTTTAAATTATTTATAAGCAATTTTATTTAATGTATTAGATTTAATTAATGATTATTTCAATTTTAATAAGAATGAAGTTTTTCTCCTAGCTTATGTAAAAATTTTGCCCTGTTTTGGGAAATTGCACCATTCAAGAAAAAAAAAATATCTCTAATATGTCTAATTTAAACTGTGGTTCCTATGACTTGTTGAATTTATTTAATATAAGTGCTTTTTTTTTTTTTACAAAGTAAAGTTTTTGCTTTGTTTTTTCTGAGTAAAATGAGAAAAAAATCTATGATTTCAATATCTACACCCCCTCCATTAATTATTGTACATATTCTTTACATACTACTTTTGTGAAAGTATTTATAGATATGCTATACCACTGAATCCAATGATAGATGCACATTTATGTGACAAGCTTATGCGATAAGATTGAGAACAACGCAATTTCAGATAATGTGTGATATGTACCAATAACATACAAATTTTCTACTGTTATAAAAATAAATAAATCAGTCTGACTTTAAGGGTTCATTTTAGGAAATAAATGAAAATGATTAATAAATTTATATTTAAAATGTGCAGCAATTATTTAGGTACCATAAGCAAAGTTAAAGATATTTATCTCTTGATAGGTACAGCATCCCAAAATAAGTCAAAAATTTTGCATAAGCCATGAGAAAGACATCATTTTTATTTCATAAATAGAAAGCCCAAAGTGTAAATTTTTATTTAAAACAAAAAGAAATTGGAAATTTCATTTGCCTTTTTTGTAAAGTCACAAAAATTGGAAAAATAACCATAACTTTCAACTTTGGTTTAATTTTTTGGCCCTAAATATTTAAAATTAATTTTTAAATATTTTTTTATTAAAATTTGCGTCTTTTGATGTACTTACAGTGATATTTTTAAGATGATTCGCATTTTAGATCCAGAGAAACAATTTTTTGAAAATGGAATTGCAGTCTAAAAATACAGAATCAGAAATGTGCGATTTGAGAAAAATCCAAAAATTGGACCCCCCCCCCCCATATCTCACAAACGATGAGGTCTAGGAAGGAAAAATTTCTGATGTATTCATATCATGATAGAATTAGTATATACACCGAGTTTCATCCAAATCCCTGGGGGTCGGGTTACAAGATCTGGTTGAATTGACATGGAATGACTCCAGGTAGATTTATCATGAAAGTATCTGAGTGTTACCGACTTATGGGACTATAACATGAGAATGAAATCCCTTTCTTTTTAAACAACCAAATAAATTTCGTTTAATACAAGAAAAATTTCCTTAAATTTGAGACAGTTCATATTTTCCATTAAAAATATTTAAAAATAAATGAAAATATTATACGCAGCGTGAAAGTGTATGTCGCCCTCTTTTGCAAAATACACAAAATGAAAATAATGATAATAATAATCTATTTATATAAAATCCAAGTCTCTGTGTGTCCCTCACTATTCCGGTAGGACCGCCTCATTGAAATGAGTAATTGTTGAAAAATATTAATGCAGGGTTACCACAGTAGCGCCAAATGTTAGCCAACTTGGCGATAGCTGGCTAATTTGGCGAAATTCCCATTTAAAACCATTAATCTTTCATAACGGAGGTCACCGAAATTTAATTTAAACTCCACTCTTTTAAGATATTTTTTCGAAATCTATGGGTGAGAATTTAAAGTACATCTTTACATCTTCCTCCCGATGCTACTAATAAAATAACCGCCAATAGACAACGGTGTACTGTGCGAGCTCCTAACTGCGCGATTTTAATGTGCTTTAGGTACATTTCCAGTATAGGTGCCTTGGCGAAAAAGGAAATTTGGTAACATATTTTCCGGGAACCTATTCACTGTTTCATTTTATATACACACGCATTTTTTTCGATATTTATACGATTTATTTAACATAAAAAAGCCGTTTCTCTAATTTTATACAGAAACAGATGTAATTTGTACATAAAAACATCAATAATATACATATAAAACAAAAAGAAACGCTCATCAAATTTGTTTTCATAGCTGTTTATATGATTTGACAACAAATCTCGATATTTTTCCGTTATACGGACACCATGTCAAAATGTATGCTAATGCGCCAATTATTTCAAAATGCTAAAAGATATTTGTAATTTTATGCCAGCAGTTTAATATGAGTTTTATTTTATTGCTTTATTTTATAGCAGCTATTTGTTCACTTATTTTAAGTATATATTTGTGATTTGATGAAATAGTTCGTAAAAGTCTGGAATTTTAAATTGTTATATTTTTTAAATGCTCACTTTAGTATCGACAAGGGTTTTCTTTTATTTTTCAAATGCTTCAATTCACGATTTTGCGCCAACTATTACGCTTGGCGACAATCGTGTCTGCATAACGGAAAAGTACCCAAATCTCACTTTCTGATGCCCAAATTACACCAAGCTTTTAAAAAAAAATGCCAAAGCGCCTACAGTGGAAAAGGATACAGATGTCATATTCGCCCCATATTGGCGCGATTTTTTTCGGTTGCCAATTTGGCGAAAACATCAACAATACAATCAAATAAACAACAAATACATCAAATAAACAACATAATCCGGGTTACTACATCAAGCAAAATAATGACACTTTGGCGCAAGTTAAGTACCTGTTGCCTATATGGTATTGACGTCAGAAAAAAATCGCGTCAATATGGGGCGAATATGACATCTGTACCTGGAAAAGTACCAAACTGTCTATTATTTTGCGCTATCCGTGTTATAGTTTGTACTATATGCAAGGGGAGGGCACAGATGTCATATACGCCCCATATTGGCGCGATTTTTTTCTGACGCCAATGTCATATACACAACGGGTACTTAACTGCCGCCAAAGTGTCGTAATTTTGCTTGATATGGTAATCCGGATGTTGTTGTTTATGCTGTTGATGTTTTCGCCAAATTGGCGTCGGAAAAATATCGCGCCAATATATGATAACGTATATGACAACAGTGCCAAATTTTCTGTAAAGCAGTATAAGACTAAAAAATTAAGAATAAAATAAATGCAAAATAAGACTAAAGAAGAAAGAAAAATAATGGGTTAAGCATAGAATCTGAAACTCTTTCCAAAACATCCTGAATGCTTTAACAAAACTTCGTTATTTAGGGAAATAAGGTAAATAAGATAACGTTACTTCTTAGATATCCCGTCGACCAATTTCGCCAAATTATATAAATTGCCAAATCAATAGTAAAACATTAATAAAAATACAAATAAAACGTCGAATTAATGGTTTTATTGGCCATTATTGGCATTTAATTAATTAATTAATGGCAACCATTATTGGCAATTAATCTTACAATTTGGCGACAGTAATTTGGTCGACGGGATAACTAAGAAGTACCAAGATAACTAAGTAAACATTTTAGAAAACGCATAAAAAAACTTAAAAATTGATTTCAGCAGTTACCGTCCATAGCCAATAGTACCGTTATTACATGCCACTATTTAGCTAAAATTTAATTTAAACTACTCTTAAAACTACTGAAATCCCATTTCCAGATATTATCATCTATAGACGGTTATGTATCCAATTCTTTGCGTGACCCTGTATATCATTTTTTCTATATTCCACAAACATTTCTTAGGAAACTAAATGCAGTTCAGCGTAAAAATGCATAACTCCTTTAAAAACCACCTTTAAGCTTCTCATGCTCAGTAACCCTTACGAAATCTTTTGTGTAGCCCTGCATATGAACTGTAGCATTTATACACACAGTATAGTATGCATAAATATAGTGAAACATAAAAGCGCATATCATAATTAAAAATGTATTTCTAGCAATCATTGCTTATGTACAATACTTCGGAGAAAAGTTTCTTGGCGAGAAAGAAGTTTGCCAACGTATTTTCTGGCAACCTATTTACTGCTTCATACTCACAAGCAATTTTTTCCATATGTATACAATTTGGCACAGATGTCATATACGCCCCCATATTGGCGCGATTTATTTCCGACGACAATTTGGCGAAAACATCAACAGCATAAACAACATTCGGGCTACCATTACAAGCAAAATAACGACACTTTGGCGCCACTTAAGTAGCAGGTGCGTATATGACATCGGCGTCAAAAAAAAAAATCGCGCCAACATGGGCGTATATGACATCTGTGCCGACAATTTAATATAAAAAAAGCTATTTACCCATTTTTATAAAGAAACAGAAGTAATTTTTGCGCAGATGTCATATACGCATGGGGGGTTGGCGTGATTTTTCTATTACGCCAATTTGGCAGAAATCTCGCTTTCGAATACCAGTTACTTATATATTTTTCAATTATTTGCTATCATTTTGAAAAGGAAATAACTATAAATAAATAAAAGTTTGAATAATAACTATAGAACAAAGCAGGGCACAGATGTCATATTCGCCCCATATTGGCGCGATTTTTTTCTGACGCCAATGTCATATACGCAACGGGTACTTAACTGGCGCCAAAATGTCGTTATTTTGCTTGATGTGGTAACATGGATTATGTTGTTTATGCTGTTAATGTTTTCGCCAAATTACCAACCGAAACAAATTGCGCCAATATGGGGCGAATATGACATCTGTGCCCAAAGCAGCTTATATAATTAAAAAACAAAAAATAAAAGTAAATAAACAATTTATTAATAAATAAAGAACAATAGTCGGGTTACCATAGCAGGCAAAATAACGCCAGTTAGGTATCCCGGTTCATATCTGAAATCTGTGCCGTAATTTGTATATAAAAAAATATATATATTTAGAAACGATTTTTTATGCATATAAGTGCATATATAAACAAAGATAAAAGTTCATCAGATTTGTTTTCATAGCTGTTTATATATTTTCGCAACATATCTCACTTTCTGATGCCCGAATCGCGCCAAGCTTTTCTTAAAAATGCGCTATAATGGAAAAGTACTTAAATAAATAATTAACAGAAATAACAAATTATACAAACTAAAACTTTTTATTTCGAGATCAAAGCATTGTTTTTAATTTCGATTAAAAATACATATATCCTTGGATAACTTCAATTGAAATTAGTTTCACAGCTTAATATCTCATTCCATAAACCTAAACAAACACAAGTGATTCATTCATCGTGAAACGTCAAAAACATTAAATCATTGAGGTAATCATTCACAAAGTAAGTTCTCCAACAATCAATGGGCAATATTCTAATGACGTCATAGTAGGTAAAATGGTGGCGGTATCGTTTGTTTATGGTTTGTAATCACAAAGATTTAATTTTGCAATGTCTCTTAGTTACATTATTTAATTGTCATATTTATGAGCTCAGAACAAAAGCCTATTTTTCATTATTTAGTTATTAAAGACGGAAAAAAAATCATAAATGCATGATTTGAAAATTTTAAATAATTTTCTTTCTTAATACTAAAATATAACATCGGGAAGTAACAGCGAGTTTAAGTTAAATAAGTTTAACTGTTTAATTCTGTTGTAATTTTCAAAATAACTGTATTTATTAGATTTCAGTACTCAACATCAGGGCCCGATTAAACTTTGAAGTTAGAGGAATTACAATGTCATTTCAGGACCTTTCTTTTGGAGAAGCTTTTCTAAATTCCATATATACATGGAAAATCTTCAGTGTTAGAAATATTATTCCTAGGACGCACATAACACGAGAACGGCCTGCAATTTTACACAAGTTTTTGAAAGCTACTTTATATCAGAAATTTTACTAAAAACTGGTTACTTTTTTGTTATAGCGGGCCACACTATTACGATTATGACAAGTTGCAGCCAATTTCGCCAACTTCGTAACCAAGATCGTGAAACACACACATATAATACCATACAATACCATTTCATGAAATCGTATACGATAATTTAATAGTTTTTAACCTTACTTCAAGTGTGTTATTTATTTATTTTTAAGGCTCAACAATCTAAATTGTCCAATATATGAATTTAAAAAAATGTAAACAAAGATTGAATAGACATGGCCGCAAAAAGCCTCAAATCTGCATAACACTTGGAACCAAACTGTGCAGATTAGTGGTCTTCTACTGTACACAGTTTTTCATAAATGTGTTTCGTTCTTAAAATGTGTTATTTTCATCTCTTACTGCGGAACAAGCGAGAAAACTCATATTCTTGCACATGAGTTGTGTATATCATTATATCTAAATTTCCGTCATTTTTGACGGGCTACCTTTCTAGTAATAATAATAATAATAATAATATTACTAAGTCACAAATTTCAAAAAGCTTACATTTTTTGCCCTTGTTTCTCGTCAATAATTTCCCTGTATAACACAGTAATATTTTTTTCACACAATTGCAAAATCTACGAAATATACTACTTTATATCAGAAACTAGGGGGCTCTGCCCCCTGCAAGCTATGCTCGCCAACCCCCCGTTCAGACACCGCAGAATCTAAAAACACGCTAATCTGATGGGTTTTAAAAATATTAGAGAAGATTGAATTATACTGAAAAAAGCTGTGCAGATCTCCCAGTAAACGGGTTTCCATTCAATTCCCTTTGATTGCAAAAATTTAAGGGCGAATCAGTTGCTGTTAAGACATCCAATGGTTGTTTTCGTTTTTGATTAAAGAGGATCAGTTAAACATTTCAAAAGAAGCTAAAATAAAATAAATTAAGTATACAGAGTCTTTGCCTCCCGGTATTTTAAAACAATCTCTATAACAATAGCCTAAGTGATGTGACTATCATCAACAGTTCCAGGCGGACCACTTCGCTTTTTATACTCTAGATGGCATTTTGTTACTTTAATGTTAGCCAGGTACAGGTGATAAGTCGCCAAATATTATTCTATCGCCATCATTTCATCTATATTATAATAGTTCAAGTCATCAACTGCTATAAACAAATACGGTCAGACCCCTTCGCCGTTCATATGAAAGTATGGCACAGATGTCATATACGTCCCATATTGGCGCGATTTTTTAACGACGCGAATTTGGGGAACGCATCAACAGCTTAAACAACAACATCCGGCCTACCATATCAAGCAAAATAACGATACTTTGGCGCCAGTTAAGTGCCCATTCCGTATATGACATTGGCGTCAGAAAAAAATCGCGCCAATATGGGACCGTAAGTTTCCATCTTGATTAAAAAATCAAAAATTTTTCCCGAATAAAACTACATAACAATTGCCATGGTTGCAAATAATTCTTGGTACTCTTACGCTAGACGGATGCAAATCTCGCCAATAGCTTTTTTTTCAACTCGCCAGTTAGCTTTTTTTTTTTTTTCGAGTGGTAATATTTGGCCATATGTCATATACGCACAGCAGGTTTGGCGTGATTTTTTTTTTTACGAAAATTTGGCGAAAAACCTCGTTTTCAAATACTAGTTACATATGCATTTTTGGTATTACTTAATTATCCCGTCGAACAAAACTCTATCGCCAAACTATAAGCTTAAATGCCAATAATGGTTGATCGTAAATGTCACATTCACTTGACTTTAAGCATGTTACACGTGTTTACGTCATCAAGTGATTTTTGTTTCGACTTTTTATTTGTATATTTATTAATTTTATACTAATTTACTTGTTCTTTCGTTATTTAAAATAAAAATTACCTCAATTTGTATAATTTGGCGAGTGTTTTGGCGGTTTCTATAATTTGGCGAAATTGGTCGACGGAATAACTAAGTAGTACCGTATTTTTTGATTATTTTCGATTATTTTCTAAAGGAAATATAAAAAAAATAATTAATAATTATAGAACAAAATAATTTTTATAATTCATAAAAAGAAATAAAAATAAACTAGAGAACAGGAATTCTGCTTTTCCAGAATTTAGCGTCGCCCCCGATGAAAAAAGAAATATATGTATATAAATATAGATATAGTAGAGTCTCGATTATACAAGTTAATCGAACTTATACCTTTGGAATGGATCCTTTTCTTCTAATGGACTGATGGCTTCTATTATTATGACACAGCCATAATAAATGAAGTGCTAGGTGAAGATGAAAGAGCAGCCGTAAAAAGTTAGAACTCTGATTTTCTGGTCAGAATGGGGGGGGGGGGGAGGATTATGGCAATTTTTTCCCCATTCTGACCAGAAAATCGGAGTTGTAACTTTTTACGACTGCTCTTTCATCTTCACCTAACACTTCATTTATAATGGCTGTTTCATAATATTATAAGCCATCAGTTCATCAGAAGAAAATATCTGGGTTAAAGCGGAAACTCGGTTAAGCGCGACTTGGATAATCGGGACTCTACTGTAGCTCAGTTTTAAGACTTAAAACACGCGGTTTTATTTATATAAAACGAAGTCATCCGAATCCGCTAAATAATTCCTCATTTACGATCCAATCAAAAACATCTACAATAAAGTTTGGGTAGGACGTCACTATCTCAGAATAATACACAAATGCAGCAAAAAGAAATCAATTAATATATATTTTTTCCCAATAGTACGTATTTTAAATACTTTTTTTTCAGTTTTTATGAAAAAGTGGCAACAAAAAGATATAATTGCTATTTTGCAACTATTTTTGCTTTACTTTCTACAGAAATGAAGTACTTGAGCTGCAAAATTAGACAAATGTCGCTAAAAAATACAAAAAAAAAAAAAAAAAAAATCAATATTTCAAGAATAAATGGAGATACAGTTTTCAAACAAATTGCATTTAAAAGAACTTTTTTTTCCCAATACGACGATCTAAAAATTGAAAATGTGCGATGCGTAGAAATTAAAAAAATTGCTATAGAGCATTTAATCGTACACTGATACACCTGCTTTGTTTATTGCTGGCTTCTGTAAGGTAACGTTATTTTTTGGAGACAAAATAAGCTGTGAGAAAGAAATTGCATACCGTACCGAGGGCTAACAAACGTTTATTATCAAATAAACAACAATAGCCGGGTTACCATGTCAACCTTTTCTGAAATATGAAAAAAAAAATCTGTTTGATTAAAATTTGAGTTGCCATCATTAGAAAAATGTATATAAAATTAGAAAAAAATTAATATTTCAAAAACTAATTCGAATTTAAAAATTCTAATACCGGTTTTGAGATCTGCGGATCAATGCTGATTTTAGGTAGATTTCGTATGAAATACTACCTATTGGGATCGTTCCTATGTTGGAATTTCTGAAAAATTTTTGCAGATCTACACCGATCATGACCCCTAGAACCCAAAACCACCCTCAGTAAAAAACTTTATCTATCTATCTATCTATCTATCTATCTATCTATCTATCTATCTATCTATATATATCACTTTCTTCTGGACACGATAACTTTCGTAATTCTGCACCAATCTCTTCCAAACTGATACATAAAATCAATGGGCATAAAATCTCGGTCAAGTTCGTTAATGGGCAAAATCGGACCAAGGGGAGGGAAATAGGGAGGGGTTTTGTGAAAACAGAAAACCCCCCATAACTTCTTAATTTTTGTACATATCAAATCAGTTTAAAGTTTTTATTACTTCTAAAAATAGGGCCAAAAATTTATGTATCACAGATTTTTGATAAAGTTAAAAATGGGCTCAAGGGGCGCAAAAAATAGGGTTTTTGGGACAAAAAAATTCATAACTTCGTCAATTCTCAAGATATCAAATTCAATTAATTTTATTATAAATCTCCTTAACATTATCTAAAACTTTTATATTCACAAGTTTTTGATAGGAACAATTCGTACCGCAAAAAAAATTAACAACGAAAACAAAAAGGGCGTTTGAAGAAGAAAAAAATCCATAACTTCGTCAACTCTCAAGATATCAAATCCAATTAATTTTATCATGAATCTCCTTAACATTATCTACAACTTTTATATTCACAAGTTTTTGATAGGACCAATTCGTACCGCAAAAAAAATTAAAAACGAAAACAAAAAGGTGGTTTGAAGAAGAAAAAAATCCATAACTCCGTCAATTCAAAAGATATAAAATCCCCATCAATTTATCATATATCTTCTTAATATTGTCTACAACATCTATATAGACGAGTTTTGGATAGGACCAATTCTTAGAGCAAAAACAAATTAAAAATACATACCGATTGAAGTAAAAAATGATCTTAGTAAGGGTGTTTTCAAATCCAAACTGCTTATTTTCTGACTCATTTTACAATTCATTTTTGCTCTCAAAGGCTTCCAATTGGTACGTTTTCTTACTCAGAAACTATATAATGTACCGTAATGGTCGATTTTCTGATAGGGGCAGAATATATTTTTTTAAATGCTGTTAAAAAGGGCATTTTGAACCGAATTTACCGAAGCGGATTGTGTTGGAAAAATCATTGTATTAAGGATGCGCTTAAATCCAAACTGCTTATTTTCTGACTGGTTTTTAAATTCATTTTTGCTCTCAAACGCATTTAATTGGTAGATTCGCTTATTCAGAAACTATATAATGTACCGTAATAATCGATTTTTAGATAGAGGCAGAATATATTTCAAAAAATTATGTCAAAGTGGGCATTTTGAAAGGAATTTCCCGAAGCGATTGTGTTAGAAACGAAAAATATTGTCCTTCTGAGAAAATAATTGTTTATATATCAAGTTTTAATTAATTGAACAAAAAATAAAAACACAGGTCGCTTATAAATCTCTTCAAAAATCACGTCAGCAAGTTTCATATTTTTTTTTAATTAAAAATGAATCTGGAATTATGCCAGAAAATTTCGAGTTGTTGAGCATGGAAAAGTATTTTTTTGAATGCCGCCCTAAAATGATTCTGATAAAACCAGCTATTATATGAAAATGAAATAAAAACTCGTCAAGAGCGGCCAGATAAAATTGTTAAAGTGGATTTATCTATAATCATGATTTAGTTTTTGTTTGTGAAATTAGTATATTTGACTTCGAAATCTACCTCTGCCTGTAGGCCGGGCCGGCAGGGATTTTTTGTTGTTCATTTCATCGCAAAGTATTCCATATTTTAGGAGAAATCGCTTGAAACACAATCAGTCCGTTTCATAAATTCGTTTCATATATCTGTTTCATAAATTCGTTTCATTAGGATTATATATATATACGGTAGATATTAGTTTTGTATCAGAATTTAACTATAAATTAATCAATTGACCATCCAATATATTGCATTTAAAAAAAAGAAAAAGTGTTTGGAACGTAGACAGTCCCTTTAAGAAATACGGCTTTATTTTTCTCTATTTTCACTTTCAAATGTATTCGCAGAATCAAATTGCATCTTATTAGTGAAAGCTATTTACTTGAATTGTTTCACATAAATTATCTTTAAACGCCTTCTTAATGAAGGGTATTTAACTGTGACATTCCATTAAATGTCTGCAGAAAAAAGAAATGAAGACAACATCCCTATCATTTTGTCACATTAATCACAATTCTTAAGATTACAAAAATAAGATATGCTTTAATTACTTAGTTAACTCATTGCTAATAATTAAGAAAATTCGTAATTTCAAGGTTTTCTTTTTTTCCTTTCAGATACATTAATTCTGCATTCAGGCATAATGTGGGACATCGAAAAGATTTTATTATAACAGCAGTATGGTTGGGTCATTCTATAAAAAAACTAGTTTTTCAGCACATGGTGGTTCATTTCTGACAGGATATATTTTTAAACAAGAACGATAAATCATGTATCCAGCATAGATTATGAAACACTTTCCAACACATTCAAAATACTGTATATCAATAGTTGGAAAAGCATTAAAGTTTTTTTGTTCATCCCTGTACATGATCTATAGATTGGAACTTATACTACCATCGTATACTAAAAGTTTGTTCAATTAAACGCAGAGACCAATTTAAAAATCCCATTCAGCAATTTCCTTCAATAAAAGGAATTGTACTCTATATCCTTTGTGTATCCCTGTATATAAGGGAACTATAAAATTCATACGCGCCAAGTAATGTGCACAAAAAATGGCTAACTTTCGAAACGCGTACTACAACTGAAAAGCGCTGTCAACAATTATTCTTCATAGGCAGTACTGTAGAAAAATACTTTTGTGTGTCCCTGTAAATGAACGATCAATTATATGCATACCAGACTCTACAGTAAGAGCTGGGAGTACACCTGAGTGATATATATAATTTCAGACTCTACTGTAAGCGCTGGTAGTACACCTCAGTGATATATATAATTTTCAATATGTTTAAAATAGTGTAATATCTTTCCAATACACCGCAAACGATTTTTCTCTATAGGCTGTAATGTAGTGGAATTCTTTTGAATGTCCCTGTAAAAGAACAGTAAGTGCAACACAGTTCATTACATGAATACCGAACATACCATAACATACCCCAATAACGCATGTCAATTGATGGAAATGTAACCACTCTCAGATAGGCAATAAATAACGAAACAGGAAATTAGAGTAATAACTTTCAAGGACACCAACTCTTTGATACTTATAAAAATAGATTTGACAGCAATCCATCATTGTGCAATCATCAAACTTTTTACATTTCCTAAATTATGCTCATTGAAAAGAACAATTACAACTATAAATAAAAGATGTTTATATCATCCCACGCATGAAGCAAGTTTGACGTCACTACGAAGAAAAGAACTGAAAATGACTTAAAAACTGTTTTATTAATAATTTAGTTGTGCTGTTAGTTTTTGTACGCAAAACATGTAAAAATATAAGTAAAAGCTGCCGTATGAAGCAGCATAATTGTGTTTGTTAAAAAATAGATATTATATAACCAAGTGAAATACAAAATACGCTCATTACTTAGTTTACTTCATGTGTTCACAGTATTTAAACTCAACATTTCTTTTCTCCTTTTACACTTTAGTGCTAAATTAAAATTATGAATTTCTACAAGGAATAAATATACAACTCTGGATTATAGCGGCCCATACATCCAATCAAGGAATTGCTGAACGACAACATAAAGGTAAGAAATTTACCTATATTATTATATTTGACTGACTTATTATGAAAGGCCAGATTTATACTGATTTAATTATCTAAATATTAGCGCGCGTGTCATACTGCGTATAACAGAAGTGGCTTTTTTTGCCAACATATAATGATTATGGAGACTGATAAAGTCTGATATTTGATGCATTGTGATTAGTAGAAGAAGAAAAAAAAAACTACTGGCCGTGAAAGTGCGTACAATAAAAAGAAAATTGTTGAAGATATAGTACGTTAGTTTTTTTGAAATATTGTGATGAAATAAATATTATGTATTTTGATGATATACATGAAATGTTAAGAATTGAAGGAAAACTAAATATACATAAGTTTTTATATGAAATAAAATAACAGCAATTTCTCTTACAAACAAAAACTTAAATTACTAGTAAAATGGCCGCATCACGTGAAATCCAACTGGTGGAAAACTTAATACTAGCAACTATAGTACCTGGAAATTCAAAACAGAAATGTTATTAATTAAAGAAGACTCGTTCGATATAATTATCGAAGATATGCCCACGCCGATCACAACTGATTGGCAGAAGAAAGACTAGAGCAATTATCAATTTATCAATCGATGATTCTCAGATCGTTCATGTAAAGGGGCTTAATACAGCTAGAGCAACTTGGAACGCGCTTAAAACAATACACGAAAGGGCAGATTTATCTAGTAAATTGTTTTTGTTAAGAAAGCTTTATGGAGCCAAGCTCCCAGAAAACGGTAACTGAATCAAACACATAACATACATTCTAGAATTAATCGATAAACTTTCAGCAATCGGTGAAACAATTAGCGACTCCCATCTTTCGGCTTTATTACTGTGTTCGCTACTCCCTAGTTATAATACTTTAATCACAGCCCTTGAATCGCGAAATGAGGACGAGCTTATACCACAATTTATTAAAAGTAAATTAACACATGAGTACAACAGAAGGGATGAAAACGCAGACCAGGGTGAAAATTCCACAAAAGCGTTTAAAACGCAGAAAAGATTTCCAAATGATAAATTTAAAAAAAAAACAGTGCACGTACTGCAAATTGAGAAATCACACGTACAGAGAATGTTGGCATCTGAAAAATTGAAATAATCACCCAAATACACAAAAACAACAACAAACATACATAAATAAACATTACTCATCATCGTTGTGTTATCAACAATCGGATAACCAGAAAGGAAACACTGACAGCGAATCAGTAGACAAGAGAGATTACAGGGAAACAAAACCAGATCAAAGCAGTGACGCAGCCTTTCTAATAGACAAAGCAGGAAAACAAACTTGGATCATTGATTCTGGTTCATCTTCACATATCATAAACAATAAAGATGAGTTTACTAAATTAAATGACACAGAAAAAACAACCGCCATAATTGCCAACGGAAAAACTCTAAACTCGCTAGGTACCGGAGAAACTACATTCACGACAAAAACATCTGATGGAGGCATAAATAAAATTACGTTGAAAGAAGTGTTATATGTACCTGAGCTAGAATCTAACTTAATTTCAGTCAGTAAAGTCACAAAGAATGGGTATAAATTATTATTTGAGAAAGATCAATGCACGCTGTTCCGAAACGGGAAAATCTATTTGGAGGCAAAAATGAAAAATAACCTATACGATGTTGAATTATTAGAAAATACAGAAAGGAATATAGTAAACATGGCGCACGAATGCAAAAATAAAGATTGCCTGGAACCTTGGCACAAACGCCCAGGGCATAGAAATTATAATTCCATAAAGGGAATGGTTAAAGACGATTTAGCCTATGGCATAAAACTAAATAATCGCAATCATGGAACAACATGCGAAACGTGCATACAAACAAAAACAAGCGATGCTCCCTATCCCAAAACATTGTAGAAAAACAAAACAGGTAGAGTACTCGATCTAGTGCACACGGACGTATGCACAGCGATAGGAACCCCCACAATAGGTGGTAAAACAATGTTTGTAATTTTCATTGATGACTACTCTAGATTTACTGTAATATACTTATTAAAACATAAAGATGAAGTACAGGATAAACTAATCGACTACATAGCTATGGTTCGAAGCCAGTTCGGGAAATATCCGAAACAATAAGATCTGATAACGGGGGAGAGTACATAAATAGAGGGATAGAGGATTATCTAAGGAAAAGGGGCATCAACATCAATTAACCGTGCCGTATAGTCCGAGCCAAAATGGCATTGCGGAAAGGTAAAAATAGTTCACTATTAGACATGACTAGAAGCCTACTCAGAGAATCGGATCTACCACGAAGATTTTGGGGAGAAGCAATTAACACTGCAAGCATTTACAGAATCGCTTACCAACAAGATAAACAAATTAAACCCTATTTGAGCTATGGTTTAATCGCAAACCGAATTTACACTATTTGCGAACATTCGGGTGCAAAGCTTACGTATACGTGAATAAACAACATCGAGGAAAATTGGACGACAGGGCTCAGGAAGGGATTTTTGTAGGATACGACAACAACTCAAAAGGATATCGTATATACACTAAAGAAAACAAAATTGTAATTGGCAGAACAGTGAAATTCATAGAAAATAGCAAAATTAACCTAAAAGAAAGTAAAGAGACAGAAAACTCATAAGACGACAAAAATTACATTGAAACAGATTTAAAATTATGAATCTGTACAAGGAATAAATATACAACTCTGGATTATAGCGGCCCATACATCCAAACAAGGAATTGCTGAGCGACAACATAAAGGTAAGAAATTTACCTATATTATTATATTTGATTGACTTATTATGAAAGGCCAGATTTATACTGATTTAATTATCTAAATATTAGCGTGCGTGTCATACTGCGTATAACAGGTGTGGCTTTTTTTGCCAAAATAAATTTCATGGTAATCGCGGAGTATTTAAGCGAGTTAGAGCACGAAAAGACGGACAGACAGGCGGGCAGACAAACCCAATTTATAAACACTTTTCAACTACACTGGTTGGCAAATCTTAAGGATTATTTTCAGCGATTATTTTCAACTGTTATTTTCAATGTTTTATGTTCGATTCTGTTATTTTCAACTATTACAGTTAGAAATAGATACGCAGCAGCACGTGTAAATTTGCATGAATGCGGGGTGTACTCTGTTTTGTGAAACTTATGCAAATTTTGTACTTCCGATTTTGTCGATTATGTGACAGCAGAGATAAGAGATTTTAGGCAATCGGCGGGTGCTGTGAGTTGTCATTAGATGTAAAATTAGAATGAGATGGAGTAAGGCTTGAACATTGAAATTTTGAACAGGTCTTCGAGGCATCATTTAGATGATATTACTCGTGTAAGAATAATCGGAAAGTTGGAAGAAGGGCGCAAAATGAGAGATATTGCCCGTGAATTTAGCATCGCGCACAGTATTGTTTCTAGTCTATGGGCGGCATTCCAAAAGAATGAAATATGTACTAGGCGCATGGGAGGAGGTTGTTCTAGCAGTACGACGTCCCAAGAAGATCGCTATATTGTTATTTCGGCAAAATGGAACCGACGCAACACAGCTAGTCAATTAGCAAATCAACTTTGTGCTGCCACATGAACTAAAATTTCGCGGAAAACTGTTGCAAGATGCTTGAAAAAGGGTGGACTATACGCCCGAGCCCGAAGACCTGTTAGGTGTGTCCCACTCTCGAGACGCCAACGTAGCGCCCGTTTACAGTGGTGCCATATGCATTGCAATTGAACTGATGACGACTAGTTTACCGTGCTCTTCTTAGATGAAACTAGATTCAGTCTGTCGTCTGATAGACGTAATGATTGTAGACGTAAACTGATATGCCGCGAGGTGAGTAGTGCTTAATGTCGCGAAAATATTCTAGAAAGAGATCGATATGCGACTTCAAGTATCATGGTGTGGTAGGGCATCATGTTCAATGGCCGCACGGATCTCTATGTGCTTGACTGAGGGCCCATGACCGGTAGACAGTACATTGAAGACGTCCAGCTTCCACGACTTTTTCGAGGTGCTGCTTATAAAACGAAAAGTTTCGTTTTATAAGCGATAACGCACTTGTCACCGCACACAATCAGTACAAGATTGTCTTGAGGCCGAATATATCCATCACATAGACTGGCCAGCACGTTCCCCTGACATGAATCCCATTGAAAATGCATGGGATGCCTTGGAGAGGCGTATTGCTGCTCGACAATTTCCTCCCACAAACAAGGAAACCCTCATCCGTGCAGTGAAGGAGGAATCGGGCAACTTGCCTCAACAGCTACTGAATCATGTTGTTCTGAGTATGCCACGCCGTGTTAAAAGTTGTCTCGCATTACATTGTGGTCACATCCCTTATTGATATGACACTGAAGATTGTTAATTGTGGGTATTTTGCTTTCCTTGTACAGTCATGTTTCGGACAATATTCACGTTTCAAAAAAAGAACTTCTTGTAATACCCTGTATACATCCTTTCAACAAAATGGAATTTCAAATGGCATTACAATTATGGAAAATTCAGCGCTTTGATTTATGCTTGATAGAAAGTGCGAACTAGTGAATTTATTTATATATTACAAAGTAAAAAATATATAAATTTTTCTCTGTTTCTTTTTTAAGATATGGCAATAGGAAAGGAAAAGTAACAACAACAATATTACCTTAACTATTTATTCAGCATTTCTAAATTGTTTTCTCAACGTATAATAAAAATTTAATTAATACTAAACTATTAATTGATAAAAGCGATTTTTAAAAATATATGCAGTATAACCTCGAAAATCCGGCATCATCGTAACAGATACTAAGTCGGCTTGGGTTGATTTTTGACGGCCAATTATCTACTCGAGGGATATAGCCCCGGGGAGGGAGTGCCCTTCGTGGGGGTCTTTCTATGGGAATCTAACCCGTATTTACGCATGGAAATCCATGGTTCGAAGAAAAACACGAAAACTCTGAACGATTAGGCTGGCGGGCACGATTGGGTTCGAACCCAACACCTCCCGTCTACCAGCTTCGAGAGCAGAACCTCTCGACCACTGGTGGGGCCCGAGACTAAGTCGGATTTGGGAAAATTTTAGATTTCAGAAAGAATATCAAAAGTACTTCCAATATTCTTAATAGTGCCTTTAATCAAAATTTAATTCATAACCAAGTGATAATTATCTCTCTATTCTAAAAAAAAAGTAACTACCGCTGTCACCGCCGCCGGTTTTAAATTTTTTTGTGACAGGAGGTCTTTCTGCGTTAATATTAAGAAAAAATATTGCATACAAAAATATGAAAATCGGTGGTATTATAGAGAAATGTTTGATAAATACGCTGATGCAGACAGTTTTCAAATCGAAGAATTATTTTAAGAGATATTTAATGCTAAAGTTAGACAAAATCGTTCCATTAAAAAAAGTTTTATAGCAGCAAAAATTATACATGGGAATGTAATCATTTTTAGATCATTTTATGCATTAGAATTTGCCGGTGTGAAGATTGCATTAATTTTTTTTAATTTGACTCATTTTTGGAGGTTTTATTTCTATTTAAAATTCAAATGTTCAGCATTTTGAGAGATATTTTTTACATAATTTACAATATGTTATTAATTTATACTGTTGCCAAATGTATAAACAGCGCAAACAATAATGTTTGCTTCAAATTAAAAATTTATTTACACGTGACTATTATAAACAGAAAAAATCATTTGGAATTAGAATTAAATAACTATGTACAAAAAGCAAGAACTCATTAAAAATTACGCCATAAAAAGTATACACGTGAATTTTAAAAGAGAAAGGATATTGTAAAATAATAAATTCCTTAACATGCGTTAGAAGTCTTATAGGAGAAATTACGTCATATTTACATCACATTACAGTTATTACATAAAATGAATACAAAATAACATTGCCAAACAGTTTAAATTTAGAAATTCGCTAGACATTTATTTGATATTTTGAGAGGATCTTTTCAACTATTTTTGTTAGAAAGCGCAAATAATATTTCATTTCTAACAAAAGTATTTTCACGTGAATATTTAAAAGAGAAAGAATAGCTTGGTCAAAATTACGTCAGATTAAAAACGATTAATTTAAAATGTCTCATTTAAAAGAACTTTCTTTTCGCTTTGTTAAAAAATACCAGGAGACAAAGACTCTGTTTACTTAATTCCTTTTATAATAGCTTATTTTGAAATGTTGTTACACGTGCCTACGTCATCAAGTTATTTTTATTTCGACGTTTTATTTTTATTTTTATTAATGTTGTACTAATTTATTTGTTGTTTCGTTATTTAAAAAAAAAAGTATGTCAATTTGTACAATTTGGCGAGTGGTTTGGCGATTTCTATAATTTGACGAAGTTGGTCGACTGGACAATCAAGTAGTACCGCAGCGGATTTGGCATTAAAATTCCCCAATTAAAGAGAAATGAATAGAAATCCGTTTATAGGGAGATCGCCACTGTTTTTAAAATTATAATTCAAACTTTCGAAATCTTTTTAAAGCCGATCAAATTAGCGTGCATTTAGAGTCTGCGATGTCTGGACGGGGGTTGGCGAGCGTAGCTCGTAGGGTGCCGATCCCCCTAGTACGATAAAAAAAAAAAAACAAATATTTAAAAGAAATTCTTTAATTGAAATTTTCTTTTTTAATTTATTTAATGGAAATTTTCTATGTTTAAAAAAAAATTCCAATAAACAGTGAAAATTTTCCGTTCATGAGTGCTTTTTCTCTTTAAACCTTCCGGCATTTCACTTTTTGATAAAATTCCAGTATTTTTAGCTTTTGTTTTATAATGTCACAAACTATCGACGGTCTGATTCCATGCTCAGCAGCCAGAACACAACGTTTTCACAAACCTTTTCTATATTCATTTTCAAATCTACTTTTTTCTGCGACAGACAAATTTAAATGCTTTATTTTAGAAGCAATATTTCCTGAATTTGAAAAAGACATCGTACTAGCTCTAATAAATAAATAAATAAATAAATGAAAACTTCCAAAACTTCAGAGAAGAAAAATACACATGTTTTTCCTGCTATTTTCCTTTCTCCCGTAAATTAGAAGTGTACAAAAAAAAAAAAAAAAAAAAAAAAAGGAGGGACAAGATTATTTTGATGCCGGATTTCTAAATGCCGAATTTTTGGAGTCACACTGCACTTCACTCTTTATCTTTTCTTTAATTGACTCTTTATTTCTTTACTTTTCACCAGGTTCGGTTCGGGTTTTGGATTGACTTTAAATAGAAAATCGGGGTTCGCGTCGTATATAATCAAGGCCATCGTGATATACATGATATCTTGTATTACTGAGATAGCCCTGGTATAATCCTACCTGTGAAGGATTCAACCACACTGTCGGTTATGTTTATTCATGCTGCTCATTTAATTATATACATTATGTTTTTCTAATGCCCAAAAATTGCCACGCGAAAGATTTTTCATATTTTCTTGTCATGCTCTTTCATGATAAGCTATTCATTTTATCCAAGTGAGGAAAGATATTTCGTTACTTTCCAGAATTCTGTCAGAACCTGACAACATCGTAGTAGAAAAAAAAAAAGAATAAGAAAATTTCGGGCATTGAATAATCAAAAAGGCTTTCAAATTTGATCAATACATACAAATTACACTCTTCGAAGAATAAATGATCATGTGAAAAAAGCGTTGTCCTACATAGAATCCATTCATATTTATAGAATACTTTGATAAAAAGTCGCAGCTTTCCACGCGACCCGCTCGCGAACGTTGCAACTTGTTGCATCGCGTAATTAAGGGGAGCGGATTCTTGGGAAAGAGGTTCCGGCGAAATAGTCCCTTTTTAAGGGGCGCCAATTGCAAATGGGGAGAGGTCGCATGTGATATGCCTATCAATGAGGCCGTAGAGGGACGTACAGGGGGTCCAGGAATTGTCTACTAACGGGAATAAATCTGAACGTGGTGGTCAAATAAGAATTTTCGGCACACGAATAGATATATTAAGGTTTTCTTCTCTGAGGCTACTTTATGACCGACAAGATGATTTACTTCTCTATGTCTAGAATACTTAAGGCAAAAATAATGTCGCTATTCTATATTCTATTCTGGTTGGTATTATTTAATTTATGGTTTAGATGATGCTCGAAGAAAAGAAAAAAATATATAGTGATTTTGATAAGCTTTAAATTGTATTATAACTTAGGATTATGATATATAATTTATATATCATTAGATAAAAATACAATAGTAAATTAGAACGGAAACACACTCCAGTTTTTAAATTCTGCATTATCTAAATTATTTTCATCTACGTTTTAAAGCAGAGCTTCTAACACTGCTAACACGTCCAACAAAATAGGTTAGTAACATTCAACTTTTAAGTATTAAATTTGGAATGAAAGGTCAATTAAGAGAAAATTATTTTGCAAGATGAAGAAAAGTTTTAGCATATAAAATTCAAATCTCTCCTTTCAAAATTAGCAAGATAAGTCAGTTTAACTCGGCTTCTGTTTATCATATTTGGATGCCATGAAGTGCAAATTATTTAGAGAGATGTTGAAAAGTTTTATTATAATAAATTTAAATCTCTGTCGTTTTAATTTGGAAGATAAGTAAATTGTGCTCATTTTTCTATTTATAAGATTTGAATGCAACGAAGTGCAATTTATTTTACGAAATATTGAAAAACTACTGATAACTTTGCTTTAAGATGCTCATAGAGTTTCTTTTCAAGATTATACTATTTGCATTATGCTTATAAATCAGTAGTTTGGTATATACTCAGCAATATTCCATATTTCTAATACACGTATACGTGATCGTAGAGCTGTTTTACTGCATAACTCACTGTAAATATAATCTTAAATGATGTTTTGGCTGCAACAGCCCATCAATAACAAATTAATAAGAAGTAATCCTTAGTGTGTGCGAAACTTTCGACTATATTGGTGATTTGGAGATCTTGAGAATGATGAATCAAACTTCAACATAGTGTAAAGTATTTTTCTTTGACATTGTTCAAATGATTTATTTTGCTTTAACTCTTGATACCTGTGCTGCAACAGGATATGCTACTCAAATGTGCAATTTATGTTAAGGTTCTTAATTGTAGATTTGATGTTAATAATCTCGGTACAAATGTCATATACGCACCACGTTGACGCAATTTTTTTCTGACGCTAATTTGGTGAAAACTTTGTTTTCGAATACCAGTGACACATATATTTTTAAAAAGGGAATATCAATAAATAAAAAAAAGTTTAATTAATAGCTATAGAAAAAAACAATTTATGTAATTTTAAAACAGAAAATAAAAGTAAATAAACAATTTATTAATAAATAAACAACAACATCCGGGTTACCATATCAAGCAAAATAACGACACTTTGGCGCCAGTTAAGTACCCTGGTGCGTATATGACATTGGCGTCAGAAAAAAATCGCGCCAATGTGGTGCGTATACGACAAATGTGCCATAATCTCAAATGAGTATATTTTACTTTTAAGAGTCACGGAAGTCTGTATTGTTTTGATTATTATTTTCGAGGTAACAAAATTAATACTGAAATTAAAAATTAATAATTCATTTTTGAAGGTAATATGATATGTGAAAAAGGAATTTGAACTGTCTTTATTTTAATGTTCTTAATTAATTACAATGTGGAGTTTTGTGCGTAAATAAGTGTAAATAAATTCTATAAATATTTTATTTTAACTTTTATATCTTTCTTTTTGCTTGCATCATATGTATTATGTATTTTAATTTCAGAGCTTGATTTTACTATTTAAAAATAAATAATTTTAATGTTAAATCTTTTAAGGAATTAATTTAATTAGAATATCTCATACGTTAGGATTTCAACGAATATTACACAAAGCGATATTCTTTTTAAATGTAATCATTTTTGGTTAAATTTTATGTTTGTTAACTTTATAAATTGTGAATATAGAGATCGTATGATAACAACAAAAAAAAAATATGAAGTTTTAAAAGTATGCTCTAACCAGGACCGAAACTAGGGGCGGGGGGGGGGGGAGGCAGAGGGGACATGTGCCCCGGGAGCCAGAACAAAGGGGCGCCAAACGAAGGATTATACCTTTGGAAAGGATAATTTTCTTCTGATGGACTGATGGCTTCCATTATTATGAAACAGCCATTATAAATGAAGTGTTAGGTGAAGATGAAAGAGTAGTCGTAAAAAGTTAGAACTCTGATTTTCTGGTCCGAATGGGGGGGGGGGGGGGAATGGCCATTTTTTTTTTTTTTTTTTTGAAAAAAAAATTATGGCCATTTTTTTTCCCATTCGGACCAGAAAATCAGAGTTCTACCTTTTTACGGCTGCTCTTTCATCTTCACCTAACACTTCATTTATAATGGCTGTTTCATAATAATGGAAGCCATCAGTCCATCAGAAGAAAATAACTCGGTGAAAGCGGAAACTCGGCTAAGCGGGACTCGGATAATCGGGACTCTACTGAATATGTCATTTTAAAAATGATCTTTAGAATATTTTTGTTGATGTTCAGAGGGACCTCCCCCTTGGATCCGCCACTGTAGATTCGTAGTTCAGCATTACATATTTTATGATTACATATTTTAAATTTTAAAATAAGTCGTCTATTATAAAATTAGTAAAATTCTCTTTCTAAATATACTTTGTGGAAGAGGGGGCGCCAAAATCCATGTTTTCCCCGGATGCAAAAAAGGCTAGTTTCGGCCCTGGCTCTAACAAGGTGTCTGCGAAGATTATAAAATTTTGTAACCAGATTTTAGAAAGAGTCTGGATCTTTCCAACACTTTACAAGAGAACACCTGTAACACTTTGAAGTCAAGATGAATTAGTTTCTCTCTTCTTTTATGCATCAGATTAGGAATAGAAGATAACGAACAAACTATTTTGCAAAATGGAGGAAAGCTTTAATATACCAAATTTAAATATCTGCGTTTTAAAGTTCAAGATAAGTTAGTTATGCTACGCTGATATTTATTACATTTGGATGCATGTGGCATAAATATATTATCCAATATTTAAGCCAATATTTTGAAAATATTGCGCCAGCATTTGTTTGTTACGGATTTAAATAAGTGCACCTAAATTATTATAATTTAACTCGCCTGGCATAGATTTTGATTGAAGGTAAATCAATTTAGAAAACATTGCATTAATATTTATTTTCTGCCAGGGTTAATATTTTAATTTAAATAAATGAATGCCATAAAATATAATGTGAATTTAAAATGCTTTTCACAGATTCTGATTGTATCTAAATTAAACTAGCATCTTTTGTGCCGGCGGCTAGTATATGGTTATTTTTTTTTATTAAATATGGGGGCTCCGCCCCCCTGCTCGCTACGCTCACCAACCCCCTCGCAATCGCCTCCCGATTCCATTCGGTATTGCGAAGCAATCCTTATTTTCTAGCCAACCCCAGACGTAATTGTTTCGCGATCCCTTATTTTCTATGCATTCAAATTCAACTTTTAGATTCCACTTGGTAAAAACGCGCTGTTCCCCAACTCCTGACAATTTTATTTCGTTATCTCTAAGCACGTAATCATTAGACGTACAGAGTTTCATAATTATAAGAATTATTAAATATAAAATTATATATATAGTGTTACTAATATTGTAAATAGTCAGTGTTTATGCTTAAAAATAGTGTAAATAGGTCAATTAAGTACTATTCATAAGCTGATATTGGTTTTTGTTGCATGGAAATATCTCAATTTGTTTATTTTCCGCAAGCAAGTAAACCCTATTGGATTTAAATGGAGTCTATGGAAATTTGGCGAAATATTGGAAATAGCGCCAAGTTGGCGTCTTTTGGCGACTAATTTTGGTCGTCAAATTTGGCGATATATAGCCAAGTTCGCGAGAAACTTGGCGACAGAGCCCGGTACCGCCCTCTTTGGTAACGCCCCTTATAGCGTCAGAAAGCTCTGACCAATCACATGCGTTTCGCGGTATCTACGCAGATTTTCATTGATCCATTTCCAAAGCATTACTTTTTTATATATATAGAAGGATATAAATGCAATGAAATGCCATATTTATTAAAAAGGTTTTTTTTAAATAGATTTTGACCAACGTTAGATTATACTATCAAATATGCGTCAATATTAAATTTTACATTAGTTAATAATATAAATGGGAACAGAATAATTTTATTGTATGCAGAAATGAAATAATAATTGTGCGGTGGTAATTTAAATGTTTTTGAATAGATTTCAGTTTGCGCTAAATTGAATTTTAAAAGAAACTTTGTTTCGATCATGAATACAAAACAGTCATGAAGACAAAACCTATCTCCATTTCATGAAGAAAAAAAAATCTTCTAAAGCCTATATTTACTTTATGTTTCTTTCTTTTTAAGCTATTGTGTACCTTTTGTCTTCGGAATGAAATGTACGGCACCCAAATAGTCATTTTACACGATACTTTTCCATTAACACCTCTGATTGCCGGATTCGAAACACCTCGGAATTCACTAATGGAACTTTTAACTGGTTAGTTGAATTTGATTCCATAGGAAATCCTATAATTTTCACAATTTACACTTTTTTATCGACTAATGTGTCAACATGATAACGACCTGCTTCATAAAGTAAGGCATTCTTTTCAATAGGATAAAATTTAAAAACAGAGCAAAAAAAATAGGAAGTCGGCTTACTGTTAAGTTTTTATTATTATAATATTTTTTATTTTCTTCTTATTCAATTTTAATATTTTGGTGAATTTTGTTTGTTATTATTATTATTATTATTATTATTATTTATTATTATTATTATTTTTTTTTTTGTAGTATGTTCTTCTAAACTCAAACGATGATTAATAGTCATTCAGTGTAAAATAAAATACCCTATAGAATGTAATATCTATAAAGATATATCTATATTATAAAAGACAAAAGTGCCCGTGAGTAATGCTGACGTCATTTGACCTTAGCAACACCTGACGATTAAATTTAGCCATTACTGCAATTTTTCTAAGTTCTAAACATCGCACGTTATCAATTTTTACGCCGTCCAATAAGGAAAAAAATGTTCTTTCAAATGGAAATTCCATCACAATTTACTGATTTTTAATGGCTTTAAAAAAAATTTGCAAGCATGATTTTAAAAATTATTTTCAAGCATGATTTTAAAAATAATTTTCAAGCATGATTTTTCTTATTTATTTATATTCTCTATCACGTGCATACGTTTGCAAAAGATTAACCCGATTGCACTTGACACTTTAAGGCATTGTTGCCAGATTGTTTTTTTTTTTTTTTTATCCGCAGATTGTTGATTGTCACCGCTTTTTTGAAATAGAAATATTCGGCCTATTTAAAAATAGATTAAAAATTCTGAAAAATAAGACGAATTAGAGACGATTTAGACGATTATAGACGAATTAGCACGAACCAAAATTTCCAGGCCCGGGCCCGGCCCGACTCACAGAAAAAAATTTCGGCCTGGCCCGCAAAAAAAGTTAAAATCGCGACCCGGCCTGAGTGAATTGCTACAAAACATTGATTTTTTTTACAAAAATATATTCATATAATTTAATATTTCATATAATCGGTGTGCCGTAAGCTCTTTATATTATTATTCATTTAATTAACAGGAATAAGAAAAAATAGTCTTACCTGTTCTCTCGATAGCGCAACCCCGGTCCCGTCACTACTATTTATGGCGATATCTTCTTTCCGCAAGCGCTGTACATATTCACAAACATATAGCTAGAGTGTATTAAAAAAAGATGATTCTTGTTTAAATTAGGTGTGTATAGATTGTCGAGCAAATGGATCATTCGTTTTCTTTCCACATATATTTAATATTATCTCTTGAGTAGAATATGTTGATCCGCAGGTATAATATTTCCTGCACATCTTCACAAAGGGACTACATTTTACAACAGCGAAAAAGAGAGTGATACAGACATTGGAAAAGATTAAAAGAATAAAAGAGTCCAAAGTACGTTAGTCCGTGACGTCGACATAACGGTAACCCTTCCATGTACGCGTAGAGAAAAAGGGCACGCCGACCAAAGGAATTCACGTCTATTAGAGATGAGAAAGTTTGTCTTGAATAAAATGAAATGTTCTGTGATTTTTACTTTCACTTTTTAGTGGTTACAAATCTAACACCCCCCTTTAACCCCTGAAGCATTATATCAAATGTTAAGAATTGTTTTTCTGTGGAAGCCAAACTTAGGTTTGGGAAGGGGTTTGGTTAGAAGATCAGCAGTCATTAAGTCAGTATTGATGTAGCGGAGTTTTATGATTCCATTGTCCACTAAGTGTCTTATATGATTGTAACGAAGGTCAATATGCTTCGTTTTATGATGGAACTTATCGGATTCTGCAAGTTTTATTGCGGATTGGTTATCATCCATCAAGCTTATCGGGCACTGCTGTGGCATGTCCAGTTCTGTTAATAAGTTTATTAGCCAAGAAATTTCTTGCGCAGCACTGGAAGCTGATATAAATTCAGATTCCGCTGAAGACATTGCGAGACACTTTTGACGTCTTGATGTCCATAAGATCGGGTTGGACCCCAAGAAAAATAGATTGCCTGACACAGATTTTCGATCTTGTGGGTCATTTGCCCAATCAGAGTTGGCGTATGCCTTCAAGACAGGTTCTTCGAAATTGGTATACGTTAATTTTAAATCGATAGTAGTTTTTAAATATATAATGGTTCTTTTAACGGCTTCCCAGTCTTTAGTTCTGGGACGTTCATTTCTACGACATAGAATGCTAACAGCTGCACTAATATCTGGTCGGGAAACGGTTGAAATGCATAGTAATGCGCCGACCGCCTGTCTATAGTTTACATTATCCGGTAAAAGATTTTCGTCATCGTTTAACTTAACATAGCCCGGTTCCATAGGAGTATCGGTTGGTTTTGAATTTTCCAAGCCAAATTTAATTACTAGTTCATGAATTTTGTTAATTTGATCTAGGGTCATTGTATTTTGATTAGGCCGATTAATGTTTATACCTAAATAATAATTAGCATCGCCTAAGCCCGTCACAGGGTATTCTTTCTTTAACTGACGTATTAGTTTATCAATGTTATTATCTTCCCCCGCGATGAGGAGATCGTCAACGTAAACGATTATATAAATTGTTTCATTATTTGTGGTTCGTTTGTATAGACACTTGTCAATCGAACTCTGGTTAAACCCTAATTTTGTTAACGAATCATGTATTTTCATATTCCAAGCTCTCGCTGCTTGCTTTAACCCGTAAATCGCTTTTTTAAGTTTACAAACCTTATGTTCAGATCCGGGGACAACATATCCTTCAGGTTGACGCATGTAAACTTCCTCCTTTAACTCCCCATGAAGGAAGGCCGTCTTAATGTCAACGTGTCTAAGGCGTAAGTTTTTGTACAAAGCCATTGCTAAAAAGCTTCTTATAGTAGTGTGAGACGCAACGGGTGCGAAAGTCTCATCGTAGTCAATTCCGTATTTCTGGGAGAAACCTTTAGCCACTAGCCTTGCCTTGTATTTTTCTATTTTACCTTGATTGTTGTACTTCGACTTAAATGCCCATTTGCTACCGATTACCTTTGTCCCTGGTGGGACCTCAACTAATTCCCAAGTACAATTTTCTTTGAGAGAATTTATCTCGTCCAAGGTAGCATCTATCCATTTTTGCCTTTCCAGGGGATTTTCTATTTTCAGTATGTCATCCCAGCACTTTGGCTCTTTTATGCTTACATCATTTGTTAAAAACGCGAATCTGTCAGGGGGAACCCCTCTATTAGATCTATCAGATCTACGTGGTAAAGTCTGTGGGGTGCCTGTTACATTTGTGTTCCCATCCTGATTTTGCATATCATTTTCGGTGTTATTCTCTTCCTCGTCAATTAGTTGTAATTTTGGCTGCGGATTTTTATCGCTAACTATTTCTTTATTTTCATCTGACGCATTAATTTTAACTAAGTCATGATTATCATCCTCTAAAAATTTTACTGTCCGACTTGTAACTATTTTCCTTCCATCCGTGCAAATTCTAAAACCCTTACTTCTGTTGTCATATCCGACAAATATACCTTCTTGCGCGGTGTCGTCCAGCTTTTTCCTGTTTGGTTTTTGAATATATGCATATGCGCGGCAACCAAAAGTTCTAATGTTAGAAAGGTCTGGTTTACGACCAGTCCATTTTTCATACGGAGTCCGATCGCAGGATGAAGTTGGGAGCCTATTTTGAATGTACGTCGCTGTACATATCGCTTCCCCCCAGAACGAATTAGGAAGGCCACTTTCCTTAAGAAGACAGCGTCCCATCTCCATTAAGGTGCGATTTTTACACTCTGCAACCCCATTTTGGGGCGAGGAGTACGGTACGGTAAATTGATGTTCAATTCCCTCATTTTTCAAATAATCTTCGAATTCCTGACTCGAATACTCCCCCCCCCCCCGTTATCGGACCGAATTGCCTGCACTTTTCTGCCAAATTTGTTAGCAGTCATTGCTGCGTATTCCTTAAATTTTGAAAAAACTTCACATTTGTTCCTTAGCAAATATATAACTGTAAAACGACTAAAATCGTCGACGAAGGTTAGAAAATAATATTTCCCCCCAACCGTTGCTGTTTGCATAGGGCCACACAGGTCACTGTGGACCAGCTCAACTGCTCTCGTAGCTCTAAAACTAGCGTGTTTGGGGTAAGGCATATCGGTTAATTTTGACGCGAGGCAAACTTCACATTCATTAATGTGCTTCCAGTTATCAATTTGAATCCCTGATGCCATGTTTTTATCAACTAATTCCTTTATGTGGTTAATATTTCGATGACCCAACCTTACGTGCCACTTATGTAAACAATTTTCCCTTTCACAATGATTTATTATATTTACATTTTGAGTAGAACCGGATTTCAAATTACTTTCATATAAATTATTATTTATATGACGCTCAAGGTATGTTACACCTTCATGAGTTATTTTACACATATTATCTTTGAATATAGCTACGCAACCATTTTCGGTAGCTTGTTTGATGGAAATTAAATTTGTTTCGATCTCTGGAACATATAAAACATTTTTTCATGTTATGGTTTTATTTGTGTTATCTGACATAACAGTGTTTAATATTACCGATCCGTAACCGTCAGAATGTAATTCTTGACCGTTTGCTATAGTGACATTCGATTTGTCATAATTGAAGTCATGAAATTTATTTTTGTCGTTGCAAATGTGGGTTGAGGAACCTGAATCTATGACCCAGAGATCTTTAGAACCATTACCAATGGAAAATGTTATGTTTTTGTCTGCGCGTTTTTCCTTATCGAAATTTTTGTTTTTAGAACCGTTCGCGCATACATTATCTTGAAAACACACTGCCGACCTGTTAGGCATATTGTTAAATTGGTTTCTGAAATATTTTGGTTTTGGTTTCTCATTGTTTTTGTTTTTTAATTTCCAGCAGTCTTCAATATTATGCGAGGTCTTCTTGCAGTATTTACAAAATTTACTATATCTATTTTCTGCACATTTCACCTTTAAAGCAGGGTTGTGGAAATTTTCGTGATTGTTCTGTCGCTTATTAAATTCATCTACCAGCTTTCCGCGGATAAATTCTGAGGTAAGTTCATCATTATTTCTTGTTTCGAGAGCACAGATTAATGTATCGTAACTTGATGGTAAAGAGCACAAAAGCAGGGCCGCTAGGTGTTCATTATTAATATTCTCACCAATAGCGGTTAACTTATCGCGAAGCTGATAAATGTTAGTTAGATGCTCTATCATGTTGCCATTTTCGGCTAACCTGCTAGAATACAACTTTCTTAGCAGGTACAATTTATTGCTAAGATTACTTCTGTCATGCACACTCTTAAGCGCATTCCACACTTCGCGCGCTGTCTGCAGATTTTTTGTGTGTATTATCTGCGAGTCATCTATTAGTAAATTTATAATCGCTTTGGCTTTGCGATTTTTATTAGTATAATCATCGGTGACGGGATTTGGGGGCTCATTTATAATTACGTCATAGAGATTTTCTTTTTGTAAATAGTTCTCTATGCGGAATTTCCACACATCGTAGTTATCTGCGGTTAATTTTTCAATTATAGCATCTTTCAGTATGCTCATTTTTGTTTATTTTCTTTATTACTCTAATATTTTTCAAATTTATATAGATTGCAAATAATCTTATATATATTCTTATCTAACTGTAAATTGCAGTGAGTAATATAAAGTTGACTTGAATAACAATTCGATATATTAATTATATGATAACATTCAATATATTCATATAATATGTGCTTACACTTTCTTATATTCGTGTAGCAAAATATTTAGTCCTATGCTTACACTTTCTTATTATATATACATTTCTAATATGGCACACACTATTTTAGCACTAATTCAGTCTCATAATCTTTTACAAAAATATATTCATATAATTTAATATTTCATATAATCAGTGTGCTGTAAGCTCTTTATATTATTATTCATTTAATTATGTTACAATATATTTAAAAATATTCCAGTACCTAAATATTATCAAATTGTATTTATATACACCCCCTATATCCTTGTTAGAACTGTTAAAGTACAATGTTGTTCTGCGTATTTGTTTCATGTTTTGGGGCAGAAAAAAAAGAAGAAGAAGAAAAAGAGAGAGAAGTGTTTCTCAATACCAAACAAGGGAGTGGAAATGTAACAGGTGCACCCCGTGACCATGGCAACCTCCTTTTGTTAGTATGGAGTGAGCGCGGGAAAAACTGTGCGGATGCATTTTCCACAATTTTGTGTTGCTTATTACCGCAGCTTAAAAGCCTGCTTGGGTCGCCAACCATGTAAATAAAATTTTATGAACCTTTTAAGTAAAATGCTTGGTGCAAATTTATAACCCTCCTTTTAAAAGCTATTGTCATACAGACAATTTTGAAAATTTTTATGGGATACTGCCGTGAGAAAAGATAGTTTGCTTGGTGTTTAAAGATGGGTGGCCCATTAGAAAAAATGTATAAGTTGGAAAGTGGATTACACCCCCTTTTAGATAAGTGGTTGAACCCTACCAGGTTAGCGAATAGGAGCGTCTGACGTCAGCAAGTAGTAGTGCACGTGTGAAATTTTATTACACGCTACGGGGAAAAAGTTAGTTAAGGCAGGAGTATCCGAGAGTAAAGATGTGATATTTTTCTCTTAGTAAGTGGGGGTAGGGGGAAAGGAGGCTTTCTTTTAGCCCTCCCCCTGTCCAGTGGATAGTTCTCTTTAATTTTGAAATGAAAGAAAAGGATGAGAGTGCAGAATGAGTCTAGATGCTAAAGAGAGCGGACATTTTTTTTGTTTATCCTGTGAAACGTAGAGTCCCTAAGAACCAAGTAGTACGCCGTGCGAGCTATTTCTGATGGAACAGTGTCCGCAGAATACAATCAGTAATACAGTGAGCCTGTCCGAAGACATGCAACAGTTTTGAGTCTCTTATGTATACCATCATGTTATTATGGCTTTCTATTGAAAAGTTGCGCGAACGAATGCCGAAGGCTTGTTTCTTTCAAGTCATCGTGTCTTTCTGAGGAAGTGGTTGAATGTACACCGAAAGCAGAAAATTTATTAGTGTATAGTGGGGCCACCAGTAATAAAAAGAAAGGAAGTGTTTGCGTAATCGTCAACGTACGCTGGACTAGAGAGTGGAGAGATCAATCGTCAGGAGATGTTTTTGGACTCTATATGGAGTGGCGTTTCTCATCCCAAGGGTTCCAATGATCGGAAAATTATAGTAGTGCAACTAACAGTGTGACATTATTATGTACCTCCAACTTTCAAGCGTTAAATTTCGTACCCTTAAGAGGACTGCCAACCATGGGATGACAGTGAAGAATGTAAAAATCATGATGCCAGTATAACTCCTGTTTAGCGGTCTGTAATATAAGTAATTTTTGCATTAGTACTTTTATATATTGAAAGATGTCAATTGCAAGAAATGTAAATAATGTGCAATTAATAAGTACTTAAATATCTATTGATATAATTTTACTGAATGGAGAATCCCATGAGAATTAATAGTGATTTCTCGAATTTTTTGTGAACTAAATTATTATGATGTATGTTATCTAAATTTACAGTTGATATTTACACACTAAAGTACCATTACAATATATATTGATTTAAAATTATAGTAAAGTTTTAATAAGATCTAATACTTAATAAATTATGTTAAATGTAATAATCTGCTTTGTTTCTCTTTCTTCTGTTTAACTAATATAATCTTTAAAAGTGAAGAAGTTTAATAGCAGTGATAAGTAAAATTAATACAAAAAGTAACTTAAAATTTTAAAACTATGAACAATTATTTAGATCATGTATTAAGTGAAGAATACTGTGCGAAATGAATTGAGGATTTTGTTACCTTTTTTTTTCGATTAATGGCTTTTATGCTTACTATGCATTTCCCTTTCATTTTATGAGTGTTGTGTGGATTAATTTTAATGTGTGTTACCCCTCTTATTAAATTACTTTTCTCGCTGTACTTATGTTGATTCTTAAGTTCTTAAAATTAGAGAGTTAGGTAATATGGTAACAAGATCCATTTTAGGTGGAAATTCAGTCGCACATGTGTTTCCTGAGTGATTCAAAAAAAAGAAAAAATAAAGTATTATATATAAGTAATTAACTTCTGAAAAGAGTAAGCATTGTTCAAAAAATATATATATAAATACTGAAATCAAGGTAGCAACTGGAATAATTAATACAAATTTTGATATATAAGTGAACGGTTTAAGAGAGAATTTTGTCAGAAGTGAAATTCATCAGATTTTATAGTCTTCAATGCTAATGACTCATTATACGATTATTTGGCCCCTGGATTTGAGAGTATAAAGTGCAGTCATAATTTTATTATTCCATTCTTTTAAATTATTAAAACATATTGTTTAAAATTGGGGCAGACTTAAGAGTTTGTCTTTTACCTTTCAGGCTCTGTGGTAATCAAATTTTACTCTTGCTTTTTTTTCATTATGAGTGTCTTATATTTTCAAATCCAGTAGTGTTGGTGGTATTCTCTTCATAAGTTGTGAATGGTTGAGGGTGTTGTTACTGTTAAAGAATTAAGGTTTAATCTTGCAATTTCTAATGGTAACATTTTGATACACTTAAGGTTAATTTATGTATTTCCTCGCTATTCTGTTTTTGTTTGTTGGTAATTGCTTTAAATTTCAATTTACTAAATTGATATTCCTCTAAGCATATTTGCTTATTTTTTTTAAATTTCCTTTCTTTGGTAACAACATCTATTTTGTGGTAAACTGCTCACACCTTGTTTAAAGATATGAGGTTAGGTTAATGTCATTGGTGAAAATTATTTGAGTAAATTAAAAGTGGAGTGTAAAATTAGAAGAAGAGAAAAACCACCCAACAAGAATGGTACCGTGACATTTAGTCCTGGTTTGTTGTTTTTAAAATTTTGTTGCATTTTTATATAAACATATGTGAAAGGTAAGTGTGTGGTTCTGTACTACTGATTAAGGATTGCTGTGGATATTTTTTTTTCCATACTGGTGTAATTTTAAGAGTTTTCTTGGTATTTTTTTTACGAATTTACTTTTCTGTGAATAGTTGCACCCCTCTTGAAATTTTTCTTGTACTAATTATGGCTACTGACGAACACATCAAAGATTTTGCACTGGTCCAAAAGAAGAATGCACTTATGGAAAATATTTCCTCCATTCCACCTTTTAGCGGTGAGGCAAATTCAGTGCCCTTCAATGAATTTTTTGAAAAATTTGATAATTTGGCTAATTTTTTCAAATGGGAAGAGGAAGAAAAAAAGTTTGCTTTATTTAGTAGAGTAAATGGGGGAGCAGCTAGATTATATAAGCTTAATAAGGGTAAAACAGTAGATGATATTGTAAAAATTTTTAAGGAAAGATATACCCACCATATCACTCCGGATGTAGCACTCTCGAATTTTTTCAGTTTCAAGCAAACACCCCATATGTCAATGCAGGATTTCTATGATAGGGCATATGATATGTCGCTTAAAGCGTTGTATATTGATGGGCTGCAGGGTGATGTAGTAGAAAAAATAGGAATGCTATTTTGCACTCGATGCTCCTTGGTAACCTTTCCCCTGAAATTAGGAGGGGGTTATCACAAAAAACCCACAAACACCTGAGGAAATCCTCAGACTTGCGCTTTTAGAAGAAAAGGCATGTAGGAGTGTTAGTGTGAACCCTTTCTACAATCTACAAAATGACGTTAGTACCACTTTTACACCTCAGTGTGTACAACAAAATGTAGCATGTGCCGCTGTGCACCCAAAAAGCGAATCGAAACAGTCACAGCAGGAAATAAATAAACTAAGGGAACAAGTAGAATTACTCACAGCGAAAATCGAAAGTTTGGTGCAAAGTAATGATAAACGGAGCGAGATGCAGAGCCAGGAAAGAACAAATATGCGTAATTTTTCGTGTTACATCTGTTCTGAGATAGGCCACTTTGCACGAGATTGTCCGCAAGCTAGGTATCAAAACAATTATGGTAGGGGCAGGTTTAGTAACTATAGGGGCCGTGGGGGCTATGACAACAATTATCGAGGGTATCCTGGCCAACCTGATAATACTTATTTTAGGGAAAATAGAGACAGAAACGATTATAATTATAATGGTAGAGATAGACAGGACTTTAACTATAAGGGAAGTAGGGGTAGAAGTGGTAATAACAATAGGGGCAGAAATGATTATAGTGGTAGGGATAGGAATGATTATAGCAATAGGGGTACAGATAATCATGATAATCAAGGGAATAGTAATAGGGATCAAACGAATAATGTAAATGTAAATCAACCTAGAAGTGACAGCAATACACAGGGTGCTCCTAAAGTGCCTTTAAACTAAATAAGGCTGGATCTGAGATGGTCGGACTGATCCCCCAGAAGCCGAACGACTCCACCCCAGTATATAGTGTTTTTTCCCCACAAGTGTACCGTCTCCCAGTGACGAGTATGATTGTAAATAATAAAACTATCACTGCATTATGCGATTCTGGATCTGCGATAAATCTTTTGAGTAGTGCTATGCTAAAATTTTTTTTGGAGAGTAACGTAGAGGAATGTTGCACACCCATTGTGACTGTAACTGGCGAGAAAATGAATCTAAATCAATGTGTGGTAGCAACGTTTAAAATTAATGATATTCTGTGCAGTGCTAAATTTTTTGTTGTCCCAGGGAAACTGGCGGATGAATTTTCTGCCATTTTAGGAATGCCTTTTTTAAAAAAGTACAGAGTTACCATTGATTGTTCAAATAATACTGTCAGTCTTAAAAGCTCTGAACAAACACAAGGTAAACAAACAACTGAAGATCAGGATCATTCCAAAGTTGAGGGAAATTCAGGTTGCCATAGTATTAGCACAGTAACCGAGGATGTAGAAAAGTGTCAGAATAGTACCAAATTGTGTCAAAACTTTGTAAATAATGCTGTAAATAATTCTAGTAAATGCAATTGTAAATGTAAATGTAATATAGCAAAAATGTGTACAAATTGTGGGAAATTTACTTGTGAGAACTACCAGTGCAAAAGTGTAAACATAGCTAATAGTGAACAAAAAGTAGTCTGTAGTAGTGGTATAGAGGCAGTTCAGGGTACCATAAGTGATGAGAAGGAAGAATTAGGTAATAGAGGGCAAAAGAAGTTACTAAAGGAGAGTAATAATGACTTACAAACTGAGGAAGTCACAGAGAAAGTTGAGAGTACCATAGATAACCACAATATACCACAAACTACTCCTGTTCACCAAGTAAACCTTATTTCGCAAGACACAGGTAGGGTACAGCAAGGAGGAGAGAAAAAAAAACCTGATGCGGTGCGAATTGCTGATATTGAGGAGGATTTAAGTGATGACAATGAAAATAGTGAAAGTGAAAATAAAGTTAATGAAAATGAGAGTAATGACAAAACCATCATAGGTATAGCCGCATTATGTGATAAAATAACAATCCCTCCCCAAACTAAAATTTTGACAAATGTTAAGTGTAGTAAAGAATTAAATGTAAGCGTAAATGATCCTATAATGTTAGAACACCTTGCTAGGAGTTTGCATCAAGGCCTCCTTATTTCCAGAACCATTCGCACACAACAGCATGGTTTATTTTTATCTTTTGCTAATTTTTCAGACAATATGATTCACTTAAATAAAGGAACGTTTGTAGCTAAAATTCTTAAATGTACAGATAACTTAAATTTAACTCATGATGAATGTAATTTAACTTCAAGTAAATGTAATTCAACTCCAAATAAATGTAACTTAACCTGTAATGTAAATTTTGACACCCCAATAGCAGATTTTGATCACGCTGATTTAAAGTGGAGTTCAGAAATTAATTTGGATCACTTAACACCTCCTTTAAAAACTCAAATGCAAGAATTCCTTGATAAAAATAAAGATGTGTTTGCAGCCTCTGTACTAGATTTACCTGGATGTGACACAATTCCCCATACAATAAACTTAACTTCTGACAAACCGGTTCGCTGCAAAGCTTATAGAGTTCCCTACAAACTGCGCCAGGAAATGGAGGATCAATTGAATATTTTGTTAGAAGCTAATATTTTGTCACCTTCAATGTCGGAATTTGCCTCTCCTGTCATCTTAGTGGAAAAAGCAGATGGTAGTTATCGCCTAGCTGTCGATTTTCGAAAGCTTAACAAGAATTTGGTAAAAGATGCGTACCCTATTCCTAATATCACAGACTCTGTAGATTCTTTGTCAGGTGCTAAATATTTTTCAACTCTTGATCTCACGAGTGGGTTTTTTCAACAAGTTATTAGACCTGAGGACAAGCATAAGACAGCCATTATAACACATAAAGGATTATTTGAGTGGTCCCGCAACTGCTTCGGATTGGCGAATTCTGGAAATTCGTTCCAAAGACTTATGAATGCCCTTTTTGGGGACCTAGGAAACTTGGGTATTTTGGTCTACATTGATGATATAGTGGTCTCATCGAAAGACATTGAGTCTCACATCAAGAAACTCAATCTTGTATTTGAAAGGCTTCGCCAACACAACCTAAAACTTAAACCTAGCAAATGTAAATTTTTAACAGATAAAATTCAATATCTTGGTTTTGAAATTCATGGTGGCCAAGTGTCTCCCATTAATAAAAATATTGAAATTATTGAAAAATTGCAACCTCCTACTACTCGTAAAGGTGTCAGATCTTTTATCGGCACACTTTCTTTTTACAGGCGTTTTATCCCGGATTTTACTAAAAGAGCAATTAATTTAATAGATTTAACTAAAGAAACTGTGCCTTTTGTCTGGAATGAGGCAGCCCAAAAGGAATTTGAGGATCTTAAGCAAGCGCTTATTTCAAAACCATGTCTCACCTTGCCAGATTTTAACAAAGAATTCATTATATATACAGATGCAAGTAGTTAATCTCTAGGGGCAGTCCTTTCACAACTTGACGAGAACAAGATGATACACCCTGTTGCCTTTGCTAGCAGGAGACTCAAAGATGCTGAGGTAAGATATTCGGCCACTGAGAGGGAGCTTCTTGCTCTTGTCTGGGCCACTGCCCATTTAAAATGCTACCTTGCCAACACTCATTTCACCATTTATACAGATCATGCACCACTAACTTTCATGTTAAAGATTCAAGACCCGACGTCACGAATGGCAAAATGGATTTGTACTCTATCAGACTATAACTTTACTATAAGTTATGTCCGTGGTAAATGTAATAGTGTGGCAGAATTTTTATCCCGTTTTGTTAAGGTAGACGAGCCTACATGTGCAGTCAGCTGCAATTTCAGTATTCAAGCTGCTAAAGAGACATCCTTTGAACCATACTCCAACCTTATGGAAAAAATTAGTGAATGCCAAAAAGCGGACAAGAAGTGTTGTGAGATTGTAAAGAAATTAGAGCAAGGTTTGGAAATTTCACCTAAATACATGAAGTTTTTTTTTAGATATGATATCCTAGTATGTGAAGATACGAGAGATTCTTTAATTGTAAATAATCCTATCAAATTAGTTGTTCCTAAAGCATTAATTTTACAAGTATTCACTCTAACACACGACTCTCTAGCTGCCTGTCATCAGGGGTTCCAAAAAACGATTGACCGCATCCGAGAGCATTTTTACTGGCCGGGGATGTCGTCAGATATCAAGCACCTAGTGGAATCGTGTATTAGCTGCCAAGAAAAAAGAGCCCATAAGGCAAACCATCTTGCACCACTGCAAGGTCTTCCCACCCCCCAATTCCCTCTTAATAAAGTACACTTAGATATAATTGGAGTCTTGCCACAGACCTTTTCTGGAAATAAGTATATAATTACCTACATTGACTCGTTTACAAAGTGGCCAGAAGCATATGCTGTCAGTTCGATCACATCTGATGTGATAGCAGACACTTTGGCTGATTTCATATCGCGATATGGAGCACCGTGTTATATTACAACAGACAATGGTAAAAATTTAATATCAGAAGCGATTGAACATGTGTACAGTATGTTTGGCATAAAGCATATCAGAACAACTTCCTATCATGCTTCTAGCAATGGCCAGATCGAACGCCAAAATCGTACATTAAAAAATGCACTCTCTCATATTGTGAATGAAAATCAATCTGACTGGGATACTAAGCTTAAATTTGCCCTTCTTGCAATGCGTACTGCTGTACACTCTTCAACAAAACTTACTCCGGCAGCCGTAATGTATGGAAGAAACCTAACCCTTCCCTATACTCTATTTTCACAACCACCTAGAATCAATTACAACGATGCAACATCTTTTTGCGAACTGATAATCCCCGCCCTTCAAAAAGTGTATGCTGAAGTCCACAACAATCTTATTTCAGTAGCTGAGAAGCAAGAAAAGTACAGAGAGAAAACAGCAGTTTGTAAAAATCTAAAAGTGGGTGATCTTGTGTGGCTTTACACACCTAAAATTGAGCCAGGTCATACAAAAAAATTAAGTAAGTTAAATAATGGTCCTTTCTCTATAATAGAGCAGTTAAATGATGTTAATTTTAAAATCGCGATAGTTGCTAACCCGAAAAATACTCAAGTTGTGCATATTGACAGGCTCACTTTATTCAAAAACAGAACGATTGCAGACCAAAACAATCCACAACAACAACAAACGACCAATGGGGATTCGATTCACAGTCCGCCCATCGATGAAACAGAACCGATTCAGAGTAGCGAGCGAGCAACCCACCCCCGCACAAGTAGACGTAGGAGATGCTATGCATGGGTACCGCCCCCTGTAGTGCAACGTAATGTGAGTGAAAGCACCAGGGAAATCGAAACTAATGAAAATAGAGGCAGTACACCCGATGATGCATGTAGTGATCCAACGGAAATTGTTGCTCTTTCCCCGCAACCGCAGGAAGCTCCGAGAGGAGTAGAATCGCAACCAGAGATTGCACCGGGAGGGGAATGTTTAGGTTGCTCACCAGATGCATCTAGCGTTGCTGAAAGGGTCAGGGACGAAATTGATCATCCAGATAGCAACAATGCAGGGACTTCGGGTGATTCGATACGACCTGTCGCGAAATCGAAACGCGTCAGTCGATCCAGGTCGACTACATGAACCGAATATTCGTTTCGGGATAGAAGTGTTCAACCAGATTATAGGGAGTAACGATTTTATTTGTTGTTTTTAATGTTTTCTGTACATATATTTTAATTAATTTGTATTTATATGTGTTTTAATCTGTTTTTAGGTAAATGTATTTAATTTAAAACTCAATATCGAAAATGTTGAAACTTCAAAATGGGTTTGTTTTGATTTGTCGTCCGTAAATATTAGTAGCAGTTTTTGGAGCTTTATATGTCCTGTTTGGAATAATTCTCATGTTTTGTGTTATATTATGGCCTGCATACCGTTCCGCACCAGTTTTTAAAAAGTTTTTAGCCAGTTTTAGCCAAAATTTAAGCTAATTTTGGGGAGTTTGAAATTTTCAGGTGTGTTTTAAAATTTAGGTGCTACAACTGAAGCGATATGTTTAAATGTCTACTTACGTTTAGTTAAGTGTATTTTGTATTGTGTATCCAATATCTTTTACATAGATATCTTTTTTTTCTCTCTGAAATAAATAAATTTTTGGGGTATTTTGCAAAATTTTCGGAATGGTATTATGTTTATACTTCTCTGTGTTTTTGATGTGAGTTATCTACTGCCATACTAGTACACGCTCATGTTCTTTATGCTTTACATGTTTTATTTTCATTAGCTGTAAATATGAGTAAATGTATAAATTCCCCTTATTTATTTTATTATTATTATTCTTTCCTGTTAATTTTTTTTCTTCTTTGATTAAATTTGGTAGGCATGTTTATTGGATGATTGTAGACAATACATCACTATCCTTGCGTTGTTTGTGTAGTTTATTTTTGCCTTTTTCGAAATTTTTCTAAGCTATGGGTAGTGTATTCCTAGTAGTACAGAACTGCAGACATACACTGTTTGCACAAATGGTCTGTAAGTGCATTTGTAAATTTCAAGTTAAAACCCCACCCTTTGGACAATGAAATTTTCACGATAGGGGTTACAAAATTTTTTTCACAGTACAAATTTTACACACCCTGTAATGTTATTGATGTTTTTCTATTTAAACATATGTATGTATATAATATCATGTTAATGCTGTAAGTTAGCTTCAATGATTTTTTTAGGTAGCTTTCTTTACAAAAAAGCTACCTATTGCAGCCGTTCGGAGGAAAGCGATTTCAAAAAATTTTGGTATATTTTCATCGATCATGACCCCCAGACCATGAAACCACCCTCCGTTCAAAATTGATATATATATATATATATATATATATATATGTATGTATATATATATATATCTGACCTATGTCACACTGTAACTCCCGTAATTATGAACCGATTTCGATGTAATTCGGTGTGTACATAGTACATACCAATGTCTCGACCGAGTTCGTTGGCCAGCTTCATCCGCCGTTTTGTTTCAAAATGGCGGCCATTTAAAATTTTAAAAAATTTTTTTAACTTGAAATGTGGTACCAAAAAATTAAAAATGGAAAAATATTTTTTTCTTATGTATTTGACCTTTATACAAAGATTCCGGAGCAGTTTTTGTTTCGTCTATATCTTAAAAAATGGCTGAGTTATAGCATTTTGAATTTCTAGCGTGACTGACATTTTGAAACGTCCTGAATTTTGTCACGCGATAAAAGGCGTATTTATGAACCGATTTGGATGTAATTCGGTGTGTACATAGAACATATCAATCTCTCGACCGAGTTCGTTGGCCAGCTTCATCCGCCATTTTGTTTCAAAATGGCGGCTATTTAAAAATTTTTTAAAAATTTAAAATTTGAAATGTGGTACCAAAAAATAGAAAATGGAAAAATATTTTTTTCTTATGTATTTGACCTTTATACAAAGATTTCGGAGCAGTTTTTGTTTCGTCTATATCTTAAAAAATGGCTGAGTTATAGCATTTTGAATTTCTAGCGTGGCTGACATTTTGAAACGTCCTGAATTTTGTCACGCGATAAAAGGCGTATTTATGAACCGATTTGGATGTAACTTCGTTTATACATAGTACATACCAATGTCTCGACCGGGTTCGTTGGCCAGCTTCACCCGCCATCTTGTTTAAAAATGGCGGCCATTTAAATTTTTAAGAAAAATTTAAATTTGAAATGTGGTACCAAAAATTGAAAATTGAAAAAATATTTTCTTCTTATGTGTTTGGCCTTGATAAAAAGATTCGGGAGCAGTTTTTGTTTCGTCTATATCTGAAGAAATGGCTGAGTTATAGCATTTTGAATTTCTAGCGTGGCTGACATTTTGAAACGTCCTGATTTTTCTCACGTAATAACAGGCGTATTTATGAACCGACTTGGATGTACCTTGGTGTGTACATAGTACATACAAATATCTCGACCGAGTTCGTTGGCCAGCTTCATCCGCCATCTTGTTTCAAAATGGCGGCCATTTAAAAAAATAAAAAAATAAAAAAATTTAAATGAGATACTAAAAAATTGGAAAATGAAAAAGATTTTTTTTTTGTATGTGTTTGACCTTAATACAAAGATTCTGGAACAGTTTTTCTTTCGTCTATATCTAAAAAAAAAAAATGGATGAGTAATAGCATTTTGAATTTCTCTTGTGGCTGACATTTTAAAACGACCTGATTTTTGTCACGTGATAACAGGCGTATTAGGTAGCTTTCTTTACAAAAAGCTACCTATTGCAGCCGTTCGGAGGAAAGCGATTTCAAAAAATTTTGGTATATTTTCATCGATCATGACCCCCAGACCCCGAAACCACCCTCCGTTCAAAATTGATATATATGTATATATATATATATATATCAATATATATATATATATATATATATATATATATATATATATATATATATATATATCTGACCTATGTCATACTGTAACTCTCGTATTTATGAACCGATTTGGATGTAATTCGGTGTGTACATAGTACATACCAATGTCTCGACCGAGTTCGTTGGCCAGCTTCATCCGCCATTTTGTTTCAAAATGGCGGCCATTTAAAATTTTTAAAAAAATTTAAAATTTGAAATGTGGTACCAAAAATTTGAAAATGGAAAAATATTTTTTTCTTATGTATTTGACCTTTATACAAAGACTCCGTAGCAGTTTTTGTTTCGTCTATATCTTAAAAAATGGCTGAGTTATAGCATTTTTAATTTCTAGCGAAGCTGATATTTTGAAACGTCCTGAATTTTGTCACGCCATAAAAGGCGTATTTATGAACCGATTTGGATGTAACTTCGTTTATACATAGTAAAGACCAATGTCTCGACCGAGTTCGTTGGCCAGCTTCATCCGCCATTTTGTTTAAAAATGGCGGCCATTTAAAATTTTAAGAAAAATTTAAATTGGAAATGTGGTACCAAAAAATTGAAAATTGAAAAAATATATTTTTCTTATGTGTTTGACCTCGATAAAAAGATTCGGGAGCAGTTTTTGTTTCGTTTATATCTTAAAAAATGGCTGAGTTATAGCATTTTGAATTTCTAGCGTGGCTGATATTTTGAAACGCCCTGATTTTTGCCACGTGATAACGGACCTATTTATGAACCGATTTGGATGTACCTTGGTGTGTACATAGTACATACAAATAATTCAACCGAGTTCGTTGGCCAGCTTCATCCGCCATCTTGTTTCAAAATGGCGGCCATTTAAAAAAAGTTAAATTTAAAATGAGATGCCGAAAATTGTAAAATGAAAAAGATTTTTTCGTATGTGTTTGACCTTAATACAAAGATTCCGGAACAGGTTTTGTTTCGTCTATATTTAAAAAAATGGCTGAGTTATAACATTTTGAATTTCTATTGTGGCTGACATTTTAAAACGACCTGATTTTTGTCTTTCGATAACAGGCGTATTTATGAACCGATTTGGATATTACTTTGTCTGTACATAGTGCATACCAATGTCTCGACCGAGTTCGTTGGCCAGCTTCATTCGCCGTCTTGTTTCAAAAGGGTTGCGATTTTTTTTTAAATGTATTTTAAAACTTAAAATGAGGTATTAAAAAATTGGAAAATGAAAAAGATTTTTTTTAGTGTTTGGCCTTGATACAAAGATTCGGAGCAGTTTTTGTTTCTGAAAATTTGTTCTTTTGTTTATATCTTAAAAAGTGGTTGAATTATAGCACTTTGAATTTCTATCATGGCACTTAGAAACGATCTTGTATTTGTCACGCGATACCACACGTATTCGCCTATTTCGATGGAAGAAGGCATGTGGATAGTATACATCAATATCTCGACCAAGTTCGCTGGCCAGCTTCATCAGCCATCTTGTTTCAAAATGGCGGCCATTAAATTAAAAAAAATTATATTTAAAGTGAGGTGCAAAAAAATTAGAAATTGAAAAAGGTTTCTTTCTTAAGTATTTGACCTTGATATAAGGATTCAGGAGCATTTTTTTGTTTGCCTTTATCTTAAAAAATGGCTCAGATATAGTAGTTTCAATTACTAACGTGGGTGACATTTTGAAAAATCTGATTTTTTGCCTGCGACAGCACTCGTATATATCAACCGATTCCGATGTGAGTGAACATGTGCACAGCAATTACTAAGGTCTCGACCAAGTTCACTGGTTAGCCTCATACACCATGTTGTCTTAAAATGGCAGGCACTTTAAGAAATCGCCAAATTTGGCAGCCAAATATAAGTTACTTTAATTAAAAGCAGCTTGGATAAAGCTGACTAATTTCGCGAAATTCTCATTCATAATGATTTAGTATTGATAAAAATTGGTATTGAATCTCCTACATTCGGTTTCCACTAAATTGAGCTTCGTGTGTTTGAATAATATAAGTTGGCTTTTTTAAAATAAGGAATATGAAAGCTACCTCTTCCTCCCGGCACTGGCCGGAAGGACTTTTTTAGTTATGAATCAGATACTGTTATGTGTTTTGAAAAGATTTGATTTTTTTTATGTGTATGCATCTGCATCTCCAGCCTGTGTCTAATTGATGTTTATGCATATGTGTAAGTACCGGTTGGCAGTCCTTCACATATTTATTCCTCCATATTAATTTACATTTCTCTATTTTAGAAAATTTTTTAGGCTCAATTGCAGATGTAATGGGCAAGTATAGTCAGGTGTGGTGTTCATTCAGTAAGAGTAGTAGTAGTACTAAAATGAGAGTTCACTGTCTACATGTTTAGATCAAAAGTATAAACAGGTAAAATTATAGGTAAATATTATGTTGTGTAGATACTGGGTGCTAGTATGAAGGATGGGATTGGAATTCAGCTGGCTGTAGATTACTTTTATGGCTTAATATTTAACTCTTTTTTTTTAGATTATTCAACTTAAAGTTCCTGTCTATTAAGGAAGTGTTTAGGTAGTCGATTCATTGTAAGCAGCTCATATTGCGCATCCCGGACTGTGCAGAGTGGTGCGTCAGGTATGTAGTGCTTCGAGACTCTTCGAGTCGCTGTTTGATTTGTTCGAGTATCAAGTGCTCATGTCGGTGATACCCCAGCATTGCAATGGACATACTTATATTTTCGCTTCTCCCATTTTTTAAAATTATTTATTTAATATGCTTAATTAACTAACTTTGAGTGGGAAAATCGATTTCTCCGCTGGGAGTTTAGTTTTCGTTTCTTAAAAAAAAATTTTTTTGGTGTTTCCAAAAAATTTTTTGTTTTTCTTTGAGATAGGGGAGCCATGTTACAGTATATTTAAAAATATTCCAGTACCTAAATATTATCAAATTTTATTTATATACACCACCTATATCCTTGTTAGAACTCTTAAAGTACAATGTTGTTCTGCGTATTTGTTTCATGTTTTGGGGCAGAAAAAAAGAAGAAAAAGAGAGAGAAGTGTTTCTCAATACCAAACAAGGGAGTGGAAATGTAACAGGTGCACCCCGTGACCATGGCAACCTCCTTTTGTTAGTATGGAGTGAGCGCAGGAAAAAATCTGCGGATGCATTTCCCACAATTTTGTGTTGCTTATTATCGCAGCTTCTTGGGTGGCCAACCATGTAAATAAAATTTTATGAGCCTTTTAAGTAAAATGCTTGGTGCAAATTTATAACCCTCCTTTTAAAAGCTATTGTAATACAGACAATTTTGGAAATTTTTATGGGATACTGCCGTGAGAAAAGATAGTTTGCTTGGTGTTTAAAGATGGGTGGCCCATTAGAAAAATATATAAGGTGGAAAGTGGATTACACCCCCTTTTAGATAAGTGGTTGAACCCTACCAGGTTAGCGAATAGGAGCGTCTGACGTCAGCAAGTAGTAGTGCACGTGTGAAATTTTATTACACGCTACGGGGAAAAAGTTAGTTAAGGCAGGAGTATCCGAGAGTAAAGATGTGATATTTTTCTCTTAGTAAGTGGGGGTAGGGGGAAAGGAGGCTTTCTTTTAGCCCTCCCCCTGTCCAGTGGATAGTTCTCTTTAATTTTGAAATGAAAGAAAAGGATGAGAGTGCAGAATGAGTCTAGATGCTAAAGAGAGCGGACTTTTTTTTGTTTATCCTGTGAAACGTAGAGTCCCTAAGAACCAAGTAGTACGCCGTGCGAGCTATTTCTGATGGAACAGTGTCCGCAGAATACAATCAGTAATACAGTGAGCCTGTCCGAAGACATGCAACAGTTTGGAGTCTCTTATGTATACCATCATGTTATTATGGCTTTCTATTGAAAAGTTGCGCGAACGAATGCCGAAGGCTTGTTTCTTTCAAGTCATCGTGTCTTTCTGAGGAAGTGGTTGAATGTACACCGAAAGCAGAAAATTTATTAGTGTATAGTGGGGCCACCAGTAATAAAAAGAAAGGAAGTGTTTGCGTAATCGTCAACGTACGCTGGACTAGAGAGTGGAGAGATCAGTCGTCAGGAGATGTTTTTGGACTCTATATGGAGTGGCGTTTCTCATCCCAAGGGTTCCAATGATCGGAAAATTATAGTAGTGCAACTAACAGTGTGACATTATTATGTACCTCCAACTTTCAAGCGTTAAATTTCGTACCCTTAAGAGGACTGCCAACCATGGGATGACAGTGAAGAATGTAAAAATCATGATGCCAGTATAACTCCTGTTTAGCGGTCTGTAATGTAAGTAATTTTTGCATTAGTACTTTTATATATTGAAAGATGTCAATTGCAAGAAATGTAAATAATGTGCAATTAATAAGTACTTAAATATCTATTGATATAATTTTACTGAATGGAGAATCCCATGAGAATTAATAGTGATTTCTCGAATTTTTTGTGAACTAAATTATTATGAGGTATGTTATCTAAATTTACAGTTGATATTTACACACTAAAGTACCATTACAATATATTGATTTAAAATTATAGTAAAGTTTTAATAAGATCTAATACTTAATAAATTAAGTTAAATGTAATAATCTGCTTTGTTTCTCTTTCTTCTGTTTAACTAATATAATCTTTAAAAGTGAAGAAGTTTAATAGCAGTGATAAGTAAAATTAATACAAAAAGTATCTTAAAATTTTAAAACTATGAACAATTATTTAGATCATGTATTAAGTGAAGAATACTGTGCGAAATGAATTGAGGATTTTGTTACTTTTTTTTCGATTAATGGCTTTTATGCTTACTATGCATTTCCCTTTCATTTTATGAGTGTTGTGTGGATTAATTTTAATGTGTGTTACCCCTCTTATTAACTTACTTTTCTGGTTGTACTTATGTTGATTCTTAAGTTCTTAAAATTAGAGAGTTAGGTAATATGGTAACAAGATCCATTTTAGGTGGAAATTCAGTCGCACATGTGTTCCCTGAGTGATTAAAAAAAAAAGAAAAAATAAAGTATTATATATAAGTAATTAACTTCTGAAAAGAGTAAGCATTGTTCAAAAAAAAATTATAAATACTGAAATCTAGGTAGCCACTGGAATAATTAATACAAATTTTGATACATAAGTGAATGGCTTAAGAGAGAATTTTGTCAGAAGTGAAATTCATCAGATTTTATAGTCTTCAATGCTAATGACTCATTATACGATTATTTGGCCCCTGGATTTGAGAGTATAATGTGCAGTCATAATTTTATTATTCCATTCTTTTAAATTATTAAAACATATTGTTTAAAATTGGTGCAGACTTAAGAGTTTGTCTTTTACCTTTCAGGCTCTGTGGTAATCAAATTTTACTCTTGCCTTTTTTTCATTATGAGTGTCTTATATTTTCAAATCCAGTAGTGTTGGTGGTATTCTCTTCATAAGTTGTGAATGGTTGAGGGTGTTGTTACTGTTAAAGAATTAAGGTTTAATATTGCAATTTCTAATTTTGATATACTTAAGGTTAATTTATGTATTTCCTCGCTATTCTGTTTTTGTTTGTTGGTAATTGCTTTAAATTTCAATTTACTAAATTGATATTCCTCTAAGCATATTTGCTTATTTTTTTTATTATTTCCTTTCTTTGGTAACAACATCTATTTTGTGGTAAACTGCTCACACCTTGTTTAAAGATATGAGGTTAGGTTAATGTCATTGGTGAAAATTATTTGAGTAAATTAAAAGTGGGGTGTAAAATTAGAAGAAGAGAAAAACCACCCAACAATTAACAGGAATAAGAAAAAATAGTCTTACCTGTTATCTCGATAGCGCAACCCCGGTCCCGTCACTACTATTTATGGCGATATCTTCTTTCCGCAAGCGCTGTACATATTCACAAACATATACCTAGAGTGTATTAAAAAAAGATGATTCTTGTTTAAATTAGGTGTGTATAGATTGTCGAGCAAATGGATCATTCGTTTTCTTTCCACATATATTTAATATTATCTCTTGAGTAGAATATGTTGATCCGCAGGTATAATATTTCCTGCACATCTTCACAAAGAGACTACATTTTACAACAGCGAAAAAGAGAGTGATACATACATTGGAAAAGATTAAAAGAATAAAAGAGTCCAAAGTACGTTAGTCCGTGACGTCGACATAACGGCAACCCTTCCATGTACGCGTAGAGAAAAAGGGCACGCCGACCAAAGGAATTCACGTCTATTGGAGATGAGAAAGTTTGTCTTGAATAAAATGAAATGTTCTGTGATTTTTACTTTCACTTTTCAGGGGTTACAAATCTAACAATTTTTACGTCGATTTGGTTAAAAATTTGACTCTTACGAGGATCAGAAATATTTATCATAACTTTTTTTCCTGTTTCTAAACTTCATTTTTATATAAGTGCCGCAGGCTGCGATATTTATTTTTTTAATGAATTGCTATTTCTTCTATGTAAATGCTTCAGTTATCATAAATATTGTTCATCCATATTCCATGTATTGAATTATTAAAAATTTGAAAAATGCTATACAGTAAAATCTCCTAAGACTCAATTACATACAAAAAAAAAAAGGCGTTATAGACAGGTTCCCTTCTTAGCAAATGTAAATGTATTATAAATTTTTTTCTTACGTATTAGTATATTCATTTTGCATGTATGAACACGTTTTTCAGTTTAAAACAGGATTCCGTCATAGGCAGGTTTCTTTTTTCACGTTTTACTATATTTTAAATTAGCTATGTTAATGTTTAATGTTAATGTTTAATGTTAATGTTTAATGTTTATTGTTAATGTTTAATTGTAGAATAATGGCGATTCAAAAATATATGCATATTTTGCAAAAATCTTTGGACCAGTCTTAATTTTACTGAACTTTGAACGGACAGGTCACGCCAAGACAATGATTTTCATACGGGCTGGCTCAAAACTAGGACTGAAAATTTCGGGTCGTGAAAACTAGAAAAGAAACCAGTCCCGGCAAGGCCGCGGACCGGGTCGGCTCTAAGATCTCAGATCTCTAAGGCGAATTATACCATTTTAAAGAAGGGGTGACAGTCAAATAATCTGAATTTAAAAAATCCCCAGTCTGGCAACACTGCTTTAACCTTTTGCACTCGAAGTTTTTTTTTCATTCGCATTACCAGCAAATTGAAGCGATTTTAGTTATATCTTATTATTTTTTTAATTCTTTATGAATATAAATGTTATGATACATAAATATATATATATATATATATATATATATATATGTGTATGTGTATGTATATATTACATTTTGTAATCGTCCAAAGTGTGATAACTCTAGAAGCAATTGCCAATCTGTATTCTTGGCTTTTCTAGACAGGTATCACAAAATTATTTGCATTGTCTCCGTAGCGGAGCCCTCGAGTTTGAAGACAAATTTTAAATGGCTCCGCTCCGGAGCCCTCGAGTGCAAAGGGTTAAGGTCTGAGCTATTTCAACCGCATATCTCCCTCTGATCTGAGGGTATTTAGTACTTTTCATGATTTTTTAAAAAATACGTGGAATATATGTATTTTTATAAACACTGTTCTTACTCATAATCAAGGAATTATTTAAATGTACTAAAAATTAATATTTAATGAGAAATTATTAATAAAGCATGTTAGAGGTCTGCACGGGCCGGAATTTCCAGGCCCGGGACCGGCCCGGTGTAGAAATTGAAAGTTCGGCCCGAGCCCGGCCAAGCCCGTTTACATTTTTACCGTTGTCGGCCCGGCCCGTACAAAAATCTGTGAAAACAGGCCGGCCCGGCCCGACTAAATTTCTACAAAAAATTCCGTTTTTTCTCGACATACAATTAAGATTCGTTTAATGAATACTACATGCATATTTATGGGAACATTTTACAGTATATTTTAAATTACTATGTGTTCGCAAAATAGAAAACACACAATAGTAAACGTTAACGATTACTTACAGTGTTTTAGTCAACGTCTCTACAGACGTTTCAAAATTTAAATAAGGGTTCATTAAAAGATTATTGTACTTTAGAATAAAGGGTTAAAAAATATGATAACTTTTGAAGCTTATAATAAAAGGTAGATTTGTGAAAATATTTCTGTCATTTTTAAGGCTTTTCTCAAATCCAAAGGAGCTACATTTTGATACATTTTGATACATTTATGAATTCATTTTTTTTCGGAAACGCATGAGATTGGCAGGTATTCTTATTCAGAAACCATGTAAATGCCGTTTTTTTTAGATAAAAATAATATAACTTTCAGAAAATACTGCCAAAGTTAGCGTTTTGAATCGAATTTCCGGAAGCGATAGCACAGGAAAGGAGAAAACGTACAGTCACGTGACAAGAGTCTGTTATCTCTGTACGTAATTTATGAAAAATGGAAACGCTATTCGATCCCAAATGCCTTCAATACTCAGGCCTGTCAATTTTATGCCTTTATAGTTAAAAATGAGTCAGAAAATGTGTCTGAGAGTTTCGCATTGTTGAGCAGTAAATATGAGAACCACCTTAAGGTAAATTTCCAAAGATACTGTTAACAGAAGTTCATTATCGCTATTAATACTTTTACAAAACATAATGCCTGTCCTACACATCCTGAGAACGATTAAGACCAGTTCCGTCCCGGCACAAGTCTGCCGAAAAAAATTAAACCCGGGATCAGCATCATGTATCTGTACGATGCCGATCTCTACGATGGAGATGTTACATTTCTGTATTGATGTTGTTAAACTCGCATCCGCTCGTAACGCACATTTTTACTTCTCGAAAAAGTCATATTAATTGGAAATGACTTCGTATTTTATCTGCTCCTCTCAAATTCTTATATCGGGCCTCAAATTTTTTTTATCGACCCGGCCCGGCCCTGCAGGCCCGTTCAATTTTTTTGTCGGCCGGCCCGTTGAAAAAATTGTCCTAATTCTATTCTGCCACCCCGGCCCGCGGGCCGTTCCGGGTACGGGCCTCTGGCCAAGCCCGGGCCCGTGCAGACCTCTAAAGCATGTTTTATATTTTAAAAAAAAGTTCCGTATAAGAAAACATCATTTTTTAACATAAAATTTTACATAGACATGAATAAAAACTTACCCAAATTATTTTACAAATATCTGAAAATAGGTTTTATTTTTATATAAACATTATTTAGTAAAATTTGCTTTATTGTGGTACATTTCAAAGCACAAAGAGAAACCAGCAAGGTTCACAATAAGTTCGAATAAAGCTCTGATTCTGGATATTTTCATATACTTACTTCTATTTAGTGCTGCCACCTATTTTTTTTCAAAATAAAAGGTTTGTAGATAATGTATGAAAAGACCGCGAACGTATATAGTAGCTATTTTTATATCTCGGAGAGTAAGTTAAAAGCTGACCCTGAGAGACTCTCGGGCGTAGTTTGCCTCATAGAATTCAGCAACCCGAGAGACACTCGGGCTTAGACTTCAAAGTGTTAAAACGATATAAATGGAATTTGTTTCCAGCTAATATCCCTGCCAGGTTTCTGGCGTCAATGAGACGCATATGTTCAATGCAAATTACTGTTTAATTAACTTTATTTTCGTTATTTATGATATTTATCAGTGTATTATTGTCAACGCACTAGAGTTAGAGACATATTTTCTTGTCTACGAGTTTAAAATGAGTGAAACGAAGGAAAGAAAATCAAGAAAAGGATTATTGTCTCTTGGAATGTGGGTGTTAGAGGTATGCACGGGTCGAAATTTCATGGCCCGGTCCCGGTCCGACTCATAAAAAAAATTCGACCCGGCCTGTAGGAGAAATAATATTGGCCGGCCCAGTAAAAAACTTAAAAGTTCGACCCGAGCCCGGCCCGGAAAAAAGTTACAACCGGAATGTACCTAGCAGCAGGAGGAAGGTTTATGAGCAGAAGATAATCTGGTTTGACGGACTGTCACGGTACAAAAGCTCAACACTATCACCTGGGGTTTCCCGTGAAAATAGAGAAAAATGCCCCAGAGATTGGAAGAGGAAGATGGAGTAAGAAATATACAGGATGATGCCGAAATAGACCGACATATTCAGAGGTGTGATAATAGACATCAAGAGTATGAAAACTTACCATAGAGCATGAGGTCGCAAATCTCGTATTTAACAAAAAATACAGGGTGTTCTAACCTAACTCAATTTGAATTGACAATAATAATTTTCAGAAAATTGAACTATATTATAATAAAACTTTTAATAGAAATTCTCATCTTTGTTGTAAATGAGTTAATATACACTCTAAATAAAAAAGAGTGACTATTCACTCCGGAGGAGTGAATAGTCACTCTATTGTAGAGTCAAAATATGCCCTATGCCCAACCTCTTTAGAGTGACTATTCACTCTGAGCAAAAGTGAAATTTTTGACTCCATGAAAGAGTGAATAGTCACTCCTGGGAAGTGAATATTCACTCTAAACAGGGGTGGATAACCACTCTTTCGGAGGAGTGACTATTCACTCTTGGAAAAGGAGTGCGGTTTTTCACCCCTGGTAGTAGTGAATAGTCACTCTTTCATAGGAGTGAATGTTCGTTTTTTATGGAGTCAATTTTTTTTTTTTTTTTTTTTTTTTGCTTTTATATGTTGCTTTTAAAATAATCACATATTTTACAGCATGCAACGAAAATAGACACAAGCGTCGTAAAGATTGGAATAAAATACTTTGTTAGCAATATTTTTTTAATTCATAGTTTTAAACATTAATTGAACTTTAAAGGGAAAATTCAGTTAAAGTTACACGTGAATTTAAATTAGATTACTGACAGAAATAAACTATATATTTTATTCCAATCTTATCCTTTGTGTTTGCTTTTATTGAATGCCCTATAAAGATATTTCTTTTAGAGTTTTATAGGGTAGATGTGCCAGTAATGGACACCCTTAAGGACTTTCTTTTAAAATAATTTTTTATTAATAGTTATAATTATTATATTCCAGTTTTTTCAATATTATATTAACCAATCAACAATATTTAACCATTCTTATAGTCCCATTTCCCAATATGAATCAAAATTTAATTTTAAATAACAGAAATATATCAAAACACTCAAATGTCCAGTAATGGACACCCCATATAAAGTAATAAATATAATTGCTTTTATAACTGTATTTAGGACCAGAATTTAATGAATACACCACTAATGAAACAAAATAGTTATTTTCAAATAAATTTAACAATTAGGATACCAGTAATTAATAAATATTTGTGATAATCATTTACTGTTTACATCCATTATTTTAATTATCAGAAGATCGATGTTTTAATTATTTTAGATAGATAGTTTAAAATACTAAATAGGTAATTACAGCTATCAAATTATTGAAACAGTGGGGGATTTAAAAAGGTAATTAAAAAAAAAGTTTTGGAATATTATTAGTGTTTAGTTTTGTCTCACTATTTTTAACAATTATAAGGAATATAAATATTTCAGAGACTACCTGATGTATCATTTATAATAATTAATATTACAAATATGAAAGAAATGATATTATCAGTTAAATATTTTAAATACTAAATAAAATAATTTCAAAATAAAACTGTAGAACTGAATTTTGAGGCCACTGATCTGCAGATTTACTAGTTTCAGGAATATTATCTATAACTTTAATATTACTTTTGTTTCCGTCAGAGGTTAATAAGGAAACATTTAAGACAGAAAACAGATTTTTAATAACTTCTGTAACTTAATTGTTTTTATTTAAACGGAGAAGAATTAAGCCCTATGAGCCCCTCTTTGACTGTGCTATTAAACAATATTTTCTACTTCCTGGCTGGTTTAATTGCCATATTATAAAATATGGAAGGTACATATACATAAAAAAAGAATAAGATATTGAAATTTTATTAATCACATAAAATAACTTAAAAGGAGCTATTTTTTGGTGTTATTACATTTTGGTACGTATAATTTAAAAATTAAATTTGATTATTTAACTTTACAGTTAAGCCAAAATATTTTATGCACTATAAACATTATTGAAATTGCATTTTTAGCAGTGTCTACATGGGGTGTCCATTACAGGAAAATGAGTAATTAACCATCGTAGTAATGAACACCCCCTCTTAAAACCTTAAAAATAAATGAAATTTTATAAATGGCCTTTAGTATATAAAATTCTAAGTTTTTTATTGCTACTCAAACAAAAATACTCAAATTTTGCAAGAAAATAAATAATATATAAATTAATTAAACGAAGCCAGCTCTTAGCCTCTTCATTAAGATTTTCACAGAAAAACAGCGAAACTTTGAAAAATTATTTTCTGCTTCCTGATTGGTTTGATTAAAAGTGTCAACATAATCCAGTTTTATAAAACATGCAAGGGGAATTATAAAAAAAATTAATTAAAGATAAATATTTATTAGTTATTTTTGTATGAACAAAAAACATCAAGGGGTGTCCATTACCGGCACATCTATCCTAAATAACTACTTAATAGGTGGATGTTATATGTTTAACAATGCTTGATTTCATTTTAATTTTTGTTTTAAATATAAATTCCTATCTTTTTTACCGTACTTTTTCGATGAATTATTGCTATTTTTGCAAAGTCCCAAAAATAGCAATGTAAAAATGTTATTGTTATAAAATATTGTTATAAAATATTTGTAATTTGTTCACTTACAAAACAATGTTTATAAACTCGCATCTTTTTTAAATGAGTTAGTTCTAAGCATGATTTAAATATTAAGAATGTGTATATATTTTTATTTATTTATTTATTTATTTTTTATCCGTTGTGATTTGTTTTTGTTTTAATATGATCATGGAGTCTAAATTTTAAGTTCTCTGGAATATGCACATATTTTTCTTTTAAACATATTCTTTAACTTAATCATGATTTCTAATTTTCGACCATTATTGCTGAAAAATGGAATTAATACAGTACTTATTAATGAAACGATTCGGTAAGCCATATTTAATTTAATTTTTTTATTCCTGTAGATATTGTATTTTGTGAATATGAGCAAAATAGATTTTATATGTTTTATACGAAAAGATTGGCCTAGAAAATAGAAAAAAATAAATATAAAAATAAACACATTACATTTATTTGTGTCTGTATGAATTTTAATAAAAATAAAGTAAATGACTTAATATGAAATGTTCTTATTGTTTGAAAAACATTTTTATGTAAACAGGTAGTTATTAATCTCTTTAAAAAATATTCAGTCCTACATTATGTAATAAATATGAACTTTTTAAAAAATATACTAAAGCAGTCTTATCGATAAACTTCAAAACAGGCATAAAAACATTTTATTTCAATGCTTAAATATCACGTTTTATTTTTTAGTGCCAAAAATGAAGTGTATCAAAAACGTAGAAATAGCGTTTAAAATATAAAGAAATTTAATAACAGATGCAGAATGTCTACAATTAATTTTTTTCATATTACTCAGTCTCGAAATTTTAAAATTATAAACCGTAAAAAAATGCTTAAATACAATTAAAAAATATATATATATACCAACCTTTTCGTAATGTCATAATCATTAAATACCATATTTAACTCCGAAACAGTAATAATGATTGATAAATACTCTTAGTGTATACTCTAAGTCCAAGTTGTTGCCTTTAGAAATCAGTAATAAGCAACAACAACAACAACAACACATTTCATAGAACGGCAAATTATAATGTTTTCATCGTGTCTGCGATTAATTGAAAATATCCAGATCATCTGAGTCAGCCTTGCAAACGAAACAGATAAAACTTTTTTTTCAATCGTTGGCAAAGTAGGATCACAGTACTGAATGGGAAGAATAAAATATATTTACACTCATTTTTTTTTTATTATTCACATTGGCTAATGAAATTTTGATTATATTTTGCTAAGCATTGTGTGCTATTCAATTGTTAAAACAATTACAGTAAACTCTCTGTAAGGCGTACTCGATGTAAGATGGAAACCTGTCTAACTCGGAAATATTTTCAAGTCCCTGCGAATCCATTGACATAAAGTAAAATTTATCTAAGGCGGAATATTGTCTACTACGGAACGGAAAATTTCCTCGGTCCCGATCGACTTCGCCTTAGACAGAGTTTACTGTATATTTCAAACCGCTACATGAAGAAATATAATAGACAATCACTTTTCTAGGAAATCAATTTTCTAGGTTGGTTGGTTGGTTAATTTTGTGACGGCCGATTATCTACACTAGGGATATAGGCCCGAGGGGGAGTGCCCTTCGTGGGGGTCTTTCTAAGGGAACCTAACCTGTATTAACGCATGGAAATCCATGGTTCGAAGAAAACCTCGAAAACTTCGAACGATTAGGCCGACGGGCGCGATTGGGATCGAACCCAGCACTTCCCGTCTACCAGTTTCGAGAGCAGAACCTTTCAGCCACTGGTGGGGCACCAATTTTCTAGGAATACAATTCAGGAGAACACTCCACGATCAACTTTTTTCTATACAACATACACTATTTAGCTCATAATTTTTATAACGCCGTTCTCTTATTATAACTAATTCTCTTAACTAAGGAAGAATGCATAACTATAATATTACTTATAGTTTATTATATACATTATATACAACAGCTGCTCAACACAGCTTTCAGAACAAGTCACATTTTACAACTGCCCGGAATATTCTGGTAACATGCGATACCTTACAATTCCAGACTGTCCGTGTATGGTGCTGCCATCTATTAATACAGATCGCTACTATTATTGAGATATGACACCCCTCCCCTCATAGTTCAAACGAACTACAGGCAATCTTGTTCTATGACTTCTTCGTACTGGAGCACTTTTCTGACAGTCCTCGTCATTGTTTTTAGTCAAATTGTCTTTTACAGTTTTATCTGTCGTAACATCATTTTTATTACTTACAACTGTACCTGCCACCATATCACGCGAAGGCTGAGATTGGCTTGGTTCTATCGTATTATCATTATTAAGCTGTTCTTTTATTTTTCCATTAATTCCCGAAAAACGGTTTTGGTTAACCCTTTCATACCTATCATAATCACTGTAATTTTTACCGCTATGTCCCATGTTTTCAACTTTGTCTGACATTAGTTTATCATTTCGATTTATCTCTATATCTCTCTCTGGTATTTCATAACTTATCTCTTTATTACGTCTCAACTGATCAACGTGACGTTTACACATTACTCCATCACATCTATTTACTAAAACCCATCTACTCCCCAATAATTTCATAATTTTTCCTTTTACCCATTTCTCCCCTTTTCCAAAATTTTTAACAAATACTAAATCATGAAGCTTATATTTGTGCAGGGGTTGCTGTATTTTAGGTTTTGATGGTAATACCAAGTGAAGGGCTGTTCGAAGTGGCCTTCCAAACATTAATTCAGCAGGAGTTTTACCAGTTACCGAATGAGGAGTGGAATGATTTTCTAACAAAAATCGTGAAATTGACAATGTTATGTCACTTTTATCTAGCTTTTTAAGACAATTTTTTACAGTTTGGACATATCTTTCCGCTTGTCCGTTCGAAGACGGATGATAAGGTAGAACAGGAGTATGCTTAATTCCATTATTTTTAAGAAATTCCTCAAATTTATCACTTGTGAACGCGGGACCATTATCACTGACCAATTCAACAGGTAATCCAAATGTAGCAAAAATTCTTCTTAATACCTTAATTGTAGTTTTACTATCAGACCTGGGTACTACTTTTACCTCCAAACATTTAGTATAAGAATCGACTACTATTAAAAACATTTTACCTTCAAAAGGACCGGCATGATCTATATGGATCTTTTCCCAGGGCAGTTCAGATTTCCATTTCAAGGGTTCCATTGTGGGACAATCCCTCGCAAACATCTGATCATGGAAGACGGTAGTATTTCGAGTGACGCAGCCTTAAGCCTAAAATCGTATCGTATCGTATCGTATCGTATCGTATCATAGAATTCGTAGATGGCGGAACTCATATATACAGCTAACTCGACATCAAAGAAAACGCGAAAAGCCGCCTTTTAATAACTCAGCAGATATATGTCTTATTGTTCTGAATTTTCTAGAACAGTCTTATATCTGCAGTCTAATCGTATACTGAAATTTTTGCATTTCTACGTGCAGTATATTTTGAGATCTAAATAGCCATTTTTAAAGTGAAAACGTTGGTATAATATTGAGGAAGTTCCTAATTTGAAAATCTCGAAAACGGTTCTAACGATTATTTTTAAATTGATACATAATATAACTGTGATTAAGGCGAGGTGAATAACACTTTTCTTTTTTCTGGGAAAACTCTCGTTCCTTAAATAATTCGATTTTTTTTTCTCTCGAAAATGACACGGGCGATTTTTTAAAAATCAAATAAATATGTTTCAGATGAACCAAATAACAATTTACTTGTTTCCAGCAAGACTCTTGTTCGTTTTATAATGCGCATGAAAAATCGGACTATATTTCTTCGCCATTCTATGGAAATTTCACCGAAAATGCATGACACTGTATTCATACACATGCTTTCTTTTTAACCACTTTTGGGGAGAAAAATTTTGTCTTCCCACTGGCTGAGTGGCTAAGGGCCATGGTTTACTGACCTTAAGATAGGCAGTTCGATACTCACTGGCGTGTTTTCACATGTGAATGTTTTTTTTTTTTAAGTCTGCTAGTTGACCATTATTCTCAGTTTCTTTGTAATTTCTTTAATTGCTATTAAGTTAAATAAAATTACAATTATAATGACGCCAATTTGATGATGATTATTTCTTGGCAATTTTTCAACAATAAAAATATTACCATAAATTTTATAAATATATTTAATTTCAATCACTTTACAAAAAATATACATTAATAATTATTATTTGAATATAAATCACACGATCAGAAACGTAAAAAAATAATTCATTTCAGCTCTTCTTTTTATAATATCATTTTTTATTATTATGACGGTCAATCAATATATAATCACTGACATCCATAATATTATTATTATTATAATTATTATTTTCCTTGCATAAAAGTTATTGTGATGTAATAATTCTTTTATAATAAATAATTTAGTTGAAATGTTTTATTTATAAATATCAATGAAGTTTGATAACCCCGAGACAATTCTTTTTATTTAACTTTGCAATATTTACAGAATTCTGGTGTCGCCATCTTTTGACGCAATTGCGTAGTATTATAGAAAAAATGTTTGATAAAAACGTTGAATTAGACAGTTTTTAAATCGAAGAATTATTTTAAGAGATATTTAATGTTAAATCTGGATAAAATTGTCTCATTAAAAAAGTCTCATAGGAAAAAAAAATATACATGGGAATTTAATCATTTTCATTCAATTTAATCATTCAATAGAAACTCGAAGTTTGCAGAGTGCATTTATTATTCTTAATTTGCCTAATTTTTTGATGGTTTATTTCAATTTTAAATTAAAATTTTCAGAATTTCCAGAGATATTTTTTACATATTTTAGAAAAGGTTATTTTAAATTGTTGCCAAATGTTAAAACAGCGCAAAGAATAATATATCCTTTAAATTAAAAATTTATTCACACGTGACTATTATAAACAGAAAAAAATCCTTTTAAATTAGAATTAAATGATAACGTGTTAAAAGCAGGAAAATATTAAACATTACGTCATAAAAATTGTTTTTACACATGCTTACTTAAAATGAAAGAAAATTATAAAATAATCAATTATTTTCAAATTAGAATTAAATGATTACGCATTAAAAGAAGGAAAACATTGAAAATTACGTCATAAAAATTATATTTACACGTGAATATTAAAAGAAAAAGAAAATTTTTAAATAATAAATTCATTGATAAGTGTTAAAAGTCGTAAATGGAGGAAATTACGTCATATTGGCCAAAGTGGCCAAAACAGTTTACAAAACACATTGCAAAACATATTGCAAAATAGTGTAAATTAAAAAATATATTTATATGAGAGATTTATTTCAAATTTCGAGATGATATTTTTAACTATAGTTGCTAATTTTAAGGTAGCGCAAATAATAATATTATCTTTCTAATAATAAAAATATTTTCAGTTGAATGTTACAAAAAGAAAGGAAAGTTTGGTGAAAATTATGTCAGATTTAAAACGTTACATTTAAAATCTCTTATTTAAAATCATTTTCTTATAGCGTTGTTAAAAAATACCATAAAGCAAAGACTCTGTTGACTTAGTTCCTTTTATATTTGGTAATTTTCAAATGTTTAACTAATCTTATTTAATCAAGCAGGGAAACAGCAACTAACATCAGCTGATTCGGTTTTGAAATCCCTCAGTAAAAGGGAAACCCGTTTACAGTAAGATCGCCATTGATTTTTTAATTATACAGAGCAGCCTCGATTATCCGAGCTAATTGGGACTGTTAGTAAATCGGAATCGGAAATCTCGGTTAATAGAAACTGTGTGTAAAAACTCGCCGTGCTTGCGAATTTAACATCTCTTTTAAAAAAATATATAGAACGTTTTTTAAATAATAAAAGTAAATATATGTAAAGTTCTGTTTCACAGCTTAACAAATTTAAAAAGAAAATCAACTACCAGTAGTAAATTTTAAAATGCAAATTGAAAAATTTACGAAAGTTCACACAGCCACTGGAAACAAAGCATTGTTCGCTATTGACTTCTCAGGGTCCAATGTTTCTTTGGAGTTGAGGGCTTTTGGGGGCAGAAGGGCCTGTATAGCACGGACAGTGAGCTAAAGAGTGTGATTATTTTTAAGGCTCATTCAAAAGGGAAAAAAAATCAGACTTTGTTATCGGCTCGGTTAACAGAAACCTCGATTAATCGAAGCTCGGTTAATCCAGGTTCTACTATAATTCAATCTTCCGTAATCTTTTTAAAGCAGATCAAATTAATGGACTTTAGCACAAAGTCACATAGCTGATAACTGCCATGCTTGTTGGCCACCTTTTTTCCAAAAAGTTTGCTTCACCTTATTCAATTAATGAGATATCTCCGATAAAATAAGTCACATTTTCCCGTTCTAAAATACTGGTATCCAAAAATCGTAGCATGTAATTGACACTACAAGTACTCATGGAACTAGACTATTTTAAGTCTGATTTTTATTATAGACTATATAAAATTATTAAAAAATATATATTATGATAGGAACTAGCGGGCTTCGTCCGCTATTTACGTTACGGATATAAAAATCATGTTTTTTTTAGGGAAAAAGAAATAAAAACCTATTTGACGATAGGTTTATAAAGACACATTTTGTATTTGTTATATTTCCGGGGATGAGGAGGGGGGGGGGGCTATTTTGATTAAATATCGCAATTAGTCTACATGGCAGATATAATTATGATAGACACTAGCGGGCTTCGCCCCTCTATCGCGCCTTATGGGTCCAGCTTCCATAACTCAGAAACTACCTTTCGGACATCAATGCAACAGATTCCAAACGTTATAATTAACTTAATAATCACCCTATATAGCATTAAAGTAAATTTATGAGTACTGCATACTATTTTTTTATCGTAATTTCTGAAGAGAAAAAATTATTTCGGTTCCATTCTTAGGTACTGGTCTGAAAAATTTTGAAAAAGGGGGGAAGGAGGGGACATGAGACTGCTGTTTGTCAAACAACACAACGGGCTCTGGCTTATTCAACTTGGTTTTTGATGACTTCAATTGGAAGGTGGTTTGTTTAAAAGAGTGCGTTCCCTGCCCCATGAAAATTGGAACTATTGGTGCTACATCTATGTAAGGATTTAATAATTATAAATTAACATTTTGGATTTATTAATTTAAGGATAAAGTGTTTTTAAAGGAATATCAAATGAAACCCTCTGTGCGATCTGCGATTATACTTACCCAGTTGTTTTTATATACAAACTGCTATAAGGAAAATTGTAATAAAATAGTAAAAATTAAATCTGCATTAAATTCCATAAGTATCTTTTTTTTAATCATTTTATCACTAACCTCAAAAAAGTAATGATATCAATGCAAAAACCCTTGACGGGTTAAAAGTTTCTGACGCAGCACTTTATCTTATGCTCTAAGAATTTTAAATATGGAACTTAAAAATACTGATATCAAATTTTGAGTGACGTTATGCTATTTCTTAAAAAATATATTTGTATTTATTTCACCATTTTATTTTTGTTTTATTTATAATCGCATGTGCAAAAGTTATGTTCAACATGAAAAGCTGCATAAAATTTTATTCGCTGTTGCTTTATCATTTACATCTCTCATAAATTCAAAATATGTGTTTTAAAAGATATGATATAAAATTTAAGTGACGCCTTGATGTGACTTTAAAAGGTTTGTTTTTTAAAATTCAATTTAAATTATTTTTGACTTGGTTAAAATATTTTTTTTACATCTACACAATACTTTTAATTTTCCAATTCACTGTTAAATATATCACTTTCATTGAATCTATACTATGCATTGAAATGTATTTATTTCAATAAATTGATTTATCTTTTGTGTCACGCTATTCAAAATTGTGAGTAAGATTTATGTAAATGGTTTCTTTGCGTCATTGTGTCCAAACTACATGAAATGTATGAAAAAGGATAGTTTGACGCAAATAAACCATTTACATAAATCTTACTCACAATTTTGAATAGCGTGACACAAAAGATAAATCAATTTATTGAAATAAATACATTTGAATGCATAGTATAGATTCAATGAAAGTGATATATTTAACAGTGAATTGGAAAATTAAAAGTATTGTGTAGATGTAAAAAAAATATTTTAACCAAGTCAAAAATAATTTAAATTGAATTTTAAAAAACAAACCTTTTAAAGTCACATCAAGGCGTCACTTAAATTTTATATCATATCTTTTAAAACACATATTTTGAATTTATGAGAGATGTAAATGATAAAGCAACAGCGAATAAAATTTTATGCAGCTTTTCATGTTGAACATAACTTTTGCACATGCGATTATAAATAAAACAAAAATAAAATGGTGAAATAAATACAAATATATTTTTTAAGAAATAGCATAACGTCACTCAAAATTTGATATCAGTATTTTTAAGTTCCATATTTAAAATTCTTAGAGCATAAGATAAAGTGCTGCGTCAGAAACTTTTAACCCGTCAAGGGTTTTTGCATTGATATCTATTACAAGAATTTACCATTTGTTCAATTTCTTTATCCATATTTGGCCACCAAACTACCCCCCTAGCTTTCGCTTTCATGCTCGATATACCCTGATGAACGGAATGCAGTAATTTTAATATATATATATTCACGACCTTCCTCTGGTATGATCACTCTATGTTCCCACAATAGACAATTTTCTAGACAGGAAATTTCCTCTCTTCTACTAAAATATCGTTGATATTCTTCTTGTTTAACCTTTCGCGGCCACCCATGTAACACCCATTCTAAAATTTGTTTAGTTACAGGATTTTCAGTTGTCCACTTTGCAATAGTTTTAGAAGTAACAGGCCAATTATCATTATTTGAAACAAACATTATTTCCACAGGATTACTCACTATATTTACAGTTTCTGGGAGAGGTAATCTACTTAATGCGTCAGCATTTTTATTATTTTTACCCTCGCGATACTCAATAGTATAATCATAACCAGCTAACATTAACGACCATCTCAGCATTCTAGGTGATAATGTATCAGGTACCTTTTTAACAGGATCAAATAATCGAATTAAAGGTTTATGATCTGTTATAATTTTAAATTTTTTTCCAGCTAAATATTGGTGAAATTTAGTGACACCAAACATTACAGATAAAGCTTCTTTATCAATCATAGCATAATTTCTTTCAGTTTTATTTAAAGTTCTCGAAGCATAAGCAATAGGTTTCTCTTTACCCTCAACAATGTGGCTTAAAACTGACCCTATACCATATTCAGAAGCATCACAGTTTAAAACTATATCTTTGTTTACATCATATAATTCTAAAACAGGAGATGTAGTTAATAATTGTTTCACTTTTTGAAACGCTTTTTCATGCTTTTCTGGCAATGTCCAGTTTACATTATTATCTAATAATCTATGTAAATGTTCTAAAACATCTGAAATATTAGGCAGGAAGTTTCTATAATAAGAAATTAAACTTAAAAATGAACGCAATTGTGACACATTATTTGGAATAGGAGCATTCAAAATAGCATTAACTTTTTCTGGAATAGGTCTAATTCCTTCCTGAGATATATTATGACCTAAATAAGAAACTTCCGAAACCATAAATTTTAATTTTTCCTTATTTAATCTTATACCATGCTCAGAAAAGCATTTCAGAACATTTTCGACTCTTTCAGAATGTTCTGATTCATTACTAGTACTAATGATAACATCATCTAAAAATACACCAACATATTCAAACTTTTTTAAAATATGTTCAATTTTTCTTTGAAACAATACCAGAAGCACATTTTACCCCAAATGCTAATCGTAACACATTAAACAAACCTTTATAAGTATTTATAGTCAAAATTTTGCTACTTTCGATATCTACAGGTTGTTGTAAATATGCATCTTTTAAATCAAAAACAGTAAAAAATTTACCACCTGATAATTTAGAAAACAATTCTTCCATTCTAGGAAGAGGATAATTGTCATTTTCAGTATTTGAATTTACTGTTGCTCTATAATCACCACATATTCTAACAGAACCATTAGGCCTAGGAATAATTACTATAGGACTAGCCCATTCTGAATGATCAACAGGTTTTAATATACCCTCATTAGTTAATCGTTCCAATTCAACATCAGTAGCTTTCCTTAAAGCAAAAGGAACAGGTCGAAACTTAAAAAAAACTGGCTTTGCATCTTTTTTCAATTTTATTGACACGGCAGGACCCTTGATTGTCCCGATCCCGTCTGCAAAAACATTAGGAAAATTTCTAATTAAATCATCTTTCGAAATGCTTTTAATCATATTTACATTAGGCCAAAATAATTTTGATGCTTTTAACCAAGTTTTTCCGATTAGACTCGGACCCTCCTCTTTAATTACCAATATTCTTAAATCAGGTATAGAATATACATCAACAACAGCATTTACTTTTAATTCCCCCAAAACAGTTAAAGAGTCTTTAGTATAAGTTTGTAGCTTAATATTAGATTTAATTAAAGGCAGCTTACCTGAGAAAAATTTATGAGCAACACTTTTACTTACAATTGTATGAGCCGCACCGCTATCAATTTCAAATTGTATATTTACACCATTTATTTTAACAGATTTTACCCACGACAGATTATTGGAATTGTAATTCATAAAATTTAAACAGTATTCTTCCTGAACAGTTTTAATTTTTCTGTTCTTAAAAGGTTTCTCACTTTTCATTCCAAATTTTCGATTTCTGCAACAAACTTTAAGATGACCTAATCGATGGCAAAAATGACATTCTGCAGATTTAAAAGGGCATAACTTGGGGTTATGATTTTTAAAACATCTATAACACGGTTTCTCAGGCGCGAATCTATCTTCTTTAGGCTTAGGTGAATGAGTATACTTATCCACTTTCGATTTCTGTCCTTTAGAAACACGCACTTGATTGACAGAAGTATTATCTCCAATGTGTAGGGATTTTACTCCAGCTTCAGCACTCTAGAAAGACTCAGCTATTTCTATCGCTGTTTGGACAATGGCGGATCTAGGGGGGGGGGGGGCGAAGGGGCGATCGCCCCCCCCTTGGGCAAATAAAGGGTTTGTAAAACGACATTATGCATCTCACGGGAAATGACTTGGGGCGGAGCTCGAGCCCGGCGCGACCCGACGCGGGTCGCGCCACTTTAAATCCACGAGACTCAGATGGGTCAGGTCTTTTCTCTTTTAGAGTCGGGTCGTGCCATGATCTTAATTTTTTCTTTAGATTCGGATCGGGCCAGACTTCTTTTTCCTCCAGATCGAGCCTGGCCTGGATTTCACTTTTCCTAGAGGTCTGCACTGGCCAAAATTTCCAGGTCGGGGCTCGGTACGGAATAAAAGCTAAACATTCGGTAAGCGTCAACCCGTATGATAAGCATTATTGGCCCGACCACGACCCGTGCACTCCTCTAAATTCTTCCTCCCGAGCCCAAGTTGGTTCGACCCGACCCAGGTCGCGCCAGTTTAAATCCACGAGACTCGGGCTGGGTCAGGTCTTTTCTCTTTTAGAACCGGCTCGTGCCCTGATCTTAATTTTTTCTGCAGATTCGGGTCGGGCCAGCCTTCTTTTTCCTCCAGATCGAGCCTGGCCTGGATTTCATTTTTCCTAGAGGTCTGCACTGGCCAAAATTTCCAGGTCGGGGCTCGGCCCGGAATAAAGGCTAAACATTCGGTCCGTGTCAGATCGTATGATAAGCATTATTGGCCCGACCACGACCCGTGCACTCCTCTAAATTCTTCCTCCCGAGCCCAAGTTGGCCTGCAATCTTACTTATTTGTCATTCGTAAAAATTATATTTGTTTTGTACATTTGTTTAACGAAATCTTTAGAAATTTAATTTGATTTATATGTTACAGAGATGCATTTTTTAAAATTTACTTTTTTACTTTGTAGATCTTTAAAATTATGATTTTCTTTTATCAACCGTTTCTTTCATTCTAAACTGATTATCTTACTGGATTTTTATTTGAATGTAATTGTCTAAGTCATATTTTTAAGTAGTGTTTACGTACATAATTGCCTAAATAGTCATCGTTACAGTCATTAATATTGTTGTTTATCTGTATTCATGAATTTCGAACATAATCTGAAAATAAAATATGAGCATAAGCAAATGTACTTTATGAATAATTTTAATTGCAAAATGCAGGCATCACTGTAAAAAAAAAAAAAAAAAAAAAAAAAAAAAAAAAAAAAAAAAAAAAAAGGACTAAAAAACGGAAATACTACTGGCAATCTAGACGCCAGTACTATTTTCGATATTTTACGGGAATTTTTACCAATAAATTACAGATAAATTTCCGTTTTTAATCAGTATAAACGGTCAAGTGCGAGCATTACTCGCGCACAGAGTTCCGTAGAATATATATAGGAATTTGTAATTGTATTTAAAAAAAAAAAAAAAAAAAAAGTTGCTAAAAGAATACTAAGACTTTTTAAAAAACTATATAACGTAGGTTTGGGTATAACTGTATATATTAGAAAAGTGTAATCGGGTATACCATGAAAGTTCAAAGAGATATGGAACCTAAATAATATCAAATATAGCCATTCGTATGACTCTTTTTTTAATATTATCCTAATCTGCTTATGATGAACTTAATTGAGTACTGACAATAAAGGCAGTGCATAGTTAAACTTTATTTGGCATTTCATGAAACTAAATTCAGCGAAGTAATAACCTTTATTTCTACAGTGTATCTAAAACAAAACCTTTGTTCAAAGTTTAAATTTGGCAGTGTGCTAAGCGCGCTTCGAATTGAGGTCTCAAAGTTGCAACGCCGCCTTGGTCAGTGCCGCGTTTTTCCAGATAGGTGTTTAATTAACTTTTAAAGTCACTCGAGGCGTATTGAGAGATACAATCAATACAAACTATCGCGAATCTCACCGTATTTATGCGATTCATTCTAATTAAATATTTCGAGGGCGATGCCTTTAAAAAACGGACACCTAATTTTAATTCCAAAACAGACAAATGGCACCAAGAATATTTAATTAAAATTTTCCTTTTATCATGTATGTGAAAATAAGCAAGTTCGCATTTTCTAATAAATTCGTTTATAAATTATGGTGTCAGTTCATTATTTCATAAGTTTATAAATAGAATTACTCCGTGCCGGAAAGGATTAAGTGGTCGCAGGACTCTTAAAGCTTCAAAATTTAAGAAATTTTAATTTTGTTTTTAGATGTTTAGATTTTAGATTTTTTTGTTTTTTAGATGTTAAACTCCTATCTTTTCTGAATATTTTGATATAATTGCTTCCTTGAAATTCCCATTAGAACAGAAGTTTTGGCTTTTAGAATTATACCTTCTCAATAGCTGAAGCGGCGTTTCCGAAACTTTAAAGTCATTATTTTCTAAATGGCGTTTTTGGGTATAACGCGCAGGATACCTCAAAAACTTCTGAATATTTTTTCATGAAATTTTCAAAACATATATTCCATGTTATTCTGTTTAAACTGAACCTAAAATTTCCTTTTTATTGTTCAAAAAAATATTTTTTTAGGTGATTTTACTGTTGAAATTTTCAAAATTTTGTACTAGCTAAATGCAGCATTGCATTAAAAATATAAAAATGCTTTAAATACAAATTTATTTAAGTTCAGGGAAATTATTACAATCTTAAGTATAGGTAAGCACTAAAATTTTCATTCTAGTTGCAATATTTATTTTGTAATCCTGCGCGTAAACTGTTATGCCAATTTTTTGTTCGACAAATGTCTAACAGTTTCGAGCCCCCTATAAATACTAATTCTGTATCTTGCAATTTTTTAAATACATGAAAGGAAAGAACATACTTATATCTTTCATCCCAATTAAAATTGTGTTTTAAAATCATATACATTTTAAGACATTAAATGTTGAAAATGGTCTTTTTTTCATTTTTTCCACTTTTTAGAGTCCCGAAACCCCTTAAATTAGTATGTTTTTAACAATTTGACGTTTATTGCTTTTATACTGTTACTGGACATTACATTACACATATATATCATTAAAAGTCGTTAACTATGCATAGAGTACGCCGCCCTGTACTTGTGTATGTCCAAACTGACTGTATTTTTAAGGGTTAATATCTCAGCTAATTACTGATGATTTTTTTCGAAAATCATTATCAACAATGCTTTTATTCTTCTGCAACGATAGGTATATTCAGCGATGCTCAACAATTTTTCTGAATGCCCGTAAATCGAAATTTGTGTATAACAGAAAAATGCTAATTATTCTAAAACTATGTGACCTAGGGTAATCGCAATAATTTTCCGGCAAGGTTTATATTAACGTCTACTACCTCTAATTTTTTCATAATTTTAGTTTCAGTAGATTCGGAATTAGATGGGGGGGGGGGACATATTTTTGCGCTACATTTTCAACAATATCTTTGAAAATATAATACCTAAAATTAAAAGGAATGTATTTTTGAGTTCAGCGTTACAAAAGCTTTCACAAGATACCCCACATGATATACAAAGAAAAGATTTTTTTTTTTTCAAGTAGCATAATTAGCCCCTCTACTTTTTTACTAAATATATTTATGAATGTTTATTAATCTGAAAATATGTGGGTCAATGGTCTTTATTACTTCCCCGAATTTGAACTTTCCACGTTCCATAGTTTACGATTAAAATGGCTGTGACAGACAGACAGACGGACAGACACAGGAGTGATCTTATAATGGTTCCGTTTTTACTTTTTAAGTACGGAAAATTTTCTGTAATTTACGGGTAAAAATTCCCGTAAAAAAACCGAAATAGTACTGGCGTCTAGATTGCCAGTAGTATTTTCGTTTTTTAGTCCGTTTATTTTAAGGGCTGGAGTTGATTTTTTAGCTTTTATACCGGGCGGGCCAATAGTTTTATTTTTTTATGTGGGTTGGAGCTAGGCTTGGGCCTGATAACTTCAGCCCAGGTAAACCTCTAACTGACTATCGAAGCCAGCTTAACTTTTTTTTTTTAAATGCTTAATTTCAGCCATCATCCCATAACTATACTAAATATAGCGGGTGTCCTAAAATGGACTGACTGATTTTAAAATTCAATAAATTGCAAATGGTGACAGATATTAAAAAAAAACTTGCAGGAGGGTTATAGATGTCGGGAATAGGGGTGATTATGTTCCAAATTTTCCGAAAATTTAACCCTCTCGCTGCGCAACGCGCGATTTCCACGGCCAACATAAAAGTGGCCAAATTTGCGCAACCCGCAATTTCCGCAGCAAATCTTTTTTTTATGACCTAATCCTATTAGAAAAAACCTGTTTCACAAAGATTTTGGGACATATTTTACTCTAAAATGTATGCAGATTTGAAATGTGTTATAAAAAATATGCGAGTTTTTTTTAACCTATTCTAATAATTAAAATAATAATAATAATAATAATATGCATCTCCAGTGTTAAGGCATTCGGTTCCAAAAATTTAGAAAATTCACCTATCCGAAAATTCGGACATACAAATAATTGCAAATTTTGATAAATGGTCTCCATAAAAAATCTATTTCGTCAATCGTTCGCAGAAAATAACTTCAATTTCGCCGAATGATCACAGAAGAAACGCGAATTTGCTCAGGGAACCACGGAAAACATGCGAAATTCTTCAAATGATCACAGAAAACGCGTATTTCTTGAAAAGGCAGCGGATAAGAACTGGAATTTCGTTAAAGGATCGCGGAGAAAACGCAAATTTTGTCAAATAGCCGCGAAAAGAACCCCCGCGAATGTCGTCAAAGGATCGTGGAGAAAACACGAATTCCTTCCTAGAATCGTGCGAAAAGAACTAATTTAGTCAAAGAATCGCTTTAAAAACGCGAATTTAGTCAAAGGATCGCTGAAAAAACGCGAATTTTGTAGAAGGTTCATGGAAAAAAACGCGAATTTTACCAAATGTCTGAAAAATTACACTAATTTCGTCAAAGGGTTGCAGAAGAAACGCAAATTTCATCAAAGGACCGAAGACGAGCGAATTTCATCAAAGAGTCGTGGGAAAAATGCAGTGATCTCTTTAGAAAACAGCACACTTACATACGTTTATTATTATAGGTATAATTTTTAACTTGAAATAATATACTGAACTAATTAAAAAAAAAAAGTTAACCCAAACCCAGCTTGCAGGAATGTACACTTAGCCTGAAATCGATCCGAATCCAAAACAGCTAACCCGACCTGCAACAAAAATAATTAGTGCCAGAAGGGAATCCTCCCATCTGCTGTAACCTTTCAGAAAATTTCCTTTGAATTTCAGAATTTTTTTTTCTTTTTTACTCTACCCCTGATAATTTTTTTAACTGCGATTCTTGATTTTAGTTTAAAATAGCAACGAAGATTGTGCTGGAAGCAAGAGGCGCTAAATCGGTTCTCGGAGGAGGTAGGTTTAACGACCATTGTTTACAGCGCCATCTATCGCGGCTATTATACAGTAAAATCAAGAATCACAGTAAAAAATCTCATGACATCTTACATAACCCTCCTGCAATTAAATAGCTGTCACCATTCGAAAAGTACTAAATTTTAAAATCCATTTAAGGACACCCGGCATGTTTTTTAATAAGTTTCAAATTATTCTTTAATAATTACAACTCACCTTAGATATAAAGAGGCAAGCAGTCTTATACCAAATTAGTATTTTTTACATAATTCTGGAGATTAAAAAGTATTCCTAAATAATTATTTGGACGTGTCTGTTATGGAGATTTTACTGCATATAGTTTTTATCTTCAAAAATACTTAGACTTTCTTTTAAAAAAAACGGGTCAACCCGAACCCTTCTCGCAAGTCGCAGTAGTGAAAACCCAATCCAAAACTGACCCAAACCGGATATAATGTATATCAATCTGCCCCAAACCCAAAGCGCTAGGCGAATCTAAAAAGTAAAAGTCAACCCGACCTGTAGCAGAAAAGTAGAAGTCAACCGGGCCCAAACCCGACCCGCATCGAAAAAGTAGAAGTTAACCCGGCCCATAGCAAAAGAGTAGAAGTTAACCCGACCCACAGCAAAAAATAGAAATCAACCAGACCCAAATGCGACCCACAGCAAAAAAGTATAAGTTAATCCAACCAGCAGCAAAAAATAGAAGTCAACCGGACCCAAACCCGACCCACAGAAAAAAGTAGAAGTAACACGATCCGCAGTGAAAAAATTAGCCCCGACCCGCGCGTCAGATTGGAGTTTCCAGATTTCTAAAATCGCCCCCCCCCCCTTGAGGACTCTCCAGATCCGCCCTTGTGTTTGGAACGTTAAGTCTCTGGAATCCAGTAATTTTTGCTGTATTTTCTCATCCTGGATCCCAAATACCAACTGATCACGGAGGCTGTCATTAAGCATATTCCCGAACTTACAATGTTCAGATAAACGACGTAAATCTCGTACGAAATCGGCTATATTTTCTCCTTGCTTCCTTAGTCGTTTCTGGAACTTAAATCGTTCCACAATTTCACTAGGGCGTGGTGAAAAATGATCCTTAGCTTTCTTTAAAAGATCCTCGCAGCTGATTTTTTTCAGCGTATTCGGAACAATTATATCACGTAAAATAGCAAACGTTGTTGTTCCCACAGAACTTAATAATATGTTCTTTTTCATTTCATCATTTTTGATGCTATTTGCTGAGAAATAAAAATCAATTTTCTCGACGTAAATAGTCCAAGGAACATTTGCATTATATTCTTCCAAGCGTCCCAGATAAATTATTTCTTTATCTGCTATTTTCCGTGCCACTTTTTCTTTTTCTCTTTCGAAAAAAAAAAAAAAAAAAAAAATTCCCCAACATTTCACTGTGGGTTAAATTCCCATTTTCGTCGCCAATTTTATAACGCCGTTCTCTTATTATAACTAATTCTCTTAACTAAGGAAGAATGCATAACTATAATATTACTTATAGTTTATTATATACATTATATACAACAGCTGCTCAACACAGCTTTCAGAACAAGTCACATTTTACAACTGCCCGGAATATTCTGGTAACATGCGATACCTTACAATTCCAGACTGTCCGTGTATGGTGCTGCCATCTATTACAGGGTTCGTATGGGTACCGTTATTTTCAAGGCCCAATATCAGAATGTTTTTATGGAAAAACAAATCTAGTTTAAATGGACGAAATTTCGCCTTATTTCAGAAGAGACTTTCAATAAGAAAATATTGGTACCGAAGAATTTCTTAATCTGGAAATTCAAGCACCCGTACGAACCATGTATTAATACACATCGCTACTATTATTGAGATATGACAATAATCATCTATCTACACGAATAAATGGTTAAAATTAAATAAGACTTACCTTATGTGTTCCATAAAGAGTCATTTTAATGATATCCTAATCTGTTAATCCTACGAAGGCGGACAAAAAAGTGATCATTTTTCTTATCTTACAAGGGCAATGTCGCCTTGCTGTTCTGATTGGGTAATAAACAATGCATACGTAAGTCACGCTTTCAGGAGTGACTAATTCACTCTCGATGACGGAGTGAGATATTTCACTCCTTTCTAGAGAGTGGAAAATTTTACTCTTTAAGGAGTGTATTTTTACAAAATGCACTCCAAACAGAGTGCAAATGCCTGTCACTCTTTCAAAGAGTGAACTTTTCACTTCTCCCAATTTTAGAGTGTAAAAAAAAGTGGTAGAAGCAAAAGATGTGGCTCTCGCCTTCCATGTGCTGTTTTAGACAATTATAAAAAACCTAAAATTGGCTGTTTTAATCTAATTTTTTTCTACTAAAACGTAAGAGAATACTTTAAAACTAAAGTAAGTTGTTATGTTTATATATACATATCTAAATTCATGTGTTTGTTGCGTACATTTTTCATGCGGATTTGCTTGTTTTCGTTTTTGTTTTTAGTCTTGACATTATCTGTTTGGAAAAATGGCAAATTTGGGAAAAATTAGGAGTAATTTTTTCTTTATGTTATTAAAATATAATATTTATTTATTGATAGTTAAAAAGCTCTTGTGATTATCATCTGATCTAAATTAAAAAAAAATGTCCATGTGGAAATAATAAATTTTAAAGAAAATTTAATTTTCAAATAATATGAATTTTCTTTCAAGGGGTAGGATGGGGGGGGGGGAGATGATTTTTCATGCAATTTTTAAATAAAGCAAATTTTTCGTAATTGTATGCAATTTTCGTTTTTTTTTTTTTTTTTTTTTTTTTTTTTAAATCTCTTTCGACATGGCTGATTATAATGAATGTTTTGAAATTTTAGAATAGGACAGGATTAAAAACAAAAAAATATATATTTATCGAAATTCTGTAAAAGATCCAGACATTTGAGGATTGCGGAATTTGTTCGATAATCGAAGTTGTCTGCTTTTGTAAGGAAATAATAAACAAATATGCCTGCTTCGTGGATTAAAAAATGTTGTAGTTAAATAAAAGTGTCCGATATTAGGAAATGCCCATTAACTTCCATAACGGACACTCCCGAATACCGGGCACCTCTATTTAACGAAATATAATGTATGGTTAGACTTTTTGCAGAAGGAGGACTTGATTAAAGCATGGGCAAACTGGACAGTGTCCCCTACCCTCCACCTACGTTTTTAGGAGCCTCAAATTAGATATGCATTTTTTGTAAAGCTTATACTTTTAATTTGTTTCGACATTGTTCTGATTATAATCAATATTTTGAACTTTTAAAGTAGAACAAGATAAAAAATTAAATAAAAAAAAAATCTAAATACAGTAAAACCTATCAATAACGAGCATCTCCGTAACGAATAGCGGGCAAATTCCCCCTATGAGCTCACTATAGCTCCCTATTGAGAGGTTTTATTGTATTTAGATAAGTATTTTTTTTTGTTTTTAATCTTATTCTACTCTAGAAGTTCAAAATATTGAGTATCAGTATAATGTCATAAAAGATTAAAAATTAACGAAAAGAATTATCAGCTTTACGAAAATTGTATACCGACTTTGAGAGCCCCTAAAAGCCCTGTATGGGGGTGGAGGGAGCAGGACAATGAAAAAATATTTTTCCAGGATTCAATGTGGTTAAATATGGCTGCGTATAATGCTTACAAAAAGAAATGTCTGCGATTCAGACGTTTTAAGTGTTTGAAATTCAGACGCAAGAAGTGTCTGAAAAAATTAAAACATTTTAAAATGTCTGAAAATTGAACACTCCGTTTCAGACACATAAGTGTCTGGATTTCAGACATTTCAATTTACAGTGTACCCAAATAACTGTCAAATTAATTAATCGTTTTGTTGATACACTTCGAAAACAGGAGATGACGATAAATTGGAAATCTATTTACTTTAAATGATTATAAGACGCGGTAAGCTTATATTCTTTTATGAATGTAATAATAATAAAATGTTAGTAATGTTTACATTAAATTCATTTAATAATTGAAATCAAAGAATTTTTCCTTTCAATATTATAAGCATGTGAAGATAGTAATTATTCGAATAACATGTCATCAATTAAGTTTTCAAAATATATTATGACATTAACTCGCGTAATTATTTTTTGACACATAATTATACAAGTTATATGAGCCAACTCTCTTTTATCAAACAGAGCAGTAGCGAAATTTTAATGATGAATACATTTAAATTAATTTACTATGTTCAAATCAAAATGTATTCCTTGTAATGCTCCAAGGTATTAAAGACACGAATTTTAAACAATCCAAATTACTAGTCGTCAAAATTAGTTAATCGCTCAGTTGATACATCTCGAAGATTGGAGATGACATTAACAGTCACAATTCAGTCGATGAAAATACCTTTGGTTTTTCCATGTCATTCCAAAGGGAGGAGGCATCGACTCCTTGATTAGACAGCTGGCCGCAGGCACGGCTATTAACCAAAAAGCGAACCGGTTCAACTTTGGTCCACGCGACCGGCTCGCGAATGCCTCTTGATCATCTTTACTGGTCTTTCTTGCGTCATTCTCATAAATTAGATTAGGAATGACAAAAAATACGATGCTTTTCTTAGATTGTTCATTCACTATGAAAATAGAAAATGAAATTTACAGAAAAATACTGAGTGTGCCTAAAAACTTATGCAAACTCTCTATCAATAACAAATAGCACTGCAAATGCGTTTTGATCCTCTTAAATTCTGCTTCTTTTGTTTTTCTTCAAATTTGATTGTAAGTGAAGAGAACAGAAGTTCCTTCTTAACCTGATATACACAATAAAAAATCTCTGTAAATGCAATAAAAGATAATGAACATACATGTATGTTCAATATAAAAATTCAGTCAAAAGTTTAAAAAAAGAAAGCGTTTTGAATTCTTCATGGTCGTCTTCACTTGTTATTCTTGCGTCTTTCTCATAAATTAGAATGGAAATGGCGAAAAGATAAGATGTTTTTGTTAGTTTGTTTATTCCTTGCAAAAAAAAAAAAAAAAAAAAAAAAAAATATATACTATGTGCGCATAAAAACTTATGGAAATTTTCTATTATCAAGAAATAGCACTGCAAATGCCCTTTGGTCAACTTCAGTTGACTTTCGTTTGTTTTTTTAACACTTTCCAACAAAGTTGAAAAGTGTTTATGACTTCGGTTTGTCTGTCCGTCTGCCCGCGCTCTAACTCTCGTAAATATACTCGAATTGCCCCGAAATTTTTGGATGTTATTTACGTTTGCCATAGCCCGTTCCCTATTTCAAATGAAGTTTGTAGCATGTTTAGTTCATTTACAGCGACAGTCAAACGTATTTCGTTACATTACAGTTAATAGGAAAAATCATTTCAAATGATTTTTAATGATGTTACACGCTTTCAAACATAATTAAACTGACATGCATTTATGAAGTGCACTAAAATATGCATTCTGTAGAATATGCGGTTCAAAGATTAGTCATTATTCCTTTACAGGGCCACACAAAAGAATTCCTTTACATAATGAAATAGAGGTGGAGGGAATTTTTTGCGGCGTATTTTAATTATGTTAAAATATTTCATATATAAAGAAATTGATATACGTCGCTGAGGTGTACTATAACTTATTTCATGTATAATACGAAATGCATAGCATTTACAGGGGCACACAAAATATTTCAGATACTATTTTCTATCCGAAGTACTGTACATTAGCGATGATTGCTGGAAATGCATTTTTAATTATGATATGCTCTTTCATGTTTCACTATATTTAAGCATACTATATGGTGCATATAAATACTATAATTTATATTCAGGGCAGTGGCGTGGCGTGAAAATTTTCGGTGGTCATCGCAATTATTTAAGTTTGTGGTGAAAAATTATTAACTCTAAAATTCAATGGTTGAATGTTCAAAAAAGAAACTTTAAATCTTACCTTCACTTATACATGAACTCCAAATGTTCTGCTAAAACTGGATCGTAGAGTTTTAAAAGCTTATTAAGAGTTTTAAAATATTGCTTGGTCATCGCTGCATCCAGCGATGACCGGACGCCACGCCACTGATTCAGGGCTATACAAAAGAATTCGTAAGTGTTACTGAGTAAGAGCGCAAATTGCTTAAAGGTGGCTTTAGATTAGAGTTATGCATTTTTACGCTAAACTGCATTTACACTGTTAAAAATTTTGCGGCATTCTGGCAAGTCACTTGACCGTTTTTTGAAAAAACGGTTTCATAACCATAATTTAACTATATTCTGACCATAAAATGGCCAATAATATGGTCAGAATAGTGTTAAATTCACGGTTGTGTAACCGTTTTCGGAAAAAAACTGTCAAATGACCTGCCAGAATGCTGCAAATTTTTAACAGTGTGTTTTACTAAGAAATGTTTGTAGAATATAGATAAAATGACATACAGGTTCACGCAAAGAATTGGATAAATAGACGCCTATAAATGATAATTTCTGTAAATGTGATTTCAGAAGTTTTAAGAGTGTTTTACTTTGAATTAAGTTTCAGCTAAATAGTGGCGTGTAATAAGAGTTATACAAAATTATTCAAGTACGCTGTTAAAAATTTGCAGCATTCTGGCAGGTCACTTGACCGTTTTTTCCGAAAACGGTTATACAACCGTCATTTTAACACTATTCTGACCATATTATTGGCTATTTTATGGTCAGAATACAGTTAAATTATGGTTATTTTCAAAAAAACGGTCGAATGACCTGCCAGAATGCTGCAAAATTTTTAACAGTGTATGTCTCCATCAACACCGTAAAAAGATAAGAAAAAAAAAAAAAAAATCTGTAATTCAACTGATGTAAAGTTGGAGAAATCTGTATGCTTACTAAAATTTTATTCGTACACTGTACAAAAAAAGATGTAAATTTACAAAATTAGTTTTTATAAAGCTACAGAAATCTGTAGCTTTACAAAAGAATCTACTAAATTTATAGTAATCTTCCTAAATTGTTTTCTGTAACCCGGGTTGCAGTTACATAAAAAGTTCTTGGCATCCAAGTTTCCTAAAACATTTTTAGTAACCTTACAGATTTTTTGATTTACGGTGCAAAAGTGTATCTGTTACATAAATTTTTGTTGTTTCCGTTACGAGAAAAGTTCTAGAAATTCCTGTTTCCTAGAAAAATTTTAGCAACTTAACAGATTTTTTTACAGTGTATTAGTATGAATTGCTGAAAGAGAAATTTCAACCTGTTATGCGATTTCTTGCTAAACTAAATTTTCCCATCATTATATAGTATATATATCAACCTACAGATCAAATACAAGGCTGTTCAAAAGAATTGGAATACATATTTGGCTATGGACGGTTACTGCTGAAATCAGTTTTTCAAATGTTTTATGCGTTTTCTAAAATGTTTACTTAGTTATCTTATTAACCTTATTTCCCGATATAACATTAGTTTAACATTAGCGAAGGAAATTTAGGAGGTGACTGACCAGCAGTATTAAGGCTCCTCATCAGTCAGGCTGGAAATTCCCCTCTAAATGCTAAAACTATGGGCTTAGAATGCATCCGAATGTTTCAAATTTCTGCTCGGAAAATTAATTATTTTTTCTTCTGTTCTCTACATGCTCTTTTTAAAGAATGTTTTTTTCTTTTTTATTGGATGAAATATTTTAAAAATAATAAAACACACATACTACAATATATATTAAAACTCGCATACACGCATAAATAACGCCTGCATTCAACAGTTAAAGGTATATATAAATATTATACAGACATACATTCAATAAATACAATATTCCCAACTGGAGTGGAAAATTAGTTAGGTTTTGTATTATTGTATTTATTGTATGTATATGTCTGTATAATATTTATATATACCTTTATTTTAAAAAATACATTGTTAGATTTATTGAAAGTGTTAAAATCTTACTTACAACTCACCTACTTCACTTAGATATTAGCAATTAATACATAAAATTAAATAAATATTTTAGAAACGCTTTGGAAAATAAAAAAAGAAAGAAACATTCTTCAAGAAGAACATACAGAAAACAGAAGTTAAAAAATTTAATTTTCCAAGGAGAAATTTGAAAAATACGGATGCGTTCCAAGTCCATAGGTTTAGTATTAGAACGAGGAATTTGCGTACTGACTGATAACAAACCTTAAAAGTTGTATTAGTGAGAGGTCACTGCATATGTTTGAGAATTTGCACTCATTGAATAAATTACATTTGAAAATCTGCAATAAACATCATTTGTATTATTATCAGGGTTATTAATTTATGAAATATGCATGATATTATCGACTTCAGATTATTAAGTGAGAGTATTTATTGAAGAGACTGATAATGATTAATTAGAATTCTCAGAGAATCGAGTCATTAAGCTGGTGTCATCCTCAGAGGACAGTGTTCACGAGCCAGTCGTGTGGACCCATCTGGACCGGTCGTTTTTCGATTAAAACTCGCCCTCGGGCCAGGCTTCTGTCAAAAAGATACATTTAACTATGCTATGATCAACGAATTTTCTTCTTTTTTTTAACCATTTCTCTCGTTGACAACTTTTAGATGCAAATTGATTTTGAAGTCATAAGCAATTAAGATGCCTTTAAGAAAACTTCTTTTCTGAGTATATTTCATTAACTCAGCAGGAATGTGGATAAAGAGAAAATATTTCTCTTCAAGTCATTCGCTTCTCCATGAATTTTTATTTTATTTATTTTTTGTATACTTTTTAGATGCGTTCGTAAATATGTAAATGCGTAGTATCTATAGTCATCATTTGCACTGTAAAAAAAAATTACGAGGTTACTAAAAATTTTCTAGGAAACCGGGATGCCTAGAAAGTTTTACGTAACTGCAACAATGCAACTTTATGTAACAGATTCATGTTTATAGTAAAAAAAAAATCTGTAAGGTTACTAAGAATATTACAGGAAACTGTGAATGCCTAGAACTTTTTATGCATCTGAAACAAACAAACAAACAAAAAAAATCATGTAATTATCGATGGTTACCGATAAAAATTTTAGTAAGAATACAGATTTCTGTAGCTTTACAAAAACTAGTTTTGTATATTTTCATCATCTTTTTCCCCAGTATTCAGATAAAATTTCAGTAATCATAGAAATTTCTGTAGCTTTGCAGAAAATAGTTTTGTAGATTTACATTTCTTTTTACAGTGTGGTCCGTCCGTTTGTCCACATATAACAGTACAAAAACTACCCAGGGTCGCAAACCCCGTATATAATTTTAAAAAAAAACAGGGTTTTTTGCCCTAATTCAATTTGTGGTGACGGCAATAACTTTCAGAAAACGGAAGTACATTATAATAAAACTTTTAATAGGCATTCTCACCTTTGTTGGAAACGTGATAGTATAAAAAAAAAGTGGTAGAAGTTTCCGCTATGCGCGCCAACAGTATGCACTTGACGCTCCACATTTTGGGCTGCGATTGCCAGTTCATACGGTATCATCGACTACTTGAGCACCCTGTTTTTACAGAACTTTTCGTGATGTTATAACATTTCTAAGATTTTGCTACTTACAGCAGCCTTTATGATTCTGATTATTTTAAGTGTTTAAACACGCACTAACACAAATTAAAAATCCATTTTATGCTTATTTTTCTCTTTGAAAGGATGGTAGAGATACTCTAAGAAATTATTGTTGAGAAATTCTCAAAAATTATACAGTGTAATATTAAAAATTACTTTTTTCATAAATATGGTAAAAAATTCCAGTATTTGACACATACCTCACTTTGAAAAACCAATAATTGATACAAAGTGAAATAGTGTCTGACAATTTACTTGCGAATAATAAAAAGAAAAATATATATATTGTATATTTCAAGGAATTTATGCTTTAAAAATGCTTTAATCTTTATTAAAAAAGAAAAATACTTAAACTTTATTTATATGATATCATACAACAGATGCATGCGTCCCTTTATTCGAGCTTTATTCAATGAGGAAGAAACTTTTCAGAAAAATACCATTTTGAGGCATCCATCTTATTTCTAAAATTAAGGTAATGTTTTTTTAACCTATTTGTAATGCAACCATCCAAGTTATGAAATCAGATATCAAACAACAGTCATTTATGAACCAATAACTAACGAATGGTTGCATGCCCTAGTAGATCAACTTAACTTTTAATGGTGTTGACTACAAAACAGATTTTATTTATTATTATGTTTTTTAAACAGTTGAACTAATAGATTTCAACTTTCTTTACTATTATCAATAATTAACACCTCTGTCAAAAACTGGTGAAACGAACTTACTGGAACCAGTAACTGGCAAACCCCATTAAGCTAAATTAAATAACTATAAACTAGAAATCATGCTCCTAATATATCATAGACATTTTTAAACTAATTTCTACAAGTATAACTTTAAGGAAAAGCTTTGGATGGTTGCATTACAAATAGGTTAAAAAAACATTACCTTAATTTTAGAAATAAGATGGATGCCTCAAAATGGTATTTTTCTGAAAAGTTTCTTCCTCATTGAATATGTTCTTGGTACTAGTGGTGAATAAATTGACTGTAAAATAAAAATAAGTGTCCAAGTTATTATTAGATTACATTAGTTTGCAGAATTTTACAATGAAATGTTTATTTGAGTTGCATTTTGCTGAAGTGTCAGTTACTGGTTAGGTGTCAATAACTGGGGGGTTTCCCGTATATTTGTTAACTTTGTATTTTACTTATGTTATTTTATTTATGTATTTATTTACTGATAAAGTATTAATTTCGTTATGGAATATTAGTGGGAAACAAAAGCTGAACTATTTACAGTGTTTCAAGTGCAAACGTTTTAATAGTACGTAATTGAACTACCGCGATAGAAATAGACTTTAAAAAAATCATGCTTGAAAATTATTTTTAAAACCATAAAATATTAGTAAATCGAAATAGTTTTCAAACAAATTGCATTTGAAAGTACATATATTTACATATTTAATGCTGTAAAAATAGAAATTATGCAACGTTTAGAACTAATTAAATTTGGATAAAAAGGGAAAATGGATTGCATTCATATCATCGTCGTTGTTTTTAACTAACTTCGAAAAATGGTATTTCAGTCAACTGAATGACAAAACAATTGAACTAACCGAGTGAAAATTCAACTCATTTATTATATCCTTTTGATTTTAAACATTATTTAAAAGATTATTTATTTTTAAAGGTTTATTATGTGTTGAATAATCTGTATATCTTAAGCCTTTTTTCAAATCCAAAATGGCTGCTTTCTGACACATTGTTTAATTCATTTTTTTTCCGCAAACGCATCGAATTGTCAGATGCTCTTATTCAAGAACAATGTAATTGAACAATTTTTTTTCGTTTTTCGATAAAAGCAAAGCTTATTTAAACAATGGTGTCAAAGTGGACGCTTTGAACTGAATTTTGCGGCAGCGCAGGAAAGCAAAAAACTGTCCTCCTGAGAAAATAACCACTTGTAACCTAAGATGTAATTCATTTATCAGAAAAAAAAGTAATTCGATTAAAAATCACTTCAATAATCATGCCTGCAGGTATCATGCTTTTATCTTTAAAAATGCACCATAAAATGTGTAAAAAAGTTTCAAGTTGTTGAATGAAGAAGAGTATTTGAGAACAGCATTAAACCTAAGAATATGTTAGTCTAAATTGCTACATTTAAAAAAAATATATAACTGTGAGTTATTTAGGAAATTACTCAATTACACTTCTCAACCTTAATGTGAGCATAATATTTTAAACAAACTAGGGGGCTCGGCCCCCTACGAGCTATGCTCGCCAACCCCCGTCCGGACACCGCAGACTCTAAATGCATGCTAATTTGATCGGCTTTAAAAAGATTTCGAAAGATTGAATTATAATTTAAAAAACAGTGGCGATCTTCCTATAAACGAATTTCTATTCATTTGTCTTTGATTGGGGAATTTTAACGCCAAATCTGCTGCGGTACTACTTGATTATCCTGTCGATCAATTTCGCCAAATTATATAAATCGCCAAACCACTCGCCAAATTATACAAATTGATATAATTTTTATTTTAAATAACGAAAGAACAAATAAATTCGTACAACATTAATAAAAACACAAATAAAACGTCGAAATAAAAATAACTTGATGACGTATACACGTGTAACAACATTTCAAAATAAGCTAATATAAAAGGAATTAAGTAAAGAGAGTCTTTGTTTCCTGGTATTTTTTAACAAAGAGAAAAGAAAGTTCTTTTAAATGAGACATTTTAAATTAATTCTCAAAATATCAAATAAATGTCTAGCGCATTTTCTAAATTTAAACTTTTTGCAATATTATTTTGTGTTCATTTTATGTAATAACTATAATGTGACGTAAATATGACGTAATTTTTCCCAAGTCTTCTAACGCATGTTAATGAATTTATTATTTTACAATATCCTTTCTCTTTTAAAATTCACGTGTATACTTTTTATGACGTAATTTTTAATAATTTCTTGCTTTTTATACGTAATTATTTAATTCTAATTTGAAAGTTTTTTTCCTGTTTATAATAGTCACGTGTAAATAAATTTTTAATTTGAAGCAAACATCATTGCTTGCGCTTTTTATACAGTTGGCAACAGTTTAAATTAGTACAATTTTCTGAAATCTGTAAAAAATATTTCTAGAAATGCTGAAAATTTGAATTTAAAATAGAAATAAAACCTGAAAAAATGAGTCAAAATAAAAAAAATAATGCAATCTGCACTCCGGCAAATTCTAACGCATAAAATGATCTAAAAATGATTACACTGCCATGTCTAGTTTTTGCTGCTATAAAACTTTTTTAGTGGAACGATTTTGTCCAACTTTAGCATTAAATAACTCTTAAAATAATTCTTCGATTTGAAAATTGTCTGCATCAGCGTGTTTATCAAACATTTCTGTATAAAACCACCGATTTTCATATTTTTGTATGCATTATTTTTGTTAATATTAACGAAGAAAGGCCTCCGGTCACAAAAAAATCAAAACCGGTGGCGGTGGCGGCGGCGGCGGCGGCGGCGGCGGCGGCGGTGACAGCGGTAGTTACTTTTTTTTAGAATAGAGAGAAACTTTATGCTTTTGCTTGTATAAAAAATACATTTAGAATCATGTTTTGTGCTTATCAGTAAAATCAGAAATGTTCATACTATATTCTTCATCTACAAGTCTTACCTGTAGAATAAATCGAATAAAAATTCACCACAGTGTCAAAATTGGAAGCCAGTTTTCACAGCATTCTAAACTACCATATCAAGTTTGCTTCTAGAAAATTTGCAGTCTTCACAAAATGAGAACTTTTATGTCATAAGGGCGTTAGATTTTAGCGATATAACTAATTTCATAAACAGAAAAATGCCTTTATTGCATCTTTTTTATTTTAAAGTGTTTTATTTATTACACAACTATAGGGTATAACAAAAACAGGAGAATATTTCAAAGTAAATTGCAGGATATTTGCTTTGATAAAATCAAGTATTGTAGCAAATTACACAATTACGTCTCTTAAATACTTTCGTTACCCTACCCTTTATTTTTGAACCTTTATTTATTTATTTTAGAGCAAAACGTTTTGTCCATTTCATCTCAAACAAGTAACTCTTTCGGTAATAACCCGTGTTCTTATATTTTTCGACAATTATTGCTACCTGAGGCGGAACCGATAGTATACAATATGCTCGTTTTTTTTTTTTTTTTCTTTTGACATTGGCAGCACGAGAACACATATTTTTACAGAAAAGAACAAGAGGCACACCCTAATTTCATATCAGTTTTTCTTTTTTTCTCTCCTCTATTATATGGTTTATGAGAAATACATAGTTAGGAGTCATTAGTGGGAAGAAAACTTGTAGTGATCTGGTCTAGATCTAAATACAATCTTAAGGAAGGGGGATTTATAAACCAATTTACATCTTATTCGGTCAGTTTGGGTTGCATTACGGACAAAATGATGAATAATGACCTCTTAAAGACTATACTCATGTACAAATATCCTGTTTTCACTGGAGTAAAAGATAAGGTGTGACGAGCTTTACTAAGGAATAAATTTATCACAACTTTTACAAATTTGGTAAAGAGCTTCTGCTATCACATCAGGGCCCACTTTAAGAGAGCGCAAAAGGAATCATTGGGGACAATTATATAAGAGCGTCTTCTATATTTTTAGCTTTGCTTCTATAATTTTTTTCTTTAAAAAAATAAAAAGCAAAATATTATGTAAAAGAATGTCATGCGGTATTTAAGCTTGAAATAAAATCATGAGTTTTTTTTAGTTTTATATGTATAATATTTATAATTATTACACAATTTATATTTAACCTCTTCAGTTCCGAAGCTAAAATAATAGTACAAATTCTTATTCATTGTTTTTTTCCAAACAAAAGGGCATCGTAAATGACAGAAAAAATACCTTTTCTGAAATTGATCCTTTGGTTGCTTAGTAATTTAGGTTCAAAAATATGGATCTAAAACTACAAACCCACTTAAAACATCAATTTAATAACCATTAACGTAAATTAACGCAATCACAAATTTAAGAGCTTTACACAAGTAAATAATCTGCCAATCCGCAAAATTTTTTATGGAAAAAGATTTAAGTTAAATACTAATGAGAATTTCTCACTTTCTTGGTCATACTGTCTTTTGGGCATTTTTTGGCATTTTTCAAACCAAGAGGAAAATAACATTTATTTTATGTGGGAATCAGCTTAGATGCTGCCATTTATTCGTTTGCTTTGAATGCAAAAAAACATTCAGCTATTAAGAAATGATGTGAAAATGTAAAAAAAATCGGACATTTCAGTTTTTATAAGAAAAAGAACAGAGGTCCCCGTTTGGGGACACAGGGACCGAAAATGTTAAATTATTTTTTAGATGGCAGCTGCAACTGAAAAGTTGGCGAATGTGAACTGCACCACTTGGACGACAGTGATTTCTTTATATGCTTCTTGAGTCAACTAATAGCATTTTAGATCTCGCACTGTTAAGGGGACTGGTCACTCAGATTCGGAATTCTCCTCTGTAATGTTAAGTCTGTGGACTTTTGATGCATTCGTATATTTAAAATATTTTCTCGGGAAATTAATATTTTTAACATCTTCTTCTGTGTACTCTTCTTAAAGGATGTCTCCTTTTTTCTTAGTTTTCCAAATATTTCTAAAATCCATGCTGAATTTAACATTTTATGTGTTAAAAGCGGGCGAACTGTGAGTAAGATTTTAACACTTCCTATAAAATTAAGTATAAAATTTAGAAATATTTTGAGAACTAAGCAAAAAAGAGACATCTTTTAGGAAATGTACACCAAAAATAGAAGTTAAAAATATTAATTCACTGGGGAGATATTTTAAAGATAGGAATGCATCAAATGCCAATAGACTTTACATTAGTGAGGAGAAATCGGAAGCTGAGTAACCAGCCCCCTTAAGAAAAATGTCCATTATATACAAAATGCGAATAGAGTGGAAAGGCTACAGAGATGAAAGCGCTACGCTACAGTGAGACATCGTCACCACTAAATTTAAATAGTATTATCCGCCTGATTTAATGGCAGATTTTTTTATACTTAATAAGGGGACTATTAAAATTTAATGGTGACAATAGGCCCAATGAGGCGTATTGCTTTCCTCTCTGCCACTATTTCTTTTTCAATTCCTACCATTAGTTCACACTCTCCCTCTATTTATTTCTTTATATATCGTGTTAAAATTCTCAATCGTTAATAAAATACTTATTATTCATCCTATCAAGTTGAAGTAAATTTTTATAAACTTGTACTGGATGACAATTGATGTTAATACAGTTTTTTCAAATATTAATTCATTAATTAAATTTTAATTAATTAGTTTTAGTTTTATATGGGAGACAAAATGGCGGCCATTGGTTATTGAACAGCATCTAATGCATCTTCATATCTATAAGGGGGGTTACCATGGGGGGGAACCCTGTTCTGTCGCCAAATACCGCCAAGTTTGTCGCCAACTTGGCGATATCTCTAATATTTTGCCAATTATCCATAGACTTCCATTGTAAGCCAATAGGGTTTACTTGCTTATAGAAAATCAACAAATTGAGATATTTTAATGCAACAAAAACTAATATTAGCTTAAGGGATCATATTAAATTTTTCTTTGATGACCTAAGTAGGAATTGACTTTAAAAACAAAATTTTTATATTACTTGTTTGTTTGTGAAATTTATACATAGACATTTCGAAAAAAATTGCAGATTTCTTTCGAAATTTCTGTCCACCAGTCGCTGAGAGGTTTTGTTTGGAAAGCTGGTACGTGTAAAGTCCTAGATCCGAAACTATGTTGCGTTCGTCGACCAAGCCATGTGGAGTTTTCCATGGTTTTCTTCGAACTTTGAATAAAAAAGGGTTAGGTTGTCTTAGAAAGCCACCCATGGAGGGCAGTTTCATTTTCGACCCATATACTTAACGCAGATAATCGGCCTTAAGGCTGCTCGTCAGTCAGTTTCCGAATTCCCCTCGGTAATGTTAAGTCTATGGGTATTTGATGCATTCTTACATTTAAGATACCGCCTCAGGAAATTAATATTTTTAACTTCATTTTCCTGTGTACTCTTCTTAACGGATGTCTCTTTTTATCTTAGCTCTTAAAATATTTCTAAAATATATGCTTAATTTTATATGAAGCGTTAAAATTTTACTCACAAGGGAACCACTTTAGGTGTTGCTCGCACCTAGTATTGAAACCTGGTGCATTTTAAAGCTCTATATTAGGAAGTTTGGGAATCGATAAAATTTTTTTGTTAAAATAATATTTTTTGATTTTACAGCAGATTAACTTTCTGAAAATGCAATTTTCGAGACCACTTTTCGGGCTGTTAAAGTGAAAGTTTAAAAAAAAAATAGTTAAAAATATAAATTAGTCAATAATAACTATAAAATGTTGAAAAAAGTTTTAAAATTCCTTCAAGAACCTACGAATTTGATTTAAAAAAAAAATACAATATTATATTTACATATTTGGCGGGGAAAGATTGGCGTCTTTTTCGTCCCGTACAGTTTTCCGGCAACCCTAGCTCGGTATTTTCGCTACGCACCGTGTTGTAATGGTTTGGACGTAAATCTATTACAAGTATAAAGCTAGTGAAAATTTTGAAGTGCCATATCTGGCAACTTAACTCTCTTTTGGTGTAAAATTAACAAATAAAAATCCAATAATGAAAAATTATAAATATAAAAAAATATATATAATATGATTTTAACAAAGAATTTTTATGTACTCTAACTTTTATACATAGGGCTACAAAATGCACCAGGTCTCGATTCTAAGTGCGAGCAACACCTAAAGTGGTTCCCTTGTCAGTTCGTCCGCTTCCAATACATAAAATATTAAATTAAGCATAGATTTTAGAAATATTTTGGCAATTAACAAAAAAGAGACATCCTTTAAGAAAAGCACACAGAAAAAAGAAATAATAAAATAATAATATCCCGAGGAGATATTTTAAATATAAGAATGCATCAACGCTTATAGACTTAACATTAACGAGGGGAATTCGGAAGTTTCTAGTTTTAATCACCACCTAGATTTAATATGTATTTCTATTTCATTTTGATTCGCCATCTCTACCTCCTCACCCCTATTATTTCAGGCCATTGCGTCAGGGCTACCAGATCTTAACATATAATTCTGTGTAATCATTAGTAACTGATCTTGGAGGTCAGATCGTCATTAAACTGTAAAAAAACCACTGTAGATTTGCCAGAACAAACTCGATCACAGTGAATGTGCTGTATCTTTCTTTGGTTTCCTGACTATATTAACATGGAAAATACAGTAGTTGCGTAAAATTAACAGCACAATGTGCTGGCAATTTGGACGCATTTTTTTGAAGTGAAAACTTCTTTAGGCGCGTTGAGCTTTTTTTGAGATGGGGAAAAACCACTGATTTCCAGACACTGTAACGTAACCGACATGCTAGCATTTTGACACATAGACACTTGCGCGCCAAGCGGTGAATGACAGGAACTTTTCCCTCTTCAGCTCAATCCGCAAAAGAAGAAGGAAGCTAAAACTCACTTTTTCTCCCAGCGTATTGCTAAAACAAATTATTATTTTGTTTTTCGTCAGTTAAAATGAATTATACCGTATTCGTGACCTACCTATTTCATGTAACTAAAAACCGATAACGCTGTATTTTATCGTGTTGATGGTCTGGTCAATGACCAACAGTATTGGCGGGAATTTCGATTACGGAAGATAAAATACGGATGTCAGATACGCACTTAGGTACTTAATTGACAGCAAAATGGCGTTACTTTATTTTACAAGGTAACCCGGCTACTGTTGTTTATTTATTAATAAACTGTTCATTTACTTTTATTATATTTTTTTAAATTGTACAATTGTTTTGTTCTATAGTTATTAATGAAATTACCGTTTATTTATTGTTGTTTACTTTTTAAAACAATAGAAAATAATTAAAAAATATATATTGTAACTGGTATTGGAAAACGGGCTTTCGCCAAATTGACGTTAAAAAATCGCGCCAAACCTGGTTCGTTCATCTCTGCCAAATTCTCGGTTTTTTGATTTTTTGACTTTTTATCCAAATTTTCCGGATTTTTAAAATTTTCCCTTTCATTGTATCCCAAACACTACCTTCATACCAAATTTCAAGATTCTAGGGATACAGGACGTACCTCTGAGTTTTGATGATCGGTGAATCAGTGTCGAAAAGGCGAAAGTTTAAGTTCATATATCTTCTGAAATAAAAAAGATAGAAACGTGAAATTTCAGCATTTAGTTCCATTTCCACATTACTTTAGATTTACGAAGTTTCAAGTTTCTGTGAATCCCCAACACAAAGATATTGGGGGGTCAAAAGTACCCTGAGTTGCTTCCAGAAAAAGATGCTTACGGCTGTGCTTTCAAGACTTGGCAGGGGCACTGCCGTGTCCCCAGATGCTTGCATTAATGCTGCTACACAATTCAACGCATAAAACCTTTCCTGACGATTAAAAAAACACACACGTAATTGTTGAAGTTTTCACTTTTATTGGCACTCCCGGAGTGCCACTGTTTTTTTTTTTTTTACAGCACAAACGGCTGGCGTCCAAATTGCCAGCACATTGTTCTGTTAATTTTACGCAACTACTGTATTTTCCATGTTAATATAGTCAGGAAACCAAAGAAAGATACAGCACATTCACTGTGATCGAGTTTGTGCGCGAGATGAACAATACTTTGTACTGTAATTTTTTTTTCTTACAGTGTAGTTAAGAACAGTTGAATAACATCGAATAGAGAAACTTTAAATGAGAAATATAACAGTAATGCGTCTAAAATTGAATAAATCGAATCTAGAACTTTATAAAAATTCAGTGGTGTATTCAATGAATCAAGGCATGCACAAAAAGGGTAGATTTTGCCCCTCCCATTCATGTTTTTCTTTTTCTTCTTGACTAAAGTTTTCAACATCTATCGAGCTTACCGAGCATTGACACAGAAAATCAAAAATTTGTAAAGAGAGTTTTCCATTTATTTTTATGCATTTGTTGAATATTTATTAATGCATTAACCCATTAACGACGAATTCCTTTTACACATTTTTAATACCTCGGAACCAGTTGACACCAGTTTTTCCATATTGTAATTTTAACTTATTTAATCTCTCAAAGTTTGAGACTAAGTAATATGAAAAATTTCTAACTAAAATACTGGTTTTCATATTTAAAATTTTCGTATTACTTAAATGGCAGATTTTCGTACCAACCGGCATTAACCCTTAACTGCATGAATTATTCTTTTAGAATTGTGTTTTTTATTTTTATATTAACCCTCCGTCTACCAGACGGGTCCATTGGACCCGACAGGTACATACAAAATATTCATTCAAACCAGAAATTTCTTTAAAATAAACTAAGTATATAAACCAGACAAAAATAAGGTAAATAAATAAGTTAAATAGTTTTAAATAAAAATTCTGGTGTAGAACGTTTTATTAAAACTTGAATAAAATTCCCGGTAGATCTAGGGTTAAGGATTAGACACCAGAAATCTTAAGATAGATTTTTAACTTTATTTAGTAGCATATTTTTGTAATTTTTAGAGGATTAATATTTCTATATAAATATAGTGGTTGTAAGAACTTAATTTATGTATTAAAAATGAAATAAAAAGGTGATGGAAATTTACAAAAATATGCAATTAAGGGTTAATGAGTTAATGGCTTAGATATTTTAGATCAAGCTTTAATTTTACTTTTTTTTATTCTATTTATTTTTATGAAACTAATGATCATAAAATTACTTTCCTATTCATCCAAACAAATTATCAAAGAAATCTGATCTATTCATTTAGTTGAATGAACACAAGATCATTTTGGGCTAGTTTTTATTTGTTAAAAGATTTAAACGGTAACTGTGATTTTCTCCTCAGGATTCACAATAAGTCTTGACGTTGGGCATATTTTGATAACATGAAGGGAGTATAAATTAAGATGTAATAAGTGTAAATCAATATAAAACTAATTTAATGCTCAATTAATGAAAATTAACGCATAATTAGCCTAAATCAGTGTGTATTTATAGATAGTATTCTTTTATATAAAGAGTTAAACTTTAAAAAATGATTCAAATTTAACGCCTTCCTTTTGAATATTTTGTGTGCGGGCTTGCATTGAATAAAGGTAGTTCAATAATAATCTTACAGTCAGCCTAATTCTCAGTGAACTTTGTCAATAGTAAAAAGTTTATTCAGTATTAATTTTTATATTAACGGATATATATATCTCATTAGTCGGTGTGCTGCCGAATTCGACCGACAAATTCAGAGGAGTGATAGGAAGCATCAAGAGCATGAAAAATTGCCATAGAACATGGAGTCGCAAACCATGTAAGTCGAACTCGGTTATAGCGAGCGCGAAGGGACCGTGATATTTGCTCGTTATAACCGGGTGCTCGTAAAAAATTACACAAATTCATGCATACTTACTTTAATATACATAATTTGTTTATTTTTTATTTCTGTACAGAACAAAAGAAGTTTTTTAATTTGCTTTGAACTGTCTTACTGTCTCTTTCTTGTGTTATTGTTCTTCGAAGAGGACTCTTGGCCCAAAAAATCGTCATTTGAACCCTGGCTTCGGAAAAAGTTTAAAGTTTTTCTGTACACTATATTTTTGTTAATTTCGGAATGTTAAAGGAAATTTTCCAAGAAACGTTATCTGAGCTGGAGAGGCGGAAGTCAATAGAAATTTTATGTATCACAAAAATATTGCTCGCTATAACCGGGGTTTGCACGTTAAAAGCGAGTTATGCTCCCATAGACTTAACATTGTACCAACTAAGTATTTATGATTTCCTCGTTAAATCCGGGTTCTCGTTAAATCAGGGCTCGTTATAAGCGAGTTCGACTGTATTAATTAAAAAATACAGGGTGTTTTACCCTAACTCAATTTGTGTTGACGGTAATATCTTTCAGAAAACTGAAGTCCTTCTATATATAAAAAAAAGTTTTGATTTGGAAATGGACCAATGAAAATCTGCGTAGATATTCCGGGTAGATTCACATCCAATTTGAATGCTTAAGCATGGCCTTTCATCGTTAATATTAAAAAAACTGTTGCATACAAAAATATGAAAATCGGTGGTGTTATAGAGAAATGTTTGATAAACACGCTGATGCAGACAGTTTTCAAATCGAAGAATTATTTTAAGAGATATTTAATGCTAAAGTTGGACAAAATCGTTCCATTAAAAAAGTTTTATTGGAACAAAAACTATACATGAGAATTTAATCATTTTTAGATCATTTTATACGTTATAAGTTCCCGGTGTGCAGATTGTATTTATTTTTCTTATTTGACTTATTTTTTGAGGTTTTATTTCAATTTTAAATTCAAATTTTCAGCATTTCGAGAGATATTTTTTACAAATTTTAGAAAATGTTATTAATTTAAACTGTTGCCAGTTGTATAAACAGCGCAAACAATAATGTTTACTTCAAATTAAAAATTTATTTTACACGTGACTATTATAAACAGAAAATATAAAAAGCAGTAACTCATTGAAAATTACGTCATAAAAATTATAATTACACGTGAATTTTAAAAGAGACAGAATATTGTAAAATAATAAATTCATAAACATGCGTTAGAAGTCTTAAATAGGAGAATTTACGTCACATTACACTTATTATATAAAATGAACAAAAAATAATATTGCAAAACAGTTTAAATTTAAAAATTGCTCAAGACATTTATTTGATATTTTAAGATGATCATAATATTTCATTTCTAACAAAAGTATTTTTACGTGAATATTAAAAAGAAAAAGAAAAGTTTGGTGAAAATTACGTCAGATTATAATTCTCAGATTCAAGATATAATTCAATCTTCCGAAATCTTTTTAAAGCCGATTAAATTATCGTGCTGTTAGAGTCTGCGGTGTCTGAACGGGGGTTGACGAGCGTAGCTCGTAGGGGGCAGAGCCCCCTACTATATTATATTAAAACTTTTAATAGACGTTCTCAACTTTGTTGTAAATGTGATAATATAAAAAAAAGTGGTAGATGTTTCCATTATACGTGGGATCAATATGAAGTCGGTGCTCCACATTATGGATTCCGATTACCATTTCATACAGTAACTTTGATTGCTTGAGCCCCCTCTTTTTTCCAGAACTTTTCATGATGTTATAACATTTCACACAAAACAAAGTACATATCATTGCATTTTCCTTGCAATATTTTTATTTTTCTCAAAATTATTACCTTCAACATAAGTTCAGTTACAATGAAACACCTTGTATTTGTGACTAAGTAAGTTATTTGCGGCCTCATGTTCCGTGGCAATTTTTCATCCTCTTGATCCATCACCCCTTTGAATTTGTCGGTCGAATTAGGCAACACCCTGTATGTTCAATTTACGTATTCAATAAGCGGAAATTCATAGCTATTTAATACTTTGAGGTCTGAGCTATTTCGACCGCATATCTCCCTCTGGACTGATGGTATTTGGTATTTTTCACGAATTTTTAAAAAATACTTCGAAGATACGTATTTTATTATTATTTTTTTTTGTTATAAACTTCAAACTGTTTTTATTCATAATCAAGGAACTATTTAAATGTACTAAAAATAATTATTTAATGAGAAATTTTTGAAAAAGTCATGTTTTAGTAAGTAAATAAATAGAAATGCTTAATTCATCTTTAAAAGTTAGAGTTAAACTTACACTATGTGTAAAATTACTTAAAAGATGACACAGTATTTAAAAAATGTTAAATTATTTTAATACCTTAGAACTTTCAACTATAAAAAACATAGTCTTCTTCAGAGGAATATAAGAAATACAACAGTTATTGACGCCTAATTTTCAAAATCCACGTAGATGGTGAAGAAAGGAGTGAAAGTGGAAGTTAATTTATAGATCCGGAAACTATGAGAAAGTAAAACATGGATATAGGGAAGTGGGAAAATTACACGTTTTATCATTCTTTAAGTAAACTGAGCCAAATTCTGGGTATGTTGTAGGATAAAACGGTATTTATGCTACAACATACCCAGAATTTGGCTCAGTTTACTTAAAGAATGATAAAACGTGTAATTTTTCCACTTCCCTATATCCATGTTTTATTTTCTCATAGTTTCGGATCTATAAATTAACTTCCACTTTCACTCCTTTCTTCACCATCTACGTGGATTTTGAAAATTAGGCGTCAATAACTGTTGTATTTCTTATATTCCTCTGAAGAAGACTATGTTTTTTATAGTTGAAAGTTCTAAGGTATTAAAATAATTTAACATTTTTTAAATACTGTGTCATCTTTTAAGTAATTTTACACATAGTGTAAGTCATGTTTTATATTAAAAAAAAAAAGTTCCGCATAAGAAAACATAATTTTTTAACATAAAATTGTACATAGACTTGAATAAAAAGTTACCCAAATGTTGTAAAAATATATGAAAATAGGTTTTGTTTATGTATAAACATTATTTAGTAAAATTTGCTTTTGTGTGGTACGTTTCAAAGCACAAAGAGCAATATCTCAAGGTTCATAATAAGTTCGAATTAAGCTCTGATTCTAGATATTTTCATATACTTACCTCTGTTCAGTGTTGCTACGTATTTTTTTTTTTTTCAAAATAAAAGGTTCGTAGATAATATATGAAAAGACAGCGAACGTATACGGGAGACTAGGGACGGTTGACCATACGGGAGACTTGACCAACCCATAAATTTTCATATTTAAAAAATTTCAGAGTTTTATCAATAGAAGCCAACCAAAGCTACTGGAATGCTCAAACAACAGTCTTCGTTTCACAGAGATAATTGAAATAGGTGTGGAAAAAATCAGTTGTGAGGCGTTTTAACCCTAAAGGTTGTGTTTTTTAGAAATATTTTGTAAGCTTTTTTCAGATAAATTATATCACAGAAATTTAAGTAAGTAGGTTTAAAGTAATGCAAAAATATCGAGCTTACATTCCAGGCATAAAGGCTGTACAGTAAATTGGGGTTAACATAACAATCTGCTATTCTTTAGAAAAGGTCTATGTCGTGAGGCATAGTGAGGCTATGTCGTATATCCAGTCAATTTCAAGGAGGGTTGACCAGATGATCAAGTCTCTCTTAATTAAGTGGTTTTGGAAATCTTTTTATTATACGCTGTGCATAATGAAATGTTAATGATTATATATGTAAAAGAATGAAAATTTATTCTGTAAAGCTACAGCAAAATAGTGTGATGGAAAAGAAAATGTTTAAAACTGACTGAAGAAAGATGTGAAAAATTGCTAAAAAATGGGAAAGTTGATAGTAACTTTTTTCCATTTAAATATTAATTACAATAAGTAAATAGAAACAGTGGGAAAGACTAGAAAGGACTAGAATGGATGAAAGCAGCAGTCTTAACGCTTTCAGGGGCAGTGGTATGTTTATACAACTATTTAATTTTAATCCGAAACGTCACAATGGCACCAGAATTTTGCTAAAATCTTTTCCATTTAATATGTATGCGAAATATAGCCTTTTCCTTATTCCTCAATAAATTTGTTCATAAATTCTGGTGCCAGTCATTTATTTCAACATTTTAGTACTGAAAGTACTTGCCCCTTAAAGGTTTAAATAATGTTAATGATAAGTTAAGTGCTCATGCGGCTGCAAAGAACATAGCATCGATCAAAAAACTTTAGGAAGGTATGTATACAAATTTCACCAGGGTGAATACAGTGAGATGAAGCCAAACTATGTGACAACTGAGTTGTCAGGTCGAGTGTCAAAAAAAATAGGACAAGGAGACAAAAAAAAAGCGATACAGTGGCCCCTATATCCGGACATAATAACATGAAACACTATGAAAACGGAACCTGTCTCTTACAGAATACTGCCTTAAATGTTAAAATTTCATTTTTCCTGCTGTGCAATTATACCTGCTCAGACAAATTCCTGTTTAAAACAAAATTTTCTCCTCTGACTTGCGATTGCGTCTCAACAGGTTTGTTTAAGAATCATGTTTTAAAAAATATTTTTTTTTTTATAATTATTAAGCATGTAGCATAAACTAATTTTGCTTTTTTAAAACTGATTTTATTTCTCTTCACAAATATTGCAATATAAAACAATATGGATCAAGCGTCCCATATAGTGGGTCAACCCTGCATATGTGGAGAGTCTTGACCCATTATTTTTTCATGATTAAAATCAATCATTTGAAAAATTTCTTATATGTTACACTTATGTAACAATTTTAATTTGATAACTGATTGTATAACGAATAAAATTATTTATAAAACTTTATTCTACGTTCAATATTTAAAATATAAAAAGTCATTTTGTAAAAAGTCGGTCAACTCTCCCTAGTCTCCCCTATAGCAGGTATTTTTATAGCTCTAACAGTTAAAAGTTGACACCGAGAGACTCTCGGGTTTAGTAGTTCGCTTCACCGAAAGCGGTACCCCGAGTGACACTCCGTCTTAGACATCAAACTGTTAATAAAAAAAGTATATAAGCACTTCTGAAAAAAGATACAACAGTAGTTTCCAGTGTGTGGTATATATTATAAATATGCATATAAATAGATCCATAAGATTTTGCAGTCATTAATTATATCATGGGAAGGAACTGATGACAAGCAAAGGTGGCATTTTGATGTAGTGATAGTTTACCCTCCTCCCCTTAGTATTTCTAACAAGGGGATAGTGATATTCCAGAAAATGTTCCCATAGTATGTTATGGGGGTTTCAGAATAAATTTGGGCTTGTCATACCTTCGTTTTTCTTTAAAGACTCTTATGACAAAAATAAAGTAGCTTAGGAGGTCGATATTGCCTGGAGATCATTAGAAGGACAATTAACAATAATTACACATCATCTTAAGCTCTTTTAACACTATTACCGTTATTAGAGGTATTTTGTAATTGAAATGTACTTTCAGAGAAACACAGCGTGCATTTACTAAAGAATGGTATAGAGTCCATAACTCTGAAAACTTACATCTTAGTATATTTTGATTTGAACAAGTTTTAATTATGCTATACCTTGACAAAATAATTAGGAATAATTACACCAATTATAGCGAAATAAATTGCAAAAATGACTTAAAACAGGGTTTATTTGAAAGCCAATATTGAAAAAAGTGTGTTATTAGTCTTTTACTAATAATTCAGTTCAGAAATTGAAGACATTTTAATTATTGCTATTAATTTGCTGTTAATATGTTGTTAATTTTTGAATATTAGAAATTAAGAAAAGGTTCACACATATTGATTATATATATTTTTTTATAATGAATGATTGTTTCAAAATCAATGAAGAATTAAAAATATATATAAACATAAAATGGTGTTACGTAAACAAAAAATAAAGAAATCGAAAAGATATAAATAAAAAGGCATTATAAAGGGTGTTCCAAAAGGAAATAAGCAATTTCAATTTACTGATTATTATTTTTTTATTCGCAGTTAACCCAAAGTAGATTTTTTAATTTACTGATATCTATAATCGCTGAGTCCAAATCATGGAAAGTTACACAATCGAACAACACGAGAAATTTATAAAAATTCTGTTTAAAAATGGTGAAAATGTTTAATTAATGTGTGTTAGATTAAGTTAAATAACGCTATAAAAAGTGATAAAATATCTTTATTAAGATTGACGATCGTTTCATCGCACAAACGGCGACATTTGCAAAATCATTCACGATCGAAAATATTTTCGCATAATTTAAAACAATAATATGGTAAACAATGTCTCAAGGCATCATGCATAATGAAAAACATTGCAAAACATAAAATAAAAATAAAATTAACTTGGCTATATGCGAGCATGGATTAATTTTTACTATTGTTACTAAAATTACATAGCACCTCTTTCCAAATTTTAGGTAAATCAAGGGACACTGAATCATTGCAAATATTCTCGTTGCGTAAAAATATCTCGATTCATTCCCGGATTATGGATAATAAATAAAATCTTTATAAAAAAATAACTTACTATTTTTAAAATCGATCTGTAAAGGTTCTTCGCTGCATAATCTGGCCAAAGCTGTGGTTCTTCTGTTGTATTTGATATATGCTATATGTTCTTTGATTCTAGTTTTAAGTTTTCAAAAAATGTTTCATAAACTATGTATAACGTGAGATTTCTTCATCTTTTCTGCGCACAACAATTTTTCGCGTACATTACAGAAAACACACGCACCTCGCGCCTGCCCTACTAAAGACGATGTCAAAGATTTCGGAATGTAACATCAGTCCATGAAATATCAAAGGTGCTAGGTGTTAGATAGTATTCCACAACAAGAGAAAAAAACTTTTTGAAAAAAAAATCACAAACTATTTTTTTTCTCCTGAAGTTAGTTTAATGCAAAATTCTACAGCTCATGGTTGTAAAAACGATCCGGATTTTGTTGATAATTATTACACATTTCACTTTGCTCTACACTTTAAGTTAGATAGCAACGGATGATTTATGGATTATGTGCATCAAATAAGGCGAAAGAAAAAAACTCAATATACAAACTTATTCTACTTGACTAATTACTTTTTACGTCCATTAAAATTTTTTAAAAGATATTAGGTGTTGCGTATGTTAAAAGAACTGAGTTCCATAATAGAAAAAAACGTAACACACCGGCCCACTTTCTGCCGCAACCACATCATGCTTTTAATGTGAGCCAATAATAAAGCCTGTACTTTTCTTAATATGAACGGCATATTTTCAGACTTTTCTTTTAATTCTTTTAATCACTATTGGTTATTTTTACACGTTTTTCATATTTTTACAAGCAATACTTCTAAAAATATTAATTTTCCTTGTTAACCTTACAGAAGCTTAACAAGAGAATGAAATGAAATAAAATATGTAGTTATTCAAATAAAAAATAAAATCTGTAGTTGTGTAAATAAAAATTATAATTCAGTGAAAATTGTAGTACCTTTGTTATATTTTAAAAAGAAAATTATCAGGTTCACATTCCATCATCTCTAGAGTATATAGTATCTCTCAAGTCCATTATGGGTTTTGATAAAATTATGTATTATAACGTATCTAATGATACTTTATGTGCAATAGAAGTAAAATACGTAACGGGGGTATTTAGTTTTACTACAGCCCATATGTGGACTGTAGACTTAGGAGGTCATTTACATTAGAAATCTCTTCAATAGTCCAAAACTCAGCTGTGGGACTATATGGCTTTTTATTTGAGTTTTTGTTGACAATGACAATTGCAATTTTATTTTTCAAATGGAAAACTTTATAAACAAGCGTTCAAAATGTTTACTGAAAGACCACAAATAAATGATTCTTTGTAGTAAATTGTTTGATGTTTTTTCCAACTATTTTCTAAGGAATAAATGTATTTTTCCATGTGCCATCAAGTTTTTTGTAGCTTAGTATTTATCTGCCGGGTCCACGTTTGAAATAACACATTTACTTTGAGTCCAGTTTAATAAGATCCGTTAAAATCAACTAGGCGGACAGCCCATATATGGGCCATGGACAGAGAACCTGCTAAGCTAAAAAATACATACGTCATACTACCCAATGGGATTAAATCTGTGTTTTATTTACTATTTCTTCCAAAATTCTGTGGCATTGTATTCATGAGTAGACTGCTGGATTCAATGAAACAGAATAGGGAGTTAGTGCTCCTTTTTATTTAAGAAGCTCAGTGATTAAGCAAATTCGAGAAAGGCCCATTAACAAAAAACAACAACAGAAAACTTAACAGGGAAAACTGTAATAACCATTGCAATCTCTTACAATAGCCCAATTTTCCCTCTAATGCTTTGAATTTTCCTTTAGAATACAAACTGATAAACTGATTTTAATGATAATTTGTATACTTAAATTGCCGATTCATAAAACTTGTATCCTCTGAGTTCGCATTTAATATCCGCAACACCTCATATGCAATTCTAGTAAACAAGTTTTTACAGAAACGGAAAGTATTCGAAATGGTCACTCTTATCACTGAACGAATTGTATTGATAAATGCAGATGTTTCTTTCAAACACATACTTTTCTCTGATCAATTACTTTTTTTCTGATTTACACCAGAAATATTCATCTTACTCAAATAAAAATATCGTATAATAATAATAAAAAAAAATGTGTTCTTCTCTTATGAAGAATTTAAATGTTTTTAATGTAATAACACTTTATGATCACAACTGAATACAATTGTAAAAGCATAAATAAAGTAATTATTTAATAAATACTTATCCGACAGACAAATCGTCTAATAGTAGACGCCAAGTTTTATTCTTATAAACAAATCGAATGCATTTAATGTAATACTACGAGGAAAAAAACATTTTATGGCAATATGGAAAACATTTGTTAAAGCGTGAACAACAAAAACGATTTAATGCTTTTTAGATAAAACTTCAATTAATCTCTGGAAAGTCTCGTGCGTTTGTAAAAAGGCATTCTGTAAATATCACCTACGGCTCTTAATTGAAAATCATCTAATACGGAATAATTCTAGCATGAGACTGACAAGCAGATCCTAATCGGAATGTTCCAAATCATCGAAGGTGTGAGAAGTACGCCTCCTGTCCTTAAAAATGTGGAAATGTTGAGCCAATATGTCCAAGCATTCATTTAAGAAATAAGTTTTTGCAAGTCTTAGATACCATTTACCGATACTGAAAAGATTCTGAATATCACCCCGACAGTGTTTGGAATGCATTATCAGTTTTTGAACGGCCAGAAGGTGCAATAATCGGATAATATAACGTATTTGATTAATAATATACTGACCGTAAAATTGATAAAGTGTTAGGTTCTCGGTGATGTTTAAAACATGTTATTGATAGGGGAATAAAAGTAAAGTTTTCTTTGAATGCATCCGACATTGACAAGAGAATTGATATACGAGTGGCATAAAAACAATAATACAGATTTTTTTTTCGAATAATGGTACAGTAAATATAATACATAATTCAAAAGATAAATAGTTTCGAGGCAGTTAAGCGATATTAACAACAAGAGAAATGTGGGAGACAAGGCAAAATATAATAACTGCAATTGGTAATTTCTTTCTGTAGACAGTGGGAAAACAGAGAAAAAAATCGATATCTTGACAGATAAAATGCATGTGCATATGTGCAGGAGAAAGTGTCCAGAAACGAAAGAATAAATTGTGAGTTTTTTCTATATTGTATAATACAAAGATGATCTCAAGTCTTAAATCACCTAATAACAGGATGTAAATTTTATATTATGAGATTTGTCAATAATTTTGCATTTTATAGTACAAAATACATATCATATACTACACATTATTACTGTAACACAATATAAGATTATCTGATAAGATATATATAATTAAACTTAAAAACTTTAAATCTTTTAAAACTTCTGAATTACTTAAAAGTTGTTGCAGGAATAACACGTGAACAAAAAATAAGAAAAGATGAGTAGCGATAAAGCACTCATTTGTTTTTAGCAGATAGCTATAGTTTTTGAGATGAGACATAAACATACAGTGTGCCCGTAAAGGCGAGACATAAACATACAGTGTGTCCATAAAGTCCGTAAGTAATTTTTCAGTCAAATTTAACACTGAAGCTATGTATAAACAAAATTTTTACACTTTGTAATAATATTATACTTTTTATTAGGTTGAGCAAAAAGTTCTGGGAAATTTTTAACCTGATAGTTACCAGAATTTGTATCGTATATAGGAGTACTAGTGGTAGAGTCCAGACGTGAGTCTATCCGATTATGGCTTCTTTTGATTATTGCAACACTTTTTCAGGAGCCGTTGATTTGAATCCTTTAATGAAGTTGAAGAAGCATGTCAAGAGTTTTCGATTCCAAGGAACCGCCATGGTACAGTAAACTCTGTCTAAGGCGGAATCGAGAAAATTTTCCGTAGTAGACAATATTCCGGCTTATGCAAAAGATCGTGATTTATTGGAATTTAGCATACATCAGTCGAATAGAGTTTTATGTTTTCGGCAAAAAGATTGGATCTTGAGTTATAATGAATTGCTCGCGATCTTTCATCACGATCTTTCATTGATTGTCCTGGCTCGAAAATCCGTCGAAAACTGAAATTCTGAAGATCCTTTGTCTTTATAAATAAATGAGAAATGCTATTTAATTTCTTAGTACCACTGTAATACCTACAAATTTGAAGTTTACACAAAATAATAATAATAATAATAATAATAATAATAACTTCGGGAATGAGACATCAGAAAAGCCATCACTTTGAATTTGAGTACAACCTTAAAGCACTTATATTGTACACAATACATATTTTCACAAATGTGCACTCAACTAATAATAATAACTTTTAAATGCATATTTATATAGGAAAAAATGGCAAAAGCAAGAATTCCTTAAAATTTAAACAGTTTCTGTTCCTTTGAATTAACTTTTTAAAAGTATTACGGAATTTAATTTTTATGCTTGATATTGAGTATTTGACGTATATATATATATCATAATTTATATGTTATAATATGATAACAGTATAATATAATATATTAATAGTTTATAATTTAATATGTATATATATCAGTTTTAAAGTTTCATAAACGAAATGCCTTTCATTTTTATAATATCCTATTTTCCGCCTTATGCAAAATTTTGTTTTCGGAGGGACCTTAAAACTCTTTCCGTTTCCGCGTTAGGCAGATTCCGGCTTATGCAGCAATAATTAATGTTATTTTCTATGGGTAGACAGATTTCCGGCTTAGTCCGCCTTAGACAGAATTTACTGTATTTCCAACAAATCCGGAATCCTGCAGAACGATGGGAGAAAGTCGTGAACTATGATGGTCTCTACTTTGAAGAATAGTTCTTGTTGCTTTTGTTATTAATTTGCACATAACAACGCAATTTCTCCAAATTTCCCAGAACTTTTTACCCAACCTAGTAATATTTATGAATTACTTGAAAAATTTACGTGAAAGATTTTACAAAGATAAAAGAAATTCAGGTCTTCTCACCCAGCGAGATTTGTAGTCTCAACCGACACCTGGGGGCTTTCTCGGAGACTAGAAAGATTACACCCTCGTAGTATTTAGTACCTATGCTTCTGACTGCCTATACACGAGGGCATGACTTGTGCAATTTCTGTAGAATACCGCTCTTTAAGACAAAGAAAGCTATCTTCAAGACTAGCAAATCAAAATAAACTTTTGTCCTACAGTGTTTCTTAAGGAAATTATGACAATTAATATTTTAACATCATAAAAAAATAAAAACAAAAATATGTGATTAATACAACTGAATGATGCTCTAATGCACTAAAAGATGTTCTAATTGACTACCTCCTACTAGAGATCTGCACGGGCCGGCCCGTGGCCCGAAGCCCGAGCCCGGGCCGGGCCGGGCCTAACTTAATTTTTCTGTACAGAACCGGGCCTGGTTTCATTCCTAGTCTTCACGGCCCAAAATTTTCAGTCCTAGTTTTGAGCCAGCCGTATGAAAATCATTGTCTCAGCGTGGCCTGGTCCATTTAAAGGTCAGTTAAATTAAGCCTGGCCCAAAAGTTTTTGCAAAAAATGCATACATTTTTGAATCGCCATTATTCTACACTTAAACATTAAAATTTATTATTTTTAAAGAATAGTAGATTTAAAGAATAGTATAAGTAAATATGTAAAGAATGTAATATGTAAAGTAAGTAATATGTAAAGAATAGTATTTTTTAAAGAATTGTAGTTTAATATTTCTACGCATATTAAAATATAACTAAATTAAAATACAGTAAAATGTGTGAAAAGGAACCTGCCTATGACGGAACCCTGTTTTAAACTGAAAAACGTGCTGATCCATGCAAAATTAATATACTAATAAGTAAGAAAAGAATATGTAATATATTTACACTTGCTAAGAAGGGAACTTGTCTATAACGCATTTTTTTTCTTTTCTATGCAATTCCATCTTAGAAGATTTTACTGTATAGCATTTTTCCGATTTTTAATACATGGAATATAGATGGAATATGGATTAACAATATTAATGATAACTGAAACATTTACATGCAAGAAATAGAGATTGATTAAAAAAATAAATATCGCAGCCTGTTGCACTTCTATAAAAATAAAGATTATAAACATGAAAAATAAGTTAAGATAAATATTTTTGGTCAGATCTCCTCGTACGAGACATATTTTTAACCAATTCGACGTAAAAATCAATGTTTTGCAGAAGTTCACTCGGGCCGGGCCGTGCCCTGGCCCGGGCTATTAATTTTCGGGCCGAACTATTAATTTTTTATCGGGCCGGGCCGGGCCAATATTATTTTCTCTACGGGCCGGTCCCGGGCCGAACTTTTAATTTTTCTATCGGGCCGGGCCGATTTTTTTTCTCTATGAGTCGGGCCGAGCCCGGCCCTGGAAATGTCGGCCCGTGCAGACCTCTACCTCCTACTTCTTTTTCATAATAGAGCAGCTGCAAAAATTTATTCCTGGCTGGTGAAATGTTATTACAAGCTTCCGTAATTCGCCGATTCAGCTCTTCAGGGAAGTTAAATGACGTTCCGTAAGCAATCTTATTTAAATATCCACACAGAAAAAAAAGTCATTCGGGGCTAGATCTGGGTAACGGGAAAGACGCAGAAAGTTCTATTTTGGTGTTAATCTAAATGTACAGTGTGTCTGTAAAGTCATGGCGCATTTTTGACCGGTTACAGGAAATCAACGAAACAAGATGGAAATGTGAAATCTTCACCAAATAAAAGCAAAACTCTCCAAGTTTTACACCTGTTTAGTGCAGTTCGATGTGGCACCCATTTGTTGCACTACACACATCTAAACGATATTCAAGCTCTTTCCACACACAGTTAAGGACGTCTGGAGTAACAGAGTGAATAACTTCTGTGATTTTATGTCTCAAATGGAGGCGACATCGGACTGCACTGAACAGGTATGAAACTTGGAGAGTTTTTCTTTTATTTTGTGAAGATTTCACATTTCCATCTTGTTTCGTTCATTTCCAGTGACCGGTACACCATGAATTTACGGACACACTGTACATTTAGATTAACACCAAAATAGAACTTTCTGCGCCGTCCCCGTTGCTCAGATCTACCACCGAATGACTTTTTTGTGTAGATATTTAAATACGATTGCTTACAGGACGTCATTTAACACGTTCACGCCGGCGTGGTGGGTCACACCCGACTGTCTTAGAGCTGCCAAGACTCCAGCTTTTTGGATACCAGTATTTTAATATAGAAAATGTTGTTTTATTTAATTAGAATAATTGGGCGATTTAAAGGAACAACATTTTCTCTAAAATAACAGTGGTGTGCAAAAAGCCGGAGACTTGACAACTCTGAGACAATCAAGTGTGACCCACCGCGCCGGCGTGAACGTGTTAATTTCGCTGAAGAACTGAAGCCGCGAATTATGGAAATATTGTAACAACATTTCTTCAGCCATATTTAAGGGAGCCAAGAATAATTTTCTGCAGCTGCTCTATTACGAAAAAGAAGGAGGAGGTAGTCAATTAGAACACCCTTCTGTGCATTAGAGTATCATTCAGTTGTGTTAAACACATATTTTTGTTTTTATTTTTTATGATGTTAAAATATTAATTGTCATAATTTCTTTAAGAAACACTGTAGAACAAAAGTTTATTTGTAATTGTTTGTCTTGAAGAGAGCTTTCTTTGTCTTAAGGAACGGTATACCACAGAAATTATACAAATCACGCCCTCGTGCATAGGCAGTCAGAAACATAGGTACTAAATACCACAGGGGATAATCTTTCTATCCTCCAACAAAGCCCCGTGTGTCGGTTGAGAAATAGAAATTTCGCTCGGGGAGAAGACCTGAATTTCTTTTATCTTTGAAAAATCTTTCAAGTTAATTTTTCAAGTAATTCATAAATATTAACCCCTTGAGGGGCAAGCAATTACGTTTGTGTAATGCTGAATTCCCACCGGAAAATTAGAAAAAAATTATTTCAAAATAAGGAAAAGCAATTTTACGATCTTTTTTCCACCAAAGTTAGAAAAGTAAAATTTCGTAATTTTTTTCTGGTGTAAAACTTCATTAATCGTAGGTGGGATAAAATATATGCCACCGCCCCTCAAGGGGTTAAAAAGTATAGCGTTATTACAAAGCGTACAAATTTTGTTTATACACAGCTTCAATGTTAAATTTGACTGAAAAATTATTTATAAATTATTTCGAAAAAGTATCATACCGGGTCTCCCAAAAATGACTGATAGATTTTAAAAGTCAATAACTTGCAAACGGTGAGAGATGTTTTTAAAAAATCTTGCAGAAAGTTTACGTATGGTGTCAGGAGTTTGTGTACTGTGATTCTTGATTTTAGTTCGAATTTCAAACAATAGATGGTGCTGCGAGAAATAGGTGCTAATTCCAGACCCGATTTTTGGTACTTCTGGATCCATTCTAAACATTTTAATCTCTTTTTTTTTTTTCGCATGAGAGAAGAGAAAGGACAAAAAATCACGGCTGAATTTAGCGCCTTTTACTTCCAACGCCATCTATGACTGTTATTTGTAACTAGAACTGAGAATCGCAGCATAAAAACTCCTGACTTCTTACATAACCCTCCTGCAAATCTTTTTTTAAATATATGTCACCGTTTGCAAGTTATTGAATTTTAAAATCCATCAGTCATTTTTGAAACATCCAGTATATATATAATGCAATCTTTATTTTCTGCAGATTAATTATAATTTCTTAAATAAATATTTAATTGCATCGTAGGCGATAAATTATACTTAATTATTTTCGAGACCTCACCCCACTACCTTCCCATTCAAAACGTTAAAGATGCTCCTCCACCGCGCAGTGCCCATACTCATTTTTTATGTACCTATATATTATAAGCCAAATTCATTTAAGAGTCTAAAAATACCTCTGTTACAAAACACTAGAGAAACTTTTCTTCTACTACTTTTTTCTTCTGTGAATAAATAAACGAGGTGGAGTCCGTCGAAATTCGACCTTAAAATAAGTTTTAAAACATAAAAAGGTTTTAAATGTTCTCTTCAATCGTTGTTCGTTTCGAATTCATATATTTTGAAACGCATCTATTGTTTTAAGCTAATAAATTTTTATGTAAAAATGTATCAATGCAAAAACCCTTAACTGGTTAAAAGTTTGTGACGCAGCACTTTATCTTATGCTCTAAGAATTTTAAATATGGAACTTAAAAATAATGATATCAAATTTTGAATGACGCTATGCTATTAATTATAATCTCTCTATATATTATTTATTTCATCTTTTTATTTTTTTATAATCGCATGTGCAAAAATTATGTTCAATTTAAAAAAATGTATAAAAGTTTATTCATTGATGCTTTAACATTTACACCTCTCATAAATTCCAAGTATGCGTTTTAAAAGATATGATATCAAAATTTTAGTGACGCTTTGATGTGGCTTTAAACGATTTGTTTTAAAATTAAATTTAAATTAATTTTGTTTTGGCTAAGATATATTCACACATCTAAATAATAGTTTTAATTTTCCAATATGCTTTAAATATGTCACTTTCACTGAATTTATATAATGCGTTTAAATGTATTTATTTGAATAAATTGATTTATCCTTTGTCCAATGCTATTAAAAATTTAAAATAAGATTTGCGTAAATAATTTTTTTGCTTCATAGTATCCATTTGAATACATTTCCCTTAGTTTGGATACAATGACGCAAAAAAATTATTTACGCAAATCTTATTTTAAATTTTTAATAGCATTGGACAAAGGATAAATCAATTTATTCAAATAAATACATTTAAACGCATTATATAAATTCAGTGAAAGTGACATATTTAAAGCATATTGGAAAATTAAAACTATTATTTAGATGTGTGAATATATCTTAGCCAAAACAAAAATAATTTAAATTTAATTTTAAAACAAATCGTTTAAAGCCACATCAAAGCGTCACTAAAATTTTGATATCATATCTTTTAAAACGCATACTTGGAATTTATGAGAGGTGTAAATGTTAAAGCATCAATGAATAAACTTTTATACATTTTTTTAAATTGAACATAATTTTTGCACATGCGATTATAAAAAAATAAAAAGATGAAATAAATAATATATAGAGAGATTATAATTAATAGCATAGCGTCATTCAAAATTTGATATCATTATTTTTAAGTTCCATATTTAAAATTCTTAGAGCATAAGATAAAGTGCTGCGTCACAAACTTTTAACTAGTTAAGGGTTTTTGCATTGATATCATTACTTTTTTGAGGTTATTGAAAAAAATAAATAAAACAATAAACACACACAAAAAGAAATTAAAGACCAATACAAAGAATTCATAGTCAGGATTTCAATTCACCTTCAATCTCTCCCCCCTCCCTCCCCGCAAAAAAGGATGACCATACTTCAATTTTAAAGAGCATCGTGCAATGAGATTTTTATAAGAACTCTTTGGTAAGATATGGAAGTAATGTACAACATGCATGTTTAGAGGGTATTTCTGTTGGTTTGCTTCAGAGATATAAAAAGCTATGTTAAATTTTACTATATAAAAAAATTACTTTGTTAAGAAAAATAGCAAGAAATATTACTCTTTAAACCTTTATATATATATATAACAATCATCGCTCACTTATAAAAGTAATTCCATACATTTATATTAAATCCAAAACTACAAATTTCTGCTTCTCCCTTTTCTCATTCCTAGGGCAAAAAAATTAAACATTCTTTAATTTTATATAAAATAATCTTTCACCATCCCTATTTAAAATTCTTTATTAACAATAATAATAAATCATATAATATAATCCCCTGAGCTCCGAAGATTCCACTTCTGCTTTTGCACCCACCTCTCCAGCTTACCTAAATAATAAAATCTTTCAAAAATTAGTTTAAAAAAAAAATCTGCAACATTTGTTGCTCACTAACATAAATAAATAAATAAGCTCTAACTTCCCTAATGTACAGTCATGGAAAAATAAAGTAAACACCCCCAACTAACTCCTCAACAAATTACCGTAGAAGAAAGTTACTGGTACCGAACGATTGGAAATAAAGTCTACTTTTAAATGATGTATATAAAATTTGCTTAAGGGGTTATCTACATATTAAAACGAACCATAACTTTGTTTTCTTCAGTAGCAGTACACAATTTTTACAGCATAAATGAATTCTACACAATTTAATTAGCCTAAAAACAAATTTTTATGCAATTCGTACTATAAGTTCCCGAGAAATTAATTATTTTAAAACAAGCTTATTTTAAGGGCTGTATCCAAATTGAAGTTCGGTACTCGATTGTTAACCGAGAGAGCCCCCTTCTTGATCAAGACACCTTAAGCGTCACTCAAGCAATCAATGAAGTTTGCTAGATTACAGGACAGCATAAGACATTTCAAAATATCTAGTCACTTCTATCATAGACGGCCCCTTAAACCATAATTTTGCCGTTTTTTAAGCATAATTTGAAAACTATTTGGAAGAAAAATGTGAAATTTTGGATTTCCATAAAGCAGAACTTAATAAATCTAAATCCATCAAAAAAAGTTTAGGTTACAATTTATAATTTTTTCGAATATTAATTTCCTAATTCATATCATAAAATTATAAAAATTGCAAATTCAACGTATTTATGTTTGGGTATGTTAGTATTACTGCTACACAAAAAATTAGAACATTAGGAGCATAATTTCAGGAGATATGAATAAAAATATGAAAATATAATTTAACATTAGAAGCACTAAATTTTGAATGTTTATATTTCAAAAACTTATTATTCAAATTACTTGAAATTTGGTGCCTAGGCATAGTTTGAACCGAAGATTTGAAATATCTCGTTAAAATTGGGTATTGCCATTGAAAAAAATGAAGTTTGGATTTGTTTTAATATGTAGATGGCCCCCTACGCAAATTTTATATACATCATTTAAAAATAGACTTTATTTCCAATCGTTCGGTACCAATAACTTTTGTCTACGATAATAATTTGTTAAGGAGTTAGTAGAGGGTGTTTACATTTTTTTTCCACGACTGTACATTTCACCTCTTCTCCCTCCCCCTACTCCCCAACATTAAAAAAATTTAAATCTTTATTTTTATACAGAAAATTCTTTTATATAAATTATCCTCCTATTCCACAAAATTACCACTTTCCCACTCCAGCCTAGAGATTTCAATCTTTAAAGCTTTTTAGAAAATCGGATCTGCAAAGTCTGTTGCTTAATAATAAAATATATAATCATGTACACTTTTAATTATTTTTCACACAATCAATTGATGTCATGATAATAGTTGTTCTGAGCGAATATTGTGTTGGCTGGGCTGTCGTACAGATAGCTCAATTGGAAGAGTACTGGCAATTAAAGCCAAGTGTTATTAAAGTTCACTGTAATTCAAGATGTTTAATCCCTTCGCGACAAGAGCCCTTTGGTTAATTTTTAACCTTTTACTACAGGTTTTTAAAAACAGAAAATTTTCTGTAATTGAATCACAGAAATGCTCACATTAAAGAAGGTAAACTTTACAATTAAAAATAAGTGGTGAGAATAATGAAGGATTCTGAACACCTTAAGTGGCCAAGTATACCGGTCGCTCATTCCCAAGGGTTTAAAGATGCTTTTTTGCTATTATAACCTTTAGGATTTACAATTAAAAAAAAAAATCTTAATCACTTCTGAGGTAAATAAAGACAGTGGAAAAAAATCAAGATGGCAATGTTTTGATTGGCAAATTCTAAGCTGAGTAATTTGTGCTACAGAATGAAAAAAATATAAAGTTGTAATAATGTCCTCTTACAGATACTAAATCTTTCAGGTTTTTGATGTGTGAACTACATATGAATACAGTAGAAGATCTTTATAATGCACACCTTGGTATGAGAAGTTGTGCGTATTATAGAATTTTGCATTATATAGATCATATTTCATACATCATTAAATTTACTTCGTATACATGCTTTAAATTACATTCCTTGGAACCAGAAAATGTGCAAATTATGAAATTTTACATAATAGGTATAGATCACACATTATTAAATTACCTTAAAGATATTACCTTGAAATATAACATCCAAATATGCCTGGGCAAAATCATTATAAACAGTGGTAATTCATGACTGACAGTTTTGGGAACACTAAATGCATGGCTGGCTAATTTATTCTTTTTCACTATTTTTAATAATGAAATCTTTGCCTTATTTTTAGCAGAATTTTCTTTCATTAAATAAAGCAAAAATTTATAATAATAATAAAAAAAAAAAAAAAAAAAAAAAAAAAAAAAAAAAAAAAAAACCAACAACAAAAAAACTTTTGGAAAGCATGTATTTTAGTGCTGCAAGAAAAACCTGTCATGAGCTGCTCTGATTATAACACTCATTTACAAAAAAATTTAATATAATAACAATGTTTTCATTACTCCAAAATAATGTGTTAAAGGCGATAATGTATCATATTTAGTGTTCCAAGAAATAGCAATATTTGTAAAATTCATGTGCTTCTTAACTGAAAAATTCATTGTTTATATCTGAGAAATACATTACATCTTCTGCATTAAAATTTTTTAGTGGCAGGCTTTTGTGATTGAACAAGGACTGCTTGCAGAGGGCTTTTAAGGATTTTACAATATAAAATTATGGCTCTTGAACTACTATTAATCAAATACAGTAATAGGGATTAAAAAAAATCATTAAATAGTTTATTTTAAAAAATTACTTGTATTTTCATCAGATATACTGATTATTACTACCATATGTTATGTGTAACATATTTATTAGAAAAGTTACAACTATTTTCATGAAGTTCTGGATTCCCCCCCCCCCCCTGACATACTGTCAAATTTCGCGAGGTTTTTTTTTTCTTGTGATGTTCCTCCCCCGACCGAGAATGGAGCGGGTTTTTTACAATCAACTGATTAATTTTGTTTTTTTTTTTTATTGCTTCTTTTTTATGTTAGTGTGGTGATCTTTCAAATGCTATTGCACAACGAGGCGATAAACGCGCTACTCTGTAAGTGGCACGGCAACCCTCCAGTATACAGGTGGAATTGATAAAAAGAGTTTTTGTTTATATGCGGAATGTTACAGAATAGTGACTGGTTTAATGAAAGCAGAATAAAAACTTAATATTTAATTTAAGATGCCAGTCAGATTAATATATTAATTGAAATGGTTACTGAGTAATCGCTTTATTAGTTTATACAAAGTCTAATTATCATGACAGCTACAATGCAGCTGCTAATGAAATTTTGTGAAACCAATCTTTTCTAAATAGTAACATGTTCTGAATTGTTCTTATTTACAATTATACTTCATTACCACAAATACCATATAAGGGAGCTGGCTACTTTTATATTTTTTAAAAGTAAATTATTTAAAGCTTTCTTTTAAGCATATTAACTTTAAAATTAAATAAAAACAAGTATCTTACTTTTGCAAAAAAGCTGTTTTACCTTATTTATCTATAAACTTTAATTACTAAATAAGGAAAAGTATCATGATGAAAATTTTTAGTTTTAGGAGCTCAAAACAACCAGTCAGTATAAAATGGTTCATTTTGAGCTAATCGTGATAATTTAAGTATATAAAGTAGAATTTACTATCAGTCAAAAATATGTCCAAGACTGAAATCAGTCCTGAGACTGAAGGTCTTGCAACCATGGCTGTAATCAATTAGCCTAAAAGAAATGCTTCAGGTGTTTTTTTTGTTTTTTTTCTGTTTTTCTTTTGTTACAGAGATAAACGGCAAGAATTTTTTTTTCCCCTTTAGGTTAAATTTTATAAAAATAAAATACTACGATGCTTTAATTTTTGAAGCTGAAAAGAGTTGTATAAAAAAATAAAAAATAAACGAAAGATGTCATTTTAAGTCAATTTTCGTTTATATTATTATTAGAAACGATTCGCAAATAAATCATTTTATAAACGGGATTGGAAATCTTAATTTTGATTTCGTCATACCTTTTATTTAAATTGTGCGTTCTTTAAAAATGAAAGATTTTGTTTAATTTCTTTAAAAGAAAACTCAAAATTAAATTAGTAATCTATCTGTATTACACTCACATATCACAAGAAATACCTATGCCACACATGAACGTTATTTTGTAAGGAAAACAGTTATAAGTATTGTTGAAAATAAAAACAATTCAGAACATTATACTAATTAGAAAGGATCGGTTGCAAAGAATGCTGTCTGGATAATTAGAAATTGTACTCACTTTCTCCCCTTGGAATACCATTTCAAGATCTTTGATATTTCTTATTTCTTCAGTCAACTTCGCGTATCGCGTAGTGATACATGGCGAAGTCTTATGGCGAACGCGATGAATTTTCATTTCGATACGAGAATTTTCGATAAATATCGAATTTCGATACGAGATTTTTTTTTTAAATGTGAAATATTTTCTCCTTAAAAAATGTTTACTTACTATGAATAACAATGAAATAAAATACCTATAATTACAAAATACTGCTCCATTTTAAAAAATCAGTCTAAGTATTTTAAAGCACATAATAAACTGTTTTCGTAGTTTTAAAAAAGATTTATTGCCAATATTCAGATTTTTAACTGTGACCTAAACCGCGCAAAACCGATGTGCAACGTTCTGTCTGCTAGCCCATAGAATAACATGTAATCCGCGATCCTAAGAAGTCCATTTTTTCATGCGGATTATATAAAAATTAAGAGTTTTCCTAGATACTAGGTTAGTCTTATCCACTTCGTCAAAAACAGATTCATTTTATATATTAATGTTTTTAAAAAAATCTAGACCGTTTCGGAGAAAAAAAAAAGACAAACTTACACCATCGAAATTGCTTTCAAAATGGGTTTACAGATCTGAAAATATACTGCACGTAGAATTGTAAAAAATTCAGAATAGGATTAGACTGCAGATATAAGACTGTTTTAAAAAAATCAGAACAATAGGACCTATATTTGATGAGTTATTAACAGGCGGCTTTTCGCATTTTCTTTGATGTCGAGTTAGCTGTATATATGAGTTCCGCCATCTACGAATTCCACGATACGATACGATACGATTTTAGGCTTAAGGCTGCGTCACTCGGAATACTACCGTCTTCCATGATAAATTATTTTTTAATCATGGAAGACGGTAGTATTCCGAGTGACGCAGCCTTAAGCCTGAAATCGTATCGTATCGTATCGTAGAATTCGTAGATGGCGGAACTCATATATACAGCTAACTCGACATCAAAGAAAATGCGAAAAGCCGCCTGTTAATAACTCATCAAATATAGGTCCTATTGTTCTGATTTTTTTAAAACAGTCTTATATCTGCAGTCTAATCCTATTCTGAATTTTTTACAATTCTACGTGCAGTATATTTTCAGATCTGTAAACCCATTTTGAAAGCAATTTCGATGGTGTAAGTTTGTCTTTTTTTTTTCTCCGAAACGGTCTAGATTTTTTTAAAAACATTAATATATAAAATGAATCTGTTTTTGACGAATTGGATAAGACTAACCTAGTATCTAGGAAAACTCTTAATTTTTATATAATCCGCATGAAAAAATGGACTTCTTAGGATCGCGGATTACATGTTATTCTATGGGCTAGCAGACAGAACGTTGCACATCGGTTTTGCGCGGTTTAGGTCACAGTTAAAAATCTGAATATTGGCAATAAATCTTTTTTAAAACTACGAAAACAGTTTATTATGTGCTTTAAAATACTTAGACTGATTTTTTAAAATGGAGCAGTATTTTGTAATTATAGGTATTTTATTTCATTGTTATTCATAGTAAGTAAACATTTTTTAAGGAGAAAATATTTCACATTTAAAAAAAAAATCTCGTATCGAAATTCGATATTTATCGAAAATTCTCGTATCGAAATGAAAATTCATCGCGTTCGCCATAAGACTTCGCCATGTATCACTACGCGATACGCGAAGTTGACTGAAGAAATAAGAAATATCAAAGATCTTGAAATGGTATTCCAAGGGGAGAAAGTAAGTACAATTTCTAATTATCCAGACAGCATTCTTTGCAACCGATCCTTTCTAATTAGTATAATGTTCTGAATTGTTTTTATTTTCAACAATACTTATAACTGTTTTCCTTACAAAATAACGTTCATGTGTGGCATAGGTATTTCTTGTGATATGTGAGTGTAATACAGATAGATTACTAATTTAATTTTGAGTTTTCTTTTAAAGAAATTAAACAAAATCTTTCATTTTTAAAGAACGCACAATTTAAATAAAAGGTATGACGAAATCAAAATTAAGATTTCCAATCCCGTTTATAAAATGATTTATTTGCGAATCGTTTCTAATAATAATATAAACGAAAATTGACTTAAAATGACATCTTTCGTTTATTTTTTATTTTTTTATACAACTCTTTTCAGCTTCAAAAATTAAAGCATCGTAGTATTTTATTTTTATAAAATTTAACCTAAAGGGAAAAAAAAATCCTTGCCGTTTATCTCTGTAACAAAAGAAAAACAGAAAAAAAAACAAAACAAAAAAAAACACCTGAAGCATTTCTTTTAGGCTAATTGATTACAGCCATGGTTGCAAGACCTTCAGTCTCAGGACTGATTTCAGTCTTGGACATATTTTTGACTGATAGTAAATTCTACTTTATATACTTAAATTATCACGATTAGCTCAAAATGAACCATTTTATACTGACTGGTTGTTTTGAGCTCCTAAAAGTAAAAATTTTCATCATGATACTTTTCCTTATTTAGTAATTAAAGTTTATAGATAAATAAGGTAAAACAGCTTTTTTGCAAAAGTAAGATACTTGTTTTTATTTAATTTTAAAGTTAATATGCTTAAAAGAAAGCTTTAAATAATTTACTTTTAAAAAATATAAAAGTAGCCAGCTCCCTTATATGGTATTTGTGGTAATGAAGTATAATTGTAAATAAGAACAATTCAGAACATGTTACTATTTAGAAAAGATTGGTTTCACAAAATTTCATTAGCAGCTGCATTATAGCTGTCATGATAATTAGACTTTGTATAAACTAATAAAGTGATTACTCAGTAACCATTTCAATTAATATATTAATCTGACTGGCATCTTAAATTAAAGATTAAGTTTTTATTCTGCTTTCATTAAACCAGTCACTATTCTGTAACATTCCGCATATAAACAAAAACTCTTTTTATCAATTCCACCTGTATACTGGAGGGTTGCCGTGCCACTTACAGAGTAGCGCGTTTATCGCCTCGTTGTGCAATAGCATTTGAAAGATCACCACACTAACATAAAAAAGAAGCAATAAAAGAAAAACAAAATTAATCAGTTGATTGTAAAAAACCCGCTCCATTCTCGGTCGGGGGAGGAACATCACAAGAAAAAAAAAACCTCGCGAAATTTGACAGTATGTCAGGGGGGGGGGGGGGGAATCCAGAACTTCATGAAAATAGTTGTAACTTTTCTAATAAATATGTTACACATAACATATGGTAGTAATAATCAGTATATCTGATGAAAATACAAGTAATTTTTTAAAATAAACTATTTAATGATTTTTTTTAATCCCTATTACTGTATTTGATTAATAGTAGTTCAAGAGCCATAATTTTATATTGTAAAATCCTTAAAAGCCCTCTGCAAGCAGTCCTTGTTCAATCACAAAAGCCTGCCACTAAAAAATTTTAATGCAGAAGATGTAATGTATTTCTCAGATATAAACAATGAATTTTTCAGTTAAGAAGCACATGAATTTTACAAATATTGCTATTTCTTGGAACACTAAATATGATACATTATCGCCTTTAACACATTATTTTGGAGTAATGAAAACATTGTTATTATATTAAATTTTTTTGTAAATGAGTGTTATAATCAGAGCAGCTCATGACAGGTTTTTCTTGCAGCACTAAAATACATGCTTTCCAAAAGTTTTTTTGTTGTTGGGTTTTTTTTTTTTTTTTTTTTTATTATAAATTTTTGCTTTATTTAATGAAAGAAAATTCTGCTAAAAATAAGGCAAAGATTTCATTATTAAAAATAGTGAAAAAGAATAAATTAGCCAGCCATGCATTTAGTGTTCCCAAAACTGTCAGTCATGAATTACCACTGTTTATAATGATTTTGCCCAGGCATATTTGGATGTTATATTTCAAGGTAATATCTTTAAGGTAATTTAATAATGTGTGATCTATACCTATTATGTAAAATTTCATAATTTGCACATTTTCTGGTTCCAAGGAATGTAATTTAAAGCATGTATACGAAGTAAATTTAATGATGTATGAAATATGGTCTATATAATGCAAAATTCTATAATACGCACAACTTCTCATACCAAGGTGTGCATTATAAAGATCTTCTACTGTATTCATATGTAATTCACACATCAAAAACCTGAAAGATTTAGTATCTGTAAGAGGACATTATTACAACTTTATATTTTTTTTCATTCTGTAGCACAAATTACTCAGCTTAGAATTTGCCAATCAAAACATTGCCATCTTGATTTTTTTCCACTGTCTTTATTTACCTCAGAAGTGATTAAGATTTTTTTTTTTAATTGTAAATCCTAAAGGTTATAATAGCAAAAAAGCATCTTTAAACCCTTGGGAATGAGCGACCGGTATACTTGGCCACTTAAGGTGTTCAGAATCCTTCATTATTCTCACCACTTATTTTTAATTGTAAAGTTTACCTTCTTTAATGTGAGCATTTCTGTGATTCAATTACAGAAAATTTTCTGTTTTTAAAAACCTGTAGTAAAAGGTTAAAAATTAACCAAAGGGCTCTTGTCGCGAAGGGATTAAACATCTTGAATTACAGTGAACTTTAATAACACCTGGCTTTAATTGCCAGTACTCTTCCAATTGAGCTATCTGTACGACAGCCCAGCCAACACAATATTCGCTCAGAACAACTATTATCATGACATCAATTGATTGTGTGAAAAATAATTAAAAGTGTACATGATTATATATTTTATTATTAAGCAACAGACTTTGCAGATCCGATTTTCTAAAAAGCTTTAAAGATTGAAATCTCTAGGCTGGAGTGGGAAAGTGGTAATTTTGAGGAATAGGAGGATAATTTATATAAAAGAATTTTCTGTATAAAAATGAAGATTTAAATTTTTTTAATGTTGGGGAGTAGGGGGAGGGAGAAGAGGTGAAATGTACAGTCGTGGAAAAAAAATGTAAACACCCTCTACTAACTCCTTAACAAATTATTATCGTAGACAAAAGTTATTGGTACCGAACGATTGGAAATAAAGTCTATTTTTAAATGATGTATATAAAATTTGCGTAGGGGGGCATCTACATATTAAAACAAATTCAAACTTCATTTTTTTCAATGGCAATACCCAATTTTAACGAGATATTTCAAATCTTCGGTTCAAACTATGCCTAGGCACCAAATTTCAAGTAATATGAATAATAAGTTTTTGAAATATAAACATTCAAAATTTAGTGCTTCTAATGTTAAATTATATTTTCATATTTTTATTCATATCTCCTGAAATTATGCTCCTAATGTTCTAATTTTTTGTGTAGCAGTAATACTAACATACCCAAACATAAATACGTTGAATTTGCAATTTTTATAATTTTATGATATGAATTAGGAAATTAATATTCGAAAAAATTATAAATTGTAACCTAAAATTTTTTTGATGGATTTAGATTTATTAAGTTCTGCTTTATGGAAATCCAAAATTTCACATTTTTCTTCCAAATAGTTTTCAAATTATGCTTAAAAAACGGCAAAATTATGGTTTAAGGGGCCGTCTATGATAGAAGTGACTAGATATTTTGAAATGTCTTATGCTGTCCTGTAATCTAGCAAACTTCATTGATTGCTTGAGTGACGCTTAAGGTGTCTTGATCAAGAAGGGGGCTCTCTCGGTTAACAATCGAGTACCGAACTTCAATTTGGATACAGCCCTTAAAATAAGCTTGTTTTAAAATAATTAATTTCTCGGGAACTTATAGTACGAATTGCATAAAAATTTGTTTTTAGGCTAATTAAATTGTGTAGAATTCATTTATGCTGTAAAAATTGTGTACTGCTACTGAAGAAAACAAAGTTATGGTTCGTTTTAATATGTAGATAACCCCTTAAGCAAATTTTATATACATCATTTAAAAGTAGACTTTATTTCCAATCGTTCGGTACCAGTAACTTTCTTCTACGGTAATTTGTTGAGGAGTTAGTAGGGGGTGTTTACTTTATTTTTCCATGACTGTACATTAGGGAAGTTAGAGCTTATTTATTTATTTATGTTAGTGAGCAACAAATGTTGCAGATTTTTTTTTTAAACTAATTTTTGAAAGATTTTATTATTTAGGTAAGCTGGAGAGGTGGGTGCAAAAGCAGAAGTGGAATCTTCGGAGCTCAGGGGATTATATTATATGATTTATTATTATTGTTAATAAAGAATTTTAAATAGGGATGGTGAAAAATTATTTTATATAAAATTAAAGAATGTTTAATTTTTTTGCCCTAGGAATGAGAAAAGGGAGAAGCAGAAATTTGTAGTTTTGGATTTAATATAAATGTATGGAATTACTTTTATAAGTGAGCGATGATTGTTATATATATATATAAAGGTTTAAAGAGTAATATTTCTTGCTATTTTTCTTAACAAAGTAATTTTTTTATATAGTAAAATTTAACATAGCTTTTTATATCTCTGAAGCAAACCAACAGAAATACCCTCTAAACATGCATGTTGTACATTACTTCCATATCTTACCAAAGAGTTCTTATAAAAATCTCATTGCACGATGCTCTTTAAAATTAAAGTATGGTCATCCTTTTTTGCGGGGAGGGAGGGGGGAGAGATTGAAGGTGAATTGAAATCCTGACTATGAATTCTTTGTATTGGTCTTTAATTTTTTTTTGTGTGTGTTTATTGTTTTATTTATTTTTTTCAATAACCTCAAAAAAGTAATGATATCAATGCAAAAACCCTTAACTGGTTAAAAGTTTGTGACGCAGCACTTTATCTTATGCTCTAAGAATTTTAAATATGGAACTTAAAAATAATGATATCAAATTTTGAATGACGCTATGCTATTAATTATAATCTCTCTATATATTATTTATTTCATCTTTTTATTTTTTTATAATCGCATGTGCAAAAATTATGTTCAATTGAAAAAAATGTATAAAAGTTTATTCATTGATGCTTTAACATTTACACCTCTCATAAATTCCAAGTATGCGTTTTAAAAGATATGATATCAAAATTTTAGTGACGCTTTGATGTGGCTTTAAACGATTTGTTTTAAAATTAAATTTAAATTATTTTTGTTTTGGCTAAGATATATTCACACATCTAAATAATAGTTTTAATTTTCCAATATGCTTTAAATATGTCACTTTCACTGAATTTATATAATGCGTTTAAATGTATTTATTTGAATAAATTGATTTATCCTTTGTCCAATGCTATTAAAAATTTAAAATAAGATTTGCGTAAATAATTTTTTTGCGTCATTGTATCCAAACTAAGGGAAATGTATTCAAATGGATACTATGAAGCAAAAAAATTATTTACGCAAATCTTATTTTAAATTTTTAATAGCATTGGACAAAGGATAAATCAATTTATTCAAATAAATACATTTAAACGCATTATATAAATTCAGTGAAAGTGACATATTTAAAGCATATTGGAAAATTAAAACTATTATTTAGATGTGTGAATATATCTTAGCCAAAACAAAATTAATTTAAATTTAATTTTAAAACAAATCGTTTAAAGCCACATCAAAGCGTCACTAAAATTTTGATATCATATCTTTTAAAACGCATACTTGGAATTTATGAGAGGTGTAAATGTTAAAGCATCAATGAATAAACTTTTATACATTTTTTTAAATTGAACATAATTTTTGCACATGCGATTATAAAAAAATAAAAAGATGAAATAAATAATATATAGAGAGATTATAATTAATAGCATAGCGTCATTCAAAATTTGATATCATTATTTTTAAGTTCCATATTTAAAATTCTTAGGGCATAAGATAAAGTGCTGCGTCACAAACTTTTAACCAGTTAAGGGTTTTTGCATTGATAATATATACAGTCAGAAGATGAGACAGATTTTTAATACTTTCAAGTTATAATTTCCTTATATGGTATTTTCATTCCCTATCCATAATCGGAATGGTTATCCCTATTCCCCTCAATCGGGGATCCTTTCCGTATTATAAAGTAACATACCCAATGAATCCTTAAAATTATAATGAAATATAACTCCTAACATATTCTGATGTAAAACATATTTCAGCCAATTTAACATGACATTAATTTTAGGTTCACATAAACTGAAAATCAGTCTTTTTGGTTTGCAGATTTCAGTTTAGTGTCAAAATGTTGCATCCTACGGATAATCTGATCTTATGATTTATCTTCTTTTTGCCACCAATCTTTAAGTTGGTTGAAATACATTTGAAAAATAATTTATGCTTGGATATTATTTAAAATTTCGCTAAATTGAGAGTCAGTTTTCAAATAAATTTCATCCGAAAGTTAATTTTGTTCCTATTATATGATGTGAGAATTGAAATTGTGCGGTATTTAGAAGTAATGCAGGAGTGATAAAAGCGAAAGCAACAGCACCGTTCGTTGTTACCATCGTTATATCTTTCTAAAAATTGCATCCAAAAGTACACTACAATTTTTGACGACGACAGAGAAATACAAAGTGAAAGAAATTGGACTTTGTCGATAATAAAGAACTGCTAAATGAATTTATTATATTATACACCGGCAAATTTTTTCCTATAAAATACAAGACTTACATTATTTAATCTAACCCCCAAAACAAGTATTATTTAAAGTCTCTTATTTTTTAGTGTAACACTATTTTTTATTAATCTTAATTTTCCTGAAATTCTATACTTTTCTGAATCCTTTAATAAAAAATTAATTCATCTTAGCAATAATTAATTAAAAAAAAAGCAAGAGGTAACAAATAATCTAGAGGAAATAATCATTAAAGTCTCCAATTCTAATCTTTATAGTTAAAAAATTAAAATTCTGTGAAAAGTACATGATATTGTCACCATCATATAAAAATAAGCACTGTAGGAAAAGTACATTTTAAACTAAGCATAAAGTCACTTTCACCGACCCGGCGCAAACTTTTCACGCGTTCTTTATAAACGTATTTTTATGATTAACCACATGTATGAAAATAAACAAAATATTTTTTATTTCATTGTATTGAAAAAAAAATGCCATTAATAAAATTATAATGCAAAAAGTTAAAACCAATAAACAATATTTTCGTGACGTCACAGTAAATATGAATTTTTATTCGCTTTTCATAGTAAAGTACGCGTCCATAAATATTTTTTCAACGAAATTTAACTTCCAAAAATACTTCCAAAAAGCCACGTGTCTGAATATTTTTCCTTATTTCTTTTTTCTCTGCAACAATGGAAGTAATCCGATTGTCATCATTTTGAAGACATTTCATAAAAACTTTTTTAATTAAAATTAAAATCTAAAAATAGGAATACTTTAAATAGCAGCTAGTTGTGGGCACATCTACAAATTAACAACTTTCATTATGAAACATAATTAGATAAATCGGTTCAATAAAAAGTTCAGAGCAGATGACTAAAAAAAGTCCTTGTTTTTTAAATATATAGTCGAGATGGAACCGGTCGAATTCCGTCGAAAGAAAATGTTTAAGGGGTCTCAGGACTCTTAAAATTATAAATATATATATATATATACATATATATATATAAACCAATATAAGATTATATTTAGCTTGAACCAGCGCACCCCCCACTCACAGAACAAGAATAAAATAACTATTTGTAAAATTTTAACAAAGCAATAGTATTCATTCTATACAAACATATGAATTTGAAAATTTATTTACTACTATTCCTGTTAATAGCTTAAAGGAGGCACTTTTAAAGACAGCGGAATTGGTTCTAGATGTTACAGATTTTAACTCTAACTTGTTTAATAAATTATGTCGGTTTTGTCTTTACAACAACTACGTTTATACAGGTTCTAAAATATACTTACAAATTAATGGAATTGGGATGGGTACTAGCTACTCATCTACAGCTGCTAACTTATTTTTATTTTTTTATGAGTTTCAGTACAGCATTAATAAAGCTGACGTCCAATTCCTGGCTTACAGATACATAGACGACTTGATCGTGTTAAACTTCAATAGCGATTTTAATGAAATTTCTCAAGAAATTTATCCTTATTCCCTGACTTTAAAGAAAACAAATAATAATGGTTTGGAGACTGATTACCTTGATTTAAAAATAATTTTAGTGGGTAACAAAGTACATATTTCAATCTACAATAAACGCAATAGTTTTCAATTTCATTTTAATCAACTTGTTCACTGGTCCTCCAATATTTACAAACGTATATATATTAATATAATTATTAGTCAAATATTTCGCTTTTTCAGAATTTGTACAGATAAACATCTGTTTAAGAAGGAATTGTTTCATTTTAAAAGTATTCTATATTACAAAAACAATATTCCTTTAAATTTTATAAAAAAATATTCAGATTTTGCAGATTTTCTTCATTACTGTTCGATTGCTTTTCAACGTCAGTGAATGATTCATATTTCCTAAAGCCTGTTCAAGGACGGTTTTATGATGATGTGCTACGTCGATTGGCAACAGACCTGGCCTGAATTTGGATTGGTTGATTGGATGTTGGACTCTGCCTTGTTAAGTTTGTTTTATGATTTATATTTGGGTTGTCGAAATGTGGCTCAGTTGGTTGAGTGTGGTTTTTTCAACGAACATATTTTTAGCATCTTTTACTGTGTTCCAGGTGAGGCATTCATTTAATAATGGTGGCGTAGGGTCCGGTGGGGGAGCATGTGATAATAGCCATCGAACGTTTAACATTTGATTTTGCTATCACTGTTCTGGCCGAAACCCACTGCCACTAATGCATATTTTATATACATTTTTTTTTAATGCTCGGCTGCTTTTGAAATATAACCCACTGCCAATGAGGCCGCAGCCTATTATTTTTTCCAAGTTTTTGTTAAAATTTTACAAATAGTTATTTTCTTCTTGTTCTATGAGGAGGGGTGCGCTGGTTCAGGCTAAATATAATCTTATATTGGTTTATATTGAATTTATGTGTTTTACTGCAGCTGTTTGGCGCAATTCACATGAATATAATTTGTTTTTTGTTGGTGATTACTGTATTTTACGTTTATATATATATATATAAATATATATATATAAAGTCCATTTTTATCATTTAATATCTGAAAATGTATACTATTTAAAAACACAATTTTCATCGCGATGAAAGATAGAAGTATGGTCTTTCATGTCATGTATTCGGAAAAATGCAAGATGCAGAATTAGCATTTATAGGGGGCTCTAAAGTATCAGACATTTGTGGAGCAGAAAATTGGTATAACAGCTTACGCGCAGGATTACAAAATGAATTTTGCAACTAGAATGACATATTTTGTGCCTAATTATGCTACAAATTGTAATAATTACCCTGAACCTAAATAAATTTGCATTTAAAACGTTTTCATATTTTTAATACAAAGTTTTATTTAGCTAATGCAAAATTTTGAAAATTTCAACAGCATAATAACCTAAAAAATATTATAAAAATGAAATTTTAGGTTCAGTTTATAGAGACTAACATGAAACATATGTTTCGAAACTTTCATGAAAAAATATTCAGAAGTTTTTGAGATATTCTACGCATAAGGCCCAAAAACATCATTTGGAGAAAAATGATTTCAAAGTTTCGGAAGCGCAGCTTCAGCTATTCAGAGGGTAAAATGCTAAAAGCCATAACTTCTGTTCTAATGGAAATTTCAAGGAAAGAATTATATCAAAATGTTCAGAAAAGATAGGAGTTTAACATCTAAAAAAATAAAAATTTCAAAAATTTTGAAGCTTTAAGAATTCTGAGAAGAAGAACAGTTACCTTTATTAGTAAAATACCTGGGCGATTCTCAAAAGGTGGGCACTGGACACACGTCATAACTTTAAGCCTTTCAAACATAACTTTAATTACCATTGACTTTATTTTATTATTTTTTTTTTACACTGAGTTTTTAATTCTATTCAGAGACAGAAAATGACATAATTTATTGTAAAAGCTTTGTATAAATATCTTAAAATGTTATTATTTTATGCTAAAGAGGCCAATTTCGGACATTCATAACGTTAACTGCTCCAATGTACCACCAAGAAAAAGAGTTTTAACTTGCTTCCAGGTGGTTCTAATGGTAAACAATAACACATAAAGCAAACGGATGATTTTTTGATAATTTCGTTAAGAGATGGCAGGCTGATTTATTGCTTTTTTGAAGATAGAAGGACTTTTCTAGAAAGAATTTTTTTGTATTTTGTTATGTCCGAAAGTAACGTACGCGACAAAGCTATCATTTCCACGAAAAATACATCAAGTAAGTACTTTAAATTCTTTTATCTAACTTTAAAATTATTTTAAAAAAATTTAAAATTATTTGTATGTGTTTTAATAAGATTATTTTGCAATAAATGCACTTTTCTCAAATAAGACAGTGGAATGTCCGAATCGTGTAACGATGGAAACGCCGATTTTATTTTCGGTAAATTTATTTTAAAGATGATTTGGTGTCCTGAAACGTATAAAAAGATTTTTATTATAATGTTTTATCGTAAATAATTACCGTGTTTTGTATAAATAAAGTGTATTTAGTACGGGTAATAATATAACTTGACTTGAAGCATGCTCAACTAATGTGTTTAACGATAGACACAATATGACGACTGCTGCGATCCTTACGAAATTTCGGGCATGCTTATTTAAAAGTATAATTTAAAATTAATAGTAAACTTCTTTTTTATTTCAAAAGTAATTCTTCAGTGATCTTACCTGTTTTTATGTATTTTGCAAAGTTTTCTTTGTAGCAAATGTACCCCAAAAGATTATTTAATAACAATGTCCAAATCGTGGGACGATCTAAACATTAATAATTTTAATTTTCTAAATACATAAATAAATATATTATAACAGGGTCCATTGTTCCAACATACATCTTAAAAAATAAAATAAATATTTTTTTGTCAAATTATTGTACTTGAGTTCTTTTTTTTTTTTTTTTTAATTCAAGGTTTAAGAGTCCCATCTCCTTAAAATTCCATTCTTCCTCTTTGTTCCCCCACCAAAATGCAAGGCAAATAAAAAGGTTAAGCCACTTCGTGCTCTAACTTTGGTAAAAAACAGAAATTGACAGTATTTAAAGTATAAAAAAGACAGCCAGCGAAAACTGTTAAAGATACTCAAAAGATTCACTCCGTACACACGACAGACAAATTTGGTACTATTCAAAAAAGAAATAGATCTGGTTTTTACAATCTCTGTAAAAAACAATCAAGAATGCATTACCAGTGAAGCTGGTGAAAAAAAATATTGTTTCTACAATTGACTCCTCACAGTTGAAAATAGATTGACATTGGTGACTGGTAATTTGTATTAATTCATGATGAAAACTTATGGCCAGGTATTATTGAAAAGATCAGCATTGATAATGGTGAACAAATATTTTCTATAAATTTTTTGACTCCTCAGGCAGACATTGATTTTAACAGGTTTCGTTATTCATCTAAAAAAGACAGCACAAATTTAAAATATGAAGATATTTTGTTGAAATCACCAAATCCACATCACCCGGCGACAGCAAGAGGAGACTTTTCTTTTGATAAAGAAATTATAGATATGTGCATTTAAAAAATAATTTTTTTTTTTTTTTTTTTTTAAAGAATAAATTATATGTTGGATATTTCTAATATTATGTAAAGGTATGTTTTTTGCATAATGTGTAATTCCTATAAAATTAAGACATAAAATTCCAAAATACTTCTAAAAAGTAGAAAATATTTTAATATCAGAGATTAACATTTGATTTTATTATTATTATTACTGGATAACAAAAAGTTAATTATACATATATATATATATGTATACACATACAATTATAGGACAAATTTACTACATTCTTAGTCTCAAGAACTTTTTAAATACTAAGCGCAACGTCTAAAATCTGTCATCAATGTCCAAAATCTGTAACGTACGTGCGAAAAAATGTCAAAAATTTGTAACGTACACAACTGCTAATTCAATGCTTTAATAATTAATTTTCCAGAATAGTTGCTGTCTTTTAATGTTTGTGTATAATTTTGTAGACTTATATACTATACTATTAAAAAAATTGGCCTTAAATTTGAAAATTTGAAAAATTACATATAGTTAACGTTTAATGATCCCACCTTTTGAGAAACTCCCACCTACAAAATTAATTGCAATAAAAAAATCCATCGAACATTGATTAGTCTGACTCTTAAAACAAATACTACTTTTATCTAAAATTACCCAAATACTATTTCCTACTGCTCCAAGATATTAAAAACTCAAACTTTATTCGTATTCGTAAGGTAAGTAAATATGATGAAATAATCAATTGAGTCTCTTATATGCTACATCTTTTGGAATAAAAAATCAACAAAAATTATTTCACTCTGACACCATCACAGAATTTTTTTTCTGCACTTTCTTTTCAAATCTAAATTTTACATCATTTTTACCATATCAAAATGTACATAAGCACCTCTCATACCTGTATTCACCATTTTAATAATATTTTGAAACACAATAGTTCATTACTAAATATTTTTCGAAACTTGAAGTCACGTTCGTCAGCTACAACTTTGCATATTAACATTCATACTCTTGACTTGAGGCTCTAATTTCAGTACTGGGGAGTACAAATTCCAGAAATTTATGCCTATCTAGATGCGTTTGTGGTAAAATATTTATTTTTATCAAGCAAAATTTTAGTTTCGTTTTAAATATGACGACATTTTCTCTCATATTTCTCGCATTTGAATGATGTATTTCCCTCAACGTTACATCAGTATCAACAGAACGAAAAAAATATTGAAATGAAAGAGTTTTGTGAGGTAAATGCTTGTTTTTTAAAGCATGACGTCGTTTTCTGTTCAGATTTTTTAAAATTATTTTTAATTATAATGAGAAAATGGCATCAATAAGGATATAATCAATAAAAATAAACAAACTACATTTTCTCTTTTATCTGCAATAATGGAAGTGATCCGATTGCCCCCATTTTAAAGAAATTTCACAAAAAACATTTAAAATTGAATGTAAAATATAAAAATGGTAATTAAATAAAAAATATCTAGTACGGGCACATCTAAAAATGAACAATATTCATTAAAAAAAAAATAATTATCAAAGTTGGTTCAGTAGAAATCTCATGGCTGATGACTAAAAAATAAGCCTTGTCTTTTAAATGTATAGATAATCTTTCTTGAAGAATACTGAAAACAAAAATTAGCATATCAATGAAGACATCAAAAACATACATTTATAATGTAGCTTATTCAGGTACTGTTTAATGTCAAAGATAACTACTGTGTTATGTGGGCGTTTAGCTCTTAATCGGCCTATCCTCCCCTGCATGGCCCCCCCAACATACACAGATAAGCTGTGAAAAGTGCGGTAACCTATCCATCATTGTATTCTATTTGAAAACCTTGTGCAGAGGCTAATACCGAAAAAAAAAATGCTTTATTTTATTTTCGTCTGAAGTTTTACAATTAATATAGACTTGAAAAGCTGTTCAAAATCTTGGGTGGTCGTAAGACTAGTCGAAACAATGCGATTATCGAGCAAGTTTCATAAGGAAGTCTCTTTTTAAAGTAATTATTTTAAATAGTTAATCGTTTAGTATGCACAATAAGTTAGACAGTGAGGCTACGGTTCGTTCTTGAAATTAAGTGTTGGTTAATCAATTATGAGATCAGTACTGCCTTTTTTTTTTCTCTCTCTCTCTCGTATTTAATTGAGATAGCTGAAGTAATATTGATTTTCGAGAACAAGTTTCGAGTGTTTTCGAGTGGAGCTTATAAAGTTTTTATTTTTTCACTTATTGGACGATTTTGAAAAGAATATTGTAGAGCACGATCTCATACTAATTACCTAACAAATTTCAAAGCACGTAATAACCTAACAGGTTTATTAGATGTAATTAAATGTTTCATGCAAGTTAACGAGTATTTAAATTTTCGCAAATGTTAATCAAATTTATTTATTTATTGCTAATGAACTGTTTGTATTAATCAACGTAATACTTTGAATCGTTTAACCTGAATGTAAATTCTCATTCCTCTGTTTTGAAAAACATGTTTAGTTAACGCGTTTGGACATTATGCCAAAATTAAAGAATGCTATTTAAAGATTCATTGTAAAGGTATGTATTTGCCTTAAAATAATGATTTGTTAGGGATAATGTCTGGCCCGGACATTTTTTTCAACCACTTGTAAATTTACAACTCATATGATTTTACCAATTGAATCTTTGTGTTAAACATTAATCTGGTATATACGAGGGTGTATCAATAAGTTTTTACCCTCACATAGAAATCATTGAGTAAAATTTGTAAAATTGCTACATTGTATTAGTCCTTTTCTATATAGTCACCGTGCACAGTAACACAATTCTGCAAACGGTATTTAAAAAAGAAGGGGGCGGATGTATTCCAGGAGGTGCGATAGTAGACACAAAGTGGAGCATTTTTCTTTTGCCGACCCCCACATGTGACACATTGTTGGAAGGGCCTGTGACCACTTATTTATGCTATGCAACTGCCGAGCCCCTCATCCCAAATTTGCCTCCCCCCCCCGGGGGTTATGAATGGTGTCCGCAAAATTTAGAAAAGTGCCCACACAGAGGGCAAATTGGAGGGAGGGGCTCAGGATGTGCATAACATGACTAAAAGCTAACAGGCCTTTCCAAAAATATATCACATGTGGGGTCGGTAAAAGTTAGAAAAATGCTCCCTTTTGTGTTTACTATAGCGCCTCTTGGAACATCCTCCTTCCTCTTTTTGAAATACCGTTTGCAGGAATGTGTTACTGTGCACGCTGACTATATAGAAAAGGACTCATACAATGTAGCAATTTCATAAATTTTACTCAATTATTTCTATGTGAGGGCAAAATCTTATTAATACCCTCTCGTATACATAACCAGCGTTTACTGCAGTTCCACAACCTGCGATGTATTCTGTTGAGCTGATTCAGATATCAGACCATATGCTGTGTTCCATAAGGTTGCTGGGTAAATTAAGTCCTCCAGATTCTTCCGGGATGGCTCAGTTGGTAAAGCATTGGCGGCTTCAGCCAAGAGATCGCTGGTTCGAATCCTGAACCGGAAATTTTTTCGCCACTTGGAAATTTACAACTCATATGAATAATATATCACTCGCAAATATTTAGAGTACATGAGATGTCAGAAAATGAATTTTCCATTTCATTGTTAAAATGCTATAATACACGCATTTTCAATCAACCTTTAAAAAACATTCTTCAATTTTGGCACAGTCTCGAAATGCATTTTTACCTATATTTAAGATATGTGCCTACCTTCGGGGTACTTTTTTGAAAAATATGAAATTTTTATTAAACACATGTGTTTTAGTTGAAACTGGGAATAAAATTATGAATTCATATAAATTTTTAATGAAATTTTAATTAATTTTTCAAATTTAGGCAATATTTAGTCAAATTTTAGTAAAGAATTGCGTATATGCTAAACCTTCTGTAACGAAATATATTCAATATAATTCACTTTTTTTTTTCAACAATATATTACCAAACCACTTACCTGTTTTATGAAGCAAAAGCTCTTAATTAATAAACTCTAAATTATTATATACAAATTTACAAGCTAATATTTTGCTTCATAGCATACCAATAGATGAGCAGAACCTTGTGACAAAATTTTATTTCAATATCTTAAAATCCTTTTAAGAAATGATGTTTCTTGTAAACGTGCACAATGAAAAACGCAGTTTTCCAGGAAACGCAAATTAAGAGTTTGATATAGCACAAAAAATTATGTATGAAGTTTACAACTTCAAAATCCACTATATTTATAGGTGTTTATGTATTAGTGTATATATTATACATTATAAATTTGTGCATTAAAATGTATTGCTTACCTTTCTGTGGCTCTTTAAACGATCACTTCCGGTTTCAGAAAGTTCATTTTCGGTTTATATTTTGGGCTATAACTGTGCTTCTAACTAACGCTGAAACCAAAAGTAAGGCATTTTTTTAATCCTAAATATTTGGACTTTAATTTTAAAAAAAAATTAAAAATTTCGCAAAAACAGCTTTTTGAGGGTAGGCCTTCAAGCATACCTTAATGTGTTTTTTAAGATACAGGAATGAAAATGTACGGTCAGGTAAAATGGCGGCCTGAAAAATCGAAAGAATGGTGGAAAAAATAAAGTTGGAAATTTCAAAGATAGGAAAAATTAATAATAAATAAACACCAATGAAGAAAGCAAAACTATAAACAGTATAGTATAAAATAAACATAAAACAGAATATTTTTTATTAACAGCTTTATTTGGCAGTTTTGAGGCTATAGCCATAATTTGCCATTGGGTATATATATTTTTTTACTATTTACATTATTATACTTTTGAGGGAGTTTTACATTATTATTTTTTATGGTGGTAAATTTCCGAAAATCGTTATACGAGGAATCTACTTTAAAATAATGCATTTCAAATATAAAAAAACATTTCAAATGTCGTATACTAAATACGTAATGATATGCGCGCGTGTAGACTAGATTTTTTTTTTTTTTTTTTTTTTTTTTTTTTTAAATTTAAACAAGGAGTTCTGCCCGCTACGAGCTACGCTCGCCAACCTCCGAACAGATCTCACAGGCTCTAAAAATACGCTAATTTGTTCTGTTTTAAAAAGTGTACCTGATTACGGAAGATTGAAGGATATTATCACGGCCAGTGGCATTCGTATCTAATTGGGTTGTGATTCAAATTCCTTTGAGTGGGAGGATTATTCGGTTCTCAAAGCCGCATCCACCGCTCTCGAGACAGCTGACGGCTGTTTTCGTGTTAGATTAAGTAAATTTAATTGGACATTCCAAAATCAACTTGTATAAAAAGTTAATTAAAATGTTGCAGTCTCTCGAACTTTTATAATTTCTTGAAGTAAAGCTTTCTTTTAGACGCTACAAGAAAGCTATTTTAAGAAAGACGTTTTAAGTACTTCGCTTTGAATATGACGTAATTTACACCATTAAATTCGCTTCGCACGTAGTAATTAAATTATTTTAAAGCTTTCTTTCTTTTTTTAATGTTTACATGTAATTATAGTTTTCTGTTGAAAAGTTCTTGGAAATACTATTATATGGGCTTTTTAAAATCTAGTAATAGTAGATAAAAACGATTATTTCAATCTATGAATTAAATCCCCATTCATATAATGAAATTTTGAGTAAAAAAAGGGGGAAAGTACACTTAAAAATTAGACAATTTACAAAAAAGAAAAGGGTGGACACTGCACACCACAATTTAGTGAAGTATAATTCTTCAAAAGATGGTTAATTTACTATGAACAGTTTTTATTCTATGAAACTTATGTAACTGAACTATCTAGCAAACTTAAACTTTAGATAGTGCTTAAAATAATTCTTCTAATTAAAAACTATCTGATTCAAAGTGTTTACCATAAATTTCTATTTAAAACTACCAGTTTTCATGTTTTTATATGGAATAGTTTTGCAGGATAACCCGCAAAGTTCACAATTAATTCAATTAATGGCTTCAGCAGTGTTATTATTATTATTATTATTATTTTAGAATAGAGAGATTAATTTTTTTTTTCTTTTTTTTTGCATTATTAATTTGTAGCTACTATTTGCAAATGCTATTGACAAATTGCGTAGTAGTATTATTTGCAGCAAATCTATCTGGGAAGGGTATTTTTCTTCAGTAAAAATAGAAATAGTACATGTGAATTGAACATCTGATTGTTGACTGCTGCCTTAGAAATTTTACAACATATTGCTTGCAAATTTGTAGCAATTATCCTTATTTGTTTGCAATATTTTGTATATGATATATGTATAAAAGCGTAAATATCCGCTTAGTTGTAATTCTGATCCCATTATAGCCAAGCTTTATACGGGTTAATCCTACAAAAGCAGCTTAGCTGCCTACTCTGAATATAAAATTTTCTTAAGCCGGATATTCGAAATTTCATGACCTATAACAAAAGATAATTTTATCTAAAAAATATGTCTGTATTAAGAATAGTATATTATGCAACTAGAAATATTTATTTTACAGTTTCAGTCTTATTTCATAACTTACCTGAAAAACTTGAGAGGAAAGTAGGGGAGTTAGAAGCCTAGGTTTTTAACTCATCACAACCATGGGGGTCCTTCAAGAAACAATCAATATCAGGCCCAGCGGTCTTCCTTCATAACTCAATCACAAGCACCCAAAAGCCTCTTTTAAGCACTGTCGATCTTTACTACTATATTACGTCTCTATAGACAGATTTAGCCCGCTGTGAACGGAAAAAGATGCCCCTCACGTACACCTAGAACCACGAAATTTCGCTCATGCTGATTACCGTGACGGATCTTCACGCGCGGTATTTCAGGCTATTTCCATTGGATTTCTTTTTACACTCATTGTTAGACTCACACTGAGACTTTATTCTCTCCGACTAGTGTCATAAATCGCAGGAAATCGTCAATAAAGTTGTCCGAAGCATCGATCTAGGATCTTTTCAGATCTCAAATGAGAATTTTTGAATGGGAGGCCTCTACTGAGGCATTATAGATGAAGACATTGGAAAATTCGGAAGCTTTTTTTTTTTTTTCCTTTCCTTTTTTTTTTTTTTTTTTTTTTTTTTTTTTTGATTTAAAGTGTTTAATATTTCCCTTCCTTCAATCAGAGTAAGCATTAGTTACATTGAAAGCGAGATTAATGTTGTACTTGAGTAAGTTAGTTTCCTCGTACGGTTGGGTGGTCTGACTCTTTTAAGTGTAATCAAAGGTAAATTTCAAAAATAATTCTGCGTTGAAACGTAACTTAAATTACACTCATAATTATAACAGGGTAATGAGATTTTAGATCATTATGCGACATCTCTGGCTAGTCACGTGTCTTTTGCCGTAAAAACGCATTTAACCTTTAACTGATGTGACATAAATTGTCACATAACTACTGTGAAGCGGTCTGTGCGAAAGCTCCATCGAAAGATGAATAAAAGGCTCAATTAACTCATAGGATGGTGTTTTTGTGCCAAACTTTTTGCACAGGACTGTTATAATTAAAATTAACCAACTCAAAAGTATCTTGTAATAGTACAAAATTCCAAACGAAACAAAATTTTAGTAGTGTTTGTAGTTAAATTGAAAATTACAAGTTGAACTATAAAATTTGAAAAAAAATCAGCGGTCTGTGAGGCCGGTAACATCAGTTAAAGGTTAAGATAAAAAGATCTTCTTAAAGACACCATAAAACTTTTAATAAATGCGCAAGGTCTTTCAAAAGAACTAGTCTTTCTTCATCAGGTGCAGAGAACACGTCCTACTACTTTGAAAACAGCAGCAACACAACTCATTAAAGTCAGTAATTACCATTTTTCTATTGGTGCATATTTCTCAACATCAGTTTTAAAAGAAAATTTCGATCTCCTTATCTATTACAAACAGTAACTAGAGTTTTCAAAATTTGACCAATCAACATACATAACACAAATTACTCTGTCAGGCAATATTGGATATATTTTTTAAACTTTAAATTATCAATGGATAACATTATTGAACTGAAAGAAAAATCGTGCATTACACATATAATATACAAAACTTTGCTGAAATTTGCATGCGGTAAATGTACTCATGCATGAGAGTACTATATAATGTTTTTATGCAAGTACTTAAAGCATTGCTTCTCAATCTGTATTATCGCACGGCACACTTCGATTCATGGTTAAACTTACACGGTACAGTAGATTTACGGTGATTAAAAGTCGTTTGAAAGAAACTTATGACTTTTTAAATTTACATTATTGTGGAATCACGTTTTGATCGTCTTTGGCAGGCGAGCGTCCTGAGCTCCAATCAGATGTCACCGTACTCAACTTCATAATTACATCATGAAGTACGTCACAGATAAACGTGAGGTTTTCATTCGCGCCAATTGTCAGTGGAATGAGGATGGTGTCGGAAGGCTACTGAGCTGACCGACAAAGCTTTTGATTAGAAAAGAGTTTTCCATCTTTAAAAAAACTTATAATTCCTTGATGACAAATTCCTTGATATTTGTAACAACATTTTAAGACCAAAAAGAAAATAAAAACTTACTTTCAGAACGGGTATCCAGGTTCAATGATCACAACTTGAAAGAAATAAAAATTAATTACGACTATTAAATCACTTTGCAGCACTGCTTAATTTACTCTTGATATAGTCATAAAACATTACATAATGACTTTGGATCATAACCTAATTTACCGACTTATGTGGGCGTGGTTTCGAATCCCACTTCTAATACCATTTTATAGAATGACTTCACTTACAATAATTAAAATCACTGACACATTTTAGGCTGTTAAAATATTATATTGAAAATATATGTACATGTTCAGTATGTACAGGAATAATACTATACACATAAGTTGACCTTTTTAAAAATAGATCATATCTATTTTTCGATTCCCCACAAACAGCTTCGTTGAATATTAAAATAGAATACAAAGAATCGGTCAGCTCAGCAGTCGCCCTACCCTGTCTCCATTCCACTGACAACAGGCGCGAATGTATACCTCACATACATCTGTAACGTACTTCATGACGTTCTGACGTTCACTACGGCGACATCTGATTGGAGTTGAGACCGCTCTCCTGCCAAAGACGTTCAAAACGTGATCCCATATTATAAAGCAAAAACGTGTCCGAGAGTAATGTTAACGTCATATTGACGGTGGCAACACCTAACCAATATATTTCGCTTTTAATGCAATTTTTATACTCTTTTATTTAACTTAACTTGATTTGATTTTTGTATAGAAAAATGAAGTTTTGTAATCCATTTTTCACTCACTGATGCGCTAAAATTATAAAAATATATACACATATTTATTTTCATGACAATACAATATTTTAATATTTTTAGAATTTAATTATCAATTAATAAATTAGTTTTTAAGATTTTTTCTGTTAGCCGATCGCAGATGATAAATCTCCTAATATTCTTTATGGTTACAACTGCATGCACTGAAATGGATGCATCCTAAGTTCAGACAAAAATGTATCTGAAAAAATAATTAAGAAACTTAAGTGTCTGTTTTTGAAACTTCAGACATAACAGATGTCTTAATTTAAGACGCATAAGTATCGTACTGTGGTATAAATGGGCAGAGAAAAATGTTTTAATAATGACGAAGTGTCTAAAATTAAGACGTTTTGATGTTTACAGCGCAGCCAACAGAGGGCTCTATCTTAAGTTGCGCATGCGTTTTAGATGTATTTCCTTTGAACTTTATACTCGTTATAAATCATACTGAAAAATTGTTTTTATAATCTAAAAAGTAATATTTTATATACTTATTATTGTACTTACTATACAATACTTACTATACAATATATTGTACTTACTATACAATACTTACTATACAATATATTGTACTTACTATACAATACTTACAATATATCAATTGAACTTCGTCTTAATAAAATACTTTTTATATTCCAACATTAATAGCTATGTGAATATCAGTACAGACTTTCTGACCTTTCATCTATGAAAATTTCATTTATTTTTTATTAAGAATAATTGTGAAAAGTGAATGATGAATTCGTCTAACTTCATTATCTCGAAACCAAGCATTTAAAAAATTACAAATAACTTAACAAATAACAAAAAATATCAAATTAATCCGAACGCAATCCTTTGTTTTATCCTTTCCGCTATTATGTGAGAAGATTTTATTGGCACTCAGATATACAGGGTGTCCGGTCTCAAGAGTGTCCAATGGCTAATTCCTAAACCGTTAGTTATAGACATATAGTTCCAATTACAAAAATGTTTTAAATCAGGTAAAGAAACATATTAAAAGCGATTTGGGTCAATAAAAACATTTCTTTAAAAAATACGAAATTTAAATTTTTATACGGTCCCCCGGTCCTATAAGTTATATTTAGTAATTTTTTCCTATTACACTGACAAGTAAGACAAAAAAAGTCCCATTCATATAACGCTAAAATTGAGCGAGTTATGAAACTTTAAAAATGCATGACTTATGCCACTTTCCTACTCTGAAAACAAATGAGCTCGGCTTGGTTTTCAGGGATCGTATACCAAGTGTTTAAAGTATTCGAAGATCTTACTTCATGTGTATCTGCGCTTTGAAAAAAAATCCTACAAGTATTATGATTAAGTCTCAAATTTGGACTTGAGACTGTTTCTCTTATGATTTCTTTTAGCAAAAATTATGTTTTTTTGTAAGTTTTTATGTTACTTCAACAATCGTATGTATGTTTTTCCAGTTCAAAATTTTTACTCGAACTTTAACACACTTTTAAATATCCGATCGAGATTGCACTTTACATACTGGCGCAAATCCGATAACAATGTAATATTATTAAGATTTTCGGTGGTTACCATTTATACTTATTTTACAGGATAACACAAAAATTTCGAATAGATTTCTGCCAAAGAGTTTAAGAATAAGTTTTAGATTACATAATGCAAGACTGCGATTGTTGGTCTTTTTAACTTTTATGTATTTTTTAGCACTGAATCTGAAAATTACCTTAATTATTAACCATCATGTCAGGATATTTCGCAAATCATAAATTTTCAAATTTAAAGAATGACAAAAATCGAATACTATAAAGTAGAGGAGATGGTTGTGTTTTTTAACTTTTGATAATTGATTTTTACGCACTTTTTAGCACTGAATCTGAAAATGACCTTAATTTTTAACCATCACGTTAGATTTTTTTTGCAAATCGCAAATGTGTAAGTTAAAATATAGCGAAATGCTATAAAACATATGTAAAACATTTTTTATTTTATTTTATTTTATTTTATTAAAAAATTTATTCGATATTTTTGCTTATCCTGGGATTCTTACAGCTAAACAGCTGAGTTGCCCGATGAGATGGGGGAGGAAATTCAATTTTGACATTGAACTTCTTAACTTTGAAATTTGCAATTTGCGAAAAATCCTGATATGATAGTTAAAAATGAAGGTCAATTTCGGATTCAGCGGTACAGAATATATAAGAATCAATTATCAAAAGCTAAAAAATATGACATAATCCAACTTTTGCAGGCTTGTGCAATCTAATAATATTTTTAAATGCGTATCATTTTGTAAAGAATTGAGGCTGTTAATTTATAATCATTTTAACAAAAATTCTGTTTTTTCTTTCTTCTTAAATATTTATTACAAATTGTATATTTTGCATTAATATGCCAGAATGATTAAAGATTTCAAATTTATATTGCAATGTTAATTTTACTCCAAACATTTTTTATATCTGACGAAATTATATTTCGACTAAATTTGTGAATGACCCCCAATTTGCAGCAAAAAATATGCTCCAACTTTAAACAGCTAGTACTCGGTCAATTTTAATCGTAGAACAACGGAACTTTTGTTGTATTACTTGTCAGTGTAAAAGGAAAATTTCACTAAATATAACTTATAGGACTGGGGGACCGTATAAAAATTTAAATTTCGCAATTTTTTAAGAAATGTTTTTATTAACCCAAATCGCTTTTAAAATATTTCTTTACCTGATTTAAAACATTTTTGTAATTGGAAGTATATGTCTATGACTAACGGTTTAGGAATTACCCATTGGACACCGTTGAGACCGGACACCCTGTATGAGAAATTTTGATGAATAGGATTTTTAAATTTTTTGTTCTGAACACATTCTTTATATGAATTTTACACGAGATAAAATTAACTCTGTTCAATTGTTATCGTTCAAATTGTCATTGAAAAGTTAACAAAAGTATATAATCACGATACAAATCAGACAAACATCTGTTGTAATGAATTTTAATTCTGTAGAATTCCATTAATGTAAAGTTACTTTGATTGTAGCGCTAAGGGTATCAGAGAGCTTTTAACATATTCATTAGAATGGCGTATTTAATGTTTAATTAAAGACGAATATCATTATTGAAAACAATTAATCTAGTTACCATTCGAATAAAAGCTATTTTTTAAATCTAAAGCGTTACCCCCAGAAACATTTTTATTGTAACATAAGGAGATTAATACATGGCTCCCACTGGTTCCTTTTTTGAAAACCAGTATTTTTTCAAAGAAAAATGCGTGGTAGGTGTTTGCAACAATAGCAACAAAAATGCATTTCGAAGGTAAGTTTCGATGAAAATTATGAAGAAGATTTTTCTTTGAAAAAAAAAAGTGCTTTTCAAAAAAATGGACTGAGTGGAAGCCTTGTTAAAAGAAAAGAAAAAATACAGGGTTAAGTTTCAGAAACACATTTAAGTTTCACTCTAATTTCACTAACTCTGAGAATATTCAGCAATTAGAAATCATTAACTTTTTGTCTTAACTCTGATAATAAGTTTAAAAGTATATAAGCTGAATTATCCATTTAAGATCTAGTCGAATGTGACATTCCCAAAACTTTCTTCCTTCTCATATATGTTAATATTTCAATAAGTAAAAATTAAATTTAAAAAATCAAAAAACCCGACTGAGTAAAAAGCGAACTAATTAATTACGCCTCATCAATGTGAAACTATTTTTTATATTACTTACCTATTTGTTTTATTTACTTGAATTGATTACTTTTCAGTTGTGCTTAATTGTTAGTTTCTATCTATAAAGACTGTTTTGATGAAGTCTATAGATCTGTATGAAGGTTAGAGTTGCAATAAAACTAGAGATCCTACTTACACAACTTCCAGGTTGTGTAATATTTAAACGGAGTTTCTGATTGTAAAATAGTCTATGAAACATCGTCATCATTTTGAAAGACCTATCCAAAGATATGCCACTCAATAGTGTTCGTAAAACAAATTTTTCGTCTCAACCGCCATTTTATATTTTACGGCCGCTATTTTGAATTTATAAAAACAAAATCTAGTCTATAACCATCGGACGGTTAAGACGAATCGATAGAGACCTTATTCATTAAAATCCATCCAGCCGTTGGAATGTTTCGGGGATATAAAGAAATCCACATACCTAAATACGCGTGAAACACATAACCCTTCTTGGCAGACAGGTAAAAAGTTGTTACACATGTTGATTTTTCAGTGTTATTACTTCAATACTGCACCACCTTTGATTTCCATTTTAAGTTTCTGCTTCATTTTACTAATCGGAGTAAAAACAAGTTAATTTTAATCATAATATTTAATAAAATCAAGATTTTTCATTATTCTGTTCTGCATCAGCTACTTTAGAATCGCCGGATTGCTCGATGGGAATTTCTGAAAGAACAGCTATGTAAAACACAAGAGAACTATGAAAAATCGCTATTACAGCGCCCCCTTCCGCGGATTGTTCCCAGATTCATGTGGGACTTGCTGTCCATAGCCAAAAACATACACAAAGAATTTGGTTCAATTCTGTGCATAATTTCCTACACCTTTCTTTGGTACAATAATGGAAATGGCACAAGAATCGCTATTATAGCGGCACTTTCCGGTGAAATATTTCCAAATTGAAGAAGGACCTACTGGCCATAAGCAAAAACATACACAAAAAATTTGGTTCAATTCTATGCATAACTTCATACTCTTTCCGATGGTGCAAAGCGGATACACGGATACATGGATACAGGGACACACGGACATACGGACAGTCAAACATTTTGTATAAACATGTTTATCGGGATCTTTGACCCCTAAAACGTGTAAATCCGTCGAAAACCGGAGGTCTAAAAAAAAAATCTCGATTGCAATAATTTCTGCTTTAGAAAGAAGAAAATAAGAAAATAAAATAAATAGAACCCTTTTTGTATGCCGCAATCAATAGTTATGCGAACATCAGTACAGGTTTACTGACCTTTCATCTGTAAAATGTTTCATGTATTAAGAATGATTCCGAAAAGTGAATGATGAATGTGTCTGACTTCATGATCTGAAAACGAAGATGCAATGCATTTAAACAATTGCAGTTAACTTCTATCAAATTAATTCGAAACGCAATATCTTGCTCCTCCCTTCCGATGTTATCTGAGAAGATTCCTTTCGTGATTTCTGAATTCAAAGAGGTGAGAAATTTTGATGAATGACTTCTTCATTTTTCTAGCCGTGAAAGCATGCTTTGTAAGACAACATGATAGCTCAGCGCCATAACAATGGCCTTAATTGATCTTCTACCTTTTTTTGCTGTTGTGTTACACTTCTGTAACAACTAAGGTAATAGTACCAGTAAAAGGGTGTAAAAAAGCCTGTCACTTATATTAATGGAATAAAAGAATAATAAATCGAATCCGTTAAATTAACTTTGTGTTTTAATGAGACGGATGTTATCTTCCATTTGGAAGTAATGTCCATAAAGAGGATGTTATTTTTCTCTTTTTCTTCTTCTTTTTCTAAATATTATTTCTCTTGTTGGACTACGCGAAATTTTATGAGGCATTCACGAATTCATTTTTAAAGGTGAAGACCTGAATTTTTATAGTACTATTCTAGTGTCACAGAATCAATCAGCGTTTCTCATTTTTTAATAAATGTAATGTATCTTCAGTTATAATCAGTTGCTCCTTTCTGTAATTTTTCCGCGCAGAAAATAGGTATAAAATAGAAATTTTAATAGGATTTTCTGAAAGATGTTATATCTACCCTAATTATATAAAATCCTAATGAAACGCTGATTATGGCTGCAACTATGTAACTTTTATAAAAAAAAAAAAAAAAAAAAAAAAAAAAAAAAAAAAATTCGCATGGTTTTTGCAAAAGATCATTCTTACATTTAGATCACATTCATTCAAAATTGCATGCAATTTTCAGACGCTATCTCTTATGTTACAAGAAAATGAACAGCACTCTTTCTTTTCCTATAAAAAGGTATTTTTTAGAAAATATTGTCCAAGTCGATGTTTTAAACAGATTTTCGTTACATGAATACTTTAAGAAGGTGGTAATTGATTTCAATCTAAAATATGCTAAATTTATAAGAAATTACAAAAGCTATTCGATTCTCTAAAACTTAAATGAAAATATCTGAAAAATTTCCTATGTGGTAGAAAAAAAAAATATTTTGCAATAATTTATTTACCATATATTTTTTAGCTTTAGTATACTTTGTATTCATATTTTAATTTGCAGAATTGCTTAATGTGTTGGTATTAGCTTAAGCTTAAGTGCTTCAGTATAGATTGAAATGAAGTGATTTGCATAACTTTTTATTTACAGGTTGTAAATAATTTTTCGAAATATTATTGGCAATCTGTAAATAAAAACCGATGCTAATCTTTAGATGAAGGAATACAGGGCGTAAAATAAATTACTGCACAGGGGCAGCATATATTCAAAATATGAGTCTGTACATAAGGTAAAGCGAGGAGAGTCTGCGCACATTTCAAAAGAATAATAATAAAAAATCCAAATATTAATGTTTTGCTAAACTATGCGTGAATAATTTTAACTTAATTTGTTTTTATGCATTTCCATTATTATTTTGTTGTTCTACTGTAATTTAATAAATCAGCAGTAATAAAACCAAGATAACTATTTTTTTTTTCGCAATCTCTCCTTACAGGGTAGGAGAGAATGCGCATATGGGTAGGAGAGATTGCGCACATAGGTTGAAGAGATTGTTATTAATAATAACTGCAATTAAACTGATAACAATAATAATTACACTTAATCGACATTGTTGAAAGGTTTTCGTGAGTAAATATTATTGTATAGGACTGAATATTTCAACCAAATGTTTAAATAATAAGTAAATGGAAGAATTTCAACGACAGTTAAAAAAATTTAATTTAAGAAGATTAAAATAACAGAAAAAGAAAGCCCTACTAAGATTACAAATTAACATTAATCTAGTTGATAACATGTTTAACTTGAAAATTACTTCATTTCCATTTCCACAGTTACATTGTATTTTGTTTGCTAACCGAAGTTGTCGTCGTCCACAATCGATGCGCTTATTGTTTTAAATCGTGCATCTTTCGTGCAATCACCTGCAACAAGCAATACATTGAATCCAGTAAGTTGTCGAATTTGTCTCCTGGTACAATTCCAGACATTCAGTGCACTCATCCTTATTGAGTTTAGAGTTTTTTTCCTTGAGTTTTTTATCCCACTTTTTGTAGAAGCACCTTATCTTCAGCTGTATTTTTTTGTCGCGGCATCCTTCTTAAGTCTTTTTTCATGTATATTTTGTGGATCAGTAACATTAGTTGCACTCTGTTTCCTTTTGATTTGGATGACATTGCACTACTTGGAATGGGTGAAAGCTTTTCCAAAACATTGTATTAGAAAATTTATTTTAGTTAACAAAATTAATTTATTAGCAAATTAATTGTTCATAAATTAAAAAAATATATATATAAATATTTAATTAAATTATTAACAAATATATTATTAATTTATTAACAAAATTAATTACATAAAATTAATTTAATAACAAAACTGTATTATTAATTTATTAATAAAATTTTTATCTGGAAAAGTATTTTTTTGCAAATTAATTTGTTGCCAAATTTAGTTTTGATAATTATGTATTTTTCCTAAATTATTTCAAAATTGATTCATTCCTTTGTTTTACACGTAATTTGCAATTCATACAAATATATCAATAAGCTGCCTAATCTGTCCTAGCACTTAAACTTATGGGGAAATGCGCCATCTCTCCTAAGTAGCAGATGCGCAAACTCTCCTATTTTGGTAGGAGAGATTGTGCGGCCTTTTATTTAAATATGTCCACTTCTAAAATGAATTGTTGGTGTTCACATACTTAGTCCAGGTTAGTAGTTTATAGAAAATCGTTTAAGTTCAAAATATTTTGTATTACTGACGTTCTATAAAAATTCTGACGAACAGTTTTGAAAATTCAAGCACTTACTTTGGAAAAACAAAACAAAATAGCACTGTTTTATCCAAGACGCTTGGAACAATCAGTGTGCAAATTCATGTGGACACTGCATTAATGCTGCTGTACAACTACCTGGAGTCGCTGCGGGCGCACTCTACTCCTTCCCGTCGAATCTCTTTGTGCGCAATCTCTCCTACCGCGCGAACTCTCCTCGCTTTACTATATATATATATATATATACATATATATGTCTTGTTAATTTTTGGCTTCTTTTTTGCTGGATTTACTTTGCATGATAGCCCAGATTTTGAATTTTTTAGCTTGTTATGGATAATTCAAGGATGAAATCGTACATGTTACTAGCGGCACTTAAGGTAATTTGGGACTGTTGATTCTGCCTTGGTTCAACGAATATTTCCATTTGCCATACTTTTTATGATATACAATGCTTTACTGCATTTTAAATTCCTTGTCTGGCTTGTTATATTTAATATTTTTTGGATATTTTTTTATAAAGGATAAAACTTCATTTTAAATTTGTATATGCACAATTGTAAATGATCATTCGTGTTGGTTTATGATGGTTTTACACACACACACATATATATACGAGTTCAAACTTGGTCTATTTCTTATTATTTTAACAAGAATTCTTTCTAATTGTACGTTTTTATGCATATTTATTAGTTTCTCAAAAAGCAATGAGTTAAAATGCGAAAAAAGTTTTAATGTATACGCTAAAGTCTAGGAAAACAGTCTTACACTAAATCTTTCAGAAGTGACTAAATAAATTTTAAATATTCTGATTGTTAGATATTCTGAAGACTTTTTAATGCATAATTTTCTTTAGCACTGAGCTAGTAAATATTGATGAATTATTTCTATTATTCCATGATTTATTAATCACTTTAGGATTCTATGTAGCTGTTCGGAAAATAATGGTGGTATTTTAACTCGTCGTTTCAAAGCTAACGAATGGATATTCACCTTTATTTAAAACTTTTCTGCTTTAAGTTAAAGCATTTTTCTCAAGATCATGCACAGAAACGTTATAAATAAAACTAACCGGACCTCTGAAAATTAATTATGAGCAACACTGTAAAATAATTAACATATATTACGACTAGTTTCTCGCGATGCCTAATTTGAGAAGTAAACTGTCTAGTATATCACTTTTGCCTAAAAAAGGATGTCTAGAAAATGTAGGAGATAATCGAAAACTACATAAAATTACTGCCAGTACATAAAATTACTCTATGAATACAATAATCAGTTTACGTCAGGAAGCACCGCTGTATTACCAATTTTCCTCGGTAACTGTTTATAGGGGACTCCACAGAAAATTAAGACATTAGTACTCAGCTTACTTAATTCGTATTGTTGTAACTGAGCTCCGAACCACCCGGAAGAATGATGAAAACCTCTTAATTGAGAAATTCCCGTTAGAACCATGTTCGGATTATGTTTCAAACTCGAATGTAGTTATTACGAATAATTACAAAAAATTCGAGACCACCCAGTCTTTAACACCGAAAAAGTCATATCAATTTTTAGGGTTCATTTATTTCATGCGCTTTGACCGTGGTTGTTTCCACGCTTATTGAAAACGAATGGAATAATTGGATTTATGACTTTTTTATGATTTTCATTGGATTTACTAGAACGTGCCTAAAAGTGTAGTCCTCAATTTTAGATTATGTAATAAACTGAAAGTATCCGTTATTAGTTAGGTAATAGAAGAATATTTTCCATTCTGATATTTGTGATGGCTGGAAGAAATGCTTTTGTACAATTACTAAAATATAGAGTCTCAGAGGAAAATTTTCTACTTAGGTAGTGTTTTAAGTGTTACAAAACATGTGTCAAGTTTTGAAAAATTATCAAAAATGATTGCAAAGAAAGTTTGAAAGCTTTTGAGAATTAGAAAGTATTTATTTGTAGATAATTTTTATATAACTTAAAATCTACGCATCTTTTAATTATTCTCTTATTTCCATATGGTTAGTTAAGACAAATTACACTTCACATAATAGAATGAAATTCTGATGACTTTCTTTACCAATTTCTGACTTTTTAAATTGCAACTGGAAATGCAAAAAAGAAGCTTTTAAATATAAAATTTTACGTATTAAAGTTTTAAATAAAATTTAAAATTTAAAAATTTATCCTTTTATTTTAATAATCTCAAATCACTGCATCGATTATATACATTCGATTAAGCACAAACATATATTTAAATACTAAATAAAAATCATAAGTCCAATATGTAATAAGACATATATTTTTATTTCATCATACAAATTTGATATATATAGTACTATTACAAAAAAAGTTTTCCAAAATTAATAAAAGCATATGAGAAAATAACTTTTATTCATTGAGAATTCCCCGTAAAACATTTAGAATTTTTATCAATATTTTATAAAGTTTTATTTCGATTTATGACCATTTCAAAATTTTTGAACATAGTTGAAAAGTATTTATGATTTCGATTTTTCTGTCACCTTTTTAGCCGTATTCTAACTCTGCTAAATACACTCGGGTTTCCATGTAATTCATTATGTCATTAAGATTTACTACAGAATATTCGTTATGGAAAATAAAGTGACTAGCATATGAGTTGAAAATTTTCCAAGAGAGTGGGAAATGACTAGCATTTATCGTTCCTTTACAGGGATGCATAAAATAATTCCATTATATTATGATCTACGGGGAAATATCGTTTGCGGTGCATTTTAATAATGTTACGATACTTCAAACATAATAAAATTAATATGCATCACTGAGATTGATTACAACATGCTTTCAGTGGAGTATTGGGTAAGAAGAATTTATAGTTTGTTTTTTAAGCGCATAAAACTATTCAACTAAATTATGATTTAAAGTCTAAAATCGTTTGCGCTGTATTTTAATGGTGCTTAGATACTTCAAACATAATGAAATTGATATGTATCACGGAGGCACACTATAAAAATGTTTTCTACACATTATGGAGTGTATAGTGCTTATCATCATTGACAAAGACACAGAAAAAAATTCTGTTAGAGTTGCCTACCTATATTATAAAGGACAAACATTTCCGTGCCAATGCTGACGTTATTTTGAAGTTGGCAACAGCACACGATTAAATTTTGCTTTCACTGCGAATTTTTTATTTTTTATGCTTCTAAACATCGCACATTTTCAATTTTTACACTGTAGAATAGATAAAAAAAAGTCCTTACAAATGAAATTTGTTTGAAAACTTTATTGCAATTTGTTTGGAAGTTTTATCGCAATTTACTCATTTTTTATGGTTTTTAAAACTATTTTCAAGTATGATTTCTTTTTAAAAACCTAACTCTGACGCATGTAGACGATTTTGAAATATAAATTCGTTTGCATTTAAAACAATATAAATAATTCAGCATTTGTTTCCTGCGTATATTTCCATAACGAAGTTAAAACTTCATCAATAAAATTGTATAAATAAAACAGAAATTGAAAAGCCCTGCAATCGAAGTATGCGTTTAAAAAACTGAAATGATCAGAATTAAATAGTACTGCTGTAAGTAACGAAATCTTTGACGATGTCTTCGGCTAATAACTCTTAGTAAAGCATTGCTTTTAATAACTTTCAAAACTTTATGTAAAATTTATATTTCTCAAGTAAAAATGCATTTTGTTGTTTTAGTGGGCAATCCAACATATATTATATCAATATTAGGGGGCTCTGCCCCCTGCAAGCTACGCTTGCTAACCCCCATTCAGACACTGCAGAATCTAAAAGCACGCTAATCTGATCGGTTTTAAAAAGATTACAGAAGATTGAATTATACTGTAAAAACCTGTAACGATCTCCCTGTAAACGGGTTTCCATTCAATTCCCTTTGATTGCAAAAATTTAAGGCAGAAACAGTTGCTGTTAAGACATCCAAGGAATGTTTTCGTGTTTGGTTATAGAAGATCAGTTAAACTTTTGAAAAGAACCTGAAATAAAATGAATTAAGTAAACAGAGTCTTTGTCAACCGGTATTTTTAAACAGCGTTATAAAACGATTGGCATAATACAATTTACAACAATCACTAAAAGTTACTGCTTTAACATCTTCAATGGCGGTGATTCATTTTTGAACCACTTAATTTTTCGCCAGTTAGCATTGTTTTATTTTTCGAGTGGTAAATTAAAACGGTGCTATTTGGTTATCCCATTGACCAAAAATCTGTCGCCAAACTATAAGATTAAATGCCAATAATGGTTGATCGTAAATGTCACATTCACTTGACTTTTATTAATATTATACTAATTTATTTGTTCTTTCGTTATTTAAAATAAAAAATTATGTCACTTTGTGTAATTTGGCAAGCGGTTTGGCGATTTATATAATTTGGCTAAATTGGTCGACGGGAGAAGTAGTACCATTAAAATATTGCTTTGAAGTTGAAATTAAATGTCATGATTTGTGGCATTGTCTAATACGCACCGGATTTGGCGTAATTTTTTTTACGACAATTTGGCGAAAACCTCGTTTTCGAATACCAGTTAGATATGTATTTTTAAATTATTTTCTATTATTTTTAAAATGAGATAACAACGAATAAAAAAAGTTTAATTAATAACTATAGAACAAGATAATTTAGAACACTTTTTGTAAATAAAAAGAAAATAAATTCAAATAAACATATATTAATGAATATAAGCAACAATAGCCGGGTTACCATGTCAGGCAAAATAACGCCAATTAGGTACAACGTTGCGTATATGATATCGGTGCCTAATATTTTTCTTTTCGTTTCATTAAAAAAAAAAAAAAAAAAAAAGAAGTGAAAGCCGTTTATTTTAAATGTTTCAGTTTTAAATGAAAGTTTTGTATTAAATAAAATGATAATGAAATACAAATTGAATTGTGAAAAAAAGTTATAATACATTAGGGAGTATACAGTATACATTTAAGGGAGGCCAAACTGGTCGCCAAATGAGTTTAAAATAATAACCTTTTTTAAAATGTGAAAAAAAAAATATCTGTTATGATTAAAATTTGAGTTGCCATCATTAGAGAAAATTATTTAAAATTAGAAAAAAATTAATATTTCGAAAACTATTTCTAATTTAAAAAATTTATACCAGTTTTGAGATCTGCGTATCAATATGGATTTTTGGTGTTAATTTTATTGCAAATTATTCCGTATTTTAGGAGAATTCGCAGTGAAACATAATCAGTTGTTTAATCAATCGTTTCATAGAATCGTTTCATAAATTCGTTTCATTTCAGCCGTTTCATAATTTCGTTTCATTCGAATTATATATATATGTATAGGGTAGATAAAAAATGGTTTTCTCTTATATTCCCATAACCCTAGAAGTTCGGGTTGGATCCTCTAGTGATCGACAATTACTGGAATTATGAGTTGTGGTGTGAATCTTTAAACTTACTTAATTTTTAGTATACTACATGTATATTGTATAAACTCTATATATCATACACAGGGCCTGCAAGAAAGAATTCGTAAACATTACCAACTGTGGCCAACAATGGATTTTTACTACGTTATGTATTTTGTAAATTGTTTATTTAGATATCTTATTCTATTGCATGAGAAAATAAAATTTCTTAACTATAAAATTAACAATACTATTAACAATAAAATTAACAGTAATAAAATGAGTGTTGGAAAGTGTTTCATAATCAATGCCTGATGCATGATTTTGTTATGATTTCGTTGAATTTTTAGCAACATGCTTTAAATGCGAAGTCCTCGTTTGTACACAATCTTTCAATGAACATTTTTACTAATTCCAAAGATATTTCAATAATGTATACTATGTACCATTATTTTGGTTATGCATATTTTTTGCACATTATACAGGGTGTTGCCGAATTCGACCGACAAATTCAAAGGGGTGATAGTAGGCATCAAGAGGATGAAAAATTATTATAGAACATGGAGTCGCAAACCACTTATTTACTCACAAATACAAGGCCTAACCAAAGTCGGGTTGACGGTAATAATTTTAAGAAAAATAAAAATACCGCAATGAAAATGTAACTTTATGTACCCCGTTTGGTGTGAAATGTGATAATATCATGACAAGATCTCGAAAAACTGGGTCTCAAGCAATCGATGATACAGTATATGAACTGGTAATCGCAGTCCAAAATGTGGAGCATCAAATTCATACCGCTGGCGTGTATAATGGAAACTTCTACCACTGTTTTTGATATTAACACATTTACAACAAAAGTAAGCATGTCTATTAAAAGTTTCATTGTAATAAGCTTCAGTTTTCTGAAAGTTATTACCGGAATATCAAGTTCAGTTAGAGTAGAACACCTTGTATTTTCGATTAAATAGGTGGTTTGCGACACCATGTTTCATTGCAATTTTTGTTCCTCTTGATGTCTACTACCAGGTCGGTCGAATTTGGCAACAACCTGTATAATTCAATTGGTTTTGTTAGCTTTCCCAAATCGATATGAAAATATTCCATTCGGTAGCCCTTTCTCAAATTCTGTTGATTTTTCTAATTGATTCTTCATGGATATAACGTTTTATAATGCATCAAAAAATTAAAAAAAAATATTCTTGACTAATACGATGTACCATCATTTATACTAATGCAAAGGGGTTTGTTCATTTTCATTACACGATTATCTAGTGTAACTTTTTACAAATTTAAACATATTTCTATAATATATACTATGTAAAATTATTTTAGTTATATAAATCTGTTTTTAGTCGTTTATATAATTTAAATGGTTGTCTCGTTAACACTTTAATCTTTCATTTGTAGAAATGCGAATCTACCGTTCTGTGCTGTTTCTCAAAACTTGATTTTTCTAATTTATTCTTCATAGAAACAATGTCTATATAAGTGTCAGAAAACGACTAATTTTACACTTAACATACATGATCTTTCAGTGTATGTTTATACTAATATCAGTTCCACGATGCAGTTTTTTATTTTATTTATTTATTTTTTATGTTCTTCGTTTCATTCTACCTAACGGTCTACTTTTCTTTGGCCATAATTTTCTGTAATTGTTTCTCCTCAGTCTAGTCTATCATTAATTCCAAAACATACCGCTGGCAGATCTTCTACTGATATTGCGTTAAAAATTACTTTTGACCGCCAAAAGTTTTGAAAGGACAACTATAGATAAAAACAGAAGCTTTTTTTCCCTGATAACTTTGGTCTAACTAATCTCAGATTGATCTTCTTTTTTATCTTAACAAATAAGTACGACAGATCTTGGCTAGATATGCTCATCTGGACGATGGCTTCGTTTGATTAGCCAGCAGTTTGTCACATGTCATGCTGACAGATTATTTCAGATTTATATATGAATTATTGGCGATGAAATGGTAATTATTCTATGATGTTGATATTCATAATTGTAGGAAAATTTGTCAGCAACAGGTTAAATCCACAAAGGTATGTTGAATTAGGGGTTTTAAGCTGTTACAACATTATTTCCCATCGATGTCTTACGACAAAACTGTCATGACGGCCGTTTAAGTCATTATAAATGGGATATTATAAGATTTTACCTCAAACCACAGGATTATTTGTCATCCATTCTCTGAGATTTTTATCGGAGGCATAAGTATCAAGTTCTTTCAAAGTAGGTAAATGTTTCTATAATTATAATGGATTCATTGCAAAATAGCATGGGTATAAAGTATAACGGTTTTTTATATCAAACTAGCGAGACAAATCACTAAAAGATCAGATAAAAGGTTAAATAACTAAAAAAATTGTAATGGTAGAGTAGAATTTTCAAAGAATCTTAATGTTAGTAACTAATATGCAAGAAAAATGTTAGCACCAGTACGCTTCAGAAAAATTCGTATTTATACGTTAAATTATTCGTCATTTTTAAGCCAATAATTCCCGTACTCTTAGAAAACATACTTTTTCCGTTCATTCTTCCCGGAAGTCTGAAAAAGAGGGGGGGGGGGGGATTCCGTTTATTCCTTGCACGCATACGTATTGTCTGTATTAATACCAAAGTTCGAATTTATTTTTTAAATGAAAATCCGAAAATTCAATAAATTGAAATTTCTAATGTATTTAAAAACAAACAAACAAAAATAATGCTTTTGAATTTAATAAAGTAGCAATTTTCACATTCATTTAAACTTATTCACAATTTACTTTTTAGAGTATTAAATATTCGCATGTAAAATATATTCTAAACGAACACATTTAAAAAATATATAGTAGTTCAATCAAGTTAAAAAAAAATCGATTTATTCAAAAAAGCGAACATTTCTTCTCGAATTTAAATAGAAATACAATATTCATATTTTACATGTAACAATCAAATTATGTCTTACTAAAAATATGTCTAACATGTAATAATTTTTATGCTCTATTATTTTATAAGTGTTAAAACTCCAACCATTATTTCATAACGACGATATGTCTCTTCAATTAAGTTTAAATTTCTGAGCTTTCTGAACAAGAAATTTAACAAGCCTTAGCAATCCCCCATTTGAAGAAAACCCGTATCCTCATTTCAAACTCGCGACCTACCGAGTGCTCGCTGGTTGAGTGGTTAAGAGGCTCGATTCGAAATGCAAGGATCCAGGTTCAAAGTCAAGTGGTTTCACGGATGAAAGAGAAACGCATTTTTATAAAAACTCCCTTTTTCAGATTACGGAAATTTTCTGTGCTAGAACGGAAAAAAACAGAACGGATTTTTTTTTTTCAATTCTCGGATACCTGTAGCAGTGCTGCCAGGAATATTTTCGTGAATTGAAGAAAGTATTTCTGACAGTGTAGTTGATAATTTTATTTTCTTAGTACGGGTGTTATTTTTCTCCTAGAATAAACACTAGTCAAGTAAATACAAGAAAACAAGAAAAGGAAAATATTTTTCTATCTCTTAACCCTCTAAGGACTTTGTGTTACCATAAGATTTGCCAGTGGGTGGGTTATTAAAAAAAAATCAGATTGCTTAGATACCAACACATTTTTGAAGTAGCAACATTGGCCTTTTTTAATCTGCCATTATAAAAGATGGATTTTAAATTTTCACCATTTTGTTATTTAAAAAGTGCTAGCAATCACGTAATCTGAATAAATAAATCCCACCCAACAGCAAACACTGATAAGCATATCTATACTACCAGCGACATTAGAGTGTTAATTACCTTTTGTTTTGAGATAGTCCAGGCACTCAGTATTCAGGGGTTAATGTGGTCACTTTTTTGACTACCGCTATTTCCAAAGACAGTAATTTTCGTCATAAATTTATGCCATGTACATTCTTCTTTTGCAAAAGTAAAAATCTACCACGAAGATTTGGTTTGGAAATAGCGGTAGGCAAAAACGTTGGCCGCACCGAATCCAGATTACGCGTAAAATTCCGAGAGATTACAACATCGAGGTTTAAAAAATTCTGTTATTCACTGCCACATCCGAATACCTACAACAATGCGACTAACGTAAACTACGATCAAAATTCTCGAAAGATAACGTAGTACGTTAGTTAAAAAAATAATAATAAATAAAAACTGAAGTTTTATAGTAAAATCAAATTTCAAATTAATTGTTTAAAAGGTGCAAACGCAACATAGTGAAAAGATTCCATGCCGGGACTCGAACCCGGGGCATTACTATAGCGCACTGACATTCTACCGACTGAACCACATGGTACGATACCCAATCAGGAAAATTTCTCTCTATTACATGTTGACAAGGCTAAAAACGCAGCACAAGATGGAATATTTTTCGTGAGCCATCGACAACAGCCAACCAGCTTACTTGTAGCCTTGCCAACATTTAATAGTGAGAAATTTTCCAGGCTGGGTATCGTTCCATGTGCTTTAGTCGGTAGAATGTCAGTGCGCTATACTGATGGCCCGGGTTCGAGTCCGGCATGGAGTCTTTTTCACTATGTTAGTTGAATGTTTCTCTCTGGAAAAATTTCCAAGTATTAGTACCTTTGACAGTTGTACATAAATAATTGCTGAAATCATAACTCTGTGCATACGTAAATTAAATGCAAAATTAAAAAACGTGGCACTCAAGAGTAAAAATATGACATGGGTAAAAGCATGCGATTTTTGTTATAAGACACACTTAATTTTTGATTACATGTTAATTTATATCAGTCTATTTAAAAAAAATATATTTTTTTAAATATTTTTTAACTGAGTAAATTTGCTTTTTGAGAAGCCATTTGCTTGTTTAGCAAAATGAATTCTCAAACTGAAATTGTTGCTATACGAAAGGTTAAGTTTCGTGAAAATCCAATCATGCTAGATGGATCTAACACCTTGAGCACGAATAAGCTTTATATTACCTAAATGTTATTAATTTGCCTGCAAGATAAAACTACCAAATCGCTTTATATTTCTTCCATCCACATTTTTGTAACCCATTTCATTTGATAGTTCCCATTAATTTAGCAGATCGTGAAAAAACAGGGCAAAAAAAATCCGTGACTCCGTAATTTGTTTTTCGAAACTAGCTTCTTATTAAATCCGACCGAAATTAATTCTCTATCCTGAGTTCACCTTTTAGTCAAGAAAAGAAAAAAATTAAATACATTATTTTAGGATGTAAGATAAGTTAGATGGCTCTCGTTCCTGTCTTGCCCACGTGATTAAGTCTCATGTCAAATGTATATGATTAAAGTAGCGAATAGTCCAAATATCTTCTGTAAAGTAATATAATGATTTATCCTATTGTCAATCTAACAGGAAAAGAAATTTCACGTAAATTGTTCATAACAGCGGGATATGTTCTAAAAAATTATCTTTTTTTACCACTTTACTTAAAAACGATCGCCTATAACATGACATTTTCTACCACCAGCAATAATTTCTTTTAACGAATTCTAACTACTATGCCTCCCTTAATACCATTTCGTATGCTCTTTTTATTAACAAAGAACTGTTAATTACATTATAATCAGTTGAGATCGTAAAAATAATTATTTCAAATATTCTAGATATCTTCTGTAAAGTAATACATATAATGATTTATCTCGTTGTGAATCTAACACGAAAAGAAAATTTCACGGAAATTGTTCATAACAACTGGGTATGTTCTAAAAAATTATATTTTTTGCCACTTTATTTACAAACGATCGCCTAAAACATGACTTTTTTGACATCAGCAATAATTTCTGTTAATGAATTCTAACTACTACGCCTCCCTTGATGCCATTTCGCATACTCTTTTTAACAACAAAAAAACTATTAATTATTTATAATTAGTTGAGATGGTAAAAATAATATTTCGAGTTAAATCTGGTCAATTTATCTATTTAAAGAGATGAGTTAACTTTGTCCAAGTAACTCCTATATAATAAAATGAGTTTTACATTGCGTAGTGAGAAATAAGCGCTAAAAGCACAATGTAATACAACATATGGCTCATGTGAATACAATATAAGTTGAATTTTATGTTTATTTATTACAATGAGGTCTATTTTGTTTATATTTACATTTATAATGGTACAATATTTTTTTGCAAAATTTTCTTACTATTAAATCCTACTGAAATTAACGCTGAGTCCTGTGTTCTTTCCTAAGTCAAAAAAAAAAAAAATCACAATCATTACTTTATTATCTAATAGAAGTTGGCTTTTAGTTCATATCTTGCCCACGTGATTAAGTTTCGCTCCAAATGGCTCTCATTAAAATAAAGAATGTCAAGTACTGACTTATCACAAATCTAGTAAGAAATAGTCTCATAAATCTAATAGCAAAAGGAAATTCAACTGAAATGTCCATAACAGTCTAGCGCATTCTAACGAAATATCTTTTTTACCACTTTATTTACAAACGAATGTCTAAAACGTGACACTTAGGAACATCAATAAAAATAGATTTGATCCCCGGAAACAGTAGTATGTTTGATGTCTCGTTTCTGTCTAGCCATTCAAATGTCTTTATGAATGCCTCAATCAGTGTCTTCTGCACGGAAATTCCTCGTTTGTTTTAATTTGTGATTATAGAAGCCGTTCTGAGATCAAAAAGAACTTTCAATTATGAATGCATCTCTGATAATTAAAGATTCTTAATTCGTTCCTTTCATTTTAATGGAATTTTAAGTACTGCATGTTTCTTGGTGTAATTTCCCATGCTCTTTGTATTAACAAGAAACTTTTAATTAAATATACTCCGTTGAAATTATAAAAGAATTACATCAAATTAGTATAGAATTTAACTACTTATAAGTATTTATTTAGACGTATCTAATGAAGTGTGATTTGTCTTTCGTGATGCGAAATGCACAGAATGATACAATGTATACATTTCCTATTTAGCCTAAAACTGCATAGACTCATTGCAGTGCATCAGGCTGGTTGAGAAATAAATGGACAATTTCCAATTACCTAACGCTCCACAGGCGTTTTGCAATAGGCATGAAAAATATCAAGTCGATTGGAAAAAGGACGATAATTCTCGACTTAGACGGGCTCTTTGCAAACAGCATAATATTTTTTGTTTTATTAGGCTCTTTATAAAGAGCCGGATTTGTCAATTAGCCTATGACATATACAGTGTGATCTGTTTAAAAGAGTACAGGTTAGCTTTTCTTATTACTCTTAAATCTGATGAATGTGGCAACTATTCTAACACTGACGTATAATTGTTTGAACCTTGTTTAAGTTTGGGACACAAAATTACATATATATCCATATAGGGGAAAGTAGGGTAATGACGCTCAGAAGGGTAATCCCGCTCACCCAATATCTCTAAACAGAATAGAATTGAAAACGTGCAATCGGTACCGGCACCTAGCGAACTTAATCCTAAGTTCCCAGTAAGGATTTAGTACCCGTCGGGAGGAAAGTATTTTTGTGTCCTCAAGTTATTAGTTTGAAGTTTTTTTATTATAAAATTCTACAACATCTAACTTAAAGGTAAGTGTACACTCTTATTTTCAAATATTAATTTATTCATTATGTCTACAAAATATTTATCTGTACTTTCATGCTTTTATTTATTTTTGTAGTGCGTTGTTACGCCAATTATAATGCAATAAAACTCAACATGGCGATGACGGGCAATGGCGCTCGTGTGGAATTCCAAAAGAAGTGTTGCCAGCGGACAATTTTTTTTAATTCAAATTTCTTGATTGACACCACTTTTTTCAAATGGTAAAATTTCCCTGTTTTCGCCTTTATTACTATGTCATTAAACAAGGAGAAATTTGCGATTTCAGAAAAGTGGTGAAATTAATAAAAACTAAATATAAAAAGTCCTTCCGGTCAGTGCCGGGAGGAAGAGGTAGCTTTTGTATTCCTTATTTTAAAAAAGCCAACTTATATTATATTAGATGTAAATTTCCAACTGTGTGAAAATTAATCTAGTGCAACTTATATTATTCAAACACACGAAGCTCAATTTAGTGGAAACCGAATATAGGAGATTCAATACTAATTTTTATCAATACTAAATCATTATGAATGAGAATTTCGCGAAATTAGACAGCTTATCCAAGTTGCTTTTATTTAAAGTAACTTATATTTGGCTGCCAAATTCGGCGATATCTTAAAGTGCTTTCCATTTTAAGACAACATGGTGGATGAAGCTAACCAGTGAACTTGGTCGAGACCTTAGTAATTGCTGTGCACATGCTCACTCATATCGGAATCGATTGATATATACGAGTGCTGTCACAGGAAAAAAATCCGATTTTTCAAAATGTCACACACATTAGATATTGAAATTGCTATATCTGAGCCATTTTTTAAGATAAAGACAAACAAAAAATGCTACTGAATCCTTATATCAAGGTCAAATACTTAAAAAAGAAACCTTTTTCAATTTCTAATTTTTTTGCACCTCTCTTTAAATACAATTTTTTTAAATTTAATGGCCGCCATTTTGAAACAAGATGGCTGATGAAGCTGGTCAGCGAAATTGGTCGAGATATTGATGTATACTATCCACATGCCTTCTTACACCGAAATAGGCGAATACGTGTGTTATCGCGTGGCAAATACAAGAACGTTTCAAAATGTTAGTCATGCTAGAAATTCAAAGTACTATAATTCAACCTTTTTTTAAGATATAAACAAAAGAACAAATATTCAGAAACAAAAACTGCTTCGGAATCTTTGTATCAAGGCCAAACACATAAAAAAAATCTTTTTCATTTTCCAATTTTTTAATACCTCATTTTAAATTAAAATTTTTTTTTAATGGCAACCCTTTTGAAACAAGATGGCGAATGAAGCTAGCCAACGAACTCGGTCGAGACATTGGTATGTACTATGTACAGACCAAGTTACATCCAAGTCGGTTCATAAATACGCCTGTTATCGCGTGACAAAAATCAGGTCGTTTTAAAATGTCAGCCACAATAGAAATTCAAAATGCTATAACTCAGCCATTTTTTTAGATTAGACAAAACAAAAACTGTTCCGGAATCTTTGTATTAAGGTCAAACACATACGAAAAAAATCTTTTTCATTTTCCAATTTTTTGGTATCTCATTTTAAATTTAATTTCTTTTTTAATTTTTTTAATGGCCGCCATTTTGAAACAAGATGGCGGATGAAGCTGGACAATGAACCCGGTCGACATATTTGTATGTACTATGTACACACCAAGGCACATCCAAATCGGTTCATAAATACGCCCGTTATCACGTGACAAAAATCAGGACGTTTCAAAATGTCAGCCACGCTAGAAATTCAAAATGCTATAACTCAGCCATTTTTTAAGATATAGACGAAACAAAAACTGCTCTCGAATCTTTCTATCAAGGTCAAACACATAAAAAAAAAATATTTTTTCAATTTTCAATTTTTTGGTACAACATTTCAAATTAAAATTTTTCTTAAAAATTTAAATGGCCGCCATTTTTAAACAAGATGGCGTATAAAGCTGGCCAACGAACTCGGTCGAGACATTGGTATGTACTATGTATAAACGAAGTTACATCCAAATCGGTTCATAAATACGCCTTTTATCACGTGACAAAATTCAGGACGTTTCAAAATGTCAGCCACGCTAGAAATTCAAAATGCTATAACTCAGCCATTTTTTTAAGATATAGACGAAAAAAAAACTGCTCCGGAATCTTTGTATAAAGGTCAAATACACAAGAAAAAAATATTTTCCCATTTTCAATTTTTTGGTACCACATTTCAAATTTTAAATTTTTTTTAAATTTTTAAATGGCCGCCATTTTGAAACAAAATGGCGGATGAAGCTGGCCAATGAACTCGGTCAAGACATTGGTATGTACTATGTACACACCGAATTTCATCCAAATCGGTTCAAAAATACGAGAGTTACAGTGTGACAAAGGTCAGATATATATGTATATATATATATATATATGTCAATTTTGAACGGAGGGTGGTTTCGGGGTCTGGGGGTCATGATCGATGAAAATATACCAAAATTTTTTGAAATCGCTTTCCTCCGAACGGCTGCAATAGGTAGCTTTTTGTAATGAAAGCTACCTAAAAAATTAGCCTACTATATGTCTAACACAATATGTGTGCACAATATGTCTAAAGTGGTTGCAAAAAGTCTGCAGTAGTGTGAACAGTCCACACAACTACTTATGTGACTTTCGTCTTACTTAAACGTTGTATTCAAACTTTGAGCTCAATTACCCTATCATGTCGGCATTACCGCTCAATCGATGGTCATTTAAATAAATCAATAAAAAAAATTCCTAAAACTTTTGTGAAAATTAGTTGATTACAAACTGTTCCTTATGCTTTGGAGTTATACTTCGTTAATAAAATATTGATTTTTTTTGTCCAAATTTGACTAGCTATTCATGTTTTACTTTAAGTAAGCGCCATTCCCCAACTTTCCCCTATATCTTTTTCATATGAATGCTATATGATTACATCATTTATGCTAGTAAATTTTAAGAGAATTAAAACATGAACAATTAATTTGAAGACATTTTGCAATAATCATATTTGATTCATTTTAGCACACTGCTTTGTAGAAACACATAATTGCATATTTATAAAAAGTAAAATGAAAAAATCCAATGAGTTGAAACAATTATCACCCATCATTAAAGTTAAATAATTGTTTAGGATGTTTTCAACTCTTTTATACATATTCGTGAAACCGAGAATTTCAACTTATTAATGAATTATACATTTTTAAGCACAAGAATCTCAAATTGTATGTGATAAATAATCTCTACATTGATTTTGCGAAACATTATATTTTTAAGGAAAATAGCCAGAAAGAAAAAAGTTTTAAATAGCGTAACCATTAAAAACTACCAAATAAATACTCTAAAGACGTTAGCGACATCACGCCCTTCCGCAATAAAACTATAAAAGCACCACCATTGTTCTTTTAACCTTGCGGCACATTTTAAATGAACGTAATGCGGTTTTTGCATTGTATAGTTTGACATTAAATTTCAAAATAGTTACAAACGCACCGAAGACCGTTACTGAAAAAAGATAATCCATCAGCAGGAACTAGCCATAATCACTATACCACAATAGCATCTGTAAGGCAAACTCATTTGAACCCTTTTTAAATGATTGTTTTTTATAGATAGACATAAAAGTAGCATAAATTTCAAGAGGTTGTTAAAGTCGAATCTCTCAAAATTTCTGTGGTTTTGTTTTTGTGTGGTTAGTTGCCAACGACATGCCATTAAAAATGTTCTGCTACTTTTTATTAGCATTATTTTCAGTTTTGGTTATAAAATTAACTATACTTTTTTTTTTCAAAAAACAATTAATTATACTGTTTGAGGTTTTAAGAATTCCGCTCTTAAAATATGGTCAACTTTTTTATAGAAGCAAACGTTGAAAAATGACATTTGTCATTAAAACTACAAGAACAATATCAACCACAAAAAAACTACTCCGATATGCCACACCCAAAATTTTCTTCTTTCTCATACATGCTATTTCAAAAGTTGTTACGCATGTTAATACTTCCAGGGCTTCGGAGTCGGAGTCGGGCCCATTTTTGAGCGAAAGAATCGGAGTCGGATCTGTTAAAATTCCCGGAGTCGGTGCCATTCATTTTATAAGCAGATCTGCGTTGTCGGAGTCGGCCCATTTTTGAACGAAACAGTCGTAGTCGTAGTCGGAGTCGGTGTCGTCAATTTTTCAAGCAGGACTGCGTTTTCGTAGTCGGGGTCGGCCCATTTTTGAACGGAAGAGTCGGTGTCGGACTCGGAGTCGGATCTGTTAAAATTCCCGGAGTCGGAGTCGTCCATTTTTCCCACCGACTCCGCAGCCGTGAATACTTCAGTGTTATTACTTCAAGTTTGATTTTCAAAGTAAATTTCTGCTTCATTTTACTAATCGGAGTAAAAACGAGTTAATATTTAATATTTAGATCATAATATTTAATAAAATTAATATTTTTCGTTATTCTGTTGTACGCAGGGTTAGTTGGATGCGAATAGCCCGTCGCTGCATGAACAGTCGATGTATAGCAGAGCTATGAAAAATCGCTATTACAGGGGCCCCTTTTGGCAGAGAATTGGCAGCTTCAGCCAAGAGATCCCTGGTTCGAATCCTGCCCTGGAAATGTTTTGCCCAGTTGGAAAATTACAATTCATATGATTAGGGGTGGGGAAATGCATCATTTTACTCGCCACTGGCGAGTGAATTTTCCGACACGCCGAGTGAATTCGTAGGTATAGTCTTTGAAAACTGCAAACCATAGAGGTATGCCGAAAACGTTTTTTTTTTTAGTAGTTAGCTATATTTTTAAACTTTCCTAATTACTGCGATGTAAACATGGTATGAAGTTCTATTTTATATTAAACTTTCATCCCTTGTTTATATTTCTTAATTTTATAGGGGAAAAAAATATGAAAATGAATTATAGTAACAGTAACCAACTATTTTTGAGTTGCGTAATTTTGCCATAAAAATTTTGAACAGTAAGTTGCATTTTACTGGCTGATGAAATAAATCCTTGGCTGGTAAGATTTTTTAGAAATTCCCCACCCATGCGTATGATTGTATAGTGTTTCTACCGTAGAGGCAATCGAATTTTTACTTTTAAAACTGAATTCTATTATAAAAAGTTTCCGTTTATGAGGGTTTACTGAGCAAAGTTAAGTAAAACTTCTAAAAACAGAATAGCTAGGAACCGCAATCAGTTCTATTTTCGATAGGTTTCCGTCTATGCAGGTAAAGGATCAAGGTCCAAAAGTCGCGTTTTTGGCGCATGAAATATGACTAAAATTCGATTCTGTTATACCGGCTTAATTATTTCATTTTTTAATATTAGAAGATATATATTGTACGATTTTAACAATAGTTTTTGTATTTTGTTCAGATTTATATGACTTACACAAGCTCAAAGTTCGCGTAATTCTTAGTTTTGATGAAAAATACGCAATTTCTGCTATTTTTACCATAAATTTACTCGCAATTTTTAATATTTTACTATGAGCGCAGCTTTGCAACACTTTTATTTTAACATATTTTGTATATTTTGATGTGTGTTATAACATATGTCAAGAAGAAAGTGTTGCACGATTGCGCTCATGTAAATAATTGATGTAAAAATAGCAGAAATTGCGCATTTTTCATCAAAACTATGAATTATACAAACTTTGAGCTTGTTTAAGTCATATAAATCCAAGCAAAATACAAAAACTATAAATACTGTTGTTAAAATGGTACAATATATACCTTCTAATATTAAAAAGTGAAATAATTAAGTCAGTATAATAGAATCGAATTTTAGTCATATATCATGGGCCAAAAATTTTATCTATCCTGATCTTTTTTAAGGTATTGCTTTCGAAGGGACTACCAAAAATTGCTGGTGTAGATGGGTTCTATCTTCACGGGTTTTATTTTATTAAGTTTCACTCGATGCAGACTAATGAAAAGAATTTCACAAAAAGAAATTTCTGATAATTTGTGCAGCAAGAAAAATCGGGACATTTGGCGTTCCATGCAGTTGTCATGCGGGACAGGTCTTGGAATCCCTGAAAATCGGGACATCCCGAACGAAAGAAAACACCTGGAATCACTACTTCAAACGATGGTTTTGAAACTTAAAAAAAAATGTGTATTAGAGAAAAATAGGTGCTACTTGATTATCTCATCGACAATAAAACTGCCGTCAAAGATTGACGCTTTACCTTACTGACGGTGTACTTATAAATACCATTAAAATAACTTGTCATAAAATTTATTTAATACATCGATTAGTTGTAATACAGTTTAGAATGAGTTATAGATACATTACTTTATCTTTTTACAAAAGCATTATTGGTTACACAAAACAAAAATATTTTTAAAAGGATGATTTCTTATTCCTTTGCATCTTTTCAGCTCTCTCTGCATTGGTTGGGGGGGGGGGGGGGGTTCAATTCGGAAATATTTCTATATTTCTGTTGTAAGAACATTATATTTTTATATTTCCTAATTATACAAAATACTAAGAAAAACATTTAAAATAAAAGATTTGAATGGGGGTTATAAACATTCTACAAAATCCCTATAAATTCAAATTTAATTAATCCTTCTAAATCCTTCAATCCTTTTTAAATCTTTCTATAATTTATTAAATGATTATGTAAACCTTTTAATGTAGTTTAAACAATTCACGAAAAATGCTTTAGAAGATAAAATCTTCATGAATTCATAATTCAGTACATATGGCAATAATGGATAATCGTAAATGTCACATTCACTTGACATTAAACATGTTACACATGTTTGTTACAACATGAAGTCTTTTTAATTCGACGTTTTATTAGTATTTTTAATAATGTTTTTCTAATTTATTTGTTCTTTCGTTATTTAAAATTACTGCAAATTAGGATTTTTTTTTCTTTATGCCGATATCTTATATTTACATACATTTTATAGTTATATCCGTCTACGTTTTTTGACTAAATAAAGATTATTATAGGTTCCTTATAATTTTCCGTTATCATTGATAATTATTGTGTTCCTTAATGAATTCGATTATTACATTTAAAATACTTACATTTAATTCACAAATACAATCTTAAAAATATCTGTTTATTTATGGTTCAACTTAATAATTCTGCATTTAAATACGTAAACTGTTAGCATTTTTTTTTTTGCCCGAAATCATCTAAATAAATCAAATTTTGCATTTGGTATGTTGTTACGCCATAAGTGAACGTTATCAATAAGTAACCCTATTCTTTAGTGATTTTTTAAATTTAAATTCATTAATTTTCCTATCTTTAAATTTTAGAATGGCATCATTCTTCAATTTGTGTAATTTGGAAATTTGTATAATTTGGCGAAATTGGTCGACGGGATAATCATGTAGTACCGAAAAATATGAATTACCCTAATTGAACCATTAATATTAAAAATTTGGAGCACCTCAGGTAAGCAGTAACGTTGGAATATAACACATTATTGCACAATAAAATTTGGCTAACACTGCAATATAAATTCCAGAATTTGTTCCGTTTTAAATGAATATGATTAAAATGAAATAATTGAAATATCTTAATTTCTGTCTTTCAAAATTTGAATTCATCTTCACATTTTCATATAAAAGAATTTTCAGATATCAATAATAATTATTGAAACAAGCGTTCTACCTCATAATAGTATTAATATACCTAAATTCATATGTTTATCATTATAATTGCCATTTAATAACTTATTAATGTTGTTTTGTAATAGTCTTAGTAGGCATTAATTGGTAGTTGGGATCACAAAATATTTCTCAGTGTAAGGTAATAAGTACACTTATAATTAGCTTTAATAACTGACATCTTCTGGAACGTTCATAAACACTTGAGATATGCATTTTTCTTAAGATATCAGAGGTATGATTAACCTCTTAATAATGAACATTTATTGCCACGCACAATATTCGTAGTTAATGAAATTGCTTTTATATTATTTTCATGTTTTATACTTTGCATAAAAAAAACCCAGAGTACTACGACCTTTAGTTAGCATACAAAAATACGCACACACCATCTATAATAATAAACGTGAATCTTTATATATCCGCCGTAAAAAAAAAGATCATTGCACGAGGAATTTACATCTTGAGTCCTCAAGGGACATTTGAAAGACATAAAAGAGGTTTTGCAATAAAAAAGCAAATAAAGTTCTAAGACGTTTATGATAATTTAATGGTTAAACTTGATTAAGAAATGATACAAAGTAACTAGTTCTTCGTTAAAGTAGCTCATTAGTCAATCAGAAATCCTTTATTAAAAGCTTAAAATTTTAGTCTGTTTTTGAATGTTCAGATTAAACATGTAAATGATACATGATAAACTGTTTGGGGGACAGTTTACCTTAAAATTGGTCAAAAAATAGATTTTTCTTTTTTAATATTCAATGAAAGCCTGTTTAATTGTGAATATTTTGACACCTCATGTTACACATCTTACGGCGTAGCGACGTAGAGGGAACACGAGCAAACGCGAAAATGTAGGGCGTGTTATATGATTACTTGTTTATATTCGATGATTTTTTTCATTTTTCATATGCATTTGTAATTTTCTGTTATATATTCTGATGACGACACAGTAAAAGAGTTGAAACATGTAAATATATTTTTTATTTACTTTTGATGTGTTTTTATAACGTCTTTTAAGCAAATAAATATTTTAATATTGTGATATGGTTAGTATGTGGACGTAATTTTGACTTACTACTCGCACTTATTTACATTTGTATACAGTGTGTCCACGTATAACCTGACCGACCTTTATTTTCGCAACCGTTGGTCCTAGATGCATACTTCCAATTAAAAAAATGTTTAAATAAGGTATAGAATTATTTTTAACGCGATTTGGGTCAAGAAAAACATTTATTAAAAAATCACGAAATTTAAATTTTTATACGGTCCCCCAGTCCTATAAGTGATACTTAGTAAAAATTTACTGTGATACTAACAAGTAAGGCAAAAAAAAAAATCCCATCCATCTAACGTTAAGATTGACCGAGTTATGAAACTTTGAAATGCATGACTTATACCACTTTTTTGCAACTCAAAACAGATGATTTCTGCTATGCTTTCAGGTATCGTATATAAAGTACTTAAACTTATTTCAAGGTATCTGCGCTTTGGAAGAAATCGTACAACTATTACGATTGCATTAACATTTATTAGTTAAGTTTCAGATTAGTTAAAATAATTGTATTTTAACATGTTTTATTTTGTAAGGATTCTAGGCAATGATTTCTTTTAACAAAAATTATGTTCTTTTCAAATGGTTTTATTTAACTTGCAACGATCGTCCTTCCAGTTTAAAATTTGTACTCGAACTTTAACTCACTTTCAAATGTCCGATCGAAGTTAAGTTTTACATATTGACTTAAATCCGATGCAAATGTAATGTTATTGTTATTTTTGACGCTTAGCATCTTATACATACTTATATTAGAGGTTAACACAAAAAAAAAAATCGGATAGATTGCCGTCAACAAGTTTAAGAAAGAGTTTTAGATTAGATAACATAAACCTGCGATGGTTCTGTTTTTTATCTTTTATAATTACATTTTATGTATTTTTTTTACGCTGAATAAAATAATTACCTTCACTTTTAACCATCCTGTCAGAATTTTTCGCAAGTCGTAAATTTCAAGGTTAAAGAATAACGAAAAATCTTATACTAGTTATCTTATACTAATTGTTTTTTCGCTTCAAACTTTTTTTTTTATCTTAACTCTGCTCCTAATTTTGACCACTTTTGTAATTGGAAGTATGCCTCTAGGACCAAAGGTTGAGAAAATAAAGGTCTGTCAGGTTGTACGTGGACACACTGTATATTGTAAATTTCGTTAATACACTCAGCGCAATTAACCATACAAATTAAAACTTTAAATGACTCCATGTTCTTATTTTCTTCACTTTCATGTTTTTAAAATGCTAAGGCTTTTTTTTGTATTTGAGATAGAGATTGTACATGTTCTTTATTATATATCTGATAAATCTGCGCATGGGATTACAAGTTTTTGTTATTTTATTTAAAATAAAAGGATATAACGTTGTGTCAGATTCCATAGTTTTTCACTATAATATATCATTAAAAAAATTATATTAAATGTAATATTATATACATCTAAAAATCCATAAGCAGACTTGTGTAATACACATTTGAAAAACTTAAAAAAAATGAGCAAAAATATAATTTTTTAAAAAAATAGTAGGAATTTTAAAAAATTCAAATTTTTATGAACTTTTTAAAAATTTTACTTAAATATGCATTAATTAAATTATTTTTTTTTTCAAAATGTATTTTTAGTTGAAAATTGAAATGCAGCGAGCTACCATTTGAACCGTATTTTTCAATTCCTACTATAAGTTCACACTCTCTCTATATATATCTTGTTAAAATTTTCAATCGTTAATAAAATACTTATTATTCATCCAATCAAGTTCATATAAATTTTTTAAACTTGTAGTGGATTACACTTGATGTTAATACAGTTTTTTCAAATTTTAATTCATTAATTAAATTTTAACTAATTAATTTTAGTTTTACATGGGAGAAAAAATGACGGCCATTGGTTATTGAACAGCATTTAATGCATCTTCATTCCTATAAGGGGGAACCATAGGGAGGACCCTGTTCTGTCGCCAAATACCGCCACATTTAACGACCAAAATGAGTTGCCAAAACGGACACCAACTTGGCGATATCTCTAATATTTCGCCAAATTCCCATAGACTTCCATTGTAAACCAATAGTGTTTACTTACTTATATAAAATCAACAAATTGAGATATCTTAATGCAACAAAAACTAATATTAGCTTAAGGTATTATATTAAATTTTTCTTTGATGACCTCAGTAGGAATAGACTTTTAAAAATATATATATTACTTGTTTAAAATGAACATTGTTGAAAAGGTAAACTGTCCTTTAAATGTACAGTCAGCCGAAAAGAAATAGAAAACACTAAATGTTTTTTAATTCCTAATTTGTCGCAGAAAAAGAAACGGAAATAGGCATTCAACTGGAAATAATGTTTCTTTAAATTTATGTTATAAAAATCAGCTTGGAGATCGTCTTCATAGAAAAATTATACCAAACTCTGAAATTTTTAGCATTGAAACCTAATTTCGACATCATATTTGGATTTTCTCCGAAGTTTTAACTTATCATACCAAACAGGAAGACATTCAGGTAGTTTAAAAGTTATAATAATTATTAAAAATTACGATAAAGTTTAAATTTGGCTGTATTTTTAGATGAACATTGAAATGCAGTGAGTTCACCATTTGAACCATATTTTAAAATAAACTTTGTTGAAAAGGTAAACAGCCCCCTTAAATGTACAATCGGCCAAAAAGAAAATGAAAGCACTCAATGCATTTTAATCACCAATGGTTAATTCTTATCTCACACTAAACGATCACCAGTAAAAAAAAAAAAATAAATAAATAAGCGGTCAAGTGCGAGTATTACTCGCGCACAGAGGGTTCCGTAGAATAAATATATGAATTTGTAATTGTATGATTTAAAAAACCGTTGCTAAAAGAATACTAAGACTTTGTAAATAAATAACGTAGGGTTGGGTATAACTGTACATACTAGAATAGTGTAAATGGATATACCATCAAATATCAAAGTTATATGGAACTTAATAATATCAAATATAGCTGTTCTGTGTAACTCATTTTTTAATAATAACCTAATCTGTTTATGACGAACTTAATTCGATACTGACCTCAAAAACTTCTGAATATTTTTTCATGAAATTTTCAAAACATATATTTCATGTTAATTTGTATAAACGGAACCTAAAATTTCCTTTCCATTGTTCAAAAAATAATTTTTTAGGCGATTATACTGTTGAAATTTTTAAAAATTCTTATAACGGTTCCGTTTTTACTTTTTAAGTACGGAACCCTAAAAAAAAAAAAAATGTGAAGATTTTTTAATGCTTTCTTTTACCCTGGCGTAAAACCGCAAAAAATAAGATAAATAAAGCGCATGAAAATATAATGACGTTGTCATAACTCATCTATTACCTGCTTCAGTAATTTTAGTACTGCCACTAAAAATATACATATTTATTTGATTTGAAATCAAGTCTAATATTGATTTTTTTATTATTTTTATTAAAAAAAGTAATTTGAAATTTATAATGGGAAAAAGTAAAAAGCTATAACTAGATTTTGCACTTAAAATTGTGGTTTTTATAACTTTATTTATATGCACTTATACGAAAAATACAAAAATGACAATTAGGTGTTAAGATATATATTTAAGACAAAAGAAGTTTGGAAACTATAAGTCAATTTTCCTTCATGTGTTTAATATAGAATATTTATTTTTATTGATAGTTGAACAGCTTTTGTGATTACCATCTAATCTACATGAAAACTTGCCCATGTGGCAATATAATTTTTTTAAAAATCTAATTTTTAAATGATAAGAATTTTCGTTTTTTTTTTTTTTTTTTTTTTTTTTTTTTTTTTGAGGAGGAGGGCGGATTTTGTATGCAATTTTGGTTATAATGAAAGTTTTGAACTTTTAGAGTAAGACAATATTAAAAAAGATATAATTAACAAAATACCGAAAATTTTTTTCTCAATGTTATTAAAGTAGAATATTTATTTTTTTACTCATAGTTAAATATCTGTCTTGATTATCATCTGATACATTGCGATTTTCGTACATCTAGGTTCTTTTTTAATCACTTTCAACATTCAACCGAGTATAATAAATATTTTGAACTTTTAGAGTAGGACAAGGTTAGAATATATATATGTGTATATGTATAAGGTTAGTTGGGGTAACTGGACCCACGAGGTAACTGGGCCATAGGCTATTTTATATAAAAAAAAAACGTTGATGTATTTTAAGTTTTAGCTTTTGTGAACAATGCCCCTTAACCTCTACTTCCTAAAACAACGTGTGCCAACTCAATCACAACTCTCTCTTTGTTCTGATAGGTTGTCGAAAATTAACGTTTCTGTTTTAAAAAACAACGTTAATTTGGTTGAACTTCCTCGGCTTTTTATTAAAATACTGTAAGTACTTTTATTAAACAATCTGGTTTTTTTTGTTTTTTTTAAGATTAGGCATATAACTACGTTAGTATTATTAGGTATCTATGCTTATTTACTTCATGTTTGAAATGTAAGCCCGGTGCCCCAGTTACCCCATAAATTTTCCAAGAATGGGGTAACTGGGCCATGCTGGATCCAGTTACCCCAATAGTTATAAATAATTTTTTTGAGTTTCTCTTGTAAATTCCTCCATTGTTTTTTTGCTCTAAATAAAGAAAATTATGGAATACCTTATTAAAATTATGTAATAAAATTTAAAAAAATTATTTTGAGTGGTATCAAACCAAATTTCTCGACTCCTTGAGAGGAGGTGATGCCGTTATGGCATCACATATTTTTAATTCCTAATTGCCACATTGGCATCGGAATTTTATAATGAAAATTTCACCTTTATTAAGTATTCGATAATATACTTTTACTTGATTTCAAATAGATTCTCTTGCAAATACTGGTGTCATTAAATTATTTCAACATTTTACGAATGCAAGTAGCTTGCTTCTGAAAGCGAGATAGCCAAACCTTGAAATTGTACTATACACAGGGGGTCTCATTCTATAGGGAAACTTTTATTGTTCTTACCACTATTTTGAAAATACTATCTTCATCGCACCTTTATTTAGAATATGTTAAATAAAATGATCATATAAAATTTTCCCTATATAATGGGACCCCTAGATACAGATAAAGTACTTAAGTAGTTACGTAGCCGTTTGTTCATAGATTTACCTAGCTATTTGTTTTCCTTAAAATACCCATGTGACTTTTATACTTATTACCTATACTAAAGAACATAAGTACTTACTTAATTTTCATGTTTTTGGTATAAATAAAGCTAATATTTTCACTTTTAGTGCTTCTTTTAGACACATTGACAGCAAAGGTTTCCCTTACAACACTCTTTATTGAAATATAATTTACATGATCTGCCTGGTTTAAATTTTTTAAAGTTGTTTACAATTTTTCAAACATGACCAGATATTCCATATGAGAAAAAAAAAATAAACGCGTGTGGAACATAGACCTTCCTGGTCAGTTACCCCATTTTTATGGAGCAACTGGACCCATGAGGAAAGAAAGATGAAATAAGCATATTTTTATCTTTTTAAATATTAAAATGTAATTTTGAGCATTTCTGTCTGATAGAGAGAACCTAATGTTATTTATTTTCTAACATTTTAGTTAAAATAATGATAATTATTTTACTATAAACATAACTTCTTTAAAAAACACACAAAACATTTATTTAGACAATCACATTACAGCAACTACGAATACACATCTCAAAACCATAATAACAACCACAATCTTATCGTCGAACATCTCACGTTTTTCGTCTGAACCAAAAAAAATAAATACATGGAGTCAGGAAAAAAATGTCTATTGTCCAAGAGTTTATCTTGTGAAAAAATAATTTAAATATTGTCATGTGACTTTACTTACAAATCCCTCCTTTCGCATGTCAATAATCCTCAGTAATTCCGAGACTTGTAATATGTTTTTTCATGACATCATAACTCAAATTCTTAGTCATTATATCTGCTTCCAGTTCAGACGAATTTACATATTTTGTTTCAATTTCTCCTTTCGCTCTTTCATCTTTTACAAAATGATATTTTCTACCTATATGTTTGTTGCGATTATTCACTCTTGAGTTTTTAATCCAATCAATTACAGATTGACTATCAGTACTGATTTCTATTGGACGCTTCAGCATTTCTTCCTGGCTTAACTCTTCCAAGAGACCCATTAACCATTTTCCTTCACAAACAGCATCACATAAACTTAAAAGTTCAGATTCCATTGTAGAAAGCGCAACCAGTTTCTGTTTATTACTTTTCCATTCAATCAGTGATTCTCCTATCTTTACGATATATCCACCAAATGATTTTGAATCCCGTGTAGTACACCAGCTAGCATCAGAACAAAGTGATAATTGGCCCTTTTTATTTTTAATTCGAAGTTTGTAGTTTTTAGTGCCTTGAATGTACCGCAAAACTCTCTTCACTGCCTGTAAATGAATTTCTCTAGGATCTTTTGCATATTGAGACAAATTACTTAAAGTGAAAGCTAAATCTGGCCTTGTTCCTCTTACTAGATATCCTATACTTCCAAGCATTTCTAGATATAGTGTTTCATCAATTTTATTTTCATTTTCATATTCATCTAATTTTATTCCAGAAACACCAGGGGTTTTCACACTTTTACAATTTTCCATATCAAATCTTTCTAAGATTTTTTCTGCATACTTAGCTTGCCCTAGCAAAAATTCTCCATTATTTTCTTCAATATCAATACCAAGGAATTTAATGTTTTTCTTCAGCTCTTTAATTTTTGCTTCTTTATTCAATTTTTGTATCAATTTATTTATTAATTCTTCGGATTCACTAACGATTATTCCATCATCGACATATATTCCAACTGCAATAAATTTATTATCATTTTTATTAAAAAACACACATGGATCTGCTTTGCAGGGCTGTAACCCAATTTTATCAAATATATTAACTAATTTTTCATACCAGCATCTTCCTGCTTCTGGCAACCCATATAAATTTCCTGTTACCAATAATATTTTCCCTCCTTCAATTTGTAGACCTTCAGGCGGATTCATATAAATTGCAGTTTCTAGATCTGCATTCAGATATGCTGTTTCTACGTCGAAAAATCTAGTTTTGTAACCTTTCATCGCTGCGACTGCCAATAAAGTTCTAAATGATTCAGTTTTCATTACAGGACTATACGATTCTTGATAATTTGTTCCAAATTTAAGTCTTGATCCGTCGGCTACTAATCTTGCTTTATATTTTACATCTTCACCGTCTTCTTTTACAGTAAAAATCCATTTGCTTCTCAGTGCCTTCACATCTTTTGGTTTGTCAACGATTTTCCACGTTTTGTGTTCTTCTAATGAGTGTAATTCCTTTTTGATTGCTTCTATCCATTTATCCTTATCTCTAGAATTGAATACATCTTTGTAATTCTTTGGAACTTCCTCGTGCACTAGATTCGCTAAATACTTTGGATTGGGTTTCCTAATTCGTGATGATCTTCTATGTTCTTCAAACAACTTATTCTCATTAGTTTCTTTTTCTTGCTGTTCCTTGTTTTCATCAATTATATGATTTACTTCAGATTCTTCTGTCGCAGAATCATTCAAATCATCTGACAACGCAATTGCTTCCTTTTTCTGATTTAACTCTTCTTCATTTTCATCGGAATTATTATCTTCTTGTTCATCTATTACATTTTTATTATTGGTAATGTTGATGTATTCAAATTCATCAGTCATTTCTTCCTTGTTAGCTATATCTTCATATCCCATTTTTTCTTCTATAAATACTACATCTCTGCTTTCACGTATTCTCTTTTCTTTTAAATCATACAATCTGTATGCTCGCCGATCTCTTGAATATCCGATAAACACTGCTGGTTTTGCTCTTACATCAAATTTCTTTTTATTGATATCATCGTTGCGATAAAAAGCTTTACATCCAAATACTCTCATATGCTTTACTGTTGGTTTATTATTTGACCATAATTCTAATGGCGTTTTCTTTCTCGTAGCTGTTGGAGTAACATTATGTATATAAGCAGCTGTTGATACTGCTTCGGCCCAAAAGGATAAAGGTAGTTTTGCTTCTATCAGCAATGTTCTTGCAGTATTAATAACAGTCCGATTAGCCCTTTCTGCAATCCCGTTACTTTGTGGACTATGAATTGTGGTTCTTTCATTCTGTATGCCCTTCCTTTTGTAATAATTCACGAGCTCTTCATTAGTAAATTCACCACCATTATCTGATCTAACCGCTTTTACTTTCTTGCCGGTTTCATTTTCTCTTCTCTCTATTATATTTATAATTCTTTCTTTTGCTTCATCTTTACTTCTTAAAAAATCTACAAAATATCTTCTACTATATTCATCTACTACCATTAGCATGTACATACTCCCTCCCAATGAGTGTACTTTCATTGGTCCACATAAATCAACATGTAATCTTTCTAAAATACGTGTTGTTCTTTCTATCACATGATTAAATGGTGTTCTTGTTAATTTCCCTTGAATACATATTTCACATTTTGTTTCTTCACCATTCATCTTTTCTAATCCCCTTACAAGATTTTCTCTCGACATTCTTTGTAAGTATACATAATTTATATGCCCAAGTCTTCTATGCCATAATTCTTTCTTTGATTCATTTGTCTGTAAACAAGATTCATTTCTGTCTTCATCTGTTTCTCGTACAGCTAAGTTTATTTTAAATGTACTATCTTCGAATGTTCCTTTAGCTATTAATTCGCCTGTATTCTTTTCATAAATGGCTGCTCCTTCATTATCAAATATCACATATTTTCCTTTTCTGACTAAACTTGGAACTGACATTAAATTTTCTCTTAAATTAGGTACGCAAAGAACTTCTGTAAGTTTTATTTTTGTTTCGCCACTTTTCTTATCGTAAGACGTAACATGAACATTTCCACGATATTTCGCTTGTATTGATCGCTCGCTGTCAGCAGTTGCAATTTCTACATCTTCAGGTTTTCTTTCTACAACAATACCTTCTTTATGCGTCATATGCGAAGTGCAAGCTGAATCTAACATCCAGGTTATTTCCCTATTATTTTCAGATTCTTTACACTCATTTCTATTGAATTCATTTGACTGCAATGCATGTTCATTTGTAAAACATGTATATTCTTTTGCCTTCTTGTTTGAAACATTATTATTCTTATTATAATTCTTATTATTGCGTGAGTATTCTCTTACATCTTGAACTTTATTACTATAATAATTTTGAAAATTTTTCTTAGGTGAATACTCCCTATCATTTCGCGAGTGTGTCATATTCGATTTACTATAACAATTCCGCGCTATATGATTTGGCTTTCCGCAAGCAAAACATAAAACCTTTTTCTTTTCATTAGCCCTAAATGCTTTAGACTCGTTTTCTCGAAATTTATCATATTTTCTTTCATATCTCAACAAAGTTTCTCGCATTACTTCATAAGTTATATTTGGGTTTGATGATATCGCAGTTGTTACTTCGCTATATTTCTTTGGGAGCCCTTCTATAATAAATCCTATTAATTCGCATTCATCAATTTCTGTACCCAATTCTAATATTTCATTAGCTATCCCTTGAGCTCTTATCAAATATTCTTCTATTGTTTCTCTTTCGTTTTTCTCTATTCTCGCAAGATTAATTTTTAACTGAATTCTTCTCTGATTTTCAATTCCCGCATAACGCTTTTTCAGTAATTGCCATAAATCCTTAGCTTTTTTAATCCCTCTAACAGCCATCATTTGTTCTGCGGACAACGTCAATATAATTATACCGTAAACTTCATCATTCTTTTCTAACCATGTTTTATGCGCTTTTAAACTATCGGGATCCCCTTCATTTTTTACCGGTTCATCATTTTCGATAACATCAAATAAATGTTTTGATTTAATCAAAGCTTCAACTCGCATACTCCATAATGTATAATTTTTACTTGTTAACGGCTCTATTCTAGGAATTCCAAACATATTGGATTCACACATAATTAAAATACTTTATCTTCCAAACTATTTTTAAATGCATATAAAATTCTTACCTCTTAAATTTTTTCTATTGGCGGTTAGTCCAATGGAACAAATTCTTAACTTGTATTAGGCCTAGTTCATACAATTCATATTTATTTACTCTTCTTACTTGTACACTCAAAATATAAAATTCGCTTTAAAACCACGCTCTGCTACCAAATTGTTATTTATTTTCTAACATTTTAGTTAAAATAATGATAATTATTTTACTATAAACATAACTTCTTTAAAAAACACACAAAACATTTATTTAGACAATCACATTACAGCAACTACGAATACACATCTCAAAACCATAATAACAACCACAATCTTATCGTCGAACATCTCACGTTTTTCGTCTGAACCAAAAAAAATAAATACATGGAGTCAGGAAAAAAATGTCTATTGTCCAAGAGTTTATCTTGTGAAAAAATAATTTAAATATTGTCATGTGACTTTACTTACACCTAATTGAACACATTTACAGAAGTTCAGACTTTAATTAAAATGACCATTAGTTTTTTGAAGCGGAATTGTCAGAAGGTCCAGAGTCACATTGTAAAATCCTGGCCCAGTTGCCCCAACTAACCTTATATATGTGTGTGTGTATCCGTGTACCTTAAAAGCCCTTAATAGCGGACACTTGGGGACCGCGGAATTTGTCCGATAATCGGAGATGTCTGCTTTTGTGAGGTGAAAATATACAAATATGTATGCTTAGCGGATAAAAAAAGTATTCGCTAAACAGAGGTGTCCACTATTTGGGAATGTCCATTAACCCCCACAACGGAAACTCCCGAATACCGGACATCTCTATTTAGATATCCATAATGCAGGGTTGCATTTTTTGCAAATGAACTTGTTGATTAAAGCATAGGCATACTGGGCAGTGCCTCGGCCGCCTACGAATTTAGCGCCCCTAAATTTGATGTGCAATATTTGTAAAGCTTATCTTTTAAATCTGTTTCGAAATTGTACTGATTATAATCAATATTTTCAACTTTTAAAGTAAAATAAGATTAAAAACAAAACAAAATCAAATATTTAGATAAATATTTTTTGTTTTTAATCTTGTTCTACTGCTGAAGTTCAAAATATTGATTATAATCAGTACAATGTGGAAAAAGATTTAAATTATCAACTTTACGAAAATTGCATACCAAAATTGGGAGCACTGAAAAAATCAGGCTGTATGAGGACGGAGATGGCAGGACCACAGCCAAATATTTTTCCAGGATTCAACGCGGTCAAACATGTATGATGCTTACAAAAAAGATGGATGCGATTCAGAAGCTTGACGTGTCTGAAAAAATTAAGACATTTTAAAATGTCTTAAAAATGAACACTCCGTTTCATACACTTAAGTGTCTGAATTTCAGATATTTTAATTTACAGTGGGTAGGCCAAAAAGAAAAAGAAAACACTCAATGCTTTTTAATCACCACTTTGTCGCAGAAAAAAAACGGAAATTGGCATTCAACTGGAAATAATGTTTTCTTTAAATTTATGTTATAAAAATCAGCTTAGGGATCATCTTCATAGAAAAATTATACGAAAATCTGAAATTTTTAACACGAAAATCTAATTTCGACATCATATTTGGCTTCTTACCAAAGTTTTACCTTACCATACCAAATAGGAAGACATTGAGGTAGTTTAAAAATTATAAATGTTTAAATTTGGAACTCCTAACGCTAAATTCATTTGTTAGTCATTTCAAAACAGTTTGCAATGCTAGTAATTTTTAAAGCTTAGTTAAAAAACTACTCGCTGAAATGAACGGTAATTTTTGATTCATATATTTGAAGCTTCTAGAAATTGATTTTTGTTAACAAAATTTCATATTCGTATTTTTTTAAGTTAATTTCGAAATTATATATTTTTTAAAATTAATTTTCGGAAACAAATATAAAATATAATGTACAAAAGTCTGTTTTTGAAGCTTAAATATGCAATATTATTTTCATGTTAAATACTTTACATAAAAAAAGAACCCAAAGTACTACGACCTTTAGTTAGCACACTAAAATACACTTACACCATCTACCATAATAAACGTGAATATATGCTTCCTTTATATATCGCCGTAAAAAAAAAAAAAAAAAAAAAAAAAAAAAAAAAAAAAAAAAAAAAAAGATCATTGCACGAGGAAATTACATCTTGAGTCCTCAAGGGAGAATTGTGAGACGCAAATGAGCTTTTACAAACAAGAAACATAAAAAATGCTACTGGCCGCTTTCATCGATTTAAAAAAGCAAATAAAGTTAAGACATTTATGATTATTTAATGGTTAAACTGGATTCAGAAATGATACAGACTAACTAGTTCTTCGTCAGAGTAGCTCATAGGTAAATCAGAAATCGTTTAATAAAAGCTGAACATTTCAGGCTGTTTCTGAATGTTTAGAATGAATGTATTAACATGTAAAGGATAATTTAAATGTAATGTATGTAAATGTACACGTACAGTCGTGGGGAAAAAAATGGAAACACCCCCTACTAACTCCTCAACAAATTACCGTAGAAGAAAGTTACTGGTACGGAACGATTGGAAATAAAGTCTATTTTTAAATGATGTACATAAAATTTGCTTAGGGGCCATCTACACATAAAAACGAACCCAATCTTCATTTTTTTAAATAGCAATACCCAATTTTAACAAGATATTTCAAATCTTAGGTTCAAACTATGCCTAGACACCAAATTTCAAGTCATTTGAATGATAAGTTTTTTAATTATACACATTCAAAATTTAGTGCTTCCAATGTTAAATTACATTTTCATATTTTTATATCTCCTGAAATTATACTCCTAATGCGCTAATTTTTTTGTGTAGCAATTGTTGTTGGCCTTTTGCTCGACGCTATGTCTTTTGCCTACTGTTGATGAGGTCCCTTGTTCAAACCCATAGCACTATCCGACCTCCACTTTTGTGAACAAGGTATCTCATCAACAGTAGGCGAGAGATATACCGTCAAATAAAGCGCCAGGCCAGTTACTTCAAGATAGTAATTCGCGATCGCTACAAATCCAAACATGATATCAAAGTTAGCTGCTCGTATTGAAACTTTCTTGAGCATGTCTTGAGCGACGACCCCTAAGCCTGTTTTTTGTGACTGTATGAAGATTAAAATGGATGGGGTATTCTCTTTCTTTTGGCCAATTGTACTATAATTTCTAATGAGATGGCCTTACTAAGACCATTATTCAAGACGTACTATAGGGGCATTCTCACAAACTTTTGACTTTAGGGGGAAAAAATCTGGCGAAATTAAACTTGCTAAAATAATATTTTAATCTGATAGCCTTGATGATTCAAAAAAAAAAAAAAAGAAAAATAATCAGCAGCGAAAATTTTTTTATTTAACTGAGGTTTATGTTAAAATTATGTTATGAAAAATTAAACTTTGCGAATTTAATTTTCCTTACCATTTTACCACTAAAACTTTTTATTTTCTTCGAAATTTTACTTATTGGGTGAGTGCAAAAGTTCTGCCCGTTTTGAAGATATGTAAATATCAAGTGGAGTACGGACGTTACAGCTGAAGTTTCGAGGACACGAAAGTGGCCAATAACGCGTGGAGCACTAAAATATGTATAGGTACAGCTTTTCTCAGAAGAATTCATACCGAACGGGAAACAACATGGCAAGCAAGAAAGACCACATCAGACATTGCTTACTGTACAAGTATGATAAAGCCTTCACAGCAGCCGTAGCATGCCGCAGCATTTTACAAATGTAGTGGGAGGATGCCGTGGGCGATAGTACCTGCTGCCGTTGGTTTTGGAAATTCCTGGACGGAGACAGGAGCTGTAAAGATCATTCCCGTTCTGGACGCCTATCAATGGTTTCTGACAAGGATCTCAACACAGCCATAATAAATTCCCCATATCGTACAGTCGAAAAATTAGCTGAATCGTTCTCGGTACACAGAACAACAGTCGAAAGACAGATGCATGCGCTTGGCTTCATCCCCAAGCTCGACCAGTGGATACCACACTAACTTACAGTACGGCAACGAGAAGAGAGGACCAGCATCTGTGGTTCTTTGCTTTCCTGTAACAGTATGGAACCATTTTTGAACCGAATTGTGACGGGTGATAAGTGGATATTGTACCGTAATGTGGAGAGTCGAAGGACCTTGTGCCGATGCTGCACAGGGTACTCCATCTACCTAAACAGCAGGACTCCATTCCAAAAACTGTTGCTCAGTGTATGGTGGGATGCCAATGGAATAACCAACTAGGAGGCTCTCGCAACTCACCCAACCATCAATGCAGACCTCTACTGACAACAATTGGACAGACTGTGAGCAAAACTTACGTCTAAGTGACCAGCACACAGCAATCGCAGAGGAGTTCTCTTTCATCACGATAAAGCCAGGCCTCATATTGATTTAAGGACTCGGCAAAAATTACTGGATCTTGGTTGGGAAGTTTTACCCCAGCTGGTGTATAGCCCTGACCTTGCACCTTCGATTTATCACCCTTTTTGATCTTTACACAACGCCTTCGCTCGCCGAACCTCCAATGATGTGCAGACTGCAAAAACGGCGTTACAACAGTATTTTTCATCTAAAACAGAGGGGTTTTATAGGCGTGGGATTAACTTACTGCCAATCAGATGGGAAGAGATCATAAATGCTTGCGTGAATTCATAGGTGCTTAACTTTTCGTTTTCTCCGCCTTTCTGTTTTCACTAAAAAACGGGTAGAACTTTTGCACTCACCCAATATAATGAATTTGCATAGTACCCACAGGACATTCAAATAAGAAAAAATAACAATGTAGTACTTTTAATACTGAATTTTTGTATAACATTGTCTTAAAGGGGTAATAAAGAAGTGACGGTAAGGTAAAAAGAGGGAACGGTACAGGAAAAAAGGGACGAAATGAAAAAAAAAGGGACGGTAAGGAAAATTACCACTTATTTTAGTCAAATCATGTTAAGACTAAGTGATAGCCACAATGTTCATTGATTTTTAGAAACAGTTGTTAACATTGGATTAAATTAATTTTTTTTTTAAATTTACCTAGGAAAGTGCAGGAATAAACCTTGGTTATGGTAAGACTACCAATAAAGCCACGATCTTGAAATTGATATTTAAATGCTGATTTAAATTCTGCAGTAAATTTCCTGTCAAAGAATTTTAGACATTCTTTCTCTAGCGTACTTCTTGATGAGAAAAAACTTGAAAAAAATTCTGTGGCTGCATCTGAAGTGATTTTCTGTATACGTTTAGCAAGAGGGACGGTAAGGATGAAAAACACAGGGACAGAGTTCAAAAAATAATATCAACCGTAAAAATGTGTGCAGGTTAATTTTTTGCTACACATTTATATAAAACAATTGTATCAGTTTCGGAAAAATTTATATCGAATTACTTTTATTGAAACAATTTTATACAGACAGCTCTAAACTTAAAAATCAGCATCAGGGACACGGGGCGGTATAGGAGTTTTCCTGGTATTTGGACCCCCAGCATCGTCCAAAACTTATTTATCTTGTTAATATTGTTATGCAATCATGCAATGGGGTGTTCCCCAGTATATGAAATAGAAAAAAACACAAAAAGTGTATTAAAATAAAAATTATTATTCAGGGACATGAAAGTCAAAAGATTGTGAGAATGCCCCTATAATGTCTTTAGTGGACATTGACTGGAGGTTAAAAACTCAAGCTACTTCTGAATATAATAAAGCTTAAAGGTAATTTAATCAATTTAAAGTAACTGTAATCACTAACATCACCCGAAACATTCGTAAACCCTTGAACTCTATTATTTTATTAAACTACTGGAACTATAATTAGTCTTTTAATAAGGAATATAGTCTTTTAATAAGGAATATTTCTTGCAAAGTGTAATCTTTATAGAAAATTAAGTTCCCGTAAATCAGGGGTTGTACTACATTTCTGCTCAATATTCTACATAAAAATACTGAACATATCAAAATACCATCCTCTCTAATCTCTAACTAACGTAATAATCTCAAACCTTTCTATGATGCCCGTAAAAATGATAAAGCAGAGAGACATATTAACACTTCGCGATCCAACCCCGAGTCTGATTCGGGATAATTTTCTTTACAAAATTTGCTTTTGGCACCAGTAATAAAAGAAACTAAAATTTGACTTATTTAGTTAGAGCATTTTCGAAATTGTGTAACTGAAGGTAACTTCTTTTAAAAAAGTGGTGCCAATCGAATAAAATTTGTGTAAGTGTCACCAGGACGCAAAGGATTAAGAATTTATAATTCTTGAGTCTTCAAAGCCGATTTGAATACACCTACATTGATCTGAATAAGCAAATAAATCTCTAAACCGATTTGATGACAGTATGACGCAACGGGTTATCTGGATTTCTTTAGGATATTTTTATAAGTTTTTCATGGATGTACACAGGCGGCGCAAGGCTTGGGAGCAGTGAAGACAATTACACTTCCTTGGACTTTCAAATTAAAATAACTAAATTATCTTTTTATCTGATGATTTAAAAATAAAAATAGACATATATTCTTCTTAAGTGGCTTAAAAGTATTACATACTAAGGAAAAAAGTGCCTAGGGATTTTTATTAAAAATTGTCTTGCACGAGGTGTTCTGACAAGAAACTTCTTATTTAATGTTTATATTCATCATAAAAAAAAAAAAAAAAAAAAAAAAAAAAATCATAGCATTGGCAGCTGACGGCAGGCACATCTGTTCCAAGCCGTGACCCTCACTGGATTTCGTTCTCCTGGTGCCCATATGAATGCATTACCATTCAAATGTGCTAAAATGTAGTGTAAATTTTTTTAATGACTTATTGAAGACATGCTAGATGGTCTTTGGGGATATTGGCTAGAAATTGACAACAGGAAATATTTCTGACTATAAGATAATGATTAAACTTAACGTACCTAGCATCTGTGGAAACATTCATAAGCACTCTAACTCTGTTTTTTGAGTTTGTTGTTGTTGTTAAGCTACCAGAACTATAATTAGTCTTTCCAGAATAAATACTTATTGCAATGCAAAATCGTCATAGTTAATTAAGTTTCCTCCATTGTGTTTTATAGTATCTTTATATTCAATATTCTATATGAAAAATACTATGACCTTCAAAACTATTATGCTCTTAGAAAGAATATCAAAGTACACTCACACTAACCTCTTGCTAACATAATGAGCGTGAACTGTAATATATCCGTAATAGGGATAATAAAACATAGCTTAAAATGAAGAATCAGTGACTCTTTAGTCCTCAAAGCAGAATTCAATGAAATAAAACAGTTATTGCCAGCAAACAAGCAAAAAACATACTACTGACCACCTACGTAGATTTAAAAAACAAACACATAAGTCATGCTCTTAAGGCATCAGGGGTGACTTAACGGGTTAACTGGATTTGAAATGCTACAAAGTAACGAGATTTTCTTTAACAATGTAGCTCTTTAAGTCAATCAAAATTTGTTTATCTGATGCATAATTTTTTAAGCAGTTTTTGAGTTTGTAATGAATGTATTTATTTTATGCTGATTTATAATTTAATAATAAAAAGACAATATTTAAAATACTTCCTTTTTAATTGAAAGGAGTTCCTTATAAATTAATCTTTGAATTAAATATCAATTTATAATTGTAGTTAAACTTGATTAATTGTAGTAGTTGTTTTATAATAATGGTGAACAATGTGAATTAAATACAGAAAAAAAGAGAGAGAAAATAGTTGACGAGATACATACACAATCTGCATTATTACTGTTTTTAGAAATATCGATATTCTGAAATAAATGCAGCATGGAAGAAAAGTTTGTGCCATATAACATTGAAATAGTAATAAAAGAAAATTGCTTGTCATTATTACTTTTTGAGTGCTAATAAGTATATATTACATTTTTTAAACTACATTCCATAGTTCAGCATGTTTGAAAAAAAAATTTCATAAAAATATTTGCGACGCGTTTTCCAACGACGCATTTTTTATAATATAAGATCCAATAAGTACGTAGATTTTAAAACAAACCTGCTACGTAATGTTAAAAAACAAACAAACAAATAATTCTCTAAGGTGTCAGTGATTACTTAACAGAATAACTTAATTTGGAATGCTACAAAGTAACGAGATTTTCTTTACGAATGTAGATCTTTAGTCAAATTTTTTTTATCTAAGGCTTAGTTTTTGAAGCAGTTTTTGAGTTGATGATGAATGTATTTATTTCATAGTGATTTATAATGAAACTAGCAAAACCCGCGTCATTTCTTGCGTAATAGTTAAATACGCCAAGTGGTATTTGTATGCCTATTTTTATTGGAAGAAATTATACTGCTAACGTGTAACTCAAAAATTACTAATTAAGCCACAGTTTGACTAAACTTCATTATTACACTGCATAAAATTAATGAGAAGAACTATTTCTATATAAATGATAATCTAGAATCTATTTTGAAGCTTTTATACTCATTTCAGTTTACATTTGTAGTTTTGAACTTTTTACAAACCATTCTTAGCAAGCAATTACATCTTAAAAGTAACCATCACGCCTATTCCAAGCTCAGTCTAACAGTCTACCCCCCCCCCCCCCAGATGGCCATGCCCCCAACATAAAATATAGCCAATGTGACATTCAACATGAATTTGCTAAAATTACTTTTGAAATCGGTTTGCCATTTCCTGAAATTCCATATAAATCGTAATTTAGAAAGTTTTTAGAATGCTTTTTACTCATTTCACCCTCTAAAATTTCGAATCTTTTAGAAACTGTTCTTTGAGAGCAAACTACCATGCCAAATTTTAAGTTTCTATCTCCAAAAATTCAATATTAATGGAAATTTAGAAAATTTTCAAAATGCTTTTCGCTAATTTCACTCTTTTAAATTTTTATGTTTTAAAAACTGTACTTAGAGAGCATATATGGGGCATTCTCACAATCTTTTGACTTCTATGTCCCTGAATAAAATTTTAGTACATATTCTTGTGGGTTTTTTTTATTTCATATACTGGGGAACACCCCCATTGCATGATAGCATAACAATATTCACGAGATAAATAAGTTTTGGACGATGTTGGGGGTCCAAATAGCAGGAAAACTCCTATACTGTCCTCACTGCAAATAGAGGAGTCTTAAATTCAGACACATATGTGACTGAAAAAGTAATTCAGACACTTAAGTGTCTGAATATGAAATTTCAGACATCATAGGTGTCTGAATTTAAGACACTTAAGTGTCTTACTGTGATCATGGTATAAATGAACTAAGAAAAATGTCTTAATGATGATCATGTGTCTGAAATTAAGACATTTAGAATTTCAGACACTTATGTGTTTCAATATGTAATACAATTATACCATATGTATGATAACTGTAGATACAATTGTATCGCAATATATATTGCAGCAGCATCAGAAAATGTTTTCGAATTTATGAAAGATGTTGAAAATACTGTGCCATCCACCAATTTGGTATTATTTTATAAAATAAGCAATGTGATCATGGTATAAATGAACTAAGAAAAATGTCTTAATGATGATCATGTGTCTGAAATTAAGACATTTAGAATTTCAGACACTTATGTGTTTCAATATGTAATACAATTATACCATATGTATGATAACTGTAGATACAATTGTATCGCAATATATATTGCAGCAGCATCAGAAAATGTTTTCGAATTTATGAAAGATGTTGAAAATACTGTGCCATCCACCAATTTGGTATTATTTTATAAAATAAGCAATGTGATTGGAGCATAAGAACGTCTGCCGAAATTGTAAATGTCCGTTTACTAACTTTTGGAATTAAATTATTTTGTGGCAATAAGTAGTTAAATAAGCTTTCCACAAAATATAAAATTCTTCAAAAACTACTTCCACTCATAGGTGTACGTAGGAAGGTTCAAGGAAGGGCCGCTCCCTAAGTGTTCGCAGAAAAAATGTAGAGAGGAGGAAGATTGAACAGATGTGCCTGGAGTCCACTGCCTAGTTTGCCTAACTAAAAGTAAAATTTATAAACATGAAATAAGCTAAACTGCAAGAAAGTTTTTGTATAAAAGAAATATAAAAACGTAGCAAGTAAGAAGTATTAAATATTCAAGAACATATTCCCAACATTTTTTTTTTCTCATATTGTATTTTGCTCTTCTGAACACCCCTTACCTCACAATTTAATATAAATTTTAAATATATGAATGTAAAAAGGAAAACAGAATTAAAAATTGATTTCTACAAGTGGTTCAGGAAAAAAGAAGAGCGGGGGGGGGGGGGGGGTGCTTCTCTGACGAAAAATTCTTATTTCGTTTTTCTCTTAATGTTTAATTGTGTAATCATTTGGAAGAATAAATTTTATTATTATTTTTTTTTAATATAAAGAAGAATGTGCTTCATGAAAACTCTCTGAATTATTTGGAAGTGTTACGACATTTTTTATTGTTTATAATATATTTTCCTTCTGTCTTAAAGTATGAAAATTAATAATTGTATTAATATAATATATAAATCTAAGCATTATGAAAAAGACCAAATAAAGAAAATATTTCTGATTTCTTCTTATACAGCGTTCTATTTTCCGCTGATAAAAAATTGTAATCAGCTCACTGTACAGTAAACCGCAAGACCATTGGAGATTTGCATTGGAAACGCTGACTTCATCTGTTTTCTTTGTCAGTCAACTTCTGAGACCGTTGACGCATTCAAATTTAAACGTTCCTTCAACAGTTAACGTTAACTTCTTTGGCGAGATCGAGTCTATTTTATTTCTGAAAATTTCTGTAATTATGTTATTATAGTGACTGCGTCATTCCATGTGTGGAAGTGTAAAATTTGGAAGTATTTTACATTACGGATGGTTGGATGGATATTATTCGTTCATATATCTGCTTCTTAGTTCCCGTTCTATTTACTTCTGTAATAAATAAGTGATATGAAAACAAAACATGGCAATTATCAAATGTTTTTGAATATATTTAATTTTCTGCTTTCTCTTAAAAGTCTAAAGATATTATAATATCAGGTCAACAAAACGTCGCATTTATTTTGAATTTATATTTATACATTTACGTTTATGTATGGATTACACTTAAGAGATAATATGAAAGGTAAGGAATCTGTTGTATGTATATTTACAAGCATAAAATTTTAGTTTAGAAATGGAACTTTCACTTACGTAGTGTTATTTATTTATAAATTAAATGATTTGTATTAGAATAATATGCGTTTATCTTATTTGTACCTTTTTTAAATCTAATAAATATTTTTCATTGTTCCATTATGTGTATATTTTTATGATCTTCAACTAAATTTATATCATTATCAAGACTAACAAACAGAAAAAAAAAAAAAAAAAAAAAAAAAAAAAACCATAAAATTTCCAAATCTTGTTGTAGAAGAAATACTGTGTTTAGAATATTTTTTTTTATTTACTTTTGAAACTTTGATGTGTATGAATTTAAAGTTTTCATCGATATGTTGAATTTTTATAACATTTTCTTTCACGGTTAAAACTATATTTTAATCTCGACTGACTTTTAAATTTAATTTTTTGTTCGTTATGAAAAATATGCAATTCACTCTATATTTAATACTGAAAATTATAAAATGATAAAACACCCGTTGTGATTTATTTTTTATTTTTTATAATTAGATTTGTACTTTTTGTGTGTGTGTGGGGGGGGGGGGGGAGCTGTATTTGGAAAAAACGTTCTTTTATACAAATGTCAACTTGAATACATTTTATAAGTTCCACATGATATTACTTGGTTTGAGAGTAAATTTATTTGTATTACATATCTTATTTATGTTTTCTAAACTATTTAAATGAGAGTTAAAAGAAAAAAAATGTTGTGACTTTGTGATATATAAAATCAAATCAGTATTAAAAACTTCCATTATTTTAATAGTTAATTGTATTTTGAAAATATTTTTAGTGATAATTTGATTTCCTCTAAAAAAGTAAATAAATACATCATAATTTACTCGATTTATTGCTCAAAATTTTATGTTTATGCTTCCAAAACTTTAGAATTTGAAAACTAATTTTAATATTCATTTTTTAAATTTTTTTTTCAATATTTATCTTGTTATATATACATGTATATGTGTGTGTGTGTGTATTAAACTAATCATAAACGCATCAGAACGATGACACCGTGAAATTTTGAATATTTTATAAATATATATATATTTTTTTTTCCCTATGGAAGTTAAACCATTCTTTTAAAAAATTCGAAATTAACATTAAACTGCATGACATTTTTTTTTCTTTTTAATAATGAAAAACTTGTAAAAACTTGTTTAGAATACAAAAACTACATTTAGATGTATTTTATGTGTTTCGTATCAATAACATATTTAAATTTGAAGTCACAAAGCCATTTTGAAAATACAGCAAGAACCAAAATCGATGTACTTCAATGAATATGATCTTTAAAGAGTAAATAAATAATATTGAGTAACATCATAAGTAGAACATTAATATAGTATGGAACGAAAAAACAAAAGTGTGTGTGGAAGGTGGACCAATGACTCATGACAGCAAAATATTTTTTTAAAGGAATTTTCCTTTTTGGAATAAAATGTGAGATTTAACTCGTTCTGTAACTTTTTTTCCTTCCTTACTCTTTCTTTTTTCTAATCTTGTCTGTTTAAGTATGCTTATACAACATGTAAAATATAGGTTGCTGAAGAAAATTTAATATATTTTGACATTTTTCAATTTTTTATTTTATTGTTTTCTATTCTTTCTTTTTTCTTTAATAAAGAATCCTCATAACAGCAACTGATTTTTACAGATTTTAATATTTGAACGAAAATGTAAAATATTTCGAGAAAGAAAAGAGCTTTTATTTTATTTTATTTTTTATTATTGTTATCTAACTATTCTATTTAAATGTAAAACTAATTCCAAGCACACTTCAAGGAAAGAAACTAATACTTTTTACTAAGAAAACTGAATGATATAAGATATTTATTGTATATCAATATTAATTTTGATGGGTTTTTTTACGGTTCTTCATAACAAATTAAGCAGAAGTGTTTTTCTATAATAGTTTTCCTTGAAAGCAAAATGAAATGAGCATTAAAATGGAAATATAATAATTTAATACATGATTTGCAATAAAATATCTCTTCAATATTAGAAAAGGTGATCAATTTCATAAAATTAAGAGATGTAAGTAAGTATAATTAAATTATGCATAGCAATAAAAAAGCCTACATATGTATATATACAAATCCAAATGGACATTCATGAATTAATATTTTTCATTTTCTGAAACACTGATTTAATTGCTGGTTTTTTTTTTTTAGATAGTTTAGATTTATAATTTGAAATTTTATCTTACAAGTTTTGTAAAAATGTTTTTTCCAGTTCAGAAATATTTTTTTCATTAAATATATATATAATTATCAGTATTTAATTTAATGTTTCACAGAGAAACAACTATTAAACTGAAAATTCGATTGAATTAAAGCAAAAAGGTTGATAAATAAAAAAACTAACTTTCTATAAAGAATGAAAAACGAAAAAACTCTACGACTGGTTAACTCTGACACCTCAAATATAAATTTCATTGTTTGCATTCGAATATGTGTTGTAGATTAATAAGAGTTGACTGTATGCATTTTAGAGCATTTAAATGAAATGATACATTTTGTGATTCTGAGATTTTTGCTGAAATTGAAGTGTTTGTTTACATTTAATGAGCGGTTATTCTGTTATAAATGTATTGTTTTATTTTATTTTATTAATTTGCTTTGCATTGGAGTTCTCTGCTATAATTTAATGTATATTTCACACGTTGAATGAGATTTTTATATCATTTTAAATATAAAATTTTAAATTAAGTTGGATTTTCAATTAAGCATTGGAAACAAGAAGCTCGGGCATTTTTCTTTCTTTTTTTGGGGGGGGGGGGGGGTTGCAAACTGTTTCAAGAAACTATTATGTTATGCTGATAACTGTTTTAAGAATTAAGCAGTGAAGCCATCTGTGATGAGAGCCGCAGATAATTATTTTTAAAGAACTAATGATATCAATCATGTGGATAAGAAATGGCTTTTGCGACTGTCACTCCATATGTGATCACAAACACCGTGTGGGGAGAGAAATGAAGGGTATTCATAATGAAGGATTTCTGTTTCCAGTGATATTTACTACATTCTTTATCGTTTAAAAAGTGTTACAAATAGACATGCTGTCCATCCAGAATCCTGTATACTGTTCGTCTTAGCCGCCGATGTGCGGTTGTCAAATATTTCAGTATTTCTTAGCAATAAAAACGAAGGGAGATAAAAAACAGTAAGAGTTTCATACTCAATTTTTTTTTAATGTAGGGATCTCATTTACTGCAAATTTTGGGGAATCTAGTGTTATATATTATTTAACACAGAAATAAAAATGCAAAATATGCTGAATCCAATTCACTGGAAATATTTTATTTAAATGGAAAAAATTGCACAACAAAGCAGGGATGGGATCCTTTCTGAAGGAGTGAATCATTTTTTATAAATGGGAATAATTTGTTATCATAAAGCAGAGCTGATTGCAGCATGGGCAAACTGGGCTGTTTCTATGGGTCTTTAGCTTTACGAGTCCCTAAATTTGATGTGAATTTTCCATAAAGCTGATATTTTAAAATTGTTTTGATCTTATATTTATTTTAATAAACATTTTGTACTTTTAGAACATGATAAGTTAAGGAAAAGGATATATTTATCGAAATATGTATTTGACAGCATCGAAGAGGCATAAATTATTTTTTTCTGAGAGTATATGAATTGTGGAGGGAGGGGTCAAATGAATACTAGGTCTTTAGACTAGAATTAATTTGAAATTCTCACTAAAAGTAATAAATGTTTTTGATGCCATAGGACATATATATATACAGGGTGGCTACTAAATACTGATACACTTCAAAAAATAAGAATTAATTTTAATCGTTTGGTAAAATAATTTATTTCTGTATTTCAGCGTTTGGCAATTTTCTATTAGTGCAGACGATTTTTGTAAAAATCAAATATTTAGAATTATTTTTAAAATGGAAGCTAAAAGAATGATGATTAAACAGCTCTTTGATCGCGGGCTTTCCGCAGGTCAAATATTTAAGCAATTGAAATGCCTTGGTTTTAATAGATTATTTATATATAGAACTATAAATCGATTATTGGATACTAATAGCTGTAAAGATCGGCCTAGGTCTGGTCACCCACGATCAGTTCGCACAAAAGAGCGCATCAAAAGAATTCGTGAAAAGATACGAAGAAATCCACAACGCTCTGCAGATAAAATGGCTGCAGAAGAGAACGTGAGTCGCAGAACTATGCAAGTTATTATAAATGAAGACCTGGGTTTTCGTCCTTATCGGAAAAGAAAAGTTCAAGGTTTGACTGATGCCCAAAAGATAAAAAGATTACAAAGATGCAAGAAATTGCTGAAGCGGCACGGTAAGAAAAATATTGACAGAATGATATTTTCTGATGAGAAGCTATTTTGCACTGAACAGTGTTATAATGCTAAAAATGATGTCGTATATTCAGCAACGTTTGAAGATATACCTGAAACTCTCCGAACTGTTAAACGCTTTCAGAACAAGAATTCTGTTATGGTTTGGGCTGCAGTGTAAAACAATGGGAAATTGCCTTTGAAATTCATAGATAAAGGGGTAAAAATCAATGCGGAATATTACAAACAGAACATATTGGCTGCACATTTATTGCCACATGCTGACAGGTTGTATCCAAAAAAGAATTGGATATTTCAGCAAGATTCTGCACCTTCACACCGAGCTAAATCAACACAAGCTTGGCTCCAGGTCAATTGTCCGAATTTTATCATGCACGAAGATTGGCCACCTTCTTCACCGGATCTAAATCCTTTAGATTATTGTGTCTGGGGGATTTTAGAGGCTAAAGTAAATAGCAAACAACACAGAAGTTTGGACTCTCTCAAAGCTTCCATATTGCGTGAATGGGACAAATTACCTCTTAAAATGATTCGTGCCGCCCTCGGACAATGGCATAAGAGATTATCTTTGGTAATTGATAAAGATGGCGGTCGATTTGAGTGAATTTGTTTACAGGTAAACTTTCATGTATGATGTTCATCATATTAGTGTAATTATTTTTTTCTATTTTATATTTGTAAAATAAAATGTCTAAATATGTGTATCAGTATTTAGTAGCCACCCTGTATATATCACATAAATACATATTTTGGTGAATATATATAAACATATATTATCCTATTCTAAAACTAAAAATACTGGTTACAATCATCATAAGGTCAAAACTGATTTAAAATATCAGCTTTATGAAAATTTCATACCCAATTTGGGGTACCCTAAAATCAGGGGCAGAGAAAAATCCCAGTTTTCCCACGCTCTGCTTTATGCTTATCAGCTCTGCTTTATGGTAACAAATTATTCCCATTTGAAAAAAATTATTCAATGTGGTCAAACATGGCTGAGTATATGGCTTTGAAAGAAAAGTGGTCAAAGATGGCTTCATATTAGCAAGGGGAAAAAAAAAAGATGGTCGCAATTAAGACATTTGAAATGTCTGAAATTCAGACGTAAGAAGTGTCTGAAAAATTTAAGACATTTTAAAACGTCTTAAAATCGAACACTCTTGTTTCAGACACTTAAGTGTCTGAAATTCAGACGCAAGAAGTGTCTGAAAATTTTAAGACATTTTAAAATGTCTGAAAACTGAACACTACTTTTCAGACACTTAAATGTCTGAATTTCAGACATTTTTGTTTACAGTGCTGTGTCCCTGATGCTGATTTTTAAGTATGGAGCCGTCTGTATAAAATTGTTTCAATAAAAATAATTTATGTAATTTTTTTCTGAAACTGGGAAAATTGTTTTATATAAATATGTAGCTAAAAATTACCTGCACACATTTTTACGGTTGATATTACTTTTTGAACTCTGTCCTTGAGTTTTAGATTCCTTACCATCCTTCTTGTTAATCGTATACAGAAAATCACTTCAGATGCTGCCACAGAATTTTTTCAAATTTTTTCTCATGCAGAAGTATGCTAGAGAAAGAATGTCTAAAATTATTTGACAGGAAATTTACTGCAGAATTTAAATCAGCATTTAAATATCAATTTCAAGCATCGTGGCTTTATTGGTAGTCTTACCGCCCCCAAGGTTTATTCCTGCACTTTTCGAGGTAAATTAATTTTTTTTTTAATTTAATCCAATGTAAATAACTGTTTCTAAAAATCCATAAATATTGCGGCTTTCACTTTGTCTTAACAGGATTTGCCTAAAAATAGTGGTAATTTTCCTTACCATCGCTTTTTTTTCCATTACCCTTTTTTCCTATGCCATCCCCTTTTTTTTCCTTCCGTCCCTTCTTTAACACCCCTTTAAGACAACGCTATGCCAAAATTTTGTACTAAAAATACTACATTGTTATAATTTCTTATTTGAATGTCATGTGGGTACTATGCAAATTCATTATAAGTAAAAATTTAGAAGAAAATCGAAAGCTATAGTGGTAAAATGGTAAGGAAAATTAAACTCGCAAGTTTAACTTAAACCTCAGTTAAATAAAAAAAAATTTCGCTGCTGATCAATTTTTCTTTATTTTGAACCAATAAGGCTTTTGTCTATCAGATTAGAACGTTATTTTAGCATGTTTAAATTCACCAGATTTTTATTCTCGAAAGTCAAAACATTGTGAACAAACACCATATATTTTATAAGTATCTACAATGCCAAATTCAAGTTTCTAAATCACTTCAGTATCACAAAAATTGCAATTTTTAGAACGTTTTTCCCTCCTGTTTTTCTTGTAAATTAAAATATTATTGGAATAGTAATAACATTTATGATAATAAATATTTAAATAATATCGAACCCATATCTGAGAGACGAAAATGATTTTATGTTAAAGCAATTTTTAAGCAGTATGTGAAATGATGACTTTAAACTCTGGGTAATAATTTTTAAAATGAATAAATCGTCTAATACGTCTTTTATATCTTAAGTTAACTTGATTTGGAAATACTGTAAAGTAACGAGATCGTCTTCATAAATTCTCTCTTTAATCAATCGAATACTGTTTATCTAAAGCTAAACCTTTCATGCAAAATTCGAAAGTTTGTAATGAATGTATTTCATGGAGATTTGTGTCTGTTTTAGAAAGAAACATGTATCTTTTTTCACATTTAAAAAAAATCAAATGACTTAGTTAATTTTTTTGTTAATCACTCAAAAATTTCGTACATTTATTTTGCAAGAATTAATCAATTTAATTTGAATAGTATTTTTATAAATGGTAGTGTGTTAAAAATATAATCTTTAAATAATTTTAAATTTGTGCTCCTTTAACCCTTTATGTACTGAATTATGAATTCCTGAAAATTTTATGTTCTAATGCATTTTTCATGAATTGTTTAAACTATCTTAGAAGATTTACTTAATCATTTAATAAAATTTAGAAGGATTTTAGAAGGGTTGAAGGATTTAGAAGAATTCATTGAATTTGAATTTATAGGGATTTTGTGCAATATTTATAATCCCACTCAAATCTTTTATTTTAAATATTTTTCTTGGTATTTTGTAGAATTAGGAAATGTACAAATATAATGTTCTTACAATACAAATATAAATATCTTACAATACAAATATAAATTTCTCTGTACTCTAACAAATGAAACAGTAAAAATTGCATTCTTCTACGAGAAAATCACACCGATATATGTACTTTGCATTTTGTGAAATTTCCATTTCCTGGCACTAAATTCGGGAAACGCTGACTGTTAAAAAACTTCAAAGCATCGTAACTTGGTATGCTTTTATTCACAGAATTTTTAATTTATAATTATTCTGTTTTGTACTCTATTCAGGTACAGTCTCTCTATGTAAGATAATGTCATCGTAATCCTAATTTGCCAAAATTAACTTAAAGCTATTCTCAAATCTAAAAAGGCAACTTTATGATATATGTTTTAATTTATTTTTGTTCGGAAATGTATAAAACTAGCAGCTGTTGTTGTTCAGAAACTATGTAACCGAACTGTTTTTCCGTTTTTTTTGCAAACGCAATAGATCTTTCAGAAAATAGTGTCAAAGTGTGCGTTTTGAACCGAATATCCGCGCGAAAGAAAAATAATCACTCAAGGAAGGTTGAAAAACGTCTTTGTCATGCTCAAAATCGCTTATAATTCAATAGGCAATTTATTTATCAAAAAAATGGAAAAAACAGTTCGATTCCAAATCTCTTTCATTGTCAGGCCTTCCAATTTTATATCTTTCCGTTAAAAATGAATTTGTAAATGTGTCAAAACTTTTTGCGCTTGTTGAGCAGAGCAGTTCAGAACAGCCCTAATCGAGGGTTATGAGATCTCCCAGCCAGACGAAATTTTGGTCGGGAGGGTTTTTTCGAGGGTTTGGTCGATCTGAAAACGAAGATCGTTTTCAGATGTTTTTTCCACTTGTTTGTGTCTCCCAGTTAAATTTCATTATCGACAGGCATGTAAGGTAAAACTTTTGGTAGACCGCCCTGTTCGTTTGAACTTGTTTTACTTGTTAAACCATCGAAAAAGTTTTTTTCTAAATGCAGTCTATATACAATGTAGAAAAAAAAAGAATTTTTTTTTTTTTAACCTACGAAAGTATGACGTAACCAGGAACGAAAATATGCAATAACCTCTTCTGAGTATCCACGGTTCCTAAAAGCGTTCTTTATCTTTAAAAAGCTCAGAAACAGATATATTTCCGAGATTTAAAGAAACATTTGTAAAAATAGCGTCAGGTTCTGATGAGCCTATACTATTTCCAATTACTGTTATATGATATTATCTTTTTACTTATACATGGTATTCATTTCACTTTCTATGTACTGGGAGTCTTAACTTTACATTTATTTCTTATCTTGAAGTTGATCTCAGAGCTTATAGTTAGATGGCATTAAATGAACAATCCTTTTGTGTCAATGAATAACAGTTCCCCTGCCTGTTCAAATGCATACCTGAGATAAGGCAGACAGAAGAGTTTCACCGACTATCTAGCGAGATAAAGGACGTCACGGGAATGTGACAGTTTAGATTCGATGAAGGAAAGTGTGCCCTAGAGGCAGAGAGGAAACCCCGTATAGGCTGCTTTGGGAGATGAGTGAGATAGCTGAGAGAAATCAGTTCATGCATGGACCTGGAAGTGTGTGGTCACTTTTTCGCCGAGTAGAGTTCTCGGACAGAGCTTGTATTAAGTTGTGTGAGGCTCTTGAAGTATAGGATCGATATAATGGGAGATCAAATGGGATCTCCGATAAATCTATTTCAATTAACTAACGCAGTGTGAGAGGTATATAGAATATTGTAATAAGCGGACCAGTACATTTAAGGTATTTTCTATATGTAACTTAATGTTAGACCGGATCATCTATATCCGAGTTCTTAATTATAAATATTGTTTTGCTATTTGTAAATAATATGTAAATAAATTGATAGTTAAGTTTAATTGAATGAGTTAGTATTCTTTTTGAAAAGCCTCTCACAGCGTGCCCGATATTACGTAATTATATCGGTGGTGGCAGCATATCAAAAAATAAAGGAACATTCTTCGAAATTGTGTGAACCAAGAGTGAATGCGACAAACAGTTTCTTTTGCTGCCATCGATTTTCGGAAACGTTTCCGGGGAGTTTTTAAATGTATTAATCCTTTTTAACAAACCGGAATATGGGTTCTTAGGATATTATCAATTCTCAGTTAAACCGTTTAGGCTGCGTAATTGAATTTATGCATGAAAGAGTAACAAAATAGTATAAATATTTATGTTAATGTTAATGCTATTAATTTATCATGTTTGACTGTAAAACATATTTGTAGAACATGAACATGTTTACTTCTGAATTGATGCCTTCCTGTAAAACCAGTATTTTGGATCGAAAAAACGAATTAAAGCACTGTAAAAACTACTCGGAGACATCAGTGGCAGCAAAAGAAAGTTTGTTTTAAATTTCGGAAATATATTGGTTTCTGAAGTTTCTAAAGATAAAGAACGCTTTTCGGATTCACTAGTTTCATTAACTCGGGAGAGGTTATTGTATATTTTCGTTCCTGATTATATTATATTTAACTAGATTAAAAAACAATTTGTCTTTTTTAAGTGCGTTCGCAATTACATATATACATAGCACCTATAGTTATCATCTGATCCGTTCGTATGTCTGTCCACACATAACAGCGCAAAAACTACCCAAGCGAATAGTTTGAAATTTCATATGTATAATCGTTGCGGAATTTTGACATTTAAAATTTTATGAAAGTCGAATCAAAACTTATAAAAATATTAATACAAGTTTTCTTTATTCTATTAAATCCCATGATTACGTAATCAATTCAGTGATATCCCATGATAGGTAATGATTCTAGGTTGCCATGGTGATTACGTCCTGTTTAGGATGGAGTCCTATTATTTCTGTATTACTGAATTTAATATATATAATCGTAATAAATGTTGTACTGATGCATTTTCTGCATAAGAGTGCAACAGCTATTGTACCAAGATCTGATTTTTTTTTTAACTAGTTATGATACGAACAAATCTCATTTGCCACGTTTAACGAACAATTTCTGACTTGTTTTTTTACATTGTAGGACCTGAAGATTGCATAAAAAATATTTCTTTTTCTTAATAATACTATACTGCTCCTTGTAAAACAGATGTCAAATCATATCTAAAATCTATAATTGATTAAAAACATTTTGTATTTGGAAGTAAGATTTTATGACCCACTTTTAAGAAATAATCACGATATATTTTTTTGGACATCCGATATATTGGTTGCCTAACCAACAGCAAATTGATTTGATAGCTGAAAGTGACCCTGTCAGTATTATCTCCTAGAATTATTTATTTTGAGATTTGAACTACCTGAATCTATTTATTTTTAGATAACTCTGTTATTTCTCTAAGAAACAGTTTTATAACATGTTAGTCAGTTTTCAAACCCGCTGAAATATCATGTCTTCTGTTGAAACCTTCAAAATGATATTGACATGTCATGCGGCAAAAGTAGCCTTTCAAGTTTTTCAACAATAAATCAGATATGTTTTTGAAAATAAATGACTTGCAAGCAAAAATCCTAAAACTACATATCCCTTTCTATTAATGATAGTCCTAAATTACCCTTTTATCTCGATAAATAGCTGCAAATCAGGTATTTAATAACTTTAAACGCCTTAATAGCATCATATACATTATTTATCAATTCCATATCTGAGTTTCTCTGTGTGTGGCCCCAACCGTAAGCAACACTGGTAAAATTTTGTAACACAGAAAGAGATTTGGACTTTTTTCTGGTTTTTCGGAACCAACGCCCGGTTGATAAGATTGTTTCAGAAGACACGTTTTTGACAAAACAAGCTACTGGAAAAGAAAAAATTCGATAATTATAGCTGGTAACAACAGCGTCACAGGTTATTATCAAGTTAGGTTCGACAAAGCTCAAAATCCATTATGGCTGTGGGCATTGGTCCCATTTGGGTAATTATTTGGTGTAGATTTTAAAGATGAAGACGAGTGATAATTGGTATTCGAACTTTCTCAGGAATTTTTACCTGGCCAAAGGGGCGTAATTTATCTAGTGAAAGGCATTGTTATCCGCGGTCGACTTGTCGAGAAAGAAAGGGTGAAAGCGTCTGGATTAATTGTGTATAATTAATTATTACGTCTTGGCACGAGAATTTCACATTTATCATCAAAGTTTCCACAAGATTCTTTGCGGTTAATTAACATTACTTAATAGTTATAATTTAAGCTATTCTTAAAATGATCCCTTTAATTTCTAAATTGGCGAGTGTTAAAGACAATATTACTGCTGATAAAGCTTTACTTAATTGCATATTTTCTGTTGAAGACTACTAAAGAATGAAAGTATTTAGTCTTTACTTAAATTTATTATTCAATGGATGTTTTTCAACGCAAAAATATTTCGAGAAGGCAAAAAGTAAATATAGCATAAACCATTAGAATGTTTATAAAAGCTTTACTTAATTGCATATTTTCTGTTGAAGACTACTAAAGAATGAAAGTATTTAGTCTTTACTTAAATTTATTATTCAATGGATGTTTTTCAACGCAAAAATATTTCGAGAAGGCAAAAAGTAAATATAGCATGAACCATTAGAATGTTTATAAAAGCTTTATTTAATTGCATATTTTCTGTTGAAGACTACTAAAGAATGAAAGTATTTAGTCCTTACTTAAATTTATTATTCAATGGACGCTTTTCAACACAAAAATATCTTGAGCAGGAAAAAAGTAAATATAGCATAAACCATTAGAATGTTTATAAAAGCTTTATTTAATTGCATATTTTCTGTTGAAGACTACTAAAGAATGAAAGTATTTAGTCCTTACTTAAATTTATTATTCAATGGACGCTTTTCAACACAAAAATATCTTGAGCAGGAAAAAAGTAAATATAGCATAAACCATTAGAATGTTTATAAAAGCTTTATTTAATTGCATATTTTCTGTTGAAGACTACTAAAGAATGAAAGTATTTAGTCCTTACACTTAAAATTATTATTCAATAGATGTTTTTCAACGCAAAAATATCTCGAGCAGGCAAAAAAGTAAAAAATAGCATAAAACATTAGAATTATTAAAAGTTCTTTTTCATCTGATAGGTAGAAATATATGTAGAAATATAGGTAGACGCATTCCTGAACTGTATAAAGACAGCAGTTTCTTAACCCCTTGGGTACAAGCGTCACATATAAGTGGCGCATAAAGTGCTAAGAATCCTTGGTTATTCCCACCAGTTATTTTTAATTGTAAACATTGCCTTATTTAATCAGAGCATTTCTGCGATTCACGTACATAAAAATTTCTGTTTTGAAAAACCAGCGGTAAAAGATTAAAATTTCTGTAAAGGTCGCTCGTCGTAAAGGGGTTAATCTACAAAAAGGTAATATAACCATAAACGAAAATACACAATAACTTCTTCCGATTCCGGAAAACCTTCTTTATATTTATAAACCGCAGAAACCAATACATATATATTTCGAGATTTAAAGAAACATTTATAAAAACAAAGTTTCTTTTGTTACCACTGATATTCGGAAGCGTTTCTGAGTGGCCTTTACAGTTTATCAATCGGTTTCGAATTTTCCCAGCGCCATACCTGTTCACTAAGCTGTAGGGCTTCCTTTAATAGAAGCATTATTTAAATTAACATAATTCTACAGTTATAATACACTGTAAAAAAAAAAAACGGGCTATAAAACGGAAATACTACTGGCAATCTAGACCCAGTACTATTTCCGTTTTTTACGGGAATTTTTACCCATAAATTACAGAAAATTTTCCGTTTTTAATCAGAAAAACGGAAAATTTTCTGTAATTTATGGGTAAAAATTCCCGTAAAAAACGGAAATAGTACTGGCGTCTAGATTGCCAGTAGTATTTCCGTTTTTTAGCCTTTTTTTTTTTTTACAGTGTATTGTTTTAAAATATTGAGTAATTATAAATACTCTCACGGGTTATATTCCTATTTTTAACGTTTTTTTAAATGTATATTTATATCATATTCCTATACGTAATTAAGTCTTTTATATTATGTTGGAAGGATCATCTTTTTTTTAGCATAAAAAAAAATCAAATACAGAGAAAACAACATTACAATTTTGCTCTTTTGCTCGGCGGTCAGGAGGTTGATGCCATAAATTCTTAATTAAACGTTTACAGTTGCATAATTGAATTTATATATTCAAGAGTAACAAAGTAATGTTAGTTTTAATGTCAATGTTAATACTTTTAATATATCATGGTTGTTTGTAAAACGCGCATGTTGAAGATGAAAATGTTTGCTTGAGAATGAATAGCATCCGCAATGACAAATTGATTAATATACAGTGAGCAAAAAAAGTATTTGCACGCAGACGATTTTTTGCATAAGTAACCATAGAAAGAAAATTTTATATTATTATCTTAATTATTTATTTATTTAAATAAGAAGAAAATTAAAATAACTACCCATTTTCCTTAAACAGTAATATTACACATTTAAAAAAATAAATTAATATTTTCTCATACCTAAAAAATATTTGCACAAGAAGCATTGACTGTTAAAAAAGGCATTAAATGGGAACATTATGCAAATGTTTAGCATATCAGTCCCGCAGTACATTAGCCCTGCACTTTAAAGTCACGTAATATATTAACTGGAGCGGGATTCTGGGGAGATTTTGTTCTAATGGCGCCGAAAACGTCTGAACTGTCTGTTGCTACCCGTGAGAAGATTATATTTCTTCACAATTCTGGATAGAATGAGGAATAGGTAAAAAATTAAATCTAAACTTTTCTAGTGTTCGTTATGTAATTAAGAAGAAAAAAGAAACTTGTTCGACAATAAATAAGCCGCGAACTGGGCGTCCAAGAAAGCTAAATACCAGGCAAAGGAGAGCCATCATAAAAGAATCTTCAAAAAACCCTTTTCTAAGTGCTCGAGAATTGGCTGTTGATGTCGCTTCAACGTCGGGAACAATAATTACACCACAATCAATTAGAAATATTCTTCAAGATGCAAATATTCGAGGAAGAGCCCCTCGAAAAAAACCATTTATTAGTGAAACAAATAGGGTGAAAAGACTTGAATTTTCAAAAGCTTATGTCAGCAAACCACAAGAGTTTTGGAAAACTGTTATTTTTTCCGATGAAAGTAGGTTCAATATTTTTGTTTAGATGGTAAGAAAACTGTATGGCGAAAGCCAAATACTTCTCTTCAAATTAAAAACTTGAAACCAACTGTAAAACATGGCGGTGGTCATGTAATGATTTGGGGATGCATGTCTTTTAACGGAATTGGCAAAATGACCTTTATTGAAGGCAATATGAATGCTAAACAATATATTAATATATTGCGAGATCATTTATCTAACAGTGCTCTGAAATTAGGAATTCCTAATTCATATTATTTCCAACAGGATAACGATCAGAAACACACTGCATACATTACGAGGTTATGGTTGCTTTATAATGTAAAAAATCAATTGAAAACGCCACCACAATCACCAGACCTCAATCCGATTGAAAATTTATGGCATATTTTGGATGTGAAAATAAGGAAAAAGAAAATTTCTAACAAATCAGAACTTAAGCAAGCTCTTAGGGAAGAATGGCTATAAATCAGCAGTGAAACATGTCACAAATTCATAGAATCAATGCCCAGACGATTACAAGCTGTAATGGAAGCAAAGGGCATGCATACTAAATATTAGCACTGTTTTTAACTTTTAAATAATTCCTCTAGTTCTATTTTTATTGCTAGTGTGCAAATATTTTTTTGGCAGTACAAATGCTACTTTTTTTATGTTTTCATATTTTAAATATAATTATTAAGTCCGATATTAAATATGTTTATTTGTTTTGTAAAAGTGTTGGTATTTTTAATTCTTAGTTGCTTTTTATTTATTTATACATATGCTACAACAAATTTACCTGGTGTGCAAATACTTTTTTTGCTCACAGTACTAAAAAAATTACCCCGAAATGTTTCCTAAAATAATTGGCAGTAAAAAATACTTTATTTTTAGACCCTGTTTAATGTCAGTGTAGAAAATAACTGAAATTTGAAAGCAACATATGTATATTTTAACAGCTGGACCTCAACAGAAAAGCAATAAAAAAGAAGGAATTGGGTAAACTTTATTATTTGATAGGCCTAATTTTTTTTATTTACGGAAAATTTCAAAATTAGCATGTAGTTCCTTCCAACAATCATTGATTTCATTACAAAGTATTTGTTACGGTTTCTGACTCTACTTCCAAACTCCATGGCTCGATGTGAAAAAAAGAAGCTGAGTAAACTAAAAAGAGTTTTGTTTATGACTTTGTCTGATTTGTTCTACGTTTTGCTTGCGAACGAGAGATGTACAATGTTTAACAAAATGTATGTAAAAAGATCATTTATGTGGTTTTTCTTAAAAAGATATATATATAGAGAGAGAGAGTACGAAGGAGGTTGGCGTTGTCTGGATAATATGCAATGGTTAATTAAAAAAATGGAATGGGGCATTTGATTTATAAATACGTCGATAATATACTTTATAATGGATCCTGATTCGATATTTTTGTATGTATATTGCTGTAATTATATTTATATATCTATGAATTCATATTAAATTTATATATATTCTTTAATATTTAATAATGTTAAAAATTAACTTGTATTTAAATTTTAGCCCACTGAGGACAATATCATATTAATTTCTAATACAAAATATACTATCTTAAATGAGAATAAAATGCATGTTTTAATTATTAATTTTATTAGCCCCCGGTATGCTATTGCTTTCTCCCACCTATTAATGTGTCTTCTCAAAAAAATAATGTTACGTTGTATAAGCCAGCCGTAAAACAAGATGTATGGAATAATCTCTAGTGCAATTTTTTAAACTTCTAAAGATCGCACAGTTTCAATTTTTATACCTTCGTATTGAAAAAAAAAAACTTTTAAATGCAATTTGTCTGAAAACTGCATCTCCATTTATTTTTAAGATATTAATTTTTTTTCAGTTTTTAGCACCATTTGTTTAATTTTGGCAACTCAAGTACTCCATTTCTCTCGAAAGTAAGGTCTTGAAAAATCTTTTTGTTGCCATATTCTCATAAAAACTGAAAATAAAATGTAATTAAAATACGTGCTATTTTGAAAAAATATAAATGAATGATTTCTGATAAAACATGGAGCTATTATAAACTAAATTTAATTTTAAGTATCTATATTAATATTACAAACAAATGAAGAGATAGCCGATTTTGTTTTTCCAGTTTCTTGAATGACGAAGTCTCTTTTTTTGGATTTTTGTATTATTCAGCGATAGTCACGTCCTATGCATATTTTACTGTAGATGTTGTTTTAGACTGGATCGTAAATCAGGAATTCTTTAACGGATGCGGATGACGTTATTTTATATAAAATAAAAGCGCGTGTTCGGAGTCTTAAGACTCAACTATCTATATTTATATACATACATATGTTTTTTCATCGGGGGTGACACTAAATTCTGAAACAGCAGAATTCCTGTTTTCTAGTTATTTGTTCTACCCTCTCCCCTTAAATTTTGTGTATTTAATTTTTAAGAAAGTTCGTAGGCACATTAAATGTAACAAATTAATTTCAAAATTTAATTATTATTAATATTAAATCCTCAGCATCTTAATTTTAATCATTTTTTAATTTATATTTAATTATAAATTAATTTAAGTGATGATACAATGATGTCACATGAATTTAAATGGTGATATGTTAGAGCTAGGTACTATATTTATGTGAAACATTTTTACATATTTTTTTATTTAACATAACAATTACTCCTTTTTTCTAATATAATTGTATAAATTTATTACCATATTTTTAATTATTATTTAATTATCATTTATCTGTTTCTAGACAGTATTTGCTTTAAAACTTAATCCATTAATAGTTATTAATAGTTTTATTATATAATAGTTTTTATTTACTAATAATTCAATAGGTGGCAGCACCTTACTGATTCATTGGAATACATGGTAGAGTTCAATTCTAAATTATCTATAGAGGGTGCTGGTTATATATATATGGGTGTGTGCTTGACTATGCTGTACATTGTGGCCCTTTGGTCCATGGTCCATCATCATTTAAAAAACTTTTTGGCAACATGTGCTGGTGATCTCCAACGCTTGCTTTTTGTGCTGCCTCATGCTTACACAGAACGGCTTTCAATTTGGTAATTTGTTGTTGTTGTTTTTCCTCTATCCTTTTTAATCTTGTTTTATTTTGAACTTATTTCTCTATTTTATGGGTGTGGTTGTCTCAAATTCACATTCTTTAGCTATTTTATGGCTAATATGAAGATGAAACCACACACTTTATTTGTTGAACTCTAGACATTTGGGACCTGATGATTCTGTCTAGGTTCTACAAATTTCCATTATTCATTTTCTGCTCTTTTAGGAAGATTTTGGAATCTATGTTGAATGTGTTGGGAGGAACTGTATTGTTGTCAATTAGTTAATTTCATTTTATTCATAATTTCACAGTTTTTGTTGGTGGTTGGTAATGTTTTTTTTATGATTATATATATATATACAGGGCGTCACGCTCAACGGTGCTCAATGGCTAAGTCGTAAACCATTGGTCATATAGACATATAGTTCCAATTACAAAAATATGTTTTAAATGAGATAAAGAAATATGGTAAAAGCGATTTGATCAATAAAACAATTCTTAAAAAATTACGAAATTTAAATTTTTATACGGTCCCCCGGTCTTATAAGTTATATTTAGTAAAATTTTCATATTGCACTGACAAGAAAGACAAAAAAAGTCCCGTTCATATAACACTAAAATTGACCGAGTTACGAAACTTTAAAAATGCATGACTTATAACACTTTTCTGCATCTGAACACAATGAATTCCGCCATGCTTTGAGGGGTCATATATCAAGTGCTTAAAGTATTCAAAGAACTTATTTAATGTGTATCTGCGCATTAAAAATAATCGTACAAGCATTACGATTGAGTTAACTTTTATTAAATTTCAGATTGACTAAAATAATTGTATTTTAACATATGTTTTATTTTGTAAGGATTTGAAATTCTTTCTTTTCGTGATTTCTTTTAACAAAAATTTTGTTATTTTTATAACTTTTATTTAACTTCAACGATCATATGTATGTTTCTCCAGTTCAAAATTTGTACTCTAACTTTAACTCCCTTTCAAATATCCGATCGAGATTAAATTTTACATACTAACGCAAATCCGAAGACAATTTAATATTATGATTTTCGGTAGTTACCATTTATACTTATTTTACAGGATAACACAAAAATTTTTGGATAGATTACCGCCAAGAAGTTTAAGAAAAAGTTTAAGATTAGATAACACAAGACGGCGATGGTTGTGTTTTTTAACTTTTATGTTTTTTTTTTTTTTTTTTTTTTTTTTTTTTGTAGCACTGAATCCGAAAATTACCTTAATTTTTAACCATCATGTCAGAATTTTTCGCAAATTATAAATTGTCAAAGTTAAAAAAATAACAGAAATCTGATACTATAAAATAAAGGAGATGACTGTATTTTTTAACTTTGGATAATTGATTTTTATGTACTTTTTAGAATCTGAAAATGACCATCATTCTTAACCATCACGTTAGAATTTTTTTGCAAACTGTAAATGTCAAAGTTAAAATAGCTCGAAAATTTGATACTATAAAACATATTTCATTTTTTTTATTTAATTTTATTTTATTTATTTCAATAATTTATTCAAATTTTTTTACTTATACTGGGATTCTTACAGCTAAACAGCTGAGGGGTCCGATGAGGTCGGAGAGGAAATTCAATTTTAACTCTGAATTTTTTAACTTTGAAATTTAAAATTTGCGAGAAATCCTGACGTGATGGTTAAAAACGAAGATCATTTACAGATTCAGCGGCAAAAAATACATAAAAATCAATTATCAAAAGTTAAAAACACAACAATGACATTTATTTTATAGTATCAAATTTTCGCTATTTTTTTCGCTTTTTAACTGTAAAATTTACGATTTGCAAAAAATCTTTACGTGATGGTAAAAACTGAAGGTCAATTTCGGATTCAGCGGTACGGAATACATAAGAATAAATTATTAAAAGCTAAAACTGTTAATTTTCATCATTTTATGTAACAAAAATTCTGCATTTTTTCTTCCTTATATGTTTATTATAAATTGTATATTTTGCATTAATATGTCAGAATGATTAAAGACTTCAAATTTATATTGCAATGTTAATTTTACTCTCAACCAGTTTTTCAATATATCTGACGAAAATATATTTCTACTAAATTTATGAATGACCCCTAATTTGCAGCAAAAAATATGATCCAACTTTAAACAGTTATTACTCGATCAATTTTAATCGTAGAATAACGGGACTTTTTTTGTCTTACTTGTCAGTGTAACAGGGAAATTTTACTAAATGTATCTTATAGGACCGAGAGACCATATAAAAATTTAAATTTCATAATTTTTAAAAAAATATTTTTATTGACCCAAATTGTTTTTAAAACATTTCTTTACCTCATATAAAACATTTTTGTAATTGGAATATGTCTATGACTAACGGTTTACGAATTAGGCATTGGACACCGGTGAGAGTGAACACGCTGTATATTTATTCAGTATATATATAGAGAGAGGAGAAGTTCCAAATACCGGCTATTAGGTGTTCTGAGCGCAGCGCAGACTAGCGGCGATAAGTAGAATTTGAAACTTTAATTGAGAGAAGAAAGTTACGGGAAGTACGTCACTGAAGTCTGTGTCATTTACAAACAGCAAACGCAAAAGTGTCGAAACGACGTAATCTGGAACATCAAAGTTTTTCAGATATCTGTTTCTCATTTTTAAAAAAATATACTGATCGTATACTGGCTTGAATTGATGATAAAGTTAATTTTTAGACATATTTAGCTCTCAACTGCCGCGCGCACGTTATTGGTATTTTATTATATGAATAAGTAAGACTGGTTTCAATTTAAACATAGTAGTGGTCCGAATTCAGGCTACCTAGAGTGGTCTAAATACCAGCTAGCCGGTATTTGGACCTCTCTCAGTTGCTCTGCTTGAAGGGGAGGGAAAGAATAATTTAAATAGTTCCATAATTAATAAATTAATTTGAATGGTTCGGAAATAGTTCCAGTCCCACTTCGCAATATGAAAAAAAGCAACCGTGGTCGTAATTCTTCAGGGGCGATATTGGTTACCGGATCACTTCACAAAAAGAGCTTATGGACACTGCAATAAATGCAATAAAAGCATTGCCTGTAATAAATGTGAAGAGAAAGAAGGAAAATGACGGTGGAAAACTGGTGAAAGGGGTAGAAAGTATATTGTTAAAACGTGAAAAAGAAAGATATCCAACAGAGGAAGATAATGCAATTTGTGTCTTCTGCATGTGTGCTTTCTCTGCGGACAAAAATGTGGGAGGAGATTCTGGTTCAATGTTAGGAATGTGATATATGGACCTATAGCGACTTTACCAATGCAGAGAGTGATATTATGTTTGTGATTTTTTCAAGTAAAATAATTTTCATTTCAATCAGCAAGCTTCTTTTTTTTTTACACGTTAAAAACAAAATTAGAGAGATAGTCGTTATGAATTTTATAAATTTGATAAAAATGCTTGTTTATTAATAATTACGTAATTTTTCTGTGCATAAGAAATGATATTAATCAATAAAATTTATTAAAATAATATTCTAATTGCTTAATAATTTTCATTAACTCTATTTGTGTGATCTTTTGGAAAAAAACTTAAGTAGCCGGTAGTTAGACTCCATTTTCAAAACTCAAAATTTGAAGACTTTTGGAATTTGCTTTTTATAAACAGAAAACGCTGTTTAAACTGATTTTTTCTCTCTAAACAGGTGTAAAATATGTCAAGGTACTCTGCTGTCACTTTTTCTTTTACTAATTTTGAAAATTGTATGATCTAGATTGAAAACAGAAGAAAAGTGGTAGCCTGTATTTGGACCTTTTCCTCTCTCTCTCCCTTTCTCTCTCTCTCTCTCTATATATATATATATATATATCAGTTCAGTATATGTATATTTATTCAGTTATATATATTCAATATTAATTCAGCTTACAGTCTAACAATTCATTTTACTATTAACTAGAAAAGTCCAATAAGATAATCTAGATTTGGATGGAATTCTGTAAATCACGGCATTTCTTTTTTCGAAATATTAGGAAGATTTACCTTACCAAATAAGCGACACTCACACCGTCTCAACCGCTGGCTCTACAAATCACTATCGGTAACTCCAATCGGAACTCTCTTCCAAAAAAATCTCTATGGATAGAATAAACAGGGCAAAGAGAATTCGTGTTTCGAATCATTTTTATCTTGCTAAAATCTCATTATATATACTATACTATACAAGAACCGGAACTAATTAACGTATCATCGCAAAATACCCGTAACAGCCAAATTCTAGGGATCATTTCTCACTATGTGAAAGTTAATGGAAGACCGAATAGAGTTATCGTTCACCCATAATGTTTGTAACGCAAAACTATGCGATCGCAAGCAAAACCCACTCGTGCACTAGAACAACCTTGTTAAAGTGTAGCTAGGCATACTGTCAGAGAATATTTAAATTAAGGAATATGTTTTTAGATTGTTTTCTTATTTATTTGTAGGTTTTCTAATATTTGTACCTCATATCTTGTTCAATATTGTTCGTCAAAAGTTGTATTAACTTCCATGTACGAGCTTTACATCAGGATTTTAAGCTCTCTACAGCAGGATTTTAAACACATTATTATGTTTTAACCCTTTAAGCCCTGACCCGCACAATTGTGCGGGTGATACTAAAGTAAAAGAGAATGACTATTTCCTGTTTTTGTGAGATTTAAAACCAAATCTGCACATTTATATGAGTTAATTGGCTTCAGATGTTTTGATAAGTCACAGCTAGGAGGCACCAACTACAATACAGGGTTAGATGTTCTGCTTTTAAAAAGACTATATCATCTGACAGCAATAGACAAAAAGTGTGTACTGTCGTAATTTCTTTTAAATATGATTTTTAGTGTTTGCTTGGATTTAATTTTTCTTTTCATATGCTTTATTCATGATTTTAATTTATTTTGTCTTTGATAAATTTAATTAGGCTTTACAAATGTTGAAAAACAAATGACCCGCACAATTGTGCAGGTCCGGGATTTGCCACTTCCAAAATGGGTACAATTCCTAATATATCAAATTTTTATTTTTAAGTGATTTTTTTTTATTTAATATTTTTAGCAATTTATTTTTTATTAATTATATTTTTAAAGCGGATTAATTTTAAATTAATAGGTTTGTACTATTCATGTACTGTTTAAAATTGATAGTATTAGATATATAATATGCACATGTAACGAACTATATGTTTCTGCTCTGAGTTATAGATGCCATGTATTATTTATAAGTTTTATATGAGTTATATGCATATCACGAGATAGATTTTTAATTTTGATAAATTCATTCCATTTTGTCGATACAGCAAGTAAAACACCAGGAATAAATAATAAATTATGGAAAGTTCAGTAGATGCTCGACAGATTCTGTAGTGTCTGCTTGAATTTACCAGCATTTCAGGGGAAATTTTCCAAAGGTGAGCAGACGATTCCTTTTTTTAGGACGTGCTTCATTAAAACAGTATATGAAGAACAAACCACACTGTGTTGTAACAGTATCAACTGGCATAGTTTTAAATTTTGTAGCATACCAGTGGGAAAGTACAGACCTGCCACAAGGATCTGAGCTTGGGACCTGCTGTAGTCCTTACTCTGGTTTAGACCTAGTTTTATGTACTTCTATCGGTATTTCAACAAAATACCGCTGCTGGAAAAACAAAAAAGAAAGAAATTTGACGGATCAGGCATATTCCAAACGGAGTGAAGGGCATACCATTTGTCAACGGCTCTTAAGAGGGGTGCGAGCATTGAGCACGTCTCATAAAATGAAATTGTAGTGCTCTGTCCAAAAACAAAAATTGTTTCAAACATTTCAATTGTGGCTGATGAAAATTATCTCTATAAACAACAACTATTTTTGCGTAAACTTTTATCTTTAGATATTTGCACACATAATCCCAAACTACACAATTGTGTAGATTTAGCCCAAAAACGGCTGCATTAAGGCCGAACACACACAATTGTGCGGGTCCTCCCTTGACATAACCTGACATCGGGTATTTTTTTTTCTCTCCATCAAATAGGTCCTATCGATAAAGGGAAACCACCCAAACTTTCAAATTCTACCAAAAAAACTCCCGGTCTTAAAGGGTTAATAAATATTTAGTTAAAAGTGAAAATAAAAAAAAAAAAATTCTTAAAAATTCCTGCTAATAAAAAAAAGGTTAAACTGATTTAATTATATAACAGAGGATAAGTTTATTAGAGTTAGTTTGAAAGAGGTTAAGAGTTGCGTTGTAAGGAAGATGCGCATTTACAAATAAAACTAACACACGTAAGCAAGGAATAATTTATTTTAATAAGAAAATCTAAATCAAAGTACTCATTAATTGCAATAAGTGATAAACATAAATTTAAAAACGGCAAAATACTTTTATTTATTTACATTTCGATGCATCAGACGGCAACATTCTCACGAAAATAAAATGAAAAAAAAAATATTTTCGCAAAAATTCAAATTGAAGATCTAGGTAAACAAAAACAAAAGCAAAAATCACGCGAACACAAGCACGATGAAATTAACTGCAATATTATAAATTGGAAATTTGGGAGCCTGAATTATTTTATATTATTATTTCATTATTCATAGCATTAGGCTGAATCATTGCAAATATACCCATTGCGTAAGTTCTTGCGTTTTTTAAACAATCGTCCGAAAATTTCGGAATTTTTGTAATCGGTGTAAATCCAGACTGCCGAGACTCTCTAAAAAGATTATACCGAAATGCCGACGTTTAGTTACTTCTAGCGTAGAAAAAAGATCGATTTAGGGAAGCGCGAATTTTTTCGAAAGGGTTAAAACTCTTATTTTACAAAACAGATTGCACTGTCGAAGCGAAGAAGGGGTGAGCTTTAAATAGGTATTTTTGTGAATTGGTACCTCTGAAATCGAACCCTAAGGGGACATTCGTCGAAAAAGAGAAGATTGAAATAGAGTTTCAAAAAGAAATCTCAAAGAAAAAGAAATATCAGAAGATTAACAGCAATATTTTTTCGAACTCATTGCGACGTTTAAGACGTAAAAATACGAAATTTAAGTATATGTCCCTTTTTTCATATTCCGGAGGGTTCAGTCGATGGAAGTTGAAATATTCGGGCAGAAAATACAGCAGTTGTTTCTTTCTTTCTACGGGCTGCAGAACGCAGGGACTGAGCATGCACGGGCGCGATTCCCGATTTTCAGAAAAAAGAATGCGTTCTCGGGGAGTTTTTAATTATATCTTGACAGACTATCAAAACATTAAAAATCTGAACTCCAGTTTCATCAGGATTTGCCTTGGACTATCATCACTAAAATTTTCAGACTTCTATTTGCGGTAGATTTCGCTAGCTATCGCCGACACCCAGGCACACACAGACATAAAACTTAAAAAGATATTAATAAAAGTTTTCTTCATTCTATTAAATCCTATCATACGTAATTAATTGATATCCTTTGATAGGTAGTGATTCTAAGTTGCCATGGTGAGTACGTCCTATTTATGATAGAGACCTATTACTTCCGTATTACTGAATTTAATATAGATAATCGTAATTAATTTTGTATTCATGCATTTTTACATAAGAGTGCAACAGCTGTTGCATTAAGATCTGAGTATTTAGAAAACTAGTTATGATACGAACGCACTTTGCCATGTGCCTTTTTGCCATGTTTGACGTACAATTTCCGACTTGTTAGTATAGATGTGCATCTGCTTTCAATGTTAGACTTCTACCCCTTCCGCATGCAATTAGCTGTCTGTTTAAACTGGTGAATTGGACTGGTAATTGGAAATTTGTGATTGGATATAAAAAGTCACATTTCAGTACTTCTAATAAAGCTTTTTTGTGTGAAAGATATCATTTAAGTGATTTCTTTGAGAATAACCTTCCTAGAAAAATTAAAATGTATAAATATTTTATGCAAGTACAATACAAAAGCACATATACCATGAAGAACATGCCTAACTTTCTTGATTGGGATTTGTCACTACTTTATATTAATTGAAAGATGTCTAAAGCAATATTATTTATTAATTTAAATATAAACGTAAATATTTTACAAAGAAAGGCTGTTGCTACCAATTTAATAAGTTTTAATGAACAAAACCTTATTATATTTCATGTTTTATCTCTAATTTTATCACTAATATATTTTCCGATATTAAAGAAGGAGAGATACAATGGCGTAGCAACTAACTATATTTTGGAGCTGAAGCAGATATACAGTATATGGCCATTAATGACCGACAACTTTCAATTTTAGACATTTTGTCGAATATTTAAAAATATACTTCTCAGATTCTTCTGGAATTTTAGGATTAAAAAGTACACGTTTGACTTCATATTTATCAATGGCGATTTAATAAGGAGGACAATTAGGGGGCCAACAAAAAATTAAAGAAAAATAACACATAGGATCACCCTGTAAAATAAAATGCACGAAATGATCTATCGCTTCAGAATATACATAAGCAGACATTGTACAATTTGTGTATTCATTTGTGTAAGAATAGCGTGTATATTAATAGAGATATAGCGATTTATTTAAAAATTAAAGAAAATTCTTCCATGTTTTTTGCTTATAACATACAGCATTTTTAACCAAATTTAACGCCAGTTTCAGAAAAATTGACAAAATGTAGTAAAAAAAATATAGTGCAATTGAAATATAAATATATTAAATATTTAAGGAAATATGGGCAGTTGTATAAAATAATTTTTATCCGCGCATGCGCGAACGATAACAAGGAACATTTTGCATAATTTAATAGTATACTCTATGGAGCAACTTATTAAAAAAATCAATCAGATATCGTAAAAATTCAGAGAGATATCAGCGTTAGAGTGAGCTGTTTTTTAGTTTCTCACAAAAACTCGCTGAATGGTAAGGGATTGTCCACATATTTTTAAGTTATCTGAAAGCGTTCGGAGCAAGTTTTTTGAAAAAGCTATTTAATTATAGTTTACGATTATGTTTAGGAAGATTTTGACTCTAAACTACAATGAAAAGGAAAATATAGCCCATACACTGATTACATTTAGGTAAATTGAGGAGTTTGTGGTAAAATTTTGTGAAATTTAGCCCAATAAACAAAACACTCTACAGTAAATTCTATCACATATACAGGGTGATTCAGCTCGTCGGTGACAAACTTTAAGGATCGATAGAGCACACCTAGACGAACATTTTTGAATAGGGAATGTAGGGTCCCTGACGCGAAGGTAAGGCGTTAGGCGCTTTCGAAAATTTGGGTGCCGAAATTCGAAACGTCATAAAAACTAGGGAAATGGTTAGATTTTCTTGCTTGTTGCGTCGAAATGATTCTGTTTGTTTAGACTTTCTTCAGTACCAATTTGATAAGCGTATCTCTTAAAACATGGATAGGGGGCGCTGCAGACTTTGGAGAGCTAGACAACAACTTTAAGCCCGTTATTTTGATAATTTAACACATGCTCGCCAAAGTTTATACTCTAACTTAAAGTTTGAACCCAAAAGTAGAGCCCTGCAAAAAGCGTAAGAGCCGGAATAAAATGTCAAAGTACAGGGTGGTCGAAACTCGAAGGCTCCTAAGAGATAAACAAACAGATTTCTTGACTTATGGCATGCATTTTCATGATTCTGTTTGCTGGGGCTCTCTGAAACTCAGTTGAACGGTACAAAAAGAAACATCGATAGGGGGCGCTTTGGGCAAAAAACATAATTCGTTGACATTTCGGACGCTAACTGGAAACGGGGCACTACGATCAGTTAGTAATAATGAAAACACATTTTCTACCTCTGCTCAACACTTCTGAATAAATTTAGACCAAAAACATCAATGATACTGGAAATTTATTTACAAAAAATAACACTACAGAAGATGCTCGAAATTTCGACCTTGGGCCATGATGCAGGCTTCGCACCTCCGTCGCATTGAGGAGTGTGTGTTTCCAACAATGCCAGGAGTATCTCTGATCTGCCCTGCAGCTGCCACAATGCGCGCCACAAGTTCTTCAGCACTGCTGACAGGTGTATGGTATACCTCGGCCTTCAGGTAACCCCAAAGGAAGAAATCCAAGCAGGTGAGGTCTGGTGATCGGGCAGGCCAGTGAACTGGACCCCCACGCCCGATCCACCGCTGGCCATACCTTGCGTTTAGATGGAGACGCACGTCGTTCGTGTAATGGGCCGGAGCTCCATCGTGCTGGAACCACATCTGGCGACGCGAACCTTCGGGTACGTGCGCCTCATCCAGAAGCTGCGGCAGCACTTGATCCAGGAAAATCAGGTAATTTCCACCTGTCAGCCGTTCAGGTAACAAATAAGGGCCAATGAGGCAATCCCCCAGAATGCCGGCCCACACATTTACTGAGAAACGCTCCTGGGCTGCTCGGCTTCTGGTTTCATGTGGATTTTCATCACACCACACATGACTGTTGTGGGCGTTCCACATTCCCTCCCGGCTGAAGGTGGACTCGTCCGTAAACAAAATGCTGTTTACAAAACGGGGATCCCTGGATCTCATCGCCAAGTACCATCTTGAGAATTCCACTCGAGGGCCAAAATCCTGCTCTCTGAGCAACTACACCCGCTGGATGTGGTAGGGGTGCAGATTCCGGGAACGTAAGATGCGCCACGCAGTTGCTTGCGAAATGCCAACATGTCTGGCGATATCTCTCGTGCTAAGACCTGGGTTGTCCTCAACCAGGTTAAGCACAGCCTCTTCGTTGTCGGGGGTGCTCACTGATCGCTCCCGTTCAGGCCTGCCTCCGTCGAAAGATCCCGTTGTGGACAACCTCTGGTGTACTCGAGCGAAGAAGGCATGGCAGGGGATTTGCCTGTTGGGGTAACGCTCGGCGTACAACCGCTGAGCGGCTCGTCCATTACAACCAGCAGCGCCATACGCTAAATGCATGTCAGCCAATTCAGAGTTTGTGTACCGTTCCATCCTACTACCGATCTGCAGACAAGTAACCCGAAGCTTAAGTAGGTACCGCACGTTCAAAAGACGTGTCTGCGCATACAACTACGTCATCTCGCGTTGTCGTCTACGCATTACGTATCTTTTGCATATCGATATGGTACGATATCTTTTGCATAAATCAGCAAAAAGCACCTTATGTAAATTTTATTGCGCGCATTGTGCATGATTGAAACCAGCTATGTTTGTTAAAAAAAACAAACAAACTGCAGTTTTAATAGCTTCTTATGATAAGTAAATTACTCTCTTGTTTTGTTTCTAACTGATCGTAGCCCCCCGTTTCCAGTTAGCGTCCGAAATGTCAACGAATTATGTTTTTTGCCCAAAGCTCCCCCTATCGATGTTTCTTTTTGTACCGTTCAACTGAGTTTCAGAGAGCCCCAGCAAACAGAATCATGAAAATGCATGCCATAAGTCAAGAAATCTGTTTGTTTATCTCCTAGGAGCCTTCGAGTTTCGACCACCCTGTACTTTGACATTTTATTCCGGCTCTTACGCTTTTTGCAGGGCTCTACTTTTGGGTTCAAACTTTAAGTTAAAGTATAAACTTTGGCGAGCATGTGTTAAATTATCAAAATAACGGGCTTAAAGTTGTTGTCTAGCTCTCCAAAGTCTGCAGCGCCCCCTATCCATGTTTTAAGAGATACGCTTATCAAATTGGTACTGAAGAAAGTCTAAACAAACAGAATCATTTCGACACAACAAGCAAGAAAATCTAACCATTTCCCTAGTTTTTATGACGTTTCGAATTTCGGCACCCAAATTTTCGAAAGCGCCTAGCGCCTTACCATCGCGTCAGGGACCCTACATTCCCTATTCAAAAATGTTCGTCTAGGTGTGCTCTATCGATCCTTAAAGTTTGTCACCGACGAGCTGAATCACCCTGTATATGTATTTTCTGTGTACATATAATTTGTATGACAGTGGTGAAGACAATAAACTAAAATTTAAGATATATTGGACATTTTTTATGAGTTATGAGTCAATAACTTTCAATTTGATTTTTATAATGATATTTCAATAGCTTTTCGAGAAATCACGTTTTGCGTATGGAATTTTCACTGAAAGGTTTTCCATAAAATACATTTATTTAACTGAAACATTTACTTAACTATTTTAAACTTTACTTAACATTTACTTAACAGTTATGTGAATTGGGAATTTACTGTATTTATCGATCTAGGTAAGGTCTTTTTTTTGTGTCGTATATATCTAAAAGACAGTTTTGGGCAATTTTTGTTCGAAGGAAAAAAAAAAAATAACGCTGAATGGATTGGCACTTCCGGCTTCATTCACAGCTATAAAGTAATTTTTAAATTCTGATAACTTAGATTTTTTTATAGTACAATAAATGTAAGCGCATATTTGGAAAGGTAAACATGTGGGCTTTAATAAAATGTAATACAAATAAAACGAAAATTTTAGACAAAAATCTCATTTTAAACGTAGTAACAGATATCCTAATTTGTATACTATTTTTCATTTTTTATTGATACTTTAGTTCTCCTTGTAAAACCAGCAAAATGAGCTTATTCGAATAAAAAAAGAGATATAATACAATAATAATCTTAGAGTTCAGTTTATTATCTTCATCACTGTCATACAAATTACGTGTACACTGGTGTGCAAAAATTAAGGAAGAGATGATTTTTTGAACGTATCGTCGTGCAGACGTTTTCCACATCGACCAAAATTATACCATTACCATAACATCTCCAAGGTGTGGAAATATGGGACAAGTGTATAAAATTATTTAAATAATCCGATCTGTTGCCTTGTTCGCATTTTAATTTATCTGATTCGTCCTTAATTTTTGCACACCATTGTATACACAAAATACATATATATGAGATAGAATTTACCGTAAACTATAATTAAATAGTTTCTTCAAAAAACTTGCTCCGAACGCTGTCAGATAACTCAAAAATAACAATTTGTGGACAATCCCTTACCATTCAGCGTCTTTTTGTGAGAATCTGAAAAATAGCTCACTCTAACGCTGATATCTCTCTGAATTTTTACGGTATTTGACTGATTTTTTTAATAAGTTGCTCCATAAAGTTTACTATTAAATTATGCAAAATGTTCCTTGTTATCGTTCGCGCATGCGCAGATAAAAATTATTTTATACAACTGCCCATATTTTTTTAAATATTTAATATATTTATATTCCAATTGCACTATATTGTTTATACTACATTTTTTCAATTTTTCTGAGACTGGCGTTAAATTTGGTTTAAAACGCTGTGTGTTATAAGCAGAAATCATGAAAGAATTTTTTTAATTTTTAAAAAAAATCTCTATATCTCTATTTATATACATTACACAGATGAATACACATATTGTACAATGTTTGCCTGTGTATATTCTGAAGCGATTGATCATTTCGTGCATTTTATTTTACAGGGTGATTTCAAGTATTATTTTTTTCTTTAATTTTTTGTTGGCCCCCTAATTGTCCTCCTTATCAAATCGCTGTTGATATATAAGAAGTCAAATCTCTTCTTTTTAATCCCTAAAATTCCAGAAGAATCTGATAAGTATATTTTTAAATATTCAACAAAATGTCTAAAATTGAAAGTTGCCGGTCATTAACCCTTTCCGGCGCAGTGTCCTTAAAAAATGACACCTAATTTTAATTTCAAAACTGAGATACGGCACTAAGAATATTTAACTAAAATTTTCTTAGTATAATGTACATGAAAATAAGCAATTTCGTATTTTATAATAAATTCGTTTATAAATTGCGGTATCAGTCCATTATTTCATCAGTTTATAAACAGAATTACTCCGCGCTGGTAAGGGTTAATGGCCATATAATGTATTTAAATAAATTTTACAATCAGAAATAACGACAATTAAATATATTATGTGAACAATTAATCATTAAAATCAATCATTAATGGCATTATCAAAAAATCAATATATTTACTACTTTTACTTTAGATAGAAGATTTAAGATACGAATTCTGGAGATTGCTAATATCATGTTATTTAGATAGCCATTGTTACAGAGAGGAAGTTATATCCTTCTATATATAAAAAAAAGTTTGATTTAGAAATGGACCAATGAACATCTGCGTAGATATTCCGGGTAGAACTCATCCAATTTAAATGCTTAAGCCAAGGCCTCCTTATTGAAATAACAGGCATACGCAATCGCTAAGTTTCCTTTGTCCGCTGTACACGTGGTTAGAAATCACATAGTTTCCCGTGACTAGCGCCATCTAGCGTGAGAAACAGAAATATTTTTTTATTTGTTTTACATTTCTCTTTTTACCATTTTCTTTACGATGTTCTTTGTAGTTTGCAAATGATAGTTGTTAATCTTAAAAATTTCATATGTTCTAGACATTTTATTTAAAAAATGAACTTATTTTACTGTTAAACAAAAAATGTTTACTGCTGTATTCCATTATGTAAATAAATGATGATAATAATAATAATAATAATCAGGAAAGGAAATTATTTTACCATGAATTTCTCAGCGATATTAGTTACTGAAATAAATGGATAGCATCTAGATCCGGAAAATGTAAAATATTTCATTTTCTCTTTTATATTTTCAAATATGTGACTTATTTTATTTCTGCTATTTCTTTTCTTTTCACAATTAATTTCATCTTACAGTATTAATTTAACATCGCTCCTTCAATTTGTTTCAATGCACAGTCTCATTTATTTATTTATTGGCCTATCATTTGTTTTATTTTTGAAGGTATGGGGGATCATTTCAGTTTAACTTACTTTAGATGAAAGCTTCACTGTTTTTTCATATGAAGTTTGTATGTATTAATCTATGGAATGTTTCATAATTGGCTCCACAGCCAATTGGCATATCTTGGCGGGCATAGTTTGGTGCGTAATTAATTTCCTTGTTTTAACTCGCATATGTTATGTAAGTTTTACTAAAATGTATCAAAGTATTTTAGGAAAGTTAAAACACGCATAGATACATAAAAAAACAGACTGAAGTCATAAACACTTAAAAAATTGGAAAAATAAAGTTTAATAATCACTTAAATTTATACATGTCCCTCAACTTTCCGCAAATACCGTATTCTTGTCATGCTACGATTTTGGTGTTTGTAAATCTTAATTTGAGTATTCTTCCTTAATCAGACCTAGAGCCAATTGGCGTAAGTGTAGTTTGGCGCAAATTTAATTTTATTTTTAAACCGTATACTTGATACCACATTATTCCAGCATCGCGTTTTTGCAGTCAACTTTGACTGTGGAACAGATTAGAGAACATTAGCTAATACTACATTATATAATAATAAATCGGTATTTTTCAAGTATAGGGGCCTTGGCGAGAGAAGAAAATTTGGCAACGTAATTTCTGGAAGCATATTCACTGTTTCACATAAAGAAGCAATATTTTCCAATATTTGTACAATTTATTTAATATAAAAAAGACATTTATCTATTTTATATACAAATATAAACAAATCGTACATAAAAAACAATAATAATATCTAGAAACTAAATTTATACATGTAAATTCGGCACAGATGTCATATTGGCGCGATTTTTTTTTCTGCCGCCAATGTCATATACGCACCGGATACTTAACTGGCACCAAAGTGTCGTTATTTTGCTTGATATGGTTATCCGGATATAGATGATATGGTAACGAGGTTTTCGCAAAATTGGCGTCGGAAAAAAATCGCGCCAATATGGTGCATATGACATGTGTACCGTAAATTCTTATAAAACAAGTTGACAGTTCATAAGTTTTGTTTTCATAACTGTTTATATCAATCGGCAACAAATCGCTCTTTCCGAAGCCCAAATTTTGCCAAGATTTAAAACAAAAAATAACCCGCAAAGTCCTATATACTGAAAATGGTACTTGTTAGTTATCCCGTCGACCAAATTACTGTCGCCAAATTGTAAGATTAAATGCCATTAATGGTTTGCCATAAAGTAATTAATTTTAAGATTAAATGCATATAATGGCCAATAAAACCAATATTTCGACGTTTTATCTGTATTTTTATTAATGTTATATTAATTTATTTGTTTTTTCGTTATTTAAAATAAAACATTGTGTCAATTTGTAGAACTTGGCGAGTAGTTTGGCGATTTATATAATTTGGCGAAATTGGTCGACGGGATAACTAACAAGTACCCTGAAAAAATATTAATAAATCGTATATTTAAATCTTCATTTTTGATATGTTTCATTTTTTAAAGCCGCAGAACATAATTGTGCGAAATATTTTTTTTACGCCTATATTTTACTGGAATTCGAAAAATATTTTAATACAATTTTGCCAATAACACAACATTTTCAAATTTTTACTATGCATTTGTTTATGGAGTATTACCAGGAGTATACACCAGGTGGCGTAACTTACGGGACAAAGTCAGCTAATAAGTTGGCAATTATCGGGGACATTTTCACCCATAGACTTTCTCCGGATTGTCAAGTCTGTTTTATGATAAGGGAGTCTTGGCTTAAGCATGGCCACAGCCTACTATGATATATAACGGCCCACGCATTTCGCCGAAAAGTGAAGTCGTCATCCAACTTCAAACCCTGAACCAAAACTTCATAACGTGCTCTTTGTTTACATTTATACCCTGCCCAGATAGAAGCTTGTTTCTCATCGTCGAGGTTTCAGAATAGTAGTAGGAAAAGGAGAGTTCGGGGACAGGAGGCGGGGGTGCTGGGGTGCCGCACCCCCGCCTCTGGCACCCCCGCCTCTGGTGCCCCCACCTCTGGTGCCCCCTGCGGTACCACACCCCCTCCGACACCGCCCCCTAGCGGGAAAAATGGCGTTTTTAGAGTATTTTTCCGCTATAACATGAGAGTTGAACGTTAGATCGACTAGATTATCATACTATAAGATGAAGATTAAATTTACATTTGAATTTTCAACAACCTTTACCGTAATGAGTATTATTAATTAAGCAAAACAATGGAAAATATCAATTTTTTAGGAAAAAGCTGATTTCTGTAGATTTTTTTTCAATTGTAAGATCAGAATAACAAATTAAATGGAGAAGGTTAAACATATATTTGAATTTTGAACAATCTTTACCTTAATGAGTATTATTAATTAAGCAAAACAGTGGAAAATATCAATTTCTTAGGAAAAAAGCTGATTTCTGTAGATTTTATTCAACTACAAGATCAGAATATCAACTTAAATGGAAAAGGTTAACCATATATTTGAATTTTGAACAATCTTTACCTTAATGAGTATTATTAATTAAGCAAAACAGTGGAAAATATCAATTTCTTAGGAAAAAGCTGATTTCTGTAGATTTTATTCAACTACAAGACCAGAATATCAACTTAAATGGAAAAGGTTAACCATATATTTGAATTTTGAACAATCTTTACCTTAATGAGTATTATTAATTAAGCAAAACAGTGGAAAATATCAATTTCTTAGGAAAAAAGCTGATTTCTGTAGATTTTATTAAACTACAAGATCAGAATATCATCTTAAAAGGAAAATTTAAACATATAATTCAGTTTTTGATCCACCATTACCTTAATAAATTTTGATAATTAAACAAATAACAAAGAATAATATCGAATTTTTAAAGAAAAAAATTAATTTTATTAATCCAATAATGATTTTTACATCTTTATATAATACTTCGAACCTATCCAACGTTTTTATTCGTTATTGGCTTTAAATTTTATCATTTTCATATAAAATTTCGAGTTTTCAAACCAATTAACTTAATTTTACTACATTTTAAATGTGGATATTTCTAGATAAATAGCCAACTTAGTAATTTTTGCACAACTTGCACTTAGTAATTTTTACACCAACCTAATTGATTTTACTATTTTTAGACCACTGTAAGATTATAATTCAATGTATCAGTTCTTCTAAAAGTAAAAATAACCAGATTCCCCCCCCCCCTTTCATGAATTACATCTACGCTCTCTTCAAACTCATAAGAAAATCCTGCGTTTCTCCCCCCTTGAAGGGAGGAAGATACAATAGCGTTACATCACTTGTTTACAAAATATCGATATGTTGACGATTTGACCATTTTTCAAGATGTATAAAAGAAAGTATCAATATTTTTACATTATTACAAGTATAATTTTACAGTTTAATGAATAATTATTTATTTATTATTGGATACCCAATTTTATCAACAGATGAATTAACTATACCTATGCTGAAACTACATTTCACATACCTAGCCACACTTTAAAAAAATTTATCTTCAATATGTAAATATTAAGTGCATTTTTAACATAACACATGTTTTTCAACACTAGTTCCTATACGAGAATTTTGTTTATTAAATAGTATGTATTCACTTTCAAATTGCTTTTACTTGAAATTATATAAACCCTTTTAACAGAAAATTTATTTAATCACAGAACGAACTGTATTTAACACGTTCAACCTCAATATCAATAATTAAACAAAACAATGGAAAATATCAATTTTTAAGAAGAAAAATAAAAACAGATTTCTTTAGATTTTCTTTTTTTAGCTACAAGATAAGAATAATAACTTAAATGAGGAACGTTAAACATATATTTTAGTTTTTGAACAACCATTACCTTAATGAATTTTAATAATTGAACAAATAACAAAAGGAAAATATGATTTTTAATGAAAAAGACAAATTTAAACGAATTTGATTAACTTTTATACCAGTTTGAGATTTTATCATACTTTTAGATGCTAGCTATGTAGAGTTTTAAACTTTCAATAAGACACACTTCAAGAAATACTCATTACTAAACAAAAATAAATTAATTTTAATCTAATCAATGACTGAAAATTTCACATTTAAAAAATATTTTCATGAATGTGCATAAAAAATGAGAGTTTATAAATTAATATCCTTATTTCTATTACATTTAACTGGATTTTTCTACATTCGAGCTTAATTTTTATACACAAAGCATTATTTAATCAAATCCAGTACTTTCAGATTTAACGAAATTCAGCGTTTTTCGCTTTTCAAACCAATCCTATGAGTTAAAAAACAACAGCGCCTCCTATAATTTTATAGCGTTGAGTGAAACGAGTGGAATTTTTCATACTGTTTGATGTTTTCGTTATATGAAGACGTCAGCTTATATTCTCTAGTTTAACTAAAATGAGTAATATGCAAGAAATGACTTTAACAGAGGAAGATTCAAGTCAATCTTACTTAAAGGATATGAAATCAGCTGTACCCAGCCAAGAAGTACATGCTTCGAACATTGAAATAACACCCTCTTCACCAGAACAACTAAAACCACCTTTTACTTGCAATCAATGCGAGAAATCCTATTCCAAAAAGAATACATTAAACAGACATCAAATATCCCATTTGGAGAAAAAGCCCTTTGAATGTGAAATATGCTCAAAGACATTCATTCAAAGCAGTGATTTAAAACGACATAGTGTAACTCATTCCAGGACATCTACTACATGTGAATGCGATCAATGCGGGAAAGATTATTTACAAAAGTGTCTGTTAACAATTCACAAGAGATCTCATAAGAAGTTTTATGATTGTGATAAATGTTCCAACTCTTTTTCAACAAAGTCTGCTTTAACTAAACATAAAAAAGTTCATCCCAAGGAATATGAATGTAAATACTGCAACATTAAATTGTACGATGAAGTTGAATTTTTACATCATAAAAAAGTTCACTCTAAGAAATATAGTTGTAAACACTGTAAAATTATCTTTTATCTCCAGAGGGAGTTTATTCATCATCTGATCAACATGCATAAATGAAAAATGCAAACTATGTTAAGTCATAAACTTGATTTGAATATCTGTATATTTTAAAAATGTATATGTCCTCCTATAACTGTTGAAAATGATGAATAAATATTGTTTAACTGAAAAAGCTTTTGTCGTTTATTTTTGCCATATCAACTTGTGATTTTTCTTGACTCTATCTCATCAAATCAAAACGATTTTACTAAAATTTTAAAATACATATTGTATATTTTTTTTAAGTTTATATTTTTTTTAATTTCTTATCGAAAGAAACATGAGTTAACTATATTTTATTAATTTCATATTAAAAACCTAACGTTTACCATATAATTTTATTATGTTCCGTCTAAATTTTATCTACCCAATTAAATTCTATAATCCCTTCTTATTAGCAAACATTACTATTTAACTGGAAATTTCACATTAATGTTTTTCTTTTTTCATGATTGTACATATAAAAATAAGAGTTTACAAACTAATTTGCGTAATTTATCACATTTGAATTTAATTTTTATACTCAAAACATTATTTAATCAAATTTTTATACTTTCTGATTCAGTGAAATTCGATGATTTTTCATTTTTTAAACCAATACCACAATATTTATCGACATTGGACTTGATTCTTCCCTTGTATATTTTTACATTACACAATTAAGTTAGATATAGACTTAGGACAGCGATAGAGTTAAAAATTGATTATACTCAATTTTCACCTTATATGAATTGGTCCTACATGTCATTTCTTATTGCTACAATCACTTGATATATTAAAATCAGTCCGAGTTATTCAGTCTATAGTATTTAATCAAATTATCATATGTTTAATCTTACACTTCTAAGATTTCTCAATTATCATCCATCAAGTTGCTTAAAATATTAATACTGTGTTTATAGTTCTATTGATACATAGCCTATATGAATATAATCTTTAATTTTAACATTTCATATGTTAAATGACCTATTTTCAAAACTAAACTATATGAATGTTTACTACATCACTTATCTATATCACAGAATGGTTTATGCTTTACACTTTTCTAATAATTATCAAATTCTTATAACATAATTTCTTGATAACATATATTATACTACTGATTTGTAAGCATGCGTGAGTTGTCACGTGATCAAAACGATTGAGAATAATATAAATTTTCGAAAAGAAGCGCAGTATTTCTCATTTCAACTGTTAAACTTGGGAGAGAAGGTGACTTTAAGTGCGCAACTCTGATAAATTTCCAGATTTTAATTCAAGTGAGGAATCGATTTCTTTGTTAGTGAATAAAGTAAGTTTTAGTATATCATTACAACATATATGTATTAATAAAAATAAATAAATAAATGATTACTTATATATTAAACCTTTCCTAAGTATATAAATATATTTCTTTTATTGTACAGATGTTGCAGCAAGATGAATCAAAACAGCAGCAATCCTCTTTATCAGAAATGGATGATCTGAATGATTCGCTCTTAGCACATGTAGAGTTAAAGAATAATAAATATGTAAGTACTTAGATATGAAATACTATAATTCATATATGAAACGTAATTAAAGTAAATTTAAAATCAAATATTTTATTGTTTGTAATTTAACAAATGTTTTTTATCCATATCATTGAAGAGAATTGTAATTGTTTACATTTATTTCTCTCACAGATGTGTTCTATTTGCTACAAACAATTTTTAAGTAAATGGAATTTAAAAGAACATACACAGATCCATACAGATGAAAAACCCTATACTTGTGAAGATTGCCAAAAGCCGTTTTCAAGAAAATATGAATCAAAAATGCATACCGCATCATATAGTCTATCACCAGCTGTATGTAAACTTTGTGAAGATATTCAAGAAATAACCAGACGTTTGAAGAATTTAACAATCAAGGAAGACATTTAGACTATGTACTCAACCTATTTGCATAAGAGTTACCACAATATCCCAAAATTGAAATTTCGAAGGCACACAGTGGATGTAAACAAATTTTTATTACCCATAATTCTCGTAACCACAATGAATTTGGATATTATTCATAATGTATTCCTTAAATTGTTATAATAAATATTCTTTTATCTGCACTTATCGACGTGTTTATTTATATCTCCTAACATTTTAAACACAAAACGCTTTCCCATTTTAAAAAGTTTCATAAGAACAGATAAAAATTAACAGATGAATGAAAAAATATGCATGTTCACGAAGTTTTCTAGATATATTTACAAAAATGTTTACAAAATAAAAAATTTGCAATAGTAAAAGACAAAATTTCACAAAATTAAAAAAAAAATACAACATAACATTTTTTTCTTCTTACAAATGTGAGTTTTTAGAAAAGTAGGAAAAAAAATTACACTCAGATTTTTTTTTTTCAAAAGTGAAAAAAATATTTTTACAAAAAATTTTTTTTACAAAAAAAATTTTTTAACAAAAATTTTTTTACGAAAAATATTTTTACAAAAAAAAAATTACAAAAGTAAAAATATATATATATATATATAACATAAAAAAATAATAAAAAAAATTACAAAATTTATGAAAAAAATTGCAAAAAATCATATTTCAAATAGTATTATAATGGTTGGCCAACCATTATACACTATATTTAAAATATCATTTTTTGAAACTTTTTCATAACTTTTTTGTAATTTTTTTTCAAACTTTTTTGCAATTTTTTTCACAAATTTTGTAATTTTTTTTATTATTTTTTTATGTTATATATATATATTTTTTTACTTTTGTAATTTTTTTTGTAAAAATATTTTTTGTAAAAAAATTTTTTGTAAAAAAAAATTTTTGTAAAAAAAATTTTTTGTAAAAATATTTTTTGTAAAAATGTTTTTTGTAAAAAAATATTTTTTGTAAAAATATTTTTTTCACTTTAAAAAAAAAAATCTAAGTGTAATTTTTTTTTCCCTACTTTTCTAAAAACTCACATTTGTAAGAAGAAAAAAAATGTTATGTTGTATTTTTTTTTTTTTAATTTTGTGAAATTTTGTCTTTTACTCTTGCAAATTTTTTATTTTGTAAACATTTTTGTAAATATATCTAGAAAACTTTGTGAACATGCATATTTTTCATTCATCTGTTAATTTTTATCTGTTCTTATGAAATTTTTTAAGATGGGAAAGCGTTTTGCGTTTAAAATGTTAGGAGATATAAATAAACACGTCGATAAGTGCAGATAAAAGAATATTTATTATAACAATTTAAGGAATACATTATGAATAATATCCAAATTCATTGTAGTTACGAGAATTATGGGTAACAAAAATTTTTTTACATCCACTGTGTGCCTTCGAAATTTCAATTTTGGGATATTGTGGTAACTCTTATGCAAATAGGTTGAGTACATAGTCTAAATCTCTTCCTTGATTGTTGAATTCTTCAAACGTCTGGTTATTTCTTGAATATCTTCACAAAGTTTACATACAGCTGGTGATAGACTATATGATGTAGTATGCATTTTTGATTCATATTTTCTTGAAAACGGCTTTTGGCAATCTTCACAAGTATAGGGTTTTTCATCTGTATGGATCTGTGTATGTTCTTTTAAATTCCATTTACTTAAAAATTGTTTGTAGCAAATAGAACACATCTGTGAGAGAAATAAATGTAAACAATTACAATTCTCTTCAATGATATGGATAAAAAACATTTGTTAAATTACAAACAATAAAATATTTGATTTTAAATTTACTTTAATTACGTTTCATATATGAATTATAGTATTTCATATCTAAGTACTTACATATTTATTATTCTTTAACTCTACATGTGCTAAGAGCGAATCATTCAGATCATCCATTTCTGATAAAGAGGATTGCTGCTGTTTTGATTCATCTTGCTGCAACATCTGTACAATAAAAGAAATATATTTATATACTTAGGAAAGGTTTAATATATAAGTAATCATTTATTTATTAATTTTTATTAATACATATATGTTGTAATGATATACTAAAACTTACTTTATTCACTAACAAAGAAATCGATTCCTCACTTGAATTAAAATCTGGAAATTTATCAGAGTTGCGCACTTAAAGTCACCTTCTCTCCCAAGTTTAACAGTTGAAATGAGAAATACTGCGCTTCTTTTCGAAAATTTATATTATTCTCAATCGTTTTGATCACGTGACAACTCACGCATGCTTACAAATCAGTAGTATAATATATGTTATCAAGAAATTATGTTATAAGAATCTGATAATTATTAGAAAAGTGTAAAGCATAAATCATTCTGTGATATTGATAAGTGATGTAGTAAAAATTCATATAGTTTAGTTTTGAAAATAGGTCATTTAAAATATGAAATGTTAAAATTAAAGATTATATTCATGTAGGCTATGTATCAATAGAACTATAAACACAGTATTAATATTTTAAGCAACTTGATGGATGATAATTCAGAAATCTTAGAAGTGTAAGATTAAACATATGATAATTTGATTAATACTATAGACTGAATAACTCGGACTAATTTTAATATATCAAGTGATTGTAGTAATAAGAAATGACATGTAGGACCAATTCATATAAGGTGAAAATTGAGTATAATCAATTTTTAACTCTATCGCTGCCCTAAGTCTATATCTATCTTAATTGTGTAATGTAAAAATATACAAGGGAAGAATCAAGTCCAATGTCGATAAATGTTGTGGTATTGGTTTAAAAAATGAAAAATCATCGAATTTCACTGAATCAGAAAGTATAAAAATTTGATTAAATAATGTTTTGAGTATAAAAATTAAGTTCAAATGTGATAAATTATGCAAATTAGTTTGTAAACTCTTATTTTTATATGTACAATCATGAAAAAAGAAAAACATTAATGTGAAATTTCCAGTTAAATAGTAATGTTTGCTAATAAGAAGGGATTATAGAATTTAATTGGGTAGATAAAATTTAGACGGAACATAATAAAATTATATATTAAACGTTAGGTTTTTAATATGAAATTAATAAAATATAGTTAACTCATGTTTCATTCGATAAGAAATTAAAAAAATTATAAACTTAAAAAATATATACAATATGTATTTTAAAAATTTTGTGAAATCGTTTTGATTTGATGAGATAGAGTCAAGAAAAATCACAAGTTGATATGGCAAAAATAAACGACAAAAGCTTTTTCAGTTAAACAATATTTATTCATCATTTTCAACAGTTATAGGAGGACATATACATTTTTAAAATATACAGATATTCAAATCAAGTTTATGACTTAACAAAGTTTGCATTTTTCATTTATGCATGTTGATCAGATGATGAATAAACTCCCTCTGGAGATAAAAGATAATTTTACAGTGTTTACAACTACATTTATTAGGGTGAACTTTTTTATGATGTAAAAATTCAACTTCATCGTACAATTTAATGTTGCAGTATTTACATTCATATTCCTTGGGATGAACTTTTTTATGTTTAGTTAAAGCAGACTTTGTTGAAAAAGAGTTCGAACATTTATCACAATCCTAAAACTTCTTATGAGATCTCTTGTGAATTGTTAACAGACACTTTTGTAAATAATCTTTCCCGCATTGATCGCATTTACATGTAGTAGATGTCCTGGAATGAGTTACACTATGTCGTTTTAAATCACTGCTTTGAATGAATGTCTTTGAGCATATTTCACATTCAAAGGGCTTTTTCTCCAAATGGGATATTTGATGTCTGTTTAATGTATTCTTTTTGGAATAGGATTTCTCGCATTGATTGCAAGTAAAAGGTGGTTTTAGTTGTTCTGTTGAAGAGGGTGTTATTTCAATGTTCGAAGCATGTACTTCTTGGCTGGGTATAGCTGATTTCATATCCTTTAAGTAAGATTGACTTGAATCTTCCTCTGTTAAAGACATTTCTTGCATATTACTCATTTTGGTTAAACTAGAGAATATAAGCTGACGTCTTCATATAACGAAAACATCAAACAGTATGAAAAATTCCACTCGTTTCACTCAACGCTATAAAATTATAGGAGGCGCTGTTGTTTTTTAGCTCATAGGATTGGTTTGAAAAGCGAAAAACGCTGAATTTCGTTAAATCTGAAAGTACTGGATTTGATTAAATAATACTTTGTGTATAAAAATTAAGCTCGAATGTAGAAAAATCTAGTTAAATGTAATAGAAATAAGGATATTAATTTATAAACTCTCATTTTTTATGCACATTCATGAAAATATTTTTTAAATGTGAAATTTTCAGTTATTGATTAGATTAAAATTAATTTATTTTTGTTTAGTAATGAGTATTTCTTGAAGTGTGTCTTATTGAAAGTTTAAAACTCTACATAGCTAGCATCTAAAAGTATGATATAATCTCAAACTGGTATAAAAGTTAATCAAATTCGTTTAAATTTGTCTTTTTCATTAAAAATCATATTTTCCTTTTGTTATTTGTTCAATTATTAAAATTCATTAAGGTAATGGTTGTTCAAAAACTAAAATATATGTTTAACGTTCCTCATTTAAGTTATTATTCTTATCTTGTAGCTAAAAAAAGAAAATCTAAAGAAATCTGTTTTTATTTTTCTTCTTAAAAATTGATATTTTCCATTGTTTTGTTTAATTATTGATATTGAGGTTGAACGTGTTAAATACAGTTCGTTCTGTGATTAAATAAATTTTCTGTTAAAAGGGTTTATATAATTTCAAGTAAAAGCAATTTGAAAGTGAATACATACTATTTAATAAACAAAATTCTCGTATAGGAACTAGTGTTGAAAAACATGTGTTATGTTAAAAATGCACTTAATATTTACATATTGAAGTGAAATTTTTTTAAAGTGTGGCTAAGTATGTGAAATGTAGTTTCAGCATAGGTATAGTTAATTCATCTGTTGATAAAATTGGGTATCCAATAATAAATAAATAATTATTCTTTAAACTGTAAAATTATACTTGTAATAATGTAAAAATATTGATACTTTCTTTTATACATCTTGAAAAATGGTCAAATCGTCAACATATCGATATTTTATAAACAAGTGACGTAACGCTATTGTATCCTCCTCCCTTCAAGGGGGGAGAAACGCAGGATTTTCTTATGAGTTTCAAGAGAGCGTAGATGTAATTCATGAAAGGGGGGGCGGGGGAAATCTGGTTATTTTTACTTTTAGAAAAACTGATACATTGAATTATAATCTTACAGTGGTCTAAAAATAGTAAAATCAATTAGGTTGGTGTAAAAATTACTAAGTGCAAGTTGTGCAAAAATTACTAAGTTGGCTATTTATCTAGAAATATCCACATTTAAAATGCAGTAAAATTAAGTTTATTGGTTTGAAAACTCGAAATTTTATATGAAAATGATAAAATTTAAAGCCAATAACGAATAAAAACGTTGGATAGGTTCGAAGTATTATATAAAGATGTAAAAATCATTATTGGATTAATAAAATTAATCTTTTTTCTTTAAAAATTCGATATTATTCTTTGTTATTTGTTTAATTATCAAAATTTATTAAGGTAATGGTGGATCAAAAACTAAATTATATGTTTAAATTTTCCTTTTAAGATGATATTCTGATCTTGTAGTTGAATAAAATCTACAGAAATCAGCTTTTTTCCTAAGAAATTTATATTTTCCACTGTTTTGCTTAATTAATAATACTCATTAAGGTAAAGATTGTTCAAAATTCAAATATATGGTTACCCTTTTCCATTTAAGTTGATATTCTGGTCTTGTAGTTGAATAAAATCTACAGAAATCAGCTTTTTCCTAAGAAATTGATATTTTCCACTGTTTTGCTTAATTAATAATACTCATTAAGGTAAAGATTGTTCAAAATTCAAATATATGGTTAACCTTTTCCATTTAAGTTGATATTCTGATCTTGTAGTTGAATAAAATCTACAGAAATCAGCTTTTTTCCTAAGAAATTGATATTTTCCACTGTTTTGCTTAATTAATAATACTCATTGAGGTAAAGATTGTTCAAAATCCAAATATATGTTTTACTTTTTCCATTTAAGTTGATATTCTGATCTTGTACTTGAAAATATTCAGCTTTTTCGCTTAAAAATTGTTATTTTCCATTGTTTTGCTTAATTAATAACACTCATTAAGGTAAAGGTTGTTCAAAATTCAAATGTATGTTTAACTTTCTCCATTTAAGTGTATATTCTGATCTTGTACTTGAAAAAATTCAGCTTTTTTCCTTTAAAATTGTTATTTTCCATTATTTTGCTTAATTAATAATACTCATTAAGGTAAAGATTGTTCAAAATTCAAATATATGTTTAACTTTCTCCATTTAATTTGTTATTCTGATCTTACAATTGAAAGAAAATCTACAGAAATCAGCTTTTTCCTAAAAAATTGATATTTTCCCTTGTTTTGCTTAATTAATAATACTCATTACGGTAAAGGTTGTTCAAAATTCAAATGTAAATTTAATCTTCATCTTATAGTATGATAATCTAGTCGATCTAACGTTCAACTCTCATGTTATAGCGGAAAAATACTCTAAAAACGCCATTTTTCCCGCTAGAGCGCGGTGTCGGAGGGGTGCGGTACCGCAGGGGGCACCAGAGGCGGAGGCACCAGAGGCGGGGGTGCCAGATTCGGGGGTGCCAGAGGCGGGGGTGCGGCACCCCAGCACCCCCGCCTCCTGCCCCCGAACTCTCCTTTTCCTACTACTCAGAATCATTGATCGTATTTTCATGTAATAAATTAAATATTTATATTCTTCAATTTCCTTCGATTTAAAAGGCTATTTTACACAAATTGTAGCATTTTAGTGTTACACATACTTTTAAGATTAGCTAAATTATTTATTGTTTACCTTGATCGTTTGCTTCATTCATGAAAAATGCCGGTTCTGTTATTCTTTTTTAATGTCCCGTATTTATATAAAAATAGCTTGGTTTCATATACACGTTTTAAAATTAAAATTTGATTTTTATCAAACTATAGTTCTCATAACTGATTTGAAGCAGCTACTTTTGATTAATTTACTGTTACCGTTAAAATATTTGTTTTTAATATCGCCCTAACCAATAAGAAAAATAAAAAAAAAGCCGATCTTCCTTAAACATTAAATATTCTTATTTTTAATCAGAGAAAGGAATGGTGATCACGGATTTAAATATCTTTGCAATATTCTATGTTATCCAAGAAATTTTGATTAAATCATGTAAGGGTATTTGTTACTTAGTAAATTACATTTATTAATTATTACAAGGAATTTTATGAGTATTTTAATATATTAAAAAAAATTTCCATCAGTTTTATTGTTTCAGCAGTGAAAATAGTAAATAAATGGTACTTAGTTATCCCGTCGACCAAAAATCTATCGCCAAACTATAAAATTAAATGCCAATAATGCTTGATCGTAAATGTCACATTCACTTGACTGTAAGCAAGTTACACGTGTTTATGTCATCAAGTGATTTTTATTTCGACGTTTTATTTGTATATTTATTAATGTTATACTAATTTATTTGTTCTTTCGTTATTTAAAATAAAAATTATGTCAATTTGTATAATTTGGCGAGTGTTTTAGCGATTTATATAATTTGGCGAAATTGGTCGGCGGGATAACTAAGTTGTACCAAATAAATTTGTGACATTCATGTTTTAGACTAAGCATGTGTTTTTTTATTTATATATTTTTATGTGTGTTGGCTTAACAGTTTTAAAGAGAAACACATTATATTATTCACTTAAATAAATAGAACTTTACATTTATATTGATATGGACAGTTTATAATAACCCTTAACAGCTGTATTCGAATTAGCTGTCATTTCTAAGCTTGATTGGAATGTCAGCAGAATTGTAAACGTAACCATGGCGACATGACGTAATTTTGGTGTCTGTTTACATATCTACACTTCCCAGGTTGTTTCAGTTACGGTCGGAGTCAAATTTCAATTTTGGGCAGGGTATCAGGGTCCTCTGGCGAGCGACTTCATACATTAAACGCAAATCGGTCTGCCTGTAGTAGTATCTAAATATGCCTTGAGCATGGCCTTTCTTCGTTAATATTAAAAAAACTGTCGTATGCAAAAATATGGAAATCCGTGGTATTATAAAGAAATATTTGATAAACACGCTGATGCAGACAGTTTTCAAATTGAAGAATTGCTTTCAGAGATATTTAATGCTAAATTTGGACAAAATCGTTCCATTAGAAAAGTTTTATTGGAGCAAAAACTATACATGAGAATTTAATCATTTTTAGATCATTTTATAGGTTATAAGTTCCCGGTGTGCAGATTGCATTTATTTATTTTTTTTTTACTATTTTTTGAGGTTTTATTTCTATTTTAAATTCAAATTTTCAGTATTTCCAGAGATATCTTTTACAAATTTAGAAAATGTTATTAATTTAAACTGTTGCCAACTTTATAAACAGAGCAAACAATAATGTTTACTTCAAATTAAAAATTTATTTACACGGTACTATTGAAAACAGAATTTTTTTTTTTAAATTAGAATTAAATGATTACACGTTAAAAGCAGGAAAATTGCGTCATAAGAACCATATTTACACTGGAATTTTAAAAGAGAAACAAAATGTTAAAATAAAAAAATCATTACTATGCGTTAAAATCTGTAAATGGAGGAAATTACGTCATATTTAAAATGGCCAAAAAATATGGCAAAACAATTTAAATTAAAAAATATATCTGCGCGAGACATTTACTTGATATTTTGAGATAATATTTTCAACTATTATCGTGAATTCGAAGACAGCGCAAATAATATTTCCTTCTAACAACAAAAGTATTTTCACGTGAATATTAATAAGAGAAATAAAACTTTGGTGTAAATTTCGTCAGATTTAAAACGATACATTTAAAATGAATTATTTAAAAGAAGTATCTTATAGCGCTGTTAAAAAATACCGGGAGACAATGACACTGTTTACTTAATTCATTTTACATTAGCTTATTTTCGAATGTTTAACTAATTTTTTTAATTAAATACGAAAACAGCCATTGTATCGTTTAACAGCAGCAGATATGGTCTTAAAAATCCCCAATCCAAGAAAAACGAATGGAAACCCGGTGCTTTTTGGATTTTGGTGTCCCTGAACGGGGGTTGGCGAGCGTAGCTCGTAGGGGGCAGAGCCCCCTAGTATATCATATAATAAGATTTTAAAGAGAGAAATAAGAATGGTGTTTTGATAAACACATTTTTTAAGCATTCAATGTTTATTTTGAAAATCACGTCTAATTTCATGACTGAAATTTACATCTTTCCAGAAAAATTACCGTTAGAATAAATTAATTTGACGTGGGCATCAATCTTAGGGAAAATTCACAGTTTATTTTATGGTTGGTAAAAAGCACAAGTAAGTTAGTTTTGTACAAAAAATATAAATTTTTGCGTTGTTTCTTCTTTAAGATACGGCAACAGGTTGGTTGGTTGGTTGGTTGATTTTTTGACGGCCGATTATCTACACGAGGGATATAGGCCCGGGGGGAGTGCCCTCCGTGGGGGTCTTTCTAAGGGAACCTAATCCGTATTTACACATGGAAAATCCACGGCTCGAAGAAAACCACGAAAACTCCGAACGATTAGGCCGACGGGCGTGATTGGGATCGAACCCAGCATTTCCCGTCTACCAGCTTCGAGGGCAGAACCTCTCGGCCACTGGTGGGGCGATACGGCAACAGGAAAGAGAACAAAACCGAAACGTTATTTAAATGATCTTTTTGGGATTTCTAAATTGATTTCTCCACATATAAATGTTAGTTAATATCAAACTGTTAATTGATGAAAGAATATATTTTTTAATATTACACTCATCATTTTTACTTTCCTCTTCCATCTTCAATAGAAGAAAGCATTGTAATCGAAATTTTTTTCGACTTCCGGTTTTCGACGGATTTACACGTTTTAGGGGTCAGAGATCCCAAAAACATGTTTATAGAAAATGTCTGTCTGTCCGTCTGTCCGTGTGTCTGTCGCCATTGTACCATCAAAAAGTGTATGAAGTTATATATAGAATCGAACCAAATTTTTATTTTAAGTTTTTGGTTATGGTAAGCATATCCTCCCTGAATTTGGACAAAAATCGCCGGTAGGGGGCATTGTAATATTATTGTGCGATTTTGAATATTGTACCATCAAAAAGTGTATGCAGTTATGCATAGAATTGAAGCAAATTTTTATTTTAAGTTTTTGGCTATGGCAAGCAGGTCCTCCTTGAAATTGGAAAAAAATTCGCCGGTAGGGGCGCTCTAATAGCGTTTTTTTGTGCGATTTTGAATATTGTACCATCGAAAAGTGTATGAAGTTATGCATAGAATTGAACAAAAAAAATGTTTTAAGTTCTTGGCGATGGCAAGCAGGTCCTTCCTTAATTTGGAAAAAAACCGCCGTTAGGGGACGCTGTAATAGCGATTTTTGTGCGATTTTGAATATTGTACCATCGAAAAGTGTATGAAGTTATGCATAGAATTGAATCAAATTTTTTGTGTTTGTTTTTGGTTATGGCACGAAGGTCCTCCCTGAATTTGGAAAAATTCCGCCGGAAGGGGGCGCTATAATTGCGATGTATGTACCATTTTCATTATTGTACCATCAAAAACTGTATAAAATTATGCATAGAATTGAACCAATTTTTTTTTTTGTGTGTAAGGTTATGGTCGTTAGGTCCTCCCTGATCTTGAAAAAATTCTGCTAGAAGGGGGCGCTATAATTGCGATGTCTGCGCCATTTTCATTATTGTACCATCAATAAGTGGATGAAGTTATGCATATAATTGAACCAAATTTTTTGTGTATGTTTCTTGCTATGGCAAGCAAGTCCTTCCTGAATTTGACAAAAATCTGCTGGAAGGGGGCGATGTAATAGCGATGTTTGTGCCATTTTCTTTATTGTACCCTCGAAAAGTATAAAGTTATGCATACAATTGAATCAAATTTTTTGTGCATTATTTTGAATATGGCCTACAAGTCCTCCTTGAATTTGGAAATATTGCGCGATAAAGGGGCTCTGTGATAGCGATTTTTGTATACTTTTCTTGATTTTTCGTAGTTCTATTGTCCATCGGCGGATCGTGCAGCGGCGGGAACTCGCTTCCTGCTAAGCCGGCTATTCGCAAACATCTGATAACAGCAGAATAAGGAAAAACTAATAATTTTAACAAATATCATGATATACATTAACTCGTTTTTAGTCCGTTTAATTGACTGAAGCAGAAATTTAAGATGAAAATCAATGTTGGTATAGTATTGAACTAATAATATTGAAGTATTAACATGTGTAACTAGTTTTTTAAATATTAAGATGTACAAGATAGAAGAAAGTTTTGGGATCGGCACATCCAACTAGTTTATTTATAATTTACTTTCTACTTTTTAGCCTTTAAAATGTTTCTTTGTCGTAGTTTCACAGAGATTTGGCATATTTTAGCGTGCTTGTATTGGCACATAAATAAATCCTTTGTTTTTCCAGCTCATATACAATTGCACGAGTTACAGAGATTATTTGGTGATTTATCTATCCCCTGCGACGGGCTAAGAGAAAATTCCTTAAAATTAATATATTGATTTATAATTAAATTCTAAAAATATTAAAATGTTGTATTGACTTTGGTAACACATTTGTGGACGTGATTTTTTATAATTCTAGCACATCAATGAGTGGATAATCATTTACAAAATAACGTCTTTATATACAAAAGAACCAAGTTGAGTAAAATAAAAGTGTGTAAAAAACTGTCCTGAATAATTGCGTTCAAAGTTGCACTTCGCAAGAATTAAACATCCAATTCCGATGATAACTGGCGTAATGTGTCATCCCAGCTCCAGTTACCTAACTAAAGGTGCCATAGTCATGTTACCAGTCGAATGTTATTGATATTAATTTGAAAGAAACAAAACAATATCATTCGGAGTTTTAAACAGTAACGGAAGAGTAAGCAGGGCCTGCACAAAATTGAACTGGGGGGAATTAACTGACCAGTGACAAACATTCATCTGATGCAGACACTGACCATTTCTAAATCCAAAATGAACACTAAGATAAATTATCTGTAGAAAGAAAGCAATTCAAAGACTCTTCTTTTCAAACTTGCACTGCGACTATGAGATTTCGACGCGTTTTAAACTCTGTACTTTACCCACTGATGGTACTTCCAAGTACCATTAAAATAACTTGTTACAAAATTCATTTAATACATCGATTAGTAGTAATACAGTTTAGAATGAGTTATAGATGCATCAGTTTAATTTGTTCCAAAAACATTATTGGTTACACAAAACAAAAATATTTGTAAAATGATTTCTTTTGCCTTGCATCCTTTCAGCTTTCTTGGCGTTGGGGGGGGGGGGGGGGGGTCGGTAAATTTGGAAATATTTCTATATTTCTATTGTAGAACATTATACTTGTACATTTCCTAATTCTACAAAATACTAAGAAAAGTATTTAAAATAAAAGATTTGAGTGGGGTTATAAGTATTGCACAAAATCTCTGTAAATTCAAATTTAAATATTCCTTCTAAATCCTCCAATCCTTCTAAAATCCTTCTAAAATTTATTAAATAATTATGTAAATCTTCTAATGTAGTTTCAAAAATTCACGAAAATGATTTTAAGATAAAATTTTCATGAATTCATAATTTAGTACATAAAGGGTTAAAGCGGCCTTGAATATTTGTCCTCTTTACATCAGAAATTTGGACTCCTGTTTGGTTAATTTTGATTGTGATGTATAACGAATTAAATAATGTTACAGTGAATAGTGAATAAAATGAAACTATATTACCAAAGTGTCAATTTAAAGTGTTTACTTATACATAGAAGGTTTTTTTTCTATAAAAGAATTATTAAGCATTGAATAAAAAAAAAAGACAATCGTCTTTGGCACAAATTATGATACTTTAAAAAACATTTCTTCGTTTGAATGTCGAGAGCTTGAGTCCCCTCTCTTTCCCGCGCCCCTAAAAAAGAATGAGTAAAGTGGAATTTTCCTTAATTCATAATTTGCGACATAAAGAATAAAGAATTCTTATCTTTAAAAACAGCTGAAAATTTGAAAGGCTTAAGATTTCGCGGCACGTGCCATGAGACTTCACATCTGTCTTAAAAGAAGATCACCTGCGCTCTGTTTTTATTGTTGTTTGTGCTACAGTTTCAGTTCTTTCCTCTAATGTTCATGACCCCTGGATTTCATTCCGACAAAAGTTGCTCTCTTTTCTGACTGGGATGATTTTAATTTTTATTTAATAATGCAGCAGATTTTATGCATTTTCATGTAACTGGTGTAATTCGTTTTACATATTCCAAATGTATTGTAAAATGTACAGGAATACAAAATTCAGAGTAATACAAACAACTGGTAGTAATAACGTGAAGAAAATCATATGCTGCATGGAAAGATCTAACTCTGCTACAGATATTAAACAAAAAATAAATCAAGCAATCAAAGCGGTTCTCGAGAAAATATTTTCCCACCGCTCACAACAGGAAACTTTCAGACATATTTCCCGACTCACTTTTAAGCACAAAATCAATCATAACTACTGAAGTGATTTGTAATATTTTTTTTTTCATTTTTTGATAAATGACTCACACTTTGAGTTATAAGGATAATTGTTTCACGACATCAGTTGGTTTTTTTTTTCTCGCGCTGTCGCGTTCGGTAATTCGGTAAAAAACTTTGACAGCTTTTTCTGAAAGATCTCCCGTTATAGAAAAATAAAGAAAAAAAAAATTCGATTACAAACTTTCTAAATAGTGCCAATTTTATGCGTTTTCAAAAAAAAAAAAAAAAATTATTAAGAAAATGTGTCAGAAAGTAGCCTGTTTGGATAACGTTCCTCTCCGATCGCGAAATCCCATGTTAACTTATAGAGAAGTTTAATTAGGTGGTTACTAATTACCTAATATAAATATAATATGGTCTTCATCATCAGAAAATAGACGTCAAACGCAGAAGTAGTGCGATTTGGAAAATTATTTTTGTACAGTTTAAGTATTTTTAAGAGGACGATAAATTTGGAAAATTTTGCCCAAATGAAAAAGTTTCAAAGTTTATTACATTTTTTAAAGTACTGAAAACGAAGGAAAATAATTTTCGAAAACACACTACGTCTGCATCTGACTTCTTCTTCCTGATGGTGAAAACAGTTTTTCAATATTTAGTATAGTAAGTAATGGGTAATAACCAAAGTAAGTTTTCACATAGGCATCTAATCCTGCAGATCTTTGTAATGGTGTTGTCTTAAGTTTTTTTTCTTTTTCGCCTGAATCTGACGTATTCTTTCTGATGACGATAACCATTTTTCAATATTTGTATTAAGTAATGGGTAATCACCTAATTGTCTTTTCGCATAGGCATCTAATCCTGCAGATTTTTGTAATGGCTTTGTTATAAGTTATTTTATTTTTCGTCTGAATCCGACGTCTTCATTCTGATGGTGAAAACCGTTTTTCAATACTTAGTATTATAGTAAGTAATGGGTAATAACCAACTTAAGTTTTCACATAGGCATCTAATCCTGCAGACTTTTGTAATGGTATTGTCTTAAGTTTTTTTTTTTTTTTTTTCATTTTCGTCTGAATCTCACGTTTTCTTCCCTGATGGTGAGAACCGTTCTTTAATATTTGTTTTAAGTAATGGGTAATCACCTAATTGACTTTTCTCATAGGCATCTAATTCTCCAGACTTTTGTAATGGTTTTATCATAAGTTTTTTTATTTTTCGTCGAAATCTGACGTCTTCTTCCTCATGGTCAATACCGTTTTTCAATATTTAGTATAGTAAGTAATGGGTAATAACCAAATTAAGTTTTCTCATAGGCATCTAATCCTGCAGACAGTTGTAATGGTATTGTCTTAAGTTTTTTTATTTTTCGTCTAAATCTCACGTCTTCTTTCTGGTGGTGAAAACCGTTTTCCTTATTTAGAATAGTAAATAACGGGTGTTATTAATTTTTCGCATAGGCATCTAATTCTACTGACTTTTGTAATGGTGTAGTCTTAAGTTTTTCTTTTTATTTCGGGGAAGGGCGGGGAGAGAGATAGTGTTCCCAGGTGTCCCGATTTACGCGGAATGTCCCAATTTTCTGGATCTCCAAGAACTGTCCCGCGAAAACCACTGCGCGGAACACCAAATGTCCCGATTTTTCATAATGCCCAAATTCTGTCAAATTTCTTTTAGTACCATGCCAATCGTTAGTCTACATTGAGTGAAACTTAATATAGTAAAACCTGTGAATATTGAACCTATCTATAATGAAAGAATTTTGTAGTCCCTTCCAAAGGAATATCCTACAAATCTACGTGCCAGACGGAGACCTACCTAAAACGGAATATTTTGTCATTTTATTCTTAGCAATACTGTTGTTAAGTTTTATTGTGCTATGTTAAGTAAGCACCGTGTAAACGGAACCTGTTTATAACGAAATCATGTTCGAGAAGTAAAAATTCCATTATTCCTACAACAGGAATACTAATTATACTTGCTGAATTGGAATTTTGCTTTATCTCGCCACCCTAGATATTCCGATTTCACCTGTTTTACTGCATAAGTTTGTTTTGTTTATTAAGTAAAATAAAACCTGCTAAGACGGAATCGCATGAGACAGAAGAAACGTTCCGTTCTTAATCGGTTTTAGTCTTAGAGGTATAATTATATGGTATTCCTACCGTAGGTACAATGACATTTTTACGTTTAAGACAGGATTCTGTTATAGTTATGTTTTGTTTTCATAGGGTTTACTGTATCTTTATGTCCCGATTTAGAGGTCGCTCTCATTCTTTTTGGATCTGGCAACACTAGGAGGGGAGGGGGTACTTTGAAGGGTTGCCTTATCTTACAGACCCCCATTATTCAAACATCGTAAAGTTTGCAACCCCTTATGAAGATTTTGAGCGGAATTTCTTTTAAATTTTATTAATATATTTAGATATCTTCATTTTTTTTGGTCTGTGATCTTTTTAATGAGATTATGATTGATGCATACTACAACTACTTAGATTCACTCCAAAATGGGGTGGGGTGGGGATGCAATACCCCTAAATACCTATCAAAACTTTACATAAAACTATTTAGAGAAAGGCAAGTTTGGGAAACCTGTATTTAACCCATGTAAAATAATAATAATTATAACGAAATGAATTTAAAAATAATAAAAATAGTCTAATTTATCATGTTTAGAGTTTCTCCATTGATTAAATTACCCGTAAGCATTCTGAAAACCTGTCAAGCAAAATGTATTTTCCTACTATTGATAATGAATGGAAAGTCAGAGAAAATTTGTTACATTCCCAATGGATAAACCTACTCGGAAGATATTAAATATTCGTTTCTTGTTATTCTAATTTGAAATATTACTGACAAATGAAATATCATACCCGATATTTATGCCCTCATAAGAAGGTTGTTATGGATGTAACGTATTGCACTTATCTAACCTTTGACAACATGATCGATCGTTCTTGATAATAAAAAACGAGTTAGATAGGGTTTTTCGATGTAACCGGCTGAATATTTTTAGATGGAACAGAAAAAAGAGAATGAAATGCTTGATTAATTTTGTTAAACGATTTTTTTATTTGTGGATATACAGGGCGTCCCAAAAATGTTGAAACCAAAGTTCCCAGCAAAAGATGTCTGGCAATTTCTTTGACTTTACCGGGCCAAATCTCAAAAAATTCCATCACCAAACGGGCGTACAATAAAATTTGCTATTTATTTCTGCAATCCTTTGACAAAATTAGGGAATTTTTTTTTTCGCTTTTTGAATTTCTGAAAATTCGTCGAGGTCGTTTGACGAATTTCGCGATTATTTTCCCTGAGATTATTTGATGAATTTCGCGCCATTTTTCATTTTTTCGCCATACTTTTCCGTGACTTTTTAGAAAATATTTGTAATTTCCTTATATTTCCTTGACTACTTTGAAATTCCACGAATTTCCAGATTTTCCATGTCTTTCCAAGTCGCTGGAAAGTCTGTGAAACATATTTTAATTTTTTTATTTGTTGAAGAATAAAGCAACATTAATTGCAAAACTGTTCAAAATAAGGTACGAGAAAATATTATATTATTGAAACAGTCGTTCCATTAATAAAAAAAAAACTGTTTTCAATTAATTTTTTAATTACGCTTATTAAATTTTTAAATGATCCTTTTAGCAAAAAATTGTCAATTAGGATCTTTTTTTCGTTTTCCAGCAACACATCATTACAATATCTGCACACTTTTATCTTAAAAATTAACTGAATTGCAATGAATTAAAAACGATAAGTTGACCACATTTCAGTCCCATTTAAATTGCTGCTTCTGCAGTGACTATAAGCAAATTAACGTTCACGTTTCTAGATTAAATAAATAATATTCAGTAAGTGTGAAAAAAATTACACCATAAAAGCATATAAATAAAAATTAGTGAAATAAAGAATTACAGTATGAGATCATTGTAAAGACAGAAATGTAGTTTAAACCACTTACCAGTGTCTCCCGAACATAGTTTGGCAACAGTATGTTTCACAACTGAGTAATGTTTGTGTTTTATTATTTTAGCACAATCATAGTGATGGGTAAAGAAGCTCATTGTCATAAGGGGCTTTGAGGCTTGGTTAGTTGGCAACCAACACCGAAATAAACAAGATATTTAGTTTTTATCTGTCTCTCTTCTCCTCTCTATAAACAAATTTATTGCAATTTGTTTCGTGAAATACTGGAGGAAAATTATTTTGCAAACAGAATTGCATTTTTAATTTTTACGTTAGTCAGTTAATTAAAAAAAATATTGATCAAACCTATTAACTGGATTAAAAAAAATGATTGCGACTAAGCATTGATCGAATAATCGGCACAGTTCTAATTTAAAGCTACTGAACTGAGAACTTAATTTCTGTATCCTAATAACGTTCTGAAATTATGCAATTCATAGAAATTAAACAAAAACATAATTTTCAGAACAAATAATAATAATAAAAATATTTCCTACATTGTTTAGGCTCGAGAAGAAACAGCTATTAAAGATATTTCATCCAGCTGTTTCTACGTTTAATGTTAAATTTTTTGTAAAAAATATCGTTAAACCAATTAAACTTAAGAAAATAAACATAAAATTCAAACAATATGACTTTTAAATAACCCTAAAAAATTACATTCCGTTCAAATGAAATTGAATGAAATCTTAATTTTTTTCCATTCTTTTTTCATTTCTAAGCTTTATAAGCTGCAAGCGACATTTGTATTGAAGCTTTTGTATTAAGTGTATGGTGAGTGTTTACAAAAAGACAAGGTACATGCAAAATACAAACCATTAAAAAAGTTGAATGCTTATTTATATTTCATTTGAATGGAGTCTAAGTTTATAGGGCGGTTATTTGAATGTTGGGTTTATTATTTAACGTTTATTTGGTTTAACCATATTTTAAAAAAAATGTTGAACCAACTGAATGAAATATCTTAAAATTACCAATGATTGATCCAAAATGTTTCCCTGGTGCAAAAATTAGGGTTGCTATAATTTCAAAAAAACTTTCAACCTGGGTATAAAAAAGGGTGCGCTATAAACGCAAAATATATTTTTAAAATCTGTATTACCTAATTTTAACTTGGCATATTGTTCCCATATCAGAAAACATTAAAAAAATCCATTTAGTTATGCAAAATGAAAAATAACGTGCGCTTTCTGAAAGAATACGTAAAAAATTCAATGATTGCGTTTCAAATCCTTGCATCGTAGATCGTGCAATTTTAGAATACAGTCGTCTGTCTGTTTAACGTCGCTCTACTTAACGATGGTCTCTATTTAATGACGATATTTTGCGGTCCCGGCTCCTTTAAGTAAAAAAATCTCTACTTAAAGACGAAATTGTTTCTATTTAACGACGATTTTTACGCAGTTTTTTTTACCGATCCTTTTAAACATGTTAAACGAGGGAATATAACTTTGACATATAGGAATGAAAAATGTTTTGGTGGAAAACACAGTGAGGAGCGATTGACTGTTTTACTGTAATTCAGATGCAGATCTGAGGAATTTTCCGACTAGTTATAGGCAAATCAAAGCAACCTAATTGCTTTAAGAACATTAAAATAAAACCTTTCGAATATGAAAACAACAACAACTCATTAATGAGATCATCCATTTTTATTGATTGGGTCAAAAAATTTGATGCGAAAATGCACAAGGAAAAGAGAAAAATTCTACTTTTGATCGATCGTTGCCCGGCACATCCTCCAAATATTCCAGGACTTACAAATGAGTCAATTCATTTTTTACCTGCTAATTGCACAAGTAAGTTGAAGCCGTTAGACCCGAGGATCATTCGTAGTGTATAAGCATGTTACCGAAAATCCTTAATTAGGAAATTATTAAATAACTTAGCTGACAAAAAAGAAATTAAAAAATTTACAATTTTGGAAGCCATGCACATGATTACATTAGCCTGGAAAGAAGTTTCTCCCTACACAATTATAAACTGTTTTCGTGCATCTGGAATTGGCATTCAAGAACAAATGGATATAACAGATGCACAACTCGACACAGAAGATATCACCACCGAAGAATGGCAAAGTCTTGTTGGTGTTGAAGATGTTTCAGTAATAGATTTTATCGATTGTGACGAAGACGTTTTAACAACTGACTTCAGAAATTTAGATCAAATTTATGAAGACATCGCAAATGAATATGCAACTTCCGATGCAGAAGATGGTGATGAAGCTGATAATACAGAAAGTGAGACACCAGCTCCTAGTTACTCAGATGCGAATTCTGCCCTGGATATTCTTCGTCAGTACATTATTTCATCAAATATGGAAGATGACTCATTCAACCTTCTTAGGAAGCTTGAAGCAAGGGTACTAAAAACTAGATTACCATTGAAACAATCTACATGTTTTGATTTTTCAAAAACTTAATTTGTTTAATTATGTATAATTAAAAGTATTATAAATAGTTTTATTGTACTGTAAGTAACATTGCATACTGTAATGTTGTTCTTGCATGCAGTATAATTAATACAATTTGTATTTGTACAGTAAAAATATGTAGTATTATATCTGTATCAATAAAAAAAAGAAAGAAAACATAAAATAAATTTTAATAAATAAATAGAACATCTTTAAACACGCCAATATATTAAGAAATATGTATTATAGTCCTAAGCCTATAAACTGTGAAGGGTAATGTTTTTAAAATATTATTTTTTCACAAATTCTGTTTAAGGACGATCTCTATTTAAGGACGATTTTTCGAGGTTTCTTGAAAGTCGTTAAACAGAGAGCCAACTGTATTCTTATTTGTTTTGATAATGGCTTCGATTAGTGCTGCCAGGTGTCCCGATTTTCAGGAACTCCGTGACCTGTCCCTCGTAACCGCTGCGCGGGACGCCAAAAGTCCTATTTTTTCAGGATACACAAAAACTTTTAAAAATTTTTTCGTACAATCCTATTCGTTTGTGTGTATCCATTGGAACTTAATACAGTAAAACCTGTAAGGCAGAATCTCTCTATAATGGAAAACTTTTATAGTCTTTTCCAAATAAAATCTTACAATTCTACCTACTTAGACGGAAACCTATTTAAAACGGATTTCTTTGCGGTTCTTAGCGATTCTGTTTTTAGAAGTTTTATTATACTTTGTTCAGTAAACTCTGTGTAAACTGTGCCTGTTTATAACGAAATTCCGTTTTTAAAATAGAGATTTCATTTGCACCTATGATAGGAATACTATATAATTATACCTGCTAGTTGGAATTTTGTATCAATCCCTAGAGATTCCGCTATCACAGTTTTACTGTATTAGTTGTTTTCTTTTTCAGCATAATAATACTAAGACGAAATGGAAAGGACAGAAGAAAAATTCCGTTTTAAACCACGTTCCGTCATAGCAAGTGTAATTGCATGATATTCCTTCCGTAGGGTCAATGAAATTTTTACGTTTAAGGCAAGATTCCGTCATAGGCAGGTGTTCCGTTTCATAGGGTTTATTGTATTTTTGCCCCGATTTAGAAGCCGCTGTCCCACTTTTTTAGTCGTCCAGTCCCGCTTTGGCACTGCATCTAGCAATACTAGCTTCTATATACCCGAAAAACAGTCTAATAAAATGGTTTTTACTGTTTTTAAAGTTTTTGACACCTTTTAATAATTAAAAGAAGTAAACAGGTCGATGGGTCAATAATATTACTATGCTTTGAATGAATTAATAAATTTTACAATCTTAACATACTTATTTTTGTTAAACAATACCACGTTATCATAATTCCAAAATTCGACGATATAAGCATTTGTTGCATATATGTAGATGCACAACCCTTTTTTACTGCGATATGAAATTTTTTCTCATTTCACTGATAACTTTATTTTAATTCTAATAGTATTACGAAATTTAAAAATTCGAGAACAAAATTGATGCGGATTTAATTTAGTTTTCTTATGTAATGGATATTCAACTGAAGAAATCAAATTTATAAAAGCTTTCAGTAATCGTAGATACAGACTTCAAACATGTCTGCTTCTAATAATTTCCATCACTTTCTTTATTTTATCTCACTAGGGGGCTCGGCCCCCTACGAGCTACGCTCGCCAACCTCCGTCCAGACACCGTAGACTCTAAATGCACGCTAATTTGATCGGCTTTAAAAAAATTTCGAAAGATTGAATTATAATTTAAAAAACAGTGGCGATCTCTCTATAAACGGATTTCTATTCATTTCTCTTTGATTGGGAATTTTAACGCCAAATCCGTTGCGGTACTACTTGATTATCCCGTCGACCAATTTCGCCAAATTATATAAATCGCCAAACCACTCGCCAAATTATACAAATTGGCATAATTTTTATTTTAAATAACGAAAAAACAAATAAATTAGTACAACATTAATTAAACACAATTAATACAAATAAAATAACGAAATAAAAATAACTTGATGACGTAGACACGTGTAACAACATTTCAAAATAAGCTAATATAAAAGGAATTAAGTAAACAGAGTCTTTGTCTCCCGGTATTTTTTAACAAAGCGAAAAGAAAGTTCTTTTAAATGAGACATTTTAAATTAATCGTTTTTAATCTGACGTAATTTTGACCAAACTATTCTTTATCTTTTTAATATTCACATGAAAATACTTGTGTTAGAAATGAAATATTATTTGCGCTTTCCTAACAAAAATAGTTGAAAAGTATCCTCTTAAAATATCAAATAAATGTCTAGCGCAATTTCTAAATTTAAACCGTTTTGCAATATTATTTTGTGTTCATTTTATGTAATAACTGTAATGTGACGTAAATATGACGTAATTTCTCCTATTTAAGACTTCTAACGCAAGTTAATAAATTTGTTGTTTTACAAATTCCTTTCTCTCTTAAAATTCACGTGTAATTATAGTTTTTATGACGTAATTTTTAATAAGTTCCTGCTTTTTGTACATAATTATTTAATTCTAATTCCAAATGTTTTTTTCTGTTTATAATAGTCACGTGTAAATAAATTTTTAATTTATTTACGCGCATAAATATTTTTTTTTTTTTTTTTAAGCAAACATTATTGTTTCCACTGTTTATACAGTTGGCAACAGTTTAAATTAATATCACTTTCTAAAATCTGTTAAAAATATCTCTAGAAATGCTGAAAATTTGAATTTAAAATAGAAATAAAACCTCAAAAAGTTAGTCAAAATAAAAAAAATTAAGGCAATCTGCACTCCGGCAAATTCTAACGCATAAAATGATCTAAAAATGATTACATTCCTATGAACAGTTTTTGCTCCTATAAAACTTTTTTAGTGGAACGATTTTGTCCAACTTTAGCATTAAATATCTCTAAAAATAATTCTTCGGTCTGAAAACTGTCTGCATCAGCGTGTTTATCAAACATTTTTGTATAATACTACCGATTTTCATATTTTTGTATGCATTATTTTTCTTAATATTAACGAAGAAAGACATCCGGTCACAAAAAATTCAAAACCGGCGGCGGCGGCGGCGGTGACAGCGGTAGTTACTTTTTTTTAGAATAGAGAGATTACTATTGTTGGAATTTAATTTTCAAAAGAATGCACAATCCTTTTTTACTGCAATATGAAATTTATTTCTCATTTCACTGGTAACTTTATTTTAACTCTAATAGTATTACGAAATTTAGAAAATCGAGAAAAAAAATTCATGCAGATTTTTCTTCTTATGTAATGCATATTCAACTGAAGAAATCAATTTAAATTTATAAAAGCTTTCAGTAATCGTAGATACAGACTTCCAATATGTCTGCTTTTAGTAATTTCCATCATTTTCTTTATTTTATCTCATTACTATTGTTGGAATTTAATTTTCAAAAGAATGCATATATCTAGATGCACAACCCTTTTTTACTGCAATATGAAATTTCTTTCTCATTTCACTGATAACTTTATTTTAACTCTAATAGTACTATGAAATGTAGAAAATTGAGAACAAAATTCATACAGATTTATTTTTTTCTTCTTATGTGATGGGTATTCAACTGAAGAAATCAATTTAAATTTATAAAAGCTTTCAGTAATCGTAGATACAGACTTCAAATATGACTGCTTCTAGTAATTTCCATCACTTTCTTTATTTTGTCTCATTGCTATTGTTGGAATTGTAACTTTCAAAAGAATGCTTGCCCCTATACAAAATATAACCTTTCTTACGAATTTTAAAATTACCCGAAGCAAAGATTTAACTGCACAAAATCACAGGGTAGTTGTTAAAGACACAATCATTAGTTAAACTTTTATTATAAAAAAGAATGGCTTTCCAAAAACCTTCAAATTGTTTTATAGTGATAAAAATTGTAACCGTTTGTTAAGCTTTCGTTCTTTTTTATTTAAAATAACAAAGAAATGATTGAACACTTTTGAGTAACAAATTACTTTTTCATGCATTTCATTTCATATGAATCATTTCCTTATTTAGTGTTATATAATCTTTGAACGAAAAAAAAAATCAGATTTCTCGTTTGTTAATATTTTTTCTTTGCTGCTTATATCCTGTTCAACTAGAATCAATCTAGTGATTTAATTTGCACATTTTCTAATTGAATCAAAATCATACCGGAACTTTTCTAAAAAAAAAAGCTTCTTTTATAGTCTTTTGCACGAGAACTTCCCATCAAAAGTTGAAACGCCGTAGACTTGATACAGCATATTCGAGGGAAAAAAGTTTATTGGAAGGTCTTCGAACTTCGCCTCGAAAAGTACCATACCAAACTTTCTGCCTGTATAGATGGAAAAATAAAAACTAGAGAACGGGAATTCTGCTTTTTCAAAATTTAGTGTCGTCCCCGGCATTTCCATTACATCATTTTCTTCTGATGGACTGGTGGTTTCTATTATTATGAAACAGTCGTTATAAATGAAGCGTTAGTCGAAGATGAAAGAGCAGTCGTAAAAAGTTAGAACTCTGATTTTCTGGTCAGAATGGGAAAATCAGAGTTCTAACTTTTTACGGTGCTCTTTCATCTTCACCTAACGCTTCATTTATAATGGCTGTTTCATAATAACATAAGCCACTAGTCCACCAGAAGAAAATAACTCGGTTAAGCGGGACTCGGATAATCGGAACTCTACTGTTGTGCAAAACATATTTCAATTTTAAGACTTAAAGCACACGCTTTTATTTTATGTAAAATGACGTCATTTGCATTAATATAGATACTTAAAATTAAATATAGTTTATAATAGCTCCATGTTTTATCATAAATCATTCATTTATATTTTTCTCAAAATTGCATGTATTTTCGTTACATTTTTTCAGTTTTTATGGGAAAATGGCAACAAGAAGATATAATTGCTATTTTTCAACTATTTTTTTCTTTACTTTCTACAGAAATGGAGTACTTTGAGTTGCCAAAATGAAACAAATGTCGCTAAAAACTACAAAAAAATTAATATCTCAAAAATAAATGGAGATGCAGTTTTCAAACAAATTGCATTAAAAAGTACTTTTTTTCCCAACACGACGGTATAAACATTAAAAATGTGCGATGTTCAGAAGTTAAAAAAATTGCTATAGACTATTTAATCGTACTGCTTTATTTTACGGCTGGCTTCTGTAAGGTGACGTTATTTTTTGGAGACGGCACAAAATAAGCTGGGAGAAAGAAATTGCATACCGTACCGGGGGCTAAAAGAGACTAAAAATTTTAGTAGTTAAAAATACTAATCTTAATTATATGGATTAAATTGCTTTATTTAACTATTTAAATAAAATTACTGTCGCCCGTAATAATTCCGAAAAATTCTATTTCAAAATAGATGTTCGTAACGGGATTAATCAATTGGGGATCTCTACTTTTAATCATTTGGAAAAATGGTTATTGCCTTCGTCAGGGTAGGAAATCAAAACCATATCTGAAGTTTTTTATTGGTTGAATCCGCATTTTATTCGTTTTCTGATTGGTCTATACAGTAATCTGTAATTTGCCTTTACTTTCAATAGAGATGGATACTGCTGTTGCCACTAAAACAAAAAAGTAATAAAAACTACAAAAAAAAATTAATAACTCAGAAACAAATTGAGATACAGCTTTCAAACAAATTGCATTTAAAAGTACATTTTTTTTCTCTATACGACGGTGTAAAAAGTAATATTGTGGGATGTTTAGAAGTTTAAGAATGAAATTTCATTTAAATTGGCCGTCAGATTTCTTGGAAATCTGACGATGGAAAAGCCTTTTCCCGAACAGCCAATGAAATGCTTGGATAATACGTAAGTTTCACGAAATCTGACGAATCGCAGGCGATTCTTGTTGCTTGCAATTTTTACGTGTAATAACACTATTAATGTTTACTTCATGGCGTACGTAATGTATGACCAGCTCCGTAGAAGTTTAAAAATTTACAGTACCGAAAATTGTAAACCTGAAATTTCTTTTAAAAATTGTTTATGATGGGTCCAGGAATGTTAATGTTTAATTCATGGCGTACGTAATATATGATCAACTCCGTGCGATTTTTTATGTATTAAATTTTAGTCTTTGAAAAAATCATTTTCCAAATGGTCGTTGTAATTTGTTAAATTGCTTTTTTTTCTTTTTGTGTAATTGCGAAAATTTCATTAAATACATAAAATCATAAAAACAAAAGTTGAAACGCCTTAGATTTGATACAGCATATTCGAGGAAAAAAAGTTTATTGGAAGGTCTTCGAACTCCGCCTCGAAAAGCACCATACCAAACCTTCTGCCTGTATAGATGGGAGAAAAAAAAAAAAAAAAAAAAAGGGTACTGAATGCGAATCTCGTTCATCTTCAGGGGCTGTAATCTGCATACTGACATCATCATTCAAAGAAAGGATATCGGTATTTATCGATCAAAGACGGTTATAAATGTTTAATATTCGGGTGTACATTCCACCGCATATAGAGTCGTGTGCCACAACACACGACTCTCACGCGCTCTGCCCCATGGCGGACCAGGTTGGTACTCTTGATTCTTATTCTTTTAAACTGGTAATATCTGGATGAAAAACGTGTATATTTCGTTACATACCTTAATCGATTGCAGTCTCTTGACATTGTATCTTTTCTCTCCTCTCTGTTTCGCTTTATTTTCTTTTAATGGAAATCTTAATTAAGATTTTTCGAACAAAGTCTTTTCTTTTTATAATTCGGAGGATGAACTATTAGTTATCATTTGAGACGGGAAAATATTTCTTTAAAATTTCCGGATAGAAAATATATTTCACTATCCTTTAAAAGAAAATAAAGCGAAAGAGTGGCCAACAAAAAAATAAATATATAAATAAATAAATGAAAATAAAATAAAATAAAAAACAGAAAGAAAGAAACAATACCAAGAAGAGGTTGCAATCGATTAAGGGAAGTAACGAATACATAGATATTTTTTAATGGCAATTTTCTTTCTTTATATTTTTTATTGAATTGAAAATCTTTGGAACATACATATATTTTTCTGTACATTTAAAGGGAATATTTTTTTTGTCTCAAGAGATATCTAATAATTTATTCCCTTAATTATAAAAAGAAAATGTTCTTTTCAAAATAATCTTAAGCAAGGTTTTCTTTAAAAGAAAATAAAGCGAAAGGGAGGGAGAAAAAAACAGTAACAACGCCAAGAGGATGCAATTGATTAAAGAATGTTACAAAAATTGGCAGTATAACGAATACATTTTCGAATCAGATATTTTTTAAAGAAAAACTTCTTTCTTTATATTTTTTACTGGATTGAAATTTTATTTAAACATAAGTATATATTTTCAATACATTTTAAGGGTTTTTTTTTTCCCCTAAAAGATATTTATTCGTTTACTCTCTTAATTATAAAAAGAAAAGGCTTTCTTGGAAATAATCTTAATATTTTCTTTAAAAAAAAAGAAAAGAAAAGAAACAATTCCAGATGCTGCTACGGATTAGTTAAAGAATATCTTAATTTAGATTATTTCGAACAAAATCTTTCCTTTTTATAATTAAAAGAATAAACTATTAGTTCTCATTTGAGACGAAAAGATATTCTGTTAAAATGTATAGAAAAAATATACTTATGCTCCAAAGGATTTCAATTTAGTAAAGAATATAAAGAGGGAAAATTTTCTTTAAAAAATTTCCGGATAAGAAAATATATGTATTTCGTTACACCCCTTAATCGATTGCAGCATCTGGAATTATTTCTTTTTTCTTTTTTTTTCTTTTTTACTTTTAAAGAAAATATTAATTAAAAAATTTTCCACAAAAGCATTTTCTTTTTATAATTAAGAGAGAAAACCGAACAGACATCTTTTAAAACAAAACGAAAAAAGAAGAAAAAATCCTTAAAATATGTTGAAAATATATACTAATGTTTCAAAGTATTTCAATTCAGTAAAAAATATAAAGGGAGAAAATTTATTCAACATATTGTAAATTTTTCCTTAATCTTAACAGCCCCCCCTTGGTATTGTTTCTTTTTTTCTTCTCCCACGCTTTCACTTTATTTTCTTTTAAAGAAAATCTTAATTGAGATTATTTCGGCAAAATCTTTTCTTTTATAATTAAGAGGATAAACTATTACACAACAGTTGGAACGAAAAGATATACTTATGCATCAAAAAATTTTAATTCAGTAAATAATATAAAGAAAGAAAACTTACTTAAAAAATATATCTGAATAGAGAATGTATTTGTTATATTGCAAATTTTTTACCTTAATCTCAAGAAAATACCTTAATCGATTGCAGCCTCTTGGCATTGTTTCTGTTTTTTCCTCCCTCTTTTTCACTTTATTTTATTTTAAAGAAAATCTTAATTGAGATTACTTCGAGCAATATTTTTTCTTTTTATAATTAAGAGAATAAACTATTACACACCATTTGAGACGAAAAAATATACTTAAGCTTCAAACAATTTTAAGTCAGTAAATAATATAAAGAAAGAAAATTTCTTTTAAAAAATGTTTGGATAGAAAACGTATGTATTTTGTTATGACACTGTTTCTTCTCACCCCCCCCCCACCTCCCGCTTTCACTTTACTTTCTTTTGTTAAAGAAAATCTTGCTTAAGATTATTTCGAAAAATGCATTTTCTTTTTATAATTATAAGATAATAAATTATTAGACATCCTTTGAGACGACAAAATCGCCTTTTATTTTTTATAATCAAGATAATGTCTTTTGAGGTGAAAACAAATTCCCTTAAACAACAAAATAGAAAACATACTGACGTTACAAAGATTTTCAACTCAGAAAAACATATTACGAGACTTTTTTGTGTGTGTGTTGTTGTTGTTTAAAGGATCGGGAAAAGTATTTATTTTTGAAAGATAATTTGATTTAATAAGAAATTTTAAGAAACATGAAATTCTCTTAAAGAAGATGAGAGAAACTATACTTGTGCATGAAAGAATCTGGATTTTGTAGAAAAGGAGAAAAAAAGAAAATTCCCATGCACAAGATAAGAGAAAATATACTTGTGTTCGAAAGAATTTGATAAGAAAAGAAAAAAAAAAAATGTGCATATTTTTTTTTATTTAACAGTATAATTTGGAGATATCTTAAATCACACTGTTAAAAATATGCAGCATTCTGGCAGGTCATTCGACCGTTTTTTGAAATAACGGTTTCATAACTATAATTTAACGATATTCTGACCATGAAATGGCCAATAATATGGTCAGAATAGTGTTAAATTACGGTTGTACAACCGTTTTCGGAAAAAACGGTTGAATGACCTGCCAGAATGGTGCAAAACTTTTAACAGTGCACATAGTAATAGTTAAATGATAAATGTTAAATTACGCTAATATTTATATTAAATTTTAACAAAATTGATAATATTAGAATACAGTATAGAATAACAGAAACATATGTCGTCGTTTCTTACCTTCATCGATTCCAGTCTTTTAATTTTCCTTCTCTCTCGTTCTCCTCACCGTTTTCCTTTATAGGTGCGTTCGTAATTATATAAATACGTAGCACCTATAGTCGTCGTTCAGTCCGTTTGTCAAAAATGAATAAATGATGAAAAAAATTGTTATTAAGTCCAATTTTTAAGTTTGTTCGTAATTATATAAATAAGTAGCACCTATATATCGTATAGTCCGTCTGTCCGTCCGCATGTAACAGAGCAAAAACTATCCAACCGAATGGTCTGAAATTTTAAATATATAATTGTTGTAAAATTTCGTCGTTTCATTTCAAATTTTATGAAAATCGGATGCATGGTTTAATTACAGAGACAATCAAAATTTTCCGTTACATTACGGTCAATGGGAAAAAATTATTGCAAGTGCATTTTAATGATGTACACTGTACAGCCTTCCGAATGGTCTGAAATTTTAAATATATAATTCTTGCAAAATTTTGTCGAGTCATTTAAAATTTTATGAAAATCGGATGTATAGTTAGTTAAATTACAGGGACAGTCAAAAGTTTTCCGTTATATTAAGACCACTGTGAAAAAATTATTTCAAGTGCATTTTAATGATGTTACAGCCTTTCGAACAGGATGAAATTGATATGCACTTATGAAGTGCACTAAAATATACAATCAGTACGATATGCGATGCAAAAAATATTTATAAAACTAGTTATAGTACGAAAGCACCTCATTTGCCACGCTTGACGAGCAATTTCCAACTTGTTTTTAAATGTTAAACTAAGATTTTTAAAGCTCTTTTCGTTTAATAAGAAATAATTAAAGGAATTTGGGGATTTAGAAAATAACTTTAAACTTGCGAGAATATATTATTTCTGTTGTCAACATCTTTTTTCAATGCATTTTCAAAACGTAGAACTATGAATGAGGTATTCGAAAGATTTTTGAACCGACTTCTGACATAAGACACCCATATTTCTTTTAAACATGATTTAGATTAAAAATAGTTAATTAAAATTAAATCAGCATTGTTTTCATAAATGAAATGAAAGGTTGAACAATTAACACCAAAACCTCATCAGCAAGAACTTATGTCAATTTCTAACTAAATTTGAAGTTTGATGAAAATCCGTGCATTAGTTCTTGAGATAGAGACATTGCAGAAATCGTGAAAAATACAGCATAACAGTGCCACCTATTGGGCGATTTACACCGAAAACTAATCTGCATCAATTTATATCAAGCTATAACTGAACTTAAAGTTTTATTAAATTCCGAGTATTAGTTCTTGAGATAGAGCGCTCACAAAATTTGTTTCACATACAGACAGACAGACTCACAGACAGACATTTTACAATTGTAGTTTAATTATGTTCAGTACCTACTAAAACGTATAAATCCGTCGAAAACTAGAAGTCTAAATTTTTCACGAATCCAATTCTTTCTTCTTGTAAAGATGGAAGAAAGTAATAAGAGTGAAAAATCATGCATCGGGCATGATAATACTTTTCAACCCTAACAGAATATTATTAAGAAGTTTTATTTCTATAATGAAATGGTATACCTAAGTAAACAATTTAAATAAAAGGCACACTGCAAACGATTTTTCTCTACACTGTTAAAAATTTGCAGCCTTTCTGTCCAGTCACTCGACCGTTTTTTGAAAAAACTGTTTCATAACCGTAATTTAACTGTATTCTGACCATAAAATGGTCAATAATATGGTCAGAATAATGTTAAATTACGGTTGTGTAACCGTTTTCGATAAAACCGGTCAAATGACTGGACAGAATGCTGCAAATTTTTAACAGTGTATATACCGTATAATGTCAGGAAATTCTTTTGTGTGTTCCTGTAAACAAACTATTTAAATGCACTTCATTTTCGCTAATGAACATTCTATATTGAACCTAATTAACATACAAACGTTTTATGTCAATCTGAGTATATTTACATGAGTTAGAGTACGGACGGACAGATAGACAGACTGCATTTATAAACACTTTTCTACAATGTTGAAAAATTTTAAAAATGATTGATATCGCTTTACTAGTCCGTATAAAAAGGTACAAAAATGTCAGCTTTTTAAAACAGAACTTTGCAATTTTAGTTAAATATAATATAAATGTTTCGCATTTATTTCAAATAAAAATTAAATTTAAAAATTCAAAAAATCCGACTGAGTGAAAAGCGAGCTAATTAATTATTTCTCATCAATGTGAAACTATTTTTTTATATTTATTACCTATTTTTTTATTTCCTTTATAGATGTCTATGAAGGTTAGAGTTGCAGTAAAACTAGAGATCCTGCCAACACGACTTCCAGGTTGTGTAATATTTAAACGGAGCTTCTGACTGTAAAATAGTCAATGAAACATCATCTTCATTTTGAAAGACCTATCCAATGATATGCCACTCAATATTGTGCGTAAGATTTTTTTTCGTCTCTACCGTTATTTTGAATTTATAAAAACAAAATCTAGCCTATAACCATTGGATGGTTAAGACGAATCCATAGAGACCTCATTCAATAAAATCCATCCAGCCGTTGGGATGTTTCGAGGGTATAAAGAAATCCACATACCCAGATACGTGTGAAACACATAACACTTCTTGGCAGTCGGGTAAAAAATATCCCATAAAAATATAAAAATTTAAATTGGAAAATAACATGTCAATATTGTAGAAATACTTAAGTTCCTTCGAGCAACAATCATTTTATCTTTTACGGTTAAAGGGGGGAAAAATACTCATAATACCTCACAAACACTCTCTATATAATTTAAACTTGCCCTATTGAGCCTTAAACATTCATTTTGCTTACAATAAGTCACGTATTTAGCGATTGTTTAAGTACAACCTTTGACCTTTTGCATCACGACTTTCATACTGGACTCCATGACCCAGGAAAGGTGGGTAAAAAAAAATATATATGCTTACGGTATAGCGATTGATTGATTGGCATAGTAATGCATCTATTTTAATCTCTGATGTACGTTAGCGGAAATTTGTTTTTTAAAACATTATTATTTAAGGAGAGAAGTGGGGTTTAAAATATGTTGTGGATTAAATTTATTTTTATAAAAATTTACATTTGTTATAGGCAAACATATATAATTTTATAATTTCTTATTCATAAAAAGGTTAAACTAGTCAAAAATTGTACGTCAAACGTAGCAAATGAAGTGCGTTCATACTATAACTTGTTTTATAAATAGTCAGATCTTGGTGCAATAGCTGTTGCACTCTTATGCAAGAATGCATGAATACAAAATTTATTAGGATCACATATATTAAATTCAGTAATACGGAAATAATAGGACTCCATCTTAAATAGGACGTAATCGCCATGGCAAGCTAGAATCATTACCTTTCTTGGGATATCATTGAATTAATTACGTTTGGCAGGATTTAATAGAACGAAAAAAACTTTTATTAATATCTTTTTAAGTTTTTTTTTTATTAATTTTTCAATTAATTTTCAGCAGGGAAATTACGCTCGAAATTATTGAACGTGATTTATCAGATTGCTAACGAAGCGTAGAACCAACAATGTGAAAAATGTCCAAGCCGAGAATCGAACCTGGAACCCTTGGAATAGCGCCTCGTGGCTTAAATGGTAGAGCACTTGGAGCTCTATCCCAAGGATTCTGAGTTCATTTCCCGACTTGGACATTTTTCACATTGTTGGTTCTACGCTTCGTTAGCAATTTGATAAATCACGTATTATATTTTCAGTATCTTTTTAAGTTTTGATTCGATTTTCATAAAATTTGAAATGACTCGACAAAATTCTTAAAAGATTATATATATTAAATTTCAAACCATTCGGTTGGGTAGTTTTGAGCTGTTATATGCGGACAGACGGACAAACAGACAGACGGACCAGATGAAGACTACGTATTTATATATAATTACGAACGCACCTTAAAAGATTATATCCAGTGTAAGTTCATAAAAGTTTCTACTTAAATGATGTGAAAATTAATTCATCATAGTTTTTTTCCATTTTCATTATTAGCAAGTATTATTTACAGTGTTACATTATAACCAGGGGTGGGGAATTTTCAGAAAATATTACTAGCCAAGGATTTATTTTACCAGCCAGCATGACTTTTAGTTGAAAATTGTTAGGATAAAATTTATGTAACTGCACAAATAATTATTATTAGAATGTATTTTCATCCTGACATTGCCTTAATTTTATACAAATTTAATATTTTCTTAAAATATACGTAAACTTAAAAAATATAGTGTAGAATAGAACTTGGTGCCAAGTTTACATCGTGGCAAGTAAGAGTTTTATAAATATGGCTAACAATTAAAATATAAAGTTTTTGGTATATTTTCTATAACCTGTAGTTTTTAAGGCAGCTTGAAATTTCACTCGCCTTGTCAGAAAATTCACTCGCAGGTCGCGGGTAAGATGATGCAACTTAAAATTTTCTTAAAATATAAACTTAATAAATATAGTGTAGAATAGAACTTGGTTCCATATTTACATCTTGGCAAGTAAGAGTGTTATAAATATGACTAACAATTAAAATATAAAGTTTTTGGTATATTTTCTATAACCTGTAGTTTTTAAGACAGCTTGAAATTTCACTCGCCTTGTCAGAAAATTCACTCGCAGGTCGCGGGTAAGATGATGCAACTTAAAATTTTCTTAAAATATAAACTTAATAAATATAGTGTAGAATAGAACTTAGTGCCATGTTTACATCGTGGCAAGTAAGAGTGTTATAAATATGACTAACAATTAAAATATAAAGTTTTTGGTATATTTTCTATAACCTGTAATTTTTAAGACAGCTTGAAATTTCACTCGCCTTGTCAGAAAAGTCACTCGCCGGTGGTGGGTAAAAATGATGCAATTCCCTAATCCTGATTATAACTATATTATATTATTACAATATTACTATTTATGTCAATTAATACATTTTTGTGAAATTATTCGCGTTTTTAAAGATGCCAGTATTCATATGTTATCCTAGCATTACTTACAGAAGGACTTAAAAATGTGCGGCCGTTTTTTTCATAAATTACTATTTATGCCAATTCAAAAAATAATCATTGTTGGAAAATTATTATCATTCAGACTTTTTGAGGAATCAGTGCTTATAGGTTTTCCGAGCACTACTGGCAGAAGGACTGAGATGTGTGCTATTTACGTGATAAATATTTAAATTCGTAAAATTATGTACGCCAATGATTTTGGTAATAATGTTTCTTTTTAGGAAACAGAGAGGTTTAGGGGGTATTGAGTGCCTATAGACAGCAAGCTCTCTTGTGATGGTGGGAAGGAACTACTAACAAGGGAACCACTTTTGGTGTTGCTTGCATCTAGCATCGAGACCTGGTGCGTTTTGTAGCCCTATACATAAAAGTTAGAGAACCGATAAAACTTCTCTGTTAAAATAATATTTTATATACTTTTTTATACTTTTAATTTTTTATTATTACATTTTTATTTGTTTATTTCACACCAAAAATGAGTTAAGTCGCCAAATATGGCGTAACAATTTTTCCGCCCGCTTTATCCAAAGAGTAAATATACAGTACATATTACTAGTAATCAGATTGCGATTTTTTTTTTTTTTTTTTTTTTTTTTAAATAATTGATAGCATAAGATAGAAGTATTAGGTTTTTATTTCTTTTTCTATGCAGACGATAAATATATAAGTAATAAATATAATTCTATAAAAGCTTCGAAGATCATTGAAAACTATTTGTTAGTGAAATAGAAAATAAACAAACTATTTTCTTTTAAAATCGAATGGAATAAAGTTTCGAATGTTTAAAATGAAATGTTGCAGTATTAAATGGTCCATTGGTAAAAGTAATCATAAAGTAAATTAATATTTTTACACAATTTAGAAAAATGACTTTGGCTAACTATATCGGACAATAAAATTTCTATTCATTACAAATTCAGCTATGACATTTGGCTAGGGTTGCCGGAAAGCTGTACTTTTGAAAATAAACGCCAACTGTTTCCCCTCCAAAAATATGAATATAATGTTGCAATTTTTCAAAATCAAATTCGTGGGTTTTTGAAGGAATTTTCGAACTTTTTTTAATATTTTATACTTATTATTAACTAATATTTATTTTTAAATGCTTTTCTTTAAAAAAATTCAATGTTAATAGTCAGATAAGTGGTCTCGAAAATTGCATTTTCCGAAAGTTATGCTGCTGTAAAATCAAGAAATATTATTTTAACAGAAAAATTTTATCGATTCTCAAACTTCATAATATAGGGCTTTAAAATGCACCAGGTCTCAATGCTAGGTGCGAGCAACACCAAAAGTGGTTCCCTTGTAAGTGACACGTGTAATATACATACTCCCCTTCCGTCCTACCTTTAAAAATAAATATTTCAAACCCTAAAATTAACATGCGGCATTGTAATTAAGTCAGCTCAGGCGCCAAATTTCCCACTGAAACCTGAAATTGGAGGGCGCGTTTGCGTAAATTGTGGGCAACTGAACTGCGCTCTAATAATAGGCATCAGGATTCGTCGTTAAATATGGCCCTTTGAGATAAACAGTAGCTCTTACGAGAATCGATTCTAGCATTTCTTTCATATGAAGTGACATCTGAATTAAGATGTTTTCTAGGTAAAGTAGGGGAAGTTTTTAATCTTGCTCCTTCAGTAATTTCTGTCTATATATATTTTTTTTCCTCCAAAATATATAATTAGTTCGCTTCAATGTATTCTTAGAAATGGTGATTTTTTGTAGCATCTTTTAAAAATTCCGCAAAAATACAAAAACATAGCTAAATCGATGATTTATGTTTGCAATTGCCATTATAATGATGTTAAAAAACTAAAACCGATTATTTTTCAAGTAAAAAAAGAGCACCAAATTTGAATGCACTTTAAGCTCCAAAAAATCGAACACTAATTTTCATTTTGATTTGAGTTGCGAAAAGCAACTTAAAATTCTAGCTTTGTCAACCAATTTTTTCTGAAAGATCCTGCGGCTTTATAAATTTGAAAATTACTCGATATCTTAGTATGTGAATAGAACTTGTAAAATGTATATGTTTACGAATATATCTGCAAATTTTATGCATACATGAATAAAAATATAACTTCGTTAATGCGTTATAAAGCAGCCAATTTGGAGTTTTAGACAAACTTATGATATAAAAATTGCTATTACAGTTGTAACCTCCCACGCCACCCCTCCCCCCCCCCCCCCCATACAAAAAAGAGACATGACTAAGACCAACCTCTAAATGCAAAGCCGTAATCTATTAATTATTCACCTCTGCTCTTGTAGTTTAGTTAAGTGTTTTACAAAAAATATCCAAAAAAATTAATGACATTGATAATAATTGGTTCCTATATAATTTATTTCGCTAAATTAGGAAATTAAAACAAAATTTTTCGAAAGATTATTGAATATAATTTTTCGCTTCACTATAAACATAATTGATTTAAAATTAAATTTGATTATGGATTTAAGCTGACTTAAAAAGAAATTAACCTCTTTATGATAAGAATATTAAAATAAATTATCATGAAAATTACTTAAATGCAACTCATAAACTAACAACATTTTTTTACAAGAATTAAAATTATTTAAAAGTCGAAATTTTTTTATTGTCTTAACGGGATTCTTGAACACGAATACTAAAATTGATTATTTTCTGAAATTTGTAATCTTAACTTTAGAGAAATGTAAGTCAATATTAACATAACTTTATTTTTAACCAATCAGAATAATACAAAATTATACATGTTAATCTAGCAATGCTTCCAATTACAATCTTATTATTAATTTTTTATATATAGGGAATTTTCCGAAGACATTAGAATGACACATTTATATACAGACAGAATTATTTAAGGTTACAATTAATTGCAAGATTTTCATAATTAAGGCAAATGAGGTTTTATTTTTAATTTATTTACGCCATTTATATCAGTATAATAAAACCGTAGGTCTGTCTGATAATGTCCAAGTTCATTACCGAGCGATTAAGCAGTAAAATCACCTCACAGTTGGTCATTTTAGGCTAATTTCAGAAATTTTATTACTTTTTTAATAATGCTGTATAAAAATTAACTATTAAAAACACTGTGAAAAAAACCCAAAACAACTTGAGAGATGAGCTATTTTCCTTTGTAATTAAATAAATTAAGGATAATTGTTGAAATTAGAGATCGACCGAAAATTTGGTTTCGTTTTCGGCCCAAAACCTGAGTTTCGCAGACAATTTGGCCTGCCGAAACTATCTGTATTCCAAAAATCTTGTCTTTTCCTTCGGAAATTTTCAACATTATTCATTCATTTGAGCTGCATCGTTTCAAACGAGACACTTTTTATTTATTGCTATGAATTTCCATGCTTATAGTTATCACTCGTGACTGACTCAAAACGTTACTGCAAATTATAAAACAAGCAATGCATATATGACTAAACTTTGAAGATGCTTTTCGTGTGCTCATTAAAAGCTGTAGACTTAATAGTAATATAACTTTTTTGTTTGATACCGCAGAAGTGTTTCGAATACTCTCTGAGACAGTTATAGCACAACATATGATCCTTTACAAAAATTATTATAAAAGATAAATCGATGAATTTTACCCTTAAAACATTTTTTAATTAGATGAAGTTCGTATAAGTAGACAATCATTTGTGTCGTTGCTGAATTAATTATATTTTATTTTATATGAAAATAAAAATGTTTTGGTCAGAGGCACAGACAGCCAACTTTGGCCACACGTATAATAAATTAATAATTATGTATATTTAATAAACACGTATAATAAATTAAGAATTATGTATATTTATGCATGCAACTACTTTAAAAAACTTTTTTGGACATTTTCGTTTTCATTTTCGGCCGAAAATAGAAGATTAGCGAAATTTTGTTTCGGTCTTAAAAACCTGTTTACGTCGATCCTTAGTTGAAATACTTTTTCTCATTCATGCAACGCAATCAACTGCCTGTTCACGTCACATGCTATTAACCAATCAGATTTCAAAACCAGCAGAAATGGCTTTATATTTTTATTTTATGTTCGAAATTGGCAACAGGTTCTTTTACAGGCTATTTTTATATGTAGGATATTTCTTAAAATTAGTTGCAAACAAAACCTTAATTTATTTATAATCAGATGTAATAACTGAAAATTATGACACTTGAAAATCTATTGAAAAGTTAATTTAAATATGTATTACAAATTACAGAATACTTGATTATAATAGTTTCCACTAATCAAAGAATATTCTTGCATGTTACATTATAATTTTTCAGCTTTCTGGTTTACTTACCATGCATGTATACTAAAAACTTTTAATAATCGCTGCTTGTTCCTTGGATTAGGTCTTCATTTAACGCAAATGTTATAGAATGATTGATTTCCATAAATGGCAATGCAATTTTTCTTTTAAACCTATCGTCATTTTCACTGATGGAACGTGCATCATTTCCATTTGAATAGTTCGTTATTTCCATTTCAGAAGCGATTTTTGGTCTTAAGCGTCGCAAAAGATACAACGAAGTCATGAATATGACTTAACAACAACTGTAAGGCAACCTATTAACGGTCTGTCCATAATTCGATGCAACGGTGTTGTTAAGTCATGAATATGACTTAACAACTATAAGGCAACCTATTAACGGTCTGTCCATAATTCGCACGCAAATAGCACGCAAATTGTGATTCAATATAATTTTATAGTTATCGCACATAATCCTCTTTAATAAAAAGCTACGCTTTGATGACGACTGGCTTTTTCGCTAATCGTTGCCACAGATTAATCTCGGAAAATGAAACATTTGAAGTTACTGAAAAAATTAATAGCTCGAAAAGTATTTGTCAGAAAATTATTAGACAAACTGCGTTAGAAAGTTAAAAAATTGTATTTTGCTTGTAGTCCAGGCGGAAATTTTACCTGGCAAAATTAATGGTAGTACTGGAAATCGGCTTACTAGATGTTTTTTGGGTAGCTGAATCCGAATTTGCTGAACCAAAATTTCCCCCGGCAACCTCCCCAAATTTTGGTAAAAAGCCCCCCAAAAAAGGTTTTTATTAAAAAAATTTTATTATTGTTTTAGAGAAAAAGTATCTAGAAATTCAGAAAGTAGACAAAATTTCCAACAAATTAGATATATGACATTATGACTTAGGATGAAGGGGAAGTGGGGATCTGCCACGGAACATGCACGTGGTGCTGCGTAAACTAAGTTGCGCAATTCCACTTAACCACTCACACGTTTACATTAGCACTCCCATCTCCCCTCCGAACTTTCTCTATAAGGTTTACTTTAAGATTTTTGGGTCGCTGAATCCGAATTTTTAACTTTCCCCCAAAAATTCCCCCCCCCCAAATAGTTGTTTTTAACTTAAATTTCTTATTGTTTTAGGGGAAAAGCATTACAAAATTCAGAAACTGGACAAAATTTGCAACAAATAGGATAGATGACATTATGAATTAGGATGAACGGGGAGGGTGAGGGCTACCTCTGAACATGCACTGCGGCGCTACGTGCACTAAATTATGAAGTCCAGGCAATAGGGGATTTTATCTGGCAAAATTAATACTAGTTCTGAATTTCGACTCACTTTATGTTTTTTGGGTCGCTGAATCCGAATTTGTAACTTCCCACCAAAATTTCACCCGGCAACCCCCCAAAAAATTGATTTTTTGAAAAAATTTGGTTTTTGTGAAAAGCGCGCGGGGAATGTTCCGAGGCAGCCCCCTCTCTCCCCGTTTATCCTACGTCATAATGTCATATATCCTATTTGTTGCAAATTTTGTCTAGTTTCAGAATTTCGTAATGTTTTCCCCCTAAAATAATAAGAAATTTAAGTTAAAAACAACTATTTGGGGGGGGGGGGTTCGGGGGGAAAATTTTGGGGGTAAGTTAAAAATTCGGATTTAGCGACCCAAAAAACTTAAAGTAAACCTTATAGAGAAAGTTCGGAGGGAAGATGGGAGGGCTAATGTAAACGTGTGAGTGGTTAAGTGGAATTGCGCAACTTAGTCCGCGCAGCACTGCGGCGCATGTTCCGAGGCAGATCTCCCCTTCCCATTCATCCTAAGTCATAATATCATATATCTAATTTGTTGCAAATTTTGTCTACTTTATGAATTTCTAGCTACTTTTCCCCTAAAACAATAAAAAAATGGAATTTTTTAATAAAAACTTTTTTGGGTAGTCTTTTTACCAAAATTTGGGGGGGTTGCCGGGGGAAATTTTGGTGGGAAGTTACAAATTCGGATTCAGCGACCCAAAAAACATCTAGAAAACCGATTTCCAGTACTACCATTAATTTTGCTAGGTAGAGTCCCTATACGGTATCTATTGCCTGGACTATTGATATAAATTTCAAATCTAATGATTATGTCGTTTTTCAAATATTAAATTAAAAAAAATTACCAAATTTCACAATGGAGTATCATAGCAAAACCTTCACGCGGAAAAAAGATAATGATAACGGCAATGTATCCTTACTTGTATAGTGGCTATAGCACGAGTTACAAATTACATTAGTCTTATTATTCTGTTGAAATATAAAAGTGAATTATGATGTCACGAGTGCATGGTATTTATTCAATTATCAACAAATACGAAAAGCGCCATTTATTTTTAGTTGTGAATAATGTAGGTTAATTCATGGCTTTTACAAGAGAAAGTGATATCATGAATGGCTTTTCATGAATTTACATTTCTTTTTCAATTTTTTTTTCAAGAATCAAGATGATATTTATTTAGACTAATGAAAAAAAAAATGTTTCCTAAGCAAAACATTTTCTTTTTAAATACCGGTATAAAAGCAAAATTTCTCAATGCTTTCAATATATGCATTAAAAAAGAGAGCATATTTGTGCGAGATTTATAGTCCGTACGGTATTTAATTTTAAAATTGATTTTTCTAATCAAACGTGTTTAAAACCCTGGGCAACGACAGGTATTTCAGCTAGTAGACTTAATGTTACCCAATATTTAAATATTCCCAATTATTCCATGCTTTATTATTTGATACAGATATCCGACAATTCGTCTTTCATTAGGTCATAGAGTCAATAGGTCAATATTCCATTGCAGTTTTAACATGGTTTGTCTTTGGTAATTAAGAAGTGGTCACATGATAACTATTTCTGTACTTTCACATACTTGATCATTATCAGTTTTCTCTGAGCTAAATTCAAGTAGCAAGCTAACATGTAATTTTTTTAAGTGTAGTTTTCAAAACTGTTTTCGCTCATGATAGCTGTATTAGAAGAAATTTTAAAGTATACCCTTTCAGCTGAGCGTCAAGATAAGGAATGCTAGATTCAATTACAAAATCGTGACGAGAAAAGTAGTCCCGATTTTCTGCTAAAATCATTTTCTGTAGCATATCGTTGTGCTACCAGGTGAGAAGTGAAATTTCTAAATTGAAGCCTTTGTTGTGATGATGTTTACAACACGTCTATGTGATTGTTATGGCTGTCAAGTTGGACTGGTATAGCTTGCACGTGGCGTGTGTATTGTAAGCGAAAACCTTTGATTAGTGGTTCTCAGACTTCGCACTAACTCAGCATTTTAACCATTTCTATTATTTTAATAGAGGCGAAAACGTGTGATTAAAAGATGCTACACAATGAAAGATGCTCTATCTCAAAGTTCATGGTTGTTTTGTTGGAGTTTGAGAAGCGCAAGATGTTTCAAGGTGAATGATTTTCTAAGTAGAACTTGATAGTAAAAAATCATTAAAGGCTAAACTTATTTAAGAAGACAGAATATTTTTAAAAGTGTAAAAATATAAGTTTTTGTTTATCCATTAAAAAAAAGAAAAAAAAAGAAAGAAAAAAAAAAGAAATTCAAAAGATTACATAAAGTACAAACAAGCTTTTTACGCAACACAGAACATGTACACGTGTTATATTTATGTGTAGAGTAGGTGGGGGTAAAGATACGCACTTTCCATACATTTTGATTTTTAACGCACACTAAACTTATGTAATGAGTGATTAAAATGTTAGATTAGAACCTTAAGCAAGTGCCACCATCAACCGACATTCTGTCAAATTATCATTCTGTGAGAAATTGCATTTTTTAAAAAACATTGCTCTGCGTATCTTTGCCCCATCGGTTGGGGCAAAAGTACGCAGTAGTGGGGCAAAGATACGCAGTGCGTATGTTTGCCCCATTACTGTGGGTTTTTGCCTCATTTCCAATAAAACGAATGAGTTATGCAAAAGCATTAGTAAATTTCACTAGTATTTATAGTTAAACTGAAAACTGTAAGTTAAACCATGAAAAAAAAAGAAAAAAAACAGCGGTCTGTGAGATCGCAAATAGCAGATAAACTCTAACTACTGTGACAAAAATTGTTGCATAAATACTGTGAGCTGTCTCAAAGACCCCTTGATCGTAGAATGAATAAAAGGGTTGACTGACTCATAAAATACTGTTTTTGCGCTAAACTTTATGTAAAGGCCTATTATAATATAAATTCTCCTCATTTAGAAGTCTTTAGCGATATTACTAAGTTTCCAAACGAATCAAAATTAAACTAACATCAATAATTAAATTTTAAATTACAAGTTAAGCTATAAAAACTGAATATAGCAGCGGTCTGGGAAACCATTAACAGCAGTTAAGGGTTAAAGCTTAAAACAAACTCGTTTTATGAAACAAGAACAAGAATATTGATTTTTAAAAGTAGGTAGGTAAAAAAAAACTTAACCAGAAAAAAGAAAAGGTAGTTAACGAGCTTATATTAGTTAAGTAGCTAATATATTTTATACAATACTAACTTATAAGAATAAAGTGAAAATTTAAAAATATTAGATCAAAATGAGAAAATTTAAACTTACCTCATTTTCTTGGCACGGAGTGCTACTTTTTTCACAAGGTTTGAACGCACAACTACTACACTTGAGACCAAACTACCACCTAGCGGTCATGATTGTAGAAATGTTTTTCATATTAAATCAGCCAGTGCGTATCTTTGCCCCGTGCGTATCTCTACCCCCACCTACTCTATGTGTATCAGTTTGCAGTACTTATAACATTTAGGTGTTAAAAAAAAAGGACAGAATAAGTCTTTTCTTTTTTTACAAAAGGCTAGCAAATTTAACTTTTGTGTTTTCATGTTGGAGCTAAGTAATCGCAAGTTCTGCCGAATAATCCTTGTGACAAGATGACATGTATTACTTCTGTTCGAAAATATGGCACAATTTTTTTTTTTTTTAATTAAAGACGATTGACGTAAATAATTTATTTCAGGTATCGCAGATGACGATGAAACTGACCATACTGCTAAACATCTATAGCAACAATAAAATAATTTTTTTTAAAAACCGATTAATAACTGACTTTTTGTTTGCCGATAGCAGAATAGGATTTTTTTTTTTTTTCTACATAATTTCACGGAAAAAAAAAATCATTTCTAAGGAATAAAAAATTTGGATAAAAAAAAAAAGCGGAAGCTTTATACTAACTCGCATCTTAATCACTTCTACTACTTTAATGAAGGAGGGAGAAATAATTTTCTGAGCATAATTTCGCAAAAAATAAATGAAAATAAATAAATATAAAATATAAAAAAATGCGTTTAACATTAAATTTATATTGAAACATAAATGGTTTAACTGAGACTATAAAATGATATTATACTATTGGTATACCTGTTATTAACTTACACTGGTCCAATGTAATGCACAAGTATTAATATTTTATTTTGGGAGACTGTTTTTTTATAAATATAGTTTACATTGGTGTACAACTAGTAAGAAATATATATTTGTGCGATCATAAACCTCTAAATGTCAGTTATTGAGCTACAGTGACATCATATTAACCATCCTCGTGTTTGAAATTAACAATCAACTTATTGTGGAAGTTAAAGGAATCTAGAGTGATTGGTAGAGTGCTTAGGAGAGAATTTAAAATAGACTGGGAGGCCTCTGCGCAGATCGTCACCTCATCGAGTTGACAGCTGAAATTCCAATATTAGACAGAATTCGATTACCATATTAAAAAAAATCATCTGGTCTGCCAAGTCATATCGTGGTGGAAACCACCTGCAGACCCGATTTTAGTGATTGATCGGTAGGTTTATCATTGTGTTTTCCTGCACCCAAAGGTATGAAAACCTGGAGACTAGGAGCAGAAAAACACAACGGTAAACCAATCCGTCAACCACTAAAGTCGGGTTTGTGGTGTTTTACACCAACATGACTTGGCAGACTCATTCAATTTTAATAAGCGAATCGAGTTTTAATTAATCCTTAATTTCAGCAGTTAACTCGATGAGGTGATGGTTTGTTGTTTGTCTTGGTCTATAGCTTAATGTTAATAGACTGTGTAGTCAAACACACTGGCAATAGAGAAATTAACATTAGATTGGAGTGTATTTTAAAATTTTCGATATAATTTGTGAAATACTAGTTAGCCATACTTGTAAATATAGATTTATTTAATAATAATAAATTATGGTGTATATTTTAAAGACCTCAACAAGATTCATGGAGCATTGCGTGTTAATCGGTTGAAGTCATGTTGACTATTTTTGTGTTTGAACTTAACTTTTTCTAGAGGCCAAATGACCTCATGATTGTTAATTTATTCTTAGAAAAATACTGTGAAACAGGATACATGTTTATCAGTAACAAAATTAACTAATAGTGAAGTGATTGATTTTTAGAAAAGAAATTCGATATGGCATGATTAGATAAGCAGAAAGTTTAATTTAAAACAATTTTTCAAAGCCCGAACTTCAAGTTAATTACCTACGTTCTGATGTCATGCATCATTAATATACTACGTTTGAGTTTTCTATCCTTAAGAATATGTGAAACAAATATGCCACAGCTAAAGATTTTGTTAGTTTGAAAGCTTACTGAACGTGACTTTGTTTGCATAATTAATTGACATGCTATAGGGACCTATAGGGAACGAATCTAAAAATAAATAATAATTATGAAGAAAATATTCCATGAGGATTCCCGACCAATTTGTGTAATTACGTTTCTGCATTTTAATAAGTAGACTTTAAAATATTGATGGCTTTATGCTAATATAATTAACTGTCTGAGTATTCGTAACATTAGAACGCCACTTTGTAAATTAATAAGACAACTAACTAATGTTTATAATTTATTGATAATTTACTGTTCATCATGATTCACGTGCTTTTAAAAAAATATATTTATTCATAGCTTGCTATTTCACGATTATCCCAATTTGATATTTTCGTTGCATTATGCAGAATTAATAGATAAAACAACCAACTCTAATCTTGTGTGATTTTCACGATCTACATTTAATATGCTATTGAATATTTGTTTTCATATTCTTATAATTACGATAATATAATTAATAATAATAATAAAACAGCTATGTTTAGCTACAGAATGATGTTTTTTAGCGATCAAGATGATTTATAGTGAGTAATTTTTAAATCTGTAAAAGTTGGGTGCATTGCGCGTTGCTTATAAATCATTTGTACTAGGCAAAAATTCATTATTTCAACACATCTCTACCGTTTTTACTTTAAATAGCAGTTTGGTTAAACTTTTTTCTAACTACAATGTAACCTCAAAATTTCGGCATTCAGAAATTAAGCAACTTCAAAATTCCAACATCAAAGTCCCTCACCCCACCTTTTTTTTTAAACATCCAGCTTACGAGAGAAAGAAAAATAGCAATTGTTTGCGAATTAAAACAATGAAAATTCAATGCTCAGCGAGATCGTTGACGCTGTGCTAAATCAACCACCGATAACGCTAATAGCAGCTCAGAGGAGGAGGACAAGGAAGTGTCAGATGAAAATATGTCATTGGATAAATGCATATATTTGACTGGATAATTAATATCTGCTTCAGAGAAACAAGACTAGTTCCGAAATAGGTATTCTCCTCTCTCATACAATACTTACTTACACTTACACAATGGTGCTACAATCCATGTAGGATTTTGACCTCCCTCAATATACTTCTCCAGACCTTCCGATCTCTGGCCTTTACTTTATAATTTATAATTTGGTTTTCTGCAAGATCTTTTTCTATCTCTTTTATCCAACTCTTCCTGGGTCTACCAATACTTCTTTTTCCAATTAAATTACCACTATAAATCTTCTTTGTGCTTCGCTCATCCCTCATTCTGATTAGATGGCCTAACCATTGCATTCTTCTTATTTTTATTCTCTCATACAATACAGAAAAAAAAAAAAAGTAGCTGAGAAGTATTCTTGTCTAGAATTTTGTAAAAATCATTTTTTTTTCTTTTTGCATATTCTTAAAGTTTAGATCTTTAAGAATATATCCTCGAGAGAAAATGTAACTATAACGTATCATTCTCATTCTATAACGTAGACCGCTGCGGCTGCCTGAAACTTTTGCTCAAAACTTTAAACCCATTTTTCTCAAAAGTACTTTTTTCAATGTGGTTGACATGATATCTCAGGTGCTATATAGCCGATTTACTTCAAATTTTGTGCTAACCATCAATGTGATTAAAAAAAAGTTTACAAAATGACATGGCAAATCAGGCATACAACAAGGATGATAAATCACATAGAAACATAGGGTCGCAAACCACTTATTTAGCCACAAATACAGGGTGTTTCATCTTAACTCAATTTGGGCTGACAATAATAACTTTCAGGTAACTGAAGTACATTATAATAATACATTTAACAGACATTCTCACCCTTGTTGTAAATATAATAACACCAAACAAAAGTGGTAGAATTTTGTATTATACGCGCCAGCAGTATGAACTTGACGCCCCACATTTTGGACTATGATTATCAGTTTATACGGTATCATCGATTGCTTGAGTGAAAGGTTTTCCCGGATCTTTTCGTGATGTTATCACATTTCACACAAAACACGGTACATACATATCGTTGCATTTTCGTTACAATTTTTTTATTTTTCTCGAAATTATTGCCGTCAATCCGGTTTCAGTTAGGATGAAACACCCTGTATTTGTAACTTAATAATTGGTTTCCGATCCTATGCTCCTATGCGATTTTTTATCCTTGCGGTATGCCTGATTTCCCATGTCATTTTGTAAAAGTTTTTTTGAACCTGTATAAAAATATACAATAGCCCCTATCTATCACCCCTGCTGCTTTTGTATCAAAGTTATTTTTTTACTATTTTAAAAAATAAAAAATAAAGAAACAAAAAGAGTCTAAAATCCTTTTTTTTTTCCAGACAACAGCCATTTTGCGAAAAATATTTTTTTCGTTTTCTTGTAGGTAGGGGCTATAACGACGTTCTTACTAATTAAGAATCTTTTTTAAAATTTTGTTTCAGATGACCAGAAGAGTTGCAATCGTGTTAACCAGTAACCCCCACCCTCTCCCTCTTACCAACTTATAACTTATTTAATTTTCATTTTTCTTGTTTCAAAGAATTTTTTGTATTATTTCGAAATATCAATAAATATGTTGTAAAAGAGTAAATGGTAGATATACATAGTATTATCGAGCTCGGCAAAACTTTCAAAATACATACCTCTAGACCAGAATAAAACGGGGAAAAAAATAAAAAATAAAAGTGCCCAGTTAAACTGATGTATTCAGTTCATAGGCTAATTCACACTAATCCTATATTATACTCTTATTTCATAGAATAATGCCCTTCGAAAAATAAAGAAATCGACAAAAAGTTCATTTAGCTAAATTCAGGTAAGTGAATTAACTCCCCCATTACCCCCCCCCCCCCTGTATGCTTAACCAATGAACCTCCAAATCTAATCAGGAAAGCGGTTTATCAGAATAAACCGGTATACCAATTTGAAGCAAATAGGATTATTCTGCATGAAAAACCCATTTATCTAAATTAAGGGGATTACCCCCCTCCGTTCCCCCCCTTTTATACTTAACCAATGAATCCCCGAAACTAATCAGGGAAGCGCCTTATCAGAATGAACCTATATCCAAAATTTGAAGCAAATCGGATGTTTCTATCAAGAGTTTATTAAGGGGGTGGTTTTACCCCCTCCCCGTTACCCCTCCCTCCCTTTACACTTAACGAATGATCCCTCAAAACTAATCAGGGAAACGCCTTATCAGAATGAACCTATATCCAAAATTTGAAGCAAATCGGATATTTCTATCAAGAGTTATCGTACACACATACGTACATGCATACATACAGAACCTGCGTGCACATTAGCTTGATAGCCTGTGAGCTAAAAAGCAAATAAAACTGACATCAATGCTTTGGAAATTACACGAGGAGAAATCACTGTTTATTAGAATTTTTTTAGTAACATAGAAAATATCAATTAAAATAATTTTTTCTTTTCTCAAATAATTATGGCTTGGTTATGATTTAAATTATGACTAAAGGTACCATTAAGAACATCGGAAGTAATTTTTATATTCTTTCGGGAATCCGAAAATTCCAAAAATCCAGCTTAGTCTCGATGCCGAATTTTCGAAGTTATAATGTACACCAATTTTATCCAAAAGAAATCATATAGTAACATAATTAAATATTTGTGATGGCGTTTAATTTCTTATTTATCACGATATCGCTCTACAGATAAGGCTTCAAGAAATTAGATACTACACAAAAATAATAACAGGCAATAAAGTTGCGCGCTAGAATTGATTAAATATTAAACATTAAAAGTAAAAGGATATTAGTTATTATCTCGTTATTAATTTTCCCCTATAAAACTTTATTTTTTTCAAGTGGCTAATCTTTTACTTATTGCTATGTATCAATAGATTGCACACGACATCTCTGATCAGATATTCAAACCTCAAGCTATTATCAGAGATTGTTGCGGTGAATATAGTCATTAGAAGTAATTAAAGCTTTGATTTAGCTCCAAACATAAGCATCAACAAGTACCCTGGGGCTAAAGATGGCGTGACAATAGACACAATGCTGGAGTAATGAATAGTTCTTGCAGCTGAATTCGGAATGTATTTGACACTGCAATCGGCAGCAATCGTTGTTACCAAGCGATGTAAGTTTTGTTAATGGGTCCTTTTTTATTTCAGAAAAAATAAATAATTGTGGTACATGCTAATCTTGTATTGTCATGTAAAGGATTTGTAGAAATGTGTCTGATACTATGTTACAGAAAATGACTACACAATGTTTAGTCTGGCGGCAGTGTCATAAAAATAACGATTTCTCGATGTCTTAATCAACGGTATTTTCTCCGTACTGCAGAAATACATCTTTTGTAGTTAAGGTTTCCTGATGTATTGCCTTTTTTTTTTTTTTCGATTCAGTTTTACTTTGTTGTTTGAGAACAGGATACAGTAATCTATAGCTTATTTTTATTTTTTATTTTTTTAACAAACTAAACAACATATAAATTTGATTTGGAGATTTTAAAAGCACAGTGTAACATTCATTGTAAAGAATATTAAAGCTTATTTTAACTTTTATTAAAACTAGGGGATGCAACCCTGACTCCCCGCGTTGCATAATACAGGCGAACCTCCCTCCTTTTTTTTTTTTTTTTTTTTTTTTTTTTAGCTACCCACCCTTGCGACTAGTTTGGTCTCCCTTAAAATTTATGTTTGGGAAAGCATGATAAACATTAAAAAGCACGCTTTGACTTGCTCTATCTTGCACTGAAGAAGAATATCGCCAGTAGATTCGAAACAGCTATTTGCTGCTTTTCACGCATTATTTGTGCATTTTTAAACGTTGGTTTTCTGCTTTTTAATATTCCTGCACTAAGGCTTTAATTGCTATTTTAATGCTAAGCATTGTATCATGTTACTTTTATTCATTATTTAATTTACTTGGACTCCCTTAAATATAATTAATATAATCCTTTAAGCTAATATTAGTTTTTGTTGCATTAAAATATCTCAATTTGTTGATTTTCTGTAAGCAAGTAAACCCTATTGTTTTACAATGGAAGTCTATGGGAATTTGGCGTGAGATATCGTCAAGTTGGCGTCACTTTTGGCGGCTAATTTGGGTCCTCAACTTTGGCAATATATCGCCAAGTTGGCGATAAACTTGGCTGTATTTGGCGACAGAACAGGCCCCCCCCCTATGATAACCCCCTTATAGATATGGAGATGCATTAACTGCTGTTGAATAACCAATGAGATACGTTCGAAGCGTCGCCATTAAACAATTAACAAATAATCACGATTTCTCTGCCACATACCATAGCGTAATATATATATTTAGATTTAAAAGTCTAATAGGTTTTTATTCATTTAATATATATATATTTTAGATTGCTCCACAAACAACAGCCAAAACATGCAATTATGGATTCAAATAAAGTTTTGAAATTTATTAACCCGGAAGAACTCGCTAGTGAGAATTTCTCTCACGGTGTCCAATTGCTTTTCTTTTGCTTTACATTCGCTTAATATCATTTTTTTTGCTTGACTTAGTACTTTTACTCGCAAATAGGTAAAATAATTGAAATAACATTTATAATTTTTAATTAAAATGAAAAATGGTTTAAATAAGAGTCTTAAAAAAGGTACGACGGTGAGAGAAAATCTCATGCAGCGAGTTCTCCCGGGTTAAAATTGACACTTACATGGAATATAAGCCGGAATCAAATGTTGAACTATTTATATTATTTTAAGTACAATTATATAATTATTTAAATATACCAATTATATAAATATTTAAGTATTATTTTTTTTTAATTGTTTGGCGATGTAATATAGATGAGTTAATGATTTTCATACAACAGTTAAATGAACTTGACAATAATATTAAGTTTACTTCTGAAATAGAAACAGGGGGAAAATTACCTTTTTTAGATGCTGAGTTACAGAGAAAGGGGAATGAATTAATTCGTTCAGTTTACCGAAAACCTATCGCAGATTTAAACGTTATACCTTCCGACGCATGCACCCCATTGCCTTACAAATTATCCACCTTCAGGTTCCTAATCAATCGTGCTTTCAGGATTTCTTCTGATATAAATCTGGGGGATGAATTAGAGAAAATTAAACGTATTGCTAGTGATAATGGATATCAGGTAAAATTAATTAACAAATTGATTCAGAGCTCCTTTGATACTTCTAAAAATAAAAATAAAACTATTAATGAAGTTACTATGAAAAGGGTTGTAGCAAATTATTTCCCGTGTTTCTTTGAACATGTAAAAAACTCATTTAAGAAATTTTGGCTTATTTTTGATCGCGAAGCCGCCTCCGAAATTAAAGATGCTTTTAAATACTAAAATTGATCCGATTAATAGAGATGACCTCTCAGGAGTTTATATGATTCCATTTATTAGGGAGGGAGGAATCAAAAATCATTACATAGGTATAACCCAACGAAAATTCAATATCAGTTGTAGACATAAAATAAAATAGAGGTAATACTGCTTTATTGCGAATGGGGAATTTATTGCAAATTGCGAATGGAAGTCATTTTTTTCAGTCGATGTTTAAAAGTTTAAAATATGGCATTAAAAGGGAAATTTAATAGTCTGCTGTTGCCAATTTCAAAATGATATCACCTTAAGCAAAGAGAAGTTTGCTCTTTATAATATAGATATGATATGTAAAAATATGTTTGCTGGTATGTTACCGAAACTATAATTATACATTGTTTTGTCTTTAGTACTTCAGAGTCATGAATATAAATATCTTCCGCTGTCTTAATCAAAAGCTTACTGCACAACTTTTTTCCACTACACACTGACATTTTATTTTATCAGAGTTTTTCTTTTCTTTCTTTCTTTTCTTTTTTTTTTTTTTTTTTTTTTTCTGTGTGTGTGTGTGTGTGTTGTATTTTTCAGTTTGGTTTTATTGTTCGAAATGAAGTTAAAAAATAATCTATGATTTATAATAAAAGTGCACAATATTTAATAATACACGCATTTATTTTTATAGATTTTGTAGCATAATGTAGTAATAATGTAAAATATGTTAAAACAGCGTATATTGCAGGGGATTTATGAGATTGCACATAAAAATATGATTGATACTATGCTACCAAAAATGCGGTACGATTTTTAATACGTCTGGTGACAGTGTAGTGAAAAAACAACAAAAAAAAAGCTTTATAGGTGTCTTAAGAGTTATTTCTCAGCTACTACAGATTTTTGCCTTATTTTAACTGCATTTTCTGATATTTTGATTTTTTTCCATTCAGTTTTCATTTTATTTTCGAAATGCGGTTAAAAATGAGATAATGATCTAAAAAAAGTACTCAAAATTAAATGATATACAAATTTAATGTACAGTTTTTTAAAGCGTATTGCAGTAATCTTGTAAAATATATTTAAGTACATTCTAAATATTTTTTAAAGGATTTATAAGAATACTTTTGATGTTATATTACCAACAATAACTAAACAATTCTTAACGCCTCATGGTAATGACATAAAAATAACATTTTCCGGTTGTCTTAATTAGCATTTATTTAATAACGTATACACATTGACATTCTGCATTTTCTGATATGGTGATTTTTATTAACACTTTCAAGCATAGTTGAAAAGTGTTTATGACTTTCGCTTTTTCTGTCTGCCGTCTCTTGTCTGTTGTCTACCATCTGCCCGTGCTCTAATTCGCTTAAATATACTCGAACTGACACGTAATTGATATACGTTATTCAAGTTTGAAATAGCACGTTCGACAGGGCCGAAACTAGCCTTTTTTGCACCCGAGGAAAACATGGATTTTGCCCCCCCCCCCTCGTTTTCCGCAAGGTATATTCACAAAGAGAATTTTAGACGAGTTATTTTCTTCTGATGGACTGATGGCTTCCATTATTATGAAACAGCCATTATAAATGAAGTGTTAGGTGAAGATGAAAGAGAAGTCGTAAAAAGTTAGAACTCTGTTTTTCTGGTCAGAATGGGGAAAAAAATTTTGGCTATTTTTTTCTCCATTCTGACCATAAAATCAGAGTTCTAACTTTTAAGGCTGCTCTTTCATCTTCACCTACCACTTCGGGCTTTTTAAATTTGGCATCAGTAAATAAAACCGGCTACTTCAAAATACGAATGAATTCTTATTCAGATAATGAAATTTTAAATAAAAAATTGATCCCTCCTCCCCACACACATCAAAATTAAATAAATAAATAATAAAATAAAATACAGTTAAAAATAAAATACAGTTAAAAATAAAATACAGTTAAAAATAAAATACAGTTAAAAATAAAATACAGTTAAAAATAAAATACAGTTAAAAATAAAATACAGTTAAAAATAAAATACAGTTAAATTATCAGATACTGCACTCCACAATCTAGAGAATTATATACTCTCAAAAGATGGTTAAACTACTAATGCGTAGTTTTTCATCCTATGAAACTTATGTAGATGAAATATCTTGACCGATTTCAACGTTAAATAGCTCTTCGATTTAAAAAAAAAACTATTTGCATCACAATATTACGCATACATTTCTCTATAAAACTGCCAGTTTACATCGTTTTATATGCAATAGTTTCTGCAGACTAAATCAAGAAAGTAAAAAGAGCACGATAAATTCAACACCAGCAGCAGCTGCAATGTTAGTAACTTCTTTTTAGAACATAAAGATTACTTGTTAATTTTATTAGTTTTCTGGGTTAGAAAGACTCATACTTACGTCAAAATAAGACTAAATCAAGAAAGTAAAAAGAGCATGATAAATTCAACACCAGCAGCAGCTGGAATGTTAGTAACTTCTTTTTAGAACATAAAGATTATTTGTTTACTTGTTAATTTTATTAGTTTTCTGGGTTAGAAAGGCTTATACTTACGTCAAAATAATTTGACTTTTAAAATGACAATATGCCAAATTTTTTCGATGTTGACTTAAATAAAAGTCATTAACGATGTCAAACAAATCACAAATAAACATTTTGGAGCTTTAAATATTCCCAAATTCCATTCTACCTTATTTAAATTTCCGAAGGCAAAAACATTACCGAGTAGAATATCAAATAGCACTTTAGGACGAAAGATGTTAAAAAAGGGAAGTATGATAAGGCTATAAAATTAAAACAGCTTAAATTTACAACTTTAAGCTTGTAAGTAATGTCTCGAAGTGTATATCATGATGTAAGGCACGTGGTGAAAGTGTTATCTCTACGGAAGAAGTATGTGCTATGTGTGGGAAAAAAAAAGGGCTAGGGGCATTAAATTTTGAAATTTATTCTCTCATTCAAAACAGAAGTATGGCATTAGCAGGATTTCTTACAAAATTTACAACAAAACCTTACGCTTCATTTTTATTTTTGGATTTACAAATGTTCTTTTAGCAGCTACAAATGAATGCGGGTTATAAACATGTCACCAACTTGACAAGAATTCCAAAAACAAAAGTACAGGCATAAAAAATTTATTGAGGATTTGAGGCTTAATTCAACACGTAAAGAATTTATTATATAAAATTGTATCTCTTTTTACCCGACTGAAAAGAAAGGTTATGTGTTTCACGCGTATCTGTGTATGTGGATTTCTTTATACCCTCGAAACATCCCAACGGCTGGATGGATTTTTATGAATGAGGTCTCTATCGATTCGTCTTAATCTTCCGATGGTTATAGGATAGGGTTTGTTTATATAAATTCAAAATGGCGGCCGTAAACTAAAAAATGGCGGTAGAGAGGAAAAAAATTTACGCACCCTATTGAGTGGCATATCATTGGATGGGTCTTTCGAAATGAAGACGATGTTTCATTGACCATTTTGTAGTCAGAAGCTCCGTTTAAATATTATGCAACCTGGAAGTTGTGTAGGTAGGATCTCTAGCTTTACTGCAACTCTAACCATCATAGACATCTATAGACCTCATCAAAACAGTGTTTATAGATAGGAATTAACAATTAAACACAACTTAAAAGCCATCAATACAAATAAATAAATAACAAAAACAGGTAAGTAATATAAAGAAGTAATATAAAAAAAATATTTTAAGTCAATTCCTACTTAGGTCAATAAGAGAATTTTTTTTTCTCCCATTCTTCTTCTCTTGAGTGGCGCTTAAAATGCCTTGATCAAGAATAAGGTTCTCTCGGTCTTAAAATACCTTGATCAAGAAGAGGGCTCTCTCGATTATTGAAAATTAATTAATTTTATTTAATTAATGAATTAATATTGGAATAAAACTGGATTAACATCAAGTGTCATCCACTACAAGTTTAAAAAAAATTATTTGAGCTTGATTGGATAAATAATAAGCATTTTATTAACGATTGAAAATTTAAATAAGATATATATTGCGAGAGTGTGAGCTGATAGTAGGAATTGGGGAAAAAATAGTTTCACATTGATGAGAAATAATTAATTAGTTAGCTTTTTACGCAGTCGGGTTTTTTGATTTTTTAAATTAATTGTTTATTATCCTCGGTGACTTGAGATTTGCCAAAATTTCCGAAAGGCAATAAAAGATGGTGGATGTTTATACGGCAATATTAGCGTAGCCATGTTTCATCATTACTTTTTTAACGATTGAGTTGCTTGGTGTTTTTAATCATCTTAAAAACGTCGTGCTATATATATGTAAAAGACCTCCGATCGTGGACGGATTAGTCTGAGAGTTAGAATTATGACACATTTCCATGTAAACATTGGACATAGGCATAATTCAATGCAAAAAGGGCTGATAAGGAAAAATTGTATAATCAGAAAAAAAAAAAAAATCCCTACCGGCTCGGACTAGAGGCGCAGGTAAATTTCGAAGTTAACACGTTCGCTGCCAAACCTGAGAAGGTGCATCTGTTCATACACGCCAAGATCATATCTGCAATAGTACTTTTAAGTTATTTTCTGTTTTATTATTTAAGTACAATATGTATGACGAATTAATTTTACCAACAAATAAATTCACACGAGTATGCTTGTTGTTGGCATATGAAACGTTGCAGGAATTTTCTATGGCAGTGCTCGTAATCGGTGATTTAGATAAGAAGATCAATAACGAGTTATCTTGTAGTTGGCAAGGAAACTCAGTTTGCTAACTGCGAGTATTCTCGTAGATGGCAGCGAACGTGTTAAGTTCTAATTTCACCAACAAAAACTAAATCATGATTAGAGATAAACCCACTTTAACAATTTTATCTGACCCCTTTTGACGAGTTTTTAATTCCATTTTTATATAAAAGCTGATTTTATCACAATCATGTTAAGGCCAGTATTCAAAAAATATTTTTCCCTGCTCAACAACTCGTAATTTTCTGACACATTTTCAGATTCATTTTTAAAAGGAAAAATATGAAACTTGCTGACATGATTTTTTAAGAGATTTATAAGCGACCTATGTTTTTATTTTTCGCTCAATTAATTAGAACTTTAATTATAATTTATAAACAATTATTTTTAGAGTAGGACCATATTTTTCGTTTTCAACACAATCGCTTCGAAAAATTCGGTTCAAAATGCCCACTTTGACATCATTTTTAAAAATATATTCTGCCTCTATAAAAAAATCGACCATTACGGCACATTATATAGTTTCTGAATAAGAGTACCTAACAATAGGATGCGTTTGAAAGCAAAAATGAATTTAAAAATGAATCAGAAAATAAGTAGTTTGGATTTTAGCACATCCTTAATATGATATTTTTTTTCTTCAATCTCGACGTATTCTTAATTCAACACAATCGCCTCGAGAAATTCGGTTCAAAAGCAGTCTGGATTTGAGCATATCCTTAATACGATATTTTTTTCGTCAACCTCGACGTATTCTTAATTTGTTTTTGCTGTAAGAATTGGTCCTATCAAAAACTTGTCAATATAAAAGTTGTAGATAATGTTAAGAAGATATATAATAAACTAAATTCACGCGGATTTGATATCTTGTGAATTGAAGAAGTTAAGGAATTTTTTCTTCTTCAACACCCCCCCCCCTTTTTTTTTGTTTTCAGTTTTATTTATATACATATATATATATATATGTTATATAAAAATTTTACTTTTATTATTCATTTAAATTATTCTAAATTGCCGGCATATTCATTATTTCCTTTTTTTTTAATACTCTCTATTATTTATTTATTTTTAAATTCCTATATATTTAAAACGCGTATCCTAATAATGGTTTTATTCAAAACTTAATCTAAACTTTTAATCCTTTTATTAATTTTTATCGTCTATCAAACTGTAAAATTCTGAACGCAGTTACTTTATTTTTCGAATGTTTATAAAAGCCATTTTTACATTTTTATTTTATTTTATCTCATTTTCCCGCCAGCTGGGCGAGCGTCAGCCTATTCACATCGAAATCCTTCCATCAGCAGCGCCGGGATTCTTTTCTCTGACGTTTCTCGATCGCTCTCCATTGGTTGAGTGACGGATCGTAATTTCATTTAGAGTCTCGCTCATGAATTTGTTTGGTTAGCCTGAAGTTTGCATTTCAATCGGATTTCCTCCGCGCATTCTAATAAACTGCTCAGAAGAAGATTTTTTGTGCTGTTTGATTGTTTACTTAATTTGTTACCTGGTGTCCTAAGTCACGTAGACTATTAAATTGTTATTTAACATCTTATCCGCATGAATAACTACTTCGTGCTCAAGCGGATGGCTCTGATTTCTCATCCTGTGGGAATTGTTTATATTGGTATGTTCTGATGGAATAAACAGTTTCCGATGACTACGTTTCTATGTTTTAATTGGGAAAACCCTAGATTTCTTCATAAGCCTTTTTCACCACTCATGCGGCCTAATCTGCGTTGTCTTCATCATGAATAAATGAGTGTTTGATTGGACTTTACCAATCTTATCGGTCCACAGCTGCTAAATTTCCACAGTGTTGACACCTCCAATAGCGATGCTTGCACTAAGTGGTACCACTACTAAAATTTTTGACACATTTTTGAAAAGTAATAATAATTTTAAACTGAATCGATGTGTATTGTAATTAAGAAGTTATAGGGTTTTTCGTTTCTCAAAAAACCCTTCCTTATTCCATCCCGTTGGTTCGATTTTGCCCATTAACGAACTTTATCGAAATTTTATGCCCTTGATTTTATGTATCAGTTTAGAATAGATTTATGCAGAATTATGGAAGTTATCGTGTCCATAAAAAAGTGATATATACATATATATCACACATATATATACGATATATATATATCTCATATATATATATATATATATACGATATATATATCACATATATATATATCACCCCATTCTGTAAAGAAACATTTTAAAATTTAAAAAATTAAATTTATTAAGTGATTAATAAGAACAAGCTTTTATATTATTACATATGTAACATATTTGAAATTATTATTAATTTACTTAATTTTAAATAAAATAATTAAAAATAACTATAAATATTATATTAAAAATGCTAAATGATTATTATCGATATTCTGTTGAGCTATTTTAGAATGATATTGTTTTGCTGTTTTAAGGTGATTTTATCGGTTCAAATATTTGCAATATTTTCAATATACAATTTTTCTACAATTATATTTGGTAATATCCAATAGATTACACCACGCAAATTATTTCTACTTCTTTTAGACGTGATTGTGTTCACATATAGACATTTTTAACTTTTTAATTTTTTGAAGTTCCGCTAGATGGCAGCATTAAATAATTATTTATTCAGTTCAAAATAATAATTTTGCTATACTTTATTGTATTATATCTCTTATTTATTACCTGTTTAATTTTTAACATATACTTCTTTATGTTCTTTTAAGTAATAATTTATTCCAGGATCCTTAAAATAGCATAAAATAATTTTTATTATATAGACTATATAAGTTAATTATAATTATTATATTTATAAGAATGTTAAATATTATCTGCAAGCTGTAATGATTTGCAACCGTAAGGATTGGCTTTTAATTGTACCATTTAATTAGGCGGGATTTATGCTGCGCTAAAATGGGATACATGTTTAAGATTGTAATATGGTCATAGCAATTCTCTTGCTGGGTATGTCTTAAATTTAAATGTTCCAATTTTTTCATATTGTTCATTATTACGGATCTTGCATTGATTAATAATTTTTTTTTAATTCAATTTATACGGTATGGTATATTTATACTTTTTGGTGTATAGTCGATCGGGTACATAATGGAATTCAATTTTTAGCTTATTGCTGGACTCTGTTACAGAAATCGACTATGTTTTTGCTTATATTTGTATTTCATGTACCATTGAAAAAGGGAAATTTTATATAAACTTCCGGCTACATCCATCCATTTGATCTATTATTTGTTTACGATACGTCTTTTAATGGATCAACAATATTTCGCTGGTTATTTGTATCATTTGTCTTTAATAGGTTATTTTATCAAAATTTGGTGGTTTTTCATATGTTTTATATGGATTAATCGTCCGCAATGTGCTAGTGAATTAGTGGTATTGTGCTTGATTTTGTATTACGAGTTATAGGTTCCATCTTTATTTTGTATAATGTCAGTGTTATGAATTGAAGCTAAATTTATTAATTTATTAATTTAATTTCAGAAATAGGAAATAGATGATGATTTGTAATTATATAATGGTTATACATACATATATATATATATACACATAGATAGATAGATAGATAGATAGATAGATAGATAGATAGATAGACAAAGTTTTTTACTGGGGGTGGTTTCAGTGGTGTAGTCCTGAGAAAAAAAGTGGGGGGACGCTCATGATTTTAAACATTATGATTTGTAATACCCATAAGGCAAACTTGATTTTGAATCTTGCTTTTTATTTTGAATGCCTGAGAACAGTAATTGAAAAAATTAAAACTTAAAAAACTAAAATTTAATTAAAATTAATTTAATTAAAGTTTCTTCTCTGTTGGTCGTTAAATAACTTATCACAGAATTAAAAAAAATAATAAAAACCTAGTTCTTGTCAGAAAATTTTTGGAACAGAAATCGTAATTCAGTTACACAAATTCATGCAGCGAGATTTTTGTTGGAATTTGTTTTCAATTATTTATTTTGAAAATAGTCGTAGAATAACTGTTGTCCCTGAGAGCATTGAAAATTATTGTATTTTTACTTTACGAACATGTATGGAAAGTATTGAAATCACGACAGTAAAAAAAACACTGTGAAATTTTGGCATACCTTTACTTTTTGAGGTCCGCTGAATCGGCTTTCCTATTTTTACAATGATTTTCTATGCATGCGTCTATATCTAGTTGAAAAAAATACGTTTTCTTCTCGCCATTTTTAACAGTGTTTATGCATTCGATTTGCCCGTCCGTCTGTCCACGCTCTAACTCCCGTAAATATACTCGGATTTTCAGGAAATTGATAAAGGTTATTTAGGGTCACCAAAGCATGTTTCGGGATTCATACTCTATTTGAATAACAAAATTCCCTGACTTTTCCAGGTTTTCCAGGCTATATATCCTACAATTCCCTGACCATAATTCACGACATTTTTAGGAATACGAATTACAATTACAGATCTTAATCATTAAACTTATACAGCAAAATAGAATACTTTGATAAGAATGAAATATAAACTTACTTCTGTCAATGAAAATAACCTATAAAATTGAAACTAAAAATCTATATCGTTTGATATTTAAAATATAAAAATGATAGCAAAGAAAAAATCCTTCTAAAATACGACTTAGATGGATTCAAAGTTAACTTTTCATTTGTATAACTGAATTTGCACACATTAAACCTTCGAATTTTTTTATACATTTCTGCCGTCATATCATTTATTCGTGTTGTTACAGAAGCAGCTTGTTGTGTAAGTTTCAATTTTTGTCTTTTGATTTTGTTTTTTAACATTTTAATTTCAGCTACAGATTTTCTTTTTTCTGTTTCTGTTTTGCTTGCTTGATAATTTTTTTTCTTTTTTTGTTTTGTTTTTTCGTTATTTAAATATTTATATCTCCTCCTAACATGGCTCAATATTTCTTTCGCAAATGTATCGCCAATTTGGCGACAAATTTGTGTCGCTAAAACATTTTTATGATAAAAATGAGAATTTAGTGAAAATTCTACTTGCAATGGAAAAATCTGAATTTTTTTTGCAGATGGATCTCGGAGCTCGCAAGAATCTTGACACATGATATCAAATTAAAAAAAAAAAAAAAAAAAAAAAAAAAAAAAAAAATTCCTGACTTTTCTAGGTTTTAGAAAAAAATTTCATTTTTCCCTGACTTTTCCATGACTTTTCGAGCACTTGTCTTTTTCCCTGACATTTCCCTGTTTTCCAGGTTTTCCAGTCGCGTAGGAACCCAGTGTTTGGTATTGTATATGCAGTATGTAGGATTAATCGTTCATTTACAGGAGCACTCAAGAGTATTCCATTACATTATGGTATATGGGGTTGAAATCGTTTGCAGAGTATTTTAATGGCATTACGCTATTTCAAATGTATGGAAACGGATTTAAATCACGGAATTTCACTACAAACACGTTAGAACAGAACATTCAGGGGCACACATTTCAGGGGAGTATTCATTTACAGGGACACACAAAAGAAATCGGTTACAGTACAGCACTATCTTTGAGTAATAATTGCTGGAGTGTACGGTTTAAAATTCGGTATGCGCTTTTAAATTTGATTAATTTTTTGCATCTTACTCGTTATATATAAATTCTATACCTCAAATACAGGGCTGCACAAAAGTATTCACGTACCGTTCTTCTTATTAGAGGAATTTGCTGAAGGCAAATTTTCAACTGAAGTATATGTATTTCTTAAGCGAACTAAATTTTGGCATGCATGTAGTTAATAGATACAAATCTATATATGATATACAGGGCTGCTGAAAAAATTCGGATAATTTCCCGATAGTAGATGGGAACAGCTGAAATTGGGTTTTGAAATGTATTATGAGTTTCCATCTGGTTGAATTAAACATAATATTTTAATTTTTTAAACGGTGCAGTTTTGTTAGATTATTCTGAATGTGTTGGAAAGTGTTTCATAATCTATGATTGAAGCATGATTTTTTCTTACTTGTTCTTGTTTTCGCCTCGGTTCCGTTTACATAAAAACAGCAACAAAATAGTTCTTATCGCCAGAATTCTCTGAAATTGTAATAAATTATAAATATAACTATATCTGAGCCTTTTTTTAAATTTCGTGATAGAATATGTATATTTAGTAGTGAAAGTTTGGGCCGAAGGCGAGCGAAACCACGCCGAAACACCCCGGTTTTAAGCGTTTTCGGTCGAAATTTTCACACATTGTTTTCTAAAAATACTTCTAGTCGTCGGAATGTTTCGAGCTTTTGTGGATATGAAAATCTGGTCTGCAGATATGCTCAAAAATTGTGTCGAAATGCGGACGTTTAGTCACTTTTACTATAGAAAAAAAAAAAAAAAGTCTCCGTAAGGCGTAAAGTGACCTGCAGTCGCAAACTTTTTAAAAGAGTTAAATTTGAAGAGCCATTTTTGAAAACCAACTGCGTCGTTGAAGACAAGGTCTCAACATATGTATTTTTTTTAACCGATATCTCTGAAATTGAGCCCTAAAGAAGCACGCCGTAAGCCGTACGGAAGGAAAAGAGCACTGCAAAAACGAGCAGTTTTGAAAATTGTTTTTCAAAGTGTTGATAACGATATATTTTTTTTTCAAACTGAGGGCGTTTAAGACGCAAAAGTATTATCTTTCAGAACATGTCTTCCGTTTTTCTATACTAAATGCTTTGGCCGGTGGAAGTTTTTTTTTTAAAAAAGGATGACAATCCCCTACCCCCCCCCCCCAAAAAAAAAAAAAAATAAATAAAAAAATAAAAATAAAATAAAATAAATAAATAAAAATAAAATAAAAATATCTCTGCGTTGGGTTCTTCATTTCTTTCTGCTGTTCAAATCGGGTTTCGCGTGAAGAAGCTTAGAATGAAAGAGATGAATTTTCGATGAGAGATCGTTGTGATTTTTAATTAATATCTCGGTTAATTATAAAAAATTAAAAATATGAGCTTCAGGTGCATCAGGACCTACATTCGACTACCCGCACACATATTTTGAGACTTCTACGTGCGCTAGATATCGCTAGACATCGCTGACGCATTCAATTCTGTCACAGTTTAATAACATGCATTGGAATATTAAATAGGTTTTTCATTAAAATTAAATTACTGTTATTATTTAAAAGACCTACGAAAGCATAGATGATAATGTATGCCTATTCTTTTGCGTGGTCTTGAATAAGCGTTTCACGCGACGTTTTCCACAGCAAACATGCAGCGTGTAGAGGTATGCACGGGTCGAAATTTCTAGGTCCGTGTCCGTCCCGACCCATTGAAAAAAAATTCGGTCCGGTATAACAGCTAAAAGTTCTGCTCGAGTAAATTTCTACCAAACATTGATTTTCACGTCGATGTGGTTAAAAATTTGTCTCGCACGAGGAATTCTGACCAAAAATTACTTATTTCATGTTTTTTATTGTTATCATTTTTTTCATGTTTACTATAGAAGTGCCGTAGTCTGCGATAGTTATTTTTTTTTTTTTAATGAATCTCTATTTGTTGTATGTAAATGTTTCAGTTATCATTAATATTGTTAATCCATATTCCATGTATTGGAGACTTAAAAAATCTGAAAAATGCTATGCAGTAAAATCTTCTAAGACGGAATTGCATAGGTAAGAAAAAATGCGTTATAGACAAGTTCCCTTCTTAGCCGGAGTAAATGTACTATATATTCTTTTCTTACGTATTAGTATATTCATTTTGCATCGATCAACATATTTTTCAGTTTAAGACAAGTTTCCGTCATAGGCAGGTTCTTTTTCTTACGTTTTAGAATATTTTAATTTAGCTATATTTTAATAAGCCTAGAAATCTGCTACTCTTTAAAAAGAATAAATTTTACTCTTTAAGGCTGTTCTTAATTGCTCTGTTCAACAAGCGCAAAACGTTTTGACACATTTACAAATTATTTTTTTAACAGAAAGATATAAAATTGGAAAGCCTAGCCATGGAAGTGATTTGGAATTGTACTGTGTTTTCCATTTTTTTATTAATAAATTACCTATTGAGTTATAAACAATTTTGATCACGTGACAAACACGTTTTTCGCCCGCTTTGAGTGATTATTCTACTTTCGTCCGGAAATTCTGTTCAAAACGTCCTGACACTATTTTCTAAAAAAGCTTTTGCGTTTGGGAAAAAAAAAAAAGGAGAAAACAGCGCGATTGCATAGTTTCTGAACAACAACAATTATTTATGTTCGGGGTAATACATTAATATGTTATTTTATTGCTGTTTAATAGTATATCATTCTTATATTAATTTATTTCTGATTAAATAAAAACAGCGCTGTCAATAACTTCATTTTCAATTGCAATGATTATTTTATTATAATTAAATAATTAAGATAATACTAATAAGTTTTTGTAGATAAATTGTACTGTATTTTTCTGTAATATGTTGTTTAATAATGCTAAAATATTTGTTTATTATTAGAAAGTATTATCTCCTTTGTATATGGAGGAATATTACCAAATTTGTAACAATCAGCTTTTTTTTATAAATTAGTACGCAAACTTATATGGTCAACAAGCTTTCTTTGAATATTTAGCTAGTATTATATCTTATTTTATAAAATCATAACTTGATGACTTTGTAACTACAAAAATATGTGTATTTGTATCATCCCAGCTCTCAGATTATTTACATTTACAGTTAAGTAGAGACTATGAGCAATTCATTTTGCATCGCTTTTAGGTTTTATTTTTGTCAATTAGATTTTCAATTAACACAATCTTGCAATTCGAACAAATTAAAACTTATGTCAGAAAGTTGCCCTTTTGGATTTGAGAGCACCTTTAATTGTAGAATAATGGAGGTTTAAAAAATGTATGTATTTTTTACAAAAATTTTCGTACCAGGCCAAATTTTACTGATCTTTGAGAGGACCAGACCACGTCGAGACAATGATTTTCATACGGGCTGGGTCAAAACTGGGGCTGGAAATTTTGGTCCATGAAGGCTAGAAAGAATGAAACCAGTCCCGGCTTGGTATAGAAAAAATAAGTTAAACCCGCACCGGCCCGATCCTTCCGGAAAAAAGGTCTGAACCCAACCCGGAAAGAAGTGTGACTAGACCCGTTCCGGGCCTTCAGAAAAAAGTATGGCACGGCCCTGCCCGAAATGGGTGGAAACCAAGCCCGGAGGCGGGCTCGGGCCCAGCCCGTGCTTATCTCTGCAGCAGTGGTCCCTACTGACGTACACATGAATTATTTTCAATTTGAAAATATGTAGTTATTAAAATATATTTCAAACAATTACCATTAATATATCATGGGTTTCCAAATATTTTTTTATATTGTGATAAACGAACGATAAATGCTATTTTCGATAGGGAACATTGTGTAACGAATTCCAATACCATGTGTCATTTTCGTTATATTTAACGTATATTATAACTTCTTTCGAACAAGTTCCTCATAAACCGTAATATAAAAGGACGCATTTTTTGTTCTCTCGTAAACTAAATATTGATGGTCTACAGATCCTTTACAATATTGATAATACTACAATGAACTTCAAAAATATACATATCATTTTGTCGCGATTTAAACAAACTTCCGTATGTTAAAATACGGACGGATGGAGACAGACAAGCGATCCGACACCATAAACACACTTCATCTTTCTATGAAATATTAAAAATCAATGTCTTATTTCTTAAGATTGACAACGTGTTAGTCTGCTTATTTTTTTTAAAAAATTAATTACATTGGAAAGTCTGCGTCCTCCCGTGTCTCGAGCGCCACCCCCCCCCCCTGAAAATATAAAGCAAGGGGACGCTCTAGTTAAAATAAAAAAGTGAGGGAACGCAGTCCCCCTCGACTACACCACTGGGTGGTTTTGGGTTTCTAGGGGTCATGATCGGCGTAGATCTGCAAAACATTTTCCGAAATTCCAACATAGGGGAGATCCCAAAAGTTAGTATTTCATACAAAATCTGTCTAAATATATATATATATATTTTTTTTTTTTTTTTTTTTTGGTAATGAAAAAAGACTTTTGTAGAAAAAATACATTGATTTCCTTAATTTTCAATAAGTTTTAATGAAATTTTTCAAAATTTTAAAGCCAATTTTTGGTGTGTTGTTTGTTTGTTTGCTTGCTTGTTTGTTTTATTTATTTATTTATGTTTGCAAATTTACCGTTCGGCTAATAAGCCATTTTCGAAAGTTCATATGAAAAAAAAAAAAAAACTTTTTATGAATGTATTTTTTTTTTCTAATTTAACTACTGACATATTATTTACATCTAAAATTTTAAACCATTTTACACTTTTTGTATGTGAAGGGGAAAAGTCTTCAATTACTATGAGTAATTCAAAAAGAAGGTATTCTGAAGTAATAATAATATATTGTTATCATTACTATTAATAATAATATAGTGTTACGAATTCGCACTGCGTGCATGGGGAAAAATCTAAAAATAGTCGAGTTATCACGTGAATCGTAAACTGTCAGTAATGCTTGAATTATTGTAACTAGAAGGTTCAGAATATTTTTTATGTCTGGCCGGGATGCGTATTTATCGCATTCTCGGAATTTCTGATGTTATTTAAATGTTATATATTAATATGTGTGATTTAAAGTTGTGAAGTGGTGCTGTAAAAATAAAACATGAAAAGACCTTCAAGATTAATTATTTAAAAAGAATCACCTATGGATGCAACGAAATATTTTTTCTCGAAATAATTTTATTACTACCAATTATATTTATCGATAGTATTGAAAGCGAATAAATTTTATGGTGCCGAATACCCAAAGGAGCTTAGAAATTTGTCAGTATTATAAATTAGTGTGTGCTCCATAGGATTATAGGATTATTATGGAGTACTAATGCATAGATTATCATCGTCTTCGAAAAAATTGGATTACCCGTCCACAGCTCATCCGTCTCCACATCGCGGATAAAAAAGGTACTGTACCCATTTTGTTCTATGCATGAAAATAATGAATTTCGACAAATTAAAATGTAAACGGAAAGTCATAAGGACTTCTGTAACTAAGTTTATTACTAAAATTGATAATTTCTTTGAAAGTCTAGACTTTGAAGAAAAAAGTAATTTTGAACAGTTGGCTGAATATTTAAGTAATATAATAGAAAAGCAAATCTGAATTAAATTAGTAAATAATCAGATTCAGGATTTATTCGATGATGGAACAGTTTTCGAAAATGATATACTAACGAGCATCGATTACGATGATGTTATAAATGAAACCAAATTTTAAATTAAATTGAATTTGAAGAAATTTAAAATTGATTCTGATCAACCTGGTGCTAGTTCTGTATTTAATGCGAGTACAATTTCTTATTTTAGTGCTAGACCGGCAACAATAAATTTGCCAAAAATAACTATACCAGTCTTTAAGGGGGATCCAAATACCTTTTTAGAATTCATGAATAGTTTTAAAAGTACAATCGATTCGAACGAGAATTTAACCAAAATTGTCAAATTCAATTACTTAAAATCATTTTTGTCAGATGAAGTGCTTAGATCAATTTCCGGTTTAGCCTTAAATGAAACAAATTACCAGCAGTCTTTAGACTTACTGCAGAATCGATACGGTAAACCAGAAATTTTGATAAGCGGGTTTATAAACAAGTTGTTAGAACTAGAACCGGTAAAATCAACCACGAACATAAAATTGTTACGGGATTTATATGACGAATGCGAGGTGAGCATTCGAAACTTGCAAGCCATCGGGGTGGCTTCAGATAATTTTGGGTATTTATTAATACCAATAATCTTAAAACAGTTACCCCATAATTTAGTTATAGAATTTCAGAGAAAGAAGAATGCGGAAAAAGCTGGTGACGTCAATGAATTGATGAATTTCATAAAGTTTGAAATAGAGTCGCGCGAAGCAGCTAATGCAATGTGAGAGGTTTCCTTAAAAAATTAGGAAGTAACACAATGGGAAAAAAGGGCTCCTAGGATAAAACCTAATGTTTCCACTTTAGTCGCGCTTAACACCGTTGTAAAAAATGTTTGCATTTTTTGTAGCTCGAACCATTTAAGCCTAAAGTGTTACGAAATTACCGATGAACAGAAAAGGTATAAGTTGAAAAAAGTTGGAAGATGCTACCGTTGCTTCTTGAAATCCCACTTAATATCCCTTAATATCCTTGTGTAAGGTAAAAATACTTCCTTGTGAATTGTGTAAAAGTTATCAGCATAATTATTTATTTTGTCCTACTAAAAAATCGGCAAAAGTGAATCCCGATGAAGGCCAGTGAAAGCCGAAACATCTATAAATGATGAAAGTCAAGCCGTGTTTTCATATGTAATAAAAACAAACAATTCACCCGAAAAGTATGCAACATTGTTGCAAACTGCCTGTGTACAAGTGCAGGGAACAGGAAATAAATTAAACACGAGAAATTTTATATGATTCTGCATCCTCTAGAACATTCATTACAAAAAGTTTATCCTCAGCGTTGAAATTAAAACCTGTAGCTAAGGAAACGCTTGTGGTTTATACATTTGTGAATCGCGACGCCATAGAAAAGGAGTTTAATGTGGTAAGTTTAACTATTATTAGTTGTCATCATCCTTATGGAAAAATAACAGTAAAAGGCTAGTTTCTGAAATTATTAGCGGTGCTAAGATAATGGTGCCGGAGTTTCCTCTTAGTCCGCACAACTTCGAAGAAAATCCTTATTATTTATATGCTGCCACCACCGATATGATTACGTGATATCGGTCACGCACTGAGAAGATTGTTTAAATGAAAACCAACGCTTTAAATTAACTAAATTAACAGTTTATTTACAGAACAACAAAAGACTATTTACACTTACAAACTCGGATATAGATGATCCGGTTCAACATTAAATTGAATACAGTAAATGCTGGCTGTGTACTGTTAAACTACGTTAAATCACTCTCACTCTACACACGTTAAATTAGCTTTCCGAAGATCAATCTCAATCTCCCAACGCATAGGCTCTAAGCCTAAGCTCTCCGAGCCTCTCTCAACCCTACGCACTCTCTCAGAGCTATCCAAGGAACACCCGTCCACTTTGCGCGCAACGCTCAAAACTGACAATCTCAGCAGCAGAGACTGCCTTCCAGCAACCCCTTGCTCCTTCTCAACGTAACCCCTTCGGAGTTTTCTACCTGGCTCCCATTTCAAACTCTTTTCTTCGTTCGTAGAATGCTTTTGTCTTCCCATCTTCCACAGACATCTCAAAAGGTTGGGCACACCCCTCTCCAACTATCTTTTTTCCCCTTCATACCATCTATACATTTTCACCGGCTTAGATCCAGTTTTAGATAAGGAAAGACTGTTATTTTGAAATTCCAGTACACAGCCCATACAATATATAATATATTAAGACATTAAAAGTGCTGTCTCGGAGCGTGGAGGGGTGATCATTGAGAACATATTGCGTCTATTATAACCAAATTTGGCGGACGTCCATTTCAGAGCTTCGGAATTTGTCCCACGACGTCCTCCAGGTCAACGCTGGCTTAAAATATACTGTGATAATTAAGCAAGTGTATTTTAAGACAGTTTAATTAGTTTATTCAGTTTAATTAGTAATGAAAGCAAATGATTGCCGCTGACAAAAGCTTAATTCAGATTTAATTAGGAGTAGGTTTCAATATGTTACTCTTCAACCTCTTCCATGTATTCACCCAAACTTGCGGAAATGCTGCATTACAAAATGTATTTATTTACGTGTTCAAATGTTATTATTCTTGAATGGTTTCCTGTTTTGAAATCAGTTAATGATATCTGAAATGATTACGAATTCATTTACTGCTACTAAATAAGTTCATTTATGTATCAATGTTTTTGTGTCCTTGAAAATTATTACTTGTTTAATGTTTCGAAAGTAGTTTACTGTCCATATCTGAGAGGGTTATAAATCGACCACCCTTCCTTATCCATCTCAGATGCATCCGGTAATAGTTGCATGGATTCTCGATGTTTCAGGAATTGAGGAAAAATAATATAGGATCCCAGTTCTAATAGCAGATATTTCTCAGAACCTGACACCCCCCCCCCCCACCTTAGCGGAAAATATGCCATTTAGGGGTTAATTTTCCCCAAACATATAGTAACATCACAGAAGAGTTCAATAGTCTCTTTGCAGGTTTCTTCATTATTATTATTACATATATATATATCAAGGTGTCTGAACATTCTCTACTGACATCTCTAATGAACCGTGTACTACTATTATTATTACAGAAAAACTACACATGCTAATACACTATAACTTGAGGCACTGTAGCGATGATAGGGCACAAACACTATTTCGGTTCGCCGTAACGACGATAGGGCACAACACTTTAGTTCGGTTCGCTGTAACAATGATAGGGCACAACACTTTAGTTCGGTTCGCTGTAACGATGATAGGGCACACACACTCTGTATTTCTGCTCGACGCTTGGTTTTTATCTCTCTAAAATTCCGTTCGACGATCCGGCATTTCCACGCAAGAATTCCACTGGGTGCTCCGGCACTAACACACTGCAACACGGCTCGCTGGTCACTGGTCCAAGACGATTCTATCCCACCGCTGCCACCAATTTGTCGGAGTTTCCTCTTAGTCCTCACAACTTCGAAGAAAATCCTTATTATTTATATGCTGCCACCACCGATATGATTACGTGATATCGGTCACGCACTGAGAAGATTGATTAAATGAAAACCAACGCTTTCAATTTACTAAATTAACAGTTTATTCACACACTATTTACACAACAACAAAAGACTATTTACACTTACAAACTCGGATATAGATGATCTGGTTCAACATTAAATTGAATACAGTAATTAAATTGAATTCAACATTAAATTGAATACTGCTGGCTGTGTACTGTTAAACTACGTTAAATCACTCTCACTCTACACACGTTAAATTAGCTTTCCGGAGATAAATCTCGATTTCCCAACACATGGGCTCTAAGCCTAAGCTCTCCGAGCCTCTCTCAACCCTACGCACTCTCTCAGAGCTATCCAAGGAACACCCGTCCACTTTGCGCGCTACGCTCAACAGCAGCAGAGACTGCCTTCCAGCAACCCCTTGCTCATTCTCAACGTAACCCCTCCGGGGTTTTCTGCCTGGCTCCCATTTCAAACTCTTTTCTTCGTTCGTGGAATGCTTTTGTCTTCCCATCTTCCACAGACATCTCAAAAGGTTGGGCACACCCCTCTCCAACTATCTTTTATCCTCTTCATACCATCTATACCTTTTCACCGGCTTAGATCCAGTTTTAGATAAGGAAAGACTGTTATTTTGAAATTCCAGTACACAGCCCATACAATATATAATATATTAAGACAAAAATAATATAGGACCCCAGTTCTAATAGCAGATATTTCTCAGAACCTGACAAATGGCTTCTGTTTATTATCAGTTAATAGGTAAACTACGATTAGATAAACATAAAATGGCTGACACATTTATTCATTCGAAATCTGTTCAAATATTTCTCGGGGCAGATTATTTATTCGAAACTATAATAGGATCTGCTGAAAAAATTAATCATCAATTATTTATGCAACCAACAATATTTGGTAAAACGCTTGTCGGTGGAGTTAATAATAATAATTCACACCCAACTTCCTGTTTAAATGTAATTTGTTTCCCTCCAGAAAATGATCTTAGGAATTTATGGCACATCGAGTTCTTTTTAATCGATTCTAATGATCAAAAGTACGGAGAGACTTATGTGGTCATTAGTCAATTCCAGGAAGAAATCATTTTTAAAAATGATACATGTATAACACCCTTGTTGTTATGGTGTAATGAATTAGATAAACAGAATTTGTTTAATAATTACGAGGTTGCGAAAAAGCGTTTCGCTGGTTTGGAGAATAGATTAAAGAGTGATAAATCTTTGTTTTTGAAATATAATGAAATTATGAAAGAACAATTAAGTGAGAGAATTATTGAAAAATGTATGATAATTGCTCTATTAATTATGTAATGCCTCATACTGCAGTGTCAAGGCCAAGTTCTTCTTCCACAAAAACCAAGATAGTTTTTGACGCGAGCAGCCGAAAATATGGGGATAAGAGTCTAAATCAATGTCTTTTAGCGAGGGGAAAATTTAAATCCTAATCTCATACACTGTTAAAAATTTGCAGCATTCTGGTAGGTTATTTGACCGTTTTTTCCGAAAACGGTTACACAACCGTAATTTTAACACTATTCTGACCATATTATTGGCCATTTTATGGTCAGAATATGGTTAAATTATGGTTATGAAACCGTTTTTTCAAAAAACGGTCGAATGACCTGCCAGAATGCTGCAAAATTTTTAACAGTGTAGGTGTGATATTGAATTTTAGGCAGTTTAAAATTGCTTTCACGGGAAATATTGCTAAGACCTTCCTACAAATACAGGTATCAGAAAATGATAGGAATTATTTATGTTTTTTGTATTTGGATAACTGCGACATAGATAAACACAGCCGTCACTACTTCGGCGCCACCAGCTCCCTCTATGTTTTAGCCTCTACAATTAAAAAACATATTGGTAATTATAAGGAAACGGAACCAACGCTTATGAAATGATTAATAAATATTTATACGTGGATGACTTAATTTATGGAGCATCCACTGTTGCAGAAGCCATGAAATTAACAACAACTGTAGTTTCTATATTTAAAGATGCTAATATGCAATTGCGAAAGTTCGTTACTAATTCGCCAGAATTAAAGGAATCGTGAAATGGTAACCCGATTATAGAAATTAATGAAAATTGTGCAAAATCTAAAGTATTGTGGCTAAACTGGAATATTGAAGGGGATTTTCTGGCCATAGATTTGGCATCTTTAGTGTCATTTGGTGATAGCTTGGAATTCACCAAAAGGCATGTTTCTCATACTGCGCCAAAATATTTGATCCAATTGGATTTATGTCACCATTTTCAATTAGAATTAAGATCTTTTTACAAGAATTATGGCAGAGTGGATTAGTCTGGGACGACGAATTTAACGAAGAATTTAAAATTAAATACAGAACATGGTATCAGAAAGTAGAATTGCTAAAACAATTAAAAATACCCAGGTATTGTTTTCACTCGGATGAATTGCAGGAAAATGTACAACTTCACATATTTTCCGATGCTTCTTAAAATCTTATGGAGCGGTAACCTACTTCCGGTTTAAAACATCCGAACGTCCCTTTAAGACTTGTTTTGTTATGTCTAAGGCTCGAGTAGCCCCGTTGAGGAAAATAACACTACCAAGACTCGAACTTTTAGGTGCTCCAATAGCTGCTAGGATAGCTAATCACTTTAAGGGTATTTTCACTAATCTAAAAAAAAAATAGTACTGTGGGCAGATTCCACCAAAGTATTACATTGGGTCCAAGGAGCGGCATCCAAATGGAAGCCGTTTGTTGCCAATAGGGTAACAGAAATTCAGGAGATGAGCGACCCTAGTTCTTGAAGGCAAGTAATTAGCAGGGATAATCCTGCTTATATGCTTACTAGGGGGCTATCAGCAAAAGAATGATTGAACTCTAATCAGTGGTGGTACGGCCCTGAATGGATCAGTAAAACTGAAAAATTTTATCCTAAGGACGATAAGTTAAAAACAAAATCAGTCAACCGTGAAATTGAAATTGAAGCACGTACTCATTTAATAATTATTTTAAAGTTTTATTTCTGATTTTAAGAGCCATGTGTAAATGAATTTGTAATCGTTAGGAAATATTATTCTTTGCGCTGTTTTTAGAATTAAAACAATCTCTATAACAATAGCCTAAGCCATGTGACTAACATCAACAGTTCCTTCGCTTTTCATAAGAAAGGTTTCCATTTTGATTAAAGATTCAAAGTTATTTTTTCGAATAAAACTACATAAAAGTTGCCATGATCGCAAAGAATTCTTCGTACTTTTATGTTAGCTGGGTTCAAATATCGCCAATAGCTTTTTTTTTTTAACTCGCCAGTTAGCATTTTTTTATTTTTCGAGTGGTAAATTAAAACGGTACTACTTGGTTATCCCATCGACCAAAAATCTATCGGTAGACTATAAGATTAAATGCCAATAATGGTTGATCGTAAATGTCACATTCACTTGACTGTAAGGAAGTTACACGTGTTTACGCCATCAAGTAATTTTTATTTCGACGATTTATTTGTATTTCTATTTTTATACTAATTTAAGACGCTTTATTTGTATTTGTATTTTTATACTAATTTAATTGTTCTTTCGTTATTTAAAATAAAAATTACGTCAACTTCAATAATTTGGCGAGTGGTTTGGCGATATTGGTCATTTGCTTTGAATTTGAAATTAAATGTCATGATTTGTTGCATTATTTAATATTTAACACAGATGTCATATATGCACCTGATTTGGCGTGATTTTTTTGCGCCAATTTGGCGAAAATCTCGTTTTCGAATACCAGTTACATATGTATTTTTAAATTATTTTCTATTATTTTTAAAATGAAAAAAACAAACTAATAACTATAGAGCAAAACAATTTATAACATTTTGTTTTTATTAAAAAGAAAATAAATGTAAATAAATATTTATTAATGAATAAACAAAAATAGCCGGGTTACCATGTCAGGCAAAATAACACCATTTTGGCGCCAATTAGGTACCCCGGTGCGTATATGACATCTGAGCCCAATATTTTTCTTTTCATTTCGTTTAAACAAAAAAGAAAGAGCTAAAAACAATTAATTTTAAATGTTTCTGTTTAAAATTAAAGTTTTGTATTAAATAAAATGATTATGAAATAAAAAAAGCATTGTTAAAAAGCATGTTAAAAAAAAAAACAAGTAAGAAAAATCATGCGTTAAGCATAGATTATGAAAAACTTTCCAATACTTCCTGAATGCTTTAACAAAACTTCGTTATTTAGGGAAGTAAGGTATATAAGTGAACTAAGTAAACATTTTAGAAAACACATAAAACATTTGAAAAACTGATTTCAGCAGTTACCGTCCATAGCAAATATGTATTCCAATTATTTTGAACAGCTCTGTATTTGATCTGTAGGTTGATATATATACTATATAATGGAGAAATTTAGTTTAGCAAGAAAACACATAACAGGTTGAAATTTCTCTTTCAGCAATTTATACTAATAGATTTAAACATACTTGTATACTCTTGTAAAACTCTGCAGTTAACCTAATACCTATATTACACGCCACTATTTAGCTAAAGTTTAATTCAAAGTAAAACACTCTTAAAACTACCGGAATCACATTTCCAGAAATTATCATTTATAGACGGCCATGTATTCAATTCTTTGCGTGACCCTGTATGTCATTTTATATATGTTTTACAAACATTTCTTAGTAAACCAAATGCAGTTCAGCGTAAAAATGCCTAACTCATTTAAAAATCACCTTTAAGCAATTTGCAATCATACCCAGTAACCATTATGAATTCTTTTGAGTAGCCCTGTATATCAATTACAGCATTTATACACACCATATACAATGCATAAATATAGTGAAACATAAAAGCACATAACATAATTAAAAATGCATTTCCAACAATCATCGCTACTTTACAGTACTTCGGGTACAATATAGTATCTGAAATCTTTTGTGTGTCCCTGTAAATGCTCTGCATTTCGTATTATCCATGAAATAAGTTATAGTAAACCTTAGCGACGTATATCTATTGCATTATACATGTAATAGTTTAACATAATTAAAATACGCCGGAAAAAATTCCCTCCACTTGTATATCATTATGTAAAGGAATTCTTTTCTGCGGCCCTGTAAATGAATAATAACTATTTTTTGGGCCGCATATTGTACAGAAAATGCATATTTTAGTCAACTTGATAAATGCATATCAATTTATTATGTTTGAAAGCATGTAACATCATTAAAAATAATTTTAAACGATTTTTTCCCATAGGCCGTAATGTAACGGAAAACTTTTGACTGTCACTGTAAATGAACTAAACATGCTACAAACTTTATTTGCAATAGGGTTCGTGCTATGGTAGAGGTCACTAACATCCAAAAATTTCAGAATGATCCGAGTATATTTACGCGAGTTAGAGCGCGTTCAGACGGCCAGACAAACCGAAGTCATAAACACTTTTCAACTTTATCGGGCATGAAAAACACTTTATTTCAATGCTTAAATATTATATTTTATTTTTTAATGGCAATAAAATAAATGTATCGAAAACGTAGAAAATGAGTTTACAATCAAAGAAAATTTAATAACTGATTCTGAATGTCTATAATTAAATGTTTGATTAAAATCACAAACAGCAAAAAAATGCTTTAAATACAATTAAAAAAATAATTATAACAATGTGAAAAACACTAAATAATTAGTATTTATAATTGTACTATTAAACAACAACAAACTATAATAGATGAATTAAATGCATTTAACAATTTCTCAAAAATCTTTCCATCGCCATATTGCTTCTGAAAAGAATCCTAGCTCAGTTAGAGCGCGTACAGACGGACAGACGGACAGACAAACCGAAGTCATAAACACTTTTCAACTTTGTTGGAAAGTGTTAAAAAAAAAGCAAATATTTAAGGGAGGCCAAACTGATCGCCAAATTAGTTTAAAATAATAACCTTTTCTAAAATATGAAAAAAATATCTGTTATGATTAAAATTTGAATTACCATCAGTAGAGAAAAGTATTTAAAATTAGAAAAAATTTATATTTCAAAAACTGATTCGAATTTTAAAATTCTAATACCAGATTTGAGATCTGTGGATCAATACGGATTTTTGGTGTTAATTTCATCGCAAAATATTCCATATTTTAGGAGAAATAGCCATGAAACATAATCAGTTGTTTAAGTTTCATAGAATCGTTTCATAAATTCATTTCAATTCAGTCGTTTCATAATATACGTTTCATAATTTCGTTTCATTACGATTTTATATATATATGGCAGATATGTGTGATTTAATGTTGTGAAATGGTGCTGTAAAAATAAAACTTGAAAAGACATTCAAAATTAATTATTTAAAAAGAATCACCTATGGATACAACGAAATATTTTTTTTCGCGAAATAATTTTATTACTACGAATGATATTTATCGATAGTATTGAAAGTGAATAAATTTTATATATTATATCTATATTATAAAGAGAAAACACAGTTCTTTGAGTAACAATAACGCAATATTGATAATGGCAACGGTTTATCTTAATATCAACTTAAAAAAAAAAATAAATAAATAAATAAAAATCTATAAACTTCTAGACACAGCTCAATTTCAATTTTCCTCTGTCAAATAGAGAAAAAAAAATACCTTCAAATCCAATTTGTTTGAAAACTGTGTCTAATTTATCATTGATTATGGTTTTAAAAATAATTTTACGATTTAAAATTAATGCTAAACAGTGAGCAATTATTTAAAAATAGAGATCGATCATTACTCATTACCTCATCGTTAACTGCGAAATTGGCTTAAAATTTACATGCGAAATGTTGATTAGAAGTATTTCGGAGCGGTGAGCTTTAGTCTTTAATTATGATAGATGATGCTTATTAATGTCCTATCGGTCGTGTTTGTTTTTTTTCCGGCATTGACAAGTTCACATTGGTCGAGTTCTTATCTTAAACAGTCAATTATTTCTGAGTATGCTTCCATTCTTACATCGAAGTTTTAAGCTTAAAGTTGTTCTCAACTGCTCTGCTCAACACGCGCAAAACATTTTGACACATTTACAAATTCGTTCCTTAACGGAAAGATATAATATTGGAAAGCCTGACTGATTTGAAATCGAACTGTGTTTTCCATTTTTTGATCAATAAATTATCTATTAAGTTATAAGCGATTTTGATCACGTGACAAATACGTTTTTCGCTCCTTCTTGAGTGGATATTCTACTTTAGCGCGGAAATTCTGTTCAAAACGCCCACTTTGACACTATTTTCTGAAAGATCCATTGCATTTGCAAAAAAACGCAGAAACAGCTCGATTACATAGTTTCTGAAGAACAACACCTGCTAGTTTCATACATTTCCGAACAAATATAAATTAAAACTTATGTCATAAAGTTGCCCTCTTGGATTTGAGAAATTAAGAATTTGAAGAAATTTTCCTGCTTTGACTACATGATTATCACAGCAGCTTTTTCAATTTTGATAATTTCAGTGGTTTAAGCACGTAGTTCAATTACGTGTCTGTTAAAAATGGGTTCTTATTTTTTTAACACATTGTATTCGGGAAACATACTTTTGCGCTTTTTGCGATGTGTCACTTGAGCGCAGGTCACGTACAAATGCGCTTTTAGTAGACTTGTGCTGGAGAGCTTTCATTTTTACTTCACTATTCTATATTTACCAATAAAAAAATAGATTTTTTTAAACAATAATTATAGAGCATATATCAGGGTTAGGGATTACAATCCCGAGACTAATTTCCAATCCCAGGATTTCGGGATTGCTTAGATTCAATCCCGGGATTACGAAAATCAAAATTTCTTTAATATCATCAATTTTTACAATAGCTAAATATCATAATATTATAGAAAAGACAATTAAAGCAAAAGTACAGTCTAAATTACATATGAAAATGTACCAAGTTAAAATATTTTAACTTTAATTATCAAAAAGTATAAGATAAATTACAACAATTGAAAATTAAAACAAATATGCTGTTGATGATTGAAAATGTAACAAAGAACATGAAATGTCTAAGTTTCATCTTCTGGATAATTTTTTTTATTTCCTGTTAAACAAGTTTTTGAATGGTTTAATATTTACAATATTAAAAAATAATTAATATCACTAATTAAATTTTGAATTATTTTCATAAACTCTTAATTAAAGTTTACAATTCTAGGATATTGCAAATGCAAGATTTTTCCTTAACATAAGCTTAAAAAAAATAAATAAATAAAAGAACTTAACACACACACACACATACAATAAAAATTACATAGATGTATAGTTAAAATTTCTAAATAGAGACAATTGTTAAAATTCGCAAACGTTGCATAATATAAAAAAACTAATTACATACCACGAGAAAAAAAATGATTAGTTTGAATAGTTCACTGTTTCTTAACTAATCGCTTAATTTCTTTGAAAATATGATGTATTTAAATATGACGGCATCTAAAGTTTCATCTCCAAGTCTCAGTTAAGATACTCAACACTGTCTTTCTTTAATGAGATGTCATATTGGTTTAGACAGTCTGTTTGCATTTCACTTCAGATTTTTGCTGTAAAAGATCAATATATGCACATAAGGCCTAAATTCCAGAATTTGTTCAAATTTAAATTTCTTGAATGAACATTTATGATCATAAATCGCTTGTTTGCTGTAGATTTCCATTCGCCAAAAGTCAAACTAAATTTTTTCCTGAATTTTTAAAAGTTTGTATTGTTTGAATTTTTAAAAGTTTGTAAATAACTCCTTTATTATGGAACTATAGTTCACTACACGAATTCCAGTTGATGCTGCAGAGTTTGGCAAATCATTATAGCCTTTAGCTATCAGTAAGTTTCTTAAATCAGTTGAAGTTAAATGAGAAACCGTCTTTAGCTGTCATTCGCGATAAAATGAAATCCGGCGATTCCTTATCATTATTAAAATAATCCTCTATTTTCCGCTTTTTAGAAAGCAATGTATTTTCTATGCAATCTTGACATGTGAAAGGAAGACAGGTTGCATTAACTTCTTTCTGAACTTTAGTACCATGTTTTGTAGATAAATGTGTATACAACCCCTTAGTCAATCCACCTAATTTTTTTAAAAGCACTGCGCTACATTTTTTTCATTTAGGCTAATGTCAGACGAACGTCTTTTTGCACACTTTTTTCCCTACAAATCATCCCTACACATCCCTACACAAGCGTGCAAAAAGATGTTCGTCTGACATTATCCTTGGCGCTTTTTTCATCTTTTGACGTTAAATAGCAGCGCCACACTGAAGATGTATCCTTATCTTTCCTATTAGCTACAAAATCCTTTTCATTAAACAAGTTTAAAGCAAAATAAGTATAAACGCACGAAAATCAAAGAAGTTAGCACATAATAATGACTGTGAAATACAAATGCGACACTTATCAGTAAACTCTAATTCGAAAACTAATTTTCTCCTAAACGCAGCGAAATGGAAATAAATAAATGATTTCATTTTTCCTGAATTATAAGCTAAGCGGGTGACATCTGTTTGAAAGTCAAAAGATTCCCATGTTAAACTATTTAATCGCTTAGAAATATATGTAAAAAATACTTGAGATATGTATTCTTTTTCAATGATATATAAATTTCATAAAAATTAATTGATTTTCTTTTCTAAAGCGGAAGTGTACAAATATATATTTTTTAATTTCAGCTTAATATTGTTCTATTAAAAAAAAAAAAAAAAAAAAAAAAAAAAAGACAATCCCGAAAATCCCGGGATTTTCGGGATTAAAAATGTAGCGAGATCCGGAATTGTAATCCCTAATCAGGGTGTCAAAGCTCAAAATGTACCGGAGCAAACAAATAACCGGAACGATATTTCGGTTTGTGAAATTATGACGTACAGATTCTTCCATTTCGTGAAATTATCGTAATTATTGTTTCGGTTCGTGCAATTATTAAAACATATTGTTACAGTTTCTGAAAAACATTAATATTTCCATTCCGGTTAACCCATTTATGCCTAGCGTCCCATTTTTGGGACGCCAAGTGTTAAAAATTGTGACATCAAGCGTTCCGCTATTGCTAATCACTGCTGGTCCAACAATCATAATTTTAAATTTTCCGAAGCCTCAATAATACAGAAATGCTCATCAATTTACGATCTTGACTTTTGAGAAGCCTACCACATATGGAAAAATTCAAACAGCTTAGTAATCGATTTGTCCAGCACGCCCAATTTTTCAAAGATATGATTTAATTTTGTTTAATTCATCCTTTTCCGCCCCCCCCCCCACTTTTCTCCGCTTTGTTTGAACTCTCCCTGAGCATCTGGGCAGATTTTGATTGGTGTCCCTGTGTGCGCATGAGACCGACTCCGTGACTGTTTGTTAACAGTGTTTTTCATTTCGCCGTTGACGGTCGGGATGTGAGGTGCGCCTCTCTGGCTCTGTATCCCCTCTCTTTTTATTCCACAGTTTTATTTTTATTTTATCTTTAATTTATAAGCACTGATGATGAGGCCTTAGAGGCTTCGAAATAGCTATATACTTTTAAAATTACTTACGTTTGTGTTTTGTAAACGTTGTTCTTCTCTTTTTAATATATTGACACAAAGTACAATCCTCTCCACCCTTTTAGGTAAGATAGATTTTTATTTTTTTAAATGAAGGCTTTTTTCGGAGTTTATAAATTATCCATTTTTCAAGATGGCGAAATGTAATAAGTTTATTTGTGTTTTTTCTATCAAGGATCCAAATAAATAAGTAACAATATTAGCTTGTAGACTTCTTTGAAATACATATTTTTTTAAATTGTGAAATTGTATGTTCAAGCCTATTTTTCATGCATTTTTGTAACATACAAAATATAGAGCGCTAGGCACGAATGGATACATATTTTTATTAGCCATTTAGGGGACAGAGTTATTTATTTAACGTCTTTTTCAAGATGATTGTGAAGCAAATTGTTTTTAAGCCTCAAATACGATTATTCTTAGTTAATTTTACTAATATAAACTTAGTTAATTATTACAAAGACATTTTAGCGTAATTTTTTTTAGTATTTTTCCATTTCATTTTGCAACATTTTACGGTGATTTTATCAACAAATTTGAAAAAACAAAAATTCAGGCACAAATGGGTTAAGGTTCCTCCGAAAAAATGAATATAGAACATACGGAACTTAACATCTCTGTGATAAGCCGCCTCCTATACCCATGGGCTGTGATGTGATTGCGATAGTTTCTACTCCAAGTGAACGACTCACAGGGCAGACGACAATTAACACTAAACGTACCGTGAGGGGTCATTTAGACCCCAGCTATTTAATAAAATATTTCGCTTTGCCCCTGGATTTTCTTTATAGACAATAAGTTTAAAAAATACAAGGAAGAAAAAGTTAAACAGTTTTAAATAAAATTTCTGGTGTAAAATATTTTTATAAAACTTGAAGAATATTTCCGGTAATTTTAGTGACTAAATGAATGTGAGAAGCCAAACTACTAAATTCTTAAATTTTAATTTTTTGATTTAACAAAGAGGGATGCAGCCTGAAATCTGAGACGCTATGCAGCTTATTGTGCTTTCTGTAACTTTTTATTACTATTTAGAATCTTGAATGCATTTTTTAAATTGTTTTTGCCTGATTACGATTAGAAATAATTTTTTCTATACTTAAAAAAAAAATCTCAGGCAACAATAATTTTGAAATAGCGTTCCGGTTCGCGGGTTTTTCCATTTCGAATCCTGAATTGAGTTTAAAAAAAAAAAAAAAAAAAAAAAAAAAAAAAAAAAAAGTTTCGTTAAATAAAATGTAGTTTTTGATTTATTACGCTTTTACAGATTAATTAAATTCCCATGAAATTCAAGAAAAAACGCCCGCTACACGCATAAGTACGCCACGAAATATATCCGCATGCACTGTGTTAATATGTTATTTATTTATTCATGAAGTTTTAATTTCCTTATGGAAAAATTATCTGGAAAGAAATACTGAATGGACTACAGTAGAGCGCCGCTAATCCGAACTAATTGGGATCGGTGCTTGTTCGGATAACAAAAAATTCGGATTACCCGAAAATCCGATAAAATTAGAAAAGAAAAAGATGCGTTCTAAAAAAAAAAAAATGTAATTTATAAGTACTCAGTAGTACAGCAAACATCCTGTAATCCGGCATCCTAAGGTCTGGTATGCTGGATAATCAGCACGATTTTCGGAAAAAAAAATAGTATTCCTTGTTTAACACGTTCGCTGCCAAGCCTATAAAGTAAGAATTTTCAAATTTCTTCTTGAAAGTCGTTTGCCACCACAAATTTAGAAAAGTAAATTTCACTTTACTAATACATCGAAATTTCTGAAAAAAAGGGCAATTTTTTTAATTCTAAAATAATGGTGACAAAGTATTTAATTAAAACCACGAATATTAAAGCTACGAGTATACTCGAAGTTGGCAGTGAACGTGGTAATCACTCCTGATGTTTATAATCATCCAATGATACTTCAGATTGAGAAATTACTTAACAACCCATTACAAACTGTTCAAAATCGCGAATCTATAAATAGCCCTGTCACTACGTCGAAAAAAAAAAAACCATTTCTGTAGATAAACTGCGAAATCAAACTGTTGGAAGGAAAAATACATTTTTTATCATCGGAATTAAATACTTTTTGCATTTTAGAAAATAATTTTATAGTGACTGGCAAACAAACTGATGTTCGAGATTTTTATTGAGTATTTTTTTTATTCTATTCAAGCTGTTTAAAGAATAAAAAACATACTTTACTGCCATTTATTGTTTATTTCTATTTTCTACTCTTTTTCCAGACATTCATTCTATAATCCGGAAAATTTCGTAATATGGCATGCATCAAGTCCAGTAGTTTACAAAAATAAAATAGAAAGTAAAATTTTCGGAAATAAAATCGGTTCGGATTAACCGAAATTTCGGAGTAGCGGGGCACGGATTAACGGGATTATACTGTATTTAAATTGTTTTGAGTGCAAAGGAGTTAATCTTCTGTAATAGGGCTGTATGCGATACAGTTACTACACTCTAAATCGAAATGTCTTAAATTCAGACACTTAAGTGTCTGAAACGGAGTGTTCAATTTTCAGACATTTTAAAATGTCTGAAATTTTTCAGACACTTTTTGCGTCTGAATTTTAGACACTTCAAACGTCTGAATCGCAGCCATTTTTTTAAAGCATTATACGTAGCCATGTTTGACCACGTTGATCCTGGAAAAGTATATGGCCATTATTCTGCCCTACTCCCCCCCCCCCCCCACACACAGCCTAATTTTAGGGGCTCCAAAATATGGTATGCAATTTTCATAAAGCTGATAATTGAAATCTTTTTCGACTTTGTACTGATTATAATCAATATTTTGAATTTATAGAGTAGAATAAGATTAAAAATTAAAATATTTGTCACAATACAGTAAAACCTCTCAATAGTAGGCACCTTAGAACCGTGGAATTTGTTCGCCATTCGGAAGTGTCTGTTTTTCTGAGGTAAAAAATATAAAATATGTGCATGTTGTTAATAAAAAATGTGCTTCTTAAATAGTTGTGTCCTCTATGTAGGAGTGTCCGTTATGGAGATTTTACAACAAAACTTTCATAGGACAATTTTCTTCAGCGAACACTGACCTTTTTCAAGATAAATACATTTCTTTTACCTCATAAAAGCGAACACAATCGAATAGCAGGCAAATTCAACGTTCCAAAACGCGTTCAATTCGCGAGGTGGCCGCGATTGAGAGTTTTTAGTGTATTTATTTTTTTATTTAGTTTTTAATCTAATTCTACTTTTAAAGTTCAAAATGCTGATTATAATCAATACAATGTTGAAACACATTTAAAATATAAGCTTTAAAAAAAATCCATTTCGAATTTGGAGCACGTAAAATCGTAGGGGGGGGGGGGGGGAAGGTCTGCCCATGCTTTAATCAGGCCCTCCTTCTGGAAAAAGTCCAACCCTGTATTATGATTCGATAAATGTACGTGTCAGTTTTAAGTGCAAAATCTAGCTATATGCAAATAAATATTTTATAAAAATCTACCTCTTTACTTTGTATTCATTTTTAATTTCAAATTACTTTTTAACTAAAAGTAATCAAAAAATCTATATTATATAATTATTTCAAATGAAATATATCTGTATATTTTTACCGCATTCTTACAATTACGTTAACGGTACATGATTACATGAATTTAAGAATCTAAAAATAATCATTAAAATTTAACAAAGTGACTACAGATAACGCGAGATCCTTTTTCTAAATCTTTGTTGACATCGACAAATTTTTTTCTGATTCAACGTCTACATTAGTGACGTCAATTTCCGTTCAAACCGTGAAGCTGTGGTTTTGACTTTTGAATCATAAAAAGATTATATGTTGACTATTTTCAGTATGGCAAATGGGATATTTCTAAAATATTCGGAAACACTAAAATTATAGCAAAGGGAAATCTTTTAATTAGAATGACCGGATTTAATGAGTTTTATCAGTCAAAACATTTTAAAATAAATAAATGAACACAAGTAATTCGCTGTATTAAATATATGGGGGAATCAATGAATGGAAGGATGTTCGAACTATATTCTTTTTTAAAATTTATGATGTACATACTATGAGGCAGAAGAAAACTTCATTAGACAAGAAAAGCATAAATAATAAATAAAAGCAGCTATTAACAGGAATGTTTACTATAAATGCTTTTGAATTCCAGTACATAACACATAATAAATCTATCAGAAATGTAAAAATCGATGTAAACATTACAAATGCTACCGCATTAAATGCTTATAAAAATATTGTATACGTAAATAATTAAAAAGGGTACTTCAGAGTAATAATTACACCAAAAAATACTATTAAGGTAGTCTTGATGGTAATTAAGAAGTATGAGCCAATCAACAGGCGATGTCACTGCGATTTTTAAAGTAATGGCTACATAAGAAAAGGCTTAGGAAGGTGTAAAATTAATAAATTCAGTAACCGCTAATATACACCATGCAGAGACACCAAAATTTATTTTAAAGATAACATTGGATAGAAAATAATACAGAAATATGATTGCAGATGATTTGAAGAGTAGAAATTTAAATATTAGCAAAATAAAATTTTAACATGGAAATACCATAGGCAAAATGCTTTGAAAATATTTTGGCATAACTCAGGAACTAATAAAGCTATAGACTCGTGTGAGGTCTTCATTTAAAGAGAAAACAATCACAGAGAGTTTTAAATACATAGTTAAGACCCCACTTACCTGGGAAAAGGTCTGATTATTCCAAAAGCACATTCGCCCAGAGGACGTCCGGATTGGAGGCTACGTTAGTATCCGTTAGTTAGGCAGACTTGGATATTTAAAAAATAAAATCCCCTTGCACATCCGGCTAGCTCTGTTAAAAGGATGGAAAATTTCCATCCTGAAAACATAGCCCGCCAGACAACAGTTCTCTTTACAAATTTGACGAGATGAAGAACACTGTATTAGTTTTATAGATAAATATTAATACGGAGTACCACTATGTCGATAGAAATTAAATCCCGGAACTTCACATTCCGCAAAAAACAATCAAGTCAAAATAAATTATTAGTTAAAATGTACGCGTACATAAAAACAAGCATTCAGTTTGAATTACAAACGAACATCGAATTCGAAAGGAAGACGCATGCGCAACTGAGAGTGCCCCCTGGTGAATGCGGAGCGGAGTTACAAAGTGTCTTAAAATTAGACACTTGCAGATTTTTTAGACACTTTTATCAGTTCGTGTACACTATGATCATAGTAAGACACTTAGGTGTTTTAAATTAAGACATCTATTGTGACTGAATTTTCAGATTCAGACACTTAAGTGTCTGAAATTCTTTTTCAGTCACATATGTATCTTAATTTAAGACGCCTTTATTTGCAGTGTATACAAAAAAATTTTGTGCTTGAAAATTATTTTAAAACTATAAAAAATACGTCAATTGAGGAATAGTTCTCAAGCGAATTGCGCTTGAAAATATTTTTTTCCCTACTAGACGGCACAAAAATTGAAATTGTGCGATGCCTAGAAGTTAAAAAGTCCTTCCGGCCAGTGCCGGGAGGAAGAGGTAGCTTTCATAATCCTTATTTAAAAAAAGCCAACTTATATCATGCACGAAGCTCAATTTAGTGGAAACCGAATATAGGAGATTCAATACTAATTTTTATCAATATAATGAATGAGAATTTCGCGAAATTAGTCAGCTTTATCCAAGCTGCTTTTCTTTAAAGTAACTTATATTTGGCTGCCAAATTCGGCAATTTCTTAAAGTGCCTGTCATTTTAAGACAACATGGTGGATGAGGCTAACCAGTGAACTTGGTCGAGACCTTAGTAATTGCTGTGCACATGCTCACTCACATCGGAATCGGTTAATATATAGGAGTGCTGTCGCATGGAAAAAATCAGATTTTTCAAAATGTCAACCACAATAGAAATTGAAACTGCTATATCTGAGCCATTTTTTAAGGTAAAGACAAACAAAAAATGCTCCTGAATCCTTACATCAAGATCAAACACTTAAGAAAGAAACCTTTTTCAATTTCTGATTTTTTTGCACCTCACTTTAAATATATATATATTTTTTAATTTAATGGCCGCCATTTTGAAATAAGATGGCTGATGAATCTGGCCAGCGAACTTGGTCGAGGTGTTGATGTATACTATCCACATGCCTTCTTACATCGAAATAGGCGAATACGTGTGTTATCGCGTGACAAATACAAGATCGTTTCAAAATGTTAGCCATGCTAGAAATTCAAAGTGCTATAAATCAACCATTTTTTTAAGATATCAACAAAAGAACAAATTTTCAGAAACAAAAACTGCTCCGGAATCTTTGTATCAAGGCCAAACACATAAAAAAAATCTTTTTCATTTTCCAATTTTTTAATACCTCATTTTGAATTTTAAATTTAATTTTTTTTTAAATGGCAACCCTTTTGAAACAAGATGGCGAATGAAACTGGCCAACGAACTCGGTCGAGACATTGGTATGTACTATGTACAGACCAAGTTACATCCAAATAGGTTCATAAATACGCCTGTTATCGCGTGACAAAAATCAGGTCGTTTTAAAATGTCAGCCACAAGAGAAATTCAAAATGCTATTACTCAGCCATTTTTTTTTAGATATAGACGGAAGAAAAACTGTTCCGGAATCTTTGTATTAAGGTCAAACACATACAAAAAAAATCTTTTTCATTTTCCAATTTTTTGGTATCTCATTTAAATTTTTTTATTTTTTTAAATGGCCGCCATTTTGAAACAAGATGGCGGATGAAGCTGGCAAACGAACTCGGTCGAGATATTTGTATGTACTATGTACACACCAAGGTACATCCAAGTCGGTTCATAAATACGCCTGTTATTACGTGAGAAAAATCAGGACGTTTCAAAATGTCAGCCACGCTAGAAATTCAAAATGCTATAACTCAGCCATTTCTTAAGATATAGACGAAACAAAAACTGCTCCCGAATCTTTTTATCAAGGTCAAACACATAAGAAGAAAATATTTTTTCAATTTTCAATTTTTGGTACCACATTTCAAATTTAATTTTTTCTTAAAAATTTAAATGGCCGCCATTTTTAAACAAGATGGCGGGTGAAGCTGGTCAACAAACCCGGTCGAGACATTGGTATGTACTATGTATAAACGAAGTTACATCCAAATCGGTTCATAAATACGCCTTTTATCGCGTGACAAAATTCAGGACGTTTCAAAATGTCAGCCACGCTAGAAATTCAAAATGCTATAACTCAGCCATTTTTTAAGATATAGACGAAACAAAAACTGCTCCGAAATCTTTCTATAAAGGTCAAATACATAAGAAAAAAATATTTTTCCATTTTCAATTTTTTGGTACCACATTTCAAATTTTAAATTTTTAAAAAAAATTTAAATGGCCGCCATTTTGAAACAAAATGGCGGATGAAGCTGGCCAACGAACTCGGTCGAGAGATTGGTATGTACTATGTACACACTGAATTACATCCAAATCGGTTCATAAATACGCCTTTTATCGCGTGACAAAATTCAGGACGTTTCAAAATGTCAGCCACGCTAGAAATTCAAAATGCTATAACTCAGCCATTTTTTAAGATATAGACGAAACAAAAACTGCTCCGGAATCTTTGTATAAAGGTCAAATACATAAGAAAAAAATATTTTTCCATTTTTAATTTTTTGGTATCACATTTCAAGTTTTAAAAATTTTTAAAAATTTTAAATGGCCGCCATTTTGAAACAAAACGGCGGATGAAGCTGGCCAACGAACTCGGTCGAGACATTGGTATGTACTATGTACACACCGAATTACATCGAAATCGGTTCATAATTACGGGAGTTACAGTGTGACATAGGTCAGATATATATATATATATATATATATATATATATATATATATATATATATCAATTTTGAACGGAGGGTGGTTTCGGGGTCTGGGGGTCATGATCGATGAAAATATACCAAAATTTTTTGAAATCGCTTTCCTCCGAACGGCTGCAATAGGTAGCTTTTTTGTAAAGAAAGCTACCTAAAAGCAAAATTAGTTAGTCCTATTGCAAATAGAAACGCCTTAAATTCGGACACATTATGTGACTGAAAGAGAATTTCAGACACATGAGTGTCTTATTATGATCATAGTATTATAAGCGAACTGAGAACATGTCTGAAAAATCAGCAAACGTCTAAATTTAAGACACTTCATTGCTTCAAACGTGTCTTAATTTAACAAGGAGAGGATCCGAGGTTGGTGTCACCGAATGCGATGAACATTTGTGTGTCGATAGAGTATAGTTAGTATATAAATATATGACCGTCATAAAGTGAAACCCCCAGGAGGTCTTGAGAAAATAAGTCGCAAAGTTTAAGCTATAGTTTATAATCGGATGAATTTCCTTCTTTGGCAAGCGGTTCAGTAGCATGGTCGGCAGCATGCGGATTTGAGATTTTTCTACCCGAGTTCAATTCCGGCTCGAACTTGTTTTTTCGGAACGAAAATTTTTATCAATCATTTTCGAACCGCAATTGAAAAAATGTGTATAATAATTAAAATTTACGAAAAACATGAATTAAATGTATGTTTTGTAGCATATAAGTGCTTTTTTAGCTACGAAATTTTGCATGTTTAAATAAATATATGTATTAAAAAAAACGCATATTTATATGTCTATAGATCAGAATTTTTTTGTCGTTATTTAAAATTATTTACAGTTATTTCAATGAATAATCTACTATTTTTCACAGAGAAATAAATTAAATGCATGAATAATTATATTATTATAATTTTGTTTCTATATGTAAGTATTTCGAATAGTTGATGATTTTTAATACACTTTTTAAATTCTTAATATGGCTTTTTTTCGGATTTTTTTTTTTTTTTTTTTTTTTTTGTAATTATTACCTACGTAATAACTATTTTCAGCAATTCAATATATTTTTAGAACTTATCTTTAAGCACAAAGACAGTTATTCTAACTATAATTATACGAATCCAATATTTAAAAAATTCAAAAGTAAAAAACTAGTTGGTAAAAAACGATACATATATTTCACTGTAAAAAATAGTAGCTTATTTATGTAAATAACAATAAATAAATTTTAAAATTAGCTTAATTTTATGGTCTATAAAAATTCCAATTGACTTTTTTTTAGTTTGTTATTATTATTCTTTATTTATTTTATCTTTGCTTTTCATTAAATATATAAGCATGCAAAGATTCGCAGTTAAAATTGTATTTATATAATTAAACTGCATTATATAAAAATATTAAACAAAAAAAAATTGATTTCCGAAAGAAATTACTACGTAGACATTTTTTCTAATTAAAAATCAAGAATCCCAGACTTTAAAAAAATCATTTTAAAAATATAAAAGCATATTTTTAAAAAACCATGAAATATTTGAAGTATTTGAATGAGAAAACACAATGAAAATAATATATTTGTTCACTTACTTTATTTCTCTGTTTAACATTTTAGATATGCATTGATATAACTGTAAATAATTTTAAATAACAAGAAAAAATTTCTGGTCTATAGACAAATTATGGTCTATAGCTATATTATTTTCTATAGACATATTAATATGTTTTTTTTTTTTTTTTTTTTTTTTTTTTTTGTTTTGACTTTTTATTATATATTTAAATGTGCAAAATTTACTAGTTAAAAACGCACTTATATGCTACAAAACATGCATTTAACTCATAATTTTCGTAATTTTCGATTTTTATACATATTTTTTCAAATGCGGTTCGAAAATGATTGATAAAAGTTTAGCCGGAATTGAACTCGGGTAGAAAAATCTTAAATCCCGCACCTGCTACTGAACCGCTTGCCAAAGAAGGAAATTTTACGGAATATAAACTGTAGCTTAAACTTTGCGACTTATTTTCTCAGGACCTCCTGGGGATTGCGCTTTATGGCGGTCATAATATATTTATATACTAACTATACTCTATCGATACACAAATGTTCATCGCATTCGGTGACACCAACCTCGGACCTTACCTTCTCCTTGTAAGACATCTTGTTTTTTCCGTTATTCCTACGTAATAACCACCGGGGGCACTTCCAGTTGCACATGCGTTTTAGATTTCTTTCGTCGAACTTTGTATGCGTTTTAATCAAATTGAAAGTTTGTCTTCATGTATGCGTATACTTTAATTCGTTTTTTGCGGAATGTGAAGTTCTAAGATTTTAATTCGTATTCACTTAATTTATTTATGTATTGGATACATACATCCGACTGGTGCGCTTGACAGCAAATGTCTTAAGTTGTCGTCGATATAATTACGGGATACACACATAAGTAGACAACACATGAAGATTAGATCCGCGAACTCTGCAAATTGTGTGCAACGGAAATCGACTTAGTATAATTAGGTACTCATTTATATAAATAATACTTTGTTATTCTTCTTTTTCTCGTCAAAGCTGGTAAACAACTTTAGTCCTGCGGATTATATTTTGAGAGTGAAAAAATTTCATTCTTATAATATGATTAACAGGATATATTAAGGATTTTCTTCTCAAATGATGCAAGTCTTTCTCCCTCATTGTGACAGATATTTAAATTTCAAATCGAGGAATTTTGTTACTGCTTCGAATAGCGTTTCAAGTCAGTGTCATGATTTTCTTTATAGTACTAAAACTGATGTTTTTTATGATTTTCTTTATAGTACTAAATAAAATATTAAATTTAAATTTGAAGCTGTTTGCAAAAAATAACTAATTCTAGAAGTACATATTTCTAGGCTTATGACGTTGTCCTGTATTTCAAATTATATATTCTAAATTTTGATCTTTTTCCCTAAATTTAAAGTAATAATATCTTTAAAAGAAAGACATTTTAAGTTAAATTCCTTCTCTTCTATTCAATGGCAGCTACCTCTCAGTAACTGACCGCAAGTCAAAAGAAAAAAATAAATAATAATAAAAACAAATAAATAAATAAAAAGGTTTAAAAGATCGTCTAATGCTTTTAAATATATGTTTCTTGTTCTTCATGAGATAAATGTATTCATTAATCAGCTAGTTTCTGTTCTCAACCACAGATAAAAAGTAAAATAAATAAAGTATATAAAAATATATGACGTTCTCATAAGACTTATATATTACTCGTATGTGCTGTTAATCTACAAGTAACTGTAAAACTATAAAACTGCCAGTTAAAATATGCATAAATGTTTGATTTAAAATCTATTCTAATATTGATTTTTTGATTATTTTTAGTAAAATCGTAATTCGAAATTAAAAATGGGCATTAGTAAAAAGCAATAACTGGATTTTACACTTAAATAACTTTATTTATATGCACTGATATGAAAAATACAAAAATGACAAATAGATGTTAAGATATTATTTAAGACAAAAGAAGTTTGGAAACTATAAGTAATTTTTCCTTCATGTTATTAATATAGAATATTTATTTATTTATTTTTGTTGATATTTAAATGGCTTTTGTGATTATCCTCTGATCTATATAGAAGCTTTTTGGCCATTGTACCAATTATAATGAATGTTTTAAATTTTTAGAATAAGGACAAGTTTAACAACACAAACTATATTTAACCAAATACCGAAAAAGCTCTCAATAACGGACACTTCGGGATGGCGGAATTTGTTCGATAATCGAAGGAGTCTTTTTTTTGTGAGGTTAAAATAAACACATATGTATGGGTTTTGGATTAAAAGGTGTTTTTGCTAAATAGAGTTGCCCGGAATTAGGGAATGCCCATTAACCTCTATGAAGGACACTTCCGAATATCGGACACATCTGTTTAGAGAACATAATGCATGGTTGTATTTTCTGCAGAAAAAGAATTTGATTGAAGCATGGGCAAACTGGGTAGCGCCCCTCCTCTCTCGAACCATTTTAGGGGCTTCAAATTAGATATACAATTTTTTGTCAAACTAATATTTTAAATTCGTTCTGACGTTGTCCTGATCAATATTTTGAACTTTTAATGTAGAATAAGGTAAAACTAACTAAATAAAAAAATCTAAATAGAGTAAAACCTCTCAATCACGAGTGCTTCGGGAGTGCTGAATGTGTCTGCTATTCGAAGATGTTCGCTTTTCTGAGGTAAAAATACATATATTTATGTTGAAAAAGGTAGGTGTTCGCTAAATAAAATTCTCCGTATGAAGGTTTTGTAGTACACTTTCCACACAGACACTCCTAAATAGAGGACACCACTGTTTAGAAAACACATTTTTTATTCACAACATGCAAATATTTTATGTACTTTTACCTCAGAAAAGCAGGCACCTCCGAGGGGCGGACAAATTCCATGCTATTGAGAGGTTTTGCTGCATTTAGATAAATATTTTTTATTTTTAATCTGATTCTACTTCTGAAGTTCAAATATTGATTATAATTAGTACGATGTCGAAAAAGATATAAATTTTCAGCTTTACAAAAACTGCATATCAACTTTGGGAGTCCCTAAAATCTGGTTGTTGGGTCTGGAGGAGGCAAGACCGTGCCCTAAATATTTTTTCAGGATTCAACGTGGTCAAACGTGGCTACATATGATGCTTACAAAAACAAATGGCTGCGATTTAGACGCTAAAAGCGTCTGAAATTCAGACGCAAAAAGTGTCTTAAAAAAATTAAGATTTTTAAAACGTCTGAAAATTGAATACTCTGTTTCAGATATTTCAATTCACAATGCATGTGTTGCCATCGTCAATATGACGCGTTCCCTACGGACATGTTTTTGATTTATAACATAGATGGAAAGGCTTTGATCCCCAGGATCATCTTCCTTTCTTACATCCCAGGTTAGATTCAAGTCTTAGTGAAGTTTAAATTCAATTCACATTCATAAAAGTGGTAGAACTCGTGCGCTTGGATCCGATTCCCTAAAGGAATGCTCTATATGTTTAAAGGGTTTGATCCCTAGGAACATATACCTTTCTTACACCCCTGGTCGAATTCAAGTCTTAGTGAAGTTAAATTGAATTCACATTCATAAAAATCAGTGGTTAAAAATGGTAAATCTCGTACGCTTGGACCCGATTCCCCTCCAAAAATTCTTCTATAGATCTTAAGGGTTTGATCCCCAGGAACATGGTCTTTCTTACACCCTTGGTTGAATTCAAGTCTTAGCGAAGTTAAATTGAAGATGAATTCATAAAAAACAGTGGTTAAAAATGGTAGATCTCGTACGCTTAGAACCGATACCCAAAAGAATCCTCTATAAATGGAAAGGGTTGATCCTCAGGAACATCTGCCCCACCAGTGGCCGAGAGGTTCTGCTCTCGAAGCTGGTAGACGGGAGGTGCTGGGTTCGATCCCAATCGCGCCCGTCGGCCTAATCGTCGACCTTTTCGTGGTTTTCTTCGAACCTTGGTTTTCCAAGCGAAAATAGGGTTTAGGTTCCCTTAGAAAGACCTCCACGGAGGGCACCCCCCCTCCCCTTAGGTGCCCATATTCCTCGTTGAGATAACTGGCCATCATAAATACAACCAACCTCAGGAACATCTATATATTACTTGCACCCCTGGTCTGATTCAAGTCTTAGTAAATTTAAATTCAAATCGCATTCATAAAAAAACACTGGTTAAAATGGTAGATCTCGAGCGCTTGGACCCGATTCCCAAAAGAATCCTCTATAAATGGAAAGGGTTTGTTTCTTAGAAACATCTGTACCTTACTTACACTCCTGGTCCGATTCAAGTGTTAGTGAATTTAAATTCACATTCATAAAAATCAGTGGTTAAAAATGGTAGATCTCGTGCGCTTGGACCCGATTCCAAAAAGAATCCTCTATAAATGGAAAGGGCTTGATCTTCAGGAACATCTATACATTATTTACAGCCCTGGTCCAATTCATGTCTTAGTGACTTTAAATTCAATTCGCATTCATAAAAATCAGTGGTTAAAAATGGTAGATCTCGTGCGCTTATACCCGATTCCCAAAAGAATCCTCCATAAATGAAAAGGATTTGATCCTCAGGAAGATCTATTCCTTACTTATACTCATGGTCCAATCCAAGTCTTTGTGAATTTAAATTCAAATTCACTTTCATAAAAATCAGTGGTAAAAAATGGTAGATCTCGTGCGCTTATACCCGATTCCCAAAAGAATCCTCCATAAATAAAAAGAATTTGATCCTCAGAAAGATCTATTCCTTACTTATACTCATGGTCCAATCCATGTCTTAGTGACTTTAAATTCAATTCACATTCATAAAATCAGTGGTTAAAAATGGCAGATCTCGTGCACTTGGACGCGATTCCCCAAAAGAATCCTCTTTGAATGTCATCATAGATTAAAAATAGTCCATCATGACGTGTTGGAAAATCGGATTGAAATAAAAAAATTGTTCTTTAATCTCTGCTATCGTTCTGTTTTGTATTTTATTTATCATTTTCTTTATATCTGAAGATAAAGATGGTGAGAAAAAAGTTAAGACCAAGTACAAGCTAGCCCACGCACAATTTTCACCTACTTGAACACGCGATTTGCTACTGTCTTCGAAGTACTTACAAATTCAGTGAAGAAATTCCAGCTGTAAAGTTTATTCTTTAATTCTAAATAATTGCGGGATGTGTTAATGCATGTTTTTTGTCCATTTTTTTTAATGATGTTTGATGCTGATTAATGACTATTTCAAATTTGTTACCAAAGTTATAAAATTATCGGGAGAAGGTGATTTTTTGAAGCTTTACTTTAATCTGATTTTGATAAATTTCGTAGACATTGATCCTGTCATTCTAGTATCATAATTTTTCTTCTAATGGAAAAATATATATTAATGAGCATGATTTTTGTAATTTTGGTAAATTGTACGATTCCATACAACTGTATTTTCCTTAGGTTCAGGCATACGCAATGCTAATAAATCTAAAACCATAATAAATAAAAATATAACTAAATAAAATAAAAACTATATGTAATAATTTTGTATTAAGATAATTATGAAAAAAGGGGGTTCATGACAGATGTGTTTTCGTCTTTTAGGATAGACACCACCAATTAAAAGAAAAAAAAATCTATTAAACTGGTTTAGCATCTAACTCCATCTAACAAATAAAAATGTAGAACGGAGTGAGAAATCGGATTTAAATCCCATACACTTTGTAAGCAGGAGCAATTTAATACTACAAAATCAAAAAAAAAATCGAAAAAATATTCTGTAACTGCCAGCGAACATATAGAAATCAGAAGAAAAATGACAACAACGAAATTTACTTTAAAATATTGAACAAACTGGTGTGACTACGGTGTGTGGACGATTAAAACGGGTTCAAAGACTCCCTCCGCTGTAGCCCCGTGTACTGGATAATGGACTGACTAAAGTCGTAAAAGTAAGAGTTTAGAAAGATAGAAGGGGCGTACCTAAGAACCAGGAAAACACGGAAAAACAGTCATCACTGCGCGGGATTCTTGCACACGTGGGAGAAAAAATGGCTGAGCTAGTCATATCATTGATCAAGGAATTTGTATATTTATGTTCATAAGCCTCGTAAAAATCCAGATCAAAAATTGAATTACATTTTTTAATAATTTTATTCCTGGAAAAGTTAAACGGATGGTTGGAATTCCAACAATGCTTTGCTATAGTAGATTTATCTAATTCTTGTTTTCTAACATAATTTTCATGTTCTAAATCTCAGCGCACGCTTCGTCTGCCCAATGTAAGGGATTCAACATTCGAAAGAAATTCTATAAATGCCCCAACTATTATAGTTGTTAAAAGGACGCTAGAGATTGTGAAAAGCAACTTTATTTACCGAGAGAAAAATACTATGAAACTATATTTATTGAGAATACGCGAAATTTGAGTACTGATTTTTGGAAAATCTCGCACTTTTTACTAAATTTTCATTCTTCATAAAAAATTTTGAAAGCATATAAATTGAGAAAGACTGATACTTTGGGTGAGTGAGTTGAATTATTTAAAACTAGCTAAACTGCCCGGCGTTGCCGGGTCCGTCACAAGACAGCACGAATTGCGAAACAGCTGTGAACATCATAATAAAAAATCGCGAAAAATTTAAAAATCGCTGCACGAATTTCGAATAAGATTTATCGAAATGAGAAAAAAAAAATCACTGTATTAGGTTAGAAGATTGAAACTGGATTCTTTTTATCAATGTGCAAAAATCGTAGCTAATCGCGAAAACATACTAAAAAGTACATGAAAAATTCACATAAAAATCTAAAATTGCTGTATGAAATCCGAACAAACTTTATTGAAAAGAAGGCAGCATTTACTATATTAGGTCAAAAATTGAATAGCAAAAATTCGCAGAGAATCGCGAAAAAACGTAAAAATCGCAAAAATTTCAAAAATCACAAAAGTCAAAATTTACTATATCTGGATAAAAGTTTCAAATCTAATACGTTTTATTAGTGTAAAGCCGTGAAACGCGGAAAAAGGCTCAGAAATCGTCATAAAAAGCGGTTAAATTGCAAAAATCGCACAGGAGAAAATTTATTAAGGTAAAAGTTTGAAACCTAATTCCTTTACATTATATCAAAAAAAATCACCGCGAACTCTAAAAAAAGAAAATAAACACTAAAAAAATGCGTTAAAAAATCGCTACGCTTCAAAAATAGCACAGCAGAACATTTACCATAATAGGCTAAATGTTTGAAAACAGATTCCTATTATGCTAGAAGTTTGAAACAGAAGTCCTTTTAAAAATGTCAAAAAATCAGTGTGAAACCCGAAAAATCGTATTGAAAATCGCATTAAAAATTGCAAAACATTAAAAAATCTCTAAGGTAAAAATTTACTATTAAGGGATAAAACATTTCAATAAAAAAATTTACTATATTAGGGAAAAAGTTTGAAACCGAAATTAGTTTCCGAATATTAAAAAATCGCCATGGAACTCGAAGAATGGCTAAAAATCAAATTGAAAATTGCATTCAAAATCGATAATGAAATTCACTGATATAAAAATTAAATATTAAGGGGGAAAGCATTCTAATCGAAAATCTTCCTTGAATAACCAAAAAATGGACACGGAACGCCAAAAATCTCAAAAAATCGCTAAGAATTACTGAATATCGTCTTAAAAATTTGTAAAATTCAAAAAGCGTAGAGGACAAAATGTATTATATAAGGCTAAAAGTTAGAAACCGAAATCCTTTTATCAATGTTAAAAAATTGCCGCCGAATTCTAAAAATCTCTGAAAATAACAAATTCAAAATCAGCAAAAATTCACTAAAATTCAAAAATCGCGGACGACAAAATTAACTATATTAGTATAAAAATTTTATACCAAATTCCTTTTCCGAATGTCAAACAATCGCCGTAGGACTCGGAAAAACGCTAAAAATCGAATTAAAAAATGCATTAAAAATCGTTAAATATTCCAGGTATTCCAGGTAATAGTATTCCAGGTTCCAAAGTAAAAATTTATTCTAATCGGGTAAAACATTGCAATCGTAAATATTTCATGTATGACAAAAAATCGCCGAGGAAAATAAAAAAATCTCCAAAAATTGCATTAAAAATTGCTAACACTCAAAAATCGTAGATGGTGAAATTTACTATATTAGACTAAAAGTTTGAAACCAAATTACTTTTTTTAATGTCAAAAAGTCACTGTGGGGATCGAAAAAATAACGTACAGAACGATAAAAAATACCCATACGATCGTTTCGAGGACTCCTCGATCCCCTTCCTCAGTGAGAAAAAAAAAAAAAAAAAAAAAAAAAAAAAAAAAAAAAAAAATCAAAATAGCCCCGAGAACTGGCTTATGGATTGATTTAAAAGGCAGAAGCAAGAGTTTATATATCCCAAAGAAAGGACGTAATTGAACAGAACTAACTGAAAAAGAGTCACTGCGCAGGATCTCTCCACACTGGTGAAAGAAAAGGGGTGCTGGTCATATCATTTACTAAGGTGGAAGTATGTTTATGAATATAGTGAGCTTCGTAAAAGTCTAGATCAAAATGTAACTCAGTTTTTGATCTAGACTTTTACGAAGCTCACTATATTCATAAACATACTTCCACCTTAGTAAATGATATGACCAGCACCCCTTTTCTTTCACCAGTGTGGAGAGATCCTGAGTAGCGAATCTTTTTCAGTTAGTTCTGTTCAATTACGTCATTTCTTTGGGACATATAAACTCTTGCTTCTGCCTTTTAAATCAATCCATAAGCCTCTTCTCGGGGCTATAGCCGAGGAGTTCTTTCGAACCCATTTTGATTATTTTTTTTTTTCTCACTGACTAAGGGCATCGAGGAATCTTCGAAACGATCGTATGGGTATTTTTTATCTTTCTGTATGTTATTTGTGCGTAAAAATCGTTGTTTAAGATTTTAGCTTTTTATTACGTTATGATGTATTTAGTAAAGGAGAAAAGGCTTTCTATCAACGTATACGTATAGACACTCCACTTACATACGTTAAATTTTTAATGGAAAATGTTAAATAAGTACAATAATTTAAGCTTGGAAATTTGATATAACACCATTTTTTACTTTTGAAAAGTTGTTTTTTAGTGGATTGAGAATGCGTGAAATTTGAACACTGATTTTTGGAAAATAAGGTAACACAATAACGTCTTAAAATTATTTATTTGCAGAAACACAACTGACTTTGGGGATTTAGATAAGGTTATATTACCTTCAACGGAATTTATTTTGACAAGATGAAGGGTATAAGATAAGATTGAGGGAATAACAAATATCACATGTCAAACTTCTCTTTAGAAAATGCAAAATTGCAATCAACAAGCTAAAAGCAAATTACATGCATTTTTACAGCATTGAGACCTGCCATCACCATATGCCGGAAAATTGCATGACAATCATTTGTCATGAGATGACTTCAGCAGAGTTCATCGCCTAAAAAACTAAGGGTTTTTTCTTTCTTTCTTTCTTTCTTTCTTTTTTTTCTTTTTTTTTTCCTTTTTTTTTTTTTTTTTTTTTTTTTTTTTTTGAGAATGCTAAAAGGCAAAATGGATAATATGCAAAAACAAATAATTTTGACTGGCTTCATCGGGTAATTTAATCACTGCTGCGTCTTTATTTAGATGGTAAAAGTTAAATGTTACAAACAAAAACAAATGCCTTCAATTGACTCATTTTTAAAAATATTTTTTTTTTGTAAGAAACGTTAGAGCTGAAAAGGGTTAGTTTTATTTTGCTGCTTTTTCCACAGTGCATTTATATCGTGGCTTTGTTGAAAGTTAAAGATAATCTTTTGAAAGAATTATAAAGATTATTAACTGTCTTGACTCAATTTGAAAAGTTAGTGTACAAATATTTAGTATACATAATTATAAACTTTTTAAGCAAAATATAGTATATAAATATCAAAATTTTATTTAAAAAATTATGTCTTTCATTAAAATTCACAAAAATGTAGAAAAAAATTATTTTTAAATGCATTAAAAAGTAGAAAAGTATTGAAAAAAAACTTAAATGCGCGCATAACTTGCAGTTTTTTATATATAAAAAAATAAATATTTTTAGAAGCACGCCAAACTGCGAAAAAAGGGGCAAATCCCCCTTTAATAGTCTTGCCTGTATGTATCATGCTTTTATGCTGAAAAATCAGCCACAATATGTTCCGAAAGTTTCGCGCTTCCTAGGACATCCACCCACGCAACTCGAAACACATAATCAATTTTTATTAAAACTTTTTGAAATATTCTTCAAATGATAACAAAATATCATGCAAAAAACCCGGAGTTAAAATCCCCATTCCTATTCTAGAAGGAGGGGGGAATTGCTAAAGGACACCTTTTTTTCGGCTTTCTACAAGCAAACCCACCTTTAATTATCATCAACTATATCTATCATGCTTTTATGTTGAAAAATCAGCCACAATATGTATTCGAAAGTTTCGCGCATCCTAGGGCATCCACCGACGTAACTCTAGACACATAATCAATTTTTATTAAAACTTTTTTTGAAATATTCTTCAAATCATAACAGAATATGCAAAAAACCCGGAGTTAAAATCTCCATTCCGATTCTAGGGGAAAAAATTACTAAGGGACACTTTTTTTTTCGGCCTTCTACAAGCAAATCCACCTTTAACTATCATTCCTGTATGTATCGTGCTTTTATGCTGAAAAATCCGTCACAATATGTATCCGAAAGTTTCGCGCATCCTAGGGCATCCATTCACGTAACTTTAGACACATAATGAATTTTTATTAAAAAAATTTTTGAAATGTTCTTCAAGTGATAACAAAATATCATGCAAGAAACCCGGAGTTAAAATCTCCATTCCTATTCCAGAAAAAAAAAAAAAAAAAAAAAATGCTAAAGAACACCTTTTTTTAGGCCTTCTACAGGCAGACCCCCTTTCATAACCATGCCTGTATGTATCATGCTTATATGTTGAAAAATAAGTCACAATATGTATCGGAAAGTTTCGCGTTGTTGAGCAGGATATATATATATATATATTTTTTTTTTTTCTGCAGAACCGCCTTAAAGTTAATCCTATCAAAGGATAGCGAATATTTTCAAACTTTGTTTGTGAAAGCTACTGTACCAAACATTAATGATCTTTACTCCAGTGCATTTAATTTATTAGAATATATATATATATATATATATATATATATATATATATATATATATATATTCGATTACAAATCCCTTTAATAATCATGCTTGCATATTATCATGCTTTTATGTTGAAAAATCAGTCGCAAAATGTATCAGAAAGTTTCATGTTTTTGAGGAGGAGATTTTTTTTTTTTCACTGCCTTAACGTTAATTGTATCAAAGAACAACAAATATTTTCAAACTTTGTTTGAAAAAGTTATTGTACCAAACGTTAATGACCTTTCCTCCATAGCATTTCATTTATCGGAAAAAAAATCGATTACAAATCATTTTATAATCATGCGTGCATGTATCATGCTTTTATGTTGAAAAATTAGTCACAAAACGTATCAGAAAGTTTCATGTTAAAGAGGAGATTTTTTTTTCTTTTCATCGCCTTAAAGTTAATTGTATCAAAGAATAATTGATATTTTCAAATTTTGTTTGAAAAAGTTAATATACCAAACGTTAATAACTTTTCATCCATAGCATTCCATTTACCGGAAAATGAAAAAATATATATATATTCGATTACAAATCATTTTAACCCTTTAGACTCCGGAGTCGCTTACACAAATTTTATTCGGTCGGCACCACTTTTTTAAAAGAAGTTTTCTTCAAGTACACAACTTCAAAAATGCTCTGTTAAATAAGGCCAATTTTATTTAATTTACTTTATTACTGGTGCCAAAAACAAGTTTGGCAAAGAAAGATAATGTCGCCGCAGCGGCGACAACGGAGTGCAAAGTGTTAATAATCATGCCTGCATGTATCATGCTTTTATGTTGAAAAATCAGACACAAAATGCATCAAAAATTTTCGCGTTGTAAAATCAGAAGATTTTTTTTTTTTTTTTAACCGCCTTAAAGATAATCGTATCAAAGAATAACAAATATTTTCAAAACTTTGTTTGAGAAATTTACTGTACCAAACGTTAATGACTTTTCCTCCATTGCATTTCCTTTTTCGGAAAATGAAAAAAAAAATATTCGATTACAAATCACTTTAATAATTATGTCTGCATCTATCATGCTTTTATGTTGAAAAATCAGACACAAAATGTATCAGAAATTTTCGCGTTGTAAAAGCAGGAGAATTTTTTTTAAACCGCCTTAAAGTTATCTTATCAAAGAATAACAAATATTTTCAAAACTTTATTTGAGAAATTTACTATACTAAACGTTAATGACTTTTCCTCCATTGCATTTCCTTTTTCGGAAAATGAAAAAAAAAAAAATATTCGATTACAAATCACTTTAATAATTATGTCTGCATCTATCATGCTTTTATGTTGAAAAATCAGACACAAAATGTATCAGAAATTTTCGCGTTGTAAAAGCAGGAGAATTTTTTTTTAAACCGCCTTAAAGTTATCTTATCAAAGAATAACAAATATTTTCAAAACTTTATTTGAGAAATTTACTATACCAAATTTTAATGACTTTTCCTCCATTGCATTTCCTTTTTCGGAAAATGAAAAAAATATTCGATTACAAATCACTTTAATAATTATGTCTGCATCTATCATGCTTTTATGTGGAAAAATCAGACACAAAATGTATCAGAAATTTTCGCAATGTAAAAGCAGGAGATTTTTTTTTTTTTTTTTTTTTTTTTTTTTTTTTAACCGCCTTAAAGTTAATAGTATCAAAGAATAACAAATATTTTCCAATACTTCGTTTGAGAAATTTGCTGTACCAAACGTTAATGACTTTTCCTCCATTGCATTTCCTTTTTCGGAAAATGAAAAAAATATTCGATTACAAATCCCTTTAATAATTATGTCTGCATCTATCATACTTTTATGTAGAAAAATCCGTCACAAAAGGTTTCAGAAAGTTTCACGTTGTTGAGCAGGAGATTTCTTTTTCCCTTTTTTTTTTTTTTTTTTTTTTTTTTTTTTTGAGAACCACCTTAAAGTTAATCATATCAAAGAATAACTTTCAAACTTTGTTTGAGAAAGTTACTGTACCAAACGTTAATGACCTTTCCGCCATTGCATTTCATTTGCATTTAATGACTAACGAAAAAAGAACATCGTGAACACCTAATGACGTGCGCGCCCCCTCTTGTGTGATCGTGACGGCACTTCATTTTTTAGAACGTCACGCCGAGCTACAAAATGGTTCTTGTGGATCAGTCGTACGCCGCTCTAAATTAACAAAAAAGAAATCATGAAAAATTAATTATAGAAGACTACTGTGTTCAAAAGCAGTGCAAATATTTAATTTCTGGTTGAACAAAATTCGTTCCGACTAGAAAAAGGGCCTTTGTAGAATTGTTTAAAAGTTCTGAGAGACATCAGTTCCATGCTAATAACAGAGCTTATGGAAAGATTAAGAAAAGATTCTTTCATAATATTAGAGTATGGTGATTACTGAGAGAAATTAAAGATTTCAAAATGGTTGCGGTTATGAATTAGGTCTGTTCTTTTAGAACACTGTAACGAATTTTAGCAATTAGTGAATTCAGGAGTAGACATTGTTACTTAACCTTATGGATTAAAAATTAAAGGAATATAGCGGTTAGTAGGAGAGGGCTTTTTTTTTCTCTTATAGTTTTTATTTGAACTTGGTTTTTGAACCAGATATTATGATAAAATGATACTTATATAATCAATTATGAAATTTCGGCACAAGGAAATATTTTGCAAATTATCTCATGTTTATTTAAAAGATATTCAGAAATTGTTAAAAGAAACACAGTTTCAAAAACGACTTCTGTGCAACATATTTTATTGAATAAAACATGTCTTTTTTTTCGGACGGGAGACGTCATAAAAATTTCGGAAAGTTTAAAATGTTGATATATCTGCGGGGATACTGTTTTCCCGAGATCAAAATCAGCTAAAGGTTATCAAAAGTCAAAAAGTTAGAAAAATAAAATAAAAACATTTGTCTTGGAAAAATTAGTAATATTTGTCAAATTGGATTAATAAAACACTTTTTAACACTTTCCAACAAAGTTGAAAAGTGTTTATGAATTCGGTTTGTCTGTCCATCTGTCCACGTTCTAACTCCCGTAAATATATTCGGATTTTCATGCAGTTGATAAAAGTTACCAAAGCATGTTTGGTATTGTATATGAAGTATGTAGGATTAATAGTTCATTTATAGGGGCACTAAAAAGTATTCCATTACATTATGGTATATGGGGAAAAATCGTTTGCATTTTAATGACATGACGCTATTTCAAATGTATTGAAACTGATATAAATCACTGAATTTCGCTACAATCACGTTAGAATAGGGCATTCATAGCATTTTTATATTCATTTTCAGGGACATAAAAAAGTAATATGTTACAGTACTGTTTTTGAATAATAATTGCTGAAGTGTACGGTTTAAAATTCGGTATGCGCTTTTAAATTTACTTAATTTTTTTCATGTTACTCGTTATACAGAAATTCTATACCTCATATACAGGGATGCACAAACGTATTCACGTACCATTCTCCTTATTAGAGTAAATTGCTGAAAGGGAATTTTCAACTGTAGTATATGTATTTCTTAAGCGAACTAAATTTTGGCATGCATGTAGTTAATAGATACAAATCTATATATCATATACAGGGCTGCTGAAAAATTCGGATAATTTCCCGATAGTAGATGGGAACCGCTGAAATTGGGTTTTGAAATGTATTATGCGTTTCCATCTGGTTGAATTAAACATAATATTTTAATTTTTTTAAGGGTGCAGTTTTGTTGCATTATTCTGAATGCGTTGGAAAGCGTTTCATAATCTATGCATGACTTTTTCTTTCTTGTTATTTTATTCACAGGCTGTTTGTAAATTTTCCTCCCCAACAGAAAAAACAGCAGAAAACATATTATGAGGACGTGAGTTTCAAAACTCGCTTTATCCAAAAAAGTAAAATTTTAGGAAATCGTGAAAAACATCTCCCTGCTTCCATTGTAAACCAAGATTTTACCGTGCCAGAAATACACGATAAAACTAGTTTTTTTTTTTTTTTTTTTTTTTTTTTTTTTTTTTGGGAGATAGTTGTGTATACGATTTAGAGAAATTATACACAATGAGTAACATGCAAAAAAATTGTTCAATTTAAAAGCGCATACCGGAATTGAAAAAGCACTTCCAGCAATTTTTGCTCACAGACAGTAATGTAACAGGTTTCTTTTGTGTGTCCCTGTAAATGAACGACAAATGCTATGAGTGCCCTATTGTATAGTAATAATCTTGTAGTAAAATTCAGTTATTTATATCAATTTGAATACATTTGAAACAGCATAATGTCATTAAAATATTCTGCAAACGATTTTTTCGCCATTGACCGTAATGTAACATAATTCTTTTGAGTGCCCTTGTAAATGAACTATTAATGCTGCACACTTCATATTCAATACCAATCATGCCATGGTAAACATCATTAACATATATAAATTGCATGAAAATCCGAGTATATTTACGTGAGTTAGAGCGTGGAGAGACAGACGTGCAGACGGAGAAATAAACCTAATTCATAAACACTTTTCAAATTTGTTGGAAAGGGTTAAAAAAAGTAATGCATATAAAATATAATTTAATCTAATATAACAAAGTATAGCTTTTAGGCTTCACGTGAAATACCACTGCTTTGGTCAATCGATAGAGTATCTATACTTCTAAGCATTTTAATTTCAAATTTGCTTTTTAATCATAAATATGAAATAAATCTGTGCGGAGACATCAAATTTTATCTTTTTTCCACTATTTTTTTTTTCAATTCCTACTATTAGTTCACACTCTCCCTATATTTATATATATATATATATTTATTTATATATTTATATATCTTGTTCAAATTTTCAATCGTTAATAAAATACTCATTATTCATCCTATCAAGTTGAAATAAATTTTTTTAAACTTGTACTGGATGACAATTGATGTTAATACAGTTTTTTCAAATAATAATTAATTAATTAAATTTTAATTAATTAATTTTAGTTTTGCGTGGGAAACAAAATGGCGGCCATCGGTTATTGAAGATCAATGAAAGTATTTTCAATAAGGGGTTACCATAGGGGGGAATCTGTTCTGTCACCAAATACCGCCAAATTTGGCGGCTAAAATGAGTCGCCAAAAGTGACGCCAACTTGGCGATATCTCTAATATTTCACCAAATTCCCATAGACTTCCATTGTAAACCTACTTGCTTATAGAAAATCAACAATTTGAGATATTTTAATGCAACAAAAACTAATATTAGCTTAAGGGATTATATTAAATTTTTCTTTGATGACCTAAGTAGGAATTGACTTTAAAAACAAAATTTTTATATTACTTGTTTTTTTCATAATCATTGAGGAGCTTGATATAGTGTAGTATTTTGTTTTTGTGGCAACATTGATTTGAGAAAAACCTTTCATTTTATTTGTGAAACCGATGCTGATTTAATTTTAATTAACTGCAATTCTTAATCAAAAGCATGTTCTAACGAAATGTGCGAAAATACAACGAAATAATACGAAATAACGAAAACTGTATTCTAAACCGGTTCAAAAACCTTTCGAATGATACCTTATCCATCGCTCTGCATTTTGTAAATAAATAAAAAAGGGATGGTGCCAATAATATTTATGATAATAATTAGTAGTGGAATAATAATAAAGTGCCGTTTGTACGTGTTTCATTTATACTGTCTTGAGTTCATTAATTGGCTTTAATTTATTCTTATATCTTCTAATGAGAAAATGTTTTGTTAATACAACCCAAATAAATCCTCAGTTACATAACAGAGTTTACTTTAATGAAAAAATTGAAGTCCAAAGCACATTCTTGGGGAATAAAAGTTGTCGGCCTAAAGAATTTTTAAGTTCCATTCCCAACCAGCTCCTTTTTCTAAGAATACACAAAATGTTGTCTTACAGAAAAAGACGAGAATAATTTCTGTTAAGGATTGAATAAGATAAAACTGTGCTAACGAACAATGCTATTTTATGTATTTTATTTTTATTTTATTTTATTTTATTTTATTTTTTTTGCAAATATTTTTATTTTAAAGCCAAAAGGCTACTTTATATTACTAGCATATATCATTGTTCATATTTAATTTATACATTTTTTCAGAGAAGGTCCTGCGAAAAATGTATAAATGGTAATTCATTAAACATAAATTGGAGAAAACTTCAATAATCCATCATTTATCCAATACAAAAAATTCTTCTGATATTGACACTTCTATTAAATGTCAACTAATCAAAAACCGTCGAATTCGACGAATGAAAATGTGTAAAAGAACTGGTTGATTGAATTTATAAAAAATACGAAAAATAATTACAATAGTTAATCAATATTATATTGGCTACCCTAATTTTTAAAACAAATATTATTTTTAATTACCGTTAAATCTCAACCTTTCAAATTATTGAAAAATTAATCTTTTTCAGTACGTAATCAGTAACATGCAATTACGATAACGAAATTATGAAGTTATTAATTGAGGCTTTGATCTCTGGTATTACGTAATGAAAAATTAACGAACATTATGCCAATGTGACATAATTGTCATTTTTGTTCTCAACAAAATCCAAAAGACATCTTTTTCACCGTCGCAAAATTTACACGCATACTTTTAATATTCATATTCACTATTTTAAAAGTATTTTATCGTGCGGTAGATTATTAATATATATATTCCCGAACTTGATGTCACATATGCCAGTTACAATTTAGCCTGTAAACATTCGCACTCTTAATTTGAGGTTCTAATCTCAGTCCCAGCGAAATCCAGAAATTTACTTTTAAGCGAAATCGTAATAAAATATTCAGTTTTATCAAAGAAATACTCATTTCGTTTTTACTATGACGTCATTTTTACTTCTTGAAGCCGCATGAGATTGCCATTTTAATCTCAGTGTCAGTGGAATGAACAAAATATTAAAATATAACAGCTTTCTGAGTAAAAATGCTTTATATTAAATAGCGACATCATTTTCTGTTCAATTTTATTTTAAAATTTGTTGTTAATTGTAGTACGAAAATGGCATCCGTAATGATATGGTAATTCCCATTGTTGCCTTTTCTCTTCAATGATGGAAATAATCAGATTGCAACAAATGTGATGAAATATCGGTACTTTTCCGTTATACTGACACCATGACAAAATTATGCTAATGCTCCAATTATTTCAACTCTGATCGTGAAAAGGACTTATATTGAAAATCATGCGAAACTTTGTGCTTTGCTATTTATGAAATGTGAATCACGTCAATTATTATTATTTAACATTAACCTCGGAAAGCTATTTAATTTGTTATTATTCGAATTAAAAATACTTTTTTCATATAAAGTTATAATTTACTTTTATTGCGAACGCTGAGAGGGATTTTGCCATTTGGCAACTACCAGATAATGAGAAAGTTGCGATGAAAGTGTTCAGAACTGTTCGTCATCATTTAGAGTCGTATCTATAGAGTTACTGTGGCGTCGCCTTGATATAAAAAATGAAATGTTTACTGCAATACTAAAAGATATTTGTAATTTTATGCCAGCAGTTTAATATGAGTTTTATTTTATTACTTTATTGTATAACAGTTATTTGTTCACTTATTTTAAGTATATATTGGTGATTTAATAAAATAGTAAGTAAAAGTCTGTAATTTTCAAATGTTATATTTTTAAAATGCTCGCTTTACTATCGAGAATGCTTTTTTCTTTCATTTTTCAAATATTTCAATTCCCGTCATTTTCATTTTGCGCCAACTATTACGCTTGGCGGCAATGGTGTCCGTATAACGGAAAAGTACCGAAATTTCATAAAGGACTTTTTAAATTAAAATTTAAATATAAAAATGGATTATTTTAAAAAATAGCGAGTGCGGGCATATATCTACGAATAAACTGCTTTCATAATAAAATTTTAAAAATAATAATTATGAAAATTGGTTCAGTAGAAAGCGCAGGCCAGATGACTAAAAAAAAAAAAGGCCTTGTTTTTTTATATAGATTGTATCATCCCTAACATAAATAATTCCAAATATGCATAAACTTCATCATCAGCTCGAAAATTTGTACTTTCATTATTATATTCAGCCTCTTTCCAGATATCTGTGTAAAAGTTAATTTTCAGTTATATGTTTTTAGAGATGATCCCTTAAAAAAATATAGACTTCCATAGTACATGAATAAAGAAATGCCCCTTAATTTATTCCATAGAAATAGTTGCTTTGATATTGACACCTTCATTAAATGTCCATTGTATCATTCTAAAGAAAATAATTGCAGATACAAATGAATGCCTTATATTTCGTATGTTTAACAAGGTGTCGATTGATGGGTTGTTTGATTTATACTCTACAGGCCCCATTAGCGACAAAGTTATGCTATGCTGCCCCTCCCTCCCATTCCCATTAACGTAGTTAATTAAGAATCAAAGTTAATCAGCTTTTTAAGCCTGTCCCTATTATTGCTTGCCATAAAGAGGCGACAATGGGCAACGAGTATTACCCTAATCAGCTATAAATAATGGCAAAGAGTTGCCGAAGGCTTTTGCTTCAATTAACTTATAGGACATTGATATAGAAATAGGAGGAGTTCTTTGTATTACAACAAAAATTTTCAACGCTATTCAACCTACCGCCAGTAATAAGCAATGTTGGTGTAACTGTCGGTCGCTTATTTATTGGGTGATAATATTTTTTCACGTTTTATGACTCTAACTTACAAGACATCATTCTGCTAATGACTACAGCGAATGAATTGCTAATTTTCGAAATACATCCTCGGACTTGCTAATAATTCATTGCAATTTGCGTACACATCGAGAAAACACATTTTGTATAACATCAATAGTTCAAGAAACCCAATGTAGAAAATAGCATTATAATTTATATCTATAGTGTTGAATATTTAGTAGATGCTATACTAAACTGTGTAACAAATTGGAGGAAAAAATGTATGGTATTTCTATATTTCATGATAAAAGTGGATGACAATCATACACTTACTTAATTACACATTTTTTTAAAAAACTGTTACTTGTACTTTTTATTAGGTGAAAATATTCTTTTATATATTATGACTCTGATTTATAAGACATCGTTCCGCTGATGAGTTCAGAAAATGAGTTTCTAATTTTGGAGATACATTCTTGTACCAAATAACCGGTTTCAATTTGCCGACTTTTCAAAGATATATAATATTTTGTAGAATTCCAGCAGATAAAAAAACTTAATGTGGAAAATGTTGATGTAATATATACCCACAATGATGAATCTTTTGTCAAATGTATATCAATATAGTACAAACTGAAAACGAAAAAAAAAAAAAAAAAAAAAAAAAGATCATAGGCATCGTATTTTCATATTTCATCGTAAAGGTGTATTATACCAGACATGATTCTCTATTTACCGGTACAAAAATTGCTAATGATCTTTTAAACTGAAATTTGGGTCGTAACTTTTTATTTAACTTTCCGTATACTTTTCTACATATTTTTTAGTTCTGTAACTGCAGATGAAATAGTAGAGGGAAAATGCTCGTTGAAGATTAATACAGATTATTTTTACAAAATCGATTCAATGATGAAAGAACTGAAGTTTACGCTACATACTTATTTTTTCTTTTATCAAATAATAATACAATTAATGCCATCTCACATACGTTGCAAATATCGTTGAACCAATCATATAATCACCACATGACTGTAAGTATACTTAAAGTCTTGCGATAATTTCCTTTTCATTTACAGCTATTAAATATTTTTTTTTATTTAAAAAAAAAGAAATGACAATAGACAAGAGGAACTACATTAATCAGATCTAAATAATCGCTATGAGTTGCCGAAGTGCTTTGTTTCAATTAACTAAAAGAACATTCATACAGAAATGTCTTTTGTGATGGTATATGTTCAATGAAATACATTTTGTGTAACATCAGTAATTCAATAAAACCAATAGGGAAAATACGCGTATATGAGTATACATGTCGAATATTTAGTAAATTTATACGAGTATTAGTGAAAAATATTTTAAAAATAATAATAATATAAAATTTGGCGTTAAATATTTTTTATATTAAAAAAACAATGCCGTAAATTGTAACATTATTAAATTTTGACTTCTTAAAAATTGCATTTATTAAAAAATATTAAGACGAATAAAGTCAAAACAAATAAATTCAAAATTTTCAATGAAGAATGTCAGGGCTCTGGCTTTAATGAGGCGTATGCTTATTGGAAATTACTGTTAATTAATTTTTTTTTAATCTGCATATCCTTATCTACATTCTTGAGCTATGGATTTAAAATTAGTATTATTGTATTCATATTTGTATTATACATTCTAAAATTGGGAGGAGTGAAAAATTCACTCTTTAAAAGATTGACAGACATTTTCACTCTTCTTGAAGTGAATTTTATAAAAAATACACTACTTAAAGAGTGGTATTTTCCACTCCCTAGAAAGTAGTGAAATATTTCACTCCATTGTCAAGAATTAAATGAGTCTGTTGTCGAGAGTGAAATATCTCACTTCGCTGACTAGAGTGAAAGACTGGCATAATACACTTTAAAAAATTTCCAATTCACTTTGAACCAATATATATAGAGTAAAATAATGAAAAGCACCAAAATATGTCATTTCTTCATTTTCAAAAACTCTATTTGATATTATAAACTTCGAAATTACGCTGTTTTGGTATAAAACGCACTACTTTTCAAGAGTGAGTGACTATTCACTCCTGCTTAGAAGGAATAGTCACTCTAAGAAAGAGTTAGTATTGGTATTACCAATCAGTAACCAGAACAGCAAGTCTACAATGCTTTTTTTAAGATAAGAGAAAGACATCCGCCATTTTAGGATTAAAATAAACGGATATTATTAAAATGTAAATTAAACAAAATATTCATCAATTAATATTATTGCTTTCTTTTCAGGTACCCATAAAGTTGTATTAAGTTATTTAATTATTCCTGTGATGTACGTTAATTATGCTCTTTTTTTTCATGTATTATTCAAATTTTAGATCTTTAGATCTCAGTATTTATTGCTAATGAATTTAAAACTAGTTAAATATTATTGTTTACTATATTTTAGTTACTTTTAAAGTTTTATTAATAACGTTTTTATAAGTGGATCTTATATGTTTAACAATGTTTGATTTCATTTAAATTTTTGTTTTAACCCTTAAATGCCTGATTTTTCAAAAATCATTGTAATAATGTTTTTCGGCTTTCATTTTTTAAATAAATCATGGGAAAAATACTTTAAAAAGTCCTATTTATTTTTAAGTATGGTTTACGGCTGAAAATCAGTTTGTTACTAATCGGAAATACTGGTGTTTAATTGTAAAAATAATTTTCCTTGATAAAATTCTATAATATTAAACATACAAGAATTTTAGGAACTATAATAGGAAATAAATTTTACTTGCTCACTGCAGAACAAAATAGGGTATTTCGCAAGCTTCCAAACAAAACAAAAAGAGCAAGCAGCAGCAATTAAAAAAATAAATCTATCTTTATTCTTAAACAGCACAAGTGTTGCCATCTACATGTTGAAAATCTATTTAATAATATTTTCAGAATGTATTTTATTGGCAACATTAGGCATTATAGCTTCAATATTATTCTAGTAGTATTTTAGAGCCTAAATTGGGTATGATGCCGAAACGCAACACCCGGCATTTAAAGGTAAAATTTAAATTCCTATCTTTTTACCGTACTTTTCCGTGCTACTTACCGTGCTATTTTTGCAAAGTCCTATTGTTGTAAAATATTTTTACTATTTCCACTTAAAAAATAATGCTTGCAAACTCACATCTTTTATAAATAAGCTCTAAGCTTGATCTAAATATTAATAATATGTAATTTCTTTAAAATATCTCTTCTGGTTTGCTTTTGTTTTATTTAATATGAACATGGAGTCTAAATTTTAAGTTTTCTGGAAGGGGGAAAATATATATATATATATTATTTATGAAACGACATAAGCTATATTTAATTTAAATTTATTATTCCCATAGATATTGTACTTTGCGAATATGAGCAAAATAGGTTATACATGTTTTATAGGAAAAGATTGACCTAGGAAACAGAAAAAAGAAGGAAATAAAAAATTAAAATAAATGATTGCATATGGACTGATCTTATTGTTTGAAAACATTAGAATGTAAAAAGTAGTTATAAATTTCTTTTTAAAAATATTCAGTCCTATATTATGTAAGTAAATATGAACTTAAAAAATATATTAAAGAACTTTAATCTATAAACTTTCTATCAGGGATAAAAAACATTTTATTTCAATGCTTAAATATCATATTTTGTTTTTTAGTGCCAATAATTACGTGTGTCATAAACGCAGCAAATGTGTTTACAATAGAAGAAAATTTAATAACTGATTCAGAATGTCTATAATTAAATGTTTTGATTAAAATCATAAATAGCAGAAAAAAGCTTACATACAATTTAAAAAAATAAATATACCAATTTTAAAAACACTAAAAATAATAATTATTATTTTATAACTGTACTATTAAACAACAACAACAATAATAACGATAAATACTGTAAGTGTTTATAATCAGAAAACAGTGAAAAACCAAAAAAAATTCTAGCGGCACACTATCTTAACACAATTTAACAAATCTCAAAAGAAAACAATTCAATCTCAATCTCAATCTTTGTTTGTATAACATAAAACTAATTAATTCATGATCATAACTTACAAAGCTACAGGAATAAAACATTAAAATTAAATAAGACCCACCTTTACGCTTCGTAAATAATCACTTTAATAATATCCGCATGTTTTAATATTAAAATGACGGACGCCTTTCTCCTATCTTAAAAAAAGCGTCGTAGACTTGCTGTTTCCTTTTCGTCCTGAAATCTGAGTTGCGCCGAAAATTAGTTTTCGGTGAAAACACTGCCAAAAATTCGGTCGGACCGAAACTATCTATATTCCAGAAATCTGATTTCTTCCTTTGAACATTTTCAATATTACCCTTTGATTTGAACAGTATCTGCTCATATGATACACTCTTTATTTAAACCTATGAACTCCACTATGTAATTATCTGTCATGACAGTCTGGAGACGGGAGTAAAAATAATAATGCAACCAATGCATATATACCTCAACTTTGAAGATTACTTTTCACACGCTCGGAAAAACTGCAGACTTAACATTAATAGAAGTTTGAAACCGCAAAAGTTTTTCGAATGCTCTTTGAGAATATTCTATCATTCTATATCCTTTATGAATTAATTACATTTAATTTTACATGAAGATAAAAAGTTCCATAAATAATCATTTTAATAATATCCGTATATTTTAATTCCAAAATGGTGGACGCCTTTTTCTTATTTTGAAAAAGCGTCGTAAACATGACTGTTCTGATTGGCTGATTATTAATACTTATACAAAACTCACTCCTGCTTAGTGTGAATAGTCACTTTTTCAGAATAGTGACTATTCACTCTTGAAAATGAGCGCCTTTTAGTGCGTAATTTCCAAGGTTACATTATGAAATAGAGTTTTTGAAAATTAAGAAGCGACATATTTTGGTGCTTATCATTATTTTACTCCATATACTGGTTCAAAGTTGAACGGAACTTTTTTTAAAATGTGTATAATGCTTGGCTTTCACTCTCGTCAGCGGAGTGAGATAGTTCAGTCTCGACAACGGAGTGACACATTTCACTCTCGACAATGGAGTGAAATATCTCACTCCTTTCTAGGGAGTGGAAAATTCCACTCTTTAAGGAGTGTATTTTTATAAAATTCACTCAAAAAAAAGTGAAAATGCCTTTCACTCTTTCAAAGAGTGAACTGTTCATTCCTCCCAATTTTAGAGGGATAATAAGATGGTAATGATAATAAATTTGGAGAAAGAAACTACTCGTGCTGTAGGTATCGAGATAAAATAGGGTATCTTTCTTGTGAAGAGTATGTATGTACGAGAATTCGGGGGAACACCTGTGTGGTTATCTCGTTGAATAAGTCTAGCTGAGTACGGTCAGTTGAGACGGGAAGAGGGAAATTAATGATATAACCTAGTACAGAGATGGCGAACCTTTTCACATCCACTTGCCAAACTTATCAATAATTGTATTTCACGTGATCATGACGTGCCAACAATACAATCCAAAAAATCAATGGGTCAAATAATAATGAATCAAAATTACTTATTTTTTTTTATGATTAAAAAAATATGAGTAATATTTGATGTTACACTTTAGAAATTTATTTTTTAAATTTTATTCCTGTTGCTTTATCTTAAATGCTATATGATTTATATCAGCTTCATACTTAGGCATTTTTACGAGAATGCAAGTTGAATTGAACTCATTTGACAAGTTGTTTTACTTAAATGTTTCATATTATTTGTTTCGAAAAGAATGTCTCGCAGAAGAAATTGTTAAAATAGCAGTCGCCAGAACCTACAGATTTTAGTGTCTGGAATTGAGTTCGAAGTTATTAAAATTTTACCTTATTTACTTATAATGCCTTTTAATCTTTATTTTGCGGTAATCTCCTGATTCTCTCTAATTCTTAAAATTTTGTGACTTAATATTGAGCTAGATGAGGATGCATTCAATTATACTTCAGTTTCTTCAATCTGTATGACAATGACAACCAACCGAACTAATCGAATTTAGATAAACAGACACAGCATCTAGATTAATTAAAGCATTTTGTGAAATTCTATTATATTTTGACATAGAACTTGAATCTATGCCGTTCCAAAAATAATCTACAGCGTACCACTTATGGCACGCGTGCCATAGGTTCGCCGTTCCTGACCTAGTACGTAGTTTTTTCTGTCAGTAATCTAATTTAATTTCACATGTAACTTTAATTGAGTTTTTCCATAAAAGTTCAACTAATGTTACAAACTATGAATTAAATAAATATCGTCAATAATGTATTTTATTCCAATCTTCACCAGGCTTGTATTTTAAAAGATGTCATTCTTTTAAAATGCCCATAAAACAACCCTAAAAAAAGAATTCACTGCATAAAAATTTGAACATTCACTTCCATCAAAGAGTGACTATTCACTCCTACCGAGGGTGAAAAATGCACTCATTTAGCAAGAATGAATCTGGGAGCACGGCAGTGCGTCCGCCAAGTTCGCACAAGCCGTAAGCTACCTTTTCCTGAACCATTTCGGCATACTTTTCACCCCCTCATAACATCGTTTTAGGGAGAGATATAGAATTTTTTCTTTTATACACATGTTCGTATGATCAAACTGAACTAAGATTCCACGATTTCATGTTTCTGTATTTAGTAGTTTTCGAAATATTAAATTCCGAAAAAGCGCTTTTTTGTCACTGACTCACTTCGCATCATCAAATAACTAAGGTACTTCTAAAAGTCGTAGAATCATGAAATTTCACAAGTAAGTCGGGTTTGTAGCACAATTAGCCAGAAAAATCTGAAAACACAGAATTTCCGCCTCTAAACCCTTAAAACAGGGGGTGTTGATTTGGCCGTAAACAGTTCCTTCACATTTAATTGCGCCAATGTTAGTCGCCAATACTCGATTACAGAGTTTTGAAGGGGTCACGTAATTTCAAACAGAATAAAACTTTATATATATGCTTTTCCAAAGATGTTTGTTAAATAGAAAAAAATGAATATACCTAAGAATTTTAATCAGTATAGGTTATGATATATTCACGATATTAAAACATTTAACAAAATATAACCGCAATTCGGTATGTTTCCGATATAGTAGCCTTGGCGAAATAGAGAAAATAGCCTTGACGAGAAAAGAAATTTGATAATAACGTATTTTCTGGCAACCTATCTACTGTGTCATATACACGAGCAATTTTTTTCCGTATGTATACAATCTATATTATAAAGGACAAACATATCTGTGCGTAACGCATACGTCATTTTGCGAATGGCAACACTTTGAAATGGAATTTTGGTTTTGCAATTTTCTCTACTGCAAATTTTTAAACTTCTAAACATCGCACATTTTAAATTTTTACACCGTCGTATAAGGAAAAAAATGCTCTTTTAAATGCAATTTGTTTGAAAGCTGTATCTCAATTAAATTTTGAGATATTAATTTTTTTGCAGTTTTTAATACCATTTTTCTTATCGTGGCAACAAAAGTACCTCATTTCTATTGAGTCATTGAAAGTAAACGAAAAATAGTCGAAAATAGGAGATACAGTATCTTTGTTGCCATTTTCTCATAAAACCTGAAAAAATAGTTGAAAATAAAATATGGGCTATGTCAAGAATATTGTCTGTTATTCCGTGGTAATGACGTCATATGCACACTTTTCTGTAGACGAAGTTTAAGACTGGGTTGTAAAAGTAGATTGCTTTAGCGGATGCAAATGACGTCATTTTATAAAAAAGCGTGTATTTTAATTCTTAAACCTGAATTATGTTTTGTAGAAGTGCGTCATTTTCGCAGTCCAGCTGCTTTGAAATTTTTCACAGGTGAAAATGCTTCATTTTTGAAAATAATGTAATCGAAATCACACACTGATAAAATGCAATGTTTTACAAAAAATTAGAGTGTCTTTATAGAAGAGAGGTGACATGCAAATAATAGCGATTTATATTACAGAAATTGATGATTCTCACCTGGATGGATTTGCTTCGCCGAGTTAGACAAGCAAACAAATAATTCGTTGTTTAAAATAATATGTTTAAAATAATATTCATTGACTGATGTATTATATTTTCTAAAATAATTTTTAAGCATGATTTTTTTTTTAAGTTTATCTTATCACGTGCCGGTTTCAATACACAAAATAATAAACATTTTGCACATAAAGCAACAAACATTTTTCAGCATTTGTTTCTGATTATTTTTGCATAATGAAATTAATACTTCCTTTATAAGCAAATAAAAGAATAATATTAAAAAAACCACCAAACTAACGTATTTGTGAAAGACAAATTAACGAAATTAATACTTCTTTTATAAACAAATAAAAGAATAATATTGAAAAAAAACGCAAATCTAACATATTTGTAATCGTACAATTTAAATTTTTAGATCACCAAATAGGATTTTTTTTTTCAAATGGAATTTGTTTGCAAAGTTCATCTCAGTTTTCTGATTGTCTATGGTTTTAAAAACAATTTTAAAGCATGAGATATTTTTTAATTTATGTATATCGGAGATCGATTACGAAAGATTAATCCGTTTGCCCTTAAAAAATAAATAGAGTACATTTTCTTACGGCTAATTTCCATTAAAAAAAACTTCCCTATGAATAATAAAATAAAATAATATAAATAAAACACAAATTTACCACACATGTATAAGCTCTGAAATGATCAGAATATAAAAGGATGCCATAAGTAGTAAAATCTTGGCAAACAACTCTTAGCATGCGGCTAATAAGAAAATATCGCTTTTGACAAATTTCAAAAATGTATTTGATTGTGTAATTCGTATTTTCCATATGAAAAATGCTTTTTTAATGTAAGTGGTCAATCTAAAAAAATTATTACATATAAAAAAATTATTAATTTTCAATAAAAAAAAAATGTTTTCACCTATATTCTTTAAACCGGGAAGCCCGGGTACGATCCCCTAGTTTATTTAATGTAAGGAACTCGTTTATTTATTTTTGTATACCAACATAAATAATTTGTATACAAAAAACAATATTTTATACGTGTATAAATAAAATATTTATATGTATATACATATATATATAACATATATAAATTACATAAAAGTTCATCAGGTTTGTTTTCATAGTTGTTTATATCATTTGGCAACATATCTCAGTTTCTGAAGTCCGAATTGCGCCAAGATTTTTAAAAAACGCCAAGGTCCCTATAGTGGAAAGATATCCTAATTCTCATATGAAAGTTTAAAAATCTGCTTTTAATTAAATGAAATGTGTAACTAATAAAGCTGTCTTTAACGATGTGCGACAGATGCGGTGTCCGAAGCCCGCTGCTAATGTTATTATATTGTATTATTAGCCTACTTACTGTTAATTTATTGTTAATTTTAAATCTGTAAAAGAAAGATTATAGTTATAGATCAGATATGTTGGTTGCCAAAACTCGATTACAGAAAATTAGCCTGAGTTATAAAGGTGTTACATGATTTCAAGCTGAATGAAATTTTATATGCTTTTACAAAAATCTTAATAAGGCAAATCTTTCAGTTTATCTGTCCATCTTTCTATCTTTTACTTCCTTAAAACAAATTTTATTAAAGACCGGGAGGCGTCTGCACAGATCACCTCATCGAGTTGACGGCTGAAATTTTAGGATTAGTTAAATATCGATTAGTGTATTGAAGTGTAACTGATTTGCCAAGTCATATCTTTGTGGAAATCACCTACAGACCCGATTTTACCGGTTAATTGGTGGATTTTCCATTGTGTTTTCCTGCACCCATTCCTCCATGTTTCCATACTTTTGGATGCAGGAAAATACAATAGTAAACCTATCAGTCAGCCACTAAAATTAGGTCTTCAGGTTGTTTCTACCAAGATATGACTTAACAGACCAGTTGCATTTTAATGTACTAATCTAGTTTTAACTAATCCTAATATTTCAGCTGTAGACTCGATGAGGTGATGGTGTGTGCAGACGCCTCCCGGTCTATTATAAATGTCGGAATTCTAATCTCAATAGCACTCTGGTCAATCTGGCAAATATCCCTACTATTTATGGAACACTATTCCTTTAAGTGCGTTTTAGTGATGTTAAAGAACTTTACACATATGCATATAATACGTAATACATTTGCATCATACATATTATAGGTATGTGTATAATAAATAATACATATGCATCATTATGACGTCAGAACAAACAAAACATTTTTTGTCGCCAAATTTGAGAATTGACATGATATATTAACAAATTTGGTGACACTTCGCTAAATGTCACCAAGCTTGGCGAGTATTTGACGTTTGTGGCTATTTTTCAATGAGTTAATTATTAATGCGAGCCATCTATTTATATTTTTCCGCATATCATCTGAATAGTTAAATAATATAACGTACGAATATTTCCAAAGTGCCAGTAGTTTCGTCACTGCTATTGTTAATATATTGTACTGTTATTATACTTACTGTGACTATGTTGTTAATCTTTACTTTGCTGAAACTTCTGTATTATATAAATGGAATTTACGGAAACTATTAAAGCACCGAAACTGACAATTCTCCTTATGATTATTATAATTTTATAATATGTAACCTGTTAATCGATATGTACCGTTAGAAGGAGTCTTCTATAATCCGGTTCCTCCCATTTTAATTTTCAGGTTTCGAATAAAATTAGCTAAAAACTTAAAACCATGGCAAATTGGCTAGTTCTTCAACACGATTAGATGAGAAGAATGATAGATTTTCAAATGGATCATAGCAGTGAGCCTGTAGACCTTCTATTCTTCCATAATCCAGTCTATTGAAAAGGTTAGCATGAAAAAAAAAGATATTAGCATCAATGCGGTTTAATGAAAATGCAGATATTATCAAAGGATTTAATAAGAATCATTTCACTTGTACCCAATCGTATCAGTTAAAATACAATAATTGGCAGTAAGCCCGATTAGAAAAGATTACTTAATACGATTAAAAATTTCCGCATTAGAGAACGAATCGTAACGAATCGATAAGGAAACATGCATAAGTGAGTTAAGAGATATTTGTCATGAAAGAATGAAATACATAACAACACAAAATATAGGATGTGCTTCCATGATTGTAAAGAGTTCTTGATTTCTCTATCAAAAGCTTCCGACTTGGCGAAAGAATGGGCAAGTAAATTAAATTATGAATAACAGTAACATGATGCAACGTTTAACATGCAATTAATAGAGTATATACTGCTTGCTAAAGGCGGCTAGTACTTTAATATAAAAAGAAATAAAGTATGAATTCGTAAAGCTCAATAAAATAAATTTAAGTATTTTTATGCTAGCCGGGCGCAAGTGGCAAATCGTCAAATACTGTCCCCAACTCTATTGTTCATATTGCATTCATTTCATTTAAAAATATAAACTTTTCAGTCATCTCATTTAAAATAGATGCATTTCCCTCATTTTATTTAATAGAATATTTAACATAGAAATAAATAAATAAATAAACAAATAAATAACAAATAATAACATAAACCAAAATATTTTATTTGAAAATCAAAGCATTGTTTCTAATTTACACATGTGAAAAATGAAAACTACTATTGGCGAAAAAACAAAATGCTAATGAGGAGATTTGCTCCCGGCTAACATAAAAGTACTGAAATTTAAGTTTTTTTTATATTAATATAGGTTAGAAAAAAACTAGAAAAAACATACAAAAAGTAGTGATATCCCAACAAAAAGTTTTCGGTAAAAAAAAAAAAAAAGCGCCAAGTTCTCCTTAATGTTTCTGCCAGAAAAAGTAGTGATATCTGAAGTTCGCACAAGGGCACAAGTTAAAAGACAAACATCCCAAATCTTTCATTGAAAATGGCTTCCTGCGACTTGGCCGTTAATGCCTTCGTGAGGGTTTTTCAAATTTTAAAGTATGTACAAATAAGCTACATGACAACTACATTTTTTGATTATTTTAGGCATTTTGTGGCACAAAGCACAGAAATAAAATACACATTTAAAAAAAGCATTTAAACCACTTCAGTCTATTTAAATGCTTAGAAGTTAAATATAACAAAATACTTGTATTCAGAAGGTAATATCCCTAATTGCTAAAACATAATTAGTATCAGCTTTTAACAGTTTATAAATCGAATACCTCTTAATGTATGCAAACAAACTATTATAAATGTTCAAACGAAAAAAATCTCTTTCGTCAATGCACAAGATTTCAATATTATACAATATAATATAATGTAACATATTGTGAGATTTGAAGAAAGTAAATTTTGTTTTATTTCTTAGGTTTTACGTTAATGACTTTAGCTTTAGACCGTACAAAATGTCAATTAAACCACATGTGGACTAAATGATCTGTAATCAAAACTATTGTTTGTTGAAATTGAATGGTATTTATCAGAAATCTTTTACTTATAATGTCTTTATGTGAATTTGCCTCTTTGCATACTAATATTAATTTTAATATTTAAATAATTCATAAATGCGAAATTTCCAATCATTAATTTTGAAATGCTGTAGAAGGCATTAACGGCCAAGTCGCAGGAAGCCATTTTCAATGAAAGATTTGGGATGTTTGTCTTTTAACTTGTGCCCTTGTGCGAACTTCAGATATCACTACTTTTTCTGGCAGAAACATTAAGGAGAACTTGGCGCTTTTTTTTTTTTACCGAAAACTTTTTGTTGGGATAGTCATTTCTCCGAAAGAGTGATTATTCACCCTTGTTTAGAATGATTATTCACTTTCACGGAGTGAGTATTCACTCTTTCAGAGAGTCAAAAATTCCACTTTTACTCAAAGTAAAAAGTCACCCTAAAGAGGTTGGGCATATTTTGACCCTACGATAGAGTGAGTATTAACTCCTCTGGAGTGAGTAATCACTCCTTTTTATTTAGAGTGTATGAAAAGTTCTATTGTATAAAAGGAAATAACAAAAGAAGGTCTTTTATATATTGAAATGTGGATAGCAATATGGATTCAGATAGTGAGAAGCAAGGATGATGATGAAAAAAATATAATCATCTGAGATGATTTGTCAGTAAGTGGCAAGTGACACATGGGTTGTCCTATACTTTACAGGTGAGACCCCGTGGAATATTGAATGGAGATGGCGCAGAAGAGTGGAGAAGAGAGTTCAGTCTTATGTTGGATATGAAACGTGTAGTTTGGAGAAAGAAACTACTTGTGCTGTAGGTATGGGGTATTTTTCTTATGAAGAATACGCATGTAAGAGAGTTCAGGGAAGACTTGTGTGGTTATCTCATAGACTAAGTCCAGCTGAGTAAGGTCAGTTGAAACGGGAAGAGTGTATTTTTAATTATATAACCTAGTACGTAGATAATATCTTAATGTGTAATTTAATGTTGGGCAGGATCTGCTATGCCTATAAACGAAATTAATGTGTTTGGTTGTAAATATGTTGTAAATAAATTTTTTACTTAGCATCATTTTGAAGTATCTTAGTTACTAATTCCCAACCTTCTCACATCGCGTCCGGTAACTCGTACCTATACCAGTGGTGGCAGCATATCAACTAAGGAGTGTTTATTTGCCTCTTCACTTGTGGTGGACTAAAATTTCAGTGATAGTTATGATCGTATCGCGAACGAAAGATTACAATCATTCAATAGAAAAGTTAATATCAGTCTTTTACAGAAATGATTGAAAGGCCGAAAAATTTGAAGCCTTTAAAAGCATTAATCTGCTGTTCCAAATCTTGTATAAAAAAGCAAAATATTAGCAATTCTTGACGGTATAAAAATAATTTTTTTTTATATTCTGCAAAGAAAAATATTTTTCTGAAATTTTTAACTCTAACAATCATGTTTTGTCCGTGAGTACATAATTTTGTCTCTTGTTAACAATTTATCAAAATATGACAATAAAAAAACTCGTTAAAAAAAGGATGAAATTAAAATTTATTAATGTTATTTGAACTTACATTCATTATGATGTCCTTGCTATAAAAGTTTAACTAGTTACTATAAAAGTATTATCAAAAGGAAGTTATAATAAAAGTATTATAAAAATTAAGGTTCACAAAAATTAAGGTGTATTTTAAAGGAAATGTGTTTCTTTAGATACCGATACAATCTTAGCATAATAATTATTTTTAGTTTCATATAAAATAGTTATAATAACAATAATAAAATAGAAAAGCAATGTAAAATTCCAAAAATTACGTCAATAAATACAGTTTTAGAGACCATTAAAAAAAACAAAGGTTGTTATGTAATTAATAATAAAGTAATAAAAAAAATAAGAATTAACTTTTTTTTTGTTCGTGAGTGTGCAGGTTATCCTAAAGGAACAAAAAAGAGCTTCGTGAACTCATAAAAAACGAATAACATTCGTATTTAATCTAGCTTTTCCTTTTAAACTATACTTCATAAATATTGAAATTCTTATAAGAATTATTTTTAGTATTTGAAATGACGAATAAAGACGAAACCTGTAGTAACAATATATTAAATTGTTGTCTTCTTATGACAAATTATCGAAGGGAATTATTTATGAATTATTGTAAATGTTTGACGATATTTCATGTAATGTTGACACAAAACTGTGCAAACTACATCATGAAAGCCGTTTGGGGTGAATTAGAAATTAAACTGCGGTTAATCTGGGATTCATTCTATTAATCTAAATATACTTTTCTTATTACTAATTACATACTAGGAATACGACACGCCTGAGGACAGCATACTTGTGAAGATAAAATATGTATATTTAGACGACAAGTTATAGAAAAATAATTTCAGATTTATATAATTCTCATGAATTTTTATAAAATATTTCGGTTTGGGGCAGTGAATCATTTCTTCGTAACACAATTAATATCGGTTTTCGAGACCCAGTTTCTTTTTCTCCTTCAACTATTATTGCGTTAATTATCGTCATTAACCAAACCGGTCTTATGATAATTTGTGGGTAACTTTATGTACATAAATGGACACTTTTGGTTCCACGTCTTTTATTTTAGGGGCTAATTTACCACTGTAGCTCCGGGACCATGTGTGGCAATCTTCACGTAATGCGGGATACCGAATGAGGTTCTCTTGCCTCATGCCAATAATTAGAGTTGGTGTCTTGGGGCCCTTTCTTTTTAAAAGGGATATTATATATAAATTAGAAATATAATTACATTATAAAAAGTAATCCTTAATCTTGGGGGATTTCTAGACGAAGATGTTCATGAATAGATTCTACAAACCGTTATACAAAGGTCATGATATTTAAATGTGACAGTATTGAGGATACAGTCATGTACTTTGTCCGAAAAATAAAGATAAATAGTTCTGATTGCAGTAAATTTGTGGCAAGAATTTAATGTGTCACTTGATAAACGACTATTACGTTACTGTATAAAAGGTAAGTATGCAGTTTGATGATATTTTTCTGAAAACCTAGGTTATGAAACTGAAGCATTTTATCAAGTTATCTTTATACTACAAATTATTTATTGTTATGACATTGTTTTTGGATTTGCTCGACATAAAGCTAAAAATAAAATGGCTTTTAAAAATAGCTATTATCAAATTGCAAAAACCAAATACGAATAATTATTGAAAGGATATTTCGCAGAGAAATTATCGTTATTAAAACAATATTTGTCTGATTTAATTGTACAATATACTCTTACTGAACCATATGACATATTTCTAAAACGTAATAGACAAGTGTATTAAATAATAAGTGTAACAAGTGTCTCTAATGTATGCATACATTTTACACAAATCCTACACATTAAGTATACAAAATAAATACAAGAAGTTCATGGAACAAATCAAAATCCGTTTATGAAAGAGCGAATTTATCTAATAAATTGTTTTTACTAAGAAAACTTTATTCTATTAAAATGTCATAGACTGGAATAATGGTTTAACATATTACTCAAATGTTTGAAGTAGTCGATAAATTTAAAGTCATGGGTGAAGATGTTAAAGATGATCCTGTCGCAGTTCTACTTTTGGTTTCAGAACAGAAATCTTCTGATAATTTATTCACTACTTTGATAGCAAGACCTGAAACAGAATTAACGTATACGATCTCATCAAACAAAATAAAGTTAATCGATGCGCGTAACGGCTGAAAATAACAAAATTTTCAAAGATGTTGTCAAACCCATGCTTACAAAACTAATTCTAAGCCTAATACAATATTTTCGCATCGAAACGATTTGTAATCCGAAATTCGATAATTCCGTTTATCGAAAATACAGTGTGACGAAAGTAAGAAAATGAATGGCACAGACTCTGTAAATTTGTTTAAAAATAAATCCTAATTTTTACATAACAAGTATATTAATCGACGAAATAAGTGTTTGGGTGCCAACAACAATAATTCACTTAATTGTAAAAAAAAAAAAAAAACAGAGAGGAGGAGAGAAAGAATATGACAAAATATGTATTAATTGAATATACAGGAAGTCTCAAGAACGTTAAAAGCGCTTTATGTTTTTATCTGTGGGGGATCAGAAGGTGATGCAAATTGCAAAAATTTCCACAAAAAAAAAAAGAAAAAATATCTCTATCAATAAATTAAAAAAAGTTACTCTTTTTTAATTTTTATACGACTCGCAATTCGTCAATAAGAAAAAAATCTTTCTGCTACAACAAGATCATAGAAAATAAACTTTTAATATTAAATGATTTTTGGCTAATTGAAAATTGCCATTTTGAATTATTACCATACGTTTAATTGGAAATTTGAAGTACTACAAGGAAAAGAAAATATACTGACGATAGTACATTATGTAGTTAAAATTAAACAAAATATAATCAATTCTTGAAACAAGATTGGTGGTGAAGAACTCCAAAATATAGAAATATTACAGAAATATCATTACAAGATCTCTGTTATGTATCGGAGATTAGAGATAATATACTTTGAAGATGCTTCGAGAATTGCTTATTTTAAAAAATTGATATGTAAAACTTCAGTATCTCTTTACATGATCTCTGCTTATGTAATGCTTTATTTAGATGTATTTGACATGTAATTATTTTCCGACAAGTTAAAAAACATCTTATTTCCTTGGGGACGAGCGTCATGTATATACGTGACGGATAAGGTGCTCAGAATTTTTTATTATTCCCACCAGTTATTTTTTATTTTAAATTTTGCCTTATTTAATCAGGGCATTTTCGCGATATAATTAGGCAAAATTTTCTGTTTTAGAAAACCGATGATAAAAGATTAAAAAAAATCTGTAAAAAACGCTCGTCGTGAAGGAGTTAAACAACGACATCATTAATTTGTGAATGATCCTTATTTTACTTATGATATAGACATTTAAATGGTCCAAAAAATTGTACAGGCCAGTTATCTTCATTCGACTTAATTTCTTTAATTTTAAAGACACTGGTATGTTGTTTTTTGCAGTTATCTTGTTGGAGCAAATGGAAAAAAAAATTCTAATTGACCCATTTTGTTTAAGTGATGTCGTATAAAAATTCAAAAGTTACAACTTTTTAAAAATTGATTGCGGGAAAATTTCGTTGAGGCTGTTCTCAAATTAAAACTATTAATGAAATCCAAAATGAAGTGAATTTTAAATTTTATCGAATACAGTCTTTTTCCAAAAATTTCGAATTTCTGATATTTTTTATTTATACAAAGCAAGGTATGCTGCGTAAAAAGAAAAATAAATAAAAACCGTTCTTTAAAATACTATAAGAATATAAAAATAAATAAATAAGTTAAATAAAAATATATCTAAAAATACAAAGACATATTCATATTTATTTCTAGAGTTATTTAAATCAATTATGGCAACGCTGTTGTAGGGGAATTTGTGCTGTAATGTCTTTTCTAATTACAAAATATATTTACAAGTAGAATAAACGTTTCCAGCACTGTAATTAGTAAAATTATCTTGAGCCTATTTCCTTTAGATGTTCATCACTAATACTTATCATTTGTATAATTTAGTATCTGAATTTTCTATCCCATTAACCTACATTCTGTGTGTTTCTACATGTAATTTAATGAAGACCTTTATAGAAATTAAGGAAAGTATTTAGCAAATTTTATACCTGCCTAAATAGCAAACTAAGGGAGGGCGTATTTAAATACAAATGATGCATCACTAAAGATTTATAAAAGAAAAAAAGAAAAAGAAACACCTGTTCGAACTTACTATTTATCACTTGTCACTTGGACTTGATGACAAATAATCCTTCGCTTTCTATGCTTCGCTGAACTGTCAAGCTGCCATATCAACCTAATTTTTTTTTTAACTTTTGCTTTTGTCTTAAACATACATTCGTGTTAATTAACTTCATACAGCCCCCTCTTTTGTCCATTAATATCGCTAATCAGATCAAAATCCGATTTAAGTTGTTGCTTTTTTCTCAACTACAAAATGTACCGCTGATTTTTATCGGTAGTTGATTCGGTTGACAGAAGAATTTTCCACTATACTTTATTTAATTTTGGAGGTTTGATAATTAATATCAGAAAAAGATTTCAAATTTGCGTTTTTATTTATTGATGATTATAGTGAAAGCGAATGTAATAAAAATATTTCAATTCAGCTGCCGTTTTGCATCATGCAATTTTGTTAATTACCAACATCTACACTAGCCAAAGTTAAGGTACAGGGGACAGGATGCTTTCGAATGTACGCGGTTTGTCCAATATCTACCAAAATTATTGGCGAATTATTCTTGAATTTTTGGGATGTGAGGAGTGAGGAACATGCTTGATGTCATATTTCTCGGTGAAGATTTAGTCGGGAGGACAATTAGGGGGGGGGGGGATAATAATAAATTTAATAATAACATAATATTTGCAATCACCTATGTAAGAGAAAATGCTGAAAATGGTTTGCCACTGTGTTAAATGACTATTTGGGTCCTGTTCAACGTTTGTGTGCATTTGTGTAAGCATAGCACTCATATTTGTGAAGATGTTAATGAGATGCTATGTAAGAGAAAATGCTGAAAATGGTTTGCCACTGTGTTAAATGACTATTTGGGTTCTGTTCAACGTTTGTGTGCATTTGTGTAAGCATAGCACTCATATTTGTGAAGATGTTAATGAGTCTGTGCAAAATTCAAAAGTTTTTTGCTTACAGCATACACAGTTTTCAACAAAATTTAACACAACTCCGAAAACCTGACAAAGAACAGTAGTTATAGTATACTGCAATTAAAAGATGAATATATGAATATTTGATGAGATATGGGCATTTGTATGAAATAATTTTTAACTGCGCATGCGTAGAAGATTTCAAAATTTTTATTTCATAATTTGGTAGTCAGCAATGTTGGGCAACTTCTATAAAAAGTCTAGTCAAATATTGTGAAAACTCAGAAAGATATAGTGAGTTGATTGAGAAGTTGTGAAAAACCCCTTATAACGAAGCTATTTTTAGAAAGCAACTCACTATATCGCCCCTATCTTTGTGAATTTTCGCCATATTTGACTAGCCTTTTTGAATAAGTTGCCCTAAATAGCTGACTACAAAATTATAAAATAAAAATTTTAGAATCTCCCACACATGCGCAATTAAAAATTACTTCATACAAATGCCCATACCTCATCAAATATTCTTTTAATTGCAGTATACTGTCGCTACTGTTCTTTGTCAGTTTTCGGAAAGTTGTGTTTAATTTGTTTGAAAACTCTCTATGCTACAAACAAAAAACTTTTGAATTTTTCACAGACACAATAACATCTTCACGAATATCAGTGCTATGCTTACACAAATTTACACAAACGTTGAACAGGACCCAAATAGTCCTTTAACACAATGACAAGCCATTTTTAGCACTTTCTGTTACATAGGTAATCGCAAATATTATTTCATTATTAAATTTGTTATTATCCACATAATTGTCCTCCCGACTAAATCGTCACTGATAAATATGGAATCAAACATGTTCTTTACACCCCAAGAAGTTCAAGAAGAATCCACACATAATTTGGGGTAGATATTCGACAAACCGTGTACAGTCGAATGCATCCAGTACTTGTTCCTTAACTTTTGGAGGTCAGTGTAATTTTCAATACAATCTAAAAACTGTAACTTTCATATTTAAGCGTTTTTCCTTAATAGAATTCTTTAATTTAAAAAAATATATATTATGAACTACAAATGATTTTTAAATTCAAAAGAAATTAATAAAAAAATTTAAAAATTTCAATCATTACACATAAATGAATTAATTTCATTGAAAATGAGTTCTTTTATTGATTAATTGTGATATTTGTGAGTTCTTCTTTTATATCTTTACAAATAGTGCTGCTTTTTTCTTATGGCAATATTTTTTTATTCGTTTTAATAGTGTTTTAAAATTTATGCATAACGTAATAATTCCGGAATTGAAGATTCTCTCGACCATGAGAATATGATTATACCTTTAAAATACGTACTTCAAGAGTTCCTGAACTTTTTCACTATACTTTAACTACAAAATCCTAATTCGTTATAAAATGGTTGCCATTCTCGCGTCATCAGATTTTCATACCAATAATAATACTACTTCATTCAGTGACTTGAGAAGTTCAGAGCCTCACGTGTGAGTGCGTGAGCAAGAATCTTCCCTCTGTATTACTTTCTGGGTAGATTGCAAAACGTCATCTTTGACACTCAAGCACTTTATTGTGACCACGATTGTGATGACACGATTGTAAATTTGTCGTCTAATAAGACAATGTCAATGTCCAAGAATTGTATTCAATTGTATTCTGGGTGTGGTATACGTACTGCAAAATGTAATTGACAAATCACATTTGTACTTACAAGGAAGGTCTTCTTACTGGGCATACTCAGAATATTTTGAAAAAAAAAAAATACCAGTTAAACTACTTATACATGTAATAAAGTATCTGTCAAATTTAGCGGCGGAATTACAGTCGAAAGTCTGTAAAAAAATAAAATACTTTTGAGTATTTGGCGCAAAAAGATGAAAGCGTCACGCGATTTGGCGAGCAGTACTTTTGCTCGCCAAAAGCAAACGATTTTAATGCACCTGAAAATTGTTTGTTAATTGATGTTTAGAATGCGTGTAAAAAGTATTTAATGAATTTAAACATAAACAATGAAAGAGTTTAATAAATACATTTTTTCGTATTACATGTTTCTGTTGTTTGTTATTTAATTTTATTACTTTAAAAACAGTTTCATATATAAAAAAATATTTTCATATAGTTAAGCGTATTCCAAAATAAAAGCAAAATTCATTTAACAGTTATTCATTTTAATATCAAAGAATTCGTCGTTTCCATAGGAACAAAATTGAATCGACAGTGCTCCATTGCACTTAATTTTGAGATATTGAAACATTTTTAATTTATTTTAATTTCGTTTTAATTCATGAAATTTGATATTTAACTTTCATTATAAATATATATAATATATATGGCAAAACTATAGTTAAATCAAACTAAAACTGCCAAAACTATTATTTACATTAAATTTATTTAAACAAGTTCAATATGAAACATTTTTATTTTAAAGAGTATTCGACATAAAAAAGAATTTTTCGAAATTTCATTTCATCGTCAACCGATGATAAATCGCCAAATAAACGAAATTTTCATTATTTTTTTACGAAAGTTCTATCGAGGTTCCGCCAAAATTTTTTTTATAAACATATGTATCCACATGAGAAGATCACTCTGTAATTTTTTCAAATTTTTCTGAATATGCCCGTATGGAGACCTTCCTTGTTAGTACAATTAGTGTTTCATTAGAAATAGAAATAAATCCATATTAACGATAATTAATAATACCCCAAGCCTAATATTTTTATGCAGATCACCGTCCCGCCTATTGGAATTAATTTGGATGCAAAATTTAATATTAACAAAATTTATAAGATTTTACTAAATGTAAAGCCCAGCGCTTAATCTAGTTTATTTATATGTAAATCCTCCATTGATTGCAAATCGTAACAAAAACAGCTTAGCTTTGTCAAACAGCAGTTGAGCATTTAAAAGTACAGCCGAACCCGGTTAAGACGTTCAAGGTTAATACTCGATCCTGTTTAACACGCGGATTTGTTCCGATCGATTGAACATCGCCCATAAGGGTAATGCAAAAATATCACGTTTAATACGCGAACGGTTATTCCCGATCCCGCTTAATACGCGATAAATTTTCGATCCTTTGAGGAAAATAATCACGCTTAAAACGCGAATTCATAGATCAAAGATGCGAGTTCCTTCTCTCTTCTCGATTGCTGCCTATCAAGCGGATTTTTTTATTCAGATAAAAAACTCTGTTTCCGAATAGTATTATTTAAAATATTTAATAACAGATTTATTCAGGCGAAAATTACTAATTGGAAATAGTGATAGATAACTGAATAAAACAAAATCCCGCTAAATTAGTAAAACTGCAATTCTTATTTGATCCCGCCTCCTAGCACTCTTTGTTTCTCGCTTTGTATATGTTTTTGCTGCAATAGAAAGATATAGACGGATTCAGGTTACTTAAATGTGTCATAAAAATTGATTATGATTAGAGATGATCATACCTGTCGTTAGTGAGGTTTTTAATGTACTACGTTATATTACTATTCTGTTTTATAATGCATATTATAGGTAACAAAAGATGTAACTCCCAATGATTAAACAAATACGACAGCGGTTGAATAATTCTTTTATGTTTTCTTTACATTTTGCTATGCTAACAAAATTTTTTTACACAAAAATTAATAAGGATAGTTTTTTACTTATATTAAAAAGGACAGATTATAGTGGTGCTCTTTATTACAAGTACTAAAGATGTTTTTAAAAACTGAGTTGTGCTTCAAAGATTTATTTTTTTCCTTTCTGTTAAAAAAAATTAGTCTAATAGGAAAATTATTTTTGTTGTTTTATTTTTCGTTGAAACGTATTTATCAACAATAAAGCGATCCCTATAAAATTGCTGGAATCCATATTTATTTTCCGTTATTATTTCAGTCGGTTCTATAAAAAGAAACAATGAGTTAAAGTGGAATACAATTAAAGTTTAGTCTGAATACACACAAGACAAAATTTTTGACTGTAAGCCTATAAATGAAAGCTCTAAAGTACATTTAGTGGATTAAAGTTGCAAATAGGCCCAGCTCCTACAACATTATACAAATTCCGTTTAATATACGATCCTGCTTAAAACGCCACATTTGTCCATTCCCTTGAAACACGTCTTAACCGGATTCCACTGTATAGTATGCTACAGATAAAAAAGTCTCTAACACGAGGTAGATGATACTCCAACGTGACATTATATATGTAACTTGCACAGTTCTGTGTCAACATTACATAAAATATTATTCACTTTGTATCGTACATTTTAAATAAGGATAAAAAATTATAAAATATTCTACCATTTTTTTGTCAAAATCTTTTTATTTTACAATATTTTTGACACATAACGGTTGACTAATAAATATTTCGTCCCAATTGTGCACGATTCTAATTATGGTCAAAATGGATTTCATTGAAAATATTGCCAAACTAGCAAGTTATCGACAATTTGGGCATGTTTATGCCAACTTATTTTTGCAGCCAAATTAGGCAATGCTTTGCCAAATATCACCAAGCTAGGCGGCAATTTGACGTCGTTCGTGCGTGAATATATATCAATACATATAAGTATTATTGCACATAAATAAAATTACAAAAATAGTCTAGTTTTACTTAAAATCAAGGGTTTTATTGCATAAATAAACATTTCACTTCCAAGCGTGATAGTAGAGTTTTAATCACGGCCCAGGAAAAATATCTGATTGCACCTGCGTTTTGTTGCATAAGCAAACGTTTCTTTTCCAAGTGTGACTAATGAGCTTAATTCGCTGCCCGTAAAAAAGATTGCGGAAAGTCTGTAGAAATTTTTACTTTAACCTTTTCGGTCCCTGGTTCCCCATACAGGGCCCTCTGTTCTCTTCCTTATAAAAACTAAAATGTCCGATTTTTTTACATTTTCGTATCACTTCTTAATAGCTGAATGTTTGTTGCGTTCAAAGCAAACGAATAAATGGCAGCATCTAAGCTGACTCCCAGATAAAATAACTGTTATTTTCATCTGAGTTTGCAAAATGCCCAAAAGACAGTATGACCAAGAAAGTGAGAAATTTTCATAAGTATTTAACTTAATTTTTCAATAAAAAATTTTGAGTATTTGTAGATTATTTACTTGTGTAAAGCTCCTAAATTTGCGATTGCGTTAATTTAGGTTAATGGTTATTAAATTAATGTTTTTAAGAAGGTTTGTAGTTTTAGATCCATATTTTAAAACCTAAATTACTAAGCGCCTAGAGGACCCATTTCAGAAAAAAGTTTACAATACTGTCTATTGCCGATACTTTCGGGAAGAAAGTCTTTAGTTATGGTATGTGTTTTTAAGTGCGGTATGTGTGTTGTATGTGTTCACGAATTTTTTACATATTTTGCGGTAAGTATAAATTCTATATATCATATAGAAGGCTGCGCAAAAAAATTCGTAAACAATTCTAACTATACTGTTTGTTTTCGGAAAGCGAAACCCTCCGCGCTTTTGAGCATGCGTCAAGTATGTTTTGATTTTATCAAAATAGGGATGATCGGAGGCTAGTTAGCTGCGTTTGGCTGAGTGCCAATCTCAGTGACAATGTACAAGTGGAACTTCTGAAAATACCCATCTCAGCGTTAACACCCCTTTGGATAGTAGAATCATCTCAAAGTGCTAGGCGCGGCTTTCAAAAACGAATAGTACCTTTGAATTACTTAAGGATGGTTTTCAACACTTTCCAGCATAGTTGAAAAGTGTTCATGACTTATTCGTTTTGTCTGTCTGCCGTCTGCAGTCTATCTGTTCGTGCTCTAACTCGCTTAAATATGCTCGGATTGACATGTAATTTATATACGTTATTGAGGTTTGTCATGGCTTTTTGATATCGTTATCATTTTTTATCCAACCAAACTTTTCTTTTTTCAGTAACTTTTTCTTTACATCTAAATAGTCTGTTACCTTTATTATTATTATTATATTATATGTTTTTATGAAAATACAAAGCTATTATTAAAGCCATTAAATGTTTATAAAATGATTTCATTCCAAAATGTGGACTATCCCATCATTTGGTATTCCTGTTCTTCTGCCATATGCGTATATAATTTGCTGTTAGAGAAATTAGGAGCATAATACTAAGGAAACTCTACTTGTGTTTACCAGCAAAGAAAGACAAAGAATGTTGTCCACTGTTTTGTTGATAAGTTCTGCTTTTAACCTTCCTGGGCAGGAGGCCAGTACAAGAAGACAATATTACATTTGAATTCATTATGTAATAATAAGCTATTATTAAATACTTTTAAATAGTAACTAACTATTTTACATGTTATTCGATATAAATTTATTTCATGTTTTGATATTTTATTGACTTCTTGAATCCGTAAAGTATGTGACTAATAATTGTATAATCATATGTGTATATCACTGCAGGAGTATAAAAAGAAAGAAAAAGAATCTAAAAAACAAAAACCAAAAATTTAGATATTGATAAATGATATCATCAAGTGGAGGGGGGGGGTGAAAGATTACGTATGATATCGTAAGGGGGAAAGGGGGTTAAAAATTAGCAAAATCTTGATAACGTTATAAATATATAGCCCCTTGGTCGGTGAAGAAAAATCGTTTGCGATATATTTTAATGATGTTACTCTGTTATAGACATGATGAAATTGATATGAATTTCTAGTCTACACTAAAACATGTGTTCTACAGAATACGGGATTCAAAGCTTTTATCATTCATTTATAAGGTCACAGAAAATAATTCGTCTATATAATGGTCTACAGGCTAAAATTGGTCGCAGGGTATATTTTAATTTTGTTGGGCCATTTCAAACATGATGAAATTGATATACATTACTGAGGTTTACTACAGCAAGATATTTCCTGTAGAAAGTGATGTGCAGAATATGATGTGCAAAATATGAATTGCATATCACTTACCTTTCATTTACAGGGACACACAAAAGATTTAGGATTCTGAACTGTATGCGAAATACTGTCTGTAAGTGATAATTTCTGGAAATGCACTTTCAGTTATGATATGCGTTTTTAAGTTTAACTAAATTTTGCGTATTACAGAGTATAATAAATGCCTTAGATCATATACAGGGCTACATAAAATAATTCGTAAGCATTACTGAATATGAGCGTAAATTGGATAAAGGTGGGTTTTAATTCAGTTATGCTTTTCCAAGCTCAACTAAATTTAGTATACCAACAGATATTTATAGCATAAAAATAAAATCATATACAGGGTTATGCAAAAAACAGGATACATAACCCGCCTATACAGAGTAATTCCTGGAAGTGTGATTTCAGTAGTTTGAATCGTGTTCTTGCCTGAATTAAATTTCAGTTTAATATGTGACGTATTACATGGTTGTACGAATGAATTCGAGTACGTTTCAGGCTATTAGTAGAAATTGCTAAAGGTGAATTTTTAATTGTGTTACGTGTTTTTTAACGAAACTAAATTTTAGCATATTATGTAGAATATATACAAATCTTCAGATCATATACTGAGCTGCACAAAAGAATTAGAGTACCTTTTTCCTGCTATGTGCAGTAATTGTTGAAATCTGATTTTCAAATGTATTATACGTTTTCTAAAAGGTTTACTTAGGTATGTTCTTTACCTTTTTAAACGGCGAAGTTTTGTTAAAGTATTCTGGAAGCGTTGGAAAGTGTTTCGTTATCTAATTCTTGACGCATGATTTTTCTTTCTTGTTATTTATGCTATGTATTTTCAAGCTGGGGAGACGATGGTAAAATATAAAGGAAAACTACACAAAGAAAGGGATGCATTGCTGTCTAATGGATGGTAATTGCTGGAAGAGCGTTTTTAATCGAGTTATGCGTTTATTACGTTAAGTAAATTTTACCTTAATATGTTGTGGTGAGTACAAGAAATCCGTGGATAATAGGCAAGCCTGTACAAAAAAAGTTCGAATCTATCGGCGGAAATTGCTTAAGGCGAATTCTCAGCTCTATTATAGGGTAATTCTAGGATAAATGGCCATAGAGGAGAGATGACCAGCCTAACTATTTCAAAAACTATACCATAGATTGCAGCGTAAACTTTGTTCGTAAGAAATAGTTCAACGTGTTCATTCATTGCGACATGCAGCTGTATTTTTCAGTTATAAAAAAAAATGTTTAATTTTAATGCTTATTTAATTTAGTGGTTGGATATTTTTGTTGAGTTAGGTATCTGAGTGTTTTGCAATACCTATGTTACTTTTTTTTTTTTTTTTTTTTTTACTATAAAAATTTTTAAGACACGTATATAATCCAATCTTTGCGTTTAAGTTTAAAACAAAGACGTACCATGGCGCAGTGATGCTTTAAATTCGGTAACAATCTGTCCATCAAATTTAGGAGAGATGGCCACCTATAATCAATGTTTCAAAATTATATGGAGTGAGTATTTTAACTAAACATAATTATTTTTAAAATAATTATATAATTTTTATGTTTATAATTATATTAATTGATATAATTATTTAAATTTTAACTAATATAAATATTTCAATAGCTATTATACAATAGGGCTTAACGATGTATTTTTGTTTCAGAAAATATGGAAAAACTTCGGAAACGTTGATTCCAGAAACAGATAAAGTTGCGAAATAAACGTAAAACCGTGAAAAATCTAAAATAAACGCGAGAAAAAAACAAAAACATGACACTTCCATTAGCGAAGGAGATGAAATACATTTGAAATTATTAGATTGTACACATTCCGAGGGAATAGAATTGGAAGAGGATCACTGTGTTGGTTGTAGAGAAGAATATAATACCATAATCATAAAGGATTACTGATACAATGCATAAGATGCCAGAAGTGGTTCCATGAAACGTGTATACAAACCATCAAGATCTTGGCCGAAAAGGTGGTAAAATTTTACGAAAAGTGAAGGATTGAAATTATACTTCAAATTTTGTTTATTCAAATTTTATTCACTGATTTTACGTGATATAATTGCATCTTTACAAATTTCTACTGGTTTTTCATGATTAACTACATGAAATACGTTATTTTTTGCTGTTTTAACTTCATTTTTTCTTTCTTGTATTGGATGGCCATCTCTCCTCGGCTTGAAGGAGAGATGGCCATCTGCCATTTTAATTTCAATCTTATTTCCCACTTTTTGTTCTCGATATTTAATTATTTTTTGTCCAAAATATGATGAGTATCTGTATAAGAATTTCAATATGCACAAGTATTTCTTGTATTTGCATTCTAAGAAATTTTATTTCAATTGTAACGGAGCCGATGTCGTAAGGTGGTGTGGTAGCTGGAAACTTCAACGGCCTGGTCTTATCAATATCGAAAAAAATATTTTATTGCATTTCAAACAATTAAATAATATTTCTTGATTAAATAATTCATAATTGCAACGTTTTTCATATAAGGGTTCGAGTCCAGCTGTCAATAATATATTTATAGAATCAAGTCCAGTCCTCGAATAATAGATCGCTTTCAGTGTAGTCAGTCTCTTATTTATTCAATGTCCACTATTTTCGAAGATAGAGTTCGCGATGCTCGACAGGAATGTCGCACTTTTGTAGGTGTTTAACCGAGGTTTAGGAACCTCCGATCTTCAACTCCGTGATGGAGATATCTTAACAGCCACACCTGGCTTTCGCTTTTCTGTGCTTCGGAGTATGCCCCGAAGCCGTCGACCCGTGAGAGATTTCCACTCCGCACGGCCAGAAACACCTTGAAGTCTCAACTTCAAAAGAAGGGGAAAATTAAGCTCCCGAGAATGCTCTTGCATCCTCTTTTATCAGTTTCGTTTTTCCGTCTAGGACCAAAGCCACTCCCATTAGCCACTCACCATCCGTGGCCCATGATCTCATAGACTAGCCCTTTCTCTATAGGCTGCAGTCAGGAACCTTAGCGTCCGGTTTAATCTCTGGTTTCACTTTCTACTTTCCCACGGGAACGAGATCCTCGTGAACATCAAAAGAATATTTCTCTCGCTAGATAAAAGAGTTCCTTTCACCCTAGTGTCATCTGCGAAGATTGATTGAAATTGAAGTATTTGTTTCATCTCTAGCGACATTTTCTAGGACTCTGAAGAAATTTGGAGGCTAGGTGAAAATACATTAGCTTCCTTATGCTGGCTTTTGCCTTGTAAATTGAGAGTTCCAATGTGAGATATCGTCGAATTCTCACACAATCTTTAAAAACTATGGCCATCTATCCTAGAGTTACCCTGCGTTTTCTAGGTTCGCGAATTTTTCGTGTTATGAGGGGAAAAGCCCACGGCATAAGATAAAAATTCCGTTTCTAATACGAAAAGTATAGGTGCCAGAACACTGCAGTGGTGTGAGAAAAATGCTGCTTTAGATTGTAAGATTTTAGGTAATTTTTACGTTAGATTCGGGAATTCTCTATATTATAGTGGTAAATGGGGTAAATCAAAGCTAAAATCTTCATGTTTTAACGAAACTTAATCAAAGGAAAAATTGGTTTATTTCACGGATTTTTTTTTGAGAGTGTACATGTACACTCTCAGAAATACTTTCTTCAGTTGAAGTAAATTGTTCGGGCAGCAGTGTTACTGGGATATTTCAGTTATTTGAAGAATCTACGTTTCTTTTTTTCCCGTTACAGGAGGTAAAATATAGGGTAAGGTGCCCCATTATCGTTCCCCAGTCGCTTTTAGGCCTTTAGAAGTTGTAATTTTCAGTGAAAATCTACCAAATTTGGGTTTTAGATAGACTAACTACGCACGCACATAGAAACATAGGCAAATATCGTACAAAAAAATTTTAACAATGCGAGAAATTGTTTTTCAAAAGAATCTAAAAAATGCAAAGGAATAAAAATTATCCCAATTTCGTCCCCACAAAATATCCAATACTCCGAGGCTTAACTTATAACTAAATCAAAATTTATTTCTAAATGAGTAAATAGTTTAATTTGCATTAAAGTGAGGCACAAAGAAATGTACTAATTATATCAGTGGAAGAATAACATAACGAAACATTAGCCATCCAAACATGAGGAAAAAAATTGAAAAAAATGTCATGAAAAAGCATTCCTAATTTCGTCCCCGGACGAAAATAAGAACTGCAAGGGGGACGAAATTGGGACCACGCTACTTCCCAATATGATGGAGCTTTAGTTCCCGTAAGATGAACTGAGCGTCCCAAAACTCACTGTATGCTACTGGCTGCATCTTACCAACGTAAAATACATGTAATGAATAAGAAATAAATACTTACAGTTCAGTAAATAATACGTTCTACAAACGACGTAATAAAAACTCGGGTCTTCTAAAAATGGGAAATTCGCCGTCTTTAATTTATGTATGCGTCTTGGCGAAAGAAACTTACAATTCTGACCCTTTTTGCCTTCCGTCCCCTCTGTGCCTTGCGTCATAAGTGGCGCCACTTTCGCAGAAGCGAGAAGTTAAGGGGGACGAAATTAGGAGAGGGGACGAAATATGGGCACTTTACCCTATGTCAATTCAAGAAAATATGGATATAATAAAAGTGGCTGACTTTGCAGTCGAACCAGGTATGCTACTGCTATGAGACGAGTACTTTAACCGCTCAGCACGGGGATAGTTAGGACGAAATATATCATGTTTCCTTCAGATGAGTAAGGTTTGATTAATTTCTTCAGAAAGCTAGAAATTTTTAAGTTAATTTCGGGAAGATTTCTTCGTTAATGAGATTGTGACCGGGGTTTTAGCATTTTAATATTAATGTAGAATAAAAATAGGAATTATAAATATTTCTAAGTAGATTGTTAGGTGTTAAATTTGAATATTGTATTTTTACTCCAGAAGATTTTTTTTTCTTTGAGTGAAATTCATTTTTTCTTCATTTAATATTTCCATTTTAATTAATATATCTATTTTAAATGTATTCATTTAGAATATATTTTAAACGTTAATGTTTTTTTATAACTTTGAAAAATAAATTGGGAATACTTTTAAATGAATGAGAAAATTAATCATTAATCGTTATTTGCTTTTAAATTAGAAATTTTTTTAAAAAACTAAATCAGAAATCTTAATGTATAGGATTTTTGGTTTTTCAAAAAAAAAAAAAAAAAAAAGAAAGAAAGAAAGAAATTTTGTATTAATAGAGCCAATACGCGTTAGTGCTGGAATGAGCGGAATATTCCCCTCTTTTTTAGATTTTCCGGAATAATTGACGGATAATACACGTCTTCTAGGAGTATGAAAATTATCTTTCAAAAAATGAGGAATAATTTAGTGTATAAAGATGAGGTATTTTGACAGTATATGTAGTGCGTATATATACAAACCTACAGATCCTAAACGGAAAAGACTTTTGTTGAAACAACTTAATTTTGGTTAATATAACTCCAACCAAATATTTTGATTGAAATAATCAAATTTTGGTTAGATTAACCAAATGATTTTAATTCAACAAATCATTTGGTTGGTCCAACCAAAATTTGATCATTCCAACCAAAATATTTGGTTGGAGCAATTCAAAATCATGTGGTTAACCTAACCAAAATTTTATCATTCCAATCAATATATTTGGTTGGATCTATATTAACCAAAATTTATTTGTTTCAACAAAACAGTTTTTCCGTGTACCCAAAATTTTTCATCTCATTTTCGACTATAGACGGCAATTATTATTAGAATTGAATTTTCGAATGTGTTATGCGTTTTCTAACTTTTATTTACATATCTTCTACCTTATTAAGCAATGAAGTTTGCTTACAGTATATTCTGGAATTGTTAGAAAGTTGTTTCATAATTCATGCTTGACGCATAAATTTCCTTTTTTTCTTCCATTTAGAAAAGTATTGAGAAACTTAGTAATGTTTACATATAGCATGGTTATAGAAATTCTCAGTAAAATTTTCATGCAGACAATAATCGATATATATAGTGTACTTTAAATTCGTATTTAAAAATTTAAATTAACTAAGAATGGGATAGAAAAACATGAATACAATCTAAAAATAACATAAAAAAATAATATTAATGTACAAGGAAATAAAAAACTTTTCTTATCTAAGATATTCGTAGCTTGCTATAAATGTGTATAAGGCACATGAAATTCGACTAATGTATGCAAACCACATAAACTTTATTTAGATAAAATCTTACTATGCATCCACATTCTTATTTTATTCTAGTCAAACCACTATAAGAATTCTGGTTATCTCTGAAGAAAATAGTTTTTCGAATGAAATTTGTAAAAAATCTTTTATCTGGTTAGCTATATTGTGATACGAATTTTAATGAAGTTGATCACTTAAATGAATTGATAATTTATATGCAATGCCTCGAGAAGAGAATTTGACTTTGATAAGAATGATTTTTATAGGAATGTTATTCATTCAGGAGTGTTATTATATACTGTATCAATACAAAAACCCTTAACGGGTTAAAAGTTTGTGACTCAGCACTTTATCTTATGCTCTAAGAATTTTAAATATGGAACTTAAAAATAATGATATCAAATTTTGAGTGACGCTATACTATTAATTATAATCTCTCTATATATTATTTCTCTATATATTATTTTATCTTTTTATTTTTTTTTTTTTTTTATAATCGCATGTGCAAAAATTATGTTCAATTAAAAAAATATATAAAAGTTTATTCGTTGATGCTTTATCATTTACATCTCTCATAAATTCCAAATATGAGTTTTAAAAGATATGATATCAAAATTTTAGTGACGCTTTGATGTGGCTTTAAACGATTTGTTTTAAAATTAAATTTAAATAAATTTTGGTTTGGCTAAGATATATTCACACATCTAAACAATAGTTTTAATTTTCCAATATGCTTTAAATATGTCACTTTCACTGAATTTATATAATGCATTTAAATGTATTTATTTGAATAAATTGATTTATCCTTTGTTCAATGCTATTAAAAATTTAAAATAAGATTTACGTAAATAATTTTTTTGCGTCATTGTATCCAAACTAAGTGAAATGTATTCAAATGGATACTATGAGGCAAAAAAAATATTTACATAAATCTTATTTTAAATTTTATATAAATTGTGAAATACAGGAGATTTGTAACTGCAAAATCTATTGTTTACATCTCAGAAATAAATTATATAGATAATTGCATTATAAAGATCTTCAGCAGGATCCCAGAACAAGCGAAATACCCAATATTGTGATTTTTTTTGGCACGCATAAACCTTCCCATGCAACCCAACCCAAACTAAAATATGGCAACCTGAAAACTGATGCGATTGGTTCACATTTTTGATCGCTGCCAGACTGTCGTTTTCTACTATATCATTATTTATGAATCATGTAAGTACAATATTTATAAATAACGGCGTATTAGAAAACACAGGAAAGCTCATTTTAATGTGACAATCAAAATAAAGTAAAAAAAAAAAAAAAAAAAAAAAAAAATTCAACATAAATTAATTGAAAAATGTTATATCTTTTAAACGACTTTTCTAAATCAGAGTAATCATTTAACGATTGGAATTCTGATTTTTCAATAACTTTGAGAAAAAGTCATGTCATTTTAATCTTTAAAAATACCTACTTACAATAGTGTAAATATTCAAGAATTCAAATTCTAATTTATGTATGTATGAACACTTTACATTTATTAAAACCACAGTAACAACACTGGATATAGCAACTTATAGGAATAATTAATAATGCATGTAATGAACACTGCATGTTCATGAAAACAAACAAACAAAAAATCATTAGATACAGCAATCTGAAAAATGCACAAAACTCACAAATATCTTGTCTCGATCACTAAACGCATGCATTAAAGGGCAAAGTTAGCACTAGCCACTGGGCATAGGGACACTAAATGATAAAAATTGGCTATTAAGAAATTGTCTGTCAGCAACCACTTTCCTACAAGGGCAAAAAAATTTATTTTTACCTACTATCAGGGATTCTACTTTTTTGCTTATTTGTATGTTTATATTAATACTAGGGGGCTCTGCCCCCTGCAAGCTACGCTCGCCAACCCCCGTTCAGACACTGTAGAATCTAAAAGCACGCTAATCTGATCTGTTTTAAAAAGATTAGAGAAGATTGAATTATACTTAAAAAACTGTAGCGATCTCCCTGTAAACGGGTTTCCATTCAATTCCCTTTGATTGCAAAAATTTAAGGTAGAATCAGTTGCTGTTAAGACATCCAATGGTTGTTTTCGTGTTTGGTTAAAGAAGATCAGTTAAACATTTGAAAGGAAGTTAAAATAAAAAGAATTAAGTAAACAGAGTCTTTTACTCTCGGTATTTTTTAACAACGTTATAAAACGATTGACATAATACAATTACTAAAATTTCCTGCTTTAACCCCTTCAAGGGCGGTGGTTCATTTTTGGACCACTTAATTTTAATTCTTAAATGCCACATTAGCATCAGAATATTGGGATGAAAATTTCCCTTTTATTAAGTAAGTGAACAAAAGCATTTTTGTATTTCGAAATTTGTAAATTCTGGTGCCATTCACTGATTTCAAGATTTTACGAATAGAAGTGCCTTGTCCGTGAAAGAGTTAAACGCATATTAATGTATTTATTATTTTAAAGTTTCCTTTCCCTTTTAATATTCACGTGTAAATGCAATTTTCAGGACATAATTTTCAATATTTTCCTGCCTTTAACATGCCTTTAACACGTACTCATTTAATAGCAATTTTAAAGTGTTTTTTTTTGTTTTTTTTTTTTTTTTTTTTTTTTCTGTTTATAATAGTTACGTGAAAATAAATTTTTAATCGTTAGGAAATATTATTCTTTGCGCTGTTTTTAAAATTGAAAACAATCTCTATAATAATAGCCTAAGTCATGTGACTATCATCAACAGCTCCAGGCGGCCATTTTGGTACTTTAATGTTAGCCAGCCACAGGTGTGATAAGTCGCCGAATATTATTCTATCCCCATTATTTCGTTTATATTATAATAGTCCAATCCATGTAATTGCCATAAACAACGGGCTGATTCCTTTGCTTTTCATAAGAAAGGCTACCATTTTGATTAAAGAATCAAAATTATTTTTTCGAATAAAACTACATAAAAGTTGCCACGATCACAAAGAATTCATGGTACTTTTATGTTAGCCGGGTGAAAATCTCGCCAATAGCTTTTTTTTAAATTCGCCAGTTAGCATTTTTTTATTTTTCGAGTGGTAAATTAAAACGGTGCTACTTGGTTATTCCGTCGACCAAAAATCTGTCGCCGAACTATAAGATTAAATACCAATAATGGTTGATCGTAAATGTCACATTCATTTGGCTTTAAGGAAGTTACACATGTTCACGCCATCAACTGATTTTTATTTCGACGTTTTATTTATATTTTTATTAATGTTATACTAATTTATTTGTTCTTTTGTTATTTAAAATAAAAAAAAAATATGTCAATTTGTATAATTTGGCTATTTATATAATTTGGCTATTTATATAATTTGGCGAAATTGGTCGACGGGAGAAGTAATAACATTAAAACGTTGCTTTGAAGTGGAAATTAAATCTCATGATTTGTTGCATTGTCACATACGCACCGGGTTTGGCGTGATTTTTTTTTTTTTTTTTTTTGACAATTTGGCGAAAACCTCGTTTTCAAATACCTGTTACATATGTAATTTTAAATTATTTTCTGTTATTTTTAAAATGAAGTAACAATAAATAAAAAAAAAATATTTAATAACTATAGAACAAAACAATTTATAACATTTTTTGTAAATAAATAGAAAATAAATTCAAACATTTATTAATAAAGAAGCAACAATAGCCGGGTTACCATGTCAGGCAAAATAACGCCATTTTGGCGCCAGTTGGGTACCCCGTTGCGTATATGACATCTGTGTCTAATATTTTTCTTTTCGTTTCGTTTTAAAAAAAGAATGAAGTAAAAGCCATTTATTTTAATGGTTTCAAATTTAAATGAAAGTTTTGTATTAAATAAAATTATAATGAAATACAAATTGAATTCTGAATAAAAGTAACATACATTTCTTAGCATACATTTAAGGGAGGCCAAACTCGTCGCCAAATTAATTTAAAATAACCTTTTCTAAAATATGAAAAAAAATATCTGTTATGATTAAAATTTGAATTGCCATCATTAAAAAAAGTATTTAAAATTAGAAAAAAAATAATATTTCGAAAACTAATTCTAATTTTATAATTCTAATACCAGTTTTGAGATCTGTGGATCAATACGGATTTTTGGTGTTAATTTCATCGCAAAGTATTCCATATTTTAGGAGAAATCGCCGTGAAACTTAATCAGTTGTTTAGTCAGTCGTTTCATAGAATTGTTACATAAATTCGTTTCAATTCGATTCATTAGGATTTTATATATATAGGGTAGATATTTATTTGAGCTATTCCATTTTAGAACACACAGAGATGAGTTGCACTCTCAAATGTCAGATTTCATCATCAATGATGTCAATAAAATTAGATTTCCAAATTGGGATAGCCAAAAATACAAAAAGTGAGATTACCAGAAGTAACGATTGATAGCCTTGTCAAATTCAAAGTCGCCAAGTGTCTCGCCTGTTCTGGGATGCCAGATCTTCTATTGTATTAAAATTTTTCACTGGCAGACTTTTGTCACCAGTGTTGAATTCAGGGGGTGGCCCAGGGGGGGGGGGGGAGGACATCCCCCCCAGAGCAATGAGATGTCCTTCCTGGAAGATTTGAGATTTTGCGTTTTCAATGGTAAAAAAGTGAAATCCCCCCCCCCGGAACTCTACAAAGTCCCCCACAGAAAACCCTCCCGGAGAAAAGTGTCTGATTTCAACGCTATTTGTCACATAACACAAACATCTAACTGCTTGAAGGATACCTAAGTGATTGTACAATATAAAATTATATCACTTGAACCCCTATTAATCAAATAGTAAAAGGGATAAAAAAAAAATTTCATTAAATAAATTACTTGTATTTGCATTAGATATACAGATTAGAACTAATTATAAAAACTTTTCAAAATAACAGACAGACATTACATTACATTACAAGATAAAAACACTAAAAACAATATAAAAGGACGTTTCGGATTCATTCTGAATCCCTCATCAGCTAATTCCTAACATAAAAGTCAGACTAGGTTTTAAAGTTCAACAAGTAGAAAAACATTACATCAAGTTGCCAAAGAATTATAGTTAAAACAAAACTGAATATTCTATTGGTAGAGATGCAGCCTTAGAATTGTTAGGATTGTTAGATGTTAGGAATTAGCTGATGAGGGATTCAGAAAGAATCCGAAACGTCCTTTTATATTGTTTTTAGTGTTTTTATCTTGTAATGTAATGTAATGTCTGTTATTTTGAAAAGCATTCATACATAGTCCTTTTGTTTATATCAAAGATTAGAACTAGCATTTATTATATGTAACATACTCGTATTTATTTCAAATGTCGTGACTATTTTCATAAAGTTTAAAAGCTCTGACCCAATCAGTGATGATTTTTGAGACTTCAGTGGGGTATAATCTGACTCCGGGAGCAAACTTTGAGATTAAAATAAAAACTTCTTTTTATAAACTGGTTATTATTGCAGCATAAGGATCCACAATCTTTGGCTAGTTAAAAGTCGGTAACGCAAACAAACTTTTGTTACAGAGTAGGAAAAGAATCTATGGCTAATATTCTAAAAAAAGTAACTAATTTTGAAAGGCGTTTTAGCCCTCAGATCCCCCCCCCTCCCTTTTTCCCTTCACAGTCAAGTCAACATACCCAATTAGGTTCACAAGACAATATCAACAGTTTAGTTTTTATATAAAATAAACATATCTAACTCATTTGTTTTCTTTCAAAGAGTGAAAATACATTTTGACTTTAAATAAAGTAATTATTAGTAAGTATTAGGAGTTATAAGTAAGAAAGTGGCCAATGTCAAAACAAAGATGGGTGAGGGACACATAATACAAACTAATCAAACAAGTATTACATGACTCTATAATTCGCAAAAGCCTATAATCTGCAATATATTTCGCATACAAACAAACAAATAATAAAATTTTGTATAAATCACCAGTTGTTGGTGCTGTTTCTTCTAAATATAAACAAATAGATAAGTATTTTTCTAAGCAAGATAATGCAGATTTTGATTGTAATAAAAATTAGATAATTGAATTTATAAAGAGGATTCTAAGGCATTTCTGCAGTCATTAAAAGAAATGTTTTGTTTATCTTGTAAATAACCATTAGACTGCTATATTCTGAACATGTTCATTGGCTAACATGATCGTAGAAAACTAACTTTAAAGCAGAGTATGAAAAAAATCAGTTTATTTTGATTTAAATCATATATATATTTTTAAAAATTTAAATTAACCTACAACATTATTTTAAGCTTTGAAGGCTATAGCATGCCTTTTTCAATAGTTTTAAAAATGCAACTAATATAGAAGATTGAAAATATATATATATATTTGGTACTACTTAGTTATCCTGTCGATCAAAAATCTATCGCCAAACTATAAGATCAAATGCCAATAACGGTTGATCGTAAATGTTACATTACTTGACTTTAAGCAAGTTACACGATTTACATCATCAAGTGATTTTTATTTTGACGTTTTATTTGTATTTTTATTAATGTTGTACTAATTTATTTGTTCTTTCGATATTTAAAGAAAAATTATGTCAATTTGTATAATTTGGCGATTTATATAGTTTAGTGAAATTGGTCGACGGGATAACTAAGTAGAACCATATATTTTTAATGTAGAAATATTTATACTTCTGTGAAGTGATTGCATCACTTACATTAAGCCTAAGATGTATTAAAAGAATTAAAGGTACCAATCATTGCCTTTCTGCTCCAACTCTAAAAACAACCCTTACATTATTACATATTATTTTAATGGCCAAGCAAAATTTAAGATCAAAATGAAGAATTATTTTTATAAACTGGTTATTCTTGCAGTGTAAGGATACACAATTTTTGGCTAGTTAAAAGTCAATGAGTAAGGCAAACAAGCTTTTGTTACAGAGTAGGAAGAGAATCTATTACCTATAATCTCCTAAAAAAAGTAACTGATTTTGAAGGGAAAGGCATTTTAGCTCTCAGATTTCCACCCCCCTTTTCCCTTCACAGTCAAGTAAACATACCTAATTAGGTTCGCAAGACAATATCAACAGTTTAGTTTTTACATAAAATAAACATATCTAGCTCGTTTGTTTTCTTTCAAAGAGTGAAAATACATTTTGACTTTAAATAAAAGAGTTAATTCAGCTGTAGCTGAAGGTACAAAAACAAAGATGCCTAAGAAAGTGGCCAGTGTCAAAACAAAGTTGGGTGAGGGAGACATAATATACAAACTAATCAATCATGTTTTAGACGACTCTATAATTCACATTTTCCACGATCTTTTTGACGAAATGTGCATTTTTTCCGCAATCCATTCATGAAATATGAGTTTTCCCATGATCGTTTGACAAAATTTGTGTTTTTTTCGCGCCATCTTGATGAATTTTGCATTTTTCTTGTGATTTTTTGACAAAATTTGCATTTTTTCATGGCCTTTTGATGAATTTCGCATTTTTCTCGCGATTTTTCGACAAAATTCGCATTTTTTTCAGGATCCTATGATAAAAATCTGCAGCTTTTTGACGAAATATGCATTTTTCTGCTATTCTTTCCCGAATTATATGTTTTCCCGTGATCGTTTGACGAAATCCACTTTTTCCCAGACCCTTTGATGAAATTTGCATCTTTCAGGACCCTTTGACGAAATTAGTGTTATTTTCTCGATCTTTTGACAAAATTCGCGTTCTTTTGATGAAAATAGTATTTTTCTACGATACTTAAACGGAAATTGCGTTTTCTGAGATACTTTGACGAAAATTTCGTTTTTCTACGATACTTTGACAAAACTAACGTATCGTCTGACGAAATTTGCGTTTTTCCTGCAATCCTTCAGGCAGAGCAAGCGATAGTTGTGTGGGGATGGCTATGCTTTCATGCTGTTCAGTTTTATATGTGGACTAAATGTGTGGTAGGTAACAGGAAAGAAAAGGTTGAATGAGAAAGGGAGAGAAATTACTAGCGTCTAGGGACAGCACCCTCACAAAATGCACAAGGCACAAGTTTCTGTTTCCGATCGCTCCTCCGACCGGTTTTCGCACGTTTTTCGATCATTGGCTTTTTATTGAGCATACGTTTGGACATGTACTCGTTTCGTTACTGTGCTTATTTCAATTTCACACAAATATTTTAAATGTTTATGCATACTTTCTCTCGCGTATGTAATGTTAATGCTTTCGTCACTCAAGTATTAATGTGTTGCGAAATCTTATGTTAATATTGTGATGCTTTAATTTTTATGTTATGAAAGTTTCGAAAACTGTCATCTGTCCGGAAGGCTTGTGTTTCGAGCATGAAGCATTTCCATCCTCTTAACATGAGTTTATGAGTTAAATAAAAGAAAATCTCAATGAATACATTTCTTAAATGATGATTAAAGAAAAACATCCTCTCTTTAAAAGATTGACTTTCCTTTCTTTCTTTTGAAAAGTAATAGATTTGTTTATGTTTGTTATCTATAACATGATGGGTAAAATATAAGTATAAATATAATAAATAATAAAGGTAAAATATAATAAATATTAGAACCTCGTGGAAATTAATAACTAAACTTTTAGATGTATATTTTATTCCAAAAATACTTTTTCTTTTATTTCTTTTTTTTTTTTTTTAAATAGTTGTTAAGTGAAAGAAAATTATGTGATGAATATCATGAAATTATTCATATGGTGAAATAATATGTTTATTCATAACAATTTAATAGATAATGTAAATTTATTTTAAGAACATGCGCAAAACCTGTTTCAGTAATTCAGTTTAAGAGTTTTCCTTAACCAATGTGATAGTAAAATTGACTTGTTTTGGTACAATACTCATTTGCATTCTTAACGTGATGTAGTACTGTCACCCCCCCCCCCCCAGCAGCCTTTTATATTTTCAAATATTTGAGAGTACAGAATTTAAAATTAATCTGTATTTACTCCCTCAGGCTGTTTTAAGTTGTACAAGGACACAATGGGGGGGGGGGGGTACATTGAAATGAACCTCTGCTATCACAATAGCCTGACTTCAACATCTTTTTTTATTGCAGTCAATGGCTACTTAATTCATTCACTTTGCAAGTGCATTATTTTTAATTCTTATATTTACCTATATAATAGCTTACCATTTATTGTAAATTGTACGAAATATTTTTATTCAGATCTGCGGTACCTTAACTTTATTCTATCTAATTAAGTATTATGGGAAGAAAATTTCATTAAATTCCAATAAATTGTTGTAGATTAATAAGAATTTTCATAATGCACCGAAATTGAGTTTGCAGTATTTCATAATGCCATCACAGATATGTGAATACCAAACATTTATGTTAATTATTATTATTAATGTTTTTTAGGGAACTGCTTTTCATGCATATCCCATTCTTTAAGTGGATCCTGTATACAAGTGTTCCGATGAAAATTTATTTTACAGCTTTCTTTAATTTCAAAATATACAGCTAGTTCGATAAATTGAAAACATTAGATAATATACATAACGCAAATAAATAATCAGTTAAAATTAAAATGGAGAAAAGAAAAAAATAAATTATTTCCCCCCCTCTCCTCTACGAAAATGTTTACAGAAAAGGTCATTATTTATTAAATCCATAACCGCTAATTTCTGACCTGTTCCCAAAATCATTTTCATTAGTAAAAGCATGAAAATAGCTGATATTATTTATGTACTAAGATATCAAACAGCTTTTCCCATTTCACCATAAAGATAAATGTCTTTTTTTTAAAAAAAAAAAAGGTTCTCAATTTTAACATTTAATCTGATTTCCAACATATGAGAACGATAAGGAAAACAGAATTATAATTCAAGATGCATGATAATAATGACAGTAATTATTTATTTTATTTACATTTTTTTCACATAAATTAAAGTTTTGAGACTTATAATGTGCCGCTGATATTATATTCTCATTATATTCTGGTGATTTGCGTTATCATATTAGTCTTGTAAATATCAGGTAATCCTTATGATGCGTGTGCTATTTCCATATTTTGAGAATTATCCTTATTTTTAATTCATAAGTCAATATTTAAAAATGAAAAATTATCTAATTTTTTTTAACTCTTATTTTGGTAATTTACATTTTTTATACTAATACTAACTTATAATAGTATTAAGTAATAGTTTTTAATTTTCATTTTCTAAACTCATTTTAAAAAGCCCTTGATCATATCTCAATGCAAACTGAACAAATGAAAAAATAAAGAAATAAAATTTTAATTTTGAAGTAATAATAAAGGGAGGGGGAAGTTTCAGAAACTACTAAAAAAAATCTGAAATGTTTTCAAAATCCATAAATGTACATTCTTATTCTATAATATTTTGTACAATCTATCTTCTATTTATATAAAATCCAAGTCTCTGTGTGTCCCTCACGATTCCGGTAGGACCACCTCATTGAAATGAGTAATTGTTGAAAAATACTAATGCAGGGTTACCACAGTAGCGCCAAATGTTGGCCAACTTGGCAATAGCTGGCTGATTTGGTGAAATTCCCATTTATAACTATTAATCTTTCATAAAGGAGGTCACCAAAATTTAATTTAAACTCCGTTCTTTTAAGATATTTTTTCAAAATCTATGGGTGAGAATTTAAAGTACATCTTTACATCTTCCTCCCGATGTTACTAATAAAATAACCGCCAATAGACGACGCTGTACTGTATGAGCTCCTAACTGCGCGATTTTAATGTGCTTTAGGTACTTTTCCAGTATAAGTGCCTTGGCGAAAAAAGAAATTTGGCAACATTTTCCCGGAACCTATCCACTGTTTCATTTTATATACACATGCATTTTTTTTTTCGATATTTATACGATTTATTTATACGATTAAAAAAGCCGTTTCTCTAATTTTATACAGAAACAGATGTAATTTGTACATAAAAACATGAATAATATACATATAAAATAAACATATAAAAAAAAAACACTCATCAAGTTTGTTTTCATAGCTGTTTATATGATTTGACAACAATTCTCAATATTTTTCCGTTATACGGACACCATGCCAAAATGTATGCGGTACTTTTCCATTATACGGACAGCATTGTCGCCAAGCGCAATAGTTGGCGCAAAATGAAAATAAGGTGAATTGAAACATTTGAAAAATAAAAGAAAAAACATTCTCGATAGTAAAGTGGGGCATTTTAAAAATATAACATTTGAAAATTACAAACTTTTACGAACTATTTTATTAAATCACAAATATATACTTAAAATAAATGAACAAATAACTGTTATACTATAAAGTAATAAAATAAAAAATCATATTAAACTGCTGCCATAAAATTATAAATATCTTTCAGCATTGCAGTAAACATTTCATTTTTTGAATGAAGGCGTAGCCACATAAAATCTATGAGATACGACTCTAAATGATGACGAACAGCTTCCCGATGTCTTTTGTTGCGCCATTTTGCGATGTCCCATAATCTTTCAACATTTGGAGTATGACATCCAGTATTAGGGTCGACAAAATTGTATTTGTGATTTACTGTGAAATGATCATAACCAGCACTTAGCAGTTCATCTGTTTTATATCCTTTCCAACAATCTGTATAAATAATACATGACTTTCATCTACTTCTATAATTTTATTAGGTCCACCGATTTTTCTATTTGGTCGAGAACATAAAGCATTTGCACAAACTTCTCTCGAATAACTATTCCATTCCACTGTTGTGTTGTGTTTCATATCAAGTTGCAGCTCACAAAACTCAATCGATGTCAACTCTTTGCACGATAAATATATAAACCTCAAAGCATAAAGAAAAGTCACCCGCGATCCTTTAAACCAAGTTTTTTGTCGTATTTCTACGCTTTCTTCGCATGATCGTAAGCTACAACTCAATTTCGGATTTCCAGAACTCATCCATAATTTCATTTCATGATTTTTTGAACACAATCTTTTATTATGCAGAATTCCAAATTCCTGAAACAGTTTTATCACAACTTTCACATCATCTGGTAATTGCCAAATGATAAAATCCATCTCAGCATCAGCAGTAAAAGTAAACTACAACTTTATATTAAAAAAAAAGCATTTTTAATTCGATTAATAGCAGATTAAAAAGCTTTCCAAGGTTAAACTTAAACAATAATCATTCACGTGATTCACGTTTCATAAATAACAAATCACAATGTTTCGCATGGTTTACAACAAAAATCTACGATCAAGGTTGAAATAATTGGCGCATTAGCATACATTTTAGCATGCTGTCCGTATAAAGGAAAAGTACCATGTATGCTAATACGCCAATTATTTCAAAATGCTAAAAGATATTTGTAATTTTATGCCAGCAGTTTAATATGAGTTTTATTTTATTGCTTTATTTTATAACAGTTATTTGTTCAATTATTTTAAGTATATATTTGTGATTTAATGAAATAGTTCGTAAAAGTCTGGAATTTTCAAATGTTATATTTTTTAAATGCTCACTTTAGTACGACAATATTTTTTCTTTTATTTTTCAAATGCCTTAATTCACGTGACTTTCATTTTGCGCCAACTATTACGCTTGGCGACAATGGTATCCGCATAACGGAAAAGTACCCAAATCTCGCTTTCTGATGCCCAAATTACACCAAACTTTTTTTTTTAAATGCCAAAGCCCCTACAGTGGAAAAGTATCAAACTGTCTATTATTTTGCGCTATCTATGTTATAGTTTATACTATATGCAAGGTGAGTGGAGCGAAGAGTTTAAACATTAAAGTTTCGGCACAGATGTCATATACACAACGGGTACTTAACTGTCATCAAAGTGTCGTTATTTTGCTTGATATGGTAACCCGGATGTTGTTGTTTATGCTGTTGATGTTTTCGCCAAATTGGCGTCGGAAAAAATCGCTCCAATATGGGGTATATATGACAACTGTGCCAAAGTTTCTATAAAGCAGTATAAGACTAAAAATTAAGAATAAAATAAATGCAAAATAAGACTAAAAAAGAAAGAAAAATCATGCGCTAAGCATAGAATATGAAACACTTTCCAACACATCCTGAATGCTTTAACAAAACTTCGTTATTTAGGGAAATAAGGTAAATAAGATAACTAAGTAAACATTTTAGAAAACGCATATTTTTTTAAAAAAATTGATTTCAGCAGTTACTGTCCATAGCAATAGTACCGTTATTACATGCCACTATTTAGCTAAAATTTAATTTAAGCTACTCTTAAAGCTACTGAAATCATATTTCCAGATATTATCATCCATAGACGGTTATGTATCCAATTCTTTGCGTGACCCTGTATATCATTTTATCTATATTCTACAAACATTTCTTAGTAATCTAAATGCAGTTCAGCGTAAAACTGCATAACTCCTTTAAAAACCACCTTTAAGCAATTTATTCCCATACTCAGGAACCCTTACGAATTCTTTTGTGTAGCCCTGCATATGAACTGTAGCATTTATACACACGGTATAGTATGCATAAATGTAGTGAAACATAAAAGCGCATATCATAATTAAAAATGCATTTCTAGCAATCATTACTTATGTACGTACAATACTTCGGAGAAAAGTTTCTTGGCGAGAAAGAAGTTTGCCAACGTATTTTCTGACAACCTATTTACTGCTTCATACTCACAAGCAATTTTTTGCATATGTATACAATTTATTTAATGTAAAAAAAAAACTATTTATCCATTTTTATAAAGAAACAGAAGTATTTTTTGCACAGATGTCATATACGCATCGGGGTTGGCGTGATTTTTCTCTGACGCCAATTCGGCAGAAATCTCGCTTTCGAATACCAGTTACTTATATATTTTTAAATTATTTGCTATCATTTTGAAAAGGAAATAACTATAAATAAATAAAAGTTTGAATAATAACTATAGAACAAAATAGTTTATATAATTTAAAAACAGAAAATAAAAGTAAATAAACAATGGCACAGATGTCATATTCGCCCCATATTGGCGCGATTTTTTTCTGACGCCAATGTTATATACGCAATGTATACTTAACCGGCGCCAAAGTGTCGTTATTTTGCTTGATATGGTAACCCGGATGTTGTTGCTTATGCTGTTGATGTTTTCGCCAAATCGGCGTCGGAAAAAAATCGCGCCAATATGGGGCGAATATGACATCTGTGCCTAAACAGTTTATTAATAAATAAAAAACAATAGCCGGCAAAATAACACCATTTTAGCGACATAGGTATCCCGGTTCATATCTGAAATCTGTGCCGTAATTTGTATATAAAAAAATATTATATATATTTAGAAACGATTTTTTTATGTATATAAGTGCATATATAAACAAAAATAAAAGTTCATTAGATTTGTTTTCATAGCTGTATATTTTGGCAACATATCTCACTTTCTGATGACCGAATTACGCCAAGCTTTTTTTTAAAAATGCGCTATAATGGAAAAGTACCTAAATAAATAATTAACAGAAATAACCAATTATACAAACTAAAACATTTTATTTCGAGATTAAAGCATTGTTTTTAATTTCGATTACAAATACATATATCTTTGGATAACTTTAATTGAAATTGGGTTCACGGCTTAATATCTCATTCCATAAACCTAAACGAACACAAGTGATTCATTCATCGTGAACCGTAAAAAATATTAAATCATTGAGGTAATCATTCACAAAGTAAGTTCTCCAACAATCAATGGACAATATTCTAATGACGTCATAGTGTGTAAAATGGTGGTGGTATCATTTGTTTATGGTTTGAAATCACAAAGATTTAATTTTGCTATGTCTCTTAGTTACATTATTTTATTGTCGTATTTATGAGATCAGAACAAAAGCATATTTTTTCATTATGTAGTTATTAAAGACGAAAAAAAATTATAAATGTGCATGATTTGAAAAAATTAAATAATTTTCTTTCTTAATACTAAAAAATAACATCGGGAAGTAACAGCGAGTTTAAGTTAAATAAGTTTAGCTGTTTAATTCTGTTGTAATATTCAAAATAACTGTATTTATTAGATTTCAGTAAACAACATCAGGGCCCGATTAAACTTTGAAGTTAGAGGAATTACAATGTCATTTCAGGACCTTTCTTTTGGAGAAGCTTTTCTAAATTCCATATGTACATGGAAACTCTTCAGTGTTAGAAATATTATTCCCAGGACTGGCATAACATGAGAACGGCCTGCAATTTTACACAAGTTTTTGAAAACTACTTTATATCAGAAATTTTACTAAAAACTGGTTACTTTTTTGTTATAGAGGCCCACACTATTAGAATTATGACAAGTTGCAGCCAATTTCGCCAAAGTCGTAACCAAGATCGTGAAGCACACGCATATAATACCATATAATACCATTTTATGAAATCGTATACGATAATTTAATAGTTTTTACCTTACTTCAAGTGTGTAATTTATTTATTTTTAAGGCTTAATAATCTAAATTGTCCAATATATGAATTTAAAAAAAATGTAAATAAAGACTGAATAGACATGACCGCAAAAATGTGCAGAAAACTTGGAATTGTGCAGATTAGTGGTCTTCTACTGTACACAGTTTTTCATAAATGTGTTTCGTTCTTAAAATGTGTTATTTTCATCTATCACTGCGGAACAAATGAGAAAACTCATATTCTTGCACATGAGCTGTATATATCTTTATATCTAAATTTCCGTCATTTTTGACGGGCTACCTTTCTAGTCTATTATATATATAAAATCCAAACGGAAATTTCGTTCCGAACGCCTAGATTTCGAGTTTTACTGCATGGATTTTTACGGAACTTATACCGTTAGATAGGTATTGTTTCAGGGAAGGTTTTAAGCTATATCACATTATTCTACCTATATTAGTTTTAGAATTATGACGGAAAATTCTGTTATTTTGGGCGATAGGGTTACCATTTTATTTCTTGGCGAAATTCATCGTTGATAAAAAAAATTGAAACGGCTATTAAACCTCGAAAAATAAAAGAAAAACTGTTACTAATTTTATTTAAATGAAAAAAAAAAAGAAAAAAAGAAGAAGAAAATCCGTTTTAATGAGTGATAATATTAAAAAACGGAAACATTTAATCTAAACCTGAAAGAAATATTTGTAATGCTTAAAAATTAATTTAATAAGAAATATTACACATGATACGCAATATTTGGCTCTTTATCGCTTGCGTTAGATATGGAAACGAATCTGAAAATTTGATTAGATGAAATTTTAAGGACATTTTCTTTCTGTTCTGCTCTTTTCTTTTCTTTTTTTATATCTAATTGTCCCATCACGTGACTTATAGAAGAAACAAGCAGATGTAATTGTGAGTCACATGTGTAATTACTATTTGTTTCTTAGTTTCTTTACAATTTTTTATTTTTCTTTTGTCGCCAAACAATGTGATTTTAAGCCAAAAATGCATAAGCGTGACATTAGCTTGAGGATGTTCTCACAAATGGTGTTTTTTTAGGTGAAAGAGATCATTTTTTGAGTACATTTTCATATTCAATTGTAACTTATATAGATATCAGTTAATATTTTAAAAATGGAATCGAATACTTAAATTTCAGTGTGAATTTCTGCCACACATACATATTGTAAAATAATTTCATACTTTTTAAAATGTTTTTCGCCGTAATTCCGAAAGCATGTGATATTTATAAACTCGAACTCAGATCAACGAATATTACCCATTTTATTTAAGCAAATATTATCTATTGTTTATTTCATTTTTTCTCAAGTCATATCGCCAATTTCATTTATAGGAAAATTCACAGATTCGAAATCTCGGAAATAAAGATAATTTTTAAGGAAATTTATGTTTTAATACATTATTACTATCGAAAAATTCAACATTTTGAAAAAAAAATTACAAGTCTTTTGTAATTCGTCATTTCTTCGTACTTTCTCCTCTGTTATGTAATATTTCAAATGATATTGGACTAATTTTCGATCATCGATTCACCCCAAAATGGCATATCTAATATAGTATATAAAATAAAGTCTGGATTAGGGGACTAATTAACGCACAGCCCAAACTACTGAACCTAAAATCTTGAAAATCGTGGTAAAAATACTTCTTATGATATAGACTTCTGCTAAGAAAGGATTTTCTAAAGTGTCACCCCTAATGGTTTTTGCACGGGGAAGGGATAAAAAATCGAATATCAAAATTATGCGTCAAATGATAGCATATTTTAATGTTGTTTTGTATGCTGAATCGAATGCTACCAAATAATTTTTTAAAAGTCCAACAGTTCATGACACATTTCATATTTTTCTAATTTGGCGGTGTCTTTGGCATCTAAACCTCAAAATATCTATCATTACATCCGTTACTCTAGCAACGGAAAAAATTCAAATCAAACCTTTTGGCTAAAAAATAAAAACGGCTCTATGAGTTTGAAATAAAAATGCAAGCATCTTAATTTTAAAAAAAAATAGTGATTTTATGTAAAATAAAAGGAAAAAAATTACTGAGAATTTTGCGTTATAAAACAAAAATGGAAAAGGTACAACTTAGATATTCCGTCGACCAAAAATCTATCGTCAAACTATAAGATTAAATGCCAATAATGGTTGATCGTAAATATCAAATTCACTTGAATTTAAACAAGCTACATGTGTTTACGTCATCAAGTGATTTTAATTTCGACGTTTTATTTGTATTTTTATTAATGTTATACTAATTTATTTGTTATTTCGTTATTTAAAATAAAGATTATGTCAATTTATATAATTTGGCGAATGGTTTGGCGATTTATATAATTTGGCGAAATTGGTCGACGGGATAACAAGTAGTACCAATGAAAATATTTAAGTATGAAAGCAATGTTTGTAACGACTTAAAAATTATTTTCATATATATGTACTCGGTTTATGGCGTCAGATGCCGTCATCCGAAGAATCTACAAGAGTCTTTTTCCATTTTTTTCCGGTCATAGGTTCCTCAATGAAAGAAATTGGAATTGGAATAATATTGTGCGATTTATAAATTGCTCCTCGATAAAAAGAAAAAATGGGTACATTTATAACAACCGTGCGCACATCTCGCTGATAGCATTTTTAAAATTCCCAGTAGCAGTAGTTACATTTTGCGTATGTAAATTAAAAATATTTTTTTTGTTTTTAATTATGGCATTATTTCCTGTTATTGTTTATCTTTTCAGTTTTTTAAATGAAATTAGTATAAGGCATGCATTTTAAATGAAATGAGTGAAAAGTTTGGGTTTTAAATGAAAATAATAAAATAAGAATATGCTATGAAAACAATCTTTATTGATTTATTATCTGCGCCCGGCTGACATAAAAGTATCACAAAAGCCACATATTCACTTTTCTTTGTGTAGTTGCTCATGAGAATTCAAGTTAACTTTCCGTAATCGGATACTTCACATATTGGTGTATTAGCTTTAATGTTGAAAGCATCGTTTATGTTTGAAGCGAAAACTTTACTATGAATTCTATTACACAAAATCGCATCATCATCATCTACTATATATTTACAACGGAAATTTGTATTTCATTCCGATTGTTTATAATACTTTCGTAAGATATACCACAATTAGTTAGGTAATAATTTTGGAAAGGTTTTAGTGTATACATATTGTTCAAGAGTACTTAGTTATAGAGCAACAGTAAAAGTTCAAAAATTAAGTGAACCTGATTATGAAAGTTTAGCCTTTTTAAAAAAATCTACAGAACATATTTTGTTACAAGTGGCCCTGTTGCACGACTTTTAGGAATGGTGTTAGTATATACGATTTCATTATATGTTGATTAGTTACAGAGGTATTAATTCCTGTTGTCATAACGGTCTCATTACCCGATCATAAGTGAGCTGTTTTTAATCAACTAAAACAATTACTTCTTAATGGCTAAATTTTGTCCAACGCTTAAGATAACATTATATCGCAATGGCGTTCGCATCGTTTCCAGTAATGAGCAAGGTCAAGCTGAAGATCCATATTGCTTAAAATACAAGTTCAAATTCACCTTTTAGTTTAATCCAAGGTTCATTTGGAAATACTGACCAGCGCAGCGGGCTTAGCCTGCTAGTTATATATATAAAATCCAAACGGAAATTTCGTTCCGAACGCCTAGATTTCGAGTTCTACCGCATGGATTTTTACGGAACTTATACCGTTAGATAGGTATCGTTTCAGGAAAGGTTTTAAGCTATAACATATCATTCTACCTAGATTAGTTATAGAAATATGACGGAAAGTTCTGTTATTTTGGACGATAAGGTTTACCATTTTATTTCTTGGCGAAATTTATCGTTGATAAAAAAAAAAAAAATTGAGACGGCTATTACACCTTGAAAAATTAAAGAAAAAACTGTTACTAATTTTAATTAAAAGAAAAAAAAAGAAGAAAAAGAGAAAATGAAAAACAGTTTTGACGAGTGGCAATATTATAAAAAGAAAATATTTAATTTAAATAAGAAAAAGAATATTCGTAATGAGTAAAAATTAATTCAAAAAAAAAAAAAAAAAAAAAAATTGCAGTTTTAAACAACATTTGGCGATTTATCTATTGCGTCAGGTTAAGAAAAATGCGCCAGAAAATTTGATAAGACAATATTAGACTGACAATTTTGTTTTTGTTTTGGATTCTTTTTTCATTTACTTTTTATTTTTATCAAACGCATCCATCATTAGACTTAAAATAATGGTACTTATGAGTTAGATGTTGTATGTTTATTTACGATATTGATTTTATCTCCAAATAATATGATTTTAAGCCAAAAAGGCATAAGCGTAGCATTGGTTTGAGCGACGTTTACAATATTGGTGATTTTTCAAGCGGACGGTATCCTTTTTGGAGTAATCTAATTCTACTACACACACATACACACACACACATATATATGTATATATATAATAGAAATGGAATTATACATATATACTAGCAGAACTACCCGGCTTCGCCCGTGTCAATTATAAGGAGCCTTCCAGGTAAAATAAATTAAAACGAAATAATACGGCAATCACAATAACTGAAATTTGTACATTCCCATCCACAAATCATTATAAAGCCAATCAGAAAACATGGCGTTATTGTCTTGCAACCATAGTAAAATCCCTGAGCTTTAATTACAGATTGCACGTTTTCTTTGGCGGGTGTAAGAGAAAAATATGTGATTTTCCTGACAATATGAAAAAAAAAAAAAAAAAAAAAATCCGCCAAATCGCGCAGCACTTAGTGAAATTCTCGTTTGTATGGTATTATCTACATTATAAAGTAAAAACACTATGTCAGTGCCCATAAATTGTGCCCCATAAATTGTAACCCTTAAAATGTGCCTTTACTGCAATTTTTCTAACTTTTAAACATCACACAATTTCATTTTTTACAATGTCGATTAGAAAAAAAGTTCTTTCAAATGAAATTTGTTTGAAAATTGTACCTCAGTTTTCTGATTTTAATGGATTTTAAAGTAATTTTTAAGCATGGATATTTTTAAAGTTGAGCAACCCGATTACGAAAGATGAACCTGTTTACACTTAATGCAATAGTATAAAGAAAAGATATGTCTATGAGTAACGCTGGTATCATATTTTCGGTGGCTACAACCTAACACAACAGTAAATTTCCTTTTTGCTGCAGTTTAACGTCTAAACATTGTACATTCGATTGTTCCAACGTATTATAGAAAACAAAAGTATTTTCAGTAATATTTGTAATGTTTATCTCAATTTACAAATTTTTTATAGGTTTTAAAATAATTTTTAAGCATGCATATTTTTAAATAAGCTTTCAACCCAAATACAAAAGATTAACTCAATTGTTCAAAAATATTGTAAATAATTCAGAATTTGTTTGCTTTCGCGTAATATTCAATAACTAAATTGACAAACAAAATTAAAACTCCAAAAATAAAATAAAATAAAACACGAATTTTACAGATATCAAATCAAACTACTCAAAATAACCTGATCAGTATATAAAATTCAAATGGGAATTTCGTTGCAGATAACTTGAATTCTTCAGAACGGATTTCCATGCGACTTGCACTGTTAGCTTTTTAGGGAAGATTTTAGTGCGTAACATATTGTTTTCCGTTGCTTAGTCATAGAATTATAGGGGAAAGTTATATAATCATGTGAACCCAATTATGAAGAATTAATCTTATTAGCTTAATGAAAATGCAGAACTATTTTTACCTCTAAGTATATTGACGGCTTTATCTTCGGTAATGGGGCTGTGCGCTAGGGTATTCTTATTTTAATGAGTGTGCCTGACACCTATTATGTCATGCACCTTTGTTTAAACCAATATAGAATGACTTATGCTTTAAGCGACTATCTGGCATGCAACTTGATAACAAAATACTAACCTGCAAATGCTTAAGGTGCTTCTCCAGTTCCCTGCTCAACAACGCGAAACTTTCTGACACATTTTCTGACTCGTTAAACGTAAACGGTTAACATTTGTAGGCCTGACTATTAAAACGATTTGGAATTGAAATGAGTTTTTCCTTTTTGCATGAATAAATTACTTATCGAGTTATGAGCAATTGTGGTTCCGTGACGGCCGGTTTTTATCTTTATTGCACTGTTGCGTCCGAAATTCAGTTCAAAACACCAACTGAAGGATCTTATACCTTTACCAACATATGGAAACTATCTTTCGATTACATAGTTTCTAAATAAGAACTCCTGTCAATTCCATGCGTTTCCGAACAAAAATTAATTAAAAAATATGTCAGAAAATAGCTCCTTTGGATTTGAGAACAGCCTTAACTTTATGAAAAGCCTTAACTTGACGTTTATGAAAAAACTCACATTTTTAGTTTTTAATTTTGGAACTCGCGAAATTTAAATTCAGAAAAAGGATGTTCTTTGGACACATTGTGGTAATTTTTTTAACTTTTAAAATTAAAATACATGTTTTCTTTGGCGCGCGTAACAGAAGTATACAATATCTCCCACAATACGTGGGAAAACGCAAAAAAAAAATAAATCCAAATGAGGTAGTAGTTACTAAAATTTTATTTGGAAAATTTGAAATTTTACTAAAATTAAATCTACAATGATTAGATGAAATGATGTCATTTTCAATAAATTTTAAATCAAGACATCTGTCAAGAATTTTTTTTGAAAATGTAAATAACCGCTCTCTTTTTGCTATAAATCACAGAAAATGTTAGCACTGAATCTAAGCCAATACAACACTTAGCGATAACGTATAGCTATAAGATATGGCTGTAGTATACAATCGAAGTAGTAAGCAAAATATAGGAGCCATATGTTTACAATGAGTTTGATTACGCGTTGAAAAGATTTGATAGAGTGTGACGTCATATCTAGCCTTTTTTTTTTCTTTTTCTTAAAATGTTTTCATGAAATTTGACTGTTTGTATCAAAATAGATGCTTTAATTAAAAAAAAACATTCAAATGGAGGTGCTACGTTATTTTCCCGCTCTTATAGTTAAAGTTTTTATTTTATATACAAAAAAAATGTAAATTTTCGGTTTAGAATGACGTCAATATCAAACACGCAAAAATATAGCAAGAAAATCTGAATTTTTATTGGCAAATAGAAACAAAATACACGCGTTATCCTTATTTTTTTCACATTAATGTGTCATTTTTTAGGGTTTGGCAACAGGAAAGAAACGTTTGAATTAAAAAAGATTTAAAAAGAGATATTTCTATAATGCTAAATTATGGAAGTGGTAGAAAAAAGGATAAATAGTGGTCTGATATATTTTTTAAGTAGACAGTGATCTTTTCCACGTTCTAAAACGTATGTACATCGAATTTCGTGCAAATCGGTCAAAAATTAAAGATTTTTATACTGGACATACACACAGAGAACGGCTTTTATATATATAGATATATATATATATACATATAATACAAATGGAAATTTCGCTACGGTTGCTTATAACTCAAGTTCTGCTGAACTTGCACTGTTAAATAGGTAATTTTTTGGAAGGTTTTAGTACATAACATATCATTACGTTGTCTACGTTGCTTAGGTATTGAATTCTGGTTTAAAGTTATTTAATGAGATGAACCAGATTATGAAAAAATAATCTTTTGAAAAGATTCTGCCGAATGTTTTTCGATAGAACTTGCACTTTTAATCAGATAATTTTACAGGGAGGGTTTAAGTATCTAACATATCCTTCTACCTTGCTCAGCTATACAGCTATGGGGAGAATTGTGTAATCTGGTGACCCCAATTATCAAAAATTTACCTTTTTAAAAAGTTCTAATATACTGCTTTTTCTAGGTTTGCATTGTTAGTTTGGTAATTTTTCAAAGACAATTTTAGCATATAATATATTGTTCTACATTGCTTAGTTATATATCAATGGGGGAAATTTTGGTAATTTTCCAATATACTTGGTGATCTTTCGCAATCCGTTGGCGAGATTTTTGAAAATGGGCTTGACGGAAGAAGTAAAGTTTCAATGAGTATTTTTTGTTCAATAATTATAGAATTTATTTACTATAAAGAAGCCATTTATCTCTTTTTATTTAAAAACAGAATTAAATTCAATATTAATAACAATAGTAATAATATATTTCACTGAAAATTTTATTTTATGAATACATAGGTAAAAAAACATAAAAGTTCATCATATTTATTTTTATAGCTGTTCATATCATTTGTCCACAAATCTCACTTTTTGAAGCCCGAATTGCGCCATGCTTAAAAAAAAAAGGAAAAAAAAACCCGACAAGGCCTCTATACTGGAAAAGTATAGAAAATTATGCAATCAGATGAACCCGTTTATGACAGATCTCAAATGACAGCATTGCTATTTGGCTAACCATCGTCGATTTGGGGAGAAATATTCGTTAAATGGGTTTAATCAAAGAATTCCTGACCGATATTTGACATCAAACTTCATTGTTCACTAATATAGGCGTCAGAGTGGTCTCTGTTTTGACTAACACAATTTCCTTACAAAATTTTTCGTTTTAGATTTCACTTACAAATTTCGTAGAAACCAGCTACGCGAGAATGTTTTTTTACGGTCTTTTAAGCCGGGCACAAATCTCGCCAATATCATTTTTTTTCAGGGCAGTAGCATATTTTATTTTTCACAAGTGTAAATTAGAAACAATATATTGATGATGAAGTAGAATATTTTTGTTTATAGCATTATTTGTTATTTTTATCCTTTTGAATTTTTTATGAAATGGGTGAAAAGCAACTATTTTAAATGTATGTAATATGTATATTTAACTTGTGTGTATTTTAAATTAAAAGAGTGAAAGCTTTATATTTTAAATGAATGGCAATGGGAACAATACTTTGTTGTTTATCAAATGTGGCCGGCTAACATAAAAGTACTGTTTTCCTTGAGATTTTTGAGGCAACCTATCACAGAAATAATTTTAAAACATGATTGGTGACCAAAAAAGACCGCTTCTATGACTGTTAATACTATCAGAAATAGTGCTAATATTGAATATTATAATAATATTTCGCAGATCAAACTAAAATACCGTGACAGTGACAAACATATATACATCTAACTGTAACCATTGATAAAAAAAAAAAAATCAGGAAAATTGGAAAGTAGGTTTAGTTTGTAAAGTATGCATTAATTAAGGAAATAAATTACATAATCGAGTCTACAGACAATTGAAATACTTGGTACAAATAAATTACATAATCCAATCTACAAACAAATGACTTATGTTATCGGTCGTGGTTTGATGATAATTAACTTAATAAAATAAGTTAAATTGATTCTTTGTTTTTAAACCGGACCTATTCCATAATAGAGTTTTAAAGAGAATTGGAGTAATTTGGGACAATTTTTGGAGACATTTTGCAACATTTACATTACACCAACACTATACCAAAATTTTTGCTATTGTCATTTATTTCAAACCTGAACATGCAAAGATTTTTTGGTCCTTTTTCAATATCGGTACCTTGGCGATATAGGAAAAACAGCCTTGGCGGAAAAGGAAATTTGGCAATATATTTTCTGACAACCTATTCACTGTTTCATTTCATATACACAAGCATTTTTTTTTTATTTTTTTTTTTTTAACGTAATAACGCCAATTATCTAATTTTATATCGAAACCCATTTAATATGTATGAAAAAACATTAATAATATGCATACATTTAAAATAAATATATTAAAGCAAAATAGTCCAAGTTTGTTTTCATAACTGATTATACCATTTGGCAACAAATCTCACTTTCTGATGGCCTAATTGCGCCAAACGTTGTAACTTGCTATTTATTGAACGTGAATCACTTTTGGCTTCAATTATTATTTAGTCGTAACCATGCATTTTTTCATTTACTATTTTTCCAGTCGAAAATATTTTTTGTTATTAAGTAAAATTAAGTTATAATTTCATTTTTTTGCTAATTCAAAAATGAAAATGTTTACAGCATTGCTAAGAGACACAATTTCATTGTGCAGTTTAAATTGCTATTTAAAATAAAATATTTTATTGTATAATATTTATTTGTGTTTTTATTTTCAGTATATATTTGTATTCATTTAATAAAATAGTTGTCGAAACTCTGTAATTTTGAAATGATATATTTTTTAAATGATAACTTTTGCGCCAACAATGTTATTTTTTTTTTTTCAAATGCTTCGTTTGGTGCCAACAATTGTGCTTGGCGACAATGGTGTTGAAATACCAGAAAAGTACTAAGCATTTAGATTGCACATTGCAGCATGGATGCTATAATATATAACATGGAACAATACACAATAAAAAACTGGTTTATAGCTTCAGGTTGGCACTGAGACATTAAAATACATTTTCTTTAAATAATTTAAAAAAATAGATGAGGAAAGTTCTGTGATCGGATCTCTCACCATATTGGCTCTTTTTAACGAGAATGTTCTGATACAAAATGAAATATTGTATATTGTACTATCATTCTTTACCAAATCCTACTGTGAGGGATTATATAAAAGAGTTAGACCGTAACAGCTGAAATTTTGTCTGCACATTAGAAAATATAATAGCACAATTGCGTTCATATCGATTCAGTACTGCGGAAGGACATTCAGTTAAAGTTCTTATTTCTTTAAATCACAAGATCAAACACATCATTTCGTTTGATTCAAGGTTCGCTTGGAAAAATGGACCAGCGCAGCGGGCATAGCTTGCTAGTTTATAATAAATGATAATCTATTATGGGGTAAATATAAGAATAAAAAATAATACACTTACATAGTGAATGAATTTAATTTTTATTGAAGTAGCCAATGAATGCAATAAAAAAAGAAGTTGAAGTCAGGCTATTGTGATAGCAGAGGTTCATTTCAATGTATCCCCACCACCACCACCACCAAAATTCCAACACCAAAGTTCCACCACCCAAGTTCTAGTGAATTTTTACCTTTATTTTTGTTCCTTATGCTGAGTATCCGACTTCCGTTAAGTCAAAAAAAGAAGTAAAATTTCAAAATAAATTATGATTGATTCAAAAAGTATGTATGCAACACTTAGATTGTGAATGTTAAAAACTCTTATTTTATCAAATATAGGTGCTAAAAATTTTAAATATATATAAGTAAGTGGACTTTCAAATGATTCGCTTTTTGAATACTACATTTTTAAGGAAAAATCTTTTAAAATTTTTCTTGCAAATTTTGCAGAAACCTATACACCAAAGGCTTTTTCTGTTGCAAATGTTCTAGAAGTCTACTACAAAATGTTTACTTGGGAAGTAGTGCTATCATAAAAAACGACCATTTGAGAACCCTTTAATAACTGAGAAATTACTTTGTGACGTGATTGGCTATATTGTTTATAGATGATTTTAAAGTACTAAATTTAGTAATTTAGTAAGTACTAAAATTCTGAATACTGAAAAAATTAATACACAGAAAATTCCGTGTTTTCAAAAATTCAGTGTTATAAAATTTTGATATTGTCGCTAAGTATACTCTGCGCGTGTTTTGAATAGTCTAAAGTTTTTCATATTGAGAATTCATTTTCTCAGTCATGAAGGAGAAGAAGATTAAATGACATTTTAATACTGAATGCATATATTATAATTTTTAAAACCATTTTATATGTGGTTAATCGCAACACGCCTAAGGCATTTTCACGATGACTTTGTGTGAAGCGACACAAGGGTTGAGAAACGCAGAAATAAGGTACTGGAGGAATATTTATTTCGAATTAAAGTATTTGTTAATTTAAAATATGCTAACGGGATGCAATTTCTATTAAAAAAAACTTTCATTGGCATACATTAATAAACATTAAAACTCTTAAACCGAGCACTGTTACACCGTGAGGACGTGCCATTTTTTGAAAATGAGCACGAAATTTATGTTTACAAATGTCACTAAAAATTAAAACTCACTAAAAATTACCTTGAACTCAAATTAAGTGGCTTATCTTCGCTAGTCTGAAAGAAGTTTCACAAATTAGGATCATGCTGTTTGAAGATCACTACAAACCAACACACTAAGGGAAGAAATATTTTTGGAAGAATACATGGGAGACCACATATGAACATGTAGATACTGATGATGCAAAAGCAATTATGTTTTACAATGCTGAAAACATTGCAAAAATTAAAAGAATGGCAAAGCACTGTAGCAGCATCTATTGCGCTCTTCATGGATACGCGCTATCCCCGTGAAAACGTCGTCTGAATTTATCAAAAGGTTGAATGGTGCCTTTAACCCTGCCTGATTTTTCAAAAATCATTGTAATAATGTTTTTCGGCTTTCATTTTTTAAATAAATCATGGAAAAAATACTTTAAAAAATCATATTTTGTTTTAAGTATGGTTTACGGCTAAAAAACAGTTTGTTACTAATCGGCAATACTGGTCTTTAATTGAAAAAATAATTTTCATTGATAAAATTATATAATGTTAAAAACACAAGAATTTTAGGAACTATAATAAGAAATAAATTTTACTTGCTCACTGCAAAACAAAATAGGATATGTCGCTTCCTTCCAAACAAAACAAAAAGAACAAGTATCAACATTTGAAAAAATAAATCTATCTTTATTCTTAAACAGCACAAATTTTGCCAACTACATGTTGAAAATCGGTTTAATAATATTATCACAATGTATTTTATTGGCAACATTAGGCATTATAGCTTCAATATTATTCTAATATTATTTTAGAGACTAAATTGGGTATGTTGCCGAAAAGCAACACCAGGCATTTAAGGGTTGAAATAATAAAATAAATACAATCACGAAGTCTTAAAAACAAACTTTTTAACCCTATGTGTGAAGCTATTCGAAGCCAGCATCCACTCTCCTCCTGCATGCTGAAGTAAAATGGTTATGTCAAGAAAGAGAATTTATATATTTGTTGAAACTGCATGCAGAGGTGATATTAGAAGAAGCATAACTCCCAACAGGCAAAATTTTAAATAATGAAGACTGGGAAATCAAATTGCTCATTTAGCTTACATGTTTATCAAAATGAATGTTATCATTCCAATGAAAAACTGCCAAAATTTTCGATGCCTTTACCAAATGTGTCTTCTTTTAAGATAAACATGTATCCGTTGGATTCTGAGAAAAACTATGATTTCGATTGCTTCCCTCTTGCTAAAAATGAATACAAACAACACTCATATTTAAAACAATTACGCGGAAATAATAAGCGGCATCCTAACGCTTTGAAAGACTCGTTTGAGCAGTATTTTGCCATAACTCAGTAGAAGTCTTTGAACGACTTTAAATGTCTATTGAATTCTTTCAACGTAACAGAAAAACACCCAATTTAAACTCAGTGAAACACGATGTCCTAGTTGATTTGACATCTCAAAACAACACTAAATATGCCAACAACCGATCATTTGACTGGTACCAAATGAAAATAATTTGACTCGAACCGAAATCTTTTTCATAAAATTCATAAAATATAAAGCAAACAGAAATATGCTAAATGAAAAAGTTAAATAGTTTTAAACAAAATTTCTGGTGTGAAATATTTTTTATAAATCTTTTGTAAAAATTCCAGCATGTTTAATGTTAAAGATCTTATTTCAAAACCAAAGTCTATGAGATTTTTTATATCATTTCTCAGCTGAATTAAAAAACTTGTCTCAGAAAGCAAAATTAATTTTTCTGCTTTTCTTAACGACATATGTCTGTTAAGCACGATTTTTGGCTAGCGCAGCTTCCAAAAAGAAATACAAAAGTCTTCATTAAATCTGACATTAAACGTTTATGCGTTAGGACAATGCACAATTTTTAGGTTACTATCCAATCCCTCTTCCTGTGCCCAGTAGCAATGCACTAAAAAGCATTACCTTTTTGTAACATAGGTTATGGTAGACTTAAAGGGCTCCGTCATAGAAATTCATTTTAAAAAGGCCTCCGCGAGTCAAAAAGTTTGAGAACCACTGCTCTAACCTGTTACCTGATAGTCTTCTTGCTTTTTGCTTTTAAGTATTATGTCATTTATTGCTTATATTAAAATATAACAAAAAATAAAATAAAAATACAAGTTTTTCGAATTGAATTCAGAAAATTTTTCATGCATATCTTGTCGTAAAAAGTTTCCAGTAAACTGTTAAGATCGGAAGAAAAAAAAATTAAATTTGTAATTAGAAACCTTAAACGACTAGAAATATAACAAAAAAACCCTTAAAAAGTGGTTGAGCATTTGTGACATGAAAAAGTGTTATCTTTTATCATTCAAAAATATAGATGCGGCGCACGTAGAGTTATAGCAATATTTTGCAAGCCACATGCTAATTTCTATTTCATCAAATGTTACTATGTAACAAAATTTTGTACTTTATTCTGATTTAATGATGATACGTGGACGATACCGGGGTACGTGCACTCTTTAGAATTCCTAATGAGCCTGTTACCATATTACCTGCGATGTGAATTAACATTTTAATAGGGTGATTTTTTATAATAAGCTCGTTTGATCGCAGAATTTTGAATATTTTTATGATATAAAATAAGGCGAAATATTTTAATCATAAATTTTAGTAGAGCTGAACGCACCCTGCTGTGCTCCTAAATTACACGCTTTCTAACAAACCTCTAAAATATTTTATGTTTAATAGTTTAACTGTGATATGAATATTAATTAATCGTATGAATATTATCTAATCGTATTTCTAACTAGATTCACTGGTATAAAAAAAAGTTTTGTTAAAAATGATTTTATAAGAAACTAGCAAGCCCCGCGGCTTTGCTCGCGTAATAGTTGAAATATGGTGATATTTGCATGACTATTTTTTATTAGAAGTACACTTTTTGGAATAATTCAAAAATTACAAATTAAGCCACAGTTTGACTAAACTTCATTATAAAAGTGCAATAGACAGAAATGAGATTTTAATTAATAAGAAGAACTAAAACTAATTCAATTATATAAGCAAAAATATTACGTCTGAATTCCATCTTTAAAATATTTACATTAAAATCACAGGCAATACATAAAACAATTAAAATTATTACATAAAAACACTAAAAACATATTAAAATTGGGACGTTTCGGATCATCACGTTCCCTCCTCAGCCAATTATAAACGTTAAGTCAATACTATCAACAGTTACAAGAAAAACACAACAGAAAGTCATCAATTTCAGGTTACAGTTAAAATAAAATAGAATACTCGGCCGGCACAGATGCAGCTTCGTTAATCGCTAAATCCTTGGTTTTAGTATGCCAGGCCTCTAAAAACACTCTCCCTGCGTAATTGTTGCAGCCGGATCGGATCACGAAAGCTTTATTAAAATCTGGAAAATGGTCGGTTGCAATAGTATGCTGAACGATCTTTGAATTCAAATTTCTACATCTAAATGCCTGTTTATGCTCTTTAAGCCGTATTTCAAGTGTCCTGCTAGATTCACCAATATAAACCGCTTCACACTGTTCACACGGAATTCCGTAGACGATGTCTTTAAAATGCAGGATGGAATATCTATGTTTAAAATTACATAACAGATTCTGAAGAGGATTTTGGGGAATGAAAGATGTATGAATACCAACTTATTTCAAATAATGCGAAATCCTTTCAGAAATGCAGCTATAATAAGGTATGCTTGCGTAAACATTTGATTTTGTACGCTGGAAAGGTGGAGGGGTATTAATGTCTGCAAGGAGAATTTCTCTGAGAATTCGAAGGCACAATCTTAATAGGTAACCATTTAGCTGTAAATCAATTAAGATTTTTTGTTTTTCTATGTTGAAAAGCTCCTCAGTACTGCAATAACGCAAAGCTCTAGCAAACAAGGTTCTAATAACTGCAATTTTATGGGATTTGGGGGATTCTGAATTAAAATTTAAATACTGTCCAGTGAATGTTGGTTTTCTATACACTGTGGTTACAAGGGTTTGGGAAGTGGAACTAGAACTTCTACGAATCAATATATCTAAAAAGGGGAGCTGTTAATCAGTTTCATATTCACTTGTAAATTGTATAGAACCACAAATTGAATTTGCATGCGTTAAAATAACCGGGAGGTCATGAAACTCAGCAACGAAGAAAACATCATCCACGTACCTACGCCAAAATTTAATTAAACAACCAGTAATATGAAAAATCTTTGTTTCTATATATTGCATAACGATTTCAGCTAGAATAACAGACAATGGTGACCCCATTGGAGTACCACTTATTTGCGTATAATACTTTTCATTAAAAATAAAGCAATTCGGTGACATACAAAACTGAAAAAGTCTCTTTCAGTTGCTCACAATAAAGAAAATTATAGAATACCTTATTAAAATTACGTAATAAAATAAAAAAAAAGCATATTGGATTGTATAAAACCAAATCTCTTGACCCCTTGAGAAGCAGTGATCCCGTTATGGCATGACATAATTTTAATCCCTAATTGCCACAGTGGCACCGTATTTTTATAATGAAAATTTCACCTTTATTAAGTACGCGAAAGTATATGTTTACTTCTTTACAAATAGATTCTCTTGTAAATACTGGTGTCATTAAATTATTTCAACATTTTTTTAATGCAAATACCTTGCCTTTGAAAGCGAGATAGCCAAACCTTGAAATTGTAAGTTACACAGGGGTCGCATTCTATAGGGAAACTTTTATTGCTCCTACCACTATTTTGAAAATAATATCTTCATCGCACCTTTCTTAAGAATATGTTAAACAAAATAATTATGAAGGTTAAGAGTTCTGGTAAGAACAATAAAATTTTCCCTATATAATGCGCTTCCTGGATGGATACAGATAAAGAACTTAAGTACTTACGTAATCGTTGTTCATAGATTTACATTGCTATTTTTTTCCTTAAAATATCCATGTGACTTTTATACTTATTACCTATACTAAAGTACACAAGTACTTACTTAATTTTTATGTTTTTGGTATAAATAAATCTAATATTTTCACTTTTAGTGCTTTTTTTAGACACATTGACAGCAAAGGTTTCCCTTACAACGCTCTTTATTTGATATATGATATGATTTACATGATCTGCCTGGTTTAAATTTTAAAAAGTAATTTAAAAGTAATTAAATTTTTAAAAAATATATTATATATATATATTTTTAAAAGTTGTTTACACTTTTTCAAACAGGACCTGATATCCCATATGAAAAAAAAATAAACGAGTGTGGAAAATAGACCCCCTGGTCCACTTACCCCATTTTTATGGGGCAACTGGACCCATGAGGAAAGAAAGATGAAATATGCATATTTTTATATTTTTAAATATTAAAATGTAATTTTGAACATTTCTGTCTGATTGAGGGAACCTAACTGAACACATTTACAGAAGTTCAGACTTTAATTCAAATGAACATTAGCTTTTTGAAGCTGAATTGTCAGAAGCTCCAGAGTCACATTGTAAAATCATGGCCCAGTTGCACCAACTAACCTTAATTGCTGGAAATGTGTATTCAGCAGTAATACGCGTTTTTAAATTGAACTTTTTTTTTATATATTACTTGGTGTGTATAAATTTTATGAATACTATACAGGGCTCCACAAAAGTTCTCAAGTACATTCACGTTTATTCACTGAACTTGTATAGTCCTTCTATGTATATGAAAAAAAAAGTAACGCTTTGGAAATGGACCAATGAAAATCTCTGTCGGGGGGGGGGGGGGGTTTACAAAGGGAGGGGTCCCGGCTCTGTCGCCAACTTGGCGCTATTTCCAGTATTTCGCTAAATTTTAATAGACTCCCATTGAAATCCAATAGGGTTTACTTGCTTGCAGAGCATCAACAAATTGAGATATTTCAATGCAACAAAAACTAATATTAGCTTATAAATAGAGCTTAATTCAACTATAATCACAAACACGAACTATTTACAATATTCGTAACACTATATATATAATTTTTATTTAATTTGTTATTATTCAAATAAATTATAAATTTTACCTTTTTTTAATGATTTTATATGTAATAATTCTTTTAATTATGAAACTCTGTAAGCTCTAATGATTACCTGCTTGGAGATAATGAAATAAAATCGTCAGGAGTTGGGGAGGAGCGCGCGTTTATACCAAGTGGAATCTAAAAATTGAATGCATTGAAAATGAGGAATCGCGAAAAATTTTCTTCTGGTGTTGACTAGAAAATAGGGTTTGCTTCGCGATACCCAACGGAATCGCGAAGCGATTACGCGGGGGTTGGTGAGCGTAGCGAGCAGGGTGGCGGAGCCCTCCTAATATTCTAAAATAGGAGTGCACAACCCGCGGGCCACTGAGAATACCACTATTTTTATGCAGAAAAATTTTCCTAATTGATTGACAGAAAATTTGCTATTAAACAATTAAAACGTTACTTTTAAATGTTTTGTGGTGGCAAAAAGGTTGTGCAGCACTATTCTAAAAGTTAGTTCAGATGAACGAATTGAAGAATTGAAATTTTCCGTTCAATTGAATGGAAATTTTGAATTCTTCTATTCGTTTAACTGAACTAACTTTTAGAATACTATATACAGTCCGAACTCGTTATCCCGACAGCCGGTTTTCACGTCACTCCGCTTATCACGTCAGTTTTACAAAGTCCCGATTTTCTGTATATGATTTTAATTTAAATAAACTCATGATTTTACGTCGTTGAATAATTTTCAACTCATCCCGACGGTTTAGGAAAATTGATCATTTTTTACACTCAATCTTATAAGCACGGAAATTAAGCAGTAAGAATTGTCTTGGCAAAACATTTTTATAAAAGTGTCTACATTACCAATTGAGATAAATGGGAAATTTTACTTCAATTCTTTATCTGAATAAATAAACTCATACACTATGAATGACCCACTTAAGGTCCAGATAGACGTATCAGTCTACTCGCGGTCTTTTTGTTCTGGTCACGCGGCGCTTTCTCGTGGTTATATGGCGTTTTTCATCTGGCTAAAACCAAAGCAGTGAATTGCATTGAAACGATCAGAAATTATCTAACATCCATTTCTGAAACAACGAATATGGATCAAAATTCATTGTATGATATTGAAAAAAGAATTTTAAGAAGTACATCTATGGATAAACAAACCTTAATTCATCAATATTTCATGTAACTGTAAAAAAAAAAAAAAAAAAAAAAAAAAAAAAAGTCATCATATATCTGATTTTTATTATTTTCAATTTTGTTTTTGTGTTTATTTTGTTTAATAATTTTTTATTACTTAAAATTGCAAGAACAATTATGAATTAAAATTGTCTTAAATTAATAAAAAATACAGCTTTTTATAAACATATTTTTCTCCAACTCCGGTTACCGCGACACTCCGCTTATGACGACACTTTTTTCTGGTCATTAGAGTGTCGGGATAACGAGGTTCAACTGCAGTATGTATTACAAATCATAGATCATATACAAGGTTGCACAAACAGTAGAATGTTTTTCTTTCTGGTAATAGCAGAAATTATGTTTCAAAATGCGTTATGCGTTTTTCAAATTGTTTATTTAAACATAATCTTTTATTTTAATAAACTGTGAAGTTTTGTTACGATATTCTGAATGTGTTGGAAAGTGTTGCATAACACAAGCCTGCAATGGTTGTGTTGTTTAACTTTTGATAATTGATTTTTATGTATTTTTTAGCACTGAATCCGAAAATAATTTTGTTTTAACCATCACGTCGGGATTTTTTGTAAATCGTAAATATCAATGGTTTAAAGTAAAAAAAAATAGAGAACGCATCTGATACTGAAAGTTACAGGAAATGGTTGTGTTTCTTAACTTTTGATAACTAATTTTTATATATATTTTTTAGCGCTGAATTCGAAAATGACCTTCTTTTCTAACCATGAAGTCAGAATTTTTTGCAAATCGTAAATTTCAAGGTAAAAAAATATCAAAATTCTGATACTATAAAATAGATGTGATGGTTGTGTTTTTTAAATTTTGATAATTGATTTTTATGTACTTTTTAGCACTAAATCTGAAAATAACCTTTAGTTTTAACTATCACGTCAGAATTTTTCGCAAATTGTAAATTTCAAAGTTAAAAAGTAAAAATTGTGCAAAATATCCCGACGTGATGGTAAAAAATGAAGGCCATTCTACGGATTCAGCGCTACAAAATTCGTAAGAATCAATTATCAAAAATGGAGCAATATGATACAACCCAAATTTTGAAGTCTTGTGTAACCTATGCTGGACGTATTATTAGGTAGCGTTCTTTACAAAAAAGCTACCTATTGCAGCCGTTCGGAGGAAAGCGATTTCAAAAAATTTTGGTATATTTTCATCGATCATGACCCCCAGACCCCGAAACCACCCTCCGTTCAAAATTATATATATATATATATATATATATATATATATATATATATGACCTATGTCACACTGTAACTCCCGTAATTATGAACCGATTTCGATGTAATTCGGTGTGTACATAGTACATACCAATGTCTCGACCGAGTTCGTTGGCCAGCTTCATCCGCCGTTTTGTTTGAAAATGGCGGCCATTTAAAAATTTTTTAAAAATTTAAAATTTGAAATGTGGTACCAAAAAATTGAAAATGGAAAAATATTTTTTTCTTATGTATTTGACCTTTATACAAAGATTTCGGAGCAGTTTTTGTTTCGTCTATATCTTAAAAAATGGCTGAGTTATAGCATTTTGAATTTCTAGCGTGGCTGACATTTTAAAACGTCCTGAATTTTGTCACGCGATAAAAGGCGTATTTATGAACCGATTTGGATGTAACTTCGTTTATACATAGTACATACCAATGTCTCGACCGGGTTCGTTGGCCAGCTTCGCCCGCCATCTTGTTTAAAAATGGCGGTCATTTAAATTTTTAAGAAAAATTTAAATTTGAAATATGGTACCAAAAATTGAAAATTAAAATATATTTTCTTCTTATGTGTTTGACCTTGATAAAAAGATTCGGGAGAAGTTTTTGTTTCGTCTATATCTTAAGAAATGGCTGAGTTATAGCATTTTCAATTTCTAGCGTGGCTGACATTTTGAAACGTCCTGATTTTTCTCACGTAATAACAGGCGTATTTAAGAACGGACTTGGATGTACCTTGGTGTGTACATAGTACATACAAATATCTCGACCGAGTTCGTTGGCCAGCTTCATCCGCCATCTTGTTTCAAAATGGCGGCCATTTAAAAAAATTAAAAAATAAAAAAATTTAAATGAGATACCAAAAAATTGGAAAATGAAAAAGATTTTTTTTTGTATGTGTTTGACCTTAATACAAAGATTCCGGAACAGTTTTTCTTTCGTCTATATCTAAAAAAAAAATGGCTGAGTAATAGCATTTAATTTCTCTTGTGGCTGACATTTTAAAAAGACCTGATTTTTGTCACGCGATAACAGGCGTATTTATGAACCTATTTGGATGTAACTTGGTCTGTACATAGTACATACCAATGTCTCGACCGAGTTCGTTGGCCAGCTTCATTCGCCATCTTGTTTCAAAAGGGTTGCCATTTAAAAAAAATTAAATTTAAAATTCAAAATGAGGTATTAAAAAATTGGAAAACGAAAAAGATTTTTTTTTATGTGTTTGGCCTTGATACAAAGATTCCGGAGCAGTTTTTGTTTCTGAAAATTTGTTCTTTTGTTGATATCTTAAAAAATGGTTGATTTATAGCACTTTGAATTTCTAGCATGGCTAACATTTTGAAACGATCTTGTATTTGTCACGCGATAACACACGTATTCGCCTATTTTGATGTAAGAAGGCATGTGGATAGTATACATCAACACCTCGACCAAGTTCGCTGGCCAGATTCATCAGCCATCTTGTTTCAAAATGGCGGCCATTAAATTAAAATATATATATATATATATAAAGTGAGGTGCAAAAAAATTAGAAATTGAAAAAGGTTTCTTTCTTAAGTATTTGATCTTGATATAAGGATTCAGGAGCATTTTTTGTTTGTCTTTACCTTAAAAAATGGCTCAGATATAGCAATTTCAATTTCTAATGTGGGTGACATTTTGAAAAATCTGATTTTTTGCATGCGACAGCACTCCTATATATTTACCGATTCCGATGTGAGTGAGCATGTGCACAGCAATTACTAAGGTTTCGACCAAGTTCACTGCTTAGCCTCATCCACCATGTTGTCTTATAATGACAGGCACTTTAAGAAATTGCCGAATTTGGAAGCCAAATATAAGTTAATTTAAAGAAAAGCAGCTTGGATAAAGCTGACTAATTTCGCGAAATTCTCATTCATTATATTGATAAAAATTAGTATTGAATCTCCTATATTCGGTTTCCACTAAATTGAGCTTCGTGTGTTTGCATGATATAAGTTGGCTTTTTTTAAATAAGGATTATGAAAGCTACCTCTTCCTCCCGGCACTGGCCGGAAGGACTTTTTTTCGTTCTTTTATTTACTGTATCAGTTGAGTGCACCAAATAACAAGAAGTTTGCTTTAATTTTTTCACAAAGTATGTTAAATTTTGTTACATTATCGCACAGACATTTTATTAGCCCCTGGTACGGTATGCCATTTCTTTCTCCCAGCTTATTTTGTGTCCAAAAAATAGCGTTACCTTACAGAAGCCAGCAATAAACAAAGCAGGTGTATCATTGTACGTTTAAATATTATATAGCATTTTTAAAAATTTCTAAGCATCGCACATTTTAAATTTTTATACAGTCACATTGGAAAAAAAAGTACTTTTAAATGCAATTTGTTTGAAAACTGTATCTCCATTGATTTTTTAAATATTAATTATTTTGTAGTTTTTAGCACCATTTGTTTGATTTTGGCAACTCAAGTACTCCATTTATGTAGAAAGTAAACGGAAAATAGCTGAAAAATAGCAATTATATCTTTTTGTTGCCATTTTCTCATAACAACCGAAAGAAAATATAATTAAAATACGTGCTATTTTGAAAAAATATAAGCGAATAATTTCTGTTAAAACATGGAGCTATTATAAACTATATTTAATTTTAAGTTATATATATTAATGTTACAAACAAATGAAGGTCTACGAATCATTAGACAGCCGTTTTTTTTTTTTGTCGAATTTCTTTAATGGCGGCATCTTTTTGCTGCATTTGTGTATTATTTTGCAATAGTGACATCCTATGCATGCTTCACTGTAGACGTTTAATAGTGGATCGTAAATGTGGAATTCTTAAGCGGAAGCGAATGGTGTCATTTTACATAAAATAAAAGTGTGTGTTTTAAGTCTGAAAATTGAAATATGTTTTGTACTATTTATATGTACATATATTTTTTTTTCATCGGGGGCGACACTAAATTCTGAAAAAGCAGAATTTCTGTTTTCTAGAATTCTCTTGCTTTTGGAAGATTCCAGTTGCTGTGTTTTTAGGAAAAAATAATGAAAAAAAGCCTTTTGTCTATAATTGAATTTTAAATCTACAAACCTACATCCTGTTTTCATAATAACTTCAAATTAACATTATATTTAAAGATCACGTATTCTCTCGTAATCAAGCTTTGTTATTACATTACAAAAAAGAAAAAAGTTATAGTTTTAACATATTTTTATATAATAAATCGTCGCTTTGAATATCCATATTCTTGTTTTAAAAATAATTTTAAGTATTTGTCTGAATATAGCTATATTTTACATTTTGGTTGAACATTTTACCTGGAATCATGTTTTGTATACATGGGCTAAACATTCTAAAATTTTCAACTTCAGGTTCCCGGATACGTTAAAATTATCAATTTAGAACAAAAGTCACAATTTTTTTTCTTTATTTATTAAAATAGAATAGTATATTAATTTTACAAAATAGGTTCATTTTGACTCTACTCTAATTAAGAGTACTTTGTTGTTTACATCAAATTCAAATGCATATTTTCATCATGATTACTTTGACAGGCAAAATATTAGGGGAAAGTAGGGTAATGACGCTCAGAAGAGTAATCCCGCTCACCAAATATCTCTAAACAGAATAAAATTGAAAACGTGCGACTGGTACCGGCACCTAGCGAACTTCATCCTAAGTTCCCAGTAAGGATTTAGTGCCAGTCGAGAGGAAAGTATTTTTGTATCCTCACGTTATTAGTTTGAAGTTGTTTTATTATGAAATTCTACAACATCTAACTTGAAGGTAAATGTACACTCTTATTTTCAAATATTAATTTACTCATTATGTCTACAAAATATATACATTTAGCTGTACTTTCATGGTTTTATTTATTTTTGTAGTGCGTTGTTACGCCAATTATAATGCAATAAAAACCAACATGTCAAACGGGTAATGCCGCTCGCGTAGAATTCCAGAAACTGTTGCCAGTGGGCAACTTTTTTAAAATTCAATTTTGTTGATTGACACCATTTTTCTGAAATGTTAAAATTTCCATGTTTTCGCCTTTATTAATGTGTCATTAAACAAGGAGAATTTTAAGATTTCAAAAAAATGGTGAAAAAAAAAATATATATATAAAAGTAGCCCACTATATGTCTAACACAATATGTGTAAAGTGGCTGCAAAAAGTCTGCAGTCGTGTGAACAGCCCACACAACTACATATGTGACTTTTGTCTTACTTAAATGTTGTATTAAAACTCTGAGCGCATACCCTACCATGTCGGGCATGACCGCTCAATCGATGGTCATTTAAATAAAACGATAAAAAAAAAATTCCTAAAACTTTTATGAAAATTAGTTGATTGCAAACTGTTCCTTATGGTTTGAAGTTATACTTCGTTAATAAAATATTGATTTTTTTGCCTAAATTTGACTAGCTACTCATGTTTACCTTTAAGTGAACGCCATTCCCCTACTTTCCCCTATAATTCTAGTTTTATGGAAATTTAGAAACTAAATTGTTTCAAAATGTATTAATTGAAGATTTTTCATTATGTATATATATGTCTTTTGATTAATTTTTAATTATTTATAAAATCATATTGTAAAATGAGTCGAAAAGTTTATAACATTTCTACAATCAACTAAAAATCTTTTTTTTTTTTTTTTTTTTTTTTTTATATATATAAACTTAAAGTTACTATTAGTGCTCTAAATCAGAGGTTCTTAAACTTTGTGATCTCGCCCCCCCCCCCCCTTTGATGGGATATACATTTTGCGGACCCCCAACAATATTTTTCTTAATATAAGATAAAAAATTATTTTCATGTATTCACCTTATTTATTTTTTGCAGATATATTCAAAATTAAGTTCACAACGCTGAAGAAAATCAACTGCATCAATAAGAAAAATTATTATAATATACATTTTAAGTCAGTTTAAATACATACTACTGTTGTACATACTACTAAATACATACTACAGTTACGTACTGCTATTTACTATGAGAAGAATGATGCTACTTTTTTGCTACTAGATGTGCAACATCTGGTTTAACGTCTGGAACATGTATCCGTAAGCCTAGTTCAACATCCAACCGATTTCTACATTTGTTTTTCATGTGCATAAGGCTGTAGAAAGTGTTTTACACAAATATGTTTCTCAAAAGGGAAGTTATTTCTTTATATTTCTTTCTGCTATCTCTGCTTAACTATTTCTGACTAAAAACCAAAAATTAAGAAGGCTATTTTTTACCCGACTGAAAAGAAGGGTTATGTGTTTCACGCGTATCTGGGTATGTGGATTTCTTTATACCCTCGAAACATCCCAACGGCTGGATGGATTTTAATCAATGGAGTCTCTATCAATTGCTCTTAACCGTCCGATGGTTATAGGATAGGAAGTTGTTTGGGTAGGATCTCTAGCTTTACTGCAACTCTAACCATCATAGACATCTATAGGCCTCATCAAAGCAATGTTTATAGATAGGTACTAACAATTAAACACAATTTAAAAGTCATCAATACAAGTAAATAGAAAAAAGTATGTAAGTAATATAAAAAATAGTTTCACATTAATGAAAAATAATTAATTAGTTCGCTTTTTACGCAGTCGGGATTTTTGATTTTTTAAATTTAATTGATTTATTATTGGAAAATAATTTTCATGGAGCCATCGCATGATAATTTCGCAAGTTGTTTCTGCCCTAACAAGTAAAGATTCCAGATTCCTTTGCGCCAAAATTAGATTTTGTATAGTTAATTCTATTCGCGTCATTGAGCTTAGAAATTTGATGCTTCGCATATAGACTAATGAGTTTTAATAATGACAAGAGAACGGATCAAATTTCAAAATAGTTGCCGTCCAAGACTTGTTATAATGTCCATGTTATAAGGCTAATTAAGGTATTTGCACTGCCATACATTTGATGGTAATCAATTTCTTACACACTCTTCTTCACGAAGAAGTGATTAAAGTAAAAATATTTCTCGCAGTGAGCAAAACGAGCAAAGAGTTCTTCTTCAGTGGACGCTATGATACACTCAAAACAGGTCTGTTTGCTTTCTTGAATCTTAAAGAAGCACTTTGTATTTGTAAGGGTGAGGTAATTTTCGTCTTTATCAGTGTTACATTTTTGGTAAATCCATACTTGAATATAGGAATGAACTTAGCTGACACAAACTGATAGTGTGCCAGTGATTGAAGCTTGATAACTTTGTCCCTTTTCATCAGAAAAATATTCAATTGATGGATTAAAATATAGTCTTGGTGAATTTGACAAAGACATTTCGAGGACGGAACACATCAAATCCAGCGGTTGAATTTGTAGGTATGCACAAACTTAATTAGCCAACTTAATTTGCGTGTACTTCAACGTGGAACGAAGTAGGTTTCAAAAACAGAGTTGTCACACCATGCATGAGAACGTCCTATTCACTTCCTCATTTTACTTGTGGCACAAAGAGGTTGTTGTAGCACTCTCTTAACAGAGAAGTGGTTAATTTTCCTGATGATGAGCAGACGACGCACAGTGGGGTATTTTACAAATCTGGGCGGCCAAAAGTCGATTTCATAAAGTACAACGCAGGATCGAATGGATGGATATAAGTTGAAACTGAATCATTGGGGAATCACGTGATGCGATTTTTATCTCCTTTAAGTGAACGATGACCTCCTGTTATCAGTTGAAACTGGAGTGTTGCGTTAAGTGCATGAGTGTCAAATCGTTCTTCATTGTGACTTCCTATTTTTGAATTTGAATAACTTTATTTTTGGAAGTATTTAAAATCTAATCGTTATGGATAGTGACGAGGCAGGTATGTATCATTATTTTTTTGAACTTTGAATTGAGAAAGAAATAGTTTTAGTATTTGCAAAATTAATTTAAAATAACGCATATTTTTCTATTATTTTTTTCCCTTGTTTCCCAATTCACGAAGGGTTTAGTTATATTTCCAAACATTTCCAAGCAAAGTTACTTGTTGTACCAATAAATATACACCCTTTTATTTGTGTTTTCGTTTAAAGTAGTTCCACCTTTGTCCCCTTTTTAAAATGAAGGCGATATAAATATGCTCTTCCAAAATTCTGAGTAAGCATACAAAATTACTATATATTGATTTTTAACTGATATTTATCACATAAATTTTAATATGAAAAAAATTGTTATGATTCAATAGAAAGTGATCAGATTTGTTTATTTTTCAGTTATTCTGATTGAAATTAAATTTATATAATTTAAAAAAAATTGCTTTAAAGTAATGTATTCATTCCCTTTTATCTCTTTTTAAGCTCTTTTCAGATAATTGAAATAATTTATTGCTCGTTATTAACATTTGTTTATCTAAAAAATAAGTCGAGGCAATTTTCATATGTTTTTGTTAAAAGTTAGCGAAAGATTGTGAGATTTTTTAAAAAATAAGGGATAAAATGATGTTATTTATCTAAATTGCATATAATTATTATGCATTCTTTTTTGTTCATATTTTGTATTTATTTTTATTTAGGGCCTTCGAATGTCAGAGTAATGACTCGAAAAGAATTTTTAAACATTATGCAACAGCAGAATTTGCCAAACATTAATCATAGATTAAATTTCCTTGAAAATTACCTTCTTAATGGCGATAATTTTGATGATGATGAAATTAAAAACCTCAAGCACAATTTCTCCCAATTTAAATCTCAGTTCAAGAGCAAATGGATCGAAGCCCATTATATGTTGGATAAATTTGTGAAAAATAATAAAGAATGGATTGAAGGTACAGTAGAAATTTAAAGAAAAATAAATCGACCAGGAAGGCCAGCAAAATCTTTCACTGAATCAAGTGACAGGCCAAAGCGGAGAAAGTCTGAAAGTTTGAGGAGCTCGACTGATGTGGAAGTACTTACACATACTTTACACAGAAGATTCTTTACTGACCCATCTCTAGCAGCGGAAATTACCGTCATTGATGAAAATTTAATATATCGATTTAAAGTTGTTCTTGAAACCATATCCAGTGGCCACAAAATTCACCTTGATAAATTTAAGAATATACAGAAACAGCAGAGATCTACGTCCAGTTATATAAATGGTATCCAATGTCACCCACAATGCATAAAATATTAATCCATGGACGTATTGTGATAGAGAAAGCTTTACCAGTAGGCCAATTGTCTGAAGAAGTAGCCGAAGCACGGAACAAACATTTTCGATTATTTCGCCAAAATCTATCGCGTAAATTTTCAAGAATTTCTTGTAACCGTGATGTTCTCAACAGATTGCTTTTGAGTTCAGATCCAGTTTTAACTGGAATAAGACCCACGATAAGAAAAAAATCAAAATTGTTCCGTAAAGAAACTCTAGAAATGTTACTGCCTATGGAATCTTCTGAAGCTCGTGATCCAGAGGATTCTGATTATGAAGAAACAGATTACGATTCTGAATTATCATCTGATTAAAAGATTCCACCTTGGGGATTTACAAACTAATTGTTCTTATCATTAATAATCTGTTTTTATAATTTATTCAATATATTATTCCATTTTTTATCATGATTATCATTTATTTTATAATACTATTTATCATGATTATCATTTATTTTATAATACTATTTATCATGATTATCATTTATTTTATAATACTATTTATCATGATTATCATTTATTTTATAATACTATTTATCATGATTATCATTTATTTTATAATACTATTTATCATAATTATCATTTATTTTATAATACTATTTATCATAATTATAATTTATTTTATGATACTATTTATCATATTATCATTTATTTTATAATACTGCTTATCATAAATATCATTTATTTTATAATACTAATTTTGATCAATAAATATCAATACGAAGATGCAAAACATCCATGATTTTGAAGTTATTAAACAATATTTATTTCAAAAAGTGCATTTATTTACTGCTTTAAACGTTTAAATTAGTTTAAAAGAAAAAAATAATTTTGGCCGCCCAGATTTGTAAAATACCCCACTGTGCGACGTAGCAAAAGAGGAACAGGAAGTTTAGTAGGAAATCCCTTTCGTTCATGAAGACAGATAAAGAGAATGAGAAAGATAATACCATTCATTGAAACTGTAGGCTTGATGGTACCACGGCAAAGGAGCCGTGGCACTTTTAGATTGAATCAGAACATAGACGTCTTGGGTGTATTTGAAAGTTAGAGTTCTTTCAAAATGCATATCGTAATTAAAAGAAAGCTGACAGACTCAAACAGGAGAAAACTGTTCAGATGATATCTTGACATTCGTGCCATAATCTGGACATTGTCCGAAAAAAGTGGGCTCATTTTAAATTAATGTGAGTTCTGACACTAGTAAACTTGAACTTGTGACTCATCACTCGATTGATATTTTAATTTTTTGAATCTACTTCCAAAGATGCTTTAAGGGTCTTTTTTGAAGGCCTGTGTTGGCCGTAATCATGTAGCTCACATTAACTGCTCAAGCTGATATTTCTCAAATAGAAGTCGAGTAACCTTCTTTTGGTTGACATTACGTTGGCGTATGTGTCCAAGTCCAAAACTTAATTTTTCATATTTCAAGAGACTGATAACTAAAAAAAAAAAAAAAAAAAAAAAAAAAAAAAAAAATTGGTATTATCTAAAAAAATTTTGAAGAAAATTCAGTTTAAAATGGAATAGTATAGCAACATTTTAACTGCAGTTACAATATTTTATAACTGCTGTAATAAGTAATCATTAGCTACCCCTAATGTATCCCATTTTAAGATCCATAAGTAAACTTACATCTGTTCTTATTTCTTTGACGGCAACTGTTTTTCAATAAACGAAACTTTAACTTTGACCCGGCCTCTTGTAATTATTAAAACTTGATAGCCGATATGCGAGGCATCAAATTAGTTAGCTTAATAAGACGAAATGAATGAACTATTAAAATTTAAATTTACCGCCAAGGGCTCTTGTGGGATCAACTGGGAGAAATATGCGGCACCAAATAAAATTCGACTAATGTGAGACATACAAAAAACAGTTCCAAACTTGATAGTGATAAAATTGACTTTGTGCTAATTTTTTAAGCAATACATCATTTTATTTACATGCACTACGAATACGCCCGAAATTTAAGGGAAAATATCTCAAAAAACATGCATTGGAACCTTACCGTTCTGTTGAGAAAAACTCTTCTGTCAGACTTGATAACTTTGGTTGTACAACATTTAACTAAAATCTAATTGGCATTTATTCAGTTAGGAACTGTGCATCATTTTAGCCTTCAAACTTTGGAATATGTGCAATATTATCTGAGTTATGAACCAACAAACCCACTGTGCCTATCCGTAAAAATGGCACTTTCGACGAATACGTAGAATAAGAAAAATTTTCACCTTTGTCTTCGCTCCTGTCCCTGCCGGCGAAAGCACTCACGAGCTAATGCTAATCCTATGGGGAGGGATTTTTCTAATATCTCGTTTGCATTTTGACATTTTTAAATAACTTTTTTTGCATTGGATAGCTGAGATCCGTCTCTACATCGCACTTTTTTTACTTTTTCGATTTCGGTTGCAGATATTTTTTAGAATGACACTTTCATTTTCAGAACCGGTTTTGAAAATGAAAATAACTTTATAAAAAATCACTTCGACCAAAATCGAAAAAATAAAAAAGATGCGATGTAGCGACGGATAACAAATTCTCCGCTTTAAATTTAGCTGTTTTTTATATCACATTTTTTATATCACATTCACCAGTGAATTCAGATAATCATTTTATTACTATACGCAAATGAGCGCAATACAGAACCTCATTCATACAAATTATGTTTAATATACTTTTCTAATTTTTTTAATCAGAAAATGAAAAAAATGAAGTTAAGGAACTTATCAAAACGTTAACGGTTTATATGAACATGCATAGAAATATTACAAAAAAGAAAAATAATTTAAATATGACCTTTTCCAAATGAATTCTGAAACAACATTAGATCTGAAATAACATATTAAAGTACCCAAAATACTAGATAGGGGCCAGTAAGGGTCTATGAACTGTTACATTTACACTATTGAACATCTTCATTCAAATAAATATTACAGTTAGTTTCGATAGATTTCCGTTATCTCATTTATAATAATCTCATTTTTGAAAAATGAACCACGCATAGGTAGCACTTATCAGTTCTAAATAACTGCAAATATTCCTAAATAAGCTAGCCTCAGGTAAAATACGTCCATTAAAGCTCTAAAGCTCACTGAGTAAAATACGCAAAGATAATCACTGCACCTCTCGAATTTTAAATACAAGGACCACAGAAAAAGATGAGCGCTAACAGTGCGAGACCGCACAAAGAAATACAATCGGGACGTATCATTAATACCCCCATTAGGGGGTTCGATTGTGTCCGAAGCCTTGGAGGTAAAAGGGGGTGCCGAGGATCGAACGGGATCATTCGGAATTTTTGATTAGCCACTCCCTGGGACCGAACCTGTTACTCGGTGATCCCCTTAATTGTTGGAAATCAATTAGAAAACTAGACAACGCCAATGTCCTGCTTTGGTATATATCTCGTATGATTTATTCTGAAGCTTACTGTCCACGAGCTTCAGCCACTCCTTCTGTGAACAAGTTACTTCCTTGATATACCGTATGAGGGATGAATTTTGAAAACGCTATGACACTAAAACTGATGGCACTTAAGTTGCAGTAAGTCAGTTCACGAGCAATGGTATCCATATTTAAAGGTATATGACAGTAATCTATACGCCATCGCTTAGTTTTCAAGCACGAGCCACATGGATGCTACTTATGTTATTGAAGGAGGCCCAGCTTTTTTTTTTTTTTTTTTTTTTTTTCCAGCAGCTGAAATATCATTAGTCAACTTCTGTTTTGGTGAAATAGTATTAGTATTAGACGTCCATACTTTGAAATTTGTGCTTCAGCAATTTATTTGCATTAGCTCCAATTAAATTAATTAGGCAAAGACATTTTGTATTAAATTTTGAAGGGATTATCCTCACTTAAAGCGATCATTGACAAGCAAAGTGTTCGGCTTATCTCTCCAGATATAATGCTTAAGCTCTCGTAATTCTACTTATCAGCATATTTTTATTCCGGCCTATCCCTTTTTTTCCTTTAAGATAGAAAGAAAATTAATTCTGCGTCAAATTAAAGATATCTTTAAAGGAGTGTGTTTATGTGCAGCATGTCATATTTATCTCTATGTTAAAAGGTATAAATTAGAACGGATTTGATTCTTATTAAAACTGTCTGTAAAGAAACAGGCAACATAATAAGCGACAATTTACTACATGCTTAAAAATAAAGTTTCTGCTATGAAAATGTAATCAATTTCATTTAATTTCTTATTTTAACATGTGTGCATTGAAGAACGACTAATAGAAAATGTGCCTTTTTTCCTTTAGGTGTGTATAAACTTCATTAAATGCTGAAAATGCGTTTTGGAAATTTTAAATTTCAGTTTCCAATTTTTACAAAATGTTTTTATGACTTAACACAACAGAACATACTTGTTCCTTTCTAACGTTTTCGTTACGCTGTTTTAGGAAAAATTATGATGAGTTTCCGTGTCCACCGTTTGACCCTATTTCTCAGAGTGCTCCAGCACGTCATCAGTCAAGCCGCCATTTTTTTAATGTATCATCTAACCAAAAGTACGTTTTTTGACTTTAATATACAAGTTGTCCAATCACAACGATGTCCAGTGTCTAATTTCTACGCTGTTAGTCATGAGCCTATAGTTGTAGCTACAAAAACGTTTTAAATGAGCTTAAAAATTATTTTAAAAGTCGTTTTGATCGATAAAAATATTTCTTAAAAAGCTACGAAATTAAAATTTTTATACGGACACTAACAAGTTGGACAAAAAAATCCCATTCATCTAACACTAATATTGACCAAGTTATGAAACTTTGACTTGCATGACTTATATACCAATTTTCTGCATTTGAACACAGATGAGTCGGGCCATGCTTCAAGGGAAAAGTGCTTAAAGTATGAGAAAGGTTTATTTCGTGTGTACATTTCTGCATTGTAGCCAAAGGGAGTCACTTAGAGGAGGTTTTACAGTAACTTTAATTTTTATTAAGTTTTATATTAAATAACCTAATATCATTTTATTCGGATGAGCGATACAAATCCTCTACTAGGCTATAACAATTTACATTTTGTCGTACACTTTACAAAAAAAAAAAAAAAAAAAAAAAAAAAAAAACTATTCAGTATTTTGACTTGAAATTAAACATAAAAATAAATTATGATCTGTAGATTTCCTCAATATTATACTAGGTTGAGCAAAAAGTTCTGGGAAATTTGTGAAAGTTGCGTTGTTATGTGCAAATTAACAACAAAAGCTACAAGGACTATTCTTCAAAGTAGAGACCGTCATAGTCCACAATTTTCTGCCATCATTCTGCCAGTTTCCGGTTTGCTGGAAGTAACATGGCGGCTCCTTGGAATCGAAAAACTCTCGATATACTTCTTGAACTTCATTAAAGGATTCAAATCGATGGCCCTAGAAAAAGTGTTGCATTGATCGAAAGATGCCATAATCGGTTGGAGCCACGTCAGGACTGTAAGCGTAGTGTGAGAGAATTTCAACGCTTCCCAACGGTACAAATTTTCCTTGATCCTCTGGACCACGTGCGGTTTGGCATTGTCCTGCTGAAACAAAACGCGCTTTCGGCGGACCAATCTTGGATACTCCTGCACAAATTTGTTGTAGACGCGATCCAACTGCTGGCATTAGAGCTCAGCATTGATGACACGAACATTGTATACGATGAAAAATTCTGGTAACTATTAGATTAAAAATTTCCCAGAACTTTTTGTTCAAACTAATATTTTTTTACAGAATAACCTGAAAAAATATATTATTATTAATTAATTTATTTTACATGTTTTTTCATTATGGACGCATTTTTGCAAATAAAAAATGAAACATTTCAAAAGAAAAAATAAATCATGGAGTTAGTAATTGTAGATAGAATCATGATTAATTAATAAATAAAATATATTTTCATTATTCCGCCAAAATATCTCAAAAACTGTTTTTTAAATGTAATTAAGGAAAAAAAATATTTTTGGACTTGATAGAAATAAAATATGATCTGTAGATTCTGACAATATTATTTTCTTAGCGAATGACTTAACAAAAAACATTTTTTATTATTTTGTTGAATATATTTTTCCATTATACGAATTTATTTTTGTAAACGACAATGAAACCTGCGTATTTCTTGCAGTAAATAAAAATCATTGAGTCAGTAAAAATACATAAAGTCATGAATGATTAAGTACGTGAAATATTATCGTTGCATCAAAAGTTATCATTTTTTTAAATTATTTAAATAAAGAAAGGAACCTATATATCTGCATTTTGCGAAGACGAAATATTTTAAATATTGAAAATAACTGCAGAATTTATACTCCAAACCGTAAAATAACATTAATTTTCTTATATTAAAAATGTACGTTATTTGAGAGGAAAATATACATTTTAATAGAATACTTTATTAAGATTGGTTGGAAATGGCGCATATTTTGGTGCTCATTCCTTTTAATCATATAATAGTTTCACGATTACTTTTATGAAATTTTTAAAATATCTTTTTTATGAAAATTACAGCATATTTTTAATGAATTAAAATTTGTGAAAATTCAAATATTTACATTCAATTATAAAAGTATTTTTCAGTGTTACGAATTCAAATACTTCTTTAAATGTATTCTTATTATGTGAAATCATTTACGCAGACGATACTTACGCATTTTAAGAGAATTACATTATGAAGAATTATACTTACGCATTTTTTAAAGAATTAAATTATAATTTTTTTTTGTAAAGTGGCAACAAAAGAATTGTAAATAAATAAAATTAATTGTTGTAATTAATAAAATGTAAAAACATCTTTAAAAGAGCTTTTAGTTGAAAATGTAAAAATATTTTGCAAAATTTTGCTTCGAAAATATTTTTGTTTATACCAGTCTTATATCACAAATGAAAAATTCCGAGGAAATTCTTAGTTATTTGGCTGAATTTACATTTCTAAAATTAAAATGCGCAAAAACATACAATAACATTTTTGCTTAATAAAGATGCAAAAATAATAAAAAAAAAATTATTACTTTCAAATATTTATCTTATTAAATAATGCTTCGCAAATCCAAACAAAGCATGGCTTTTGCTAGTTTTAAAATATGTATCATTTTTTGTAAAGCGAATGTTACTTTTCATCATTTTATTTAACAAAAATCATGTTATTTTTTTAACTTACATTTTCAGTACAAGTTGTATATATTTTTTTATTATGTCAGAATGAAAATAGATTTCAAAATTATATTGTAATGTTAATTTTACTCTCAACTATTATTTTTTTATATATCTGATGGCGATTATTAATATTTCTAGTAAATTTGTGAATGGCGGTTATTTCGCAGCAAAAAAGATGCTCCGACTTTAAACAGCTATTACTCGATTAGTTTTAATCGTAGAAGAATGAGACTTTTTTTTGTCTTACGCCGTAGTGTAATAGGATATTTTTACTAAATATAACTTTATAGGCCCGTGGGACCGTATAAAAAATTAAATTTCATAATTTTTTAAGAAATGTGTTTATTGATCCAAATCGCTTTTAAAATATTTTTTTGCCTCATTTAAAACATTTTTGCAATATGAACTATATGTCTATGACTAAAGTTTTAGGAATTAGCCATTGTATATCGTTGAGAGTATAGACCTTGTATATACATAATAAATTAGTGTAAATTAATTTTTAAAAACAATTCGCTTAGAAAAAATCTCGAAAAAGCTTTATATATTACAGCTTCAAAGTGGTGTTACACATTAAATTCAATATATTGAAATGATTTTCAATTCAGAAGATAAACCTAAATTTCAGTTTGATATTCGACGATATGTATAAAAAATTAGGTAGTATTTTAACTATGGATGTCTTACATCTAAATGTCTCACTAACTGAACAATCAAGTACATTTATCAGAAAGTACGTGGAGGATCAAAAGCTATTTATAACTATGTATTGTATAGTATTGGGGTACTGTATGTATGGTATTGATCTTTTAATCCTTCTTAAAAAAAAAAAAACTTTAACCCATTTGAGCCTGAATTTTGGTTTTCTCAAATGTTTTGGTAAAATCACTTTAAAATATTGCAAATTGAACTGGAAAAATACTAAAAAAATTACACTAAATTTTTTTTTGTATTTATTTAATAAAATGTAATAAAACTACATATATTTCTAGTAGAATAATATGCATAATTATATGTTTTGCCTATATTTAGATTTAAAAAGTTTTTAAATTGTATATTATGTACTATAATTAGTATTTTTATGAACTAGAAAAAATATATATTTATTTCTTTACAGAGACTAATAACGTTATAACTATTATTAATAATAAAATAAGAATAATTGTATTGCTGACTTAAAAACAATTTATTTCATAAATATCTTCAAAAGGAGGTTACATAAATAACTGTCTCCTAAATGTCCAATAAAAATGTGTTTCCCATTTCTGCCTAGAACCCTATATTTTGGACGTTACAAAAATGCATAAAAAGTAGGCTTGAACATATAATTTCGCAATTTAAAAAAATACGTATTTAAAAAAAATCTACAAGCTAAGATTATGACTTGCGATTTTGGATCCTTCATAGAAAAAATACAAATAAACTTACCTTTTTACATTTCGCCATCTTGAAAAATTAAAAATTTATTAACACCTAAAAAAGCCTTCATTTAAACAAATAAATATCCACCTTATGCTGTCATCTCTCGGTAATAGATAAAGACATTTATAAATAATTATTTCATACAATTGTCATGTTATAAAGGAGAAGAAAAATATACTTATTCATGAATATTTGAAACGTCCCAAAAGTGGGACGCTAGGCACAAATGGGTTAATGAAGTGACATGAGATTTAAAAAGCCACTTGAGTGTCCATAAGGGAAAGGAAATTGCAGTTTAAATACAATTAAATTGATCACATGTGTTTGTTTATAGCTTAAAACTTTAATAGCTATCATTTCGCTCACCCGCAAGAATAGTGACACATCTCGACAAAAGTAAATTTCGCAGGAGAGACAAAAGGAAAATTTGTATGTTTTTACTGTAACATGAAATGATAGTACTTAGCTCTGCATGCAGGGATGAAAACTTGCATAAAAGCATAAAACCCATAAAACTAAAGACGTAGGATGAGGTTTGGAGGATTGGGCAATTTTACCTTCCCACAAAATTCACCCCCCTTCTGTGGTCACAAATGGACATATATCGTAATAAAGCGATTTTCCGAATAGTTACACTTATGAAACTGTTTGTGTAGCAAGACGTACTTATGACAAACCTATTGGTGGAATAAAACGCAAAATGAATTTTTGCGAGATGTGTCACTTGCGAGTGAGCGATATTACCTCTAAATCAGTGGTTTCCAACCTTTTTTCGGCCACGCCCCACCAAAGCATCTGTAAAGAAACTATGCTCCCCCCACCCCCCTCCCGTAATCTGTAAATTATGTCTGTTATTATTTAAAAAGTGAACTCTATTCACACGGTGAGAGTGCAATAGTACCTTAACAATAGCTATTTATTTCACATTTTTTAACTTGTCAAAGAGGTGCATCTTTTACCACAAATGTGTTTTTACATAACTTTAATAATGCAAAGAGGTTATACATCTTTCCTTATATGCCAAAACGAGATTTGTTGTACTTTTCCAACTTAACTCAATGTTAAAGAAAAGTGTTATACGGTCTGCATTTTTACCTTCATCAAATATCTTAAAATACACTTACATTTAACGTTAAAACTGATTAAATTCATATATTCTATAATGCATTCGTTTAACTTATTAAGAGTTGGTGTAAAATCTTTGGAAACTGACTTTTCTTTCTATGGATAACACAATACACAAGAAGTATTTCAAGATTATCATCTTTATCAAACTTAAACAGTCAATAATCCACATAATACATTCTCTGTATTTTCCCTTTCTCCAATATTGTTAATTGTCTTCGCGAGTAGAAGTAGAAAACTCATTCAATAAATAATGAAAAACGTTATGAAAAATTTTAAAACTCACCACCAGAAAAATTACAGTGAGTTTTAATACTTTTGTAGATAGCAAAATATTTTAAAAGATTACTTAAATAATTATTTTGATTCTCAATCTATTTTAAAATTTCGATAGAGAATATTTTAAAATATCAATAAAAAAAGGCTTTCTTAAATTTTGCTTGTATTTCATTTATTTTTAGTCTACAACATTAATTTCCCCCCCAAAAATACAAAATAAACTGATCGGGAATGAGTGAGTAAGAAATTTGGAATTGCCCCCCGGTGGGGCGTACGCACCACGTTGGGAACCACTGCTCTAAATTTTCTAATGGATAAAACAGTCTACCAAGCTATATCATTGTCAAAAAATAGAATTTTCAAGTGCATTCCTAAATTCTGTGAAACTTTAACATCACCCGACTTTTATGTCCAATGTCGTCCGTTAGGCATTTTATGCATATTGAACTTTATGTAGTTTACCGATATTATTAATTTTGTTGGTAGTATAATATTATTATAAAATTAAAAATGAAGGCGTATCTATCTATACTAAGATTATAAAGAAGTGACGTTTGATTATCTCTGTGTTTGTTGAGGTTAATTTCTGCAACTACCGAACCGATTTAAAAAGTAATGGTGGCAAATTCATGGTGACAGTCCTTGTTCTAACATAATTTTCTATGTCGGTGTCACTACCCCCGAGAGATATGCAGAAGTAAAAAACGTTCTAAATTGCGATTTTTGCCATACTTAAGGTCCAGAAACTTGAAATTTGGCATAATAGTTACTTCTAAGACGTAAATGAGACGTAAAACCTAAAGACTTCTAAGACGTAAAATCTAAGAACAGTTGAAAAAAAATCGAAATTTTAAAGGTGTCAAATGGCCTGAAAAGTGTTCTAAATTACGATTTATATGAAATTGTTAAATATAGGAACTTGAAATTTGGCATGGTAGATACTTATAAAATGTAAATGCCCTCTAAGAATAGTTTCTGAAAAATTCCACATTTAAAAGGGGTAAATGAGTGAAAAGCGTTCTAAAAATATTTTAAATTACGATTGCTATGGAATCTCAGGAATTATCAAATCGATTTCAAAAGTAATGGTTGGAAATTGATGGTGAGAGTTCGTGCTCCAACACAGACTATATTTTATGTGAGTGACATTACCAAAAACGACGGGGGGTGCAAGAACAAAAAACGCTCTAAAATTGCAATTATTGTGATATTGAAGGGGCTGGAAACTTGAAATTTGACATAGTAGTTACTTATAAAATATAAATGCTTTCTAAGAACAGTTAAAAAATAAATTAGAAATTTAAATGAGTAAAATGAGCGAAAAGCGTTCTAAAAATGTTCTAAATTATTTTTTCTATTGAACTGTTAAAGAGTAGAATCTTAAAATTTTGCATGGTAGATACTTATACGATGAAAATACTGACTATTAACAGTTTCTAAGAGATTTGAAATTTAAAAGGGTAAAATGAGCAAAAAGCATTTAAAAAACTTTCTAACTTACCATTTCCATGAAATCTCAGGATACCAAACCAATTTCAAAAGTAATAATGGCAAATTGATGGTGACAGTCTCTGCTCCAACATAGGCTATACACGTATTTTATGTTGGTGCCACAACCACCAAGAGGCTGGTAATCCGTTAGACTAGAAGCTTAGAATATGGCACGATGGTTATACTATTAAGGTGTAAATGCTTGCTTAGAACGGTTTCTAAAAAATTCAAAACTTCAAATGAAAACTAAAATGAGCGTAAAAGCTTCAAAATAAGTTAAGCTAAGTTATCGATTATTTGGAATTTGTTTTAGTTCTTCTCATTAATTTAAGTCTTATTTTCGCCTAATGCAGTGTAATAATGATGTTTAGTCAAACTGTGGTTTAATTAATAATTTTTTAATTCTCCGTAACAGTATAATTTCTTCTAATAAAAATAGGCATACAAATACCGCGGGTTAGTCGCAGATTTAACTAATTACTTATATTCTTGTTTACATAAATCGTTTTTTATAAAAAGGGGAATTTTTTTTCGCGCATCCCCCCCTCCGCTACACAAACACACACGCATACATATACACAAAAAAAGAACAAAATTGATTTTAACAAAATTCGAAAGTTTAAAACCGAAAAAAATAAAATAATAAGCAGGAATTTTGCTTTTTCAGAATTTAGTATGGCCTCTGTGGAAAATATATATACTATATGTACTATATATATATATATATTGTACAAAACATATTTCAGTTTCAAGACTTAAAATACACCCTTTTCTTTTATATAAAATGACATCATTTGCATCCGCTGAGGAACTCCACATTCACGACTCTGTCTTAAACAACATCTATAGAAAAGTATGCATATGACGTCACTATCGCGGAATTATACACGCCCAGGAAAAAGCGATATCATCTTTCAAGAAACTCGACAAAAATATCGGTATCTAATAATTCAAATGACTTAATTTTTTGTAACATTAATATGGTTTAAATTTAAATAGAGTTTATAATAGCTCCATGTTTTATCAGAAATCATTCATTTATATTTTTTAAAAATTTGGAAAATGTTATTACACACGGATTAATAAAATTGCATTATTTCAGCTTTTTGATAGGAATTAAGAAAGTGCGGAGAAAATAAGTCACACAAATATTCTTTAAAATATATTTTTATAACAGACGATATTTTTGGCATAGCGCGTATTAATTACAATTTTTTTTTTTTCAGTTGTAATGAGAAAATGGCAACAAAAAGATATAGTAATCTACTATCTCCCTTTACTTTCTACAGAAATAGAGTACTTCAGTTGCCACCTTTACAGAAATAGAATTAAAAATTACAAAAAAAAAATTAATATCTCAAAAATAAATTGAGATGCGGTTTTCAAACAAATAGCATTTAAAAGTACTTTATTTTTCCTTATACGACGGTATAAATATTGAAAATGTGCGATGTTTAGAAGTTAAAATAATTGCAGTAAATTATCAGTATTGAATTCGTTTTATGGGTGGCTTATGGTTAGGTATAATGTTACTTTTTAGTGACGACATTGAAAGAAATAGCACATTCGAGGCTAAAAAATAGATATTTAAAAAGTTGGTCATATGCATTCCTTTATTGGTAAACATCATAATTATATCGTTGACAAACGTTTTAATGACGAGCATAGAATACGAAATTTTTCTTATTGTCATTAAATAAAAAACGTATGTTGATGCCTAAATTTCGGGAGACCTCAGTGTACTGTCCAACTTCTTCCTTTTGTATTTAATATATGCTAAACATTGCGGAATACATCAACTGAATCAACAATACTAAAAGTTATATAATGCCGAAATGGAAATGAAAAGTCATATTTCTCACAATTTCGTTTACTAAAGTGTTTTTACGTTTAAAAAAAAATTGGCAATAAACTATTTCTTTGTGGGGGGGGGGGGAAGAGATGTCATCCACTGACTGTCCTTGTGCGAAGAAAAAAAAATAAGAAAGATTCTATTTTGACAATAGTGAAGGATTTAGACTTGTAAAAGTTAAAATAAAATTACGGGTTTAAATCCAATTAAGTTGGTAATAGGTGTTTCTTTCTCGCTAAATACTATAATTTGGTTGGTGATAAATTACCCCTGCTGTTTTCCTTTACAATCAAAATAGGCCAATCAAATTTATATCATTATCAGAATGTATAAATGCTATGCACATTCCTAAATTCTGCAAGATGGATGATCAATATTCCAAATAATTGTCCAGCGTCGTCCCTTAGACGTGTAATGGGCATGAAATTATTGTGACAATATTGGTATGTTCGTTGATAATACAAGACGTATATTTATTCTTGTTTCATGAAGTCGCCTCTTATTAAGAAAATGTGACAAAGCCATTTTTTCATTTTGGGAAAAAAAAGAGGAAAGAGAGATGTATGTGGTCAACTGTTTATACTTGTGAGAAAACAGCAGAAGATTCTATTTTGACGAAATTGAAGGGTTGAGAGCCGTAAAATGAAACAAATTGCAGGTTTAAGTCCAATTAAGTTGGTCATATGTGTTTATTTGTTACTAAACACTATAATTTGACAGTTGATAAATTACACCCAGTATTTTTCTTTATGACTTAAAGTAAGGTACAGAGCTTCCATCATTGTCAGAAAACAGAAATTTTATGCACATTCCTAAATTCTGCGAAATGTCAATACACCAAATAATTGTCCCACGTCGTCCCTTAGGTATTTTCCGCACGCGCCTCTCGGCCTTACGACGTTAATCGTTGGCTCCGCCTTTCAGGATAGTCTGAAAAGACACACGGTTCAACAACACCTAAATACACAGATAAAAACACAAGAAAAAGAAGGGGGGAAGAGGTGGTGGTGCTGCAATTAAGTTTTTATCCTAGGTACGTGATCTATCGAAAGTCCATTCGAACTTATTCGAATGCAAGAGACGGCTTTTAGAACACTTGCTGATCGATCTAAAGGGTGTGAGTGACCTATCACGTGACACACCTGGCGCGTGCGACAGATTTTTTTTAAGGGAATGAAATTCTTGAATTTTGTGAGTGAATAATGACGCCGTATAGACGACAGAACATAAATCCGCAGTTCCTCTAATCAGTTTCTGTAAAAAGATCATATTTTTTTCATTCCTTCAAGGAAAGGTATGATGAAGGAGATCCCGTGGGTGATTAACATGCTATTCATTTTATGCAGATAGCGTATATATCTTCAATTATACATGTATCCGATTCCTTATTTCTTATTTGTTTCTTATTTGTTCTACAAATGGAATGCGATGAAGAAGAAAAAAAACGTTTTCTGGGAGGAGATTCATGCGATCAGAAACGCTGACAAGTGAATACAGAACTGCAAACACATCTTTCAAAAGAATTTTCATCGACAATACTCCTTTCTCAATATCAGTTATTAAAAGAGTATTAGAGTGTTAAAACATCATTGGCTGAAAATTGATACTATGTATCTTTCTGTAACATTGTTATTTGTTAGTTATATATGAAAGACTAATACTAGTTTGTTAATTTCAGTTTTGCATGATTAGTCTAAAAAGAAAAATAGGCTTGTTTACGATGAAATGGTATAAATGACTGGTGAAAAATACGAATACGAATTTGAAATAAATACTCAGTAAATGTAAAAAAAGGTATTTTTCATTCTTCCTTCAGTCGTTAGATTCAATAGATTTTTTTTTTTGTTTTTCAAATCTTTATGTCCAAAATTATGAATTAAGTATAACATATCACCGGAATTATTTCCCCCTCAATATCTGAAGGTAGATTAAAAAAGTTATAACAACATGAAATTTAGAAAGGATTTGTCCATTAAAACTGGCTTACAGTTAGAATAATTATAACTGAAAAGAAAATGAAGTATTCAAAAATGAGTAAATCCATGTACTCATATCGAATTGAGTATGTTTGGAACAAAAATAAACCAACACTGTCTCAATTTTGAAATATCGCGTGTTGTCAAACCTATAGGAAACGGTAATTTTGTAGTTTGTGATGGTTTATTTCATTCATGGTGGCATATAAGATGTTCATTAATAGAAAAACAATGCAATATGCCTTTGAAATCAGGGAATAATATTACATTTTTATTCGTCGGAAGGAACTAAATGTTGCATCTCCTTTATAATGCGTAAGATTACATTGTTGTTATGAGTGCTTCGTCACTGTTAACCCTTTAATGCATGATCTTTTATTTTGTTCCAAAAACATTATATTTTAAGTCTATTTTTGTTAATTATTCACCAGAAAAATAGCGAAAAATTTATTTATGTTTTTGTTGGGCATAATGGCATAAAGTCACTTCTGAGTTACATAACAAAACTTATTAAAAAAATTATAATTTAAAATTATATACTTACTTGAATGTGTTTACTTTGCATAATAATAACTATTCAACGATATAATAATTTTTATAATGTTTTTAATAGTTTGCAGAATTAATTATTACTACTTGTAAAGACAAAGAAAGAACGCCAGTCGAGCTCATTGCAAGCAATATCAACAAAAGGTTTTATAACCTCCCCGTGATAACAAATCTGAACAAAAACAGATTTCACGACTTTAAATGCATGCTATCGCGAGTAAGTAACACATAATACTATAATAGTTCAACAAAAGACTACCAAAAAGCGCCAAATAAGAAAAAAAAAAAAAAAAGAAGAAAAAAAATATCATGTGATACTTGAGTTACACTGAGCATTTAAGGTTTAATCAAATGTCAAAAAATGAATACATAACAGTTCACATCTGAACATATCCATGGAATCAAAAATTACTACATGTGTTTCTCTAATTATAGTATACAGTAGTACCTTCATTATCCGAAGTAATTGCGATCGACCCTCTTTCGGAAAATCGAAATTTTCGGATAATTGAGAATGCTTCAATTTTAAGATTAAGGAGAAATAAATGCAATATTTCCAATTACTTATTATGGTAACAAGTACTTAATAAAAATAAAGCAAAAGCAAAATAGAAACAAGAATAAATTCTCTGAATTTTAATTTTTTAATTAAGTACCTTTTACATAACATTGTTTGAAAAAATTTTTTGTTTGTCGTAGTTTCGGTTGCCTTTACTTTGGAGCTCTATCACGGAGTTTTTTTAGTAGTATTAGTTCACTAGTATCAAAATCTTTCTGCTGTTCCAGCCATGCCAAACCTTTTTCAATACAGTCAAAAGCTTCAGAATTGCTAATTTGTTCGTTTTCTTCGTTCCACTCCACAGCTTATGGAATCTCAAGTTAAATTCGAAAGAACTCTTAAGAAAGGGGTTCGAAAATATTTATATGTACTCGTAGTTTCGAAAGGACCACTTGCACACAAAGAATATAATAGTCAAAAAAAAAAAAAAAAAAAGAGAGAGAGAGAGATAGAGAGAAAGCTCTCAAAATAAATTTTGCACACAAGGAATGTGATAGTAAAAAGAACGAGTTGGAAATTGCTCGTCAAGCGTGGCAAATGAGGTGCGTTCGTACTATAACTAGTTTTATAAATATTTTTGCACCGCATATTGTTACTGAATGTATATTTTTGTACACTTCAAAAGTGCATATCAATTTCATTTTGTCGAAAGGCTGTAACATCATTAAAATGCACTTGAAATAATTCTTCCCTTTGGCCATAATGTAAATGAAAAACTTTTGACTGCCCCTGTAATTAAACTATACAACCGATTTTCAAAAAATTTGAAATGACTCCATAAAATTTTGCGGCAATTATATATTTAAAATTTCAGACTATTCGAAGGGCTGTAACATCATTAAAATGCACTTTCAATAATTTCTTCTCATTGGCCGTTATGTAACGGAAAAAATATGACTGTCCCAATAATTAAACTATACATCCGATTTTCATAAAATTTATAATGACTCGACAAAATTATGAAACAATTACATATTTTTAATTTCAAAAGATTCGGTTGGTTGTTTTTGCGCTGTTAAATGCGAATAGACAGACGGACTGAACGACGACTATAGGTGCTACGTGTTTATATAATTACAAACGCACCTAAAAAAGCTTTAAAAATAGATTTCGGTTAACGGAGAGTTTCGTTTAAAAGATTTTCAGATAAAAGAGGTTATACTGTATTTCGATCGGAGCTATTTTGAATATGTGACGTATTTAAAATTGAATACTCTAACTCAATTTTGAGAACCCATTATTTTTCAGTGACTGGAGTTTTTGTAAAATATTTACAGGAATACGCACTGTAATAAAAGAAAACAAATGTTTGTTAATCTTCAAAAATATAATATAATCATAAATGAAAATGCACAATAACCTCTTCTGAGTTAGTCCACGATTCCGAAAAGCGGTCTTCATTTCTAGAAACCTCGGAAATCAAAATATTTTCGAGATTTAACAGGATCACACAAAAATCTCCAAATTTTCTAAATCTTTTATTGCATTAAAAATTTCTCTGTGTTTTTCTGCTTGAAGTGACGTTTAAATCATGTTTATATCTTAATTAGAACAGGAAATATTAAATTTTTCATTTTGGTTTGTTTTCAAAATCTAGCTTTCAAGCAATGGTTGCCATGAAAACGATTTTTTGATGGCTTTTTTTCACCATTTCTCGTATTTAAATCATTATATATCAAGAACCGTTAAAGGTAAATGGTTCAAACTTGGAACATGTCTTTTTCAATTGTTTTACTTTAATTTTGACTCAGCAAATTAAAAAAAAAAATATTTACTTTCAAAAATATGATTTGTTTAAAGTTAATTTTTTTTAAATTTTTACTTTAAATATTTTTAATTTTTTAAATTAATATTTTAAAATGCTAAATCTAAATTAAAACTTATATATTTCTGTTCATTTAAATTAAAAAAATGAAATTTTATAAATAATATTTCGAGTTATAACGATTTTAACCCCACTTTTTTAATATATATATATATATATATATATATATTAAATATATGAGAAGTTTTATTACGTGATTTTGTTTACAAATAACATGGTTAACCATCACAAAAAAAAGTTAAAAATTTAACTCAATAAATAAAAATTATTTTAAATTGTGACTCGGACCTCCTTAAAGAAGCATTTATGAAAACAATGTTTCGCTGCCAAAGATTTTCGGAAATTTTTTCCATTAGTTCGTTTAGTGTATTAATCAGTTTTCTTAAATCGGAATATCGGTTTTTACGATATGGCATCGATTCCTAATTAAACATTTTCAGCTGCCTAGTCGAATGTATACATGTAGGAGATACTTGGTCGGTGTCTAGCGGGTAGTAATAGTCCAGGCAGATTTTTGACAAAATCTTAAGAAATTTTAATATTCTTGAGTATATATAAGACAGAACAGGTATTTACAGTTTGAAGGTAATTTTATACAACATAGCCAACCGTCTGTTGGCTTTTCTCGTTTTCATTAAACATCGATGAGATTTTTCGCTTACACTAGGCCGTCTGCCTATAAAACATTACTAAAAAGCAGTTCGTCTAGCTGGCCGGAGATTTCGCAGCATGCCTTAGTCTGTCTGATTAAATCTGGATCTCCACTGATTCTGCTGTCGTTTCTCTTTTATTCTCACGATTTTAATTGTAGGCTAAGCATTTTTCTTATTGTTCGGTAGTTAAGGTTTATCTTCCAGAGCCTCACTAAAGAACCTGCCTAGCTTTGCGGTACAGAGTCCATTTCCTGTCACCACTTACATACAAAAGAAACAAAAAAATGTTAATTTCAATGTTAATGTTAATGTTGTTAATTTATCATTTTGTCTGTAAAACGTGTGTTGAACATAAAAATGTTTATTTGAGAATGGTTTTCACCCGAAAAGCCTATATTAAGGGTTAAGAAACTGATTACTACACTAGAAAATCTATTCAGAAACGTTTTCGAAAATCGGTGGCAGCAAAATGAAATTCGTTTTTATAAATGTTTTTTTTAATCTCGAAAATATATTGCTTTCTGAGGTTCCTAAAAATAAATAATGCTTTTCGGAATTGTAGGTAACTCGAAAGAGATTATTCTATATTTTCGTTTGGAGTTGTATTATCTTTTCTCCGATTCAGAAATATTTGTCTTTTATTTATTTATTTTATTTATTTTTATTTATTTATTTATTCTGTAGTGCCTATATTAATAAAATATAAAATGTTTTTTTTTTTTTTTTTTTTTTTACCTCGCAATCCTTAAAAAAATGTAGAAATAAAGTAAAAAGGAGTTTATCTGTAAACTAGTAAACCCCGCGGCTTTGCTCGCGTAATAGTTGAAATATGTCAAGTGATTTTTGCATGGGTATTTTTTATTAGAATAACACTTTTTGAAATAATTAAAAAATTACAAATTAAGCCAACAGTTTGACAAAACTTCATTATAAAAGTGCAATAGACAAAAATGTCATTTTAATTAATAAGAAGAACTAAAACTAATTCCAAATAAATGATAATTTAGAATATATTTTGAGTCTTTTATGCTTATTTCAGTATTCATTTAGAAACCATCTTAAGTTTTAGAAACCATCTTAACACATTTACATCTTAAAATTAACCATCATATCAAATTCCAAGCTTCTTGTCTAGCAGTCTACCACCTCTCTGGTGTTAGTGGCACCAACATAAAATGCCGAAACAGAGTTGAAATAGAATGTCTCCAAAAACGTTGAAACAGAGACTGTTACCATTAATTTGCGAACATTAACCTTGAAATCTGTTGTTATTTCCTAATATTCTATAGAAAACGGAATTTAGATTTTTTTTTAAAGCTTTCTTGTTGTTCTTGCCAACCAGGTGGTAGTGACACCGGCATAACATATAGCCCGTATAGGATCAGGGACTATCCCTCTTGATTCATAACCAATAATTTCTGTAATCGGTTTATTCTTTCCTGAGATTCCATAGAAATCGTAATTTAGGAATCTTTTAGAATGCTTTTCGCTCCTTCCCTTCGCTTCAACCCTTTTTAATTTCGAATTTATTTTCGACTGTTCTTAGAGGACATTTATATTTTATAAGTAACTACCGTGCTACATTTAAAGTTTTTAGCCTCTTCAGTACCTCAGAAATCATCGCAATTTAGAAAGTTTTTTGCTCCTGCAAACGTCTAGGGGTTGTGGCACCGACATAAAATATAGCTTATGTTTGAGCAGGTTCTATCACCATCAGTTTGCAACTATTATTTTTGAAATCGGTTTCGTACTTCATACGACTGCATAAAAGTCGTAATTTAGAACGCTTATCGCTCACTTCATCCTTTTAAATTTGGAATTTTCTTTCGACAATTCTTAGAGAAAGCATTTGCATCTTTGAAGTAATTACCATTCCAAATTTAAAATGATAGACGCCCCTCAGTAACACAATAAACGCAATTTAGAACATTTTTTGCTCCTGTAACCCCCAGGTGGTAGTGACAACAACGTAAAATATAGGCTATGTTGGAGCGGGGACTGTCACCATCAATTTGAAATTATTACTTCTGAAATCGGCTTATATTTCCTGAGATTGCATAGAAATCGCAATTTAGAAGGATTTTAGAACGTTTTTTGTTCATTTTAACCCCTTTTAAATTTCATATTTTTAAGGAACTCTTCTCAGAGAGTATTTACATCTCATAAGTAATTACCATGACAAATTTCAAGTTGCTAGCCCCTTCAGTATCACAAAAATCACAATTTAGAACGTTTTTTAAAATGCAACCGCAAGGTGGTAGTGACGCCGACATAAAATAGATCCTATATTGGAGTAAGGGCTGTCATCATCAATTTACAACCATTACTTTTGAAATAGGTTAGGTACTTTCTGAGATTGCATAGAAATCGCAATTTAGAACGTTTTTCGTCTATTTCCACCCCTTTTTAAATTTCGAATTACTTAGGAAATGTTCTTAGAGATCCTTTATATCTTACAAATAATTACCATGCCTAGTTTCATGTTTCTAGACCCTGCAGTATTACAAAAAACGCAATTTAGATTTTTTTTTTCCATCACCCCTTTGGGGTAGTGACGCCGACATCAAATACAGCATATGTTGAAGCGAGGGCTGACACCATCGTTTACACACAATTATTTTAAAAATCGGTTCGGTGCTTCCTGAGATTGCGTAGAAATCGCAATTTTGCCCCACAAGTGGCCGAGAGGCTGTCGAAACTGATAGACGGGAGCTGCTGGGTTCGAACCCAATATCGCCCGCCGGCCTAATCGTTCGGGGTTTTCGTGTTTTCTTCGAACCTTGGATTTCCAAGAGTAAATACGGGTTAGGTTCTCTTAGAAAGACCTCCTACGGAGGGCACCCCCCCTTAGGGCCTATATCCCTCGTGTTCATAATTGGCCGTCATAAATACAACAGAAATCGCAATTTAGAAAGTTTTTTAGAACGCTTTTCACTCATTTTCACCCCCTTCAAATTTCAATTTTTTAGGAAATGTTCGTAGAGATCATTTGTATCTTATAAATAACTGCCCTGCCTAATTTCAGGATTCTAGGCTCTTCAGTAACACAAAAATCGCAATTTAGAACTTTTTTTGCTTCTGCAACCCCTAGGTGGTAGTGACACCGGCATGAAATCGAGTCTATGTTAGAGCAAGGGCTGTCACCATCAATTTCCAACCATTACTTTTGAAATAGGTTGGGTACTTTCTGAGATTGCGTAGAAATCGCCATTTAGAACGTTTTTTAGAACTCTTTTCGTGCATTTTCACCCCTTTTGAATTTCGAAATTTTTAAGAAATGTTCTTAGGGATCATTTATATTTTATAAGTAACTACCATTTCAAATTTCATGTTTCTAGGCCCTTCAGTAACACAAAAATCGCACTTATTTTTGCTCCTGCACCCCCTTTAGGGGTAATAGCACCGACATAAAATATAGTCTATGTTTGAGCAAGGGTTGTCACCATCATTTTGACACCATTATTTTTTAAATCGATTTGGTACTTCTTGAGATTTCGTAAAAATCGCCATTTAGAACATTTTTTAGAAAGCTTTTTGCGCATTTTCACCCCTTTTAAATTTCGAATTTTTTAAGAAATGTTCTTAGATATCATTTATATCTAATAAGTAACTACCATGCCAAATTCCATGTATCTGGGTGCTTCAGTAACACAAAAATCGCAATTTCGAACTTTTTTTGCTCCTGCACCCCCTTTAGAGGTAGTGGCTCCGACATAAAATGTAGCCTATGTTGGAGCACGGGTTGTCACCATCATTTTGACACCATTATATTTGAAATCGGTTAGGTACTTCCTGAAACTGCGTAAAAATCGCCATTTAGAATGTTATTTAGAACGCTTTCCGCACAATTTCACCCCTTTTTAATTTCGATTTTTTTAAGAAATGTCCTTAGAGATCATTAGTATCTTATAAGTAACTACCATTCCAAATTTCATGTTTCTAGGCCCTTCAGTAACACAAAAATCGCATTTTTAGAACGTTTTTTTTTTTGCTCCTGCATCCCCTTTTGGCCAGTGGCACGGACATACGGACATAAGATATAGCCTATGTTCTAAGTTGGACTAACAGCATCATTTTGATACCATTACTTTTGGAATCGGTTCGGTAGTTTCAGAGCTTACCTCCTACAAATAAACAATTTTTACCTCTTTATAATACTAGGGGGCTCGGCCCCCTACGAGTTACGCTCGCCAACCCCCATCCAGACACCGCAGACTCTAAATGCACGCTAATGTGATCGGCTTTAAAAAGATTTCGAAAGACTGAATTATAATTTAAAAAACAGTGGCGATCTCCCTATAAACGGATTTCTATTCATTTCTCTTTGATTGGGGAAATTTTAACGCCAAATCCGCTGCGGTACTACTTGATTATCCCGTCGACTAATTTTGCCAAATTATATAAATCACCAAACCAAACCACTTCCCAAATTATACAAATTGATATAATTTTTATTTTAAATAACGAAAGAACAAATAAATTAGTACAACATTAATAAAAATAAAAATAAAACGTCGAAATAAAAATAACTTGATGACGTAGACACGTGTAACAACATTTCAAAATAAGCTAATATAAAAGGAATTAAGTAAAAAGAATCTTTGTCTCCCGGTATTTTTTAACAAAGCGAAAAGTAAGTTCTTTTAAATGAGACATTTTAAATTAATCGTTTTTAATTTGACGTAATTTTGACCAAACTATTCTTTCTCATTTTAATATTCACGTGAAAATACTTGTGTTAGAAATGAAATATTATTTGCGCTTTCCTAAGAAAAATAGTTGAAAAGTATCCGCTCAAAATATCAAATAAATGTCGAGCGCAATTTCTAAATTTAAACCGTTTGCAATATTATTTTGTGTTCGTTTTATGAAATAACTGTAATGTGACTTAAATATGACGTAATTTCTCCTATTTAAGACGTCTAACGCATGTTAATAAATTTATTATTTTACAAATTCCTTTCTCTCTTAAAATCCACGTGTAATTATAGATTTATGACGTAATTTTTAATAAGTTCCTGCTTTTTGTACATAATTATTTAATTCTAATTCCAAAGTTTTTTTTCTGTTTATAATAGTCACGTGTAAATAAATTTTTAATTTATTACACGTATAAATATATATATATATATATATATATATATATATTTAAGCAAACGTTATTGTTTCCGCTGTTTCAGTTGGCAACAGTTTAAATTAATATCACTTTCTAAAATCTGTAAAAAATATCTCTAGAAATACTGAAAATTGGAATTTAAAATAGAAATAGAACCTCAAAAAATTAGCCAAATTAAAAAAAGAAATACAATCTGCACACCGGCAAATTCTAACGCATAAAAAGATCTAAAAATGATTACATTCCCATGTATAGTTTTTGCTGCTATAAAACTTTTTTAATGGGACGATTTTGTCCAACTTTAGCTTTAAATATCTCTTAAAATAATTCTTCGATTTGAAAACTGTCTGCATCAGCGTGTTTATCAAACATTTCTCTATAATACCACCGATTTTCATATTTTTGTACGCAATATTTTTCTTAATATTAACGAAGAAAGACCTCCTGTCACAAAATATTCAAAACCGGCGGCGGTGACAGCGGTAGTTACTTTTTTTTTAGAATAGAGAGATTAGTGTAGAAGTATAGATGAGATATTTTGTTTGGTGTAAATTTTGTCACTGCAAATTTTTCAACAGCATAAATACTATCCGTATGCAAATAGTGAAGAAAAAATTCGTTTTCAAAAATATTTTCTGTAAAACTGACTGCGCTTTCAAAACATGGTAAAGGAAAGTGTGAAATATGAAATCTAATTTTAATTACAAACGTTTTAAATTAATTTTACATCAAATTTTCTCTTATGCTTATGCAAACTATCGTTTTGGACATAAAAGACTAAAATACATTTTAAATGATGACATTCATTAGATAAAAATAAATTCAGATGTTTCAGTTACTGCCAACAGTTCTATTTGCTTTTTAAGAAATTGGGATTTAAAAGAACCTACACAGATCTATACAGATGAAAAACCCTATACTTGTGAAGATTGCCAAAAGCCGTTTTCAAGAAAACATGAATGAAAGATGCATATGACGTCATATCACCAGCTGTATGTACAGTTTGTGAAGATTTTCAAAAAGTGACAAGACTTTTGAAGAATTTACCAATGAAGGATCAGATTTAGACTATTTACACAACCGAACTTGCATAAGAGTTCAGAGTTACCACAATATCCTCAAAAGTATTTTTTACAAAACATACACTGCAGTAAAGAAATTTGTTTCACTCGTGATTCTTCTGGCTAAAATGAATTTAGATATTATTTACAATATATTGTTTAAATGGCTATAATAAAATTTTTTTATCTACACATGTCGACGTGTTTATTTTTCCAAAACCTATTTCATTATTGGAATATATCGCCTAACATTTTAAACGAAACAATGCAGTAAGAAGTAAAAAAAAATTTACAAGAATAGACAAAAATTAACAGATGAATGAAAAAATATGTAAGTTCGAAAAATAATTTCAAAATTTTCTAGAAATATGTACAAAAGTTAAAAAAATTCGCAAACTAGGTAAAAAAAAAAATTTAATACAAAAAGTTAAAAAAATTATGAAGGTAAAAAAAATTATAATATAAAAAATTTAAAACATAAAAAAAAAATAGTAAAAACATAAAGTAAAAAAAAATTCAAGGAAAAAAAATTACAAAATTGCAAAAAAAGTAAAAGAAATTACAAAAAGTATATGCTAGCAAAAAAAAAAAAAAAAAAAAAAAGTAAAAATACAAGATAGTGCAACACTCTATCAACAATTTTCTACACCGAGACTGCTTCCTCTACAGCCTTTCTTCTTTCCATTACACTCTCTTAATTTGATCTTCTATTATTATGTTTGTCAATCTAATTCTTCACTGTCTGTTTCTTTAAACAATTGTTTAATTCCTTTATACTAATTGTCACTTTATGCAGTCTTAACAGAGAGCGCCATCCACCTCTATATGCCATATGTGCAACTTCAACGCTCGCTTTGTAGAAAATGTTTTTGCACAACAATCACAAGTATAAAGCTTTTCCACCATATGTTTTTCTAGATTGCATTTCCTTGCAAACGACCTGTTACAACTGGGACAAACCTGTAAAAAGAAATCAATATTATCACTTAGAATTTTTTCACACAGCTTTTACAACTCTTTATCTTATTTTTATTATACTCTTTTCGTAATTTTGTATACTTTATTTATACAACATAATATTTCATACACAAATACTTACATGTTCATATCGTCTTTTCTCCATATTTATTTCAGTCGATTCATCCACACTCTTTGAAACGTGTTGTTGCCCTTCGAATCAGCCTGCTTCAGCATCTACACATCCAAAAGAAATATAAGTTAAGTTAGACATTTAACAGATAATTAATCTTTAAACGAAATAATTTCAACGTAGTATTAAAACTCACTTTATGACTTACCATAAAAACTTTTAAAGATATAAATTCGATTAAATAAAATTAAAATAATCAATACATTCCAATTTTCAAATATGTTTTCTCCATTTTTTTTAACTCTATTAAAATGTTTATGTTTTCATTCTTCAGTCACCATAAAGATAATAATCTGGCATGAAGCTGAATATTCATTGAAAATTTGCATGTGAATAGTCTTTTTTACTAAACTAGTGTGTTCAATAAACCAACATTCCAAAGCAAATACACAGATTTGTTCTAGTATGTATCAAATTAATCCCTTAGATGCATTAAGAATTTTAAATAAAAATTTAATGTAATTGTAAATTTAATTGTTATGCGTTTCCATATGGTTGAATTAAATATAATATTTTAACTTATGAAACGTGCAGTTTTGTTACATTATTTTGAATGTGTTGGAAAGTGTTTCATAATCTATGCTTGACGCTTGATTTTTTCTTTCTTGTTTTTAATAATAAAGACTTTAATTGTAATGACTAAATAAACTATAATCGCAATAATGATCAAAGAAACTTAAAACAAAATTTCCTTTAAATAAAAAAAACCTTAGTTTTCAATATAAATGTTCTAAAAAATGACAAATTAGAGAAAATATAATCTAAAAGAAAAGGCATTGTAATAAAATAATGAGCAATAAATAATAAGCAAATGAATAAAGAATGTTTTTTTAAATGAAGAACGTATAGCTGCAGACACTTAAACAAAACGCAGATGCTTTTTTCTTTTTTTCAGTGTATTCATCATGAATTTTGAACTTCATGTTTCCCCGTAGCTACTATCCCCTGCTTTGGCTAACCTATTTTGTACTATTAGTCGCAGTTTCGGTTGAAACCTTTCATTAGAGATAACATTTTCCATCTATTAGTTTCACTTTCATTCCATGGAAACTTGGATTTCACAATACTCTCTTCCAATGCAAGTTAATAACTTTCTTTATTTCCACTTTGAGCTATAAAATGCTAACATAAGACTAGCGATAAAAAGAAGAAACAATGCTCCCATTTGGAAGCAAATGAAGGTAACATAATATATTTGCCAAGTTATAAATTTTATTTCTTGACAAAACAATTAAAAACACATTAAATTATTTTTTTGTTATTGTATCAATAGCGAAATAATAAGATTAACGCCATATTATTTATTTTCCCTTTGTTTTTCGTTTTCTTTGTTTGTTTTTTATTCACATAACAATAAAAGCTTCGTGCCATACATTCCCCAATAATTTATGCGACAAAAAATATCAGGAGACGCTCGTAGTTTTTATTTAATTTTTATTTCTATACAAATAAAGATTTTGTAATGAACTAGAATTTTCGCTATTGTTATTTTGGTTATAAAAAACTAATAAAAGGAAAATAAGAGCATGATGTAGCCAAGCTTGAGAAAAGCACCATATTTAACCCTTTATGTCCCGATGGTACTTTAAAGTAACTTTTTTCTAACGCAATTAAAACACACACATTGAATGCATTCGGAATTGTACTTCTAGGAATTATTCCCTTGACCATCACTAGACAGCAATAGCACTTCCAGTAAGCTCACAATTTTTTACGAATCTATTCTGAAGCGTGAAAATGTCTGTTTTGCTTCCATTTTCTTGTCTGACATGGTATTCCTAACCTTTGCTTGGAAACATCTTCAATTTTAAGTCGCATTTTTCGCTATCACATTTTTTTTTATTGTTTTAAATAACATCATTTGACAATATGTTACTCTAAAAAAAACCATTTTCTGTGTGTTTACTTTACAAAGTACTTTTCAAAGCTGTACTTTTGAGTACCACCGTCGGGACTACGTTGAACAGGATTTTTGTTTAGATTTTTATCGTTTGAATATCTTTGGTGCATAAAAACGTATATACTTAGCAGGGATACGTGGTTGCTAGACAGATGGATTTTGTTACAATGTAGGGGGAGATATGGCATGGTTTATGTATGACATTGGTGAATAATAAAGGAAAAAATATGTTATTTTTATCTTTAGAAAATGTACAGTATTTTTACAAAAACAAAATGGAAAAACATTACAAATTAGAGAAAATATCTAAGGGCTGGAAATAACAACAACGAGAAAGGGGAGGGGGCTATCCAACGTTCAAAAAAATACTTTTCTTACCGTCTAAAGCATGTGTATAATTTTCATGCTAAGATATTGAGTTTTAAAAAACAGTGTTTTCTTCTGTTATTTTTCTTTTTTATTCATTTATTTTCTTCTGATGATTCGAATTTATGGCAAAGTTTTTGAAATTGGAAGTCATTATTTCCCTCTTATACCTTAGAATTTGTGAACTAAATTTCTGGTTATAAATATGTATTTTTTTAATCAAAATGTACATAATGTTAATCCAACGGCAAATTTCGCGGAAAAAACGGAAACTGGCTTTGGGGAATGATTTTTTTTTTCAAAGATTAATATTCATTTTTTTTAATGGTTTGCAGCGTTGCAAAGAGAATTAAAACTATATGCTATTTAATAAAACACTCACACACTGCAATATATAATAAAACATACATAAATAACGCCTGCATTCAACTGTTAACGGTATATATAAATACTAGCAAACCCCGCGGCTTTGCTCGCGTAATATTTGAAAAATGCCAAGTGATATTTATATGTCTAATTTTTATTAAAAGAAATTATACTTTTAGGAATAATTCAAAAATTACTATTTAAAACATAGTTTGACTAAACTTCATTATTACACTGCATTAGACAGAAATTAGACTTACATTAATAAAAAGAAATAAAATAAATGATAATTTAGAAAATATTTTGAAACTTTTATGCTAAATTATTACGCTTATTTCAGTATTCATTTGAAGTTTTGAATTTTTTAGAAACCATCTTCTTACATCTTAAAATTAACCATCATGTCAAATTCCAAGTCCTACCACCTCTCCCAACATAAAGGGCTATGTTGAAATAGGAACTGTCACCCTTAATTTGCCAACATTAATTTTGAAATCGGTTTGTTATTTCCTAATATTCCACAGAAACGTAATTTAGAAAGCTTTTAAAGGCCTTTTTTAGAACGTTTGTTGTTCCTGTGAACCCCAGGTGGTAGAATCATCCGCATAAAATATAGCCTGCTTAGGATCAGAGATTGTTACCATTGATTCGCTATTATTACTTTTATAATTGGTTTATATTCCCTGAAATTGCATAGAAATCGTAATTTAGGACTTTCTTAGAACGCTTTTCGCACCTGCCCTTCGCTTCACCCCTTTTTAATTTGAAATTATTTTCGATTGTCCTTCGAAGGCATTTATATTTTATAAGTAACTACCATGCCATATTTAAAGTTCCTAGCCTCTTCAGTACCACAGAAATCGCAATTTAGAAAGTTTTTTGCTCCTGCAACCCTCTGGTGGTAGTGGCACAGACATAAAATATAGCTTATGTTTGAGCAGGTTCTATCGCCAACAATTTGTCACGATTATTTTTGATATCGGTTTGGTATTTGATAAGAAACTGCATACAAATTGTAATTTAGAACGCTTTTAGAACGCTTTTCGTTCATTTCATCCTTTTAAATTTGAAATTTTCTGTCGACTGTTCATAGAAAGCAGTTGCATCTTGTAAGTAAATACCATGCCATATTTCAAAATGTTAGACCTCTCAGTTATGCGAAAAACGCAAATTAGAACATGTTTTGCTCTTGCACCCTCAGATGGTAGTGACAGCAACATAAAATATAGCCTATGTTGGAGCAGGGACTTTCACCATCAATTTGCAACCATTAATTTTGAAATAGGTTTGGTATTTACTGAGATTGAGTAGAAATCGCAATTTAGAACGTTTTTACAACGTTTTTAAAACGCTTTTGGCGCATTGCACCCCTTTTGAGTTTCCAATTTTTTCGAAACTGTTGTTAAAGATTATTTATATCTAATAAATATGTACCTTGCCTAATTTCAAGTTGCTAGCCCCTATCGATCACAAAAATAGAAATTTAGAACGTTTTTTGCTCCTGCAACCTCCAGATGATAGTGACACCGACATGAAATAGCGTCTATGTTAGAGCAGAGGTTGTCGGTCAGCGCTAAATCGCACAACGCTTAGGTATAAACAAACTGAAGGCTCTTCCCACTCTAGAAACAGTCGCCATCTACTGGCTAATCCTCTAAAAATAACATCTAGAAGGGTTGTTTAAATTAATTTTATTTTTCTGAGACTTTTTTCTTTGTTCTTTCTGTGACTAAATTAAGTAAATAAATAAAAGGAGAGGTTGAGGGGGGGATATATTTTAATACCAAATATTTAATTTATATGCTTTAACATTGAAGTTATATTAAAATATATATGTGTGTATCTTGACTTAGGACTAACATCTGTTAATAAAAGCATGTTTTATTTATTTGTTAATTATTTCTTTTATTTTCTTACTTTAAAGAAAATTTATTTCACATTTACTAGTTTATGATGTCATGCAGTAAATAGAAAAAAGTACGGCTAATCATATAAAAAATCTTATTTAGTTATTGTTATTTAAGAATTCAAAGAACTTTTTTAAATTCATAATTTTTTCATCTCTTTCAGAAACAAGAGAAGTTTAATTTGAAGAATCCCTTAGGATCTTATTTTTCATAATAATATTTTGAATTTATACTAAAAAAAAAAAAAAGAGAAAGGGAGACACAAAAATAATAACAATTACTTTTTATTAATTTTAGCTATCAATTACTTTCCAATACCATTAGCTAAATCTTACTTAAATAAATAATAAATTTTTATAAATAAAAAAGACAAATTAATACAAAAGAATTCTCATAGCCATTCATAAGTTTTTAATAATTTAATAGAGAAAAATTATTTCTAATGTAAAAACAACAACAACAACAGAAAAAGGCACAATTAAATTTAAGTTATTTTTGATAAATAACTATTTAAGGGTTCCTTAAAGAAAAATCATACTCTTACACTTGGACTTAAAAATAATAATAATTTTTTAAAATATTTAAAAATTTAAATCCAAATTTTGAAACATTTAAAGAATCCTATAAATTAATTCATTAATTTAATTCAATAAGTATAGTACAAGCTTTAAGTAAGATTTAGATGAAGATATTGGAAAGTAATTGATAGCTAAAATTATTAGAAAGTAATTCTTAATATTATTTTTTTCTCTCCCTTTCTCTTTCATTAAATATAAATTCAAAATATTATTATGAAATAAAATTCTAAGGGGTTCTTCAAATTAAACTTTTCTTGTTTCTTTACAAGGTGCAAATTCTTAAATAATAATAATAAATTATTATTTTTCTATGAATAGCTGTAATTTTTTCAATTTACTGTATGATATCATAAACTAGTAAATCTAAAATAAATTTTCTTAAAAGTAAAAACAATAGGTAAAGTGTAAAGGTTTTTTTTTTTTTTTTTTTTTTTTGAGGTTTTTTAGGAAAGAAATCTATTTATGCATATAAATTGCAGTACACATACACACATATACTTAAATATACCTTCAATGTTAAAGCATATAAATTTAATATTTAGATTTTTTTTTAAAGTCCAAATGTAAGAGGATGTCGCTTTTTTATGTAACACTCTCTTAGTTGATTATTTGTTAAAAATAATTTAACTAAACAGTGTCCCCTCTACACCTTAAAAAAAAACTCTGTTAAATTATTAAAACTTATGAATGGCTATGAGAATTTTTTTGAATAAATTGAACTATCTTTATAAAAATGATTTGCATGTCCGAGTAAGAGTTAGCTAAAACTATTAATGTATTTTTTCTCTTGATTTTCTTTTATTACTAATTTAAATTCAGAATCTTATTATGAAAAATAAGATCCTCAGGGGTTCTTGAATTAATTTTAGGTTTCTTTTTTTTCTTAATTAGATGGAAAATAATTAATTCATTCATAAATTCTTCATAGTATTAAAAATAATAATAGTAATAATACAATATGTTCTTTCTGTGACTACCCATAAAATTTTCATTTTATGATATGACATATTAAACTAGTTAATTTGAAATAAAATTTTTCTAAAGTACAAAAAAAAGGAGAGATAGAGGTGTGTGTGGGGGGGGGAGGGGGGGGGATAATATGTTTGAATACCGAATAAATGTTGAATTTATATTTAAATATATATATGTGCGTGTGTGTATACTGAAAAATTTAAGGCTAGTAATTGAAAAATGGTATTTAGTTATTATTTAAGAATTCAGGGAAGTTTTTTTTTAATGTATTATTCTTGCATCTTGTTAAAAAACAAGAAAAGTTTAAAGATTCTCTAGGATCTAGAATCTTATTTCTCATAATAAGATTTTAAGTTTATACTTAATAAAGGAAAAAAAAAATAAAACAATAATATTGACAGTTACATTCCAATAATTTGAGCTAGCAATTACTTTCTAATACATTTAGGTAAATCTGATTTAAATATGTAAATGATTTTTTTTTTTAAATAAAAATAGTACAATTTATGCACAAAACATTTCTCATAGCCATTCACAAGTTTTTAATAATTTGCAAAAATAAATATTTTTAATGAAAAAAAAAAGCTATCAATTATTTAAGTTAATTTTGATAACTATTTAAGAGTGTGTTAAAAAAAACTACAATATACTCTTAAATATGGACTTAAAAAAACCTTTTGTTTTTTAAAATGCATTTAAAAATTTTATCCAAATTTCGCATTAACAACTTTTTTTAAAACCGTATAAATTAATTTATTAATTTAATTCAATAAGTATTGTACAAGAAATTCAATCTTCCTTATGTAGAACGCAAGGCCCTGGCTGAAAATCTTTACTAATTAGCCGATCCCCAGTCGATTTTAGCAGCTCTACTTGGGACGAAAACAGCGTTTGTAGCGTGGGAGGAGTCTAAATTGATACGTCACCTTGTTTATACCTAAGCGTTGTGTGATTTAGCGCTGACCGAGGTTGTCAGCATCAATTTGCCTACCATTACTTTTGAAATGAGTTTGATTCTTCCTGAGATTGCTCACAAATCGGCATTTAGAACGTTTTTAGAATGCTTTTCGCGCATTTTCACCCCTTTTTAAATTTCAAATTGTTAAAGAAATGTTCTTTGAGATCATTTATATCTAATAAATATATACCATGCAAAATTTCATGAATCTAGGTCCCTCCATAATTCAAAAATCGCATTTTTAGAACGTTTTCAGTTCTTGCATCTCCTTTGGGGTAGTGGAAACACACATAAAATATAGCCTATCTTGGAGCAAGAGCTGTTACCATCATTTTTGCACCATTATATTCGAAATCAGTTCAGTACTTCCTGACGTTGATTAGAAATCACAATTTAGAATGTTTTTTACGACGCTTTTCGCGCATTTTCACCCTTTTTAAATTTTGATTTTTTTAGGAAATGTTCTTAGAGATCTTTGATATCTTATAAGTAACTACCATCCCAAATTTCATGATTCTAGGTCTTTCCATAACACAAAACCTCAATTTACAACGTTTTTTTCTCCTGCAACCCCAAGGTGGTTGTGATGCAAACATAATACAGAGCCATGTTAGAGCAATGTCTGTCACCATCAATTTACAACCATTACTTTTGAAATCGATTTGATACTTCCCAAAATAGAGTAGAAATCACCATTTAGGATGTTTTTTAGAACCCACTTCGCGCATTATCACCCCTTTTCAATTTCGAAAATTTTAAGATATGTTCTTAGAAATCCCTTATATCTAATAAGTAACTAATATTTCAAATTTAATATTTCTAGTCCCTTCAGTAATGCAAAAGTTGCATTTTTAGAACGTTTTTTGCTCCTGCACCCCCTTTGGGGTAGTGGCACCGACACCAAATATGGCCTATCTTGGAACAAGGGTTGTCACAATCATTTTGACATCATTTTTTTAAAAAAATCGGTTTGATATTTCCTGAGATTGTGTAGAAACCCCCATTTAGAACGTTTTTTTAGAACGCTTTTCGCACATTTTCACCCCCTTTTAAATTTCGAATTTTTTCAGAATTGTACTTAGAAAACCTTTATATCTAATAAGTAACTAATATTTCAAATTTCATATTTCTACGTCCTTCAGTAACGCAAAAATCGTAATTTAGAACGTTTTTTCCTCCTGCACCACCTTTGGGGTAGTGGCACTGACATAAAATCTAGACTATGTTAGAGCAAGGGTTGACACCAACCAGCATTTTGACACCATTATATTTTAAAATGGTTTGGTATTTCCTGAGACTGTGTAGAAACCACCATTTAGAACGTTTTTTAGAACGGATTTTGCGAATTTTCACCCCTTTAAAATTTCGAATTGTTTAGAAAATGTTCTTAGATATTATTTATATCTTATAAGTAACTACCATTCCAAATTTCATGATTCTAGGCCCTTCCATAACACAAAAATTGCATTTTTAGAACGTTTTTTGCTCCTGAACCCCCTTTGGGGTAGTGGCACCGACATAAAATATAGCCTATGTTCTAAGTTGGAGTAACACCATCATTTTGATACCATTACTTTTGAAATAGGTTTGGTAGCTCCAGAGATTACCTCTAACAAACAAACAATTTTTACCTCTTTATAATATTAGTATAGATTAAACAGACATACATAAATACAATAAACACAACTGGAGGGAAAAACTAGCCAGAGCCAGTAATCGAACCCGGGACCACAGCATTCCAGGTTGTCGCACTAACCACTGAGCTACTCCGGCCGATACCTGAGTTTTCAATTTCTCACTAATAAACCATGTTGGAGAAGTCACCAGCCATCTATATGACAGCCTTGTATGACTGGACAACGATGAATTTATTTTATTATTACATCGATCTACGATATATAATAAAACACACATACACTACAATATATAATAAAACAATATATAATAACACCTGCATTCAACTGTTAAGGGTGTATATAAATATAAAACAGACATACAACAATAAATACAATAAACCCAACAGGACTGAAAAATTAGCCAGAGCCAGGAATCGAACCCGGGACCACAGCATTCCAGGTTGTCGCTCTTTTTTTTTTTTTTAAAGTCATGCGTAATTTTGAAATATGCCGGGAAAAGGGAGGGAGGGGCAGGGGCGTCTGTTATTTTAAATGTTTTAAAAAAATAGTCTATCCCCCAAACTCTTTAAAGTTTTTAGGAGTTAGAAACATAATATTTTCGTAGCCTGTGAAAAACTGTATTATACGTTTCCTAACAGAATTAAATGTTTGCACACGATGTAATATATATACAAACATTTAGAATATATACATTCTTGCTCAAAAGAATTCGGATATTTTTCCGAATATAGATGGTAATTGCTGAAATATGGCATTGGAATCTGTTGAGCATTTTCCAGATTGTTTACTTAGACATCATCTTTCACTTTAGTAAACGTTCTGTTTGTATTATGAATGTGTTAAGTATTTCATAATTTACGTTTGACGCCTTATCATGCCTTATCATGCCATTCCTTTATTTTTTTACTTATCAAAATCAAAACAATTTCTTTGAAAAATAATGTTTATCTATCATCATTATGATTTTTTTATTGGAACTAGGAGGGATCCGTCCCCCTGCTCGCTACGCTCACCAACCCCCCACGTAATAGCTTCGCGATTCCGTTCAGTATAACAAAGCAAACCTTATTTTCTAGCCAACCCCTGAGAAAATTGTTTCGCGTTTCCATTCTGAATCGCTTCACAATTCCTCATTTTCTATGCATTCAATTTTTAGATTCCACGTGGTATAAACGCACTCCTCCCCAACTCCTGACGATTTTATTTCCTTATCTCCAGGCAGCTAATCATTAGAGATTACAGAGTTTCATAATTAAAAGAATTATTAAATGTAAAATCATTAAAAAAAGACAAAAATTCTAATTTATTTCAATAATTACAAAAAAAAAAAAATTATATATATAGGATTACGAATATTGTAAATAGTTAGTGTTTGTGCTTAAAAATGATGTAAATAGTTCAATTAAACTCTATTCGTAAGCTAATATTAGCTTTTGTTGGATTGAAATATCTTAATTTGTTGATTTTCTGCAAGCAAGTAAACCCTATTGGAGTTCATTGGGAGTCTATGGAAATTTGGCGAAATACTGGAAATAGCACCAAACTGGCGTCACTTTTGGCGACTAATTTTGGTCCCCAAATTTGGCAGTATAGCGCCAAGTTGGCGACATACTTGGCGACGTTTGACGAGAGAGCCGAGAGCCCTCCCTTGATAACCCCCGTTATAGCTTCAGAAAGCTCTGGCCAATCAGATGCGTTTCACGGTATCTACGCAGATTTTTATTGGTCCATTTCCAAAGCATTACTTTTTTTTATATATAGAACGAAACACGTATGAATGTCTTTTTAAGTTTTTTTAGAGGAAGGGTGGCCATTAAAACATTACTAAAATTCAAATAGATTTTTTTTTGAGGGGGGGGGGAGCACACGTCAAGTTGCACGTCATGCTCTATTTTGTAATTTCTGAAGCATGTTTTATTTTTGCAATAAATAAATGAATAAAAACATACTTAAATATCAACCGTGAAATAACATACCGGTCGTCCTAAAATGGACTGATTGATTTTAAAATTCAATAACTTGCAAATGGTAACAGGTATTAATTTTTTTTTTCCAGGATGATTACATAAGATGTCAGGAGGTTTTTTATTGCAATTCTCGATTTTAGTTTAAAATAGCAGTGATAGATGGCGCTGCAAGCAACAGGCATTAAATTGTGGCCCAATATTTGGTCTCTCTCTTCTCTCAGTATTGATGCGAAAGAAGGAGTTAAATATATGGAGTGGTTCTCAGTGGCCAATGCAATTTTTTTTCTTAGGGGATCACTCCATATATTTAACCTGCTTCTTTCGCATCAATACCGAGGACCCAATTTAGCGCCATCTATCGCTGATATTTTAAATTAAAATTTTGTAGTATTTTAAACTAAAATTGTAATAGTAGTAAAAAATCTCCTGACATCTTATATAACCCTCCTGTGCAAGATTTTTTTTCATTATCTGCCCCCATTTTCAAGTTATTGAATTTTAAAATCAGTCGGTCCGTTTTAGTACATCTGGTATATTCTCAATTCAAAACTATATTTAGTAACGATATTCGTAACACTTTTTTTCACATACATAAATTTGAGATACATTGTGAAATATTAAATTCGTAAAAGATTTTACGGAGACATTACCATTTCATGCTTAACCCATTTGTGCCTAGCGTCCCATTTTGGGGACGTTTCGAATTTTAATATTTTTTTTAATTTTCTTCTTCTTTATAACATGAAAATTGTATGAAGTATAATAGTCTATAAATGTCTTTATCTGTTACACAGAGATGACTGCCTAAGATTGATATTTATTTGCTTAAATGGAGGCTTTTTTTCGGTGGTTATAATTTTTTCATTTTTCAAGATAAGGAAATGTAAAAAAGTAAGTTTATTTGTATTTTTTGTATCAAGGATCCAAATAAATAAGTCATAATCTTAGCTTGTATACTTCTTTGATATACGTATTTTTTTAATTGCAAAATTATATATTCAAGTCTATTTTTTATGCATGTTTGTACCGTGAAAAATATAGGGCGCTAGGCGCAAATGGGTACATATTTCTATTAGCCATTTAGAGGACAGTTATTGATGTAAAGTCCTTTTCAAGATGATTTTGAAATAAATTGTTTTTTTGCCTCAAATACGATTATTCTTAAATTATTATTAATCTACCCTATATATATAAAATCCTAATGAAACGAATATATGAAACGCCTGAAATGTAACGATTCTTTGAATCGACTGATTAAACAACTGATTATGTTTCACGGTGATTTCTCCTATAAAAAGGAATACTTTGCGATGAAATTAACACCAAAAATCAATATTGATCCGCAGATTTCAAAACTGGTATTAGAATTTTTAAATTCGAATTAGTTTTCGAAATATTAATTTTTTTCTATCTTTATATACATTTTTCTAATGATGGCAACTCAAATTTTAATCAAACAGATATTTTTTTTTCAGATTTTAGAAAAGGTTACTATTTTAAACTAATTTGGCGAGAAGTCTGGCCTCCCTTAAATGTATGCTAAGAAATGTATCATGTTACTTTTATTCATACTTCAATTTGTATTTCATTATGATTTCATTTAATACTAGTTTTACTTATAATGTTATTAATCTCTGTAAAGAAATAAATATATATTTTTTAATAGTTCATAAAAATACTAATTATAGTATGTAATATAAATTAAAAAGCTTATGTTATATAAATTTAGACAAAACCATATAATTATGCATATTATACTATTACAAATACTATGCATATTCCCATATTTATAGTACGTTTACATTTTATCAAATAAATACAAAAAAAAAAATTGCGTAATTTTTTTAGTATTTTTTCAGTTCATTTTGCAACATTTTAAAGTGATTTTACCAACAAATTTGAGAAAAGAAAAATTCATGCAATAAATGGGTTAAAAGCGAACTGATGCAATAAGAAGAATTGTTCTAGTTGATAGTAATGTGCCACTCCTATCCGAAGTACTTCAAAACATAAGTAATAAATAAGGTCAAGGCAACCTTCGCTTCTCTGGGAAATACTTTCTCTTGTGATTTTTTAAAATCGGTGACGCCCGACCTCACACAGTTGTCATCCCTAGGCAATGCTGATCGAGTATGGTCCGTTTTACTTATTATATCTACAAATTTTTCAACAAAAGAATTTTCTTCTTTTTTTAACCCTTTATGTCCTAAATTGTGAGTTCATAGAAATTTCATCATCAAGAGCATTTTTCGTGATTTTTTTGAAACCACATTAAAATATTTACATAATCACTTAATAAATTTTAGAATGATTTTGCCAATTAAAATTAATTAATTAAATTTGTACATGTGGATTTTATGCAACATTTACAACTCCACACAATTTTTTTTAAATATTTTTTTAATATTTTATAGAATTAGAAAATGTACAAATATGTTCTTACTACAGAAATATAGAAATATTTCCAAACTGAAACTCCCCACTCCCCGCAAATCTTTGAACGTCAGGAAAGCTGAAAGATGCAGAGGGCAAAGAAATAACCCTTTTAAAAATATTTGTGTTTTGTGCAACCAATAACGCTGTGGGGACAAGATAAAGTAAAGTATCTATAATTCATTCTAAACTGTATCAATACAAATCGATTTATTAAATGAATTTTATAACAAGTTATTTTATTGGTACTTTAAAGTACCGTCGGGGCATAAAGAGTTAAAGACTGCTCTCAAATCCATAATTTTGTTACATGACAGGTTTCTAAAAACATTACAGTCAATCAGGGTAACTTTGATCCGCATTTTCTCTATTTTCATATGCCACACTCTTATTTGAAGAATATTGTCGCAACTAGGGGCATAAAAGAGACGAAATGATCCTAAATTATTATTTGACTATCAAAAATTAAGGAATAATAAGGATAAAAGCCTGGTTCAAATTTTTAGTCTGGTTCAAAGTTACTTTGCCATTTAGGGTAACTTTGCAACATATGATAAATTTTTATATAAAATAATTCATTATAAAAAAAAGTATTGTAGTCAGGACAACTTTAAACGCCAGAAAATGTTTTCAGATATGTAAAGACTCCGAATTTACATTTCCCAACATCACAAGATTTGTATAATTTATGATATTACAACAAATATCAGACCTAAGAAAAGTGGAAGAAGAGAACCATCAACATTTAGAAATAAAAAAAAACCTGTTTATTGTTCATATAAAACATAAAAATGCAGTGAAAAACAATTTTCAATGTTTTAACTCAATAAAATATCCATAGTGACAGTAATAAATACAAGTACTAGTATTATTCAAGCAAGAATAAAAAACGTCGAATGTATGAAATGTCAAATTTGAGTAGCTCCGCCCCTAATCGCGCCTCTAAATGAATTTTATGTATTTTACACATATTTGTGAAAATATTTATATGTTATATCTAATGCACACTTTCGGCATTTATATAAAATATACGTGCAAATATGGGAAATTTTCGATAGTAGTACCTGTAATTAGTAAATTATAAGCATCAGTGTAACTTTGAGCCGGCTCAATGTTACCCTGAAAATGCGGTAATATGCTAGTGCCTTCTTATTTTACATTTTATTAACTATTAATAAATAAATAATCACAAAATATTAACACATATACAACATTTAGATAATAATATGTCTGATAAATGAGTATATTGTTACTTATTATGAAAATTTAATTGGATTACAACAACTTCAAAACAGCATTCAAAATTACCTTGAAAACAGTACTTCACAAAAATAGTTAGATGATGCATTTAATTGTGTATAATGTTGCTAATTTATTTTCTAAAATAAACAGTAGAAATCCCAGTTTAGAACCTTGCCAACAGAGCACAGTTCTGGAATTTTAGTCTTTTAGAGTCAAAAATATTGAAAAATACAATGGTGGTCAAAATTATAAGGACAAGGCAAAAATAGCCAAATCTTGGCTACATTTGGCCGGAAACTTATGCAAATTGAATGGCTGGAAACCAATGAAAAACGAAGATTATTTTTATAAATTTTTATGAAAATATGTGAAAAATTCATATTCATAAAATGTATTATGTATTTATACAGCCATCTCATATGGACAAAATTATAAGAACAACTGTATTTGTGTGTTCTCAAAAGTAAAGTTTCCATGTTTTTTGCTCTGCACACGGAACTTCCGGACGATATAAATGCGTAGTAAGCGTTTGGGATCGTCATATTCTGTTTTTCAGGCATGCCGCTTAGGTACAAAGCTTTCGGAGTTTGAGAAAGGTAAAGTGGATGCATTTAAAAGTTCAGGACTTTCTGTACGCCAAATTGCGACAAATCTTAATAGATCAAGAACGGTTATTTACGATTATGTTAAAAATCCCGGTAAATATGGACGGCAAAGACATACAGGTAGGCCATATTCTGTTTCTGTACTTGAGAAAAGAATGATAATAAGGCGAGCTTGCTCCAAAAAACAAATGTCAACAGAAATAAAACGTGAATTGAACTTAGAATGGAGTGCTCGAATTGTTCGACGTGTTCTACAAAAAGAAAAAAAAAGATTCGCTATGGTAAACATATGTTACGACCGCCTCTTACAAAAGTTCATAAAAGACTGAGGATGGAGTTTGCCAAAGAATGCATTACTATTGAAACAAAGTGGGATGACGTTGTCTTTTCCGATGAGAAACGTTTAATTTGGATGAACCAGATAGTTTTCGCTACATCAGGTATGATATCCGTAGAGAAAAAGAAATTTTCACAAAGCGTGCATTTGGAGGTTGTTCAGTTACAGTCTGGTGAGGTTTCACAACTGGTGGAACTACTCCAATAGTTTTTGTGCAGGGTAGAATGAATTCTGAGAGTTATGTTGATGTATTGGGCGATAATCTTTTACCGGAAGCATCGTTAATAACGAGTGGAGACTATTTTTTCCGTCAGGACAATGCCTCAGTACATGTTTCCCAAACTTCAAAATCGTGGTTTGATGCTAATTTCGTGAAACTACTTGATTGTCCGGCCAGAAGCCCTGAGCTGAATCCAATGGAAAATCTGTGGAGTATTTTGGCACACGAAGTATACAAAAATGGTATAGAAGATGAAAACAAGCAAGAGCTCATGTCCTCCATCGAAAAAGCCTGGTCAAAAATTTCCAAGAACGTTCTTAAGGAACTGTCAAACTCCATGACGTCAAGGACTGATAAAAGAGATCGAGAAGAAATGAGAGATTATTAATTATTAATGTGTTTCAGGCAAAAACATTCATTGTCCTTATAATTTTGTCCAATTTTTACAATGACATATTTTGTTAATTATGGCAAAACATTCATATTTTGCATTTTCCGATGCTTTGCATTCTACAATGATTTCTAGCATAAAAAAGCATTTTATGTATAAATTTCACTTTATTTAGTTCAGAAATAAAAATTTTCTGTGCAATTTTCAATTGTTCTTATAATTCTGACCACCACTGTAGGAGGTGGTGCAAAGTTACACCCCGTGGTTCAAAGTTACCCTGATTGACTGTATTATTCTTAAATCCATAAAGTTTGCAGGTGCTCTTATCAGTATTTAAGCTGAATGTCTAAGCAAATTTTCTTTAATATAAAAGCTAAAATGAGAAGAAAAATAAAACCTTAGCATAATGCTAAAATGCAAGACTGATTATGAATATACATTCCCCCATTCTTCTCGACATCTTGATATGTTTTAGTTTCGTATTATGTACAGTCTTTTCATATTTTGCAAGAAATGCGATCGTAGCTGAAAGTCTGATTATTATTCAAATATTAACAAATCTAATACTGTATCTCTTTTTTCCATAAAGGAAAAACATCTGTCAAAAATGTGTGTCAAAATTACCAATTTCTCCTTTGTTTATTGATATAATTGTGGCTGAAAAGTCGTTATCGTAGAGAAATCGTTATAACCCAAGACAAAATAATTTCATGGGGAAAAAATGCTAATAATGATGCGTGCAAATTTCATAGTTTTGTGGATAAAAATGACTTCTGGAACTGAATGTGTCAAAAAGTTTCACGTTGTGGAGGGGAAGAACCATTATTTTTGAAAACGCCTTAATGTAAATTTTGCGACACCTAAAATCCTTAGATTTGAAAATGTAACTGATCCTTTTAGAGGAACATTAAGTCTTTTACTCATTTTGAATAATAATTACAAAGTGCACGAAAGGAACTTTTCTAACATACCCAATATTGAAATATATATTTAATAACTATATAATATAGCATGTGGGTAGATTAACCTGGAATCGCTTCCAAGTCAACTTCTGCCCCAAGCCAGGGCTATAAGCCCCGTTTGTCGTCTGTTTTCATTACTTTTGTTTCCATTGGTAAATGTATTACGAAAGAAAGATATCCGTACAATAACTATATGAATTACTAACTGGGAATTGCATTGCACAAATGTGTCATTAAAAGTTGTTTTCTAGGCTTTAAAAGCCGATGGCGCATAAAGTACGCCGCCCGTGTCTTATATGTATGTCCAAACCGTCCGTGTCTTTAAGGATTAATATCTCGGGTAATTACCGACATTTTTCTTTTCGAAAATCATTATTAACAATCCTTTTCTGCTTCTGCGAAGATAAGTACCTCCAGCGGCCCTCAAATCGAATTTCATGTGTAACGGAAAAATGCGATTTTCTCAAAAACTATGGGACCTGGGGTAATTGCTGTAGTTTTCCTGAAAGATTTAACTTCTACTACACCTATTTTTTTTTTTTTTTTTTTTTTTTTTTTTTTTTTTTTTAGTTTTAGTAGATTCGGAAATACATGGAGAGTGAACATATTTTTTGCATTACATTTTCGACGATTTCTCTGAAATACCCAAAATTAAAAAAAATATTTTTGAGTCCGGCGTTACAAATGCTTTCATACGATACCGCATACGATATAAAAAGAAAAGTTTTTTTTTTCAAGTAACTTAATTAGCCCCTCTACATTTTTCCTAAATATATTTGTAAATGGCTAAAAATGTTTTATTTATTTAGCTTGCACTAGTTATAAGGATTATTTAAATGTTCAAAAGTTTTCCAGTTTCTGAAATTTGAAAAACCAACGTTTGTATATCCTAAGAAACTGCTTTTTGATGTATTCCATTAAAACTGTTAAAGAATGACATCTAATAGTAGCAGCAACTCTACTACGTACCTGGTACGAAAATTTTCGTTTAATTTTCTACCGATCACCAGTGCATGAGAAATAATAACTAATAGCACCAATAAAGAGACAATACCTCTTTGGGACTAATACAGGAACACCTTCAACACCACCCTTTTGCGGCTACACTGTAAAAAAACGGCTGAAAAACGGAGATTCTACTGGCAATCTAGACGCGAGTACTATTTCCGTATTTTTACGGAAAATTTCCCCCATAAATTACAGAAAAATTTCCGTTTTTCAGATTAGAAAGGGAAATTTTTCTGTAATTCATGGGGGGAAAATGTCCGTAAAAAACGTAAATAGTTCTGGGGTCTAGATTGCCAGTAGAATCTCTGTTTTTTAGAACTTTTTTTTTTTTTTACAGTGTATAGCTTTTCGAAGGAAGAGGGAGATTGTTTTACATGGTAGTTTTTCATCTCTTTATCCTTATATATGCCCTTAAAACTTTTGACTGTAGAGAGTCCCAAGTTAAACTATGCATTTCCGAGAGGACTGCATCAAAACCTATTCGTCAGAAAGTCATTAAATAGAAGAGTGTCGCAAGGAGATGATCGGAATTATTTCTTGGGTGAAGAAAAAAGCTTTAGAGATGAAGAAAAGACTTCGTCTACCGTGATTCAATAAGATCACTTTCAGATCTTAAAAACCGCACACTACGCCATGTGCTAAAATTCAGATGTATATCTCGCAATCAACTACTGATTTGACGTTGTTACAATTCCAGATGATGGTCATCATATGGAATATGTTTTGCTTTTATTAGACGGGCAAATTGTGTGGTTTATGCTGTATATTTTGTATAAAAGTATTATACGCTTTCTATTGGTGTATTTTCGAACCAACTTCTTTTGCACTTTATTCTTTTTTTCTCATATTGATTGGTAAATGTATCATGCGAATTCAAAATTTTCCAACAGATAGAAAAAGTGTCTAGTTGAACCAAAGACTTTTGGCTTTAATTACCAACGCTGATGCCAATAAGATTATCTGAGTGAATTTTGTTATGTGGTAGCTCAATAGGCAATTTAAGCCAAAAGTATTGTGTTCGACTACTGGTCTGCGCACTTTTTTACTCAGGTGGAATAATTTCAATTCGTACAACTTTTTTCTTTCTTTCTTTTTTTCTTTTTTTTTTTTTTTTTTTTTTTTTTTTGGCTCTAGAAAAAATTTCTATTGCCTCCTTTCGATTCCTCTCTGATATTTTGTTCCCTCTCAGAAATGTGTAAATTAATTTGGGACATCTTGTATATAGAACGTAAGGATTAGAATAGGTATATTTAAAATATTGTAGAAGTCACAACTTAAAATATGCAAACGATTAACACTTTGCTCAATTTTTTTGCTCTTAAGCATTTTTAAAAATTTAGATTAGCGACAGGCTGAGACAACGCGTCATTTTAATCACTGATTGTACAGATTGCTATTGTATGAGGAGGAACATTACTTATTAAGAGGATTTACGAATATGATTTGTATAAGATTATTATGATATGATATATGATATGTTTATTAAAAAGAATTATTCAAGAAGATTTAATTATGTATCTCAATGTTATTGAAGACCTGTTTTTCTCCGACTGAAAAGGAGGGTTATGTGTTTCACGCGTATCTGTGTATGTGGATTTTTTATACCCTTGAAACATCCCAACGGCTGGATGGATTTAAATGAATGAGGTCTCTATCGATTCGTCTTAACGGCCCGATTGTTATAGGCTACGTTTTGTTTTTAAAAATTCAAAATGGCGGCCGAAAACTACAAAGTAGCAGTAGAGACGAAAAAAAAAATTACGCACCCTATTGAGTGGCATATCATTGGATAGGTCTTTCAAAGTGAAGACGATGTTTCATTGACTATTTTACAGTCAGAAGCCCCGTTAAAATATTATACGACCTGGAAGTTGTGTAGGTAGGATCTCTAGCTTTACTGCAACTCTAACCATCATAGACATCTATAGACTTCATCAAAACAGTGTTTATAGATAGGAACTAACAATTAAATACAACTTAAAAGTCATCAATACAAGTAAATGAAAAAAATAGGTAAGTAATATAAACAAGTAATAAAAAAAAAAATATTTTAAGTCAATTCCTACTTAGTTCAATAAGTGATTTTTTTTTTCTCCCATTCTTCTTTCCTCCTGAGTGGCGCTTAAAATGCCTTGATCAAGAAGAGGGCTCTTTCGATTATTGAAAATTAATTAATTTAATTTAATTAATGAATTAATATTTAAAAAAGCTGGATTAACATCAAGTGCCATCCACTACAAGTTTAAAAAATTTTATTTGAGCTTGACTGGATGAATAATAAGTATTTTATTAACGATTGAAAATTTGAACAAAATATATATAGCGAGAGTGTGGACTAATAGTAGGAATTGAAAAAAAAAATAGTTTCACACTGATGAGAAATAATTAATTAGTTCGCTTTTTACGCAGTCGGGTTTTTTGATTTTTAAAATTTAATTGTTTATTAATAAATATATTACCGATAGATAACAATGCCCAAACAAAAAAACTTTCTGTTTGGTGCCCGAAATGTTTGAGCTGATTTCGGTTATATCGATCATTCTAATTGCAAATCTGAAAGTAATTTTTATTTACCGGCTATACTTTTAACTCATGGCCATGTTGCTGCAGTTCTTCAGCTGATCGATCTTCAATCTCAGCTTCCCGTTGCTGGGTGGTTGAACATCAAAGGATAATTAGTGCTTGTTTATAAAGGTGAAAAGGAAAGGTACAGTAGCTCCAAGCTGTAAGCATGTTATAGTGGGTTATAGCATGTTATAGTTATGTTATCCTATAGGCGGATGAAACCCAAAGTTAGTCCATCCTTTGGTCGGCAATTTTATTTATTTTATTTTATTTTTTACAATGTTTATGATAATTTCTCTGATTCATATTAATGGCTTTAAAAAATCCCTTTAAGATTTTCATTAGTAGCTGCCTGGTTCAAAACATGGCAATTTATAATGGATTTATTTATGGATCAGAGGTCCGAACAATCTGAGAAATACGGATAATGGTCAATTTTCTCCTTGGTCAGAAAGTGATTACACAAAATTTCCTTCTTTTTGTGCCATTTTGGACAGAGTCAAATAAGATTACCGGATGAAAAGAGAGTAGCCTATGAGATAAACATAGTTGTAGAGGGAAAATCCCATTCGTGAACCATGTTAATTTGATGGTGCAAAATACTCTTGCCTTCACTGTATAAAATCTAGGCCTGATGAAAGAGTTTGTGAAGGCATCAGGACGGACCATGCTTTCGGTATATAGGATGAAAAATGCTTGGATTAACCTCCATTACTCGCGTCTCATCACTTCACGAATAAAAACATGTGCACAAGCAGGCACCGATCATGACTAATTGGGGCCCTGGGCAAAGATAAATTAGGGGGTCCATTCGAATCGTTTCAAGATTATTCAAATAGAACTGATGGTCAGTCATATGTCTATAGGTAATGCATATAGCCTACATAGCCTCTGGCGAGTGGCTTCATACATTAAACACAAATGGGCTTACCTAGTAGATCAAGTATGACTTGGTGTAATGTATAAACAATATTTTTGCACCTTGGATTTTAAATAGAAGAAAATTCCTAGCTCTGTCAATTCTAAATTGAGTACCTTAATAAAGATACTCTTTTTTTTCTTAGTACAGAACAAAACTCTTTTATATAACTTTAACAACTTGTTATATTACTTTAAGATGAATTTAATAACTTCAACTTATGGAAAAGTTGGAATTGGAAAAAAAGTAAATATTTTATAATATAATGTATGGATTTGGGGGCCCTTTGAGGTCCGGGGCCCATAGGCAAAGTCCCGATTTGCCCATGCGATAAAAAGGGCCAAAGGGCCTGTGCACAAGTACGGAACTGCTCAAGCACAAGATCAAATATTTTTAATAGCTGCAGGCTGCACACTCCTAGGTACCATGCCTACCAGGGCTGTGGAGTCGGTGGGAAAAAGGGACGACTCCGACTCTTTCGCTCAAAAATGGGCCGGATTCCGGCTCCGACAACGCAGCCCTGATTGTAAAATGGACGACTCCGACTCCGAATCTGGGAATTTTAACAGATGCCTGCTGACAACAGATTCATTCTACCGTTTTTTCCAAAGAAGTGAGGACGTGTAAATTTTCAGCTGAAGTGTGAGTAATCCCGCGAGTAATCACGGAATACCTTTTGACTGAAAAAAAGTAAGATAAGCAACATTACTGAGTTATTTTATTTTTATCATAGAAATAATTACATTTACGAATAACTTTTAGTTTTTATATTTCTTTTCAGTCATTTATATCGATTTTTTGCCTCAAGTAAATGTCGAAATTTCCATAGGAAAAGGAGCTACAGCGTTTGCAGAATCTTTTGACTTATGTTTCACCAGATTCTGATGAGGCAGCAGGTACAGTCGTGGAAAAAAAAAGTGAACACCCCCTGGATTTTAACAGAAGAAAGGAAAGTAAATTTAGAAAAAGGATTACTTTTGAATAAAAATATAACAAAAATGTATGGCCTCGCTATAAATTCTAAAACTTATCATTCAAATAACTAGCAATTTCGTTTCTAGACATAACTTGAATCGAAGGTTTAAAATTATCGTTAAAATTGTATGTTGCCATTGAAAAAAGTAAAGTTTGGTCTGGTTTTGATTTGTGGTCAGGGCCCCCTAAGTAAATTTTATATACATCATTTAAAAGTAGACTTTATTTCAAATCGATTAGTACCAGTAACTTTCTTCTATTATAATATAATTAATAGTTGGAGAGTTAGTAGAGGGTGTTTAATTTTTTTTCCATGACTGTACATTTCATAATTTTTTAGATGATGACGAACATTTTGAGAAACGTTCTGATCACAACTCGGAATGAGAACAAGAAGCTGATGAAATATTGGAACAATATTCTGATGTCAAACTACAGTCTGTTTTAATGAATAACATTATAAAGTCATTATACACAAACAAAACTTACACAAACAAACTGTGTGTTGGAATATAAGAAAAAAATTCTATACACAATAGTTTTAGAGTACAAGCAATGTAAGTGATAAATGCAAATCTTTTTCATATAATATTAACTGTAACGTAGTAGTATATGTACACATTTTTTATACAATTTTCACAAAATCATATATGGTTCTTGTAATTCTGAATTGTATTTATTTCGAATAAGTTAAAGTAAGCTACTTTAATTACAAGTAAATTACAATATTATTGTAGATCGTTATAACTTAATTGTGATAAAAATTTTGGGGTGTTTGCAACACCCCCGCGAATGATCGTGTGAACAGGTGAAAGTGATGGAGGATTAAATACAGAAAAACTAAAAGCTGGATTTTTTTAATGGTCTTGGAATAAGGGATCTCATAAACGATCATGCAGATTCTATTCCTTCGTATATTATATGAGTGAGGGTGAGGCAAATGCTGATCGTCATTTCAGGAGCTTGTAAAAGAAAGGACAAACTCGAAAAATCGATTTTATTTTTTTTTTTTACTGTTTTTTCGCGTCAGATAGATGTAGGCAACATGTAAGTAAGTCGTTTTGACCTGGTTAACCCTAAGTATTCTCCCAGTGTCGAGCTAAAGTGAGTAGTACCCTATTCTATAGCAGTACTTGCAAAACTTTCAGCTTGATTTCCCAAAACACCAATTTCGAGATTAGCTCTTTCTCTTCCAAGGTCCTAATTTGTCCTGGTTGTCAGAAACTTTCTGAAGAACCATAAAGCACAAATCTATGCTGATCTAGTAAACTAAATGCTAATTAATTTCAGGGACTTTGATTGTATGAGCATAAAATTTCATTACTTATACATTTTCCAAAGTATTTGAGTGGTATGATTGAGGCATAACAATGTAAAATATTTCATCAGGGCTTTAAATTAATGGAAGATCACTACCATAAAAGATGGGATATACATATGATGGCAGGCTACTGCTGGAACTTACAAAGAAACTGCCCAAACAAAGTCCACTGAAAAATGTACTACAACAGAAGCTTACTAAACAAATTTTCTTTTCGATAATGGTTTCATTTTGATAGTTTGAAACCAGTTGGATGTGCCAATCCCAAAACTTTCTTCTATCTGATGCATTTTAATATTTCAAAATGTTACAAATGTCAATATTTCCTTTTTATTAATTCAATTCTATATCAACTTTGACTTTCATCTTAAATTTCTGCTTCAGTCAATTAATCGGAGTAAAAACGAGTTAATCTCTATCATGATATTTATTGAAATCAATAGTTTTTTGTTATTCTGTTGTATATTTGCTGTTCGCGAATAGTCAGCTTATCAGGATGGGAAGTTCCCGTAGATTCACCGGCCACCGGTGTACAATAGAACTACGAAAAATCAAGAAAATTACTCAAAAATCGCTATTATTTTCCCCTTTTCGGCGGAATATTTCCAAATTCAGGGTGGATCTTCTTGCCATGGCCAAAAACATACACAAAAAATTTGGTTCAATTCTACGCATAATTTCATACACGTTTTGATGGTACAATATTCAAAGTGGCACAAAAACGCTATTACAGCGCCCCCTTCCAGCGGATTTTTTCCACATTCAGGGAGGACCTGCTTGCCATAGCCAAAAACTTTTTAAAAAAATTGATTCAATTCTATGCATAACTTCATTCACTTTTTGATGGTACAGAAAGACATTTTCTATAAACATTTTTTGGGGATCTCTGACCCCTAAAACGTGTAAATCCGTCGAAAACCGGAAGTCGAAAAAAGTGTTATTTACAATACTTTCTTCTACTGACGATAGAAGAAAGTAAAAATATGTGTTATTTGAGTAGTTTTACTGAAGGACTAAAATATTCAAGAAAATAATATTAGACTATGTTTTTTAACGTGTCTATTATGTGAAATAGGGTAACATAAATCAGACTACGTTTATACCTGGAAAATTAGAGCTGAAAAGAAAAAAATAATGTTGTAGTTGAAATTAGCGCACCAAATGTACAGTCGTGGAAAAAAATAAGTAAACACCCCCTACTAACTCCTCAACAAATTATCGTAGACGAAAGTGACTGGTACCGAACGATTGGAAATAATGTCTATTTTTAAATGATGTATATAAAATATGCTTAGGGGGGCCATCTACATATTAAGACGAGACATAACTTTGTTTTTTTTCAATAGCAGTACGCAATTATGACAGCATAAATGAATTCTACACCCTTCAATTAGCCTAAAAACAAAATTATATGCAAATCGTACGTTAAGTTTCCGAGAAATTAATTATTTTAAAACCAGCGTATTTTAAGGGCTGTATCCAAACTAAAGTTCGGTACTCGATTGTTAACCGAGAGAGCCCCCTTCTTGATCAAGGTACAGTCGTGGAAAAAAAAAAAAAATAAACACCCCATACTAACTCCTCAACAAATCATCGTAGACAAAAGTTACTGGTATCGAACGATTGGAAATAAAGTCTACTTTTAAATGATGTATATAAAATTTTCTTAAGGGGTCATCTACATATTAAAACGAATCCGAACTTCATTTTTTTCAATAGCAATACCCAATTTTAACGAGATATTTCAAATCTTCGGTTCAAACTATGCCTAGACACCAAATTTCAAGTCATTTGAATGATAAGTTTTTGAATTATAAACATTCAAAATTTAGTGCTTGTAATGTTAAATTACATTTTCATATTTTTATTTATATCTCCTGAAATTATGCTCCTAATGTGCTTTTTTTTTTTTTTTTTGTAGCAATAATACTAATATATCCAAACATAAATACGCTGAATTTACAATTTTTATAATTTTATGATATGAATTATGAAATTAATATTCGAAAAATTTATGAATTGCAACCTACAATTTTTTTGACGGATTTAGATTTATTAAGTCCTGCTTTATGGAAAACCAAAATTTCACATTTTTCTTCCAAGTAGTTTTCAAATTATGCTTAAAAAACGGCAAAATGATGACTTAAGGGACCGTGTATGATGGAAGTGAGTAGACATTTTGAAATTTATTCTGCTATGCTGCAATCCAACAGGCTTCATTGACTCCTTGAGTGGCGCTTAAGGTGCCTTGATCAAGAAAGGGGCTCTCTCGGTTAACAATCCAGTACGGAACTTCAATTTGGATACAACCCTTAAAATACGCTCGTTTTAAAATAATTAATTTCCCGGAAACTTATGGTACGAATTGCATAAAAATTCGTTTTTAGGCTAATTGAAGGGTGTAGAGTTCATTTATGTTATCAGAATTGTGTACTGCTATTGAAAAAAACAAAGTTTGGGTTCGTTTTAATATGTAGATGCCCCCCTAAGCAAATTCTATATACATCATTTAAATGTAGACTTTATTTCCAATCGTTCGGTACCAGTAACTTTCTTCTACGATAATTTGTTGAAGAGTTAGTAGGGAGTGTTTACTTTTTTTTTTTTCCACGACTGTACCTTAAGCAGTCAATGAAGCCTGCTAGATTTCAAAATATTTAGTCACTTCTGTCATAGACGGCCCTTAAACCATCATTTTGCCGTTTTATAAGCATAATTTGAAAACTACTTGGAAGAAAAATGTGAAATTTTGGATTTCCATAAAGCAAAACTTAATAAATCTAAATCCATCAAAAAAACGGTAGGTTGCAATTCATAATTATTTCGAATATTAATTTCATAATTCATAATCCATATCATAAACTGATAAAAATTGCAGATTTAACGTATTTATGTTTGGGTATATTAGTATTATTGCTACACAAAAAAATTAGCACATTAGAAGCATAATTTCAGGAGATATAAATAAAAATATGAAAATGTAATTTAACATTAGAAGCACGAAATTTTGAATGTTTATAATGCAAAAACTTATCATTCAAATGAAATTAGGTGTCTGAGCATAGTTTGAACCGAAAATTTGAAATATCTCGTTAAAATTGGGTATTGCCATTGAAAAAAATGAAGTTTGAATTCGTTTTAATATGTAGATGACCCCCTAAGCAAATTTTATATACATCATTTAAAAGTAGATATTATTTACAATCGTTCGGTACTAGTAACTTTCGTCTACGATAATTTGTTGAGGAGTTAGTAGGGGGTGTTTACTTTTTTTTTCCACGACTGTACATAATCAGCTCAAAAAATCTCGGCACCAAATCTCGTGTTGGGCTGTGTAATAAATATAAAAGCAAGAACGTCAAGTGGCGAAAATATATCATTACCAAGTGTCATTTTCCTTTTTTTTTTCGATATGACAATTTTTTTTATGTAAAATAGTGTCAAAATTTCAGTGCGAGGAATTAGATAGAAAAACAACCTCAATGTTATGCTTATCTTATTTATAAATGAATGTGACAAGTGCCAGACTTCAGGAATTTACAAACCAGCTAATTAAATAAACCTTTCGGAGATATGAAATGATACGACTTTCTTAACTAAGGAATATAATTAGGTAAAATAAGATGAACTACCTCGATAGTGAATATTATTAATTTGTCAATTGTGATTTTCTTTTAAAATGAATCGATGTGTTCATTTAAATAGTTAGGAAGACATTTTGTCCCTTATTAATAAAAAGTGTTGTATATATAATCTGAAAAAAATCATAGGTAATGGTATGATGATGACAGGACGATGTCTTACCCAGTTCTTATAGAACGGTAATTGCATTTAAAATATTTAGTTTAGATAAGTTCATTAATCTTTTAGCGCGCGCTTTGTACTTTTTTGCATGAGTAATCGGTTGTCGCATTTTTTAAACAGACTACTTACGCTATTTAAAATGCAAAATATATCCTAATCGTAAAAAATAAGTTCATTACGCTTATTAGTGGTAAAAATTAAATCTTTTTTTCGGCGTTATAGCTGAAAATAAAGTGTAAGGCATATCGTGTTTGCCATAAAATTTACCACAGAGCGCTCGCTGAACGGTTAACTTTACTTCCATTATAATATTTCTTTTAAACCACACTGTTAAAAATTTGCAACATTCTGTCCAGTCATTTGACCGTTTTTTCCAAAAACGGTTGCACAACCGTAATTTAACACTATTCTGACCATATTATTGGCCATTTTATGGTCAAAATAGTGTTAAATTACGGTTGTGCAACCGTTTTCAGAAAAAAAACGGTCAAATGACAGGACAGAATGCTGAAAATTTTTAACAGTGAGTAGAAGTCTGAATAATAATACAAATTACCATTATAAAATTGCATTGGTGCTTTCAAAGTACAATCAAATGCAAATAGATATAATTCTCTCTTCATTTTTTAAGTGCCAGAGTTACTTATAATTTTCAATCGACGAAAAAAAGTCAAGTCATGATTAAAAAAAAAAAAAAAATCCCAACCATGGAAAAAACCTTGTTGTAATGATTGTTGCATTAAGGATTAGAATTGTGGTAGATTCCTCATTAGTCATTATTACTTCCAGTTGTTAAAGGAAAAGTGTATTTAAAGATGTAAAAATTTCTTAAGAATGAAATAATTCAAACTTTTTTGATAAATAATTTCGGGCTGGCAGTGATCTTGTTGCAAGTATGATATAAATTATAAATAAGTTGCATGAATGTAAGCTTGTGTTTGATAATAAATATAGGTGTATTGCACGATGGACATCGGTAAATGTTTGTGTTATCGCAGTTTGCAGAAGAGGCTCCTGCCCGTAGAGGTCAAACTTGGTTTCGGATAGATGAAGATGGACTTCCGATTCTTTTATTACGGTTTTTGTTATTTTATGTTGAAGGCGTGATTGCACGTATTTTTTCGATTTCCGAGTTCACCGGTGCTTTTAGTCAATCGTAAAAGCGATTCAGTTTCAAACTTCTCGCCCAATATAGTAAATTCTGTCCTGTTTTTATCTTAAATTTCGTGTTTATTTTAAATTTTGTGTGCCTACAGCCTTTTTTTTGAAATATTAACAATTTTTTTTAAAAAGCCACATTTCTGCCGAAAACGAGGATTTTGTTTTTTTATTAAAGAATTTCTATTTGAAATCCTTCCCATCCATTCTTATATTTTATATCGCTCTATAGACATAACAGGAATATACAGGAAACTTTTAAACAAATAAAAAAATATATGAAATAGTTTTATTTTACGAGTACTTAAATAAATTAATTATGGGAGCAACAATGAATTTAAATGTAACGATGTTTAACAAAGCATTTAAGAATTTTTGACAATATTTTTAAAGAAATTAATGATGTTAGGTCCTAACAGGCATGAAGAAGAAAGTACTAAAACTGCTTGCTATGGTTGCAAATAAATATCGAGTAAGGCAGTGGTGGAAAATGTATTTGTTTGGACGACGATTTCTGCAAATTTGATTCCTGATAGACGATGTCAAGTGAGAATGTACTGTGTTTTATGTTAAAAGCTAAAATTTTCAGATTTTCCAAGGGCAAAATGGAGGCAGACCGAAATATTTTAACAATGAGAAATAAAACACGGGATATATTTTTATTTTACGAAAAGTCGATTTTTTAACTGTTTTTACGCATATTAATTTTTGAACCCTTCGATCGCATAATGCTGTTTTTTATTGCGAATACCAGTATACAATTAAATATTGTTAATTGCAAATTTTTTGGTGAATTCTAATTTTTTTAGTTTCGGGTTTAAGGGGTTTCAGGACTCTTAAAATTGGAAAAAAGAAAAAAAAAAAGAGACCATTTTCAACATTTAATTCTCAAAATGTATATGAGTTTAAAACAAAACTTTTATTGAGATGAAAGATATAAGTGTGTTCTTTCATTTCTTGTACAAAAGTACAAGATACAGAATAAGTGTTTATAGGGGGCTCCAAACAGTCAGACATTTGGCGAACAGAAAATTGGTATAACATATTACGCGTACGGTTAGAAAATAAATTTTAGCACTCGAATGAAACTTTTTGTGCCTAATTATACTTCAAATTGTAATAATTACTCTGAATACTTTTTTTTTACTTTTTATTCTATTTTTAGCTTTTTTTTACGTTTTGCGGCATATTCCCACATTAGTAAAAGGAATTCGATTTCAAACTCTTAGCCCAATGTCGTATTTTTTTTTCTCTTTTGAATAAAGTTCAACGATTTTTTAATTTTTCATGAATTTTTGGCATTGGTAAATGATATTCAATTTCAAACTCTTATCCTAACATAGCAAATTTTGTCTTACATTATGTTTTTAACTTTTAGCGATGTTCATGCGATTTTTAGTGTTTCTATCGGTTTCCTTAGCATTTTTTTTTTTTTTTTAAATTCATAAACGGAATTAGTTTTCAAACTTTTAGCCTATTGTAGTAATTTTAACTCTGCAATTTTTTATATTCAGCGATTTTTAGCATTTTTTCACATTCCGTGGCGATTTTTTGACATTCGTAAAAAGATTTTGGTTTCAAACTTTTAGCCCAATATGGTTTTTGTCCTCTGCGATTTTTGAAGTTTTTCGCGATTCTTAGCTTTTTTCATATTTTATGCCCAGTTTCGATTTTCGTGGAAGAATTCCAGTTACAATGTCATGTCTTAGTAAGTAAATTTGTAAGTAGTTTGAAAATGTAGTAAATTTTGTTTTCTGTAATTTGTGAATTTTTAGGGGTTTTTTTTTTTTCTCGTTTTGCAGCGATTTTTCCATTTTAGTAAAAGGAACCCGGATTTAATCTTTTAGCCCAAATAGTAAATTTTGTCTTCTTTTCAATAAAGTTTATTCGGAACTCGCATAGCGACTTTTGAATTTTTCCCGAATTGTTTTATGCGATTTTAGGGTTTTTTCGCGTTCTGCGGGAATTTTTCGACATTCGTAAAAAAAATCCTATTTTAATCTTTTATCCGAATATAGTAAATTTTGTCCTCTGTGAATTTTGAAAATTTAGTGATTTTTTATGCGACTTTTAGTGTTTTTTCACGATTTTCTGTGATTTTTTTCCCATATTAGTAAAACGAATCTGATTTCAATCTTCTAGACTAATATAATAGATTTTGTTCTCTTTTCCCTAATGTTTATACGAAATTCATGTGGCGATTTTTAAATTTTTGGGATTTTTAGATTTATTTATTTTTTTCGCGTCTCGTGCGATTTTTTGACGGACAAAGGCGATCGTGGTAACATCACGAAAAGATCTGAAAAAACATGTTGCTCAAGCAATCGATGATACCGTATGAATTGATAATCACAATCCAAAATGTGGGGCGTCAAGTGCATACTGCTGGCGCAAAAATTGAAAACTTCTAACACTTTTGTTTGGTGTTACACATTTTCAAGAAAGGTTCTCACCTTTCTGTCAGTTAAATGTTTTATTATAATATACTTCAGTTTTCTGAAAGTTATGGCCGTCAACCAAAATTGAGTTAGGATGAAACACCCTGTATTTGTGATAAATAAGTGGCTTGCGACCCTATGTTCTTATGTGATTTTGTATGCCTGATTTACCATGTCATTTTGTAAACGTTTTTTTTAATCACCCTGTATAATTATTGTTGGAAACAATAGTTTCAAATATGTTTCGTTTGTGGAATATATTAATTGTGGGGTATGCAGCTAGATGTCGCCTCTATCCAGACTAATTACTCAACGACCGTAAGGAACTGAAATTCCCCCTCAAATAACAATATCTTCGTTTAGTTCTCACAGAGGGCAGCACCAAAGAAAAGGTGAGGGACATCAAGAAAAGAATATCCTAATTGAACTTTCGATAGACAATGCTTCTGCTTAGGTCAGCATTTCTTTTGTAAAATTAAAACTGTCGAACAAGGCGTCATGCCTGTACTAATGTAACACCTTTTTATCTATCAGAATTGGGCGTAACTTTCGTGTGACAAGGACCTATTTTGTCCGTCGCTCTCTGCATTCATTTTATGGGAAGCTATGTTCAGCTCTCAAGAATGCAATCCATTCCTAATCCAGAAATATTTAAATGTATATTACAGAAATATTCAAGATTGTAAATCGTATATTAATTATTTGTGTTTTATTAAATCTAGTTAATCTTCTTTAAAATTGCAAGCCTGGATCACTCTAATGAATTCTACACACAATACAATTTTCCAATAAAATATACGTTTCAGAGCTTTCACAGGATATAGTGAAACCTGCGAATTTCCGAAGACCCAGCATTTTCGTCCACACAGGTAAGAAGATTAAATTTTTTCTCTTACCTATAAACATTAAAACGAAGTTAATTATAAAGAAGTATAATATGTAAAAAGCCTTTTTATTCAGAACTTGCGACCTCCAAAACTATTAATTATGAATGTATGCATGAATGAATGAATGGTTATTATTCATTATGCGTTCATTATGTATTCATTATGTGTGAAACATTCTGTGTTCTGAAGAGACCACTGCACGCCCAGCTACGAGATTTGGTAAGAATGTACCTCTGTAGTTATACATCTCGAAGCCTGATTTTGGATTTTTGGATTCCATTTTTTTAATTTAACTTTTTATTCTATTTTTAGCTTTTTTTTACGTTTTGCGGCATTTTCCCATATTAGTAAAAGGAATTCGATTTCAATCTTATTCGGAAATATCATCAACTCAATGTTGTTAAATCCACTGATTATTAAAAAGTTATAGGCTCAATATCGTATTTTTTTTTTTTCTCTTTTGAAAACAGTTTATTAGGAATTTGTACAGCATTTTTCTTTAATTTCATGATTTTTTTAATGAGATTTTTGGCGTTGATAAAAGAAATTCAATTTCAAACTTTTAGCAAAACATAGCAAATTTCGTCCTCAGAAATAAAGAATAGTATTTTATGATTTATTTAATAAGAGACATTTAGCTATCACATAAAGTAAAAATTCTTCCTTCGAAATTGACGGTATGAATTTGATATTTCGGATTAAAATTGGAGGCCAAACTGGCATCCCTGTGACTAATTTCAAACATTTAGAACATTTTTCAGTAACTATTATTTTTAAATTAATTCCCTTTATTAATAAAACTCATATTTGTATTTTATTTCAAGATTTTAATAAATTTCAAAATATTTAACAATACAAGTAAAATAAACAAATTAAATAACACAAAAATCTGTAAACTTTGAGGCTAAAAAATTTTTTATTTTAAGATTATGTTACTCTTTTATTAAAAAGTACAGTAATATTTTTATTTTTCGTTTTTTACAAGAAAATATTATCAAAAATAGCTGTATAAGAAAACTAATATAGTTTCATCATCACTTTTTAAATATGCTGTTTGGTTAAGTTATGCACAGAGACTAATTACAGTTTCGATCAATAGGGCCATTGCTCTCATACTTATGACTTTTGTTACTTGTAAATTTGGTATGCATTTCCTTAAAAGCTATTAGTATTGATCAGGCAATTTGAATATTCAAATTTCAGGTTAATCACTTTTTAGATTCAATCATTTGCGTTTTCCTTATATTGTGTAATATTGCTCTTGTTAAAGTGTTCCACAGTATAATTTTCAACTTCGTTATTGTAATCTCTCTATTCTAAAAAACAGGTAGCTAACGCTGTCACTCCCACCGCCGCCGCCGCCGCCGCCACCACGGCTTTGAATTTTTGGTGGGCGGAGGTCTTTCTTCGTTAATATTAAGAAAAATATTGCATACAAAAATATGAAAATCGGTGTTATTTTAGAGAAATGATTGATAAATACGCCAATGCAGACCGTTTTCAAATCGAAGAATTATTTAAAGAGATATTTAACGTTAAAGTTGGTCAAAATCGCTCCATTAAAACAATTTTATAGGAGCAAAAACTATACATAGGAATTTAATCATTTTTAGATCATTTTATACATTAGGAGTTCCGGGAGTGCAGACTGCATATACAGTAAATTCTGTCTAAGTCCGACTCTGTGTAAGCCGGAAATCTGCCTACCGCGGAAAATTTTTCAAGTCCCGGCGAACCCATAGAAAATAACATTAATTCTTGCTGCATAAGCCGGAATCTGCCTAACGCGGAAACGGAAAGGGTTTTAAGGTCCCACCGAAAACAAAATTTTGCATAAGGCGGAAAATAGGCTATTTTAAAAATGAAAGACATTTCGTTTATGAAACTTTAAAACTGATACATATATACGTCAAATACTCAATGTCGGGCATAAAAATTAAATTACATAATACTTTAAAAAAGTTAATTCAAAGGAACAGAAACTGTTTAAATTTTAAGGAATTCTTGTTTATGCCATTTTTTCCTATATAAATATGCATTTAAAAGTTATTATTACTAGTTGAGTGCACATTTATGAAAATATGTATTTCCTACAATATATCATGCTTTAAGGTTGTACTCAATTCAAAGTGATGGCTTTCTGTCTCATTCCCGAAGTTATTATTATTATTATTTATTTATTTATTTATTTATTTATTTATTTATTTTTTGTTTGTGTGTGTAAACTTCAAATTTGTAGGTATTACAGCGGTACTAAGAAATTGAATAGCCTTTCTCATTTATTTATAAAGACAAAGGATCTTCCAGAATTTCACTTTTCGACAGATTTTCGAGCCAGGGCAATCGATGAAAGATCGTGATGAAAGATCGTGAGCAAGTCATTATAATTCAAGATCCAATCTTTTTATCGAAAACATAAAACGCTATTCGACTGACATATGCTTCATTCAAAATAAATCACGATCTTTTGCATAAGCCGGAATATTGTCTACCACGGAAAATTTTCTCAGTCCCGACCGATTCCGCCTTAGACAGAGTTTACTGTATTTTTTTAATTTCACTCATTTTTTGAGGTTTTATTTCTATTTTAAATTCAAATTTTAAGCCTTTCAAGAGATATTTTTTACAACTTTTAGAAAAGGTTATTATTTTTTTTTTTTTGTTGCCAAATTTAAAAACAGCGCAAAGAATAATATTTCCTTCAAATTAAAAATTTATTTACACGCGACTATTATAAACAGAAAAATACTTTCAATTGAGAATTAAATGATTACGTATTAAAAGCAGGAAAATATTGATAATTACGTCATAAAAACTATATTTACACGTGAATTTTAAAAGAGAAAGAAAATTATAAAATAATAAATTCATTGATATGCGTTAAAAGATGTAGGTGTATATGGCGGAAATTAGGTCATATTTAAAATTGCCAAACAGTTTAAATTTAAAAATATACTTGCGCGAGACATTGTTTTCATATTTTGAGATAATCTTTTAAAAGTAATCTACATATATATTTAACAGCATTTAATGCATCTCCATACCTATAAGGGAGGTTTACCATAGGGGACCCTGTTCTGTCGCCAAATGCCGCCAAGTTTGTCGCCAACTTTGCGATATCTCGCCAAATTTGGCGATCAAAATTAGTCGCCAATTAGACGTCAACTTGGCGATATCTCTAATATTTCGCCAAATTCCCATAGAATTCCATTGTAAACCAATGGGGTTTACTTGCTTACAGAAAATCAACAAATTGAGATATTTTGAACCAATGAACCAATGCAGATGTTATTCAAGTGCCTACAAGAGTCGCATTGCTCTTGTGTTGAGAATTCTAAGACAGCGTAAATAATATTTCCTCTCTAACAACAAAAGTATCTTCACGTGCATATTAAAAAGAGAAAGAAAACTTTGGTGAAAATTACGTCAGATTTAAAACGATACATTTAAAATGTCTTATTTAAAAAAAAAAAAAAACTTTCTTATAACGTTGTTAAAAAATACCGACAAAGACTCTGTTTACTTACATAATTTTATATTAGCTTATTTTCACATGTTTCACTGATCTGATTTAATCAAAGACGAAAAGAACCCGTTAACCGGGAGATAGTCACTGTTTGTTTTAAATTATAATTCATTCTTCGTAGAATTTTTTAAAGCCGGTCAAATTAGCGTACTTTTAGAGTTTGTGGTGTCTGGACGGAGGTTGGCGAGATGAGCTCCCTAGTGACCTAAAGGCTCCTGTCCCGTCCGGCAAAGACACTGTTGAGCTAATGCTAAAATGTGAGAAGGTTATTTCCCAATATCTCATTTGCATTTTGATATTTTTATTTTCATTGGATTTTCATTGGATCGCTGAGCTCGATTCCTACATCTGTCTTTTTTTATTTTTCGATTTTGGCTGTAGTTTTTTTTTTTTTTTTTTTTTTTTTTAAGATGATACTTTTACTTTCGGAACCGGTTCTGAAAGTGAAATTAACTTTATAAAAAAAAAAATCTGCAACCAAAATTGAAAAAAGTGAAAAGGGGCAGATGTAGGGGTCAAGCTCGGTTATCCAATGGAAATCCAATGAAAAAAAAATTTTTTTTAAATCGAAATTCAAATGAGATATTGGAAAATAACCTTCTCACAGGTTTAGCATTTGCTCGCGAGTGTCTTCGCCGGACGGGATAGGAGAATTACCTTCTGTTTTCGGATTTTCTTACTACTTCTTTTTAATAATCAGTGCATTTAATAACATTGAGTTGATGATATTTCCGAACATTTTCTAATATTTTGTTTAAATTTCTTTAATGGCTATTATCTTAAGATATAATAGTTATTTTACTTGTAAAACATTTTATTATATACTCTGTATTTTTTACTATGTATGGATTACAATCAATATTCTGTAGTTTTAGTATAGAAAATTTTAAAAATAAAACATATACAGTAGAACATCTTTTATTCGAAACTCTCGATTAACCGAAATCCATTTATATATATATAAATATATATATATATACTATCAGATTCCTTGTGTGCAAACCGACCGTTTCCGAACCACGAGTACAGATAAATATTTCGGATTTCATTTCTTAGAATTCCCTTGAATTTAACTTAAGCTCCGTAAACTGCGGAGTGAACTAGAACACAATAAGAGGAGGGAGAAACGGAATGTGTGAATGTTTTCTAGTAGGCGAAGAAAACGAACAAATTAGCAATTCTGAAGCTTTTGAATGTTTTTGCAAAAGTTTTGGCATGGCTGGAGCAGCAGAAAGACTGTGATACTGGTGAGCTAATAGTATTAACCCGCGAGGGCTCGCTAGTGAGAATTTCTCTCACGGTGCCCACTTGCTTTTCTTTTACTTTACATCCGTTTAATATCTTTTTTTTTTTTTTTTTTTGCTTGGCTTAGTACTTTTAGTCACAAAAAAGTTAAATAATTTAAATAACATTTTAAAATTCTAATTAAAATGAAAAATTGTTTAAATAAGAGCCTTAAAAAAAAGTGCGACGGTTAGAGAAAATCTCATGCAGCGAGTTCTCCCGGGTTAAAAAAAAAAACTTCGTTATAGAACTGCAAAGCAAAGGCAATCGAAACTGAGACAAACAAAACTTTGTTTCAACTCTTGTGAAATATGTAAAAGGTACTTAATTTCAAAATTAAAATTCAGATCATGTATCCTTCTTTATAATTTGCTATTGCTCTGTTTTTACTAAGCACTTGTTACTATAATAAGAAAGAATATATTTGTCCTTAATCTTAAAATTAAAGAATTTTCGATTATCCGAAAATTTCGATTTTCCGAATGATCGTCGGTCCTAATTACTTCGGATAATCGAGATTATACTATATTTTTCTAAATATGTTTTTATAAAAATGCTTCTTTTGTGTGTGATGTGCAAAAGAGAGATATTATAGTAAGGTTGGGGCTCAGAATGAACTCACTCACTGACATGGCTTAATCGGGCCTTGGCTATGCAGCATAAGGCATAAGCAGTGGCGTAGCCAAAAGGAGGGGGGTCCAGGGGGTCCGGACCCCCCCCCCCCCCGAGCCCGAACGAAGAACTAGTTTACTGAATCATGGATACAACAGTAAAAACGGCTAAGACGGAATCACAAAGAACCTATAAAAAATTCTGCTCTACACATCTGAAGAGCATAAATGTATTACAGTAAAATCTGCGAAGATGACCTATCTCAAAGGAAAACAATTCAAGATTCGACGAAAACAACAGTATATATTTATGTTTGCTAACGTTTGAAACCCATCTGAAATGAAACTTGTTCCAATTCTGATTCCTTCTTGGCAGGTTTTCTGTGAACACGAAATCCTCTCGAAACATTTTAATGTCTCGAGACGGAAGGATAACTATGCAAGTGTACCTGCTATTCCGTTTACACAAATTTTGTCTAACTACAGTCGTGGCCATAAGTTTAGGACCACCACTGAAAATTATGATCCAGACAATAAATTGAATACTCACTCGTTAGTAAAATTATAAACTCCGTTTATTACATGAATATTACATTTCTACGCATATAAATTAGATTCATTAAACACAAATTTTACAGAAAAATCAATATTTTGTTGGTCTGCCGTTAGCTTTTATTACATCATGCAAACGTTTTGGCATGCTCTCTACCAAACTTCGGCAGTATGGAGTTGGTAATTCTTTCACCCAAACTTCCTTAATTGCTTTTTCCAGTTCCTTAACACTTGCTAGCAGTTTCTCAGAGACCTTGTGCTTTAAGAGAGTCTATAAGTTTTCAATTGGATTCAAATCGGGACTGTTTCCAAGTCAGTCAAGGATTTGAATTTTCTTTGTCTTCAAGAACTGAGTAACAATTTTAGAGCGATGACATGGTGCACCATCATGCATAAAAATTGTGCATTTATGAACGGTCATGTGTAATTCTAACTTTTCCTTCAACAAATCCAAGTATTTTTTTCCATTCATAGTGATTCCTGGTGGTAAGAAGAACAATGCAGCCTTTCCGTTCATTTACATTCCAACCCAAATCATGACACTTGGGGAGTGTTTAACAGTCTGTAAAGTGTAAGGTTCATCGAATCGCTTTCCAGGAGGTCTACGGACATAGTACGTGTGTGTAGAGAACTGCTGCATTGTAGATTCGTCCGAAAAAATACCAGGTGCCACTGACGATTTGTCCATTTGGCATGCTTCTTGGCAAAGTCCAAGCACTTAGCTCTCATGGCCGCTGTTAACCTGGGTTTTTTCGCAGGTTTATGGGATTTTAAATGAAAGTCGTCGACTTATTGTTCTACGATTGACATCCGCACCTTTTGGAAGCAGTGCTGAACGTATTTTGCTTGCGGAACTCATTGGAGGACGAACTGCTACTCTCCTAATGACATGGTGTGGTTTTACGAGGTCGACCACACCTTTTGGCCTCAACATAAGTCCCTGTTTCTTTAATTTTCTTGATCGCATTGTGAACTGCATTCTTACTACGTCTTACTAGTTCACTAATTAGTTGTTCAGAATAACCTTCATTATGAAGAATAACAATTTCTGCAAGCTGAGCTTCAGAAACTGATGATTTTCGACCCATTTTCATAGGTTTTCAAAACTTGTCAAGCAATAATTTCGTCTGTGACGCTTATTACTCATAGATCAAACAAAAAGAGAATACAGTACTCCACTGCCAGACGGAATGATGTCATCTGACGTAATCGATTTGATTTATGACGTTAGCAGTGGTTTCAATTGTCAAAACACTAGTTTCTGAACGGTGGTCCTAAACTTTTGGCCACGACTGTAGATTAAACGCAAAACTTCTTTATCTTGGATTTCGATGGGAGCAACTGTTTCCGACACTTATGGGAAAGGACGAGTTTACACGAACGCAATAATGGCACATTGGTTGAGTTTCGCGACCCTTATCTTTGTTTACTTTATAACGGTCAATATTATCGATTATTTTTAATCTGCTGCAAGCAATTAATAAAAGTAACTTTATTTTTGGACTGGTTATTTGTTACCACTTTCAAAATACACTGGCGAGAAAAATTAAAGGAATAACCATAAAAAAGTGCTTTGTGTTAATTCTATTAAGGGAACTTCAATGAAAGGGGATTGATTGGTAACTTAAACTCAACGTTATCATGTAGTCCAATGGGATTAACCTTCGCTACAGAAAAATATGCAAATTTTTCAGCCCTTTCCTTCGGTTCACGTGTGAAAAGGATTGCACGTGGGTGATTTGAAGTCTAATTTCAAGGATTGCATGTGGTTGATTTGAAGTCTAATTTCAAGGATTGTACGTGTAGTTGGGTAACATTTTCGCTTGTAGTAGGTGGAATATGTCGTCTAGAAGACATCTGATCGACTGCAAGAAATGGCGTGCGATAGGTAGAATGAAAGCAGGACAGACACTCTCAGTGGTCTGTAAATACTTAAAAATAGCCAAAAGCGTCATGTCAAGAATATGGAAATGGTTAACAGATACTGGTAATGTGCGCAGACAACTAGGTCAAGGTAAATAACGTGCCACAATAGATTCTCAGGACCGCTATTTGGCAACGATTGCTAAAAGAAACAAGCAACTGACGTCAGTTCAGATTGCAAGGAAGTTCGATGCAGCAACAGGAACTCGACTATCCAGATTTACTGTGAGCAACTGGGTGTATAAAAAAGTGCTGCATATAAGGAAACCCATTATTTGTACTCCACTAACTCCAGCAGCGAAATGTGCCCGGTAAAGTGGTGCAAGGATCATCGTCATCGGAGTACCACGGGCTGGAGCCGAATTCCCTTTACCGATGAATCCTGATTTTGTTTGGAGAATTATTGCAAACGTATTATCATATGGAGGGAAAACACATGCAATAAAGCTGCAAACAACGTTGAAAGGCATCGATACAAAGGTAGTGGAATCATGGTATGTGTGGGCATCATTTTGAATGGCCACAGTGACCTACACATTTTTACCAGTGCAACTGTGAATGCTGAGATATAGAGATGAGGTAGAGAGATAGAGATGATGAGGTAGAGAGATGATGTGAATAGAGATGAGGTTTTTGATCCTCATGTTAAGTTGTTTAACCACTCCGAGACCATGTGTGCATATATGCATCTTCAAAATGTGCTTACAGAACTTGTTTTTAATACCACTAAAAATTAAAAGTAAAAATTTAAGACATTTTCTCGATTGTTAAATTAAATTTAATTACTTGACAAAAAGTGGTGTCAAAAGAATAAAATTCATGTAAAAGATGCTAGTCCCGAACGGGTTAAGGGTGCAAACGAAAGATTTGGGATTTTATGCTTATTAATGGTCTAGAAGTGCTACCCCCTCCAAGGAAATCCGAAGTGTCCCTTCCAGAACTGCAGAAATCCCACACACACACAAAAAAAAATGTCTGGATTCAACATTTCCTTTGGCCCCAGTTACTAAGTGTGAACGTCCGGTTTAACATTCCTTCAAGAAGTTTCATGGTGGCAATAACAATTTTGTATATGGAGAAGGTCTTGGGTGACACTTTGTCTTTAAAAATAAGAAATCGAATTGAAGCTAATCCACGTACCAAAGTCTAGTGCTTACTGCTGAACTTGGAAAATGCTCTAAAACTGTTTCGAAATATCTAAAATAAATTGGTTGTGAAGTACAATAACAGAAACCACCATTATTTTTTACACATCCTGATACTTACTTAAAAAAGCGTGCTAATCCATTACAAATAAATTTGTTACAAAAATTTAACTTCCAAAGAAGACCAGATATCAGAAGCAACTATTAGATCGAATATGGTATCAAAAATGGCGAAACAAAAAAGAATTATGGCTGTTTTAGATAATTGTAACAAAACTATTTCAGCATGAACCAGGGTTGCCAGTTTGGCCTCCATTTTTATTAGGAAAATCCAAATTCGCACCAGAAAATAAAAATAGTATTTTATGCTTTATGACAGAAATTTTGTGATTACAAAAAGTAAAGATTCTTCTTTCAAAATTTCCGATGTGAATTTCAAATTTCAAATTAAAAGTGGAGGCCAAACTGGTAACTCTGGTACCTATTTATATAAAATCCAAGTCTCTGTGTGTCCCTCACAATTCCGGTGGGACCGCCTCATTGAAATGAGTAATTTTTGAAAAATACTAATGCAGGGTTACCACAATAGCGCCAAATGTTAGCCAACTTGGCGATAGCTCGTTAATTTGGAGAAATTCCCATTTAAAACCATTAATCTTTCATAAAGAATGTCACCAAAATTTAATTTAAACTCCACTCTTTTAAGATAGTTTTTCAAAATCTATGGGTGAGAATTTAAAGTACATTTTTACATCTTCCTCCCAATGCTATTAATAAAATATCTGCCAATAGACGACGCTGTACAGTGTAAGCTCCTAACTGCGCGATTTTAATGTGCTTTAGATACTTTTCCAGTATAGGTGCCTTGGCGAAAAAGGAAATTTGGCAACATATTTTCCGGGAACCTATCCGCTGTTTCATTTTATATGCACACGCGTTTTTTTTTTCGATATTTATACGATTTATTTAACATAAAAAAGCCATTTCTCTAATTTTATACAGAAACAGATATAATTTGTACGTAAAAACATGAATAATATACATATAAAATAAACATATAAAACAAACAAAAACATTCATCAAGTTTGTTTCATAGCTGTTTATATGATTTGACAACAAATCTCGATATTTTTCCGTTATACGGACACCATGCCAAAATGTATGCTAATGTGCCAATTACTTCAAAATGCTAAAAGATATTTGTAATTTTATGCAGCAGTTTAATATGAATTTTATTTTATTGCTTTATTTTATAACAGTTATTTGTTCAATTATTTTAAGTATATATTTGTGATTTAAGAAAATAGTTCGTAAAAGTCTGGAATTTTCAAATGTTATATTTTTTAAATGCTCACTTTAGTATCGACAATGTTTTTTCTTTTATTTTTCAAATGCTTCAATTCACGTGATTTTCATTTTGCGCCAACTATTACGCTTGGCGACAACGGTATCCGTATAAAGGAAAAGTACCCAAATCTCACTTTCCGATGCCCAAATTACACCAAGCTTTTTTTAAAAAACGCCAAAGCCCCTACAGTGAAAAAGTACCAAACTGTTTATTATTTTGCGCTATCTGTGTTATAGTTTATACTATATGCAAGGTGAGTGGAGCGAAGCGGTTAAACATTAAATATTAAAGTTTCAGCACAGATGTCATATGCGCCCCTTATTGGTGCGATTTTTTTCTGACGCCAATGTCTTATACACAACGGGTACTTAACTGTAGCCAAAGTGTCGTTATTTTGCTTGATATGGTAAACCGGATGTTGTTGTTCATGCTGTTGATGTTTTCGTCAAATTGGCGTCGGAAAAACATCGCGCCAATATGGGGCATATATGACAACTGTGCCAAAGTTTCTATAAAGCAGTATAAGACTAAAAAATTAAGAATGAAATAAATGCAAAATAAGACTAAAGAAGAAAGAAAAATAATGCGTTAAGAACAATGAAGAATATGAAACACTTTCCAACACATCCTGAATGCTTTAACAAAACTTCGTTTTGTAGGGAAATAAGGTAAATAAGATAACTAAGTAAACATTTTAGAAAACGCATAAATTTTTTTAAAAATTGATTTCAGCAGTTACTGCCCATAGCCAATAGTACCGTTATTACATGCCACTATTTAGCTAAAATTTAATTAAAACTGCTCTTAAAACTACTGAAATCACATTTCCAGATATTATCATCCATAGACAGTTATGTACCCAATTCCTTGAGTGACCCTGTATATCATTTTATCTACATTCTACAAACATTTCTTAGTAAACTAAATGCAGTTCAGCGTAAAACTGCATAACTCCTTTAAAAACCACCTTTAAGCAATTTACTCTCATACTCAGTAACCCTTACCAATTTTTTTGTGTATTATATATTGGGTACACCATCTGCTTGATCTCGGTCGACCTCTACCCAATGGTGTATCGGGGTCTTGCACGTTCGAGTTCACCTACTGTGTCGTCTTTCGCGCATAGTCGTTCAACGCTTCCTCCGTATGCAAAGCCCTGATTTTTTTCTGGAGGGCTTTTTGAAGCTTATAAAGCGGTATGACAAATGCCTCAATGTACTTGGCACTTATGTGGAAAAATAAAGTTATGTTTTATCTTTAATGTCTCATTACATTTTTTGTCTTTCATAAAAACCTCTGTCCACAGTCACCAGGGAATACTTATTTTCCGACTCCCCCTCGAACATACACAGTTAATCCTGTCAAGACGTGATCGGAAGGGACTGGAAAAAAGTTTCATTTTAGACAGGCTTCCGTTTAAAGAAGTGTAATTAATTATACTTCTAAGATACACTACCGCAAAAAGATATATTGCTCGTTTCATCGGGAACCTGAAACTCTTCCGTTTGAGACAGGATTCCGTTATAGAAAGATTCCGCTTTATGAGATTTTACTGTGTTTCACTAAAGAGAGGTGAAAATTCCCTTTCAGAGAGGTTTTTAGCAAATTTTATTGTATGACAAATGCATATTAAGATCATGTAACGCTTCCGTTTAAGGCAGGATTCTATTAGAGATAATTACTATTTTGACAGGTTTTACTATTCGTATAATGTAAAGAAGTATATTTATATAAATACACAAAACTTGTAAAAAGGGAACCTGCCTATAACGGAATTCAGTCTTAAACGGAAATGTTCCATGGTGCTATCGAAAAGAATGCTATACAATTACACCTGCAAAAACAAAAACCTATGTAAAACGGAATGTTTCACCAATATTTGCGATGTCATCTTGACAAGTTTACTATATATAACCTGAAGGGAAAATTTTGGACCCCCCCCCCCCCGAAATGAAATCCTGGCTACGCCACTGGGCATAAGGTAGTATAACTTCAAATTCCCTACAAATCTTTTATGCATTTAATCATCAAGCTTGTTTCATGAGATTAGATAAAGAGTATAAAGTTTCTGAATTTAATTTATTTTTAATCTGCAATTTTCATCTATATAAATGCCCTTCATAACTTACAAAAACTGAATTATCCGCTTAATAATTATTTCAGTACTTAAGAAGACAATGCCCATTGAACCTTCATACCGCTGCGTACACACGATTATTCTTTCGTTAAAATGTTCCTGGAAATAAAGAAAAGAAGAATCTTTCTTCGGGCTTGTTTTATAATAAATAGACACCAAAAAATGCAAGTTAGAATTCCAATTAACAACATTTGGATCAATATCCTTGTAATAAAAAAAAATAACGACAGTAAAAGAAGGAAAAGAAGATGAAAAAACTTAGATCTTTCATCCCGCCAGAAATCTCTTCCCTCCCTGTGGCACGTGACTGCTAAGAAAGCGCGCGAATCGCACGCGAACCAGATCTGGCCGTCTGATTGGCCAGCTGTGTTCGCGTGCAGACAACTTTTCTGCGCGTGCCTAACGCATTTTCGATGAAGATTCATTGTCAACTTACCATTTTTTTTTCTATGATGTTTTGTAATTGTTGTGGTTCCAAATTTCAACTTGAAGTTCCGTGAGCATGGGTAATTAAACAAAGTATAATAAGCAATTAAGAAAAAGAAAAATGATTGGCAGTTTCTAAAATCTCAGTGAATGAATTCTAAAGTTTTTTTGGTTTCGAAACTTTCATTTTTTAGATTTTATTGAGGGAAATATTTATGACAGTAGAAGTGACATAACAAAATTATGACATGATCCATCTTCTTCTTCTCCTTGATTGTTATTTGTTTCAAGCGTTATTAGGCATGAAGTTGCCATTTCGTTTGACAAATGGGAGTGAAAAGGAAAGTTCTTTAGAGACTGAAACCTACAATTAGTAACAATAATTGTGTTGCAAATATGTTTCATTGTATATATATAATTATAATGAACGAATAAAGAAAATGTAACAGATAAATATCACAGAAAAAAAGAGTCTATATTTTTCAAAACAAAAACAGACAGCGAAAACCTCGGAATACAAAATTAATTCTTTTCAAAATTAATGGTATTAATCAGAGAATAAATAATTGAAATACTTTTTATTTTCATTGCCAGAGACGTGGGGAGAAATTGTGGACTATATATATAATAGCAGACACCCCCCCCCCCCCACACACACACACACACACATCACACCAAATTTTAATAAAAGACTCTGGTCGAAAGATTTCCCTTTTACATTTTCCGATATCGGGCCTCTCATCAAAAGCCCATGTCCGATTAACCTCTGAAGATAAGGGAAACATAATATCTTTTTGGTTTGGGGCCCCCTTTCAATCGGGAAAAAAATTCTAAATTATACATAGATGGAAACGCACTAATGCTACAAATATTACTTCCGAGAGTCTCTTAACCAGGTTCATACACATTACAGCTTTTTTATTTTCCCATCATTGTAGTATAAATAAGAGAAATCCAGTGGCGCAGTGGGCAAAACATCTGACTGCCGTGCTGCAGGTCGAGAGTTACTTGGACTGGACACTCGACTGGTTAAGGTTCACTCGGCCTTTCATCCTTTCGGGGTCGATAAAATGAGTATCAAGCTTGCTTGGGAACTAAACACCGAGGGTCCCGAGTTAGGCTGACCACCTGACCGGGACATATGCTGCATAGCACATCGGGGTCCAGGGCCAAGAAAACTGGGATGTGCACTATCGGCCTAGATCCTTCTTGGATCGTATAGCCACAGAGTTTAGTTAGTTTAGCAGTATAAATAGATGTACGTTCAGTTATACCCAGATGGCTGTTAATCAGAGCAACATGATGTCATATGATTGGTTAGGAGCTTGTTGATCACATTCAGATATCCCGGTTAGATAAGTTACCTAATAACATGGATTTTCTTTTGCTTTGGGCAAACTTTCTTCTCCAAGAAAGTTAAAAATGCAATGTAAAAAGTTACAATAAATGTTAGGGACACCAGTTTACAATCACCTTGGGGACCCCTCTCAAATTTTAGGGGGAAGATACTGTCTCACGTATTTTTTGGAGAATCAGGCCCTGAACCGAACAAAAAACACACACGTACACCTCGTCGGGTTTACATGAAGCTAGATATATAGCAAATAAAAGAACAAATAATCAGTTGGGCAAATTTGTAATTTCAATTATCTGCAATGTAATTGCAGTTTAATTGTATGTAATTTAGTATAGTTAAAATTACATGCCGTAAAAAATTCTTGCAGCACTATAACCGGAACCGCCCCCATCCCATTATTTGACAAAATTTCTGTGATTGAATGTGTGTACTATATTAATCCATTACATACAATTAACCTGTAATTACACTGCGGATGATTGTGATTACAAATTTTCCCAACTCTGCAAATAATATTGTAAGAACTTCTGTTTGAATTCGTCCTATGAATGTCTGCAAATTAATTTGCAAAAATAAATGACCAGGAAATAAACAAATGTTGAATTTAATTCAGAAAGTGTATTTATGAGGTTACATATATCTACCCAGTGTGTCCACGTACAACCTGACCGACCTTTATTTTCGCAACCGTTGGTCCTAGGTGCATACTTCCAATTACAAAAATGGCTTAAATAAGGTAAAGAATTATTTTTAAAGCGATTTGGGTCAAGAAAAAAATTTATTAAAAAATTACGAAATTTAAATTTTTATACGTTCCCCCGGTTCTATAAGTGATATTTAGTAAAACTTTACAGTGACACTAACAAATAAGACAAAAAAAAAAAAAAATCCCACTCAACTAACATTAAAATTGACCTAGTTATGAAACTTTGGAATGCACGACTTAAACCACCTTTATGCATCTCAAAACAGATGATTTCTGCCATGCTTTCAGGGATCGTATTTAAAGTACTTAAACTTTTTTCAAGGTATCTGCTCTTTGAAAGAAACCGTACAAATATTACGATTAAGTTTTATAAGTTAAGTTTCAGATTAGTTATAATTGTATTTTAACATATGTTTTATTTTGTAAGGATTTGAGGCTATGATTTCTTTTAACTAAAATTGTGTTATTTTCATAAGGTTTTATTTAACTTGGAATGATCGTCTTTCCAGTTTAAAATTTGTACTAGAACTTTAACTTACTTTCAAATGTCCGATCGAAGTTAAATTTTACATACTGACTTAAATCCGATCACAATGCAATATTATTATGATTTTCGACTCTTGCCATCACATACTTATATTAGAGGATAACTCAAAAAAATTCGGATAGATTACCGTCAAGAAGTTTAAGAAAGAGTTTTAGATTAGATAACATAAACCTGCGATGGTTGTGTTTTTTAAATTTTATAATTACATTTTATGCATTTTTTAACGCTGAATAAAAAAATTACGTTCACTTTTAACCATCATGTCAGGATCTTTCGCAAATCGTAAATTTCAAGGTTAAAAAATAGCGAAAAATCTGATATTATAAAATAGATGTAAGACATTTTTATTCGGTTTAATTTTATTTAATTCAATAATTTATTAGATTTTTTGACTTATACTGGGTTTCTTACAGCTAAACAACTCGGGGGTCCGATGAGGCTGGGAGGGGAAGGGAGATCAATTTCAACTTTTAGCTTTTTAACTTTGAAATTTGCGATTTGAGAAAATTCCTGAGGTGATGGTTTAAAATGAAGGTCATTTTCGGATTCAGTGCTAAAAATTACATAGGAATCAATTTTCAAAAGCTAAGAAACATGCCACAACCCAAAATTTGAAAGACAGTGTAATCTAACAGCATTTTAAAATATGTTTCATTTTGTAAAGAATTGAGGCTGTTGTTTTTCATCCTTTTATTTAACAAAAAATCTGTTTTTTTATCCTCTTATGATGTTCAGTACAAATTGTGCATTTTATAGTAATACGTCAGAATGATTAAAGATTTCAAATTTATATTGCAATGCTAATTTTACTCTCAACCATTTTTTTAATATATCTGACGAAGTTATATTTCTACTAAATTTGTGAATGACCCCTAATATTCAGCAAAAAGTATACTCCAACTTTAAACAGCTATTACTCGGTCAATTTTAATCGTAGAATAACGGGACTTTTTTTTGCCTTACTTGCCTGTGTAACAGGGAAATTTTACTAAATATAACTTATAGGACCGGGGGACCGTATAAAAATTTAGAAACTGTAATTCTTCACTAAATTGTTTTTTCGCTTCAAACTCTTTTTATCTTAACCCTGCACCTAATTTTGACCATTTTTGTAATTGGAAGTATGCATTTAGGACCAACGGTTGCGAAAATAAAGGTCAGTCAGGTTACACGTGGACACACTGTATATAAAATCCTAATGAAACGAATTTATGAAATGGATATATGAATCGACTGATTAAACAACTGATTTTGTTTCAATCGATTTTCCTAAAATATGGAATACTTTGCGGTGAAATTAACACCAAAAATCAGCATTGATCCGCAGATATCAAAACTGGTATTAGAATTTTTAAATTCGAATTAGTTTTCGAAATATTATTTTTTTTCTAATTTTATATACATTTTTCTAATGATGGCAACTCAAATTTTAATCGAACAGATATTTTTTTTTCATATTTCAGAAAAGGTTGATATGGTAACCCGGCTATTGTTGTTTATTTGATAATAAATGTTTATTTACTTTTATTTCTTTTTATAAATTATATAAATTATTTTGTTCTAAAATTATTAATTTTTTTTTATATTTGCTTTAGAAAATATTAGAAAATAATTAAAAAATACGGTACTACTTAGTTATTCCGTCGACCAATTTCGCCAAATTATATAAATCGCCAAAACACTCGCCAAATTATACAAATTGACATAATTTTTATTTTAAATAACGAAAGAATAAATAAATTAGTATAACATTAATAAATATACAAATAAAACGTCGTAATAAAAATCACTTGTAAACACGTATAACTTGCTTAAAGTCAATTTACGATCAACCATTATTGGCATTTAATCTTATAATTTGGCGATAGATTTTTGGTCGACGGGATAACTAAGTAATACCGAAAATGAATATGTTACTGGTATTTGAAAACGAGGTTTTCGACAAATTTTCGTAAAAAAAAAAAAAAAAAAAAAAAATCACGTCAAACCTGCTGTGCGTATATGACATCTGGCCAAATATTACCACTCGAAAAAAAAATGCTAACTTGCGAGTTGAAAAAAAGCTATTGGCGAGATTTGCATCCAGCTAGCGTAACAGTGCCAAGAATTTTTTGCCACCATGGCAAATTTTATGTAGTTTTATTCGAAAAAAATTTTTTGATTTTTTAATCAAAATGGAAAACTTACGGTCCCATATTGGCGCGATTTTTTTCTGACGCCAATGTCATGTACGGAACGGGCACTTAACTGGCGCCAAAGTATTGTTATTTTGCTTGATATGGTAAGCCGGATGTTGTTGTTTATTCTGTTGATGCATTCCCCAAATTGGCGTCATTAAAAAATAGCGCCAATATGGGACGTATATGACATCTGTGCCAAACTTTCATATGAACGGCGAAGGAATCAGACCGTATTTGTTTATGGCAGTTGATGACTTGAACTATTTTAATATAGATGAAATGATGGCGATAAAATAATATTTGGCGACTTATCACCTGTGCATGGTTAACATTAAAGTACCAAAATGGCACCTAGAGTATAAAAAGCGAAGTGGTCCGCCTGGAACTGTTGATGATAGTCACATGACTTAGGCTATTGTTATGGAGATTGTTTTTAAATACCGGGAGACAAAGACTCTATATACTTAATTTATTTTATTTTAGCTTCTTTTCAAATGTTTAACTGATCCTCTTTAATCAAAAACGAAAACAACCATTGGATGTCTTATCAGCAACTGATTCGCTCTTAAATTTTTACAATAAAAAGGAATTGAATGGAAACCCGTTTACAGGGAGATCTGCACAGCTTTTTTCAATATTATTCAATCTTCTCTAATATTTTTAAAAAACCATCAGATTAGCGTGTTTTTTTTATTCTGCGGTGTCTGAGCGGGGGTTGGCGAGCGTAGCTTGCAAAGGGCAGAGCCCCCTAGTACACATATATATATATACTTCATACACCACTTGGCAATAATCTGACAAATAAAAACCGATATAAATAGTAGGAGTGTATGGTACACTATAGACAGTGTACATAGATAAATACTTTTTTTTTTGTAGTGTTCAAAGGCCATATTTCAAGTGTGGATGTTGTTTGGTGTATAAGTTATAATAATAATATATATATATATATATATATATATTTTTATTTATTTATTTTTTTTTTTTTTTTGCCTGAAAATCACTCATTAAATCCTGTTACAGATCATATAACTTCAGTCTAACTGTATATGTATTCCATAATATTAATAGCAGAAGTAGTAGTACTGTTAGAAGTACTATTACTACTAATGCTATTAGTACTACTACTACTAATAGTAGTAGTAGTAGTAGTATGCTTTCGAAATCTGGAAAAGTCAAGTGAAGCAATGACTATCTTTAAACTCATAAAACTAAAATAACATCTTTTTTGATAAATAATATAAAGTAAAATAATTAAATAAATAAATAACTATTATTATTGTCTAAAGTTTGATTGAAGAATTGCGGGTGATAAAATGTATCAGAGATTTGATATTTCAAAAATGTAGGATGTCTAATGTACGGAAATATGTCTAATAGGATGTCAATTACTATTACAAACCTCAATTGCTCTTTTTAAAAGAAAACTGGTATAAAACCAGTCCAATAGCTGTCTACAGGTTATATCTATTAGGATAAATAAAAATATCACGTAATTTCAAAAACAAACCTTTTAACTTAATGAATGAAAACAGAGAGATACATCAGGTGTATGTCGGAAAGAAAGTGACATCAACTGTATATATATATAAATGGCTATCTGTGACTATTAAAGAAGAAAACACTCACTAAATACATGGTTGTATTTCTTAATAATATAGTTTTACAGAAACAAACTTCAATAGTAATTTTGAAAGAACTCTTTTTTTCATTTTCTTTGTCTAGCCGGTTTTGACATTTTCCCAAAGTGACAAGATGACTCTAGGAATTTCAATAATAGTCAGTTATAGCAGCAGTAGCTTATTTCATTTCTATAAACAATAAGAGCTCCTGCAAGGCAGTTGTTGACGCATCATCACTTTCTTTTTCAACATATCTCAGTTCTGCTTCAGGCATTGTACAATAATTGCGTAGAATAGGAATGAAATAAGGTTGATTTTGTCCCCAAGTCATCTACTAAAAATGTTTTACCCTTCCAACTACCGTAAAAAAGGCAATACAAGAATTCGGTCGAGTACATTGAGCAATATGTAAATATATAAGGATTACTCAAATACAAATGATTTATTTATTGGTAATTTATATCAATAAATAGCACAATATAATCAGATAGGAAGAAATACAATATAGGAAGAAAAAATATACTGTAGTGATTAGACACTTATTTTTATAATTTTCAATTACATACAAATGAACAAAGATTGGTTTTAGATTCAGTGGGAAGGCGGAAGGCTAAAAAATATATATATATATATATATTTTTTTCTGGTATCGCATTACTTTACATGCAAGATATCTGACACCATTTTTTTCTTATGTTTTATTGAGAGCAGTCAGTTTAACTCCACTTTTACAAACATTTGAAAAAAATTAAATGTTCAGCTATATTTCCTTTTCGATTCAAAACTAATTTGATTTATAGACTAAGTTTGATTATCTTCTTGAAGTTTGAGAACATTCACTAAATACATAGTAATTGTTTTTTTAATAGTATAGATTTTAAGAGCAAACTTTAACCGGAATTAACTAAAATCACTTTTTCACTCTTTGTTCAGTTTGTTTTGGCATTTTCTCAGTATAGAATCTTATAGACACTATTCTCCGGGGGGGGGGGGGGAATTTTAAAGTTCCGGAGGGGAAATTGCACTTTTTGACAATTGAAAGCACAAAATCTCAAATCTTCCGGGCGAAGATCTGATTGTTCCGGTGGGGAATGACCCCCCCCCCCCCGGCCCACTCCCTGATTCTGAAATTATCAAGATAACTCAAGGAATGTATTGTTTATTAATGAGGTTTTTGCTGATGTACGTTAGATTCGACGGAACGGAGGATACTTTATACCTGGTTCATGTTTTGCTAGGCTCCAGATGATTGTATTGCAGTGACTAGACATGTAAATTCATTTACGATATAAAGCTTTTAAATTCATAAGAAGGACGAAATATCTATATATGCCGCTCTTATCATCACAGATCTACAAACAATCTGTATCATCACAGAAAAGAATCTTTCTCATTTTTTAATTTATGCAAAAATTATTGAATTATTTGCGTTAGTTTACACTTGTTAAACAAAACTTTATAGTACTTATTATAACAAAAAGAAAAATTATATATATATATATATATATATATATATATAACCATTAAATAAGCATTACCGACCACCAACAAAAACTGTGAAATTATGAATAAAATGACACTAAGACATACAGTTCCCCCTAACACACTTAACATAGATTCCAAAAACATAGTAAAAAACAGTAGAAATTGAATAACAGAAATGGAATGATGAAAATTTGTAATATATATATATATATATATGACCATTCAAAAAAAAAAAAAAAAAAAAAAAAAAACAGTACAAATTACCATCAAACATAATAAATATTTAAATAAATAAATTAAATAAAATGAGCAGAAAAAGAGAAATGGATATTTGTAGAACTTAGACAGAATCTACAGGTGCCAAATGCCTAAAGTTCCACAAATAAAGTGTGTGGTTTCATCTTCATATTAGCCATTAAAAAGCTAAAGAATGTGAATTTGGGACTACCACACACATAAAACCAAGAAATAAACCATTGAACTCCAATTAAGTTAAAAATGAAACAAGATTAAAAAGGATAGAGGAAAAATAAAAAAAAAACAAATTACCAAATTAAAAATCCATACTGTCATAGCATTTGGTCTAACAAATACACTTATTATGCATTTTATTCTCATTTAAGATAGTATACTATTAGAAATTAATATGATATTGTCCTGCGTAGGCTAAAATTTAAATACAAGTTAATCGTTAACTTTATTAAATATTAATGAATATGAATAAATATAATATGAATTGATAAATATATAAATATAACTACACCATTATACATATAAAATTATCGAATCAACATCCATTATAATATATATATATATATACTATAATGTTTTAAGTTTTCCGCATGCCAGAGAAATTGTCATACGTAATACTGCCTCTGGCACATGTGCCATCGGTTCCCCAATCCTTGTAGATGATATGAATGAAATACTGGGTATCTTGTTCGAATATCATTTTAAAAAAATAATAATGCTTTAAAAATAAATTTCCCGACATATTACTACTTGATATGCCGAACACCTAACTCTGTTATTTTATTACTTATTGTTATAGGAAGTTTTGATAAATATATTAAACTCTGTTATTTACGATCTTTTATAATGCGTTTTGAATCATGGAGCTTTACTGTCGTCTCTTGTCTTTGTCTCTGGAAATGTAATTAGATTCATGAATCAGGCTTCATTCTTTTATCAATGTTCAACTAGAAAGCAACTTCGAATCCCTTAAAAATAAATACATTTTATTGGGAAGTGCCATAAATACACTGAAGAAAAAAATCCGAAATTTTTATTGAAAAGAACTGTATTTTGAAAAATACTGTTTTAAAGAAGAAACAGTTATTTCTAGTAAAACAAAGTCGATTTTGTAATTTTTACAGGAAAATCAATATTTTTAATAGAAAAAACTGTTTTAATGAAAACCTACAGATAGTTTCTGTAAATTAAACGGTTTTCCTCTGGCGCCAAAATTGACAGTTTTTTTTTTTTTTTTTTTTTTTTTTTTTAATCAATTTGAGAGATTTTTTTTTTTTTTTTTTTTTTTTTTTTTACAGTGTAGATAAAATAACTATTAATTTACATATAAATTTATTCTATTCACGCTCAAAACTTTCTTATCAATTTAAATAGTCATAAGAAAATCCTTTAGCTAATTATTCGAGAAATTTAAAAATTTATTTTGGTATAATTGTTATCAGTTTTTGACCAATTTAAGTTCAAAGCTTTAATAACATTAATGGCGAAAGATTCTTATAAGGGAACCACTTTGATGCTGCTCGTACCTAGCATCGAGACCTGGTGCATTTTGTAGCCCTATACATAAAAGTTAGAGAACGGATAAAATTTCTTTGTTAAAATCATATTTTGTATACTTTTTTATACTTTTAATTTTTTATTATTACAGTTTTATTTGTTTATTTCACGCCAAAAGTCAGTTAAGTCGCCACATATGGCGCTACAATTTTTCTGGCCGCTTTATCCTCGGAGTAAATGGGCAGCACATATTAAAATTACATCAGATTGCGATTTGTTTGATAATTAATAGCATAAGAAACAAGAATTAGGTTTTTTCTTTTTTTTCTATGCAGACGATAAATATATAAATAGTAAATATATTTCTATAAAAACTTTCAAGATCATTGAAAACTATTTTTTAGTGAAATACAAAATAAACAAACTATTTTCTTTTGGAATCAAGTGGAATAAAGTTTCAAATGTTTAAAATGAAATGTTGCTGTATAAAATGGGCTTTTGTTAAAAATAATCATAAAGTAAATTAGTATTTTTGCACAATTTAGAAAAAATACTGTGGCTAATTATGGTCGGACATTACAATTTTTACTGAAGTCCAAACCCGTCCTCTCGCAAGACAAACAGATAACATTTGGCTAGGGTTGCCGGAAAGCTCTCCTTTCGAAAAAACCCGCTAACTTTTTCCTCGCCAAAAATGTGAATATAATATTGCGGTTTTTCAAAATCAAATTCGTGGGATCTTGAAGGAATTTTAAAACTTTTTTCAATATTTTATACTTATTATTAACTAATTGTTATTTTTAAATGCTTTTCTTTAAAAAACTTCAATGTTAATAGTCCGATAAGTGTTCTCGAAAATTGCATTTTCAGAAAGTTATGCTGCTGTAAAATCAAGAAACATTATTTTAACAGAAAAATTTTATCGGTTCTTAAACTTCGTAATATAGGGCTACAAAATGCACCAGGTCTCGATGCTAGGTGCGAGCAGCACCAAAAGTTGTTCCCTTGTTAGTTAATTTTCTCTTAGTGTTTAACTATTTGAAATCACTTGAGAAGAATAAATTTCATTTCTTTTTCAAAATTTTGGAAAAAAAAACGGAAATTTTGTTAATTAAATTTGAAAATCTAAGAAGGGATCCTTAGCCCCCTCCCTGCCCTTCTCTTGCCGGAGTCCATGACTGCTTGAGAATGCAAAATTTTCGCAGTTGTGATAGCAAATTTCTTTAATTATTCAGCAGTAAACCTGTTAAAAGAAGTTATGAAAGGTTTACCACCCTGAATCTTTGCAAGCATGCTTCTAGAAAAACGCCAGGTGGGATTCTCCATGGTAGAATCAACATCTGAAGGGACGGGTCGGCTTTTGACTCTCTCTCTCGCCAGTTCATAAATTAGCAGAGTGATGAAATAAGAAGGGAGATAATTATGGAATTATATCACTGTGATGTGATTCCGGTTATGAAATCTTTGCTTATGAATGAAGTTCACGTAAAAACGTAATTTTATGCAACTCAGCCTCGAAGTCATTCAGAAAAGTTCATCCAGACTTAAATCAGGAAATATGCTTTGAGGTCATGATCGTTTATGCTCAAAACTGATAGGATAAAAGTTCTGTCACTCCTCCCCCTTTCCTTATCGAAAAAAGAATAAGACAAATCTGAGTTATATTCTTCTTTTCTGTTTCCTTTTACTTTTATATTTAAAGACCCTCTAAAATAACGATCATTAACTATATGCGCCGGCGGCACAGTTGCACCCACCATTTCCTTTTCTTGCGCTCACGAAGCTTCTTTAACAAAAAGTACCGGGAATTTTACTTAATTTTTACAAAGATATTTCAAACCAGAATTTTTATTTAAAACTATATAGTTTTTTCATTTAATTTATTTTTGTATGATTTATATTTTACTTATTTTATAATAAAATTTCTGGTTCGAATCAAAATATTTTCATTTGGTACCAGTAAAATGACCGGTTGTTGGTATATTTAGTTCTTAAATTATACAGTAAAATCTGTCAAAGCGAAAACGGAATCCTGCCTTAAATGGAAAATTCCATGGTCCCAACGGAAAGAGTACCATAATTATGTCTGTTAAGATGGAAACTTGCCTAAAACGAAATCATTTCCAGTTCCAGGCGCTTCTGTTTTAATAAGCTTTACTGTATATAAAGATAGATTTTTTGCCTTCAATAACATGTTATAACAATAAAGCAAATGTTGATTTTGATTGAAAGAAAGAAAACTACAGTTTTCTCTTATGATATCCGCTATGAACAAAATATGGCGAACTTCTCTCAAAATGAAAAGATTTTGCATTTTTTTAGGTATGATTTAATTTCTTTTTTTTTTTTTCAATCCTTGATAGTTGTAAAAGATGCTTTGGTACATCGGATTTTTTTTTTCTTATTGTACTTTAATATCCATTTATCAAGTGATTATTCAATGCTTATTCACTGTCACTCTAACAGATGCACGCATAAATTATATGTGTGAAGGTTAGTGATAAATCTAAGTTATGCTTATATATATTTTTTTTTCTGTTTCTTTTTACTTTAATATTTAATGTGTGACGGTAAAGCTAATACCGATAATGTTAAATCCTCAAATTTTGATATATTTTCACTCCGAACATATTTGAATTACATGAATTATTTTATATATGAAAAATATATACTGGACATTCTACTGAAACGAGTTTTTTACAATAACTTCTCTGGATTGTTCTTTAAAAAGTGTGCAATTGAAGTCTTAAAAAAATCAAACAAATTCCATTTTTCAAGTAAAAAAAAGGTATAAAACCTAGCTATTATAAAAAAAAAAAACCGTGTAAAACTCTCATTTTAGTTTATACTTAAAGTAAGGAGAGACATACGCAAAAGAAAAAAAAAGTGCCAATAATGAGTAATTTTTGAAAAAAAGCACATCAAATAGTAAAAAAATCGCCTTTAGAGAAAAACGTGTTTTTAGCAAAATAAATAAATAAATAAATAAATAAATAAAAATAAATAAATAAATAATAAATAATTCACCAGCAACGCACAGTAAATTTTCTGGATTATTTTTAAGGTTATTTTTTCTTCTTGCTTTCTTTTAAGCCTTTTTTTTTCTTCTATCTCTGCGCTTTTGTTTGCAGGAAATGTGCATGTTTTGCTTTTTTCATTCTTGCTCTGTCAAATTGTTTCAAATTAACTGTTGCGTATTCCCCCGGATCTATGCCTAATTTTACCCGTATTTCAAGCTTTGTTATTTAGCCCTTGCTAAAAGATACAACTGCATCATAATATAATCATAATATAACTACCAAATGACAATGTTTCTATTTGTACAAATTCTTTTTTTCGGGAACACTGGATCATATTAGATTGTTCACACTCTCATTAGATTTTAGTGCATTCCCATGCACACATTTTTTCAGCAGTTCAGGATGTGACAGATCTCTGGAAATAGCCCACTCTAAATATAGTGTTTACATCATAGCCTCGGGAATGTTTTTACGATTCTAACTTTTGAATAAACTTTGGCACGATTGAATCCACACCATGATTCTTTCTCAGATTAGAAAATTTTCAAACTTCTAAACCAAATAAGGAGGTAAAATTGCGAAATAAATTTAAAGAGCATCAATCAGTGTTTTTAAAAGCAAAAAAAATCCGAAAATCGATATTTTTAAAACTTTTCCCTACCGAAGCCTTTTAAAGTCGGGTAAAAAAAGGATTGGCAACCGTGCGTTCGCGGGTACATTTCCGCCCACAAATTCCCTTTTTTGCGCCGTAGAAATAGTAGACAAGTGTTATCTAATGATATTTGCTATAAATAAAATATTGCAATATCAGTGATTTTAAAAACATTTAAGTTTGAAAATTGATATTTTCCAATTTTTTCCTTATCACTCCTTAAAAACCCGGTAATAAAGGGATTATCAACCACGCGTCCTCATGAAACACTTCTGCCAATCCACTCCATTTCATGCGCCTTAGAAGTTCAATAAAATTATGGTATGCTCACAAATACACTTTTTTTTTTCAGTTACATGTCATAGTAATATAGTATAGAGGTGGCATGTTATCTATTAAAGCACTAAATGTTACTTTTGATAAAGAAAGAAAAGGTACAGATTTGTGCTTGTGATCTTTGCTCTCTTCTGTAAATAAAATAATGTAAAATTTTCTTTAACTGAGATTAAAATAATAATAATATGGTTTCTTTCTTTTCTTTCTTTTTCTATTCTTTTCTTTCTTTTTGTTTTGTTTTGTTTTCTTTGTTTTTGTTTTTGTATTTTTCGTATAGTTGTAAAACAGCTTTGTTCCACATGAATTTTTTTTCTTCCAAAAATACATCAATATACACTCATGCGAAGGATTGTGAGATGTTTATCTTATATGCACTTTACACATACAAAATAAATACAGTAAACTCTGTCTAAGGCGGAATCGCTCGGTACTGAGAAAATTTTCCGTGGTAGACAATATTCCGGCTTATGCAAAAGATCGTGATTTATTTTGAATGAAGCATACGTCAGTCGAATAGCGTTTTATGTTTTCGATAAAAAGATTGGATCTTGAATTATAATGACTTGCTCACGATCTTTCATCGATTGCCCTGGCTCGAAAATCTGTCGAAAAGTGAAATTCTGGAAGATCCTTTGTCTTTATAAATGAATGAGAAAGGCTATTCAATTTCTTAGTACCGCTGTAATACCTACAAATTTGAAGTTCACACACACACACACACAAAAAAAAAGTAAATAAATAAATAAAAATAAATAATAATAATAATAATAACTTCGGGAATGAGACAGAAAGCCATCACTTTGAATTGAGTACAACCTTAAAGCATAATATATTGTAGGAAATACATATTTTCATAAATGTGCACTCAACTAGTAATAATAACTTTTAAATTCATATTTATATAGGAAAAAATGGCATAAACAAGAATTCCTTAAAATTTAAACAGTTTCTGTTCCTTTGAATTCACTTTTTTAAAATATTACGTAATTTAATTTTTATGCTCGACATTGAGTATTTAACGTATATATATATCAGTTTTAAAGTTTCATAAACGAAATGCCTTTCATTTTTAAAATAGCCTATTTTTCGCCTTATGCAAAATTTTGTTTTCGGTGGGACCTTAAAACCCTTTCCGTTTCCGCGTTAGGCAGATTCCGGCTTATGCAGCAAGAATTAATGTTATTTTCTATGGGTTCTCCGGGACTTGAAAAAATTTCCGCAGTAGGCAGATTTCCGGCTTACACAGAGTCCGCCTTAGACAGAATTTACTGTATGCCTGTTTTAAGAAACGGGGTACACCCATGGTGCACAAAAAAATTCAAAAGGATCTCATGGTAGTACAAATATGACAACTTTTGCTATAAGATAAACATACTAATTTATTTACAATAAGGTATAGCTTAGATGATGAAAATAAATGTAATGAAAACACTGAACTTCTCATTCATTTTTAAAATGTATATATTAGGAAAAATGATTTTTATGATAATTAGAATTATATCTATATTGAGACGCTAAAACATGAACATCACTAGCGTCACCATCTTAACAAGGTTTGTTAGATTTCGATATTGCTTATGCTCTTTTTATACAAACGATATCTCCTAAACACCGTATAATTTCAATTTTTACTAGAACTAAATATTTTAATAATTAATAGAGCAAAAGAATGTACTATCAAATAAAATTTGTTTGAAAAATGTAACTCATTTTTATGATTTTTTAAATATTCTTCAAATAACTATGTTTATATATATATATATATATATATATATATATATATATCAACAATAAAAATATGTTTTCTACAAGAATGTAAAGTAACGTTTTATGATGCAAATATGATAAATAAAAATATATAAAACTAAGGAAAAAGTCACAAGGGGTACGACTTGGAAAACAATTTCCCATTTTTGCCGAGAGCTTCTCCAAAATAAAAGGTGCTTTCATTCGTAAAAAGAAAAAAATGTCTGAACTGATTCTTTTGAAACTTTGTATGTAGAAATATTATATTATATTAGGGCATAGACTTCTTATTTCATTTAAAATAGTAATTTTTTTTCAGAACTCAATAATTCGGAACTTAGTTATTTGAATACATGATTGATATCTTATTTTTACTTTCTTCTATCTTTACAAGAAGAAAGTATTGGATTCGTGAAAATTTTCGAATTCCGGTTTTCGACGGATTTACACGTTTTAGGGGTCAGAGATACCAACAACATGTTTTTACAAAATGTCTGCCTGTTAGTTTGTCTGTCACTCTTGGAGTCAATTTTTGTGATCGCTCTATCTCAAGAACTAATAAACGAAATTTAATAAAACTTTAGATTTGGTTAGTCCCTGATATAAATTGGTGCTGATTAGTTTTTGGTGTAAATCGCCCAACAGGTGGAGCTGTTATGCGGCATTTTTCCCAATTTCTGAAATAGCTACATCTCAAGAACTAATGCACAGATTTTCATAAAACTTCAGATTAAGTTAGTCTTTGATATAATTGGGTGCTGATTACTTTTTGGTGTAAATCGTTCGACAGGTGGCGCTGCTACGCTGCCTTATTCTCGATTATCATAATATCTCTGTCTCAAGATCCAATGCACGAATTTTCATCAAACTTCAGATTCAGTTAGTCCCTGATATAAATTGATTCTGTTTTGTTTTTGGTGCAAATCGACCAACAAGTGTCGCTCCTATGCAAATTTTTTTATGATTTACGCTATAGCTCCATCTCAAAAACTAATGCACGGATTTTCATGAAACTTCAGACTCTGTTAGACGTTGTCATAAATTGTTGCTGATTAGGTTTTGGGGGGTAAATCACCTAACAGGTAGCGTTACTATGCTGCATTTTTCAGTATTTACAGGATTTTAGCGATTGTCATATCTCAAGAACTAATGCGCGGAATTTCATATCTTTAGAATTTTCATGATAAGCATAGATTGTCATTTAATTTTGGCACTGTTATAGTGAATGTTGCAGTATTGATATGTATGAGATAGAAGAAAGTTTTGGGATTGCCACATCCGTCTAGTTTATACTGAAATGCTTTTTGATGCAGTTGGAAGACAATCTATAAAACATATTAAATGTAAAAATTCTATGAGAATTTCCTATTGAAAGCAATATTCACCTATGTTCTGTACATCGGGCAGTAAGTTCTGTAACCCGCGTAGCAGGGGCAGAACCTTTGCTTTAATATAATGGCGATAATTAGTAGCTATAATAAAAATAACGTTTACAATTTTAACACTTAAAACTACCGCGAGGGGTCAAATGATCCTTTTTGAATTTTTTTACGGAATTTCTCAAACTAAAACATTAAGAAATTCCTTTATATTTCACGACTTTTATTAAAATATATGAGCATATTATTTCTTAAAATGCCTTATCTCCAAACTACTTTTTTTTGCCTGGAAAAAAATATTTTAGGCTTAACTACCCCTGAATAAATTTATGTTAAATCATAAAGATATACATGTTTTATTTTGTAAGAACATTAGTAACTTGCGTATTTTTGCTATTACATCAATTATTCTACTGTATTACATCATATTTGTTAACCCTTTCAGAAACAAAGCATTTTCAATGCTAAAGTGTTGAAGTAAATAATTGGCACCGGAATTAACCAACAGATTTATTTGTAAATATGAAAAAAGGCTATATTTCACATACATATTAAATGGAAAATATTTTACCAAAATTTTGGTGCCATTGTGGCGTTTGGGAATTTAAATTAAGTGGTTTCACAAACATACCACCGGCCCTGAAAGGGTTAATGTGTGATGGTGCAATTAGAAATTAACTTTATTTCGGGTAAGATTCTAGTTTGAACATTTCAGGTTATATCGCGAACGAAATAATCTTAAAAATATGTGGTGAACATAAACTAAATTTGCACAATATTTGTTTATTAAATTTTTGAATTTCTTGAAATAATTGTTTTCTTAATTTTTTTGCGTAATTATAATTTTTTTCACTTTAATGAATAAACAATTTGTAATAATTATTTGAAAAAAAAAAATGTTTTATTCATACACCAAAGTGTATATACTGGTATATTTTTCGCAAAACATCGTAAAATAGATAACTTTTTATATAGTGGTTTTTTTACCCTTTTCGGTAGGAATAGGTAAAAAAAAAAATATCGGTACGTTTCATGTTAAAAAAAAAATCCTTTCTGTTATTTTTTCGGCGTATTAGTTGCAAAGAGCCCAATTTAATAAAGCGAAATGGACTTTTAACAATCAAAGATTATAGTTAAAAAGACATTGCACATTTTTTGGTTTTCTAATATTTATTTATGTCAATACGTGTGAAAAAACCCTTATGAAAACGCTTCTCTTTTAAAAGCTTAAATTATTGGGTGAAAAAGTCACATGTAAAAGAAAAACTTGAAGCGTTGCTTTTAAAACTTGCTTTCTAGAAACTTTAATTTGCGGTAACTCTGATAACACAAAAAGTTTTGCATTTATTTTTATGAAATGTTCCAACATTCGTTTATGCATATTTATCAGTGCAATAAACTATATGTTAAGCTTTGTTATCAAAACTATTTATTTTACAGATATTAAAAACCTAGCTTTTTTAACGTAAATTCCGACTTTTGGGGCAAAAAGACAACATATTTCAGTCAATCTTTTCAAATTTTCAAGATTTAACTTCATTTCTTGGTAAAATGTCTGAATGCCATCATGATAAAAGAAAATTAAAATGAATCTAATAAAACATTTATTCTTATGAAACGTTCTAACATTCGTTTATGCACATTTATTTGTGCAATGAACTAGATGGTATCTTGTATAACCAAAATTATTTTATAGACATTTAAACAGAAAAAAAAAAACTAGCTTTTTTAACACAAATTCCGACTCTTTTGACAAAACCCAGCATATTTCAGTCAATTTTTTCAATATATCAACATTTAACTTCCTTTCACCGTAAAATGTCTGGATGCCATTATGGTAAAAGGAAATTAAAATATATCTAACAGAACATTTATTTTTATGAAATGTTCCAACATTCGTTTATATACTGTGCAATGAAATAGATGTTAAGCTTTGCAATCAAAACTATTTATTTTACAGACATTTAAACAGAAAAAAAAACCAAGTTTTTTTTATGCAAATTCCGACTTTTGTGACAAAACCCGACATATTTCAGTCAATCTTTTCAATATTTCAAGATTTAACTTCATTTCACAATAAAATGTCTGAATGTCATAAGGGTAAATAAAAAAAAAAGAATTAAATGTATCTGATAAAATTGGGTGTGATGCAATTTTATATGCACAGATCATCTAATTTCTTTTGAAATTTTCTAATTTTTTAAAATGTGGGGCAAAAATTATAAAATTTTACTTGTTTTCATAGTTTTATATAATTAAACTATAAATCAATTCATTTACTAACATCATTTTACTAACTTATTCATCATTTTACTAACTTATCGCATTTTCAAAAAAAAAAAAAAAAAAGTGCTCTGAACATAGGTTATCTCCTTAAAAAGAAGGCATTCCCGAGTAAGGTATTTCCAAAATGATAATGATGGAGCAAATGATTCCGAATGCTTGTATTTCAGCGGCTTCAACTTTGAAGAATTCAGTATCTCTGTGTTTACAGGTTATAAAGAAATGCCCTTTCCAATTACTACCATAAGTAGCCAACGGCAAAATAAAAAAAAAATCCCGGTCCCTAATAATTGGTCATTTACAAACCGAAAATCATCTTGAGTGACGTCCGTCACTGATACTTTTGTCTATCTGAAAATGAGAAGGATTCACTTACCTGTCAAACAGTGCTCTTTTGTGGTTGATAAGAAGGAGATGTACTCAAATCTGATTTGGGGGATGAAGGGGATCTGTTCTTCGTTAACATCTTAAAGTTGGTGATTTTTCATCAGCGATTGGGTGAAAATATTTCAGTTCTGTGGAAGACCAGTAGTCAGTTCTGTATCTGTTGGATTGACTCTGTTTTTACACTCCTTTATAAAACTCAATTTAGTTTTTAAAGATGGAATTTTCTAATTTTTTTTTTTTTAAGAACTAGGCTAGAATTATAAATATATATATATGTGTGTTACATTATTAGATCTAATTCCGCCAGAGTTGGGCAGTATCGGAAATACATCTATTTGAAATACATTCTCAAAATACATTTGTATCTTGTATTTTGTATTTTAAACCGATAAAATCAAAGTATTTTTGTAATGTATTTTCTCGTGGTTTTACAATGTATTTTGTATTTTGAAAATACTCAAAATACATTTTTTCCAAATTTCAAAGTGCCATGTTTAAACCGCACAGAGAAAATCTCTGATTCACTAAAAGGAAATACATGACTGTCTGTTTTGATTAGTTTTCAAATTCTATTCTGGAAGTTAATATAAACACACTTTTCGACTATTGCTAAGATAAGGAGGTTGATGAATATGTTGTTTAGCAACAGCAAACGTATTACTGCTGATTAGTTACAAAAATAACTTTTATATATCTTAATGTTGCAGTGAGAAAAACAAGGGGAAAAAAAAACATGTATTGTGAATTGTGATAGATCAGAGTTGCATAAGTGCAGCGCTCTATTACCGACATGTGCTCATTGACCACAAATATAAGGAGTTGAATTTTTTTTGTCTGGTCTATTAGTTTTATTTAAAAATATCATAATAAGATTTCTTAAATTCCCCTTTTTCATTAACTATATGAATTTTGTAAAAAATGCATTAGACAGTAACCGTAAGAAAACTGCTACAATGAACTTTCAAAGGAACGATTTGACTATGAAAAAATGAAATTTATGACTTTACAAATTTTGCATTAGAATTATTCCTATTTTTTTTAAATATTTTATAAGTGCTTGCTTTTTACGAATGTAAGAACTTTCATGTTTTTTTCTGCTCTATATTAAAAGTTTCAAGACTTTCATAGTAAGTCCAAATGATTTATTTGTGTTTATATATGGTTTAATATTTTACCTGAGTGTTTTAATTTTAAAACTACTTTATACGAAGAATTCGTACTTTTGTTAATAATTATAATAATTCAACTTGTGTTAAAAATTATCTAAGTTTTTCATTTCTATTTTTGCATTCAGTAATACATACTTTAAATTTCGTGTGCATTATTTCTAAAAAAACACCATAATCAAAAAAGTGTGCCCCAAATATCTTATTAGTAGAAGGCCTAAAAAATCTAGCGAAGTTGGGAGCTTTTATTAAACACACGCGCATTATATAAAAAGAAGAAAAGAATTTAAACAATTTTATTCGATGTCATTGTACATATCATATTATTATAAAATGTGTTCTTTTGTACACATATACCAAAAAAGACTGATTTAAAAGACTGATTTGTTTTTACATTCTTCTAATACATAAGAAGAAAGTATTGGAATCGTGAAAATTTTCGACTTTCAATTTTTTTGCTTGATATGCACGTTTCGGGATATCTTGAACGAGATTTAACCATTTTTGGGAACTCTGTGTCTGTTCATTAGTCCATATGATGTTTTTGTGGCCCTTCTATCTCAAGAACTTAATGCATGGAGTTTAATAATAATCAAACTTCAGATTAAGAAAAACCTAGATATAACTTCGCTTTGGGTTTATATCACCCAGCAGGTGGCATTGTTATGCTTAATTATTTTATTCCATGATAGGTATATTGTAAGAGCCAATATAGAGAAGTTCACAAAACTGCATATATATCTGAACAGAAATACTTGCCAATTAGCTTTTAGTGTATACAGCTCAACAGGTGATGCTGCTATGCTGTGTTTTTCATAATTTTGTCGAAGAGCCGAGCTAAGTTTTTTCTAGGGCTCAATATATACATTATAAGGAATTTTTGAAAGAGAGGAAAAGAAAAAGGAATAGAAGGAATAATAGTTACAAAGAAGTATCGGTGAGGTGGTAGGCACACACTCCTTGAAATTCCACGCTTTCAGAAATGTACAACGCGACACCTGCGTGCTTTAGAGAAATCACAGGAAAGTCACAGAAAGAGATGCATTTCTATAAGATATAAGTAACGAACGGGCGTTATAGTAGTCCAAATTTATAGGAATAAGATAAAAGGGAGAGCGGGAAAAGCAGAATACGCACGCAATAAATTGCAACTGTTCTGACATCTATATAGCGGTCAGCAGAGATGTTAACGTTTTTAGAAAAAGAAAATGGGCATAATGCATATGGATATGCCCAGATGTGTATGGGTTAGTCTTCAGGAATTTAGGCGGGAAAAGAAAATTCACAGGTGCGTAAATGTATGCGCCCCTCTCAAGGCGGAGAAAATAATTAAATGCAGAAATTTAGGAATAGAAAGGAAAGGGGAGCTTAGGCGAATAGAAAAAAATATATTGTACGAGAACATCCAATAAAATCCAGAGCTACACAGGATTGGATTGAAAAAGGGGAAACAGATTAAAATTAAGAGGGGGGCGAGAGAAAGAAAAAGAGGTGAGCAGGAGAGAAGAAGGATATTTTTTTGGGAAAAAAGTGATGCTCTTGGATAGGAGCAGAGATTGGAGAGTTCGAAGAAGTTTTGAGGCAGAGCGCGAAAAAAGTGATGCTCTTGGATAGGAGCAGAAATTGGAGAGTTCGAAAGAGTTTTGAGGCAGAGCGCGAAATTTGGTGAGTGTGGACAATATTGGATGAGGTACTAGTCCCCAGCGCTGAGCATGGATTTAAAAGGTGAATGGGCTATATGTCTTACTTTTACAGTATTCCTAGCGGGGCATTCCTTTTAAAAGAGTTAATACTTAATGTAATATTTTACGTGACAGGTTATAAATTGTCTTATTTAGTGAATGATTAATAATTTAATGTAGGCGAAATTTCTAAATGTCACAACTACTTAATGGTTGATCAAAGTATAATGTTTAATAAATGTTTTAACTTTCAAAACATAGTGATTATTTCACATTCTTTGCACTAACTTAGATTCAGTGAGTTCCGACTCACCTGGGCCATAATCGCAATGTGTTTTCAAAGGGGGAAATTAATACTTTCACGCCAAACATCAATTAATAACCATCAATAACAAAGATATGTCAAAAAGTTGTCGGACAATTTCCATGATAACTATATCTAAAAAACTAATGAACAAAATTTAATCAAATTTCATATCATTTTAGATCTTCAAATAAATTAATGCTGATAAAATTTACGGGGGCACCGCTCAAGAGGTGGCGTTGTTATGCTGTGTTTCTATGATTACCGTAACATGTGCGTAAAACGCTCACTCTCTCTCATTTTTTCCCCCGCAAGTCAAAATGATCATATTTGTAAATCAAATTGAAATGAAATAAGTACCACGTTGATAAAAGGTACCTTTTAAAAATAAATTTTCTGGTTGGTAGTGCATTTATTTGGTTAAAAAATTTCTGAAATTGGCAGGTGTGCCGTGAGAGCTATATCACAAGAATTAAAACACGGAATTTCATCAAACTTAATCATATTCAGTTAATATGGATGACGTTTTGGTGTATATCGTCCTACAGATGATTTTTTTTTCTGTTCTGTGTTTGTTAGGATTTTAGAATTTTATCCCAGCACCTATTGAATAGAACTGCACTAAACTTTTTATGCTTTTATTGAAAATCAATATTGTCGCAATTTTGGCTTCGAACACTCAGTAGCGGACAGTGCTATCCAATGCCTCCTGAAGGAGATTTGTTATCGGATCCACAATCAATTGATGCAGCAATTCCTAGTGATTTTGAAAGGGTATTTTATTCATTATTAGATATTCTTGTAATTTTCATACACTTTTAAGCACATTGTTGCTGCAATCTTTCAGTTTCGTTTTTTGTTATCTTTCGTTGAGTTTTAATTGATTTTGCTTTTTTATTTGGAAATTTATAATTTCTAAAAATTTAATTAGTTTTGCAAACTAGCTTTGCATTTGAGTAGTGCAATTTAATGCATAATAGTTTTTAATTTTTTTTAAATGTATTTTGTATTTTAAATGTATTTTCAAAATACATGTATTTTGTATTTTGAATTTTTGAAATTTGGAAAGTATTTTGTATTTTGTATTTTATGTTGTAAAGCCAATGTATTTTGTATTTTGTATCGAAAATGTTTTTCGATGTATTTTGCCCAACTCTGAATTCCGCGATTTCCTTATCTTATTCTAAATTACTACTTTATGTTCACTAAATCCTTATTCTTAAATAATCTCTATCGTTAACTCTGTTAAATTCCCTTTAATTTAATGTCTCACTTATCTAAATTGCTTAAATATTACGCTTTTTGTATTCTTAAATTAAATGTTCCATTTCCGCGCTTTTTTCTTTCTAGAATGTTCTTTTAACAACCATTTTATTTTATTTTCCGAATTTTACTTTCCAGCGCATTTCCGAGGTTATCCTGTTTCCCTTCAAATTCATCCGCTCGCTCTGTCCGCACTCTTTCCATGGCGTGGTTTTCTTAATTATTCATTGGTTGAGAGCGCGATCTACGTCATATTTGTATTCCTACACTTGACGATCAAAAAGCCGATGCTCGCTGTGTTTCAGCAGATTTGAGTCGCATTTCTATTTTTCATACCATCCCCTGGTCACCGTTCATTTATTCGATTATCTACAACTTTGTTTAGCCCTAATTACTACTATGGAGAGATGGTTAATATTCTTCGTGGAAGTCGCCGAAAGATGTTTTAATAAATTGCTGAGCTGATATTACGTTTTGTCTCAATTATTTCTGGGAAAACTTACACGGAAAAATGTATTCCATAGCCTTCACTCGTCGACTGCTACAGCTTCCAGTCATCATCCAATCTTCTTTATACTAATACAACAGGATCGAATTACCTCTTCTGACAACCTATACTACGCTATTACTGTTGGATGTGATCCACTGCTGCTATCGAGACAGTCAGTAACTGCATTTCAACTATAGAAATAATCCAATGTTGCTATTAATGCAACATATATATATATATATATATGTAAACAGGTGTGGTGTCTCCGATGACATCATTTTAATATTTTTAAAGTTCTTGATTATAAATTAATAAATTAATTTTAAAGCATTTTTCAGTTAGTCGGCCGCGGGTGATAAATCGTCAAATATTCTTTATGGTTACAAGTATATAGGAGTAAAAAGAAAAAAAAAGAATTCATTAGCCAAAGTACGCTCGCCAAAATATGTCAGGTCTCTATGAAACTGCTACTATGATAGATTTTAATATATGCAATAAGAAGTAGAAAATATTTTTAAAAAATTAAGCGTAATATATTTTTTTAAAATACGCTTTAATCAAGTAATAGTTTAGTATTAAATAATGGTTATACGTTTAGAAAACGATTTCAAAATTCTGAATGTATAGTTGGAATTAAAGAACGTTTTTTCCTATCCTATTTCCATATGTAAAAAGTTAAACAGCAAAAATTACCATTTTTCAAATACATTCATTAGTTCCAAATCTTTACCAAGCGTAAATCAAAGTGATGAATTTTTCATAAACAGAACCCATGCCAAATTAACGTATTATAGCGAATTTTTTTATACAACATGAATTGCACTCAGGGCCATCGCGAAGACTTTTTATTGCTGGGGGAGAGGACCTTAAATTGCCAAGTCAAATTTCAGTATTTGCCAACTAGTTTTATAATTTTGAGAAGTTACCACAATTAAAAAATGTAATATACACTGTTAAAAATATGCAGCAATTGCTGCATACTCACTCCACCACTTTTATAGAATGTTTCTGTTCTGACCAATGAGAATGCCCCATAATATAGTCAAGTTACAGTTTCCTATAAAAGCGATGGAGTGACGATGCAGCAAATGCCCCAGCCAGATTTTTAACAGTGTAGTTTCTTATTTGTAAAAGTTTAATAATGTTCCCAATTAGATTTGTAATTTTTGCAAAGTCTGCCAGAAATAGAAAATGTATTATAGTTTTATTAAAGTTTTATACAAATTCACCAACTAAGTTTGCAAATTTGCCAAGTGTAACAGCATTCACAAATGTTTGGGGGGGGGAGGCTCCCCCCTTAGCGAGACCCCTGATTGCACTCATAAAATTAGGCGTGATTTAAAGATAAATATTGATGTATATAAAAGAGTGTTTAAAAACAGAATTTTTACTTTTATACTTAACTGCAGGTCGTGTTCGGATAGGGTTGACTAATTTCCCATATGTCAACGTATGTATAGTAACTATATGTATATGTATGATAAGAAAATTTTATGCTTCAAAATATATAATTTTTTCTATGTAGATATTTAAATATGGACAGTATATTGATGTTATATGAGGATGTATGTACTTCTACGTTTCAAGTGCCCATGATTTTTTTTTCTCACCTTTTCACAGGTAAAAATCTTGAATTGAAAAACTTGGTCTGAATTCATTGGAGCTTATAAATAATGCGCTCCGGAGCCCTGCAGAACAGTGTTCCCGAAATACCGAAGCCTAAATTATATTTTCCTGGCCCTCTCAACTCCAATGTTTTGCATTTTTTCCTACACAAAAAAAACCGCTTACATATGTGGGGTAGCATGTCGCACGTAGGAGCATACTTCTATCTAGCACTCGCGAATATTTCCAGCACAGAGATAGCCAGAAGCAAGATAGGTGCTGGCAATGATGGAGAAGTGCTGGCTGATGGTCTACCACTGCATGACCACTGCTGAACAGCTTCAGTGAACTTTGCTGTTGGAAATCATCAGATAAAATTCTGATGGGCATCCATTTTATCTCATGCGCTGGCCCACCACTACGTGCACGAACTTTTGCAGTATTATTTCTGGGAACCCTTACGCTAGGTGGCTCTGTGAATATCGAAGACATTGAGCATTTGAACACAAATCTGAAATGAATATCTTAACACAATTTAAGCTGTGAAGCTAATTTTTTTTTAACTGTAAAAAATATAGCACCACTGCCACCAACAAAATAAATAAATAAATGAATAAATAAATAAATTCTTTCTTTCAACGCACTTTTTTTTTTCTCCTTAAATATGGTTTTACTAGGTTACAAAGGATTTCGGTTTTCATAATTTACGCAGTTCAGAATCAATAATAAAAAAAAAGCGTATAAAATACGTAGGATTTCTATACAATAGAATAATTTCTATACCCGTTTAATGATTGGGAACGTAAATCACAAAAGAAACAAACTTGAAATAGTGTAATAAGGGCTAGAAAACTACGAGCAGTCGTAGCGTACGCTGAAAGCACTTGTTCATGTCCGATCACAAAAACCAAGCAGCATCAGTGCTTGGGAGGGTGACCACATGCAGTTCAAATATTTCTATAGAAATTTCTATTATAGACGCTTCTACAGATATTTCTCCAGCTCTTGGTGAAACTAGCTTATAGAAAAAAAGAGCCATAATTATGTAATACTTTGTTTTTTTTTTTTTATAAAATTCTATAAGAAATTTTGTAAGGGAAAGTGCTGGGCTAGCAAAGGAATAGCAGTGGGATAGGTGCTAGCACTGCAGGAAAAGTGCCGGATTGAAGTAATGTGAGGGCATACCAATGCTGGCCTGCTGTTGGCCATCACTGATGGCCCAGCTGCATTCGGCTCGGACACTTTTCGACAGGTCTAAGTAATAGCACCCTTGCACTTTACCGCTGATGGCACTGCTGGCTGCTATCTTTTTTTCAACTGATGGCCCACTGTTTCTTTCTTTGCTGGGTAGACTCAAGGATTTTCTGTCTCATTGGTTTCCAAACGGTGAAGAGGACAGCCAGAATTAACCGCAAACATATTTACTGTTTTTACTGATGGTCGTGTTTAGTTTACTTACTGTTTTTAGTTCATATTTGTAAAATATTCTTACTGATCAATTTATTAGCTCCACGTGGTACTCATTTGCCCCGAATGCAGCTCTTTCTTTATTTTTAGTGAATATTTAAATATTAGTCGGAACGCACCAGAGTTTATAAATAAAGCTCACCGAAGCCCTGCGTGTTGTGTTTTGCTAGTTGATACAAAGAAATCCTTGACGAATAGGAGTTTTTGAAAATTCCTAACGCGCTGATTTTAATCCTTTTCTTCTGTTCATTTATTAAATTTTATTATATATAAATGAATGCAGATAAAGTCAATATAATATATAATCATAAATAACTTCATTCTTATGGTAAATTTTTCATTCGTTAAAATAGTTTATTATTACAAAAAATTTGACTATATATATAGGGTGAACCAAAAGTCTTGTCCTGATTATAATAATTTATTACAAATTAACCATTTGTGTAATAATGTAACTTGTTGTAATATTGGATAAGTCAGTTTTAGTAATTTTTTGTACAATAGATGACTCGATTGCTCCTTCAAACTCAGGGAAGGAGGATTTTGTGAGGCATCCGCGCTCTCCAGATATTAATCCTCTGGATTTTTCTTTTGGGACTATATCAAGGACAGTATCTTTGCCACGCGAATTGCTGATGTCGAAGAACTGAAGACTAGGATACAAGCTTCTATGAGTACTGTAACAGAAGACATGTTAAAGAACACTTGGCGGTAACTAGAATACCGCTTAGACATTCTCCGACCAACCAAGGGGGCACACGTTGAAATTTACTGAGGTACGTGATCTTATAAAAAAAATTAAAAAAAATTATAAAAAAAATTATAACAGTACTTACAATGTATCCAAACAAGCATATGTCTAATTATGATAGTTTGAGCACAATAAATATTTATAATCAGGGCAAGACTTTTGGTTCACCTTAATGCGCTGAAGAAGAAATTGCTTTAAATTTTGTAAATAATGTGTGAAATATAAACATGCGCGTACAGGAGACGGGAGGAGCGGGAGTCCAGTACTTTATTTTGTTAGAAATTAAGCCCTTTATACAACTATAATGCCTAAGTCAGAAAACTGTCTAAACCGAATGTTTTCCGTCAATAGCGATTCCGTTTTCGTAGGTTTTACTTTTTAAAATAATTATTGTTTTTGAACGATTTAGAAATCACAATATTTGAACACACCAATTTATTACGCATTGTTTTTCCTTTTTTGTTCTAAAGGATTTTTGTGGATAGAAAATCTCTACTTTACTTTAAAAAAAAGTCATATTTCTTAATATACAAACATATAACCTCGAGCAAAAAATATACAATTACCTCTTCCGAGTTACCCACGATTTTAAGAAGCCTTTTTTATATTTATAAACCTCAGAAACCAATATATCTTCGAGATTTAAGGAAGCTTTCATATGAAAAATATTTCCGTTGCTGTCAGTTATTTTCGAAAACGTTCCCGAGTAGTTTTTAGTCGTATTAACTATTAACTATTCTGTGACAAAAATTGTCGCGTAACTACTGTGAGCTGTCTGTGAGACCGCTTAATCTAAAGATGAATAAAAGGCTACCTTAACCCAAATAGTACTATTTCTGTACTAAACTTTATGTACAGGACTATTATACTTAAAATTCATCTATTCAGAAGTCTCTAGTGATAGTACTAGAGCCTGAAAGAAATACGATTTAAACAGTATCTATAGTTAAACTGAAAATTACAAGTTAAATTGTGAAAATTGAAAAAAGCAGCGGTCTGGGAGACAACTAACAGTAGTTAACGCTGTTCTCAACTGCTCTGCTCAACAAGCCTAAAGCGTTTTGACACATTTACAAATTCATTTTTTAACGGAAAGATATAAAATTGGAAAGTCTGACCATGGAAGCGATTTGGAATCGAACTGTGTTTTCCATTTTTTGATCAACCAATTACCTATTGAGTTATAAGTGATTTTATTTACATGACAAACACATTTTTCTCCCGCTCTTCAGTGCTTTTTTCCTTTCGCGCAGAAATTCGGTTCGAAACATCCACTTTGACACTATTTTCTGAAAGATCTATTGCGTTTGCAAAAAACTGGAAAAAACAGCTCGATTACATAGTTTTTGAACAACAACACCTGCTAGTTTCATGCATTTCCATTATTAAAACTTATGTCAGAAAGTTGCCCTTTTGGATTTGAGCAGGGCCGAAACTAGCCTTTTTTGCGCACGGGGCAAACATGAATTTTGGCGCTCCCCCCCCCCCCCCTCTTTCTTCCTCAAAGTATAATTACAAAGAGAATTTTACTAATTTTCTAATGGCCGACTTATTTTGAAATTTAAAATATGTAATCATAAAATATGTAATACTGAACTACGTAAATTGAATGTGACGTTTCTTGCAATTATAGTTCGTTCGCATAAAAGAATTCGCATGTATTACCGGCTATTTACAGTGTTTGCTTATACAGTAGAGTTCCGATTATCCGAGACCCGCTTAACCGAGTTATTTTCTTCTGATGGACTGATGGCTTTCATTATTATGAAATAGCCATTATAAATGAAGTGTTAGGTGAAGATGAAAGAGCAGTTTTTACGGCTGCTCTTTCATATTCACCTAATAATTCATTTATAATGGCTGTTTCATAATAATGAAAGCCATCAGTCCATCAGAAGAAAATGATCAATTCCAAAGGTATAATCTTTCCCTTGGCGCCCCTTGGCTCTGGCGCCCGGGGCATCTGCCCCCCACCCCCCTTAGTTTCGGCCCTGGATTTGAGAACAGCCTTAAGGGTTAATCAGTTTTCTCAACCCGGAATATACCTTTTTCCGGATGCTATCAATTCTCAAGCAAACATTTTCAGCTGCGTAATCCAATTTATACATGCATGAGTAACAAAATAATATTAATTTTAATGTTAGTGTTAATGCTGTTAATTTAACATGTTTGTATTTAAAAAGTATTCGTTGAACATGAAAATGTTTACTTGAGAATGGATAGCGTCCGACATGTTTATATTCAGGGTTGAGAAAACTGATTGATAAACAATGGAAACTACTCGGAAACGTTTCCAAAAATCAGTGGAAGTAAAATAAACCCTAATAAATGCTGGAAGATGTTATTGTATATTTTCGTTAGTCGTTATATTATATATATATTTATAAACTCGGTTTATGACTTCAGATGCCGCCATCCGAAAAAATTTACCTGGGTCTATTCCTGTTCTTCCGGTCAAGGGTCCATTCCTCCTCCAGACCTTCTATCCCTCATGTCTTTTCAGTGTCATCCATCCAGTCCTATCGTGATCTTCCCCGTTCCCTTTTTAGGTGCGTTCGCAATTATATAAATACGTAGCACCTATAGTCGTCGTTCAGTCCGTCTGTCTGTCCGCATGTAACAGAGCAAAAACTACCCAACCAAATGTGGTCTGAAATTTTAAATATATGATTTTTGCAAAATTTTGTCGAGCCATTTCAAATTTTATGAAAATCGGATGTATAGTTTAATTACAGGGACAGTCAAAAGTTTTTCTTTACATTACGGCCAATGGGAAAAATTATTGCAAATGAATTTTAATGATGTTATAGGCTGCCGAATGGTCTGAAATTTTAAATATATAATTGTTGCAAAATTTTGGCGAGCCATTTCCAATTTTATGAAAATCGGATGTATAGTTTAACTACAGAGACAGTCAAAAGTTTTCCGTTACATTACGGCCAATGGGGAAAAAATATTGCAAGTGCATTTTAATGCTATTACAGCCTTCCGTATGGTCTGAAATTTTAAATATGTAATTGTTGCAAAATTTTGTCGAGGCATTTCAAATTTTATGAAAATTGGATGTATAGTTTAATTACAGGGACAGTCAAAAGTTTTTCTTTACATTACGGCCAATGGGAAAAATTATTGCAAATGAATTTTAATGATGTTACAGCCTGCCGAATGGTCTGAAATTTTAAATTTGTAATTGTTTCAAAATTTTGTCGAGACATTTCAAATTTTATGAAAATTGGATGTATAGTTTAATTACAGGGACAGTCAAAAGTTTTCCGTTACATTACGGCCAATGGGAAAAAATATTGAAGTGCATTTTAATGATGTTACAGACTATGCACTTATGAAGCGCAAAAAAATATACATTCAGTACAATATGGGGTGCAAAAAATAATTATAAAACTTGTTATAGTACGAACGCACCTCATTTGCCACGTTTGACGAGCAATTTCCAACTTGTTTTGTTTGTATTATAATTAAATGCGATTTTGAGTAGTCCTTCATCACTCCTTCTTTTAACATTACCATACCAGATTAATTGCTTTCTTTGAATATTGTCTAATATGGTTCCCTTTATTTTCATCATTTCCTTGATTCTTTCCTTTCTTATTCTTTCCAATCTTGATATCCAGCATGATCTTCTTAAGCCATCTATTTCCACTGCCGCTAATTTCTTTCTTTCTGTCTCCAGAATTCCCCATCCTTCTGCTCCACATAACAATACGGTCTTTACAATAGAACTGTCTATATTATACTTTCTTTTCCTAGCGATCTCCTTACTCCACCAAATAGAATTCAATAGTTTACAGTCTTTCTCCTCTGACAAATTCTGTATTTAATTCCCTGTGAGTCTGTTCCTTCTCTATTAATGTCTACACCAAGATATCTATAATACTCACAGCTTTCTATTTTTATGTTATTATTTAGATTTAGGTATATCTCATTTCCTCCTTTATATAGGTCGTCGTTATATTATACTAGCTAAAGTATCCGGCGTTGCCCGGAATTTTAAGAACTTTTGTTTTTTTGCGTAATTTTCAGTCTTTTAGGGTTCCGTACTTAAAAAGTAAAAACGGAACCATTATAAGATCACTCCTGTGTCTGCCTATCCGTCACAGCCATTTTACTCGTAAACTATGGACCGTGGAAAGTTCAAAGTGGCAAAAATAATAAAGATAATTGACCCACATATTTACATATTTTTAAGCATTCACAAATATATTTAGGAAAAATGTAGAGGGGCTAATTAAGTTACTTGAAAAAAAAAATCTTTTTTTTGTATATCGTGTGAAAGTTTTCGTGACGCTGAACTCAAAAATATATTTCTTTTAATTTTAAGTATGTATTTTTTCAGAGATATAGTCAAAAATGTATTGCAAAAATATGTCCGCACCACTCCCTCTACTTCCGAATCTACTGAAACTAAAATTATGAAAAAATTAGAGGTAGCAGACGTTAAGTTATACCTTGCCGGAAAATTATAGCGATTACCCTGGGTTACATAATTTTTGAGAAAAACGCATTTTTCCGTTACACACAAATTTCGATTTGCATGCATTCAGCAAAGGTGTTGAGGAGCGCTTGAGGTACAGTCGTGGAAAAAAAAAGTAAACACCCCCTACTAATTCCACAACAAATTATCGTAGAAGAAAGTTACTGGTACCGAACGATTTTAAATAAAGTCTACTTTTAAATGATGTATATAAAATTTGCTTAGGGGGCCATCTACATATTAAAACGAAATATAACTTCATTTTTTTCAATGGCAATACCCAATTCTGACAGCATAAATGAACTCTACACTCTTCAATTAGATAAAAACAAATTTTTATGCAATTCGTACCATAAGTTTCCGAGAAATTAATTATTTTAAAACGAGCGTATTTTAAGGGCTGTATCCAAATTGAAGTTGGGATCTCGATTGCTAACCGAGAGAGCTTCTTGATCAAGGCACCTTAAGCAGTCAATGCAGTCTGTTAGATAACAAGGCAACAGAAGAAATTTCAAAATATCTACTCACTTCAATCATAGACGGCCCCTTAAACCACCATTTTGCCGTTTTTTGAGAATAATTTGAAAACTACTTGGAAGAAAAATGTGAAATTTGGGATTTTCATAAAGCAGGACTTAATAAATCTAAATCCATCAAAAAAATTGTAGGTTTCAATTCATAATTTTTCGAATATTAATTTCATAATTCATATCATAAAATTATAAAAATTGCAAATTCAGCGTATTTATGTTTGGGCACATTAGTTTTATTTATAAACAAAAAATTAGCACATTAGGAGCATAATTTCAGAAGATATATATAAAAATATGAAAATGTAATTTAACATTAGAAGCACTAAATTTTGAATGTTTATAATTCAAAAACTTATCATTCAAATGACTTGAAATTTGGTGTCTAGGCATATTTTGAACCGAAGATTTGAAATATCTCGTTAAAATTGGGAATTGCCATTGAAAAAATGAGGTTTGGGTTCGTTTTAATATGTAGATGACCCCCTAAGCAAATTTTATATACGTCATTTAAAAGTAGACTTTATTTCCAATCGTTCGGTACCAGTAACTTCCGTCTACGATAATTTGTTGAAGAGTTAGTAGGGGGTGTTTACTTTTTTTTCCACGACCGTACCTATCGTAGCAGAAGTATAAAGGCATTGTTGATAATGATTTTCGAAAGAAATCGTCGATAATTAGTCGAGATATTAACTTTTAAAGACACGGACTGTTTGGACATGCATAATGACAGGGGCGGCGTACGCTATGTACCATTTGGCTTTTAAAGCTCAGATAGCAACTTTTCATAATATAGCTGTGTAATGCAATGCCCAGTAGCAGTATAAAAGCAATAAACGTCAAATTGCTAAAAAAAGACTATTTTAATTAGAATTAATCACATAAATACTATGGGATTCGCGGCTAGTTTGCATTGAGTGGATCTCTCAATATGCCTCCCTTGTCTTTAAAAGTCAATTAAAAACCAATCTGGAAAAACTCGGAGCATTATAAGGCGGCGTTGCAACTTTGCGAGCTCCTTTGGAAGCGCGATTAGCACAATGCCAAGTTTAAACTCTGAACAAGTGTTTTGGTTTAGCTACACTCGAAAAAGAAAAGATTATTTCTATGCTGAATTTAGTTTTATGAAATGCCAAATGAAGTTTAACCTCTTGCGCTCTGTGACGTACGTCATACTATTTTGGCCTATTCCAACAATGATATATGGCTGTTTTTTAATGAGACATTCCGAATTATCACCAGAAAGTTTTAATTCTTATTTTTTATGTACAAGATGATTGATTTTCCATAAATAAAGTAAAAGAAAATTATTAAATAAATTTTTGTAGTGTGAATTCAAAATTTCTAAAAAAAATATCTGCCAGGTGCGGCTATACTGGTGGCTAGTGACGTACATCCGCTAACAGCGCCAGAGCGCAAGGGGTTAAATATGAACTACTTTTATTGTCAGTACTGAATTAAATTCATCATAGGCAGATTAGTATAAGATAAAAAAAAAGAGTTATACAAAATAGCAATAATTGGTATTATACTTCATTATCTCATTAAACTTTTATGGTATACCCATTCATACTTTTCTAGTATATATAGCTATAATACCCAAGCCTACGTTGTATAGTTTTTACAAAGTCTTATTATTCTTTTAGCAACGATTTTTTTAAAAATAATACAATTAATAATTCATATATTTATTGTACGGAACATCCTGAGCGCGAGTAATGCTCGCACTTGATCGTTTATTTTTCGTTTAATCCGGACGACAGATTACCTACATACTTAGTAAATATGATCTGTGATCTAGATTAAGACCGAGATTAAAACCTTTTGATGGAATGCTGTTTCCGGGTATTTTGTTATTTAACTAATTTTTTCATGATTAAAGAAAAATGGCAAGTACAAAAATTCTATGAATTTTATTTTTAAAAAATCTGAAATCTTTACTTCAGTTCTTCACTAAGAATGAGTTCTAGGGACCTAAACCTTTGTGGAAATTGCAATATACACGCATACACACGCGTATATATATGGAATAGATTAAAAAATCGCGAAAAGAAAATCAGAAAACCTCAAAATGTTAAAATATGCCAATATTTTCATAATCGGGTGCTTATCATGTTTCAATACGTTTTTTCAAATCATATGACGTTATATATTCACCTGCTGACGTCCCTTATATCTACAATATGACATAATATTATTTTTTTTTTTTTTTGGTCAAACTAATTATTTTATTTTCATTTTTCAAGTGGAAATCTTGGAATAGAAAAGTAATTGTTGTGGTAAGAATTTTATTGTGGCTTTTTAGTTGTTGGTGACGTTGATGACTACTATATCGAAGAATGTTTACATTTGATAGGAAATTGCGGTACTACTTGATTATTCTGTCGACCAAAAACTATCGCTAAACTATAAGATTACATGCCAATAATGGCTGGCATAAATGTAACATTCACTTGACATTAACCACTTTACACGTGTTTGTTACGTCATCAAGTGATTTTTAATTCGACTTTTTATTTGTATTTTTATTAATGTTTCACTAATTTATTTTTTAATTCTAATTTATTACTAATTTATTTGTTTTAAAATAAAAAGTATCTCACTTTGTATAATTTTACGAGCAGTTTGGTCATTTATATAATTTGGCGAAATTGGTCGGCGGGATAATCAAGTAGTAACGAAATTGTTGTTCAATTGGTGGTTTTTTATTAATTAAAAATTAACTATAAATTATTTCGATTCCGGATTATTTAGTTGCGTCTGCCGTGTTTTAATACACATGTATTGTACGTAACATTTCACAATTCTGGCTTCCAAACTGTGGATTTGTATAGAATTACAGGCAGACAGACAAATTTTCATTTTTATATATTAGATTTTCCTGATTTAACAAATTATCTGTCTTTGTTTTATAGTGTGTTCACATAAAAATACTTATTTTATACACAACACATTTTATAGAACTTTAAAACGAAAAGTGAAAATTTTTAATCTGATCGTCCCCGATGCCCTTAAAATCTGAAAGCATGGAATTGTTCATTAAGCTGTAAGGGAAGATATTTTGCTATTTGGAAGATTGGTTATGACATATTGTCCTTGTGCCTTTTTTTTAATTACATCCTCTAGGCGAATTTTGCGAAATTTGGCAAATCATAAGAGTGGAGACTACTGGAATCTGATTAAGATTTAAAAGACCTGCTTTTTGTCAACGGCTGGAAATATCTGGTTTTCCCCTAGCGAAAGAATTTTTTTTTTTTTTTCCCGCTGAAAAACTAGTAGCAATAGCAACATTTTCACTTGGTTTAGTATACTCACAGTAATTCCCTAGAAAACACCTTATTAGAACAACCTATTGACACTTTTTGTGAAAATTGTCAAATGATAAGGATCAGATGTACTTGAATCCGATTTAAAGGATAACGAGCTGTCTTTCTTTAACGTCTAAAAGTCTTTGATTTTTCACCTAAGATTGAGAAACAAATATCCGTTTTCTAGAATATAACGATAGCCAAACCTAAAATGACTTTCAAAACAAATATAATACGAATGCGATAAAATGCACATTGGTCAAACGAAGCGAGCTTTTAATGCTGCTAGTCACTCAGCTTCCGAATTCCCCTCGTTAATGCTAAATCTATGGGAGCGCGATGCATTCATATATTTAAATTATCTTCTCAAGAAATAAATAATATTTACCTTTTTTTTCTGTGTACTGTTGTTAAACGTACTGTTGTTGTTATAAACTTTATTTTATGCTAAATAAAGAATTTACACACTCACCCACCCCCTCTACAATGAATTACCACGATGTAATATAAGAATATTACATCGTGGTAATTCACTTTAGGGGTGTGGGTGAGTGGGGAAACTCTTGATTTAGCATAAAATAAAGTTTATAATTAATTGAAGATAATCTATCCTACCTCTGCTTTGTTTCGGTACTTCAGAAGTCACAAAACATATTGTTACAAAAACCCATACAGATATTTATTGAGTTCGATCGTAAAAGTCACCGATCTCATACCAGTTGTTGCCCCCCGATTATTTAACCGATTTTATTTATAGAAAATATTCTTTGTGGAAAAGAAAACCTAACAGCTGGTTGAAATTTTCCATTCTTCGTGATTTTTTTTTTTTTTTTTTTTTTTTTTGCTTTTTTGTGCTATCTTTCAACTTGTTGATTGAACATTCTAGGTATGGATACGTCTGTGAAGTTTGTCTAAGTTTTTATCAGTTAAGATAATAAACTCAGCGTTTCTGGCCTTAAAGCACCTAACAAAACAGATCCAATCAATAAGCCTAATGAGGAAAGTCCTCAAAATATAAACAAAGAGAGCCTTTATCAACGAGTATAAACTATTTGCTTGATTAAAAAAGATTTAAAAGTTAGGATTTCAAAGAAAGATGTTTCCTTCCGCCTTTTTTTCTTGAATTATAACAGAAATGTTATTTATCTGAATGTAATAAAAATTACAAGTTACAGAAGAAGTCATTAAATTTAATTTAGTTTATGGTTTGCAAACTCTTAAAACGAAATATCTCTTTGTAACATCAAAAATAAAGCATGGAAGTATAAACTATCCGACCTCTGCTTCACTCTGGTGCAAATACTTCAGAAGTCACAAAACATCTTGACGTAAAAACCCATAGAGATACTCTTGTCTGATCGTAAAAGTCACCCGTCTGCTACCCGTTGTTACCCTTCGACTATTTAACCGATTTTATTTACGGCAAACAATCTGTGTTGAAAAGGGAGCCTAATGAGGACAAGTCCAAAAACATATAAACAAGGAGCGCCTTTATCAACGAGTTGGTTGTAAAATCGGCGATTGACTCCATCATTCCTATCTGCTGAAATATTGCCTCAATCAAATCAACCCATCCCAAACAGTCCTTTTTCAGTGGGAGAGATATACAGCCTACTTAAAAACTACTCGATAACAGTTTATTTGTATATCGATCGCTTCTGTACGAATATTATTGCGTCTGTTAGGTTTGTTTCCAGCTGTTTCTTGACGCTTTGTGTCGCTCAAAAAATATTGTTAAAAAAGAAAACGACGTCGACGAATTGCAGAAACAGTCGTAAACACACTTGTAAAATTAATTATACTGGCGCATACTTTCATATCTATTAACTAGAAGTGTTCTTACCTTCATTAAATTATCGATTTCATAGTTGGAAGATTGCCTCAATAGTCGAGGTTTTTTAATTCTTTAATAACCAGTAATATTTGAATGGACTGAATTAATAATGCATTTACGATATTGTAGGTTGCAATAAAAGCGAAAAGTAATTGCGGTCATCGTTAGTTTGCACTGTAAAATTTCTGAAACAGTAAGAGAAAACGATTAATAATCTCAGAATATTTATTGCACTGTATTAAAAATGTAATGAAAAATGAATTAGTGACGAATGAAATGAAAGAGAATTAAATAAATCAAGCATCAAAATTATATAAATCAAATATTATTGGTGATGTAGTTCAAATAAAATAAATAAAATACGCCTAGTTTATTAAATAAAATATACCTAATTTTTTTTTTTTTTTTTTTTTTTTTTTTTTTTTTGCTTTTTTCAATTAAAAAAAAAGATAGTTTAGGAGGAGCTAGTAATATATAATGATGTTGAGGTAATATCCTGCTGATATACTGGGTGCCCCATAAATCCGTTCACATTTTAAAAATTCAGAAAAATTAACAAATTGTCGTATTGGAATGCGAATTGGACATTTAGACTTGACAAACGGTCGGAAATGTTTAGCAAAAACTATTTAGAAGAAAATTATAAAAATCTTTTTCTTTTGCCACAAACATTAAGACATACTAATAATCAGAAAATTCGTTATTTTTTTATGATTTTTTTTTAAATGCGAAAAGATTTATGGAACACCTTGTATGTCAGTACAGAACTAGTTTCCTTCTAAACTAATTGCGTTTCATCACATTATGCAATATTTTTTTAATTATTTTGTTTAAAACCAGAATAAAAATAAATTACATTATTCAGCCTTCTCACTAGTTACAAGGAATTTCGTTGTATATTTTCTTCTTCATTAAGAAGAGTTCCAGAAAACTTTTTATAATAGTCTCTAAATCACGGTCATTTGACAATCACTTCCTATCATATATCAATTGACTCTCGACTGCTATAATGGTCGTTTACACTTATTGTGATACATGATGTGATCAAAAAGTTCTAGACTTGGGGGCGGATTCATAAGCCATGATCTCATCGAGTTGACGGCTGAAATTCCAGGAATAGTTCAAACTCGGTTTGCATAATAAAATGCAACTGTTCTGCTAAGTCATCTCTTGTTTACAAACACTTGCAAACCCGATTTTAGTGGTTTATTGATAGGCTTACCATTATGTTTTCCTGTTCCCGGTCCTCCATGTTTTCATACCTTTGGGTGCGAGGAAACATAATGATAAACCTACCGATCAACCACTAAAATCAGGTCTGCAGGTGGTTTCGAACAAGATATGAAATGGATGACTAGTTGTGTTTTAATATGCTAATCGAGTTCTGTCTAATCCTGTAATATCAGCCACCAACTCGACGAGGTAATGGTCAGTGCAAAGTGCAACAGCCTCCTGGTCGTCTATTTTCCAAAATGAGCTGAGTATGATCCGCGTGCCAAATGAACCTGTTCTTAAACCCGAAATTTTGCTTCGTATGTGAGGTCAAATACAATAACACAGAAAGTTATATTTTATTAAACAGAATTCCTGTAATTGGTATGTTTATTTGATTCGTGGATTATACTAAATGCAACGTAATTTCTTAGTCATAAAATTATGCTTGCGGTTAATTATTTTTTCGGATTTTTTAACTATAATAAATAAATAAATAAATAAATTCTGCATCGGGCATAGATTATAAAACACTTTCCAAGGCTAACAAAATATTAAGAAATTTCACGTTTTCATACAATGAAATTGATCATAGTTCGTCCGGTAACCAAATTCTTCTGTGCGTCTCTGTAGAGGAACTATAAATTCTAAGCACTTCACAATCTGTAGAAACATGTTGTAACGTACCCCAGTGATTGGTCCCTTTTCATTTCATTATATTTAAAACATCCTAACCTTATCAGAATGAACCGCAAATGATTTTTCAACATGGATCATAATATATTTAAATTATTTTGTGTGTTCCTGTAAATAAACTATAAATTCTTTTTATTCTATACTGCTGTTCTTTTCTATCTCAGTGATGCATATCAATTTCATTATGTTTGAAGTATTGAATTTCGTTAAAACGCACCGAAAACAATTTTTCCTCATATAACATAATATAACAAAATTGTTTGTGCGTCCCTGAAAACGAAGTATAAATGATGCACTCTTTGTTTAAATACCAAACATTCTGTAGTAAACCTCGATAACTTATAAAATTTGCATGGCAACTCACTGTTAAAAAATTTTCTGTGAAATTACAGAGAATCTATGGATAATCCATTATCTTAAGTCGTATGCAAAATCTGTTAAATAACAGAGAAATTATTCGGTAAATTTACAGTAGATTCTGTAAATTTCGGTTAGTAAAATAGCTTTCCATTTAGCGACTTTTTGAAATTAGTTAGTTTTATGAAGAAGAATTAGTGTTGTCCAAGTAAATTTGAAATACTGTCCATTTAATCTCTACAAAAATTATTTCTAGTCTCCCTGCGATTCGATCCTGGGTCCTCTGGGTTAGAGAGGAACACCTTACTGACTGTGCTACAGTAGCTGTTACGCTTGTTTGCAAAGGATGTCTTTTATGATTCAGCGGTGGAAATCTATTGTTATCGTTTTCAAAGATTTCGTTTGAAATACTATATTCATTAAAAAAATTAGTATACGGTTTATTTTAATTTATTTTAGGCAGATACATAATAATTTAATACCTGCAAAATTTTTAGAAATCAATTTTAATGTTTTCGGGCTTAGATACCATACATTCCAGATGGCCGCCATCTTGGATGTTTTGCGATTTCTTGGCGATTTTATGTTGGCGATCTTTATCGATATGTGGAACCCCGTGTGACGTGTGTGTTCTGGCGTGTCGTGTTCTGGCAACCCCTGAGAAGCTCATTTTCGCTTAGGATTTTGTGGATGTGTTTTGATATCGTGTTGTATCGTTCTATCTTTTTATTTTTATGTTAAATTTATTGGATGTATTTGAATGACTATGGGTTCTGTAGTCCGTTTAAACGCTCTTGCTGAAGTAATTAAGAAATATGAGAAAATTTTGACGAAAAAAGGAGGTTTGTGTACAGTGCGTCAATGCGTATTCATAAGCCTATTTTGGAAAATGACGGTGATGCTATGACAGGTATTTCGTTCTTGAGCTTTCAAGAAAGTAGATGTCTGTTAAGGTATGTTGATAATTTTATGTATATTTTGTTGCCTTAACAAGGTTTTTACATTTTGAGATTGCTACACAGCGAGAACTGCTGAATTTTGAGAAAGCTACACAGCGAGAACTGCTGAATCGAGTGATTTTTTTTCGGTTAATGAGCCCGTAGCGCTCATACGACGATTACTGATTGCCACTTTAACGAGTTTCGGGCATTTTTGTGGTCGCGGCAGAAGGAGTTTTCGGAATCCAGTGGGTTTTTTTTTTTCGGTTAATGAGCGCGTAGCGCTCATACGACGTTTACTGATTGCCACTTTAACACGTTTTGCTTATTATTTACATTTTATTTTCGTTAAGCCTAACATGCGTATAAACCGGTGCTTGGCGACATTTACTACTTGGTGGAAAAGTGGTTTTCACGCCAAGAAAAATCCAAGATAACGGCCCCGGGAATTTATGACATCTGTTCCTGTTTTAGTATATTTAATTATAATATGGGAAAATTAGTTTATGCAATAACTAAAATATTTTATAGATTATTTTTTTAATGAAAATATTTAAATGTAATTCATTTTTTACAACAATAATGCTTTAGAGAGTTTTTCAAAATTGTCCCATAATATACATTTTTTAATGCGCTAATATTAAAGAAAAATTTTTTAGAAAGAAATTAGAGAAAAAAAATACTTTAAAAATGTAATTTATTTTTAAAAATTGATTTTTTACGTTTTATTTATTTTATTCATTTTCTGTAATATATTTTTAGAAGATTGATATGTTTTTACAAAGCATTTTATAATAATAATAATAATAATAACAATAATAATAGCATTGAAATAATACTATGCAATTTATTTTTAATATTATCAAGCTTCATGCACATGGTGAATGAAAAGTGATTGTCGATAAAAATCCCCACCAAAACTTCGTAGAGACGAATTTTTCATTTATAAATTATTCTAATTTTTAATAAAACAATTTTAAAATATAATTTTCTTATTTAATATTTCTAATAAAATTGTAATAGAATTTTAAAAGTGTGTATTTTGAATTACAGGTTATAACAAAGATAAAAATATCTTTAAATAAGCATATGGAAAGCTTTACTAGGGATTCATATACGAAAAGGGGAATGGCTGTAAAATGCTGACCCAGAAACTTAATCGAATGCGTTTAACCGAGAACTAGTGTAAATTTACAGAGAGTATCGGTTTTTTTTTCTGTGTTTTTACAGAAATTGTTAATGGTGACATTTACGAGAGTTGAAGATCGGATAGACAGAGAAACCGAATTCAAAACTCATTTCAACTATCTTTGAGGTGTTAATAATAAAAAGAAAGATGCAAAAAATGTATTGATATTACACAGGGTTATGGAAAACATGAACATTATCTAGGCAATTTTGTAAAGCTATGAACTTTGAATAACGTTAGCTTACAAAATGTAATAATCTATATACTTAAAAGACAAGGCTGTTTCTTTAGTCATCTGGCCTGAGATTTTTACTGATCCGATTTTGATAATACTTTTTTTTTTCTTTTATGAAGGCAGTTTATTTTTAGATGTGCTAGTTTATTTTAGTTATGCTAGTTTATGTTTAGTTGTGCTAGTTTAGATGAGCTGTTTATTTTTAGATGCGATATTTATTTTTATTATATAATCCCATTTTTATATTTTAATTTAATTTTTAAAGTCGTTAAGAAATTTCTTTACATTGGTGGCAATCGAGTTACTTTCCATATTGAAGACAGAAGGGAAACAATGCATTTTTACTCTTAACCCCTTCAAGGGCGGTGGTTCATTTTTGAGTCTCCGAATTTTAATCCCTAAATGGGATATTGACACCAGAATTTTGGTTTGAAAATTTTCTTTTCATAAAGTACGTGAAGAAAAGCCTTTACCTATTTTCAAATAAATTTGTTTGTGAACTCCGGTGTCATTCATTCATTTCAGCATTTTACTAAAGTAAGTGCTTTGCCCCTGAAAGGGTTAAAGCTGTTATATTTCAATATTTTTTTCATTCCACTGATGAATTCCACTGATGCTGAAATCAGACTGCATCAGAAAGTGAAAATGACGTCATAATAAAAATGAAATGAGAACTTTCTTTGATAAAACTGAATATTTTACTAAGAATGCGTGGCAAACATAACACTAAGCTTAGGAATATATTTATTAATAATTTATTGCACTCTAAAATATTTTTCAAATAGCAAATATGAATATGAAAACTACACATGTAAATTTTGAGACGGTAAGGACGTTATTGTTAGATTTCGTTGTAAAATATATATATATATATGATTGTGTCACAGTGATGCAATTTTTGTTGATTTTTCATTGCGTAATACTAAAGATCAAAGCCCCAATTGATAACCTCACAACTTATTATCTGAATTACATGTTACTGATTACTTATAGGAATAAAGTTTAATTTTTCAATAATTTTAAAAGTTTAAGTTAAAACTGTAGTTATAAATAATATTTGTTTTATGAGATAGGCCAGCCAATATAAGATTGATTATTTATTGTCATTATATTTACCCGACTGAAAAGAAGGGTTATGTGTTTCACGCGTATCTGTGTATGTGGATTTCTTTATACCCTCGAAACATCCCAACGGCTGGATGTATTTTAATGAATGAGGTCTCTATCAATTCGTCTTAACGGCACGATGGTTATAGGCTAGGTTTTGTTTTTATAATTTCAAAATGGCGGCCGTAAAATACAAAATAGCGGTAGAGACGAAAAAAAAATTACGCACCCTATTTAGTGGCATATCATTGGATAGGTCTTTTAAAATGAAGACGATGTTTCATTGATTATTTTACAGTCAGAAGCTCCGTTAAAATATTATACAACCTGAAAGTTGTGTATGTATTGTGGATCTCTAGCTTTTCTGCTACTCTAACCGTCATAGACATTTATAGACCTCGTCAAAACAGTGTTTATAGATGGGAATTAACAGTTAAACACAACTTAAAAGTCATCAATACAAGTAAATAAATAAAAAAATAGGTAAGTAATATAAACAAGTAATTTAAAAAATATATTTTTTTTAAGTCAATTCCTACTTAGGTCAATAAGAGAATTTTTTTTTCTCCCATTCGTCTAACCCTTTGAGTGGTGCTTAAAATGCCTTGATCAAGAAGAGGGCTCTCTCGGTCTTAAAATACCTTGATAAGAAGGGGGCTTTCTCGATTATTGAAAATTAATTAATTTAATTTAATTAATTAATTAATATTTGAAAAAACTGGATTAACATCAAGTGTCATCCACTACAAGTTTAAAAAAATTTATTTGAGCTTGATTGGATGAATAATAAGTATTTTATTAACGATTGAAAATTTGAACAAGATATATATAGCGAGAGTGCGAGCTAATAGTAGGAATTGAAAAAACAAACTGTTTCACATTGATGAGAAATAATTAATTAGTTCGCTTTTTACGCAGTCGGGATTTTTGATTTTTTAAATTTAATTGTTTATTTATAACTTCAATCTAATAGTTCTTTTGATCATCTTCATTCGTCGAATTCAACTTGTTTTGACTCGTATTAATTAATACTGAAAACGAACGTAAAAGGAAACGAAATTAAAAATATTCTTTCCAAGAAAAAATCCTTTTATGTCAATCCGTAGCAGCATCAAATGTCTATATTACTTCTCATCAACAATGTCAGAACTAATAGAAACTTCAAATCTAAAAAGAAAGATTTTTATTGATAAAAATGAGCAGATTGTAAATCGCGTCAAGCGATTAAATCAGATCGAAAAGGCAGGTCAAACAAAAGCAGTTGGGAAAGACTTGAATGTGTTTATTCATATTGGAAATAGTTTCCCTGTTCTTCTTTTACATGAACATTACCCATCGCTAGATTAATTTTTTTAAACGTATGAATCAGATATAGAAAAAAGAAACGTTTTCTTCAAAAAGAAACGTTTGGCTTAGATGCCGTATATTCCCTCGACCGCCATCTTAGAAGTTTTAAGATTTCTTGGCGATTTTTTGTTGACGATGTTTTACATTTTATTTTCGTTAAGCCTAAATGCGCATAAATCACTGCTTGGCGACATTTACTACTTGGCTGAAAAGGGGTTTTCATGCCAAGAAAAAAGTCCAGGATGGCGGCCGCGGGAATATATGACATATGTTCCAAAAGTTATTACAAATGTAAATAATGATCATAGTTGTAGGAGTATTAGTCCCCGATATGATATTTCTTTCGGGCAGCAATTAAAGTGTCGTCCCTAAAAATTAACGTTCCATTACATAAGCCAGCCGTAAAACGAAGCAGATGTATCATTGTACTATTAAATACTGATAATCTCTACTGCATTTCTTTTTTTTTTTTTTTTACTTCTAAGAATCGCGCATTTTCAATTTTTACACCTTCGTATAGGGAAAAAAGTACTTTTAACTGCAATTTGTTTGAAAACTACATCTTAATTTAATTTTGAGATATTAATTTTTTTTTTTTTTTTTTTGTAGTTTTCACTCCGATTTCTGTAGTGGAAACTGAAGTACTCCATTTCTGTAGAAAGTAAAAGAAAAATATTAGATTATTATGTCTTTTTGTTGCCATTTTCTCATTAACAACTGAAAAAAAAATTAATTAAAATACGTGCTATTTTGAAAAAAATATAAATGAATGATTTCTGATAAAACATAGAGCTATTACGAACTGTATTTAATTTTAGGTATCCATATTAATGTTACAAACAAATGAAGGCATATGAATCATTAGATAGACGATTTTTCCTGTCGAGTTTACGACATCGCTTTTGTGTATTATACCGCGATAGTGACGTCATATGCATACTTTTCAATAGATGTCATTTAAGACAAGATCGTAAATGTGGCATTCTTCAGTGGATGCAAATGACGCCATTTTATATAAAATAAAAGCGTGTATTTTAAGTGTTAAAACTGAAATAAGTTTCGAAAAAGTGCATCATTTTCACTCCAGGGGATTTTAAATTTTTCAAAGGTGGAAATGCTTAACTTTTGAAAATAACACCATGGAAATCACACACTGATAAAACGCAAAATTTTACAAAAATTTAGAGTGTGTTTATAAAAGAGCAGTCTTAAAGAGCAGTAGACATTTACTTTAAAATAATATTTGTTTGAGATACTAACCAATATAAGATGCATTTTTTATTGTAACTAATTTTGTAGGTTTATGATAAATTAATGAAACAGTTCCTTCTTAAACATTTTCTTTCGTCGAAATTCGGCAGATTCTGAATCGTAATAATATTTTTTTTCTTTTCCACATCGGTGGTGACACCAAATTGGTTGGTTGGGAAAGCGTTGACCAAGGTCCTTGATTCGAATCTTGACTTGAACACTTTCTCTTTTTGTTGAAAAAATTACAACTCGTATTCAAAAATGGCTTTTCAGTATCGAAAAACAGCAACTCCCGTTATGCACTATAAAAAAAATCCGTCAAAATATACATATTTTTCCCTAAAATTTTACGGAATAGTTTCATATTTCTAAGAAAACAGTATAATTTCTGTAATTGGTATTATGAGATTATAAATCTACCCTATATATATAAAATCCTAATGAAACGGATATTATGAAACGAATTTATGTAACGATTCTATGAAACGACTGATTAAACAACTGATTATGTTTCACAGCGATTTCTCCTAAAATACGGAATACTTTGCGATGAAATTAACACCAAAAATCAGTATTGATCTGCAGATCTCAAAACTGGTATTAGAATTTTTAAATTCGAATTAGTTTTCGAAATACTATTTTTTTTTCTAATTTTATATACTTTTCTCTAATGATGGCAACTCAAATTTTAATCATAACAGATATTTTTTTTTCAGATTTTAGAAAAGGCTACTATTTTAAACTAATTTGGCGAGAGGTTTGGCCTCCCTTAAATGTATGCTAAGAAATGTATCATGTTACTTTTATTCATAATTCAATTTGTATTTCATTATCATTTTATTTAATACAAACTGAAACATTTTAAATAAATAGCTTTCACTTCTTTATGTTTTTTAAACGAAATGAAAAGAAAAATATTAGGCATATCATAGGCATATAATTATATACGCACCGGGGTACCTAACTGGCGCCAAAATGGAATTACTTTGGTTGACATGGTAACCCGGCTATTGTTGTTTATTTAATAATAAATGTTTATTTACTTTATTTTCTTTTTTTTTTATTTACATAAATTGTTTTGTTCCATAGTTAATTATTTTTTTGTTATTTTCCTTTAAAAATAAAAAAAATAACAGAAAATAATTAAAAAATACGGTACTACTTAGTTTTTCCATCAACCCATTTCGCCAAATTATACAAATTGACATAATTTTTACTTTAAATAACGAAAGAATAAAGAAAATAGTATAACATTAATAAATATACAAATAAAACATCGAAATAAAAATCACTTGATGACGTAAAGACGTGTAGCTTGCTTCAAGTCAAGTGAATGTGACATTTACGATCAACCATTATTGGCATTTAATCTTATAGTTTGGTGCTAGATTTTTGGTCGACGGGATAACCAAGTAGTACCAAAAATACATATGTAACTGGTATTCGAAAACGAGATTTTCGCCAAATTTTCGTAAAAAAAAATCACGCCAAACCCGGTGCGTATATGGCATCTAGCCAAATATTAAATGATGTAACAAACGATGACGTTTAATTTCAACTTCAAAGCGATGTACTCGAAAAATTAAAAAAAAAAAAAATGCTAACTGGCGAGTTGAAAAATAGGTATTGGCGAGATTTGCACCCGGCTAGCGTAACAGTACCAAGAATTCTTTGCGACCATGGAAACTTTTATGTAGTTTTATTCGAAAAAGAAATTTGATCTTTTAATCAAAAGGGAAAATTTTCGGCACAGATGTCATATACGGGCCCATACTGGCGCGATTTTTTTCTGACGCTAATATCATATACGCAACGGGTACTTAACTGGCGCCATATTATCGTTATTTTGCTTGATTTGGTAAGCCGGATGTTGTTGTTTATGCTGTTGATGTTTTCCCCAAATTAGCGTCGGAAAAAAAATCGCGCCAATATGGGGCCGTATATGATATCTGAGCCAAACTTTCATATGAAAAGGAAAGGGATCAGACGTATTTATTTATGGCAGTTACATGACTTGGACTATTATAATATAGATGAAATGATGGCGATAGAATAATATTTCACCTCATAGAATCACCTGTAACTGGCTAACATTAAAGTACCAAAATGGCCTCAGGAATATTAAAAGCGAAGTGGTTCGCCCGGAACTGTTGATGATAGTCACATGACTTAGGCTATTGTTATAGAAATTGTTTTAAAATACCGTTAGACAAAGACTCTGTACACTTAATTCATTTTATTTTAGCTTCTTTTCAAACGTTTAACTGATCCTCTTTAATCAAACAGGAAAACAACCATTGGATGTCTTAACAGCAACTGATTCAGCCTTAAATTTTTGAAATCAAAGGAAATTGAATGGAAACCCGTTTATAGGGAGATCTGCACAGCTTTTTTCAGTATAATTCAATCTTCTATAATATTTTTTAAACCGATCAGATTGCGTGTTTTTAGATTCTGTGGTGTCTGAACGGGTGTTGGCGAGCGTAGCTTGCAGGGGGCAGAGCCCCCTAGTCTGTATATAAAAATCTAGCAAGTTTTTCCATAAGCTTTACGGAATATTTCTGTATTGTTTTCACAACAGTACAAATTCCGTAAATGATGTTCAGAAATAATTGCTATGTTTGAAAAGCGAAGTAATTAATTGTATGTGCTTGTCTTACAGTGATATTAATTTCAATAAAACCTCAATATTGGCTAAATGTGGCTCTAATTTTGAAAATATATCCAATGTCCATTGATTTCCTAATGGCTAAATAATGTTGATTTTTTACACAGGTTTTCAAGTAAAACCAATAAAAGTTATGGTGCCATCTATGTTATGTAAATTTAAATAACTCGTTATAGTATTTTTTTTCCTTTATTTGTTTTTTAAATAAAAAGCTTTAAAATAGTATTTTTTTTTTTTTTTTTTACGATATTTAAAAAAATTAAAATCTTATTAATTCTTTTTAAGTTTGAGACAGTTGAAAAGTTTTACAGTTTACTTTTCATTATGATTTCAAAATAATGTTTGACTTATTTATACAGGGTTCGTACGCATTAAAACATTCGTGGGATTTTAGGTGTTTTAGTACCAGAAATTTCGTAAAATACTGGTCGCTATATCTAAAGATGGAATTTTTTTCATTAAATAAGACAAATTTTTCTTTAAAAAATTCTGGTAAAGCGTCCTTGAAAGTGCTTGAAGCGTGCGGACCCTGTTTATAGCAAGATATTATTATTTTTTTAAATCTCTGTAAGATGTTGAAAAATGGAAAAATCTATGTTTAATTTTAATATTATCCTATGCAAAAATTGTGTGTTGCACTGTACTCTAAATCCTCTCAAACTTTGTTACCAATATTTTTAAGACACTCTATATACAGGGTGTTTCAGAAAGGACTCCCCAACTTTGAAATGACATAACTGCAAAACAATGAGAGACAGAAAGGTGAAACACGTAGTATGTTGAACGGACAGGTCTGAAATTTGTTATACGCCGGTTTGCAGAAATAGTTCCAAGATTGGACTTCAGAGGGCACTGCAGTCACAGAGCAATGTCTTTGAAATATTGCTTGAAAGTGTAAGGTCAAATCACATTATAATGGTTTCGATATGGTCACCTTCTTTTAGCAATGACATGGCGTGACCGAAGGGTAAATTTTGAAGTCACTCGCTGCAATGTCTCTACTGAAACGGATGCGCCTTCCTCACAGATGAATTGTTCAAACTGTCCCAACATTGGAGGATTTTTAGAGTAAACAGTGCCATTCAAGTAGCCCTACAAGAAGAAGTCCTGTCGATTGAGATCCAGGGAATATGGAAGCCAATCCATGTCAATGCCATCGGTAGTATTCCAGTACAATTAAAACATGTTGCTCCAAGGAATACGACATCATGTTCTTCATTTTTCGTATAGTAACTACACTGGTTTCCAAAAATTAAGGAAAAATCACAAAAAGAGCGATAACTCGTTCAAAAAGAAACCTATTCGTATGAAATTTGCATATGTTGTTAACTAAAAGATGCTGAATAATATTACAAAATGCAAATTAGTGGCACTGCTATCAGATTGCGTCATCTGTGAGGAGCATAAAAATTAATGCTAGAGAGTACGGCTGCAGGTGTCGCTGGGATTATGAGATAAGAAAACTAAGATTGTCAATTCATTAGTATGACCTCCAGGTATCTTTTGCCCGCAGAACTGCAATATAGAGCTATTGGAAGATTGGAGGCAGGTCAAAGTCAGACAGAGGTGGCCAGACGGCTAAATGTAAGTCCTTCTGTTGTTCATAGGCTTTGGCAACAATTTCAAACCACTGGTCCGGCCTCCAGAAGGCTCAGCCAAGGACGGGCAAGAGCTACGACAATCACCGATGACCGATATTAGCGGTTATGTGTACGAAGGAATAGAACAGCAAGCCTCTCTCATCTTAGAATCGCCCTTGCTGTAGCCACCGGAAGGTTGGTATTAATCTATACTGTTCGTAGAAGGCTTCATGAAAGTGGTGTTTACACGAGGCGGCCAGACATTTATGTGCCGCCCACCTCATGCCACCGGAGGGAACGTTTAAATCGGGCACGTCAACGTGTCCACTGGACGGTTTATCAATGGAGGCGTATTCTCGTGATGGATGAGTCTCGGTTTAGCGTCCAAAGTGATAGTAGGCGTTGTTTGAGTTGGAGAGAAAAGAGAACACGCTATCATCCATCAAGCATTCGTGAAAGAGCTTCATACGGAGGAGGCAGTGTCTGTGTTTGGGCTGGTGTCTCTTTGGATAAACATTCATACCTCCATGTCTTTCCACGTAGAACTGAGAATGCTCACGTCTATAGAGATGACTTTCTTGATGCTTATGCGCACGCTTATGACGTCGCAATAGGTAATAATTTTCTGTTACAGAACGACAACGCCCGACCGTACAGGGGTCGCATCGTGGAAGATTATCTTCAGCCCCAAACAATTCAGCGCATGGAATGGTCAACTCGATCACCAGACTTGAATCCCATCGAGCATGTTTGGGATGCTTATGGAATATGTGTTGCTGCTCTCAACCCCCTTCTCAGAGTCTTGCCACGCTTACAACTGCTTTACAAGAGCAATGTCTCGCACTTCCCAACGAACTTATCGATTGCATAATTGGCACTATCACACATCGCTGTATGTGATGTATTGCTTCTAGCGGTGATCATACTCCATATTAAATGTACTTTTCCTATACGAAACTGACACATTTTTTTTTTTTTTTTTTTTTTTTTTTTTTTTTTTTTTTTTTATAATTGAGTTAATTTCTGAAACACCACAATCGTCTGGTAATTTCTTTTAATACTGTTTTATACCTTACTTTTGTGTTGTATATTGTGGCTCAGTTTTATTAAAGTCTACATGTAATTTCTTGAGTAATCTCTGTTTTTGTTGTTTTTCCTTAACCCGGTGGAAGGCGCGCGGGGTACCCGAGTCACCCCAGTCTCATAAAAACTTCTATTCTGGAATTCGTATTAGTCCGTCATTATTCATCCCTTCAGTAGCTAACTTTTAAAATGTTTTCTTTCAATAGCACCTGCCATCAGCAGGTGTTTTTCTTTTGTTAGGGAGAAGCAATCATTTCCTGGAAAGCCACCTGCCACTGGGGTAACCTAGCAACCCCGCGCGACCGCATTTTACAGCAATTCCCTCTCATTAGTTTTCTGCTCGCATAGATAGTGGACGCTTGATTTTTTGTTCTTTTCGAAAATTGCAGCTAAACGAAAATTGACGGAATATGAGAAAGAAATGGAGAGATTGAGAGGGCTGCTGGATACTGTTGAAACTTCAGATGAAGAAATAGACTCTGCTAGTGAAGATGAAATTGATTATGAAATTTATAGTAGTCACGACAGCGACAGTGAATTTGAAGCTGCCAATATAAGCGGTGAATCCGATCAAGAAAATGACATTTACGTAGGAAAAGATAAAACAGTCTGGAAAAAAGATAAACCGAATGCAAAAGTGAGAACTAGCTCGTGCAACATCATTATTCATCTACCTGGACTAAAATCAGTTGCATCAGGTATTACGGAACCTGTTGAAAGTTGGGAACTCTTTTTTGATTCCAACGTTATAAAAAATATCGTGGATTGCACTAATATTTTTATTGATAAAATATCTGCAAATTTCCAACGAAGTCGTGATGCTAGAAATACGGATGAAGTGGAGATGAGAGCGCTATTTGGTCTCTTATATTTATGCGGGCTACACAAATCATCCCATACTAATGCAAAGGATTTGTGGAGCGCCGATGGAACTGGAATTGAATTGCTTCGAAAAACAATGTCTTACAAGCGGTTCACATTTCTTCTCAGATGCTTGAGATTTGATAATATAAAAGACCGTGAAGATCGACGTCAATTAGATAAACTGGCAGCAGTGAGAGATTTTTTCAGTGCATTCAATAAAAAGTGTCAAGAGATATATTCAGTTAGTGAATATGTCACTATAGACGAGAAGTTAGAAAAGTTTCGAGGTCGTTGTAGATTTCGGCAGTACATGCCGAAAAAACCGGCAAGATATGGAATTAAAATATTCGCCTTAGTCGATGCGAGGACATTTTATACATATAATATGGAAATTTATGCCGGACAACAACCAGAAGGTCCGTTCAAAGTCGACAATTCACCATCTGCAATTGTAAAACGACTCTGCACCCCGTTATTTGGATCCGCAAGGAACGTGACAATGGACAACTGGTACACAAGCTATCCATTAGCAAAAGAGCTTCTATCAAAGAAACTAACTATCGTGGGAACTTTGAAGAAAAATAAAGCTGTGATTCCTGTTGAATTTTTAGAAGCAAAAACAAGGGAAGTTTTTTCATCTATATTTGGATTCCAAAAGGACGTAACATTAGTGTCTTATGTTCCGAAGAAATCGAAATGTGTAGTTTTGTTGTCTACAATGCATCATGATAACACGATAGATGAAAACTCTGAGAAAAAGAAGCCGGAAATAATACAATTTTACAATGAAACAAAGGGAGGAGTGGATACTGTTGATGAAATGTCTACACTTTATTCTACTGCGAGGAAAACAAATAGGTGGCCGATGGTTGTTTTCTATTGTGTGTTGAATGTGGCAGCTATAAATGCGCGAGTTGCACTTATGTCCACCAAAAATGCTCCTCTGCAGTACAAAAGTAGGCGAATGTTCTTGAAAACATTGGCATTGTCTCTAGTTAACCAACAAATTATGAAAAGATCAACTATGTCAATGTTGCCCAAGGAATTACGAGAAAAAATTAAATCTGATTTGCCCTCAACAGAAAGTAATGATGATCCTGATAATAACTTGCCAAAGAGAATAAAGCTTGGTAAAGGACGATGTGCAGTTTGTCCTCGAGCTAAGGACAAAAAAACCACAATTAGTTGTATTAAATGTGAACAATTTACTTGCAAGGATCACTCTAATTACGTCTGTGACAAATGTATGTAAAGTCCAATAAAGGTATGTAATTTTTTTTGAAAATGAGTAAGTTTTTTTTTTTTTTTTTTTTTTTTTTTTTAAGAATTATTAGTGCAGATATTTATTTAAATATATTCTGAAATTGAAACTTATATCTTAAAAATATATTTTATACATTTTTTATATATGTTTGAATAAATTTACATGCGTAAATTGCATTAAACTTAAGTTTTTCGGTGGGGTTATACAGGAACCCCACGCGACCAAATGTGTGCTAATGAGTGCGCGCCTTCCACCGGGTTAATTTTTGGAAACCAGTGTAATTCTATCCAACTCCCTTACACGTTTTAGCAATGAAAAAGACTCCCGACTGAACTTTCTGTACTTCTGAGTATTATTTAAAGCTTCACGTGCTTTTTATTCCACCTATTAGCTAATTTTGAAACTATTTCTGCAAACCGCGGTGTATAACAAATTCCAGACCTGTTTGTCCAACATACCACTTGTTTCACCTTTCTATCTCTACTGTTTAGCAGTTATGCCATTTTAAAGTTGGGAAGTCCTTTCTGAAACACCCTGTATATGTCTCTATTCTCTATTGTGTATCTATATTATAAAGCAAAAATATGTCCGAGGGTAACGTTGACGTTATATTGATGGTGAAAACGAGATGACAAATAATTTATTTTTGCTTTTACTGCAATTTCTTAAACTTCTAAAACGATATATATATTTTTTAATTGAGTTAAAATTTTAAATCGTCAAATAGAAAAAAAAATATTTTAAAATGTAATTTGCTTGAGAACATATCTCAATTTACTAAATTTTTATGGTTTTTAAAATAATTTTCAAGCATGATTTTTTTAAAAAAATCTGCTTGCAACCCAATTGTTATTGAAAGATTAATCCGTTTCCACTTAAAACAATGCAGCTAATTCAGAAATTGTTTATTTCCGTGTAATATTCTGTAAATAAATTAGCCAAACGAACTTAACCAATAAATTAATTAATTAAACACAAATTTAACAGATATGTGATCGAACTACGTTTTTAACACTATTCAACCGGTGCCAAATGACACCTTTTAAAATATTTCTATTTATGGTAATTTTATTTGTGATTTTTAGAATAAAACAATCACAAATTATTTTTAATACATTGAAGATTTATTTTTGTACTATTTAGCCTTAAACATTACAAGGAAAATACACATAAATCAAAAGTTTAAAAGGTGTCATTTGACAACGGTAGAAATAATGTTAAACACTAAAATATAATCAGAATCACAAAGATTGTTTGTTATAAATAGTGAAATGTTTCTGGATAGACCGCTGGCAAGCAGCAAATTCAAAAAGGCCAAAAATGCTTTTTGGTGTAATGGGAGGAAATAAAAAAAAAAAATGTACATAACGTAAGAAATCTATCTGTGTTTTCAATTAATAACGATTTTTATCTACGTTATCTGTACATCAAGCAAGGATTCTCGCTGCCGCTCGCCATTGCGTCAAATGTTACAAATAATATTTCTAATTTAGACTTATGTGCGCATAATTTTTCTTTACTTTTAAAATTATCATCAAGATGAAATAAAACAGGAAAAGATATATCTTACCTGTACTCAGTAGCGCTGTGAGACCCCAATCCCGTTTTCTTTAGAACGGAAAGATATTTGCAACAGCACCGTTGTAGCATATTTCATTGTGCTTATCTAGAGTGTAAAATAAAATAATGTTATTTATAATTTGTCATATTATAATTTTCGTGCCATGGATGGTTGAAGTGATGACCTTTATATTCAATCAATATTTTTTAATGAAATTCTTCTTGGTTATTGTATAATATCTTACAGAAGTTGCACCGAGAGAATAAATTCTTCTCGGAGCCTATAAAACACGACATCACTCAAACACAGCAAAAAGAGCTCTAAAAAAAATACATAAAAGAAAGGTCATAGTCTATTCGTAGCTGAAGTCCGCACAATAAATATATGCACAGTGTAAAAGTAGGAGATGGGAGAGGCAAATATGCAGTCTTCTCGAAGCTAGTAAAGTGAAAGTTTAAAATTTTGTAGCTAGATCACAAAAAGGTTTCTAGGTTTTTCAGTCGGGGGTTACACAGTTCAACACTAAATACCGACAAAATGTTTCATTTGGCGAGTAAACAAACAACCAGACTCGCCAAATTGCGAGCGCTAGATTTCTGTTCTTTGTGTGTGTGTGTGCATGTGCCAATATATAGTTGCGATTCTTATCTGCGTTTCTGAACGATTGATTTCACTTTAAATGTTCAATCACACCGTGCCAGTTTATATTTCTCTATTTATGCAGATACTGACTCAACACCAATTCAGTTTAGCAACATACAGGCACAGATAGAATTATGCGATAGGTATTTCTCTGTTGTCCGTTAATCATTATCTAGGCTCCGACGTCGCGTCGTCGCTTCGGTAAAAACACTGCGAGTAGAACAAATGCGAGTAACAAAAATATTCGCACACTCTAAATTAAAATGTCTGAAATTCAGACACTTAAGTGTCTGAAATTCAGACACTTAAGTGTCTGAAATGGAGTGTTCAATTTTCAGACATTTTAAAATGTCTGAATTTTTTCAGACACTTTTTGCGTCTGAATTTCAGACACTTCAAACGTCTGAATCGCATCCATTTTTTTTGTAAGCATCATACGTAGCCATGTTTGACCACGTTGAATCCTGGAAAAATATTTGGCTGTGGTCCTGCCCCTCCCCCCCCCCCCCCAATACAGCCTGACTTTTTTGGTGCTCTCAGTTTTGGTATACAATTTTCGTTACGTTGATAATTTAAATCTTTTACGACATTGTACTGATTATAATCAATATCTTGAACTTCAGGAGTAGAACAAGATTAAAAAACAAAAAATATTTATCTAAATATTAGATTTTTTTAAATTTATTTTGTTTTTAACCTTATTTTACTTTAAAAGTTCAAAATATTGATTATAATCAGTACAATTTCGAAACAGATTTAAAATATAAGCTTTACAAATATTGCACATCAAATTTGGGGGCACTACAGTCGTAGGGGGACGGGGCACTTCCCAGTTTGCCCTTCCTTTAATCAAGAAGTACTTTTGCAAAAAACGCAACCCTGCATTATAGTTGTCTAAATTGAGATGTCCGATATTCGGGAGTATCCGTTGTGGAGGTTAATGAACATTCTCGAATAGCGAACACCTCTATTTAACGAATACTTTTTTAATCAGCAGACATACATATTTGTATATTTTTACCTCAAAAAAGTAGACATCTCCAATTATCGGACAAATTCCGCGTTCCCGAAGTGTTCGCTATTAAGGGCTTTTAAGGTACATAGATAAATATATATATATATATTTTATAATCTTGTCCTACTCTAAAAGTTCAAAATATTTATTATACTCGGTTGAATGTGGAAAAAGATTTAAAATATCAGATGTACGAAAATTGCAAAAATCCCCCCCCCCCCCACCCACCCAAAAAAAATGAAAATATAAAAAAATATATTGCCACATAGGCAATTTTACATATACATCACTTGATAATCACAACAGCCATTTAACTATGAATAATGAAAATAAATAAATAAATATTCTACTTTAATAACATTGGGGAAAAAATGACTTTGGTATTTTGTTAAATATATTTGCGTTTTTAAACTTGTCCTACTCTAAAAGTTCAAAACTTTCATTATAATCAGTGCAAGATTTAAGATATCAGCTTTACAAAAATTCATGCAAAATCCCCCCCCCCCCCAAAAAAAAAAATGAAAATACTTATTTAAAAATTATGTTTTTAAAAAATTTATATTTCCACATGGGCAAGTTTTTATGTAGATCAGAGGGTACTCACAAAAGCTATTCAACTATCAATAAAAACAAATAAGTACATATTCTATATTAAAAACATGAGGAAAAAATAACTTATGATTTCCAAACTTCTTTCGTCTTAAATATATACAGTAACATCTGTCATTTTTGTATTTTTCGTATAAGTGCATATAAATAAAGTTACCACAATTTTAAATACGAAATCTAGTTAGAGGTTTTTACTTTTTCCCATTATAAATTTCAAATTACTTTTTTATTAAAAATAATAAAAAAATCAGTATTAGAGTTGATTGCAAATCAAATACATATGTATATTTTTACAGGCAGCTTCATATAATAGACGAGTCTCATTTACTTTATTTATCTTTTTTTAATCTGCGGTTTTATGCCAGGAAGTAAGAAAGCATTAGGTCATCTTTCAAAGTTTTTTTTTATCTTTACTTCCTTGTGGCCGTCATTTACTGCGAGATAAAAATTATCCATTGAAACTAAGAACTGACATTGAATATATAATTCGTAATAAAAAAGAACGTCATAAGTTTAAAAATATATACTTCTAGAATTAGTGGGGTTTTTTGCGAACAGATTCAAAACTAATTAAATTTCATGCAGGATTTTGTTTAGTACAATAAATAAAATCATAAAATACACTAATTTTACTACTATAAAGAAACTTACTTGAGTTGCTGCAAGAGGTAAGAAATATTCCTCGATTTGAAATTTTAAAAACTACCACAACCACAGTGAGGGAGAAAGACTTTCATCAGTTTAAAAGGTAATCCATAATACATCCGACTAGCCATATTTAAAGGATGAGATGTTTCATCCTAAAAACAGGACCCGCCAGACAAAAGTTTCTTTTTTTTTTGCCAGCTTCGACAGGACGAAGATGAATAACACAATATTATTGATATAAATTGATACGAGTTAACACTAAGCCCATTGCACACGCTTTGTAGAATTTCCGGGTGTAATCCAACCGTCGTCTACTTCTGTTCTGTGTCTATCCCGCCCTTGTATCGACGACAGCTTCTAAGAGACATTTGATGCCGAGCACACACGTCAGATGTATGTATTCAATAAATACATAATCCAAGTTAATACGAATTAAAATCACAGTACTTCACATTTCGCAAAAAACGAATTAAAATACACGCGTACATAAAAACAAACTTTGTTTGAATTACAACGTATACCACTTCGAACGAAGACATCTAAAACGCATGCGCAACTGGGAGTGCTAGTGCCCCCTGGTGGTTATTGCGTCGGAAGAATCAAAAATTAAGACACGTTTAAAGCAATGAAGTGTCTTAAAATAAGACGTTTGCGGATATTTTAGACATTATTCTCAGTTCGTTTACACCATGGTCATAGTAAGACGCTTATGTATCTTAAATTAAGACATCTATAGTGTCTTAATTTTCAGATTAAGACACTTAAGTGTCTAAAATTCTTTTTCAGTCACATATGTGTCTAAATTTAAGACGCTTCTATTTGCAGTGCATCAAGCGCTAAATAAAGAAAAGCTTTACTGGAATGTAATGAGGTGTTGAAATTAGCCATTTACCATACTATTTATTAGTTGTATGCAAAGCATCATTGGCCTGTCAGTTTTTTCTATCGGTTGGAATCGAAATCTCTTAGCAATTTATAGTGCATGTTTTCACTATTGTAAATCAAAGATCGCTGTTTCATATTTTTATTTAGACTGCTAAAATAATGTCTGAAACATTTACACATTTAGCAGACATTTAGAATGTACTTATTTTTAATAGTTCCTGTAGCGGATAATTGAATTTCTATTTTATAAGCAATTACAAGAAAATAGGTTATTTTAGAATATATATTGAAAAAAGGGAATACAATAAGAGGTTAAAGATAGATTTTTCAGTGTTTTATGCCGAATCTATTTTGTTGGCATTTTTTTTTTTGGCTACTGTTTTTTTATTTTTTATTCGCCAAATCGCTAATGTTGCCCAAACGCTAGCGAGAACCCTGCACCGAGTAGTATATCGAAAATCTTTATCCCGGATTGGATTGCCTGCTTTCATCAAAAATTGTAAAATATGAATAAATTAACTTTTCGAAGCGAAAAAAAATACCTTTATTTGTCAGTTTATCATTTAATTTCCTAATTGTTATATCGTGCTTTTTTATTGTCGCGAATATGCGCTTTAACAACGAGAAATCACATACATACACAATTGCTCTACAATCCATGAAGAATTTTTGCCTCTTTTAAAGGTCCAGATAGACATATCATTCTACTCGCGATCTCTTTATTTCACGTGGTATTTTTTATTTTTAATGGCTTTACAAGGAAACTGATGGACATCCTGCAGGACGGAAAAGTTTTCTTCAAGTTCGATCTAATCTTCTTATCTCCTTTTCACTGTTGATTCCATTGTTTAATCTCCCGTCCTTTTGTTAAAACCCACAAGTGTGGCTGGAAAAATCATGCCAGTTAACATTTTTATTGCTTTAGAATGAGGGGGGAGCAGTTTTTCTTTCTAAATGCAGCCTAATATACCTCGCCAGCCCTTCCGACCTCTGATTTTTGAATTTATAATTTGAAATTTGGTTTTGTGCCAGGTCTTTTTCTAGCTTTTCGAACCATCTCTTTCTGGGGTCTACGAACACTCATTTTCGGCATTAATTCCTCATTGTATATCTTCTTTGTGCTTCTGTCATCATTCATTCTAATTAAGTAGCTTAGCCATTGAAATTCTTTTTATTTTGTTGGTTATTTACAATATCCTTTTTAATATATAAATGTTCAATTTCCATATTTTATCTAATATGCCATGTATTGCCCCACTTAACTGGTCCGAAAAATTTTCTTATTTTCGTGTAGTGGACCAGGTTTCACCACCGTAATTTACTGTAGGTTTCATAACACTTTTATGAATTTTAAGTTTTAGTTGTTGGGAAATTAAAGATGATTTCAGAATACTTCTAAGTGAAAAATAACATATATTTCCTGATGTAAAGTGGACCTGTAATCTGTTTCTACCATATTATCGAGATTAATCCTAGATCCTAAATATTTAAATGATATTTCTTTAAATTTTAATTCATTATTTATTACTAATTTTGCTGTTTTCTGTGAATACTTTCCGTTCATTTTCATGTATTTTGTTTTTTCTTTACTAATCTCAAATACTAGTTTTTTCCCTTCTATTTCCGATTTATGGTATATTTCAATCAAAGTCTTCATATTTTCGGCAGTTATGTCAACATCACGAGTAAATGCAAGAACTTGTAAGGAGAGATTCTTAATAGTACCTCCCCTGTTGTTGTAGATCCTTCTAAGTCAAATATGTAATCGCAGGTGAAAGCATTCTGTTTTGTTAATTTTTTATTTATGCGATATGATTTTAATATATTTCATCTTAAATTATACTCGAAATAAAAAAAATCAGATAAAGGTAGATAATAAATTTATGATACATATATTTTACTGCTCCTAGTGCGAATGCAATAACTCACTTGGAATGCAAGCGATTCTTTCAAAAGCGTAGGATGCAAATTAATTGCACTTGGTATAAACCACTCATCAAATCCTCTAAATTAAAGGATTAATAAAAGAAAAAACAGCAGTAAAATATGTCGTTACTGCTTTAGAAGTATTTAATCAGTTTAACAACAACAAAAATTATGGCTGGAAAATGTTTATAGGAGTGTTCGACTTTGCATAATTGTTACTGATATCAAACAAGACAAAACTTTTCGCGTTAAACTTCGAACATTGGTATCAGTGATACATTATGCGCAGCAGTGAGCAATTATTAAAATGTGAACAAAAATATTATCTTCTTAATCTTTGTGTGGGTTTCAACGGTAATTTTTTTTAACTCCAGGGAAAACATAAAACATGCATGAAGCATCTTATGGTATCGGATTTTGATGTTCAAGTTTCATAACGTGGGACGTTTCTTATCGTTATAGAATTTTATTTTAATTTTAGACAATCTTCTTTTTTTTTTAACTGTAACTCTCTTTCACTTTCAAAGTCATCTAAGGTTCTAAAAAGATGTAGTTGACATGCCACCACGTTTTAGTAGAATTTGAAACCCAGATACTGAAGATAGATTATAAAAGAAAAAAAGAAAAAAAAAGTTTTGATAGGGGTTTTTGAAATACAACATCCTTGTTGAAACTTGGTAAGGAAATTTGGTACGTTATTTCAAACAGATATTTATAAGATTGCTTCTGGTAACATAAAGTTAGACAAATCTAGATTTGTCTTCAAATCTAGATTTGAAGACATCATAATGGAGTTTTTAAAGTGAATCAGTAAATAATAAGAACATTATATGCGTTCCAACTTCCTATTTGAGGGGAATCTAAAACAGTTCACATTTATGTACATTTTTCTCTGGAACTACTGAATATTTCAATACTTTTTCCGATAGTTTTGGCAGTAGCTAAACTAAAAATTGATCGCTGGAATGAAATAAATAAATAAAATAACGCGATTTCACAAACAAAATTAACCAAGAGGTGTTTTTTTTAATTAACATAATTATAGCATTTGTTATTTTTAATTTTTGCCTAATGATTCATTTATGGGTTAGTTACTGCCAAAACTGTTAAATATATCACTTTAGTACTTCTTTAGAAAAAGTCTCAATATCAGCTGTTTTGCATGCGAGTTTTTTTTTTTTTTTTTTTTTTTTTTTTTTTTTTTTTTGCAAAATCTCATAACTATTGTATTTTTTATTTTTATTTATCGCCGAAACATCAGTTTATATTTTAGCAACTGCCAAAATTATTAAACAAGTATTGAAATCGCTTCAGTAGTTCCCTTGAAAAAGATGCATCAATGTCAGCAGTTTTGCATGTTGTTTCTCAAATGTTGACGCACACACATAATATTTCGGATACTGAAGACAGATTTAAAGAATTTTTGACAAGACTTTTTGAAACACAATATCCTTGATGAAAATTGATTTTATCACTTTATTGCAAAGAGATATTAATAAGATAACTTCTGATACCATAAAACTACAGAAATCTAGATTTTATCATCATACGGAAATTATTAGCTCTTTTTTTCAGGCCAATGTCACATTTAATAAAAATATTATGATAAATTATGCCTGAAAGTTACTTTCACAAAAAAATTAAGATTTTGTTTTCGTTTTCTAATTAATTTTTTTTCTTTAACACTTTGTAGCCTATTGCTCAATAATACATTTCAAAAGAATTTCACATTACTAAAGAAGAGATTATGAAAACAAAATTGAGAATTGTTTTTGAAATACAGCATACATCCAAAACCTTGGTTATCATTTTATTTAAAAAAAAACGATAATAAGAAAGTTTCTTATAACTTCACAAACAGAAAAGGGCATTTACCAACATACAAGAATTTTGAAAACTAAATAATATAACATTGATAAATAGTATTGATAAATAAAATTCATAAATAAATTTAAAAAGAAAACGATAAATTGTGGAAAATCGCTTATTATTCAGCTACTTTCTGATAGCAACTGAAATTGATCTCAAGAAATTAGCTAAAAGTGACTTTATGAAATAAATTTTTTTCAAAGAGTTAATATTCATTTCTTTTAACGGATTTCACCACTGGAAATAAAAATGAACGTACATGTGGTTTAGCATTTTTAGTTTCGTATTTTAATTTCTCAAATAGATGCGTAATTTTGAAGTGTGCCGAATAAAGGGAGGGTTGGGGGCGTCGTCGAACACACAAAATGCGTTTTAAAAAAAGTTTTTTTTATCCAAACTCATTGAAATGAGTCAAAAATATGATATTTCCGTAGTTTGTGTAAAAAATTCGTAAAAGAAAAATTGATATTAGTGGCAAAGGTGCTTGTAAGAATTTTTTTTATGTCGTCGGATCGTTTAATTGTTTAAACAAAATAGTTCTTGTTGTCAAACACTATGAAATTTTTGTCGGTTATAAAAATAAGGGTTTCGAAGCCTATGTAAAAAATCGTGAAAAAATACTGATATTTAGTTGTAAAAAACTGTGTTTTTTTTTTTTTCGCGTCAGATCCTTTAACATTTAAAAAAGAAAGTTCTTATCGCTCGAAGTCTAAAATTTCCATCAATTATAAATATAACAGTTTTGAATCCTGCGAAATAATTTTGTCCAAAAATATGGATATTTAGTTGTAAAAACATGAGGCGTGGCCGCTTGCGAATTCGCGTTCTGAGCGAAAATTTTGAAGATTTTATTTTTATTCTTTAATACTTCTAGAATGTTTCAAGATTTTTACAAGTAATGTAAATTAATCTCTTGTGACCCAAGCTCGCATTTTTGGCGCAAATTGTACCATTTTTAGGATTAAGGCTCTTTATGGGGCTAGAAAACTTTATATATATTCATTTATTTTTAAAACTAAAAAATATATAGAGTTTTGGCATGTCCAATATAATGGACATTGGGTCTCAGTCCTGTAAAAAACATATTATTGAATTACATGATTCTGAATGAAAAATTCTTGATTGCAAAGTTTTCTTTCATAATAAATGTGTTTTTATCGTTCATACATCACCTTTAATTATTGCACAATTTAAATTTTTTTATTAAAAGAGAAAAAGTATTTTTGGATGAAATTTATTTGAAACGTATAAATCAATTTAGTGAGTTTTTAAAGAGTTTTTTTGAATGAATTAAAAAAAATTCTATCATATCAATAAAAAGAAATTCTAAAAGAAATTATAAATAGTTAGAGGTACGGTTATCACAATTGACATTTGGATGCCAAAAGTAAATTAAAAAGAAATAAAACATAGTTTACTTATAATCTTAAGTTATTATCTTCAGTTATATACTTTTTAAATTTTTATTTCTATTTAAAAATTTTCATTCATTATAAATGTGCTTTTATCGTCCATGCATCACCTTTAAATATTGCACAATTTTAATTTTTTCATTATCAAATAGAAAAAGTATTTTTGGATGAAATTTATTTGAAAAGCATAAATCAATTTAGTGACTTTTTAAACAGTTTTTTAAAAGGGAATTAAAAAAAAAATCTATCACATCAATAAAAGCTTTTTCTAACAAAAATTATAAATAGTTAGTGGCACGGTTATCACAATTGACATTTGAGTGCCAAAAGGAAATTAAAAAGAAATAAAATGCAGTTTATTTATGATCTTAAATTATTATCTTCATTTATATTTTCTTTGAATTTTTATTTTTGTTTAAATTCGATTAAATTAATTTAATTATAAACAACATGCGAACAGTAAAATAATATAAAAGCTTGGAATTATTTTTTTTTATAGTTAAACGAATATAGAAATACAAGTTGCATTTAATGCAAACAACCTTATTTTATTGTATACTTATCAAGTAAGATAAAATCGCTACATAGGCTTCAAAAACCAGATATTTAGCATCAAATTCCTATTTCTTTCACTACAAAGTTTGTTGACATCAGAAGTGAGTTTTTATCGTTTATACGTTACTTCCAAATATCACAAATTCAATTTTGCATCATCAATTGGAAAAAGGGTACTTTAACTAAGAAACGTGTCGATAAATTTAGTAATTTTCAAATAATAATAATAATAATAATAATAATAATAATATTATGTTTTAGTTTTAACTCTCCTCAATACCAGTTATTTGTTTGTTAGAATAATGATAATAATTAATGGCACAGCTACCACAATTGGCAAGTAAATGCCAAGAAGAAATTTAAAAGAAATCAAAATAAGCTTATTTATAATCTTATACTGTTATCATTAATTATATTTTCTTAAAATTTTTATTGCTAATGAAGTATGATTAAATTTATTAATTCAATTATAAATAGCATACTAACAGAAAAATAATACCAAAAATAGTTACAATGAATAAGAATAAAACATAATAAAATTTTAATTATAAATATCTATATTTACCAAATACTTCAATATATATATATATATATTTCACTGAAATAAAAAAAAAAAAATTTAACAATGTACTGGTTTAGAACAAGCATTTTCACAGTAAAATTATATATTTTTAGGATAATATTTAATTTCTTTTTATTTATTTGATAAAATATATTATCCACTTCTGTATCTATTATTTGTTTCAATACTGTGTTGATTTTTAAGTAAAAACTAATGCTTCTCGCCAGTATACAAAAAGAGTCTAATATGAATAAAAACAACTGATGAAGACCCAACGTCCAATAGAATGGACATTTAAAAAAATGTTTGTTTATTCTCTAAAATATACATTAGATTACTTAAACTGTGCTGTCATTTCATTGATACAACATTCAGAATTATATGTGTCTAGCATTAATATCAAAATATTTTTAAAAATATATAAAATTAGAGTTAAAACTGTCGGTTACCTTCAACAGTCTTTCTCTTGTTCCCTGCCACTTTCAAATCATTAAAATACATATTTAGCTGCAATATTTTATTACTTCGACGTACAGATAACAACATTAGACTATCTAGTATAATGGACAGCAAGTATTTACAAGTTCCAACTGAAATTAAGTATTTTATATAAAAAATAAAAATGTCCAATAGAATGGACGCGGGGTCTCAGGAGGCTAAGTGTGTACTGAGAACTTGTAAAAAGAATGTGTTAAAATACTGGCGTTTAATTACTTTTAGCGTAGAAAAACGAGTGTCTCCGGGAGACACAAAGTGACCCGCTGTCGCGAATCTTTTTTTTTTTAAGGGTTAACATTTGTATTTTTGAAAACGAAATGCACCGTGCGTCGTAGAGAAGAAGTAGTTCATTTTAAGTAGGTATTTTTCATTAAAGTATGCACACCTTCGGCGGTGATTTTTTGAAATTTTTTCTTTAGACCAATTCTTTCTGATTAGATGTAAGTTAAAACTTTGAAAAATATGTGAATGTTTTAGCAATTACACAGAAATATTTTTTTAAGTGCAAAATAGACAAAATTATGTGAAAAACTGACATTTCCACAAAACATGATAAATTAAAAACTAAGCAATTTATTGGCATTTTGTAAATGCCATAATAAAGATAATAACTTTCTCTAGGACATAGGTTATTCGCATTATAATAGCATGTATATCTCAGATATTGTGGCAGTTAAAGTACTGATGTGATGAAAAATTTGTAAAATTCAATGCAACTTTGTCACTTATACCACTGTGAATATAAAACTAATTAATATATTATCATGAGTGTAATCCATTCCCTCAAGAAACATCTGTAAAAGAAGTTCACAAAATTTCAAGGCATTTCTTGCATTTTTTGCTTTAAGTATGTTTTGCGTATAATAATTTGAAAAACTCCATTTTTAGTAAAAGCTAAAAATAACTTTTAAACATTATTCAAAAGCTGTGCTAGCTGTGACTTTAAATGGCTGTAACTGATTTTAATTAACATACAGACACAATTTAAGCATAATTCAACTGTTAAAAGATTCGATTTTAATATAATTGCAAAAATGAAAAATCGATATTTTGAACGGAAATGACGTTTCAAAGGTTTGTCGATACCTTAATCAATATCCCTGAAATTGAGTCTGATGCGAGGACATAAAAAAAAAAAAAATCATGAAATCGAACTTTTCAAAAATTTTCTTGAAACGGTTAATAATATTTTTTTCGAACAGATTGTGGCGTTTCAAACGTAAAAGTATGAAATTTAATGCATATATTTTTTTGTATTTCAAACGGTCTTTCCGAAAAAAAGGCCGGAATGAAAATCCGCTGTTGCACTTTTGGTTTTTCTCAGTTTTTGCGCTTCGGGTTTTGGACGCATCCTGCTACGTTTTTGTCTGAAACCCCTTTTTTAATTGCGGTTTTTAATTAATAACTCTGATAATTATGAAAAAATGAAAAATGATGAACCTCAGGTGTATTCGGACCTACCTTTGACTATCCTTATCCACATTTTCAAACCTCTACGCGCGGTAGATTTTTCTGTCCATCACCAACGCACACGCACACTGACAAACACGTACACATACGCTGGCAGAACAAATTTTAATGGCAGAAAAAATTTTATTTTATTAGGTAGATTATACAGTTAATGCATGTTCTGCAGTCCAATTACAATACCACTTAAAATTGAGTGGTACTATCAACACTTTTTTTATAATAATGTCCAATTACTTGATAACGTGAAAAATAAGTCTATACTTCATAAATATATGAAGATTGACAACCCTAAAAGCTCGGTTGAAAAAAAAAACAATTTTACTAAACATGAACCAAAATACTATTTCCATGGTAATAACGTTACTACTTTTGAAATGTGAAGTCTGATAAATAGAAAATAATGATATTTTCAGGTCGAATTTCCAGGCCGTCTACACTTTTAAAGAATCTAAAGTACATGTAACGAAATGAGGGAAATATCCGTTCTATCTCTGAGAACAACTCCTCTTCGCTAAAATACAAATACCTGCTGATGAATAATAACACAAAAAAAAAGAAAGAAAAAGTCCAAAACGAAGTGGAAAATGAAATAGTCTATAAAGATTCACGGCCACATATATAGAGCGATATAAATTGGAAATGATGTCTAATTAATCATCTTGGTAAAATTATTAATACACACAAGCATGAATAGCAGAGCCATCAGATAGAATTAAATTATTGGGTAGATATCAATGAAACAATGCAACAAGAATCAGATTTCACGCGCATTAACAGCAATATCTTGAAATCTCGCGTCTTAAATTCAACGAAATGTTCATACAAATGCCTATAATGAGAGACCACACGCACTTCTTTCTACACATAGACCACCCCAAGCTGGAAATCTTTCGTCCAACCCACACAAAATGACGATACTCTGACGACCTGATATCTCTAGGTAGGTATATACACGAACAAGTGAATTTTCAAACAAAGACACACCCATAAGGGTACAAGGTTTTTCAAGCTCTAATTAATAGGAGAACGACCACAAATATTCTGCCTTGTTATAGATAATTGTCAGGTAAAAATGTATTCCGATACATTTTTTGAGATGCTGGGAACGTGGAACAAAGATAAAAAGACATCGTTTTCAGAAACAGTACGCAGTTTTTTTTGTTACCTACATTAAGTATTTAGATAAAAGATATATTTGGTTTTTCAATTATTGGCTTGTTAGCTTGCGTTAAAGCTTTATGCACAGTATCCTTTTGCACAATAAAGCAAATGCAATTCTCCTGTTGAAAATTCTTAAATGCAGTGATGGTTGAGACATAAAGTTTTGCGCTCTCTATGCTTTTGCTTAAGGTTGTTCTCAACTGCTCTGCTGAACATGCGCAAAACATTCTGACGTATTTACAAATTCATTTTTTAACGGAAAGATATAAAATTGGAAAACCTAACCATGGAAGTGATTTGGAATCGAACTGTGTTTTCCATTTTTTTGATAAATAAATTACCTATTGAGTTATAAGCGATTTTGATCACGTGACAAAGCGATTTTCACCCTTTCTTGAGTGGTTATTCTTCTTTCGCGTGGAAATTCCGTTCAAAATGCCCACTTTGACACTATTTTCTGAAAAATCGATTGCGTTTGCAGAAAAAAAAAAAATCTCGATTACATAGTTTCTGAACAACAATACCTGCTAGTTTCATGCATTTCCGAACAAAGATAAATTAAAACTCATGCCATAAAGTTGCATTTTTGGATTTGAGAACAGCTTTAAGCAAACTCACTACTCCAACTTACATTTTCCCAATGCAGTGCAGATGAAAAGGATTTTTCTCTTTTTTTAAATTTTGTTTTAGAATTAGCGGGTAATATATTTCAGTCTTCCAATTATGGTTCCTGAGATACAAATGATCAAAAGCAAAGTTTTTAAACTGGATTTAGAATACATTACACTTGTGTATTTTATGCTTTTGTTTAATTCATTGAAGATACTTTTCAGTCCTCATATTAAATAGCCTCAACTGGAATTATAATAGAAGGGAAGTGCTTAAGAAAAGCTGAAATTCTTTGGTAATCGTATGTTTTTGCCCGAGGGAACTATAAAACTTTTCACTCATCCATTAGAATTTCTCAATACAATGACGAATTTCTTTTTTATATGTATGAAACTCATGAATTCATCAGATGAGAATGATGAATGATGAATTTATAGTTTCTGAACAACAATATCTGCTAGTGTCATGCATTTCCGAACAAAGATAAATTAAAACTCATGTCATAAAGTTGCATTTTTGGATTTGAGAACAGCCTTAAGCAAACTCACTACTCCAACTTACATTTTCCCAATGCAGTGCAGATGAAAAGGATTTTTCTCTTTTTTTAAATTTTGTTTTAGAATTAGAGGGTAATATATTTCAGTCTTCCAATTATGGTTCCTGAGATACAAATGATCAAAAGCAAAGTTTTTAAACTGGATTTAGAATACATTACACTTGTGTATTTTATGTTTTTGTTTAATTCATTGAAGATACTTTTCAGTCCTCATACTAAATAACCTCAACTGGAATTATAATAGAAAGGAAGTGCTTAAGAAAAGCTGAAATTCTTTGGTAATCGTATGTTTTTGCCCGAGGGAACTATAAAACTTTTCACTCATCCATTAGAATTTCTCAATACAATGATGAATTTCTTTTTTATATGTATGAAACTCATGAATTCATCAGATGAGAATGATGAATGATGAATTTATAGTTTCTGAACAACAATATCTGCTAGTTTCATGCATTTCCGAACAAAGATAAATTAAAACTCATGTCATAAAGTTGCATTTTTGGATTTGAGAACAGCCTTAAGCAAACTCACTACTCCAACTTACATTTTTCCAATGCAGTGCAGATGAAAAGGATTTTTCTCTTTTTTTAAATTTTGTTTTAGAATTAGAGGGTAATATATTTCAGTCTTCCAATTATGGTTCCTGAGATACAAATGATCAAAAGCAAAGTTTTTAAACTGGATTTAGAATACATTACACTTGTGTATTTTATGTTTTTGTTTAATTCATTGAAGATACTTTTCAGTCCTCATACTAAATAACCTCAACTGGAATTATAATAGAAAGGAAGTGCTTAAGAAAAGCTGAAATTCTTTGGTAATCGTATGTTTTTGCCCGAGGGAACTATAAAACTTTTCACTCATCCATTAGAATTTCTCAATACAATGATGAATTTCTTTTTTATATGTATGAAACTCATGAATTCATCAGATGAGAATGATGAATGATGAATTTATAGTTTCTGAACAACAATATCTGCTAGTTTCATGCATTTCCGAACAAAGATAAATTAAAACTCATGTCATAAAGTTGCATTTTTGGATTTGAGAACAGCCTTAAGCAAACTCACTACTCCAACTTACATTTTTCCAATGCAGTGCAGATGAAAAGGATTTTTCTCTTTTTTTAAATTTTGTTTTAGAATTAGAGGGTAATATATTTCAGTCTTCCAATTATGGTTCCTGAGATACAAATGATCAAAAGCAAAGTTTTTAAACTGGATTTAGAATACATTACACTTGTGTATTTTATGCTTTTGTTTAATTCATTGAAGATACTTTTCAGTCCTCATACTAAATAACCTCAACTGGAATTATAATAGAAAGGAAGTGCTTAAGAAAAGCTGAAATTCTTTGGTAATCGTATGTTTTTGCCCGAGGGAACTATAAAACTTTTCACTCATCCATTAGAATTTCTCAATACAATTATGAATTTCTTTTTTATATCTATGAAACTCATGAATTCATCAGATGAGAATGATGAATGATGAATTTGTTTTTTATATATTAAACATTGTATAAAGAATAGGTTGATTGGTTTCGAAATTGAAAGTTCCTTCCTAATGAAATTGCAACCGAAACCTGAAATGTACAAAACAATCATTTTAGACTCTTACCTCAGGCCTCCTATTCAAAAATAATAACTTAAAACATGGAAATGCAAATGAGAAATTTGTAAAGAACGCCTCTTTTAGGGAAACATTAGCTTGCAGTGTCTTCAGTTGACTAGTGCCTTTTAAGCCCAAGTAAAATCATTCATCTTTCAACTAAAAATCCTGAAAAGGCGGCAATAATGATCAAAAGGGAGACTTTTAAAGTCAAGTTAGAAGTATGTTGAAATTTATATATGAGGGGCTCACAACCATAGTAGACCAAGTCCATTAAAAAAAAAAAAAAAAAAAAAAAAAAAAAAAAAAAAAATGAGATAGTCCGTTTAGAACACTGTAAATTAAAATGTCTGAAATTCAGTCACTTAAGTGTCTGAAACGGAGTGTTCAATTTTCAGACATTTTAAAATGTCTGAATTTTTTCAGACACTTTTTGCGACTGAATTTCAGACACTTGAAACGTCTGAATCGCAGACATTTTTTGTAAGCATTTTATGTAGCCATGTTTGACCACGCTGAATACTGGAAAAATATCTGGCCGTTGTCTTGCCCCCTCTACCCCCATACCGCCTGATTTTCTGGTGCTCCCAATTTTAGTATGCAATTTTCATAAAGCTGATAATTTAAATCTTTTACGACATTGTACTAATTATAATGAGTATTTTGTACTTCAGGAGTAGAATAAGATTAAAAAGAAAAAATATTTATCTAAATATTAGATTTTTTAAAATTTTGTTTTTAATCTTATTTTACTTTAAAAGTTCAAAATATTGATTATAATCAGTACAATTTCGAAACAGATTTAAAATATAAGCTTCGCAAATATTGCACATGAAATTTGGGAGGAACTAAAATAGTAAGAGAACGGGGCACTACCCATGCTTTAATCAAGGAGTCCTTTTGCAAAAAATGCAACCCTGCAGTATGGTTAGCTAAATACAGATGCCCGGTATTTGGGAGTATCCGTTACGGAGGTTAATGGACATTCCCGAATAGCGGATACTTCGATTTAGCGAATACTTTTTTGATCCGCAAGGCATACATATTTGTATTATTTTTACCTCACAAAAGCAGGCATCTCCGATTATCGGACAAATTTCGCGGTCCCGAAGTGTCCGCTATTAAGGGTTTTTAAGGTATATGGATATATATATATATATATATATATATTTTAAATCTTGTCCTACTCTAAAAGTTCAAAATATTTATCATACTCGGTGGAATGTCGAAAGAGATTTAAAAAATCCCGTGTACGCGAAAATGGGCAAGAAAATCCCCCCCCCCCCCCTAAAAAAAGGAAAATTCATATAATTCAAAAATTAGATTTTGCCCCATAGGCAATTTTACGTATGTATCTGATGATAATCACAACAGCTATATATAACCATGAGTAAATAATAAAATAGTAAATAAATATTCTATTTTAATAGCATTGAGAAAAAAAATTACTTCTAATTTCAAAACTTAGCCATTTTTGTATTTGTCATTTAAGAACATATAAATAAAATCGTTAAGTCATTTTAAGTAGTAAAAATGTGTAAGATTATTTTTTCTTTTTAAATGTGTGGTAATTTTCATTGTTTAGTTAAAAGTAAACACCAGTTTGGTACCTAATTTTATATATTTTCGGAATATGTGTATCATTTTCTTTAAACATATTCCGTATTCAATTTAAAATTTTCACCCGCTATTGCTTAAAAATGTATATCATTATTATTATTTTTTATGGAACAACACGATATAAGTCATATTTAATTTATTTTATTTTTTATTCCAGTAAACTTTGTATCCTTTGAATATGAGCTAAATAGATTTTATATATTTGATAAGAAAATATTGATCTAAGAAATAGAAAAAAAAACAGAAGAAAATAGAAAGTAAAAAATATATATATCATACAGTATATGTACTATTCTTAATTGTTTGAAAAACGTTTTGAACATAAAAAAGCAGTTATTAAATGGCTTAAAAATATATTTAATACTGTATCATATAAGTAAATACGAACTTTTAAAAATATAAGGCAGTTTTATACATAGACTTCATATCAAGGCGTAAACAACTCTTTATTTATGTCTAAATTATCATGTGTAATTTTTTTTAGTGCCAACAATTACTTGTACCAGAAACGTTGCAAATTCGATTGCAGTAAAAGGAAATTTAATAATTATTTCTCGCGTTACTCAATTTTAAAAATTTTAAATCATGAACAAAATATCGCAAAAAAATGCTTGCATATAAATAAAAAAAAAATTAATATACCAATTTAAAAAACACAAAAAATATTAATTAAACTTTATAATTATACTGCTAAACAGTAACGTAAACTGCAAAATATGAATAAAATGTTTCTCCGTTTTTTCAAAAATTTTACTGGATGATATAAAAAATTCATATTATTTTTAGAAATTTGGTAAATTTTAAATCTGAAACATTGGATATCAAAATTTACGATTTTCAATAATAAATTAAAAAATCAATAAGAATAAATCTTTATAATGTTTCAGTTCCGTGATTAAAAACTGCAATATATACAGTCAAATTTCACAATATTAATGCTTTTTTTCCATCTGAAAACTTTTCCTAATATCATAAAAATATGAATCATCATATTTAGCTCCAAAATAATAATAATAACAAAAAATAAAATAAATGCCTGATGTCATATACTACAAGCGTTTATAGTCAGTAAACAGTAAAAAACAAACATAGAATAAACACAGTTACAAATGGCTTCAATTTAATGTTTTTATCTCTGATAAATGAAGCGATGAATCATTCAACTTTTCAAACCTATGTTGCAAGTTTTGTTTTTGAGCAAAGACAAATTATAATTATTTCACATCACCCTATCGAAAATGAAGATTAAACTATCACTCATTCGTTTATTTACAAAGGTCAAGCAAATAGAATTACAGCATTGCTATTTAATTTTCAATACAATTATATTTCATTCCGTTACATTAAGAAGGCATATAACAGACGACCGTTAGTGAAATCAAAAATTTAGCATTAAACTACAGAAAAGAGATAAATTTTTATAAACGATTTCACTCATATTCAAAGGGATGAAAATCTATCGGAATAAAATATTAGAATTAAATATGACTTACTCGTTCGTTCAATAAATACCCAGATTAACACATTTCCTTTTAATCCAAGCAATGGCGGCGGTGAAAATTTAATTGTTTCTGTTCTTATCTGATGAAGGTGCTGTAGATGACACGCGCGGAAATCAGCGTTCTGATTGGCTGTTAAGAATAGTACCAAAGATGATGTTTAACTATCGCTTGGAGCGTAGCGTCTTAAAATCAGACGGTTGTTGGATAATTTACACATGTTTCTCGGTTCGTTTATAGCATGATCATAGTAAGACATTTATGTGTCTTAAATTTAGACGTCTGTTATGTCTGAATTTTCAGATTCAGACACTTAAGTGACTGAAATTCTTTTTCAGTCACATATGTGTCTAAATTTAAGACGCCTCTATTTGCAGTGAAGGTGCACAAAATCTATTTTATCTATTCACACAGTGAACCAAGTCTGTTTTCAGATTCTTTCTCATATATGACATCTGTTTATAGACTTGGTTCACCGTGGGAGTGAATAAAACAGAGTTGATGCCCCTTCTAAATGGACTATATCATTTTTTCAAAATGGACTTGGTCTGCTATGGTTGTGAGCCCCTCATATGTAATATGATTTTAATTGTCATCACATGAATAAAAACTTTCAGTGTTTCAACTGAGAAGTCTCATATCCAATGATCATACAAAGCAATAATAAATATTTATACTGTTGCCTGAAGCATGTTTAAAAATATTCATTCCTCCAATGGACTTTATGCATACACGGTCTGAGGTTGACGCTAAAATTCGTTAACTGGCGGCACTTATTTTTGAATATTAGCATAGCGCATTTGAATATTAGCATTTCGCTCTATGGATTATGTATTATCAATGTTCTTTTATTAAAAATACCGCAAAAATATTCATTATTGTGACAGTAGATACTTAATATATTGTAATATAAAATCAAAATGTTGTTCCATATCCGAGAACATTTGCAAAATTTCGGTTAAACTTTATGTACGCAACCTGGTTCGATGTTAAAAGCCGTCCTCTGGCGGTATTGGAGGCTGCGCACACTGGAATTCTTGAGGTGCAGTGAATAGAATAACGGATCACGATACAGCCAGCTCTGGAGAGTGACGTCACGAGCATAAGGTCCATTTAGAACTCCCTACTCAGGAACGCCCAAACTTTTAGACTAGTGTACCACGAAATCGAAGTTCATTATTTTCCTGTACCACTGTTAATAAAGGCAAATAGCTTCGTCAGCTACGCTGGCCGGAATTCCAAAAAACCTCGAGTTATTGTGATTTTTTAGTTCTCGAAAATAATTTCTCCAAACAAACTTTGGGTTGTGGTCTTCAAATAAGATCATTACTATATTCATAGGTGCCAAGGGTTACAAATTTTAAATACCACTATTTAAAAAAAATTGTCTACTTTAATTATTGATTTTCTGCTATTACATAAGGCGAAGAATTTTTTTTAAAAATAGTGGTATTTAAAATACGCAACACTTAGCACGTTTTATTTTAATGCAATATTCACTCAATGTAAAATCATGAAAGCTATACAGAATTTTTTTAATTTGCGAAATAGACCGGAAAGCTTGTCCAAAATTTTTTATGATAATTTATTAATCATTATTTTTGAGTAGAAATACGCAATGCTCACATGACTTCTTGGCAGACATTGACATACTAGCCGGGATCTTGTCGAGTGTTACCTAAATTTAAAATTATGCATTTTTAATTTCTAAAATAATTTCTTGTACAACGTTCGCGTGCCAGTATTTGAAGTTTCGCATACCAGAACTAGTATGCCTACATTGTTTGGGAAACCCTGCTCTAGTGCAATGGCATTCGAAAGGAAGGTTTTATTTTTAGCTCACAGGCTATCAAAACCTGAGAGCTAATGTCCCCGCAGGTTCTGTATGTATGTACCATAGAGATAACTGGAGAGAGCACTCCACTACTTTACAATGATACGGGGTTGAGGCAAATTTGTAACTCTCCGCGCTACGTCCGCTCAAGAGAAATAGTGCGTTTGGTGCCCAAAACAATCGGAAATCTCCATTGAAATCCACATATTTTAGCGGAAATTTATTTAATTTTTTTGCGAACAACATAACGTTTGGTAGTGTGATTTCACTTACGAACTCTTTGTGTATTTTAGTATCTCTAACCCTTTTTTTTTTTAGGTTTTATGCAACAGTTAGTTATTTATCAAACATTAAAAAATTTTCATCCTACGGCAAATTCAAGCGACACTTGTACGGTACATGTTCGGCATATAGCAAATGCGTTTCATCGGTACCTCCGACCGTAATCCGATAAGTGAATTGTGCGTTTGCGATGTCGGTCTAAAGTGATTATCAAGTAGTTATTAGTATCATAAAAGCTTTGTTATTTAATTGATTATTTCCAATATTAAATATAAACATGATTGTTAAAAGGAAAAAAATATATATGTATGTACTCAAAGATGAATATCAGCGTACTCAATTAAATACACAAACAGAAAGTAATGAAAACTTCTTTTAGGAGGGGGGGGGGGGGTGCGAATGTACATTATGCAAATTTTTCTTCGTAATTAAATGTTTTGATTTGTGCCTTTTTCAGCAAACACTTCTCTTCAATAATATATGTAATTTTATTAATTCAATATGATCAAGATTTTGATATGCTAAGTTTCTACATGTTTTCACAATTGGTCAAATGTTTTGTTTCCTTTTTAAAATAGTACATGTAATTTGTTCATTAAAAAAAGAAAAGAAAGAAAGAAATATGTTGTATTTATATTTCTAAATCAACATATTTCAAAATGGTTCACACATATAACCAAAGAAAAAGAGAATATAAAATTGAGACCAATATTTTGAATTATGAGCCTAATTTTCTAAAACTATTTTACTGCTCTATTATAAATATTGTTCTGACTGTTATTGCATCAGTATTGCAAAATGAACATTTACATTCACTTTACAAGAAATTATTAAGAGCATTGTTTTATTTTTCTTTTTATAGCAATTTCTAAAAAGTAGCAATCTTTCAAAAAGCACATTACTGTTTGTGTACGGTATTTATGTTTCTAGTTACAAATTAAAATAGGTACTTTTCGGTTAGCCGGGCACCAGTGTTATATATATACTTATATATAATGTATATATACATACATATATATATATAAATGCATATATATGTCTATATATATACACATATAGCTATATATATATATATATATATAGCTATATTATATATATATATATATAATATATATATAACACTGGCGCCCAGCTAACCGAAAAGTACCTTAACATTTTTAACATGGTTGATACTTTCATTTTTATGTTTATTGTAACATTTCTAAAACTACTCATAATAGTCAACATAGATTGCTGGTGTGATATTATGCTATAGATAAATAAAATTATCTCTTCTATATAGCCTTAAGACCTGTTGGGAATGTTCAGAAATTCTCATTAGTTTAACAGACTCGACATTTTCCCTTTATCTATCAGATAAATCTCTTTCAGAAAATTCAATAAAAAAGGATGTTTCAAATATTTTTCAGGACATGAGAATTGAAAACAGATTTCAATTAACTATAAGAATTTATAGGAAATAAAAGTATGTTTTTCAATCCTTGTGTATCTGAATACCTGTAAATATCACTCATCTGAATAATTTTGTGTTTGTGTCAGACAGACTCATTTTATAAATCCTTTAATTCAAAAGTACTCTACCACAGGCCGACTACATTTATGAACATGTAGTGTTAGTCTGTGGTCAGGGCCGTGCGAAGGGGGCAGTCGCCCCGGGCGCGAAAATTGAGAGGACGCCAAATTTATATTACAAACCTCTTTTTTTCTTCTCTTTTGTAAAACAAAATGTATATCTACATATTGGGAATTTTTTCTCCCAATGGAGGTACATACATTTTTCATTTAAAAGTTATTGCATTGTCCTTTACCCCACACCGAAATAGAAATTTATGAATAAGGACCTTCTTTCTTTTCAAAACTTGTTTTGTGTCTTTGTCTTAATCTCTTTAGTTAACCTTCTCTTTTCTGAGTCTTGTGACAAAAACATACTACTCTCAAAATAGCATGGAGTTTCTTTCTTCGAATATAAAAGGGTTCCTAAAATTGTTATACTGTACTGTTAGATACATTTTTTCTACACCCATTTTCCAGATCCCCTTTGCCAAAATATAAGTGCAATTTTCTCTTTAGTTTTTTTAAATTTCGGAATTAAATTTAAACCTAAAGTTTCAAAATAAATGTGAAATATGTAGTCAGTAAAATTTCTTTCTGTTTCTGCACTTTTCAATTTTGTAACACCTGTCACAAAGAAAAGTTTGGAAAGTGGGGGGGTGGGTATATTCAGAACAACTCAAGAATGTTTTTAATATGCATATTATATGCATCTACAGATTGTCAATTTTAATGAATGGTCTCAAAACACAGCTAGTTAGAGTTGTAAGAACAAATGTCTAAAACCATTGCTATGTTGAATTGCCTATTCTCTATGCAATAACAAATTGCAACATTGAACAGTTTATCCCTCCCTCTCTAAAAAACTACAAATTTTCATCCAAGAATTTTAGGCCTTAAATGCTTTAGGAATCCGTCAAATTAAACTGAGCGAAAATTGCTAAAGCTTCAGCACACAGTGAAATAAAAGAACTTAAATTAAAAATTTCATTCAAAAGTTGGCACAGATGTCATATACGCACCACATTGGCGCGGTTTTTTTCTGACACCAATTTGGTGAAAATCTCGTTTTCGAATACCAGTTACATATGTATTTTTAAAAAGGGAATAACAATAAATAAAAAAAATGGTTAATTAGTAAGTATAGATCAAAATAATTTATATAATTTAAAAAAAGAAAGTAAACGTAAATAAACAATTTATTAACAAATAAACAACATCCGGGTTACCATATCAAGCAAAATTACGACACTTTGGTGCCAATTAAGTACCCTGGTGCATACATGACAGTGGCGTCAGAAAAAAATCGTGCCAATATGGTGTGTATATGCCATCTGTGCCCAAAAATTTTGTTGAAAATACTTATCTTGTGAACTTGGGAGAAAAACTGCAAGATAAATAAAAAAAAAATTGTACTACGTAAAAAAACACCATTTGAAAAAAATAGAAATAGCTTTTGAAATGTAACATCTACTTTAAGGTTTCTTTGAAGAAATCCTTTTCTTAAATTCAAATTGTTAAAAAATAAATAAAAGGTAAACTATTGCTGCTTCTTATTTTGTACTGTTAAAAGGGGATTCTTCATGAGGCTCTAGCTCTATGATAAATTAATTTTAATTACGCCTAGCTTTCCTTTGGATTTTATGTGTTACAATTTAACAAAAAATCATCATTCTTTGACCACAAAAGCATGGAATTTTGTAATTTTTATTAATACTAATTATCCAAGATTTAAAAAAAATTGGTAAGTTAAATTGGTGGTTTTAATAGAACTTTATTTAAAAGTATATTTTCTGCTGAATTTGAAAGATTGAAGTATGTAATTACAGCATTTCCTCCAAGTTTATAAAAGGGCAGAGTGTTGCTGGTGGGAAAAGGTCATATTTCGTATTCTTGAAGGCTCTTTTAATTTTCAAGACATTCTCTTGATTTTCAAAGCCAGGGAAGTGTTTTATGAAAATAATGAATGTTTTTTTTTTTTTAATACAAAAAGGAGTACTTTTTGGACTGGGAGTCAAGAAGAGTGGTCTTTTTTTAGATGAAGGATAAGAATGATGATAACATTATAGATGAGGGATAAGAATAGTGCTATTTTGTAAACCAAAGGGCAGTAGTAGTAACTGTCTGTGTGAAACTCTGAAAATTATAAGATTTTTAGAAGCAAAGACATATGTAATGAAAGTGATATATTTGCAACATCTAGTGTTACTAATAGACATGTTTATGCTTAACTTTATACTATTTTATTGCTTTGCAAATTTTGGCAATCATGTATTTTATCAGAATTAAATGGATAAGTTTCAAAATTGGGAAAATAAATCTTGTTCAACAAAATATAAACATATTCATACATTTGAAATAATTTACTACATTTGCGAATAAATTTGTTTTTCTCTAACTCTTATGTTGTATATTATAAGATTACTGTTAATGTTATTTTATTTTCTTAAAAAACTAAATAATATGTTAAAGTGTTTTAAAACAAGTTCTTTTGACCCAACGCAATTTTAAAAATTTGGAAAAATATTTTGGCTTGTATAAATTTAGTTTTGAATTAATCTTTTTTTTTTAAAGAGAATTTCATAGCATTATTTTGATACTTTACATGCTTTTTTCATTAAGCATAGTAAGTTGCACCTTGCTTAGAAAAGAGAAATATTTTTTGTAATATCAGCTTTAAATCTTGAATTTTTTTTTAATAAGATCTCAATCATATCAAAAGCTACTACCAATATCTATGTTAATTTTTTAACTACTGGCTAAGGTGCAATTGCTATCTTTTAATTTTTGCAAGATTAAAACTTGTTTTGCAATAACTCTTCATCCTATTGAGGTCTTACTTTAAAAGTTTTAGAAATTAAAAGTATAAAATACCAAGAGCTAGTAGTAATACAACAACAAGGCTAAACAGTTTATTTTTCAAAAAAAAGTTTATTTGAAATAATTAAAGTACATGCATAAAAAGAAAAGTATTTACATGTGTTACCAAAATAGAAGATACAGATATGTATAGAACATATACGTACAGAAAATACATATAGAAAAAAGAGTTTTTCATGTACTATTTCTCTCAATAAAGAGTTATGAATTTCCATCAACTAATACATTACAACTGAATCATTACTCTATAACATTTAAATAATTATCTCAATTTAATAATTATAACTATTTGAAACGTTTCAACACATTGTGTAAAATTAAATGACAAAACTGAAAGAAATATGCAAATATCACAGTTTGATGTTATATAAAAAAATGCACATTAAATAATTTAAAACTATAAATCAAACAGAAATGTGATAACAGTTTGATGTACTAAAAAACTTTAAAAATGCATCATCAATTTAAATCTTGCAAAAATTACAAGTCTGATGACACCAAATTAAGTTCATTGCCTAATTACAACAAACTTAGGATGCAACTTTTCAAATATGGATAATATGATGATAACTTTCTTTTACTACATTATTTTTTTCTTTTCAGACAACAATATGCTCTCTAATATTTACATAATTTAAATAAATATCAATAAATAGCATTTACAACAATTATCTAAAAGGCCGCAGGTAAATGGCTATATAACAGTATAAACACAATATGACAAACAAAATAAAGAAGTGAAATTTAAAGAACACTTTGATGAACTAATTTTTTTTTAAATACATCGTCAATCTAAATCTGGCAAATATTACAAGTCTGATGACACCAAATTAGGTTCATTGTCTAATTACAACAAACTTAGGATGTAACTTTTCAAATATGGATACTATAATGACAACTTTCTTTTACTACATTATTTTCTTTTCAGACCACAATATATTCTCTGATATTCACATAATTAATTTAAATAACTATCAATAAATAACATTTACGACAATTATCTAAAAGGTCGCAGCACACTGTAAATGGCTATATGACAGTATAAACACAATATAACAAACAAAGTAAAGAAATGAAATTTAAAGAACACTTTGATGTACTAAATTTTTTTTAAATACATCGTCAATCTAAATCTTGCAAAAATTACAAGTCTGATGACACCAAATTAGGTTCATTGTGTAATTACAACAAACTTAGGATGTAACTTTTCAAATATGGATACTATGATGACAACTTTCTTTTACTACATTACTTTCTATTCAGCCCACAATATGCTCTCTAATATTCTCATTATTTGAATAAGTATTAATAAATAACATTTATGATAATTATCTAAAAGGCCGCAGCACACTGTAAATGGCTATATGGCAGTATAAACACAATATGACAAACAAAATAAAGAAATGAAATTTAAATAATACTTTGATGTAATAAATTTTAAAAAAATACATCATCAATCTAAATCTTGCAAAAATTACAAGGCTGATGACACCAAATTAGGTTCATTGTCTAATTACAACAAACTTAGGATGTAACTAAGTGTAACATTAGAGATGAATTTAGGCTCTTTTCCAAAACCCGAGCAAAACGATTTGAATTTCGATACACCTGATAGCAAAAGTACTCAATTGAAGAGTAATAATATTTTGTAATTTTTTGATATTTGATTTTCTCATTTAAAAATCTCTATTTTTAGGTGCGTTCATAGTTATATTAGCAACGATAGTTTCTGTCTGTCCACGTAATAACAGCGCAAAAACTACCCAACCGAAAGGTTTGAAATTTAATATATAGAATCGCTGCAGAGTTTCATCAACTCATTTCAAATTTTATGAAAATCGAATCAAATCTTAAAAAGATATCAATAAAAGTTTTCTTCATTCTATTAAATCCTATCATAAGTAGTTCAATGATATCCCATTATTCTATGTTGCCATAGTGATTACTTTATTAAATCCTATTGTAATTAATTCAATGACATCCAATGATAGGTAATGATTCTAGGTTGCCATGGTGATGACGCCCTATTTAAGATGAAGTCATTAAATCCATATTACTGAATTTATATATATATATAATCGTGATACATTTTTTTATTCATGCATTTTTTCATAAGAACGCAACAGCTATTGCACCAAGAGCTAAATATTTATAAAATTAGTTATAGTACAAACGCACTTCATTTGCCACGTTTGGCATACAATTTCAGACTTGTTAGATAGAAGTATTAATTCTAAATATTCCCTCATAACACTGTTTCCTGAAAATCTGTTTAAAATAGAAAATTTATTATTTATACCCAACCACTGGAAAGTATCCTGAAGATCAGTATAAAAACTGAACTGGAGCCTAAGCTGAGCCATTCTCATCTCTATTATACATATATATATATAAATGTTTAAAAAATATATTGAGAACAAAGGTATATTTATTATGAATACTAATATATTGCAAAATATTTTGGTCATTTTTAACACTTTACAACTGTATGATGAGTATTTATGAATTCGGTCTGTCTGTCCATGCTCTAACTCAATATACTGGGAATGCAATTAATTTTTTATATGTTATTAAAGTTTACTATAGAATGTTCAGTATTGAAAATGAAGTATATAGCATTTATAGTTTGTTTACAGGGTTACCACAAAAGATTTCCATGACATTATGGTCTATGAGGAAAAATCATTCGTTGTGCATTTTATTGATACACTACCTAAAACACAATGAGGTACATGCATCACTGAAGTGGATAGCAATTTGCTTTCACAGAATTATAAAATAAGTAGCATTTATAGTATGTACTAAAAAAAATCTAGTATATTATCAGGGCTCAAAATAAGCTTGTGTAATAATATATCTTTTAAGCCATTATACATTTGCTTACAGCTTAAAACTTAAAAGTCTTTTAACAGTATATATTTTAATATAAAAGTGTAAATTAGAAAATTTTAAGCCTTTAAATACGAAATAGTAAAAATAGAGTAAACAGAGCTAAAATTAAAGCAAGATATTGTGACATGTGTTAGCGCCTTTTACTTTGTGCCCACATCTTCTATTCAAAATATTGCATAACTTAAATCTTCCTTATCAAATAGAACAAAAAATGTATTTTTCAACCTATCAGCATGCGATATGACAATAGTTTGTGACAATAATGAAACATTTGCAGTAATATAAAAATAAAATATTTAAAACCAAAAAAAAAAAAAAAAAGTATCAGCGTTACCACAATGGGAATTAATTGTCCAATCTTGGTGAAGGCTTCTTCTTCTGGTAATTATAAGAATGTATTAAAGCAATAATAATAATAAAAAATAATAAATACAGTAAACTCTGTCTAAGGCGGAATCGATCGGGACTGAGAAAAATTTCCGTGGTAGACAATATTCCGGCTTATGCAAAAAAGCTCACCCCGCCCCCCCCCAAAAAAACCCTCTCGAATTTGATGATTTTTTATTGATTTTCCTGACTCAAAAATCGGTTGAAAACTGAAATTCAGAAAGATCTTTTGTCTTTATAGATAAATGAGAAACGCTATTCAATTTCTTAGTACTGTTGTAATACATGCGAATTCGAAATTTACACACACACACAAAAAAAAAAAAAAATAAATAAATAAACCCAATAAACTTCGAAAATGAGACAGAATGCTCAACTACAAGTTATAACTTTGAATTTGAGTACATCCTTAAAGTATAATATATTGCACTTTCTAAAATATATATTATGATAAATGTTCGTTCTACTAGAAATATTAACTTTTAAATATAATTTTGCATATGAAAAAATGGCACAAGCATAAATTCCTTAAAATTTAAACAGTTTCTGTCCTTTTGAATTAACTTTTTCAAAGTGTTACGGAATTTAACTAACATGCACGACATTGAGTATTTGACTTATCAGTTTTAAAGTTTAATAAACAAAATGCTTTCATTTTTAAATTATCCTTTTTTCCGCCTTATTCAAAATTTTGGTTTCGGTGGGACCTTAAAAAGCTTTCCGTTTCCGCGTTAGACAGATTCCGCCTTACGCAGCATGAATTAATGTAATTTTCTATGGGTTCGCCGGCACTTGAAAAATTTTCCGAGGTAGACAGATTTCCGGCTTATACAGAGTCCGCCTTAGACAGAATTTACTGTATAAAAAATGATGATGATTAAAATGAGAATAATTTAATAGCATAATATACGGTATTGCAGCTTTAAATTTCACTTTTATAAAGAAAATATATTACATAACGAATCAGATTATTTCAACTGCACATACATTATAAAGAGTAATATACGTCTATATATATCTTAATATGTACTATAAGACAGTTTTGTGACTGGAAAATAAATTTACAGGTTGGAAACGGGCACCGACAGAAAAAACATCCAAGGAGCAGACTGAGATAAAATGTAAAACTGTCTGCAAACTTAAATAATTTCTTAAAAATTTTCTGCAGAAAAGCGCCACACCCCTCCTAAGTCCTATACCGCCGCTAACAGCAAAAGTGAAAAAGTCTTACTTTCCAATCCCTCACATTATGTTACATGCTCTCAAACCACCCCCCCCCCCCTCCCGCCTCCTCCAGTTTTCTGAATTAGACTTTATTGAAAAGAGGATAATGTTTACTAAGATATTAAAACCGAATTCCCCTTTCGAATGTAAAAAAGTCACTGCAAATCGCAGAGAAATGCTAACCAAGCGCATAAACATTCGTTAAAATTTCCAACCAAATAAACTTTATTTAAAAGAGATCAACATCTAACATTTACTTTTCAACACAAAATTTATTTTTAATCTGTTAAATTAATCTGCAGCACCTGCTTCGGTGCTGCACTGTTTCTGCTACCGGCCCTAGCCAAAAAAAAAAAAAAAAAAAAAAGCATTGTACCTGCCGTTCCGGCATAAGCCCCGCACTTCCAATAATTTTAAATTTTAAAAATATATATGCCACGGTGCTTCTTCTATGGTGCATGGCAAATAATTTCTAGATAGCTTTTTTTATCTGCAGACCTTCTCACAAGTCTGCGACGGGCCTCGCACAGATTCTCCGCCTGGGGTCTTAATAATTTTTTTTATGAAAAATTTGTAAAAAAAACCCCATCAGAACTGTCTGCAAACTTTGAAAATTTTCTGCGAACGGCGTTCGCGTGTTCGTCTATATTATCTGACTCTGCCAAGGAGAAAATCTAGAAGCAAGATTTTAGAACAAATGCATCTGTAGCCCACAGACCAGGCTTCATTTTAAAAATTGAAGAATATAAAAATGAAATAAGCTAAATAATGAATTTATTAGAAGTACTCGCACAAGATAATTTTTAAATAGTAACATAAAAAGTAATTATGGAACAATTAAGAAAATAATTCAATCTAAAAAAAAAAAAAAAATCAGTATTTTCCAAAGAGACAAGTTGAAACTCTTAGGCTAAAGTCAGATGAACGTCTATTTGCACGCTTCTTGTTGTTTTATGAAAAATAAACTCCTTAACTAGCAGGGGTTTCTTTTTCATAAAACAACAAAAAGCATGCAAATAGACGTTTGTCTGACATTAGCCTTAATTCCTTTTTGCTAGCAAGAGATTCTGCCTTCTTGAACCCCCATTTAATATGAATATTATATTAAAATGAAGCAATAAAACACTTAAAAAAAAAAAAAAAACTGAATTTACAATGACTCACTTGTTGCAAATATTTAGGGAAGTTTTTGAACACAGACGGCACTACATGATCCTTTATTCTAACTCTGGATAATGTTCTATCAAAATCACTTTCAACAAAGTGCTCAGAACATATTCTAGAATGTGCACTAAGATTCCAATCTTTTCGTCTAATGGCATTTATCCACTGGGGTCGCAAATGGTTTGTAGGGAAACTGTAGACAATAATATATATATATATATAATATTTACATAAGTCAAATTATATTTTCACTTAGGAAAAAAAATAATTCTGTTACGTTATAACACATAACAAAACTAAAACTTTAAATGATCTGTATCTAATTATTCATTAAACATTAAAGTGACCGCCTGCATACAATGACTAGGCTTGTCAATGTCACATTCAACAAGACCCACTGTGTAAGATAAAATGTAGGGTAGATGTGCCAGTAATGGACACTCTTCAATGTTTTTGGTTTATAAAAAAATAACCAATAAAAACTTAGCTTTAATTATTTTTTTCATAACACGACATTGCATATTTTATAATCCTGCATTATTATTGACACTCTTAACTAGGGATTGACCGAAGCAGAAATTTTGCCGAATACCGAAGCTTCGGTCAAAGTGTACACCGAATATTCGGTATTCGGCAACCGAACACTTAAAAAAATTTTTAATATACATTTTTTCATATATTAGCTTTTTTAATAAACTTTAATTAAAATTAAATTCTTAGTAATTTAATTCAGTTACATTTTTATTCTTAAATCTAATTACACCAAAAAAATTTAATGACCACTTTCCACTCACAAATTCATTAACCCATCACTTATTTTTTATTATTTTATCACTAGTCAATACCCAAAATAACCTATGAAAGTATTAAATTATACAGGCTATTATTAAGGGTAAGGATTGCTAGAAAAACTAAAATTCATTCAAATAAAAAGAAACAATGTTGTCATTAAGCTGATTTACTGATTGTCTAATTATAAACGTATTGAATAGGAATGTCCCCAAATACAAAAGGTATATCAGTTTATACATTTAACTATTTTCTGTCAAATTATTGATACATATTTATATTTTGATTAATAGCTTACCATTGTGGTGATGAAGGTAACAAATTTGAGCAATTTTAATGGTTATAAAAGCTATAGGATAGGCATAGGGTATACTTATTTTGATGCATTTTCTTTAATATACACCTTAGATATACAGAGATGAAATCTGACGTACTTATTTGAGGTGTATGTTAAAGAAAATACAGATTAAATAAATTTAAATTAAGAAAACTAAAGCAGAAATAATTAAAATTAAATTATAAGAGAAAGATGCCCACCTTCCTCACTTTTTTTTTCTCATCGTAGATAGTTGTTTTGATTTCACCCCTATGTAGGCTATTTTAGGAAAGATAAGGTTTTTTTTTTATATTAAAAATGTCCTTTGACTTGTTTTTTGTAGTACAACTGAACTCTAAACTCATGCACATAATATTGAAACTCATCGTTCAGCCTATTCTACTTCTAATTAAAAGAGAATTCATCTACTTCTAAGAAAATACTTACCCGCAAGTATTCGGCCGAATACTTAAAAGTATTCGGCCGAAGCCGAATATTCGGTTTACATGCCGAATCACCGAATACCGAATCGACTATTCGGTATTCGGTCAATCCCTACTCTTAAACCAAACCAATCAGGAAGCAGAAAATGTTTGGATGTTCCACTGTTTTTCAGTAAAAATCTTAATGAACATGCTTTATTTAATAAATTTAAATAATCTTTATTTTCTTGCAAAATTTGCAGCTTTTTGTTGTGGTAGTAGTAGAAAACTTTGAATTTTATATACCTACTAATAGCCGTTTATAAAATTTCATCTATTTTTAAGGTTTTAAGAAGGGGTGTGGGATGCTTAATTAGTCATTTTCCAGTAATGACCCCATGCAGACAGTGCGAAAAATGTAATTTGGGGAGTGTTTATAGTACATAAAATATTTTGACCTAACTGAAAACCTAAATAATCAAATTTAATTTTAAAATTACATTTACCAAAATGTAATAACACAAAACTTTTATAAATAGCTGCTTTTAGGTTATTTTGTGGGGTTTAACAAAATTTCAATATATTATAGCCATTATAAAATATTACAATTCATCATTTTTTTTAAAATAAAAATTAATAAAGTGAGTATCAATACATTGCACTGACACTATACATAATATTAAACAATTAACTTAATAGTAGTACAGTAATATGATCATTTTAAATATGAATTTTAATAGAGACCAAGATAGATGATAAACTTGCAGCATCAAATGGAATTTCTTACAAAAAGGCATCGTGTAACTACATAAGTAGAATTCAAAATGATAATACACTATGAAAATGCGCAGTTGCACTAATAATCTTAGCACATAAAAAATAAGCAGTTTGCTAACGTTGCAAAACATTAGCTAACCGAAATTATATATTTATATAAATATATAAGATATCTAATAAGAATTGGCTGTTCAAAAAGAATTGCAGCAATTCAAAATGAAATTATATAATAACTTTATAGCAAACATTCATAAGGACTTGCACATTAGCAGTATAGAAATTTGAATGATAATATAAAATATTAGAATTCATCATCTTTTTTTTTAAATAAAAATAAAAATAATGTGAGTCTATATATATATAATGTATATAACTCTGCCTTGCATATTTTATAATCTGGCAATCCAACTAGTCAGGAAGCAGAAAATATGAAAATATTGTTTAAGGGCACAAAGAAGGGCTCATAGGGCTTAATCTCTTCCCATTTAAATGACCAATGCAAGAAGTCCATTTAAATAAAAACAAGTTACAGAAGTTGTTAAAAATCTATTTTCTGTCTTAAGTGTTTGCTTATTTATCTCTCACCCCCCCCCCCCCCCCCAAAAAAAAAATAAATAAATTAAAAATGTTGTAATATTAATGAAAGTTATAGTAATTTAGTAATCATAAAACTAGTAAAACTGCAGATCAGTGGCCTCAAACATCAGTTCTACAGTTTTATTTTGAAATTATTTTATTTAGTACTACCTATTTAAAATTTCCAACTCACAGTATCATTTCTTTCATATTTGTAATATTAATTATTACAAGTAATACATCAAGTAGTCTCTGGAAGTTTCTTTGTTAAAAATAGTGAAGAAACTATACACTAATATTCCAAAACTTTTGTTATTATTACCTTTTAAATCCCCCACTGTCTCAATAATTTGATAGCTGTAATTGCTTGATATTTAGTACTATTTTAAACTATCCATCTAAAATAATTAAAATATCGATCTTTTGATAGTTACAATAATTGATGCAAACAGTGAATGATTATCACAAATATTTTATTAATTGCACATATCCTAATTGTTAAATTATTTTCAAAATAACTATTTTGTTTCATTAGTATGCTTTCATTAAATTCGAGTTCTAAATATAAGTCATAAAAACATTGTTATTTAATATTTTTTATGGTGTGTCCATTACTGGCATTTTAGGTGTTTTGATATATTTCTGTTATTTACAATTAAATTTTGATACATATTGGGAAAATTAGACTATGAGAATGGTTGAATATTGTTGATAGATTAATATAATAATAATTACAATTAAAAAACAATTTTTAAAGAAATTTTTTAAGTGTGTCCATTACTGGCACATCTACCCTATTTTAAAATAACATGTTTAAATATATACTAATTTTATTCAGTAATGGAAAGCCATTTTACAATTTTTTTAACTCTAGCAATTAAGTAACAGCAATTATCAAATAAATTTGCCTTAAAAAATAAAATAAAGATCTTTATTCATAAAGTAATAAACGAAGGTTTTAAACATGCTCTTAATTGAAACAATTTTCGTAATATGGCACAAAGAGTTTGGTAATAAAAATACTATGCCATCCTTTGTTTGTTCATTTTTATTATATTGTGTTATACAATTAAGTTAGTTTGTTCATGCCAGTGAAATTATGCATACTTTATCTCCTGTTTAATTTTTAAATAATACATATTTCCCTCAGTTTTACAAGCAAATGTTTTACACATAAATAAAATAGTGTTGTAAAATTTCTTACCTTGGTAATGGGAGAACAAAGTAAATAAAGAAAATGCTATAATAACTCTTAAGTATTTCAGGTATAATGATGTAAGTATTATTATATAATATATAAATAAGTACATTAAAAACTATTCGGAAAAAAATAATCACTAATTTTTTATTTGAAAACGCAAAAAGAGTCAAAACAGGTACAAAAACGTAATTTTTTCGAATGAATCATATGCAAGATTAATTTAAATGAAAAATGAAACAAGAACTAAAATAACAAGATTATCATTTAAACTAATTTTTTTTTAAATTAATAGGAAAAATATATCAAATATTTTATTTTAAATACTTCGCCAGCCGAGTAAACGAGAAAAAATGTAGAACTGGCATGAAATATACAAAGAAAATAAAGTATTAACTTTAAAGAAATAAAAAAAAACTTAACGGTGAAAAGTAACTCCAGGTTTACTCGGTTTTGACCTGTTAGTACATCCAAATGCACAACAGGTGACCATGATTAATTTTGATTAAAAAACAACGAATATGTTAAATTAATAATCCTTTATTAAGAGACGCTTCTATGGACGAAAACAAAATGTTTTGGTCACCAGAGTGGGTGTGGCACATTCCGATGACCGCAGCACATCCGCCTCAGCAGAATAAGGAAAGAGTCCCTCCAGTTATCTCTATGGTATGTACGTAACGTGATAACTCGTGATAGAAATATTCGATTTGCTTCAAATTTTGGATATACGTTTATTCTGATGAGACGCTTCCCTGATTAGTTTTGGGCGTTCATTAATTAATTTATAAAGGGGGGAAAGGGGGGTTAATCCACCCCAAATTTAGATAAATGGGTTTTTCATACAGAAATGTCCGTTTTGCTTCAAGTTTTGTATATATGTTTATTCTGATAAGGCGCTTCCTTGATTAGTTTTGGGGGCTCAATTGCTCAAGTATAAAGGGGGATGGGGGCTAATTCCCCCTTAATTTAAATAAATGGGTTTTTCATACAGAAATATTCTGTTTGATTCATATTTTGCATATAGATTCATTCTGATAAAGTGCTTCAATGATTAGTTTTAGGAGTTCATTGGTAAGTATAAAGAGGGGTAAATGGGGGAGCTAATCCCCCTCCTCTTACATTAGATAAATTGGTTTTTCATGCAGGAATTTCCGATTAGCTTCAAATTTTGTATATAGGTTTATTCTGCGAATGCGCTCTCCTGATCAGTTTTGGGATTTCATTGGTTAAATATAAAAGGAGGAGAACGGGGGGCTTATCCCTTCTTAATTTAGATTAATGAGTTTTTTATGTACAAAAATCCGATATGCTTCAATTTGATATAACGGTTTATTCTGATAAGGCGTGTTCCTGATTAGATTTCGAGGTTACTTGGTTAGGTGTAAAAGGGGTAAATAGGAGAGCTAATCCTTTCCCTTAAATTATTTTTCGAGGGCATTACTCTTTAAAAAAATAAGGCTGTAATATACAATTATTGTGAAAAGCCTGTGAGCTCAATGTCATTAGTTTAATTGGGCAATATTCTTTTTATTTACACTGATTTAGCATTGCGATGAACTTCATATGTTCTACTATGCTGTTTGAGTCACGGGTAAAATTTCTCAGTCCTCCAACTATGAATCCCGAAAAACAACAATGAATAAAAGGGAAGTTTAGAATATATTTTCAGCTTTTTATATGTTATTCCTTTACTAGATATGAACAAAAAATGCAGTTATATAAAGCTTCAGTATTATATTTATTCTTGCACTATCAAATGACACATGCAGTGGTAAACAAAAGTTTTGAAGAGGGTTAAGTTTTTTTATACTTTAGCCGAATCACATATAAAAACTTTCCTTTTTCAAGATTATCATTTGTATTTCAACAATTACCATCTATAAGTCGGAAAATATGTGAATTCTACTGTCCAGCCCTGTATATGACCTATAGATTTGTATGTATGCTATTCAAAGTATGCTATATAGTATGCAAACATTTAGTTTAGTTTGAAAACGGATAGCACAGGTGAAAAATCCCCTTCAGTAATTTTCGCCAGTTAGCAGAAATGTGCTCAAATCATTTTGTGAAGCCTCTGTATAAGATCTATAAAATTTATACACACCAAGTTATATTCAAAAAATTGGTTTAATTTAAAGACTCAGACCATAGTAGAAACGTACTTTCAAGAATTATTTCTTATAGATACTACTGTAACAGAATTAGTTTGTGTGTTCCTGTAAATGAACGATGAATTCTATGCAGCCCTGCCATATTCTATAGTAAACATCTTGTAGTGCACCTAAATGATGTATATAAATTTCAATATGTTTGAAATAGAGTAACATTATTAAAATACACCACTGCAAACTATTTTCCCCATAGATCATAACATACCATGGACCATAAGATGAGGTAACAGGATTCTTCTGAATGCACCTGTAAAGAAACTGCAATTGCTGCACAAATTTCAATACCGAACATCCAAATCTCAATAGCATATATCATTTACATGACAATTCGAGCATATTTGCGCAAGTTAGAGCACGGAAAGACTGACAGCTAGAAAATCCGAATTCATACACACTTTTCAGTTATCTTGGAACATGTAAAAAAGAAAAGCTAGTACGTACGTTCAAGTCTTTATATTTGAGTAGATTTTTTTCTAACATTACGGGAAAATTTCAGATACTTTTGTTCTATTTAGAGATGAGGAAATAGGCAATTAGGATTCAGAGAATAGTTTGCGATGTCATAATAATGCCTAAATAGTGACAACGATTTGAAAATCATTTATAAGATAGCAAACATGTTTACGTTTCGACGCTATCTATTTTTGTCTATAAGCACCATCTCTTATTTCACGGATATATTTTTTGGAACATGGTCGATGAAGAAACTGTGTAGATTACTTATAAGATGGATTTGAGCCTTTCTGAGGAAACGTGAGAAGATATGTACGCTGATATATTGGGAAAAGATTTACACTGCAAGTAGAATAGGTTTATCTTCTTTCTGCAAGCATCTGATCTGCGTAATTTCTTTACCGTGCATAATAATATGCTAATAGTAGCATATTTTATTAATCTTTATTATAACATAGATACATGGTGCACTAAAAGAGACTAAATGCTTTTAAAATTCAATCAGATCAAAAACATTTATGAGAAAAAAAGGCCAAGTCCTTTTTAAATGATCCCGAAACAAAACTAGTCAGATGTGGCAATCCCAAAACTTTCTTCTATCCCATACATGTTAATACTTCCTGCAAAATACAGCACATCAGCACCATCTCTTAGATGATTTATACCAAAGTCTAATTATCAACAACTTTGACAACTTCTAACTGAATCTGAAGCTTGATGAAAATTCATGCATTAGTTCTTGAGATATAATTATTGCAGAAATCGGGAAAAATGCAGCACAGCAGCGCCACCTGTTGGGCGATTTACACCAAAAATTAAACAACACTAGTTTGTATCAGGGACTAACTGAATCTGAAGTTTGGTGAAAATTCGTGTATTTTTTCTTGAGTTGAGTTAGAGCTATTGCAATAATCATGAATAATGCAGCATAGCAGCGCCACCTATTGGACGATTTTTACCAAAAAGTAATCAGCACCAAACTATATCCTAGACTAACTGAATCGGAAGTTTTATGAAAATCCGTACAGTAGTTATTGGGATATAGCTATTGCAGAAATCGTGAAAAATGCCATATAGCAACGCCACCTGTTGGGCTATTTTCACCGAAAACTAATCAGGACCAGTTTATTTCAAGGTCTAACTGAATCTAAAGTTTTGTGAAATTCCGTGCATTAGTTCTTGAGATAGAACGCCCACAAAATTTTCGTCACATACAGACTCACAGAGTGACAGACAGGGTGACAGAGCGATATGGTGACAGAGTGACAGACAGACTCACAGACAGACATTTTCTAAAAACCATTAAATCATGTTCAGGACATTCTAAAACGTATAAATCCGTCGAAAACCGGAAGTCGAAAATTTTCACGAATCCAATACTTTCTTCTTGTAAAGATAGAAGAAAGTAAAAAGAATGAGAATAAAACATAACCTTCTTTTATCAAGTATGAAGAAATACGTTTATGGCTTATTGTAAAATAATGAAATTCATTTTAAAAATGATTGTGATTTACAGCATTGTTTTGTATCATAAGAAGATTATTTAAGTCAGAGTTGAAACTTATTCGTTTTTATCTCAAGTCCTTCTCAGCGCAAAGTTTAATAAAGTAATTTCGCGAAGTTGCTTACCTACATTTCTTTATAATTGTTTCTTTAAAAATGTAACATATTGTATTCGTTACATTTTTTTTACAACAAAAATAAAATTAAGGTATCTATGCACCTTCGGAGGTGATTTTTTGAAATTTCCTCTTTATACCAACTTTCTATGATGATATTTATGTTAAAACTTTGAAAAATATGTAAATATTTTAGCAACTACATAGGAATAATTTTTTTAATGTGAAAAATAGTCCAAATTGTGTGAAAATTTGACATCTCCGCAAAACATGCTAACTCAAAAACAAACCAATGTATCGACATTTCGCAAATTGCTTAATAAAGAGAATAACTTTCTCTATAGCACATAGATTTTTTGCATTATAATAGCATCTATGTCTCAGATGCTGTTGTGGAAGATGAAGTGCTGATGTAAAAAATTTTTTGTAAAATTCACTGCGACTTTATCTCTTATACAACTGTAAATATAAAAATAATCAAAATATTATCATGAGTGTAGTCTATTCCCTCAATGAACATTTGTAACAGAAGTACACAAAATTTCAAGGCATTTACTCAAATTTTTTTGTTACATGTTCTTTTGCGTATAGTAGTAAGAATTTGAAAAACTTCATTTTGAGAAAAAAATCTAAAAATAACTTTTAAACACTATTCAAAAGCTGTAATAGCTGCAACTTTAAATGGTTGTAACTCTGGTTCTAATTAAGGTACAGACACAATTTAAGCATAATTCGACAGTTAAAAGAATCGATTTCAATATTATTGCAAAAGTGAAAAATCGATTATTTGATCGAAAATGACGTTTCAACGGTGTGCGGATACTTTAATAAACTGATTTTGAAAATATCAAGTACGTTTAAAATCGTTTATTTTTGAGTTGTATATCCTGAAAAGTAACTGTATATTTTGAATATTAACCTGCCGAATCACGTACTTGTAATTCGGTAAATCAGGCTTTCAATGGATTACTTTTACCTTATTTTGTGTACTTCAATTTATGTACTAACTAACCTTTCCGAAATCCTTAAAGCAGGGGTGTCTGATTAGAGAGGGAGGGTATTGGGCGTAACAGATACGATTAAAACTCACGACGCATTAATCGATTATATGACATGTCAAGGGTCTCTGCCCCACGTGAGACCGCTACAAGTATTTTGCAGCTATTAATTTTGTATAATTGAGAACGCTTACATCTTGTTTCAAGCCGGATGCCCTGATTATCCCGTTATAAAACTGACAGGTAATTTTTGAATGAGATCTAGAAAATTGCTCAATTTCAGAAATTTACAACTTATGCTACAAAATAAATGATAATTTAGGTAATTGTTACAAAAAGTGGAGAGTCTTTTTTTTTTTCAGTATTATAAATTCTGGTCTTACACTATGCCTTTCTAATACCGCAATAAGATTTTTTTTCTAGTCAAAGTTTAATTGCGAATTTAATCCCTTTTTATTGTTCCCTTTGTCTTGTTTCTCCCCTCCGTTTTCAGGTCTATCTCTTTTTCTGTTTCTTTTAATATCGTCGGACGCATCTGTATAATTTAAATGTTTACTATGTTAGATTTGCGTTAATGTTTTATCTTCACTAACTGTATTTTTCAATTCGATATTTCCTTTTCTATAGCTTCTCGCTTTTCCGAAGCAAACTATTACATCAAACCAGAAGAAATATAAAAACTTTTTTGTTATAGTCATTTAAATTTTAGCTACTGACCGATATTCGTGATTGGATCACTTAAAAATATAATTTGTCTTAAAAAATATTTTATTTTAAAATACTATATTTGATTAGAATATAAATAGTGAAGAAATATTTAGGCAAAATAGAAGTATCATTTACACATTAATAAACAATCTCTTTTTTAAGCTAAATTTATTAAGCATAATTAAAATAATGATGGCTTCAAATAGTTCAAGCAACATAGTATCGTCAAATTGTTACAATAAAAATTCCATTCAATATGTCAATACATTCATTTGTTGGTGTTATGACAAAGTAAATGCAACAGCAAAACAAATGGCGATTACTGCTTGTATTACTAAAATTTAAAAAATCGTTACACTTATCTACATATCATTATTTACCGCGACAACAATTGATTTTTATTTATTTATTTATTTATTTATTTTGTGTGTGTGTGTGTGGAAATTTCTTTAAATTAAAAACAATTTCGCAATTATAATGATAATTAAATAGAAAGAAAAAAAGATTTTTGATAAAGGACAATACAGCGCAATAAAATTGACTGCAATAAGGAAATGGGGATTAGCGATGATTTGTAAAATAAAAATTAAAAAGGGGAAATATTTGAAACGCAGAAAGGAATGTTCAAAAACAAGCTTAGTAGCTATTTTGTGAAACTAATGAGTTTTCATCGAATTTATCTCCAATGCCATTATTTAGTAACATTTCCATAAATGATAATTTTTGAGTGCATATTTTCAATTTTTAAGCGTTAAAACACACAAATCAGTGTTCATAAGCAATCTTTTAATAGCTATTTTGCGAAAATAATGAGGTTTCACATAATTTCTCTCCTAGGTCATCGTTTGGTACATTTCCCTATGATAATTTTTTGTATGCATATTTTAAGTTTTCAAGTGTTAAAACGCAAAAAGCAATGTTCATGAGCAAGGTTTTAATAGTTATTTTGAGAAACTAATGAGTTTTCATCATAATTTATCTCCAATGCTCTTATTTAGTTCATTTCCAAATGGTAATTTTTAATGTGCTAATATTTTCAATTTTTAAATTTTAAAACGCCCTTATCAATGTTCATAAGCAAGCTTTTAATAGTTATTTTGTGAAACGATTAAGTTTTCATGGTAATTTCTCTCCGAATGCCATTATTCTGAAGTGTCGAATTAAAAATCTATAAATCATTAAAACACAAACATTTTGCAACGGAAACATGATTACTAAGAAGTAACTGCCTATTTACCATCTGTTACACTTATTAGGTATATTACAGTTGATATATTATGTGATAATATTTGGCATTTAGTTAGCAGTACATCATTATATGTATTATTGCAAAATGCATTATTGCACATCAATTACCAAAAGGAAATATAAACATTGAACTATGAAAACAAGACTTGGAGACCATTTAGATCCTTCTGCCGTGTTTGTCGTTTAACTACACAAATAAATACGCACTGATTAAGTTATTAACAGACGGCCACAAAAGCAAACAACGACTGAAAATTGGGCCTTAATCACGTGATTATGGGTGAGCATTTATCAGTCGGTCATCTTTAAACAAAATAACAGCAGCATAAACAATGCGTTTATGTACAATTTTGACTTCTGGTCTTACGTCGTTAAGTTATAACGGCACTTTCTTTCCGTTTTCGTGATTAGAGGGGGTCGGCAAAAGATATGAATGATGTACCACGGTTAAACTCGAAAGAACTCACCGAGTTTGGTCCTGGATGTACACATGCAATAGCAGAGAGGGGGGGGGAAGGAAAGTTTTCTCAGGTAGTGTAAACAAATGTCAAGATGTGGTACGTAGATAAGTTGGTTTGTTTGAAAGGAAGTGCTGTTGTTCAACAAGCCTACAAAGATAAAATGAGTTCGTTTGATCAGTGATAGAGAATGATAGGCAAAAAGGCGAAAATAAGAATGCAAAAGTATGTTTTCTGATACAGACCAAATCGACAGCATCAGATATAAGAGTGCATTATAAAAACAAAATTTATGCTGTTTCTTTCAAATGTCTGAAGAAGCAGCAATTATTTATTTGTATAAAACTCTCTGTTTGTACAGTATGTTTCACAAGAAGGTACCATCGGAAAATGTTGGTTTTAGAAAAAAGTATATAACCGCACTAAATGCATTTTAGGCCCCACAATTTGCACGCTTCTTGAAATGATAAGATTTGACAGTACCATTAAGCATAAATCAGCCTTTTTGTAATTAAGGCCTTAACTTTAAAGTAAAAAAAAAGCAACTATTTTTTTCAGGATTTAATATTCGCAATCTTGCTGTAATACAAGTTAAAACTATATAAATAATAAAAATGTATAGCTAAAAAAAAAAAAACTACTTTATATACAGATTTGGGAGTTCTTTCATTTTGGGGGCTCGGGGCTGGTTCTCCCTCATCCGATGCCTTAATCCGGCTGGAGCTGCGATAAATTATTTAAGTCTAGCCATGTTTTAATTCTGCGAGAACAAACCAAAATTAGTGCTATTTCGGAGACTAAATGGGAGTGTTTACACTTTAAAAATATAAGCCACCATTTGCGCAATATTGGCTCTAAGATGACATAATATTGAATTATATTCCATGAAAAGGCATTAATGGGGAAAAAATAGGAGAAAAAGTGGAAATATTTTCAAAATAAGGGCGAATGAAAACTGATTGTCATTACTGGATTAACATTTCTACTGAAACATACAAAAATAGAGCTAGCATTGCACTGAAAACATTTCCAGGGGTAAAGAAAATATTCTACACAATATTATTTCGTACACAAACAATCATTGCTCCTTACACGTAATCAGGATAAGAAAAAAATCGATACGTAATCATTATTTTTTCTTTATCTTTTTTTTTTTTTTTTTTTTTTTTTTTTTTTCAGTCAAACACTGGGCATAGTAACATAGTATAAAAAACAACAATAATTTTACGGATTTTGAAAATTGATTGTTTTCCTGAGATGATGGATCTCAATGAGGCTTTTTTTAATGAAATCACCCAGTAAAACATTACCCCGTAATGAAAATTTCCCGTAGAACTACTTAAGTATTTATATTCTTTGAATACATTTTACTGAGAATTTTTTAGGCACGGCAAGTTTATGACAAGCAACTTCAAAAGCGCACTAGAATAATTGCAGTTTAGTTGTTTGGATTTTTAATTGCTTGTTTTATTTAAAAATCTATGACGTGTTAATAATTGTTGACAATTTACACATGCACGCATAGGGGATGTCCAACATAAACATATGATGTCTATAATTAAATGATCATACTTTAAAATTGTCTACAGTGAAAAAAAAGTTCAAAATTTCGCCACAGGCACACATATAGCATGCATTTACGATATTTTGGAATTTTATTTGTTAACTTTAGCCGATCTTAAGGGTGTTCTCAAATCCAAAAGGACAATTTCTGACATAAGTTTTAATTTATTTTTGTTCGAAAATGCATGAAACTAGCTGGTGTTGTTGTTCAGAAACTATGTCATTGAGCTGTTTTTTCCGTTTTTTTTGCAAACGCAATAGATCTTTCGAAAAAGAGTGTCAAAGTGGGCGTTTTGAACTGAATTTCCCCGCGAAGGAAGAAATAGCACTCAAGAGCGGGCGAAAAACGTGTTTGTCACGTTATCAAATTCGCTTATAACTCAATAGGTAACTGATTGATCAAAAAATGGAAAAAACATTGCAATTCCAAAACGCTTCCATGGCCAGGTTTTCCAATTTTATACCTTTCCGTTAAAAAATGAACTTGTAAATGTGTCAAAACGTTCTGCACTTGTTGAGCAGAGCAGTTAAGAACAGCCTTAAAGACAATTTTCAAAACATGTTTTTAGTTCTTTCCCAGAACACCCTGCGTCAACTCTGGAACATGTTATCTTACGATTCCTTTAGGTATCAGAAAATGACGACAGTAATGTGGAACATGATTGGTTGTAATAAAATTTGTAAATAGTCATAAATGTATGCTAAATGTGTAGTGCTGTGCTAAATGTGTAGTGCTAAATGTGTATTTGTTAAATAAACCTCTGGCGACGAAATTTTGAAGTACATTTTTATTTTCGCTCAAAGAAATTCCTATCCTTTTATTATCTCTTCCACAAAATTTGACAACATTCTGAACAATAGTTTCGTCTGTAGCTTTAAAATAAAGTCGCTTAATTATGGACAACCTGTATATTAAAAACTGCAAAAGGTAAAAATATAGCTGTTATTAATTCACTTTAGTGCTCTATGTTTAATAGAGGAAAAGGTCCAAATACCGGCTACCACTTTTGTTTTCAATCTAGATCATACAATTTTCAAAATTAATAAAATAAAAAGTGACCGCAGGGTACCTTGACATGTTTTACACATGTTTAGAGAAAAAAAAAATCAGTTTAAAAAGCGTTTTCTGTTTATAAAAAGCAAAATTCAGAAAGTCTTCAAATTTTGAGTTTTTAAAATGGGGTCTAAATACCGGCTACCTAAGTTTTTTTTTCCAAACGATGACACAAATAGAGCTCATGACAATTATTAAGCAATAAGAATATTATTTTAATAAATTTTATTGTTTAATAACATTTCTTATGCACAGAAAAAATACGCAATTTTTAATAAACAAGTATTTTTGTCAAATTTATAAAATTCTTTACGACTATTTCTCACAGTCTTCTTCCCATTATATTTCTAGTTTTGTTTTTTAACGTGTAAAACAAAAAAAAAAAAAAGCTTGCTGATTGAAATGAGAATTATTTTATCCGAAAAAATCACAAACATAATATCGCTCTCTGCGTCGGTGCAGTCCCTATCAGTCCACCCCACATGTCGCATTCCTAACATTGAACCCTGAATTCCCTCCCCCATTCTTGTCCTCAGAGAAAGCAACCATGCAGAAGACATAAATTGCATCATCTTCCTCTGTTGGATATTTTCTTTTTTCACTTTTTTAACCCTCTCGCTGCGTAATTCTTTTATCAGAATAGCTTCAAAAATTGCGTATTTAACCCTTTCGCAACGAGCGTCTTTTAAGAATTTTTATTCTTTTGTCACCTGTTTTTCAAAACAAAATCTTTTGTCTATTTAATCGGGAAAATGCTCCGATTAAATAAGGCAAAATTTACAATAAAAAAAATAACTGGTGGGAATAATCAAGGAGGGTTTATTAGACGAAAAAAAATGCATCACCGAGGAAATCTCGGGTTGCGCAAATTTTGCTACTTTTATGTTGCCCGAGGTAATCTCTGGTTTCGCAAATTTTGCAACTTTTACGTTTCCCGAGGAAATCTCGGGTTGCGCAGCGAGAGGGTTAAAATCCAATTTCTGTCTCTTTCGCCACGTTTACTCCGTCATTTATTTTCTTTCTCTTCACATTTATTACAGGCAATTTTGGAGTATCCAACAGCGCTTTTTTTGGAAAGTGATCCATTAACCAGTGTCGGTCCTGAAGAGTTATAGCCACGGTTGCATTTTTTTCATATTGCGAAATGGGTCTGTAACTATTTTTGAACCATTTAAATTAATTTATTAATTACGGAGCTATTTAAATTAATTTATTTTCCTCCCCTTCAAGCAGAGCAACCGTGAGAGGTCCAAATACCGGCTAGCCGGTATTTAGACCACTCTAGGTGGCCGGTATTCGGACCACCGCTATGATTAAGTTAAAACCGGTATTACTCATTCATATAATAAAATACCAATAAAGTGCGCGTGACAATTGAGAGCTAAGTACGTCTAGAAATTAACCTAATCAACAATTCAAGCCAATATACGATCAGTATATTTAAAAAAAATGAGAAACACACGTGTGAAAAACTTTTGATGTACCAGATTACATCGATTCGACACTTTTGTACTTACTATTTGTAAATGAGACAGACTTCAATGACGTACTTTTCGTAACTTTCTTCTCTCAATTAAAGCTACAAACCCTCCCTATCATCGCTAGTCTGCGCTGCGCTCAGTTCTCAGAACACCTAGTAGCCGGTATTTGGACCCTAGTCGGTATTTGGACCTTCTTCTCTATCATTAAATTGTTCAAATTTCGTTTAAAAATATCAAACAGTTTACCATTATTTATTAAATGCAAATATATTGTTTAGGTATGACATCAAAAAATTTAAATATAGGATATGTTGAAATAATTAAACCCAAAGACAATAACTATCACTTTAATCTTCTTTTAATTTTATCTTAACTTAGTCTAATTTTTTCACTTGAATATTTTATTAAACTAAACTCAAGGACCGACATTCATATCTGACATTGCATTAATTCCGAAATCATAATTCATAGATCCATGCATGAACTTATTATTTATGGAACTCCAGATTTTTAAAAATATCTTATTAAACGCACAATGTGATCAACGAAATGTCATTCAGTTTTTGCTGAGCAGTTTCTAAATAAGCATTCAGTAGAAATAAATTAAACAGCGTGGGAAGATGAATGAAAAATGATCTATAGAAGATATGAAAAAAACTAGTATTACGATGAACGTTGCGTTATTACATTATTACATAAATTCTATATCAAAGAAAGCGACAGGCATTTGAAATTATTGAATAACACTTTAAAATTGATTTAAATCCCATTATATTGATTTATTTCAATGGCAACCGATGATTTGTGGGAATGATGTAGTATTATAGTTCGGTGTTTCAAGACATTTGTGATTACCAGTTCAAAAGATAATATATTTATTTAAAATCGTGCCGCTTAAAAAAAAAAAAAAAAATGAATGTACTTATAAACTTTTCATTAATTTAAAAATAAATTATGCACATGATATTTATTTTAAGCATTTTTCAGAATGAAAAGGCATTGGAATGTGACTTTACTATTGATATGAAATGAGTTTGGCCGATAAGGCAGATTTCTCATCCACCACAAAGTTGATGTATTTTAAGACTATCTTACTCTTAATGCTAATTTTACTACTATTTACTATTATTTGTTTTTAAGCAATTAAAGGTACGTGTTTTTTAACCACATACCAGTTTTTATATGATGAAAACGAATTACAACTCACAGAGGTGTTAAAAACAAATTTCTATTTTTTCTAATATATCATAATTGACCCTTATAATTATAAAACTTTTTTTTATATCTTTTTTTGTAAATCTTTTTTGTAAATCTCAACTTTCTGCATTTTCAGTTCCGATTTTAAAAACAACTGTATACTGTATTTGAATATTGCTCAGTAGAAATGTTTTATAATATCTATGTGTGTGTAGTCGTTTTTCATCACTTTTTAATCGCATTGTCTGTATTTATTTAATTATTTTGACTTTTGAAGGTGTATATTTTCATTGAAAAGTTGCTTTAATATATTCTATAACGTCTAAGTTTCTAGGACATCTTTAAACAGATTAAAAAGTAATTATTTCTCATAAATTTGAAAATTTTATAATTTTCAAATTTATTTCACTTCTTATTCTCATATTTTACTTATAAAACACATCAAGCATCGTTGTAGGTGGATTCAATAATGCTTGCAGGATAGTTAAATATGTATTTTCTATTATTTTAAAATTCTTATAAACAAACGAATTTAAATATTTTGACTATAGATTTTTTAATTTTATTTTCAAAATAATAAAGTTGTTTATGCTAAAATTATTATTTTATGCACCTATTTATGCTTATTATTATCATAGTTCATTTATGAATATTATAGCTTTAAAGGTATCTTTATTTCAATTCCTACTATTAGCTCACACTCTCCCTATATTTATTTATTTATTTATATATTTATCTTGTTCAAATTTTCAATCGTTAATAAAATACTCATTATTCATCCTATCAAGTTGAAATAAATTTTTTTAAACTTGTACTGGATGACAATTGATGTTAATACAGTTTTTTCAAATATTAATTAATTAATTAATTTTTAATTAATTTTAGTTTTGCACGGGAAACAAAATGGCGACCATTGGTTGCTGAAGATCAATTCAAGTATTTTCAGTAAGGTATTACCATAGGGGGGACCCTGTTCTGTCGCCAAATACCGCCAAGTTTGTCGCCAACTTGGCGATATCTCTAATATTTCGCCAAATTCCCATACAGTTCCATTGCAAACCTACTTGCTTATAGAAAATCAACAAATTGAGATATTTTAATGCAACAAAAATTAATATTAGCTTAAGGGATAATATTAAATTTTTCTTTGATGACCTACGTAGGAATTGACTTTAAAAACAAAATTTTTATATTACTTGTTTAATTTGTAACTTTGATACAATCTCAAATAGATGAACTTCCACTTAAGAGGCGTGTATTCTGGAGATTTTATATTTCTTTTGTCGATCTCGTCAAAAATCTCTTACGTATATGCTTTCTTAAATGAGGGGTTCACAACCATAGTACACCAAGTCCATAAAAAGAGAGGGGGAGAGAGATAGTCCATTTAGAAGGTGCATAAAATCTGTTTTATCTACTTCCACAGTGACCCAAATCTGTTTTCACATATTTTCTGACATATGGAATCTGTTTACGGGTCAATATCACAAAATACAAAAATTGCAGTCCGCACAATAAAATTTCTATTTAATGTTATATAATGCAATTTTCTTTTTTACATTCTAATTAAAAATATTCTTAGAAGTATTTTCAAGACATATTATATTCAAAATAACACAAAAATAAAACAATTAAAAGACTTAAAATTTCAGATTGTCATTTTCCTGGCATGTCGCACTGTGATGTGTGCAAAGTAAAAGGTCACCATGTACATCATGTATGCTATCATGTACAAATATCTTTTTCTAGTTTTTTTTTAAATTTATAATTAATAATTATACCTTATATAACACATATATGTGGAAGGTAACAAGTTCTGTATTTTACAAATAATTTTCCATAATTAAAATACGCTTGTGATTGAAAATGAATGTTATTGTCCTGGCCTGCTCATTTTAGTTCTTTATGAGGTATAAAGATGGTGCTGTAGAGTGATTCTTCTTGTTCTTGGCATAGTTCAAGTCAGAAATAGTGAAATCATTGCTACCAGCAAGATCTTTTAGATATTTCTTTGAAAATAATGTGTTTAAAGGCTTTGTAAAGATTGAGTAGACTTTTATTATGTCATTTTCTTGGCTTCTAAAAATTACAAATAAAACTGAACATTACGCTGAATTTGAGGTACTATAGAGGAAACATGTTCCTTTAAATTAAATCAAAATGTTAGATCTAAAAATAAAAAATAAAAAATAAAAAATAAAACAAGAAAGTGAAAATTGTTTTAGAATGAAATTGTCATTATTCTGGCGGTCATTATCATGGCATTCATATGACAAGAACATGACATATAATTATAATTACATAAAAATGAACTTAAGCTCTTCAAACTTTAGCAATTTTACATATAAATTCCTTTATCCAGCTGTTCAACCAACATTTAAAAAAAAAATTAGAAGCTTTGAAACGATTTAAATTTTGAAAATTTTTGTTTTCAAAATTTCACATTTTTTTATATTCACCCTTACAGGCTTGGTTCACTGCGAGAGTAAATAAAACAGATTTTATGCACCTTCTAAATAGACTATATCTTTTTTTTTTGTTTGTTTGTTTTTTTTTTTTGTTTTTTAAATGGACTTGGTCTACTATGGTTGTGAGCACCCCCCTCTCCCCCATATATATCCTACATTCAACTTTATGTTCTTACATCCAAATTTTTTTTCTTACATCCAACTTCATATTTTTATATCCAACTTATGTACTTACGTACATCTTACAAAGTACATATATACTCGTACATACAAGAAATTTCTGTACAATCAGCCCTTTTTTTCAATAAATGAAAGTTTAATTTGGAATCTTCCATAATGAACCTTCATTCAGCAGTTATAAGGACTTTAAAAAATCAGATCTTAATTTTTACTTTTTATTAAAGTGGAAAACTCTGATTTAAGTTTAGATTGATTAAATTGACTCTGATTAAGACAGAAAAAAAAATAAGAAAATTAAATACATACACAGATATTGCACTAAATTTATAAGAAACAAATTGATTTAAAAGCAACATATAAAATAATGAAATTAATATTTGAATATTTACGAATGCATTTATGCGTTAAACTAAATTATAACCTTGGAAATAGAAAAACAAATCTTGACCATTATCATGCAGTTTCGTTCAAAAAACCTCATAGTCATCTATTTAAAGTTACATTTAACATCTTTGATTATTGTATTAACGTTCTTTTAAAAGAGTATATATCAAAAGTTGATGTAAAATAGACCAGAAATAGGGTAATTAGTATGTAATTAGTAACCTTAAACACGAAGAAAATGCTAATGCATTATGAAAAGAAAAGCAGTCGAATAACTGTTCGAAAAGAAGACAAATGATTATGCTTACCCCCCGATACTATAATTTAATAACCGAATGAAAAAAAAAAACCCTATTTCTTTGTCGATTGGATATCAGACGGTAAATGTGCTGTCATATCGATATAAGTGTTAATTTCGGCTATTGAACGGCAATAAAAAAAAAATCGTTATTGAAAACATGAAAGGTATTAAGCGATTCCTATATAATTAGGCCTATCCTTTTTACCGAAAGCTTCCATTATTTGATAAAAAACAGGGTAGAGGTTTCAACAACACTTATACCAAATAATAACTTACTAGAGATCTCCATTTTAAACCAGGATATTGAAACATAAACAAGCTATCAAAGGTAATATATACTATATTTTATAATATACAGTGATTTATTCAACTCAGGAAGAAAACTTAACGTCAATTTCATTGTTAACTGCGCCAAGAAAAAATACAGTTATTTAGAAATTTTAAAAAACGGCAATTGGAATAAAACAACGAATCGAATAAACTATGCGAAGAAATCAAATATAGGGTTTCCCAAATGTATTTTTACAACTTTGATCCTCCATAGCACACTATTAGTCTCCATAAACGTCTTGTGCCACGCGCATGTTGAGGGCCTGGATGGTGGGCGACGTCCGTATTTTGTTCGGAAATTTTTCTGGACTTGTATATCTGACTTCGTCTCTATGAACCAGGCCACATGCTGGGCCTTTTCCTATGGTGTAGCCATCAACAGTTCTGGTTCGTACCTGAAAGCAAATCCTTATTTTTAGTACAAATAAAACTTTATGAATTACTGTTATATGCACACAAAACCGAACTTCGCTATCTTATTTCGTTTATACGTTTTATGGAGGATCAAAGTTTTAAAGATAAATTTGGGACACCCTGTGTATTATTTCCGTTGACAACATCCCTTTTTCTCAACTAATATGTAGCGTACAACGATGAATAATGTATCATTGGATAGGGTTTTTTGTCCACAATGGACGTCGCATAGGGAATTTAATTAATATGTAGCGTAAAACGATGAATGATTTATCATTGGATAAGATTTTTTTCCCATATCTGACATTGCATACTGAATTTTCCTTATAATTTTAGGTTAAGTGTAATCATAATATGTTATTTCTGATGTCAACATCTTTTTTTCTATGCACATACAAAACGCACAACGATGAATGGAGTATTATACGAAATGTTTTTGAACAGGCTTTTGGCATAATGCACTCATATTTCCTTAAGACAAGTTGTTTTATTAAAAAAATTGCAGTTAATTATAAATGAATGAAAAATGTATCAGAAAATAAACCGACGTATCGAAGTGCGAAAGCCTCGAACGAGTCTGCTGTTCTTGTTATAATGATTAAAAAAAAAAAAAAAAAAAAAAAAAAAACTAAACCTGTGGCTGTACGATCCATGAAGGATCGGGCCTACGGGGCCCAGCTCTGTTTACTTGACCATGGGCCCAGAGGTGCTATGCAGCATGCGCCCCGGCCAGGTGGTCAACCCAACGCGAGGCCCTCGGTGTTTAGTTTACTCATTTTATAGACCCCGAAGGGATGAAAGGATGAGTGAACCTTGCCCCAGCCGTGAGAAGAACTCGCAATGTGTGGCGTGGCAGACAGGCGTGCTGACCGCTACGCTACTGGGACCTCTACGCTACAAAAAAAAAAAAAAAAAAAAAAAAAAAAAAATTGTAAAACATTTTTTCCATTTTTGTAAAAAAAAAAATTTGTAAATTTTTATTTTCAGTTTTGTAAAAAAAAAAAAAAAAATTGTTGCAAAATTGTTTTTTCACTTTTGTAAAAAAATGTTATGTATTTTTTTTTCTTTTCTGATTTTTTTCTTTTTGATATTGAAAATTTTTTATTTTGTAAATATTTTTGTAAATATATCTAGAAAATTTGAAATTATTTTGTGAACTTGTATATTTTTCCATTCATCTGTTAATTTTTGTCTGTTCTTATAAAATGTGATAAGAAAGCGTTTTTTTTTCGTTTAAAATGTTGGGAGATATATTCCAATAATGAAATAGGCTTTAGAAAAATAAACACGTCGATATGTGTAGATAAAAGAATATTTATTATAACCATTAAAGGAATACATTGTGAATAATATCTACATTCATGTTAGAAGAATCACGGTTAACAAAAAGTTATTTACATCCAGTGTGTGATATAATGATTAAGTAATGCTCAATTTTAAATCGAAATATTTTTTTGCGTTATACTAATCTTGATTAAATATTTTTATTGAAATATCATGAATTTAACAATTAGTGCTACATAATCAAATGAATTTTCTTAGATTAATATCAAAGAATTATTCAATTCGGCTTATTTTAGTGATAAAAATAATACTTTTTTTTTTATTTGCTCAATATTAAGTTTCCCACATAAGTGAAACTGACTAAATTATTTTTTTTTCAATCCTAAATTTCTAATATTATTTAATTTGAATAAACGCATCAGTGATTTCAAATGCGTTGCTTCTATGATTAAAATTAAATTTTCTAAAAAATGTAGAAAAAGGAATTTAAACTATTTCCGCAGCAACCGGGTTACCAGAAAATTGCCAGTTGAAAAAAAATCATGATTCGCTTCACGTCATTCATCGTTAGGCGCAAGCGTAAGCTTGAAAACTATAGGCACATTTTAAAGTAACAAATACGTTTGGCTTTATTATTAGAATATTTGTATTTTTGGCTTAAAAAGCAAGATTGAAAAAGAAAGAAAAATCATGAGTCAAGCGTAGATCAAACGCGTCAAACTATTTTCAACACATTCAGAATTGTAACAAAACCTCTGTCTTTAGGAAATTGTACTCAAATTCTTTTGTGCAGACCTGTACATGGTCTATAAAATTCATACATACCAAGTAATATATATATATATATATATTAAGTTCTATTTAAAAATGCATACCACAACTGAAAACGTACCTTCCAGCAATTATCCTTCGAGGCGAATTATTTTGTGTATCCCTGTAAATGTACGATAAAATCTTATGCACATCATATTTAACATTAAGCTTCTTGTAATTCACCTCAAAGATGTGTATCAATTTCAATATGTTTGAAATGGAATAACATCATTAAAAATAATGCAAATGATTTCATTACGTGAATTTTTATTTACACTGCGAACAAGGAGTACAACCAACAGAGTGAAAGAGTATTCAGGCCATGGTTCGAACCAAAGACCCAGGTTCGAACCCTGACTAGATACCTTTTCATTCTGTTGGTTTTACGCCTTGCTAGTAATGTGAACAAAAATTCACGTAACTAAATTTAGATTTCTCAGGCACAAGTCACCGTTTAAAAATTATTATGTACATATAATGCAAATGATTTTCTCCCATAGACCATAATTTAACGAAAGTCTTTTGAATGGGCCTCTAAACAAACTGTAAATGCTACACTTTACAATACATTTTCAATACCGTCCATGCTATACTAAGCCTCAACAATATGTATCAATTACATGCGAAACAAAGTACATTCAAACGAGTTGGAGTATGGACAGACAGACGACAGATAGAAAAATCATAATCATAAACGCTTTTTAACTACCCTGGAAAGTGTTTAAAAGTGCTATTCAAATCAGTACATTTCCATTATTTTTTATATCTAACAGTTTCATGTAATACTACCAGTATGCAAAAAATGTTCGTTTAGGGAAGTAAACAAGAATGTTCAATAAGTTAATACAAAACTCATTATCATACTGTCAATGTCCATTTTTCAATACGAAAGAAAAAAATTGGTATTGATATAATTGTCGACTACTTATCATTGCATTAAAAGGGGAATTAATTTCCTTTCATTTAGTGTTCGAGTTAAAGCATTTCGGATTCTAGTTGAAATATGTCCGGTTGCATGTCGACAGAAATTATTTTGCCGAGTCCGAATCGTGTTGCGCTTCGATAATTTTTTTTTAAGGGTTCGGGTCGGGTTTCGGGTTGATTTTAAGTGCAATTTTCAGGTTCGGGTACGGTTGCTTGTCGATGGAAATTATTTTGTCTTGCTCGAATCGGGTTACGGTTCGATGGAACTTTTTTTCTTGGGTTCGAGTTGGGTTGCGAGTTAATAAGGCTGAAAAAATCAGGCTGATTGAGAAAGCAAGTGGTCATTTTCAAATAACCTAACGCTGTGCAGGTTCTTTGTAATACTCCTAAACTAGTCGGATGTATCAATCCCAAAACTTTCTTCTATCTCATACATGTTAATATTTCAAAATTCGCTATCACACTGCCAAAATTAAATGGCAATCTATGCATCTCATGAGGATTCTATAGATATGAAATTCCGTGCATTAGTTCTTGAGATATGACTATCGCTGAAATCGTCTAAATCCAGCAAAATGCTGCCTAGCAGCGCCACCTATTGGGTTATTTATACCAAATCCTAATCAGGAACAATTTATGTCAACGTCTGACTGAATCTGAAGTTTGGAGAAAATCCGTGCATTAGTTTTTGAGATAGAGCTATAGCAAAAATCGTGAAAATTCCTGCATAGCAGTGCCACCTATTGGGTGATTAACACCAAAACCTAAGTAACAACAACTTGTGTCAACATACAACTAAATCTGAAGTTAGATGAAAATTCGTCCATTAGTTCTATAGATAAAGCTATTGAGGCAATCCTGAAAAAGGCACCACAGAAGCGCCACCTGTTGGGCGATTTACACCAACACATAATCAGTTTCAAGTCATATCAAGGACTAACTGAATCTGAAGTTTGATGAAAATCCGTGCGTTAGTTTTTAAGATAGAGCTATTGGGAAAATCGTGTAAATCCTGCAAAATTCATCATAACAGCGCCACCTGTTAGGCGATTTACACCAAAACGTAATCAGCATCATTTCATATGAAGGACTAACAAAATCTGAAGTTTGATCAAAATCCGTGCATTAGTTCGTGAGATAGAGCTATTGCAAAAATCGTGAAAAATGCAGCATAGCAGCGCCACCTGTTGAGCGATTTACACCAAAAACTAATCAGGTTCAATTTGTATTAGGGACTAACAGAATATAATTTTTTATTAAATTCCGTGCATTAGTTCTTCAGATAGAGCGCCCACAAAATTTGTGTCACATACACACAGACAGACAGACAGACAGACAGACAGACAGACAGACTCACAGAGTCACAGACAGACATTTTGTAAAAACATGTTTTTTGGAATCTCTGACCCCTAAAACGTGTAAATCCGTCGAAAACCGGAATTCGAAAATTTTCAGGAATCCAATACTTTCTTCTTGTAAAGATAGAAGAAAGTAAAAACATCAGGCTGATTCAGAAATAAATGACCATATTCCAATTAACCTAACGCCCTTTAGGGTCCTTTCAATAAGCTGAAAAATATCAGGCTGATTGGAGAAAAGGGGATGATTCTCCAATTAGACCGGTTCTTTGCAAACAGCTGATTCTCTTTAAAGAGCCTGATTTCTCAATTAGCCCACGACATGTATACAAGTTCAAATGCAAAGTTTGATTTGGATTAAGTAATTTTATTTCCGAGAAACATACATGTTTCTACGAATGCTATTATTATGTAATTTTCTCGAAATATTTTACTTGTTCAAATAAGATACTTTTAAAGAGACGTTGAATAAAACCAGACAGATAAATAGATGTATTCTCTAAAGCCTATGTTATAAGAGGAATAAATGTATAATTTAGTCATTACCAGTACCCTGTTTATTTGTATTTAATTAATATCTCATGAATAAAAAGAGGTTAAATAATATTTTACAATTCAAATATGTTTCATGGCAGACGTTGGTATGGTTTTCAATATTGTTATATGAAGAATAAATGAGAAAAGTTTTCGTGTGTTGAAAATTGTGAAATTATAATTTAATGTTATTGCACAGATAGTTAGCATTAACAATACAATTTCTGAGTATATTATTTTAAAGTATTCTAAGTAATAACGTAAAGTTTTTATTCATGTCTAGACCATTTTCGACTTAATTAAAATATGATTAATATTGCCAGGAAATAATTTTATCATAATTTCATAACTTTGCCTGTTTTTTGAAATATAATTACCTGCTCTGAAAATAACTAAATAAATAACTCCTTTATTTTTCAAACAATGTAATGTAATACACAGATATTATATGTAAAATTTTTCAACTTATAATATAAAAACAATGAATTGATTTATTTTGTGATTTAAAAAATAATCAAATTCATGAAATGATGATGATATTATTTCCTGATAACATTAAACAAATTTTAACGAAAGCTAAAACCTTGCTAAAACTTAGAATGCTTTGATGTAACATTGTCAGGCATACTGTATGTGAATACTGTGCGTAACTTTAGGAATGAAGACGATTAGGTTTCTTTCTCACATTTTTTATAACACACAGCACACAAATGTTACAAACAATCACGAACACTGAAGAACATAGAATGATGAAGTGACGTTGGGGTAATAACCCGCTGTTAGAACAAGTGACGTTCATAAAACATATTTTTGGGGAATACTCCCGCTATAAGAAACAGAATAATTGGGGATAAGACCCGCTATACCATATCGTGCCACAATGGCAGCTCAAGAACAACATACTCTATACTTGGGGATAAGACCCGCTCGAATACACAACGTGCCGCAATGGCAGCTAAAGAACAACTGAACTGGGTCACATGACCGCAAAGCCGCGGAGCTCGTTCGGCATGCGCACAAGGTCCGAACATGCCGCCCCGCGTTGCAATGTGCATAGCACATTCAAAATATTAAAAATACACTATAAATACAAGAACTAAATAAAATACCAATACCATAAAATAATATTACAATACAAATACAATAATAATAAGTTGCAATAACAAGGACTATACAATACAATAAAATTAAATTCTTTGTTACAAAATTAAGCTATTTTCTAAAAATAGTTCGATGTATTCTTAAGAAAAGTTGAATGTAAAATAACATGTAAATCTTAGGTGCACTTTAAAATAAGTAGACAATGAGAAAAGGTATGTGCATTAGGTTTCATTAATGGGCAAGACACACAATCTAGATATGGATCTAAGAAAGATATTTGAGGCTGTTTTAACCTTTGCAACCCTAACATTACCATCCTTTCCTGGTATAACCTCTAAGATTCGTCCTAGCATCCACTTACAGGGAGGTAAATTGTCCTCCTTTATGACTACCATCGCCCCTGGTTTGATGTTTTCCCCCTTTACCTGCCATTTTGAACGATTTTGGAGATGACTCAAGTAATTTAATTGCCAATTTCTCCAAATTAATTGGACGAATTTAGTGATTCTCTGCCACCTAGATAATCTCGATTCTGTGATATCAATCAACTGAGGTTCTGGAATGGCATCGATAGGCCGACCAGTTAGGAAATGGCCTGGTGTCAATGCATTAAAATCATTTATATCGGTCGATAACGGAGTTAAGGGACGCGAATTTAGTACCCCTTCGATTTGGGTGGTGACTGTTTGGAATTCTTCCATAGTCAATCTAGCACTTTTTAATGTTCGTTTAAGATAATACTTGAAAGATTTTACACCAGCCTCCCATAAACCACCAAAGTTGGGCGATCTAGGAGGAATGAACTTCCATTCAATAGCTTCTGAAGTAAGGTAATTAGCTAATTTTTCATCCGGTCTACGAACTAACTCATGAAGTTTGTGCAATTCTGATTTAGCACCCCTAAAATTCGTAGCATTGTCTGTCATAATAGAAGCGCATTTTCCTTGCCTTGAAACAAAGCGTTTAAGTGCGGCGATAAACGCATCAGAAGTTAGATTCGTTACTATTTCTAAATGAAAAGCCTTTGTTACTAAGCAAACGAAAATCGCGACATAAACCTTATGAAAAATCCCTTTTCTTTGATTTTTATATTTAATCTCAAAAGGGCCGCAAAAATCGTCTCCTGCATGGTTAAACGTAAAATTTGGAGTTACTCTTTCCGATGGGAGGTCACCCATGATTTGTTTAGCAGTAACTGGGTTGTTCCTAAAACAGACAACGCAATCATGCACTACTTTTCGCGCTAAATTTTTTCCACTTACGGGCCAAAACCGCATTCGTACGTAATGGATTAAAGTTTGGGGACCAATATGAAAATACTTCCTGTGAAAATGCTCAAATATGAGTTTTGTGAGCTTATGGCCCTTCGGCAAAATGATTTGACGCTTCTTATCAAAGTTTAAATCTGAATTTTCCAACCTACCGCCAACTCTTAAGATATTATCTTCATCCAAAAAGGGGGATAAACATTTAATTTTACTGGAAGGGGGAACCCTTGATTCCCGTTTTAAACCCTTGATCTCTTCCTGAAATTCTGCATTTTGTACTAATCTAATTAGAGAAACTTCTGAATTTTTTATTTCTGGGGTTGTGAGGCTGCCTCTGCGCCGGTCTGCTAACTTGCATTTGCAATTGTGAAAAAACCTATAAACATATGCCAGTATGCGAAGAATACTATAGTATTTACCACTTATGTTGAGAAAAAAATTTACTTCTTCAGGATTCCTGAAAAGAGAAAGAGAAATATTAGAATTAAAATCATTACAGTTATTTTTATATTTTGATTTAGTCTCGGGAAAATAATCTGTTTCTGGCACAGAAATAGTTTCTTGCTCAGTCACTAAGTCATCAGCTGCTAGGAATTTTGGTCCCCTAAACCACATTGGATTCTCTACAGGAGAATTAACACTCGCACCTCTGGTCAAGAGATCGGCAGGATTGTCCTTGCTAGAGCAGTGATACCAAGAGTTCGAATCTGAAAGTGCATTAATCTCTATGACATGGTTTGCCACAAACTGTTTCCATCGGGTTGATGATCCTTTGATCCAGAATAAGGTTATTTTGGAATCCGTCCAATAGTACACTTTCGATGTGATTTTTTGATCTAGGATGGGTTTTACTTTATTGGTCAGTCTTGCACTTAGTAAGGCTCCGAGAAGTTCTAGCCGAGGCAGAGTTATCTCCTTTATCGGTGCAACACGACTCTTTGAAGTCAAGAGATTGACTTCCACACCACTCTCTCTTTTTATTCTCAGATAAATTGCAGATCCATACGCTATTTTACTAGCATCAGAAAAGGCATGTATGTCTACAGCTATTACTTGATTCAAGCTACCAAGAATTTTCCTCGGAATTTTTAATTCTGCTAAATTTGGAAGTTCTTCGAGCCACTTTAACCATTTTTCGTGCACATTAGTTGGTAACTGTTCATCCCATGCTGTCTTCTTTAGCCATAGTTCTTGGAACAGGCATTTTATTCTAATGGTGAATGGCGTCAGCATGCCTAACGGATCGAAGATTTTACCAACTGCTTGCAATAGTAGACGCTTTGAGCTTTTTTGCGATGACAAGAATTCTATTAAACTTTTGACTTCGAATGTCAGACAATCTTCTTCTGTTTTCCAGGACATTCCTAATACCTTGCTTAGATTGCTTCCTAGGCTTATTGCAGCATGTTCTATTTGAATATTTAAACCTTCCTTTTGCCAGCACTTCAGTAACGCTTCATCATTGGTTATCCATTTTCGAAGAATCATTCCTGCTTCAGACATTATTTTGTTAGCATTCAGGGAAACATCAAGAGCTTCTTGCAGCGTATCTTCGCCAGATATAAAATCGTCCACATAAATATATTTATCGAGTAGGTGAACAGTTCTTGGGTGTAGGTTCGTAAACCGCTTGATGTGCTCCTTTATGGTAGCAGATAGGAGGAATGGAGAGGCATTGACTCCAAAGATAACACGTTTGAATCTGAAGACCTTGAAAGATTTTAAACCATCATCATACCACAGAAAACGGACAGAATCCCGATCTTTTTCAGCTAGTGAGATTTGAAGGAACGCCTTCTCGATATCAGAAGAAAAGGCAATTTCGTATAATCTGAAGTGGATTAAAATATCAAATAGAAGTGGATTTAAGTTGGTGCCGGGCCATAAACAATCATTAAGGGACAAATCATTGTTATCATGAGAGCTGGCATCGAAGACGATTCGGACCTTTGTAGTAAGTTTATCTTCTTTACAGACCGCATGATGGGGCAAATAATAAACTGCCCTGTCTAAAACAGGTTCATTTTCTTGCACCTGCTCTATAATTCCTTGCTTTAAATATTCCGTGATTATTTCAGAATATTGTCGAAAAAGCTCTGGGTTTCGATAAAATTTTCTTTTTAGACCTTCCAAACGCTGTTTCGCAACATTAAAATTATCATTTAAATCCTTTCAGTCTTTTTTCCACGGTAACTGAACTTCATAACGATCGCCTACAAATTTGACAGTTTTATCGAATATTTGTTGTGCTTGATCACTTTCCGATATTTTCGGATCATCATGTTTAATGCCTATAGACTCAAGCTCCCAAAATTGTTTTAAATTATCATTTATTTCATCGAAATCTCTAACGAAATTGCACGTAGTAATATTGTTTGTTTGCGTGTTCTCCTCTAGCGCTCCAGTTGGGATCCATCCAAAAACAGTATCTTGCAGAAAAAGTTTATCATTTATCTTAACTGAATTATGCTTTAAAATTCTATAAAATAATTCAGCGCCAACCAATGCGTGAATTTTTCCCGGTTTGAAAAATGTGGGGTCTGCCAATTCCACAATATTCGGTAAATTAATGTCCGATACATTTAATTGCTTTGATGGAATTACATCCGTGATTTTGGGAACAATTAAGAAATCTATATTCTCCCTGAAAGAGCCATCTTCGTTTGTAATTACACTCGAAATTTTATTTTTTACATTATAAGTATAACCGTTTAATCCTGTAACGGGTACATTAATTATCCTTTTTTTAAATTTTAGCATGTCAGCGCAATCCTTAGTTAAAATATTGACATTGCTAGCATTATCCAAAATTACTCTAAACTTTCGTTTATTTCCAAAATTATCTTCTATAAAAACAAAGCATGTACTCAATAAAATTGATTTTCTTTCTTTACTTATATTATTCAAGGTCTTTAAAGATTCATTATTTATCGAAATGTTTTCCGTTTCTCTATTTACCGCACCTGCAAGAGGGGAGGAAATTTGGGGGGAAGCCAATTCATTTTTGGATTTATTTTTTTTATCTCGATGAAGCGATGAGCTGTGTCGCAATCCACAGGTATTACAATTATATTTTGAAATGCAAGAATTTACGAAATGAGAATTATTCAAACAATTGATACACAGTTTATTTTTCTTCACAAAATCGTATCGTTCAGAAACATTCATTTTTAGAAACTGAGAACATTTGTTCAAATTATGAAAAGACAATTTACACAGAATACAAGTTTTTCCATTCGATTTATCATTCGAATTTAGCATGAAGTTTTTTTGTTTGTTCGAAAGAGGAATGTTTTTGTTTAAGGGTTTTGAAGCAGAGTATCTATTTACGCTTTCTAACGTAGAACTGCGGTTTTCCAAAAATGACATTAATTCATTAAATATCGGGTATTCTGATTTTTTAATCGAATATTCAAATAATTTTCCAGATTCCTTATCTACCTTTTGCAATATAATATTGATAAGGATAGCATCAGACAGATTGTTTTGTTCATATTGTAATACTTTTAAGGCCCTCAAATTTTTATTTACACAATCAATAAAGGATCTCAATTCTTTAGAAGACTCGTAATGTATTTTTTCATAATTAATTATGGCTGATAAATGAGTGTCAATGAGCAATCGTTGATTTTCGAATCTTTCAGTAAGTGCTGTAAACAATGATTCAAAGGAATCGTCTGGGCTCTCTAGTTGTTTTGCTTCATTTTTTAGCGATGCTCGCAAATAAAACAGCTTCTGAGCGTCATTTAACTGGGCATTATTGATAATTAAATTTGTAAATTGTACTTTAAAGATTGACCACTCTTCATATTTACCATTGAATGTTGGTAGTGGGATTTCAGGTAACTTAACTTTAATATTATTCAAACTTATAGATTCAATACTATCAGCATGCACATTTATTTCAGAAACTTTAAGATTTTTAAGAAATAAGTTGAGACTTACCTCAAGTTTCTCGAGACGATCTTCGAGTTCATCTAACTCGTTTTCGATTTCTGGTAAGTCCTTAATATCAGGGATATCATAATATTTATCCCGTATTTCCGATACTTTTGCTTGAAGCTCAGGTAATTTTCGAATCTTTATTTCGAGCTCGGTACTCGAGTAATTAGTTTCGTCTGTATTATCTTTTACGAAATTTTCTAATTTCGTTATAGCACCTTTTAGAGCACCTTTTGTTCTATTTAATTTTTCCATAGCAGCTATTTCGCTGCGAAATCGACGGACCACAAAATGTATGTGAATACTGTGCGTAACTTTAGGAATGAAGACGATTAGGTTTCTTTCTCACATTTTTTATAACACACAGCACACAAATGTTACAAACAATCACGAACACTGAAGAACATAGAATGATGAAGTGACGTTGGGGTAATAACCCGCTGTTAGAACAAGTGACGTTCATAAAACATATTTTTGGGGAATACTCCCGCTATAAGAAACAGAATAATTGGGGATAAGACCCGCTATACCATATCGTGCCACAATTGCAGCTCAAGAACAACATACTCTATACTTGAGGATAAGACCCGCTCGAATACACAACGCGCCGCAATGGCAGCTAAAGAACAACTGAACTGGGTCACATGACCGCAAAGCCGCGGAGCTCGTTCGGCATGCGCACAAGGTCCGAACACATACTGTTGAAAAATAAATTCTTTAAATGTAGTTTAAGCTGAAATATGCAAAAAGTATGGTTGTTTCAAAAGGAAAACTTTTTTTAAAATCATTTATAACATATTCCGACGTAGCTGAACAATGTTTATTTGCTTCGGCTTGTCTGGATACTCGGATTGCCATGTAATTTAATATATGTTGTTGAGGTTTACAACGACATGTTTGTTACTGAAACTGAAGAGTGTAGTTGACCGGGCAGCGACAGCACCGACAATCACCTCATCGAGTTCACGGCTAAAATTCCCGAATTAGTTAAAACTTGATTCGCATATTAAAACGCAATCGGTCTGCCCAGTCATATCTTGGTGGAAAATACCTGAAAACCCGATTTTAGTGGTTGACTCGTAGCTTCACCATTGTGTTTTCCTGCTTCCAATCCTCCATGTTTTCATACCTTTGAGTGCAGGAAAACACAATGGTAAATCTACGAGTCAACCACTAAAATCGGGTTTTCAGGTGTTTTCCACCAAGATATGACTTGGCAGACCGATTGCGTTTAAATATGCGAATCGTGTTTTAACTAATTCTGGAATTTCAGCCGTGAACTCGATGAGGTGATTGTCGGTGCTGCCGCTGCCCGGTCTATGGTGTTTATGGTTCATTTATTATAAGGGGATTTACAGGGACACTCAAAAGAATTCCATTACATTATGGTCTGTGGGGGAAAATCGTTTCCAATGTATTTTTTTTTATGTTATACTATTTCAAACGTATTGAAATGGATGTACAGTACTGAAATGAACTACACAATGCTTACTGTAGAATAGGGTGTGCGTAGTACTTATCGTTCATTTACAGGGAGACACAAAATAATTACATTATAGTACTGTCTATGAGCAATAATTGCTGCAAGTACGTTTTCAGTTGTGGCATGCGTTTTTAAAATTAACTAAATTTTTGCAAATTTCTTGGTGTGCATATATTCTATAAATTATATACAGGGCCCCACAAAAGAATTGGAGTATATTTCCTTTCATTCATGGACATTGCTGAAAAGGAATTTTCAACTATGTTATGCGTTTCCTAACTGAACTTAATTGTCGAATAATATGTAGTATATAGACAAATCTGTAGATTATATACCAGGCTTCACAAAAGAATTCGAATATTTTTCCGACTATTGGAGGAAAACGCTGAAATTGAGTTTTGAAACGTGTTATGTGTTTTCCAAACTGTTTAGTTTTAAATCATCTTTCACCTTATTAAATGGTGACGTCTTGTTAGATTATTCTGAATGTGTTGGAAAGTGTTTCATAATCTATGCTTGGAGAATGATTTTCCTTCCTTGTTTTGTAAGTACAAACGTTTTAAAATCCAAAGAAAATCATTCAGGCATAACAAAAACCTTCAATTTATTATAAGCTGGAAAATTATTATCTGTCATTATCTGTATCTCTTGGTTGAAGCTGCCGATGCTCAGTTGGCAGAGTATTGGCAGCTTCAGCCACGAGATCCCTGGTTCAAATCGTGGCCAGGGCATTTTTTTCTCATTTGGAAAATTGCAACTCATATTATTTATTTACCAGTTAGAATAATTGTGTTAAAATTAATCTAGCTTAAATACTTATCCAGCTTTTACTGGAATTCCAACACCTGCGATTTATTCTGTTGAGATGATTCCTACGTCAAACCAGATACTTTGATAAGGTTAGCTGGGAGAATTAGGTCTTCCAGATTCGTCCGGAATATCTCAGTTGGCAGAGCAATGGCAGCTTCAGCCAAGCAATCCCTGGTTCGAATCCTGATCTGGACATTTTTCGCCCAGTTGGAAAATTACAACTCAAATGGAAGATATGGTTAGCCTGATTTTAGGCCAATGGGCCCGTAAACGGCGGCATGATTCAGCCTATGTTATGAGAATTCTACAATTACCGTTATAGGAGAGATGCGTTTAAACCCCTCGAATCTAACTCATACCCCACTATATAATACACTGGCCTCCAAAAGTTAAGGTACAGGAACTGGATGCTTTCGATTGTACGCGGTTTGTCGAATATCTACCAACATTATTGGCGAACTGTTCTTGAACTTCTGGGATGTAAAGAACATGTTTGATTTCAATTTTCTCGGTGAAGATTTAGTCGGGGGATACAATTAGGGGACTAATAATAAATTTAATAATAAAATAATATTTGAGATCACTATGTAACAGAAAACAATGGAAATGGTTTGTCACTGTGTTAAATGACTATTTGAATCCTGTTCAACGCTCGTGTGCATTTGTGTAAGCATAGCACTCATATTCGTGTAGATGTTACTGTGTCTGTGAAAAATTCAAAAGTTTTTTGTTTATAGCATAAGAGTTTTCAACCAAATTTAACGCAACTTTCCGAAAACTTGACAAAGTACAGTATCAACAGTATACTGCAATTAAAACATGAATATATTTAATATTTGATGAGATATGGGCTCTTCTATGAAATAATTTTTAACTGCGCATGCGTGGAAGGTTCCAAAATTTTTATTTCCTAATTTGGCAATCAGCTATTTTGGGCAACTTCTATAAAAAGTCCAGTCAAATATTGTGAAAATTCAGAACCGATTCCGATGCTTACACAAATGCTCACAAATATTAAACAGGACCCAAATAGTCATTTAACACAATGATAAACCATTTAGCATTTTCACTTACATATGTGATCGCAAATGTTATTTTATTATTAAATTTATTATTAGCCCCCTAATTGTCCCCCCGACTAAATCTTCACCGAGAAATATGAAATAAAACATGTTCTTTACATCCCAGAAGATCAAGAACAATTCGCCAATAATGTTGGTAGATATTTGACAAACCGTGTACAATAGAAAGTATCCAGTATCCGTACCTTAATTTTTTGAGGCCAGTGTAGATAAAAAATCCACAGATGCTAAATTATCATATAATTGCAAGAAATAAGAGTGAAAATCAGATTGCCGGAGAATCAGACATACTTTGCGAAATTTGTGCCTCCATAAAGCAATAGCTAGGCACAATATTACGTACTCTCTATGAGCGATAATTGCTGAAAGTGCGTTTTCATTTGTTGCATCGTTTTTGAATTTAACTAGCTTTTTGCATATTAGCTGGTGTATAAAATTCTATAGATCATACAGAGGGCTACACAAAAGTATTCGAGTACATTTCCGCTTATTGGTGGATATTGTTGAAGGTGAATTTTTATCTATGTTATGCTTTTCCTAACTGACCCAAATTGTGCATAATATGTTGTATATATTCTGTGTAAAAAGTACCCGGAATGTATCATTTAAAAGACGCCCGTAAGAGATATCATGACATTTTTTTGTTCTGTAAGCGGGTACCACTATATCGAGTTATAAAACGGATTCTGAGCGCTCTTTTTGAATTAGTGTGTTGACTGCAACTGTTTTTAACACTTTCCAACATAGATGAAAAGTGTTTATGAATTGGGTTTGTCTGTCCGTGCTCTAACTTGCGTAAATATACTAGGATTACCATGCAATTGATATACGTTATTGATGTTCACTATAATATGTTTGGCATTGAAAGAGGTGTGTACCATTCATACATCGTTTACAGGGGCACTCAAAAGTATTCTGTTACATTACGGTCTATGGGGGGGGGGGGAGAAATCATTTGCGGTGTATTTTAATGATATTATTCTGTTACAAACATAATGAAATTGATATGAATTTCTGAGATTCACTAAAACATGTTTTCTGTAGAATATGGGGTGCAAAGCATTCATCGTTCATTTACAGGGTCACGCAAAAGAGTTCGATTATATAACTATCTACGAGTAAAAACTGTTCGCAGCGTATTTCAATTATGTTGCAATATTTCAAACATGATGAAATTGATAGTCATTACTGAGGTTTACTGCAACATGCTTGCATACGATGTGCATTGCTTTTATCGTTCATTTACAAGACACATAAAAGATTTCGGACACAATACTGCATTAGAAGTGTTGTTGATTAGGGATGATTGCTGAAAGCGCGTTTTTAGTTATGGTATGCTTTTTTAGTTTAACTAAATTTTTGCATAATAAATGGTGTGCATTTACAATGCATACATTTTATAGAGCATATACAGGGCTGCACAAAAGAATCCGTAAGCGTTAAGGAGAAAGAGCGTAAAGTGTTTGAAGATGTTTTTTAATTTGTGTTATGCAACTCCAAGTTGATTTTACAGCTCAACTAACATTTAGTAGAATACTAAGAGATATTTGTAGCATATAAATAAAATCACATACAGGCCTATGCAAAGAAGTGGATACATGGCCGCCTATGGATAGTAATTCCTGGAAGCGTGATTTCAGTAGTTTTAAGCATGTTTTTGCCTGAATTAAATTTTAGCATAATATGTGGGATGTATAAAATGTACATGCAATATAGCGAATTAAAGTACGTTTCTGTCTATTAGTAGAAATTGTTGAAGGGGAATTTCCAACTGTGTTACGCGTTTACTTACTAAATTTTAGCATACTATGTAGAATCTGTAGAAATTTATAGATCATATGCAAAGTCCACAAAAGAGTTGGCGTACTTTTACAGCTATGGGCGGTAATTGTTAAAGTGTGGTTATTAAATGTGTTGTACGTTTTCTAAAATGTTTACTTAGGTATCATGTTTACCTTATTAAAAGGCGACGTTTTGTTAAGGCATTCTGGAAGTTTTGGAAAGTATTTCATAATCTATGCTTGACGCTTCTTATTTTAGTCATTACTTTTGATTGCTCTGCAATTTTTGACAATGGAAAAATTAGTTGAACATTGTCTTTGTTGAAATGTTGTGTTTCAAAGGAAATTTCGTGTGCCGAAACTTTTAAAAATAAATGAAATTTAGTGTAGGTATTGTGCTACGATAATTCACCAGGGCACAAATTTATCATTGTGCAAAAGTTTTAGGCCCAAAATGCAACGAATATCATCAGTCAAGCATCGTACTCATCTGATATGATCCCATGTTATTTTTTCCTGTTCCCGAAACTAAAATTACCACTTCGCGGAAGGCGTGACGAGTCAATTGAGTCCATACAAAAAAGTTTGCAGAGGGAACTTGAATCTGTACATCAACAGCCTACTAAAAATGTATGGAGGTTTTGGTCAAATGCGGTATAGTTGTATATTGGACTCTATAGGACCTACATTGAAGGCGAAAAAATAAATTTTGTTAATAAATTAATTTTGGGGGGTTTTACTTAACAATTTTGGGTATTTTTTACCTATAATGTATATACAAATCTGTAGATAATTTACACAGACTTTTACTTTTACTCAGACTTTTTAAAGCACAAAAGAATTTGATTACTTTTCTGATTGTTGATGGTACATGGTGAAATTGGATTTTCGTAGGTGTCGTGCGTTTTTGAAATTGCTTATCAGATATAATCTTTCAAGTTATTAAATGTAGAGGCTTTGTTACAGTATCCTGAAAGTATTGGAAAGTATTTGATAATCTATGCTCTGCGCGATTTTTCTTTCTTGTTTAAATCTGGCACTAAAGTAACCTTTAACAAAACCATATATTCTGTTCTTCAGGTTCTTCAGTTTTCAGTAAAGCGAAATATTATCAAATTATTAACACATTAACCCTTTGCACTCTAACGGTGAGTCTCATTCACCACGCTATTCTTTACATCAACTCCAACGGTGAGTCTCACTCACCATCTTTATTTACATGAACAATTTACATTAATTCCAACCTTGGTTCTTACTTACTGTTCTATTATTTACATTAATGAAGTGATCTTATTGGAATCTGTACAGATGTGATATAAAGAAGTATCCAAAATGTATTTTATAACCCTTTTTTGTGAAGATAAAACTAACTGATAAGTATCGTAAACAAAATTTAGCATTATAAAAAACGGCACTGTTATTCGATGTGCTCTCTTTTGACAAAATAATGTTATAACAATATAAGAAAAATAAAATTGGTACTCACTCAGTATAATATTGTCGTGGCATTAGAGCGTACTGATTAATTAATAAATTTTGTTTAAAGAAAAAACACGTGGAGACATATTTTTTGAATAGATGATAATTACCGTGTGCCCCAAAAATGACCGACGATTTTAAAATTCAATAACTTGCAAACGGTGACAGATATTAAAAAAATTCTTGCAGGAGCGTTATGTATGATGTTAGGAGTTTTTTTACTGCGATTCTTGATTTTAGTTCGAATTTCAAACAGTAGATGGCGCTGACAGCAATTGGCGCTCAGTCGAGGCCGAAACTGACGCCACTCAGCATTAGAGTTGCAAAGGGTGGAAAAAACCGGGTTTGTTCCCGAGAATAAACCGGGTTTTTTGGGAGGGAAATTTTGAAAATTCCCGGGAATTTTCAGAGAATTTTAAGTATGGAATTTTTTTATTTATTATTTTTAATTTTTTCCATTTTTGTCAATGTAAGCACTAAGCAATATATTTTTGTTAGAAAATAAAAATTTATCAAATAAAACCAATAAAATAGCTATAGAAAAATAGCACAGTTTACATGAAAACTAACGAAATAGATTTATAGCTGCAGCAATATTAAGTAAGATTTATTAAAATATCATAAGTAATTTAATATTTTAACAGTTGATAAGTAGAAAGTGAGAGAGCTAGATTACAGATTCATCTTGCCTGATATGAAAATAAACATTTCGCCAAATTATCCAATATAAACAAAAGTGAGAGAAATCAATGAAAAAGTACAATGTAATTAACAAGAAAACAAATATGCCTGAATAGTAGATATACCAGCAAAAAGAAATTAAATAATTTTAATTTTTAAAGAAACATTTCAATCATCACTAATTTTTAACCGCTATTAATGTAAAGCTAATCAGTTTTAAGAAATTATAAAAATTTAGAGCTCACTTCTCTTTTCGGTAACTGAAATTTCTTTAAAATAAAAATTTCAAATTGAAAAAATGATTGGTTTTGTTTACTTTCAAAACTCCTTCAAAATTTCCAATATTCCCCGAAATTCCGGTTTATTCCCCAAAATTCCAGGGTTTATTCCCGTCCCTCAAAATCTGCGGGTTTTTTGCAACTCTACTCAGCATTGATGCGAATGAAGGAGATTAAGGCTATGGAGTGGGTCTTATTCGCCAGTACAATCTTGCTCATTGGCCCCGATTCTGAGCTCATTCGATTTGATTTCAATGGAATGCCTTGTTGCCATGGAAACAACAAATTCTTCGATAGTGGAATACAGCGTTCAGAACTGCATTGCTTTGGTGTATTTCTATTTGGCCATGGTCCGCATGAAATAATTTTTTTTCAAATAAGATTTTTTCTTTGAAATAGAGTATTTATGGATGAAAAACAAGAATAAAGTTTCATATTTAAAATCCAAATACATCGAATTTCATTTTTCATTTTTATGAAGTCTTTTAATGAAAAATTAATTTTTCACATATTTCGGTAATATTTTAATACATATTCTTTATTTTCTATTATTCTGCAATTAAAATATTTTAAAATAGCCATGCATCGGATTTGACATCCAATTTCAATGGCAGTCACGTGGATAGAGCATCTTGCTGAAATTGATTCACTATTTATGTCTGAAAAGAAAGAAAGTCTTGAGGTTAAAATTCAAATTCATCTATTTTTAGTTTATATTTTTATGCATTATTTTGATGAAAAATTAATTTTCATATGTTTGGGTAATATTGAAATATTTTAGTTTTAATTTATTATTATTTTGTAATTTATTAAAAAGAGTTCTTCATGAATCAAGTAACTTGATTTTTTACAGAGGAATTGGGGAGTGGTGGAGGGGCATTCATTAGATTTTTCTGCAGATCTGCAATTTTCTGCTTTTTTGACATTTTGTCATCATTAAAAAGAAATATATTTTAAGATTTTATTTTGTTACTAATCTTACAGGGTGCCAACACTCGCGAAAAAAATTAGCAATTTCATAAACGTGCTCTGAGGCTCACACTTTCAATCCTTCTCCATCCACTATACGAATGCCAGCATTTATGTTAAACAAATTTTATCATAATCTAAAAGTTTAAAAGAAATAAGAGTGCACATTATTTCTGATATATTTCCACTTCTTCTTCTTTTTTTTTACACTTTTCTCGTGGTAAATACACAGTTAAATTCATCATTGAATTCGTTGAATCTGGTTCGTTTTAACCCCAATAAGTTTTTAATTTTGTGTCTGTAAAAAAAGAAAAGAGTGTGTGTCTTATTGGCAATGAGGTGCTATTTGGGTAAACTAGGGGAAGACCTCCCCCCTCCCATTCAGAAATTTAGATTATAGCGGCCATAACATGTCAGACAAAAAAAAAAAAAAAAAAAAAAAAAAAAAACTAGAGAACAGGAATTCTGCTTTTTCAGAATTTAGTGTCGCCCCGGCATTTCCATTACTTCATTTTCTTCTGGTGGACTGGTGGCTTCTATTATTATGAAAAAGCCATTATAAATGAAGCGTTAAAAAAAAATTATGGCCATTTTTTTTCCCCATTCTGATCAGAAAATCAGAGTTTTAACTTTTTACGGCAGCTCTTTCATCTTCACCTAACGCTTCATTTAAAATGGCTGTTTCATAATAATAGAAGACAACAGTCCATCAGAAGAAAATAACTCGGTTAAGCGTGACTCGGATAATCAAGACTCTACTGCAAAACATATTTCAGTTTTAAGACTTAAAGCACACACTTTTATTTTATGTAAAATGACGTCATTTGCATTAATATAGAAACTTAAAATTAAATATAGTTTTTAAAAGCTCCCTGTTTTATCATAAATCCTTCATTTATATTTTTCTCAAAGTATCACGTATTTTAATTAATTTTTTTTTCAATTTCATTTTTTTAATTAATTTTTTTTTCCCATTTTATGAGAAAATGGCAACAAAAAGATATAATTGCTATTTTACAGCAATTTTTTCTTCACTTTCTACCGAAATGGGTACTTGAGTTGCCAAAATGAAACAAACGTCGCTAAAAACTACAAAAAAAATAATATTTCAAAAACAAATAGAGATGCAGTTTTCAAACAAATTGCATTAAAAAGTACTTTTTTTTCCCCCAATACGATGGCATAAAAACTGAAAATGTGCGATGTTTAGAAATTAAAAAAAAAAATGCTATAGAGCATTTAATTGTACAATGATACATCTACTTTAGTTTATTGCTAGCGTCTGTAAGCTAACGTTATTTTTTGGACACAAAATAAGCTGGGAGAAAGAAATAGCATACCGTACCGGGGCTAAAAAAAAAAAAAAAAAAAAAAAACTTTTCTTTTTTAATCTTTCTTAAAGAATGAGTTTATAAAATGTATTAAAATATGTTACTAATTTTTAAAATGAAAAAAAAAAATGAGTGTTTTGGGGCATTCAAAGATTTTTTATATGTAAAATATTACCTATTTTCAAAGGTATTTGAAAAATTAAAAGCTAAATATACTAAATAATATAGGAGGGGGGGGGGGGGGGTGCAAAAAGACCGTATTTTGTTACTAAAAATTAAAAAATAGGCTTCCATATTCTAAATGATAAAGTCTGTTAAATCGCGATTTAGTGCTGAATCGCGATGTTAGATGGATGATAAATCGATTTAAGAAATTTCTATATCGCCCAGTCCTACTGGTTACCTAAGCAGAATGCAGCAAACCGTACATTTCTATTGCCATCCGTTTTTATTTAATTGATTTTTCAAATCGTCGGTCATTTTTGGGACACCCGGTACATTCCAAGAAATTTTAGATCTTTTAAAGAAGTTCGTCAGTAGATTTTTATGAATATTGAAAATTAATCGCGAAAATGGTTAATAGTATATTGTTGTTCAAAATAACTACCTTAAAACAAATAATAGAAGCTGCCTTGTTTAACCAGTTCTGAACGCTGTATTCCACAATCGAAGAATTTGTTGTTTCCATGGCAACAAGGCATTCCATTGAAATCGTATCGAATCAGTTCAGAATCGGGACCTAACAGCAAGATTGTGCTGGCGAATGAGACCCACTCCATAGCATTAATCTCCTTCCTTCGCATCAATGCTGAGTGACGTCAGTTTCGTTCTCGACTGAGCGCCAATCGCTGTCAGCGCCATCTATTGTTTGAAATTCGAACTAAAATCAAGAATCACAGTAAAAAAACTCCTGACATCATACATAACTCTCCTGCAAGACTTTTTTAAATATCTGTCACCGTTTGCAAGTTATTGAATTTTAAAATCGTCGGTCATTTTTGGGACACCCGGTATCTTTGTTGAGTATAAACTTGTAAAACAGGACAGAAATGAGCGTCCACTAAGCCATTTAAAATACGTGGAACTAATGATTCATAGATTAACATCCAAGATCGGACATTCCCATAGAGCGTAATGGTAATGCGATTGCGATCGTAGCGCCCTTAGTGACAATGGGGAAGAAACTCCCCATCCTTGTAGTATGCTTATTATTGAGTATCTACCTTATTGTGATCTGTCTTTTTTTAATGTTGCATGTTTACGCTTTCGATAGAATCTTGAGATATATGAGATGATCATGCACGGATATATGTTTTATTTTATTTATTTATTTATTTATTTATTTATTTATTTATTTACATGATTAGTGAACGGTTTTAAGTGCAACGAATACTAGGTAAAAATTTCGTCTTGAATGCTATATATCAAAAGCAATGGTGTAACATAAAAATATACGAAATGTTGAACTCTACAAGTCCCAGAAAATTTCATAATTATTCCCCTTTGGCAGGAAAATTTTTATAGCCCGTGTTTTATAAATTTATGAAGTTTAACGTATTAAACAATCGTTACAATAATCTTTTAAAATTTATGCATTTTCACTTCCTTACAGATAAAATAAAAATATTGTTTTTAATGTAAATAACGTACAATCAATTCAATAATGTTTATAATATTAACATATAAGAAATAATAATAATAATATTAGAGATAGGGAAAAATTCCTTTCGACAAATTTTTAGAATTGTATAAATCTAAAAGTTAAAAATAAATAGAGGTACTGACATTACACTCAATACGATTTTATTCGACATGAATAAATTGACACAATACCTGAATTTGATTTTTTACAATTTAATCTTATAAACTTACATATTTGCATTCTTAACAGAATATTCTGGCGGCTTTCTTTTATATTATTAATCTAATTATCATTTTGTAAGTTAAAAATGAACAATACAAGTACGGTAAAAAAAAAAAAAGCAGCTAAATAAATAAAGCAAGCATGAATAGAATATCGTCTGACACCTACTTCGTTTTAGGAACGAATAGCTATTCAAACCATAGAGGATAAACATATTTCTTCAACATAGGTAAATTTCGAAGGTTTCTTAGTTCTTCCCCCTTGCCGATAGTGACGCTAGTACTGTTGCCATTACAGATTTTGCCGTAAATGTCCCATCTTGGTCCTTAATCTATGCTAATGATTAATCAATTGGAAGGAGATTTTCAGGAAAGCCGTGAGGCTTCAACATCCACTGATACCCACACAAGTGTTCGATTAAATAGAGGGCTCCATGTAATGCTAACAGGTAGAGTCAAAGATTGTCGAGTCTGCTCTCACAGAACAGGAAAAGGTAAGAGACATCAAACGACATACTTTTGTAACACTTGTTCCGAAAAGCCTGCAAAGCACCTTGGTGGGTGCTTTATAAAATACCACACCCAACAGAACTATAGAGCATAAGATTTAAATATTATATTTCTAATATGTGAAAATATATAAAACATTCAGATAAAAAAAAATTGTGTTCAATTTGACTATATGACTATATTTTATTTTCTTTAAAAATGTCGCGGTGTTGCTAGTTCCGCCATGGAAAAAAAGCTTGGAGTGCAAAGGGTTATAAAAATGTGCGGTCCTCAGGACCGCACCTTTTTATCCATGACATAAATGAAATAAAATTTCATTTTATACATATTAATGACTGATTAAGAGAAAAAAAGTGATATTACAATTTTTTTTTTTTTTTTTTTTTTTATGTGAGATATGATAATGCTGCGAAAACGCAAAGTCAGTACAAATCAACTACATTTTTTCGATATGAAAAGTTTTAAAGCATTTACTACGAAGCAGTACATTACATTTAGTACACATAGTTAGCTACAATATCCGTATCTTGAATTGCTGAATTTTATTTCATTCTTTAAGTGAATCTATGAACACAATCCAAGATAAAATATGTAATGTGAACATGTAAAAGGTCCACAATCTTACTTAAAAGACGACTCATATTTTATTTAAAACTTCTTAGTACTTTCAAGCCTTCCAGGCTCATCATCAGAGAATATCTTAATAACTAAATGTTGTTTATTTATACAAATACGTCACTTTCTTTTGAAAATGAGAAAGCAAATAATTACTAGAGTTGAAAGTAGAAGTAGCACTAGCAGTTTCTTGGATTGAATTTAATTAGAGGAAATATTATTATTAATTGCAGTTCCATTTATTTTATGACATCATTTTGTTTCTCATACGTCACTTTCCATGGATAGAAGAAAATATTTAACTTCTGTACTTTAAATTTTATTACGTCACTTTGCTCAAGTTTTCAGGATTGATTTTCAGGATATTGAATCGATTGGAGCAACTGCATACCAATGTAAAAGCGTTTATAAATAAATCCAAAAAACAGAAGAAAAAAGCTGAAAACCGGAGCAAAGTGACGTAATAAAATTTAAAGTACAGAAGTTAAATATTTTCTTCTACCCATGGAAAGTGATGTATGAGAAATAAAGTGATGTCATAAAATAAATGGAACTGCAAATAATAATAATAATATATATTTCCTCTAATTAAATTCAATCCAAGAAACTGCTACTGCAACTTCTACTTTCAACTCTAGTAATTATTGGCTGTCTCATTTTCAAAACAAAGTGACGTATTTGTATAAATAAACAACATTTAATTATTAAGATATTCTCTGATGATGAGCCTGGGAGGCTTGAAAGTACTAAGAAGTTTTAAATAAAATGTATATTTTAAACTTGTAACATCATTTTCATTACATTAGTCGCCTTTTAATTAAGATGGTGGACCTTTTTAATGTTCACATTATATATTTTATGTTGAATCAATGTGAAAAATTGCGTTTCGTCTTATGATATTACAATCCAAGATTTATCGATAAAAATTTTCAAAACATTCAGTACTATTTCATTCATATTTCTAATTTTTTACAACTTGAATGAATTAACATTTTTTTTTTAAATAAAAGTCATATATAATATGTGATAATAAATTTGTTCACAGTAAAACAAATAAATAAAAAACATAATGTTGCGAAAACGCAAAGTCTTAAAGTCAAGTAATCAGTCTTAAATGAATTAAAATGAAACAGCTGCAATAATTGTCGTTTTAATTAAGACAAAGTTAAAAACTCCTGCTATTTTGTGACATAACGAAAAAACACTCACAAAGACCAAAAACTTGTATGCTTTTTAAAAATAATCTGAAAATATTCAGAAAATCAACTAGAAGAATTTATCTTTGATTAAGACAAAGTTTTATCATTTTTATTATTTCTGACATAATGAAAAACATTGTTAAAGACAAAGAAGTTACGCATACTTTTATACATCATACATATTCTATAACTTTAAGCATATATATTTATATATAACAAAAAATTCCAATATTATTCTTTAGTTGACTTTCTGAAAGCAAATTATCATCTATCATCTACATCTAGTATAGAATAGGTCAAATACCCCCACAGTGGATAGACAATGAGAAGTATTATAGAAACAAAATGAATCACCTTAAAGCTAAGCCTTACTTGCAAAGGGTATTGCTTTTTATATCTGTGATAAAATAACCTTTAATAGCAACTATATAATCGATTGCTAAAGATCACCTTTTAGTAATGCGCCATTATTACATGGCTGTTCATGAAACCTCACCCTAAATAAGTGCAAATTTAGCCATACGTATCTGCGGTAGGTTTGTGATGTGAACACATACATTACCGGAACGAATTGAAGCTAATGGCTCAAATATCTACAAAAAGAAAGGCGTAAATGAACATTAATTTGATATCAGAAGCTATTTGACACACCCCTTTATCACAAGTGATGTTTTTTTATATACAGGTTCTTTTAGTGCTGAAATGAAACTTCTTTCTGTGTGCTAAGAAAACAATGTTTAGGTATAAATAGGCACGTGTAGATCTCTTTTTTAGGTATAATTCTTGACTCCCGCAATGCTTAATTTGAAAGATAGTATGTTTCATTAGTAAAAATCGTGGCGGTATCTATATATATATTACGCTAACGTACGTGGTACAGAAATCGCGATTATTTGTTATTGTTTAATGGTAAAACCCGAGAAACGCATCTCATTGGTTATTGTGTAAAAGTCATTTGGCAGGATTTAGGCGGAGGTAATTCCGGTTTATTTACTTACGTTTCGCGTTTATTTATTTACGTTCTCTCTTTCGCTGCAATTATGGAACTACACAATATCGTTAGAAATGGCCGTAAGATCTCGGCGAATGCTTGAAAGCGAACAAGAAGCCGTATTAAGAAGAGAAAATTGAAATAGATTGGATCAAGAACGGCGTCAAACACAGAGTATAAGCGATCGCCAAAACAGGCTTAATAACCGTCGCATGGGCGAACGCGTTGCTTCTGAAATCCAAATTACTGATTTAAACGTTCCGGAGCATAACTGTGGATATATATATGACATCTGTGCCAAATAAATATTATTCAGTGTTTTTTTCTTTATGAAGTCTACCCCACTGTTGTAGTTTTCAATGGCAGTCCCGGCACAGTTTCTGCCCGGGCAACGCCGGGCGCGTCAGCTAGTTACTGTAAAAAACTATTTCTAGAAAAATATATAGGCATGTGACTATGATAAGCGATAGTTATGTGGCATCACATATTTAATATTTAATAGCTGTCACCATATTTTCAGTATCCTTTAGCAGATACAAACTCCTAGTAGCTATAACACTTATATGGTCATGATAAAATTGCGCCTTCACTTTGAATTTAATGATTAATTGTGAAATTTTAGATTATTTATTTTTAGAATTATAGTGATGATCCTTATACGTAGCGGTTACGTCTTTGGCTACTACAGATAATGCATAAACAGTGCAGTATGTCCGTGTATTTCATATGGCATAGGCAGGGTCCGACAAAACCCAGGCGAAAGGTCGCCCGGGCGACTAAAAAATTCCTCTTGGCGACTAACTTTTTTACGTACTTAATAATTTTAATTGTTTTCCTTTAAACAAAAAAAATTTATGTGCGAAAATATTTATTTTTAATAGCACGATTATTTGCAGTGGAAGAAAATACACCAACCTTCGCAACAACTCTCCCTAATTTTTCAGAAATCAGAGTTTTTGCTAAGCCAAACTAGAGTGCATGTTGAAAGAGCACTGCTTAGATTAGAAAACCTTAAAAATACTCCAGCAGAAAATGAAAAAGAAATTTTAATGGTGTTTCATTAATTTAAATGAACCAAAATGTGCAGTTGTCAGATACATCTCACAAAAATGACAAATGGACAAATGGGCAAATGGTATTTCAAGTCAAAATCTCAAAGGCATTGCTAATTTATGTACATAATTTCTTGTTGGGAATTAAAGGTAAGGATATTAATTTGTCTACTGTTTTAATGTTTAATTTCATAGTTTGTTTCTATTTAATTTTTATAATGTAAAAGTGGTATTATCTTAAAATTTTTGATCAGTTTGATTTTTTTATTGAATAGTTAACTTGTTCACTGCAAAATGACACATAGATCACTCAAAAATAGCCGAATACGATTATGAGTAGCCAGTGTTCCATTTTGCAGTGAATGCGATATTGCCCGAGAAATGATTCTTTAAGCTGGCTCCTAAGAATTTTTCCTGGCGCCTAAGAATTTTCAACTTTTGTCAGTCCCTGAGCATAGGTTATTATTATTATAGTCAAACTCGGTTGTAACGAGGATGAAGGGACTGCAACACTTCCTCGCTGTAACAGAGTTCTCGCAATAACCACAGATTTCATATGTAAGGAAATATATCAAGTGTTGAGTTAAATATTAAACTTATAAAATGTTTTGACTCTGATTGTGTTTTTTCTTTTCCATTTCTGAATTAGAAAGACTATATTAAAACAAGAAAGAAAAATAATTCGTCACGCAAACACTTTCCAACACTTCCAGTATACTGTAACGAAACCTCATTATTTTATAAGATAAATATACTGGGTGTCCTCAAATGGACTGACTGATTTTAAACTTCACTAAATTGCAAGTGGTGACAGCTATTAAAAATTATTTTGCAGGAAGGTTATGTAAGATGTCAGGAGTTTTTACTGCGATTTTCGGTTTTAGTTCCAATTAAGAGCGATAGATAGCGCAAATTAGAGGTCCAACGCTTTGGCCTCTCTCTTCTCCCAGCACTGATGCGAAAGAAGGAGGCAAATAGGATCTCCGTCGAGTACTCCTCACGTCCGGAAGGAGTGGATCTCTGTCGCCAACGCAATCTTGTTCATAGGGACCCGCTCCATACATTTAACCTCCTTCCTTCGCATTAATGCTGGGAGAAGAGTGAGACAAAAAAAAAAAAATCGGAATTCAATTTAGCACTTTTTGCTTGCAGCGTCCTATATCGCTGCTATTTGGAACTAAAACGGAAAATTGCAGTAAAAAACTCCTGACATTTTACATAGCTTTCCTGCAAAATTTGCAAGTTATTGAATTTTAAAATCAGTCAGTTTATTTAGGACACCTTTAGGACACCACACACATATATATGTATATATATATATATAATCCTTAACGATGCACACGATTTTCATTATTCTTAAAATAGTGTAACATCATTAAAATAGATTGGAAATGCTTTTTCTCTATAAGCTACAATGTAACATAATTCTTTCGTGTGTCCCTGTAAATGAATGATAAATGCCATGTTCTTTATATTCCACAGGAAGAATGTTGTATTGCACCTTAATAATGCATACCAGTTTCATTATGTTTGAAAAAGTGTAACTTTACTGAAATGCACTGTAAAGGATTTTCCCCCTTAAACCATAATGTAACAGAATTCTTTTGTATGTTCTTGTAAACGAACTATAAATGTTACACACTTCATTTTAAATAGGTAATGTCCTATGGTATACATAAAAAAAAATACCCAGCTCATCATAGTACAAGTATATTTTTGTGAGTTAGAGTACTGCCAGGTAGCCAGACAAACCGAAGTCTTAAATGCTTTTACCTCGTTGAAAAGTGTTAAAAATAATGGTAATTTTACAGTTCTTTTGAGAAATTTTCAGTTCTTCATTTATAAATACGAAAAATTCTATAACAGTTGAAGAATTCGGCTTACCATTTATTTATTAATTTAGATAAAAAAGACGCTATAGAGGAGACTAGGAAGGGTTGACCCACTTTTTACAAAATATTTTTTTTATTTTTTTTAAATATTGAACGTAGAATAAAGTGTTATCTATCATTTTATTCGTTATACAATCAGTATCAAAATAAAATTGGTACATAAGTGTAATACATAAGAAGTTTGAAAAATGATTGATTTTAATCATGAGAAAATAATGGGTCAAGGCTCCCCACATATGGGAGGGTTGATCCACTATATGGGAGGCTTGAGCCACTTTGTTTTATGTTGAAATATTTGTGAAGAGAAATAAAAAAGCAAAATAACTTCATGCTACGTGCTTTTATTATTATAAAAAAATATTTTTGAAAATATGATGCTCAAACAAACCTGTTTAGACACAATCACAACTCAGAGGAGGAAATTTTTGTTTTAAACAGGATTTTGTATAAGCAGGTATAGTTGTGCAGCAGGGAAAAAAAAATTACCATTTAAAACAGTATTCCGTTAGAGACAAGTTCCGTTTTCATAGGGCTTCATGTATTATTATGTCCGGATTTAGGAGCCACTCTCCCACTTTTTTTTTTTTGTCTCCTTGTCCTACTTTTTGTAACAGTCGACCTGACAACTCTAGTTGTCACATAGTTTGGCTTCATTTCACTGTATTCATCATGGTGGAATTTGTCTACATACTTTCCTAAAGTTTTCGATCAATGCTATGTTCTTCTACAGCCGCATGAGCACTTAACTTCTCATTAACATCTTTTAACTTTTTCAGGGGCAAAGTACTTCCAGTACTAAAATATTGAAATAAATGGCAGACGCCGGAATTTACGAACAAGTTTATTTGGAAATAAGAAAAAGTCTATATTTCACATACATATTGAATGGAAAAGATTTTAGCAAAATTCTGGTGCCATTGTGGCGTTTGCGAATTAAAATTAAGGGGTTTCATAAACATTCCACTGTCCCTGAAAGGGTTAAGACCGCTGCTTTTATACGTTCTAGTCCTTTCTAGTCTTTTTCACTGTTACTATGTACCTATTGTAAGTAATATTTAAATGGGAAAAAGATCCTATTAACTTTCCAATTTATATTTCATTAAATTTTTCCTTGCAGTGGATACCATAGCAATTTTTCACATCTTTCTTTAATCAGATTTAAAAATTTTCTTTTCCATCACCCCATTTTACTGTATCTTTACAGAGTAAATTTACATTATTTTTTGTATATAACAATTAACCTTTCATTATGCACAAAGTATAATAGAAAGATTTCGAAAACCACTAAGGGAGCTTTGAGCATCTGGTCAACCCTCCCTCACATTGTCTGAATCAAGCCTACCCCCATAGCCCTTTTCTAAAGAATAGCACATTGTCATGTTAAGCCTAACTTACCGTACAATCTTTATGCCTGGAATGAAAGCTCGATATTTCTGCATTTCTTAAAACCTACTTACTTAAATTTCTATGAAATATTTTATCTGAAAAAAGCTTACAAAATATTTCTAAAAAACACAACTTTTACATTGAAAATGCCTCACAATTGATTTTTTTCTACACCTATTTCGATTATCTGTATGAAACAAAGACTGTTGTTTGAGCGTTCCAATAGCTTTGGTTGACACCTATTGATAAAACTCTGAAATTCTTTTAAATATGAAAACTGAAGGATGGGTCAAGCCTCCTCTATGGTCAACCGCCGCACCCCCCACCCCCCACCGCCTAGTCTCCTCTATTTATTTGTTTATTTTTCAGAAGTTTTATTTTTTTTTTTTAATTATTTCAATAAAATCTGATAAAAATGTTACAACTTGTTTTGTTGAAATGAAACCAAGTCATTTAACGACAAGCCGCTTCAATGAAACTCACTGATCCTGAAATGCCATGTTGGGAAAACATTAAAGCGCGATTACTTATTATTTAATATAATTATTAAAATACGGTTTTCACTATCAGAAAATAAACGTCATATGTCGACAATATACCTTAAAAAATCTTAAATTTTTAGTATTTTGAAGAAGATGCTAAAATTTTATCATGTGAAAATTTTAAAGTTTATAGGGATTTTTTTAAAACTTAAAATTTAAAAAATCAATTTTTAAAAACGCACATCGTTTCTGATCATGAAAATTGTATTTTAATAATTATATTAGGCAATGTGTAATCGCGCTTTTAAATTGTCACTTTCGAACAGCTTCGATTTGCTTCACCCTGTTTCATTAAAAGTGTTGTATTTTCATGAAAAAATTCATTGTATTTAGGAAAAAGGGAGGGAAATCCGAACCGTAGCTCTAAGCTGCAAGCCTGATGGAGAGTTTTCCTACAGACGGCCGGAAGCCATTTGTTAGTCCATCCTTTTGGCAGCAGTTAAAAAAAAAAATGGTCCATGTTTATAATTATGCTTTAGTAACTCAAGAAAACTGTAAGATTCTCAATATAGCTGCCTGGTTCAAAATGTCACGATTTATAATAAATACAAAAAATTAGTAACAAAAATACTATTTGTAATATCTATAACACCAAATAATAATAAAAATAATAATAATAATAATAATAATAATTAATGAATATATAGGAAAACAATTTACAATGGAAACAAAGAAGATAACAAAAGAAAATTATAAATCATCGTCTGAAGAAGTGTCCGAGAGATATGGATAATTATTTCTAAAATGACTTCATTTTTCTCTATAAACCTCATTAGTGCTGATAGACTTTCACTAATATGATTAATCCAGTCCAGAATCGCCATAGTTCTGTGTTTTTTAACGTGGTAATATATTGTTAGAGGACAATCCAGTACGTATTAAAGTGAGGTGGAGGGGAAACCACATACACAAAGAGGTGTATAACGTTTACACATGTCGTAATGATATTTCTGGAAATAGCCGTGATTTGTGAAGAAAAGAAAAGGGTAACGATTAAAGGTATTAATCGTTACTATTAAGATCACTATTGTGGTTTACTTTTAAGGTAAATTGAATGGGAACACTTCGTAATAAGCTATGTGTGCAGTGGCCCGCAAAAGTTTAAGGAGCACGCTTTAATTACCTTTTCCTCCCCAAAGGTCAAGAGGAGTGGGGTGTGAAAGTTGAAGGGGACAGATATGGCGCATTCGCGTCTTGCTGCCTTTTTTTTCTTTGGCGGTCAGCGAACGAGGCTTCGCCAAAGCACTGAACTTTCCAATAGGCCGTAAAGCAGAATTAGGACAATTTTTTAAAGAAGCCGGGTCGACATAATAATTTAAACGAAACCGATAAAATATGCAGGGCCCGACTAAGAGTATAGAAGACCACGGGGTCATTCTGCTGGTGTTGGTGGTTGGGGGCGTGGGGGGTTTTGGCTTCTATCTATCTATAGAATATTCTTGTGAATAATGTGGAAGTGGCTAGTACTAAACTTCATACATATATGTATGCATAAATTTTGTACCCGGTACTGCTCACATATACATACAGGGTATCACAAAAAGATGGTCGCAACTTTAAGGCTGTTCTCAACTGCTCTGCTCAACAAGCGCAAAACGTTTTGATACATTTATAGATTTGTTTTTTAACGGAAAGATATAAAATTGGAAGACCTGACTATGGAAGCTATTTAGAATCGAACTCTGTTTTCGATTTCTTGATAAATAAATTACCTATTGAATTATAAGCAATTTTGATCACGTGACAAACACGTTTTTCACCCTTTCATGAGTGATTATTCTTCTTTCGCGCAGAAATTCGGTCCAAACCGCCCACTGGACCACTTTGACACTACTTTCTGAAAGATCCTGCGTCTGGAAAGATCCTGCGTCCTGATTCTGACCTACGTCTTCATTGTCTCATCTTTGCTGCCATTCATGTTTTATTTTCTGTTTTAATTTATAGTTTAAATGAGAAGCCGCATGAGGAAGGAAGTATGATGTGACATTACTATCCTCTACTGCCTCTTTTGCCATGGTATCAAAGGAAAGTCGGTAATTTTACTGCTATTTTTCAAAGCTTTTGATTTTTATATCCTAGTTTCCCTCGTTACAACCGAATTTTCAGCAGTTTGACCATTTCATTTCTTTTTTATCTTTAAAACTGGATTCTAAATACATCCGAGCTCACTATGAACGAGTTCAACAGTATAGCCAAAGAAATTTTTGTTTTATACATCATTATAAAGCTAGATTATATCAGTAAGAATAATATTATTCAATTTCTAACTATTAGTTCACACTCTCCCTATATTTATTTATATATACAGTCGACGCTCGTCTTTACGAACTCGTAGGGAACACCCAAATAGTTCGTAAAATAGAAAGTTCGTAAAATGGAAAAACACCAAAAATGATATGAATACGTACAGTATTTATGTCTATTTTTATCAAACTGCCCCCTCTTCATGGATGAAGCAGTATTTCAAGATTATTTATTATTTAATAAAGTTATACATGTATTTTTAAATATACAAGAAATAAATGCAGATTTATGCACAAAAAATAATTTTAGTACACAGAAACATACGTTACCATGCTTTGAAAATATTACATATGAAAACGCAGACTGTATTAGTACTTAGTAGATGAAAATACATAGATGAAAACATAGATAAAAAATTAGGAATGGAAATAATCACTTATCTTTTTATAAAAAAACTCACATTTTGAAAAATATATGCTTCTATTTTATCTATGAAAACCTTTACTACCTTTACCTTTCACAGTTATTGTTTCCTTGTCCTGAAAAGTGCCTTAGTCCTGAAAACCACTACTTGAAATTGTTGCTACGCCCCCTCCCTACGAAAGAGATTGGGGAAAATCAACACATTCTTGGAATGTACCTGATGTCCCATTGTATCTATATAGAGTTTAACTGACGTTGGCACTGCATTCCAATACTTAAAAAAAAAAAAAAAAAAAAAAAAAATCAGAAGTACGAAAACTTAGTTCGCAAAAAAGAGATTTTCATAATTTGTAGTTCGTAAATGGGAGCGAAAAATTACATTGATTCTATGGGAGTGTATTCGGGACCACTCTATAGTTCGTAAAATCGCAAATGTTCGTGAAAAAGAGGTTCGTAAAAACGAGAGTCTACTGTATATATATATTTATATATCTTGTTCAAATTTCAATCGTTAATAAAATACTCATTATGTATCCTATCAAGTTGAAATAAATTTTTTTAAATTTGTATTGGATGACAATTGATGTTAATACAGTTTTTTTCAAATATTAATTAATTAATTAAATTTTAATTAATTAATTTTAGTTTTGCATGAGAAGCAAAATGGCGGCCATTGGTTATTGAAGATCAATGAAAGTATTTCCAATAAGGGGTTACCATAGGGGGGGGGGACCCTGATCTGTCGCCAAATACCAAATTCCCATAGAGTTCCATTTTAAACCTACTTGCTTATAGAAAATCAACAAATTGAGATATTTTAATGCAACAAAAACTAATATTAGCTTAAGGGATTATATTAAATTTTTCTTTGATGACCTAAGTAGGAATTGACTTTTTTTTTTTTATTTATATTACTTGTTATTCATATCAGTATGAGTAATATTAAATAAACAAACTTCAAAGTTAGTTTTGATGACATTGCAAATATATTTTATTGATCTATGTGAATTTGTAAAGCGAAATTCCAAATATCTCGTCATTATTTTTAACTTGCATTATTCTTCTTCTCGTGATAAATAAGTTTCAGAAGTATCTGTCAAATAAGTTTCAAAGCTCACCTTCCAAAAATTTCATAGGATATTTAAATGGTATTTTCATACATTTTAAATTACACATGAACTCAAATTACGTAGCTGCGTGTATCTTTCTTTCTTTTTTTTTCTTTTTTAATAATATAAACCCACAAAATTTATTTAAGTGGACTTTCTTCTATGTGGTACATTAATTTCATTTATTGATTCAAAATATGTTTATTCAAAATATGATTTAAACATATTGATTCAAAATATGTTTATTTGAATGTTTAATGATGATTTGAAAATTACAGTAGTTGGAGCTGCTATACATTTTCTGAAGTACAGCAATTTAAAAATAACAAAGAAAGCTATATGCTTTATCCTCCATATTAAAAACTATGTAATGATCAATGTTCTGAGCATGAGTCAATTTTTTGTAGCATGTCATCATATTTATATCTATGTACAACGTTTTTCAAAAGTTATCTAAACGTATAATAAATGTTTTCCAGTAAAAGATTGAAACATTATCTGGATGATAACTTTGCTTTCAAACAATGTCTTCGGTATATTCCAGTATTTTTTTCCTTTTTTTTTTTTTTTTTCACGGTAGTCATCTTTAAAGATTTTCTGCACCTATCTTGATATATGTCGTTTTTTCAGATTATGAGAATTTTACGGTGGTAGATAACTTTGCTAGTCATTTGAGCAAGTTACTTGCGCTACCTATAATCGCTAACTTTGAGCCTGGGGCTTATTTCGCCCCTTGTTGAGATTACCTAGTAGGTTGATAAGATAGCGTCAGCGGATTTGCTGTATCTATTGACTGGACTATCTTGACAAGAGAGAAAATTAAGAGCAACTCCGTAACCAGAGGGTCAATAGAGGGAATCTGAGCTTTCTTGTCCAAATAATGATTTTATTTTTTATTTTTTTATTTACCAGAGAACGTTTACTTCTGACAAATCGTAAAATACCTTGTTAATCTGTTCTGGAAATTATAAAAGCATGATTTCTAATTGTCAAAAGCAATTAGGAACATCACCATTAGAAATTCTATAAACAGTCGGGAAAAAAAAAAAAAAAATTAATCTCCAAATTCCACCAGAAAATACGAAAATAACCATTCAACTGGGAATTATGTCCTCTTTCAATTTATGTTAAAAGAAAAAAGAGCTTGCAGGGATTCATACAAAAATTGTATTAAACTTCGAAATTTGCAATGCAAACACCTAAATTTGACATTATGTTTAGCTTTTTCCATAAATTTAACTTACGGAACAAACGGAACTTACAAATGGAAAGTCATTCGGTCAAGTTGTTTAGGAATTATTTATGAAGAATAAAAATTTGAAACTGCCAATGTTAAATTCATTTGTAAACGCCACAAAGCATTACACGAGGGTAGTTAATAGAGCAACGAGGGTAGTTTTTTAAACATAACCCAAAACTATTTGGCAAGTAGAACTATAATTCTGGTTTCGCATATTGAAGCTTGTAGAAATCGATTTTTAAGAAATGTATTATTTACAATTCATATTGTATTCGAAAATTAATTTGGAAATGTATAATTTTTTTAATTACTTTTCGAGTAAATGAGAATTGTAATTTATGAATTTATTTAACAGAAATCGATTTCTAAAAGCTTTAAATATGCGAATTCATAAATACCCAATTACAGCTTATTACGCTAAGTAGTTTTGAGTTATGCTTAGAAAACTACCTTCAATGTAATCTGTTTTGCAGCGATTGCAAATGAATTTAGCATTAGGAGTTCCGAAATTTAAAACTTCATAACTCCTAAACTACTTGACTAAATGACATCCCCTTTTAGTATCTCAATGTAAAATTTAGTGAAAAAACGAAATCTGATTTCGAAATTAGGTATTATTGAAAATTTCAGAGTATGGGGGTTGGCGAACCTTTTTATAGTTGCGTGCCGATTTTTTTCAAAAAGCGTCTTACATGACCTTGACGTGCCAACTAAAAACAAATTTAGTGGATTGAAAAATAATGAATCAAAACTACTGAAAAATTACTTATTAAGATTTTTTCTAAAATCGGTAACATACATGTTAATATTATAAGTATTGTAATAATTACAGAAACAATTATATTTTAGAAATAAATTTAAAAAAGAACGTGATTAATTGTGTTGTATCTTGGAGGAAAAATAATTAATATCATGTTCATGCTCAGTTAATTTTAACAGAATGCAAACTAAAATGTATTTATCTAGCAACTGTTTTCTATTTGATTTTTTATAATATTCATTTGCAAAAATAATGACCCACAGGTATAAATAGTAGGAAAAATTATTAAAATGGAAAAAAGGCAGTTTATTCAAATAGTTCTGAAATTAATTTCCAAGTTGCCATAATTTACCATGGATATTTCTATTAATGTATAATAATCTTTCCCTTTTGATAGTTTTCAAATATTTTCTTTGTTTGGTGTATTTTCGAAACCATATTGAATAAGGTTAAAATTCTTCAATATCCAATTAATCGAATTTATTACCGAATCAGATCATCTAAGTTCGTGTATTTTGCGTAAAATCACGGTATCCTGATTTAAAGAATCAACGTCGCACAGTGCCAAAATTATTCTTTCGCGTGCCAAAAGTGGCACCCGTGCCATAGGTTCGCCGAACCTGGAGTATGGTATTATTTCAACGCGAAGACGACATATTAAGCTCTTTTTTTAGCATAAGTTAAAAGAAGACTTAATTCCTAATCCAATGGTTATTTTAAGCTGGGTTTTTTTTTTTTTTTTTTCTGTGACAATTTGGAGAATAAAATGTGTGGGGCCGTATATGAGCTCTCTAAATATATGTTCTCTTGTTTTGCCCGAATGTACCAAACAAATACAAATATAATACTTTTTCAAAAGCCATTTTTAAAAATTTGGAGTACTTTTAAGAAGACAACAAATTTTAAAATGTTTGCTATGTATATATTTTTAAATTTAATATGTTTTTAAATTTTTGAAAATTTAACGCATGAATCAGTAAAGATTTTGCTATGATTGTCAAAAATAACTGTATGAACTGGGCTGTGAAAATGAAAAAGAAAATGCAGTATCCTTAAATTCATCGCTTTGAAAATGAAACAAATTTATTAAAGCATTATTTAACAAATGTTTTTTGCTTGAAATTGATTTTCCAATGAAATTCGTTCAATAGTGAAAAATCGTTTATATTCGGTAATTTTAACTTATTATTTTCTTTTGAATTTATTAAATGTTTTTTTTTTTTTTTTTTTTTTTTTTTTCTGGAATTGATTTCTCAATAAAATTCGTTCATCAGTGAAAAATCTTTTATATTTTATAATTTCCCCTATTATATATACTTTTTATTTATCAAATGTTTTTGCCTGAAGTGGATTTTTCAATGAAGCTCGTTCATTAGTGAAAAATCATTTATATTCAGTAATCTTAACCTATTATTGTCGTTTGAATTTACCAAATGGTTTTTCCTGAAATTGATTTCTCAATAAAATTCATCCATCAGTGGAATACCTTTAATATTTTCTAATTTTCAGCCATTATTATTATTATTATTATTAATACTATTATCATTATTTTGAATTTATCAATTTTTTCCACCTGAAATAGATTTTTTAATAAAATTCGTTCATTAGTGAAAATCTTTTAATGTTTAGTAATTTTAGCCTATTGTTTTCTTTTAAATTTACCAAATGTTTTTCCGTGAAAGTGATTCCTCAATAAAACTCGTTCATCAGTGAAAAATTTTAATATTTTCTCATTTTCACCTATTGTTTTTTTCTTTTATTGAATTTATCAAATGTTTTTTTTTTTTTGCCGGAAATTAATTTTCCAATAAAGTTCGTTCATTTGTGAAAAAATTTTTAACATTTAGTAATTTTAACCTATTATTTTCTTTTGAATTTACCAAGTATGTTTCAAATTGATTTTACAATAAAATTCCTTCAGTGGAAAATCTTTAATGTGTAGTAATTTTAACATGTAGTTTCTTTTGAATTTTAATGTTGCTTCTAGTTTACAAGAAGTACAAGTAAAAAATGCTTGCATTAGCTTCTCAGTTTCTTTCCATTTTCTCATTTATAAAGCATACAATAATGTTGTTATTTAAAATCTTTAAATTTTCTTTTAATTTTCTATAAAATTAACTCAATTTGATACATTTAATTTTAAATTACTTTTTAAGGTGTTGCTAGAAGTTAGATACACAAAATAAATGCTTTGATGAATTGTTACAATATTTTTGAAAGCTTAATTAACGGAATTATTTTATTTTATTTTTAATTATTTATTTATTTATTTATTTAATTTGTCAGAAGTTAGATACACAAATTACATGATTTTAGGAATTGTTGCAAAACGTTTAAAAAAAAAATTAAGAAACTGTTTCGCCTGATAATTGAAGAATTCGCTTCATAATTGAAGAATTCAAATGATAAAGGTGGTAAGTCTGCAATCTTAGTTTGTAATCATCATTTTGCGAAAACGGGTTGAGAAAATGTGAAAGTTCCGAATATCTATTTGCGTTTATTGTCAAATACCTACTTTATCAATTAAAATATCCGTGAGTATTAGGTTTTTTTCAAATAGTAATTTAACAGATGGTAGAGGACCACTGAATACGTTCAATCATATGATTAACTCAATTTTTTTTTTTTTTAAATCTTGTCATATACTACATTTATTTTTTTATCTCTTCAAATATCTCCATAATGCGATGCATTAAATAATTAACAGCACTCAAAATTGTTTATTTATTTTTTTAATGTATATGCTTTCTCTCTAAAGCTGGTAATCGTAAATAAAAAATAAAATAAAATAAAGAACTGTAATAAGTCTTTAATAATAAAATCCTTATTGACAGTAATAATAATTTTTTAAAATATATTTTTAAAGGGTACGTAAGGCCAAATTTTAGTTCAACTAAATATTAAATAAATATATATATATTTCAATGCCTGTCATTGGCCTGGGTTGCTCAGGGTTCTAGCAATCCGAACAACCCGTGGCTGACGGCCAACTTTGTTGAACTATAAGCAAATTTCATTCTGACCAAAACTGCAACTTGTATTTAGTTAAACTCGATACTTTTCTATGCCTCGGAACGTGCGGCTAGCTGCAACTCCAACAACAGTAGACTTGTCTCGTTATCCTAGTAAGGCAGGCTGCGTCCCAAAATTAACTGATACGAACTTTTGATCCTGTTTCTATTCTCAGCAGATTGACTAGCATAACCTAATTTGCATACACTCACAGCCAAAACCAATAGCCACAGATTCCGAGACCCACAAACAGACTTCCGAAAATTAAAGTAAAATAAAGTACAGATGTCGCTTTTGCGCGCATAGGTTAATATTGACAGAACGTTTACATAAAAAAAAAATAGATTCTCTTTATGAGAAAATTGCTTGTCCACTACAAGGTATACAAAATGAGAGATTAATTTCAAAATAATGCAACTTTATGAAACCAAACCTCATTTTAAAGTAAATTATAATATGAAAAATTGGATGTCAAAGCCATCGGTACTTCTGTTAGTTCTTAACATCTTGATACAACTTGAAATAAAATTTCTGCGATTAGTCCAGGCAATAGGAAATTTTACCTAGCAAAATTAATGGTAGTACTGGAAATCGGCTTTCTTTCTTTTTTTGGGTCTCTGAATCCGAATTTATAACTTCCCACCAAAATTTCCCCCAGCAACTCCGCCCCCCCCCCCCAAAAAAAAAAGGTTTTTATTTAAAAAATCAATTTTTTTTATTATTGTTTTAGAGAAAAAGTATCTAAAAATTCAGAAAGTAGACAAAATTTGCAACAAATTTGATATATGACATTATGACTTAGGATGAAGGGGAAGGGGGGATCTGCCTCGGAACATGCGCACTGTGCTGCGTAAACTAAGTTGCGCAATTCCACTTAACCACTCACACGTTTACATTCGGCCTCCCATCTCCCCTCCGAACTTTCTCTATAACGTTTACTTTAAGATTTTTGGGTCGCTGAATCCGAATTTTTAACTTTCCCCCAAAAATTCCCACCCCCTGAACCCCCCCCCCCCCAAATAGTTGTTTTTAACCTAAATTTCTTATTGTTTTAGGGTATTTTGTGGTATAAAAACAAATCTTCTGGAAAGAAAACAAACACATCAAGCACACCTGTTTGTTCTTCATGCAAATTTGTTTTGCGGCCATAAAAATATTTAGTTCAAAATTTACATCCCAAACTACAAGGTTGTTATATACTATGTACACAAAATCCACCTTTTTTGTATATTATACACAGATATATTGTACTCACGAGCAATTTACACGTTAAACTGTGTATTTGAGAGTTATCTGCGACACACTCTTAAGCCGCTTATGCGCTACACAGGAAAATGTGTATTATGAAATTGGCACACCAGGGCGTGTATTTGGCAATTTACTACGACTAGGTATAGCGTTTCCTCCATTAAACAGCGCATGCGTCACTGCTTGACGAAATTCAGATCTATGTGAAGTCTGCTAATGTGGCAATTTATCTGTAGCACTGGCGAATAGACGTTAACTTTGTAGTCAAAAAATTATCAACAACGCTAAAATAATAAATTTTGTTACATTTTAAGAATTAAAGAAATTCATTTATTAAAAAAAAACACCTTGCAAGTCATGTGAATTTTAAAAAAATAATTTAATTAATAATACTGCATTCACGATTTAAAAAAAATTACAAAGCAATTGATAATAAATATTTATATTTTTTTATATATCGAGGATAATTTTAAAAGATGAAAACTTCAATGAATTAATTCTGCTAATTTTATATTTATCTCTTTTTAAAGTTTTAATGTATATATATATATAATGTAAGCTTAGGAGATTTATTATTGCATTTTAATAAATGTTTACTTTAATTATTACAATACAAACAAATGAATTATTGAAATTTATTTATTTATTGAAGTTTATTTAAAATAAAATTATATTTACAAATTAAGTTTATTAATGGAATTAAATTTATTAATGCAAATTAAATTCTATTTACAAATTAAGTTTATTAATTGTTTTAAATTCATTAATGCAAATTAAATTAAATTTATTAATACAAATTAAATAAAAAAAATTAAACTTAAATATATTTTAATTTTATTATCTAATTGACAATAAAATAATTACAAAGGAAATGATAATAAAGACCGGCTGATATTTATTAACTGACTTAATAAAGATCAAAACAAAACTCCTAAAAGAAAGCCCTCAGCAAGCACAGAACACGCCAACTAAGGATTTAGTAATACATTCAGAACCATAACCAGTCCTTAAACCACTAGACGAGAACGTTCACAAGAACATTCCACCAAAGAACCATGTACCGGCTTTACACAATACTTTCTCAAAGTACTTGGCATTTCATCGCCAAATCAATGGCAAGAAACAGCCCAAGAATCAGCTGACGCATTCGTTGTTAAATGGAGGGAACGCTACACCTTAGTCGCTCCAGAAGAATTGGACTTCAGGTTGGATGTGCGTCGTATAACTGAAGGTGCACCTCTATGGAACATTTGTAAGAAAAACAAGGGTAGTTTACTTTCAATTTGCTGCATGATTTGTTGTAAATACAGTAAACTCACTTAAATTTTCTTATACCTATATTTCAGGCATTATAGTAGCCACCAGTATAGACACTTTTACCACATTTGTTTTACATTAATATATAAAGATTCATGACACTTAATTTTCATTTTAAAAAATCCTTTATCTTTCGTTTTGTACATATTAAAATCGAAAATTATAATTTACATTTCTTTACTTTTCTTTAAAAAGAAACACATTTTTTTACTTAAAAAGGACATAAATTCCGGTATATCGTTAAAACTATGCTATTTATAAATATATACTGCATTGTCCATACTCTTTGGCAATTCTCTGAAAAAACGTTTTCGTCCATTTCTTGGACTTCATCAGTTTCAATTGGCGGCTCGCAGTTTCATTTTCGACCTTTTATCATCTCTCTCTTTCCATTTTTTCCCCCTTCTCCCTTTTCACTTTCCCCTTCTTTCCAGCATTTTTAGCCAACGGGAGTCAACATTTGCATGCGCCATATCGTTGCATACACTTTTTCTTTCGAGGTTAATCTCGATAGCCTCTCTCATTAGGGTGTTGTGGGGATTATCATATGCAGCTATTTTTTCTATTTTAATTGATTGAGGTATTATGGGGTTTTTTAAATTTGTTCTTGAGAAGGCTGTTGCTTGATTATTATATTTTATGTCGCGGATATGCTCCTTATACCTTTCGCTTATTTTTCGCTTGGTCATCCCGATGTATGTAATTTCCTTATTTTCTGTATCTGAGGCTTTAATTTTATATACTCCTGCCGTCTGTAATTCGTCGTATCTTTCTGCTTCATTTCGTATCGTTTTAAATAGGGAAGGGTTGGGTGTGATTGGGACTATCTTTCCGAGTTTACTAATTTCGCGTTTTATTTTTAGTGCTATTCCGTTCATGTATGGTAGGGGGGGGGTGTATAATCTTTTTTATTTTGTCCTGGTTGGATCCAGTTAATTTTTTCTTTCGCTTTTCTGATTAGCTTGTCTATTGTTTTTCTTGGATGGCCAGCGTTATGTCCTATGTTCTCTATAATCCTTAATTCTTCTTTTAATAACTTTTCTGTTGAACATATATACAGTGCTCTATAGATGTAGGTATTTAGGGCTGCAAGTTTATAGTTTATTGGTGTATTTGTTTTGCTTGACATTATCGCTAGGTTTGCAGTAGGTTTTCTATAGATTGTTGTTTTTATCTGGTCATTTTCGTATATTATTTTTACGTCAAGGTATGGTAGGGATCGGTTCTTTTCTTCTTCTATTGTAAATTGTATATTGCTATCGTATTTATTTATTTCGTTTAAGAGGTTTTTTAAGTTTACTGTTCTGTTTGTTATGATAAATATATCATCTACATACCTTACCCAAAGGCGTATTTCATTTTTATGATCCTGTATTATTCTTTTTTCCATTACTCGCATTTTCCATTCCGAAACTACATTTGAAATGGGGGACCCCATCGGTACACCCCTCAGCTGTTTATATATCTTATTGTTAAATTTAAAATAACTTTCGTTTAGGATCAGATTTGTTGTACTTTTTTTTAAAGAAAAGTAAAGAAATGTAAATTATAATTTTCGATTTTAATATGTACAAAACGAAAGATAAAGGATTTTTTAAAATGAAAATTAAGTGTCATGAATCTTTATATATTAATGTAAAACAAATGTGGTAAAAGTGTCTATACTGGTGGCTACTATAATGCCTGAAATATAGGTATAAGAAAATTTAAGTGTAATATGAGCATTAAATGAGACAGAAATAACTGTCGAAAAACACTGGCTAAATACAGTAAACTCTCTGTGAGGCGGATTTTGTATAAGACGGAAATCTGTCTAACTCGGAAAAATTTTCAAGTCCCTGCGAATCCATAGACATAGAGTAAAAGTTGCCTAAGGCAGAATATTGCCTACTACGAAAAATTTTCTCGGTCCCGATCGATTCCGCCTTAAACAGAGTTTACTGTAGTCTAAATTAAACTACTTTAACCCATTTTCGGCCAAAGGTGCGTAAACGCACCATTTCAATAAATATTTTTTTATTAACACTGTGACGAATATTTTTCACTAATTTTATTTTTCTGCTATTTTTAAGGGATCTGGAGACATCTATAAAATATCAGTAATTCAATTGGAGTAAACACTTTCTGTTGAGAAATTTTCAAAATACGCTAGTCTTTCAAAATTAAGACGTTTATTGACAAATTCGACTTTTTGAAAATGTATAATTATTCCACTTGAGATTAATCATATATTTTTATAATGGATTAAAGTTGCAAGCTCTGTAAATAAAATAATAATAAAACAAATGTCATGAAAAATTAAAAATATATATATTAATTTTAAATTTAATAGTGTGTTAGAGCACCATTGACCGAATGCATTTTATTTCTCAAATAAAATGTTATTTTTCATGCACGAAACTTTTCTTTTGTCTTAATGAATGTACTTTAAGCATATTTCAATTAAAATAACACCACATTTTATAAAATTTCTATGCTTGGCCTAAAATGGGTTATACCATTAAACGTTGGATATTCTTTTATGGACTGTATATAATACACGCTATATTATAAGAAATCCATTTGTTTTCATCCAGGAGCTAATCATATTACATTTGAAAATAAAGAAGAATATCACCAGTTTTAAAAGAAAATTCTTATTTACCGTATACTAAAAATCTTTTTATTCCATAAGCTGTATAAAAGCCAAAATTTTGTCCACCTTTCCCCCCCTTTCAGAAAATTCTCCAGAAACGAAATAACTACATTTCAAAATTATTATCATAATTGCAGATGAAAATTAAAAAGATTTTTCTGCAACTCTGATCATACAGGGAGCAAATAATTTTCTTTGATGTCAAGTTTTATGATCCGTGCCTAAAATAAAAAATAAAAAATTAGTTTTTATCTGAGCACAGTAATGATTTTTCTAAGTAGATTTGCTCATTGCAATTAAAGTAGATTCGGAATAATTGATAAGAAGAATATGCGCGTAACAAACTTGTATTGAAGAATGCAGCTTATCAAATCTTTGACAGATGAAATGTAGGAAATGATATCATGTTTCGGTTAGGATTTTTATACCTATTAATTCCCGAACAGAAGGAATTCTTTTCTTTTCTTTTTTTTTTTTTTTTTTTTTTTTTGCATGGTATTTTGGATAAAATGCATATACTTCAATACTAAAAAAAATAATAATAAATATAATAAAAATAGAGCTGCAAAATCCTGTTATAAAGTTTTGATCTTATTTCAGATTTTTATTTACTTTTTAATTTTTTATTTATTTTTCATTTTTTTTTAACGCCATACAAGGTCAATGATTGATAAATAAGGTTAATTAGATGAACCTCTGTAGTTTATATTTTTGTCATTCGTTCTCATCTTTCTTTATACAGTTTGTATTTTTGCAGCAATTTTTTGTTTGTTCTATCATAGTTTTATTATTATTATTCATTTACTATTTATGGATGCCGTACTTTGTTTTTCGTTTATTTTTATTAATATTTTTTTAACAGTTTCCAATATAGTTGAAAAGAGTTAATGACTTGGGTTTGCCTGTATGCCGTTGTCTGTCGCCTGCCGTATGTCTGCCGTTTGTCTATCGTCTATCCGTGCTCTAACTCGGGTAAATATACGCAGATTGCCAAGCAATTGATGTATGTTATTGGGGCTTACTATGGCATGTTTGGTATTGAAAATGAAGCATATAGAAGTTACACTTTTTTTACAGGGACTTTCAAAAGTATTCCGTTACATTACGGCCTGTGAGGAAAAATCGTTTGCGGTGGTTTTTAATAATGTTTCACAATTTCAAATTCATTGAAATTTATATATAGCTCTGGAAGTACACTAAAAAATGCTTACTATAGAATATGGTACGGATGGATAGCATTCATCGTTCATTTACAGGGACACTCAAAGAACTCCATTACATTACGGTCTACGGAGTAAAATCGTTTCCGGTGTATTTTATTCCTGTTACATATTGGAATTAATATATATCTCTGAGGTGCGCACGGCAAGATATTTACTATAGAATATGATGTGCAGAGATATGATGTTAATAATGATGATAATGATGTTTATAATTATGATAATGATTTTATACTAATAATATGATGATGATGATGATAATGATGTTATGATATGATGTTCATCATTGATATACAGGAACACACAAAAAAATTCGGTTAGAGTACTCTCTATGAACAATAATTGCTGCAAGTGCGTTTTCTGTTGTGGTACGTATTTTCAAATTAAACATTTTTTTTTTCTTTTTTCTTTTTTTTTTTTTTTTTTTTTTTTTTTTGCACATTTCTTAGTGTGTATAAATTCTACAGGTCATACACAGAACTGCACAAAGATTCTGAAGCTTATTTCCGTTTTTTAATGGAAATTGATGAAGGGGAATTTTAACTGTGATATACGTTTTCTAATTGAAATAAATTTTAGCATACTATGTATTATGTGATAAATCTATAGTTCATATGCAGATCACAATAAAAATATGTACAAAAATTCAAATTTTATTTTCGTCTTTGATAATATAATTGATGAAATTGTGTTTTCAAATGTTTTGTGTGTTTAACAAATTGTTTATTTAGACAACCTTTATCAATTTTTTGATCTGTGAAGTTTTATTATCGTATTCTGAATGTGTTGCAAAGTGTTACATAATCTATGCTTAACGTATGATGTTACGTTCTTGTTAGAAACCCTTACCGGTAATTGTATAATTCCCATATTTCTCTAATTAACATGTTTATAGATATTGTTCTCGATCATTTACTCATTTATATTTTTAATTAATTGTCTGACTGGTTTTCTACTGAGAAAACAACATTGGTGCTAGTAATACAATTCTGTCTTTATATATATCGGCATTCACAGTCAATAACTGATGCGTCAGGATATAATTAGATCAGCTTCTGCAGCTTATGAATATTGAGTTTCGTCATATGTTTATACTTTTATCAATATCATTCTTTTTTTTATAGTGATTATATAGCTGTATGTATTACAGATATAATTGTTTTGTTTTATTTCTGTTCTGTGTATCAATACTCTATTTAAAACTACTGTATTTTATCAACTTATTCATTCAATTATATTATGCATGCATTTTGTTTTCTGGTATTAATTACGCTATTAGCATGTTTATAGGTATTGTGTTTGGTCATTTGTTCTTTTATGCCTTTAATAAATTTTTCGACACGCAAAGAGGTAGTTTTCCTACAAAGAAAACGACGCTTAGATGCTGATGGGTCTGTTCATTCTTTATGTACTGCCATTCATTGTCAATGTGTAGTGCTGATTACATTAGCTTCTGCAGTTTATGTGAATGAGCTTTGTCATTCATTATCACCTTTATATATATTATTATTATTCTTTTGGCAATAATTATGTTTTGCGCGTAATACACAGATAATATTTAAATCTCTGTTTCATTAATATCCTGTTTATAGCTGATGTATTCCTTTCAAATGTTATGTTATTAGTGTGCTTATAGCAATTGCTTTTTGTAATGATTCAATTATTTTTATGCTATTAGTATGCTTATAAGTGTGGTTAGTCATTTCTATCTTCAAATAATTTTCCAACACGCGATGAACTGCTTTTATATATTAATAAAACAACACCGATTCTGATAAGAATATTATATCTCGTACTATCATTCGTAATTAATAACTGATGCTATTTCGATCATCTTCTTTGGTTTGTCACTCGTTTTCACTTTTCTCTATATTAATCCTCGAATGAAAATAATTTTTTGCATATAATTGATTGATGATTTTTTTAATTTGTATTTCTATATTAGTCCTCTATTAATAATTCCTGCATTTTGCCATACATTTATTTCAACTCTTATTGTATCTTTTCCATTATCCATCCATTTTTCCATATTGTATTATTTCCATTGTACTCTTATTGTATGTATTAATCTGTTTATGGTAATTGATTTCTATTATCAATTAATTCGTTGCCTTATGTTCTTACCGTGTTTATAATTGTTGTGTTTGGTTGTTTTTTCATTTCTAACTTCAATTAGTTGTCCGAAATGTAATGATTTTCTATTAAGAAAAGGTCATTGATAATGATGAGATAATTTTATCTGCATATTCGAGGTCAACTATTAATATGTAAGGTTAATTTGAATAGTTGAAGTGGATAAATCCTAATTTTTAAAAATTATTTACAGTGACTTTTTCACAGTAAATTGTTGTGAATGCAGTATATTAATACTTTTTATTTTTATCTTTATATTCCTACTTTAGTTATAGTTGCTATGTTTTTTATGTTATTTCAATTTTTATGTTATTACTGTATTTTTAGCAACAGTGTTTGGTATTTAGTTCTCTTTTTCCAGAAGGTTAATTAGATAAGTAGTGACGTGTGAATGTTTTGTCATCCATTTACACTTTTCTGTATGCTACTTGTCTTGTGACTGTGTAATATACTCATCAATTCTTTTGTTTTTTTTTCTTACTCTAGTTGTTGTTGCTATATTCTGTCGTTTATTTATTTCCATTTTTATATTATTGGTAGATTTATAACAACTATTTTCTGCATTTAATTCTTCATTACTCTTCTTTATATCATTAAAATATTTATAAGCTATTGTGTTTGGTCATTTGTTTATTTACACCTTTAACTGATTGTTAAAGATATTATGGTCTAATTTACCATTAAGAAAAGGACATTCATTATGATTACTATTCCTTCTTTATACATTTTCATATATAGTCAACGATTGATACACAGGGCAATTCAATACAGACATTATACCGATTATCCTTTAAACCGCTTGATAGAAATGTGCACTCCATTTCAAAATGTCTTCAGATCAACTACAGATATTAAATAAAGCACTTTTTTCTTACAAGGAGCTGCGTATTTATTAACCCGTCAACACACGCGACCATTACGTTACTATACGCTTGGGATAAACCTCGCCCCATTTTGTCTCCCATTATATTTTTTTGGCTAAATGCGTTTTAAAAACAAATCTACTGCTCTATATTGTAAAATGCGTCAGTACTACCGTATTTTATGGTAGAAACGCCGCACCCGTCGTAAACGCCGCACTTGAGGGAACGCTACTTTTGTCGACAGTGTCTCATTGAACTAACTTTAATCAAAGTATTCTGAACAGTGTAGCGTGCCTCGTTTTTAATAACTTAAGATTCTAAAATTTTATTTAAAATATTTAAATTTGGTTTTAAATGGTTTTATGTATTTTTTTTAAATAAGGAGACGTCAATTGGTATTAAAACCATCCAGAGCGCGGGACGCGGACTCCTCTCCTTAGACGCTCCACATTTTTGTTAAGTTGTTGGCTGAGGCGCAATTTAACACGCTTTTTACGTCGCATCCCCTTTAGTCCTTTTATAATTTCTGTTTGAAGCCCTCAAAATGTGAGTCGTCAATATCTGAGTGGAAGAGTTGTAAACTTTCTTTGTTTACCTGTATGGTTCAATCATTGAGATGAGATTATTTCAATTCTATGGGTTCGGTATCATCATCGAAAATGTCACAGTTTTCATTATCGGCAAAGTCAGAAAGATTCGCGTTGTTGAGCAGGGGACTTGAGAACAGTCTTAAGGAATTTTTACTTAATCCCAATTTTACGCGCGCGAAAAAGAAAAAAAAATCGTAAACGCCGCACATGTTGTAAACGCCGCACTTGACAAAAAATTAACTTTCAAACTCGTAAACGCCGCGGCGTTTCTTCCATAAAATACGGTACTTCTTTTAGGGAAAAAATCATGCTTTTCATATTTATTTTCAGATTTTGTTGCAGTTTCTAAAAATCACGCTTTTTGTTTTTTAGAAAATATGCAAACGATTCGCTTTACGCCTTAAAAGATGAATTATTTCACAAAATTGATATTAATTACATTTAATACCTTTCATCAATATATACAAAAAGCTTTTTATGATAGCCTTTCTTTAAAATTAATTTAGTGTGTGTTATCCCGTATGAAATTAACGTATCGAAATTAAATGTTTGTACACGCGCGGAATTATTTAATCCCAAGAGGTATATTTCTCCCCTTCTAGCGAACAAAGAAAAGACATTGCTTCACCCACCCCTTCCCGACCTTGATCTTGAAAGGTTCGAGGCAGGTCAGAAACGGCCTAAAAAAATTATCTTTTTTTTTTCTTTTTTTTAGAAAAAATGTGATTGGAGTGAGATTTATCCAGGGCTGCGAAGTCGGAGTCGGACTCGTTAAAAAACAAGCCGACTCCGACTCCGGCTCCAGATTTTTTGTTAGACATTTTAACGTGAAATTAAACTAATTATATGTAATTTTAAACCTATAAAATGAATTATTATTGTTATTTATGGGTACATCAGGCCACTCAAGTTAAAGATGATCGATTTACTTCAGTGTACAAAGTAGATACAAGCTTTGGTACTCAGTGAGAACAGGGTACCACCCGTGAACAGAGTAGTAAGATATTTTACATTTAGTGTATAAGTATTTCCCTTTGAGTTTTTGGCGTTTGCGGATAGAACCTGAGGTACAAGGGTCTGCAGGGACCCAAGGACCAGAAAATGAAGGCAACTTTTCAAACAATAGAATTAAGACAGTTTATATTAATGAACCGGATCAGACTGATTAAAAAAAATTGAGCAGGCTGACAAGCCCAATATAACAAATTTGAAAGAACCAAACTACGCCAATAAAGTAGGGCATGATTGGGGTGAGAATAAATACTAAGACACGGCCGAGCTTTTTAGGGGACGGGCCTTAAAATTTCGACTCTTACCGGAGGTAATGGGAAAATTATAAATTTGAGTTTTTTTTGTTTTTGTTTTGGAGGCAAAAGAACTAAGAAACCAGTATAGCATTGTAATAGAAGCCTTTTCCTCTTTTTACACCTCAAAATTTTCCGTTCTGTATGACCAAAAGTAAAAATTCTAAAATAGCCTTCCTTTATTTACTTATTTTTGAGCACAGGAGTTAAAATAAGATGAAATTGTAATTCTTTTTTTCTGAATCGGCCATACCCTAAATAGCGATAAAATAGTGCAATTTCGTTATATTTCACCTTTTGAACTTCGGATTTTTCAGGTTCGCAGAACCCGAAATAAAGCCAAAAGTGCAAAATTAATTCAAAAAATGTGATTTTTAAAAATTTTCTCGTTAGAATCCACAGAATCCGAATTATTTCCAAAATATTAAAGATTTCATCTTTGATTTTCCTCCTTTCCATAGAAAATTTTTCAGTCTGGCAAGACACAGCAAAATAAACAACTAAATTGTAATGATTTCGCTTTTTCTTCTCACTCCGCAAATCCAAAGTAGTAAAATTTCCATTTTGTGTTCTTTAGACTTCGATAGTTGGATTTTTAGAGTTTGCGGGCGCGAAATTGTAAAGCGGAATATAGTATATATATATATATATATATATATATATATATATATATATATAATATATATAAATGATATATATAATATATATAATATATATAAATATATAATAATATTTATATTATATATATTATATATATTATTTATATTATATTATTATATATTTATATATATTATATATATTATATATATCATTTATATATATTATTTATATTATATATATATATATATATATAGGGTATTTCTAGCTAAATTTTGACGATAATGTTAAACAGTTATTAATTAATTTAATAGTGCATTTTAAATAATGTAATTACTATCTATTTATTTTATATTATATTAAATGTATTTAACAAGGTATTTCAAATTTTTTTTCAAAATGTATTAACTGCATCCTTTGGTATCAATTACTGTGATTTCTTAACTGTTTTATTCACCTTAATCTTTATGATATTCTGGTAGCCATGTGCGTGGATATTTGTAAAATACTGAAATATTAATCGGTATGGTGTTTATTATTTATATTTTATATCCTATAAATATTTAAATAGGTTTTATTGATTCTTCCATTTCATATTATTTGTTTCTATTCTGTTTTCATTTTTAATCAATTCACTTGATTTTAATGGTTGTTTGGGCACAGGGGAAAATAATTTTTAGCTTTAGCTTATTTTTCTCGCAGAAAACAACCATTTTGCTTATATCATTGAATTCTGTGCCCTTGACAACGTAATTCAATGTATAAGCTTTTCCATTTTTTGTCGGTGTCCACTTTTTTCTTTTTCTTCCATAATAATTCTTATAATAAATTAATTTTTTTTTATACTTACATCTTTAATTCATAATATTTGATGGTGGTAGGTTATGTTTAATTAATGGTTATGTATATATATTCCTTTGAAGCCCTAAAAATAGAATCAATGCCGAAATAGAGAGATTTTAGCTTTATTTTTTTATATTGCATCATTATTTAAACCAACAGGCAACACTATTAGCCAACCCGGAGTCGGAGTCGGCGTCGTTAAAATATACTGGAGTCGGAGTCCCAGCGACTCCGCAGCCCTGGATTTATCCCAGCGCGCGCGTGCTCTTACGAGTTAAAATCCGAAATTTAATTTTTTATACGGTCCCCTTTATTACGACTTATATTTAGGGAAATTCTACCCTACGTCTAAGAAGGAAATTTAAAAAAATACATAAACAATTTTTTTACGACCGAAACGTATCGTGTTATGATATTTTGAATCTTATGAATTTTCAGCGTTTTCACTAAAAACAGAAAAAGGTCTTATTAGGATAATTATTTATAGGTGAATTTTAATATAGGCGAATAAATATATTTACTTTTCAAGAATACATATAAAACTAATTTAGCTCATATTAATCTTTATTTTTTAGTTTAGTATTTTTTCCTTTCAAAACTAATCCCCTACAAGTAGAATTACACCTGTGAAGCACGAAAATATTTATTCCCCTTCCTTTTTCTCGGAAAGAGCATCAAATCTCAAAGTAGTATACTAAAAAGAAAACAGTAAATAAACTTGGCTGGACTGCTGAGTTTATGGGCTGCAACAGCACGTGGCTCCTGCACTTTTGGCCTTTGTCCACCACCATCAGAGATTCTAAACATCAGCAGACACTAAATCTTCAAAGAAGTATAACAAGCTTTTCAAATGAATAATATTTATTTCCTTGTTGAGTGGCTGAGTGAACAAGGGGAGGTCTTCAAATACCCCGTTTTGGGGGAAACACTAAGTTTAGTTCAATTTGTAGACAATTTGCTCAAACACAGCTGCAAGAACAATATAAAGATGTCTTGTTTCGAAGACCATTGATAATTCAATTATACAGTTAGTTTCCAAATACGAGAGAAAAGTTTTGTTACCTGCATGATTTTTGGAAATATATTATTAGCAGTCTTTTATGATGATTCACGGAAACAATATTTTAGTTAACGGTCTCTTGCAATCATTGTTTTTAGTGGGTTGGAGGAACTACTTTAGAAGTTGATAGGTATTCGCCAAGTTTCAATTGGGGAACTTCAATGTGTGATTTTATTGAAAAAAAAAAGTGTTAACAACATTATAAAAAGTATATCATTATCCATTTCTTTTTTAGATTTAGTCGTTATAGGTAGTTTATTTCTTCCATTTGATTTGATTTAGCACAATTTTTGTGTTTTTAGCGGATATGATTAACGATAGGATGGCAGTTTTCGTGATCATGTAATTTTGGAGAATATAAGATTTTATGATTAATTTTGAGAAAAAGGTGTAACATCGAGAAATTCGTTTTTAGGTTAAGTTGTGCACATTTAGAACAATCCTTTTTTGAATTTTTTTTTTATTTAAGGAGAACCCCACTCACCCCAGTTAACCCCTTAAAGATTCTTTCCTATTCAAATAACTATTACAAAGTTTTGAGTCTATTTTACACTTTTCTTTCTTTTTGAATGAATAGCAGAAATACATTAAAAATTTACTGATGACAAAATTTTCAAAAATTATACATTGTATTATCAAAAATTAATTTTTTTCATTAATATGGTCAAAAACACAAGGATTAGAAAAAAAAAGTTAATAAAGCGGAATAACTATATCATTTTATATTTCAAGGAATGTATACTTTAAAAATACTTTAATCTTTATTACAAAAACAAAATACTTAAACCTTGCTATAAAAGTGATAAAATACCTTTATTTAGATTAAGGCCCTACTTCAGTCACGCGAAAAGACCCGTTCGCTAATGCTATTCCTATGGAAGAAATTTATAAAGATATCTCGGTCGCTTTTCAATATTTTTAAATGATTTCTTTTGCATTGAATAGTTGAGATCGATCTGTATGCAGGCCGTTGTTTACTATTTCGATTTTGATTGTAGATATTTTTTATGAGGATGCTTTTACTTTCAAAACCGGTTCCGAAAATGAAAGTGTCCTCATAAGAAATACCTGTAAACAAAATCGAAAAAGTAAAAAACGGCCTGCATACAGATCGATCTCAACTATTCAATGCAAAAGAAACCATTTAAAAATATTGAAATGCGACCGAGATATCTTTATAAATTTCTTCCATAGGATTAACATTAGCGAACGGGTCTTTCCATTTGACTGAAGTAGCCTCTTAACGAACGTTTCATCTCACAAATGGCACCATTTTCAAAATCATTCAGGATAGAAATATTTTCGAAATTTTTTTTTTAAACAATAACTTGATAAATAATGTCACGAGATCTCGTGCACAATGAAAATAAGTGCAGTAAAATAAAATGAAATTGGACATTTGTGAGCGTGGATTAATTTTTACTATAACATAAACATTCTACTATATCATTACATAGTAAAAATTAATCCAAGCTCACAAATATCCAATTTCATTTTATTTAATGTTTGCACTTATTTTCATTATGCATGAGGTCTCGTGACATTATTTACCAAGTTATTGCTTTTAAATTTTTTTGCGAAAATATTTCTATCATGAAGGATTTTGAAAATGACGCCGTTAATGCGATGAAACGTTCGTTAATCTAAATAAAGATATTTTATCACTTTTATACTATTTTTAGCTTAGTCGGTTTCATTATAAGTGATTATTATATATATTACTTAAAACTTATTTATATATGATATCATACTACAGATTCATGTGTCCATTTTTTCATGATTTAAATATTAGTAATGCTGATCCAATCCAATAACTGACATTTATGAACCAGTTACTGACAAATATGGTCAGGCCCTGGTAGAACAACTTAAATTTCAAGGGCTTTGACTACAAAATAAATTTAATTTATTTTTATGTCTTTTTAAACAGTTCAAATAATAGATTTCAACTTTCTTTATTATCACCCATAATTAACACCTCTGTCGGAAACTGGTGAAATTAAATTACTGGAAACAATAATTCGACCCTACCCCCCCCCCCCCCCCCCCAAATTAAAGGAAATTAAATGAATAGAAATAAAAATCATGGTCCTAATTTGTCATAGTCATCTTTTAACTAATTTCAGAAAGTATAACTTTAAGAAAAAAATTAGAATGGTTGCATTACAAACAGATTTAAAAAAAAACACTACTTTGATTTTATAAATAAAATGAATGCCTCAAAATGGTACTTTTTGTGTTCTCAGAAGTTTCTTCGGCATTGTATATCTTCCTGGCCTACTAGTGGTGAATATATTGACTCCAAAGTAAAAATGTCTAGGTTACACCTAGACCTTTGCAGAATTTTCCAAGAAAATGCTTATTTGAGTTAGAATTTTGCTGAAGTGTCAGTTACTGGTTAGATGCCAATAACTGGAGATTTCCCCCTATATAGATATAAATAACATTAAATAATGAAGTAACATTTTCTCTTCCAAACTATAAGTTAAAATTTTTCTCCGTGAATTTTTTCACGTGAGATTCAAAGAAGAACTACTAATACTAATTTAGAAACAAATCCTCTCTCACTCTCCCAGTAATTATGTATTTGTGAGACTTATCATACGAAATGTAATCATTATTGTTTTTATGAAGAGCTGAATAAATTCAACAGTTGTTTACAAAGCTCGTGGTTAATTTATCTTAGCAATAATTATTAGCATCCAGAAGGTCCGCACCGTGCGAAGAGAAAACTGCGCCCGGGGCAAAGTTTCAATTTCCGCCCCCTCCCCCTACGCGCTTTTTGTTCGTGAGATGTGTCACGAAACTGAAAAGCGCAAAAATAGAAACAAATTCAGTACATATTTCGTGTTTATTTTGGAACTTTATGTTCAATTTTAATTCAGAAACTCCAAACAACTAAATAACATAAGATAAAATTGTACCTATATTTTGCCCAAGAGAATCTGGGAAATGGGTGTAGAAAATTTGCATCTCACAGTACAGTATAACAGTTTGCAACCCTTTTGTATTCCCCGGAAGGAGACCGAGACCCCATTCTATTTTGAGAGTATATGTTTTTGTCACAAGCACAGAAAGAAAATTACAGACTCAGAAAAGAGAAGGTTAGCGAATGAGACTAAGACAAAACAGAAGTTTTGAAAAGAAAGAAGTACTTATTCATAAATCTGCATTTGGGTGTAGGATAAGTGACCATGCAATAACTTTGAAATGAAAAATGAACGTACTGTTATTGGGAAAAAATTCACATGCTGGAAATATATAATTTTTTTCACAAAAAAAAGAAGAAAAAGAAGGTTTGTAGTATAAATTTGCCGCCCCCTCAATTTCCAAGTCCGGGGCGACCGCCCCTTCGCCCCCCGCTTTGCACAGCCCTGCAGAAAGTATTTCAAATGGTTGTAAATAGAAACACATTTTAATCAATCTACGTTTCTTCTTTAGATTTAGGCGTTATAGGTAGCTCATTCCTTCTGTTTGATTTGATGTAGCCCAATCTTTGCGTTTTGAGAACATGGTTAGCAATAAAATGACAGTTTTCGTGATCATGTAATTTTGAAGAATGTAAGATTTTCCAATTATTTTTTAGAAAAAGGCGTAATATCGACAAATTCGTTTTTAGGATAAATTGCTCGCATTTAAATAAATCATTTTTTAGGTTTATATATATATATATATATAAATAAAATTAAATAATGAAGTAACATTTTTCCCCTCCAAACCATTAAGTCAAAAATTTTACTTTGAACAAGCTTTTATCCGTAGTAGCAACAAATCCACTCTCACACACACACACACACGCTCCCACTAATTATGCATTTGTGAGACTTATCATACGAAATTTAATCTTTATTGTTTTTATAAGCAATTATAAATAAATTCCTCACACGAAATGTAATCATTATTGTTTTTATAAACAATTAAATAAATTCAACAGTTGTTTACAAAACACATGGTTAATATATCTTAGCAATAATTATTAGCATCCAGAAAATATTTCAACCGGTTGTGAATAAACACACTTGTTAAGAAACGTACATTTTGGTACCAAATAAATAACTTAAAAAAATAAAACTTTATCTAATTTATTTTCCGAAAGAATTATTAGTAATCGCAGCAAAATAATTCCTTGAATTGTAGGTGAAAAGTCATTAGCTTGTATGTTTATTTTTATTTTTTATTTATTTTACATGGTACAATATTTGTTTCCTCTGCTAATAACCAATGCTCATTCCAAACTATTTCCCAAGATTTTAGGTAAAATTTCATCATATAGTGTACTTTGCCTTTTACTAAATTTAAGATACTCTTATTTATACAAAATATTTTAAATATTTAGTCTTATGATAAGAAGCAACCACAAAATACATAATTAAAATACATATAAAAGCACAAATAATTGTACAAAAATTACTTTCAGGTGCATACATATAATATAAAGATAGAGGAAAAGGTCCAAATACCGGCTATCACTTTTGTTTTCAGTTTAGATCATACAATTTTCAAAATTAGTAAAAGAAAAAGTAACAGCAGGGTACCTTGACATGTTTTACGCCTATTTAGAGGGGGGGGGGGGGGAATCGGTTTAAAAAGCTTTTTCTGTTTATAAAAAGCAAAATACCGAAAGTCTTCAAATCTTGAGTTTTGAAAATGGGGTCTAAATACCGGCTACCCAAGTTTTTTTTTCCAAAAGATCACACAAATAGAGTTAATGACAATTATTAATCAATTAGAATATTATTTTAATAAATTTTATTGATTAATAACATTTCTTATGCACAAAACAAAGTGCGCAATTATTAATAAACAAGCATTTTTGTCAAATTTATAAAATTCTTAACGACTATCTCTCACAGTCTTCTTTCCATTATGTTTCTAATTTTGTTTTTTAACGCGTAAAAAAAAGCTTGCTGATTGAAATGAGAATTATTTTATCTGAAAAAATCACAAACATAATATCACTCTCTGCATCGATCCAGTAGCTATAGGCCCACATATAGCATTCTTAACTTTGAACCCAGAATCCCTTCCCCCACTCTTGTCCACAGAGAAAACATTCATGCAGAAGACACAAACTGCATCATCTTCCTTTGTTGGATATCTTCCTCTTTCACTTTTTAAAAATCCAAATTCTGCCCCTTTCACCTGTTTTCCTCCGTCATTTTTCTTCTTTCCCCACATTTATTACAGTCAATTTTGGAGTGTCCAACAGCGCTTTTTTGTGAAGTGATCCAGTAACCAATATCGCTCCTGAAGAATTACGGCCACGGTTGCTGTTTTTCATATTGAGAAATGGGACTGGAATTATTTTTGAACCATTTAAATTAATTTATTAACTATGGAACTATTAAAATTATCTTTTTTCTCTCCTTCAAGCAGAGCAAACGACAAAGGTCCAAATACCGGCTAGACGGGATTTAGACCACTCTAGATAGCCGGTATTAGGACCACTGCTATGTTTAAGTTAAAACCGGTATTACTCATTCATATAATAAAATACCAATGACGTGCTCGCGGCAATTGAGAGCTAAATATGTCTAGAAAATAACTTACTCATCAATTCAATCCAGTATACGATCAGTATATTTAAAAAAAATGAGAAACACGTATCTGAAAAACTTTTCATGTTCCAGATTACGTCTTTTCGACACTTTTGCATTTGCTGTTTGTAAATGAGACAGACTTTAGCGACGTACTTCTCTCAATTAAAGTTACAAATTCTGCCTATCGCCGCTTGGCTGCGCTGCTCTCAGTTCTCAGAACACCTAGTAGCCGGTATTTGGATCCTAGCCGGTATTTGGACCTTTTCCTCAACTTAAAATGCATTAAAAATATTTTTAAATACATTAGAAAACCCCAGAACATTTTCAGCCATTACAAAGCCGTCATCAGTGCGATTTAATTGTTGTTATTATTTTCTTTGTGCCTATTCGAGAATTGTACAGAAGAAAGCATTGTAATTTAAAGGTTATACGTCAGATTAGATGCCAGATAAAGTTATTCCAATTTTCAACAAAACGAGCTTTCATTTGTTATGCAGCAAATCTCTCCATACTCCATGAATATCGTACGACAGTGCATCGTTACAAGCTGTATCTTTATTAGCAATAATTTCAATTGATTCTCTTATAATGACTTTCTGGTAATAGATAATTTTCGATTTATTCTTTCAATTTATTTATTCGATTTTCTAATATATTTTAAGATGTTTTTAATGTATTTTAAATATTTTTATATTACATATAAGCACAAGTAATTTTTGTATAATTATTTGTGCTTTTGTATGTATTTTAATTATTTAACTCAAGGTGAATATAGCACTAATAGTTTAACTTTCATTTATCACAAAATAGATGTTTCGGTTTTTATTCAAAATCGACTGTGTAAATTATTATTTTTTTTTTTTCGAAATAACTTATTATTTCATATATTAATTAGTATCAATCAGAAAGAACTTCACGGGTTTTAAATAAAAATTAAAAACATAACTCTTCTTTATAGTTAAATTCAACAGTATATCTTGGTAAATACAGTACTTAGTTGTCGTAATAATAATCTAAAGCAACCAAAAAAATAGTTCACGCAACTGTAACTAAAAACTCATTCTGTAACACAAATTTTTCGAATAGATTCAACATTTTTCCTTTAGAAAACAGACTATTAATTTGCTCTGGTAATGAATCGTAGCAACCAGAAATATAAGTCTTTCGGTTGTAAATGAAAATCCATTATGTAGCATAACATTCCGTACTTAATCATATGATTAACCACATTATTAGTCATATCTTGGATTCCATTAATATTTAAAGATATTCATTAGACCTCTCTTTTGCCACTCGTGTATCATTTACTTAAAAACACGTTCCATTCGAAAAACTTTATGCGCCGCGTAATATATAACCAGGGTTTGGAAAGTGTTTGCATCATGAAGGTTTTTTTATTTACCATTGTTTTTATCAGTGTTTACAATAGTTTTTACCGTCTTTGTAAAAAAAAGTTTTACCCCTGATTTCTATCATATTTTGAAAAACTTTCATTTTTTAAACTATTTCTGCCATTTCTATACAAAAGAGCATTTATCATTGCTTTAGCTCATAGACTATCAAAACGTGACGGCTAATGTGCCCGCCGGTTCTGCATGTATTTATGTACGTTACGCGCTAACTCTTGATAGAAATATCCGATTTGCTTCAATTTTTTTTTCTAGCTTCATTCTGATAAGGCGCTTCCCTGATTAGTTTTGGGGTTCATTGGTTAAGTATAAAGGGGGAAGGGGTGCTAATCCTTCACTTTAACTTAGATAAATGGGTTTTTCATACAGAATTATCAGATTTTCTTCAAATTTGGTATACCGGTAAATTATGATAAGTCGCTTCCTTTATTAGATTTGAAGGTTTATTCTTTAAGTCTAAAGGGGGGAACGGGGGCTAATACTCCCCGTAATTTAGATAAATGGGTTTTTCTATCCGATTTGCTTCAAATTTGGTATACCGGTTTATTTAGATAAGGCTCTTCCCTGATGACATTTCAAGGCTCATTGGTAAGTATAAAGAGGAGAAGGGGGGGGGGGGGGCTAACCCCCAACCTTTATTTATTTTTCGAGGGTGATTATTCTTTGAAATAAGAATAAAATATACAATTAGTGTGAATAGCCTGTGAGCTCAATGTCATCAGTTTAACTGTGCATTTTTATTTTTTATTTTTTTATTCTTCACTGAAAAATGTATCACTGAAAACCTCAGATGATAAAGGGGATAACTCACGCAAGCATCATTTTGAGAAAATCACCTGTAAAGTTCCAAATTATATTTGCGTTTATTGTCAATTGCCTAATTTGTCAATTAAAATCTATGTTAGTATTAGGTTTTTTCAAATAGTAATTTAAGGGATGGTAAAGGACCATTGACTATCTTCAGTCATATGATTAACTCAACTTTTTTTTGTTACATAGCACTTCTATCATCTCAGCTCTTGAACTGTATAATTTATAAAGCAGCATTGTGGCAATGAACTCAAATGTTATTATAGTTATTTTTAATAGCATATTAAATTATGTTCATTTTGAGTTTTTTAAGATACTATCTCAGTTTGTTATATATGTTGATGAAATATTATTATTAGTAATAACAAAATAACAATAAATATACTTTTAGAATAATGAACAGAAAATTTATCTTTTATAATCCGTCAGAAAAAAAAGCTATTTTTTATAGCAAAAGTGCTATCTAAGGACACAAGTTGTATTTCTTATAACATTTATTTTCATTAAACAAACAATATTTCTAAAGAAATTTTGTCTTGGAAAATACCTTTCAAAAAATCAAAATAAAACATTTTTTTCTAATTAAACTTAATAATATTTCATAAATGTTCAGAGTGAAAAATCGAAAGAAAGATTGTGAACTTAACAAAATGCAAAGGGCAAAATAGTATTGTTTACATACAGACTGGCAATCTACGAGTATGTATTTGTTTCCTTCATGAATCCAGTGAAACCTCCCTGTGCGACCACCTCCATTAAGCGACCACCTCCCTGAACAATCATTTTTTCATGGAACGAAAGTTATTCCCATAGGCTCAACACTAATTTTACCTCCATTCAGCGACCATCCCAGTTGAACTCCCTTTAAGAACGACCAATTTCTTTGAAGAAAATTAAACCAATTCCGTATTTTCCTGGTCGTTTGAAGAAGGCTTTATTAGAAAAATAATTCCGGAGAGCGCATTATTCATCAAACTTCTAAATTAAGTTCAGATTTTTATTATTATTATTATTATTCCGATAACTTTTAAGTGTTTAAACCCCTTTGTGCTTTTTTAGGCATGGATTTAACTCTGATGACAAATTAAGAATGACGGTCAATAAACTCTCCTGCCCTATTCTATCTGAAAACTCTCAAAGAAATAGATAAATTAATGAAATCGTCATTATTTGTTCCCATCCAAAAAAAAAAAAAGAATTTATTTACTGAACTTTGAAAGGATTTGGAAATAAAAGTTATAAAAGATGAAACCGTAAAATCAAACCAAATGTCAATGTATTCATTTTTTAAACTTTGCAGTAATTAACTTATGTAATTAACTTTTATTTTGATATTTAAATTTTCATATTTTTTCCTAATGTGAAAATAAATTTTAGGAACATTAATTGTTACCTTTTACAACAATTAAAATCTAGATTTAAACATGACCTCCATTAAGTGACCACCTCTCGGAGCGACTTTTTATTGGAACGGAACGTAGTTGCTTTAGGGAGGTTTTACTGTAGCATGGACGAAACCTTTTTTTCACAAAACAAGTTTAGTTATAGAATTATAATGAATGTGTCTAAACTTCGAAAAAAAAATATACAACTATTGATGGCAAAAACAATTATTAGTAAAGAAATTTATCCTCCAGGTTCTTTTTTTCTTTTTTCTTTCTTTCTTTTTTCTTTCTTTTTTTTTTTTTTTTTAGAAATAAAAATTGGTTGTTGCTAACTACCATCAAGTACAGTAACACTAAGCTGGTGAAGGTCACCTTTGTAACACTTTGTCTATTGGTGCTTACGTACAAAACGTCAATTAAACTTCCGTCGGGAGCAATAGGCCTGATAGGCACAGCACAATTATTTCCGCACTCCTCTCCGCCACCAGAGCGCTCAGAGATATTTATTTTGAGAGTAATAAACAAGGTTTTTTTAATCCAAATTTGAAATATTCTCTCTTTTTACACCCTAATGAAGGTCACTGATCACTTTAAAAGCGTTAGAATTGCGTCAATTAATTGCTAATGGATATTTTCTAACAGGCACCTGTCAGGCGCATTGCGCCCGAACTCGGGAGTCCCAGAGTTGCAACCGACGGAGGGTTAATGGCACTAAATAATAATTATTATATTACTTTTTAAGTTATTAATATTAAATAATTATATTTTAATTATTATAATATAGAACTAATACACATATCAATTACAAAGAATAAGATAATATTTATTGATAAAAATACAGAGAGTAGTAGTGTTTACTAAGTTTTTGCTCTTTTTCTGAAGTTTTTCCCACGTTATGGTAAAAATTAGATTTTACCGGTTAAAATTCAACTTTGAAAATAACCCACACTCATTTTAATTTACGCCTTTTAGCAATTAAAATTAATATTTTTTACATAATTTGTTACATTTTAACCCAAACTCTTTTTTTTTTTTCAAATAAAAACATTACAGGAAATCTGCAGCCTTTGATTATAAAATCTTCCAGATTTTCTTTCCTGTTGCTGAATAACTATACATTGTTAGTTACAGGATCCTATTAGGCTGCTGTATTTTGTAGTAATAATCGCCACAAAATGTTGAGGTAAATTGTTTGTAACATTTCATTAAAATGCATTTTTTTAATTAATTTAATTTTAAAAAACAAAATACATTTTTTTGCATATGCATTAACCAATACTCATTGCAAAACAATTCCTTATTGTTCTAAATTATAAATTACCTATTGCGCATACTTTAACTTTTTATTAATGTCCTTTATTTACGTAATACCTTACTGATTTGCTCTTGCATTTAATAGAAGCAATTACAAAATAATTCGTTCGGTTGAAAATCAAAAATCATTATGCAGCATATTAATTTATTCAAAATTTATTTAATTAATTTTTATATAAAATTAAATAATTAAATTTAGTTATTAATTTTTCTATTACTATTTTTTTTATGTTGTGAAAAATAATTTATTCGCGAGTCTTAATAGCAATTACTAAACACCAGAAACTCTGGTGGTTTTTTTTATCTTTTTAAAACATTTCTATTAAATTATACATTAAAAAATAAATAAATGCAGAATTTTTTAAAAACAAAATACATTATTCATTTCCCTTGTAATTATTGGCACTCGAAAAAATATTCACTCAGTTGTAAATAAAAATTCATTATGTAACATACATTTCATACTTAACGGTTTGATTACCTACACTTCTAATCATATTTTGGATTCCACTGATTGTTTAAAATATTTATTAGCCCTCTCTCCTGGTCACTCGTGCGTCATGTACCTAAAGACGTTACAACAAACACTTTTGCGCTCCCTGTAAAATACTCACTCAGTTAGTTTTTCTTGTAAAGTAAAAAAGGCCAGAGAAAAAGATTATTTAACTTTTAAATTCAATATTTACTAGATTTTTATTTCTTTGCTAAATAATTATACATTCTTGTTTTCAGAATCTGATTAGGTGAGGACAGATGAAAATATGGCACGCGTGACAATTTCTCTGGCACGCGAAAAGCGTAAATCATTATATATTTTTAAAATTTTATTTTTGTTACAACAAATAAAGTTACGTTTAACAAATATAAATTATACCATAAATAATGCAATCATTTTTGCATAAATTAAAATTTTAGAAAATATTTTTTTCTGTGATGGTACAGAGAGTTTTCGAGACATAGCTATTTTGTCTATCTCTATGAATTTAAAAAACTTTATACATCTTAATTGAATTTCAAAAGTCATTCACTGTAATAGAATGACGTGGACTCAATTTTAATATGCAACAAAATATGAGCCAGGTATAAATTAATCCTCCGTCGAATCAAACGAAAATCCATAAAAAAATAAAAATAATAAAATAATAATAGAAAAAAACTAGATTAAATCAAGCAATTTAACAAGTTACAACGTCCATTTGGAAAATGATTTTTTCAAGGACTAAAATTTAAGATATAAAAAATCGCACGGAGTTGATCATACATTACGTACGCCATGAATTAAACATTAATAGTGTTATTACACGTAAAAATTGCAAGCGACAAAAATCGCCTGCGACTCGTCAGATTTCCTGAAACTTACGTATTATCCAAGCATTTCATTGGCTGCTCGGGAAAAGGCTTTTCCATCGTAGAAATCTGACGACTAATTTTAAATGAAATTTCATTTTTAAACTTCTAAACATTCCCACAATATTACTTTTTATACCGTCGTATAGAGAAAAAATGTACTTTTAAATGCAATTTGTTTGAAAGCTGTATCTCAATTTGTTTCTGAGTTATTATTATTTTTTTTTGTAGTTTTTATTACTTTTTTGTCATAGTGACAACAGAAGTATCCATCTCTGTTGGAAGTAAAGGGAAATACAGATTACTGTATAGACCAATCAGAAAACGAATAAAATGCGGATTCAACCAATAAAACGCCTCAGATATGTTTTTGATTTCCTATCCTGACAGAGAACAATAATCATTTTTCCAAATGGTTAAAAAAAAAAAAAACATTTTTTACCAATTTGTGCTATTGTAAGTCAGATGTTGCAATAAGTCACAAATTATTACATAAAAAATGCGTAGATATTTCTTTTTAGCACTACGTGTCACTTAAATGAATCAATCGTATTTCCAAGTCAAAATTTCATTAAATGAATAGACCATAACAATATACCGAAAAATTGCATTTCGATTCCCCCCCCCCCCTAATTATTTATTGCGTAAAAATGACAGATTTTATTAAGGAGTGTTTCATGCAATCACTATATGCCGAAATTATTTTTATGCACAAATTGGGCCCGTTAAAATGTTGATAGACATTGTTTGTTAATTTTTAGCACGCAAAAAGATTCTTCATCCTGCGCTAGGTCGAAATTTTTTTTAATAAATGCGTCAAAATTTTGCTCCAAATTCCTTGTACAGTTTCATTTAAATGTATTTTTTGGAATAAATTTATTTAATTAAAAAAATATTAATAATTTATTTTAATTTTCTTACAAAATATATTATTGATTTGCTCTTGTGGGTTTTAGTAGAAAAGACAAAATAATTCATTCGGTTGTAATTCAAAACCTATTCTGCAGCATATTTTGTCATTACATTAAACTTTTTTTTTCTATTTTTTTTTTTCGTTTTATTGTTCTTTCTTTATTTTTTAGCATTAATAATTGCAACCAGAAGCTATTTACCTCTGCCTTAAATAAAAACATTTCATAAAGCAAACATTTAAAAAATAATAAAATCGGTATTTTGTTTTTCTCTTTACAAAATATATTTTTCATATTTGCCTTGATAATGAACTAGAAAAAACCCAGTTGTAATTTAAAATTCATTACGTAACATACATTTGATACTTAACCATCTGATTAACCACATTACTAGTCATATCTTGGATTCTATTAATACTTAAAGATATTCATTAGACCTCTCTTTTGGTCACTCGTGTATCATTTACCCAAAGACACGTTCCAATGAGAACTTTTTTTGCGCCCCGTAAAATAACCCCCACTCAGTCAGTTTTGCTTGAAGCAGAAAAGGTCACAGAAGCTGATTTAGCCTTTAAATGCAATAATTACTAGATTTTCTTTTCCGTTGCTGAATAATTATACATTGTTGGTTTCAGGATCCCGACTAAGTCGCTATATTTTGAAGGAAGGTTCTTATTCAAGCACTTAGACCCTTAGGGGTGAGAGATGGAATAATTTCGGTAGCCAATGTTTTAGGTTTTTCCTAAATGGCTGATGATTTCCTTATGGATGAGCGGGAATTGCTCAGTTTCTGGACTTAACCTAGTTTCGCTTAAGGTGAGATCAAAGTGAGACATTCAGAGATTAAGGCAAAAAATTGCTCATTTTTATCTTATGTTGAAATGTTTACGATTTCTATTCGGAATACTTTATCACCCATTAACATGGATTACAATATGAGTATCTTTGATATTTCATTTTATTTCCTTTGCATCTGGTTTCCGAGAATTCGTCTAATATATAACAATTTTATGTGAGAAGTTTGAAAGGTTCTGCTTTTGATTGTGATTACACTGAGTCGGTAACCTTTTGATAATTTCGCAGCGTCTTTCAAAATTATTGTTATTAGTATGTTTAAACACATTTCAAAAGCAGCATTTTTAAGCAAAATGTCTTGATTGATTGTTAGTTAATTTTTAATCCATTATGTAGAATCTTGTTATGTAGAAATGTTTATGATTTCTTTTGGAAACTTTCTTTTGTATTACCCATTAAAATAGATTACAGCATCAGTATTTTTGATATCTCATTTTACTTCCTTTGTGTTTGGTTCAGAGAATTAGTCTGATATTTAACAATTTTATACAACAAGTATGAAAGGTTCGGCTTCTGATTGTGATGATATTGAGCCAGTAACATTTTGATCCAGTCACAAGAATGAGTGTTTCTAAACATCTTTCAATATTATTACTTTTAGTATGACTAAACACATTTCAAATGCAGCATTTTAAGCAAAAATTGTTGATTGATTTCCATTGTTAGTTAATTTTTAATCATGTTATGTAGAATTGTTGTTTATTTCTTTTGGAAATACTTTATCACCCTTTAAAATTGATTACAATATCAGTATCTTTGATATATCATTTTATTTCCTTTGCATCTACTTCCAGAGATTTTCTCTAATATTTAACAATTTTATACAACAAGTTTGAAAGGTTCTGATTATGATTGTGATGATACTGAGTCGATAATCTTTTGATCTAGTCATAATTATTAGCATTTCTAAACATTTTTCAAAATTATTACTATTAGTATGACTAAATACGTTTCAAAAGCAGCATTATTAAGCAAAAAAATGTTGATTATTCCCATTGTTAGTAATCTTGTTTATGTAGAAATGTTTATGATTTATTTTGGAAATATTTTATCAACCATTAAAATGGATAATAATATTAGTCTTTTTGATATTTCATTGCTTATACATCTGGTTCGAAAAAATTTACTCAAATAGTTAGCAATTTTAAACTAGCATCACAAAACATTTTTCTGCTTTTAAGCTGTGAGGATATTGAGTCGATGATTTTTTAGCCCCGTAATATATGTTTGCATGTACAGCTTGAAGTAAATTTATCATTCAAGAATTATTATTTTATTTTATTTGTGGTATTAATGGTTCATGCTAACGAATTTTAATAATTTAGTTGTGTAAATTTAGTTGAATGTATTGCTAAAATCAAATTTATCTTTAAAAATTATATATAAATAAATATTTATAAATGTTAGGAATGGAATTAAAGATCTCTGCTTCAAAAACTAAGTCCAGAAATTATGCTGTGATCAGGACAATCATTTAATGTTGTTGATTTTCCTTTTTAAATAATTTTGTAACTAGTACCTCTTAGTTATCTAATTAAAATACTTTTACTGGCGAATTTATATGCGTGAAGAAAAGAAAAAAATGTGTTTATTAAATTTAAAGTAAGTTATACATATAAAAAATTTAATCGCATCAGATATTCATTCTATGCACAACACTTCCTATATTTTCTTTCCTCCAAAAAGTTACTAGTTAAGTAATATGAGATGTAAATTTCTAACTGGGCGAAAAATGTCCAGGCCAGGATTCGAACCAGGGATTTCTTGACTGAAGCTGCCAATGTTCTACCATATGGGCTATCCCGGACGAATCTGGTGGATCTAATTCCTTCAGCTAACCTTATTCATAATAGCATCAGGTCTGATATCTGAATGAGCTCAACAGAATAAATCGGAGGTAATTGAACTCCAGAAAACGCTGGATACGTAATCACACTAGATTGATTTTAACACAGTTATTCTAATTGGTTTCAATTAGTTCTGATTCGTTCTAATCCTTGTACGGACATTTTTCACTCAGTTGGAAATTTACATCTTGTATGATTTATCCACCAATAAGAATAATTGCGTTAAAATTAATCTAGAGTTACAAGTTAAGGTTTATATTATTAACGATATTTTATGGTGTTTTTTTTCCTTTCTTTAGCTATTTCCTTCTTTAGCATTTTCCTTCTTCTTTTTTTTTCTTGTAGAAGGTGATGGAGTAACAATGAAGAATAGACATACAGACTTACGTCATTAAAAAAAACTTAAGCATTAAATAAGAAATTCGTAATTTATCAATGAAGAATATAGACATACAGAATTACGTCATTAAAAAAACTTAAGCATCAAATAAAAAATTTGTAGTTTATCATTTAATGCCAATTAATGATATCCCAAACAATTACAGTTTATTTATAAGACTTCAATCATTATTTAGACTAAAATGTTTTGAAAAATGAAGCTGAAAATATAGAATAATCTTTATTAATGATTTTTTAAAACCGTGAACATTGACTGCTTTTTAAAGAATAATTCATAAAGATGGCATCAGAAAAAATGCCGATGATTGTCACGCATTTCCCCATTTTTTGTCAGTTGGCTCCTACCAGAGACTCATAAAGATGTCAATCCATAATCTCCAGAACACGAGATACCAGAATAATACAAAGATATGTTGAAAGTAGTTTCATTTAATGTTTTAAAGACAAATATCCACAGCTTAATGTTTTATTTTTTTTGCATACAAAAGACAAATGCTGAAGTTAAAGCAGTTGGTTTTGTCTAAATAGTTTTTATTATGAAAAAAAATTAAAAAGCAGCTACTGTGTAAGCCGCAAGTCACAGACGAACTTAATTACTTTAATGTTAGTTAGCAAGAATGCAGTAGCGTAGTCAAGGGGAAGTTCCTTGAGGTTAGACTTACTCCGCAATGAAAATAAAAAGTGAAAAAAAAATGTGCTTACTTAAGGAAATTTTTTAAGAGTATTTTTTTAACACTTGCCAACATAAAAGAATCCATGAACTCGGTTTGTCTGCCTGTATGCGCTCTAAATCGTGTAAATGTACTCGAGTTTCTATGAAATTAATATATGCTATTGAGATTTACTATGGCATGTTCGATATTGAAAATGAAGTGTGTAAGCGATTATAATCCATTTATAGGGACACCGACACTAAAAAATATTCCGTTATATTACAATATAACGGGGGGCGGGATCCTTTGCGGTGTATTTTAATGATATTACAATATTTCAAACATTCAAATTGATATATATCTCATGTGCATCAACAAGATGCTTACTACAGAATATGGTGTGTATAGGAGATATCAGTCATTTACAGGGACACTTAAAAGAATTCCGTCACATTATGGTCTATTTCGAAAAATCGTTTGCAGTGTATTTTAATGATGTTACACTATTTCAAACATATTGAAATTGATATATATCTGAGCTGCACTACAAGACGCTTACTACAGAATATGGTGTGTATAGCATTTGTCGTTCATTTATAGGGACACTTAAAAAGAATTTCGTTACATTACGGTCTATGGGGGAAAATTGTTTGAGGTGTATTTTAATGATATCACAGTATTTCAAACCTATTGAAATTTATATATATCACCGAGATGCACGACAAGAGTCTTACTATAGAATACATAGTGTGCATATCATTCATCGTTTTTTACAGAAACGCACAAAATAATTTGGTTACAGTACTATCTATGGACAACAATTGCTGAAAGTACTTCTTAAGTTGTGGTACGCGTTTTTGAACTAAAAAAAATGCATATTATTTGATGTGTACAAATTTTATAGATCATACAGAGGTGCACAAAACATCTCCCACATTTCTGCTTTTAGATGGAAATTGCTCAAAGGGAATTTTCAACTATGATTTGCGTTTAACTAAACTAAATTTCAGCATGGTATGTAGTATGTGTACAGTCATGGGGGAAAAAAAGTAAACACCCCCTACTAACTCCTCAATAAATTATCGTAGAAGAAAGTTACTGGTACCGAACGATTGGAAATAAAGTCTACTTTTAAAGGATGTAATTAAAATTTGCTTATGGGGCCATCTACATATTAAAACGAACCATAACTTTGTTTTTTTTTCAATTGCAGTACACAATTCTGACAGCATAAATTAACTCTACACCCTTCAATTAGTCTAAAAACAAATTTTTATGCAATTCGTACCATAAGTTTCCGAGAAATTAATTATTTTAAAATGAGTGTATTTTAAGGGCTGTATCCAAATTGAAGTTCGGTACTCGATTGTTAACCAAGATAGCTCTCTTCTTGATCAAGGCACCTTAAGCAGTCAATTAAGCCTGTTAGATTACAGGATAGGATAATAAATTTCAAAATATTTAGTGGCTTCTATTATAGACGGCCCCTTATTTTGCCATTTTTTAACCATAATTTGAAAACTTACTTGGAAGAAAAATGTTAAATTTTGGATTTCCATAAAGCAGGACTTAATAAATCTGAATCCATCAAAAAAAAAAAAAAAATGTAGGTTGCAATTCATAATTTTTTTTTAAATATTAATTTCATAATTCATATCAGAAAATTATAAAAATTGCAAATTCAACGTATTTATGTTTGGTTATATTAGTATTATTGCTACACAAAAAATTAGAACATTAGGATTATAATTTCAGAAGTTATAAATAAAAATATGAAAATGTAATTTAACATTAGAAGAACTCTAAATTTTGAATGTTGATAATTCAAAAACTTATCATTCAAATGACTTGAAATTTAGTTTCTAGGCATAGTTTGAACCAAAGATTTGAAATATCTCGTAAAAATTGGGTAATGCCATTGAAAAAAATGAAGTTCGGATTCGTTTTAATATGTAGATGCCCCCCCTAAGCAAATTTTATATACGTCATTTAAAAGTAGACTTTATTTCCAATCGTTCGGTACCAGTAACTTTCGTCTACGATAATTTGTTCAGGAGTTGGTAGAGGGTGTTTACTTTTTTTTTTCCACGACCGTACAAATCTATAGATAATATATAGGACTGCACAAAAAATTCCGATATCTTTTCGACTATTGATATTAATTGCTGAAGTTAGGTTTTCAATCGTTGCGTTTTATGAATTATTTACTTCGACGTCATCTTTCACCTTATTAAGCAGTGAAGTTTTATTATAGTATTCTGTATGTGTTATAAAGTGTTTCATAATCTATACTTGACGCATGATTTTCCGCTTTTGCTTCTGTTTACATAACATTTTCCCAAACAAGCTCTTTAAAACTAAAAATTATGACAATTTTGTTCATAAAAAGGACATTCTTCATACTTTAGTCTATCTCGATTGATACAAAAAATCTCCTGCAATTACATCAAGTTTGGAAAATTTCGTCTGCCTGCAAATCAAACCAAACAAACATTCAAAAACTAAAAAAATCTATATTTTTTTATGATTATGAATTTTTATTAATATAAAACTGCTTACTATCAATCTATCGGATATTTTGTCATCATATGAAGCAAATTTTTTTCGAGTTATTATCATTTGATTTTAAATTTTAAACAATCGTTTCATTAGAAAGTATTAAAATGCTTCAAGAGGTTTTTTTTTTTTTTTAAGGGTAAAGTTTTATTTGAGAAACAAAATAATTAAAAATTGGATGGTTATACTGAAGTTGAGGGAATTTTTTTATGGTTTAAAAACTAAAAAATTATTTGAGAAAAAAGTCAGTTCTATGCATTTGAGAATTTGTCGCATCTGAAGACGTTTTTAAAAAAACTTACAGTGGCCAATAAACAAATGTGACTTTTCCCCTTTTCTTTCTGTGCTAATACATTTATAATACAACTTAAGCACATTTTACAACAATTAAATTTTCTTTTTTTTCTTTCTGAATCATTCAACTATTCCAACTGAAATTATTTTAACATCCCTTATTAAAAGGAATAGCACATTAAATACCAAAATTTTTATCTTAAATATATTATACTTTCCAGTAATTAAAAATAAATAAATAAAAATAAAAATAAAAGAAATAACTTCAATATATATAGTGATATTTTAGACACCGTTTTAAAGAGAATACCTTTCATTGCTTAACTTAGTCGCTAATAAATTAAAACATCTAAGACGTATACCCACATGAAGAAACTTGATAAAAAGTACATGATTCATCAGTATTTTTTTATTTTATTTTTTTATTATGCTATGAGTATTAAATAATTAACTTATTTATTTATTTATTTATTTATTTACTCTTTTTTTTTCTTTCTTTTTCCTTTTTTTTCTTTCTTTGCAATTAAATGTGGCAAATCACTCCCTGTCTGTACTTTCTAAATGTCTAAGCGGTGTGCGTGTGTGTGTGTGTGTGTGGGGGGGGGGGGGATCGAGACTTCATACTTGAATTTGTGATATCAATACAAACACTCTCTTTTCAAGATGTAATTTTGCGATTTATGAATTAGAACAATACTGATATTTTTCATGTGAAGAAAACTTCACAAAATTCTGGTTTTCTGTCATATATACGAATGATAGCACTAATTGTATCAAATAAATGATACTTGAAGTAATCGAAATTACGGATCAAAGCAAACCAAATAAAATTCCGCTAAAATAAATAGTAGGAACATGTTTTCACAAAATCATGGCGATTTTTTTCCTCAAAAAATATATCGCGTCTTTCTTTGTTGATATCTTATAATTTATCACCCTTTCTAACATTTCAAATGATACAAAAACAAAACTAATGGAAGGAGAGAAAATATAAACGACCTCATCAAAGTGCCAAATTTGTCATCTTCTCTTCCTGTCTCTCTACTGCCCGAACAGTGTCACGTAACTCCAGCACTATCAATGACACACATGACGTATTGTTTCATGTTTCACGTGTGACAGTGGTATCATGTTGCTTTTCGAGTTTCTTTTGCACCCATTGAGGCTTGTGAGTTGTCACTCGATCCTCCTATAACTAAACTATTCGAGCACGATGATATTAACGCCTAGGGTATCAAAATCTAATGACAATTGCAATTTTTATATCGAAATTCGTGTCATGAAAAGAATCTGACTACACCTTTATCAATATTTCGCTTATTTTTGCTTCACGCATATAATTACTAGTTTTCAATGGTTGAACTTGAAATGCCACTGATGACAATTATGAATCAATTCTTTTGCTCTTTGTACTGACGTTAAGAACTTAATTATCATATATGAGTACAAAGAGAAACGAACTGGCATTTGGTTTAACAAAGAAAGATGTAAATTATGCCATACATGTTACGCGTGTCTTAATTTAATTCTTTAGGATGTTCATTCACCTTCATATTTTGCATTGTAATGAAGAGTTGTTTTTTTTCTTGCTTCATTTTTTTCTTTTGAAAAAAAGAAAAAAAGCATGATATTACAACAGGATGTCTGGGAAAATAATTTTGTTTAAGAACAGATCTCAGGCAAAATATTTTAAGAACGCTTTTCGAATTGTTATGGTTAGCGAAGAATGTAATAAAAATTCTAATGCAATATTAAATATTTGTATATATAATAACACTGTTTTCGGTTCTTTTTTGCCATCGTTGTACACATTCATCAATGCAAAATATCTATTTTTAAGAAGTTACATATACACGGAAGCCTCAATAAAGGTAGAAGATGTTATTGCTATTTTTATTTTGCCGGTAATAATTTTTATGCATACAGTATCGTTAAATAAAGAGAGAAAATATAAACGACCTCATCAAAGGGCCAAATTTGTCAACTTCTCTCTCTGTCTCTCCAATTGCTGAAACAGTGTCACATAACTCCAGCACCATCAATGACACACATGACGTATTGTTTTGTGCTTCACGTGTGACAGTGGTATCGTGCTGCTTTTCGAGTTTCTTTTGCACCTATTGAGACTTGTGAGTTGTCACTCGATCCTCTTATAACCAAACTATTCAAGCAGGATGATATTAACACCTAGGGCAGGGGCGGCGAACCTTTTCACATCCGCGTGCCAAATTTTTCCAAAAATATGTTTTACGTAATCATGACGTGCCAAAAAAAAAAAAAAAAAAAGGACTAAATAATCAATCAAAATTACTTAAAATTTTGCTTTTAGCATTAAACAAATATGGGTAATATTTGATGTTATACTTTACAAATTTATTCTAAAAATATTATTTCTGTTGTCTCATCTTATATGCCAAATAATTTATATCAGCTTCGTACTTAGTTATTTCTAAGAGATTGGAAGTTAAATTGGACTCATTTAACAAAATATTTTTACTTGAATTTTTCGTATTATTTATTTAAAAAAAGAATGTCTCGCAGAGAAAATTGTCAAAATAGCAAGCGCCAGAATCTACCGTTTTTAGTGTTTTGAATTGAATTTCAAGTTGTCATAATTTTACCATCGAAATTTTTGCTTATAATACCTTTTAATCTTTCTTTTGCGAAAATCTCTAATTATTTATGATTTTTAAAACTTTGTGAGCCAATATTTTAGATATAGATCGGAATATATTAAATTATATTTCAGTTTCTTCAATCTGTATGACAATGACAACCAACCGAACTAATCGAATTCAGATAAACAGAGACAACATCAAGAGCAATTAACGCATTTTGTGAAATTTTACTATATTTTGATGTAGAACCTGAATCTACGCCGCACCAAAAATAATCTGTAGCGTGCCACTTATGGCACGCGTGCCATAGGTTCGCCGTCCCTGACTTAGGGTATCAAAATCTAATGGCAATTGCAATTTTTATATCGAAATTCGTGTCATGAAAAGAATCTGACTACACCTTTATCAATATTTCGATTATTATTTCGCTTATTTTTGCTTCACGCATATAATTACTAGTTTTCAATGGTTGAACTCGAAATGCCACTGATGACAATTATGAATCAATTCTTTTGCTCTTTGTACTGACGTTAAGAACTTAATTATCATATATGAGTACAAAGAGAAACGAACTCGCATTTTGTTTAACAAAGAAAGGTGTAAATTATGCCATACATGTTACGCGTTCTTAATTTAATTCTTTAGGATGTTCATTCACCTTCATATTTTGAATTGTAATGAAGAGATTTTTTTTCTTGCTTCAATTTTTTTTCTTCTGAAAAAAAAAAGCATAACACAATAGGATGTCAGGGAGACTAATGTTGTTTAAGAACAGATCTCAGGTAAAATATTTTAAGGAAGCTTTTCGAATTGTTATGGTTAGCGAAGAATGTAATAAAAATTCTAATGCAATATTAAATATTATTCACTGTTTTCGGTTCTTTTACGTCATCGTTGAACTCATTCATCAATGCAAAATATCTATTTTTAAGAAGTTACAGCTACTCGGAGGACTCAATAAAGGCATAAAGATGTTATTGCTATTTTTATTTTGCCTGTAGTACTTTTTATGCATACAGTATCGTTAAATAGAATTTGTATTATTAAAGATAAATTAAAAAAAAAAAAAACAAGAAAGAAAAATCATGCGTTAAGCATAGATTATAAAACACTTTCCAACACTTCCGGAATGCTTTAACAAAACTTCGTTATTTAGGGAAATAAGTTATATAAGATAACTAAGTAAACATTTTAGAAAACGCATAAAACATTTCAAAAACTGATTTCAATAGTTACCGTCCATAGCAAATGTGTATTCCAATTCTTTGAACAGCCCTGTATTTGATCTGTAGGTTGATATATATACTATATAATGGGGAAATTTAGTTTAGCAGGAAAACGCATAACAGGTTGAAATTTCTTTTTCAGCAATTTATACTAATAGATGGAAACATACTTGTATAGTTTTGTACTGCCCTGTAGTTAACCTAGTACTTTTATTACACGCCACTAATTAGCTAAAATTTAATTCAAACTAGAACACTCTTAAAACTACTGAAATCACATTTCCCGAAATTATCATTTTTAGACGGCCATGTATCTAATACTTTGCGTGACCCTGTATATCATTTTATTTATATTCTATAAACATTTCTTAGTGAGCTAAATGCAGTTCAGCGTGAAAAATGCATAACTCATTTAAAAACCACTTTTAAGCAATTCGCACTCATACCCAGTAACCATTACGAATTCTTTGGTGTAGCCCTGTATATGAATTGTAGCATTTATACACACCATATACTATGCATAAATATAGTGAAACATAAAAGCGCATAACATAATTAAAAATGCATTTTCAGCAATCATCGCTACTGTACAGAACTTCGGATACAATATAGTAATATAGTATCTGAAATATTTTGTATGTCTATGTAAATGCTATGCACTTCGTATTATACATGAAATAAGTTATAGTAAACCTCAGTGACATATATCAATTTCATCATACATGAAACAATTTAACATAAGGACGTTGCAAACAATTCCCTCCAACCCTATATCATTATGTAACGGAATTCTTTTCTGTGGCACTGTAAATATGAATAATAACTATTCTTTGCCCCGCATATTCTACAGAATGCATATTTTAGTGCACTTCATAAATGCATATCAATTTTCTTACTTTTTCAAAAAAAAAGTGTAACATCATTAAAAATCATTGTAAACTATTTCTTCCCATATATCGCCAAACTTTTGACTGTCCCTGTAGATGAACTAAACATGCTAGAAACTTCATTTGAAATAGGGAACGTGCTATGGTAATGTCAATAACATCCAAAAATTTCAGGGCAATCCAATTATATTTACGGGAGTTAGAGCGCGGCCAGACGGCTATACGGACAGATGGACAGACGGCCAGACAAACCGAAGTCATAAACACTTTTCAACTTTGTTGGCAAGTGTTAAAAAGAAAAATGTCGGAAATTGTACGTTAAACGTGGCAAATAAATAACTAGTTTTATAAATATTCAAATATTGGTGCAGTAGCTGTTGCACTCGTATGCAAAAATGCATGAATACAAAATTTGTTAGGTTACATATCTTAAATTCAGTAACACGGAAATAATATGACTCCATCTTAAATAGGACGTAATCACCATAGCAACCTAGAGTCATTACCTATCATGGGACATCATTGAATTAATTACGTACGATACGATATAATAGAATGAAGAAAACTTTTATTAATATCTTTTAAGTTTTGATTTGATTTTCAAAAAATTTGTAATGACTCGACAAAATTCTGCAACGATTATACAGTAAAACCTCCCTAAAGCGACCATGTTCCGTTCCACTAAAAATTGGTCTCTCCGAGAGGTGGTCTCTTAATGGAGGTAATGTTTAAATCTAGATTTTAATTTTTGTAAAAAGGTAACAATTAACGTTATTAAAATTTATTTTTCACATCAGGAAAAAATATAAAAATTTAAGTATCAAAACAAAAGTTAATTACATAAGTTCATTACAGTAGAGTGTAAAAAATGAATACATTGACGTTTGCTTTGATTTTATGGTTTTATCATTTATAACCTTTATATCCAAGTCCTTTCGAAGTTTTGTAAATAAATGCAATTTTTTTGGATGGAGACAAATAATGATGATTTCATTAATTTATCTATTTCATTGAAAGTTTCCTGACAGAATAGGGCAGGGAAGTTTATAGACTATCATTCGTAATTTGTCATCAGAGTTAAATTCATTGCCTAAAAAGCCACAAGGAGTTTAAACACTTAAAAGTTACCGGAATAATAAAAAAAAAATCTAAACTCAGTTTAGAAGTTTGATGAATAACGCGCTCTCCGGAGTTATTTTTCTAATAAAACCTTCTTCAGGCGACCGGGAAAAACCGGAATTTGTTTAATTTTCTTCAAAGAAATTGGAAGCTCATGGAGGGAGTTCAACTGGGATGCTCTCTGAATGGTTTGCTCCCTTATAGCCGGAAAAATGTTAGCCGAAAGTCATTAAGAGGGGGAAATGTAAGGGATCATACAGGAGTTGCATAGTGGCAGCGTTTAGTTCTGAATCCCTCTGAATCAGAACAAAATTATGAAGAGTTGCTCCATCCTAGCTTCCACCCTCACTTTTGGTCATTAAGAGGGTGGGGTTTGCTGTCGCAGATCATGTTCGAGCACAATTTATCGGTTTATTGCTTTTTTCAACTTAGCTCAATAGTATTTTACTATGCATTTAAAGAGAAAATTATAAGCAACAGCAACAAAGTACGTGTACTGTGCTCCTACTGCTGTTTCTTTTATTGTTTTAAATTATTTTCATGAAGTTTTTTTTTAATTAATTTTTTTTATATATATTTTCTGAATGCCATGTGTCTATTTTTGGAAAATATTTATCTGTTTTTCTGGCGTCTATCTATGCGTTACTCAAATTTTGTGGGCGCTTTAGCTCTTTTTAATAATTAAAAAATGTTTAATTTTTTTTTGTACTGTTTCCTTATTTACTGATTTGTTTCCTTTTGTTTTGTTTGCCAATTTTCACATGAAAATCATTTGAGTAATACTTTATTATTTTAAACGTTTTGACAATGAAATTGATTTTGGCTGAAAAAATAAAATCTTGCTAAGAAAGGATTCCATGTAGCAAATACTTTACTTATTTAGTCTTTCAAAGTTAATTGGAATTGATTAGGGAATAGGTGGCCAGTGAAATTGACACTGTGTTTAAAGGAAAATATAGATTTTCATTCAAAAATTTTAAGTAAATTAATTAAATTCATTGAATACATTTGTTTTTCTTTTTTATGTTCTATGATTAAAATTCTACTGTTTTAATTTTATGAAAATATGCACAAAAGTAAATTTTTAAATATATTATATTTAAATATACAATTATTAAGAAAAATAGGCGAAAATTATGCCACTAATAACACAATCATGCTGAGAAGCTTTCTGTGTACATTAAATTTAATCTATTATTTTAATCTTATTTAAATTATTTAATCGGCATTTACTTGCATTATCTACATATACATATATTTCAATGTATGTGAAAAAATATGACTAATATTTTTGCATGTGTTTAAAATTCGGGTTTAAAAAAAGAAAAAATATATATTCTCTATTGAATCACTTTTCATCACTTCTTGAAATCATCACTTCATTTCATCACTTTTGCAAATAAAAGCATGCATTAAAGATTCCAATTTAATATACTTTATCGAAACATTTTTATTTTTATTTTTCTTATTTAAGCTATGGCAACAAAAATGAAAATGGAAGACAATTTTAAATTAAATGTATCATTTGAAATATTTATTCAAATAATGAAATATTGATATTTATGAAAATTATAAAGAAATTAAAAAGGAACCTATATCCTATTGCGCTATTTTGATTTATGTTTTGTAATATAAATGATATATTTTTCTTCATTTACTTTTAAGGTTGGTTGTGTTTATTACGGCCAATTACCAACACTAGGGATATGGGCCCTAAAGGGGGTGGGAGAGGTGCTCTCCGTGGGGATCTTTCTAAGGGAACCTAACCCGTATATATGCAAGGAAATCCAAGGTTTCGAAGAAAAACCACGAAAAATCCGAACGGTTAGGCCGACGGTCACGATTCGGTTTATTTACTTTTAAGAAAGAGTAATATTCTAGATTATTGTCCAAATTTCAATCCCAGGAAATATTTAATACACATAAATACCAGTTTAAGCCTAGTTAGTGCCCTTTTTATGGAGCCTTGAGACAATTGATAGATTAAACAATTTAGTACATAAAAAAAAAAAAAAAACTATTTTTGCTTTTACTTTGGTTGTTTATTTTTACAAATCGATTCTTGATCATACTACAGAAGTTTTTACATTTAGTTTATACAGTTTTAATTTACACGGGAAGAGTTTTAATCCCCCCCCCCTCTTCTTTCTTCGCTGTGTCAGTGTCTATATACAAAAACATTATTAATGCAGTTATTTATAAATACACTTCGCAAAAGCATATATTTTTATCCTTACATGTGCATAATACGTCTTTTTGTTTGAAAAAAAAAAATCAAAGCACTTTTTCAAGGACTTTTAATTTCTTATTTTTCAAGGAATAACCACAAGTATTTATAAATTATTTACTATTTTGTTATATTGAATTCATTTGTTAAAATGGTTCATTTTTACAAAAAGTTTGACTATATATATATATATATATAACCATTAATTAAACATAACCTACCACCATCAAATATTATGAATTAAAGCTGTAAGTATAAAAAAAAAAAAAAAAATAAAAAAAATTATTATAAGAATTATTATGGAAGAAAAAGAAAAAAGTGGACACCGACAAAAAATGGAAAAGCTTATACATTGAATTACGTTGTCAAGGGCACAGAATTCAATGATATAAGCAAAATGGGTGTTTTCTGGGAGAAAAATAAGCTAAAGCTAAAAATTATTTTCCCCTGTGCCCAAACAACCATTAAAATCAAGTGAATTGATTAAAAATGAAAACAGAATAGAAACAAATAATATGAAATGGAAGAATCAATAAAACCTATTTAAATATTTATAGGATATAAAATATAAATAATAAACACCATACCGATTAATATTTCAGTATTTTACAAATATCCACGCACATGGCTACCAGAATATCATAAAGATTAAGGTGAATAAAACAGTTAAGAAATCACAGTAATTGATACCAAAGGATGCAGTTAATACATTTTAAAATAAATTTTGAAATACCTTGTTAAATACATTTAATATAATATAAAATAAATAGATAGTAATTACATTATTTAAAATGCACTATTAAATTAATTAATAACTGTTTAACATTATCGTCAAAATTTAGCTAAAAATACCCCCTGGTGTAGTAGATTATAACTGAAATGGAGCTAGAAAAATTAAAATATAGAGCTATCTTCAAAAGACAATTTTTTGGTGCTGCCATCTAGTATTACTTGTATTATTCAACATTCACAAGATAAATATTTGTAAGCATTTGAATGTAAATAATTTTTTAACAGCAAAACCAAACATATATATAGATAATTATAAACCTAATATAAACCACATAATGTATTAAAAAAAAAAACTATTGTTAATAAAATTTAAAAGCATACAAAATATTCTATTAGCTAACTTATTTAAACTAAACTAGGAATTTAAATAATTCTAGAACATTGATAATATATAGCATATAGCTATATGCTATAAAACAAAATAAATTCAGTAATAATTAATATAAATAATTATTAAAAATAATATAAAAATTACTTTTTAAATCAATTATATATAAGATAATTATAAAATGAACAGGCAATAAAAAACATATGGAAGTATATAGAAGGTTAAATGATACTTAAAGTCCCATTACTTAAAAAACACAAATATAGAGTGTGGAATATTTTCATACATCCATAAAAATCCAAAAAGTATGAATGTGGGACATTCAAAAACATTAAACCGATAATAAATTGAAAATAGATAAATATTAAAAAGAATAGAGGAATAATAATAAAAATAATTACCCAATTTTAATACATACAGTATAACTATATTTATATTAAACATACTTATATGTATATTAATCACTATTAAAATGACATACTATTAGTAATTAATATGATATTGTCCTTAGTAAATTAAAATTTAATAACAAATGATTGTAAATAAGATTAATCAATAATTAAGCTAATGATAATATTAATGAAATTCTCCAATTTCATATAAAATATCAAATCAACATCCATATAAAATACGTATCAAAGATATAGTAATAATACAAAAGCCCCCCCTTTTTTTATAATTAACCATTGCGTATTATCCAGACAACACCACCCTCCTCCGTACTCTAACATCTACCCACCCATCCAACCTATAATAATTTTTTTATATTATTTTACAATTTTTAATTTTTTATAGATATTTTTTTATTTTATAATTTTTTTGTAATTTTGTTTACGCATGTGTTAATTTGTTTTAAAAGATCATGTAAGAAAAGTACTAATGGTATATTAATGAATATATGAATTTTTTTGGAAAACCATGATTTAATGCATCATAAATTAGTTTTTTAATATTATTGTTAATTAGAGGAGAAGAACATAAACATTTTATTCTATATAAATGATTAAGTATTATATTTCGAAATACAGAATGATGTAGACAAGATTTAAAATTTGTAAATGTATTAACTTTGAATTTAAATTCTTTACGTTTGTCATATAAATCTGTGATTGTTTTGTTGTCTTTTATTGTAATTTTAAGATCTAAGAAGTTAATTGTATTGTTAGATAAAAGGTTTTCCGTTAATTCCAAATTAGTGGGATAATCAACTGGAAATCCAGTAATTGCAGATTGATCAGTATCAATTAAAATTATGTCATCAATATAACGATATAAATGTAGATTATTATTAGTAAAATTACGTTCATAATGATATAAGTATAAGTCTGAGAGTAAACTGGAATATATATGTATATATATAAGAGCAATAGAGATCCATGTCCATTGCACATATAGTTCCAAAATGTTTAACATTTATTTTTTTAATTTACAAAAGAGAAACATTAAGAAAATTAAAAAAGATAATAAATAAATGTCATTTAATAAATCAAAATAATTATAAAAATTTCTTTGAAAGTTATTCTAAAGCCTTTATACGTATGCAGCCGTTTAAACATTTTGTTCATGTAAGGGGAAATAAAAAATAAAATTTTGATAAAATTATAAATTAAGTTTCAATTTAAATTATTTTTGATTTGTCTTCTAAAGTATATTCAGACAACCAAACGATATACGTTTATTTTTTCAGTACACTGATAAGTATATCACTTTCCCTAAACCTATATTATGCATTGAAATGTATTTATTGAATAATGTGGTTTATCTTTTGCGCTATGCTATCCGAAACCTTAACAAAAAATTATGTAAATTATTTCATTGCGTCATATTATCCATTCGCATACATTTAACTTAATTTGGATTTACTTAATTTGAAATTTGATAACTCAATTTGAAATTAGCCTAAATACTCGCGCTAAGAATTCTATAAAATATCTCGTTTGTATACGCCACTGTCCCTTGCTTTTACGCATATTTGCCTTTCCCCCCAGGGCCGAAACTAAGGGGGGGGGGCAGAGGGGGCATGTGCCCCGGGTGCCAGAACGAAGGGGCGCCAAATGAAGGATTATACCTTTGGAATGGATCATTTTCTTCTGATGGATTGACGGCTTCTATTATTATAAAACAGCCATTATAAATGAAGTGTTGGGTGAAGATGAAAGAGCAGTCGTAAAAAGTCATAAAAGAGCAGTCATATATATATATTTTTTTTTTTTTGTAAAAAAAAAAAAAAAAATATGGCTATTAAAAAATTATGGCCATTTTTTTTCTCCCCATTCTGACCAGAAAATCAGAGTTCTAACTTTTTACGACTGCAAATGTGGCCATGTATACCAAAACGATATTCTTTGTTATAATTTTCTATTGCAGGTGTTAACCTCTTCAGACCTGAGGTGCACAAATGTGGACCTCTATTCTTTTCCTCATAAAAATTAAATTGTTTGATTTTTTTCACATTTTTATTTTACTTCTATATAGCTGAATGTTTTTTGCTTTGTAATAAAACCAATAAATGGCAGCATTAATGCTTATTTCCTTATAAAATAAATGTTATTTTTATCTGAGTTTGAAAAACGCTTTCAAAATAGTTTGGCCAAGAAAGTAAGAAATCTTCGTAATTTCTTAAATTAAACCCTATAGAATAAAAAAAAAAATGAAGATTTGTAGGTCATTCTCTTGTTTAAAGCCCATTAATTTGTCATTGCTTAGTTAAAATTATTGAGAATTAAATTAGCATTTTAAGAAGATTAGTAGTTTTAGATCCATATTTTTAAACTTTAATTACCAGTCTCTTAACCCGCGGGCGGCGCCCTTAAAAAAGGACACCTAATCTTTATTTTACTGGTACCCAGAATATCTGATTAAAATTTTCCTTTTATAATTTACTTGAAAATAAGCAAGTTTGTATTTTCTAAAAAAATCGCTTATAAATTCTGATGTCAGTCTATCATTTCATCAGTTTATAAACAGAATTACTTCGCGCTGGAAAGTGTTAACCGCTTCCGTGATTATCCCGAGTTATATCGGGTTCATATATATTACAATTAATTATTATCCTGGGAAAACTCGGGCGTGGCATAATTTGTCACTATGATTTTTTTTATCATGTTTTTACTCTGCCTGAAGCTTAAAAAGAAATAAAATATTATTATATAATATAATAAATTATATATAATTAAATTATATACAGTCGAACCTCGTTATTCCGGCATTCTAATCACCAGAAAAAAGTATCGTTATAAGCGATGTGTTGCGGTAAATGGAGTTGGAGAAAAATATGTTTATAAAAAGGTATATTTTTAATTAATTTAAGACAACTTTAAATTCATAACTGTTCTTGCAGTTTTAAACAATAAAACATTATTATTAAACAAAATACACATAAGAACAAAATTGAAAAGAATAAAAACCAGATTTAAGATGACTTGTTTATTTATTTTTTTTTTATTGTTACAAGCAATATTGATGAATTAAGGTTTGCTTATCCCTAGATGTGCTTCCTATAACTCTTTTTTCAAAATTATTTAATGAATCGTAATCAATATTCGTTGTTTCAGAAATGAATGTTAGATAACTTCTGATAGCTTCAATGCAATGATGGAAAACTCCGTGTAACCACAAGAAAGCGCCGCCTGATCAGAACAAAAAGACCTCGAGTAGACTGATACATCTATCGGGAGCTTAAGTGGGTCATTTATAGCGTGTAAGTTTATTTATTCAGATAAAGGATTGCAATAAAATTTCTCATTTATCTCAATGGGTATTTTAGACACTAGTGTGAAAAGTTTGCCTAAGACATTTCTTACCGCTTAATTTCCATGCTTATACGATGGATTATGAAAGATGGACAATTTTCCTTAACCGTCAGGATATCCGGAGTTGAAAATTATTCAACGACGTAAAATCCGAAGTGTATTTACATTAAAATCATATACAGAAAATCGGGACTTTGAAAAACTGAATTGGTAAGCTGAGTGATGTAAAACCGGGTGTCGGGATAACGAGGTCCGACCATATAACATTTGATTGGCAGTTTTCCAAGTTTTGTTGTATGAAATGCAAATGGCAAACTGCAATGATGTGAAGGCAAAAAATGTGATGATTTTTTTCACTTTAAAAAAATGGTATGGGAAGCGGTTAAAGTATCAATTTTAAAACAAGTTGGAAATTGCACCTCAAACGTGGTAAATGAAGTGCGTTCCTACAATAACCAGTTTTATAAAAGATTTTGCACCGCATATTGCACTGAATGTATACTTTAGTGCACTTCATAAGTTCATATCATTTTCATTCTGTTCAAAAGGCTGTGACATCATTAAAATGCACATGAAATAATTTTTTCCCATTGGCCGTAATGTAACGGAAAACTTTGTCCCTATAATTAAACTATGCATGCGATTTTCATAAAATTCGAAATGACTCGACAAAATTTTCAACAATTATATACTTAAAATTTCAGACCATTCGGTTGGGTAGTTTTTGCTCTGGCATATGCGGACAGACGGACCGAACGACGACTATAGGTGCTACGTATTTATATAATTACGTACGCACCTAAAAATAGCTCTTTCTGTCATATATGGTGACATTTTGTTTCTGCAAAAGCAGTGAATGTGTAATTGTAGTGTTAATTTAACTTTCAGTCTCAAGAGATTATAGGAATCTACCACAAAGTTTTTGTTTTGAAATACTAGTAACAAATGTAGAAAAATCTAGGAACGCTGTAAACCCTGTTTCCATTGCTAGAAATAATAATTTATATCATTTTCTTTGTATTTCTATAAATAAACTGTAAAACAAAGGATAAAATTAAAAATATGTACGTGTCAGATCTGCAGAGATAATAAAAGAGATCAAAACTACTACTGAAATTATTCCCATGGTCTTTTTATCTGCTTTCTGCTGCATGACATTTATTGTTTTACATTAAATGACAAGTAGTCAGATGAAGTCGCGACAATATTATGACAGCCATTATTTAACAAGACATTTTAATGTTTTGATGGTATTGTTTACGTGCATGGATGAAATTTTTGTCGTACAAAAGCATTTGTGTAAAGTCCACAGAACAAAATCACAGTCATATCTTAACCCATCAAATCAAATCAAATCATGATTTTTATTTAAAAGAAAAGAAAAGCTTGATGTGCACTGTAATGGTCATTTCTGCATTTTTGCAGTAGCAGGATATGTAATTTTTATTGCGTAGTGACAAATGCTTATCTTCAAAATTTGATACTTAGGAGCCAAACCTTCTGATCTTTAAGTACCACTATTTATGAAAAGAAGCATCCTCTTCATTTAATAACAGAAATTTGATATTAAATATGATAAATGTTTCTATTCGTAAATAGTAGTATTCGAACATTGGAAGTATTGAAAGCTAAGTTCTTTATTTGATAGTATGATACTTAGGTGGCTAACCTTCTGATCTTTAAATACCACTACTTATGAAAAGAAGTATCTTCTTCATTTAATAATAGAAATTTGCTATTAAATATGATAAATATTTCTATTCGTAAATAGTAGTATTCGAACATTGGAAGTATTGACAACTAAGTCCTTTATTGGATAGTATGATACTTAGGTGCCGAACCTTCTGATCTTTGAGTATCACTATTTATGAAAATAAGTATCCTCTTCATTCAATAACAGAATTCGTAAATAGTAGTATTCGAAAACTGGAAGTATTGACAGCTTTATTCTTTATTTGATAATATGATACTTAGGTACCAAACCTTCTGTTCTTTAAATATCACTATTTATGAAAAGAAGTATCCTCTTCATTTAATAACAGAAATTTGCTATTAAATATGATAAATATTTCTATTCGTATATAGTAGTATTCGAAAACTGGAAGTATTGGCAGCTTTGTTCTTTATTTGATAGCGTGATACTTAGGTGCCAAACCTTCTGATCTTTGAGTACCACTATTTCTGAAAAGAAGTATCCTCTTCATTTAATGACAGATATTTCCTATTAAATATGATAAATATATCTATTCGTAAATAGTGGTATTCAAAATAATTGGAAGTATTGGCATCTGCAGCTAGGTTTTTTTTTTTTCAATAAAACATTCTGTATTTATTCCAAGCTGTTTAAAGTAATTAATTTTAGATTTGTTAATACTCACATATACAAGCATATTTGCTTGTGTGCATAACTGCAGTCTATTATGCCACCGATGAAAGTTTTTTTTAGTCGTCAAAGCAATTTTTTTTTAAGGGATATTTGAAAAGGTATACTTTTTACCTGGCGGTGCAATTTAGCAACATGTCACATTTAATTTTTTTTCTCAGTCTCTATAAAATATAAATGCATGAAATTTTTAATATAGACAACCTAATATCTCTTTTATTTAATTTTTTTTTTTATATTCTATATTGAATTTTTTTTTTATCTTTAATTATCATAAAACATTTAAAATTGTTTTTTGACTTGCATGCACAACATTTTTCACAAACTAATAAAGCAATTAGCATGAAATTTGGTAAATACCTTCATTTTAAGGTAAAGAATAACTTACACTTCAAATTTAGTATATAATTGCACTGATTATTTAAAATTGACAATTTTTCAATAAAATAATGAATTTTTTCAAAATTTTATAATTTAAAATTAAATTTCAAATAAAATAAATAAGGAGATTGCTTACAAATTAAGTATACGTTTAAGATACATTAGTTTTAAACCATTATTAATATTTTGGGGGGCACTTGAACCAACAGTTTTGCGTGCAGTGCATGCAAGTCAAAAAACAATTTTAAATTTTTTATCAAAATTTAAAAAATAAATAAATAAAATTGCAATATAGAATACTGAAAAATTATTTTAAATAGAAGATATATTAGGTTGTCTAGATTAAAAAAAAATTATGCATTTATGTTTTATAGAGACTGAGAAAAAAAAATTAAATGTGACATGCTGCTAAATTGCACCGCCAGGTAAAAAGTAAGACTCCTGAGGCTCCTTAAATGAAAAAAATATTCCCTGCCGCTGAAAACAATACCGAGAGTTCTGAAGGTGTTAACATAATTTTTAGAAGCAGTTGAAAATATTTTAATTTTTATCTTATTTATTCGTATGTTTCTTTTTCTTCCCATAAAAGTTATCTTTGATGTTATCTCTTTTTCAGTTCATTTTAAGCCATTAACTCCCAGCGTCATATAAATAGATCAGCTTCAGTTTGTCTTAATATACTAATGAGTTATTGAGACCTGTTGGTTCTGTTGTGTACATGTGAGTATCACAGCATTTCATTTCTCTCTTCCATTCCATTGGCTACCGGTGTAGTTAAGTTTTCTCGTCATCAGATGGAGCGTAAAAAAAATTCTGATTCTGGAATAAGTTGTTACCTTTTTCTAACAAAGTGTTGTAATTGATGTGTATGTATGACCTTCTACAGATGAGACGGGCTCAGCCCCAGCTCAGGCCGACACGGGCTCAATTTCCATATCAGACTTCGGGCTCATACTATTTGAAATTGTAAATTTTATTTATTCTCGTATAGAAACAATAAAAATAAATGCCCCCCCCCCCCTTAAAAATTACTTACTCCATTTCAAGTCATTTTAATGCTATTTTGATCAGAATGAAGGTAAAACAGAAATTGCGTTTTTTTTTTATTTTATTAGCCCCCGGTACGGTATGCTATTTCTTTCTCCCAGCTTATTTTGTGTCGTCTTCAAAAAATAACGTTATCTTACAGAAGCCAGCCGTAAAACAAAGCAGTACGGTTAAATACTCTATAGCAATTTTTTTAATTTCTAAACATCGCGCATTTTCAATTTTTATACCGTCGTATTGGAAAAAAAAAAGTACTTTTAAAGGCAATTTGTTTGAAAACTGTATCTCCATTTTTTTTTTTTTTTTAATAATATTTTTTTTTTTTGTAGTTTAAAGCACCATTTGTCCAATTTTGGCAACTCAAGCACTACATTTATGTGGAAAGTAAAGGAAAATAGTTGAAAAGTAGCAATTATATCTTTTTGTTGCCATTTTCTCATAACAACCGAAAGAAAATGTAATTAAAATACATGCTATTTGGAAAAAATATAAACGAATGATTTCTGTTAAAACAATGGGCTATTATAAACTATATTTAATTTTAAGTATATATAGATGCTTTCACTGTGACGTCAGTCATGACGTTTTGGTTGAAAACTGACTCCGAACAAACGGTTGCTATGCGTCATTTCTTTTTAAATATAAATCGTGGAAAATGTTACCAGTACATATCAAGTATTAAAACACTTAGATGTCAGATATAGATATAAGATATAGCTGCAACACACAAACAAAATAAAAAATACAACATACCAACAGGTTTTTTTTTTTTTTTTTTTGGAGTCAGTTTCCAACCAAAACGCATGACTGACGTCACGACTGAAATAATCTACATTAATGTTACAAACAAATGAAGGCCTATAAATCATTAGATAGCCGTTTTTTTTTTTTTTTTTTTTTTTTTGTCGAGTTCCTTTAATGACGGCATCTTTTTGCTGCATTTGTGTATTATTTTGCGATAGTGACATCCTATGCATGTTTTACTGCAGACGTTTAAGAGTGGATCGTAATGTGGAATTCTTAAAATTGAAATATGTTTTGTACTATTTATATATGCATATATTTTTTTCATCGGGGGTGGGGGCAACACTAAACTCTGAAAAAGCAGAATTCCTGTTTTCTAGGTTTTTTTAAGTATTAGAATGCTATTTTAAAAGAAAATTTGTCATATTTGCAGATTTATATCTGTCATTGACGGCGACGACCTGTTGATAAGGCGCCATTAGGATATTATTTGATTGGAACGTTTATTTATTATTATTTTTTAGAGACCTCACTCGCAATGAATATTTTCTTTTGTTTTATTATCAACTCTCATTAGCTTGAGATTTGCAAATTTTTAGTCTTCTATTGTGTGAAAGTCACAATCTCTCTGTATATGAAAATAATGTTAGTGATTCTATACAGTTTTCACTCACAGTGTGAACTGTGCTTTTCACATTCTCGGAGTCACTTTCTTTCGTAAGTAAATATAAATATCATATATTTTTATCCGGATAGAAAGCAATAATCGAGTAGTGTTTCCTCTTTTCCTAAAAAAGCATCAATTTTTTTCGGATAACGGTGTCAAATTTTTAATTTGAGGTAATTATCAAGGACACGAGAATTACGAAAGATTGTTTTGAGGAAGGAATTTATTATAATTTAAGAAAATTATAATAAATATGCTGATATAGACTTTCATAAGAAATAGACAAAAATTGCGCGACTTTTCGTCATATAAATAGTAATATCTGAAAATTTCATTCATTTATCCATAAAACACATTTCCTTAATGTGTCGATTAGATTTGATTGTTGTGGGGAAAAAAATATGAGAATCCTTTTAACGAAGCATATTTGATACGAAACTTCTCTTTTGATAAGATTGAATGTAAAATTCTTTAAATTAATTATGAGCTGGAGATTAACAGTAATTGCCATGTAAGAAGTTGTTAAAAAATGATATATTACATTTAGAACAACTTTTAAATACCCTACTTTTTTGTGTGTTGCATACTTTCGGTATCGAGCTCGAGCGGGCTCGAGCTCTGATGATACAAAATATGCTGGGCCCGGGCTGGCTCGAACTTAAAATCGCCGGGCTCGGACGGGCCAGGGCTCCGAAAAGTGAGCCCAAACTCATTTCCTGTCATTACAAAAGTGGAAAAAATATTTCTTTCTGCTCTCGTAATGGTAGGTCTTATTGGCAAAAATGCCTCCTCTATTTGCACAGTAGGCCACGCGCGCTAATATACAGATAATAATAAAGTGAAAATAATTCTGGCCTTTCTTAATAAATCAATCAAAAGATATGCTAGGTAAATTTCTTACCTTTATGTTTCCGCTGCAGCAATTTCTTGATTGGATGTACGGCCCAGTAATCCAAGTTGGCTATTACTTGATGAAACTCATATGGGGCTGTGCATATATAACGTTATCATTTTACGGGGGAGGGGGAGTCTGGCAAATGATATCGTTAGATATCTTTAGGGGGAGGGGGGGTCGTCTTTTGATATCGTTATCATTTTTGATCCAACCAAAATTTTCTCTTTTTATTTATAACTTGGCCTTTACATCAAAATAGAATGTTATCTTTTTTTAGTCTGCTATCTATTTTTTATGAAAGTACAAAGTTATTATTAAAATCATTAAATCATTATAAAATTATTTAATTCCAAATTTTCTATTTCTTCTGTCATATGTGTATGCATATATAATTCGCTTTTCGAGAAACCATATGCGAAGTATGTTTCAAATGATAACTGTGTTTACTAGTAAATAAAAGAGAAAGAATGTTGTCTACCTGTTTTGGTGATAAGAAGCTCTGTCTCCCCCCCCCCCTCCCCCGTGCGGGGTCAAGTGCAAATTGCCGAAAAATTGATAACGTTATATATGCACAGCCCCTATTATACATTTCACTATAGTGTGATAAAAAAAAAAAATGTGGTGTTATAATATTTTCTGAACACATGAAGGAATTCTCTCGTAAGCCTATTCTTTTTCTTGAATATATTAATATTATGTGTGAAGTTTACAGTATTAAATTTAATATATTAACATATAGGCTACGCTGCATTTTACGGCAGCGATTTAATTTTTTACATGTTTACAGTTCAAACTCTTACAGTAGGTATAATAAATATAAAAGTTAAATAAAGTTTTTGAGTTCTTAAGTCCAATCATGTGATCTCTTTACATCACGCGTGGGAGCAATAAATAGTTTGATTTATGATTATTACGTTGCACTTTGGATAAATACAATTTAGATATTTCAACAGTTCGATGATTATTTAATGATTTACAGTCTAATTTATTTTTATAAGAATTCGAAAATGTTATTGTCCTTGAAAATTAATGTTTTCATTTCCTGTTTTCATTTCCTGTTTTCATTGTTTACTGCTGATCTGAGGATGGTTATATTTCCATCAGGTCTTTCTTTTGCATCTGATATAAAAGCGTATTTCTTTCGAAACATGCATTAGCAACTTTTTCCATATGGTCTATTTTATATGTGGTTTACTTTGGTATTACGAGAAAAACTTTCAGAAATTCTTAATTTTCGATGTTATAAAGATATTCTTTTAAAAAAATGTCGGTTAAATAAAGTTTTAAAACAATTTGGGCGTTAATGGGTTAAAGTAGTTAGAATTTCTTTATACCACTGGCTAGCATTTCAAAAGTTATCGAAAACACTCAAATAGTCCTTTTTAAATAAATTGAACAATTATATTATCATTAAATAATAAAACATTATGAGAATAATTGAGGACGTGAATTTCAAAACTCGTCTTACCAAAAATTTAAAAAATCGTGTTTTCTCTATCAATTTATTCTATTGGTAAATCTACACCGCAGAATCACTACAATCTGCAAAAAATTAGTTTTATTCTGTATTTCTGGCATTGTAAAATCTTGGTTTACAATGAAAACCAATGACGCAGTTGGAGGTTTTTCGCGATTTACCAAAATTTGATTTCCTGTATAAGGCGAGTTTTTAAACTCACGTCCTCAATTAATCATCCAAACTAATTATTAATGTCATTATAACAAAAACAAATACCGTAGAACCCCTCTAATCCGAACTAATTGGGACTGGTGCCAGTTCGGATTTGAAAAAAAGTCGAATTAACCGAAATTCTAATAAAAATAGAAAATAAAAAAATGCGTGCTGTAAAAAAATGTAAGTTATAAATACTCAGTAGTATAGTAAACATCCCGTAATCTGGCATCCTAAAATCTGGCATGCTGGATGATCCGGCACGACTTTCAATAATTAAAAAAAAAAAAAAAGTTCCTGGTGTTTATAATAATCCAATGGAACTTCAGAATGAGGAATTACGAAACAACCCACTACAAACGGTTCGAAATTGCGAATCTGTAAATAGCTCAATCGCCACGTCGACGAGGGGTGAAGAAAAAAACATTTCTGTAGATAATTTACGCAATGAAACTCTTGAAAGGAAAAATAAATTTTTATCATCTGAATTAAATACTTTTCGAATTTTAGAAAAGAATTTTATAGTGACTGGCAAACAAACAGATATTCGAAAATTTTGTAAGATGTCTTCTACGAGTAGGCCTACAGAGCACTTTTTCACTTTAATTTCGTATACATATGTTCTACTTTTACATTATTGAGTATTTTTTATTCGTTTTTTTTTAAATCTGTTCAAGTATAATTTTCGAAAATAAAATCAGCTCGGATTAACCGGAATTTCGGATCAGCGGGGTTCGGATTAGCGAGATTCTACTGTACTTCATTTAATTTAGATAGAAAATTTATATCACTGAATTTCACAGAATTATTATTTCCAAATTAATGAAGCATCAGTGGGTTCAGAGGGGGTGCTTTTGAAATGAAAAGTATTAGATGAGAATAATAAAATTTCACAGATAAAAATTGTCTCGGCGTTTTAGTGCATGTAATTTGTATTTCCTGTTGCAAATCATAAAAATTTAGTCTCATGAAACAACTTTAAATCTTACACGCAGTAGTACAAATATGAAAGAAATGAAGTTGTGGGTTGAAAGTTTCAAATATTAAATAAAATAAGTTCGACTTGCAGAGCTGGACATTGGTCAGCAGGTTTGCTAGTTAGAAATGTAAATAATTTTTTAAATCCTTTCTCTGTGCAAAGTTGTTTTTTCAGAGACGAATTATCATACATTGAAGATAAAAAGTAATACAGTAGATTTCCGTTACAATGAATTCCATTACAACGAAAAATCCTGTTAGAACGAAATTTGACAAATTCCCTTTTCAAATTGCATTAACCTTAATGCATTAAAAATTTCGATTTAACGAAGTGCATTTTTTTAAGAATACCATTATAACGAAAAATCTTCATCGAGCTCTTTTTTTGAAATGATCTCTGGTTCGTGGCAAGAAATTAGTCAAAAAAAAAAAAAAAAAAAAAAAAAAAATCCAACTGCTGAAAACTTGCCCGGTTAACTGAGACCGAAGAAAATAAATCAAAAATTTATATTTGAATGGATCCTCTGAGTTAAAGACAATTTAGAAGGCTTCCAAAAAATCAACTTCAATCCCTGACCTGGTGGATTTGGAGAATTTCTTATCTGTGGATGACAATATTCAAACATGCTCTGAAGTGTCTAGTCCTTTAAAAGTACACTAGACCGACAAAATTACGAATGCGGTGATGACGATATTGATGTTACAGACGATTCAATAGTTATCGCTTCGGGAGCTCTTTCATACTTTGAGAAAATACGTGCTTTTTTTTTCTCATCAAAAGAATGTTCCAGAGGAGGTATTTTCTCACATTCATACATTGCACGCGTTTTCTTATCATCAACTACACATTCCTTTGTACAAACTAAATCAAAGATTTTCTGCAATAATGTGCTACTCAATAAAGGTTAGTCCGCAATTTTGTATTTTTAAAATTGAATTTTATTTTACTAACTTTTTATATGTTAATTGAACTCTTTCCATTAAAATCTTCTGTAATGAAAGGTAAATTTATCTTACATAAGTAGTTTACGTGTGTATGTAATTCATTAGATAAATAGGATAAATTCGCTTACAACGAAGAAATCGTTGCAACGAAATATTTTAGCGGTCCCGTGGAGTTCGTTGTAACGGAAATCTACTGTATCTTTGAAACAATTCATGTGACTTTAAAAAAAGTAATTTCATTTTAATGGGTACTGTTTGAATCTCTTCCTTCTCGCGCTCCTACTTTATATAATCCAGAAAACTAATGTGAGGAAGATTCGGCTATAGTTTCAAGAGCAATTAATTGTTGCTCCTGGCACAGCTGGGAAAGATATGTGACATTTTGAACATAAAATGCAATGGCGGATCCAAGGGGTAGATGACGGGGGTCAAAATACCCCCCCCCTCCACCCCTGAACCAAAAAAAAATTACAACTAAAAATCATTTTAAAAAGAAAATATATATAAATTCTTTCAATCCCCCCCCCCCCCTCAAAAATGCGAATATTTCTGATTCTTTAAAGCTCTATACTTAAATCAAAATTAGGTAATTTCCGACACACCCATGAAATAATTTTTAATCTCAAGACTTTTGTAAGTGCACTTATTCAGAAACTATGTGATTAAACACTGTTTTCCATTTTTCAGTAAAAGCATAGAATCTTTCGAAAAATTCCATAAAATTTGGCATTTGAAACTGAATTTCCGGACGCGACTATGCTAATTTGCTCTCTCATGACATTTTTGTGGCTGTCAATTTCTAAAAATTGGCTTAAAACGCTAACTTCGACAACATTTCTGAATCAATCTTTGCCTTTATAAGAAAATAGGAAGCACTACCACTTCTCGGTATCTGAATGAAATCGGTAAATTATATATTTTTACGAATGCTAATGCAAATTTTTTGTTACCTGAGAACAAAAATGAATTCGCAAAAGTATCAGAAAAATCGTCAGTTTTAATTTAGAAATAGCCTTAAATATAAAAATTGATTATGGTGTGACCTCCCCCCCTCCCATTTCCCTTCCCCAAAAATGAGCCCCCCCCCCCCCCTATAAATGGAGGGCTAGATCCGCCCTTGATAAGATGTCTTAGAAATTTTTTGAATAGAAACTCACTTGAATTATCGTTTTTATTTCCAGAAAATCTCTGAAAAAAATTGCACGATCTCTTCACTGTCTTGTCAGGCGAAGACACTCATGAGCTAATGCTAAACTTATACAGAGGTTCTTTGCCAATATATCTCGTTTACATTTCGACATTTATTTATTTACTTATATATATTTGCATTGGGCAGCTGAGGTCGATCCCTACAGTCACCCTTTTTACTTTTGCGATTTTGTTTGCAGATATTTTTTATAAAGTTACTTTCACTTGCGGAACCTGTTTTGAAAGTGAAAGTGTCATCATAAAAACCCTACAACTAAAATCGAAAAAGAAAAAAAGGGTGATTGTAGAGATCGATCTTAGCTGTGCAATAATTAAAAAAAAAAAACATATATTTTAAATTGTCGAAATGCAAACGTGATATTGGCAAAAATGTGTAAGCATTAACCCGCGACTCCACCTGATTACACTGTGTACTCTTTTTGAAGGATGTCTTTTTTTTTTTTTTTTTTTTTTTTTTTTTTTTACAAAATATTTCTAAAACTAGGGGGCTCGGCCCCCTACGAGCTACGCTCGCCAACCCCCGTCCAGACACCGTAGACTCTAAATGCACGCTAATTTGATCGGCTTTAAAAAGATTTCGAAAGATTGAATTATAATTTAAAAAACAGTGGCGATCTCTCTATAAACGGATTTCTATTCATTTCTCTTTGATTGGGGAATTTTAACGCCAAATCCGTTGCGGTACTACTTGATTATCCCGTCGGCCCATTTCGCCAAATTATATAAATCGCCAAATTATACAAATTGACATAATTTTTATTTTAAATAACGAAAAAACCAATAAATTAGTACAACATTAATAAAAATACAAATAAGACGTCGAAATAAAAATAACTTGATGACGTAGACACGTGTAACAACATTTCAAAATAAGCTAATATAAAAGGAATTAAGTAAATAGAGTCTTTGTCTCCTGGTATTTTTTAACAAAGTGAAAAGAAAGTTCTTTTAAATGAGACATTTTAAATTAATCGTTTTTAATCTGACGTAATTTTGACCAAACTATTCTTTCTCTTTTTAATATTCACGTGAAAATTCTTGTGTTAGAAATGAAATATTATTTGCGCTTTCCTAACAAAAATAGTTGAAAAGTATCCTCTTAAAATATCAAATAAATGTCTAGCGCAATTTCTAAATTTAAACCGTTTTGCAATATTATTTTGTGTTCATTTTATGTAATAACTGTAATGTGACGTAAATATGACGTAATTTCTCCTATTTAAGACTTCTAACGCATGTTAATAAATTTATTGTTTTACAAATTCCTTTCTCTCTTAAAATTCACGTGTAATTATAGTTTTTATGGCGTAATTTTTAATAAGTTCCTGCTTTTTGTACATAATTATTTAATTCTAATTCCAAATGTTTTTTTCTGTTTATAATAGTCACGTGTAAATAAATTTTTAATTTATTTACACGTATAAATATTTTTAATTTGAAGCAAACATTATTGTTTCCGCTGTTTATACAGTTGGCAACAGTTTAAATTAATATCACTTTCTAAAATCTGTTAAAAATATCTCTAGAAATGCTGAAAATCTGAATTTAAAACAGAAATAAAACCTCAAAAAATTAGTCAAAATAAAAAAAATTAATGCAATCTGCACTCCGGCAAATTCTAACGCATAAAATGATCTAAAAATGATTAAATTCCTATGAACAGTTTTTGCTCCTATAAAACTTTTTTAGTGGAACGATTTTGTCCAACTTTAGCATTAAATATCTCTTAAAATAATTCTTCGATCTGAAAACTGTCTGCATCAGCATGTTTATCAAACATTTCTGTATAATACTACCGATTTTCATATTTTTGTATGCATTATTTTTCTTAATATTAACGAAGAAAGATCTCCGGTCACAAAAAATTCAAAACCGGCGGCGGCGGCGGCGGCGGTGACAGCGGTAGTTACTTTTTTTTAGAATAGAGAGATATATGCTTAATTTAATATGTATATGTGTCGGCGAAGCTGACGAGTTATGAGAACGATGTTAACAATTCAAACAAAATTAATTATAATTTTAGAAATATTATGTCAACTAAAATAGAAAGAGAGAACCTTTAAGAGAACACAGAAGAAAGAAAATGAATATATTAATATAATTGAATATAATAATACAAATGATATCCACGTTCATAGATTTAACATTAACAAGGGGAACTTGAGATCTGATTAAGCAACACCCTTAACCTATTATCAATAACGGGACATGTATGTTACTCTAAGAGTTTTAGAATCGTGCTTCCGTTACAGCAATATTCTTCATTGAGATTTATCTGGTCGTGTCCTATTTGTGTTTTGCATAGAAAAGATTATAAATATATTATTTGCAAGTTTACTATTTGCAAATCAAAATATCTAATACAGATAATAATAAACAGAACTTTAAGTCTGGGCAGAAATTTCATAGTCCAAGAGTTAATGGGTCCTTGAACGAACAAGACGAAAGCAAGATAGCCCTTATTGCGTTATCTTTTCTAAAATCTGGTCCAAATGGTGATTTTTTAAATATTATTCCTAGCATTATTAAAGCGCAGAAATTCTGCCATTAAATAAGGATAAAATTATTATTCGAAAATTGTCGCGTGTGTGTGTTCTAGTTCCCAAAATTGTTTAGCCAGTCCTTGGTATCAAGAATTCATCCCTTTGGAAAGCGCATCCGTGCTTTACCGATTTTTCAAAGATTTTTAAATTGTTTTATACTAACTTATTGTTTCACTTGTATTTTTATGGCATCTATGTTTTCTATTCATTAAATGAACTGCAACTTGATATATTCAAAAGATCTTAATGTAATTGTTTCCGACAACCTTTCGTTACCTCTTATATTTTGGGGCAAATGCCCCCGGGATCTTCCTTCCGCGCCCCTGTATACCGAAGTATGTATTTAACCATTCTTGGCGCCGTCAGAAATTAGATCCGGTCTTGACCAAGGACCTTTTAAATCCCTCTGTGACTGATCTTCATCCCTGTCCTTTTCCCTATCTGGAAACATTTCATGCAGATCACGTGCAGTGATCACCATTAGGCGATTGGCTCGCGAGCCAAGTCACGTGCGGTTTAATGAGAGGGTTTTCTATTTTTTTTGTTTCTATATAGAATCGCGTCGCGTGCCTTTATCGTCGTCGGCAGCGCTCTTATTTTACGTCTTTTCTCTTTTCTTTTTAATTTATGAATCCAGATCATTCCTCTCTCTCTTAAAGTTTAAGGAACCTGAACTTTAATCATTTATCCGGAGAAAGATCTGGAATTTTTTCAGGTGCATGGTTAAGTTTATAAATTGCTGGGAAGCACTGCTGATCAATTTCCCGATTGTATAACCAAACGCTGGTGATTAGCTGGAGGATTTGGAGAGAAAATACATGAGAACGATAAGTCCTACAATAATTTGATTTAAGAAAAACTATTAAAGCATCTGCAGTTTCGTAAAGAATATCTTGATTATGTGTCACATTAATTTTATTTTTGACTTGCATCTTTCATCAAGATAAATTCAGCTAGAGTTCATGAACATTGTTTTTCTGGATAGTTTTCTAACAGTGCAAACGTAACTAACTGCCCAAATGGCACAGTCAGACTTCAAAATGATCGCAATTGGTCACAATCACCAAATGATGGCTTCTTTAATATGTTATATTATGACTCTCACGTGGGTCTCTTTGTGACTCCGCATTGCGTAGTCGCCGAGGCCGATTTTTCAGTCACTTTCAATTTGTCACAAAAATCTAATAACAATAAATATACCGACTTCACAGTGATTTGCATACGGCTTCCCTTCAACGTCAAGATATGACAATTGTGATAAAGAGTTTCATTTTTTACACATTTTCGTCGCGGTGCTGTTATTTTTATTTATAGTTTGCATCTTTTCGCCAAGATAAATTTTAGGTATACATTTTTTTTGTTGTTGTTGTTTGGTTGCTTAATTGTAGTTAATTCTGCACTATATCTTCTTTTGAATAAAAAAGGCGCTTTAAATTTAATTATACTGAATTATTCGAATGGTGAAATTTTAGTCTCATTATGGAACCTGGTGTGGAAAGCTCTTTGCAGAAGGCTCAGAAGTTGATGATGTTTCCATACCAAAGGTTCTAAGACCCAAATAAAATTTAACAAAAAAAATCTTTTTAGTAGAATCCCATGGCTTTATCATAATCGGCAGCGGTCTTATTCTTACGACTTTTTTCTTTCCTTTTTAATTTATGAGTCCAGATTCATTTTTCTCTTTTTAAGTTTAAGAAGTGTGTGTTTAAGTGAACTAATCCCTTTTCCAGAGAAAGATTTGGATTTATTTTTTTTTTTTTCAAGTGCATGGTTAACTGTATAAGTGACTGTAAAGAGATGCTGGTAAATTTCCAAGCACATGTGATTATTTCTGTAGATTTGCAGAAAAATTACTCGATGAGGTCAATAATAATTTAGTTTAAGGAAGAAAACGCAATAAAAGCATCCGGAGTTTCGTAAATATATATCTGGGTTCTGTAAACATTATTTTTATTTATAACAAGCATCTGTCCATCGAAATAAACTCTATTCAGTTTAAGATCATAAACATTATTCCTTTTCTTTTTTTCATTTTTTCTTTTGTTCTCATCTAATTAATGTTACAATTTAATTATTTAGTTCAAGAAAAACAGACCTTGTAAATTTAACTACTAAAATGGTGAGATTTTAGTGTGATTCATAAGTTCATGGTGTGGAATGATATGAATTTTTCAGTGAAAATTCAGAAATTGTTAATGTCTTCATATTGTTTGTATGACCGTAATTGTTTATTTATTTTAAAATAGAATCACGTCGTATGCCTTTATCGTAGTTAAGCAATGCTCCACTTCAAATGTTTTTTTATTATGTATCTTTTCAAGTTTAAAGAAAATGAACTTTAAACCTTTATCTGAAGAACAATAGACTTTTTCATTCGTATCATGAGTAATTTTATAAATTATTGAGAATCGCTGCTAAATACTTTCTCTGCTACCCAATCAAAAGCCGATAATTACGCCTGAGAAAATTGAAAAGAAAATGCAAAGTTTGATAGGATTTCATAATTCTGTAATATTTATTATTCCAGTTAACGTTTTGGTTTGGGTAAAATAAAACATTTCCTTTCGGTACCGGTTTCCGCTAAAAATAACGATTTAGCGTTTATAGTTCAGTTCTGGATTTCGTTCCATAAGAAATAATGGATCTTTACCTATTTCGATTCGGCTCCGCTTCAAAACCAATTTCAATAAATTGTAAAAACTTGTACACTTAAGCTAATAAAAACTGCATATCGCCAAGTCAAAATATCAAACTCTTATATTCTTTCTGCTTTAGGTTTTCTACAATTTTATAAAATTCTTGTTTTAATATAGAAAATCAAACATTCATATTAATTTAACTTCCTTCTTAATTTCAATAACAATCCTATACGTTCTGTTTTTAAAACATCACTTAGTCTTCAAATTAGAGAGAGAGAAAAAAAAAACTATCGATATTATGAATTCTTTGGGTTGTTATTGTTACTTTAGGCCCATGCGTAAAAATCTTTTTTTTTTCTATTAAATACTATCGAAGAAAATATTTAAAAAACTATATAAGAATGACACGTTTCAAAAAGCAAATAAATTTCTTCATTTAGGGATGTATTTCAGGATTTTTTTTGGAAAAAACATTTACTAAATGAAATTAACAATTTAATTCTAAAGTAATATTTTACAACTACTCAGATTTTATGCACTATAAAAATTTTACATTCAGCCGTTCGTAGAGTTAGATTTATTAGGTAATGTTGGCAGAACGGACGCTTCTAATCTTTGACCAACCTAGAGATCTGCACGGGCCTGGGCTTGGCCCGCGTTGGCAGAGTTAGAATAATTTTTTCAACGGACCGATAAGCAAAATAAACGGGCCGGGACGACAAAAAAAAAAAAAAAATGAACGGGCCGGGCCTATAAAAAAATTTAGTGGGTCTACCAGCCCGATATAAAAATTTAAACGAAGACGATAAAATATGAGCTATTTTCAATGAATATGACTTTCGTGAGAATAAGCATAAATGTACGTCACAAGCTGATGCCAGTTTGACAACATCAATACAGAAATGTGATATGTCCAGAGTAGAGATCGGCATCGGTCAGTTACATGGTGTCTGACTGGGCTCAATTTTTTTTTCAGCAGACTCGTGCCGGACCGGGATCAAGCTTGCAACTTTTTCTAGATATTCGAACCGGGCCGGAAATGGACTTAATTATTCTCAGGATGTTTAGGGCAGGCAATATGTTTTGTAAAAATATTAATCGCGATAATGAACGTCTGTTAACGTAATATTTGGATGCTCAACAACGCGAAACTTTGACACATTTTCTGACTAATCTTTAACTGTAAAGGCATAAAATTGATAATTCTGACTATTGAAGGGATTTGGAATTTTCCCTTTTTCATAAATAAATTTCTTGTCGAAATACAAGAGATTCTTTTCACCTAGCTGCAGGTTTATCTTCTTTCCCATGTTTTCCCGTGCAGGTTTATTGCTTCCGGAAATTCGATTCAAAACGCTATTTTTGACAGTATTTTTCTCAAAGATATATTGCCTTTATCAAAAAACGGATAACGTCATTCGATTGCATAGTTTCTGAATAAGAACACCTGCACATTTTATGCGTTTCCGAAAAGAAATGAATTCAGAAATGTGTCAGAAAGTAGCTCCTTTGGATTTGAGAAAACCCTTAATAAATGACAGAGAAATATTTTCGCAAATCTACTTTTTATTATACAGCTTCAAAAGTTGTGATGTTTTTAACACTCCTTTTTTACCTTCTTCTATCTTCAATAGAAAAAAGTATTGTAATCGAAATTTTTTTCGACTTCCGGTCTTTGACGGATTTACACGTTTTAGGGGTCAAAGATCCCAAAAAACACGTTTATAGAAAATGTCTGTCTGTCCGTGTGTCCGTCTGTCTGTCGCCATTGTACCATCAAAAAGCGTATGAAGTTATGCATAGAATTGAACTAAATTTTTATTTTAAGTTTTTGGCTATGGCAAGCAGATCCTCCCTGAATTTGGAAAAAATTCGCCGGTAGGGGGCGTTGTAACAGCGATTTTGAATATTGTACCATCCAAAAGTGTATGAAGTTATGCATAGAATTGAACCAAATTTTTATTTTAAGTTTTTGGCTATGGCAGGCAGATCCTCCCTGAATTTGGAAAAAAATAGCCGGTAGGGGGTGCTGTAACAGCAATTTTTGTGCGATTTTGAATATTGTACCATCCAAAAGTGTATGAAGTTATGCATAGAATTGAACCAAATTATTATTTTAAGTTTTTGGCTATGGCAAGGATCCTCCCTGAATTCGGAAAACATTCGACGGTAGGGGGCGCTGTAATAGCGATTTTTGTGCGATTTTGAATATTGTATCATCCAAAAGTGTATGAATTTATTCATAGAATTGAGCCAAATTTTTTGTGTTTGTGTTTGGTCATGGCACGAAGGTCCTCCTGAATTTGGAAAAATTCCGCCGGAAGGGGGCTCTATAATTGCGATGTCTGTACCATTTTCATTATTGTACCATTGAAAAGTGTATGAATTTATGCATAGAACTGAACCAAATTTTTTGTGTACGTTTCTGGCTATGGGAAACAAGTCCTCCTTGAATTTGAAAAAAATCTGCCGGAAAGGGGGCTCTGTAACAGTGATGTTTGTGACATTTTCTTTATTGTACAATCGAAAAGTTTATAAAATTATGCATACAATTGATTCAAATTTTTTGTGCATGTTTTTGGCTTTAGCCAACAGGTCCTCCTTGAATTTGGATATATCGTGCGACATAGGGGCTCTGTGATAGCGGTTTTTGTATACTTTTCTTGATTTTTTGTAGTTCTATTGTCCATCGGCGGCTCGTGCAAAAGCAGGAACTCGCTTCCTACTAAGCCGGCTATTCGCAAACATCTGATAACAACAGAATAAGGAAAATCTCTTAATTTTAATAAATATCATGATATAGATTAACTCGTTTTTAGTTCATTTAATTGACTGAAGCAGAAATTTAAGATGAAAATCAAAGTTGGTATAGTATTGAACTAATAATATTGAAGTATTAACTTGTGTAACTTGTTTTTGAAATATTAAGATGTATAAGATAGAAGAAAGTTTTGGGATTGGCACATCCAACTAGTTTTCTTTTGTTCTAAACTGCATTATTTTTTTTTAATGAATCCTTATTTAAATGTTAAAACTTCTAAGAATCTAAGTAATCATTAAAGTTGCTATTGTGTATTTTCTATCTTGCAAACACATCGTAATTTTAAAATATACTGTAAAATTATCCCATAAATATGTATGCTGCATTCTTTAAAGGGAATCTTAATTATATGTTAAAAAAATTCTGAATTTTTTGTAGAAATTGAGTCGGGCTAGATCGGGCTGCGGCCCGGCCTGGAAATTCCGGCCCGTGCAAACCTCTAGACCAACCGAGGAACCCAGAATGGGCCAACATAGGCCCAAGTATTTTGTGATGCCTAAGATGTTTAAAATACTACATTTAACACTACGAAAAACGCAAAATCAAAGTTATTTGCAAAATATATTTTTTAAAGCATTATTTAATTTCATTGCTATTTACTCTATAGATAAAACTAATTTGTAAAGTTAAAAACACTTCACCTTTCGGCAAGAGAAATGATATACAGTGAAACCTCCTTGAACGGCCACATCTAAACAACGAAAACCTCCGAATACCGGCCACATGTTGATGGAACCAAACACGTTCCATAGCATTAACATTAGATCGAACCTCTAAATAAGGAATTCTGAACAACGGCCACTCAAAGGTCACGAGGAAAAAATTTTACAGCTCCTGGTGCAATTTCATATTTATTTGCAAACCGGAATGTGAAGCAGATGAAACAAAATTTACTTGATATGTGAACAAACAGAAAATGAAGACATTAGAAATAATGGGGAAATTTTACAGGATATTCTTGGAACTGCAGGCATAACTAACGTAAAGGCCAGCTTGTTTGTATGTCTGGTCAAAAATTTGGCAGTTACTGCCACATTTGATTCCATTCAGCAAATGGTGGAAGATAGGAGAGAGGAAGAGGAAATAGATAATAGAATCATCCAAAATTTCCAGTATTAACACATATACCGAAGGTTTGATGTCAAATCCAAAATTTTTCATTAAATATCATAATGAGGATTAGTTGTATACCAAATAAAGCCATATTTTTTTTTCTTTGGAGAAAGACATTTGCAGAAAAAGAGAAAACAAAGCAACTGCAAATCACTGATATTCTTATTATATTAAAACAATGAGGATGAATTAAAATGACTGTATGTATTTCTATTTAGATTTATGCCATTTTGATTTTTCTTTTAATGAAACCTCTAAATAACACACACCTCTGAAGAGCGGTCACTTTTCATCGGTCACACGGGCAATCGTTATTCAGAAGCTGCACTGTATTACGTTTAAATCACTAAAACGTTCGTCTAAGCGCAAACTAGCACATCCTGAATATTTAAACCAGTGCTTTCCACTCTGTTTCTTTGCGCCTATACTTGCTTGTTTCATGATTAGAGCTAAATTGCTGATCCTGATCCAAGTATGAATGTTTACAATGTGTCCGATTCCACTTTAAACGGAGATCCCTGTTTGTTCTGCTTCTGGTGTACAAAAGATGATCCCCATACCACCAAGTGACCAACCCAGTCTGTTACCGTATTTTATGGAAGAAACGCCGAGGCGTTTACGAGTTTGAAAGTTAATTTTCTTCTCAAGTGCGGCGTTTACGATTTTTTTTTTTTTTCATTCGCGTAAAATTGGGATAAAGTAAAAATTCCTTAAGGCTGTTCTTAACTGCTCTGATCAGCAAGCGTAAAGCGTTTTGACACATTTACAAATTCATTTTTTAACGGAAAGGTATGAAATTGGAAAGCATGGCCATAGGAGCGATTTGGAATTTAACTGTTTTTCCATTTTTTGATCAATAAATTCACTATTGAGTTAAGCAATTTTTATCACGTGACAAACCCGTTTTTCGCCCGCTCTTTAGTGCTCTTTCGTCCTTCGTCCGGAAATTCGGTTTAAAACCCCCACTTTGACATTATTTTCTGAAAGTTCTATTGCGTTTGCAAGAAAATGGAAAAAACAGCTCAATTACATAGTTACTGAACAACAACACCAGCTAGTTTCATGCATTTCCGAACAAAAATAAATCAAAACTTATGTCATAAAATTGCCCCTTTGAGAACAGCCTTAAACTATCTTTAAAAATTTATAAATAAGAACTTAAAATTTAATGACATAATTTTCGAAAACATAACAGATCGTCATCGGACATCTACATTCTAATGGTGAAAAACTCACTTTGGAAAGTGTATTTGGTAATGAATAATATTGTTTTAAGGTTGTTTTTAAATCCAAAAGGACAACTTTATGACATAAGTTTTTTTAGTTTTGTTCAGAAATGCATGAAACTAGCAGGTGTTGTTGTTCATAAACTATGTACGTACATGCAGGCCTTTCATCAGCATAATGATTAGAGTAAAAAATTAAAAAAATACTCGGCTAATAGTCAGTTTCTAAAGTTAACGTTTCTAAAGTTTGAATAATTATTTCATAAAAGAAAAAAAAAAAAAATAGAGAAAATTGCGTCATTTTCAAAGTGCATTAATTTTGTCCATTTTTTTAGCTCACAGGCTATCAAAGCCTGAGAGCTTATGTGCCCGCCGATTCTGTATGTATGTATGTATGTACGTACGTAACGCGATAACTCTTGATAGAAACATCCCATTTGCTTCAATTTTTTTTCTAGTTTCATTCTGATAAGGCGCTTCCCTGATTAGTTTCGGGTATTCATTGGTTAAGGATAAAGAGGGAAAAGGGGGGTTAGTCCACCCCCCCCCCCTTTATTCAGATAAATGGGCTTTTCGTGCAGAATTATTCGATTTACTCCGAATTTGGAATACCGGTTTATTATGTTAAGGAGCTTCCTTGATTCGTTTTGGGGGTTCATTGGTTAAAGATAAAGGGGGAAAAGGGGGGTTAGTCCACCCCTCTTAATTTAGATAAACGGGTTTTTCATGCAGAATTATTCGATTTGCTCCAAATTTGGTATTCCGGTTTATTATGTTAAGGAGTTTCCCTGATTCGTTTTGGGGATTCAAGGATAAAGGGGAAAAAGGGGGGCTAGCCCACCTCCCTTAATTTAGATAAATGGGTTTTTTTGCCGGATTATTCGATTTGCTCCAAATTTGGTATACCGGTTTATTATGTTAAGGAGCTTCCCTAATTAGATTTGGAGGTTCATTGGTTAAGTATAAACGGGGAACGGGGCTATTCCCCCTTCACTTATTTTTTTTAGGGGAATTATTCTTTAAAATAAAAGTGTAATATACAATTAGTGAGAATAGCCTGTGAGCTCAATGCCATCAGTTTAGCTTGGCACTTTTCTTTTTTATTTAAAACAATTCAGACATAAATGGAATTTAAAATTCTGGTGCTCAATTCACCTTGAGTTAAATAATTAAATTCATATAAATAGTACAAATACCTGTACAATAATTACTTTCAGGTGCATATATATAATTTATAAGTATTTAAAGTACACTGGTGTCCAAAATTAAGGACTAATCACAAAATGCTAATTTTCAAGTACGCGAATACTCAAAAGGAAATAATATAATTCGAATAATTACTATCTCTACAGCACAGCTAGTCCATATAACATCTCACTCATGTCACACATGGTCCCAAGTATCACAGTCATTACGGCGAAGCAAAAAAATAGGAAATTCCATACATCTCATTCTGAGCCTCAAATGATCACTATATGTGACTCCACTGAGACGTCAATGTGACTGCTGCTTTGTGATGAGTCGCCATGTGAATTTACAATGTAGTTACATTGTGACTCTCGTGTGACTGTCACTGCAGACTCAATTTCTAAGTCATCGTGGACGCTGCATTGTGATAAGTTACCAAATAATGTCACATCAAAGTTACATGATCACTTTCAGGTGACAGAGAGTCACCATTGTGCTCTTTTGTGAAAAGTCACCATGTGACTATAATGTGATATAATCTGGTGGCTTATCATAATACAGCGTTCATGATGACTTTGAAATTGGGTCTAAAAATGACAGTCACATGAGAGTCACAATGTAACTACATTGTAAAGTCACCTGGTGACTAGTCACAAAGCAGCAGTCACATTGACGTCTCAATGGAGTCACATATAGTGATCATTTGAGACTCATAATAAGACGTGTGGAATTTCCTATTTTTTGTTTCACCGTAGTGACTGTGACACTTGTGACCATGTGTGACATGAATGAGATGCTATATGGACTAGCTGTTCTGTAGGGATAGTAATTATTTGAATTATATTATTTCCTTTTGAGTATCCGCTTACTAAAAATTTAGCATTTTGTGACTGGTACTTAATTTTGGATACCAGTGTACATCAAAATATCTTAAAATACATAGAAAAAAACCCAGAACTTTTTCAACTTTTACATGGCCGTCGTCAGTGGGATTTAAATGCTATTATTTTCTTTGCGCTTATTCGAGAATTGTCTAGAAGAAATTGGCATCTCACCTGGCGTACAACATTTAAATTGAAATAAATTTCTTCTAGACAATTTCCGAATAAGTGCAAAGAAAATAATAATATTTAAATCCCACTGACGACGGCCTTGTGAAGGTTGAAAAGTTCTGTTTTTTTTTCTAATGTATCTTAAGATATTTTGATGTGCAGTTGGCTCACTGTTTAACGACTTTCAAGGAACCTCGAAAAATCGCCCTTAAATAGGATCGTCCTTAAACAGAATTTGTGGAAAAATAACATTTGAAAAACATTTCCCTTCTCAGTTTTCAGGCTTAGGACTGTCAACACATTTGTCAATACATTGCCGTGTTTAGATATGTTTTATTCATTTATTTAAATTTATTTTATATTTTCTGCGTTAATTATACTGTATGCAAAAACTACATTACAGCACACAATGTAACTTACAGTACAATAAAATTGTTAATACATTTATTTAAACAAATTATATTTTTTAAAAATCGAAAAGTATAGATTGTTTCAATGGTGGTCTAGTTTTTACTACCCTTGCTTTAAGCTTCTCAAGAAGACTGAATGAGTCATCTTTCATATTTCATGAAACAATGTACTGACGAAGAACAAATATCCAGGGCAGAATTCGCATCTGAGTAAGAAGGAGGTGGTGTCTCGCTTTCTGTATAACCAGTTTCATCACCATCCTCTGCATCTGCAGTTTCATTTTCATTTGCGATGATATCTTCATAAATTTGATCTAAATTTCTGAAGTCGGTTGTTAAAACGTCTTCGTCACATCTCACATGGTTGAAGTCCATTATGCCCTTTTTTATCTGTACTCATCTGAATTGCAAGAAAACTTGTTTTTCTATCAGAGGAAGTTCCCTCGTTTAACATGTTTAAAGGGATCTGGGGGAAAAAAGTACGTGAAACGATTTCGCCTTTAAATGAGATTTTTTTACTTAAAGGAGTCGGGACCGCAAAATATTGTCCTTAAATAGAGATCGTCGTTAAATAGAGCGACGTTAAACAGAGAGACGACTGTATTTTAAATACCTATAAGTTATATATATATGCACCAGAAAGTAATTCTTGTACAGGTATTTGTACTGTTTATATGAATTTAATTCAGACATAATTCAGGATTTTGTGGAAGTAAGGAAGACTTTTATGCGAAAAACACAAATGATATCTTATTATTAACATTAATGAGTATCTTATTAATAATGACATAAAAAACATCAACAACAAAAAATAATGAAAATCGAGCCTAATTTCGTTCTTTTAAATTTTAGTTATTAAACTTAAATTATTAAAAAACAATAACAGCTTTAAAATAGTCATTTATTTCTGATGGATACAATGAATAATTTCTGAATCAGAACTAAAAAATCTTTGGCTTAGGGAAAATACTAATAGGAATTTCCAAGTAGCTATACAAATAAATACAAATTTTGTGTATGAGATAAACAGAAAAAAAGTACAATGTCTATAACAGTAAAATAAACAATAATCACTAATGCACTTGAGTATTTCAGAGATTGAAAAAAATAATAATAACTCGCTGCTTGACGAACTAATTGAGAATCTACGTTCTTCATGGACGATCAATGGAAAGTTGTGATCAGTGTTGCTACTTTAGGATAACATAGGTTGAACGAAAATATTCGTTCAACTTTTATTTTCTTTTCCAATCATTTTTATTTGAACTGCGAACTTTGTGTGAAATCAATGTCTAATTTCGTGAAGTCCTTTACTTTAACCCCTTTTAAGCCTTTACTTTTATTATGACAGTGTACATATTTATCACATTATGCATTTTGGGACTTTTCAGCACAATCACAGGATAACTAGCACAAAGTTTTGTTAGGATGACTTCTGAGATCCAGTGAAAAAGGACTTTTTGCCTTCATCCCATTTTTTATTTAACCAAACAGGAAAAATTACCCTTAATCCGAACATACATGCTATCAATTATTTTTACTTTTCGCACGCATACAGTGTAAAGAAACTATTGTAATTATGATGAAACCCAGTTCTGAAAAAAAATCTTGTAATTTTCATATACTTGAAACTAATTGTTGTCAGCAGTGGTGTAGCTACATATTCAGCGTCCTGGAGTGGTGCCTAACTGGTGAACCTACTTGTCTCTCAGATACGTTCTGTCTAAATTCGTTTTAACATTTAAAAATCACATTACTTCGATTTTAAACCTTGCTTAATATATTTGAAATTGAAGATATTGAAGAGTAAGATATTAAACGCAATATAGTAAAACTGCTACGATGGAGTCGTAAAAGAACGTCATGTCGTTTTACACAGTTTTTCCGCTATATTCCCGTGAAATTGTATGATTTTTTTTCAACGGAATAGTGAAATTTTTTCCGGCTGGATTCTGTTTTAGCAAATTATTCTCTATAGATACCATCAATAAAATTTAATTAATTTTTTTAAGAACAGCATGCCTTACATAATACTGTGGCTATTTTATGAACTAATGTCAAAATGTGTGCATTCTTAGTTTTTACATTAAAAAAAAAATTCTCGCTTTGTTGTTTGTGGCTTTATCAGTAACTTATAAGACAAATCAAGTTGAAAAGCAATTGTTTTTTCATTTGACATTGTGACCAAAGAGCGGAAGTCGCTGTTGTGACCCAACATGCTGTTTCCCAATAAATAAATAAATAAGATTTGAAAAACTTTGTTTTGCTGTGGCTATCGTCAATGGCAAAGTAAAAAAACAAAAAATATATATATACATGTTAGAATAATGTTGGAGAAGCTACATACTTATGCTAAAAATATAAGCAATAAATACAAAATAATCATATTAAATTTATTATTTAGAATTAAAACTTTACCACTACACATTACATAGGGTTTTTGTCACTGATTTTCAAATATGCTTTCAAAATTTACTTAAAAGGGTGCGCTTTAGTGTATAGTATACACCATATATGTCAGAGACGGGTTAGGTCATCGACCGAGAGCAGTGATGCATCCGGAAACAGCAAACGCATAGTAAAAAGCAAAGATCAGTACTTAACGGAGCTGAGAGCGCAAAAGTTCTCGAACAAGGAAAAGGATTGTGTCAGCATTTTGCGGCATGCTATAAAATTAGCCACGTTGCACAATTTCCTTGTTGAAATGTAGTTTGCTCAGTAAGTATTTTCACTTAAATACTGTCCAGAATGGTTTGTCTGGACAGACGACCTCAGCCTACTCATGGTTACGGACGTACAATTAGAGGTCTGCACGGGCCGGAATTTCCAGGCCCGGGCCCGGCCCGGCCCGAACGAAAGCTATCTTGGTCCGGAGTAAAAATTGGAAGTTCGGCCCGAGCCCGGCCCGGCCCGTTTGCATTTTTACAGTTCTCGGCCAGGCCCGGCCCGTACAAAAATCAGTGAAATCAGGCCCGGCCCGGCCCGACCCGACACAATTTCTACAAAAAAAAAAAGAAATCCATTTTTTCTCAACATACAATTAAGATTCTTTTAATGAATACTACATACATATTTATGGGAACATTTTACAGTATATTTTACATTACTATGATGTTCGCAAAACAGAAAACACACAATAGTAAATATTAACGGTTACTTACAGTGTTTTAGTCATCATGTCTACAGACATTTCAAAATGGAAATAAGGATTCATTAAAAGATTAATGTACTTCAGAATAAAGGATTAAAAACATGATAACTTTTGAAGCTGTATAATAAAAAGTAGATTTGTGAAAATATTTCTCTCATTTTTAAGGCTTTTCTCAAATCCAAAGGAGCTACATTTCGACACACTTATGAATTCTTTTCTTTTCGGAAACGCGTAATATTGGCAGGTATTCTAATTCAGAAGCTATGTAAATGTGTTTTTTTTTCATAGATAAAAGCAATATATCTTTCTGAAAATACTGTCAAAGTTAGCGTTTTGAATCGAATTTCCGGAAGCGATAGCACAGGAAAGGAGAAAAACGTACAGTCACGTGACATGAATCTCTGTTATATCTGTAAGTAATTTATCAAATATGGAAAAAGCTATTCGTTTACAAATGCCTTCAATAGGCAGGCCTGTCAGTTTTATGCCTTTATAGTTAAACATTTTGTCAGAAAATGTGTCTGAAAGCTTCGCATTGTTGAGCAGTCAATATGAGAACCACCTTAAGGTATATTTCCAAAGATACTGTTAAGAGAAGTTCATTATCACTATTAATACTACAAAACACTGTTCTACACATCCTGAGATCGATTAAGACCACTTCCGTCCCGGCACGAGTCTGCTGAAAAAAAAAATTAAACTCGGAATCAGACATTTTGTAACTGTACGATGCCAGTCTCTACGATGGACGTGTTACATTTCTGTATTGATGTTGTTAAGCTCGTATCGGCTCGTGACACACATTTATTCTTCTCGAAAAAATAATATTCATTGAAAACGGCTCGTATTTTATCTGCTTCGCTTAAATTCTTATATCGGGCCGTTAGGCCCGATTAATTTTTTTGCCAGCCCGGCCCGCGAGCCGGGCCGGGTACGAGCCTCGGGCCAAGCCCGGGCCCGTGCAGACCTCTACGTACAATGCCTCGACCGCGTCTGTAAAATCCCAGACTTTCTTGTAAATACTGTACGTTTAATCAAGATCTACTAAAATAAGTATAAAGAATATGAGTCTGGCCACTTGATATATACTGTATAAATAATAGCATTGTGAAGCAATTTGTTGTTCAAATCACAATCTGTGTTTTCTAATTTATGCGAGATAGCAAAGTTAGATGCCACAGATTTAATGTTGCAGGACTATAGAAATGTCGCAAGCAGCAAATATAACAACACGATGTTGCGAGAGACTAAAATCGTCATCGTTCATTCTTAAACACATTATAACGATTAGGTTACAAAATAGTCAAAATGCCTCTAAAAATCATGGATCAGAATGCTTCTTTCTAATATTATTGTTGTAGCAGATGTTCGCTTTTTACATCGGTGCCCTAGACACAGTACAGCGCTATAACAGAACGACAGCTAGCTTCACAACATGTGCTAACTACACGAACACTAATATCTCAGAAAAATGCACACCATAGGTTTTATAAGAATAGGATATTTGTATTCATTTGTCAAGGTTTTATGCCGGCATCCAGTTAAACTGGACCAATGAACATCTGAGTTCAGCCTAACATCAGTTAATCAAGTACTTATTACAAATCAGTATATTTAACCCAAGAGTGATTTTCGAAGCGATATAAATAGATATTATGAATTGATACTGAGCGGCAAACGTCGTCGAAAATAGTCATATGGTCATTATAGAGAAGGTGGTTTACTTGTGTGAGCAGGAATAGCAATAAAAGGTCGCATTGATTTTTATTTTTTTTTCTTAGTGATTCAATAACTTCTGACCGATATTGTAATGAAATCTCATACTCTAGTGTTTGTACTTCCACTGGTACATTAGGTACAGGCACAATATTTATGGACAATAATGCAATGCCACATAGTGATAGTTTAGTTCAGAGGTACCTGAAGAGTGAAACATTTCTATATATTCAGTGGCTCTCAAGATCACTACTATAGCTGAATTCAGTACAGCATAAATGAAGGATGTTTGAAAAATATATATATATAACAGGAATAGACATTATTTCTATAGGAAGCGATCGGCAAAATTATTTCTAAACTGAAATGTCTTAAATTCAGCCACTTAAGTGTCTGAAACAAAGTGTTCAATTTTCAGACATTTTAAAGTGTCTTAATTTTAAAGACACTTGTAACCGTCTGAATTTAAGACATTTCAAACGTCTGAATTGCATCCATGTTTGACCACTTCGACAGACATTTTTCCCCTTTTATTTTTTTTCTTTTCTAAGCGTTATACACTGTAAAAAAAAAATATATATATATATATATATCCCTTAAATATAGAAATTGTACTGCCACTCCAGACTCCAGTACTATTTACATATTTTAATAGAAATTTTCTGATGTAAATTCCAGAACAAGTTCCATTTATTTTGCATATTTCTGTATTTAAGAAGTTCCATTTAAAAGATATAAAATACAATTCTTCAATGTACCATTTCACCAACCACTTTCTTTTAAGGCACATATTAGATCTGATTTTTATATTCAATTTAAACTACTGTTAACTTTTAACACTTACCCTAGACGGGAATGAAACTACAGTGCTGTTGTTCACAAGAAAAGCGTCATATTCATTCGGCCATGGTTTCAGCAGGTGAGTTTTGAAATAATGTTATTTATCAAGCACAAACAATGTATTTTAAGTAGCAGTAGCTTTTTTTCCACTCTAGTATAATTTTGGACATTTTACACAATTTCTTCTTAGAAATTTGAATATGTGGCATTTTAATTTCAGTTTTATTTTAACAAATGAGGACAAAATGCCTGGGATTCAACCGTAACAATTATGTTAGCTGAATTCGAACCAGAGCGAAAGCTAATTTTTAAGTTTCGATGAAGAGAAACGAGTGTATTTTTTCTTCTAGTTTCACCTGCTCGCTTGATGTGAATTGAAAATTGTTTAAATTGATTCATCAATGTTAAATTTATAAATCCCGCATTCCATAAGAGATTTTTTATTTGAAAATTGTTCTTTCAGTTTGTTTTTATTTTTTTTCATACTTTTATAGTTTATATCCAAGTAAATAAATCTGCATGATGTTTTACTTATAAAATAATACTGTGTAAATAATATATATATAATATTCGTAAATAATATAATGTACTAAATTCTAAATTATTAAAAATTATCATCACTCTTATCGTTAATATCGTTTGGAAAATGCAGAAATTTTAATTCATTTTTGTTCTTAAACGCATGAAATTGGCAGGTGATGTTATTCAGAAACTATGTGATTGAAATGAGTTTTCCATTTTTTTTTAAGAATAAATTACCTACCGAATTATAAGCGACCAAACAAAAGTTTGAATTAGCGGCGTATCTAAACTTCTCATTTCGGAAAGGAACGCTGAGATAAGTAAAAATTTCTAAAATAGAACACAGGAAAAAAAATTCCTCTTTAAACAGGTTTTATAGATTAGGTAACGCATCTATTATGCAATCAAACTTTTTAATCATATGGGACTGGGCAAAATTTTGTTTTTAGCAGGTTTTTGTCTTAACAATTTTTAATTTATGGTTATACCGCCTTTTTTAATACTAGAACGACCGGGAATTAAACTCAAATTTTATAAAAATATTTCCCACCCACCAGAATTTTTATTTTAAATCTTTAACTTATTTATTTAATTAGTTTTATTTCTTTGTACCTTTTAAACTAGTTTTATAAAAAAAATTCTGGTTCGAACCAAGATATATTCATTTGGTAGCTGTCAAAATGACCGCTCGCGTCTTTCTAGTGTTAAGCGGACCACTGAAAATTATCTGCTAAATGCATTTCAATAAACAGCAAATAAAACTGAAGTAAACCTCTGTATAATGGAAACTTGGCTGAAAAGAAAAATCTCATGCTTTCTGCGAAGTAACACCACTTTCTAAGATTAAAACATGCCTTTTGCTAAATTTTTGTAATTAAACATGACATTTTCTGTAAATTAAGGAGGAGGCTGTGGTCTCATCTGCCCATCCCTTGAATACGCTACTGGTTTGAATAAAAATATATAAATCATGTCTAATATACGTGAGTTAGGAAGTGGGGAATGAAATATATGGGTTTATCGTTGAAAGAATATATTTTTTCTTTTAAATAGAACTTTTTAAATACAGAAATACGCAAGAAACTGGAATTTTTTCTGGAATTTACGGAAAAAAAATTACATTAAAATACGTAAATTGGTGTCTCCATTGGCAGTACACTTTCCATATTTAAACGAATATTTTTTTACTGTGTATAAAGCTAACAAAAAAAAGTAAAAACGCCTGCCTATTGCCGAACATGCAGGTTGATAAAAGATGGGTGCGATTCAGACGTTTAAAATGTCTTAAATCAGACACATACACGTGTCTTAAAAATTAAGAGACTTTAAAATGTCTGAAAATTGAACACTCCATTTTATCAGTGTAATCAGATCCCTGTAATCAGATTTTAAGACACTTATTTCTCACATTCATTCTCACAATCTTTTGACTTTTGGGGGAAAAAAATCTGACAAAATTAAACTTGCTAAAATAACGTTTTAATCTGATAGACGAATGCCTTAATGATTCAAAATAAAGAAAAAATGGTCAGCAGCGAAATTTTTTTTATTTAACTGAGGTTTAAGTTAAACTTGCGACTTTAATTTTCCTTACCATTTTACCCCTATAACTTTTTATTTTCTTCTTAATTTTTACTTATAATGAATTTGCATAGTACCCACAGGACATTCAAATAAGAAGTAATAACAATGTAGTACTATTAATACAGAATTTTTGTATAAAATTGTCTTAAAGGGTTGTTAAAGAAGGGACGGTAAGGTAAAAAAGGGGGATGGTATTGGAAAAAAGGGACGAAATGGTGAAAAAAAGGGACGGTAAGGATGGAACGGTAAGTAAAATTACCACCTATTTTTAGGAAAATCATGTTAAGACTAAGTGATAGCCACAATGTTCATTGATTTTTAGAAACAATTGTTAACATTGGATTATATTATTTTTTTTTTTTTTTTGTTTAATATACCTCGAAAAGTGCAGGAATAAACCTTGGAGACGGTGAGACTACCAATAAAGCCACGATGCTTGAAATTGATATTTAAATGCTGATTTAAATTCTACAGCAAATTTCCTGCCAAAGAATTTTAGACATTCTTTCTCTAGCATACTTCTGCATGAGAAAAAAACTTGAAAAAAATTCTGTGGCTTCATCTGAAATGATTTTCTGTATAATTTTAGAAGAGGGATGGTAAGGGATCTAAAACCCAGGGACTGAGTTTTAAAAAATAATAACAACCTTAAAAATGTGTGCAGGTTAATTTTTATCTACATATTTATATAAAACAATAGTTCCAGTTTCAGAAAAAAAATTACATCGAATTATTTTTATTGAAACAATTTTATCCAGACAGCTCCAAACTTAAAATCAGCATCAGGGACGCGGGACTGCATAGGAGTTTTCCGGGTGTTTGGACCCCCAACATCGTCCAAAACTTATTTATCTTATTAATATTGTTGTGCAATCAAGCAATGGGATGTTCCCTAGTATATGAAATAAAAAAACACACAAAAGTATATTAAAATAAAAATTATTATTCAGGGACATTAAAGTCAAAAGATTGTGAGAATGCCCCTTATATGTCTGAATTTCAGACATTTCAGTTTAGAGTGTTTATCATAGTAAAACATAGTAAGACACTTAAGTGCCTTAATTTCAGACACCTATGATGCCTGAAATTTCAGATTCAGACACTTAAGTGTCTGAATTACTTTTTCAGTCACATATGTGTCTGAATTTAGGACGCCTTCATTTGCAGTGTAAAAGCACAAAACGTAGTTGTTGGACCCATTTCAATAAGAAGTTGTTACACAAGCTATATTAGATATTTTTACAATGAATTTTTCCCCCCACTAACATAACAGTCATAAATTTATATCGACTTTCGTTTTTTTTTCTCCCTTCATCAGATACAGTCTATTTACAAGTATCTGTGTTGAAATTTTCATCTATTTCCGTGAAATGCACTTTGTTATGGTCAAAATTATTTGTTTTATGTTTAATTTTATGCTTGAGTATACTTAAGGCTGCGGTATGAATTAAATTTAGTTCAACAACTTCACATACAGAAGAAACTCTTTTAATTCAGTATTAAAAAAGTTTCAAATCAAAGCATTTGTAGTTCAGTAGTAGATGAAATAGCATAGGGATATACCGATTGTAACAATAATGATAAATGCAAAACATTTTCAAATAAAAAGATAACATACAATTTATTTTATTTATTTATTTATTTTGTTCTCTCTAATTTTGCGTCGTTAGGATTCGTGAGGCTGGATTAGCTTACTCCAAGTGTCCGCAGTAGCTCGTCCATGGTTGCCAAGATTGCTCAGGTCACTTTTAATGCTAATTTCGATTGTGAACGAAAACTTACGGAAGGTTAGCTTTATAATTGAAGTATTTTAGTAGAATAAATTCCATATGTTGCATCTTGCGTTACATATTTTTTTTCAGTTACTTTGGGATTGCCCAGCATTTGAATGCAAAAGTATTCTATATACAATGTTCGGAAAATCGAGTAAAGTCACTACATATATATATATAGTGAGCCTGTATATGTGTATGTATATATGCTTATATATTGTATGGATATATTTAAAAAAAATTAAATAAAAAAACACGGGGTATCATGCATTTTAGATCACAAATTTCTCAACAATTTTCACATGTTGCTTCATAATACATGGATATATTTCACTATCTCAATATTCCTCATTCTTTTTTTAAATTTTCACATTTAGTTACATAATACAAGGCTATATTTTACTATCTCAAAATATTCCTCACTGTTTTTTTAAATGTTATTTATATTCTCATTTTTTATATTATAATATTTTGTCTTTAAATTAGTTAATTTAACCAACTGCCCTTCTATTTGTTTACTTTTATATAATTCTTTATTTTATTTTTTATTAATTTATTCCTATTCTTTATTTTATTTTTGTATTTACTCAGTAGTTATCAAGTTTATTCCTATTTTTTCATTCTACTTTAACTAAATGTTAATCTAAGTCCTTTCTTTATTCCTTCAATCAATTTCATTCATTTTTTATGGGAGGGGGTAAAGACGGCAGCACCAAACATTATTGTTAATAATCCAATTCCAATTTATATTTTTTCCTTTCTCACACCAGATGGCAGCAAAGTTATGGGTTTCAGTCCGATAATCAACTGTAGGCCCACATGTTAAAATAGTCCTAACTCTGTTTTACCATCCAGACATGCTGCAGTTATGCTTCCTAGTATGTAATTTAGGTATTTTGCTCTATTAATTTCTAATATCCTGTGTGAGGTGTATCTTTTTTAGATCTGTTGGATTTTTATTATCTATTTTCTGTTATTTTTGCGTTATAAGGAGCTAAATTTTGTCATTTTAGGCTTAATGCCGACAAAATTGGATGAAATAATGCATCTTCTATGAAGGAACTCACAAGCTCCTCTGAAGATTCTGTGGGTTATTCATAGTTTCTTATTTTACATACTGGTTTCCTATGTTCATTTCTAATTCATCTTTAGAACTTTACCAATTTATTCATATATTTGTGATTTCAAATTTATTATATTTCTCTTTGGTAGTTATCTAGTATGAAAATGGCTGCCTCGTAAAATTCGCCAGATCACATGATGTGACACGTACAGGCCTTTTATTTTAGTCATTGCAAATAGCAGGTAAAAAGATATAAAATATATATAAAGCCCAGGTGATAATATTTAGCCTTGACTAACTTTCTAGTTATTCCTACCCTTCAGTTAGGATAGCGGTTTATGCAATTACCTCTTTTAAAAATCTGCACACGTGATGTTATTAAACTGTGGGGTTCCAGAATCCATTAAAGAAAGAGGGGCTAAATAATTTATGTTTGCGGTTTATTCCACATATGTCGCTGCGGTTTGCGCACGTGTCAGCCTATAACATAAGGCTGGCGGGACAAAAAATTCACAGACATAACAGTTCTAACGGATTTTCGTAATTTTACTTTGGATTCAAGGTCTAAAATTTTTATTTTAAAGGATAACCATAAGCCTAAACAAGAAAGCAAAACGGATTTTTAAAAGAAGTTACGTATAATTTTTGGGATTCTTATATGCTCTATGTGTAGTGGCGATTCCTATTAGCATACTAAGCATGCTACTCAAGTCTAGTATTTTTTTTTATTTAGATTGAAATATTTACATTTTTTGTTTTACTTTTAAAAGAGCACACGTTTGAGAACGATTTACCAAGAAAAAAAGTAATGTTATGAAAAAACAAGACAAAGAACTTGGAAAACCAGAGGTGCAATCCACAAATTCAATCAAAAATATAGGTTGTGGTAAAAAAAAAAACATGGTGACTTTTTCTTCACAACTGTATTAATAATAAATATAGTTTATTTTTAATAATGATGACAAAGTAAATGCTAAATTTGAATTTTAATTCAGTCAACTTCACTGTCAGTTACCTTCTAAATTTTGAAAAGTCTAGCTCAGTGTTGTTTGGACGTGGATGATGACCATTTCGACCGCTTTTTGTGATTTGAAGTATCACATAGCCCATATATATGGTGAAGATTTATCTAAAATACCCTTATTATTCTTAAAGTTGTGAATGAAAATCTAGGTACGACTTGATGTGAGATACCTTTTTGATTAAGGGCCTATATCCCACGTGCTGATAATTGGCCGACATAAATACAACCAACCAACCTTTTTGATTAAATAAGTGAATTGCGGTACTAGTTTTTCTATACAAAACTTGTTTGTTTTCACACGTGTTCTCATCCCGTACTATTCTGATCATGATTTCCGATATACCCTTTATGAGTAAGTATAGATTAATTAATGTGTCTTTAAATTAATGTCTCTTTCGTTCAAAAAGTAATCAAGCCAAATGACCTCCAATATCCTATGACACCTCCACAAGCGCACAAGTTTTAATTGGTTTCTTCAATAGTACATAAGCGAGTAAGCGACACTAAGTTAAATTATTTTAGAGGTCTGTCAAAAATGCTGTGAAATCAAGATTTGGCCTCATTTAATCCTTGAGAACCTCGTGTAATTTGTTCAAATACAAATCAGTAATACAATAAAATTCTCAAACACTATCTAACCCATATCAGTCACAGAAGCATGTTAACTTGCAGCTAGCACCATGACGAGAAAGTAAATGACATGAAATGACCACTCTGTTCTAACCTTTTTCAAACTATTTCTTACCATTCTTACAACCATGAGGTCTGTTTTGATTTTTTTTTTCCCTTTAAACTAAAATGATTGTTAGAACACCTTTTGCCTGTAATTTAATTTTTTTTTAATTACATTATACTTTACACGTCCAAAGTATCCAGTAATATTTCGAGTGAGAAGTCTACACTACTTTAACCGCTTGCTGCTGTTTGGTCGATTCTAACAGCATACAAGTCTGTTCTTATTTTTTCTCAGAAAGTAAAGTATTTTCGGAAGTATTTCCAAAGCGCCTTTATTTCCAAAACGGGTGATCAAGCCCATTCAACTCCAAATAATGTATTGCTGTATATTATTAAGGTTTACCATGACATGTTCGGTATTGAAAATGAAGTGTGTAGCAGTTATAGTTCATTTACAGCGCACTCAAAAAAATTCCGTTAAATTATGGTCTTTGCGGAAAAATCGTTTGTAGTGTTTTTTAACGATGTTACTTTATTTCAAACCTATTGATATGGATAGAAGATGTTTACTACAGAATATGGTGTGCATAGCATTTTTCGTTCATTTACAGGGACACACAAAAGAATTTTGCTACAGTACGGTCCATGAGCAATAGTTGATGAAAGTGTGTTTTCAGTTCCGCTATGCGTTTTCAGATGCAATTAATTTTTTGCATATTACTCAGTATGTATAAATTTTATAGATCATATACAAGGGCTACTTAGAAGAAGTCGGATATTTTTCAGACTATAGATGGTAATTTATGGAAATGGGTTTTCACATGTATGTGTTTTTCAAATCAATTTTTTAGACATAATCTTTCACCTTATTAAGCGTGAAGTTTTATTATTCTGAATATATTATAACGCGTTTCATAATCTTACACTTGACGCATGATTTTTCTTTCTTATTAAAATAATTATCGTATCGCTTATGCTTTTTATTTTTATTTATTTTATTTTTTTACAAGTTCAACGAAAAATTTTTACTACAGGATAGTTCACTGCGCATCCCAATGAGCGATACTGTAACAATACGATTCAAATTGAATCTGGATAGAATGAAAATTCTCCACGCAAACAGTGTGCTGAACCAAACCAATCTCACTAAAATACGTCAACGTGCGTATTCTGTAAAACTGTATAACTGTACAAAGTATCAAGCTAAATTAATATTTACTTAAAGTGATAAAATACTTTTAACAATGCAAAAAATACCTTTATTTATTCACATTAGACATGCTTCATTGCTCCGTCGACAACATTCTCAATAATAAGTATGATGCAAATATTTCTGCAAAATTTTTAATTGAAAACTGGTAAACAAAAATCACGCGAATTTAAGCATAATGAAACTAACGGCAATATTAACAAGTTGGGAATTGCTCGTCAAACGTGGCAAATGAGGTGCGTTCGTACTATAACAAGTTTTATAATTATTTTTTGTACCCCATATTGTACTGAATGTATAATTTGTTGCACTTCATAAAGTGCATAGTCTTTAACATCATTAAAATGCACTCCCAATAATTTTTTTTTTTCCATTATCCGAACACTTTTGACTGTCCCTGTAATTAAACTATACATCCGATTTTCCTAAAATTTGAAATGGCTCGACAAAATTTTGCAACAATTATATCTTTAAAATTTCAGACCATTCGGAAGGCTGTAACATCATTAAAATGCACTTGCAATAATTTTTCCCATTGGCCGTAATGTAAAGAAAAACTTTTGACTGTCCCTGTAATTAAACTATACATCCGATTTTCATAAAATTTGAAATGGCTCGACAACATTTTGCAACAATCTTATATTTCAAATTTCAGACCATTCGGTTGCGTAGTTTTTGCTCTGTTATATGCGGACAGACAGACGGACGGACAGACAGACGGACGGACTGAACGACGACTATAGGTGCTACGTATTTATATAATTACGAACGCACCTAAAAATGGATGTGTGTGAACGTGAATTATTTAATACTATTGTTTCATTTTTCTGTAGATCATATCTTTCTAAATTTTAGGGAGTTCCATGGAGGCTGAATCATTGCATATATATTCTCACTGCGTAAGAAGATTTCTATTGATTCTCGGATAATGGATGGCGAATAAAATCTTGATGGATAAATTATCCTACTATTTTTTAAATTAATCTGTAAAGGCTCTTTATTATACAGTCTAGCTAATGCTGTTGTTTTCTTATCAATAATAAACAAGGGAATAATAAACAAAAAAAAAAAACAATAGCTTTAGCTAGACTGTATAATAAAGATCCTTTACAGATTAATTTAAAAAAATAGTAAGATAATTTATCCATCAAGATTTTACTTGCCATCCATTATCCCAGAATCAATAGAAATCTGCTTACGCAGCGAGAATATATGCAATGATTCAGCCTACGTGGAACTCCCTAAAATTTGGAAAGAGATGATCTACAGAAAAATGAAACAATAGAATTAAATAATTCACGTTCACAAATATCCACTTTTAATATTGCCGTTAGTTTCATTATGCTTAAATTCGCGTGATTTTCGTTTACCAGTTTTCAAATTAAATTTTTGTAGAAATATTTGTATCATATTTATTATTGAAAATGTTGTCATCGAGCAATAAACATGTCTAATATGAATAAATAAAGGTATTTTTTGCCTTGTTAAAAGTATTTTATCACTTTGAGTAAATATTAATTTAGTTTGATGTATTCAAGTGATTTTTAATATAGTTGTACAAAGTATTTATGCAGTAATGTAAGAAACAATCGCTTGAAGTCGGTTTTATTTATTTAATTTATTTAAGCTAAAAAAATGTTTAAATGGTGTTAAATTAATTTAAAATATTACTGAATATTTTGCTTTAGTATAGCAGTCTCTGCAAAGGTAAAGGAACCTCTGTTCAAATCTCTTTAGCCTTTTGCATTGCCTTCGATTTACAGTAGAATTGAATGTTAATTATTTAATAATAAATGTAAGAATGAAAATAAAAAAAGGAATGAGCAGACAAATACAAGTTTAACTGTCATTTGATGACTGGCATAAAAAATTGAGCGCCTAAAAAACTGACGTTTCAACGAATGGTATTTAGAATGAATATATAGGTTAACAGTTTGACACTATGTATAATCTTAGGGGAAAAAACTGTTTCGTGTTATTAGATAATTATACATCGTTGTTAAATTAGCGGTGATAATATTTATAATATATCATCATCAATGATTTAATGACACAATCGGATTTCCACAGTTGTAATAAAATTCGATAAGTAGTAATAATAAAATATTTATTACAAACTGCTGAAAAGCAGCTATATAGAAAAAAAATATGGCATGTTCTTTTTTTATTCATAAGCCGCTCTTTATGCCATGGTTTCTTTTGTATTGCTTAGCTATACCTGAGTGTAAATCTGCTGGACGAATATTCGAGTAATAAAAGAATCAGATTCGGCAATCTAATTAGATATTATTAATCTTTCCTTAATAATAATAGTGGTTGTTGCCTATTTTTATTACAAGAAGGACGAAGTACTAATCATTTTCTAATTATAAAACTCATCTAAAATCTATTAATGATATTATCATATTAGTGTTTCAAAATAGTCTAATTCTCAGAAGTATTTAGATCAAATGACCCAAATAAAAATTAAAATAAATTTTGTTGTAATTTTTTGTAAGGCATAATATGTATATGCATACATAAGCAGTATTATATGCATAAAATACATAAATAAGCATTAGTAGAAAAATACACTCACTGTTAAAAATTTGCAGCATTCTGTCCAGTCATTTGACCGTTTTATCAAAAACGGTTATACAACCGTAATTTGCACTATTCTGACCATATTATTGGCCATTTTATGGTCAGAATATCTTTAAATTACGGTTATGAAACCGTTTTTTCAAAACACGGTCCAATGACTGGACAGAATGCTGCAGATTGTTAACAGTGTGTTAAAAACATGATTTTAAAAAATCTCACCTGTAAATTTACTGTAGACTCTCTCTATATAATTGTCTGAGCGAAGCGAAGGCTAATACTCAGCGAAATATTACTGTCCGGACACTTTACTACTACGATGGATATTAACGCCATGTCCTACTAAAAAAAAAGCCCAATGAAAACCTTTCGTCAAGCATAACTCAAAAAATATTTGTCGGATTTCGTTTCTGATTGCACCAGAAGGTACCTATGAGGATCGACTACTGAATGCACCTACTATGAAAAATAAGTTCCAAACCGTTTAAAAATTATGTAGAAAAAACTCTCAAAAAAGCACAATTTATCTGCATACGTCACAGAAATTTGGTGTGCGTCACTTTCACCGGTTGATGTTTTCGTAGACAACTGGTTTGAACACATGGAACAAATAAAAAAAAAACACGCACGCAGTAATATTGAATAGAACAGTTTCAACCACGTGATCACAAACCTTGCAACAACTCGTGGCAACCAGTTTGGGTGGGCAAACAAATAATAATACAGTATTCCGTACCACGGTGACCGTTTTTAGCCTGTTGTATAAAATCTGGCATGTTGTATGACATACAATTGTGGATGATTAAAACAAAAGACAAGAGTGTTTATTGATCCGGGAGGTTAACTTTCTCTGGATGTCTGTCTGTCTATCATACAGCATGCAATTTTCTTGTAAAGGATGATATTATTATGCAGTAAAACCTCCATAACGGACACACCCGATTAGTGAACACCTCTATTTAGCGGGCATTTTTTCGATTACCAACCCTTAAATAACTGTACATTTTTTACTCTCAGTAGCGGACACCTCCAAATAGAGGACAAATTCTGCCCTCCCGAGGTGTTCGCTATTCAGAAGTTTTACTGGTAAAACCTTCATAGCGGACACACCCGATTAGCGGATACCTCTGTTTAGCGGACATTTTTTCTATTACCAATTCTTAAATAACTGCACATGTTTTACTCTCAGTAGCGGTCACCTCTAAATAGAGGGCAAATTCTGCATTCTCGGGGTGTCCGCTATTCAGAGGTTTTACTGTATATAATATTGATAATTATTTTACAGGGCCGCACAAAAGAATAAGAATATATGAAACGAATATAAACTAAATTCGGGATTGGTAAATCGCTGATGGTAATGTAATTTTAGGATGTTGTTACAGTCATCCGCAGCATGTTTTTAGAGTTTCGTTCATCTAACGAGACCCTAACTGTCTCACTCCTTTGTCTGTCTGTTTGTCCGTCTGTCACAGAGCCCGTTCTCAGAAACTATATATGTCGGAGACTTGAAAATTTGCATACTTATAGCTGAACACCACACATCAAATGGCAAATAATAAAATTTTGAAAAAGTCTAATATTTAACCCTCTAGGCTCTAACTTGTGTATTTTAAGCAATTTTTCTAACTCAGCCCCTAACTAAGTTGGAGACATGGCATTTTGCATACTTATAGCTGAACACCTCACATCAAACGACAAATAATAAAATTTTTAAAAAGTCTAATATTTAACCCTCTGGGCTCTAACTTATGTATTTTAAACAATTTTTCTAACTCAGACCCTAATTAAGTTGGAGACATGAAATTTCGCATACTTATAGCTGAAATCCTCACATCAAACGACAAATAATAAAATTTTGAAAAATGTCTGATATTTAACCCTCTGGGTTCTAACTTATGTATTTTAAGCAATTTTTCTAACTCATCCCCTAACTAAGTGTGAGACTTTAAAGTTTGCATACTTATAGCTGAACACTTGCGATAACACGATAAATCATAAAATTTTGAAAAAGTAATATTTAACCCTCCGGTCTCTAACTTCTGTATATTAAGCAATTTTTCTAACTCAGCCCCTAATTAAGATGGAGACATGACATTTTGCATACTTATAGCTGAACACCTCACATCAAACGACAAATAATAAAATTTTGAAAAAATCTATTATTTAACCCTCTGGGCTCTAACTTGTGTATTTTAAGCAATTTTTCTAACTCAGCCCCTAATTATGTTGGAAACATAAAAATTTGCATACTTATAGCTGAACACCTCACATCAAACGACAAATAATAAAATTTTGAAAAAAATCTAATATCTAACCTCTAATATTTTGTCTCGCGCAATTTTTAAATTTCAACTGTTTTGCAATACTATTTTTTGTCCATTTTGCATAATAAGTGTAATGTGACGTAATTTGTTCTATTTCAGATTTCTAACGCATGTTAATGAATTTATTTTACAGTATCCTTTCTCTTTTAAAATTCACATGCAAATATAGTTTTTATGGCGTAATTTCCAATAAGTGCCTGCTTTTTATACCTAATTATTTAATTCTAATTTGAAGGTTTTTTTTCTGTTTATAATAGTAACGTGTAAATAATTTTTTTATTTGAAGCAAACATTATTGTTTGCGTGGTTTATACAGTTGACAACAGTTTAAATTAATACCATTTTCTAAAATATGTAAAAAATATCTGTCAAAATGCTGAATATTTGAATTTAAAAAAGAAATAAAACCTCAAAAAATGAGTCAAATTAAAAAAATTAATGAAATCTGCAGACCGGGATCTTCTATTGAATAAAATGATCTAAAAATGATTAAATTCCCATGTATAGCTTTTGCTCTTATAAATTTTTTTTCATGGAACGATTTTGTCGAACTTTAGCATTAAATATCTCTTAAAATAATTCTTCGATTTGAAAACTGTATGCATTAGTGTATTGATCAAACATTTCGCTATAATACCACCGATTTTTATATATTTGTATGCAATAGTTTTCTTAATATTAACGAAAGACCTCCGGTCACAAAAAATTCAAAACCGGCGGCGGCGGCGGTGACAGCGTTAGTTACTTTTTATAGAATAGATAGATATATAAAAATGAAAACTTTTCTATCTGTCTGTTTGTAATTCTATAAAAAAATCCACAATTTGGAAGCCAAAATTGTGAAGAGATACGTACATGTGTATTAAAACATGGCTGAGACAACTAAAGTAATCCGGAATCGAAATAACTTATAGTTAATTTTTAATTAATAAAAAAACACCAATTTAACAGCAATTTCTTTTCCAATTTAAACATTTTTCGTTATAGTAGTTGCCAACAATTAAAAAATACAATAAAATTATTACTACAACAATTAATTTTCTACTGCAAGATTTCCACGTGAAAAATGAAAATGACATAAATAGTTTGCCGAATTTTAAAAAAATGTGAATATTACGTCATAACTTTTCTATTGCAAGATATTCACGTGAAATATGAAAATGAAATAAATGGTTTGGCGAATTTAAATGAAAGTGAATATAACTTCATAACTTTTCTATTTCAAGGTTTCCACGTGAAAGAGGAAAATATTACGTCATATTGGAAATATAAAGGGCATGGTGGATATAGTATAACGTCATATGAGTGTGAAAAATGTATTGAAGCATGATAAAAACCCGATTAGGGAAATATTGGCGTATTTTAACATTATTGCTCCAATTATAAATTGGAATAAGTTCATTTATAGCTGCATTCTTTTGCGTCTGTTATATACATTTATACATTTTTATATAGCGTTTTCATATGATTCATTCAACAACATTTCGACTGCTTTTTTTAATGTTTGTTTTGTGTTGTATGTTAAATTTTGTAATTGATTTTTCAGAACAAACATCCTTCAAATTCTGGGCAACGCCGACACTTTAGTTTGTAACAGATAAATGGCTTTTGTATCTGTACATCTAATGCTAATATTATAAAGCGTTATAATATTATAAAGTATATAATATTATTAATGCTTGTACGTTTGTGAGGTTTTATCTCTGAAACTACATAGCCAACTTAAATAAATGTTGGTGGCCATCTCTGCTCCGAAAAAAAAAACTATTTTATGTCAGTGCAAGAACCTATATCGCTGCAGGAGCAAAAAAGTTCTAAAATTGTGATTTCTGCGATATTGATTGGGTTAGAAACTTTAAATTTGGTGCGGTAGTTACTTTTAAGATGTAAATACTCGTAATGAACGCTCTCTAAAAGGTTCAATTTGACGGATAAACGTAAAAATTTCTAGAAAGGTTCTAAACTATGATTTATTTGGAATACTGAAATTTTTGGGATACTGCTGGGGTTAGAAAATAGAACATTGGCATGGTAGTAATTAATAAGATGTAAATGCTCGTTGTAGAACGAATTCTAAAAAATAGAAAGACTAAACAAAGCGGAAAAAGATCTAAAAATGATCTAAGTAACGAAGAACATGGAACTGTTAGGAATATAAACATGAAAATTGACATGGCTGTATTTATCATGACGTAAATTCTCGCAATAGAACAATTTCTAAAAATGTCGCTATATAAAACAGTGCAGAAACAAAAAACTTTCAAAAATTTTCTATTTCTCTGTTACTGCTGAGCCCAAAATCTTGAAATTTTGCTTCGGGTTAGTTTTAAAATATACAATTGTCTCTATGAATGGTTTCTAAAAAATTTAAAATTTAAAAAGATGAAATTAACGGAAAGCGATCTCAATTACCATTAATTTGGAATTATTATGTACAGCAGCTTTAAATATTTCATAATGCTGCATTTCCTCCGCAAAACATGCGATTTAAATGCAACAAAACTGATAGATACCCACCTAGCATTAAATAAATTGTGTAAATATTGAATAAAGACCGGTATGAAACAGTGAGTAGGTTGCCCGAAAGTACTTGTTAAAGTGTTCCTTCTCTAGGCTTTTCTCTCTCTCGCCAAGGCCACTAACAGAGGGAAGTGCCGTTTTAAATGTGATATGAATTTTTTATCCGATTCATTTTTCTAGACATTTTATCATAAGGTCATATTCTCAATTATCATTAGTAGATTTTTTATATATTAACTTATTCTGGTGAAATTTTGTAATCGGGTTCATATTGGCGTATGTTAGCTTGCATGATTTGCTGAATAAATATGTATGGATTTGTAAATTACTTCAAATGACACTTTGACAGCTCAAAAGTTATGCAGACGATATATTCAGATCTTGTGTCATACTTTATGTTGTAATCATTGCCGATTTCTTTTATTTAATACATGCTAAATACAGCTCAACTTGTGCAGAATATGTTTGAAAACAAAACAATACTGCGTATGTAGTGGCCAGCATACACTCATCATTTAAATCCGATCGAGCATATCTAAAACACACTCTAACGAAGCATTGCATGCCACTTTTGATGTATTCGGTACTTTGATACTATATTAGATTTTGAGAAGAGAATTCCTTAAATGTTATCGGCAACATCATTGCATCCGTGGAAAACAGATATTGTACAATATTAACTATTCCGGGGGAGCACACACCATATAAAGTATAGTCCATTCTTTTTAAACATCATATATTTGTCATTTAAAGTTACTCAAATTGGTGCGGAGCGTCTGATTATGCTCTTGACATCATTTTATACAGTTAAAATTCCGATATAAGTAAATTAGTGTTTCATTTTCTATTTTACTTTTAATATATTGCGTACTTTCAATTTTATATCCATGCATAGCTGTCTTGAATGGTTTGATTTCCCATTTTTTTAAACAGTGTATAGGAATTTATATATAAGATTTTGTAATTCTACGATTCGTTTATTTTCATCATTTCAATTTTTCGCAGTATATGGACAATTAAAGATAACATCTCATTTTCTTTGCTTCCACATGTTATTATTAAATCTATGTTCTCAGTAATATCGCTCAGACTAATCCCTCTAAGGGAAGTCCTAGTTTTATGAAAATACCCAAAACATTAAGTTTTCATGCATAAAAATACGGAAGATTTTGTAATTTTACATTAAAAAACCAAAGACGGTTCAGGGGTAATGCGCCACACAGCGAAGCGAAAAACGAAGTTTGGTTAAAAAAAAAAAAAAAAAAAAAAAAAAAAAGAACCACCTTTTGCATATACTGAAATTGTGTTAGAAGTGTATTTTTTTTATGTTATTTCATCCTGAATTGAAGGAAATCATCACCACAGGCACGCGATTAAGTGTTCTTGCACTGTTAAAATTTGCAGCATTCTGTCCAGTCATTTGACCGTTTTTATCGAAAACGGTTAAACAACCGTAATTTAACACTATTCTGACCCTATTACTGGCCATTTTATGGTCAGAATATGGTTAAATTACGGTTATGAAACCTTTTTTTCAAAAAACGATCGAATGACTGGACAAAATGCTGCAAAATTTTAACAGTGTGAGTTACGGAGGTTTTTTTTTTTTTTTTTTTTTTTTTTTGAAATCATTGACTGAAACTGCTATTTTTTGTTGTTCTTTTTAGTACACCATCTGATTTGCTTTATGACTCTTTTGACTATTTGGAGAAATATTCATTCAGATACGTTCAAAAGAATTATATCGTATGATTTTATTGGAGAAATATGTAAGATTATTGCAAATAAATGCTCTTTTACAATAATCAGAAACAAAATAAAAATATTAGCACTTCGTTACAACTCTTAGGTGGAAACATGAATCAGTATGGTACAGTATATGAGAACGTGAGTTTCAAAACTCGTCTTATCCAGAAAATCAAATTTTGGGAAATCGCGAAAAACCATTCCCGAGATGTCATGTTCCCGAGATGCCAGGATGAGAAAGATATCCCTGACGCTGTGATATTCATTGGAGAAACGAAACTTGAAAAAAAAAATTATACGCTTTATATTTAAGAGTGAAATCAATGTATGCGGCAAACAAACTTTGAATTCTTCTGTTAGCCAATAATTTGCATCTGTCTGAGGAATGTGTTACTTGGGACGTAGTAATAAACAAAAGAACCAGAAACATGAGAAACAAAATATGTTTTTGTTAGAGACTTGCTCTTTTGTTTCAAGAACATTCCGCCAGATAGTTGCATACTTGGATGCAGACGGAGGTCAAGATCAGTGTTGCCAGATTGGGGACTTTTTTGTCCCCAGATTGTTGATTGTCACCGCTTTTTTAAGTAGAAATATTCGTATTATTTAAAAATATATTAAGGATTCAGAAAAATAAGGCAAATTATACTATTTTAAAAAAGTGGTAACAGCCAAATAATCTGAATTAAAAAAGTCCCCAATCTGGCAATACTGGTCAAGATGCTACAGACAGAAAATCTACCTCAGGAAATGTAATCTTCTTGGGCAATAGCTACATTTTTTGGTAGTCGAGAAAACAAACATGTGTGACGTTATCGTCAGCAGAAGCTGAATATGTGGCACTGTCACAAGGATCTCAAGAGATGCTATGGATAATAAAATTATGTAAAGATCTCAACTTGGAACAACATTTTCCAATTAGAATTTTTGAGGATAACCAATCTACAATTAAATTGGTTGAAAGTGAAAATTTTAAACCTCGCACTAAACATATCGATACGAAGTATAATTACATACGAGATTTGAAAACGAAAAATGTTATAGATGTCAAACATTTATCAACAAATGAAATGATAACAGATATAATGACGACGCCGCTGCCAAAGGCCAAATTTGAACTTTGTAGAAACCTTATTCACCTGGTATCAAATTCTATCACAAAACAGGAGAGATGTTAGAGACTTGCTCTTTTGTTTGAAGAACATTCCCCCAGACGGCAGCATCAGACAATCCTCTTTGTTGTTCTACTGGCACAGCCACTCAGAACAGTTTGTGTTCCTCCATGACTCATAGCAGTTAGCAGCAAAATGCTGGTGGATTAAAAATCCAGTAATATTCCAAAGGAATAATATTATACATTAAAAAATGCAACAAACTAATATTTAATACACAGTTCAAAGTATTTCTTTATATTTGTTTTTGTAAATAGTGCCAAGGATATTCATCTGTTTTTTATATTGTGAATTGTTATTATTAATTGTATGCAGCATATTATTCTAGTGTATTTAATCTTCAAATAAATGTTTTTTGTTCATACTAAGAAGAATATATTTCTACTGAATAATACATCAAAACATGAAATAAAACTTTTAACCTTTTTATTGTTTACTATTGAGGAATTTCGTATTCATGCCTTCATACGGAATAACATTCCAACAGTCGATTATGAGACTGAAATTTTAAATGTAATAATATCAAAGAAGAAAATATAATAATTAAATTCAAAGAAATAATTATTTTCTGAATGTTGTATTTTTTACAAGTGAATGTTATAAAAGAAAATTCAAAGAATTGTTCTTATTTGAAATCAATAGTATTGTGTACTGATAAGAAAAGAAATCATTTTGAATTTTATTTTGCCAGTTTCTTATTGAAATTTTATTATGCAAGTTGAAAATGTAAATTTATGTTTTAAACAAAGAAATTGAATATTTAAGAACAGTGTTTTCTGAAATCAAAAGTAATTTCAAAAATTGTTCTCAGGAATTTTATTATGTTCTTATTTCATCATTAGCATTATATTTGAGTTTATAATTGTTGTTTTGATATAGTAATAAGATAAAAAGCTTTATTTTCTGTGAAATAAGCAAATATTATATCATAATGTCTAGTCTTAAAGAATCTCATTATGTTGATAAGTTAACTGATGATAATTATTCAGTTTGGAAGTTCAAAATAGAACAATTGTTAATCAAAGAAGGTCTGTATTATGTTGTATTTGAGCCTAAAAAGGAAAATGATGACAACTAGGTAAAAAATTATAGAAATGCCAGGGCATTAATTTGTTTAAATATCTCGGATTCAAAAATTGTTCATGTCAGACACACTAAAAGTGCTAAAGAAACATATGATTAATTAAGATCTGTTCATGAAAGAATAAATTTAACAAATAAACTTTATCTTCTTAGAAAGATGTATTCTATTAAATATAATGAAAGTGTAAAAATGCAGGAACATATTAATTCTGTCTTAGAATTGCCAGAAAAATTAAGAAGTGTATGTGAAGTAATAGAAGATGGTAATTTAATAGCTATTTTGCTTTGCTCCTTACCGAATTCTTATAGTACCTTTATAACTGCTATTGAAAGTAAATATGAAACAGATTTATCATTAAAATATGTTCAAAACAAATTAATTGATGAGTATCTTAGAAGAGTTGAAACGAAACAAATTTCAACAAAATTTGAATCTATTGTTTGAAAGAGTAATAAGGATAAACCAAAGCATTTGAATAAACAAAAATTTTGTTCTCATTGCGAAAAGAATAATCACAACCATAAAGATTGTTTTCACTTAAAGGCTAATAATACTAAGCGAACAAAACCAAATTTTATTCAAGATAGATTACGTCAATATATTAAAAAAGAAAAACAATTTCTCTGCTTCTACTGTTAGTCAAAATGAATATCCGTCAGATTCTCAAAACTACCGTAAATTAAATTCTTCAAGTTTTGTTATGAAATCGCAACAAAATGGAAATAAAAACAAAAATTTGACTTTTGTTATTGATTCAGGTACGTCTGTTCATTTAGCTAATTCTTTGGAACTGTTCTCAGAATTAAAGAATTCAAATAAAGATACAATTACAATTTCTAATTGAACTAAATTAACTGCAAATGGAAAGGGTAAATGTACTTTTAATATTGAAACACTTAAGGGGCCGCTGCACTCAAGCTCCCCGATCGCGAAATCCCATGTTAATCTATGGGGAAATTTTGAAGCGCGATGACTCATTACCTAATTTAATTATTAAAATACCGTTTTCTCCATCAGAAAGTTGACGTCAGATGCTAATGATATGCGTTTTTAAAAATTGTCTACGTAAATTTTAAGTATTTTTAAGAAGACGGTAAAATTTAACGAAATGGAAATTTCAAAGTTTATAGAGATTTTTTATGTACTTAAAATTTATGGAGATAATTTTTAAAAACGCACATCATCGGCATCTGACGTCTACTTTCTGATGGTGAAAACGGTATTTTAATAATTATATTAGTTAATGAGTCATCGCGCTTCAAAGTTTTCCCATAGGCTAACATGGGATTTCGCGATCGGGGAGTTTCGGTGCAGCGGAGCCTTAATGGTCAAACAAACAGAGTACATTAGATCATGTGCTTTATGTTCCCGAGTCGGATAGTAATTTATAGTCTGTCCAGTCTTGTACTGAGAAAGGTTTTGTTGTAACATTTAAAGATGATATGTGTTTAATTAAAAAGGGCAACATATTAGTTGCAGGTGAGGGGTTATAGAGATTAAAAGTAATACCTACAAATGGAAAGGTATATAGTGCTTCAGAAATATTACCCGTTTGCTCTAATGTTAACTGCATTCTAAAATGGCACCAAAGGCTGGACCATAGAAATTTGGAATCCAACAAGAAAATTCAAAAGGATGATTTAGCTTTAGGTATTACTGTAAATAATTGTTCTCATAATACTGAATGTTCAAGTTGCATAAAAGCTAAGATAACAGAAAAATCATTTCCAAAAGAAACACAATACAGAAGTAGAAAACCACTTGATTTCATATACAGCGACGTATGTGGCCCTGCAGAAACAAAAAGTATGGGATCAAAAAGATATTTTGTTACATTTATTGATGATTACTCTCGTTATACACAAGTATATTTTATTTCCTCTAAAGATGAAGTATTTGATAAATTAAAAGAGTATGTTGCATCAACAACAAACAAATTTAGAAAGAGGATTAAATCCTTACGTAGTGACAATGGAACATAATATTACAACGAATCTGTCAGAGATTACCTTAAGAACTCAGGAATAAATCATGAAACAACGACGCCATATTCGCCATCCCAAAATGGAGTCGCAGAAAGAAAGAATCGGTCGCTTATTGAAATGTGTAAAGCCATGCTTATAAATGCTAAATTGCCAAAAACATTCTGGGTAGAAGCCATAGCTACAGCAGCCTACTTACAAAATAGATTACCTACAAAATCAACTGAAAAGACACCATATGAACTGTGGAATGGGCATAAGCCAAATTTGAGCCATCTTAAAGTATTTGGATGCAAAGCATACGTGTATGTTCATAAACAGAAGAGACAAAAATTTGACGAAAAAAACCACTGAAGGAGTTTTGGTTGGTTACGATTTAAGAAGCAAGGGATATCGAATTTACACAGGCGGTAGAAAAACAGTGATAAGCAGAACAGTGAAGTTTTTTTGAAAATATGAACTGTGAAAATGTCTTTTGAAAAAATCCTGAAGTGCGAACCTCAGATTTAATGTATTTCAATTTTTCAGAAGAATATCTTGAAAATGATTGTGAAGCTATCCCAATAGAAAATACTGCAGAAGAAATAATAATGGGTGAAAAAACAGTAGGTAGCCGAACAGCAGATGAAAGTGAAGGTAATTCCCAGAGAAGAATATCTAACAGAGAGACTAAAGGAATTAGACCAGAAAGGTATTCTTACAAAACTGAATACAGTTGTTCCAAAAATCAAGATCCTGAAAATTTTAAAGATGTTTTAAAATTACCAGTAAAAGATCAACAGAGATGGTTTCAAGCTATGAAAGAAGAATTTAACTCTTTAAAGGAAAATGATGTATTTGAGCTTGTTACTTTACCAAAGGCAAGCACGCCACTGGCTGTAAATGGGTGTACAAAAAAAAAAAAAAAAAAAAAAAAAAAAAAAAAAAAAACGTGATGAAAATGGAGAAGAAATAAAATGCAAAGCACGATTAATTGCCAAAGGTTTCACTCAAAAACTGGGCACTGATTATGATGAAACCTTTTCTCCTGTCGTCAAACATACAATCATTAGAGCTTTTCTGACCTGGACAGCTTATCATAAAGCCAAAATATTTCAAGTAGATGTTAAAACAACCTTTCTACATGGTAAACTAGATAATGAAGAATTATACATGGATCAATCAGAAGGCTTTCATGATGAAGAAAATAAAGAAAAAGTCTATAAATTAAAAAAGCCTGTATATGGTCTTAAACAAGACGCCAAGTGATGGAATGAAGAAACAGAGAATACTCTAAAGTCATGTGGATTTAAACAAAATGAAGCTGATCCATGTATGTTCATAAAAGAAAATTCAAAGAAGACAATTTACCTCATACTATATGTAGATAATATGCTGATAAGCTCAGAAGATCAAAATGAAGTTAATGAAGTAATAAATTATTTAAAGAAATCTTATCCCATCCTTATCCAACTAGGAGAAGCAAAATACTTCTTAGGTATAGAAATGCACAGAAAAGAAGATGGAAATTATCTACTTTCACAAAGAAGTAAAATAAATAAATTTGTTAAAGATTTTCAGCTTGAAGAAGCCAAACCAACTTATACCCCAATGGAAACTAACTATTATAGTTTAGATAAAGAAGAAAATCTTTTATCATCAAATGATAGTTATAGACAAGCTATAGGAAGTCTGTTATATATTTCCTCATGCACAAGACCTGATATTACCACTCCTACACACATACTAAGTCGAAGATGCAATAACCCAAGACAAAAGAACTGGAATGCTATTAAGAGGGTAATAAAGTACTTAAAAACCACGAAAGACCTTGATCTCCACATTTCTTCAAAATTTCTTCCTAATATTGTTGCATACTCGGATGCAGACTGGGGTCAAAATGCTACAAACAGAAAAGCCACCCCAGGAAATGTAATCTTCTTGGGTAATAGCTGCATTTCTTGGTTCTCGAGAAAACAAACATGTGTGGCGTTATCGTCAGCAGAAGCTGAATATGTGGCACTGTCACAAGGACGTCAAGAGATGCTATAGATCGTAAAATTATGTAAACAACTCAACTTGGAACAACATTTTCCAATTAGAATTTTTCAGGATAACCAATCTACAATTAAATTGGTTGAAAGTGAAAAATTTAAATCTCGCACTAAACATATCGATACAAAGTATCATTACATACGAGATTTGAAAACGAAAAATGTTATAGATGTCAAATATCTATCAACAAATGAAATGATAGCAAACATAATGACGAAGCAGCTGCCAAAGGCCAAATTTGAACATTGTAGAAACCTTATCCACCTGGTGTCGGATATTATCACAAAACGGGAGAAATGTTAGAGACTTGCTCTTTTGTTTCAAGAACATTCCACCAGACGGCAGCATCAGACAATCCTCTTTGTTGTTCTACTGGCACAGCCACTCAGAACAGTTTGTGTTCCTCCATGGCTCATAGCAGTTAGCAGCAAAATGCTGCTGGATTAAAAATCCAATAATATTCCAAAGGAATAATATTATACATTAAAAACTGCAACAAACTAATATTTAATACATAGTTCAAAGTATTTCTTTATATTTGCTTTTGTAAATAGTCTCAAGAATATTCATCTGTTTTTTATATTGTGAAGTGTTATCTGTAATTGTACGCAACATATTATTCTAGTGTATTTAATCTTCAAATAAATGTTTTTTGTTCATGCTAAGAAGAATATATTTCTACTGAATAATACATCAAAACATAAAGGTAAAACTTTTAACCTTTTTATTGTTTACTATTGAGGAATTTCGTATTCATGCCTTCATATGGAATAACATTCTAATAGTTTTTAAAAGGGAGTATTTTTGCAGTGCACCACTGTGCGCCGTAATCATGAGAATTTTTATTTTTCACATAATTTCAGTTTTTTTTTTGTTTTATTTTTTAGAATTTTTAGGTTTTATTCTGAATTTTTCTCTTTAACGATAGTAAAAAAAAGTCTATGTTTAAATCATAAAACTTTAAAAAAAAAAAAGCTTACAGAGGTTTGGGCACTTGGACGTTCGTTAAATTAGAGTTTGGATAATTAGTACTTTATTGTATAAGTATATAGAAGTTGAAGCGGTGAAATTACATTAAATTTTAGTTATTTTGTTGAGGAATATGCATGTATGAATATATGTATGGCTAGAAAAATATTATGTATAAAAAAAACACAAATAAATAAGTAAATATCGCATTCATTAATTTGTTTTCTATAACGTGCTTGTTTTTGATAGGAAAACGAAGAAAGAAAAAAAGAAAGCAAGAACGAAAAAAAAAGGGGGGGGGGAGATAAACATCTCGGTTATAAAACACAGCACACCAAACCTAATTGTAGAAAATCCAGGAATTTCTAAACTGCAATTCTGTAGATATTTAGTCACAGAAAAATATTCCCTCACCTAAGTACTGTATTAAATCACATATATTAAGACCTTTTTTTATACAGAATTCAGCTATTAATATATTATAGAGATACAGTCACATGATGTTATAAATCCTAATATTGTTCATATTATAAGTCTTATTCTACAATATTTGTAACGTAAAAAAAGAGAGAGAGAGAGAGAGAAAACAATGAAACTATAATGTTGAAAAATAAAAAAAAATGAAATGAAAAAAAAATATATTATAAATATTTTACTATACCCATTATAATGTTGTTGTTTTTTTTAAATTAAGGATTAATTCCAAAATTATTAAAAAGATTAATTACTTGAAGTTTTTCCTCCTGAACAATAAGTAATTAAAGTGTTAGCTTCATTTTTTACTATTTCATTAAATAAATCAAATATTTTTTTAAAAAAGAAAACTGGAGATTGTATAATTGGAGTTTGTAAGCGTGGAGATTGTATAATAAGTTATAAATTGTTTGGCAATAAATCAAATAATGATAGTTTACTGGGAGCAGACACCGTTTGTGATATCGCACTCAGATAAGCTTTTGATTTAATTAGGTAACTTATATTATCTCCTTCTTTAATCGCTTTGACAATTAAGTTTTATAACTCCTTCATTTTTTAATCATATTTATGATGTGAAAGAAAGTATGATACTCTTTCATAATTTTTCATGATACAAAGTGTATTCTTCTTCTTTTCTCTCTTTTTTTTTTTTTGTATGCGCGTATGCGTGTGTGCGTGCGTACGTGTTTGTACAAACACAAAGTAATCTAATAATTACAAAATCTCACTTAGAAAAATCTGTTTTTAATCAAATGGTATGTTTTATCTGAATCTGACAGAATGAACGTTGCTATTAGCCGGGTTTTACAGAGTGCTACCACTATTTCCAGATAGAAATATTCCGCTTATTTAATCATTAAATAAGGCATAGTTGTAATGTAGCCATGGCGCATAATTTTTATTTCTTATTGCATTGTTCTATTTACATAGGAAGAAAGTATCGAAACCGCGAAAATTTCGACTTGGATTTGCAAGCTCTGTGATGTCCACAACACGATTTCACTATTTTTTGGAAAGCGTCTGTCTCCCTGTCTTGTAATCTCTGTGAGAGCGTGTCACAATTTTTGTGATTACTCTATCTCAAGAACTAAAATGAAGGTCTCCATACGGGCATACTCCGAAAAATCTGAAAAAATTATAGAATGTTCTACTCATAAGGATAGATATGTTTATAAAAAAAAAAAAAAAAAAAAAAAAATCGGCGGAAACTCCATAGAGCGTCCGTAAAAAAATAATGAAAATTTCGATATTTGGCGATTTATCACCGGTAGGCGATTGAATAAAATTTCAAAAAAATACCTTTCATGTCAAATACTCTTTAAGATAAAAATGTTTCATATTGAACTTTTAGATAAATTTAATGTGAATAACTTTAGTTTTGTCAGTTTTAGTTTGATTTAACTATAGTTTTGTCATATATATATATATGTACTTCAATTTAAGTTTACAGTTTGTGGTAATGTTTGAAATTACTTTTGGAATTTTTTAACTATATATATATATATAATAATAAAAGATCAAATTGTATGAAGTAAAACAAAATTTAAATTAATTAAAATTGTTTCAATCTCAAAATTAAGTCCAATTGAGCGCTGCTGACTCAATTTTGTTTCTATGGAAACAACGACTTCTTTAATATTGAAATGAATAACTGCCGAATTCTTCATCTTGCCATGTTGGATTTTGGAATACGCTTAAATATATGAAAATGTTTTTTATATATGAAATTGTTTTGAAAATAATATAATTAAATAACAAGCAACATAAATATCCTTCTACATATAAAAAAAAGTTTTGATTTGGAAATGGACCAATGAAAATCTGCGTAGATATTCCGGGTAGAACTCATCCAATTTAAATGCTTAAGCCAAGGCCTCCTTATCGAAATAACAGGCCTCGCAATCGCTAAGTTTCCTTTGTCCGCTGTATATGTGGTTAGAAACCACATAGTTTTCCGTGACTAGCGCCATCTAACGTGAGAAACAGAAATATTTTTTAATTTGTTTTCCATTTGTCTTTTACCATTTTCTTTACGATGTGCTTTGTAGTTTGCAAATGATAGTTGTTAATCTGAAAATTTTCATATGTTCTAGACATTTTATTTAAAAAATGAACTTATTTTACTGTTAAACAAAAAATGTTTACTGCTGTATTCCGTTATGTAAATAAATGATGATAATAATAGTAATAATAATCAGGAAAGAAAATTATTTTACCATGAATTTCTCAGTGATATTAGTTATTGAAATCAATGGATAGCATCTAGATCCGAAAAATGTAAAATATTTCATTTTCTCTTTTATATTTTCAAATATGTGATTTATTTTATTTCTGCTATTCCTTTTCTTTTCACAATTAATTTCACCTTACAGTATTAATTTAACATCGCTCCTTCAATTTGTTTCAATGCACAGTCTCATTTATTTATTTATTGGTCTATCATTTGTTTTATTTTTGAAGGTATGGGGGATCATTTCAGTTTGACATACTTTAGATGAAAGCTTCACTGTTTTTTTCATATAAAGTTTGTATGTATTAATCTATGGAAAGTTTCATAATTGGCTCCACAGCCAATTGGCATATCTTGGCGGGCATAGTTTGGTGCCTAATTAATTTCCTTGTTTTAACTCGCATATGTTATATAAGTTTTCCTAAAATGTATCAAAGTATTTTAGGAAAGTTAAAACACGCATAGATACACATAAAAACAGACTGAAGTCATAAAATTTAAAAAATTGGAAAAATAAAGTTTAATAATCACTTAAATTTATACATGTCCCTCAGCTTTCGGCAAATACCGTATTCTTGTCATGCTACGATTTTGGTGTTTGTAAATCTTAATTTGAGTATTCTTCCTTAATCAGACCTAGAGCCAATCGGCGTAAGTGTAGTTTGGCGCAAAATTAATTTTATTTTTAAACCGTATACTTGATACCACATTATTCCAGCATCGCGTTTTTGCAGTCAACTTTGACTGTGGAACAGATTACAGAACAATAGCTAATACTACATTATATAATAATAAATCGGTATTTTTCAATTATAGGGGCCTTGGCGAGAGAAGAAAATTTGGCAACGTAATTTCTGGAAGCATATTCACTGTTTCACATAAAGAAGCAATATTTTCTAATATTTGTACAATTTATTTAATATAAAAAAGGCATTTATCTATTTTATATACAAATATAAACAAATCGTATATAAAAAACAATAATAATATCTAGAAACTAAATTTATACATGTAAATTCGGCACAGATGTCATATTGGCGCGAATTTTTTCTGGCGCCAATGTCATATACGCACCGGATACTTAACTGGCACCAAAGTGTCGTTATTTTGCTTGATATGGTTATCCGGATATAGGTGATATGGTAACGAGGTTTTCGCAAAATTGGCGTCGGAAAAAAATCGCGCCAATATGGGGCCGTATATGACATCTGTGCCGTAAATTCTTATAAAACAAGCTGACAGTTCATAAGTTTTGTGTTCATAACTGTTTATATCAATCGGCAACAAATCGCTCTTCCCGAAGCCCAAATTGTGCCAAGAGTTTTAAAAAAATAACCCGCAAAGTCCTACATACTGAAAATGGTACTTGTTAGTTATCCCGTCGACCAAATTACTGTCGCCAATTTGTAAGATTAAAAGCCAATATTGGTTTGCCATAAATTAATTAATTTTAAGATTAAAAGCCAATAATGGCCAATAAAACCAATATTTCGACGTTTTATTTAATATAAAAAAAGCATTTATCTATTTTATATACAAATATAAACAAATCGTATATAAAAAACAATAATAATATCTAGAAACTAAATTTATACATGTAAATTCGGCACAGATGTCATATTGGCGCGATTTATTTCTGGCGCCAATGTCATATACGCACCGGATACTTAACTGGCACCAAAGTGTCGTTATTTTGCTTGATATGGTTATCCGGATATAGATGATATGGTAACGAGGTTTTCGCAAAATTGGCGTCGGAAAAAAATCGCGCCAATATGGGGCCGTATATGACATCTGTGCCGTAAATTCTTATAAAACAAGCTGACAGTTCATAAGTTTTGTTTTCATAACTGTTTATATCAATCGGCAACAAATCGCTCTTTCCTAAGCCCAAATTGTACCAAGATCTAACCCTCCGAGCGTCTTGCAAAAGAGTAAAATTGTAATGTTGTTTTCTTTGCATTTTTTTTAAATGCTAAGAAAATATGATTCTTTCAACATTATAAAAAAAAACTCAATTACAAATATGAATGTAGTGCTTGAGTGTATTAATCATTCTTCAATATATTTAAAATTCATTAAATCTATAGAATTATATTGTCTTAAATATTGCTTGTATTGCTGTGAAACCTGGAGCTTAGTGAACGGAATATTACGCCCCAAACGCTTTGAGGGAAAAAAAATAACCCGCAAATTCCTATATACTGAAAATGGTACTTGTTAGTTATCCCGTCGACCAAATTACTCTCGCCAATTTGTAAGATTAAATGCCAATAATGGTAGCCATAAATGAATTAATTTTAAGATTAAATGCCAATAATGGCCAATAAAACCAATATTTCGACGTTTTATTTGTATTTTTATTAATGTTATACTAATTTATTTGTGTTTTCGTTATTTAAAATAAAAAATTGTGTCAATTTGTAGAACTTGGTGAGTAGTTTGGCGATTTATATAATTTGGCGAAATTGGTCGACGGCATAATTAACAAGTACCCTGAAAAAATATCAATAAATCTTATATTTAAATCTTCATTTTTGATATGTTTCATTTTTTAAAGCCTGAACATAATTGTGCGAAATATTTTTTTTACGCCTTTATTTTACTGGAATTCGAAAAATATTTTATACAATTTTGCCAATAACACAACATTTTCAATTTTTTACTATGCATTTGTTTATGGAGTATTACCAGGAGTATACACCAGGTGGCGTAACTTACGGGACAAAGTCAGCTAATAAGTTGGCAATTATCGGGGACCTTTTCACTCATAGACTTTCTCCGGATCGTCAAGTCTGTTTTATGATAAGGGAGTCTTGGCTTAAGCATGGCCATAGCCTACTGTGATATATAACGGCCCGCGCATTTCGCCGAAAAAGTGAAGTCGGATCCAACTTCAAACCCTGAACCAAAACTTCACAACGTGCTCTTTGTTTACATTTATAACCTGCCCAGATAGAAGCTTGTTTCTCATCGTCGAGGTTTCAGAATCATTGATCGTATTTTCATGTAATAAATTAAATATTTATATTCTTCAATTTCCTTCGATTTAAAAGGCTATTTTACACAAATTGTAGCATTTTAGTGTTACACATACTTTTACAATTAGCAAAATTATTTATTGTTTACCTTGATCGTTTGGTTCATTCATGAAAAATCCCGGTTATGTTATTCTTTTTTTAATGTCCCGTATTTATATAAAAATAGCTTGGTTTCATATACACGTTTTAAAATTAAAATTTGATTTTTATCAACCTACAGTTCTCATAACTGACTTGAAGCAGCTATTTTTGATTAATTTACTGTTACCGGTAAAATATTTGTTTTTAATATCGCCCGGAACAAGAAGCAGAAGGAAAAAAAAAAAAAAAAAAAAAAAGGCCGATCTTCCTTAAACATTAAATATTCTTATTTTTAATCAGAGAAAGAAATGGTGATCACGGATTTAAATATCGTTGCAATATTCTATGTTATCCAAGTAATTTTGATTAAATCATGTAAGGGTATTTGTTACTTAATAAATTACATTTATTAATTATTACAAGGAATTTTATGAGTATTTTAATATATTAAAAAAATTTCCATCAGTTTTATTGTTTCAGCAGTAAAAATAGTAAATAAATGGTACTTAGTTATCCCGTCGACCAAAAATTTATCGCCAAACTATAAGATTAAATGCCAATAATGCTTGATCGTAAATGTCGCATTCACTTGACTGTAAGCAAGTTACACGTGTTTATGTCATCAAGTGATTTTTATTTCGACGTTTTATTTGTATATTTATTAATGTTATACTAATTTATTTGTTCTTTCGTTATTTAAAATAAATATTATGTCAATTTGTAAAATTTGGCGAGTGTTTTAGCGATTTATATAATTTGGCGAAATTGGTCGGCGGGATAACTAAGTTGTACCAAATAAATTTGTGACATTCATGTTTTAGACTAAGCATGTGTTTTTTTATTTATATATTTTTATGTATGTTGGTTTAACAGTTTTAAAGAGAAACACATCATATTAGTCACTTAAATAAATAGAACTTTACATTTACATTGATATGGACAGTTTATAATAACCCTTAACAGCTGTATTCAAATTAGCTGTCATTTCTAAGCTTGATTGGAATGTCAGCAGAATTGTAAACGTAATCATGGCGACATGACGTAATTTCGCTGTTTGTTTACATATCTACCCTTCCCAGGTTGTTTCAGTTACGGTCAGAGTCAAATTTCAATTTTGGGCAGGGTATCAGAGTCCTCTGGCGAGCGACTTCATACATTAAACGCAAATCAATCTGCCTGTAGTAGTATCTAAGTATGCCTTGAGCATGGCCTTTCTTAGTTAATATTAAAAAAACTGTCGTATACAAAAATATGGAAATCGGTGTATTATAAAGAAAGATTTGATAAACACGCTGATGCAGACAGTTTTCAAATCGAAGAATTACTTTCAGAGATATTTAATGCTAAAGTTGAACAAAATCGTTCCATTAAAAAAGTTTTATTGGAGCAAAAACTATACATGAAAATTTAATCATTTTTAGATCATTTTATAGGTTATAAGTTCACGGTGTGCAGATTGCATTTATTTTTTTTTTATTTGACTATTTTTTGAGGTTTTATTTCTATTTTAAATTCAAATTTTCAGTATTTCGAGAGATATTTTTTACAAATTTAAAAAATGTTATTAATTTAAACTGTTGCCAACTGTATAAACAGCGCAAACAATAATGTTTACTTCAAATTAAAAATTTATTTACACGGGACTATTGTAAACAGAAAAAAAAATTAGAATTAGAATTAAATGATTACATGTTAAAAGCAGGAAAATTGCGTCATAAGAACCATATTTACACTGGAATTTTAAAAGAGAAACAAAATGTTAAAATAAAAAAATCATTACTATGCGTTAAAATCTGTAAATGGAGGAAATTACGTCATATTTAAAATGGCCAAAACATAACGCAAAACAATTTAAATTAAAAAATATATCTGCGCGAGACATTTACTTGATATTTTGAGATAATATTTTCAACTATTATCGTGAATTCGAAGACAGCGCAAATAATATTTTCTTCTAACAACAAAAGTAGTTTCACGTGAATATTAATAAGAGAAATAAAACTTTGGTGTAAATTACGTCAGATTTAAAACGATACATTTAAAATGAATTATTTAAAAGAACTATCTTATAGCACTGTTAAAAAATACCGGGAGACAATGACACTGTTTACTTAATTCATTTTACATTAGCTTATTTTCGAATGTTTAACAAATTTTTTTAATTAAATACGAAAACAGCCATTGTATCTTTTAACAGCAGCTGATATGGTCTTAAAAATCCCCAATCCAAGAAAAACGAATGAAAACCCGTTTACAGAGAGATCGCTACTGTTTTTGTTGTTTTTTTTTATTTTATTTTAATTCAATATTTTTAAAGCCAATCAAATTAGGGTGCTTTTTTTATTTTGCTGTCCCTAAACGGGGGTTGGCGAGCGTAGCTCGTAGGGGGCAGAGCCCCCTAGTGTAATACAAAAAAATGTATTTATTAAACTTTCTCATTGTTTAAGCATAAATTCATTAAATACTATTTGCACGCATTCTACATATCAGTTAACAAGCAATTTTCAGGTGCTTTAAAATCGTTTGCTTTTGGCGAGGAAAAGTACTGCTCGCCAAATCGCATAACGCTTTCGTTTTTTAGCGCCAAATACTCGAAAGCATTTTATTATTTTACAGACTTTCTACTGTAATTCTGTCGCTAAATTTGGCTGATCCTTTATTACATATATAAGTAGTTTAATTAATATTTTTTCGACATATTCTGAATATGCTCGATAAGGAGACCTTCCTTGTAAGGTATGGAATTTCATAAAACTTTATATTCTGAAATTACACATAAACTTTAAAACGTTTTCTGTTTACTTAAAAAGTGACAGATAATAATACTACAGATGATACAAGCTTAAAATATACCATTTAATTAAATTTCCTAGTACTTTCGGCCTGCAAAACGGCATACATCGTCAGGGAATATTTTCATTAATTGCCATTTTATTTACATCAAGTACGTCACTTCGTTTTAAATGGGAAAGTCTATAATTCTTTAGGGTAGCTGAAAGTAGTAGTAATACTCTGAATTATACTTTTGTAGAGATATTTAACTGCTGATTCATTCATTTTAATACTTCGCTTTGTTCACATATGTCCCTTTCGTTGTTAATCCGTAGATTGACCGCAGTAGAGGTAGCAATGTTTTAGATTAAACTTGTGTAGAGGAAAATATTTAATTTCCGTCACACAAGTACTAAACTACACAGGTTTAATTCAAAACACTGCTACTTCTACTACGGTCCAACTACGCATTTAAAAATGATAGTGACGTATGTGAACAAAGTGACATATTAAAATGAATGAATTAGCAGTTAAATATATTTCCTCTACAAAAGTTTAATCCAGAGTACTACTACTACCTCCAGCTACCCTACGAATTATAGACTCTCCCATTTCAAACGAAGTGACGTATTCGAAATGAATAAGATGGCAATTAATAAAAATATTCACTGACGATGACTGCGGGTTTTGCAGACCAAAACTACTAGGAAATTTAAATAAAATGCATATTTTAAACTAGTAACATCTGTAGTATTATTATCTGTCACCTTTTAAGCAAACAGAAAGCTTTAAAGTTCATACTGTGTAATTTGTGATTGAATCAATATGGAATATTACATTTAAGGGGGTCCGGGACATAAAAATCTTGAAATTTTCTAAAAAACTTTTATTGCATTAAAAATTTCTGTCTTTTTCTGCTTAAAATAACGCTTAAATCATGTTTCTATCTTAATTGCAACAGGAAATATTAAATTTTTCGTTTTGGTTTGTTTTCAAAATCTAGCTTTCAAGCAATGGTTGTCATTCAAGCGACTTATTGAGAAAATGCGTTTTTTCTTCATGATGGGTTTTTTCACCGTTTCTGCTATTTAAATTGTTATAAGTCAAGAACCGTTAAAGATAACTAGTTCAAACTTGGAACATGTTTTTTTTCAATTGTTTTACTTTAATTTTGACTTAGCAAATTTGAAAAAAAAATTACTTTTGAAAATATGATTTTTTTTTTAAGTTGCATCATTTTTTGAGAATTTTAAATTTAAATATTTTTTAATTTTTATTTAAATAAATAGTTTAAAAAATGCTGAATCAAACTTAAAATTTATATATTTCTGTTTATTTAAATGAAAAAAAATGAAATTCTACAAATAATATTTCGAGTTATAACGATTTTAAATGACTCCGCTCTTTTAATAAATTTTAAATTTTAAATTTAAAAAAAATTAGGACCAAGTTTTATCATGTGATTTTGTTTACAAATGATATGATTTTCCATCGCAAAAAAATTCAAAATTTTAACTCTACAAATAAAAATTATTTTAAAATGTGTCCGTGACCCCTTAATCTTATGATTTTATTTACTTTATATTCCGTTACACCTTAATACGAACTGGTGTTGATTATGTTTGGTATATGTCACCCAACAGGTAGTGCTGCTATGCTGCATCTTTCACGATTTTCCTGATAGCTATATCTCAAGAACTATTGCACGGAATTTCATAAAACTGCACATTCATTTAAAACTTGACATGACTAGATGCTGATTTGGTTTTTCTCAATAGGGGTGCTGCTATGTTGTGTTTCGCACAATTTCCATTATAGTTATATCTCTGCATCTATCGGATGGAATTTCATCAAAATTCATATTCAGTTAGACCTTGACATACCTAGGTAGCACATAACGTTATTATAGCATTGAGAATAAGATTGAACAGTTGAAAATTGGAAATATTGTTTATGTTAGTTTAGAAACATACTTTATTTCGCAATATTTTTGATAAACAATTTAGACATTTAGTCAGTCACGGAAAGTACTTTTAAAAGTTCTTTTATTGGTCGTAATATTGAGCTTTTTGTCCGACTATTTTTTGACGTTTTAAATACTCTATATTAATTTTAACACAATTATTCTAATAGGTAAATGCAGTGCACTCCCGATTATCCGGGTTAATCACCGGAAGAGGTCACACGGACGATCGGAAAACACGGATAATCCGAAAACTCCTTTTTATTAAAGAAAAAATGAACATCATTACAAGCATATAAAAATTGCTTACATTTGCATGCTGTATAACATCTAACTATGAATTTTCCTTTTAATATTTACTGTTTAAACAAATCTGTAATGCGTCTTTCCTTCTGGTGTTTGTTCATCTCTTGTCCTATATCAACACATACTTTACGAACCGCAGTAATATCACCGTAATCAAATTCTCATTCTCCCATATAGTCTAACAAAGTTTCTACAGTTTGTAGAGCAGTAGAATGAGAAATTGTATTTCCCTCATTTAGTAAGTCTTCTGCATCAGTACTGTCATCACTATTAGATTTAATAACACAGCTTGAAACGATGTCTTCATCTGTCAAACACTGGAAGACAGGCTCACATGCCCTCCCATAGCCCTTAACCCTTACCAGTCAAACAGATTCCAGAGAGTTCAATTTTACCTCTAAGTACTTCAGAATAGTATCAGCTAAACCGAAAAAGATTCTAATTCACATCAACATCGATTTTACATGCATGATAAGCGTGAAAATGTTTTTTTGAGTCCGGAATGAGCACAGATAATCCGCAAATCTGATAATCCGCGCACGGATAATCGATAGTACACTGTAAATCATAAACAGGAGGCACTGCTATGCTGTTTTTTTATTATTTTTTTTATTATTATTTTTTTGACGATTACTATAATAATTATATATCAGCATTGGATGAAATTTCGTGAAACTTGGTATTCAATTAGACCTTGACATAATTTGGTGCTGGTTTGGGCGAATCTTGTTCCAAAGTTGGCGGTGTTGTGCTATGTTTTTAACAATTTCCAAGATAGCATCTTGAATTGTACGGAATATTCTTTCACAAAATTTAATATGTAAGACATTTATTTTAAAATATGCTGTTTCCCTTTTAGCTCTGATCATTCAACAGGGGGTCGCTGCTATGCTGTGTTTTTCACGGTTTTCGTGACAGCCATATCTCGCCATCTACGGGATAGAATTGCACCATAATTAATATGTAAAATATTTATTAAAACTTATTTTGATTCATTTTTCACTTTGTTCATTCAACAGGGTGCGTTACTACGCTATATTTTTTATGATAAACCTTATAGCAGTATCTCGAACTCTATTGGATAGAAATGTATAAAATTTTATATTTTAAATTATTATCGAAATATATATATATATATATATTAGTCTAATTTTGTATTTTAATACCCAACATAGAATGCTGTTAAAGGGGTAAATTTTCCTTAAACTTTCAAAAAATCAATTTTTGGTTTTAATTTAATCTTAATTTTTAATAGTTTCTGAATAATATGAAAAAAAAAAACGCATTAAAAAATCTGAATTATTTCTTGAATTATACTCATTTATAGACAGCTAGTGTAATGGAAGATTTTTGGATATTGAAACTTTAAGATGCGTTTTATCAGATTAGTAAATTTTGAGTTTGCGCGCTCTGTTATTTTCAAATTATATAAGCTATAGTTTTTAAAATTCAGCCATACATGCGTTTCTTCCTAAATTACATGCTAAAACCAAAAAATTTGAATTTTTTTTTCTATTTGAAAAATGCGATTTAAAAAATAAAAATTCGAAATTTTTTAAATTGTGTGTTAAAAACAAATTTTAAGGAATACTTTTTGTGTATATTTTGATTTTGATGTGAGGCTGTGAGACTGATTTTGATGTGAGTTTGTGTGTTATGATTCCATTTTGGATAAAAATAGTTTTCTATATGCATAATTTTCCGTTTTATGGTAATAGTGATATGAATATTAAAAATTAAAATTAAATATTCCTTTCGTATATACAACATTTATTTTTCTGTGTAATATACTTAGGACTATATGCATTGGGCAGAAAGGAAAAAGAAAATCTTAATTGCATATTACTTGATCTTTCGTACTTTGAAAATGGTGATGCTTTTGAGCGTTTTCGATAATCTCAAAGGTACTGTGGCGCCTTAAATTGTACCCCTTTTTTCAATTCCTACTATTAGTTCACAATCTCCCTATATATATATCTTGTTCAAAATTTCAATCGTTAATAAAATTCTTATTATTCATACTATCAAGTTCAAATAATTTTTTTTTAACTTGTAGTGGATGATAATTGATGTTAATACAGTTTTTTCAAATATAAATTCATTAATTAAATTTTAGTTAATTAATATTAGTTTTATCTGGCAGAAAAAATGGCGGCCATTGGTTATTGAACAGCATTTAATGCATCTTCATATCTATAAGGGGGGGGGGGGACCTTGTTCTGTCGACAAATACCGCCAAGTTTATTGCCAACTTAGCGACCAAAATGTGTCGCCAAAAGTGACGCCAACTTGGCGATATCTCTAATATTTCGCCAAATTCCCATAGACTCCATTGTAAACCGATAGGGTTTACTTGCTTATAGAATATCAACAAATTGAGATACTTTTAATGCAACAAAAACTAACATTAGCTTATGGGATTACATTAAATTTTTCTTTGATGACCTAAGTAGGAATTGACTTAATTTTTTTTTTTTTTTTTTTTTTATTACCTGTTTATTTGTCGATCGCTGCAATTCCAAGTTAAATTCAAAGAAATTCATTCTACTTCTTAATTGTTGATGTATAACAGTGCTATTTAAATTAATAATTTGGAATAACACAGAAGAACGTTTTGTCATGGCCGCAGCATTTTTTTTTCTTTGTTATTCTGCGTTTTTATCTTTTTAAATCTGAATTCTTTTAAGTGAAATCATAAGATAAAATGCAATATTCCACCTTGATTCAATCACAAAATATACAAAGTGAACTTTAAAAAAGCTCACCGTTTTACTTAAAAGGCGACAAAAATAATAATAATATATATGTTACAAGTTAAAAAATATACATTTTATTTAAACTTCTTTCGGTCTGCAATCCAGCGGCATCATCAGGGAATATTTTTAATAAAAAATTATTATTTGATTATTAGATTATTATTAATTATTAACCATTATTTATTATTATTATTAATCAATTATTTGATTAATAAAAATATTCCCTGACGATGGCCGCGGGATTGCAGGTCGAAACTACTAGGAAATTTAAATAAAATATAATATTTTTGACTTGTAGCATCTACATTATTTTTATATTTGTCACCATTTAAGTGAAACGGTGATGTTTTTAAAGCTCAATTACATGTAAAACACCTACAATGATTTAGGCACATGCGACAGAATGCGTTGGTTCTTACTTGAGAAATATAGAATTCGGTAATATGAATTCCATATGAATCACATTTCTGTATTTAAGCGCAAAATGTAACATACCAAATATTACAATGTTTTATTTCATAAAACTGTTTATGACACGAAAGAATTTCAAGGTTTCAATAATCCAATCTTATTTCATGTTAATGTTAGTTTTCCTATCTAAAATTAATTCAGCAATTAACAGAAAGGTGCTGGAATTTCTTCTTTTAGATTATAAATGACACGGCAAAAATTCGAAACACATAAATAAAATGAACTCCATTTGCTTCGTAGCCATGAGGCACAGCGAGAAAAAGCAATAAGTGCTTATAAACACTGTCTAAATGTGCGGAAACCTACTTGATAGATCACCTCACTATCGATTTTTTTTCTCAATATTATATTAAGAATCTATCATATTTATTGCTCGATAGCGTTCAAAAAAGTAGAAATGATATAATATTGATAATAATAATAATACCTGCAGGATGATACGAGACAGGGAAAAAATTCTGTTTTTGTTTTTCCCTACAAGGTTAATGAAGTGATTTAATTGAACATAGATCCAAGTTCACCTTTTTTTCTTGAGGGGGGGGGGGGGGGGAGAAGTGTTAATGTCAGGAAGCATTTAATGTCACACACTATATGAATTCCAACAGTAATGGAATAGTATGTTTTCACGGGGTAAGATGCAGGCTGAAATGCATTTTTTTTCCCAATTCGGCACGTGCAGCAAATTCAAAAGTATTTCCTATAACGAGAGACTCGATTTTGAAAACCGGTGTATCTGAATTAGTGTATAATTTGTATGATTCACACAAATCTTCAACAGGAATTTCAAATCGCCCTTCCTTTTCAGTAAATAAGTCAATCAATCATATAATAATATATAATCATAAATAAATCAAGTTTAGATAATCAAAAATCTTACAATTAGAACTGCCACTCACTGTATGATCTGTGTAAATTTTGAACTGAAAAATTAGTTAAATCTAATTTTTTTTATCAAGTACATAAATGAAACAGCACCGGAAAAATGTCGATAAAACATAATTAAATAATAAAACTTTGTATAAATCACCATATAAATATAAAAACACACAGGACGCGTTTTGAACTGGAAATTTTAACAACCCGTCATCAGGCGAAGTGAACACGTGTCCGTAAGTGTACAAGGTCACAAACAAACACAAATAAAATGTATTTGTGACCTTTCCCCCATACGGACACATGTTTACTCCGGCTGATGACGGGTTGTTAAAATTTTCAGCTCGAAACGCGTCCTGTGCGTTTTTATATTTATATGGTGATTTATACAAAGTTTTACTATTTAAAGTACATAAATGGTTTAAAATTTTCTGTAAAATGGTAAAAGAAAAGTTTAGGGAAAGAAAATGCTGCACTGATAAGTAATTGTTTATATTAGCAATAACTATCTAGTGTTAATTATGTGATCGCTTACCAAATTACTCGAAATCCTCTACTTAGATTTATCTAATTTTGCAATATCAAAACTAACTAACTGTTAACTAAATACGTAATCAATATAAAACTAGTATGCTGTTTACATCACATAACTTTCTTTTTTGCATTCGTAATACAGTAATTTATAACGGCATCAACGGTTATAAATATAAAGCAAAATGCATTTTTTCGAATGGGAGAAGGAGTTACAGCGGTCAGCGAATTAAAAGATGAACAGAACATCAGCGGCTCTTGTGGATATAGAAATTTAAAATCACATCAAAAGATAAATTTTTAATCAGTAAACTCAAATATTAAATTCGGTGCATTTCTATACAACCAAAAATAAGATATATTGGGGCAAAAATAATGCATTATTTTACAATGCAACTTATTTTTTAAGCATTTTGTATACAGAATTTAATCCTTAGCAGTATGTATTAAGTATCATTTTAAAGCTTATTTTAAGCACTTTTTTTGCAAATTAACTCTTTTCTTTTTCTTTTTAGGTGCGTTCGTAATTATATAAATACGTAGCACCTATAGTCGTCGTTCAGTTCGTCTGTCCGTTCGTCCACATATAACAGAGCAAAAACTATCCAACCAAATGGTCTGAAATTTTAAATACATAATTGTTGCAAAATTTTGCCGAGTCATTTCAAATTTTATGAAAATCAGGTGTATAGTTTAATTGCAGGGACAGTCAAAAGTTTTCCGTTACATTACGGCCATTGGGAAAAAATTATTGCAAGTGCATTTTAATGATGTTATAGTCTTCCGAATGGTCTGAAATTTTAAATATATAATTGAGGCAAAACTTTGTCGAGTCATTTCAAATTTTATGAAAATCGGATACATAGTTTTAATTACAGGGACAGCCAAAATTTTTCCATTACATTACAGGCCAATAGGAAAAAAATATTGCAAACGTATTTTAATGATGTTACAGCCTTCCGAATGGTCTGAAATTTTAAATAATTGTTGCAAAATTTTGTAGACTCATTTCAAATTTTATGAAAATCGGATGTATAGTTTAATTACGGGGACAGTCAAAAGTTTCCGTTTCATTAAGGCCAATGGGAAAAATTATTTCAAGTGCATTGTAATGATGTTACAGCCTTTCGAACAGAATGCAATGGTTATGCACTTATGAAGTGCACCAAAATTTACATTCGGTACAATATGTGGTGCAAAAAATATTTATAAAACTAATTATAGTACGAACGCACCGCATTTGCCACGTTTGACGAGCAATTACCAACTTGTTTAATTTGACTTTTTTAGTCTATTAATTGACTTCAGAAGCTGAGATGTCAAATTTACTTTTACGAGTTTAAACTCGGTTTCAGTGCAGCACAAACTGTATGGAACATTAATGAAGTTTGATACAAAGGAAGCATCAACATAAGCCACATCTCAGCATTGGTTTCAAAAATTTCTTCGACGAGATTTCTACCTTCAGAGCAAGGGTGGTCGCGGGCGGTCTTCTGTGGTCAACGATGATCAATTGAAAGCAATAATCAAATTCGGTCCAACCAAAACATCTCTATAAGTTGCGAATGAACTCAATGCTGACCATTCTAATATTGTTCGCCACTTAGAGCAAATTGGCAAGGTGAATAAATTTAATAACTGGGCGCCGCATGACTGAACAACAACTCGCGTCGCACAATTGACCATCCAAAAGTTACACGCGTTGACCTACGAAACACTACCTTACCCACCATACCCATCGGGCTTCTCGCTAAGCGAACACCACTTCTTTAAGCACCTAGACAGCTGCATGAGGGGGGGGGGGATTTTCGTCAATCAAGAGGATATCTGATACGCCTTCCGAGAGTTTGTCACCTCCAGAAGCCCAGATTTTTTTGTCATAGGAATTAATATCCTCGTTTCTTCTTGGCAATAATGTATTGGTTGTAATGGCTCTTACTTTGATTAAATATCTTTAATTTGAAAATGAGTTATAAGTCTTAAATTTGAATTAAAAATGCATTATTTTTACACCAACCTAACAGTTATAATGTTCATCGCAAAAGAGTAAGATAAATATTCCGTAATCAGCGTCGCAGTTGAGAGTTGGCGCCAAAAATGAGTGATGCTGGCAAAAATGTGGTTAAAAATGCATGAGGGTTACAAGAATGGTGTCAGGTTCTGATGAGCTGATGCTATTTCGAATTACTGTATATGATATGTTTACTTATATATTGTATTCATGTCACTTTCTATGTACTGGGAGTCTTAAGTTTGCATTTATTCCTTCTCTTGGAGTCTTTTGTGTCAATGAATAAGAGTTCCCCTGTCTATTCAAATGCATACCGGAGATAAGGCAGACAAAAGAGTTTCACCACATAGCGAAATAATGGACGTCGCGTTAATGTGACAAGTGAGGTTAGATGAATTGAAGTGGACCCTGATGGTAATAGGAAAACCCCATGTAGGTTTTTGGAGATGAGGGAGATATCTGGGAGAGATCAGTTAATGCGTGGACCTGAAAGTATGTGGTCACTTTTGCGCCGAGGAAAATTCTCGACAGAACGTGTATTAAATTGTGTGAGGCTCTTGGAGAATAGAGCCGGTGATAACGGGAGATCAAATGGGATCTCCGATAAATCTTTTTTAACTAACGTAGTGTGAGAGGGATATAGAATATTTTAATAAGTGGACCAGTACTTAGAAAGTAGTTTCTATATGTAACTTAATGTCGGACCGGATCATCTATATCCGAGTTCTTAAGTGTAAATATTGTTTTGTTATTTGTAAATAGTGTGTAAATAAATTGTTTGTTAAGTTTAAATGAAAGAGTTAGTATTCTTTCCAACAAACCCCTCATAGCGTGACCGATATCACGTAATCATATCGGTGGTGGCAGCATATAAAAAGTAAAGGAATATTCTACAAAGTTGTGTGGACTTAGAGAAAATCCGACAAATGGAGTTAATAATACTACAGACTGCGCTGGCAAAAAATTGTGGATTTTATTAGCAATCTATCCTCAAGCGACCTCTCCCTCTTGATGTGTGACCAAAGTCAAAATTGAAACAGCATCTATTAATGTGAAGGTCTAACAGAATCTGGGATTTGATTAAATTCCGTGCAATAGTCCTTAAAATATAGCTATCGTGGAAAACGGGAAAAACACAGCACTACAGGTCACCTGTTGGACTATGTACATCGATACCCAATCAGTATCTACTTATGTCAAGTTGTAACTGAATATGAAGTTTGGTGAAACCCTATTCCATAGATGTCGAGATATGGCTATGACGGAAATTAAACAAAACACAACATAGCAACGTCACCCGTGCATTAGTTATTGAGATATAGCTATCACTGAAATCATAAAATTTCAGCATAGCAGCGCCCCTGTTAGCCGATATGTTCCCAAACATAATCAGTACCCATTTATATCAAGGTCTGACTGAATATGCAGTTTGAGGAAATTCCGTGCATTAGTTCTTGAGATAGAGAGGTCACAAAATGCGTGTCACACACAGACTAACAGACACACAGACAGAATTTTTCAAAAAATAGTCAGATTGTGTTCAGGATAATCTAGAACACGTAAATCCAAATGGATGTCGAATTAACTTTACCTTATGGTATTGATATATATGATATAATACATTCATTAGGAAATATTCCCAACTGTCAGGGGAAAACAGCATGAGATTCCTTTAAAAATTACACAAGCTTGCGATGATTGTGCTTTTAAACATTTTATAATTGATTCTTATGTATATTTTAGCGTGAATTAAAAAATGACCTTATTTTTTACCATTACGTCAAGATTTTCCGCGAATAGTAAATTTCAAAATTTTTAAAAAGTCGAAATATTGCGGAAATCTGATACTATAAAATAGATGTAAAACTTTTTTTCACAATATTTTATTCACATTTCGTGCTATTTTACACTATTTACTCAACGCTATTTTTTATTCACTGTAGATTCTGATGAAGGAAGGTGAAAGGGGGGGGGGGGCTGTAATTATCCCGCGTGAGAGAGATAACCTAGAGCGTGGCTCAAAGTGAAAGGAAACAGAAGTCATGCATAGGACAAGCCAACAAAAATAATAATAATTATGAAAACGTTTCACGTCTGTTTTATAGTAGTAGACCGGGGCTAGTTGGCCCGCTTTTTCTTCTAATAATTTAAAAAAAAATTACAATTCAACATTTTAAATTTCTTTTTATGTTACCACTATCGGTGTACTTTCAGGAAGAAGTAACAATACTAAAGTTTAAAAATATTAACTATAAGTATTAGTTTAGAAGCTCAAATTGACACCAAGTCGCTTGGGCCAACCTGCCCCGATTGCGGGGTAAGTTGGCCCACGTCACTTTTTAATGTTCTGATAGTGTAAAAGTTTAAGAAATGATCAAAATTTTACCAAATCTTAATTTTTATTTCTTTCGAAAGAAAACACAATATAGCCTCCTAAATTAAAACAAAAAATTTCGTCAATTCGCAAGATATCGAATTCACTTAAGTTTATCATAAATCCTCTTAATATTATCCACAATTTTTGTATTGACAAGCTTTTGATAGGAGCAATTCTTACAGCAAAAAGAAATTAAAAACAAAAAAAGTGTGCATGTGGGGGGCAGGGAGGTTGTATAAGAAAAAAAACCACATTTCCCTTAATCCGTTGCGGGCCAACATGCCCCGTGCCAAATGGGCCAACTAACCACGTATCGCCATTTTTGTTTTTCATGACTGTAACGAAATATTCCGAAAGTATTCCAATAAAAACACATGCCCTGCAATAACTACGAACAATTATTTTTCTGAATTGTTATATATCAAAATGTAAAATGGAATTTACAAACAAATAAAAAAAGATTATTTATAAGAGAGGAAATTTACTTACCTTTGCAAAATTTTGAAAATTCTCAATAATTCTTTAATGGGCGCTCCGACTTCAATGGTGCTTATGTTGGAGGAGGAAAGTGAAGAAACGCATACTTGGCTGGACTGACAATGTTATTTAACGCAACGTTTAAAAAATATTGCGACTGGGCCAACATGCCCCTATGGCCAACTAGCCCCGGTCTACCCTATCAGATTTTTGCAATATTTCGACTTAAATATTTACGATTTGCAAAAATTCCCGACGCGATGGTAAAAAATGAAGGTCATTTTCGGATTCGGCGCTAAAAAACACCTAAGAGTCAATTACGAAAATCTAGAAAACATGACACAACACAGATTTTGTAGACTTGTGCTATTGGAGGCAGGTGTTTTGCCTTAACCTCTTCAGTTCTGAAGCACAAATAATAATACAAATGCTTATTCATTGGGTTTTTTTTTTCAAACAAAACGACAACGTAAATGACATTAAAAATATCTTTTCTGAAATGGATCCTTTAGGCGCTTAGTAATTTAGGTTAAAAAATATGGATCTAAAACCACAAATCCCTTAAAAACATCAATTTAATAATCTTTAACCTAAATTAACGCAACAAATTTAAGAGCTCTAAACAAGTAAATAATTTACAAATACTTAAATTTTTTTATTGAAAGGATTTAAGTTAAATACTTATGAAAATTTCTCACTGAGTTCATACTGTCTTTTGGGTATTTTTAGATGTTTCGCAAACTCAGATGAAAATAACATTTATTTTATGTGGGAATCAGTTTAGACGCTGCCGATTTATTCGTTTGCTTTGAACACAAAAAACATTCAGCTATTAAGAAGTGATGTGAAAAAGTAAAAAAATCGGACATTTTAGTTTTTATAAGGAAAAGAACAGAGGTCCCTGTATGAGGACGCAGGGACTGAAGAGGTTATAATTATGATGGTAGTTTTCTATTTAAAGTGTTTAAACCAAGTATTTCCAAAACAAAACACAAACAATGAAGGGCATTATTATAATAAAACACTCATACTACAATATATATTAAAACACATACACACATGAATAACGCCTGCATTCAACAGTTAAAGGTATATATAAATGTTATACAGACATACAAACAATAAATACAATAAACCCAGCTGGAGTGAAAAATTAGCCAGAGCCAGGAATCGAACCCGGGACCACAGTATACAAGACTGCTGCTATAACCACTGAGCTACTCCGGCCGATGCCTGAGTCTGCAATTTCTCCCTAATAAACCATGTTGGGGAAGTCACCATCCATTTATACAACAGCCTTGGATGACCGGACAACGATGAATAGATTTTACTATTACATCGATCTACGATAATTATAATGAAACACTCATACTACAATATATATTAAAATACACATACACACATGAATAACGCCTGCATTCAACAGTTAAAGGTATATATAAATATCATACAGACATACAAACAATAAATACAATAAACCCAACTGGAGTGAAAAATTAGCCAGAGCCAGGAATCGAACCCGGGACCACAGTATACAAGACTGCTGCTCTAACCACTGAGCTACTCCGGCCGATGCCTGAGTCTGCAATTTCTCACTAATAAACCATGTTGGGGAAGTCACCAGCCATCTATGCAACAATTTTATTATAATTATCGTAGATCGATGTAATAGTAAATTCTATTTATCGTTGTCCGGTCATCCAAGGCTGTTGTATAGATGGCTGGTACTTCCCCAACATGGTTTATTAGTGAAAAATTGCAGACTCAAGCATCGGCCGGAGTAGCTCAGTGGTTAGAGCAGCAGTCTTGTATACTGTGGTCCCGGGTTCGATTCCTGGCTCTGGCTAATTTTTCACTCCAGTTGGGTTTATTGTATTTATTGTTTGTATGTCTGTATAATATTTATATATACCTTTAAGGGCATTATTGTTTGACAGTAAACGCTGCCTTGATCCACTCCTAAAACTTATCGCCTATAGTCCCGACAAATGCCTTCCTTTCACCCCATAGGATAGAAGCGAGGAATTAATAAACGTTACTAATCACACTGTACTTGCAATTCTCATTTATTGCCCACTAATTCGTAAAGCAGTTTTCAAATCTTTTCTTCTTGCTACTTTCCACTGCCAATATTTCGTGAACTATTGGATTCGGGATAATCGTTCGTGTACATTTTTTTATCCTTGTGATAAGAACTTTCGAATGATACTATACTCTCATCAAAATCCAGAACTGACAGTTGTCGATAGTAAAGTAAATTAAAAAGCTTCAATAAAAAATATTATTTTCTTGTAAAATGCTAGTCACATTCTAGTTATTTATTTTTAAATTTCGTATAATACAATATATTCTTAACAAACTCTAAATATTGTAAAAAAAAGAAAAGAGAAACTTATCTTTAGACTAACCAACTTTTCGTGTAAAAGAAAGAATACGCTTATCTTTTGTAACGTTATAAATAAATTACAAGATTACATATTTTTAACTAGTCGTTAGTATTTTAATATATGAGTCTGCAGAGTAAAGTTCGTCAATATCTGGTTTCCATTATGGTAAAAGATAATTATTGAAGACTTTATTTTTACTTTAATGATAAGTAATTACTTCATTATTAACTGATTATCCATTAATCATTACACTTATAATAAAACTTCTTTCGTTTATGCAATTTAACAATACCAAAAAAGTAAAATAACCTTCGAAACTAACTCTTAAATAAATCCGTAATCAAAAAAATGAAAATTATTTATAAATGAATATTTATTGTAGCGTATAAAAGCAGGTCTGGTGCATTTAAAAAAGTCTCGAGAACTATTTTTAGACATAGCTTATGACATAAATGAATCAAAAAATCGTTAATTTTAATTTATATTCTCGTTACTTATATTCCATTTTGGTTGTTAACAATCAGACCGACAGTAATTGTTTTTGCTAACAGCATTCTTGGAATTGGCTTAGGAGAAGAATTCACCCTCCAGGAATGAAAGCACCAAGAGGCAAGAGATCCTGTTTACTTTGTGATATATTTTAAGTGATCAGAATTCATAATAATCATAATCGTAAAATATTTTACACCTCGTCCTGGCATCATAAAAGGATTAATATCTTTCTTTAGATACACTTATACATGTTTATTGGTTAACATGACATGAATAATTGAAACTGCTCATAAAAATATAAGTTCGGATTTTTTTTTATTATTATTTATTTTTTTTTATTATTATTACTTTTTTTTTTTAGAGAATTTGCCACTTCGTTAATTTATCTTTTGCCGGGGGAAAAAAAAGTATTTGGTTAAAAAGAAATGCTGTTAGATGTGTAAGTTGCTTCGTAATTTTTGAGTTATTGGGTTTCTATTATAATTTAAGTTCATGTAGTGAAATTTGTCTTATAATTCTGAGAGGACTATGTGGGGATAAAGTGGTTAATGGAGTAAAATGTCTATACATTTTGCCCCACAGGTGTGGTAAATTGATAGCCACTTTACTTCCTTGACCAGGGGTGGTCTAAAATCCAATTTACTCCATGGATGGTGTAAAATGATTAATCAAAGAAGACATAAATAAGTAAAGTACTATTTATGTAATTGTTAGAAACAAAATCTATTTAAAGTTCTCCCTGAAATCTCGAAAGCATATACAGGGTGTTCGGGCTAAAGGTATCCAAAAGTGATAGCTAATTATTACGGAACTACTCATTAAAAATTTTTAAAATATATTTAAATAGAAAGACCATCGCATCGAGTTTTAATATCAATACATTTTGATGTGTGGAGATGTTATATTAGGATGTTTGCTAGCCGTGTATGGATATAGTAGCCGGCAATTGACACGAAAGTGAAAAACCTATTCCATGAGTTTCATATTAGTAAAGATGTTTGCGCCGCAGTAAAAGGCGCAATGCGTGATTTGGTTAACGGAATTTAATCTGTGATGCATGTTCAGCGACGGTGCAAACACAATGGAATGTCTTGTCTATCCTCCGATATCAAAATCCATCTACCAATGGAATAGGCAGAGGGGGGGGGGGGGGAGACGTAACTTTGGTATCTGAAACTGGCAAAACATCCAAATCTAACGTCTCCACACATCAAAATGTATTGATATTAAAACTTGATGAGATAGTCTTTCTATTTAAATGTATTTAAAAAATTTTTAATGAGTAATTCCGTGAAAATAAGCGATCACTTTTGGATACCTTTAACCTAGACACCCTGTATTATGGAGGAAAACTGCATATTTATTATTATTATTATTTAAAATTTGGTTAATATTAAAAAATGCTTCATTTTATGATAATTTTATCCCGCATTGACTATATCGTTATAGAAATATTATCACTGAAGAAAGAATCACGCTCAATTATTTTGTGCACAATGTAAAATAAAGTGTTAACGGCATATGTGGACGAAAGACCCATCTAACTCAACTGAGTTATCTAACTGAACTGAGAAATCAAAGTTTTGTAGTCGTAAAATTATGGTTAAGAGTGGAAGATCAGGCCGACGTCCATTGGTAGTTTCCCGGAAATAATAACTGAAGTCTTTAGATTCATCAAATATTTATTATATGATCATAAAATGCACCAAACTTTACTAGCAATATTACCCATGTTCGGGCCGTTGTTACGTCGTAAATAGCAACCACTGGATGTTAAATATTAGACAAAAATACATGACAAAGATATAGTAAACAAAGCTCTCCAGGTGACATGGGTTATTTAAACAAATCGATAATCGTAATATTCTCTCCTTCCCAGCCAATGCAACAGGTTAAATACTTGCGAAAAAAAACACGCGTACGAATACGTTATCAGTGAAGAACCAACCCCGTAAAAATCGCCGGAAGGACGCAACGAGAGGCAGGTTACGATAGTACTTAGCTCCAGAGGAAGGGGGAAGTACGCGTGACGTCGATCGCTGAACTCTTTAGTCTCGGCGTCAATTTTATAACGTAAACAAATGTTGGCGGGCTTGGCAAGGAATTATGAGATAACATCAGAGAACAAATGATATTAAATACATTCGAAACAAAAATAATTTAGTTTCAGAATAAAATGAAAAAAAAAGTAATTTAATGGGTTTTATAAGATTACACGAGTGGGTTTAAGGTTTTTAGAATAATAAAAGAACACGCTTTTAAAGCATGGAAAAAAGATAAAAGATATTTAAGATAGTATTAAAGCTAAGCAAAAAAGGTAGATATTATAACAATTTGGAATAGTTTAATTAAGATAAAAGGGTGATTTTCACGGAAATTTCCTGTTAGCAGTCCTGTCAAGATTTTTCCGTTAATTTGCGAATATTTGTTTTTCTTTCTCCGTTACAGGAGGTAACATATCCGTCAGTTGAAGAAAGTTGGAAAAAAAAACAAAAGTCGATTCGAACCAGCCATCTGTGCGTTACGAGCCGAGCACGGTTACCACTGGGCTACAGTTGTACAGTAGTGAAACACTTTGAAGTAAATATGTTTACTTCAGATGGGTATGGCTTGATCAATTTCTTTAAAAAGCTTTTAATTTTGATGTTAATTTCGATAAGATTTCGTCTTTAATGAGATTGTGGCTGGAGTTTTAATAGTGGAAAAGGTCCAAATATCGGCTAGGGTTCAAATACCGGCTACTAGGTGTTCTGAGAACTGAGCGCAACGCAGCCTAGCTGTGATAGGCAGAGTTTGTAACTTTAATTGAGAGAAGAAAGTTACGAAAAGTACGTCGCTGAAGTCTGTGTCATTTACAAATAGTAAATGCAAAAGTGTCGAATCTACGTAATCTGGTACATCAAAAGTTTTTCAGATATGTGTTTCTCATTTTTTTAACAGTATACTGATCGTATATTGGCTTGAATTGTTGTTTAAATTATTTTCTAGGCATATTTAGCTCTCAATTGCCACGCGCACACTATTGGTATTTTATTATATGAACGAGTAATACCGGTTTTAACTTAAACATAGCAGTGGTCCAAATACAGGCTACCTAGAGTGTTCTAAATACCGGCTAGCCGGTATTTGGACATCTCTCGGTTGCTCTGCTTGAAGGGGAGGAAAATAAATTAATTTAAATAGTTCCATAATTAATAAATTAATTCAAATGGTTCAGAAATAGTCCCCGTCCCATTTCGCAATATCAAAAAAGCAACCACGGCCGTAATTCTTCAGGACCGACACTGGTTACCGGATCACTTTCCAAAAAAGAGCTGTTGGACACTACAAAATTGCCTGTAATAAATGTGAAGAGAAAGAAAAAAAATGACGGAGTAAACAAGGCGAAAGAGGCAGAAATTTGATTTTAACCCTCTCGCTGCGCAACCCGAGATTTCCTTGGGCATCGTAAAAGAAGCAAAGTTTGCGCAACCCGAGATTTCCTCGGGGATGCATTTTTTTCCATCTAATTAATCCTCCTTGATTATTCCCACCAATTATTTTTTTATTGTAAATTGTCTTATTTAATCGGAGCATTTTCCCGGTTAAATTAAACAAAAACTTTTGTTTTGAAAAACCGGTGACAAAAGAATAAAAATTCTTAAAAGACGCTCGTTGCGAAGGGGTTAAATACGCAATTTTTGAAGCTATTTTGATAAAACAATTACGCAGCGAGAGGGCTAAAAAAGTGAAAAAGGAAAATATCCAACAGAGGAAGATGATAAATTTGTGTCTTCTGCATGGGTGCTTTCTCTGTGGACAAGAATGGGGGAGGGGATTCTGGGTTCAATGTTAAGAATGCGATATATGGGTTGATAGGGACAATACCGACGCAGAGACTGATATTATGCTTTTGATTTTTTCAGATAAAATCATTCTCATTTCAATCAGCAAGCTTTTTTGTTGTTGTTGTTTTATACGTTAAAAACAAAATTAGAAACATAATGAGAAGAAGACTGTGAGAGATAGTCGTAAAGAATTTTAGAAATTTGACAAAAATACTTTTTTATTAAAAATTGAGCATTTTTTCTGTGCATAAGAAATGTTATTAATCAATACAATTTATTAAAATAATATTCTTATTCCTTAATAATTGTCTTTAGCTCTATTTGTGTGAGCTTTTGGAAAAAAACTTAGGTAGCCGGTATTTAGACCCCATTTTAAAAAATCAAAATTTGAAGACTTTCGGAATTTTGCTTCTTATAAACAGAAAACGCCTTTTAAACTGATTTTTTTTTCTCTAAACAGGTGTAATACGTGCCAAGGTACCCTGCTGTCACTTTTTATTTTATTAATTTTGAAAATTGTATGATCTAGATTGAAAACAAAAGTGGTAGCCGGTATTTGGACCTTTTCCTCTACCTTAGTATTAATTTAGGATAAAAATTTTAATTATAAATATTTTTAAGAAGATTTCTAGATATAAAATACAAATATTATATTTGTATTCGATAAGATTTTTTTTTTTTTTTTTTTTTTTTTTTTTTTTTGAGTAATATCGATTTTTTTCCATTTATTAATTTAATTAAAATATTACTTCTTGTATCTTCAATAGAAGAAAGTATTGTAATCGAATTTTTTTTCGACTTACGGTTTTCGACGGATTTACACATTTTAGGGGTTAGAGATCACAAAAAGCATGTTTATACAAAATGTCTGTCTGTCTGTCTGTCCGTATGTCCGTGTATCGCTATTGTATCATGAAAAATTGTAAGAAGTTATGCATAGAATTGAACCAATTTTTTTTTTAAGTTTTTGGCTATGGCAAGCAGGTCCTCCATTAATTTGGAAAACATCCGCCGGTAGGGGGCGCTGTAATAGCGATTTTTGTTCATTTTGAATATTGTACCACCGAAAAGTGTATGAAGTTACGCATAGAATTGAACCAAATTTTTTTTGTATGTTTGTGGCCATGGCAAGAAGGTCCTCCCTGAATTTGGAAATATTCCGCCGCTAGGGGGCGCTGTAATAGCGATTTTTGTGCGTTTTGAATATTGTAACATCGAAACATGTATGAAGTTATGCATAGAATTGAACCAAATTTTTTGTGCATCTTTTTGGCCATAGCAAGAAGGTCCTCTCTGAATTTGGAAAAAATCCACCGGTAGGAGGCGCTGTAATAACGATTTTTGGGCATTTTGAATATTGTACCATCGAAAAGTGTATGAAGTTATGCATAGAATTGAACCAAATTTTTTGTGTATGTTTTTGGCCATGGCAAGAAGGTCCTCCCTGATTTTGGAAAATTCCGCCTGAAGGGGGCGCTGTAATAGCGATTTTTTTGCAATTTTCAATATTGTACCATCGAAAAGTGTATGAAGTTATGCTTAATTCTAATAAAAATACTAATAAAACTAATTATAATGAAATATTGACATGAGATAGAAGAAAGTTTTGGGATTGGCACATCCAACTAGCCTTTTAAATGTGTGCATTTAAAATATATTTTAAATACGAATATTTATTTAAAAGCCACTTTATAAATTCAACTTTATTTAACTTTATACAACTTATTCAACATTAAAAAATAAGTTGTGAGTACTGTTGAATGAATGTAAAAACTAATTGTTATTTATTTTTAAATTCGAAAACTTTTTTCTTTTTTAATTACATTAGAAATCTTAATTTATAGAATCTTTGGTTTTTCATTGTTAAAATAAATTCCGATTTAATATTAATAGAACCAATACGTGTACATGCTAGGAATGAGTGGAATTTCACCCTCTTTTTCAAAGTTTCGGGAAGAGTTTAAGGACAAAACATGTTTTCAGAAGTACAGAAATTATTTGTGATAAAATGAGGAATATTTTAGTGTATATTGCGAGTTTTTCTGACAGAGTATTTTACAAAAGAATTGAAACAATGTTAACCTGTCCGCACGTATAATTACCGTGTATATTCGGTCATATAAAGCTTACCTAAATTCACTGATTACATTTTTCTCTATTACCTTTATTACACTCAACATTTTTTTTTTTTTTTTTTACGAAGAAATCTTAATAAGTTATGCAGCAAAAAAAAATAACGAATATTCAAAAGAATAGTAATTAATACTTTTTAAGTAATCTGATACCGAACATCATTAAGCTTTATTATAATATTCTATATTTATTGCATATTCATCTATATTTGTATATCCATCTATATTGTATATCATCTATATTATATATTCAACTATATTTATTGTATGTTCATTCATATATATATTGTATATTGTAATAGTCATTATAATATATATTATAATATTTATTCAAATATTCTGTAAATAAATAACATGTTCATAAATATAGAAATCACAATTTTCATATTTGTTCTTAAGGGGGCTGGTCACTCAGCTTCCGATTTCCCCTCACTAATGTAAAGTCTATGGGCATTTGATGCATTCGTATATTTAAAATATCTCTTCTGGAAATTAATATTTTTAGCTTCTATTTTTTGTGTACTCATCCTAAAAAAAGTCTCTTTTTTTCTTAGTTCTCAAAATATTTCTAAAGTATAGACTTAATTTTATAGGAAGCGTTAAAATGTTACTCACAGTTCGCCCCCTTTTAACACAAAAAATATTAAATTCAGCATCGATTTCAGAAATATTTTGAAAACTAAGAAAAAAAGAGACATCCTTTAAGAAGAGTACACAGAAAAAAGATGTCAAAAACATGAATTTCCCGAGAAGATATTTCAAATATATGAATGCATCAAAAGTCCATAGACTTAACATTACGGAGGAGAATAGCGAAGCTGAGTGACCAGCCCCCTTAATGTTTAATATTTTAGCTTTATAATCAGACTATAATACGCACTTATAAATTTCGATCAATTTTCTCGTACGAAAAATTGAAGCTCATTCCGTATGGAAATATTCTGTAAGTAAATAACATGCTTATAAATGTAAAAATCACAATTCCCATATTTGTTTTTAATGTTTAACACTTTTTTTAATAATCAGCGTAAAATACACACTTATAGAGATTTTGATCAATTTTTATTGTGATACCCATTACACACCAGAATATAAGGCAAATAAGAATCAACGCAGAAGTATATGTAGGATATCTTCTATTCTGCGACCTTCATTATCACTAACCCTTCCCTGAAGAAAATCGTGTTCCTCATGATTTACTTTAGTTTAATTGTATGCATATTCCGGGAGTCCCGGAAATGACTGATGAATTTTAGAAACCGATAACTTGCAAATGGCGAGAGATATTAAAAAAATTCTTGCAGGAGGGTTATGTATGATGTCAGGCGTTTTTTCCTTTAATTCTTGGTTTTAATTCGAATTTCAAACAGTAGATGGCGCTGCCAGAAATAAGTGCTAATTCCAGACCCGACTTTTGGCACTTTTGGTTCCATTCAAAACATTTTAATCTCCTTTTTAGGTGCGTTCGCAATTATATAAATAAGTAGCACCTATAGCCGTCGTTCGGTCCGTCTGTCCGTCCGCATATAATAGAGCAAAAACTACCGAACCGAATGGTCTGAAATCTTAAATATATGATTGTTTCAAAATTTTGTCGAGCCATTTCAAATTTTATGAAAATCGGATGTATAGTTTAATTACAGGGACAGTCAAAAGTTTTTCTTTACATTATGGCCAATAGGAAAAATTATTGCAAGTGCATTTTAATGATGTTACAGCGTTCCAAATGGTCTGAAATTTTTAAAATATAATTTTTGCAAAATTTTATCGCGCCATTTCAAATTTTATGAAAATCGGATGTATAGTTTAATTACAGGGACAGTCAAAAGTTTTTCTTTACATTATGGCCAATGGGAAAATTTATTGCAAGTGCATTTTAATGATGTTACAGCGTTCCAAATGGTCTGAAATTTTTAAAATATAATTTTTGCAAAATTTTATCGCGCCATTTCAAATTTTATGAAAATCGGATGTATAGTTTAATTACAGGGACAGTCAAAAGTTTTTCTTTACATTATGGCCAATGGGAAAATTTATTGCAAGTGCATTTTAATTATGTTACAGCCTTCCAAATGGTCTGAAATTTTTAATATATAATTTTTGCAAAATTTTGTCGAGTCATTTCAAATTTTATGAAAATCGGATGTATAGTTTAATTACAGGGATAGTCAAAAGTTTTCCGTTACATTACGGAGAATGGGAAAAAATTATTACAAGTGCATTTTAATGATGTTACAGACTATGCACTTATGAAGTGCAAAAAAATATACAGTCAGTACAATATGGGGTGCAAAAAATAATTATAAAACAAGTTATAGTACGAACGCACCTCATTTGCTACGTTTGACGAGCAATTTCCAACTTGTTTCGTATAGGAGAAGAGAAAGGCTAAAAAATCGAGCATGGATTTAGCGCCTATTGCTTGCAGCGCCATCTATCGCTGCTGTTTGTAATTAAAACTGGGAATCGCGGAATAAAAACTCCTGACATTTTACATAACCCTCCTGCAAAAATTTATTTAATATCTGTCACCGTTTGCAAGTTATTCAATTTTTAAATCCATCAGTCATTTTTGGAACACCCAGTATATGTTAAACCGTTAAAGCGTCAAATCCGTTATTTCATAAAATACCTAATTATTTCATGAAATAACTAAACAAAGTCCGTTAAAGTGCTTAAAATTATTGGATTATAGTAGTTATTGTATAGAATAACTATTGCCTAACAGTTAAAGTATTAAATATCCACGCGAAAGTTGTTTAAACCATTTATAGCTGATTTTAGTCATCTTTATAACGGTTTCGACTGGTTTATTGAATTTGCATAAACTTGTAAACGGTGTATTTATAAATAAAATAATAAGACAAAATGCAATATTGCACCTTGATTCGATCACAAAATACATAATATGAACTTTAAAAAGATCGCCGTTTTAATTAAAAAGCGACGAAAATAATAAAATGGATGTTACAAGTTAAAAAAAATCCCTGTCGGCCCGGTCTACAGGCGGAGGTAGATTTCCAAGTTAAGTATACTAATTTCACCAACAAAAACTAAATCATGATTAGAGATAAACCCACTTTAACAATTTTATCTGGTCGCTTTAAACGAGTTTTTATTTCATTTTTATATAATAACTGGTTTTATCAGAATCACATTAAGGCGGTATTAAAAAAAAATACTTTTCCATGCTCAACAACTCGAAATTTTCTGGCACATTTTCAGATTCATTTTTAATAGAAAAAATATGAAACTTGCTGACGTTATTTTTGAAAAGATTTATAAATGACCTGTGTTTTTATTTTTCGTTCAATTAATTAAAACTTGCTTAATAAACATTTTCTCAGTAGCACAATATTTTTCGTTTCTAACACAATCGCTTCGGGAAATTCTGTTCAAAATGCCCACTTTGACATCATTTTTTTGAAATATATTCTGCCTCTATCAAAAAATCGAGCAATACAGTACATTATATAGTTTCTGAATCAGAGAATCTACCAGTTGGATGCGTTTGAGAGCAAAAATGAATTTTAAAATGAATAAGGAAATAAGCAGTTTGGATTTGAATACGCCCTTAATAAGATGATTTTTTTCTTCAACCGCTATGTATTTTTAATTTGTTTTTGCTGTAAGAATTGGTCCTATCAAAAACTTGTCTACATAAATATGGGGAGGCCATGTATTTGTATTAGATTTGTATTTGAAATTAATTTGTTTTCAAAATTTATTTCCCTTTCTTCTGTTTAACCCTACCATTCAAATATCATTTCTAAGTTATGACTAATTTAAGTGCAATCGTTATACCCACACATAAATAAGATTGGTATTCGAAATTAATTTGTTTTCAAAATTTATTTCCCTTTCTTCTGTTTAACCCTACCATTCAAATATTATTTCTAAGTTATGACTAATTTAAGTGCAATCGTTATACCCGCATAAATATTCTTTTTGTTTCTGTTAAAATCTATCATTCAGATAAATGATTTAGTTGTTATTTCTAATTTAAGCACATTTCCTTTCCTCGCATAAATATTCTTTATTTATATGCCGCTTCTTTTACAAATCTGTTTACATAATCTAAAGATCATATAGTTAATTTTAAGCTTGCTTGTAAATGCATTAAAATACACATAAATTTCATTTTCACTTCGGCCGATAAATAGATAAATGTCCTTAATTATCCTCACCGTTAGACTTTATGTAAGCAATAATAGGTTTGCTTTTTAATTTCACTTAATAATTTGTTGTCAAATGTGGTTTCTGTCCTTGGCGTTTATCTCGTTCAAATTTTAATATATCTACCAGTTTAACGTATATTTTGTTCTTGGCGTATTGGCTCAGGACAGAGGTATTCTTGGCGTATTAAGTTACGCAGATTGAAACGGACTTGCTCTCTGATCGTCGTACTGTAAAGAGCTTAAAATTTGCTTCCACGGGGGCCACCACTAATTTTACATCTTAGCCTTAATAAAGATTTTTCCATGGAAATTTCTCCTGAATTATTGCCGGGTGGACATTCCTTACAGAAAACGGATCAATGACTGGGGTTTGCGATGAAGTATATTGTATTGTACTACCGGAACTATGTTACGATCATTTTTATAATAGGCTGGCCTTCAACAACTCCATATAAATGTTGTAGACAATATTAAGAAGACATATGATAAATTCATGGGGATTTTATATCTTGTGAATTGATGGAGTTATGGATTTTTTTCTTCTTCAAACCCCTTTTTTCCGTTTTTATTTTATTTTATTTTATTTTATTTTTCGGTACGAATTTGTCCTATCAAAACCTTCTGAATATAAAAGTTGTAGATAATATTAAGGAGATTTATAATAAAATTAATTGGATTTAATATATTTTGAGAATTGACGAAGTTATGATTTTTTTCTCCAAAAACCGTATTTTTTGCACCCCTTGAGCCCATTTTTAATTTTATCAAAAATCTGTGATACGTAAATTTTTTGCCCTATTTTTAGAAGTAATAAAAACTTTAAACTGATTTGATATGTACAAAATTTAAGAAGTTATGGGGTTTTTCGGTTTTCTCAACCCCCCCCCCCCCTATTTCCATCCCCTTGGTCCAATTTGCCGATTAACGAACTGGACCGAGATTTTATACCCCTTGATTTTATATATCAGTTTGGAAGAGATTTGTGCAGAATTGTGGAAGTTATCGTGTCCAGAAGAAAGTGATATATATATATATATAGATAGATAGATAGATAGATAAAGTTTTTTACTGAGGGTGGTTTTGGGTTCTAGGGGTCATGATCGGTGTAGATCTGCAAAAATTTTTCAGAAATTGCAACATAGGGGAGAATGTAATAGGTAGTATTTCATACGAAATCTACCTAATATATATTTTACTTCAAATGTCTTAGTACTTTCGGCCTGCAATTCACGCAGCCATCGTCAGAGAATATTTTTATAATTCATTATTGTTCCATTCATACAAATACATCACCTCGTTTTGACGCTTTCCTCTGCGAAGACGCATCACACTTGAAAAAAACAAAAATTCAATCAGACAAATTTCAGCCGCTTGTTTCATAATTCTTTAAATAAAAAAAAAATCGATTTTTTTTTTTTGGTCGAATTTCGTGATTTTTGAAAGTACTTTCTCCCCTTAAGCGGAGAAAGATTTTTTGCCAGTAGGACTAAGTAGCCTAATACTTATAAGTTGTAAATATTTAAATATAACTATAGCCGCACTACATTCTGTTTCTTTTTATTACTGTTTAACTAACCTAAAAATAACATATTATATATTCTGATTTTCTTTATTATTTACTAGCAAACCCCGCGGCTTTGCTCGCGTAATATTTGAAATATGCCAAGTGATATTTATATGTCTAATTTTTAACAAAAGGTACTAACTAAATTTTTATTTTATTAAAAGGTAATATTTTATTTTATTAAAAGGTACTTATTACTTTTAGGAATAATTCAAAAATTACTATTTAAAACACAGTTTGACTAAACATCATTATTACACTTTATTAGGCAGAAATGAGACTTAAATTAATAAAATGAAATAAAACTAAATAAATGATAATTTGGAAAATATTTTGAAACTTTTATGCTCAATTAATACGCTCATTTCAGTATTCATGTGAAGTTTTGAACTTTTTAGAAACCATCTTCTTACATCTTAAAATTAACCATCATGTCGAATTCCAAGTCCTACCACCTCTCTCAACATAAAGGGCTATGTTGAAACAGGAACTGACACCATTAATTTACCAACATTAAGTTTGAAATCGGTTTGTTATTTCCTAATATTCCACAGAAACGTAATTAAAAAAGCTTTTAAAGCCCTTTTTTAGAACGTTTGTTGTTCCTGTGAACCCCAGGTGGTATAATCACCGGCATAAAATATAGCCTGTGTAGGATCAGAGACTGTTACCACTGATTCGCAACTATTACTTTTATAATCGGTTTATATTCCCTGGAATTGCATAGAATCGTAATTTAGAACTTTTTTAGAATGCTTTTCGCACCTCCCCTTCGCTTCACCCCTTTTTAATTCGAATTTATTTTCGACGTTCCTTCGAGGGCATTTATATTTTATAAGTAACTACCATGTCATATTTAAAGTTTCTAGCATTTTCAGTATCACAGAATCGCAATTTAGAAAGTTTTTAGCTCCTGCAACCCTCTGGTGGTAGTGGAACAGACATAAAATATAGCTTATGTTTGAGCAGGTTCTATCACCAAAATTTGTCATCATTATTTTTTTAATCGGTTTGGTAATTTATCAGTTTGCTTAAAAATTGTAATTTATAACGCTTTTCACTCACTTCATTTTTTTAAAATTTGGAATATTCTTTCGAATGTTCTTAGAAAGCAGTTGCATCTTGTAAGTAAATACCATGTCATACTTCAAAGTGTTAGACCCCTCAGTTGTGTAAAAAATGCAAATAAGAACATGTTTTGCTTTTGCAACCCTCAGATGGTAGTGACAGCAACATAAAATATAACATATGTTATTGCAGGGACTGTCACCATTGATTTGCAACCATTACTTTTGAAATAGCTTTGGCATTTCCTTAGATTGAGTAAAAATCGCAATTTAGAACGTTTTTAGGACGCTTTTCGCGCATTTTCACCGCTTTTTAAATTTCCAATTTTTTCGAAACTGTTCTTAAAGATCATTTATAGCTAATAAATATGTACCTCTCCTAATTTTAAGTTGCTAGCCCCTACCGATCACAAAAATCGAAACTTAGAACGCTTTTTTGCTCCTGCAACGTCTTGGTGATAGTGATACCGACATAAAATAGCGTCTATGTTAGAGCAGAGGCTGTCAGCATCAATTTCCTACCATTACGTTTGAAATCAGATTCATTCTTCCTGAGATATTGCCGACTAATCGGCATCTAGAACGTTTTTAGAACGCTTTTCGCGCATTTTGCTCCTGCATCTCCTCTGGGGTAGTGGAAACAGATATAAAATATAGCCTATCTTGGAGCAAGATCTGTCACCATCATTTTTACACCATTATATTTGAAATCGGTTCAGTACTTCCTGAGATTGCAAAGAAATCGCAATTTAGAGAGTTTTTTATAGCGCTTTTTGCGCATTTTGACCCCCTTTTAAATTTCGATTTTTTTAGGAAACGTCCTTAGAGATCATTGATATCTTATAACTAACTACCATTCCAAATTTCACGATTCTAGGCCCCGCAAAAGCCGCAATTTAGAACGTTTTTTGCTCCTGCACCCCCTTTGGGGTAGTGGCACCGACATAAAACATCGCCTATGTTGGAGCAAGGGTTTTCACCATCATTTTGACGCCATTATTTTTTAGATCGGTTTAATATTTCCTGAGATTGTGTAGAAACCACCATTAGAACGTTTTTTAGAACGCTTTTCGCTCATTTTCACTCCTTTTAAATTTCGAATTGTTTAAGAACTGTTCTTAGAAATCCTTTATATCTAATAAGTAGCTAATATTTCAAATTTCATATTTCTAGGCCCTTCGGTAACGCAAAAATTGGATTTTTAGAACGTTTTTTTGCTCCTGCACCCCCTTTGGGGTAGTGGCACCGACATAAGATATAGCCTATCTTGGAGCAAGTGTTGTCACCATCATTTTGACACCAATATTTTTTAGATCGGTTTGGTATTTCCTGAGATTGTTTAGAAACTACCATTTAGAACGTTTTTAGAACGCTTTTTGTGCATTTTCACACCTTTTAAATTTCGAATTGTTTAAGAACTGTTCTTAGACATAATTTATATTTTATAAGTAACTAATATTCAAAATTTCATATTTCTAGGCCCTTCAGTAACGCTAAAATTGCATTTTCAGAATGTTTTTTGCTCCTGCACCCCTTTGGGGTAGTGACACCGACATAAAACATAGCCTATCTTGGAGCAAGTGTTGTCACCATCATTTTGATACCAATATTTTTTAAATCGGTTTGGTATTTCCTGAGATTGTTTAGAAACTACCATTTAGAACGTTTTTTAGAACGCTTTTTGTGCATTTTCACCCCTTTTAAATTTCAAATTGTTTAAGAACTGTTCTTGGACATCATTTATATCTTATAAGTAACTAATATTCAAAATTTCATATTTCTAGGCCCTTCAGTAACGCTAAAATTGCATTTTTAGAGCGTTTTTTGCTCCTACACCCCCTTTGGGGTAGTGGCACCGACATAAGATATAGCCTATGTTCTAAGTTGGACTAACACCATCATTTTGTTACCATTACTTTTGGAATCGGTTCGGTAGTTCCAGAGCTTACCTCCGACAAATAAACAATTTTTTCCTCTTTATAATAGGAGTATAGATTAATTAATCTATCAGTAACGTGAAATGTATTTTTCGAGAGACATTAACTATTTATCATTAGTTTATTAAGAAAAAAAAATCGGACTTGTTTTAATGTCAAATTATTTATTTTTCACTTTAAAGATTAGGCAACCGTTATTCTATAAAACAACTAGTTAAATCGCAGAAATCAGTAATTGTACACGCTTTAACGGATTTGGTTAGTTATTTCATGAAATAACTATGTATTTTATGAAATAACTGAATTTATACGCTTTAGAGGTAACGTGTATAAAAAATTAAATTTAAATTTCAAAGCTCCAAAATACAAATTATAATGCATATGAAATTAATAATTCTGATAGAACATCAGAACGATTTTTCTCACATTGTTTTTTGTTTGTCACTGTTTTTTTTTTTTTTTTTCATATGCATTTGTAATTTTATGTTATACATTCTGATGGCGACTCAGAAAATGAGTTGAAACATGTAAATATAGATTTTTAATTTACTTTTAATGTGTTTTTATAAAGTCTTTTAAGCAAATAAATATTTTAATATTGTGATATGAAATCTGTATTATAAAGGAAAAACGTATCTGTGTGTAACGCTGACGTCATTTTGATGGTGGCAACAGCAGGCGATTAAATTTAACTTTTAGTAACTTTTATTGCAATTTTTTAAACTTCTAAATACCGCACATTTTCAATTTTTACACCGTCGAATAGAGAAAAAAAATGCACTTTGACATGCAATTTATTTCAAATATCGCAATTTATTTCAAATCTGTATTGCAATTTACTGAATTTTTATTGTTCTTAAATTAATTTTCAAGCATGATTTTTTTTATCCTTTTCTATCACGTGCAGACGATTTACGAAATATAAATCCGCTGGCATTTAAATTAAGATAAATAGTTCATCATTTGATTCCAGCTTATATTCCATAACGAAATTAAAACATTCATCAATCAGTAAATAAAACTATAAAATATAAGTAAAACACGCATTTCAGACATGTAATTGAACTTTAAAAAAGGCTGAAACCAGGGAGGAAAGAGATAGATGGAGATGGAGTAAGGTGGCTGGGGGTGACGCCAAAAAAATAACCCTAAAATCAGCTACAGTTGGCCCAACACAAGCACGTTCTTTCACGAAAAATAGAAGAAAACTTTTAGTAATGCAGTTTTTAATTCATAATACAGCAGAAGCTCGATTATCCGAAATAACTGGGGCCGATCCTCTTTAAGAAGATCGAAATTTTCGGATAATCGAGGATGCATCCATTTTAAGATTAAGGAGAAATACATGCAATATTTCGTATTATGGTAACAAGTGCTTAGTAAAATAAAGCAATAGCAAAACAGAAACAAGAATAAACACCTGAATTTTAATTTTGAAATTAAGTACCTTTTACATATATCACAAGGGAAAAAATGTTTTGTTTATCGCAGTCTCGATTACCTTTGCTTTGAAGCTCTATCACGGAGTTTTTTAATATATTAGTTCACTGGTATCACAGTCTTTCTGCTGCTCCAGTCATGCCAAACCTTTTGCAAAACATCCGAAAGCTTCAGAATTGCTAATTTCTTCGTTTTCTTCTTTCCACTCCGCAGCTTACGGGAGCTCCAGTTAGATTCAAAGGAGCTCTAAGAAAGGGAATCCAAGATATTTATTTATATGTACTCGTAACTCGGAAAGGACCACTTGCACACAAGGAATATGGTAGTTAAAAAAAGAAAGAAAGAAAGAAAAGAATCCTCTAAAATGGATTTTGTACTCAAGGAATATGATAGTAAAAAAAAAAAAAGGCTTTAAAAATGGATTTCGGTTAATCGAGAGTTTCGATTAAAAGAGTTTCGGATAAAAGAGGTTCTTCTGTACAATGGAATGCTGCTTTAGAATGCTTAAAAATAATTTGTTGCAGATCACTTTCATTTAGAGAAAAATAAATGCATGGGTGATGTCAAAGAATTCGGTCCCTTTCCAGATGCTTGTTTTGTTTGGGCCGAGTGAGAGCATTTAAATTAGAGCGATAACGCGCACCATATTGCAAACCATTTTCACGGCATACTGTATCTGCATCTATCTCTTTCCTCCATGAGCTGAAGCAAAGCAATAAAAAAGCGCTTAGGCAAAGCAATAAAAAAGGCTGATTGTAAATAATGTTTTTTGCGATTTCTACTGTTGTCAACTCTTGGCGCGAGTCCGATACGAAAGTATCGCCATTAGGAAATAAAAAAAAAATTGAATGCATTGTTGCTATTTTTCACATAAATAGGATTTTTGGTATTGTTATTGGGCATTCTAAAACAAAAAAAACAAAAACAAAAAAAAACAGTGGCACTCCGGGAGTGCCAATAGAAGTGAAAACTTCAACAATTACGTGTGTGTTTTTTTAATCGTCAGGAAATGTTTTATGCGTTGAATTGTGTAGCAGCACTAATGAAAGCATCTGGGGATACGGCAGTGCCCCTGCCAAGTCTTGAAAGCACAGCCGTAAGCATCTTTTTCTGGAAGCAACTCAGGGTACTTTTGACCCCCAATATCTTTGTGTTGGTGATTCCCAGAAACTTGAAACTTCGTAAATCTAAAGCAATGTGGAAATGGAACTAAATGCTGAAATTTCACGTTTCTATCTTTTTTATTTCAGAAGATATATGAACTTAAACTTTCGCCTTTTCGGCACTGATTCACCGATCATCAAAACTCAGAGGTACGTCCTGTATCCCTAGAATCTTGAAATTTGGTATGAAGGTAGTGTTTGGGATACAATGAAAGGGAAAATTTAAAAAATCCGGAAAATTTGGATAAAAAGTCGAAAAATCAAAAAACCGAGAATTTGGCAGAGATGTGATATACGAACCAGGTTTGGCGCGATTTTTTAACGTCAATTTGGCGAAAGCCCGTTTTCCAATACCAGTTACAACATATATTTTTAAATTATTTTCTATTGTTTTAAAAAGTAAACAACAATAAATAAACGGTAATTTCATTAATAACTATAGAACAAAACAATTGTACAATTTAAAATAACAGGTTTGGCGCGATTTTTTAACGTCAATTTGGCGAAAGCCCGTTTTCCAATACCAGTTACAATATATATTTTTAAATTATTTTCTATTATTTTAAAAAGTAAACAACAATAAATAAACGGTAATTTCATTAATAACTATAGAACAAAACAATTGTACAATTTAAAATAATAAAATAAAAGTAAATGAACAATTTATTAATAAATAAGCAACAGTAGCCGGGTTACCTTGTAAAATAAAGTAACGCCATTTTGGTGTCAATTAGGTACCCAAGTGCGTATCTGACATCTGTGCCCCGTATTTTATCTTCCGTAATCGAAATTCCCGCCAATACTGTTGGTTATTGACCAGACCATCAACACGATAAAATACAGCGTTATCGGTTTTTAGTTACACGAAATAGGTAGGTCACGAATACGGTATAATTCATTTTAACTGACGAAAAACAAAATAATAATTTGTTTTAGCAATACGCCGGGAGAAAAAGTGAGTTTTAGCTTCCTTCTTCTTTTGCGGATTGAGCTGAAGAGGGAAAAATTCCTGTCATTCACCGCTTGACGCGCTAGTGTCTATGTGTCAAAATGCTAGCATGTCGTTACGTTACAGTGTCTCGAAATCAGTGGTTTTTCCCCCATCTCAAAAAAAGCTCAACGCGCCTAAAGAAGTTTTCACTTCAAAAATACATATATTAAATGTAAAAAATCTATTAGTTATCAATTGAAAATATGGTTTTCACTTACATTCTGTAACCCGGGAAACCCAGGTTTATCCGCTTATCTATATTATAAAGGACAAACATATCTGTGCGTAACGCATACGTCATTCTGCGAATGGCAACACCTTGAAATTTGAAATAAAATTTTGGTTTTGCAATCTTCTCTACTGCAAATTTTTAAACTTCTAAACATCGCACATTTTAAATTTTTACACCGTCGTGTAACGAAAAAAATGCTCTTTTAAATGTAATTTGTTTGAAAGCTGTATCTCAATTTAATTTTGAGAAATTAATTTTTTTGTAGTTTTTAATATATTTTTTGTAATTGTGGCAACTGAAGAACTCCATTTCTGTTGAAAGTCGTGGAGGGTTGAAAGTAAAGGGAAACTAATCACGGAAGAAAGAAAATAATATATTACTCTACCTTTTTGTTGCCATTTTCTCATAAAAACTGAAAAAATGAATTGAAATTAAAATACGTGCTATGTCAGCGATTTTTTAAATTTTTAAATATCGCACATTTTAAATTTTTAAACCGTCAAATAGAGAAAAAAATCTACTTTCAAATGCAATTTGTTTGAAAATTGTATCTTAATTGACTGAGTTATTATGGTTTTTAAAATAACTAGTCACACGTGGCGATCAATTTGGCATACCTTAAATGTATGCTAGGCATTGTATCATGTTACTTTTATTCATAATTTAATTTACTTGCTCAATCCTTCGCCAAATTTGAAGATTCTAATAGAGAAATCGAGAACTCCCTACAGTTATGTTAGTCGGGCACAGGTGATAAATCGCCAAACATTGTACCCGTTTTTTTTTTTTTTTTTTTCGTTAATTCAGATTAAAATATAATCCTTTTACTCATTTTATTTAGAATGGATGACTTTAATTTAAAAATAAAACCTTTAAAATTCATGGCTTTCACTTAAAAAAAATTCTTTAAAAAAAGAAAAAAAAAGAGAATAAGAATAAATAATACCATAAACCATTTAATTTCGACATCAAAGCAATGTTTTAATTTACCCCTCGAAAAGTAAAAAATGCTGCTGGCGAGTTAAAAAATGCTATTGGCGAGAATTGCACCCAGCTAACATAAAAGTACGAACTCTTTGCGATTATGGACACTTTTATGTAGTTTTATTTGAAAAAAAATATTTTGATTAAATCGGTTGCCAGAAAAAAATCTCTTTTCTCGCCATGGACCTTTTCTCTATTTCGCCATGTACCTGTACTGGAAAAGCATCTTCATTTAATTTTTTATTTATTGTATTTTAAATTAGATGAATAAAAGACGGCGCAGGTGTCATATACGCACTACGTTGGCACGACTTTTTTCTAACGCCAATGTCATATACGCACCGGGGTACTTAACTGGCGCCAAAGTGTCGTTATTTTGCTTGATATAGTAACCCGGATGCTGTTGTTTATTTATTAATAAATTGTTTATTTACTTTTATTTTATTTCTTAAAATTATATAAATTGTTTTGTTCTATAGTTATTAATTAAACTTTTTAATTTATTTATTGTTATTCACTTTTTAAAAATATTATACAACAACCAATGAGATGCGTTTCATTCGGGCGTTGCCATTAAACTATTAACCGCCAATTGTTTACAATTAACCAATTGAACAATTAACCAACAATTATTCGCGATTTCTGTGTCACGTACGATGATAGCTTAATATATATATATAGATTTTCACGCATAAATTATTTTTTAATTTATCTCTATCACGTGTAGCTCGATTACGGAAGGTTAATCCGCTTGCCCTTAAAACAATGTAAAAAGTTCAGCATATGTTTCCGTCTAATGTTCCATAACAAAGTTAAAATTTCCTCTATAGAAAAATAAATTAATTAATGTAAATAAGAAACAAAATTAACAGACATGTGATTGAACCACGCACTTATGCACCGAAATGATCGGAAGACTGACGTAAGTGGCAAAATCTTGGGTTAATAATTCCTGGCATGTGGTGACATGTGAAAGTATCGCTTTTAATAAATTTTAAAACTTTACTTGATTGCATAATTGATATTTTTCATAATAAAAATTCTTTTTGACGTTAGTGGGCAATCTAAAATATATATTACATGTCAAAAAAAATAATTAGATTAAAAAAACAATTGGTTTTCACCTATATTCTGTAACCCGAGGAACTCGGATTCGATCCCGTAGTTATTTTAAAATCTATTAAAATAATTCTTGTATTAGTACGAAAATTATTTTAAAATCTATTAAAATAATTCTTGTATTAGTACGAAAATTATTTTAAAATCTATTAAAATAATTCTTGTATTAGTACGAAAATTCTTTCATTGATAGTATTTTTATGTCATTTTTAGAATGATCGCGTAATCTATCAGAGGACGCTGGCAAAAGTTTCCAAAACACTGGCCAAAGTCCAGAAAGAAATAATACATTCTTTTCGAGCATATCTGCGTATTATTGTAAACTGGATGATGCTCGTCCAAGTAGCAAAGTCGTTTAATTTAGGTTATATTTTTGTGATGCTGAATATTTAGAGAATTGGCAATATTTAATATTACGCTAAAAGTTAATTCTTTTTAGCAATCATTTTTGGTGTGTTAGGATGAAATTTGTTTTGGAAAGGACACATCGATTACTAGTGATTGTAAACATATAAGTAGTACAAGAAAAGACACCCCATAATGAGTAATTCGATATTTTTATGCATCTTTAGAAAATTTAAATCAATATTTTTAACTACTTTTGTGTCTACTATCTTTTTTTTAAATGCTGTTTTATTATTTAACTTACAAACCCACAATTTGTTACCCAATATCCGGATTATAACCTTAAATATACCTAAAATAACATTACCGTTACTTTGCCCGGGATTAGGGGAAAGTAGGGGAATGGCGTTCACTTAAGGGAAAGCATGAATAGCTAGTCAAATTTAGACAAAATAAAACAATATTTTATTAACGAAGTATAACTCCAAAGCATAAGGAACCGTTTGCAATCAACTAATTTGCATAAAAGCTTAAGGAATTTTTTTTTATCGTTTTATTTAAATAACTATCGATTGAGCGCTAATGCACGACATGGTAGAGTAATTGCGCTCAGATTTCGAATACAACATTTAAGCAAGACAAATATCACATATGTAGTTGTGTTGGCTTTTCACACCAGTGCAGACTTTTTGCGACCACGTTACACATATAGTGGGCTACTTTTTTTAAATTTTAGATTTTTTGATTTTCACCACTTTTTTGAAATCGTAAAATTCTCCTTGTTTAATGACATATTAATTAAGGCAAAAACAGGGGAATTTCACCATTTCAAAAAAGTGGTGTTAATCAATAAATTTGAATTTTAAAAAAGTTGCCCACTGTTTGCCTTCTTCTGGAATTCCACGCGAGCGCCATTGCCCGTTATCGCCATGTTGGGTTTTAATGCATTATAATTGGAGTAACAACACACTTAGAGGTCTGCACGGGCCCGGGCTTGGCCCGAGGCCCATACCCGGCCTGGCCCGCGGGCCGCGCCGGACCGGGCCGATAAAAAAAATTAATCGGGCCTATCGGCCCGATATAAGAATTTGAGATTAGCAGATAAAATACGAGGCCATTTCCAATGAATATGACTTTTCGCGAAGTATAAATGTGCGTTACGAGCCGATGCGAGTTCAACAACATCAATACAGAAATGTAACATGTCCATCGTAGAGATCGGCATCGTACAGTTACATGATGCCTGATCCCGGGTTTAATTTTCGGCAGACTTGTGCCGGGACGGAACTGGTATTAATCGTTCTCAGGATGTGTAGGACAGGCATTATGTTTTGTAAAAGTATTAATAGCGATAATGAACTTCTGTTAACAGTATCTTTGGAAATGTACCTTAAGGTGGTTCTCATATTTACTGCTCAACAATGCGAAACTCTCAGACACATTTTCTGACTCATTTTCAACTACAAAGGCATAAAATTGACAGGCTTGAGTATTGAAGGCATTTGGGATCGAATAGCGGTTCCATTTTTCATAAATTACGTAGAGAGATAACAGAGACTCTTGTCACGAGACTGTACGTTTTCTCCTTTCCTGTGCTATCGCTTCCGGAAATTCGATTCAAAACGCTAATTTTGCCAGTATTTTCTGAAAGATATATTACTATTATCTAAGAAAAAAACGGCATTTACATGGTTTCTGAATAAGAATACCTGCCAATTTCATGCGTTTTCGAAAAGAAATGAATTCATAAATGTATCAAAATGTAGCTCCTTTGGATTTCAGAAAAGCCTTAAAAATGACAGAAATATTTTCACAAATCTACCTTTTATTATAAGCTTCAAAAGTTATCATGTTTTTTAACTCTTTATTTTAAACTACAATAATCTTTTAATGAACCCTTATTTAAATTTTGAAACGTCTGTAGAGATGTTGACTAAAATACTGTAAGTAATCGTTAATGTTTACTATTGTGTGTTTTCTATTTTGCGAACACATAGTAATTTACTGTTATTATACTGCAAAATGTTCCCATAAATATGCATGTAGTATTAATTAAAAGAATTAAAAGCATTAAAAGAATCTTAATTGTATGTCGAGAAAAAACGGAATTTTTTGTAGAAATTTAGTCGGGCCGGGACGGGCCTGTTTTCACTGATTTTTGTACGGGCCGGGCCGAGAACGGTAAAAATGTAAACGGGCCGGGCCTGGAAATTCCGGCCCGTGCAGACCTCTAAACATACTACAAAAATAAATAAAAGCATGAAAGTACAGCTAAATGTATATATTTTGTAAATTGATATTTGAAAATAAGAGTGTATACTTACCTTCAAGTTAGATGTTGTAGAATTTTATAATAAAACAACTGCAAACTAATAACGTGAGTTCACAAAAATACTTTCTTTTCGACGGTCATTATATCCTTACTGGGAACTTACGATGAAGTTCGCTAGGTACCGGTATCGATCGCACGTTTTCAATTCTATTCTGTTTAGAGATATTGGGTCAGCGGGATTGCCCTTCTGAGCATCATTACCCTACTTTCCCCTAAGTAATACAAGAAAAGACACCCCATAATGAGTAATTTGATATTTTTATGCATATATCTTTAGAAAATTTAAATCAATAATTTTAATTACTTTTGTGTCTATTATCTTTTTTTAAAATTCTGTTTTGTTATTTAACTAGCAACCCCATAATTTGTTAACCGATATCGGGATAATAACCTTAAATATACCTAAAATAGCCTTACCATTACTTTGCCCGGGATTACTTTAAATATATCTCGCTGCGCTAGTCAGTTTTGTCAAACCAACGTCTATACACGATAATAATATAAAATAGGTCCCGAAACCATGCGCAGCGTCATGGAATCTGGAAATTTTCGCTCTCAATGCAAATCGGATGTTTCAGAGAAAAAATGGCTGACCTTTTTTTTTATACTCCTATTATAAAGAGGAAAAAATTGTTTATTTGTCGGAGGTAAGCTCTGGAACTACCGAACCGATTCCAAAAGTAATGGTATCAAAATGATGGTGTGAGTCCAACTTAGAACATAGGCTATATCTTATGTCGGTGCCACTACCCCAAAGGGGGTGCAAAAGCAAAAAACGTTCTAAAAATGCGATTTTAGCGTTACTGAAGGGCCTAGAAATATGAAATTTTGAGTATTAGTTACTTATAAGATATAAATGATGTCTAAGAAGAGTTCTTAATCAATTCGAAATTTAAAAGGGATGAGAATGCACAAAAAGCGTTCTAAAAAACGTTCTAAATGGTAGTTTCCACACAATCTCAGGAAATACCAAACCGATTTTAAAAATATTGGTGTCAAAATGATGGTGACAACGCTTGCTCCAAGATAGGCTATGTTTTATGTCGGTGTCACTATCCCAAAGGGGGTGCAGGAGCGAAAAACGTTCTAAAAATGCGATTTATGTGTTACTGAAGGGCCTAGAAATATGAAATTTGAAATATTAGCTACTTATTAGATATAAAGGATTTCTAAGAACAGTTCTTAAACAATTCGAAATTTGAGAAGGATGAAAATGCGCGAAAAATCGTTCTAAAAAACGTTCTAAATGGTGGTTTCTACACAATCTCAGGAAATACCAAACCGATTTAAAAAATAATGGTGTCAAAATGATGGTGACAACCTTTGCTCCAACATAGGCGATGTTTTATGTCGGTGCCACTACCCCAAAGAGGGTGCAGGAGAAAAACGTTCTAAATTGCGGCTTTTGCGTTAAGGAAGGGCCTAGAATCGTGAAATTTGGAATGGTAGTTAGTTATAAGATATCAATGATCTCTAAGGACATTTCCTAAAAAAATCGAAATTTAAAAGGGGGTCAAAATGCGCAAAAAGCGTTGTAAAAAACTTTCTAAATTGCGATTTCTATACAATCTCAGGAAGTACTGAACCGATTTCAAATATAATGGTGTAAAAATGATGGTGACAGGTATTGCTCCAAGATACGCTATATTTTATTTCTGTTTCCACTACCCCAGAGGAGATGCAGGAGCAAAATGCGCGAAAAGCGTTCTAAAAACTTTCTAAATGCCGATTTGTCGGCAATATCTCAGGAAGAATGAATCTGATTTCAAACGTAATAGTAGGAAATTGATGCTGACAGCCTCTGCTCATAGACACTATTTTCCATAGACGCTATTTTATGTCGTTATCGCTATCACCAAGACGTTGCAGGAGCAAAAAAGCCTTCTACATTTCGATTTTTGTGATCGGTAGGGGCTAGCAACTTAAAATTAGGCAAGGTACATATTTATTAGATATAAATGATCTTTAAGAACAGTTTCGAAAAAACTGGAAATTTAAAAAGTGGTGGAAATGAGCGAAAAGCCTCCTAAAAACGTTCTAAATTGCGATTTCTACTCAATCTAAGGAAATACCAAAGCTATTTCAAAATTAATTGTTGCGAATAAATGGTGACAGTCCCTGCTTTAACATAGGTTATATTTTATGTTGCTGTCACTACCATCTGAGGCTGTGGGTTGCAAAAGCAAAACATGTTCTAATTTGCGTTGTTTGCACAACTGAGGGGTCTAACACTTTGAAGTATGGCATGGTGTTTACTTACAAGATGCAACTGCTTTCTAAGAACAGTCGAAAGAAAATTCCAAATTAAAAAAAATGAAGTGAGTGAAAAGCGTTATAAATTACAATTTTTAAGCAAACTTATAAATTACCAAACCGATTAAAAACATAATGATGACAAATTTTGGTGATAGAATCTGCTCAAACATAAGCTATATTTTATGTCTGTGCCACTACCACACACTTGTTGTTTACAGGAACAACAAACGTTCTAAAAAAGACCTTTAAAAGCTTTCTAAATTACGTTTCTGTGGAATATTAGGAAATAACAAACCGATTTAAAAATTAATGTTGGCAAATTAATGGTGACAGTTCCTATTTCAACATAGCCCTTTATGTTGGGAGAGGTGGTAGGACTTGGAATTTGACATGATGGTTAATTTTAAGATGTAAGAAGATGGTTTCTAAAAAATTCAAAACTTCAAATGAATACTGAAATGAGCGTATTAATTGAGCATAAAAGTTTCAAAATATTTTTTAAATTATCATTTATTTAGTTTTACTTCATTTTAATAATTTAAGTCTCTTTTCTGCCTAATGCAGTGTAATAATGATGTTTAATCAAACTGTGTTTTAAATAGTAATTTTTGAATTATTCCTAAAAGTAATAAGTACCTTTTAATAAAAAAAAAACTTTTAATAAAATAAAATATTACCTTTTAATAAAATAAAAATTTAGTTAGTACCTTTTAATAAAAATTAGACATATAAATATCACTTGGCATATTTCAAATATTACGCGAGCAAAGCCGCGGGGTTTGCTAGTCTTTAATAATTTGAAAAACTATTTCATATTTTCTAACCAATGCCCGAAAGCAGGGATAAAAAATAATGAGATTGGATGGATAAGATATTTAGCAGAAACTGATTTATTAAAAAATAATAATAATTAAAGAAAAAAAAAAGCTTCTCCTTTTGGTTGAAATGGGGAATTAAAAAAAATCGCAAAAAAATTCAAAATAAACTTTATTGGAAAGAGGACGGAATTTACTATAGTGGATAAAAAGATTGAATTTGGATTGCTTTTATGAGGAGTCAAAATAGCCGGCGCACTTAGAAGATTCGAGAAATCCTAGACTTGCTTAGTCCATTATAAAGTAACAACAACAAAAAATCTAATAACCATGGCTCAGGTGCACTCGGACATGCCTTTATATCTTATATCGTTATCCAAATCGTCTATCCTTATTCAAATTTACACATCTCTATGTGCGATAGATTTCCCACGCTAACTCAAAAAAAAAAAAAAAAAAAAGCAATTTAACAAATTACAACGACCATTTGGAAAATGATTTTTTCAAAGACTAAAATTTAAGACATAAAAAACCGCACGGAGTTGATCCTACATTACGTACGCCATGAACTAAACATGAATAGTGTTATTACACGTAAAAATTCCAAGCGACAAAAATCGCCTGCGACTCGTATTTGGTGTGAAATGTTTATATGTATTCATTCCTGTCCTATTTATCTTTTTTTTTTTTTAATTGGCTTATTCCATTTTACTTTTGCACGTGAAAATCTTACAAATTAAAATTAACTCTTTGGCAGAAATTGTTATTCATTTTCTTTCATTTTCATTAGTTATTATCCATCTGAAACTTACGTATTATCCAAGCATTTCATTGGGTGTTCGGGAAAAGGCTTTTTCATCGTCCGATTTCCGAGAAATCTGACCAGCAATTTTAAATGAAATTTCATTCTTAAACTTCTAAACATCCGACAATATTACTTTTTACACCGTCGGATAGGGAAAAAAAATGTACTTTTAAATGCAATTTGTTTGAAATCTGTATCTCAATTTGTTTTTGAGTTATTAATTTTTTTTTGTAGTTTTTATTACATTTTTGTCATAGTGGCAACAGAAGGTATCCATCTCTGTTGAAAATAAAGGGAAATACACATTACTGTATAGACCAATCAGAACACGAATAAAATGCGGATTAAACCAATAAAAACCTTCAAATATGCTTTTGAGTTCCCATCCTGACGAGAACAATAACCATTTTCCCAAATGGTTAATAAACCAATAAAAACCTTCAGATATGCTTTTGATTTCCCATCCTTACGAGAACAATAACCATTTTTTCAAATGGTTAAAAAAAAAAAAAAGAGAGAGAGAGAGAGAGAGTATGAGAAAGAGAAAAGAAAAAGAAAAAATACATACGCACACATACACATACCGACAAAAACGTTCTTTTATTAATATGAATTTTTCCCTCCATTAAATCTCGAAATGTCCTGAAATTTGCACCGAGGTTCCTAAAAATTGCACTATATGGTACCATCAAACTCTGTGTGTCAAAAGATACAAACTCCTCAGTTATTTAGTTACACAAGTCTTCATTCTAACTATTAGCTTATTCTCGAAGAAGACCCAAACCGAAAAAAAAAAAAAAACAAAAAAAAACGATTCTAGTTTTGACCAAGATGCCTGGAAAATTCACCACTTTACGACGGCGGTTACGCTTTATTGTGAAAAACAACATTTAATAAAATTCTTCCCTCGTTCTCTGCACTGAAGAGATTCCATCTCACATTCGTACTTCTCAAAGTAAATAAATCAATGTCTTTGCGCAGAAATTTCAAAATTTGGCGGCTCGGCAAAAATCCATTCCATCTATCCACGGTTCCTTCATTACAGGTGTCTGCGAGTCAGAACAGATCACATTCGATTGCTTTTCGCGATAATAACTTTGCTTTTCAAAACCAGAAACTGATACCATTTGACGTCACTGCTTAACACACTCCAGGAGAAAAAAACATTATCCAGTTGCTAGTTAGTATTTTGGGTGTTCGATATATTTTTACATTCTTAAAAGTGTTTCTAATTGTTTTGCTGTTCTTTGTTCGCTGTAGAAATTTCCATAGGTGCCGGCAAAGGAAAACAGGAGGGATTACGTGGCCTTTTCTGGATTTTAAAATATTATTAATTAAAATTTACTTATCTCTCAGGATTTTGAAAAGACTCGTAAAATTTATTTTTCTCACATTTTTGAAAACCAAACGTCCAAGTAAAGATTAATTAATTAATCCTTTGACATTGGGCTGGGACGTATACGTCCCATTGAACTATTTTTTTATCCTATTCGTACCACTTTTTGAAAAAAATCTCTGCTATACACTTATACTTCAATATTTTCAAGAAAAATATACTAAACGAAAAATTATTGTAAATTGTGGTTCGATTGAATAAAAAAAGAATAGTCCTACTAAATACTAACAGGGAAAGAAAGTAAGAAATTTTCGTCAGGAGGAGGGGGAAGTCCCTTCCTCCACTGAACCCCCCCCCCTAACATAGTCAATTTTGTTTGTATTTTTCTTTTATGTTCATGTGTTTCGAATTAACGTAAAACGTATGGTGGAGGGGGTATTGAAAAACCTCAGCCCCATTGACGAAAAAAAAGTATAGTTTCAATCCTCTATTTTGAAAAATGCTGGTAAAAACTTTTTTTTTAATATTTAATATTCCTTTGTTAAATTTTTGTATTTTGTTCCGTTTTAATGCGTTTAAAGATTACCTCTTCCGTGGAGGATTTTGACACAAAAGTTCTTAGTTTAGCTTATATCCGTCGAAATAATATTAACCATTAAAAAAAAAGAAAAATATCTGGCCTAGGCTATGTAATGTATATCATAGGCACATCTGTCCCATACATTTTTTTGCATTTCTTCCTCACTATTTGATTTTTTTAACACTTTCTAATAAGTTGGAAAAATATGAATTCTACTTGTGTATTTCTTTATCTCCCTCTATCTTTGTTAAAAATGTTCCTATAGACACGAAATTTACTATAATGAGCGACAGTGCGTTTTTTATATAAAAAAATAATATTAAAGATTTTGTAGTTCGTTATAGAGGCACTAACAGTTCAAATGAGCTACAATATGTCCGTCACTGAAAATGAATATTGTAGATTTTATAAACTTTTATAGGGATGTTCGAAAGTTTAGACAGCTTACTACTGTAGACGACAACATTTTCTGTTTTGAAAGTTAATACCGTAGCCTTTATAGTTCAATATAAGGTTGCGCAAAAGGAATCAAGCATTTTACTATCTATGTGTGTGCATTTAATGAATTTAGAAATTTGGCGGCTCCGCAAAAATATATTTTATCCATTGACAATTCCTTCATCATAGGTGTCTAGAATCAGAACAGGTCACATTCGATTGCTTTTTTGTTTTTCAAAGCTAGGAACTGATACTATTTGACGGCACTGATTAACATCCTCTCGAAAAAAAATTAACATGTTGCTATCATTGAGCTTTCAGTATATTTTTACATTCTTAAAAGTATTTCTAATTTTTTTCTCCTCCACTGTGGAAGGGGGATAGCCCTTCCTTTTGTTTTAACATTTTTCTCTAAGGATTTTGAAAAGAGTCGTAAAATTTATCTTTCCCAAGTGTTATATAACCAAGGGACTAATTGAATTAAGACCAACAAATTTAACACTAAGAGTAAAAGGGAAAATTTTCGTCATGATAGCTCTGGCACCCTGAAACCTCAGTTGGTAGCCAAATTTTGGAAGTGTTTATCATTTTACTTTCATACGTTAAGGAAATAGTTTTATAATTTCATATTCGTGACATCTGTTTGTGAATAAATATGCTATTTAATTGTGAAATAATGTAAACTTGTGAATATACGTTTTTCTGCTTGTGAGATATCGCGAAATGATCTGTTTGTGAAAGCCATCCATAGATGACGCTACGTGTTGGAGCATGATTGCATCGAACGTCATTTAAAAAACTGTTCGGACCTAAAAGTGACTCCAATAGACTGACTTACATACCATGTCGATTTAATTCCGCGGTATGGCGACATCATAATTACTACAGATTTTTTCCTTATAGACTGATCAGTGAAAGACAAAGACTAAATTGTCGATTCATCAATTCTTCTTTAGCTGAATTAAAATAAGAACTCTGATTTTACATTTAAAAACCTGCACTTTTTCTTCTCCTGGGCGATGGCGTTGAAGCTATTATGACGTATATTTTAACGTCTCTTCACCCTTTTCTTTTTTTTTTTTTTTTTTTTTGAGATGCGATAATCGCTCTCAATTATGCATAGCCCATTTATACTTAAATATTAAACTATTTTGTATTATCAATAAAAGTATTTAATCAAGATATATCATATATCATATATTTTACTAATTATGCTTTAATCTTCAATAAAGTTATTACAAGAACAGAAGTTCTGGAACATTCCTGGAGTATTAAAGACACAATCTTCTTTAATAAAATTTACACAATTAATTACAGCCCCGGCCCAGCTAAATTGGAGACAGATGGAAATCGCTGTCCGCTGCCGTCTGAAGGTAAGCTGAATTTTACTCTTACCTAATATTGCTTATAATAAATATTTAAAAGGGTCAAAAACGCATTCACGCACTTTAAATTCTCTAAGGATTTTGAAAAGAGACGTAAAATTTATCCTTCCCAAGTGTTATATAACCAAGGGACCAATTGAATTAAGAACAAAAACTTTAATACTAAGAGTAAACGGGAAATCTTTCGTCAGGGTAGCTCTGGCACCCTGAAACCTCAGTTGGTAGTCAATTTTTGGATGTGTCTATCTTTTTACTTTCATACATTAAAAATTTATTTTAACCGGGGGTTTCAAAAGAACGTAGTCTTTCAGTACAAGGCTGCATAAAAGATATCAAAAACTTTATCGTCTATGATGTGCGATTTTTATCTGTGCTTTTACTGAGTTTCAAAATCTGGCGGCTTGGCAAAAATCCATTCCACCCATCGACGATTCCTTCATCACAGGTGTCTTAAAATCAGAACAAATCGCATTCGATTGCTTTTCGCGATAATATCTCTGCTTTTCAAAGCAAGAAACTGATACTATTTGACGCAACTTTTTAAAAAACCCAGAAAAATGAGTATGCTTCTCTTAATAGAAGTCTAAGATATGTATGAGAACGTGGGTTTCAAAACTAGACTTAATTTCAAATTTCGGGAATTCGCAAAAAACCTCTGACTGCGTCCACTGTTTTTCATTGTAAACCAAAATTTTACGATGCCAGAAATACACGATAAAATTAGTTTTTTTTTGCAGATTGTAGTGTTTTTTCGATGTAGATTCACCAATAGAATAGATTGATAGAGAAAACTCGATTTCTTCAGTTTGGATTTAGACGAGTTTTGAAACTCACGTCCTCATACATTGACATTCTTAAAATGTTTCTAACTTTTTTGCCTTACTCTGCTCTCTATTTCAAGAAATTTATATTTTCTCTTTTTTTAGTGGTTTTGGTTTTGTCATTTTTTTTCACGTTACAAAAGCTAAATTTTTTACTTACAGAAACACCGAGGGAAAGCAGCAACTTACCTCAGTTTCGAAAGGATGTTAACGAGTAGCTATAAATAGCTATAATCAAACGCTATAGGTTTCTTGCTTCTAGAGGCAGAATCCAGAAAAGCAATCGCATGCAATCGTGGATACATGTTGTACAGAAATTGTCGGTGAATACTTTTTTTTTAAACCAAACTTTCAAATTCTATAATCTGTATGCAGAAAGGTCGATTTATTCACATCCTCTGAAGATGCTTTCCAAATTAATAAATATTTAATTGCGATTTATTAAAATTTTCTAAACTACATTTTTTTCTGTGCCGATTTCTAAACTACATACTTAAAAATAATTTTTAATAGGTCGAATGTAGCTTATAAAACATTAATAACGGTTGTAATGTAATTGGATTTTCACAAGTTGGTTCGCCAACTTGCATTATAGACAAAAATAAATCGATCTTTCTGTATATTGTACTGGATTTGCAAATAGAAAGTATGAGTACATTACATGCAAGTAAACAATTTGGAGTACCTCGAAGTACTCTAATAACCAAAGCAGGCCTTGGAGTGGGAAGCCACTCTTGTAAAAGAAAGAAAAGAGACTAAATCGTGAAAAAAAAAAAAAGATACTAAAATGTAAGAAAATTCAGAATTACACATAAAAAATACAATTACATTACAACATGATTGAATAACTTCTTTCCTTTTTTTAAAAAAAATAAGGACATTCTGTCATTTTAACAAGCTCTTGGGTAGAAGAAACCGGGGGAATGGCGCCACTCCGGGTTATGACGCCACCCAAGCCTAGTTTAAAACTAACGGCAGTTTGAGATAGTGAATGCGCCAGCACTATAGCAGCCAACAAGAGAAACAGTGCCTAGAATGAGAGTGATTTTGATTTACGTCGTTCTTTTGTTCTATTGAAAAATTTAGTTTTCATCTAGTTGCTTCTTATTTTGGCGCTTCAAATGAGTAGAGGTAAACACCTTTTATTGCAACATTAGGTACTTAAGATAATATTACCCGTAATTTACACTGTTAAAAATTTTGCAGCATTCTGGCAGGTCATTCGACCGTTTTTTGAAAAAACGGTTTCATAACCATAATTTAACTGTATTCTGACCATAAATTGGCCAATAATATGGTTAGAATAGTGTTAAATTCACGGTTGTGTAGCCGTTTTCGAAAAAAACGGTCAAATGACCTGCATTTCACTACTATTAAAAAGGGCAGGGTGCATTTTGCTGATTTTAAAAAGGGCAGGATTTTGCGCCTTTTTAAAAAGTCCTGGGAACACAAGTATATGCGCTGCGCATTCTTCGAACATTGATTCAAATCATGATCTGGATGAAGACAGAAAATTCTTACACTGAAATAAAATGTCACATTCAGCTGAAGATAGTATGCTGTAATACTGTGTATTATGATAAGAAGTTTTATATTGGGCACAACTTTAAAATTAATAAAAATGTTGTACTGTAAAATTTCTACAGGAAATAATGGAGAATTCCTATTTATGGCCATCGAAAACAAACAATTCTGTAGTAAAAAAAAAAATTACGTATTTTTATGGGCTTTTGATTTCCATAGGTAATACTCCATTTTCTGTTGTTATCTCTATAACTAGGGAGATAAAGACAGATTATCGCCAAATATAAAAATAATGATTTATATCTTTCCTTAAATAACATTTCAATATATGCACTGGGCTTGCTTAACCCCTTAATTCTCGCTCCCGTGATATTCACGGGCTGTATCTTTTATTCAGATTGTTTGATTCCCCCCAGTTTTAGACAATAGTGTAATTGGCTTTATTATGGTATCATTTTACCTGTCATTAAATAAAATGAATATTTCTTTTTCCAAAAAAATGGTGTCAATAAGCAATTTGAATTTTTAAACAGTATTTTAATACGACCGTTAAGGGGTTAAAAGAAAAAGATTAATTTTATAAAGCTACAGTTGTTAAAATAAAAACTATATTAAATGATGTCAAAATTGTATGTCCCTTTTTCTTTAAATTGAAAGTAAAGCCCTTAAAAATTATAAATGTTTGCCTCTTTTAAAATTTAAATCCCACTTTTTATAATAAATATTACCGTACTTTTAAATTCCTTGAATTATAAAATAATTTTTTAACCATTTGGAAAAATGGTTATTGTTCTCGTCAGGGTAGGAAATCAAAAGCATATCTGAAGGTTTTTATTGGTTTAATCATCATTTTATTCGTTTTCTGATTGGTCTATACAGTAATCTGTATTTCCTTTTCCTTCCTGTACTTTCAACAGAAATGGACAACAGAGTGTTGCCACTATGACAAAAAAGTAATAAAAACTACAAAAAAAATTTAATAACTCAGAAACAAATTGAGATACAGCTTTCAAACAAATTGCATTTAAAAGTACATTTTTTTTCTCTATACGACGATATAAAAAGTAATGTTGTGGGATGTTTAGAAGTTTAAGAAATAAATTTCATTTAAAATTGGCCGTCAGATTTCTTGGAAATCTGACGATGGAAAAGCCTCTTCCCGAACAGCCAATGAAATGTTTGGATAATACGTAAGCTTCAGGTGGATAATACGTACGAGTCGCAGGCGATTTCTGTCGCTTGCAATTTTTATGTGTAATAACACTATTAATGTTTAATTCATGGCGTACGTAATGTATGATCAACTCCGGGCTATTTTTTATGTCTTAAATTTTAGTCTTTGAAAAAATAATTTTCCAAATGGTCGTTGTAATTTGTTAAATTGCATTTTTTTTTTTTTTATCTTTGCAAATAAAGTGTGAATTTATAACATCATAATATAATACCACCTGCATATTCGCATGCAGCAGTTCAAAAGAAAAATCGCTGGGAAAAAAACAGAGAATCAATTCCTAAGAATCAAACTGAAAAATTATAGTTATTATTACACGTGAAGTTATAATATCACATCTCATTTGTAGATTCAAAATTTTTTATATCCTTCTTGCGAAGAGCGTACGAATCGTTGTTTTTTGGTAAAATTTCTGTCAAAAGTTGGGTGTGCGAAAAGTATGCGGGAGCGTAAAGTACTGAGTAAATATTGTAAGCAAGCAACCCACAGAATTGTAACATACAATCAAATGTCTTTATGTTTCAAAAACAAAATATCTTACTTTTTTTACCGACTTCAAAAAGGAGGAGGTTATCAATTCGACGCGTATGTATGTTTTTTTTTTTTTATGTATGTTCACCGATTGCTCTGGAACTTTTTGTCCGATTTATGTGATTTTTGTTTTAATGGAAAGAGGATACACTCGAATTGGTACCACTTCCGTTTCATCGAAATTGTTTCAGTAGTTTTTTAGTAATTCAGCAAAAACCAATAAAATGAAGGATTTCTCGCAAATTATCTTTCATTGTTGTAACCGGTTTCTCAATCGTAAGCATAAAACTATGTATTCATATACGTTAGCGCCAAGATGTCGCCAAACTTGGCGCCATTGGTGAAATATTGTCAAATTTGGCGACCAAAATAAGTCGCCATAAACGAAGCCAACTTGGTTGTAACTGACTAATTTGGCGATATTCCCATTGAAATTTAGTAATGGATCTTCTCCAATCTGTTTCTTCGCCTTTTCTAATCGGCTGTCATACTTACAATTCTTAATTGCCAATCGCGTTCAAAATAGTAATTTAATGTACCTTAATTAAATATATAACATTATTAAAAAGGCTAAATAATACAGAAGCAAACTAACTTAATACAAAACAATAATTTAGTATACAATAGTTTAGTTGGTACTTCTTAGTTATCCCGTCGACCAAATTACTGTCGCCAAATTGTAAGATTAAATGCCAATAATGGTTGCCATTAATTAATTGTAAGATTAAATGCCAATAATGGCTAATAAAACCATTAATTCGACGGTTTATTTGTATTTTTATTAATGTTTTACTAATTTATTTGTTCTTTCGTTATTTAAAATAAATTATGTCAATGTGTATAATTTGGCGAGTGGTTTGGCGATTTATATAATTTGGCGAAATTGGTTGACGGGATAACTAAGAAGTACCGTTTAGTTTAATTAAACACATAACATCAGACTGGCAGCACATAATATAGATATATATATAATATTGGTACTTCTTAGTTATCCCGTAGACCAAATTACTGTCGCCATATTGTAAGGTTAAATGCCAATAATGGTTTGCCATTAATTAATTGTAAGATCAAATGCCAATAACAGCCAATAAAACCATTAATTTGACGTTTTACTTGTATTTTTATTAATGTTTTACTAATTTATTTGTTCTTTCGTTATTTAAAATAAAAATACATAATTTTTATTGTCAATTTGTATAATTTGGCGAGTGGTTTGGCGATTTATATAATTTGGCGAAATTGGTCGACGGGATAACTAAGAAGTACCTCTGTTTGCATATAAAAGTAGACAAATGGTTGTTTACAATAAATAAATTTATAAATATTGAAAAACTTGCTTGTGTATATGAGACAGCGGTACTACTTAGTTATACCGTCGACCAAAAATCTATCGCCAAACTATAAGATTAAAGGCCAATAATGGTTGATCGTAAATGTCACATTCACTTGACTTTAAGCAAGATACATGTGTTTACGTCATCAAGTGATTTTTATTTCGACGTTCTATTTGTATTTTTATTAATGTTATACTAATTTATTTGTTCTTTCGTTATTTAAAATAAAAATTATGTCAATTTGTATAATTTGGCGAGTGGTTTGGCGATTTATATAATCTAGCAAAATTGGTCGACGTGATAACTAAGTAGTACCCAAACAGAAGTTGAGCCAAGATCCCTATGCTGTTAAAGTACAAGATAAACAACATAGAAAGAAATAAAAGGAGTTACTCTAATTAGTAATACAGGCGGCATTGTTATGGTGCGGTGTATTTACATGGCACAGAACTTAAACATAAGTAGGCATAAGCATAATGGTGAAAGCAAGTCAGTGAGTTACGCAGTCATGAGAACATTTGAATTGTATCAAGAAATGAGAGCAAGTAAATTTGAATCAGATTGCCCGATAAAAGCAAAATGTGTGCGATACTAACAGCAAATATGGTTTAAAGGAAATGCGAATATCATATGCTGCTTCCGAAAGTTCTATATGTTCTATATGTTTTACAGTACTATACTCACTAAAATATGTCAGTTACTATGCAGACCCATGACACTTTAACCAAGACTATTAAATGAGCATGACGATGAATTTCTAATCTTCCGTAATCGAGCCCGCAGTTAAGGCTAGCGTGAAACAAAAAAAAATATCAGCAGCAATTGGTTTAATGCAAATGTGCGTATCATAAAATATTTAATTCTCAAAACGCTTCAGTGCACCAAATCATATTAGCTCAGAAACAACAATTGGCAGCGGATGCAATAACGGTAGATAACTTAATAGTTTTAAAATCTCCACTGCCCAACTTATTGCAAATGATGATGCAATAAGAAGCATAAATGCCTAAGTGAGTTAAGCTGATTTTGTCAAGAAAGATTACAAACAAAAATAAACAAAATGCCGTCATGATGCAATGAGTTCTCAATTTCTCTATCAGAATCTTTAGATTTGGCGAAAGATTAAGCAAATAATTTAAATTATGAATAAAAGTACCATGCTGAAATTCTTAGCATACATTTACGCACATTGGCATTACGTATACATCATACGTTACATATTTGTACTTGCATAATATCTTCATATAAGAAAACATTAATGCCACCAAAAAATAAATTGTTTTTAAATTCTTGAAACCTCAAATGAATTATATATAAATTCTCTTTTGACACCATAGAAATTTCATCAATGACCAGCCATTTGAGGGAACGCCATTTAAGACTTTCCCCCTGTAGTCTTTTCATGATCATTTTTTGATAAGTTATTCAGTTGTCATGTACCCTAATGGCTCCTGGTGCATGTAAACTCCGTGGATAGGTGCGAAGGCCTCGAATTTACCTATGAATTATACATCTGAGTTGCCTTGCCTGATGAAGGTCTCGTCATCTGATTAAGCTTCTAAATTACGAGATCAACATGAGTAGCAATGCGCAGGTGCTAAACAAGATATAAATGTTAAGTAACTGGCATAAAAAAGTTCACAATTAAGAAATAGGCACTGCCGATAGTAAAACGATCTAGGCGTTCATCAGGTTTATTGCCGCTACGTGGCGATTAGTTGGTCTCCTACGCCGATGCCAGGTATCAAAACCGTTCATCTAGGGCAACCCGGAAGATAAGGGCCTGGTCTTCGGTTAGAAAGTATGAAAAATAAGTCATTGGGTCTCTCTTCTCTTTTTCATAGTTGCATTTTTAGTAAGCCGAAGAACTTTTTATTGACAGTTTCCAAAGTTCGATATTTTTTCATGCGAGCAGCATCTCTTGTCGTTCTACCCATGTCCAAATAGAGAAACAAAAATATTTAATTAAAAAACAAAGCTATTAAATCTGAAGAAGAATAAATGTAATATATATATATATATATATATATATATATATATATATATATATATATATATATATATATATATATATATAAAATTTTCACAAAAAACCTGCGTACACACAAATCTGGACAAGAGTAATTACTGATCAAAATAACATCTTTAAAAGTTTCTTTAAAAGTCCGTAATTTCCTCCAAAAGAATCATGAAAAAATTGTAACTCAAAAAAACTAAAAAGTGAAAAATAAACTTTTTTACCAAAAATAAAACCGACTTCAAAAACTACTACAAAGTAAAAAATAATTTTTTTACATAATAGTTAATAAGAAATTAAATTAAGAGCATTGTATTTACCATGCGTATTATTATATTTATGTACATTAATTTGATTTTTTTGGAGTCGGTGCCAGCAAGCCAAAATTAAAATTGTTTATCCAATACAAATCGTAAAAAGATTCAGCAAAACCGTTTAGGAGAAAAATTCCATTCTCAATCAACTCTGACACCATCCTGCATTTGGAAATCTGTGTTTGGCTACGATTTTTTTACATAATAGCCTGTATAAACGCACTAATTTTATAATAACCCTTAATTTAGCACACATAATTACAGCTAATCTCACTTGAAAATACACGTTTATAAAATCAGATGAAATGTTTCAAAAATAGTAAAATTCAAATTTTTTAACTAAATAACAAATCGTAAAAAAAGTCGTAGATATTTGGATGTGTGTCTGTTGGATAATTATGCTTAACTTCGCTTGGCTGGCACCGACTCCAAAAAATCAAATTAATGTACATAAATATAATAATACGCATGGTAAATACAATGCTCTTAATTTAATTTCTTATTAACTATTATGTAAAAAAATTATTTTTTACTTTGTAGTAGTTTTTGAAGTCGGTTTTATTTTTGGTAAAAAAGTTTATAAAAAATCCTCTTTGCGAGTCGAAATTCTAAGATAATGGAAGTAGTGCTAATTTTAAAGTTCACTTCGTTAAAGGTGTGTGCTCACCATTTCTCAAACATCAAATCATTAACTTTAAAAAGAAAAAAGATCATATGTGTTTTCCAGCTTCTAACAGCTCAACTAATCTCCACGGTAAAAGTGTACATGTACAACATATATCTACTCTTCTAACTACAAGGCATAAGAGATTATTTACCCTGATTAGAACGTGCCACTATTTAGTAGTGTCATTTTGCAGCAATCGTTGGCAGTAACTCACAGAAGATGATACAAGAATGCAGTTCGTGGATAGTAGATGGAATACTTACGGCCAAATCTTCTGTTGGCGCGTGCCACGATTTCGACGCAGTAAGTCGCAATACATTCTGATGGTGCTGGAAAAAAAAGCATTTTGTGGAACTAATGGCTGATTTTAAGCTCTGTAGATTGTGTTATTTTATTAGACGTTTCAGAGAAGTTGAGCGATGTAGGAGCTCATGGCTTTTGGGATATTATCTTTGCATGCTGAAGTGAATATTATAGTACGCTGAAAACTGGTTTGTATTCCAAGTATTCAGCTGCAGAAGATATGGACAACATAAACATGTTTTAGAGCGTTAAGAAAATGATAGGTTAGCGTTTTCTGTTGGAAGATAATTTTTTAACTGACTTCTATTTAAATGAAAATATTATTGAGATTTTTTTTTTCATTGTCTTCCTAATGTTTGAAGCTTTATTACAGAATGAAATAAATCTTTTCATATTTATTGATAATTTTGTAAAAGATTTACAGAAAATGCACATTTTGTATATATTTTTAGTTTTAATAAATTAAAAAAAGGGGGGGGGGCATATTTATGCATTACATTTTCGACGATAACCCTGAAAAACAAATGCCTAAAAGTAAAAGAAATATATCTTTGAATTCGGTGTTGCGACATTTTTCGAACGATTCCCCACACAATATACAATTTTTTTTTTCAAGTAGCTTAATTAGTCCCCCTATTTTTTTCCAAAAATATTTGTGAATGTATAATAGTCTACAAATATGTAGGTAACGTACCAAGTTTAAACTCTCCACTTTCCATAGTTTTCGAGAAAAACGACTGTGACAGATGGACAAAGAGACATACAAGTGATCTTATAATGGTTCCGTTATTACTTTTTAATTGCTAAACACTAAAAATGGTTTGTATTGTAAATAATTTCATTGTAGAAGATACGGGTAACATAAAAGAGCGTCAGAAAAAATGTATTTAACAATTTATGTTCCCATGTTAATTATTTAAATATTTTGCATTTAAATATTTGGATTATTTAAATATTGTTTCTTCATTGCATTTCTGATATGACTTTATTACAAAATGCAATAGATCTTTTTCAGATTTTTTTCCATAATCATTAATACCATACCATCATTACCATAATCATTTCTAAAAGCTAATATATGTACTAATTTTAATTGCTAAAAGGGTGTAAATTAAAATTGTAAAAACAGTAAAAATAGGTTTATTCGACTGTTTACACGTTTCGACTTTTTCAAAACAAGTAAATAAAAAAGCTTCTAAAATTGCACGGTCTGTGAAACACCATCACTCAATTTTCCTTTTATATTATGCATGTTATTTTTATTTTACTTGGATGTTTATTTTATTTTCGTAACCATTAAGTATAGCTCGAGTCGAGCCACGAATTCGGTAAGTTAAATGATGCTGCATCGTTAGGGGAGACCGGGGGAATGGCGCCACCCGGTGTCATGCCGACACCTCGCCTAGTTTAAAAACTAACGGCATTTTGAGATAGTGAATGTGCCTGCACTATGGGGGCCAACAATAGAAACAGTGCTTAGAGTGAGAGTGATTTTGCTGCACGTCGTTCGTTTGCTCTAGTGAAAAATTTAGTTTTCATCTAGTTGCTTCTTATTTCGGAGCTTCAATGAGTAGAGATAAACACCTTTTATTGTAACATTAGGTATTTGAGATAATATTACCCGTAATCTACATGCATTCGCTGACATTTTGATGCAATGCGTTGAACAAGTTCGGTTCTTCTTTCGGCTTTGCTTGGGTATTTCCGCCATATTGTCCTCTCGGGGTAATGACGCCAGCATGCAAATCGGGTGAGAAATGGTCCCATTTGAATGTAGTGGAGCCGATTTAGCAGAAATTTATATTTGTGACTTTTTCAATTTGAGTTATATTGTCACTGATAAATTACTTTTGCTTTCTAAATTGCTTTCTAAATATTTTCAGTAGGTTACGTGTTTCCTAGTATCCATTTGATGTATTTACTAGGTCATTAAAAAGTTTTTAATTTGCTGTACATTTAGCTAATATATGTATTTATATGTAAATATGTATTTGTAGTGTCTATTTTCAGATAGACTGCACAACTGAAAAATGTAATTTTATAAGTTGGGCTCATGGTGTAGCGATTTTAAACTCTATATATATTGTTGTATTGAACATTTCTTGGGAGTTAAGTGAAGTAGGAATTTATTTATTTATTTTAATATTATCTTCCGATACTGAAGTCAGTAACACCATGCCTTAAAACACTGTTGTATACATCAAGTATTCAGACGTAGACAATATGGACGGCATAAACTTGTTTTAGATTGTATATATGAGGACGTGAGTTTCAAAACTCGCCTTATCCAGAAAATCGAATTTTGGGAAAACGCGAAAAACCTCTGACTGCGTCCATTGGCTTCCATTGTAAACCAAAATTTTACGATGCCAGAAATATAGGATAAAACTAGTTTTATTCCAGATTATAGTTTTTTTCGATGCAGGTTCAGCAATTGAACAGATTAACAGGAAAGAAACCCAGTTTTTTTTTTTTTTTTTTTTTTTTTTTTTTTTGTTTAAGGCGAGTTTTGAAACTCACGTCCTCATATGAGGCATTCTCACAATTTTACTTTCAGGAATAAAAATCTGGTGAAATTAAACTTGCTAAAATAACATTTTAAACTTATAGACGAGTGCCTTAATGATTCAAAATAAAGGTAAAATGGTCAGCAGCGAAATTTTTTTTATTAGCTGAGGTTTAAGTTAAACTTGCTAGTTTAATTTTCTTTATCTTTTACACTATAACATTTTATTTTCTTCTAAATTTTTACTTCTAATGAATTTGCATGGTACCCACGGGACATTCAAATAAGAAATAATAACAATGTAGTACTTTTAGTACAAAATTTTGGTATAACATTGTCTTAAAGAAGTGTTAACCCTTCACTGCACGACTTTTTCTATTTTTATGAAAAAAATTATTTGAAATTTGCATATCGGTCTACTAATGAGAAAAATAGAAAAAAAATTAAATTTCAAATTTTCAGCTAAAATTTGATATTTTAGGGCGTGTACTCTATGTAAAGAATTAGGGTTTTAAAATATTGTATTGCTATATTTTACAACTAAATGAGCTTAAATTAATTAATTTAATATGCTTAACACCCTGCAACTTATTTTATATTAATATTTTTAAGTATTCGGTAAAAATAATGAAAGTAAATTTTACCTTAATAGCTTGATCGATTTTTTTTTTTTTTTTTTTTTTTTTTTTTTGTTTGTTTGTTTCCGAAGAACAAATTCTAATTTTTTGTCAAATGCAGCCATCTGACATGGGCAAAATAAGTGTTATTGCGTTCTTTGGACTGTTCTTGATCAGAAATAGAGATCATATTGACCAAATTCATGGCACATAATAAGAATTACAGTGTTTTTAGGTATGTGCCAGATATAGCACGGTGTGCAGTGAAGGGTTAAAGAAGGGACGATAAGGGGGAAAAGGGGGATGGTAAGGGGAAAAAAGGGGACGGTAAGGGGAGAAAAGGGGACGGTAAGGGGAAAAAAGGGGACGGTATGGGAAAAAAGGGAGGGTAAGGGAAAAAAAGGAATGGTAAGAATGGGACGGTAAGGAAAATTACCACCTATTTTTAGGGCAAATCATGTTAAGACTAAGTGATAACCACAATGTTCATTCATTTTTAGAAACAGTTATTTACATTGGATTAAATAAAAATAATAATAATAATTTACGTTGAAAAGTGCAGAAATAAACCTTGGGGACGGTAAGACTACCCATAAAGCCACGATGCGTGAAATTGATATTTAAATGCTGATTTAAATTCTGCAGTAAATTTCCTGTCAAAGAATTTTAGCCATTCTCGCTCTAGCATACTTCTGTATGAGAAAAAAGTTGAAAAAAGGCTGTGACTGCATCTGAAGTGATTTTCTGTATAATTTTAATAAGAGGGACGGTAAGGAATCTAAAACCCAGGGACAGAGTTAAAAAACTAATGACAACCGTAAAAATGTGTGCAGGTTAATTTTTTGCTACATTTTTATATAAAACAATAGCCCCAGTTTAGGAAAAAGATTAGATCGAATTACTTTTATTGAAAAAGTTTTACATAGACAGCTCCAAACTTAAAAATCAGCATCAGGGACACGGGACGGTATAGGAATTTCGTGGTATACTTGGACCCCCAACATCGTCCGAAACTTTACAATCTCGTTAATATTGTTATGCAGTCATGCAATGGGATGTTTTCCAGTCTAAGAAATAATAATAATAATAATAATAATAATAATAATAAAACACAAGAACATGTACTAATATATATATATATATATTATTCAGGAACTTAAAAGTAAAAAAATTGTGAAAATGCCTTATATATATACATATATAGCTTAATTTTTCCTCATAAAGATCATTATTTAGATAACTTGGAATTTATTTTACTGCTACGGGCTTTACGTGCAAAACTTTCATCATATGGTATAATTCATCTTTTAATATTCAACCATAAATGTCTCCAATCTTTTATCATATTGTATATTTCAGAATATTCAGCTATAAATGTCTTCCAATAAACATGTATTTTGAAGGTATTTGAGAATTTAATAAAGGAAAGTTACAATTCTAGTACTATATTCACCTTGAGTTAAATAATTAAAATACATATAAAAGCACAAGTAATTCTACAAAAATTGCTTTAAGGTGCATACATATAATATAAAGATATTTAAATACAAATTAAAAATATCTTTATTAAAAAAAAAAAAAAAGTTATTTATCAAATTACAGCGACCATTTGGAAAACGATTTTTTCGAAGACTAAAATTTAAGACATAAAAAATCGCACGGAGTTGATCATACATTACGTACGCCATGAATTAAACATTAATAGTATTATTACACGTAAAAATTGCAAGCGAGAAAAATTGCCTGCGACTCGTCAGATTTCCTTAAACTTACGTATTATCCACCTGAAACTTACGTATTATCCAAGCATTTCATTGGCTGTTCGGGAAAAGGTTTTTCCATCGTCAGATTTCCAAGAAATCTGACGGCCAATTTTAAATGAAATTTCATTCTTAAACTTCTAAACATCCGACAATATTACTTTTTACATCGTCGGATAGAGAAAAAAATGTACTTTTAAATGCAATTTGCTTAAAAGCTGTATCTCAATTTGTTTCTGAGTTATTAATTTTTTTTGTAGTTTTTATTACTTTTTTGTCATAGTGGCAGCAGAAGGTATACATCGTTGTTGAAATTAAAGGGAAATACAGATTACTGTATAGACCAATCAGAAAACGAATAAAACGCAGATTAAACCAATGAAAACCTTCAGATATGCTTTTGATTTCCCATCATGACGACAAAAATAACCATTTTTCCAAATAGTTAAAAAAAAAAAAAAAAAGAAAAGAAAAAAAAAAAAACAGAACGTTTTCAACCATTACAAGGCCGTCATCAGTAGGATTTAAATGTTGTCATTATTTTCTTTGCGGTTATTCGAGAACTGTCCAGAAGAAAACATTGTAATTTAACGGTTGTACGTCAGATGCGTTTTTGAGACTTTCACAAAAAGTGCTCTATACACTTAGCTATTATATTATGCACATTATATTTTGATTGCATTCGCGCATCCGCAGTGAAACAAATTTTAATAAACCTGCTCATTTTTCATCCAATTTTTTTTTTTTTTACTTTTCTATTCTGATTTCAGGGTATTGTGTACTATGTTGTTTGTCATATTTTCTGAAAAGAACATTTTTTCTATATTAAGAATTCTGCAAATTATAAGCAAAACACTTGGCAAAATTTGGGACTGTTTTTATAAAAACCTTAATTTCTCTACTAGTATAATGCTATCCTCATAAAAATGACACAGTTTATTTCAATAAATCCCTTATTCATGTTCTACAGTTTGAACGCTTTTGCTACATTAGTTATTACAGGGTTATCCTAAAGACATTCGTTCTTTTTCAATTTGTTGACGGTACCCTATGGGGTTTCAGGAAAAAAATCCTCGCGGGAATATATTACCTATACTATTCTGTTTACACACCTGGAGTTTCAGGATAATTCCTGGTGTACTTTTCTAGATATTTAACAAAACGTCTAAAATCGCAAGTGACCAATCATCATTGGCCATATAGTGTAGTATGTCAACTTACCCCAGATGTAAATTAAATTGGCACAGTTGAAACACATTTTTAACGAGATTTTGATCTCTATACTGTACAATTTTAAGTGATGTATTCTTTATTGTATAGTAGACAAGGGGTACCATTATTAGAAGGTTTTTTTAGATGAAAATATTAGAAAAAAAAAGAAGAAAGAAAAAACTTAAATTGAAAAATCAATCCGTCTCAATCTCCCCAAATTTTGGCAATTATTATGCTTCATATTCAAAGCATATACATTCAAATATTTAATAAATACTAATTATTAAAAGTACATTATAATAACTGAAATATAAGGCAACTACATTCATAACTTCGGATCGGTAACTTCTTAAAACGTACTTTTATATAAGCAAGTACTCAAGCGAATTAAAAATATATATATATTCTAAAGAGATCATTATCATTATTTCGAATGAATATTGCTTTTATTTTTATCATAGAATAATGATCACACGCACAGCATAGACACGCAATATGGTCATACACTTGATCAAGAAACCACACTTTTATCATATTCAAGTCATGTGTACCACCGTTCTCATTAATTCATCAATGCCTGAGTAACTACAATGCCTACCAAATATATGCTCAGTCACTCTATGCTTATCGGTATTGGAGGACCGCAATAAATGTCTCTGGAATTATGACCGCCAGAGGTATAAAAAAAAAATGGGGAATAAAAGATGGCCAGATCTGATTAACGAGTTATGGACGTGATTAGCTGACGCGCTTTCACGGGCCGAGGGGGGCAATTTTTATCTGGAGCATAGCATTTATCGGGGGTACCTCAGTCCCTGAATTTGAAGCTCGCTCACGGCCTATCAATTATAACTTCCTCGTGTGTAACTGATCGAAGTGGATAATCGCGGACCTTTTGCTCGTGTGATCAGCATAGACATTTTTGTAAATTACTAACATGGGATAAGAAAATGTTGTCATAACAGGTACATACACACGAGAACTGTTTAGTTTAATGTTGACCCGGGGCAAAGCATGGGTTTTCTCAAACCTACATGGTGATTTCGAGGCCTGAATAGTCAGTAGACTTTTATCTAGGTGAATGAGTACTTAATTCGATCGGTTAGTGTCATTTCTCGACTAGTAACCCAATGAAATAAAATTTGGCACATCTTAACGGCAGGTACTTAAGACAAATCGTGATAGTAAAATTTAGAAAATTGCAAGGGGTTCCAAGAATTTTTTCTTGGCTCTCTTCGAAAATTAAAGCACCGGCACATCCGTAACTTCTTTTCTCAGGTAGCCACAGAGGTAATAAAAGGATAACATGCAATTAGCAATTTTGGAGTATATTATAACGTTTCTTTGCTAAGGGATTAGTTATTACATGAAGAATGATGATATATCTAATATAACTTTCCTCTTTCCTTTCTATTACAAATTTGCTATCATAAATCTTCATTTTGCTTCTAAAACTATAACAACAAGTCTTATGCAAATTCACTTATAACATGTAATTTGTATTCGCTGCCTGTTGAATATGTAATATTTCGTACTAGCAAATATGAATAAGTAGAGATCAAATAGAAATTACTGTATCTTCTATACGGAAAAGGTGAAGTACATGATAGAAAGCAGAGTTGTGTAATTATTCCTTCGAACACTTTAAACATTTTTTTTTCAAGTTTCAGTGAAAATAAACAGAATTTTAAGCTTTTGTATCTGTGTTCAGAAATATTTTAGAAATCAAGGAATGCATAACACTTGATTTCAGGTAACTTATAATAAAGTTTCCACATTTGTTTCCAAAATATTTTAATGTATGGATATATATTATGCTATGTTTTACTTCAAAAACTCTAATCTATATCGTAAATCTTAGTTAACAGGTGGATCTAAACAGCGCTGAAGGCATTTGAGTGCTTAGAAGCTTCATCAGACGTGAACTTTGAAATCTGAAGTTTCTCATTAATTACATTTCGCCCTATTAATTTCTACTTAAAATATTTGTATAAATATCTAAAACCGTTTCTTTAATGCTTACACCTAAAAATGACAAAGATTTAAAAGAGAATAATTTAAGTAAGGGGTGTAACGTAAATTAAGAGGGGGAAATATAGCCTTTCTCAGCTTTTTCTCAGCTTGAGATACAAGTGTAAATTTCTTGTAGCTCTAAAATTCACAAGTTTGGTAAAGAACTCAGCATTAATTCAAAAATTTGTTTCAGCACTTAAAATTTTTTATTATTCTTTAAATTGATTGTTATTTTATAAAAGCAGGAGCAACAATGCAACAATTCTTCATATCATTCATTTTCCAACTAAAACTGAAAGAGAAGGATTAAAACTTTTAAAAAATCTCGGTACCTTTGGATTTTCTTTTCTTTTAGAATTTTATAACACCTTTTTGTCATATTATTAAAGAGTTTTATAAAGGAAAATGAATTACTCAAGAAAAAAAAGCAATTCTTATGGCAAAATTAAAAAAATAATAATAATTTTTTAAGATCATTTTTTTTTCCTACAATTAGGAACTTTCTGCAGCATTTTAAAAAATATATATATACATTTATTACAAGCGTTCTCTGTAACTGTAAGGGCTGGATTTTCAAAAAGTTAATTAGTTATGCTAAAATAAATAAAATGCCGTGACATCGGTAAAAATGACTACTTACTTAACTAAAATATTATTGAAAATCTTATCCTTAATTTCATAAAACATGCCACATGGAAAGTCAATGAAAAAAATCAAGTAAATTTAGATATACATGTGGAAATTTAGATTTTTTGGATATACAGAAATATTAAAAAAAAAAAAAAAACTATGAAATATCATTTAAAAGTTTATAATTTGTAGCATAAATGGCTAGAGCAATGAAGATAGTCTACCCTTATGAAGGTAGTATAGGGTCAAGTGGATTGTTACTTTCTTCTGTCTGTTATAGAAAAAAATATTGTAATTGAAATTTTTTTTCGACTTCTGGTTTTCGACGAGTTTACAAGTTTTATATAAGTCGGTGATCCCGAAAAACATGTTTTTACGAAATGTCTGTCTGTTCGTTTGTGTGTCTGTGTGTCCGTGTATGTGCGTGTGTGTCCTCTCTGTATCATTCAATTGTGTATGAAGTTATGCATAGAATTGTACCAAATTTTATATATATGTTTCTTGGTTATGGTCGGCATATCCCAGTTGAATTTGGGAATATTCCGCAGGAAGGGGGAGCTGCAATAGTGATTTTTGTGTCATTTTCATTATTGTGTCATCGAAAAGTCTATGAAGTTACGAATAGAATTGAACCAAACTTTATATATATATATATTTTTTGGACTATGGACGTCTGGTTCCAGTTGAAAATGCGGATATTCCCCCGGAAGGAGGCGCTGTGATAGCAATTCGTATGCGGTTTTCGGAACGGATAGCGATATACCAAGCTGTTGTGCTTGTGTGTACCAATTGTTCACAATTCGATGACCTCACGGAAGCCATGAATGTGTGGAAAAATGTTGTAAGGTCGTAAGGCTAACCATAAAAAGAATTGGAAAAATCCTACTGAGTCTATCGCCTAAGTGTCCAATCTAGATTTAACGTTCGACTTCGACAAGGTTTTATTTCGAGGAAAAGATATATGAGATAGAATAAAGTTTTGGGATTGCCCATCTGAATAGTTGAGTTTTGTTTGTGAACGTGTTGTCTTAATTCTAACAATTATGTGTGAATGAACCACATAATCCTCCCTTTAATTTTCACAAAGTATGTCTGAATGTCCTGAAATCTTGTTTTCCTGGTTAATTCGAGTAACGATATGTTAATTAGATATTTGTGGTCTTCCAGTAGGTATAAATGACAGTAAGAGTCAGCGAATTTAGTCACATTGTGAAGAATCTGACTGGAGTTTCACTACTACTGGATTTTGAAAGCAGAAATCTGCCTCGTCTTGACTAGACAGTGTCCATTTTGAGCTGTTTTCTGGTGTTGAATCTTCGACTGAAAGCTTCTAAAACGGGGTATGGTGTTGAAACTTGGTACAGTCGAACTCGCTTATAACGAGTCCGGATTTAACGAGGAAATCAGAAATACTTGGTTGGTGCGATGTTAAGTCTATGGAATCATAACTCGCATTTAACGAGCAAACCCCGGTTATAGCGAGTAATAATTTTGAGATTCTTAAAATTCCTATTGACTTCCATCTCTCCAGCTCAGCTAATCGTTTCTTGAAAAAATTCCTTTAACATTCCGAAGTCAACCGAAAGTTAGTGATGAGTCATAAATCTTGAGAGCGACGATGATAATGGCGAATGTGAAGAATTTCAAGCTGAAACGATTCCAATATACTCAACGGCTTTTGAGTGAGCAGAAAAACTTTAAACTTTTTTTCAAAGCCAGGGGTGAAATGACGATGTTTTTCGGGCCATGAGTCTTCTCCGTAGAACAATAACACAAGAAAGACACAATAAGACAGTTCAAAACAAATTAACCAACTTCCTTTGTACTTTAAAGAAATAAAAAAAAAAAAATAAATAAATATGTATAATAAAGTAAGTATGCATGATTTTTTATAATTTTTTACAAATCCGTTTTTTACGAGCACCTTCTTATAAAGAGCAAATATCATGGTTCCTTTATGCTCACTACAAGCGAGTTCGACTGTCTTTCAAATAATGAAAAGGGAAAACCACAAGGTTGTATTGTTAGTGCTATTTTAGTATTGCAAAGTGACATTTTTAGATATTTAGTGCTTTCAGTGACAGCTTATAGCGCTAAACACATCATTTTTAGTGGTCTGAGGCGAACTTTTCCATAATATGCATTTTGCTATAAGTTAGTATTTGATTTTAATGAATTTCTTGGGAAATAGCATTTTTTCACTCTGTTTTACTATTCAAGCTTATAATCATTTGACATTATTAAAGCGATCAATAAACTATTGTTAGTGTTTAATCTCGTGTTATGGCTGCTTTCTTATATGATGGGTAAGAAATATCCGCCATATAGTTTGAAAAATGTATAGGGTAATGGGTGCTGTAAAAAGACTTTTTCAGACATTTATAACCATCGGATATTTACGTAACTTCGCCAATATATATACTAGGGATGGCTAAATACAGCAAACACTGAAAAATGATATCTTCATCATTTTTTGCCAAATCTGTCGCCTTTGTTGCCAAATAAATTGTAATAAATCCCCTTGCCTTAGTTAATTTCCAATTTGCATTTTTTGGCCGAATTATAGATTTTTATTGTTACGCACATTTCGAACACTCACCTCCCTCCCTTTATCTTACAACTCTCTATTATATTTCTTTAATTCTTAAAATACGTGTATTTCTTAATTTATTTTTATTTTTGAAGTCTTACAGTGAAAGTTTATCTACTACCTTGAAATATTGGTTTGGGTACATGTTCGTCTAATCTGCATGTTTTTCTTCAAACATCGGACTACTACAGTGCTTTCTTAATACTTTCCAACAAAGTCGAAAAGTGTTTATGATTTCGGTTTGTCTGTCTGGCCGTGCTCTAACTCTCATAAATATACTCGGATTGTCATGTAATTTTTATATGTTACTGAGGTTTAGTATAAAATGTATGGTATTGAAAAGGAAATGTGTATCATATATAGTTCACAGGGACACACAAAAGAATTCCGTTACATCATACATCATAGTATATGGGAAAAAATCGTTTACGGTGCATTTTATTGATGTTATGATATTCGAAACTTAATAAGATTGATATGCATCAGTGTGCTGTACTGCAGCATGTTTCCTCAAGAATATAGAATAAGTAGTATCTATAGTTAATTTACAGGGATGCACAAAATAATTCGATTACATTATGATCTATAGGGAAAATCGGTTGCTTTGTAATTTAATAATATTATTATACGTCAAACATAATTAAATTAAAAAGAAGTTGTGAGGTACGCAACGGCCTTCGTTTTATAGACTAGGAAGTGCGTAGCATATATCGTTCATTTACAATGACTCACAGAAGAATTCGGTTACATGGCTGACTATGACCGATAATTGCGGGAAGTGCATTTTCCACTGTGTTGTGCATTTTTAATATTATCTAATTTTTAGTGCATTACGTGGTGAGTATAAATTCTATAGATCTTAATCCAAGTTCAAGAACGACAGATAGTGAAAATAAATAAATAAATAAATAGCATAACAGCAGTGTCTTCAATAAACAATCCACATGTCTCTTATGCGAGATGTTCTTGACGATTCGACAGCGAATTTATCATTTACACATTTACAGTTTAGCTGATCACGTATTAAATAACAAATGAAGCTAAAAAAGTTATCTAAAATATGTAAGTCTTCATGCGCGTAATCGATAATATAATAATATATATATATATTCTTCTGTTAAACCATGAAACACGAATTTGAAATTCTACTGAAATATTATACTCTTTTTTTCGATTGTTTAAAACATTAGTTTGGACACAAATTAGTCTAATCTGCATGTTTTTGTTCAAAAATCAGATCATGCTGATATTTCTTAAAATTAATTCGAATTCAAGAACGACGAAGGATTTAAAAATAAAATACAGCATAAAAGCAGTATCTTCAATTAAACAGCTACATATCTCTTATTTGAGATGTTCTTGACGATTCGCTGTAAATTAATCATTTATATTTTACTTAAAAAAAAACTCTATATATATATTACAGAAAACGAATAAAGTTAAAGAAGCTACATTAATTACTAAATCTCAAACGACGATGACTGTACATCATCAATACATCAGATTTTTCCTTTTCTTTTTCTTTTAATATGTTTATAAAACATATGCTTGAATTTCTATTCAGTGGTTTTACACTTTTCATTTATTGCTTAAAACATTGGTTTGAACACATATTAGTCTAATCTGCATGTTTTTTGTTCAAACATCAGACCATGACGATATTTCTTGAAATTTAATTTGAATTCATAAACGACGAAGAATTAAAAAAAAAAAATACAGCATAACAGCAGTATCTTCAATAGATTCGCTGTAAATCAATCATATTTTACTTTAAAAAAAAACCTCTCTCTATATATTACAGAAAACGAATAAAGTTAAAGAAGCTACATGAATTACAAAATCCTAGATAACGATTATTGTACATCATCAATACATCAAATTTTTTCTTTTCATTTCCTTTTAATTTGTTTATGAAACATGGATTAGAAGTTCTACTCAGATGAAATACGTTTTTTATATGTTGTTTAAAAACATTGGTTTGGACGCAGCATAACTGTATGGAACAGACATTTAGATAAATAAATACAGGAAGATGGCCAATGGGAGGTACATTAACATATTAGTTTAACATGCATGTTTTTATTCAAATATGAGACCACCATCATGTTTTTTAAAACTTAATCTGAATTCAAGGACGAAGAAAAATTTAAATAAAAAAGAGATGTAAACTGAATAGCATAAGAGCAACATCTTCAATAAACCATTCTCATATCTCTTGTGTAAGATATTCTTGACGATTCAGCTGTTAATCGATCATTTATATTCTTTGAGGCTCATCTTTGCTTTTCTTTATGTCTAGGGAAGTACTCACGTTGAAGACCAGCAAGTGATATGATAATCCTGTCACCGTAAAAAAAGCAAAGAAAAAAAATCTCATGAAGATATTAACATCTCCAACAAGTGAAGAGAACCGTACCAATAGAGAGTATGAAGAACCAACATATGACTGTCTCCTGAACACTAATCGGAGAGTGTCAGATGCATAAGTTTGATAACGTACAAAGGAAATGGACACATTGCGATAAAAATGTATGTATTAATTCGTGCCGCTCTTTGATGGAAGAAAGAGTCTAATTCCGGAGTATGTTTAAACGAAATTTCACCTGCCATCAAAAGTTGATAGGATATAGTAGCAAATTTAGTTTTATTTTAATTAATTTGATTAAAACAGATCGTTATTTGAATATTTTCCACTTCAAATAGTTATTAGGATTCGAAAGGGAAAAAAAAAGATTATTGATAAGGTAAATGACTCTTGTAGCAGTTCTTTAAAGTAAAGAATGAACTAAAGAATTATCCATTCAAGTAGCACTTTGGTGGAAGAAAGCCTGGTTCTAGAATATGTTTAGACGAAATTTCAGCTGCCATCAAAAGTTGATAGGATAGAGTAGCAAATTTAGATTAATTTTAATTGATTTGATTAAAACAGATTGTTATTTGAATATTTTCCACTTCAAATGGTTATTAGGATTCGTAAAGAAAAAAAAAAAGATTTTTGATAAGGTAAATGACTCTTGTAGCAGTTCTTTAAAGTAAAGAATGAACTAAAGAATTATCAATTCAAGTAGCACTTTGGTGAAAGAAAGCCTGGTCCTACAATATGTTTAAACGAAATTTCAGCTGCTGTCAAAAGTTGATAGGATAGAGTAGCAAATTTAGTTTAATTTTAATTGAATTGATTAAAACAGATTATTATTTGAATATTTCGCACTTCAAATAGCTATTAGGATTCGAAAAGAAAAACGGTTTTTGATAAGGTAAATGACTCTATTGCAGCAGTTCTTTAGAGAAAAGAATAAACTAAAGAATTCTCAATTTATGCCGCACTTAGGTGAAGAAAGCCTGGTACTAAAATATGTTTAAACGAAATTTCCCCTGCAATCAACAGTTGATAGGATATAGTAGCGAATTCAGTTTAATTTAATTTTATTTGAATTATTTTTCCCTTAAAATCCGAATCTGCAATTACAAAGTAATATAAAAATTTTGTTTTTAAAGTCAATTCCTACTTAGGCCATCAAAGAAAAATTTAATATAATCAAGCTAATATGAGTTTTTGTTGCATTAAAATATCTCAATTTGTTGATTTTCTATAAGCAAGTAGGTTTACAATGGAACTCTATGGGAATTTGGCGAAATATTACAGATATCGCCAAGTTGACGTCACTTTTGGCGACTCATTTTGGCCGCCAAATTTGGCGATATATCGCCAAGTTGGCGACAAACGGTGGTATTTGGCGACAGAACAGTGTCCCCCCCCCCCCCTATGGTAACCCTTATTTAAAATACTTTCATTGAAATTCAATAACCAATGTCGGCCATTTTGTTTCCCATGCAAAATTAAAATTAATTAATTAAAATTTAATTAATTAATTAATATTTGAAAAAACTTTATTAACATCCATTGTCATCCAGTACAAGTTTAAAAAAATTTATTTCAACCTGATAGGATGAATAATGAGTATTTTATTAACGATTGAAAAATTGTACAAGATAAATATATAAATATATAAATAAATATAGGGAGAGTGTGAGCTAATAGTAGGAATTGAAAAATGGGATTTTGACATTAAAAAATTCAAAATTAGATCCTCTCTGACCCTCAGGGGTCTGGGTGGGGAATCAACTTTGTTATCATTGAATGGTTTTTTATAAAAAATAGTTAACACATATTTTTCCGTTTTTCAATCCAATGTTTATTTCTCTAGTTATTCGACCGTTTCCAGACTTTTCGGACACCCTGTATATGTATATGTATATAACATATGTATGTATATGACATATAAATATATATGTTACATTATTAGATCTAATTCCGGGATTTCCTTATCTTATTCTAAATTACTACTTTATATTCACTAAATTCTTATTCTTAAATAACCTCTATCGTTAATTCTGTCAAATTCCCTTTAATTTAATGTCTCACTTGTCTAAATTACTTAAATATTACGCTTTTAGTATTCATAAATTAAATGTTCCATTTCCGCTCTTTTTTTTCTCTTAGAATGTTCTTTTAGCTTCCATTTTATTTTCCCGCGCGTATTCCGGGGTAATCTTTTTTACCTTCAAATTCATCCACTCGCTCTGTCAGCACTATTTTCATGACGTGGTATTCTTAATTATTGATTGGTTGAGAGCGCGACCTACGTCATATTTGTATTCCTACACTTGACGCACGAAAAGCCGATGCTCGCTGTGTTTCAGCAGATTCTAGTCGTATATCCATTTTTCATACCACCCCCTGGTCACCATCCACGTCTTCGATTATCTACAACTTTGTTCATCCCTAAATTACTACTATGAAGCGATGGCTAATATTCTTGGTGGAAACTGCACCTCCGAATGATGTTTTAATAAAATGGTGAGCTGTCTTTACGTTTTGTCTCAATTATTTCTGGGGACACTTTCATAGAAAAATGTATTCCATGGCCTTCACTCGTCGACTGATAATCATCATATAACATCAATGTCGTAGTCTTTAACACGACAGGATTCCAATCTTCGTTATACTAGTACAACATGATTGAATTTACCTGTTCTGACAACTTATACTACCCTATTACTGCTGGACGTGACACACTACTGATATCCTGACAGCCAGTTACTCCATTCCAACTAGAAAAATAATCCAATGTTGCCATAATGCAACATATATATATATATATATACACTACAATACAATATTTATAAAAGTACTACAATATGTATCAAAATACTACAATAGTGTAGGGGAGACCGGGGCTAGTAGGCGCAGTTCTTAGTTATTGATTTTTATAAATTTTTTGTTTAAGTTTTTTAACAAACTTTAACTGCACTTTTAAAGAACAGACATTTGGCTATAAATACCCAGAGTTTTGAGTTTGTAGCTCTTCTAGTTTATGTTTAGCGAAAGTCTAAAGTTAAAGGAAAATTGTGCGCCAACCTACCCCGTCACGGGGTAAGTTGGCACACGCTTTATAAAAAAATTAAATGAAACTCAAATAAGGCACGCATTTAATAGAAATCAATTTATTACCAGTAAGTTTAAAGAAAAGCGTTATCGCCGTACAGTGTAAATTCTAAATTATACAGATATAAAAATAATGAATAAAACATTTACGCTGGTTAACTTTTATCTTACTCGATATCATCATCAGAGTTACAGTTGTCACAAATAAAAAATCGAGTATCTCCGTTTGGGCAAGCCCCATGTGCCCAAAATCTTGCATTACAACCACTTTTCACTGTGTTTATTGTATTTTAACCTACCAGCACACACCAGACGCCGAGCCAACTTACCGCGAATTCAATGCGCCTACTAGCCCCATAAAAAATTTCTTCACAAAAGGGAGGCGTAACAAGCTAAACATAAATAATTTAAGTGAATCATATATGGGGTAGGTATAGTGAATCATACACTAAGAAGAACTGCACAAGTTAAATCACAATTATTAAGATAAGTATTAGAAATTAGAAAAAGAATGAAGCAACAAAAAATTACTTATGAGTGCAAAAAACAGGAAAATCGTAATAAATGTTCACTGCACGTAGGTAACGCTGCAAAACTACAATTGGGATTGTAAAAAGCAAGAAGAAAGGTACTCTTTGACTGGTTGCACAATCTATCCACAAACAGGCGGTTTATGAGGATTGCGCCTACTTACCCCTGTAGCCAACTAGCCCCGGTCTCCCCTATATATACTGCAATATGTATATCTCAAGTGGTAAAAATTTAAAGTTTACACTTTTAAAAAAATGAAATACACACTCAAACTTTATATTAAAATTGCTTTATTTTGCTCATCGAGATGTTACATATGAGTTTAAATTTGTAATGCGGAATACTTTCCTAAACGAATAACTTATGATAAAAAATACAAAAAATACTAGAAAGATGTTATATTTGTTTAATCCTTGTGCGATATGACATTTGCAAACGTCTTCAAAAATTCTCCCTTAGCCTGTTGTCACATTAATAGCACGCAAAATAACTATATTCGTTTAAATTTTAATAAATATCATATTCTTAAACCTTAAGTTTTGTGATTAGAATAACTACTTTAAATGTTTTTTTTTTTTTTTAAGCGAAAAACTATTTTTTTCCGAAAAAAATAAAATAAAGTAATCGGATCCGAAATACTTAAAATTAGTTATACGAGGAAAATCAGAAAATAACGTTGTAAACTGATACACGAAATTGGGTGTAACCGTAATAAGTACTAATTGTAGAAATTACGTTCCTAATTATTTTTAAAGATAACCTTCAATAATTACCACTGCATTACTGATTCATTCGTTACAGCTTAAACATCCATTGTATGGTGCACCGACATTATTCTACATTTTATTTTTAATTATTTTATTTTCGTTTTGTCAAGCACAAATAACATAGCAAAAATATACTTCCGTGTACATTGACGTCTGACTTTCATATGATGATCATAATAATATAAACTAATCGATTGTTCAAGCAGATAATTAAGAATGTCATTTATAAACTTTAGGAAAATTCATGGCCAAATTCAAAATGCAATTAACCTTTGATTGATGTCACGCGGTCTCCCAGACCCCGCGACTCCCAGCTGTAAACACTTTTACAGCTTTTTACTTTTCTGTACTGAAGTTAAATAATATGAATAAAATACTTTTTTCATGCAATTTAATTCACATGCTCCTAAGAGAAGTACAACGATATTGTTAGGACAAAATTTAAGTAAATTCAACTATTTGAGTTATTTTTTTTATTCATTTTATTCGAGGGGTCTGAGAGACCGGATCACATCAGTTGTGTGACAAATTTTAGTCACATCAGTTACAAGTTAAATAGAGTAGGAAAACCAAGGGATACCCGACTAAACATACAGTCATATGGAGTTGCGCTTCCCTGCAGGTGGTCAAGCAATTTTCATATAATTTTCTGCAATACGAGGCATTTGCATCAGTTTTAAATAGAGATGTATTTTCATACGACACTCACATAAAGATATCACAGATCGTTTTAAGGTTATGGTTTCCTGGGACCATTTATAACTACATTTGATTAAATCTAACACAATTATTCTAGTTGGTAAATAAATAATATGAATTGTAATTTTGAAAATGAGTGAAAAGATGTCCAGGCCGGGATTTGAACTACAGACTTTTGCCTTAAGCCGTCAGTGCTCTGCCAACTGAGCTATATAGGACAAAACTACTGGAATTATAGTTCATATTATTTAATCCCCAATTAGAATAACTGTTAAAATTAAGCAAGTGTATATAGAGTGTATATTGCAAGTGTTTTATAAATTAAGCAAGTACGTATCAAGCATTTAATTGAGTTCCATTACCTGCGATTCATTCTGTTAAGCAATTTTATATAACAGACAAGATTTTCTTATCAAAAGGTTTCTGAGTGAATTGTGCCCGCCTGATTTGTCGTGGATAGCTCAGATACGCGTCAACTTTTTGTTTAAAATTACTTCCAAAAATTAGCTATCAGTATAAAGATATCTATATTACTTATTTTGCATACATTATGAAAGAGAAGCATGGTATTAATTTGACTTTTTTGTATTTTAACGTGTCATGCTCAAAATTTTGCTTTGTGATAAAAATAATCCTAACAAAGACGTGAGTGATTTTATCGGAATCTGTTTATCACTGAAAATAAATGATATCATCCTACACAAAATTTAAGCTAATAAATAATCTCTGAGTTAATTATCACTGCTAAATAATCACTAATAGCTAAATAATCACTGAGACATAATAAGAATAATAGCTAAAGGGCCCAGGTTAATCCAGGCTCCGACCCAGGTTAATTCCTCTTTCCTCTGAAATTGCTCCCTACTACATGAAGATAGATCTTTATATAAACACATTTATCTTGTTCCAAACATAGTTGTACAACGAAAAAAATTTTTTTTTTAAATTAAAATCACTTGTTAGTGAGATACTTAATGTTCTATTTCAGTTGTCGTGAAATTTATGCATAATTTTGCATAATTTTCAGCAAAACATAAATAAATAAATAAATACGTAAAACAATAAAAATACTAATAAATTTCATACATTTTGAATAAGCATGTATTTTATACATGTCTCTTCAAATTTTTAATTAAAAATACTTAAAACAAAAGGAATTAACATTAATAGCTTTAAAAGGAAAAATATGCGTATATCATTCATTGTGGTAGATATGATGAAAGAAGAGCATGACTTTACTTTTTATGTATTTTAATGGGATATACTGAAATTCTGACTGACACAGAGATTAGCATAATTCAAAACAAACGTGGTTAATTTTAACGGAATCGCTACATTTATCACTGAAACAGAATTATATTGGACCAGACAAAATTTAAGCTAATAAATACGGATTTCCCACGACCATAATTGAAGAGCTAAGTGGAAGAAGTAAGTTAAGTACTAAAAATTACATTTGAAGAAATTTGATGTGAAAGTTTTTGTTGTCAATTTTAATGATTTATTTTCTGTTTGATACCATGTGTTTAAAATATTAGCAGGTGTGGTACTGAACTCTATAAAAAAAAACTTATTCATATTTAATTTTTTAATATAAAAAAATATTAATATTATTTACATTATTAAATAATAAAACATTAAATATTAATGAATAATGTCTTAAATCGTCAAGGCTAAATAGAATTTTGGTATTTTAGCTTTACCATGTGATAGAATACCTGATAGCGCCTTCGTACAAAAGATAAAATTATTTTTAAGAAAATGTAGCATAACATGTTCTTCCACTTAGCTCTTCAATTACGACCCAAGTTAATTCCTATTTCCTCTGAAACTGTGCCGTTCTAAATGAAGATAGTCTTTATTTAAACACATTTATCTTGTTCCAAACATAGTTGCACAATGGAAAAAAAAGTTATAATTTGCCATAAATACCAGCAAAAAATAAAATAAAATAAAATAAAATAAAATAAAATAAAATAAAATAAATAAATAAATAAATACTCGTACTTAATTTTATGCATTTTGCTTATGCATTCCTTCTATACATGTATGTTATGCATGTCTCTTCAAATTTCTATTTAAAAAATACTTAAAAAAAAATTAACAATTATCTTTAAGAGGAAAATATGCGCATATCATTCATTGTGGTAGATATGATGAAAGAAGAGCATGACTTTACTTTTTATGTATTTTAATGGGATATACTGAAATTCTGACTGACACAGAGATTAGCATAATTCAAAACAAACGTGGTTAATTTTAACGGAATCGCTACATTTATCACTGAAACAGAATTATATTGGACCAGACAAAATTTAAGCTAATAAATACGGATTTCCCACGACCATAATTGAAGAGCTAAGTGGAAGAAGTAAGTTAAGTACTAAAAATTACATTTGAAGAAATTTGATGTGAAAGTTTTTGTTGTCAATTTTAATGATTTATTTTCTGTTTGATACCATGTGTTTAAAATATTAGCAGGTGTGGTACTGAACTCTATAAAAAAAAACTTATTCATATTTAATTTTTTAATATAAAAAAATATTAATATTATTTACATTATTAAATAATAAAACATTAAATATTAATGAATAATGTCTTAAATCGTCAAGGCTAAATAGAATTTTGGTATTTTAGCTTTACCATGTGATAGAATACCTGATAGCGCCTTCGTACAAAAGATAAAATTATTTTTAAGAAAATGTAGCATAACATGTTCTTCCACTTAGCTCTTCAATTACGACCCAAGTTAATTCCTATTTCCTCTGAAACTGTGCCGTTCTAAATGAAGATAGTCTTTATTTAAACACATTTATCTTGTTCCAAACATAGTTGCACAATGGAAAAAAAAGTTATAATTTGCCATAAATACCAGCAAAAAAAAAAATAAATAAATAAATAAATAAATAAATAAATAAATACTCGTACTTAATTTTATGCATTTTGCTTATGCATTCCTTCTATACATGTATGTTATGCATGTCTCTTCAAATTTCTATTAAAAAATACTTAAAAAAAATTAACAATTATCTTTAAGAGGAAAATATGCGCGTATCATTCATTGTGGTAGATATGATGAAAGGAGAGCATACTTTACTTTTTATGTATTTTAATGTGATATGCTGAAATTCTGACTGACACCGTGATTAAAATAATTCACAACAAACATGATTAACCCTTTATGCACTGAATTATGAATTCATAAAAATTTTTATCTTCTAAAGCATTTTTCATGAATTGTTTAAACTACATTAGGAGATTTACAAAATTATTTAATAAATTTTAGAAAGATTGTAGAAAGATTCGAGGATTTAGAAGGATTAATTAAATTTGAATTTATAGGGATTTTGTGCAATATTTATAAACCCACTCAAATCTTTTATTTTAAATATTTTTATTAGTAATTTGTAGAATTAGGAAATGTACAAATATAATGTTCTTACAATAGAAATATAGAAATATTTCCGAATTGAAAAATCCCTCCTCTGCCACCCCCCCCCCCTCAATGCCGAGAAAGCTGAAAAGATGCAAAGGCAAAAGAAATCATCCTTTTAAAAATATTTTTGTTTTGTGTAACCCATAATGCTAGAAAAATATAAAATAATGTATCTATAACTCATTCTAAACTGTATTATAACTAATCGAGGTATTGAATGAATTTTATAACAAGTTATTTTAATGGTACTTATAAGTACCGTCAGTAGATAAAAGGTTAAGAGGAAAATATGCGTATATCATTCATTGTGGTAGATATGATGAAAGAACAGCATGACTTTACTTTTTATGTATTTTAATGTGGATATACTGAAATTCTGACTGACACGGTGATTAAAATAATTCACAACAAACGTGATTAATTTTAACGGAATCGCTGCATTTATCACTAAACAGAATCTTATTAACCCAGACAAAATTTAAGCTAATAAATACGGATTTCCCACGACCATAATTATGAACCAGGTTAATTCCTCATTCCTCTGAATTCACGTCCATACTAAGTGAAGACAGAGTTCTTTTTTTATATTTATATAGGATGGCTATTTTTTATATACGTCTCTCCTTTTGAACTTTTTCTTCACTGGTAAGAGCCAGGTGTTTGCAGTAAATTGCGAAGAGACTTCCGGTGCGAGGATCGGATCATCTCTTTGGCAAAGGTAGTACGCTTCGAGGTGATAGAAAAGAAAGACTTCCCTGATGGAGATGGAAGATTTGTTGGGGGGAGGGTTAGGGTTACAGGGAGACGAAAGGTCTGAGACTTGAGAGATGAATTGTTGGTTATTCAAGAAAAAAAATTATATTGTGAAGTTTATCGACTGCCTATTTATTTATTCACTGCTGTAACCAAGCAAATGAAATAGTTGCAAGCATAATTTTATAATTCTTTAGAAATACAGTGTGTCCATAAAAGAAGTCCCAGTTTCAATGGTGTTATAAAAGTTTAATTTAGGCTATTTACAGCAAATCCTAAGATCAAATTGAAGGTAAACCAACCTAGTTTTTCTTACAAATGTTTATGTGTATCTTTAGATACACACCCAACCTACAGTCTAATTCTTCCCACCCTTCGATTAACAAGTCCGGAGTAATAGAAGCAATAGCGACTTCAATTCTGTGTCTCAACTCTGGCAAATCAATCATGTAATTTATAATTATTTGAGTATATAACATAGTTTTGTTATACATAATGTAATTATGATAGTTATACACGATGTCCATAAAAAATGTCCTAGTTTCAATGGTATATCATAACAGTTTAATTTAGACTATTTACAACAAATCATACATCAAACTAAAGGTAAACTAACCTAGTTTTTCTTACAAATGTTCAATATTTGCACCTTTAGTCATAGGGTACACATCCAACCTAAAGTCCAAATCTTCCCACACTTCGGTTAACAAGTCCGGAGTAATGTAAGCAATAACCTCTTTAATCCTCTTCAAATTAACAGCGGCAAATCATTAGGTAGCGGCGGAATGTAGACACGATCTTTTATAAAGCCCCAAAGGAAAAAAAATCTCATGGCTCTAACGGCTTTTGAATCTTCAGCCCAGCAATAATGTTTTCCGCTCAGTGGTCGCCATTTTGCGTATGTGGCACTGCAAGCGAGTCAATAACAAAGCAGTACTCGCGCATGCGCTTATCTAAAACTGTGAGTTACTCTTTATTTGTGACCTCGAACCAACATTCTACAACGCTTCCAGTCGATACTTATTAAAATTTATAGCAGGGACATTCTTTTATGGACACCCTGTAGATAGCAACTTTTACTTAACCGGGCAACCCTGGTTACGAAATATAGATGAAAACCTTTTTTTCTTTTTTTGTCCCTTTTTCTTTCTTTCTTTTTAGCCCCCGGTATGCTATTTCTTTCTCCCAGCTTATTTTGTCTCCAATAAATAACGTTACCTTGTGTACGCTAGCTATAAAACAAAAGCCGATGTTTCATTGTGCAATTAAATACTCTACAACATTTTTTAAAACTTCTAAGCATCGCACATTTTCAATGTTTATACCGTCGTATTGGGGGAAAAAAAAGTACTTTTTAAGGCAATTTGTTTGAAAACTGCATCTCCATTTATTTTTGAAATATTAAATTTTGTATTAGTTTTTAGCGACATTTGTTTCATTTTGACAACTCAAGTACTCCATTTCTGTAGAAAGTAAAAAATAGATAGTTGGAAAATAGCAATTATATCTTCTTATTGCCATTTTCCCATAAAAACTGAAAAAATGTAATTAAAATACGTGCTATTTTGAGAAAAATATAAATGAATGATTTATGATAAAACATGGAGCTATTATAAACTATAATTAATTTTAAGTATCTATATTAATGCAAATGACGTCATTTTCCATAAAATAAAAGCGTGTGCTTTAAGTCTTAAAATTGAAACATGTTTTGCACTACAGAAGAGTCCCGCTTAACCGAGTTATTTTCTTCTGATGGACTGATGGTTTCTATTATTATGAAACAGCCATTATAAATGAAGTGTTAGATGAAGATGAAAGAGCAGTCGTAAAAAATTAGAACTCTGATTTTCTGGTTTAAAAAGAAAAAATGGCCATTTTTTTTTCCCATTCTGGCCAGAAAATCAGAGTACTAACTTTTTACGGCTGCTCTTTCATCTTCACCTAACGCTTCATTTATAATGGCTGTTTCATAATAATAGAAACCACCAGTCCACCAGAAGAAGATGAAGTAATAAAAATGTTCGGAGGCGACACTAAATTCTGAAAAAGCAGAATTACTGTTCACTAGTCTTTTTTTTTTTTTTTTGCTATTGAAATTCTAATAGATTTTTTACACTTAATATATTAGAGGGCTCTGCCCCCTACGAGCTACGTTCGTCAACCACCCGTTCAGGCACCGCAGACTCTAACAGCACGCTTATTTGATCGGCTTTAAAAATATTTCGGAAGATTGAATTATAATTTGAATCTGACAATTATAATCTGACGTAATTTTCGCCAAACTTTTCTTTCTCTTTTTAATATTCACGTAAAAATACTTTTGTTAGAAATGAAATATTATGATAATCTTAAAATATCAAATAAATGTCCCGCGCAATTTTTAAATTTAAACTGTTTTGCAATATTATTTTTTGTTAATTTTACGTAATAAGTGTAATGTGACGTAGATTCTCCTATTTAAGACTTCTGACGCATGTTAATGAATTTATTATTTTACAATATTCTTTCTCTTTTAAAATTCACGCGTAAATATTGTTTTTATGACGTAATTTTCAATGAGTTCCTGCTTTTTATATTTTCTATTTATAATAGTCACGTGTAAAATAAATTTTTAATTTGAAGCAAACATTATTGTTTGTGCTCTTTATACAGTTGGCAACAGTTTAAATTAATACAATTTTCTAAAATATGTAAAAAATATCTCTCGAAATTCTGAAAATTTGAATTTAAAATAGAAATAAAACCTCAAAAAATGAGTCAAATTAAAAAACTAAATGCACTCTGCACACGGAAATTCTGACGCATAAAATGATCTAAAAATTATTATATTCCTATACACAGTTTTTGCTCGTATAAAACTTTTTTAATGGAACGATTTTGTCCAACTTTGGCATTAAATATCTCTTAAAATAATCCTTCGATTTGAAAACTGTCTGCATCGGTGTGTTTATCAAACATTTCTCTATAATACTACCGATTTTTATAATTTTGTATGCAAGTTTTTTTTAACATTAACGAAGAAAGGCCATGCTTAAGCATTCAAATTGGATGTCGATCTGCCGGGAATATCTACGCAGATTTTCATTGGTCCATTTCCAAATCAAAACTTTTTTTTATATATAGAAGGATTTTTTAGATTGAACAAAAGCAACAGCAAAAAAGCATTTTTATATGAAAAATGTGAATTATGTATTTAAATAAAGTTTTGAAATTTATTCAAGGAAATGCTGTTGCATTAGCTTCTCGCCAGGAGTTAAGATTTCGCTTCTTACAGCAACCTTTATGATTCTGATAATTTCAGTTGTTAAGCACTTAGTTTTATTACTTGTTTGTGAAATTTGTGTTTTATTTATATTATTTCATTTATTTATTTATTGGTGAAGTTTCGATTTCGTTATGAAATATTAGCCGGTATTGATGTATTTAATGTTGAATTTTTTTTAATATTGTTTTAAGCGCAAACGGATTAATCTTTCGGAATCGGGGTGAATCATTTTATACCCGTGTATTTTATTATACAAATTTCATGAATTTGAATTGATTTCTATTTAACGTATTTTCTTCTCGAAGTATTTAATTGTAACGATGAGACTTGGTTTAGATGGAAGTTTCACTGTACCTAAAATGATAAATATTTGTTTTGTTTTTTTGTTTTTTTTTCAAGAAAAATAAAGATTCAGAATGTTATGAAATGCAGATTACGAGTGTCAAGATGCGAACTTCTAAAGAAATTTTATAGTATTGGTATGTAATATACTTTGTAAATGTCAGACTATACTTTTTTAAGTAATTAAAAATATTTGTAGTGATTGTTTATAATGTAAAATTCTTAAAGATAATATAGAAGGATTTTTTAAGAAAAATAGTATGTTTTTTTACTAACCAAAATTACATTTAACGAAGAGTCTATACTGATCTTGCTCTCCACAATAATAATTAATGCCTGATAACATGGTATATCAATTAAAAATTATATGCATATAATTATAAAACGGGAAAATACAAAACAAAAACAAAAAAAAAAAAAAAAAAAAAAAAAAAACACCAGATTATTATGTTGGAAAATTATCTAAAATCTCTCTAATAATTTTTCAAACATTCAGCTAATCCATTCATTCATATAATTCTAGACATTAAAGTTATCCGATACACAAAGTTCTGCACTGAACTATTTTCTAAATTCGCCGCGCCGTGCCAATTTTTTAGATAGTTGGTCATGCAATTTTCTAAATTCACCCCGTGATATTTTGACGAGCTCTTTCTTTTGTGAAATAATACAATAATCCTCCATTATATCGCTTTTTTTTCTTTTCTTTTTTTTTCTTTTATCTTTTTCTTTTCTATCTTTCAAATAGAAGAATAAAAAGAATCTCTAATAATTTTTCAACATTTGCCAGTATGTAATAATGTAGATAACAAAAAATAAGTAATTATCTATGTTAATTTTATTAAGAAAATTGTATGCACGTAAAGTGTAACTTTTTGGAAATAAATATAAATCATATACTTCTTTTAATTGCTAAAAGATGTAAAATAAAACTTTAAAAACAATAAAAAAGTTTTATCAGACTGTTCCCATGTTTCGACTTCAAAGAAGCCATTATCAAAACAAATGAGAATATCCTAAAATTGCTGAACCTGGGATGTAAAGATTTGAAACGCCAACATTCCATTTCTCAGGTACTCTTTCAGATTACGCAGATTGAATAAAATTACATATTAAATTCATATTTGTTATAAATATAAAGCATTTACAACTAGATCATCTTTATATATTTATTTTATTTTTGAACGCTTTTTTATTGTCCTCAGCATACGCGATATAACGAGGACAACTGCGCTGAATCTTTTCACTACATTTAGCAGCGCTTTTTAATTTAACCTGATTGTTCACTTCGTTCGGCTACCGAACAACCCAAGAAATCAACTATTTCAATCAAGAAATAATTTTCTATAGGGATCAGATGGGTCACACGATACCACACAGATTTCGGTGTTATTGATTCTTGGAACTTCCCCCAATTAAGTATTTTCTTATGGTTTTGAAATCCTTAAGTTGAAGGATTTTAAGTGTAAGGATTAAGCTTAAGTCCTCTATGGGTAAAAATCGCGGTTTCATTAACAAATTCAAATTTCTGCATGTTTTTTGTTTTCGCAGACCCCATTTGACGTAATGTGCACTTTGACAGATCACTAACAGTATTTTGCTTTATACCGAATGTAAGAAATTATTTTAACGTATACAATCTGCTTATTTTCCATTATATAATTTGCTGCAATCTCAAGTTTTGTTTAGAGTGCTGACAAAATCATGCTACATTAATAACAAAAATATTTATAGTAAACATTTTTTTTACAAGTTAAATATATTTACTGTTTGCTGTTATGAAAAATGTTTGTGTTTCTCTGACACTAGGTGTGCAATATCTGATTCAATGTTTGAAACGTATATCCATACATCGCCAGTCAATTTCTACTCTTGTATTTGATGGATATAGTCCGTTTCTTAAAAAAAAATGATAAACAAACCTTTGTCGTTTACAATAAAATCACAACAAAGTTGCATTAAACTAGGTATAAAATCTTGTTTTCGAATATCAAAGCAGTTTTGGTAAAAGATGTCTACATAATTATGAGTTGTACTAACTTTCCCTTCTTTATGGTAACATTCACTTTTGAAACTTTATATATATATTTTTTTATCTTTATGTCTTTATCATCTTTATTATCTTTATGACAAATATTGGGGATACCTATGTTAAATACACTTGGAATTAAATAACTAAAATTTAGTTTGGCTTGTGGATCTGTGACTGCAAGCTCATCGACACTCAGGTACACGCGGAACACAGTTTAAGAACCACTGATGCAGACATAACCTTCTTCACCAGAAATGGAAATTCGCTTTTTCGGAGAATTATGCTTTCCAGACTTGTTGCCAATAGTCGAATATATCATTTCGCGTTTTAATAGAGGAAAAGGAGAAAGCGCATTTTTATTATTAAAATTTTTACGCGGTCCCTGAGTCGTATATGTTTTATTTAGGAACTATGCTATGCTCTATCTATGCTCTAATGAATAAAACAGTAAAAAATTTCATTTATGTACGACCAACTTATGATACTTTGAATTTTAGGAATTTTCAGCATTTAAGAAAATTCCGAAAACTCGTAAAATTAAAATATAACTATTTTGATGTAAACAGATTTTTATGTGAAGTACAGAGACAGTACTTCGGATAAATTTAAGAGTCACAAAAGAAATCTAATAATATTTAATGTAAAATATTGACTGTATGGTGAGTTACAAACAATTATATACAGGATTATTATTACAGAACTTGCTGCTAGCTGGCCGAAATTATGAGATTACACCGTATTTTTTCCGTGGCTAGAAGGTCCTCTCCGAAAGACCGTGAACAACTCTTTTTTTCTTACATTAGATTTTTATTGTCAGCGCTTAAATTTGCTGGGGTGTTTCCTTCATTGTGGCGAGGTTATGTACATCATAGGGATAGGCTCGTGGAAAAGTGTTTAGATCGCCTGTTGCCACCAGCCTGCGATACCCACATTCTTATGATGAAGAACACTATTTCATTTTTTTTTTCTATTTGGAACTACACATACCTCTAAAACTATAGCGTATATACCTCTAAAACTAACGGTTTAAGAACTAGTTATTGACTGACAATTAATTATTGGTCAATGATAAGAAATGACAACTGGTACGCAAGACATAATAACCAAAGGAGTTTAAAGAACATTTCAAATAATGTTGTTTCAGATGCCTACCTAAGCAAAATATGTACAGCATTAAAAGTAGACTTTATTTCCAATCGTTTGGTACCAGTAACTTTCTTCTGCTATAATTTGTTGCAGAGTTAGTAGGGGGTGTTTACTTTTTTTTTCCACGACTGTACAAGGTGAACAGAACCTTTGACTATTCCTACTGGTAAGTTTGAACAGAAAAATCTCTCCTTATTGAATCACAGCACTTCTGCAGTTACATTAGACAGAACTTTTTTTTAGAGTTAGAGGAAATAAGACATTAAAAATTCTGTAAAAAACGCTCGACTCGAAGGGGTTAAAATATTTTTTACTGAATTATATACCTTAAATAAATAAAAAATGAAGGTACATACACTGAACAATGCACCATTTCATGTCAATCTCATATTTTTCACATTTCATTCAGAAATGAAGCTGGCAGTGCTTTAAAATTTCGTTCAGCAAATGTGAAGAGACTGAGGGGGTAAAGATGCTGTGCTTCTAGTTTATCCATAATAGTATTTGGGATCCTCTCAAAAAATTCTGCGTCTAGGTCTCTGAAACGCCTTAAGGTTCCTGTACCTGCAAGAGAAGACACTCGTGAGTTAATGCTAAACCTATGGAGAGGTTATTTTGTAATATCTCGTTTGCCTTTCGACATTTTTAAATTATTATTATTATTATTATTATTATTATTTTATATTTGCATGGGATAGCTGAGGTCCGTCTCTACATCGGTCCTTTTTTACTTTTTCGATTTTGGTTGCAGATATGTTTTATAAATTTACTTTCCCTTTCGAAACCCGTTCCGAAAATAGAAGTGCCGTTCTAAAAAATATATGCAATCAAAATCGGAAAAGTGAAAAGGAGCGATGTAGAGATAGACCTCAGCTATCCAATTAAAAGAAAATAATAATAATAATAATTTAAAAATGTCGAAAGGCAAACGAGATATTAGAAAACCTCCCCATAGGTTTAGCATTAGCTCACGAGCGTTTTCGCCAGCAGGGACAGGAGCCTTAATCAGGTCCCGCCAGAGATAATGCTGCAATGACATCAAGAAAAAAAAATATATCCAAGTTTTGAAAGATATAGAGTAATTTTGAAACTAACAATATTTTGCATAATTACAATAGATATATCACTTCTTGACCTTCTTGTTTCTACATCTGGTTTCCCACAAATGTTAACAGTAAATTGATACGGAAGACTTTTTGAACACTTCAAATTTTAATAAATTTTTATTGTCATTTCCATACTTTATTAATGTACTTTTCTAGACGGAGACTTGTCTAAAACGGAATTTTTGCGGTTCTTAGCGATTTTCTTTTTACAAGTTTTCCTGTATTTATTCAGTAAACCCCGTGTAAACGGACCTTGTTTATAACGAAATGTGTTTTAAAAGTGAAAATTTTGTTGTCCCTATACGATAGTAATGCTGTACAATTATACCTGCTTAATTGGAATTTTGTTTCAGTTCGTAGTGATTCCGCTTTCACAGGTTTTACTCTATAAGATTGTTGTGTTTTTACTTTCTTCTATCTTTACAAGAAGAAAGTGTTGGATTCGTGAAAATTTTCGACTTCCTGTTTTCGACGGATTTATACGTTTTAGAATGCCCAGAACACGATTTGATGGTTTTTAGAAAATGTCTGTCTGTGAGTCTGTCTGTCACTCTGTCACTCTGTCACTCTGTAAGTCTGTATGTGACAAAAATTTTGTGGTCGTTCTATCTCAAGAACTAATGCACGGAATTTCACAAAACTTTATATTTAGTTAGACCTTGATATAAACTGGACCTGACTAGTTTTTGGTGAAAATCGCCCAACAGGTGGCGTTGTTATGCGGCATTTTTCACGATTTCTTCAATAGCTATATCTCAAGAACTACTGCACGGATTTTCATAAAACTTCAGATTTAGTTAGTCCAGGACATAGTTTGGTGCTGATTACTTTTTTGTGAAAATCGCCCGACAGGTGGCGCTGCTATGCTGCATTATTCATGATTATCGCAATAGCTCTAACTCAAGAACAAATGCACGAATTTTCCTCAAACATCAGATTCAGTTAGTCTCTGATATAAATTAGTGCTGTTTAATTTTTGGTGTAAATCGCCCAACAGGTGGCGCTGCTGTGCTGCATTTTTCACGATTTCCGCAAGAGCTGTATCTCAAGAACTATTGCACGGATTTTCATCAAACTTCAGATTTAGTTAGTCCTTGACATGAATTTACGTATAAATTAGTGCTGTTTAATTTTTGGTGTAAATCGCTCAACAGGTGGCGCTGCTATGTTGTATTTTTTGCAATTTTCGCAATAGCTTTATCTCAAGAACTAATGCTTGGATTTTCAACAAACTTCGGATTCAGGTATACCTTGATATCATTTAGTGCTGCTTATTTTTGGTGTAAATCGCTCAACAGGTGGCGCTGCTATGTTACATTTTTCAGAATTTCCGCTATAGCTCTATCTCAAGAATTAATGCACGAATTTTCATCCAACTTCAAATTCAGATATACTTTGATATGAATTGATGCGAAATCGTTGTTGTTTCTTGTACTGTTTAAATGATTTAATTGACGTGATTTATATAGAAGAAAGTTTTGTGATGGCCACAACATACGAGTTTTATACAGGGTGTCCATAGAAGAATGTCTCAGTTATAAATTTTAATAGTATTAACTGTAGGCGTTGTAGAGTGTAGGTTCAAGGTCACAAATAAAGAGTCACTCAAACAGTTTTAGATAAGAGCATGCGCGAGTACTGCTTTGATATTGACTCGCTTGCAGCGCCACATACGCAAATGGCGACTCCTGAGCGTGAAGCGTTTTATGTCCTGCAATTTGCCAAGAGTGAATCTGCAATTTCAGTTCAACGCGTGTTTCGTTTAAAGTTTAATTGTGATCCCCCATGTGGCAAAAAATATCCACTAATGGTATAGGCCAGGGATGGCAAACCTTTTTGAGTAGGCGTGCCAAAAATTTAAAAATTATTATGTACTAACATTCAAACGTGCCAGAAACATTTAAACCAATAACATATCCATATCGCATTAAATTAAATATTAGTAACCTATAAATCAGTTTTTCTTTTATTGTATACTTCCGAATCAGATCATTTTTAGTTCTTCAGGTAGAAGCAGCTTCAATAGATACATAATTATTTACAATAACAGTTAAAGTTCAATTTTCAAAATTAAAACCTAAATATATTAAAACCTAAAATAACTTAAAACCCTAAACCTAAATAAAATAAAACCTAATCCGAAGTAGAAGCGTGTCAATTAGGTATATTACTCTATCTAAACTATCTCTTAAAATTCAATTTTCAAAAATAAAACCTTTGAAATTTGATAGAGAAGTAAAAGGATTTAGAAAACACTATATGCTGAATGGTTTAGCGAGAAAATGACGCCCTGATTGAAATTTATAATACCTTAATTCATTCAACAGTAACGGATTATTTTAAAGTAAATTATACATAGCTGTTACACAAAACTCTAATTTTTGTAAAAAATATATATATAAAGCGGATTGTTCTCCCTAAACTGAATATGATCTAAAACTTTCTTCGTGTGCCAGACAAGTTTTCTTACGTACCAAGTTCGGCACGCGTGCCATAGGTTCGCCATCCCTGGTATAGGCAATTCGAAACAACCGGATTTGTTTGTAAAGAGAAAATCATGGGACGACCAAAAGTGTCTGTATTGGATGTTGACCGTGTCAGAGTATCTTACCTGCGTAGTCTAAATCTAAAGAAATATGTTCGGAAAGCGTCTTGAACTTCAGTTGCCAAAGACGAAAGCGTGGAAGGTTTTAAGCACACGGGTCATGCATCGATACCGGTTTCAGTTGGTACATGCTTGTGGGAAGAACTGGATTATAGGTTGGATGCAGTGGCACATCCAGGATTACACTTTAGAGGGGGTTAGCATATTTTAGAGGTCTACGGTTCCCAGATCTGACTCGGCCCACTGCCTGGCTCTGTCTAATTTTCTTTCGTTTGATTCGGTGGGGCGTGCCGGATTGGGTCCTGACTAACAATTTTTCTGCAGACTTGAGTGGAGTCGTAACCAGCCAGAGAAAGCTCTGGAGAGTGGAATTCTGAATTCTTTTAAGATGTTAAATAATGAAATACTGTACTAAATATATATATTAGTTTTTGCGATTTTTTGCTGTGGTTCTGCATTTGGATAATTTTAAAATGTGTTTGCAATCAAATGTTTTAAAGTTTTATTATTAAATTATCAAAGTATTATTAATGTTAAAGAGAGCAAGAGGTAGTACGGGGTCTTAAATTTTTAATTAGTAAATTTTAAACATCTAATATTTTGAATTTCGTAATACATTTATAAAAGAGAAAAAATTGTGTGACAAAATGAGAATTTTTTTCAAAAATTCCGATTTTTTAAGGACATATTAAAAAAAAATAATAATAATATTTTTTCATAATTTTTGAAAAAGTTAAATATCTAGTCTAGACCCGGTATCTGGGAGGGGCTTCAGCTCCCTTAGCTCCCCCCGTGGGTGCGCCAATGAGTGGATGCGTAGAGTATAACTAGAGGTACACCTATTGAACATTTGTACGAAAAACTAGGTTAGTTTACCTTCAATTTGGTGTATGATTTGTTGTAACTAGTCTAAAATAGTCTAAATTAAACTATCACAATATACCATATAATAAAACCTGCTAAGACGGAATCACAAGTTAGAGGAGAAAGTTCGATTTTAAGCAGCATATCTTAGCAGGTATTATTGCATGATATTCCTACTCTAGAGACAATTTCATTTTTAGGTTTTAGAAAGAATTTTCCGTTATACAGGTGAACCAAAAGTCATGTCTTGATTACAATATTTCATTACAAATTAACCGTTTGTATAATAATGCAACTTGTTGTATCATTGAGTAGGTAAGTTTTAGTAGTTTTCTTGTGTAAGGCGCATCCCACACTGAGACGACAAGCGACGTGTAGCCTCCACATGTAGCACAAAAACCGGTCGAAACAAAGAACGAAGTTGTTTCAAACCAGTTTTAAACCAGTTTTTCCAGCGAATTCAAGCGACATGCCTTATGTGTCGCCTTAGTGTGGGATGCGCCTAACAGAGGCAGCTCATTTCCGGATCGGTGGATTGGAAGGGATGGACCAACACCCTGGTCTCCACAATCTCCAGAAATTAATCCTCTGGATTTTTTCTTTTGGGGCTAGGAACAGATGTTATATATTCCCGTAGCCGCCATCTTGGATTTTTTCTTGTCGTGAAGACCCCTTTTGTACCAAGTAATAAATGTCGCCAAGCAGCGATTTATGCATATGTCAAGCTTCACGGGGTTGCCAGAACACGTCACTCGTCGGGGTTGTCTTATCGGTAAACGCCAACAAAAAATCGCCAAGAAATCCAAGATGGCGGCCGCGGGAATATATAACATCTAAGCCTGGGGCTATATCAAGTACAGAGTCTTTGCCACACCAATTGCGGACGTCGAACAAATGAAGACTAGGATACAAGCTTCTATGAGTACTGTAACAGAAGACATGTTAAAGAACACTTGGCGGTAACTTGAATACCGCTCATTTTCGGATCGGTGGATTGGATCGGATGGACCAACACCCTGGTCTCCGCAATCTCCAGATATTAATCCTCTGGATTTTTTCTTTTGTGGCTACATCAAGTACAGAGTCTTTGCCACACCAATTGCGGACGTCGAAGAAATGAAGACTAGGATACAAGCTTCTATGAGTACTGTAACAGAAGACATGTTAAAGAATACTTGGCGGTAACTAGAATACCGCTTAGACATTCTACGAGCTACCAAGGGGGCAAACGTTGAAATATACTGAGGTACGCGGTCTTATAAAAAAAAATTATAACAGTACTTACAATGCATCCAAACAGACATATGTCTAATTATAATAGTTTGAGGTTTGAACGCAATAAATATTTATAATCAGGGCAAGACTTTTGGTTCACCCTATATATAGGTTCAGTTTCTTAGGGTTTAATGTATTTTTATGTCCCGATTTAAAAGCTACTGTCCAGCTTCTTTTGTCTTCCTGTCGTGCTTTTTGTGACACTGGACCGGGCAACGCTATTGTCGCCGACTATTAGAACTCTAAATTCAGTTTTGAACCCTATTTAGGTGCGTTCGTAATTATATAAATGAGTAGCACCTATAATCGTCATCTGGTCCGTACGTGTCTGTCTGTTCGTCTGTCCGCATATAACAGCGCAAAAACTATCCGACTAAGTGGTTTGAAATTATATATATATAATCTTTGCAGGATTTTGTCGAATCATTTCAAATTTATGAAAATCTTATCAAAACTTCAAAAAATGTTAACAAAAGTTTTCTTTATTCTATTAAATCCTATCATACATAATTAATTCAATGATATCCCGTGATAGGTAATGATTCTAGGTTGCCATGGTGATGACGTCCTATTTAAGATTATTTCCGTATTACTGAATTTAATGCATGTAATTCTAATGAATTTTGTATTCATGCGTTTTTGCATAAGAGTGCAACAGCTATTGCAGCAAGATCTGAGCATTTATAAAACTAGTTATACACCTCATTTATGTTCAAACTTTTACGTAAGTATGACATACAGAACTATCTTCTACATTTTATATCTTTCTTTCCCCTCGCATCCAAACTTATCCTTCCTCTACATTTAACTGAGCTTCTTTAATTTTCTCTAATTGATTGAGGATCCGTTCGGTTAAGGACCAAATCAAGATCTCAGCTGTTTCTATGAAGAAATGGTTTTCGTTTGGAGCCAGATTGAGTTACACGTTTTCATGGAAATTCAATTTGAAGCTGACTATTACAGCTCTCAATTCAACATCTTTTCGATCAGTTTTTACGCAAGTATGACACATTGAACTATCTTCTAATTCTTTGCCCCCGCATCCAACTTACCCCTTCCACTGCATTTAACAGAGCTTCTTTAATTTGCCCTGATTGTTTACTCCGTTTCGCTACCGATCAGTTCAAGAAATCAGCTGCTTCAATCAAGAAGTGGTTTTCGATAGGGGTCAGTGCGGGTCACACGAATCCATATAAATTCAGTTCACCGAGTCTCAGACACGTGTGGTGCACCGTCTTTAAAAATTAGATGTCACCAAACATGTGCATCTCTCTTCAAGGTTATGTCAAACACGCCACTTAATAGGTTTTTTGTTTTTCCTTTTATATACCTTGAGGTTCTGAGTCAGATTGAAAATCAGATATAATTTCATCCAATTGAATTTAAACTATGCTTTGATCTCCAGAAAAGGGGTACGATGCTAAAGATTAATCTTTTTTCCCTTTACAATTTTATCTTCAGAATCTTCAGTGTCATAATCGGTAATTAAAACTGATAGTAATTATGATCAATTACTTTTCCTTTAAAGGAAAAGGTTGTGACCGATCAATTAGAAAATAGTACGAACTACATATGGATACACAAAAAAAAGTAGCATAACATACATTCCTACCTTGTCTTCGCTACCTGATAATCTATCCAACAAATGCAAGGTTTAAAAAAAAATGTATTAGACAGGTAGATAACAGTTTCTATTAAAATTGTTCGGAAAATGTTGTGTGGTTATAAAATAAATTTATTTGTTTGGTGGCACATGTATTTAAAACTAATGGGCGGATTAATACCATATTTTATATTTACACATTTGGAGATGCGAGAATATCAATTTCCGGAAAATAAATTCGGCATAATCAATTTTTAATAATTTGTCAGTCGTGGAAAAAAAAAAAAATGTAAACACCCCTTAACTAACGCTGCAAAAAATTATCATAGAAGAATAAGTGACTGGTACCACACGATTAGTAATCTACGTTAAATGACATCAGTCTACGTTTAAATGATGTATATAAAATTTGCTTAGGGGGCCATCTACATATTGAAATGAACCATCACTTTTTTTTTTTTTTTTTCAATAGCAGTACACAATTCTGACAGCATAAATGAACTCTACACCCTTCAATTAGCCTAATTTTTTTTCTGCAATTCTTACGATAAGTTTCCGAGAAATTAATTATTTTAAAACGAGCGTATTTTAGGAGCTGTATCCAAATTGAAGTTCGGTCTGGATTGTTGACCGAGAGCGCCCTTCTTGATCACGGCATCTTAAGCGCCACTCAAGGAGTCATTGAAAACTGCTAGATTACAGGATAGCATAATAAATTTCAAAATATCTACTCACATCTATCATAGACGGCCCCTTAAACCCTGATTTTGCCGTTTTTTAAACATGATTTGAAAACACCTTGGAAGAAAAACGGGAAATTTTGGATTTCCATAAATGACTTAATAAATCTAAATCCATCAAAAAAATTGTAGGTTGCAATTCATAATTTTTTCGAATATTAATTTCATAATTCACATAAAAAAATTAGAAAAATAACAAATTCAACGTATTTATGTTTGGGTATATTAGTATTATTGCTACACAAAAAATTAGCACATTAGGAGTATAATTTCAGGAGATATAAATAAAAATGTGAACATGTAATTTAACATTAGAAGCACTAAATTTTGAATGTTTATAATTCAAAAACGGATCATCAAATGACTTGAAATTTCGTTTCTAGGTATAGTTTGAACCGAAAATTTGAAATATCCTGTTAAAATTGGGTATTGCTATTGAAAAAATGAAGTTTGGGTTCATTTTAATATGTAGATGGCCCCTAAGAAAATTTTATATTCATAATTTAAAAGTAGATTTTATTTCCAATCGTTCGGTACCAGTAACCTTCTTCTACGATAATTTGTTGAGGAGTTAGTAGGGGGTATTTCCTTTTTTTTTTTTTTTTTTTTTTTCACGACTGTATTTGCCGATAAAGAAAATTTCGACATTGTCGGAAACTAAAACAGTTATATTTGTATTAACTGCTAGTAAAATGAGCATTTTGTGTGTGTGTGTATGTGTGTGTGTGAGAGAGAGATTAGTGCCACTAATTTCGCTTAAAAAGAGAATTTTTAAATGACCGAAATGGCTGGGAACCGAAATGTCTCGGGACCGAAACGCCGGGACCAAAACGGTGGGACCGAAATGTCGTGTACTCAAAACATACATTTATCAGATGTATACACTTTTGACTATAAAAAAAAAAAAAAACATTAACATAACATTTTTTTTCTATGAAATACTCTAACAGAATTTTTACTGCTATGTTAGCTCTTAGTTTTTATGTCAAATTTGCTTTAATTTTTTTTTTTTTTTAACAGTGCATATATTTAGTAAAATATCTTCTTCTAACATAGCAGAAACGTTTCAAACACCTCTGATTATTCTGTTCTGTTCTGCCAGACGTAGGAATGAAAAAAGTCACTGATTGTTTCCAAAACATTTATAAATTACTTACATATTTTTCCCTGTAAAAAAAAAAAAAAATAATAAAATAAAAAAAAATCGCTGGTGAGTTTGTAGTAACCCCCGACCCCCAGTTTACGTCTATTACTAGTTTATTTAGCCTTTAGTAATACATATATATATAAGAATTGTTCCTTGTACTTCAATTCTATTTAAAGCATTTACCAGATGCTTTGTTTTGCTTAAAGTTGGATTATAATATGTAGTTGTATTATAGGGTAGTACGACCAGTAACTTAACACTTAAGCACATTTGAAAAGAAAATGATTCATTATATTTTAATAAACAGTACCTATTGGTATTAAAATAAATAATCATTGTTTAACGTCTGATATACGAGTTAAAAATAAAAAAATATATATTACAATTCATCAGACATACAAGCAAAATTACATAAATACATTTAATACAATTAAAAAGCAAACGTTTCGAGCTAAATTTTAGCCCCTCATCAGTGCAACAAAACATTCAAATGACAGAAAACTATATATCATGTTTACAGTTAAAAATTATCAGCAGTTAAAATTAAATAAAGTATAAATTTTTTTTTAAACAATGCTGAGTATTCAGGAGTAAGTACCTATTGGTGTTTGACAGTGCAAATACATTTGTTGGTTTACAAATTATTAAAAAATAACAAAAAGAATTTTAAATTTTACTTGCTTGGGGTGCTAGAGATGTCTTAATAGAAATCTATGCAAAAGCCAAGTAAATGAATAGTTGTTAACAGTGAATGAACGCAAAATTTTCCAGTGAATGAACAGGCAGCAATTTAAAAATACTTAAATTTCATAGTTCTTTATTTATTTTATAACTTATACAAATAACTTATAAGATGTTTTTACTGAAGTACGGTTTTTTTTAAATCCAAGAACGATAATTAATTAGTTTGAAAATTGTCACTTTTAAGTTTTTAAATTACAGATTAAAAAAAAAAAAAGAAAAAAACTAATTCTATTTCCTGAAATCATTGACCCTGTACTTCTCTATTTCCGTAATAACTCCAGATGAACAGGTGGATGTTGCAGAAATAGGTTCAGGTGTTTTTATTGTGCCTTTTCATATTATCCTTAAAATACCTGAACTTACACTTTACTGCAGGCCACTTCCAATTCCACCACATGTGGACCTGTGGTCCACATATTGTCATGGTGCTTACTTCATATTTCCAACCTTAGATGCTATTTTTATAAAAAGGGTCATCTATTTCTTCCCTGGATGTTTGTCTATAAATGGATTTTTCCTTCCTGTTTGTTTCATGACATTGTTTTACTGCATCATTATGCATTGTAAATCCAATTTTACCTTTCCAGCTATACAATGTTCAAGGAGTTTTTCTTCTTCAAAGGACAACACAAAGAATGTCCCATACGCTTACTTTCAATTGTTTTCCCTCGCAATTTCACAGACAACGTTGTTTTTGGAATATTAAAATGAAGATATGCCTTTTTCAAACTGAACTGACTTGACCCTCATAGCTTTTACAACATTTTCAAGGTCCTCTGTAGAGTGCTTGAAACTTCCATATTTCCTTTTTGAGGAATCTTCTTGGTTATCAGTAAGAATATTTCTGTCAATCATCTAAAAACATAGAAACAGTGAGATTTGAATGTCATCAATAATTATTACCTTTAAAAATGTGTGTGTATATGTTATTTTGTTACGTTTTTATATCTGTTATTTTTTCATTTGTTACCATTGTTGAAAAATCACTTAATTCAAACTATAGGTATAAAAGAAGACACAAAGACATAAAGCCCAAAACTGTTCATTCACTATGAAAAGTAACCTAATGTATTCCTTCCAGTGAATGACCAGCTGTTCATTCATTGGATTTTTACCATTTGCCTAACCAGTTATTAAACATCCCTATTCTCAAATTATACATATTCTACAATGGTTAAAACAATTAGAAATATGGCTCTAAAATATATATATAATGTATGTACAGTAAAATTAATGCATATCGCAAATAAAAACAGCGAATTCTTATCAAAAATATGAAATGACATTGCACTTACCTTATTATTTCAGCATAGAAACAATGTGTTTGTCAGACATGAAAAATACATCTTCTCAAAGTAAAGTAATGTGACTTCAGTAACCAAACAGGAATGCAATAGCTTCCTATTGAATAGAAATAAGGTTTTCAAACCTTATTCTATTAAAATGTATAAAATATGTTCATTCACTGGGGGCTGTTCACTTACTGGTCGGACTACCCTATATCGTTTCAACTCAATTCAAAGTACAATTTGCATTTTATATATCTAAATAAAAGTGGGTTTTTCCCCCTTTTTTGAACAGGCTCTCCAAATAGAAAAAGTCCTTCCGGCCAGTGCCGGGAGGAAGAGGTAGCTTTCATAATCCTTATTTAAAAAAAGCCAACTTATATCATGCAAACACACGAAACTCAATTTAGTGGAAACCGAATATAGGAGATTCAATACTAATTTTTATCAATATAATGAATGAGAATTTCGCGAAATTAGTCAGCTTTATCCAAGCTGCTTTTCTTTAAAGTAACTTATATTTGGCTGCCAAATTCGGCAATTTCTTAAAGTGCCTGTCATTTTAAGACAACATGGTGGATGAGGCTAAGCAGTGAACTTGGTCGAGACCTTAGTAATTGCTGTGCACATGCTCACTCACATCGGAATCGGTTAATATATAGGAGTGCTGTCGCATGCAAAATATCAGATTTTTCAAAATGTCACCCACAATAGAAATTGAAACTGCTATATCTGAGCCATTTTTTAAGGTAAAGACAAACAAAAAATGCTCCTGAATCCTTATATCAAGATCAAATACTTAAGAAAGAAACCTTTTTCAATTTCTAATTTTTTTGCACCTCACTTTAAATATATATATTTTTTTTAATTTAATGGCCGCCATTTTGAAACAAGATGGCTGATGAATCTGGCCAGCGAACTTGGTCGAGGTGTTGATGTATACTATCCACATGCCTTCTTACATCGAAATAGGCGAATACGTGTGTTATCGCGTGACAAATACAAGATCGTTTCAAAATGTTAGCCATGCTAGAAATTCAAAGTGCTATAAATCAACCATTTTTTAAGATATCAACAAAAGAACAAATTTTTAGAAACAAAAACTGCTCCGGAATCCTTGTATCAAGGCCAAACACATAAAAAAAATCTTTTTCATTTTCCAATTTTTTAATACCTCATTTTGAATTTTAAATTTAATTTTTTTTAAATGGCAACCCTTTTGAAACAAGATGGCGAATGAAGCTGGCCAACGAACTCGGTCGAGACATTGGTATGTACTATGTACAGACCAAGTTACATCCAAATAGGTTCATAAATACGCCTGTTATCGCGTGACAAAAATCAGGTCGTTTTAAAATGTCAGCCACAAGAGAAATTCAAAATGCTATTACTCAGCCATTTTTTTTTTAGATATAGACGAAAGAAAAACTGTTCCGGAATCTTTGTATTAAGGTCAAACACATACAAAAAAATCTTTTTCATTTTCCAATTTTTTGGTATCTCATTTAAATTTTTTTATTTTTTAATTTTTTTAAATGGCCGTCATTTTGAAACAAGATGGCGGATGACGCTGGCCAACGAACTCGGTCGAGATATTTGTATGTACTATGTACACACCAAGGTACATCCAAGTCGGTTCATAAATACGCCTGCTATTACGTGAGAAAAATCAGGACGTTTCAAAATGTCAGCCACACTAGAAAATCAAAATGCTATAACTCAGCCATTTCTTAAGATATAGACGAAACAAAAACTGCTCCCGAATCTTTTTATCAAGGTCAAACACATAAGAAGAAAATATTTTTTCTATTTTCAATTTTTGGTACCACATTTCAAATTTAAATTTTTCTTAAAAATTTAAATGGCCGCCATTTTTAAACAAGATGGCGGGTGAAGCTGGCCAACGAACCCGGTCGAGACATTGGTATGTACTATGTATAAACGAAGTTACATCCAAATCGGTTCATAAATACGCCTTTTGTCGCGTGACAAAATTCAGGACGTTTCAAAATGTCAGCCACGCTAGAAATTCAAAATGCTATAACTCAGCCATTTTTTAAGATATAGACGAAACAAAAACTGCTCCGGAATCTTTGTATAAAGGTTAAATACATAAGAAAAAAATATTTTTCCATTTTTAATTTTTTGGTACCACATTTCAAGTTTTAATTTTTTTTTTAAATTTTAAATGGCCGCCATTTTGAAACAAAACGGCGGATGAAGCTGGCCAACGAACTCGGTCGAGACATTGGTATGTACTATGTACACACCGAATTACATCGAAATCGGTTCATAATTACGGGAGTTACAGTGTGACATAGGTCAGATATATATATATATATATAAATTCACAGTTAATACATTTACAAATTTTAAATCTTGTCTACATCATTCTGTATTTCGTAATATAATACTTAATCATTTATATAGAATAAAATGTTTATGTTCTTCTCCTCTAATTAACAATAATATTAAAAAACTAATTTATGATGCATTAAATCATGGTTTTCCAAAAAAATTCATATATTCATTAATATACAATTAGTACTTTTCTTACATGATCTATAAACACAAATTAACACATGCGTAAACAAAATTACAAAAAAATTATAAAATAAAAAAAATATCTATAAAAAATTAAAAATTGTAAAATAATATAAAAAAATATTATAGGTTGGTTGGGTGGGTAGATGTTAGAGTACGGAGGAGGGTGGTGTTGTCTGGATAATACGCAATGGTTAATTATTTATTAAAAAAAAAAAAAGGCGGGGCTCTTGTATTATTACTATTTTTTTGTTATGTATTTTATGTGGATGTTGATTTGATATTTTATATGTAAGTTGGAGATTTTCATTAATATTATAATTAGCTTAATTATTCATTAATCTAATTTACAATTATTTGTTATTAAATTTTAATTTACTAAGGACAATATCATATTAATTACTAATAGTATGCCACTCTTAGTTTAATGTTTTTGAATGTCCCATATTCATACTTTATGGATTTTTATGGATGTCTGAAAATAATCCACATTCTATATTTGTGCGTTTTAAGTAATGGGATTTTAAGTATTATTTAACCTTCTATATACTTCCACATGTTTGTTATTTCCTGTTCATTTTATAAATATCTTATATATAATTCATTAAAAAATAATTTTTAGATAATTTTTAATAATTATTTATATTAATTATTACTGAATTTATTTTGTTTTATAGCATATAGATATATGCTATATATTATCAATGTTCTAACATTATTTAAACTCTTAGTTTAGTTTAAATAATTTAGCTAATAGAACATATTGTATGCTTTTAAATTTTATTAACAATAGTTTTAAATACTTTGTGTGATTTATATTAGGTTTATAATTCTCTATATATAAGGATTTGTTTGGTTTTGCTGTTTAAACAGTTATTTACATTCACAAGCTTGCAAATTTTTATCTTGCGATAGATGTTTAATATAATTATTAATAGATGGCAGCACTAAAATTGTATCTTTCAGATTGCCTTAATTTTTAATGTTTCTAGCTCCATTTCAGTTATAATTTATACACCAGGGTGTATTTTTAGCTAAATTTTGACGATATTGTTAAACTGTTATCTATTAATTTAATAGTGCATTTTAAATAATGTAATTAATATCTATTTATTTTATATTAGATTAAATTTGTTTTACAAGGTCTTTCAAATTTTATTTCAAAATGTATTAACTGCATCCTTTGGTATCATTTACTGTGATTTCTTAACTGTTTTATTCACCTTAATCTTTTTGATATACTGGAAGACATGTGCACATGGATTTTTGTAAAATACTGAAATATTAATCGGTATGGTGTTTATTATTTCTATTTTATATCCTATAAATATTTAAATACGTTTTATTGATTCTTCCATTTCATATTATTTGTTTCTATTCTGCTTTCATTTTTAATCAATTCACTTGATTTTAGTGGTTGCTCTATAATTCTCTATGTATAAGGATTTGTTTGGTTTTGCTGTTTAAACAGTTATTTACATTCAAAAGCTTGCAAATTTTTATCTTGCGATAGATGTTTAATATAATTATTAATAGATGGCAGCACTAAAATTGTATCTTTCAGTTTGCTCTATTTTTTAATTTTTCTAGCTCCAATTCAGTTATAATTTATACACCAGGGTGTATTTTTAGCTAAATTTTGACGATATTGTTAAACTGTTATCTATTAATTTAATAGTGCATTTTAAATAATGTAATTAATATCTATTTATTTTATATTAGATTAAATTTGTTTTTTTCAAGGTATTTCAAATTTTATTTCAAAATGTATTAACTGCATCCTTTGGTATCATTTACTGTGATTTCTTAACTGTTTTATTCACCTTAATCTTTTTGATATACTGGAAGACATGTGCACATGGATTTTTGTAAAATGCTGAAATATTAATCGGTATGGTGTTTATTATTTCTATTTTATATCCTATAAATATTTAAATACGTTTTATTGATTCTTCCATTTCATATTATTTGTTTCTATTCTGCTTTCATTTTTAATCAATTCACTTGATTTTAGTGGTTGTTCGGGCACAGGGGAAAATTAATTTTAGCTTTAGCTTATTTTTCCCACAGAAAACAACCATTTTGCTTATATCATTGAATTCTGTGCCCTCGATAACGTAATTCAATGTATAAGCTTTTCAATTTTTGTCGGTGTCCACTTTTTTCTTTTTTCTTCCATAATAATTCTTATAATATATTTTTTTTAATACTTACAGCTTTAATTCATAATAATTGACGGTGGCAGGTTATGTTTTATTAATGGTAATATATATATATATATAGATATATATATATATATATATATCAATTTTGGACGGAGGGTGGTTTCGGGGTCTGGGGGTCATGATCGATGAAAATATACCAAAATTTTTTGAAATCGCTTTCCTCCGAACGGCTGCAATAGGTAGCTTTTTTGTAAAGAAAGCTACCTAAAACACAAGCAATTGTGAAAGCCAGAAAAACTCAGTTTTCTGTCTGTTTTAGACAAAATTTTCTGAAAAATTTTTACAAGCAAACATTTTTTTATGTTATGCTTGTAACATTTTTACAGTAATTATTTTCGTTATAGTTAATTATTTTTAAAATATGCATTAAAGTAATGGAAAACTCTACAATAATTTTATTTTTCCATTGTGTGATGTATTCCCGACAAAAATCCCTTTTCCCGCCAATATGCATACCTGAATTTTTAAGAAAAGGTTCCCTTTTTTACGTAAAAGCAACCACTTCACAATGACATACTGCCATTCTTTATTCTTTTTGTCCCTGAGGTCCTGCAGAAGGGCACGCGCCCGACACGCGAGACTTCCTTTCCAAAACTGTGGGCCCCGCAAACTCTATTGTTTCGAGTGGGTCACGAAGGTAAAAAAGAAGGGTGCGGTAAAAAAGGGGATTGGTCACGGTACCTTCTACTGGGGAGAACTCAGGGATGGTGACAATATTGAAAAGTTCGGTGTATTTTGGGTTTGAATAAAGTGTTTATGACGTGTAGAAGTGTGGGTTATAAAGGACAGTCATTCAGATAGAAGTTATGAAGAATAAATTTCGATACAAGAATGAGAACAAGCTGTAAATATTGTACATACATTGAAGAACTCATAAAGTACAGCACTTTCCGATGTTCTTGTTGTACTTCGTATCAGTACATAATTATTTTGTTTAAGGTTGTTCTTAACTGCTCTGCTCAACAAGCGCAAAACGTTTTGACACGTTTACAAGTTCATTTTTTAACGGAAAGGTATAAAACTGGAAAACCTGGCCATGGAAGCGATTTGGAATTGAACTGTTTTTTCCATTTTTTGATCAATCAATTACCTATTGAGTTATAAGAGAATTTGATCACGTGACAAACACGTTTTTCGCCCGCTCTTGAGTGCTCTTTCTTCCTTCGCGCGGAAATTCAGTTCAAAACGCCCACTTTGACACTCTTTTCTGAAAAATCTATTGCGTTTGAAAAAAAAAAAAAAAAAAAACGGAAAAAACAGCTCAATGACATAATTTCTGGACAACAACAGCTAGTTTCATGCATTTTCGAACAAAAATAAATTAAAATTTATGTCAGAAAGTTGCCCTTTTGGATTTGAGAACAGCCTTAACAAGTAAAGTATTTTATGGAAGAAACGCCGCGGCATTTACGAGTTTGAAAGTTAATTTTTTTTTGTCAAGTGCGGCGTTTACACCATGTGCGGTGTTTACGATTTTTTTTTTTTCTCGTGCTCGTAAAATTGGGATAACGTAAAAATTCCTTAAGACTATTCTCAAGTCCCCTGCTCAACAACGCGAAGCTTTCTGACTTTGCCGATAATGAAAACTGTGATATTTCCGATGATGATACCAAAGCATACAGGTGGACAAAGAAAATTTACAACTCTTCCACTCAGAATTTGAGGGCTTCGAATAGAAACTAAAAAAGGAATAAAGTGAATGTGACGTAAAAAGCGTCATAAAAAGAGTGCTAAGTTGCGCCGACCAATTATAAAAACTGGAGCGCCTAAGGAGAGAGATCCCCGCGTCCCGCACTCTGGATGAATTTAATTCCGATTGACGTCTCCTTAATTTAAAAATTACATTAAAATATTTAAAACCTGATCTAAATATTTAAATAAAATTTTAGAATCTTAATTTATTAAAAATGAGGCACCTTACACTGTTCAGTACACTTTAATTAAAGTTAGGTCAATGAGGCACTGTCGACAAAAGTAGCGTTCCCATAGGTGCGGCGTTTACGACGGGTGCGGCGATTACGATATTTTAAAACTTACTCAGACCAATTTTAAGGAGTGCGGCGTTTCTTCCATAAAATACGGTAACAGAATAATTTTACATCGAGGCTGAGCTAATCTGGTAAACTTCGCACTCGTTGTCATTGTGGTAAAATTTAGTAAATTAGTATTTATGAGGAGTAGAACAGGCCTACTAACTGTTCAACAAATCATTGTAAAAGAAAGTTACTGGTAACAATAAATTGGAAATAAAATCTACTTTTAAATTATGTAAATAAAATTTGCTTAAGGGCCAGCTACATATAAAAGCAAATCCAAAAGTTTTTTTTTTTTTTTTTTTTTTTTTTTTTTTTTTTTTTTATAGCAATACCCAAGTTTGACACTTTAAACAAATTCTACACTCTTTAGTTAGCCTCAACACAAATTTTCATGAAATTCGTACGATTAATTTCAGAGAAATTAATTATTTTAAAATGTGCCTATTTTAAGGGCTGTATCCAAATTGAAGTTCGGTACTCGATTGTTGAAATGCTACAGGATGGCTAAATCACTTCTATTAATGTATTATTTCTTGCTAATATGACCATTTCACTCGGTTTAACATGTTTGGACTATTGTCAGACTAAATGTTTCAATAAAATAAATAAAATATCTTTTTTTCTTCAAATTATGCTTTCCTGCACATCATAGACGACCTCTTAAACCATCATTTTGACGTTTTTAAAGCATAACTACTTTGAAAACTACTAAGAAGAAAAATTTGAAATTTTGAATTCGCATAAACTAGGACATAATAAATATAAATCTATCAAAAATTTGTAGGTGTCAAGTCATATTTTTTTTTTCGAATATTACTTTCATAATTCCTATTATAAAATTTTTAAAATTTCAAATTCAATGTATTTATGTTTGGGGTTTTTTAGTGTTATAAGCACATAAAAAGTTATCTCATTAGGATTATAATTTCAGGAGATATTCATAAAAATATGAAAATGTGATTTCACATTAGAAGCCCTAAATTTTGAATATTTATAATTCGAAAACTTATCACCCAAATGATTTGAAGTTTCGTATCTAGGCATAGTTTGAACCGAAGATTGAAAATATATCGTCAAAATTGTGTGTTGCCATTTAAAAAAGAACAAAGTTTCGTCTGGTTTTGATTTGTAGATGATCCCCTAAGCAAATTTTATATACATCATTTAAAAGCAGAATTTATTTCCAATCGTTTGGTACCCGTAACTTTTTTCTACTATAATTTGTTGCAGAATTAGTACAGGTGTTTACTTTTTTTCGACGACAGTACATACAGGGTGTCCCAAAAATGACTGATGGATTTTAATATTCAATAACTTGCAAACGGTGACAGATATTAAAAAAATACTTGCAGGAGTGGTATGCAAAATGTCAGGAGTTTTTATGCTGATATTCTCAGTTATAGTTACAAATAGCATCGATAGATGGTGCTGCAAGAAATAACCGCTAAATCCGGGCTCGATTTTTCGGCATCTCCCTTCTTCCATGCGAAAAAAGGAGGTTAAAATGCATTGAATGGATCCCGAAGTACCAAAAATAGGGTCTGGACTGAGCACCTATTGCGCTCAGCGCTATCTATTGTTTGAAATTCGAACTAAAATCAAGAATCGCTGTAAAAAAAGAAAAAAAAAATTAAAAAATTTAAAAAAAATAATAAAAAAAAAAACTCCTGACATCATACATAATACTCCTGCAAGAATTTTTTAAATATCTGCCATCGTTTGCAAGTTGTTGAATTTTAAAATCTATCAGTCACTTTTGGGACACCCGGTACATTACACATTGAAGAAGCCAAGAAGCTATATCGGGTATCTGTACTGTACGTAACTAATTTGTTCAGCAAATAATAGTATAATTAGCAAATAAATAAATAGAATGCTAAATTCATCTTTAAAAGTTAAAATTACACTATGTGCAAAATACTTAAAAGATGACAAAAAATATTTAAAAAGATGTTAAATTACGTTAATTCTGCTTAGTCTGCTATAAAAACAGCCTTCGTCAGAGGATACAAAAATACTGTTATTAACGTCTTATTTTGAAATTTCACGTAGTTGGTGTCGAAAGGAGTGGAAGTCAATTTTTAGATCCGGAAAATGTTGGAAAGATAAAACATGAATATAGAGGAAAGTGGAATATTTACTTATTTTATGATTCTTTAAGCAAACTGAGCCAAATTTTGGGTATGTTATTTTAGGATAAAACGTCATTACAAACAGTATTTTCTTTGGTAATAATTTCTATTGATTCGCCAATAATGATAATTCTTTAAGAATAAATTATATGCCCCTTAAAGAACTATCATGATAGTATTATCCGCATTCTAGGCATTTCACCCGGCAGGTAGGGACTTGGTCAATGAAAAGACATCAAATAAACGCAATCTACTTGTCCCTGAAGGAGTTAAAGTATTCTGATTTCTAGCTATTCCATATTTATCTTCTTAAAAATTGGTTAAAATAAAAGAATATAAAACCTGTATCTTAAAATGGTCCAAGCGGCGATGTTGGCTTCTGCTTTCTAATAATCTAGTAAATGATAAATTCATGGAGCCCGTATGTAGAATTGATAATAATAGATTCTACATTTAAACATAATATCTACACATGGACTATTCACAAGTGGGGAATTAACAAACATTAACATAGTTGTGCAATATCGAAAATGGTTGTTTTATATAAATTAGAAGGGAATATAAACATCATAAAAGAAATATAAATGTTGTTTGGTAGCTCTTTCATGTTTTTTTTTTCTTTTTTAAGAATATTTGTAATTTTAAACCATGAATAATATACAACCATTTCTGCATTCCATCTTCCATCGATCTTTATAGAAAAAAAGTTATAGCTGAGGTAAAATTGCAAATATTAGATTTTCTTGATAACATATACTTTCATCTAATAGTAATAGCCATATATAAAACCAATTACTTTATTAAAATTAGATTAACAAAATATTCTCCTTATATACTTGAATTTTTCATTAAAAAATGTATTAAAAATTACATTAAAAACTAATCAGAGTATTATAGAAGATAACTGAGGTCAGATTTGGAAATGTCCACCAAAAACAAATGAGAAATATTTTATATTTAAAGGAAAAAATGTGTGTTGTATATATCTAGTGTAAGCCTTATTAGTATATATGTATATATATAATATTAAAAGTTAAGATTATTAATTAAAGGTAATAATTAGTAATAATTAATCAAAGTTATTTTAATTTATACATTTAGCTTTAAAAGAAAAAGAAGAAAATAATTCATTAATTCATGGGGGCATTAAATGCATAGGGACTGTTTTGTCACTGATGAAAAAACAAAATTACCATCTTTATATATCAGCAAAGTTAAAAATATATAAAAAAAAATGCATTTCGTGGAAAATAAACAAATAAACATAAATTTTATAAACTTCTTTGGATTTTTTTAGTACAGTTTCATTAAAAAAATAATTGTTCAAATATATATATATATATGTGTATGTGTTAATAAACTAACTTATAAATTAGAGAAGTTATAGGAAATCTAGTTTATTTGGTTAAAAAAAATAAATAAATAAATAAATAAAGAACAAAAGAGAAAAATAAGAAAACAAGCCACTTCGAAATTTCCCGTGAAGTTATTAGATTACAAACTCTGTTTATAGTATAATTTCATTAGTTTTATTTTAGTTTTCTGTCTAAGTAATAAATATTTTTGTTAATGATAATGTTACCCAGCATTTTTAATATTTACACATAAGAGAAAAAAAAAGAATCTTATTTATAGTAACAACTTCTTTGTGTAGTACAAGCTTTTAAAAATAGATGGCAGCATAGGCATTAAGGACTGCTGCATGGAAAAAGTTCTGAAAAAGGGCACCGGCAAAAGTTATAGGTAGTATAGGCCATTGCCCCTCCCAGAATTTTAGAATTTATTGAAATTTATTATTATTATTTCTTTGGTGATGATTAGAAAAAATTGTTTAATAAATATTCTTCCGATTTTGGTGACTTAAATAAATACCTAATTAAACTCTAAAATAAAAAGTCTTGACGATAAAACAAAAAAAGCTGTTTTCATTCTCCATTTTGAAAAATGATGATAGAAATTTATGTTTATTTAATATTTCGTAATTGTTAATTTTTTGTATTGCTTTTTAAGTTGATATGGTTAAAAAATTGTCTTGCAAGGGGAAGGGGAAGGGGTTAAAGAAATGGGGCTTCTGGGAAAAAAAAAAAAAAAAACTTAGTTTAATTTTTTGAAGCCTACGTTCTCTTTATTCTTCGTTTTTAAAGACACAGTGCAGAGCTGCGAATTTCAAGGTCGATTCCATGCATATTTTTTACTATGCAGCAAATAATAATAATAATAATAATAATAATAATTAAATATCCACATATATTAGTTCTTAATTTATATTTCTGAACTATTAATTTAAATATACTTATAATAATATGCTTTAAACGTTTAAATCAAAGAAATCTCTACTTCTCTAAACATGAAATCACCCGATTTCTTTCGAAATTACGCTTTTGAATTACATTACATTATTGGCACAATTACGAGATAATTTTCATTTACTTAAAATTTTAAATTTTGGTTTGAGTCAATCTCGTGCGTAACAAGATGCTTGTGCAAATGAGTTTTTGGTTTTGAATTCTGTAGCAATTTTTATATAGTGACAAGGCAAATCATTCTATTTGAGATATTCTCAAAACTTTTTTCGTTATTATGTCTTTATATATGGGGCATTCTCACAACATTTTGACTTTCAGGAATAAAAATCTGGTGAAATTAAACTTGCTAAAATAACATTTTAATCTGATAGACGAATGCCTTAATGATTCAAAATAAAGAAAAAATGGTCAGCAGCGAAATTTTTTTATTTAACTGAGGTTTAAGTTAAACTTGCGAATTTAATTTTCCTTAACATTTTACCTCAATAACTTTGTATTTTCTTCTAAATTTTTACTTATAATTTATAATGAATTTGCATAGTACCCACAGGACATTCAAATAAGAAATAATAACAATGAAGTATTTCTAGAACCAAATTTTGGTATAACATTGTCTTAAAGGGGTATTAAAGAAGGGACGGAAAGAAATAAGGAGATGGTATAGGAAAAAAGAGACGGTAATGGAAAAAAAGAGATGGTAAAGATGGAACGGTAAGGAAAATTACCACTATTTTTAGTCAAATCATGTTAAGACTAAGTGATAACCACAATGTTCATTGATTTTTAGAAACAGATATTTACATTGGATTAAATAAAAAAAAAAATATTTACCTTGAAAAGTGCAGGAATAAACCTTGAGGACCGCAAGACTACCAATAAAGTTACAATGCTTGAAATTGATATTTAAATTCTGCAGTAAATTTCCTCTCAAATAATTTTAGACATTCTTTCTCTAGCGTACTTCTGCATGAGAAAAAACTTGAAAAAAATTCTGTGGCTGGATCTGAAGTGATTTTCTGTATAAGTTTAGCAAGAGGGATGGTAAGGAATCTAAAACTCAGGGACAGAGTTAAAAAAATATATAATCAACTGTAAATATGTGTGCAGGTTAATTTTTTTCTACATATTTATATAAAACAATTGTCCCAGTTTCAGAAAAAAATTACATCGAATTACTTTTATTGAAACAATTTTATACAGACAGCTCCAAATTTAAAAATCAGCATCAGGGACACGGGACGGTATAGGAGTTTCCCTGGTATTTGGACCCCCAGCATCGTCCAAATCTTATTTATCTCATTAATATTGTTATGCAATCATGCAATGGGATGTTCCCCAGAATATGAAATAAAAAATAAAAAAAACACAAGAATATGTACTAAAATAGAAATTATTATTCAGGGGATTTAAAAGTCAAAAGATTGTAAGAATGCCCCATATACAGGGAGTCCTTTCTTATATTTGACCAATAGTTAATTTGCAAACCGTTAGTTTGAGAGGTAATAGTTCCAATTGCAAAAACATTTCAAATGTATTTCTCACATGAAAATCCATTTATATGAAAACAGTTATTTTTTAAAAAATTCATGAAATTAAAATTTTTATACTATAAGTTGTATTCAGAATTTTTTTTTTTTCCGAACAAGTAAAACGGAAAAAATGCCATTCTTTTACGACCAAACGTACCCAGTTGTAATATTTTATGAAATTTCGTCATTTTCTGGAACGTTGGAAATTCCTAAAATTCAAAGTGTCACAACTCGGTAAGTTGTGATCATACAAAAATGTAGTTTTTACTATTTTATTTGTTAGAGCATGATGAAAGTTTTCCTGAATATAGCATATGACTTTGGGATTGTATAAAAATTTTAATTTCGTAACTTTTTCAACTATAACTATTTGACCGTAAATGGACTTTCATATGATAAAGAACAACATTTGAATCCTTTTTGCAGTTGGAACTATACCTCTAAAACTAACAGTTTAAGAACTAACTATTCGTCAATCATAAGAAGGGACACCCTGTATATATATAAAATGTTAAACTTAAAACTCTGGAATTTTTGAAAATCTGAAATCCCTTGATACCCACCTAATCTGCTATAATGTGGCTCTGGTCCCTGATCTCGTATTGATGCCAGAGTTTCTCCCAGGCAGTTTCAGGAGGATGCTACACCCTCCCTTCCCTTTGATTTAAAAAATAGCACCCTTCTTGTCCATCAGTTAAAAAAATTGTGTTCTAACTGCCTTTTGTATTGACGCTAGAACGCCCGGAAGGTGTCGATCCGACTCCAACCATATGATTAAATGTCGACTGGAACCAGAAATTCTTTCGTAAAATAAGTTAAATTTAAACCCCGCAGATTTACGTTCAATAAATCAGTCAAATAATTTTAAATAAAAATTCTGATGTCAAATATTTTTATGAAATTTGAGTAAAATTTCCGGGCGTTCTAGTGTTAAAAATTTGATTGCATAGTAAAAACTGACTTGTTGTGTCCTGACTTTTAAATATAAAAATTGCATTTAAAAATAAAAAGAATGTCTTTAAAAATAAAAAAGTACCCTTGCGAATCTAAAAAGTGCCCTTACAAATCTAAAAAGTGCCCTTACAAATCTAAAAAGTGCCCGTACTAATATAAAAAGTGCCCTTTTTCCACCAACAGCACCCTGCCCTTTTTTAAACCTGGGGAAAACTCTGTTGATGCTATGTATTATATATGGAGCTGAGTCCAAAAATGACGGATAGATTTTAAAATTCAATAACTGGCAAACGGTGAGAGATATTAAAAAAATTCTTGCAGGAGTTTTATGTAAGATGTCAGGAGTTTTTATGCTGCGATTCTCAGTTTTAGTTATAAATAGCATCGATAGATGGCGCTGCAAACAACAACCGCTAAATCCAGGCTCGATATTTCAGCCTCTCTGTTCTTCCATGTGAAAAAAGGAGATTAAAACGAAGTACCAAAAATCGGATCTGGATTGAGCACCTATAGTTCTCAGCGCCATCTATTGTTTGAAATCCAAACTAAAATCAAGAATCACAGTAATAAAACTCCTGACATCATACATAACCCTCCTGCAAGAATTTTTTTAATATTTGTCACCGTTTCTAAGTTACTGAATTTTAAAATCCATCAGTAATTTTTGGGACACTCGGTAGATAATTCAGTTATCTTAACTAAAGAAAATCTTCCCATACTTATGTTTCTAGATGATTTCAATAAGTTTAATGTCCAGCTGTTCATATTGTGTTTACATCTTATGAGATACTCTGTATCTTACGTTTTTGTATCTTCTGAAATACAATCCTTTTCAATTAACCAACGGTCATTACATTCCTTCAAACATTTAAATCTAACAGTATTACTTAAGACAAATTCGAGAAATAAGTTCGCAGTGTATGCATAAAGATAGATCAAGTCTCATCACACACTGGATAAGAAGGCCATTAAGGACCCATTAATTGTTCCTTAATGGAGATTCTTGCAACATTAAAAAGTTGCCGGGTATTTCAAAGGATGAGACTGCATTAACCTGAAATGTTATATCTTTTAAAAACATGCTATCTCCGTATTTAGAAGCTAGTGATAAAAATTTCGCACATTTCCTCTGAAAATAAAATATGAAGTCTGATTGGCTGATATTTACTAAGAAATATGTCTTGAAGTGAGATTATTCGACATAAAAGACACACACGCCGAAAAAATGCACAAGTTGTAACCGGAAAGATAGACACAAATTTAAAGTATGATAACACACGTCAAGATTAATATTTTTTGTATAAGAAATACAATCCAATTATTCAGCCCAAATATACAGGCTGTTTCAACTTTAAACCGAATACGAATTTTCGTTTATAGCTTTAACAATTATGAAGATATTTTGGCAAATTTTTATTCACAGATAAAAATGGACATATACAAATTGACATATTTATAGACACAAATTTAAAGTGTGATAACACACGTCAAGATGAATATTTTTTGTATAAGAAGTGCAATCCAATTATCCAGCCCAAATATACAGGCTGTTTCAACTTTAAACCGAATACGAATTTTCTTTTATATATGCTTTAACAATTATGAAGATATTTTGGCAAATTTTTATTCACAGATAAAAATAGACATATACAAATAGACATATTTATAGACACAAATTTAAAGTGTGATAACACACATCAAGATAAATATTTTTTGTATAAGAAATGCAATCCAATTATCCAGCCCAAATATACAGGCTGTTTCAACTTTAAACCGAATACGAATTTTCGTTTATAGCTTTAGCAATTATGAAGATATTTTAGCAAATTTTTATTCAATTAACTTAGATTTGCGTGAAATATGATAACATCACTAAAAGTTACATTATTTTGTTTAAACGTTTACTTTCAATAGTTTTCGTTATCATAAATAAATTTGAAATGTATATCTAAGATTTATAAAGTATCTAAAAAAATGTATCTATAATCTTCAATTATTTTAAAAGGATTTATTTAGTAACCAACTTATAGTGTAACAAGACAATTCAAACACTGCTGTGTTTGAAGACTAAATTAAATTACTTAAGCCGCAAATATTTCAAAAGCTATTGTTCTCCTTTACTTTCAAATCATCATTGACGGCATGGTTGATAAATCATAATAGTTTGAATATCGAAAACAAAATAATAACGTTTTTGAGTATTTATGATAACATATGTCAGACTTAATGACTTCCAAAGAGTCAGAATTTTGGAACGGCTTTATTTGGCACGACTGTGATTTCTATTTTCCAATCTATATTATAAAGAACAAACATGTCCGTACGTAATGCTGGCGCCACTCTGAGGTTGGTAATACCTGACGATTAAATTTCAGTTTTGGAATTTTTGCTACAGCATTTTTTTTTTTTTACTTCTAAACATTTCACTTTTTACACTGTCGTATAAGAATAAATCCAAATTAAGTGAAATGTATTCAAATGGATACTATGAGGCAAAAAAATTATTTACGTAAATCTTATTTTAAATTTTTAATAGCATTGGACAAAGGATAAACCAATTTATTCAAATAAATACATTTAAATGCATTATATAAATTCAGTGAAAGTGACATATTTAAAGTATAGTGGAAAATTAAAACTATTATTTAGATGTGTGAATATATCTTAGCCAAAACAAAAATAATTTAAATTTAATTTTAAAACAAATCGTTTAAAGCCACATCAAAGCGTCACTAAAATTTTGATATCATATCTTTTAAAACTCATACTTGGAATTTATGAAAGTTGTATATGTTAAAGCATCAATGAATAAACTTTTATACATTTTTTTAAATTGAACATAATTTTTGCACATGCGATTATAAAAAAATAAAAAGATGAAATAAATAATATATAGAGAGATTATAATTAATAGCATAGCGTCACTCAAAATTTGATATCATTATTTTTAAGTTCCATATTTAAAATTCTTAGAGCATAAGATAAAGTGCTGCGTCACAAACTTTTAACCCGTCAAGGGTTTTTGTATTGATTTAAAATTACGGCTAATTAATAAAATATTTGAACAAACGAATGTACGATAACAAATCTGTGGCCAAATATCTTTCATTTTAAAAAAGATTGGTGTAATTTGATGCAGTAGTTTCTTCTCACGGACTGTCGAAAGAAAACGCTTAGCGTTTTAAATATATAGATTTTCTAATTATGCATATCATATTACTACAAATATTATGCATATTCCCATACTGAGTGCGTTTATATTTTATCAAATAAATACAAAAAAAAAAAATATATATATATATATATGTAAGTTTTTTGTAGTATTTTCCAGTTTATTTTGCAACATTTTAAAGTAATTTTAAAAACAAATTTGAAAAAACAAAAATTCAGTCACAAATGAGTTAAAATAATTCATCTCCAGAAAATTGATTTCACCAACTCTTCATGAAGAATGATCTAAGGGCAGCTATTGAAAGATATTAAGGGGGCTGGTCACTCAGCTTCGGAATTCTCCTCCATAATGTTAAGTCTGTGGACTTTTGATGCATTCGTATATTTAAAATATCTTCTCAGGAAATTCATATTTTTAACATCTTTTTTCTGTGTACTCTTCTTAAAGGATGTCTCTTTTTTTCTTACAAGGAAGGTCTCCTTACAGGGCATACTCAGAATATGTTGAAAAAAATGCTAGTGAAACTACTCATGTATGTAATAAGCGAACAGTTAAATTTAACTGCGGAATTTCAGTAAAAAGTCTGTAAAAAAATAAAATACTTTCGAATAGTTGGCGCGAAAATACGAAAGTGACACGCGATTTGGCGAGCAGGATTTTTCCTAGCCAAAAGCAAACGATTTTAATGCATCTGAAAATTTATTAATTGTTTTTTAGAATGCACGGTTTTTAATGAATTTAAACTTAATTAATGAAAGGGGTTATTATATATTTTTTATGTTACATAAATATGTTGCTGTAATTATTTAATTCTATCACTGTAAAAATATTTTCTATGCTTTGAAGTTACAATTATCTATTTTAAATTATAGCCAGCTGTCATTTGATTGCCATAATACACTTTCATATCGAAGACGAAGTCGTTTCCATAGCAACAAAATCAAAGCGACAGTGTTCTATCTGCCCTATTTTTGAGAAACAATTTAAATGAATTTAAATTTTGTTTTAAATCGTAAAATATGAGATTTAAATTTTATTATAAATACATATAAATATATATGACAAGCTATAGTTAAAACAAACAAAAAATGACAAAACTATTGTTAAAACAAACTAAAAATGACAAAACTAAAGTTATTTAAATTAAACTTATTATAAACAAATTCAACATAAAAAGTTTTTTCCTACATAAAAGCATATTTTTTTTCATCGCCAACCGGTGATAAATCGCCAAATAAACGAGAATTTCATTATTTTTTTACGGACGCTGTATCGGGGTTCCGCCAAAAAAAATTTTTATAAACATATATATCCATATGAGAAAAACATTCTGTAATTTTTTCAGATTTTTCTGAGTATGCCCGAATGGAGACCTTCCTTGTTAGTTTTCAAAATATTTCTAAAATCTATGCCGAATTTAATATTTTATGCGTTAAAAGCAGGCGAACTCTGAGTAAGATTTTAACACTTAATATAAAATTAAGTCTATACTTTAGAAATATTTTAAGAACTAAGAAAAATAAGAGACATCTTTTAGGAAGTGTACACAAAAGATAGAAGTTAAAAATATTAATTTCCCAAGGAGATATTTTAAATATACGAAGGCATCCAATGCCCTTAAACTTTACATTAGTGAGGGGAAATCGAAAACTGAGTGACCAACCCCCTTAAATATTCATATTATTTTCTCTAATTAACTATATTTTTTTTCATTTTATCTGATTTATCTTTAAATTAAAGAAAAAGTTTTTGTATACAAAATACATGTTATTTTTACGTTATCTTAGTTTGTTATCATGTTATTTGTAAATCATTTTTTGAAATTATCACATCGAGAATTGGAAGAATGGCTCAAAAGCCTTGGATATGTATAAAGTATAAAATAAAGTATAGTTATCAAGTTCAGTATTAATATTATTTTCTCTCATACGAATCATTTTTCTTTTAATTATTATTATCTGATATATCTAAAATTTTGTTTCGTAAACAAAATACGAATTATTTTTTATTAGTTTGCTATCATGTTGTTTGTAGAATATTTTTTGCAGTCGTCAAATTGAGAACTGGAAAATTGGTCCAAAATCCGTTGAATTTGTAGAAAGTATAAAATAAATATGTAAAAAAGGTGCAAAAAAAAAAAAAAGCAAAAACAAAATGAAGAGTGATTAAGTAAAATCTTTTTATCACGATCGTAATCGCAAGAAATCAGCAAACTTTATCTCTGTGAAAGCTTTATCCAGCAATAAAATCGTAGTTGCTTATATTCTGAAGCAAAGTCTTTGAGGATTCGTATTTAAACCTCAGTTTCAACTATTTCTTTATCGTTACACCCATTAGCAGTTCATTATTCTGATTTCTCTAATGGAAAATGCGAGTAAAGCGGACATCCAGATACCACTAAATCCAAAAACTCCGATTTGGAATAAATCCCCTTATCTCTTATTCGCTTTACACAGGGGATTATAAGGAGTAATTACAGGTATACCTCTCAATGCTCGTAAGTCTCAATGAAATGTATTTGGATTTGTGTAAGCTTCGGTTAATTAGAAGCTTCTAAATGGGATCAGTATTTTTGTATCCACGGATCCTATTTTTATGGTTCGATGCAGAAAAGAACCAACTGAGAATAAGGCGATTTTATAGAAGACACTAAAAAAAATACATAAATGCTTTGGTTATAAATGGATATATCTTACGGATGTATAAACTATAATCACCTGCTTAAAAATGTTAAGATTTTTCTTTATATTCATTTCAGATTATATTTAGGTACAATCCTATAAAGAATTTGCTGCTTCAAGAGCAGTGGTAATAAGTTTTCTGAAAAGTTACTTTTATAGGAAAATGAAAAGTGACTTTGATGTCACATAGTGTATATTCTAGAAAGAAAGGAACTCACAGTGCATGCTAATATATATATATATATAACCATTAAATAAACATTATCGACCACCAACAAAAAACTGTGAAATTATGAATAAAATGACATTAACAAATACAGTTCGCCCAACACACTTAACATAGATTCCGAAAACATAGTAAAAACAGCAGAGATTGATATATATATATATATATATATATATAACCATTAATTAAACATAACCAACCACCGTCAATTATTATGAATTAAAGCTGTAAGTATTTAAAAAAAAAAAAATATTATAAGAATTATTATGGAAGAAAAAGAATAAAGTGGACACCGACAAAAAATGGAAAAGCTTATATATTGAATTACGTTATCAAGGGCACAGAATTCAATGATATAAGAAAAATGGTTGTTTTCTGTGAGGAAAATAAGCTAAAGCTAAAAATTATTTTCCTTTATGCCCAAACAACCATTAAAATCAAGTGAATTGATTAAAAATGAAAGCAGAATAGAAACAAATAATATGAAATGGAAGAATCAATAAAACGTATTTAAATATTTATAGGATATAAAATATAAATAATAAACACCATACCGATTAATATTTCAGTATTTTACAAATATCCACGCGCACATGTCTACCAGAATATCATAAAGATTAAGGTGAATAAAACAGTTAAGAAATCACAGTAATTGATACCAAAGGATGCAGTTAATACATTTTGAAATAAAATTTGAAATACCTTGTTAAAAACATTTAATATAATATAAAATAAATAGATAGTAATTACGTTATTTAAAATGCACTATTAAATTAATTAATAACTGTTTAACAATATCGTCAAAATCTAGCTAAAAATACCCCCTGGTGTATTAAATTATAACTGAAATGGAGCTAGAAAAATTAAAATTTAGAGCTATCTTAAAGAGACAAATTTTGGTGCTGCCATCTAGTATTACTTTTATTAATCAACTGTCGCAAGATAAATATTTGTAAGCATTTGAATGTAAATAATTTTTTAAACAGCAAAACCAAACATATCCTTATATATAGAGAATTATAAACCTAATATAAACCACACAATGTATTTAAAAACAACTATTGTTAATAAAATTTAAAAGCATACAATATATTCTATTAGCCAACGTATTTAAACTAAACTAAGAATTTAAATAATTCTAGAACTTTGATAATATATAGCATATAGCTATATGCTATAAAACAAAATAAATTCAGTAATAATTAATATAAATAATTATTAAAAATAATATAAAAATTATTTTTTAAATCAATTGTACATAAGATATTTATAAAATGAACAGAAAATAAAAAACATGTGGAAGTATATAGAAGGTTAAATGATACTTAAATTCCCATTACTTAAAAAGCACAAATATAGAGTGTGGATTATTTTCATACATCCATAAAAATCCAAAAAGTATGAATGTGGGACATTCAAAAACATTAAACCGATAATAAATATTAAAAAGAATAGAGGAATAATAATAAAAATAATTACCCAATTTTAATGCATACAGTATAACTATATTTATATTAAACATACTTATATGTATATTAATCACTATAAAAATAGCATACTATTAGTAATTAATATGATATTGTCCTTAGTAAATAAAATTTAATAACAAATAATTGTAAATTAGATTAATCAATAATTAAGCTAATTATAATATTAATGAAATTCTCCAATTACATATAAAATATCAAATCAACATCCATATAAAATACGTATCAAAAATATAGTAATAATACAAAAGCCCCATTTTAATTTTTTTTAATAATTAACCATTGCGTATTATCCAGACAACACCACCCTCCTCCGTACTCTAACATCTACCCACCCAACCAACCTATAATAATTTTTTTATATTATTTTACAATTTTTAATTTTTTATAGATATTTTTTTTATTTTATAATTTTTTTGTAATTTTGTTTACACATGTGTTAATTTGTTTTAAAAGATCATGTAAGAAAAGTACTATATATATATATATATATATATATCTTAATATGCAAAACAATACAGCACACTCGAAATTGCCACGGCCCATTTAGAAAGAGCTGCGCTGTGCTAAATATGGGTATGTATAATCCCCAATGTTATGCAGGCTGCTATTGATCGACCATCTGGGAATTATATTTAGGTACAATCTTATAAAAGATTTGCTGCTTCAAGAGATGGAAGTAGTTTTCTGAAAAGTTAATTTTATAAGTAAGATTTAAAAAAATGACTTTGATGTCACGTGGTATGTATTCTAGAAAGAATGAAACTCACAGTGTATATGAGAAGTAAATTTCGAACTGGGCGAAAAATGTCCGGACCAGGATTCGAACCAGGGATTTCTTGGTGGGTTCAAATCCTGGTCCGGACATTTTTTGCCCAGTTGGAAATTTACATCTCATATGATTTATTTACCAATTAGAATAATTGTGTTAAAATTAATTTAGCGTACTCACAGTGTATACTAATAACATATATGTATATGTGTGTGTGTGTGTGTGTGTGTGTGTGGAATTGACTGCAGTTGACCGTTGGTGACAAATACATCTGATTGATGACTCGATGGTGTAGAAATAACACGATTTTAATGTCTGGAGTAAGGCATAAATTATATTTAAAGGACATACAAACTATATACTGTTTTAAGGGGATAAAGGGAGGTTTTGCGGCAATCTGTCGGCCTTCAATATACTTCGGCGCGCTATCGGAATCTGACTGGAACGTCTTTCCAAGTCAGTCCGCAAAAACACTCTGAAGTTAAATTGAACCTTCGCTCTCTGGCTGGAGACTCAAAATCACTAACTCATCAAGTTTATTGTCTTTTAGAAATTGCAAGCTCTGTCAGTTCTCATGGGAATTAGCTGCACCCTCTTACTGCGGTCAGGATGTGGTCAGCATGTTTTGGAAAACGCAAGCCACATCCACACTCGGGCATCTTGACATGTGTGCGCCCCTGCACACGTAAGACCAAAAGCAGCAAGAAAGGGGCAAACTAAAACTGTGTGGAATTGACTGCAGTTGACCGTTGGTGATAAATACCTCTGATTGATGACTCGATGGTGTTGAAATAACGCGATTTTAATGTCTGGAGTAAGGCATGAATTATATTTACAGGACATACAAACTATATACAGTTTTAAGGGGATAAAGGGGGGTTTTGCGGCAATCTGTCGGCCTTCGATATACTTTAGCGCGCTATCGGAATCTGACTGGAACGTCTTTCCAAGTCAGTCCGCAAAACAATTCTGAAGTTAAATTGAAACTTCGTTCTCAGGCTGGAGACTCAAAATCACTAACTCATCAAGTTTATTGTCTTTTAGAAATTGCAAGCTTTGTCAGTTCTCATGGGAATTAGCTGCACCCTCTTACTGCGGTCAGGATGTGGTCAGCATGTTTTGGAAAACGTAAGCCACATCCACACACACACACACACACATATATATATATATATATATCAGGAGTGTGACTTGTGGATTTGGATCATATATTGGTGCTGCTAGCAAGGCTTTACTGGGGGTATTGGAGGGAGTGTTTGACGGAGTGATGGGGGGGAGAGACGACTTTTATTATCAAAAATAGCTATACACTATTACATAATCTAAAAAAAAATAAAAAATATTACTGGTTTATTCGCTTACGATTTTGCATATCTCTATAACACAATTGATTTGACAGATTTAAAAGAAAAAATAGTAGATTTTTATAATAAAAATAGTACTTTGGATGTTCATAATGATTTTTTCATAAATTTATTTCAGTTAGTAGTACAAGAAAACTACCTTTACGAAGGAAATACAGTATTTAAACAGATTCGGGGTATTCCAATGGGGGGGAGTTGCAGTTCCATTTTGGCAAACATTTACTTACATATATATGAAAGAAATAATAATTTACACAGTAACACATTATCCTACAGATATATAGATGATGTTTTGATAGTCAAATTAAACAATGATATTGAAGATATTGATTTTACATATTATCCTATGTCTCTGAGTCTGGAACTCTCCTCCCAGAATTGTAAAAATATTAATTTTCTAGATGTGAACCTAAGCATAGAAAGTGAAAATTTGATATCTAAGTTATATGACAAGCGAAATGATTTCAACTTTAATACCTTAAAGCTGCTATATTTTGATTCCAACGTGCATGTTTCGATTAAAAGAAATGTACTTAGAAATGGATTAATACGAATCGAAAGACTGAGTACTAGAGTTAAAGATATGTTTAATGATATGTTAGAGTGGTGCCGCTTGGGATTCAAGCATGGTTATCCTCGCAATTTCATCAGGAGAATAACTAGTGATTTTATTAAGAGTAGCAGGTACGGAACTAAACTGAACTCAGTGATGGATGAGAATGGAGGTTTTGATGAGTTGATTGATCTAATGAGTTAGGGAGATATTTTGGTGGATGTTGTAGTTCTGTTTAGTTTTTCATAGTTTTTCATTTTTTCATATTTTCAATTTTGGTCTTGGCGAGTGAAGGGGGGCGTAGCATACGTAAAGTCTGACTTAACCCTGCAGAGTATGTCGTTAGCCATACCGCTCGCCTTCTGTTCTGTTCTGTTATGTTTTGCAATTATATATATTTTCTTTAGTTTGGTTATTCAGTTTGATTTTAAGAGTTAAAGTTTATGTTGGTTATTTTAATTTTTTCGATGTGAGTTTCATTTTAGATATGGTGAGTGATGGATTTTGATATTTTGTTTGTGGTTTTAAATATATATATATATATGTGTGTGTGTTTATAACCATTAATTAAATTTTACCGACCACCATCAAAAACTGCAATATTGTGAATGATTGACTACACGCCATAAACCAACAATATAGAACTGTATGTGTAAAATAAAATACCGTATACCTAATTACAAGAATTAACATGGAAGAAAAAAAGAAGAATATGGATTCCGAAAAAATTGAAAAACTTATATATTGAATTACGTTTCAAGAGTACAGAATTCAATGATATAAGCAAATCGGTTGTTTTCTGTGGGAAAAAAGCTATAAGCTGAAAAATAATTTTCCCCTGTACACAAACAACCAATATAATCAAAATAATAGTTTCAAGATGAATACAGAATATTATCAAATGGCATGAAATGGAAAAAAAACTACAACCCATTAAATATTTAATTTATAGCAATAGAAATCTAACAAAACCTACCGTATTAATTCCCAGTAGATTTTCAAAATATATTCCTGCACATGGAATCCAAAAGGCATGCTAAGATTAAGGTGAATAAAACAGTTAAGTTAACACAGAAATTAAAAGCTATGGATTAAAATAGCAATTAAAGCCTTTGTGCAGGAATATGAAAAAGAAGTAAACCAACGTTTAAAATGCACAAATAATGCGTGAAAAGCAGCAAACAAATCAAAACAGCAGAATCTACAGCGAGATTCTTCTTCAGTGCAAGATAGGTAAAAAAGAACAGCGTGCTAGAAAAAGCAAGGCTGAGCTCAGGAAGAATCTCGCTGTAGATCTGCTGTTTTGATTTGTTTGCTGCTTTTCACGCATTATTTGTGCATTTTAAACGTTGGTTTACTGCTTTTTCATAAAAGCTATGGAGTCAGTTAATTCATGTTGAAATATTGTGATAAATATAATTAATATAATATAAATAAAAAATAATTAAATTATTTATAATACCTAAAAACAATTTTAAATTGTATAATAACAATTTTACAACATTGCCAATATTCAGCGTTAATTACCCCCTGGTGTAAAAAATTAAAATTATTACTTTAATAGAGGCTATTTAAAAATACAAAATTTATGGTGCTGCCATCTATTATTTTATTTTAAAAAAATATTATGATTAAACAAATGTCACAGTAAGTAGAACCTAATACATGCTAATGAATTAAAATGTATCAACTGCATTCCTACACACATCCTAATATAAACAATACCATACTGTATTTCATTATTCAGAAATTTTTTTGAAACAAATTAAATGTTAATACAATATATTCTATTACCATACCATTAAATCTGCACTGAGAAATTAAAAAACTTTTTTAACTTGATAATATATAGAATATAGCTATATGCTATAAAATAAAATAAATTATATATTATAAAAATATAATAGTCTTAATATTTAGCTTTACATATAAAAAATAAACAGGAAAGAAAAAAAAATAATAATTAAATAAATTATAAAATAAATAAATAAAAATGGATGTTTATATAAGATTGCCAGATACTAAAATTCCAAACAGCCTAAAGATCACATATATAGTGTGTGAATTATCCTTATATTAGTCATAAAAAAGCTAAAAAATATATGATTGTGCCAATCAAACATATAAACCGATAATTAATCATGGAATACAATGTTGAAATAAAACAATATTAAATAGTATAGAGGAATAATAATAATAAAAACTATTTACCCAATTTTAATGCATACAGTATAACATTAGTTAATCAAATAAACCAATATGCATAATAATCGCTAAAAAGTTGGTATACTATTATTAATTAATATGACATTGTCCTGAGTAGACTAAATTAGAAATAAGTTAATATTGAATTTGATTAAATAAGTTAAATTTAATATGAAATTTTTTTAAAAAAAAGAGGAAAAGTCACCAATTACATATAAAACATCAAATCAACTTCCATATAAAATACGTATTAGAAATGTAGTTATAATACAAAAGCCCCATTTTTTTCCCTTTATATATAAATTAACCATTGCGTATTATCCAGACAACGCCACCCTCCTCCGTACTCTAACATCTACCCACCCAACCATCCTATAGTAATTGTTTATTTTTATTTTACAATTTTTAATTTTTTATAAATATTTTTTATTTTATAATTTTTTTGTAATTTTGTTTACGCATGTGTTAATTTTTTTTTTGTTTGTCTTGTTTTTAGGGTTTCGTTCATCTAACGAAACCCTATTCGTCTCGCTCCTCTGTCTGTCTGTCTGTCTGTCCGTCACAGAGCCCGTTCTCAAAAACTACACATGTTGGAGATTTGAAATTTTGCATACTTATAGATGGACACCTCAGATCAAACGACAAATCATAAAATTTTGAAAAAGTCATTCATTTAACCCTTTGGGCTCCCACATGTGTATTTTAAACAATTCTTTCTATGTGGACCTCTAATTACATTGGAGGCGTGAAATTTTGCATACTTATAGCTGAATACCTCACATCACCGGACAAATCATAAAATTTTGAAAAAGTCGTACATTTAACCCTTTGGGCTCCCACATGTGTATATCAAACAATTCTTTCTATGTGAACCTCTAATTAGATTGGAGGCGTGAAATTTTGCATACTTATAGCTGAATACCTCACATCAAAGGACAAATCATAAAATTTTGAAAAAGTCGTAGATTTAACCCTTTGGGCTCCCCCATGTGTATTTCAAACAATTCCTTCTATGTGAGCCTCTAATTAGGTTGGAGGCGTGAAATTTTACAAACTTATAGCTGAACACCTCACATCAAACGACAGACTATAAAATTTTGAAAAAGTCGTACATTTAACCCTTTGGGCTCCCACATGTGTATTTTAAACAATTTTTTCTAAGTGCGTCCCTAATTAGGTTGCAGGCGTGAAATTTTGCGTACTTATAGATGGACATCTGAGATCAAGCAACAAATCATAAAATTTTGAAAAAGTCATACATTTAACCCTTTGGGCTCCCACATGTGTATTTTAAACAATTCTTTCTATGTGAACCTCTAATTAGATTGGAGGTGTGAAATTTTGCATACTTATAGCTGAATACCTCACATCAAACGACAAATCATAAAATTTTGAAAAAGTCGTACATTTAACCCTTTGGGCTCCCCCATGTGTATTTCAAACAATTCTTTCTATGTGAGCCTCTAATTAGGTTGGAGGCGTGAAATTTTACAAATTTATAGCTGAACACCTCACATCAAACGAAAAACTATAAAATTTTGAAAAAGTCGTACATTTAACCCTTTGGGCTCCCACATGTGTATTTTAAACAATTCTTTCTAAGTGAACCCTAATTAGGTTGGAGGAGTGAAATATTGCATACTTATAACTGAATACCTCACATCAAACGACAAATCATAAAATTTTCAAAAAGTTGTATATTTAACCCTTTGGGCTCCCACGTGTGTATTCTAAACAATTCTTTTTAAGTGAGCCCCTAATTAGGTTGCAGGTATGAAATTTTGCGCACTTATAGATGGACACCTCAGATCAAACGAAAAATCATAAAATTTTGAAAAGTCATACATTTAACCCTTTTGGCTCCCACATGTGTATTTTAAACAATTCTTTCTATGTCAACCTCTAATTACATTGGAGGCGTGAAAATTTGCATACTTATAGCTGAATACCTCACATCAAACAACAAATCATAAAATTTTGAAAAAGTCGTGCATTTAACCCTTTGGGCTCCCTCATGTGTATTTCAAACAATTCTTTCTATGTGAGCCTCTAATTAGGTTGGAGCGTGAAATTTTACAAACTTATAGCTGAACACCTCACATCAAACGACAAACTATAAAATTTTGAAAAAGTCGTACATTTAACCCTTTCGGCTCCCACATGTGTATTATAAACAATTCTTTCTAAGTGAACCCTAATTAGGTTGGAGGAGTGAAATATTGCATACTTATAGCTGAATACATCACATCAAACGACAAATCATAAAATTTTGAAAAAGTCGTACATTTAACCCTTTGCGCTCCCACATGTGTATTTTAAACAATTCTTTCTAAACGAGCCCCTAATTAGATTGAAGGCATGAAATTTTGCGTACTTATAGCTGGACACCTCAGATCAGACGACAAATCATAAAATTTTCAAAAAGCCGTGCATTTAACCCTTTGGGCTCCCACATGTGTATTCTAAACAATTCTTTTTAAGTGAGCCCCTATTTAGGTTGGAGGTGTGAAATTTTGCATAATTATAGCTGAATACCCCACATCAAACGACAAATCATAAAATTTTGAAAAAGTTGTACATTTAACCCTTTGGGCTCCCACATGTGTATTTTAAACAATTCTTTCTGAGTGGCACCCTATTTACGTTGGAGGTATGAAATTTGGCATACTTATAGCTGAACACCTCACATCAAATGACAAACCATAAAATTTTAAAAAGTCGTACATTTAACCCCTTGGGCTCCCACATGTGTATTTTAAACAATTCTTTCTGAGTGGCACCCTATTTACGTTGGAGGTGTGAAATTTGGCATACTTATAGCTGAACACCTCACATCAAATGACAAACCATAAAATTTTGAAAAGTCGTACATTTAACCCCTTGGGCTCCCACATGTGTATTTTAAACAATTCTTTCTAAGTGAGCTTCTAATTAGGTTGGAGGCGTGAAATTTTGCATACTTATAGCTGAGCACCTCGCATCAAACGACAAATCACAAAATTTTCAAAAAGTCGTACATTTAATCCTTTGATCTCCAACATTTGTATTTTAAACTATTCTTTCTAAGTGAGCCCCTAATTAGGTTGGAGGCGTGAAATTCTGCATACTTATAGCTGAGCATCACACATCAAACGACAAATCATAAAATTTTGAAAAAGTCGTATATTTAAGCTTTTGGGTTCCTACATGTGTATTTTAAACAATTCTTTCTAAGTGACACTCTATTTAGGTTGGAGGAGTGAAATTTTGCATACTAGCTGAACACCATCATGCGACAAATCATAAAAATTTGAAAAGTCGTACACTTAACCCTTATGGCTCCCACATGCGTGTTTTAAGCAATTCTTCCTAACTGAGCCCCTTATTAAATTGGAGATTTGAAATTTTGCATGCTTATTATAGCAGAACACCTGAGGCCAGGCGACAAATTATAAAATCTTGAAAAAGTCTTACGTTTAACCCTTTGAGCTACCACATATGTATTTTAAGCAATTCTTTCTAAGAGAGCCCCTAATTAAGTTGGAGACATGAATTTTTGCATACGTATAGCTGAATACCTCAGACCACACGGCAAATCATAAAATTTTCAAAAAGTCTTATATTATTTACTCCTCCGTGCTCTAACGTATATTTTAAGCAATTTTTCTAACCTCCGCCCTTTTCACCCGGGGAGCACTTTTCCAACTTTTGCCGACACCCCTTTGACCATTCTTTCATATTATGCACTATAGCCTTACATATTTCAGTTCCACTTTTTACCGCCAGGGGCGCCTACTTATCTCGAGTGCTATGGGCCCAATCCCTTCGACTAATATATATATGGATAGTATGTAAAACGGAGTTTCGTTCGGATAGAGATTTGTTTAGAATAGAGTGCGCCCCTGGTTGCGAAATGTGGAACTAACAGATTTTTCAAAATGATAAAGTGTTTTGAAATGAATATTAAACGAAATGCTCTGTGCGATCTGTGATCACACTTACCAACTTGTTTTATATAGATCATGTAAGTACTAATTGTATATTAATGAATATATGAATTTTTTTTGGAAAACCATGATTTAATGCATCATAAATTAGTTTTTTAATATTATTGTTAATTAGATGAGATGAACATAAACATTTTATTCTATATAAATGATTAAGTAGTATATTTCGACATACAGAATGATGAAGACAAGATTTAAAATTTGTAAATGTATTAACTTCGAATTTAAATTCGTTACGTTTATCATATAAATCAGTTATTGTTTTGTCGTCTTTTATTGTAATTTTAAGATCTAAGAAGTTAATAGTATTGTTAGATAAGAGGTTTTCCGTTAATTCCAAATTAGTGGGATAATCAACTGGAAATTGAGAAATTTTTGATTGATCAGTGGCAATTAAAATTATGTCATCAATATAACGATATAAATGGAGATTATTATTAGTAAAAGTACGTTCATAGTGATATAAGTATAAGTCTGATAATAAACTGGATGTACAACCACCTTGTGGTATACCGACGTGCTGTAAATATAATGTATTATCTTGCAATATATAATTATTATAGATAATAAAGTTTGTTAATGATTTAAAATAAGCGATATCAATATTAGATGGTAATTCCAGTTTTTTATAATACTTTTTAAATAATGCATTTATTATATAATGTAAATCTAATAAGTCTATATTATTAAAAAGATCTTTGAAGTCATATGTCGTTATATTATATACACAGTTAAGATTTTTTAAAATAGTGACCAGTTGATAGCTATTTTTTATACATTGTGTATTATCATTGTTTGTAGTAAGTATATATAATTGATTAAGAATTTTTAATAGAAGTTTATTGGCTTTATTATTATATGTATTGCAACCAATAGTTACAGTCCTAAATTTAATTGGAGTTTTATGAAATTTGGGAATTAGAACTAAATAAGGATAATTAAAATTAGTAGATAGAATATTTAATAGTTTATAATAACTTTGAATTTTACGATTATTTACAATTACATTTTCATTAGTTTTTTGAAAAGATTTATTAGAAGAAATACAGGTTGTAAGAAGCTGGTGATAATAAGATTTACATATGATTGCATAATTATTAGGAGATTTGTCTACATATGTAATAACGTAGTTTTTTTTTTGTAATTTAGTTATTTGTTGGAAAAAATGCTTTGTGTTAATAGAAACCAAATCAGAAATATTATTTTTTAAAGCCATAGTTAATTTTTCAATTACTAATATTTTCCATTGATTAAAATATGCAATAGGTTTATTGTAATAGATTGAAATTTTATATATAAAAATATCTATATCATATGTAAACTGTTTGATTATAGATTTAACAGTAAATTTAGATGGAAGTCTATATTTAGTACCAAAACCCATTAGTTTTTTCAATTTAAAATCATTAACAATATTAAGATTTCCAGTGATTATATGTCCATGATCATTCTTTATATATTTTTTTAGATTGGAGTCATTGCAATTTCACGGAAAATTACTTGCAGCAGATGTATCTTTTGAAAATTTATTGTAGTTAAAAATCTTTCTATCAATTGTATTCGGATATTTAAAGGTTTTTGTTATATGAAGATTATTAATAGGAAAATAACATTTTTTATCGTTAATTATAGAATTGATATTAATTTTATTAAATATATGATTTGAAAAAGTTATTATCATTTGAGTATTCGTATTATGAATCTTATGTTTTTTTTTTTTTTTTTTTTTTTTTTTTTTTTGTAAATTAATATTTAAAAGATTAACCCTAGTCATAATGAGATCAAAATAAATATCAGAAAAATGTTTAGAGAAAGTTTTATTTAGAAATACATTTAAATGTTGTATAATCTGTTTCTTTTTAATAACAAGTATGTATTTTCGAATTAATAACCAATTATAATGCTTTAAATATTTACTTTGAAGATCATTTATTTGTTTAGTGATATACTTTTTAGAAACTACACCTGAAGATGAACCCTTTCCACGTTTGTTTCGTGTTGTTTTACAATTTAAATTATGATTAAGAGTAAGATAAATTGGAGAATAATCAATAGTGTTATTTATAGATGTGAAGACTTTGACAGGTCGATTAAATATTTCAGAATTAAGTCCCATAAGGATATATTGTGTTGAAATATTTCGTGTATGATGACTCCATATAAAGCCGTTCTGATTTATTTTTTAGAATTTGAAGGATTTCAATTGTCGTATTTTTAAATTGATGTTTATGAAAATGTGCAATTTCAGCTGTAGACTGTAGATTTTTTGCTTTGTTTTTATTAGAGTCTGAACGATGTTGATTGATACGTTTATGAATTGGACCTGATGTTTCACCTATATATTTCATGTTACATAAGTTGCACTTTATGCAATAAATAACATTAAATGCTTTACAAAAATGTGAATAATTAGGATCTGAGACAATTTGTGACTGAGAAGCGTATGGACATGTCTTGCACCGAGAATCATAGCACTTACGAAAAAATAAAGGACGAGGGGGATAGTATAAATGGTCGCTGGATGACGATCCAGGAACAACCCAATTATTATTCCTGTACCGGGCACTACACTGCATAGATGCTAAGTGTATCATGCCAGTATCGAGATGTTTACTAAGAACTGCCATATAAAAATTATGTATGGAAAATGCAATAATTGCCATAAAAATAAGAAATTTTAATAATTTAATTTAATTAGCCTTGATTAAATAATAAAACTTGAGTAAGAAAAAATATATACAATATTTACAATAATAGAAGCAGAACGCAGAAACAATCTTCAAATTATCCATAACCAAATTATGAAAACCCAAATATCGTAGACTAATAATAGCAAGAAACCACTAAACTATTTTATAACAAATAAGTCAAAAAAGATCCGCATAACATCCAAATCCTAGAACAACTATAATCATCTAAACCAAGCATCTAAACATTTACGAAAAAATAAAGGCCGAGGGGGAGAGTATAAATGGTCACTGGATGACGATGCAGGAACAACCCCATTATTGTTCCTGTACCGGGCAGCTACATTACAATCCAACAAAACTTGGAAGGGTTTGGCGGCTTGGAGTTGGCAGCTTTTGGCACTTTCGCTTTCGCTGGTGGAGAAAAACCAGTTCTTAGGGAGGAGAAAGCCATGCAGCTCTTTGTATCGTATGATAGGGTACTGTGTAAATATATAGTGAAATGCTTTGGAAATAGAAAATTACTGTTCTATTCCTAAAACAAATGATAAATTTTACCATTTTTAAGATAATTTATAATTTTGATTTTTTAATGCAAATAAATTACTTCATTTATATAGATTTTCCAAATATTTTCATATTTTATTGTTTTTATTACGCATTGTTATTATTTTTTACTACACCTGTAACACATTTTGCTAAAAATTTCCTAAAATGTTTTAATATTTTGTTTTGTTTACACCATTTCTTTGATTTTCTAAAATAATAAAAATCTTCAAACCGAAATGTAAAGTCCGAATTTTATAAAGAAGTTCTAAAATGGGTTTGGGTGATAGAGCAGATACAATAAATAAATAAAATAAAATAAAAATAAAAATAAAATAAAATAAAATGACTACAGTAATAAAGGTTGATTATTTAGAACTGTTGTTAAAAGTCAAATTTGTCAGGAAAGATATTGTGACCTCATAAATTTAGTATTTATATCGAAAAATGAAATTTATTAATTGCGTTGTAAGAATTTCTGACATAAAAAAAAAAAAAAAATACGTACTGTCAGAGATGGTGGAAAATCCCAAAAAATGTTGCTTTTGAATTTCAATAACACATATTAATTATGTATACAATATTACAATTATGTATAACAATATAATTATGTATGTATAATACATTTTTGTTTAAGGTTTATTCTAAATTAAAATGTATAACTAAATTCCGTATTTTGTGTCATTATTAAATTTCTAATTATTGTAGATTAACAATTTTTTAATTATATTCGGGCCAATGAATGACGGTTTTCTTGGAGAAAATAAATTTTATAGTGAAATAATTTAAACAATAATGATTAATATATTATAAGTTAAAATTGAAATATCACTACAAAATTAAAATCAACATTTGAGATAATCTGATAGAGTAGGGACAATATAACTTTTTGTAACTAGAAAACATAATTCTTGCATTCACGAAAGAAAAGGATAGCTTTTTTTTTGCTTCATAAATGAGATTGTAAATTCGACAACTTAAGAGACAGAAAAATAAAATATTTTAATTCTATGATGAATATATTTAATATCACTGTATTTAGAGTTTATTCTTTCATGACATAGAACGTTTAACATTGAAAGAAAATGTTATTGAAGCACTGCCGTCATTACGTTTTCTGAAATATTTGTGTTTCTTTATTTACTTTTTATAATAACAGAATTCATTTTATTCAAAATATTAAGATTTCTTAAAATGAAATATATCTAATGATTGATTACATAAGGTTACGTGAGGCAACTGGGCCATGATTTTACAATGTGACTCTGGAGATTCTGGCAATTCAGCTTCAAAAGGCTAATATTCATTTGAATTAAAGTCTGAACTTTTGTGAATGTGTTCAGTTAGGTTCCCCCTATCAGGCAGAAATGTTCAAAATTACATTTTAATATCTAAAAATAAAATATATATTTCATCTTTCTTCCCACATGGGTCCAGTTGCCCCATTTAAATGGGGAAGTGGACCAGGAGGGTCTATGTTCCACACGCGCTTGTATTGTTTAATAAAGTGTAAACAACTAAACTAAATTTAAACCAAGCAGGTCATGTACATTATATATCAACTAAAGGGCGTTGTAAGGGAAACCTTTACTGTCAATGTGTCGAAAAAAGCACTAAAAGTGAAAATATTACATTTATTTATACTAAAAACTTAAAAATTAAGTAGGTACTTATGTACTTTAGTATAGGTAATAAGTATAAAAGTTGCATGGGTATTTTATACTTATCTACTTTATTATAGGTAATAAGTATAAAAGTTGCATGGGTATTTTACGGGAAAAAAATAACAAGATAAATTCTATGAACGAACGGCTACGAAGTACTTAAGTATCTCATACTCTTTTTTATTTACCACAATGGAAGTTCGATATGTCCAATAAACCTGTGGAGAATGTAACCATATTTTTTATGTAGAATAGAACTACTTTTTTATTCGCTTCGATAATTTTCTAATAATCTCACTTTGCCTTAGATACGCCTCTTCATCTGTATCGTAAAATTTCGAGCTATAGCTATCACACTTAAGAAATTTGATTTGATACCCCCAACATGCTTTTTTAAAAATTTTATTATGTAATTTTAATAAGTTATTATGTAATTTTCTTTATTGCAAGCAAAAATACAATGGAGAAATTAATTTCCCATGGTAAGAGAAACTCAAAAAGATATTTATAACTGTCGGGGAAACTGGATCCCATAGAGCCAAGTTACCCCTGATACATGTCCCAGTTACCCCATTTTTTAAAAATTTATGGGGTAACTGAAATTCCGGCCTTACATTTGAAACACGAAGTAAATATATATAGATACCTAATAATGTTAATGTATTTATGTGTCTAATCTTTAAATAAAAAGATTGTTTAATAAAAGTACTTACCGTATTTTAAGAAAAAGCCGAGGAAGTTCAACCAAATGGACGTTGTTTTTAAAAAAAGAAACCTAAATTTTCGGCAACTTATCACAACAAAGGCAGAGTTATGATTGAGTTGACATACGTTGTTTTAAGAAGTAGAGGTGGGGGTTCAATGTTGACAAAAGCCAAAACTTAAAAAACATCAATGGTTTTAAAAAAAATAATCTACGGCCCAGTTACCTCGTGGGTCCAGTTACACCAGCTTACCTTACTCTTTTTAAACTCGTTTCACGTATGAATCTCTAAATAAACGGAATTTTTAAAAAATGTCTTTTAATTAATTAAGAATTAGATAAATGAGCTTTGGATATTCAGCAATTGAGCATTTAGCAATAATTTAAATATTGTTGTCTTATGTATTATAGAGCTTAGCTGATAAATGGAGTTAAGAATAATAATAACAACATTTATAAAAAATGTTTAATATTACTTTTAGATGCTCCTTAAATGTTATTATTTCTTTTTAAAAACAACTTTGAAAATTCGCCAGCGTTAACATACATATTGTGGCTGTTTTTTTATTTCCACTTTACTTATAAAAGAACAAATGTGTTTTTCTATTTAAACTAAATTAGCAAAACATTTTCTCGTAATTTTTTAACAAATCATTAATGAACATGCAATCATAAAAACAAATGACAGCACAGCATGAAATTTTACAGGGTAATCATCTTGTCTATATATATATATATATATATATTTTTTTTTTTTTTAACGTGAAATATATAGCTATAATATAGGACATATAACAGGTCTCTAGCTCTTAGATAGTGCAGACGATTTTCATAAACCTTGTAAATAACTTTTATACATTAAAATAACCCATTTCACAAGTGTTTTAATTTTTAATTAAGACATTAGCGATCATATGTTACTCGTGGAACTTTATTGTTTTAGCATATTTTTTTTCCCGAAAGTTAACCGCGTTTCTTTCTTCACATCACCCTCTTCCACGAACAATAAGATGGGTTGAAACTGATCTTCCCGAGGATCTTCCCCCGTGTAAACAAATGGGTTACTGGAGAAAGGGTAGAAAGTGAAGATTTTAGCGCTCTTGGCTCATTGCGTTTTATCTCGCCAAACCCTCCTAGTTTTGTTGGATTGTAATCTCGCTACCGGGCACTACACTGCATAGATGCTATGTGTATCTTGCCAGGATCGAGATGTTTACTAAGAACTGCCATATAAGAAATTTTTTGGGAAAATGCAATATTTGCAAAAAATAAGAATAAATGAAATTAAATAAGTCTTGATTAAATTTAATATTAAATATCTTGAGTATGAAATATAAATATATATACAATATGTACAAATCAGAGAAGCAGTACTCAAAAACCATCTATAATATTTCCAAAACCAAATAATGATAACCCTAAATGCATAAACTACAAATGCATGAAACCACTGGACTTTTTAGAACAAATAAAATAACCGCATCTAAAATCCAAAACCTAGAACGACAATAACCATGCAAAGACGATCAAAAACGCTATCCCAATTGACTTCTCAGATCAAAGTAATATAAATATAAATGACTAAAGCTTATTAACATAAAACGATTATTAGAAATATATATTGCTACCATATTGATGTATATATATAAGTAGAATAGCTAATACTGAATAAATTTAAGAAAAGCAATAGCAAAAAAAAAAAAAAAAAAATAATAATAATAATAATAATCTAATAAATTGAAAATATAAAGGACAATATCATACAATAACAACAAGAAAATACATATAAGTTACATAACTAGAAAGGTAAAATCATAAAATGAAACTTTGCGATGATAAGAATGAAAAAATTAATGGAATTTCCTAAGGGAGGTATCAGATAACTACAAGTAGAAATCATATAGATAATACACAAAGATTATGCGCAATTTGCAGCAAGGATCTAAGCGTATAATATTTAAAAGATTGCTAAAACATTTAGCTGCCTAGGTATATATAAATATATATAAGATACCAATATTAAGGACAAAATATTTCAAAAGGAATTTTCCTTCAAAATGAAAAGATATAATAAAAAACATCATAAAAAGCTTACACTCATAATTACATGCGCAAATGCAGCATAATAATTTGAATGCTAATATATAACCATTAATTAAACATTACCGACCATCATCAAAAACTGCAATATTGTGAATGATTGACTACACGCCATAAACCAACAATATAGAACTGTATGTGTAAAATAAAGTACCGTGTACCTAATTACAAGAATTAACATGGAAGAAAAAAAGAAGACTATGGATTCCAAAAAAATTGAAAAACTTATATATTGAATTACGTTTTCAAGAGTACAGAATTCAATGATATAAGCAAATCGGTTGTTTTCTGTGGGAAAAAAAGCTATAAGCTGATAAAAAAATTTTCCCCTGTACTCAAACAACCAATATAATCAAAATAATAGCTTCAAGATGAATACAGAATATTATCAAATGGCATGAAATGGAAAAAAAACTACAAATATATATATGTATATATATATATATATATATATATACATATATTAATATGCAAAAGAGTACAGCGCGCTTGAAAATGCCATGTGGCCCATCTAGAAAAAGGCACGGTGCTGCGCTGTGCTAAATATAGGTATGCATAACCTCCAATATCATGCAGGCTGTTAATGACCACCTGGGAACACCGCGTGTTGTGGATTGTATCCAGCCTTTCTGTTGCGAAGATTCCTAATGTTTAGTTGGGGAATTTCATTTCAATACTTGGAGATGAAATACTGCTCTATATATGCACGTAAAATCGGTGGTTTGGAAAGTCCTCTCATTGAGAATTTGGTAAATGGGGATAGATGTGGAGCTGAGTGATTCTTTCCCTTCTATTAACGATCAAAATTATATGGATTCCTCCTACTAAATCTTGGCGTTTTGACCGCCTATAAACTTTAATATCCCTTCATTAAAATTGAGGTATTATTGAATTTTGCATTTGAAAGCTAGAAAAGGTTATATCGACCTATGATTTAGATAACATTACAAAACTCAACGACATTTTTAAACAAATGAATTTAAGTTTGCGATAATTTTCGGTATGAAATAAAACAAAAGCTTCATTTATATAACTTTCGCAATTTAGTTGTCGCTGTAATTAGCTTTTGTTATAACATAATTTTATTTTTATTTTATTTTTTCAAATTTTTATTTTTTTTAAATTTTGAAACCAAATTATTTTGAACATAAAGTATAGAAATAAATATTAAATACTTAGATTGTGATCAATTACATACCTTTATTTCAGTTTACTCTATGTATGTACTCTAGTCTACTTTTCATACTTCATTTCTTGAGTATATTTTGCTCCGGGACTGATGTAAAAAATAATTAGCAGGGATATTTCGTTTTATAAGATTTTACTCTAGAACTCGTCTGTCTATATTATAAAGCAAAAACATGTCCATGAGCATAGCTGACGTGATATTGGCAGTGGCAACACATGAGCAATAAATTTTGCTTTTACTGCAATTTGTTTAACTTCTAAACATTGCACAATTTCAATTTTTACACCATCGAGCACAGAGAAAATGCCCTTTTCAAATAAAATTTGTTTGAAAACTGTTTGTCAATTTATTGGGGTTTTTTTTTTTTGGTGGTGGAAGCAGGGAGAGGGGCGTAGGAGGGAGTTTAAAATAATTTTCAAGCATAATTTTTTAAATCTATCTCTATCGCGTGCAGCTTTATTTCTAATTAACCCGTTTGCTCTTAGAAAAATATAAATAGTTCAGCATTTGTTTCCGGCTGATATTCCATAATGAAATAAAACTTCCATCAATAAAAATAAATCAATAAAATGATAAAGTAATATTTAGCAGTACTACTTGCTTAAACCACTGAAATTATCAGAATACAAAAGGCTGCTAGTAGCGAAATCACTGACTATTATCTAGTTGCATGTAGCTTAATACGAAAGTATCTTTTTTAATAAATCGCAAAACTTTATTTGAATACATAATTGAAATTTTCCATATAAAGTGCTCTTTTGTGTTGTTAGTGGGCAATAAAAAAAAAACAAAAAAAAACATTAAATCTAAAAATCTTTAAAATTAAAAGTAATGAAAAAAAAAAACAGTGAATATTGTTAAAAATTCGGCCAAAGCTGAAAATTTATAATGGACGCATTCATAAAAGCAGAATTTTTCAGTAACGAAGTTATATAGAAGGAAAGTATATGCTTAAAATATGAGAACTTATGTTTTTCAAAATTTTGGAATACTCAGAAATAAGTACATTTCGCTTATCTTTAACACTTTAAGCGCCCTAACCGTGTTTTTCCGTCACATATCTTTTAATTCAAGGGCTGATTTAACACAAACTTCATATTAATGGTTTTTTTTTTCAGTGTATAAGATAAATAAATATGTAAGGTAATCATGAACAAATCCTCATACAAATGCTTTTCATAGCTATTATTTTATGAATCTTTAAACATACATGAACAATTCTGCAGTGCGCTGTACTGTATAAAAAAAAACGGACTGAAATACTGAAATTGTACTGGCAATCGAGACCCCAGTACTATTTCCGTATTTTAATGGACCTTTTCCCTGGTAAATAACAAAAACATTTCCTTTTTTTTTTATTTACGGGGAAAACTTCCATTAAAATACGGAAATAGTACTGGCGTCTCGATTTCTAGTACAATTTCCGCATTTTAGTCCGTTTTTTATTTTACAGTGTAAGTACAGATTTTTAACAGTGTAGAGAAAAATGTAAATTAAATTGTATGAAATATTCATTTTCAATATTTTACTTGGTCTGAATCAGATAGACTCATAGTTAAAGGATGTACAAATGAAAATATTCTTTTTCAGGATTCATTACATATCCAATTCTATTTTGCTGAACCATCGCTTCTAAAATTCATGAACATCAACACAAGAATCATTTTAAGTGCATATTTTCAAAAGTTTAGAGAAAAATGCAAATTAAATTATATGAAACATTCATTTTCAGCTTTTTGCTTGGTCTGAATCAAATAGATACATCATAGTTAAAGCATGTACAAATGAAAATATTCTTTTTCAGTATTCATTACATATCCAATCTTATTCTGCTTAACCATCGCTTCTAAAATTCGTGAACACCAACACAACAATCATTTTAAGTGCATATTTTCAAAAGTTTAGAGAAAAATGCAAATTAAATCACAGTAAACCCTGTCTAAGGCGGAATCGATTGGGACCGAGAAAGTTTTCCATAGTAGACAACATTCCGCTTTAGACAAATTTTACTCTATGTCTATGGGTTCGCAGGGACTTGAAAATCTCTCCGAGTTAGACAGATTTCCGTCTTACACAGAGTCCACCTGACAGAGAGTTTACTGTATATGAAACATTCATTTTCAGTTTTTTGCTTGGTCTGAATCAAATAGATATATCATAGTTAAAGCATGTACATTCTTTTTCAGTATTCATTACATATCCAATCTTATTCTGCTTAATCATCGCTGCTAAAATTCGTGAACATCAACACAACAATCACTTTAAGCACTACATATTTTCAAAAGTTTAGAGAAAAATGAAAATTAAATTATATGAAATATTCATTTTCAGTTTTTTGCTTGTTCTGAATCAGATAAACACATCATTGTTATAGGGATGTACAAACGAAAAGATTCTTTTTCAGTATTCATTATATCTCTAGTCCTATTCTGCTTAACTATCGCTTCTAAAATTCGTGACCACCAACACAACAATCAGACAAAGTGCTCTTTGTAAACCATTCCTTTTTGATAAGCAAACATCGAACTTCTAGATGTCTTAATGGCCGATGTCGATTTGCCGATGATAGGAGAAAGTGAAATTTCGGAATAATTGCTGCCATTTTCTCCCTGGGTGGGAGAAATCTCGAAAAGCATGGCTACTGTTCTCAAACTTCCATGGGTGGTGGGATAGCCCCTGCAGGTATGCTTTTCAAAATAGGATATTTTTTGTTGAAAAGCTGACTCAATAAATTAAATGATCTAAAGATTAAGATGACTACTTAACAACCAAAGTGCTTTCACTTTTATGCCGATGAAGACAAATTAGAAAATCGAAGTCTTAAGTCATGAAAGATGCTTTTAACTTAAGTATATGTTTTAAGATCAAATAGTGATAAGCATTACATGGCCACCAAAGTATCCGGAACTAGTGCATGCTCAACAGTAGTATTAGCTTCTCACTGGTCATGACAAAAATAAAAGTCTTCTTGCAAGAAAAACAAGTCGGAAATTGTACGTCAAATGGGACAAATGAGGAGCGTTCATACTATAACTAGTTTTATAAACATTCAGTTCTTGGTGCAATAGCTATTGCACTTTTATGCAAAAATGCATGAATACAAAATTTATTACTATTATATCTTAAAATCAGTAATGCGGAAATGATATGACTCCGCCTTAAGTAGAATATAATCACCATGGCAATCAACCTAGAACCATTACCTACCATGGAATATCATTGAACTAATTAAGTATGATAGGATTTAATAGAATAAAGAAAACTTTTATTAATAATATTTTTGAGTTTTGATTCGATTTTCAGAAAATTTGAAATGGCTCGACAAAATTCTACAACGATTATATGTATTAAATTTCAACTTTTTCGGTTGGGTAGTTTTTGCGCTGTTATATTCAGACAGACGGACGGATCAGACGACGACTATAGGTGCTACGTATTTATGTAACGTAGCGCGTTACGAACGCATCTTAAAAGGAGTTTTTTGAAAACTAAAGATTTCGCTTATGCTTAAATAAGGTAAAACAAATAAGAAATAAAAATTCAACGTATATTAAACGATAAAATTGTAACTTTGCTTCGAGACATCAAACTTCACTAAATGTCAAACATATTTATGTAAATTAACACTTATTTCTTTTGTATACTTCTATAATTCATATTTTCAGGTAAGGGAGGTGGGGGATGAATGGGACATTTTCACAAAAATATTTTTTTATATTTTTTTATTTAAGTTACTATCAATATTATATATCACATTTCATACATTAGGTATTTGCCAACATATATGAACAATATTTATTCTAGATTATGATTTATTCATAAAAATATTATGAAATCAAAAAAACGTTCCTCCCTGTCCCAATCATCCCCACAGCAGGGATGAATGGGACACTAATAGGGATGGATGAGACACAAAGATTTTCCTCCTGTATTCAATTTTACTAAATTAAAATTTATAATTATAACCTTATATGAAAATTATATTTGTAATATATGATTTTACAGCACGAATCGATATGGTTTTTTTTTTTTTTTTTTTTTTTTTTTTCAATAACTTCTTTTATTGCAGTTTTAATTTTTAATGCGGCTATCAACCTGTTCTTTTTTTCCACTTATGAGGCATTTTAGATTTGAAATGAAAGTGCAAAATGTCTTTTAAATATGGCATAGCTAATAATTTTCAATCATAACTTATTAATTAATATTAATTAAATGTATCATAGAAACATGCAGAACGGAAATTATTGTGTCGATCGGAAAGTCATGTCGTGTTGGGAAAATCAATTCGTACCGGAAAATTCTATCCGATAATTATTAGACATTAGATATCGGAATCAATGTCTAATAATTAAATGATTGAATTTTCCGGTACGAATTGATTTTCCCAACACGACCCGACTTTCCGACTGACCCAATATGTTAGGGGTGGGGATTTATTTGTGCAACATTTCAAAATTCAATATAATTTCCCCCATTTGATCAATACACATATACTATTTTTATCAATTTTATCTATTTTGATTAAGTTTTAGTACCAATCTGGGAGCACGGCAGTGCGTCCGCCAAGTTCGCACAAGCCGTAAGCTACCTTTTCCTGAACCATTTCGGCATACTTTTCACCCCCTCATAACGTCGTTTTAGGGAGAGATATAGAAATTTTTCTTTTATACACATGTTCGTATGGTCAAACTGAACTAAGGTTCCACAATTTCATGTTTCTATATTTAGTAGTTTTCGAAATATTAAATTCCGAAAAAGCGCTTTTTTGTCACTGACTCACTTCGCATCATCAAATAACTAAGGTACTTCTAAAAGTCGTAGAATAACGAAATTTCACAAGTAAGTCGGGTTTGTAGCACAATTAACCAGAAAAATCTGAAAACACAGAATTTCCGCCTCTAAACCCTTCAAACAGAAGGTGTTCATTTGGCCGTAAACAGTTCCTTAATACATTCAATTGTGCCAATGTTGGTCGCCAAAACTCGATTCCAGAGTTTTGAAGAGAGTCACGTGATTTCAAGCAGAATAGCATTTTATATATATGCTTTTCCAAAGATGTTTGTTAAGTAGAAAAAATGAATATACCTAAAAATTTTAATCAGTATAGGTTATGATATATTTACGATATTAAAACAATAAAACATTTAACGAAATATAAACCGCAATTCGGTACGTTTCCGATATAGTAGCCTTGGCGAAATACAGAAAATAGCCTTGACGAGAAAAGAAATTTGATAATAACGTATTTTCTGGCAACCTATTTACTCTGTCATATATACACAAGCAATTTTTTCCATATGCATACAATTTATTTAATGTAAGGAACGCGTTTATTTATTTTTATATACCAACATAAATAATTTGTATATAAAAAATAATATTTTATACATGCATAAATAAAATTTTTATATGTATATTAATACATATGTAAATAACATAAAAGTTCGACAGGTTTGTTTTCATAGTTGTTTATATCATTTGGCAACATATCTCAGTTTCTGAAGTCCAAATTGCGCCAAGATTTTTAAAAAATGCCAAGGTCCCTATAGTGGAAAAATATCCTAATTCCATATGAAAATTTAAAAATCTCCTTTTAATTATATGAAATGTGTAACTAATAAACTGTCTTTAAGGATGTGCGACAGATGCGGCGTCCGAAGTCCGCTTCTAATGTTATTATATTGTATTATTAGCCTACTTACTGTTAATTTATTGCTAATTTGAAATCTGTAAAAGAAAGATTATAGTTATAGATAAGATATGTTGGTCGCCAAAACCCGATTACAGAAAATTAGCCTGAGTTATAAAGGTGTTACATGATTTCAAACTGAATGAATTTTTATATGCTTTTACAAAAATCTTAATAAGGCAAATCTTTCAGTTTATCTGTCCATCTTTCTATCTTTTACTTCCTTAAAAAAAATTTGGTGCTTGTTAGTTATCCCGTCGACCAAATTACTGTCGCCAAATTGTAAGATTAAATGCCAATAATGATTGATCGTAAATGCCACATTCACTTGACTAACCCGTGTTTACGTCATCAAGTGATTTTTATTTCGACGTTTTATTAGTATTTTTATTAATGTAATACTAATTTAATTGTTCTTTCATTATTTAAAATAAAAAATTATGCTAATTTGTACAATTTGGCGAGTGGTTTGGCAATTTATATAATTTGGCGAAATTGGTCGACGGGATAACTAACAAGTACCACAAATTTTATTAAAGACCGGGAGGCGTCTGCACAGATCATAACCTCATCGAGTTGACGGCTGAAATTTTAGGATTAGTTAAATATCGATTAGCGTATTGAAGTGTAACTGGTCTGCCAAGTCATAATTTTGTGGAAACCACCTACAGACCCGATTTTACGGGTTAATTGGTGGATTTTCCATTGCATTTTCCTGCACCCATTCCTCCATGTTTCCAAACTTTTGGATGCAGGAAAATACAATAGTAAACCTATCAGTTAACCACTAAAATTAGGTCTTCATATGGTTTCTACAAAGATATGACTTAACTTACTAGTTGCATTTAAATATTCTAATCTAGTTTTAACTAATCCTAAAATTTCAGCTGTAAACTCGATGAGGTGATGGTGTGTGCAGACGCCTCCCGGTCTATTATAAATGTCGGAATTCTAATCTCAATAGCACTCTGGTCAATCTGGCAAATATCCGTACTATTTATGGAACAATATTTCTTAAAGTGCGTTTTAGTGATGTTAATGAACTTATGCATATGCATCATACATATTATACATATGTATATAATACGTAATACATTTGATTCATACATATTATAGGTATGTGTATAATACATAATACATATGCATCATTATGACGTCAGAATAAACATAACATTTTTCGTCCCCAGATTTGAGAATTCACATGGTATATTACCAACTTTGGCGACACTTCGCTAAATGTCGCCAAGCTTGGCGAATATTTGACGATAGTGGCTATTTTTCAATGAATTAATTATTAATGCGAGCCATTTTTTTTTATTTTTTCGCATATCATCTGAATAGTTAAATGATATAACGTACTAATATTTCCAAAGTGCTAATAGTTTCGTCACTGCCCAAAACCTCTGCTATTGTTATTATGTTGTACAGTTATTATACTTATTGTGACTATGTTGTTAAGAATAAAATAATAAGTTACTCAATGACACCATTTTTAAGGAACTCTTCGCAGTGAACTGTATATTTCTTTATTTTAAAACAATAATTGTTAAGAGTGAAACAGTCTCTCTGGCCGTTTCCAAATCAAACATTCCATTATCTCAATAACAACAACAACAAAAACTCAGTGTTTCCACTCACTAGTAACTAATACAATCTATCGTCAACACGCAGACGATTGGAATAATAAATAAAATTACGGCGCTGACACAGCGCCCTCGTACGGGAGATTTTAATTACGATCAGTAACATACTCCCGACCGTTGAAACCTGCAGGTTTCAAAACTACTCTAATATATAATATAAAATTACATAATACTACATATAACAATGCAAAGATATAATTAATAACAAAGGAAAAATGGCTAAATTACTTTACATTTGAATACAATAAAACATACTATAGAAATTAAACAACAAAATATATTCAAAATATACCAAATATATACATTAAAGAAATTAGTTTCCATTAATTGGAAGAGGACAAATACTTCTCACATCTCTCTTTATTATTGTACCGTTAGGCAGACGAATGTTCACTACTCGAACTTTTTTGTCCTTACCGAGAAATATCTCGGAAATCCTACCTGTTGCCCATTTTGTGCTGAGCATATTTTCATCTTTGATCAATACGAGAGAACCAACATTTATATTGTTTTTATTTATTTGCCATTTATTACGTTGCTGCAAGGTGTTCAGATAGTCTCGCTTCCATAATTTCCATATTTGCTGGCTATATTTTGTTATTTTTTGCCAGTTGCTAAGTTTGTTTTCCGAAATTTCAGTGAGCTGGGGTTCAATAATAGACGTTAAGGGCCTATCTATAAGAAAATGACCCGGTGACAGAGTCTCGAAATCGTCGAAATCTGATGATAATGGGGACAGAGGTCTTGAGTTCAAAACACTTTCAATTTCTAGAATTACTGTCAGAAATTCCTCTAAAGTGAGGTGCGCGTTACCAATTACACGTTTTAGATGGAATTTGAATGATTTAACCCCTGCCTCCCAAAGACCACCGAAGTTCGGCGCTTTCGGAGGAATAAAATTCCATTCGATATTTTCCCTTGCAAAATAATCAGCTAATGCTTCATCTGGGTGTCTAACCAAATTGTGAAGCCTTTTCAATTCTAAGTTTGCCCCTACAAAGTTTTTTGCATTGTCAGAAAATATTTTTGAACACTTTCCCCTTCTGCTAACAAAGCGCTTAAAACAAGCAATGAAGGCCGCAGAAGTGAGATCTGAAACGAAATCTAGATGAATAGCTTTGGTGCAGAGACAAACGAATATACATACATACACTTTATTATATGTACCTTTCCTTTGATTTTTGAATTTAATGTAAAAAGGGCCGCAATAATCAGTTCCAATAATGGAAAATGGAAATGAAGGTGTAACACGCTCTTTGGGCAAGTCACCCATAACTTGACTCGCTAATACAGGCTTGTTTTTAAAACAAGTGACACATTCATATGTTATTTTGCGACAGATGTTTCTACCATTAGTTATCCAAAATTTACGACGAATATGGTACAACAATGTTTGTGATCCTACATGTAAATACTTTAAATGAAAATATCTTACAATAATTAAAGTAAGGGGATGCTTACTTGGCAGAACCATAGGATGTTTTTCATTTGTTGTCAAATATGAGTTACCCAATCTACCCCCAACTCTTAAAATATTACTTTCATCTAAGAAACAATTTAAAGAATTTAGTTTACTTTTATTTGGTACCGAATTACCTTTCTGAAGACATTTTATTTCTTCCTGATACTCACTTTGTTGAACCATCTTTATCAGTGATAATTCTGCAGCATTCAATTCTTTAGAAGTAAGATGATCTTTCACTCTATTAACATTTCGAAGGTTATGAATAAATCTAAGCACATAACATAAAATACGAATGATAGTTATATAATTATTACTAACACTAATAATATAATCTAATAAATAATTTTGATCATAAATAGCTAGAGTAACTAAAGAGTTATCATTTTCACATTTAACTGTTTTCTTTAGTTCATCAGAATAGTCATCTGGCGAATTTTGGATGTTGCAGTCATTAGTTGGGAGAACAGTTTCTCTCAAAAAGGGGGGACCTTTAAACCACAAATCCTTTTCTAAGAGCATATCAACACTGACGCCTCTGGTAAGGAGGTCGGCTGGATTAGACTTTCCCGGACAATGAAACCACGAATTGGAGTCAGTCAAAGATTGAATCTCGTTGACACGATTCGCTATGAATGATTTCCATCTTTTACTAGAACCTCTAATCCAGTACAAAGTGATTTTCGAGTCTGTCCAGAAGAACACATCTGATGGCTTCTTATGATCTACTATTTTCTTGACTGCATTACCTAGTCGGGCAGCAAGTAAAGCTCCCAATAGCTCTAATCTTGGTAAAGTGATTTTTTTAAGAGGTGTAACTCTACTTTTTGAAGTCACAAGGTTAACTTCAATAGCATTTTCTTTTACAATTCTGAGGTATATGACAGTGCCGAAGGCTTTCTTACTAGCATCGCAAAAACAGTGAATCTCTACCACATCTGAATTTTCTTCTTTCGTTGAATTTAGCACAATTCTTGGAATTTTTAGGTCGGAGAGGCGTGGGATCTCAGAACACCATTGAAGCCACTTTTCTTTAACATCTATTGGTAGATCTTCATCCCAAGCAATTTTCCTCAACCACAGATCTTGAAATAGGCATTTCATGCGAATAGTATAAGGAGTGAGCAAGCCAAGAGGGTCGAATATTTTTCCAATAGCACGCAGGATGAAGCGCTTGGTGTTTTCATTTTTTGATAACATTTCTAATAAGCCTTTTACATCTACGATAAAGCAATCTTCACTCGTATGCCAAGACATTCCTAGAACCTTTGTTGAGTCAAATCCTAATTCAATTGGGTTGTGTAGAGGCTGAGTATCAAACCCTTCTTGTTTCCATCGCTCCATCAAATCGTTATCATTAGTTGACCATTTTCTGAGTTTCATACTTGCCTCGCTCATAATATAAACAGCATTTCGAGAGATTTCTAACGCATCTTGCAAGTTGTCAGCACCAGCGATGAAATCATCAACGTAGAGGCACCTATCTAATAACTTTGTTGTTGTAGGATATCTAACTTGAAATTTCTTGATATGTTTTCTTAGAGTAGCAGCAAGAAGAAACGGGGAAGCATTCATACCAAAAAGAACTCGGTTGAAGCGATATATTTCTATACCTCTATCTCCAATCCATAAAAACCTCACTGCATCTCTGTCTTTCTCCGCTAGGGATATCTGCAGAAAGGCTTTTTCTATATCACCTATCAATGCTATTTTGTTTAATCTAAAATTGATAAATAGATCGAATATGTTTGGATTAAGATTTCGACCTGGCCAAAGACAATCATTTAACGATAATTCGCCAACATCGTGTGAGCTGGCATCGAAGACTACTCTCATTTTCGTTGTCTGGCTTTGTCTAAAGACAGGTTGATGTGGAAGATAAAAAAGTGGTTTCTCCACTGGCTTGTGCGTTTCCGTTATTTTTTCTATGATTCCTTTATTTTCATAATCTTTCAAAGTCTCACAATATTGAGCACGAAGCTCTAATTTTCGCTTCATTTTCACTTTAAGACAGTTTAGTCTATTATTGGCTATTTTGAGATTGTCGTTCATTTCTCGCCAATCTTTTTTCCATGGTAAGGTAACTTCGTAACGTTTATTTTTATAAGATACAGATTTTTCGAATATTTCTAATGCTCTATCTTCGTCAGTACATGTGGGATCGTCTTTTATCCCTAATGTTTCTAACTGAAAGAATTTTTGAACTTCTTTTGTCAAATCTTCATAGTTACAAACAAGCCCACAATGAGTATTTTGCGTGATTTGATTGTCAGGATTTAATACGCTTCCACAGGCAATGAATCCAAATACCGAGTTTTGGAATTTTAAATTAGAATTGGGGACTTCAATTCGACCGACTTCTAAAAGATCATAAAATATTTGAGCTCCCAAAAGAACATGAATTTTTCCAGGTTTGTAAAATTCTGGATCCGCTAATTTAATGTTATTAAGGTATTGTTCTGTTGGAACGTTAATCCGATTTACTGGAATAGTATCCGATATTTTTGGTACACAAAGAAGTTCTATTTCCGCCTTAAAATTTGAATTGTTCGAAATTAATGCTTTTACCTTGGAGTTAATATTCACGGAGATGCCATTTAATCCTGAAACCGCAACTTTTATTTTTTCTTTCTTAATTCCTAAATAATCAGCACACTGAATCGTAATGAAATTACTCATTGATCCAACATCAATCAAACCTCTTAACGGCTTAAATTCACCAAATTTATTTTTAATATAAACAATGACAGTTGATAAGATGCCAGAACTTAAATAATTCATCTCACAAACAGATGTACCTGAAAATACTCTTTCGTTAGAAATGTGAAATGTTGCAGCATTCGGGTCTAGATTTGAATGCGCTATGATTTGATTCTGGTTTTGGATATTGCAATCACTGACCTCGGGTTTTGAAATAAATTCATTTTTTCTATCGCTGTTTTGAATTTGCTTTTCATTTTCATTCTCGAAATGCAGTAAACTCGAATGTTTTTTCATACATTTCCGACAAGAATAAGTAGATTTACAATTTCTAACCGAGTGGAATTTTAAACAGTTAAAACAAATATTATTTTTCTTTACGAATTCATATCTAGAAGCTACTGAAAGATTTAAGAATTCTGGACATTTGTGCAAACCGTGGAATTCATTACTCTGACACTTAACACATTTAAATGTTTTTGAGTTTTTACCATTAGATGTAGATACCATACTAGTGATTCGTTGTTGAGCATTGCGTTTAGGAGTTACATTATTTATAAGAGGTTTGGAAACTTGCAGTGTTCTCGCTTGTCTTTTTAAAAACTCGATTAATTCTTTTAATTTTGGTAGCTCGTCTTTTTTTTGTTCACGTTCAAACCATAATTTTGTGGACCCATCTAATTTCTGCCACAATATATAAGTTATTATTGTATCCGCAAATCCTTCAATTTTTTGATCGAGAATTTCTAGAGATCTGATACATTCACTGGCGGTATCTGCTAAATTAAGAATAGCACTAGGTGTTTCACTTTGTATTGAATTAATGGACATTAATTTTTTAATGTGAGCAAACACTTGTTGTCTTTTATTGGAATATCTTTCCTCTAATAAGGACCACGCTGTTTGATAATTATCATCTGAAATCGTTATACTTTGTACAACTTTTGCAGCTTCAGAATGAAGCGAAGATTTCAAATATGATAACTTTTGAGCACCCGAAAGTGCGCTATTATTGTGAACGCTAGATTTAAAAAGATCACTAAAATATATCCAATCCTGTACGTTTCCACTAAAAGAAGGTAGATTAATCATGGGAAGTCGAACTTCCGTTACACTATTCTCTTGTTTCGGCTTTGATTCATTAAGAACATTTATTTGTTTTTGTTTCGCTCTTTTAATTTTCAACCAAGTTTCATCTAACTCTTTTTCAATCGATGATTGTTCATCGATATATCTATCAATTTCCTCTTCATCGCACAATGAATAAATTTTATCAAACATTTCTTTCAATTCTGTATTGAATTGATCACATTTCGTATTTACAAGTTCTAAAGAACATTCATCAGAGTCACTTAATTTAATTTCACTCACAAATTTAGTAATTTTACATTTTAAAACTCTTTTTTTTGTCAAAATATTTTTTAATTCAGTAGCCATGTTAAAGAAAAAGTCCTACCTTATTCGAAGAAACCAAGTCTCGTCGCTGATTCTTGACTCTAAAAGCAAACGATAAATCCGTTTACTCCGGCCTCGAAGGACCAATTTATGTTAAGAATAAATTTGGTGAATTTAAGCCGTTAAGAGGTTTGATTGATGTTGGATCAATGAGTAATTTCATTACGATTCAGTGTGCTGATTATTTAGGAATTAAGAAAGAAAAAATAAAAGATGCCATTTAATCCTGAAACCAAGTCTCGTCGCTGATTCTTGACTCTAAAAGCAAACGATAAATCCGTTTACTCCGGCTCGACGGACCAATTTATGTTAAGAATAAAATAATAAGTTACTCAATGACACCATTTTTAAGGAACTCTTCGCAGTGAACTGTATATTTCTTTATTTTAAAACAATAATTGTTAAGAGTGAAACAGTCTCTCTGGCCGTTTCCAAATCAAACATTCCATTATCTCAATAACAACAACAACAAAAACTCAGTGTTTCCACTCACTAGTAACTAATACAATCTATCGTCAACACGCAGACGATTGGAATAATAAATAAAATTACGGCGCTGACACAGCGCCCTCGTACGGGAGATTTTAATTACGATCAGTAACAATGTTGTTAATCTTTACACCGTTAAAACTTCTGTATTATATAAAGATAATTTACGGAAACTATTAAAGCATTGAAACTGCCAGTTCTCCTTATGATCATTATAATTCTATATTATGTAACCTGTTAATCGATATGTGCGTTAGAATGAATCTTCTATAATCCGGTTCCTCGCATTTTAGTTTTCAGGTTTCGAATAAAATTAGCTAAAATCTTAAAACCATGGCACATTGACTAATTCAACACGATCAGATGAGAAGAATGATAGATTTTCAAATGGATCATGGCAGTGAGCCGGTAGACCTTCTATTCTTCAGTAATCGAGTTTATTGAAAAGGTTAACGTGAAACAAAATGATATTAGCATCAATATGTTTTAATGCAAATGCAGATATTGTCAAGGGATTTCATAAGAACCACTTCACTTGTACCCAGTCGTATCAGTTAAAATACAACAATTGGCAGTGAGCCCAATTAGAAAATATTACTTAATAGGATTAAAAATTTCCGCATTAGAGAACGAATCGTAACTGCTAAGGAAACATGCATAAGTGAGTTAAGAGATATTTGTCACGAAAGATGAAATACATAACAACACAAAATATATGATGTGCTTCCATGATCGTAAAGAGTTCTTGATTTCTCTATCAAAAGCTTCCGAATTGGCGAAAGAATGGGCAAGTAAATTAAATTATGAATCACAGTAACATGATGCAACGTTTAACATGGAAGTAATACGGTAAATACTGCTTGCTAGAGGCGGCTAGTACTTTAATATAAAAAGAAATAAAGTATAAATTTGTAAAGCTCAATAAAATAAATTAGGTATTTTTATGTTAGCCGGGCGCAAATGGCAAATCGCCAAATACTGTTCCCAACTCCATTGTTCATATTGCATTCATTTCATTTAAAGATATATACTGTTCAGTCATCTCATTTAAAATAGATGTATTTCCCTCATTTTATTTAATAGAATATTTAACATAGAAATAAATAAATAAATAAATAAGAAATAATGACGTAAACCAAAATATTTTATTTGAAAATCAAAGCATTGTTTCTAATTTACACATGTGAAAAAAGAAAACTGCTATTGGCGAAAAAACAAAAGGCTAATGAGGAGATTTGCTCCCGGATAACATAAATGTACCGAAATTTAAGTTTTTTTTCATATTAAAATAGTTTAGAATAACAAAACATACAAAAAGTAGTGATATCCTAGCAAAAAGTTTTCGATAAAAAAAAAGCGCCAAGTTCTTCTTAACGTTTCGGCCAGAAAACGTAGTGATATCTGAAGTTCGCACAAGTTAAAAGCCAAACATCCCAAATCTTTCATTGAAAATGGCTTCCTGCGACTTGGCCGTTAATGCCTCCGAGAGAGTTTTTCAAAATTTAAAATATGTACAAATGAGCTACATGCCAACTACTATTTTTGATTATTTTAGGCATTTTGTGACACAGAGTACAGAAATAAAATACACATTTGAAAAAAAGCATTTAAACAACTTCAGTCTATTTAAAGGCTTAAAAGTTAAAAATAACAAAATACTTGTATTCAGGAGATATATCCCTAATTGCTAAAACATAATTAGTATCAGCTTTTAACAGTTTATAAATTGAATACCTCTTAATGTATGCAAACAAACTATAATAAATATTCAAACGAAAAAAATTTCTTTCGTCAATACACAAGATTTCAATATTATACAATAAAATATAATGTAACATATTGTGAGATTTGAAGTAAGTAAATTTTGTTTTATTTCTTGGGTTTTACGTTAATGACTTTAGCTTTAGACCGTACAAAATAGCAATTAAACCACAAGTGAACTAAATGATCTCTAATCAAAACTAATGTTTGTTGAAACTGAATGGTAGTTATCAGAAATCTTTTACTTATAATGTCTTTATGTGAATTTGCCTCTTTGCATTCTAATATTACTTTTAATATTTAAATAATTCATAAATGCGTAATTTCCAATCATTAATTCTGAAATGCTGTGGAAGGCATTAACGGCCAAGTCGCAGGAAGCCATTTTCAATGAAAGATTTGGGATGTTTGGCTTTTAACTTGTGCGAACTTCAGATATCACTACGTTTTCTGGCCGAAACGTTAAGAAGAACTTGGCGCTTTTTTTTTATCGAAAACTTTTTGCTAGGATTTTTACTTTCTTCTATCTTGACAAGAAGAAAGTATTGGTTTCATGAAAATTTTCGAATTCCAGTTTTCGACGGATTTACACGTTTTATGGGTCAGAGATTCCAAAAAACATGTTTTTACAAAATGTCTGTCTGTGAGTCTATCTGTCTGTCCGTCCGTCTGTCTGTCTGTGAGTGACACAAATTTTGTGGGCGCTCTATCTCAAGAACTAATGCACGGAATTTAATAAAAATTCATATTCAGGTAGTCCCTGATATAGATTGGTGCTGATTAGTTTTTGGTGTAAATCGCCCTGCAGGTGGCGCTGCTATGTAGCATTTTGCAGGATTTCCGCAAAAGCTCTGTCTCAAGAACTAATGCACGGATTTTTATAAAACTTCAGATTCCGTTAATCCTTGATATGAATTGGTGCTGGTAACGTTTTGGTGCAAATCGCCCAACAGATGGCGCTGCTATGCTGCATTTTGCAGCATTTACACGATTTTCGTAATAGCCCAATCTCAAGAAATAATGCACGGATTTCCATCAAACTTCAGATTCAGTTAGTGCTTGACATGAATTGACGTTTTGCCCCTTGTGGTGTAAATCGCTCAACAGGTGACGCTGCTATGCTGCATTTTTTTGGATTTCCGCAATAGCTCTGTCTCAAGAACTAATGCTTGGGTTTTCAACAAACTTCAGATTCAGGTATACCTGGATATGAATTAGTGCTGTTTATGTTTTGGTGTAAATCGCTCAACAGGTGGCGCTGCTATGCAGCATTTTTCACGATTTCCACAATAGCTTAATGTCCAGAACTAATACACGGATTTTCATCAAACTTCAGATTCAGTTAGTCCTTGACATGAATTGATGTTTTGTACCTTTTCTTGTAAATAGCTCAACAGGTGGCGCTGCTGTGCTGCATTTTTTGTGATTTCCACAATAGCTCTAGCTCCAGAACTAATGCACCGATTTTCATCAAACTTCAGATTCCGGTATACCTTAATATGAATTAGTGCTGTTTGTGTTTGGGTGCAAATCACTCAACAGGTGGCGCTGCTCTGCTGCATTTTTCAGAATTTCCCCTACAGCTCTATCTCAATAAGTAATGGACGAATTTTCATCAAACTTCAAATTCAGGTATACTTTGATACGAATTGGTTCTAAATTGATGTAATTTATTTTACTATTTAAATGATTTAATTGACGTAATTTATATAGAAGAAAGTTTTGTGATGGCCACAACATACTAGTTTGATAATCCATTAATAATTATTACAATACAATAAGTAACACTCAGAAATTTTAAACAATAACAACTCATATAATACTATTTAATACTATTAATTGACGTAAATTATTGATTTATCATCCTATATAATACTATTTAATTAATAAATAAAATTTGCAACATCTCTAGGGAGGAGTGAGAATGTCCCATCCATCCCCATTTGAAAGTCCCAATCATCCCCATGATGCATAATATCCCTTCTCAGCCATTTTACCTCAAAAATTATTTTGTCACAATGGTTACTATTCATTCATTTTAATTATTGATATTGAACCTTACAATAAATAACTACAACATAGCTTAATTTTTTATATTGTATAAGATATTTCACATCTTCAAATGTAAAAAAAAAACTTACTTTTAAGCAGAGATTTCAGAAAATGCAACTTTGAAGGAAAATGAAAACAGCAATGTGGTCCTACTTTTAGTTCTGAAGCACACTGTGGTAGAGGTATATGGGGTTAGGAAGCAATTTAAAATAAATGTTTATTGCCTGAAATATTGAGAATGTCCCACCCATCCCTTGTCCCATACATCCCCTAGCCCCCCTACACTTGTCTGAAAGAGATGCTTTAAAAAACAGTATTACACGTTCAATAAATTAAATGCTTTGAATATTATGATGACTACTTAACAACCAATCTGCTTTCACTTTTATGCCGATGAAGACAAATTAGAAAATCGAAGTCTTATGCTTTAAGATCAAATTAGAGATAAGCATTACATGGCCACCAAAGTATCCGGAACTAGTGTATGCTGAACAGTAGTATTAGCTTCATGCTGGTCATGACCAAAAATAAAAGTCTTCCAATCAGTAAAAAAAGGAGGTTTTAGAAAACTGTAAGGATTTGGGTTATGCTTAAGACAAAACAAATAAGAAAAAAAAATCGATCTATATTAGAAGTATAAAATTGTAACTTTGCTTCGTGACATCAAACTTCACTAAATGTCAAATATATTTATGTAAATTAAATCCCATCAAAAACATCTCATGTAAAAAAAAAGCTAAGTCTCCTGATTCTTTGACCGTAAAAAGTTCTGAGATCATGTGTAGAGCCAAGTTTAGCTCTCTTATTAACTCTGATATTTTAATTCACAAATTACTCCTAGTCTCTACACCATTAGTAAATGATTATTTTGTGACTTGGCAATTACGCAGTACAGGAAAGTTATTACGTAAACACTTTATTTATGTTTTGAATTGGGATTAGATTATTTGAATAAGGCTGAATATGAACGCGAGGGATAGAAGCCTGAAGGAGGGATGCACCGATTGGGGGGTCTTTGTAAAAGAGGGGTCTGACTCGTATTCACGTTACATAGGAAGAAAATCACCCAAAACTCCGGACATCAAGTTTGACCAGTAGAGAGTTTTCGCATTCGGGCTTACAATGTAATGTAAAATTATTTCCATGCTACAAATACATATACGTTCAGTTCTCTTATAGAAACTATTTTATGCAAAACTTTATAAATAAACGTTAATATTAAAATGTAAACAACAGCCTTTACATTCTCGTGCTGCGTCATTGCCAAGTCACAAAATAATCATTTACTAAAGGTGTAGAGACTAGGAGTAATTTGTGAATTAAAATATCAGAGTTAATAAGAGAGCTAAGCTTGGCTCTACACATGATCTCAGAACTTTTTACGGTCAAAGAGTCAGGAGACTTGGCTTTTTTTTTTTGCATGAGATGATTTTGATGGGATTTCACTTCTTTTTGTAAGGAGAAAGCCAAAGAAAGCTTTTCCAGTAGCGTCGATTTCAATTACGCTATCTTTAACTTCATAGACTTTATAGCTCCTGATTGCTTCGATGTTCCGCTTTTCCTAGAAAAGCGAATTGGCATGTGTGCTACTGTTTGAAATCCATTCATTCAATTTTTCTAGTAACTATATTAGTTTTTGTTTCAATTTATCAGCTGTTCAATCAGAGTCCTCCAAAGTTAATTCTACTGTGCAGAGTCCATTTTATAACTGTGTCTGCTTCCAGTTTATTTCCCATTTATTTAGTTATAGCTCTCGTAATGTTTTCTAAAGTGTTTATTTTAAACTGCAGCTTACCTCTAGACCTTTTTCGTCAGTAAGCTCCAATATTCATACCAGGATGGGCAACAGAACCGCGCGAGACTTCTTAGCGAGCTAAGTATTCCCATTTCAGGGTGTGAATCGCTGTAACGTTTTAATGTGTGTTTTTGTTTTCGAAGATGGTTTTGACGATAGAGAGCTCTAGCTTCTTGGAGCTGTTGAGAACGAGATTTCTCGGAACGATTATGCCTCTCCTTTTTGACCTCAATAGGTTTTCCAATTTATTTCTGTAGCTGATTTCTCTCTGTGATAGGTATTCATTTGGAAAAATAATACATTATTGCTAGCTGTTAAGAAGAGGAAGTAGAACTTCAAAATGACCTCCTAAGAAACTAATCCCAGCTAATCCCAGTGCGCAACCACATACTCAACTACAGCACATCTGATATCATACGGCTAGGCTATGTTACCTAGCACAGAAAAGAAAATATAGATGAAACAGATACGAACTATCTCCAGATGTAGGAACTACCCGATGAGGACTTTCTTCGCTGTGATCAAAATATAACATTTCAGTTTTTTCCTTTCAAACTTTCTTCGATCAACAATGTCTTTCGTTGAAATATCATACAATTTCGCGTTTTCCTCCGTCACCGCGTCTTTTCAGCAATTTTGCAGATGCACACTGACATCTAGAATTCACATTTTACACAATAAAAATCTGTGTCGCCAAAATTTGAAATTCAGTTATTCCTCTTTTCGATATGTAACACTTACAATCAAGTTATTTTTAGAAACAAGTAGGTGAAAGAATTTTACACTAAACATTCAAACCTTCATACTTTCGAATTTAAAGTAAATCGTAATAATTTTCTTATTTAAATGATTTTAGTACACAGTAGACCGAGCATAGCTCGGTAGTTTTTTTTTTTTTTTAATATTTATTTTGTTTTAGTAAATGTAAAAATGTGATAGATACTATACGCAAAACATCAATAAGTTGCGGAGAATATAGCAAAATTTTCATTAATGCGTCTCCTCTTAAGACGTATCTCCGGTTAATGCGGACAGTTTCATTTCTACATCATGTTTTAATTAATGTTAAAAGCATCGTTTATTGCGGATTTCGGTTAGTACAGATGAAAAATGGCCTCCCTTGGAAGTCCATTAACGGTTGTTCACTGAATATTCATATCTACCGCTCGTAGTCTTATCACGGTTGAAAGTGAAAAGTCAGAGAAAATGACGTCATAGTGGTGCAAAACTGATGATGTTTAAGTTTTAAATATAAAAATAATTGATTTCTTTCGAATATGTCATTTTTTCTGGGGAGAAGGGAATGTAGAATTTTGTTTTTGAATTCCAAAACGATAATTTGAGTACCTAAAAAACATATTTAAAAAATTATACATCGCAGGGGAGTTTGTATTGCCATTAAAAAAAATAAACTTTTTTTGACGTATGCGATTATGCTAGTCATATCCTGAGTGCCACTCTCCATGTTTTATAAAAATTGAATTTATTATTCTTCAACAATTGTTGTCTACGTCAATAGTTTGGCAGCAAATGTGAGCTATTTTGTAAATATGAGGTAAGTTTGACAGCAAAATTCTCTTGCTTTTAAAACTGCTGCTAATTTTGCGCCATGGTTTATTGCCATTGCATCAAACTATAGCAATGTTTAAAATGATAAGATAGTGATGTTAAATATAGCAAAAGTATAAGAGCAGCTATGTATCAAGAAATGTTATATTATTAGCATATTTGCAGAATGTTTATAAAATATTTAAATTCACCAAATTAACATTTGGTAAAATAAATTTATTTTACTTGGGCACTATTTGATTATCCCGTCGATCAATTTCGCCAAACAATTCGCCAAATTATACAAATTGCCGTATTTTTATTTTAAATAACGAAAAAACAAATAAATTAATAAAACCTTAATGATACTACAAGTAAAAAGTCGAATTAAAAATCATTTCATGACGTAACAAACACGTGTATGGTGTTTAATGTCAAGTGAATGCTACATTTACGATCATCCATTATTGGCATTTAATCTTATAGTTTGGCGATAGTTTTTTCGGCCGACGGGATAATCAAGTAGTAGCTTTATTTGTTCTAGTCAATTAAAACGAATTTTACTGTATTCAGACCCAGCTATTTCGTGCTCGATTTAGTATAGTTGATAAACCGATGGCTTAGTTGACAAACTGCGTTTTATCGTATTGATAATCAGTGAGCAACAGTATTGGCAAGAATTCCGATTACGGCAGATAAAAGATTTTAGATTTTTTTTTTTCGAATTTTCCGAATTTTTTAATTTTTTCTTTCTTTGTACCCCAAATACTACCTTCTTACTAAATTTCAAATTTCTAGGGCTACAGGATGTACCTCAGATTTTTGATGATCGGTGAGTCAGTCAGTCAGTGTCGAAAAAGCGAAACTTTGATTTCATATATTTTCTGAACTAGAAAAGATAGAAACGCGGATATTTAAACATTTGCTTCCGCTTGAAGAGCACTTTTAGAAAAACAAAGTTTCAAGTTCCTGGGAAATTCCAGCGCAGGGATATGGGACTGTCAAAAGTACCCTGAGTTGCTTTCAGAAAAGGATGCTTACGGCTGTGCTTTCTCGACTTGGCAGGGGCACTGCCGTGCCCCCAGAACCTATTTTTTAGCACTTCTTCTACAATTCATATGTTCAGGTGCACTTGTCTGAAAGAGATGCTTTAAAAAACAGTATTACCCGTTCAATAAATTAAATGGTTTGCAGATTAAGGTGCCTACTTAACATCTTTTTAAATTTTTTTGCCGTTGAAGGGAAATTACAAAATAGAAGGTGAAAATTAATGAAAGATGCTTAGCGTTACGTGACCAACAGAGTATATCGAACTCGACCATGCTCTGAAGCAGAAGATTTTTGATGGTCGTGACAAAAAAACACATATATTTATACAGTGTGTCCACGTATAACCTGACTGACCTTTATTTTCGCAACCGTTGGTCCTAGATGCATACTTCCAATTACAAAAATGGTTTAAATAAGGTAAAGAATTATTTTTAAAGCGATTTGGGTCAAGAAAAACATTTATTAAAAAATTACGAAATTTTAATTTTTATACAATCCCCCGGTCCTATAAGTTATATTTAGTAAAATTTTCCTGTGACACTGACAAGTAAGACAAAAAAAAGTCCCGTTATTCTGCGATTAAAAATGACCGGGTAATAGCTGTTTAAATTTGGAGCATATATTGTGCTGCAAATTAGGGGTCATTCACAAATTTAGTAGAAATATAATTCCGTCAGCTATATTACAAAAATGGTTGAGAGTAAAATTGACATTGCAATATAAATTTGAAATCTTTAATCATTCTGAAATATTACTACAAAATATACAATTTGTAATAAACATATAATAAGGGAAAAAAAACTTATTAAAAATTTTTGTTAAATAAAAGGATGAAAACCAACAGCCTCAATTCTTTATGAAGTAATATTTATTCACGTGATCATATTTTTAAAATGCTGTTAGATTACACTGTCTTTCAAATTTTGGGTTGTGCCATGTTTTTTAGCTTTTGAACATTGATTCTCGTGTATTTTTTAGTGCTGAATAACAAAATGACCTTCATTTTAAACCATCACGTAAGGATTTTTCTCAAATCGCAAATTTCAAAGTTTAAAAGCTTAAAGTTAAAATTGACCCCCCCCCCCCTCCTCCCCTTCGAACCTCATCGGACCCTTAAGCTATTTAGCTGTAAGAAACCCAGTATAAGCAAAAAAAAAAAATGAATAAATTATTGAATTAAATAAAATTAAACTTAATAAAAAAGTCTTATATCTATTTTATAGTATTAGATTTTTCGTTATTTTTTAACCTTGAAATTTACGATTTGAGAAAAATCATGACATGATGGTTAAAAGTGAAGGTAATTTTTTTATTCAGCGTTGAAAAATACATAAAACGTATAATTATAAAAGTTAAAAAACACAACCATCGCAGGTTTATGTTATCTAAGCTAAAACTCTTTCTTAAACTTGTTGACGGTAATCTATCCGAATTTTTCTGTGTTATCCTCTAATATAAGGATGTATAAGATGGTAAGTGTCGAAAATCATATTAACATAGTATTGTCATCGGATTTAAGTCAGTATGTAAAATTTAACTTCGATCGGACATTTGAAAGTGCGTTAATGTTTGAGTATAAAATTTAAACTGGAACGATGACCTTTGCAAGTTAAATAAAACCTTATGAAAATAACATAATTTTTTTAAAAAGAAAATCATTGCCTCAAATCCTTACAAAATACAACATATGTTAAAATACAATTATTTTAACTAATCTGAAACTTAACTAATAAAAGTTAATCGTAATATTTGTACGATTTCTTTCAAAGCGCAGACACCTTGAAATACGTTTAAGTACTTTATATACGACCCCTGAAAGCATGGCAGAAATCATCTGTTTTGAGCTGCAAAAAAGTGGTATAAGTCATGAATTGCAAAGTTTCATAACTCGGTCAATTTTAATGTTAAATGAATGGGTCTTTCTTTGTCTTACTTGTTAGTGTCACAGTAAATTTTTATTAAATATCACGTATAGGACCGGGGTACCGTATAAAAATTAAAATTTCGTAATATTTTAATAAATGTTTTTCTTGACCCAAATCGCTTTAAAAATAATTCTTTACCTTATTTAAACCATTTTTGTAATTGGAAGTATGCATCTAGGACCAACAGTTGGGAAAATTAAGGTAGGTCAGGTTATACGTGGACACACTGTATATATATATGTATATATTATAAGAAAAGCAATTTCTGTAACGTGAAATATAAATGAAGCTGAAAAACAAATTCTGTTGTACCTGACTCGAACCAAAAAATTAGCTTAAAATCAACGCAAAATCCGATTCAAGCCCGACAAAAAAACATTAGTCAACCCGAACACAAAAATAAAATCGTCAACCCGAAGCGACACATGTCAACTCAAAATATTCAAACTTGAAGTGATAGAAAGTTAATTTATATTTTAATACAATTATGAAAAAGTAGTTCCAAATTTCTAATATCAAATTTGTCTTCTTTTTTTTTTTTTGTATAAAAATGAACGCATATACACATTCATCAATATCTAGATATATGGATTTTCATCAAAAAAAAAAAAAAAAAATCAGAATTTTCTTTTGAAAAATAGGATCTACTCGAACTCAACCCAAAAAAGTAAAAATATAACCCGAACCCGTAACATTTAAAGTCAACCAGATCCGAACCCGAAATTAGTACCAACCCGACTCGACCACAGATCAAGTCTGGTTCGGGTTAAATGGTGTTACCCGATCCGATTCAGGTCTTTAAGCCCGATTCAGGGCATGATCACCATTCGAGCCCCTTCTGTAGCGCTGTAAATTTAAGTATATCCAATATCTTAGAGTACCCATATGTACAGTAAAAAAAAAAAAAAAAAAAATTGAACAACTTTCATCGAAAAAGATCTATATTTTCAGTTAGCATTCATTTTATCTAACTTTATTCAAAATCTTACGAACTATCTATTTAAGACAGGCATCATCATAAATGAATGAAGTTAAAAAAAAAATAAATAACTGAAGTTTTAGGAATCTTTCTACGAATGTAGCAGTATTCGTTTTTTTTTTTTTTTTTAGACTGGCCATATAAATGCATGTTCACATAAATATCATAAATAAATACCACATAAATATTGGGTTAATACTTTTCTTTCATCTCATTCTACGCTAAAAATACAAAAAATAATTATTATACTCACCCAAACATAGTCAAAGACTAAAAATATTTAGCATATAAAGAGCGGAGTAATATACAACAGTAACTGGAGTGTAGTAAATGATTAAAGATTGTAGATTTAGTGAAACAATCAACTTTGCGATTATTTTCATTTATTTCATGCGAAAGTTTAATGAAACATTATTATTTACTCAAACGACTGAATTTTTAAAAACTAAATTATTAATTCTTTTTAATGCAATTTAGGGATCGAAAAATCAGAACGCACAACACAATGGCTATATAACTCGGCTATAACAATGTCTATAAGATATAACCCTTTATCAACCTATAATTTAAGGCTTTCACTACTCTTTCCCTTTTTTTTCCCACTGTTTGTTCTCCTTTTAAACATGAGAGAAAATATGAGCAAGTTGTAAATACAAAAGAGTTTGAAACCCATAAAATTATTATAAAAACTTATTGAAAAAAATGCCCACGTTTAACTTTTGCAAATGTTAACATATATAAAATTCTGATGTCATTCTTCAAAATAAACATTATTTAAGTTGAATTTGTACATACATTTCTATTACCGAATCATGAAATAAAAGTTTTATAAACCAACAGAATGATTCACTCAAGCATATATTTTATTAATTTGACCCCAATTTTCCTCTTCTGTTCAAATTTAAGTAGTAATTTCAAGGAATCAATAAAGATGTTAAAATTTTGTGCAGATAGAAAAAGGCCACAAATTATGTCGAAAAGAATAGAAATAAATAAGATTGGTTTAATACTTTATAATTTTGCCACTTATTCAGATATTAAGTGAATAAGTGACAGATTATTACAATTAATAAAGATAAAGAATTATTACAATTAATAAAGATAATTGTCATTCTTAAAAATCACGATCTTAAAAATAAACATTATTTAAGTTGGAGTAATACATAAATTTTTAATGTCGAATAATAAAATAAACGTTTAAAAATTACCAGGACGATTCACTCAAGCACATAATTTATTAATTTGATCCCTAGTTTCCTCTTCTGTTCAAATTTAATTAATAATTTAAAGAAATCAATAAAATGTTTAAATATTATGCAGCTTTCATAGAAAAGGGTAATAAAATATAACGAAAATAATAGAAATAATTAAAAGTGGTTAATACGTTATAATTTTGTTACTCGTTGATACCAATTAATAAAGATAATTGTGATCACACAATCTTAAAAATAAACATTATTTAAGTTGAACTAATGCATAAATTTTTAGTGTCGAATCATAAAATAAACGTTTAAAAGACACCAGGATGATTCACTCTAGCACATAATTTATTAATTTGATCTCTAGTTTCCTCATCTGTTCAAATTTAAAAATCAGTTTAAAGAAATCAATAAAAATGTTTAAATATTATGCAGCTTTCATAGAAAAGGGTAATAAAATATAACGAAAATAATAGAAATAACTAAAAATTGGTTAATACGTTATAATTTTGTTACTCGTTGAGACCAATTAATAAAGATAATGGCGATCACACAATCTTAAAAATAAGCATTATTTAAGTTGAATTAATACATGAATTTTTTTGTGTCGAATCATAAAATAAACATTTAAAAGTCATCAAGACGATTCACTCAAGAACATATTTATTAATTTGATCCCAAGTTTCCTCTTCTGTTCGTATTTAATTACTAACTAGCAGGGATGACCGAGCTAAGCTCGGTCAATGTAGCTGTATTCAATTCGATATTTTATTCTCACTGTATCATTCTTGCTGTTTAAATACAATTGGCATGATCCTGAGACATAGTGGTCCAAAATGACCCATTAACCGAATTTTTTCGAACATGCGACCTAACCAATGCTCTTCTTGAACCCGAAAATGATAGAATACAAAGTTTAGTCAAAATCGTTAAAGTCGTTTTATAGATAAAATTAGCTTGACCCACGGTAACCCGAAAGGGACCAACTAATCTATATTTATCGAACATGTGACCTATCCCAATGGTTTTCTCATGTTGGGAAACAATGGAATAAAAAATTTTGTCAAAATTGTGTGAGCCGTTTTTTAGATACAATTAGCCTTGACCCACAGTGACCCCAAAATGATCCACTAATCGAGTTTTCTCGAACATGTGCCTTAGCTCAATGGTCTTATGCTCAAAAACGATATAATAGAAAATTTTGCCAAAATGTTTTGAGCCTTTTTTAGACACAATTATCTTGACCCACAGTGACCCATAAAGGACCCACTAATCGAATTTTTTCAAGCATGCGACTTAGTCCAATGGTCTTCTCATGTCCAGAAACGGTTTGACACAAAATTTTATCAAAATCGTTTGAGACTTTTTTTTAGATATAATTAGATTGCCCCACAGTGACCGAAAAATGACCCACTAATCTAATTTTTTCGATCATGTGACTTAGCCAATTAGTCTTCTCAAGCCCAGAAACGGGATAATACAAAATTTTGTCAAAATCGTTTGATTCATTCGTTTTTTAGATACAATTAGCTTGACCCACAGTGGCCCAAAATGACCCACTAATCGATTGTTCTCGAACATGTGACTTAGCCCGGGATGGCCACCCAGGGAAACCCAGCAAATGCTTTAGAGTTTTAGTGCAGTCCCTGGGGGAGTGTGACTTAGCCGAATGGTCATCTCATGCCCAGAAGCGGTATATTGCAAAATTTTGTCAAAATGCTTGAGCCTTTTTTAGATTGAATTAGCTTGACACCTGACCCATTGTGACCCAAAATGACCCACTAATGGAATTTTCTTGAACATGCAACCTATCCCAATGATATGCTCGTGCCCGAAAACGATAGAACAGAAAATTTCATCAAAATCGTTAGAGCCGTTTTCTAGAGAAACTTACCTTGAACCACTGTGACCCAAAAATGACCCAACATTCTAATTTTCTCAAACATGCGACTTAGCCCAATGGTTTTCTCATGCTCAGAAACGGTATAATAAAAAAATTTGTCAAAATCGTTTAAGTTGTTTCTTAGATACAATTAGCTTGACCCAAAAATGACCCATTAATCGAATTTTCTCGAACATGTGACTTAGCCCATTTGTCTTCTCATGCTCAGAAACGATATAATACAAAAATTTTGTTAAAATGTTTTGAGCCCTTTCTTAGATACAATTAGCTTAACCCATTGTGACCCAAAATGACCCACTAATCGAATTTTCTTTACCATGCAATCTATCCCAATGGTATTCTCGTGCCCAAAAACGATAGAACAGAAAATTTCGTCAAAAACTTTGGAACCGTTTTCTAGATAAATTTAGCTTGACCCACAATGACCCAAAATGACCCTCTAATCGAATTTTCTCTAACATAGACTTTGCCCATTGGTCTTCTCGTAATCCAAAACAGTAGATTTTAAAACTTAGTCAAAATCGTTAGAGCCGTTTTTTAGATAAAATTAGCTTGACTCGAAGTGACCCAAAAATGACCCACTAATCAAAATTTCTCGAACATGTGACATAGTCCAATAGTTTTCTCGTGCCCAAAAACGATTGGATATAAAATTCAGTCAAAATCGATTGAACTGTTTTTCAGATATAATTAACTTGACCCTGACCCATTATGACCCAAAATGACCAACCAATCGAATTTTCTCGAACACAGGACCTAGCCCAATGCTCTTCTCGTGCCCAAAAATGGTAAATACAAAATTTTGTCAAAATCATTAGAGCCGTTTTTAAGATAAAATTTACATACACACACACACACAATTTTTGCTCGCATTATAGTATAAGATTTAAAGCTATCAATAAAAATGTTAAAATAGTATGCAAATTTCATAGAAAAGGGTATTAAAATATAACGAAAACAACAGAAATAATTAAAAGTGGTTAATTCAAAATTACCAGTTTAAAATCACCAGGGCGATTCACTCAAACACATAATTTATTAATTTGATCTCCAGTTTCCTCTTCTGTTCAAATTTAATTAGTAATTTAAAGAAATTAACAAAGATGTTAAAATATTATGCAGTTTTCATAGAAAAAGGTAATGAAATATAACGAAAACAATAGAAATAATTAAAAGTGGTTAATACGTTATAATTTTGTTACTCGTTGAGACCAATTAATAAAGATAATTGTGATCACACAACCTTAAAAATAAATATTATTTAAATTGAATTGATACATAAATTTTTAACGTCGAATCATAAAATGAAAGTTTTAATAAGCCACCAAGACGATTCACTTGAGCACATATTTTATTAATTTGACCCTAAGTTTCCTCTACTGTTCAAATTTAATTAGTAATTTAAAGAAATCAATAAAAATGTTAAAATATTATGCAGTTTTCATAGAAAAGGGTAATAAAATATAACGAAATTAATAGAAATAATTAAAAGTGGTTAATACGTTATAATTTTGTTACTCGTTGAGACCAATTAATAAAGATAATTGTGATCACACAACCTTAAAAATAAATATTATTTAAATTGAATTGATACATAAATTTTTAACGTCGAATCATAAAATGAAAGTTTTAATAAGCCACCAAGACGATTCACTTGAGCACATATTTTATTAATTTAACCCTAAGTTTCTCTACTGTTCAAATTTAATTAGTAATTTAAAGAAATCAACAAAAATGTTAAAATATTATGCAGTTTTCATAGAAAAAGGTAATAAAATATAACGAAAACAATAGAAATAATTTAAAGTGGTTAATACGTTATAATTTTGTTACTCGTTGAGACCAATTAATAAAGATAATTGTGATCACACAACCTTAAAAATAAATGTTATTTAAATTGAATTGATACATAAATTTTTAACGTCGAATCATAAAATGAAAGTTTTAATAAGCCACCAAGACGATTCACTTGAGCACATATTTTATTAATTTGACCCTAAGTTTCCTCTACTGTTCAAGTTTAATTAGTAATTTAAAGAAATCAATAAAAATGTTAAAATATTATGCAGTTTTCATAGAAAAGGGTAATAAAATATAACGAAAATAATAGAAATAATTAGAATTGGTTAATACGTTAGAATTTGTCTCTTATTGAGGACAATTAATAACGAGAATTGTGCTTACACGAAAAGAAATAGACTATGCCAGAATACATATTCACTAAAACTTATTTGCTGTTTTCGAACAAAAGATATGTCGAAATTAATTGAAATAATCATAAAGGATCTATATATTACATTTTTGACACTTATTGAGAAGAATTGATAAAAAAAAATCGTGCTCCTACGATAAGAAATCGGTTATAGTAAGATTTTTTAAACGTGGGCTGGAATACATATAGCACTAATACTGGATTGACATTTCTTTTTCATCGCTTGAAGTCTGACAACGACCATATTTAAGCCCAATTAATACTCTATAGCAGATCCTTGAAAGACATGTAACAGCAGCCCACTAATTGGACCCTTGCTGTTCAGCAAATAACTTTGACGGGACCAGCGGTGGTAGCCACCGATCACTTCAGGGAAAATCACTAAAAAAATAGGAGTAGGTTTTTAAAGATTTTTTTTTTTTTTTTATGATGCTTTGGAGATAGCTATCTACCGAACGTCAGCAGCTATCGCATGGAAATATATGGCTTCACCACAAAGCTTTCCAGTTCAAGCAGGAACAATAAACAGAAGTAAGATATCAAGTTTTAACCTCATAAAAATACAAGCAAACAATTTCAGTGAGTTGGTTGTCGAAAGACAACCTTGACAGCGGTAAGGATGTGAATGTGAAAAAAAAAATGTTTTTTTTTTTTTTTAATATTTTTTTATGTCACTGAAATCTGCGTTTTACATATTTATTTAGGAATAACATAGTTTATTAAGCATTAATTAAAAAAATGTTTTTGAAAGAGCTTTCACTTAGAAAATGAAGGGAAGGAAGAGGGTAGATATGCATGGGAAAATTTTTGGCCCCTTGATTAGCTTAATTTATTAAAGATGTTTTATTGTTTTATGATGCGTACTTACTGCCTCTTTGTTTTGTGTTTGCTTAAAGATTTTTAAATGTGTGATATAAAATCCGAAACCTAGATTTAATTACCAAATTTGAACTTTTTTCAATTATATATCAATTAATTTCGAGTAGGTATATATTGTAGGATAATATTGTAAGATAAAACATCATTATAAGTTCTCTTGCCTCTTGTCAATATTTCCAGATTCTCTCTGATTATACAAATATTATATTGCATGTGCAATGATTTTAACCTCTTTAAATAGGATATCAATATCTGTATCTTTATTTTAACGGGATAAAGCTGTGGATAATTTACCCTTTTTTATGTCTGCCATATGTTCTTTAATCCTTTCTAGTAATTTCCCAGTGGTCATGCCTACATATGTATACGTTTTCGAACTGCTATTAACTTTAAAAGGGATAATATAAACTCCAGATTTATCATATTTATCTATGGGATCAGTCATTCTGTGTACCAGATATTCTAACTTAGTCGGTGGTTTAGCAATGAGAATTATATTATATTTCTTCAGAACATGCCAAATCCGTTCAAAAAGTTGCGGAATATATTCCATACTACAAAATTTAGTAGTGGGCTTTTCTTTATCTTTACTAACTCTTGTAGTGTTAGGAAAGACTACAAGTGTACAAGAAGATACTACAAGTGTTAGTAAAGATAAAGAAAAGCCCACTATTTTGCAGCTTGGAATGTAGAATATGCAATATGCAATTTTGGAGTATGGTATATATTTCACCACTTTTTGAACGGATTAGGCATGTTCTGAAGAAACATAATATAATTCTCATTACTAAACCACCGACAAAGTTAGAATATCTGGCACACAGAATGATTGATTCCGCATAGATAAATATGATAAATCTGGAGTTTATATTATCCTTTTTAAAGTTAATAGCCTATTTTTTTTCGATATGAAGCGCTTATGACACTATCGTAGTTTTATTGTATATTATATTTTACTATTCACATATTAGCACATTTAAAAACTACGATGGTATTATAAAAATCCATGCAAAAAAAAAAAAAAAAAGATTAAGAAAAAAAAAGAAAACCATCTTGATATTACTAAAATGCATTAAAATTTGCTAAATAAACCCTTGTTTATGTTCTTATGTAACACTTATGAATGAGAGATTCACAACCAGAGTAGACAAAGTCCATTTTGAAAAAAATTGAGGTACTCCATTTATAAGGTGCATAAAATCTGTTTTATCCACTCTGACAGTGAACCAAGTTTGTTTCCACATGCATTCCCATATATGTGATCTGTTTACAGACTTGGTTTACTGTGGGAGTGGATAAAACATTTTTTATGCACCTTTCAAATGGACTATCTCATTTTTAATCAAATATATATAGAAAGTCTATACCTCAAGTTGAAACGTCATATTCACTTTAATAAAATAAATAAACAACACGAATCCTTAATTTACAATACATTTATTACTAAATAGGTGCAAGTATATAGAAGTTTTATAAACATTTAAAGCTATTCAAGATGTTAAAAACATTGATGTCAGAAGATGTTAAATTCCCTAGCACTTTCAGCAAAACATTAGCCGTCTTCAGGGGAACTGCTGTAGCTTCAAAGACATATGCTGGTTAAATATCAGAGGGTGAAACCAACAAACAACAAATAGGAGAGAGAGAAGGAAAGAAAATAGAGGGGTTGCTATAGAAACCGGAAAAAAGGGGGGGAGGGTTATTCAAAACCAAATTCACCAGTTATTCTAAGTATGTTAAACCATGTACGTGGTATATTGTAGGATAAATCATCATTACAAGTGCTCTTGCCACTTGTCAATATTTCCGGATACTCGCTGATTATACAAATATTATATTGTGATGCATGTGCAATGATTTTAACCTCTATAAACAGGATATCAATATATGTATATTTATTTAAACGGGATTAGAGCTGTGGATAATTTACCCTTTTTGATATCTGTCATGTTTTCTTTAATCCTTTCTAGTAATTTCCGAGTGATCATGCCTACATATGTATACGTTCTCGAACTGCTATTAACTTTAAAAGGGGTAATATAAACTCCAGGTTTATCATATTTATCTATCGGATCAATTATGCTGTGTACCAGATATTCTAACTTTGTCGGTGGTTTAGCAATGAGAATTATAAATATTATATTTCTTCAGAGCATGCCTAATCCGCTCAAAAAGTTGTGTAATATATTCCGTACTGCAAAATTTAGTAGTGGGCTTTTCTTTATTTTTATTAACACTTGCAGTGCTAGTAACGACTACAAGTATACAAGAAGAAAAAATCCTGCAGCAAACTTTTTTCTGATGGACAAAATTGAAAACTAACTAAATCGCTTCGTTTCTTGCCCTCATTGTATTGGTAAAAAAAAGTTATTACTACTTTTTAAACTACGGTTATGACAATTGCGTCATATCCAGGGCTACGGAGTTGGGGGGAAAAAGGGACGACTCCGGGAATTTGAACAGATCCGACTCCAACTCCGACTCTTTTGCTCAAAAATGGATGACTCCGACTCCGACAACGCAGCCCTGCTTGTAAAATGGACGACTTCGACTCCGGCAATTTTATCAGATCCAACTCCGACTCTTTCGCTCAAAAATGGACCCGACTCCAACTCCGACTCCGCAGCCCTGGTCATATTACCTTCAAATCTTGTCTTGTATTTGGAAAACAATTTTCCGATGTTATATTTTGATTATCATATCTGTATTATCGACTTGTAAGCGCACAAAAACTTTAAAGCGTCCCGAAGAGATGAGGACGTCAGTTTCAAAACTCGCCTTATTCAAAATTAAAAAAAAAAAAAATGTGTTTTTTCTATTAATCTATTCCTTTGGTAAACCTGTACCGAAAAAACACTACAATCTGCAAAAAAATTAGTTTTATCCTGTATTTCTGACATTGTAAAATTTTGGTTTACAATGAAAACCAATGGACGCAGTTAGAGGTTTTTCGCAATTTCCCAAAAAATTGATTTTCTGGATAAAGCGAGTTTTGAAACTCACGTCCTCATATACATTACAAACACACAGGGAATAATGTTCACTTTAATTAAACTTAAATCATACGCTAACAAATTAATGTTCTTGTTAATTTAGTGTAATGGAATACATGAGATCATTTCAGATTATTATTATTTTTAAAAGAACTAGGGGGCTCTGCCCCCTTACGGGTTACGCTCGCCAAGCCCCGTTCAGACACCGCAAACTCTAAAAGCACGCTAATTTAATCAGCTTAAAAAAAAAAAAAAAAAAAAAAATTGGAAGAATGCATTATAATTAAAGAAACAGTGGCGATCTCCCTGCTAACGGGTTGTTTTCGTCTTTGCTTAAAGCAGATCAGTGAAACATGTGAAAATATAAAATGAATTAAGTAAACAGAGTCTTTGTCTATCTTTTTTTTTTTTTTTTAAACAACGCTCTAAGAAAGTTCTTTTAAATAAGACATTTTAAATGCATCGTTTTAAGTCTGACGTAATTTTCACCAAAGTTTTCTTTTTCTTTTTAATATTCACGTGAAAATATTTTTGTTGCTAGAAAGGAAATATTATTTGCGCTGTTTTAGAATTCGCAACAATAGTTTGAAAGATTATCTCAAAATATGAAATAAATGTATCGCGCAAATATATTTTTTAATTTAAACTGTTTGTTAATATTATTGTTTGACCATTTTAAATATGACGTAATTTCCTCCATTTACAACTTTTTACGCATATTAATGAATTTATTATTTTGCAATTTTCTTTCTTTTTTAAAATTCACGCATAAATATAGTTTTTATGACGTAATTATCAATATTTTCCTGCTTTTAATACGTAATCATTTAATTCTCATTTGAAAGTTTTTTCTGTTTATAATAGTCACGTGTAAATAAATTTTTAATTTAAAGGAAATATTATTCTTTGCGCTGTTTTTAAATTTGGCAACAATTTAAAATACTACCCTTTTCTAAAAGTTGTCAAAAATTCTCTCGAAATGTTGAAAATTTGAATTTAAAATGGAAATAAATCCTCAAAAAATGAGTCAAATTAAAAAAATAAATGCAGTCTGCACACCGGGTACTTCTAATGTGTAAAATGATCTAAAAATGATTGGATTCCTATGTATAGTTTTTGCTCCTATAAAACTTTTTTAATGGAACCATTTTGACCAAATTTAACATTAAATATCTCTTAAAATAATTACTCGATTTGAAAACTGTCTGCATCAGCGTGTTTATCAAACATTTCTCAAGAATACCACCGATTTTGATATTTTTTTATGGAGTAGTTTTTTAAATATTAACGGTAAAAGACCCAACGGTCATTAAAAATTCATAAACAGAGGCTGTGACAACTAGAGAGATACATCTAACCATGTCTTAGCAACATTTGAATGAATCTAAGAGCTGCATTTGAAGAAAACGAAAAGTGCATTTTATTAATTGCATTCCAGTAACTCCGTGATTATCATGATTAATTTAATTATTTACAGTTAAAAATTACTTCCCAAAAAACCTTTCATTACGAAATGCTTTTAAGAATTAAAGACCACATTTAATTACAAATGTCACTTGTCTATTAAAACCTTTTATATGAAATATAACCAAATGCCGCATCAGATAATGAAATTAATGACACGCTTCATCCGTAACTTTCCGTTTCATTTCTAATTAACGCTGCAAAAAGGGATTTCCGTTAGAGTGGGATGATACAGTTCAATTTTTCATCGACATTGCCCAATGCTTTCGAGTGTAAAAATACTTAATTAACCTCCCCTATCTTGGCCGATTTCAAATATGAATGAAGTCCTAATGAAGTAACGATATGTGGGCGATAACCAATGTCACTTAAATATTACTCAACACATTTGAAGTCGAACGAGGAAGATATTAATTAAAACGGCATTTTAAATGGCGTTGGTTTTCACGCTGTATTTAGAGTAATATTTAATTCATAAGACTTTTAAAAAACAGTGTAAGATAAAGGCATAGCTGGTACAGTGAGTTTAAAAAGGTAGTTTTATTAGCCTATTTCCCTAAGAACATCATGGTCAAATTATGACAAAAATCTGAATATACATGAGCAACATGCGATTCTTATTGTCATGCTTGTTGTCTCGTGACGTTGATATGTTCTTTTTGTGATAAGTTCCAAATGGCAAAATATCAATCATGGTGACTTCTCAGTGGAGTCACAAATTGATGGTCACCTGAAAGCCAGATGATGAATCAAAGAAGTCACCTTTTGTGTACCGTTGAGACTGACTTTGACAATTTGTGACCATGGAATTATTTTTATCTCAATTATATAGATAAGAAATTGCAGAAGATGCATATTTTTTAATTCCAATGTAGTGAAAAATGTCAGTTGAACTTAGAATCTCTGCCCCAATATGCCAACGCCCCACCAACAGAGCTATCCGGACGACCAAGGACGAAACAATACATCGAAACTATTTTGATGTTATAGTGATGCCACATCGACTGGCTGTGAAAATACAGTGATTGGGATGAAATAAGCAAATCTTCTACATAGTGCAGGTTTGGCGAACCTTTTAGTAGTCGCGTGCCAATTTTTTTCCAAAAAATATTTTACTTGACATTGACGTGCCAACTGAAAAACAAATTTAGTGGATTGAAATATAATGAATCAAAACTACTTGAAAATTACTTATTAAGATATTTTCTAAAATGAGTAACATACATGTAAGTATTACACTGCAATAATTATAGAAACAATTATATTTTAAAAATGAATTAGAAACATAATGTGATTAATTGTTGTACCTTGGATGAAAAATAATTAATATCATGTTTATGTTCAGTTAATTTCAACAGAATGCAAGCTAAAAGATTTTATATGGCAACCACTCTCTATTTGGTTTTTTATATTATAAAGTTGTGAAAAAGATGAAGATATAAATCGTAGAAAAAATTATTAAAATTGATAAAAAAAAAAAGGCAGTTTATTTAAATAGTTCCGAAATTAATTTCCAAATTGCCATTATTTACCATGGGTAATAACCTTTCCTTTTTTGATAGTTTTCAAATATTTTCTTTGTTTGATCAATTTTCGAAACCATATTGAATATGATGAAAATTCTTCAATTTGAAATTAATCAAATTTGGAATCGAATCAGATCATCTAAGTTCGTGTATTTTATGTAAAATCGCTGCATCCTCATTTAGAGACATAATCAACGCCGCGCCGTGCCAAAATTATTCTTTGGCGTGCCATAGGTTCGCCGACCCTGAGTGTCTCAATAAGACCGCATAAATGCAGTAGAACAAGAATATTTGCCCTAATATATAAAAAATATAAAACAATCATTTCTTTATGATTCATATTTTTTTTCAAATATTGTATGAAGAAAATATATATATAACATCATATCTGATGTACAGAAAATAAGCTCTATTGGAAATATCAAATAATGTATAATTATCACAAAATCTTCATGTGAGAATAGGCTCAAAATGACCACTATGCATAGCGAGGAATACTTAAAAAACTGTAAAAAATTTCGGACACAATACTGTACACGAAGTATTAGGGATGATTGCTGAAAATGCATTTTCAGCTATGGTATGCGTTTTTAAGTTTAACTGAATTTTTGCATACTTCCTCAATAAAATTGTATGAAAACTGTTGTGTGTAAATTCTACAGACCATATGCAGGGCTACGCAAAAGAATTCGTAACAATTGTTGAGAATAAGCGTGTGAATTGCTTAAAGATCTTTTTTTTTTTTTTTTTTTTTAGTTATGCATTTTCAAGCACAACTATATTTAGAAAGATATTTTTGTAAAATATAAGTATAATAATATACAAGGCTATGCAGCGAACTGGATACATACACGCCTATGAATGATAATTTTTGGAAGTGCGATTTTAGTAGTTTTAAGAAAGTTTTTGCCTGAATTAAATTTCATCTTGACATGTGACGTGTATAAAAATTTGATACTAATGTACAGGACTGTACAAGAGAATTCAAGTACATTTCCTTTAATTGTTGGAAATTGCTGAAGGCGAATTTTCAACTGTGCTATGCGTTTTCTTACTATTATAAATTTTAGCATACAGTGTAGTATATATACAAATCTATAGATCATGTACAGAGAGGCAGAAAAGAATAGGAGTACCTTTCCCGCTATGGGTGGTAATTACTGAAATCTAGTTTTCAAATGCGGTATTCGTGTTCTAAAATTTCTTTACCTTTTTAAATGGCAAAATTTTGTGAATGTTTTCTGGGAGAGTTGAAAAGTGTTTCATAATCTATGCTTTGGTGCATGATTTCACTTTCTTGTTTACCTTTAAGTTGGATAAAAAATACTTTATAATAAATCTTGGGAAAAAAACTTAATTTACAGGGTGAAAAATGGAAATTAAATAAGATTACATATATTTAGGATTTAATTTAGATTTTAGATTTAAAATGAGATTGTAATATTTTACTATGTTTGACATCGATGAAACAGCATACCGCTTTACTGTGATTTGTGCTTATGAAGTTCTTATGATTCCACAACACATTCATGCTTTTTTATTTTTGTATTTCACTCTCCCTTGTTAATTTTGATCTTGCAACTTTCAATATATTTTTTCAGTTTCTTATTTATGTTCACACATGCAATTTTATTTTAACTATATACACAGATAATACGTTTGAATCAAAATTTATCTTATAAGTTCAAATAACAATATCAACCAAAATTCTTATATACATCATCATAACTTTTATTGCACAAGTAATAATAATTTAAAAGTAATATATATATGTGATGTAATGACACTAGCAGCTGGCGAAAATCGTTTTTATATCTGGGATTCCTAATTAATCGCACAGGCGTTTTGGTCGGTTGGTTATGTGAAGAAGAACATGGATGAAAATCATAAATGATGCAGTCGAATGAGATATTAACCAAACTTTATTTACATATTCAGGGGAACAATCATCAGGAGAAATGCTCGGCGTAATCGATGATAAAAAGCTTAATGATTCATCTCAAGGTGGTAACTGGAGTTTTAGAAGAAAAAAGAAGCTTCGAATAAATTTCGAAGTCTCAAAAGATTATTCCATCTCAAGTCGACTCCCAAACTCTCATTTCATCCCGTATTTGGTTGCGTGTCTGTATTTAACTTACTTCGGCTCAAAGTTACAATCAAGGTCAGCTGACTTCTCTTTTCCAATCATATTTTCCAATCCTATCACTTTTAGAGGGAATTGTTAATAGTTCCGGTAGATTAATATTGTGGTGATTCAACTTAATAGCGCGAAAACTTTCTTCTAGAATTTTCTAGGTACTCTTCTAGGTACACAAGATGTAAATAAAAATTAACCCCTGTGGTCAAGTGTACGGGCTAAAATTAGGATTTAGACTGTCAGACGATAATTTTAACAGAAAAGGAAAATGAATTTATTTGAAGCGAAATCAAATTTTAGAATATTAAAGCATTGGACTATTATAATAGATACCATGATATTGTAATAAAAGAAGGAATTTGAATACATTGGTTTTTTAGAACGGGATAATTTAGGAATTATGGCATTTTTAGCAATTAAATAAAGAATTTAGAGGGGTTTGATGTACCGGGAAATAATATTTCCAACTGGCTTTTACTTCTGTACGATCAAACTCTCATAATAAAGAGTAATTCTTTTCAGTCCGGCCCTCTATATATTTGTCTTCTTTGTTTCACCCTCTCACAGACTTTGCAGCCTGGAATTATAAGACAAGAAAGAATAAAATCATGCGTTAAGCATAAATTATAAAACACTTTCCAACACATTCAGAATAATGTAACAAAAGTGCACCATTTAATAAGTTAAAATATTATGTCTAATTCAACTATATGGAAACGTGTAACACATTTGAAAACCCAATTTTAGCTGTTCCCATCTACAATCGGAAAGTTTTCCGAATTCTTTGAGCAGCCCTGTATATGATACATACATTTGTATATATTAACTATATGACTGCAAAACTGTAGTTCAGTTAGGAAATACATATCTCAGTTGAAAATTCCCCTTCAGCAATTTCCGCTTATAAAGAGAATGGTACGTGAATTGTTTTGTGCAGCCCTGTATACGAGATATAGAATTTATATACAACGAGTAACATGGAAAAAAATAGTTAAATTTAAAAGCGCATACCAAAATTGAAAACGCACTTCCAGAAATTATTGCTCAAAGACAGTGCTGTAATCGATTTAATCTCCCGCAATCTTTTTATAGTGAAATTCAGTGATTTATATCAGCTTCAATACATTTGAAATAGCGTAATGTCATTAAAATACTCTGCAAACGATTTTGAGCCATATACCATAATGTAATGGAATTCTTTTGAGTGCTCCTGTAAATGAACTATTAATGCTACTTACTTCAGTTACAATACCAAACATGCCATGGTAAGCATCATTAACATATTTCAATTCCATCAAAGTCCGAGTATATTTACGTGAGTTAGAGCATGGACAGACGAACAGGTAGACAAACAAACCGAATTCATAAACATTTTTCAATTTTATTGGAAAGTGTTAAGAGTGTATTCCAATCCAAATTGCTTATTTTCTGATTCATTTTTAAATTCATTTTTGTTCTCAAACGCATCAAACTGGGAAATTCCCTTATTTAGAAACTACATAATGTGTCGTGCTTCTCGATTTTTTGATAAATGCAGAAAATATTGTAAAAAATGCTGTCAAATTTGGCGTTTTGAACCGAATTTTCCGAAGGAGGAGATCTGGGAATGAAAAAAATGGTCATACTGAGAAAATAATTGTTTAAAAATCAAATTCTAATGAATTGAGCGAAAAATGAAATCACACGGCCTCTTATACATCTCTTCAAAAATCACCTCCGCAAGTTTCATGTTTTTTCTTTAAAAAATGAATCTGAAAATGCCTCAGAAAATTTCGAGCTGTTGAGGGTGGAAAAATATTTTTTCAAATACACCCTTAAAAATCAGAAAGAAGTTGAAGCCTTCAACAATTACGGATGTATTCTTTAGTTCATTACTATTTATTTGCAGAGTTTTATCACATGCAGTGAAATCGAAAATTCAGGTTGAGAAATATGACAGCCGATTTTTCAGATGACCAAAGACTAATAGTCTTCCAATATTTATCAGCAAACAAATCGCTAATGAGATGAACATCAGCAAAACTTTCAGGTAGAATCACCGTGCATTTTGATTAGTTTTATCTTGAAGAAAAAAGTACTGCACTAGATAGATAACATGCATGATTATATGTTATAACTTTGGATAACTTAGACAACCTCTGATAACTCGATAACGGGTGTGAAAAGTTGTGAATTTAAACATAAAAAATGTCAAATATTAAGATATTAATAATGATATAATATATCAACGCGAATGCAGCAGTAAACAAATGATCAGAAATGATTAATGGATAAAGAAATAGAACATTTAAGCTTGGGGTCTTGTACCTTTTAAACGCGTCGAACATTAACGAAAAACTTCAAAGTTTGAATTAGTCTATCTTCAAAGCCTTTGTATGTATAAACATGAAATTTTGGATATTGATTAAACAGACTATGCTTTGTAATATGCTACCATTAAAAATTTATTAACCCTTTATAGAATTTGTGTGTTGTTGAAATCAAAATAGCTCTTTTTTTACCCCATAAGTCATCGCGCGCATGATATCTTGAGAAAGTATGTATGGATTGGCATGAAATTTGGTAAAGATACTAAACATATATGTGTGTTTAAAATGATCTACTCTTAGGCTAAAATTATTTCATTAACTATATAAAAAAAATATTTTCGTAAAAAAAAAATAAAAATTTTGTATTTTTAATGAATAAAAATAGTCATAACTAAACATTTTACCATTGTAAATACTTAAAAGTAGATCATTTTAAACAACCATATTTGTTTAGTATATTTACTAAATTTCATGACAATCCATACATACTTTCTCAAGATATCATGCGCGCAATGACTTATGGGGTAAAAAAAAGAGCTATTTTGATTTCAACAGTACACAAATTCTGTAAAGGGTTAATAAATTTCTGTTGGTAGTATATTACAAAGCACAATTTGTTTAATCAATATCCAAAATTTCATGCTTATACATAAAAAGGTTTTGAAGATAGACTATTTCAAACTTTGAAGATTTTCGTTAATTTTCGACGCGTTTAAAAGGTATAAGACCCCTTAAGCTTAGGTTATATCATTAAATATTAATGGGGGTATCTGGTCATAAACATTATCTACTAATCTGTGAAAACGAAAATTTTGAGATTCATGAAAGGGCTAAAACATTTTAATGAAGTGTAAAATCATAACTTTAACTGGGAAAAAAAAAATATTTCTACAAGAACATCACGGTTATATAAACCGACATTTTTTATTTAAGAAAAATAACTGCTATCTTTTTATTTTAAAACCATAACCAAGTAAATATTTAAATCCGCATCGTAATTATTTAAAAATATCTAAAACTTTATGCCATATGCGTAGATATTTAAATATACATATTGTCAAATCATGTATGCCTTTCTGTGATTTTTCATGAGAAAATGTTTCCTCATCTGCGTATTTTAATGTCATATTTTATTTATCTTTTTTCTGGATTTTTAATGTGCGATTGCCAAATCTTGTACTTTTTTGCGTATTACAGCTTGGGAAAGGATGAAATCATACATTTTTTGTGGGACCTATGGAAATTTGGGTTTGAAGATTCTGGCATGGTTCAAACAAATACTTCAAAATATTTCACTATTTTTAATTTTCATTTATTTTTTCTTGGTTTGTTATATAATGATATGGTTCCACAAATATTTCATTTCTTGCAATATTTTCCAATATTGCTGTGATATTCAGTGTTTTATTTATTTTTTTATTTTTTTATTCCTTATCTCGCTTGTAATTATATTTTGGATATTTTTTATAGAAGATAAAACTTCATTTTTGATTTTCACATTTGTAAGTGATATTTTGTTTTGTTTTATAATAGTTTTATATATATATATGTGTATGTATGTGTACGTGTATGTGCGTGGAAAAGTTAACATTTAGGAGCGATAACCCTGAATCTGGAAGAAGGAAATTTCCATCTACAGGTCAATTACACACATCCTCCGTATACTGTCAAACATATTTGCCTTTCTTCTTTCAATCCGAAATTATCCTCTTTAAAGACATCACATTTAATGCGGTAATACAAAGATACCTTACAACAAAACTGACACTTCCAAAAATTATCATCAGAAAGATTTCCACTTCAGTAACTAGGCAATTATAGCCAACGACACTTCGACAATTCCTTCAACTTCCCTTCAGAATATGTATTCCTTGAACAATGAATGCCAGTGTAATTCAGATAACGTCATGACGTCCTTTTCAGACAAGCACGCATGTCCGACTTATGATATGTCATGAAATAATCGACTCTGGTCCGATTCCTATCGAAAAGAACTTTAAGGACGGATGTTATGCAAGAGATTTAACTCAAATAAAGCACCAAGATGGTAGACAAGAAAGACAAGTGCATGTAACCGGCGTCCTTTGTGTAACACCTCTGCAATGGACTCGGCTAATTAGTGAGGCACCGTATTTTCCCACCTAGTCCATCAGGTAGGTGTCTAGATTTCTTTTCATAGACTTAAATGAGAGGTACATGTGGGGTTCCTTATTAAGAACTACAAAGTTTAATTTAAAAGAAACAACCTATCGGCGGGATGTTCCTTTTTCATGTAGAGTAGCAGCAATTCAGCGTTCTTTTACCAGTCAGATTTATGGCCATCTTTTAATGGCGGGTTTTCTTGTATGCATAAATATTTAGTACAAGATTTATGTAGATCAGCGTTAACGTTCAAAATTGCCATTTTGCGGATGATATTTCTTTTGGCTTTATTTCTTAAGAATCAAATAAAATGTATAGTGACATGCTGCAAGAATGGAATTTTTCTTTTTTTTATTTAGGGTAGTGTAAATTCTATTAGCTTGCCACCGTTACCTGTCTAGACAAACTGCAGTAAGAAAACAAAATTAAAGTAAAATAAAAAAAGGAAAAGAACAAAAAGAAGAAAGTGAATGCAAGTAAAGAAAAATAGACGTTACGAGACTGCATGAATTCAGACCCAAACTGAAATGCTCTCAAACTTACAATCAATACTTAATATGATAAATTTATGTAAATAAATAATTTTATACATATAAATTTCAGCAAAAATAAATCATATTATTTCTATTCCTTTCATGATAAAAACCCTACATATACAACAATTACGTTTTAATTATTACCAATGCAATATACAAAATATGTTAATAATATTTAAAACGCACGCAGGAATAAGTTTAAATTTCTTTGATTTAGTCAATGTTAATAGTTGTTATAGAAACTTTTAATAATTCCTTTTATTTCCGTGTTGTATTCGATCACACATCTACTATTTTAGAAACATAAGAAAAGAGGCTTAATTTAAAACTAAATTAATAATTAATTATGACATTTTGGAAAAATTTATACGTTTGGATCATTCTCACGCGAAAATACTTTTTACGAGCACAGAGGGATAAATATCAGAAAATGTAGCAAAGTTTTTTATATTTTCATTCATATGTATATTTAAGTTTTAATTAAGCTACTAAATACATTTCTGACAAAATAATTTTAATATTTAACCTTTGAATGAATATATGTCGAAAGTCTCCTTGGCCGTCCCTACATCTAATACACAACATTCATTTGATTGGCGTTTAAACAATGAAAAAAAATTTGCATTAAAATAAAATAATGACTTTTTAAAAGTCCTCAGTTAAGTTCAAAATTCATATATTTTTTAAATGGTTTTATTTTTACTAAGGACTTCACTTAAAGGGAACAGTGGTCTGACAAGTCTGATGTAGATCGAATAAAAAATCGAAATTTCATCTTATGTATATTATTATTCTCAAGTTTGTATTGAGTCATTTGCAAAACCCGAATGCAGATGCGATGATTCTTCGCAGACTTACAAGTACAGTGAAATACGTTTAACAGGAAATTGAGGGGACCTAATTGTTTTTTCGTGTTAAAAGATGGTTGTATTTATGTCGGACAATTATCTGCACGTGGGATATAGGCCCTAAGGGGGGGAGTGCCTTCCGTGGAGGTCTTTCTAAGGGAACCTAACCCGTATTAACGCTTGGAGAACCAAGGTTCGAAGAAAACCACGAAAACTCCGAACGATTAGGCCGACGGCCGCGATTGGGATCGAATCCAGCACCTCCCGTCTAGCAGCTTCGAAAGCAGAACCTCTCGGCCACTGGTGGGGCCGTGTTAAAAGAATTTCGCGTTAAAAGATTCGTAAAAAGAAGAACAAAATTCACAAATATTGTCAACGTCGTCAAATTTTATTTCGATTTCCTGTTAAACTACTACTAGGTTGCATCGTATTAGGATAAAAAGCAAGTAAAAAAAAAAAAAAGTTTGTTTTTTGGGAAAAAAATCAGATATCTTTTTTTGAAGTGTCTTTTTCAGCATTCTGAGATCTATAGCTTGTTTGAATCAAGTAAGCAAAGCTGTCTCTAAATCTTCGTGCTTAGCCGTTCTCATACGTTTTCTCTCTGGCTTAAACATACTGCGCTCAAACATTAAAGTAATGGGATCCCTGTCTTTATAATCGCTAATAAAGTAGTTTTGGCAACGCCAAACTCTTTGTAGATTTCTGTTTTCGTCCTTCTTTTTCATCAACTACATTAAGCAGCTTCATCTCTATTTGAAACGAAATATGTAGCAGTTTATCTTAGCACCGATTTCTGAACCATTGTGCTCATACAATATAAGCTAGTTTACAAAAAATAAAAATAAAAATAAAAAAAATACGAAATTCACTGATTTTCACCCTAAATTCAGTGGTTTTAACACAAAATTTACCAATTTCAACTCAAACTAACTAGATCGAAAGCGAATTTTTTTCATGTTAAACGATTTTTGTTTCGTGTTAAAAGAAACAAAATGTATTAAATTGCATAGTATACTGCCCGAACCGCTATATCATTTCGTGTTAACCGTTTTCGTGCGAAACGTATTTCACTGTACTTTAATTCTGTACACAAACAATTTTTTTGCTCTTTAATATACTTTAAATCTATTTTTCTCAAAACTGATTTTTCAACGTTTTTGAATTTTTGAAATGCTCCATGCGTCTTAATTGTTGATCAAAATTCATGAAATTGCTAAGGAAAAATCCTGATATTGCTTACAAAGAAACTGTGTATGCATTTTAAAATTCTGCTTCATTAATATCATTAAATTTAATTTTTAACTTACTAAAAGGCAAAATTTTCTGGAAAATCGATATGGAATTAAGAGAAAAATCTCTAAAAAATTAATTATTCAAGGGATTAAAAAATCGATACACATATTTTTTGTAATAGAGTTTAAGTGATTAAAATGTAAAATCGAGGAAATATCTCAAAAAAATAAGACGCATGGAGCATTTTAAAATTTTGTTTTAAAATTTTAAATTTTGTAAAAAATCTTAAAATTATCATAAGGTTGGAATTTTTTTTTAAGGTGCTCTATATACTTATAGTGAAATACATATTTGCACAAAATTTCATATCTCCATGATGAAAATTAAAAATACATATATATATTTTTTAACGTCCGCCACCCTCTTAAAAACTCTGTCCCTAGCCAGAATAATTTTCTTCTCACACTGAAATTAAATTTTTAAAAAAGTTCCATAGATCATGCCAAATCATCAGTAGGTCGTTTGGGAGAAAGAAAGCCATTTTATTTTTTAGACATAACTGACAATAACTCTTTGTTCTGCTGTGAAATTATTGATTATTTTCCAATTTAATACTTCCATTTGGAGTATGGCAAAGTTTTGAGTGTATACTCCTCGGTCATCATAAATAAGTCAAGAAAAAGCTAATTTATAATTATAATAAAAATTTTAGACAGCTTTAGCCATAAATTTAATAAAAACAAATGCACCATTTTAGGAATGAAAAGGTTCATTCTGGTCAGAATGGAAAAAAAAAAATTATGGCCATTTTTTTTTTTCATTCTGACCAGGAAATCAGAGTTCTAACTTTTTACGGCTGCTCTTTCATCTTCACCTAAAACTTCATTTATAATGGCTGTTTCATAATAATAGAAACCACCAGTCCATCAGAAGAAAAGAACTCGGTTAAGCGGGACTCGGATAATCGGGACTCTACTGCAAAACATATTTCAATTTTAAGACTTAAAGCACACGCTTTTATTTTATGTAAAATGACGTCATTTGCATTAATATAGAGACTTAAAATTAAATATAGTTTATAATAGCTCCGTGTTTTATCATAAATCATTCATTTATATTTTTCTCAAAATAGCACGTATTTTAATTTTTTTTTTTCAATTTTTATGAGAAAATGACAACAAAAAGATATAATTGCTATTTTTCAACAATTTTTTCTTTCCTTTCTACAGAAATGGAGTACATGAGTTGCCAAAATGAAACAAATGTCGCTAAAAACTACAAAAAAATTAATATTTCAAAAACAAACGGAGATGCAGTTTTCAAACAAATTGCTTTAAAAAATACATTTTTTTTACCAATACGACGGTATAAACATTGAAAATGTGCGATGCTTAGAAGTTTTAAAAATGCTGTAGAGTATTGAATCGCACAATGAAACATCGACTTTTGTTTTATGGCTGGCGTATACCAGGTAACGTTATTTATTGGAGACAAAATAAGCTGGGAGAAAGAAATAGCATACCGGGGCTAATATTTGGGAAAAAAACTGTTACACACTTTTCACTTTATTCAGAACTATGCGCAATGAAGTCATAACAAGAGAAAAATAAATTACAATTACAAATAAGAAGGTTCTTGTAGTGCCCTTTTATTTTATTTTATTTTTATTATTTAATAATTCTGTCTTACGAATTATTAAAATCGAGGGAAATTTAGGAAATGATTAGTGTAAAAGTTTCTAAATTTTTACATTGATTATTTATAAAACAGTTGATCAAAAAAGAGCAATCAATGGTCAATAAATCGCTGACAAATACACACGTTAAATAAATGTAGTATTTTTTCTAAATAAAATAAGTCAAAAGTCAATATCAATCCATTTAAGCATTTTAGATAGCGGTCAAATTTAATAAATTTCTTTTATTTTACAGTTTTGTAACTAACTTGATTTGATAAATGTGTAATGATCACTTTTTATCTTACATATCAAGATTTTTTTTTAAAATTGAAAATGAAACATCTCTTTTAATTACTGGAAACTTAATTGTATATATTTGCTTTATAATTTCCATCAACAAAAAAGTTTTTGATTCCATTCTAACATGAAGGTATAACACATAAAGAAAAACATGAAGATATGTAACATAAATAACTCAATTAAAATTATTACACAGAAAAAATCCGCGAATATGAATTCACTTTTTTTGTCACCCGCACCTGACTCTTGTAGTAAGTTTTCGTTCAACACATTGTATTTATCCAAATTTATCTATTAAATTTTTCTGTATAAGACTATTCAATATTTTTCATCTGAAATCTCTAATACAATAATAATAAAATTTTTAGTAAATAAACCCGGCTTCAATTAGTTGAATTTATATTAAATTCTAATATTTGCCATGGGCTTTTTAGCCCACACTGTATCAGCGCACAACCCCCCCCCCCCCCCCCCCGTAAAAATACAGTTCTTCAAATGAAGCGGGTGTACAGCAGAAATCTTGGGTGAAATTAAATTATTTACAATTTTTTATTTTATGTATTTTATTAATCTTTTTCTTCTTGACGGTTCATGTCACTGTTTTTAACGATTAAAAAATGGACTTTTGGTTTTCCTCACAACAATCCTAGAAACAACAAGTTGGAAATTGCTCGTCAAACGTGACAAATGAGGTGCGTTAGTATTATAACTAGTTTTATAAATATTTTTTGCACTGCATATTGTACTGAATGTATGTTTTAGTGCACTTCATGAGTGCATATCAATTCATTCTGTTCGAAAGGCTGTAACATCGTTAAAATGAACTTGAAATAATTTTTTCTCATTGGCCTTAATGTAACGGAAAAATTTGACTGTCCCTGTAATTAAACTATACATCCGATTTTCATAAAATTTGAAATGACTCGGCAAAATTTTGCAAGAATTATATATTTAAAATTTCAGACCATTCGGAAAACTGTAACATCATTAAAATGCGCTTGCAATATTTTTTCCCATTGGCCGTAATGTAACGGAAAACTTTTGACTGTCCCTGTACTTAAACTATACATCCGTTTTTCATAAAATTTGAAAAGACTCAACAAAATTTTACAACAATTATATATTTAAAATTTCAGATCATTCGGTTCAGTAGTTTTTGCTCTTATGTGCGGACGGACAGACAGACGGACTGAACGACGACTATAGGTGCTACGTATTTATATAATTACGAACGCACCTAAAAACGTATAAAGATGGAGGAAAATCGCCTGGTAGCTACTTTCTCGCCAAACAGATAGCGCTACGTCACTACACCACTTGATGAAAATAGTTGAAAATGAAATATTTTAAGCCCCCTCTCCAGTAGACTGTTCACATTCCTAACCTTCAAATGTCACTACCCACATTTTAATGAATTCCCCAAACTTCCGCATATGTTTTGTAGCCGCTTCATATATCATTTTAGGTTCTTACTCGTGATTAACTAAAAAAAAAAAATCCCTCCCGGCCCGGCCTACAGGCAGAGGTAGATTTCGAAGTTAAGTATACTAATTTCACCAACAAAAACTAAATCATTATTAGATATAAATCCACTTTAACAGTTTTATCTATCTGCTTTTGACGAGTTTTTATTTCCTTTTTATAAAATAGCTGGTTTTATCAGAATCATGTTAAGGCGATATTAAAAAAAATATTTTTCCAACAACTCCAAATTTTCTGGCACATTTTCAGATTCATTAAAAAATATATATATATGAAACATGCTGACGTGATTTTTGAAAAGATTTATAAGCGACATGTGTTTTTATTTTTTCTGCAATTAATTAAAACTTGATTAATAACAAATTATTTTCTCAGTAGAGCAATATTTTTCGTTTCTAACACAATCGCTTCGGGAAATTCTGTTCAAAATGCCCACTTTGACATAATTTTTTGAAATATATTCTGCCTCTATCAAAAAAATCGATCTTTACTGTACATTATATAGTTTCTGAATAAGAGAATCTACCAATTGGAAGCCTTTGCGAGCAAAAATGAATTATAAAATGAGTAAGTAAATAAGCAGTTTGGATTTGAATGCACACTTAATAAGATGATTTTTTTCTTCAACCGCTATGTATTTTTAATTTGTTGTTGCTGTAAGAATTGGCCCTATCAAAAACTTGTCTATATAAATGTTGAAGACAATATTAAGAAGATATATGATAAATTCATGGAGATTTTATATCTTGTGAATTGACGGAGTTATGAAAATGTTTCTTCTTCAAACCCCTTTGTTGTTTTCGTTTTTATTTTTTTTTTCTTTTTGCGGTACGAATTGGTCCTATCAAAAACTTGTCAATATAAAAGTTGTAGATAATATTAAAGAGATATATAATAAAAATAATTGGATTTGATATATTGAGAATTGACGAAGTAAGGAATTTTTTTTCCCAAAAACCCCATTTTTTGCGCCCCTTGAGCCTATTTTTAATTTTATCAAAAATCTGTGATGCATGAATTTTTGGCGCTATTTTTTGAAGTAATAAAAACTTTAAACTGATTTGATATGTACAAAAATTAAGAAGTTATGGGTTTTTTTCTGTTTTCACAAAACCCCTCCCTATTTCCATCCCCTTGGTCCGATTTTGTCCATTAACGAATTTGACCGAGATTTTGTGTCCCTTGATTTTATGCATCTGTTTGGAAGAGATTTGTGCAGAATTGCAGAAGTTATCGTGTCCAGAAGAAAGTGATAACACAATTACTTCGGGAAATACCGTTCAAAATGCCCACTTTGACATCATTTTTTGAAATATATTCTGCCTCTATCAAAAAATCGATCATTGCGGTACATTATATAGTTTCTGAATAAGCGAATCTACCAATTAAATGCGTTTGAGAGCAAAACTGAATTTAAAAATGAGCAGAAAATAAGCGGTTTGGATTTGAGTGCATCCTTAATGCAATGATTTTTCCAACACAATCCGCTTCGGGAAATTCGGTTCAAAATGCTCACTTTAACTGCATTTTTCAAAATATATTCTGCCTCTATCAAAAAATCGACCATTACGGTACATTATATAGTTTCTGAGTAAGAAAACGTACCAATTGGAAGCCTTTGAGAGCAAAAATGAATTATAAAAGGAGTCAGAAAATAAGCAGTTTGGATTTTAATACACCCTTAATAAGATGATTTTTTTCTTCAACCGCTATGTATTTTTAATTTGTTTTTGCTGTAAGAATTGGTCCTATCCAAAACTTGTCTATATAGATGTTGTAGACAATATTAAGAAGATATATGATAAATTCATGGGGATTTTATATCTTTTGAATTGACGGAGTTATGGATTTTTTACTTCTTCAAACCCCCTTTTTGTTTTCGTTTTTATTTTTTTGCGGTACGAATTGGTCCTATCAAAAACTTGTGAATATAAGAGTTGTAGATAATATTAAGGAGATTTATAATAAAATTAATTGGAATTGATATCTTGAGAATTGACGAAGTTATGAATTTTTTTCTCCCAAAAACCCTATTTTTGCGCTCCTTGAGCCCATTTTTAACTTTATCAAAAATCTGTGATATATAAAATTTTGGCCCTATTTTTAGAAGTAATAAAAACTTTAAACTAATTTTATATGTATAAAAATTAAGAAGTTATGGGGGTTTTCGATTTTCGCAAATCCCTTCCCTATTTCCATCCCCTTGGTCCTATTTTGCCCATTAACGAACTTGACCGAGATTTTATGCCCATTGATTTTATGTATCAGTTTGGAAGAGATTGATGCAGAATTACGATAGTTATCGTGTCCAGAAGAAAGTGATATATATATATATATATATATAGATAGATAGATAGATAGATAGATAAAGTTTTTTACTGAGGGTGGTTTTGGGTTCTAGGGGTCATGATCGGTGTTGATCTGCAAAAATTTTTCAGAAATTCCAACATAGGAACGATCCCAATAGGTAGTATTTCATACGGAATCTACCTAAAAAACTGCCTCGAGTCGCTTCAGGAATTTTTCGTTCATTTTAATAATTATGAATTAATTGACATCTACACTACAATTTGCCGGCAAAGTACTGCGCATAAAAAGCTCGGAATAATGGTTAAAAAAATATTAGATGGGGCTGCGATAGTTCCTTATCGAATAACGACGGTCACTTTCTTGTTGAACAGATTGTATGTCAAACATATCTTCTTTCAATAGATAGTCTTAGATCTGAATTTTACTAAATGTTATTGAGAATTGACTGTCCACTTACTTAAATTTGGCGGTTGAAATGATGTTAAAACGATATTAAAAGAACTTATGTAACTGTTTTGCGTTTATCTGACAGTGTTGGACAGATATGCAAATATTCTGTGAATGAAAACTTTGCGTATTTCTTCTGATGGAAGAGATTTCAATCATATAATCCCCTAATAAAGACCCGAAACCTTTTTTTTTCCTATTAACATCATTAAAAGCTCAAAATGAAAGAACGCCTTGCAGCTGAGAGATAAAAAAAAACAGAAAGTTTGTATTTCTTCTTTTTCATATCATGTGAAATATGTAATGCTTAGCCATATGCTACACGTATGTTCTTCTGGCTTGCATTTTGAACTTATAAACACTTTAATTGACTTTTACACAGAACTTTTTTATCGAACATTATTTCCTTATGACTTTAATTCAATATAAATACCCACACTGTAAAAAAAATTCCGCAACGTTCCTGGGAAAAAATGGGCAGCTGAGTTGCCCATTATTTCCAAGAAACATTTCTTGAAAATGACTGGAACTTTACTGTATATGTTAAAAACTTTCTACAGAAATGCCAGTAAGTTTCCTGCGAAATACCAAGAATATTTCTGTTGACAGCAAAACATTACTGACATTTCACAGCATGCGGGATCCGCAGACGATTTTTACACTTCCAGTTGACAATTTTCGCTTTATTATCATTATTTGTTAGAATGAAAAAATATTTTGAAATTGACATCAAAATTATTATTTATAATTTACACGAAAAAATAAATTTTCAGTTAAAATTCAATAAAGTGAATATATATATAATATATTGTTTCTGAACTTTGCTTAAAATATAAAAATATATAAATGTAAATAATAATTAGAAAAAAAATCTAGACATAAAATATTTTGGATTTTCGTTAGTAATTATGTTAGTTTACAAGTTAGATAAAATACATATAAATTTTCATGAAAAAAAAAAAAAAACCTAAACGTAATTGTATATTTTTTCCGAAAAAAAAAAAATCAAATTTGCAGCAATTCAAAGTGTCAAATATATATCAAATTGTAATAAAGTGTTGAAATATAAAATTAATTAAAAATGAAAAAAAAAAGTCCAGAGGTAGCATCGAACTCGGGCCGTACGGGTGGCGTGCGAGCTTTCTGCGTCCACACCACGAAAGACACGTTGAGAGCTGCAAACTAATGGGTATTTGAAACGTATGCTAAACCTCGGCATCTAATTTCTGAAAATCTAAGTCCCATTTGAAGAAATCCTTTCACAAGAATAATTAGAGATAAGAACTCTAAAACATACTTTAAATTAATCAAAATCGGTGAGAATCATGTTTGATGATCCCCTGGTTAATGGAGATCCAAATAATGGATGTATTTTTTTTACACGGTCTGCTCCTAAAACATTCCACAGACAAGTACGAGAGATAATCTCTTAGCGATGTCACGGAGGTATTGTATTTTCATCTGAATTGTCTTGACAATAGAGACGTAAAGGATTATTTCGTCTATTGATTTATTTGCATTCCATATTGATTTTTTTACATTCATTTAAGGAATTCTTTTTCGACACTCGCGCGCGAGCAACGGATTATAGCAAAAAAATAATAAATGGCGGCCGCAGCGTTTTGCTGTTTCCAACTTTTGTTCAGGAACGTTACAGATAAGAAAACCAGAATTTCACAAGAAAGAGCTAAATTATTCTGAAAACCTGAGAAAAGGCGAAACGTTCCTGGATTTTACATGGAACGTTACCATTTTTTTTTTTTTTACAGTGCATTTATACTTAATTGGATGATTGCATCAAAGTGCCGAAAATAGATATACTTGTTAAAATTAATGATGTAAAACTTGCGATGGAAATGGGTTTTTTAATTCACTTTCCTATCCGCTCTCGCCTAAGAGAGACGGGCGTTAAGCTGTTCTTTTTTTAATATTTCTAATAAAATTCTCTCTTTTTCTTTCCTATCAAAAAACAGTGGATTCAAGATGTACAACACTCACAATAATATAAGATGATTAAACCCGATGCACAACGATAAAAATGGATACTTTATTAATGAATAATTTTACGTTCGCACAATAATTCGTAAGTTCCTGGCTAACCGGAGTACAATACGGATATCTGTAAAAGGTAAAAGAATTACTTATTCCTTTTTTACTATGATGAGGCATAGTACTATTTGAATTGATAGAATATGATTAATTGGGGAGCGTGAGAACTCAAGCAAAGAAACGTTAGGCTTACATTTTTCTAACATCTTCAACCGTGAAAACATACAATTCGAATGCTTTGTAAGGGTTAAACCAATTTAACATGAGCTTTTCAGAGTGCTTTTGATCTTTATTTTAAGATAAAGGTCTTACTAAAAACAATATTGTTTAAAAGTGTGTGCAGCACACTTGTTTTTGTGCACTTTTTTTTTTTTTTTTTTTTTTTTTTTTTTTTTTTTTTTTTTGTGTGTGTGTGTGTACCAGCACAAAAAAAAAAAAAAAAAAAAAAAAAAAAAAAAAAAATCCATTTTAAAACTAAATTACAATATTTTTAAGATGCATTTAGCGTAAAAAAAAAAAAAGAAAAATTTTGTAACAGAGGTTATATTTTCAAAAAATGAATACAAATATATAAATTTGTTGTTTATAAAAAAAATTTCTTTACCTACTGTTATAAAATTTCAAAGAGAATTTAAACAGTAAAACAATCTTTAGATATAAAATTTAAAAAAACAGAAGTAGCAAAGAGAAAACACGGCTATCTGAAAATCTGAATATGTTCCTTTAAAACCTAAACATGCTATGAAAAAAGTGAGAATGGCACCGATAGCCATATTTCTTTTCTAAGAAGTGTTTTCTGCTTTATAGATTAATAATACTTCATGGTGGACACAATTTTCGTTACTTACTACTAAATGCAAATGTAGTAGTATAGGTTTCAAGGACGAAAAATTAATTGCGGGAAATTAAATACTAAACATTTTAACTAATAAGAAAAATATTAAACTTAAATATTAAACTATTAATCTTTTGATTACGGGGCATAACTGGCGACTATTTATATTCAACCCTTCCACAATTTACAAAAAATGTTCTTTATGGTAGATTTTTCTTGGAAATATCGTAGTAAGTATTTGGCAGAGATTGTTTTACAAAAAGTGACACGAATAGCATAAATAATAAACGTTGCCGACACCGACCGCCGCGGCGAGCGACCTCTTTTCGTCCGCAGCCCTTTATTCTTCCACTTAATCCGACTCTTTTGCGGAAGCTAGGTTCGTAGGTCCCCAGGAACGTCCCGAGTATAACAGACTCTAGCGGAAGCAACGTTGAAAAAAAAAAATTCGAAAATCAATACCGGACAAATTTAAGAGTGAAATTACTCAAATTAAAGACACCAAAAAGTGGGAAGGGCGGGCTTGGGGCACCGAACGACTCCTGCTACTTCGAGCCTATTATTAGTATACGTGCCGACACCGTAATCAAAAAGTTAAAGATGTTTAATTTTATGTGATTCATGATGTTTATAGGTATAGTCTATTTAAATGTTTACCTATAATCATATGTACATTCAAATTTCGCGGGTAAAGAAGGCGAAAGTTTATATAACTCAGAAAATAAATAAATAAATAAAATCCGAGATACAAATTTGCATAAGCTTTTTTTTTCTTTTCTTTTCTTTTTTTTTTTCAGATATCTCTTTAAAAAAAGAAGTTCCATATATGTATTGCGAAAGAAAAATATAAAGTTGTGGGCATGAAAAGCTCATCTAAAATTTGCTTTATCTGCAAATCGATGACTTATTGCAAAACAATCACGTTCCTTATAATCTGCATCTCTAAGCAACCATTACATAGTTTCATACCTTTTAATGCAAGTTTTTTTTTTCTTTTTTTAAAGAAATATCTGGAAAAGCGAAAAATTGCGAAAGAAAAATATAAAGAGTTGTGGGCATGAAAAGCTCAACTAAAATTTTCTTCATCTGTAAATCGATGACTTAATGCAAAACAATCATTGGTGGCAAGAACATACGTTCCTTATAATCCACGCTTTTAAGCAGTCATTACATAGTTTCATACCTTTTAATGCAAGTTGTTTTTTTTTTTGTCGGAAATGTAAGCACAACTTGTATTTCAGACAAGAAAAGAAAGCGGAAGAAATAATTTAAAATGACATCTAATACATTAAAACCCGGCACAGAAAACATCTCGCTTAGACCACCCAATACACTATGTTTTCCATTCCTGATTTTTGACAATAGATTCATTATGAGATTATAAATATCGTGGTTTTCGAAACCGAGTAAATGAATTACGAGAGATTTTGATACATCAAGGATGAAATCTTGATGAATGAGATGTTTATCATAAAAGAATGAAGTATCTGAATGATGCCATTTCATTCACGGTAGATTTATCATTCTTGTTTTAAATTTCAGACGGAAGAAAAAGTATAAGGAAAATGATTAGATTCATTTTTAAGCACTTGTAAGGAATCCAGGTTAGTTCAGTTGTTCAGTATCTATAAACGACTATTTTTTTTTTTTTTTTTTTTTTTTTTTTTTTTTTTTTTTTTTTAAGTCTAATAAAGTTTAGTTGGAGTTACTCTGTGCCATAAACCTTTTGAAAAATAATAACAACCAGTTTTTTTTTCACAATTTTATTAAATTACATGAAATAAATTACTTGAACATGTGATTCCGCTATTAAGTTGTATGCACATGATGTCAATTATGGCACAGAAGGAATTCATAATTGTTGCGCTATATCCGATGTTGTGCGAATCGATATCAAGCATAAAATCTTTATAGATGAGATATTTATTATAACAAAATGAATTATCTGTGGCTGATATCATTCCATTCAATAAATTTCAGACTAAAGAAGACGTAAAAGGAAAATGATTAGATACATTTTTAACACTAGATTTACGGATCCCGTGAATTTGAGAGCTTTCCAATTTTATACACGGAAATCGTCCGAAAGCATAATTTTACAGTCATTTTAAAGTTGTTACGATGCACTGCAACATATAACTAACCCACTTTATCCACCGGCTCTCTAATTCCGTATATCTGTTAAAAATGAACGGAAGTTATTACGAAAAATATGCATTTTAATGTAGCCGAATTCCCGTAAATCTGGTTTTAAGTAAATGTAAGCGATGCGGGTTACTTCAATAACCATGAATGAGTGGATTTTTGTTTTAAATTGTTCTAATAAAGATTTAATTCGAGTTACTCTCTCCCACAAACTCTTTAAAATAATAACAATCAGCATTTTCCTACAATTTTGTTAAACACACACAAGTCTTATGCAAATGTACATTATTGTTTCTGGCACAGAAGGAATTGATAAGCTATTGCTATATCCAATCTTGTGCGAATTGGCATCAAGAATAAAATCTTGATAGATGAGATATTTATCATAACAAAATGAATTATCTGTGACCGATGTTATTTCATTCAATAACTTTCAGACGGAAGAAATGTCATTTTATTCAATAACTGAAGAAAGCACAAAAGAAAATGATTAGATTCATTTTTAACACTAGACTTACTGATCCCGTTATTTTGACGGGTTTCCAATTTTATGCACGAAATTATCCGAAAATATAACCTATTTTTACAGAATTTTTGAAGGTATTACAATACACACATATATATATACCTAACCCATTTTCTCCACTGGCGCTCTATTTCGTGTATCTCTTTAGAATGAACGAACGTTATTACGAAATATATTCATTTTAATACAGTCGAATTCCCGAAAATCTGGTTTTAAACAATTGTAAGGGATGCAGGTTACTTCAGTAGCCACGAATGGGTGGATTTTTGTGTTAAATAACTCTAACAAGGATTTAATTCTAGTTACTCTGTCCCACAAAACTTTTTAAAATAATAACAACCAGCATTTATCTACACTTTTATTAAATAAGTACAAGTATTATGCCAGAAAAATACAGGAGAATTTATAACAATTGCTATATTCGATCTTGTGCGAATCGACATCGAGAATAAAATGTTTATAGGTGAGATATATATCATAACAGAATGAAATATCTGACTGATGTCATTTCATTCAATGAATTTCAGATTGAAGAAAAAGAAAAAGAAAAAGAAAAATTATTAGATTCATTTTTAAGCAATTGTAAGGAATGCAGGTTATTTCAGTATTCATGAAAGATTTTTTTTTTTCCCAATAAAGTTTTAATTCCAGTTACTGTGTCTCACAAACCTTTTAAAAATAATAACAACTAGTATTTATTTACAATTTTATTAAATACCTGAAATAAATTACTGAAACACGTGATTCCTCTGTTACGTTGTATGCACATGTAGATTATTGTTTCTGAGGCAGAAGGAATTCATAGCTATTGCGCTACATCCGATCTTGTGTGAATCGACTCCAAGAATAAAATATCGATGGATGAGGTATTCATCATAACAAAATGAATTATCTGTGACATATGTTATTTCATTAAATAAATTTCAGACTGAAGAAAACATAAAATGAAAATGATTGGATTCATTTTTAAGCAATTGTTAGGAATGCAGGTTATTTTGAAGAGCTTCCAACGGATCGTTTTGAACCGAATTTCCGGACGCTTAAAACGAAAAAAAAAAAACTGTCATCCTGATATAACAGTCGCTTATAACTCAAGTTGTAATTTATTCAGCGGAAAAGGGAAAAAAAATTATATTACAAATCACTTAAACAATCAGCCCTGCAGGTTTTTAAAAGGAGACAAAAAATGTGTCATGAAGTTTAGCGTTCTTCAGCGGGAAAAACATTTTTTTTTTTTTTTTTTTTGAGAACCGCTTTGAGTTTCTTCGACCGTATTAAATAATAGGGTCATTTTCAAAATCTGTCCATGTTTTGAATAGCAAAATAAAATTTTTAGAAATAATTAAATAAGAAATAAGAAATAATAAAGATTCAATCTTTTGTAAATAAATACCTTACCTCAAAAACATTAATATACAACCATCAGCAGAGACAAAAATTACAAATTTAACAATTTTAAACTAATTTTTAAATTTTAATTAAATTGGTAATGAGATAAGTGAGTACGAGCACGATAATGACAAATTAAGCAAAATACTTTTATTTTTCCCCAGGCATGATTGGTAGCCATTATATCATCTGGCCCATACAATAATTTTCTATTTCTTATATAATAAAAGCAGATTAATAAATAAAAAAATAAAAGTTCATTTAATTATCAATTAGAAGTAGGTACAGTAATAACGTACAAAAAAAAAAAAAAAAAATACTCACCAAAACATTCAAAGTCTTTGCTTGTCTTATTGAAACTATAAAACTATTTACTCTATTCACCTAAGCCTAATAACAAGTTGACTTTTAAGGAGTATTTTTGCCTTGATAAAAAGGCATGTGCTGCCCTCTAAAAAATTCCAGGTGAACTTTTTATCAGAAGCATGGCAATGACACCCTTTCTTAGAACACGGTTTAAAATAATTATTAAGAATTATAGATAAGTTTAATTAATGAAAATAAATATTTTTTAATTAGTAGAATCTTAATAAATAAAAATGTATTAAAAAAATTATAACCATCTGTTTTAAATAGAACTTAGTCAAATCTTTACCTAATAAATTGCTTGTTGGGACGACCTACGGTAATGACATTTTGACTACAAAAGAACATATATCTTTTTTTAAAAAATTTTTTATAAATAATAATATATCTGTAATTTTATCATTAAAAAAAACATGATAGTTAAAATGCAATAATTAAAATTATGATAATTAATTACTTTTCTGTGCAAATGTGAAAGGACAGTAAAACACGACACTTTTTGAAAATCACCCAATAATAATGTTACAATATGGTAAAGCCGATTTTTGAAAAATCTCTCAAATAAAATTTGCTCTAAAGTTTTGTAATTTTTAGATGTTGTTCTCGGGTTTATGCAACATTTTACAACATTACTTGACTTCTTCCGCAATCCTAACAATAAATAAAATAAATCCAAAAACCTCTCAAGAGCGTCGCCGGAACATCGGTAAGAATGTCAACCTAATGGAGTGGAACAAAGTCAGGACGAATGCCCTACCTCAGTTTCAACAATCGACCACATAAATCTCCTAAAGAACCCCCGTTCAAAAAAAAAAAAAAGTAAAATAAAACCCCTCCTTTATTTTGCCTTACCCAATATTATACATTTGAAACGTAAAAATCGCAATTGAACGCTTTTCAGCATTGCAATGCTTACCTGCGTACAGAAATGCGTTTCCTCATGTTTACATCATGAGCATGATAAATAACGGTTACGGTTGTTACGTGGAAAAATGAGAAAAGATTCAGAAGCGAGAATCTGCTATAATGGTTAGGGAGTGTTTCAATACAAATTGAATACGTATGCCAGTAAAATCTTCTCCGTAAAACCGCATTAAGTGTTTATGGTACTTAATTATTCAAATTGAATACGTATAATATAACACCAAATTTACATTTTCTTCCTTGAAACTGCATTAACTGTTTTTGGAATGTGAAATAATAGAATTATTACCTCCATTCTGTTTTAAAATATACACCATTGTCGAGATAATATTTGTGCTTAAGAAACATTAAACATTTGAAGGAAATAAATGAATTATGATAAAAATATTATTATATAAAATACGTTAAATTTTTAATGCTGTTTAATCTGAGAAAACAGAAAAATTAAAAGGAAAATTTTCACAGTATCGACATCAGGAATATCCTACAATTGTACTTGCTAAAAGAGAAACCTGTCTATAGCGGAATTGTTCCCATTTTCGGGCGATTCTATTTCGCTTGTTTTATTGTAGTTGCCACATTTATAAATTAACCCTTTGTGACTCAACAACTGCGATTTGAAAAATATTTACTCATATGTGAGAATACATCATTTTAAGCATTTAAAAAAATTTAAAGCATAAAAATAAAATTTAATGACTAAAAGATACTTTTTTTACATATACAGTCGTCCTGTTTAAACGAATATTGACGGTTCCAGAAATAATATTCGATTAAGCGGGTATTTGATTCAATGGGGAATCATAACTGTAATATTTAATGCGTAAAAAAGGGAAAAATAACCATCTACTGTATATTTAATTAACAGCATAATAAATCGTTAATAGAATAACATAAATTAAAATAAATACAAATGCTAATATAAAGTATTAATTTAATGTCAGTACATACATTTATATGGTTTACATCACACTTAATGCAGCTCGTTTGAATTTGGTCAAAACTTTGCTACTTCTAATTTACGTTATTTATACTGCCTTAAAAAATCGTTTAAAGTGGTTTGTTTAAATGGAATTTTAAAGGAGTAAATATCGCGTTATTTTTCGAATAAGTGCAAAATATCACAACTACCATCTCGAGTCTCGAAGTGACGGCACATTACCATTAAAGCCTGGTTAACAGCAAGGAGTGATGGTGGGGAAATCATTTGACCCGTCCATTATACACCTGCCTCCCGAAATCATTGCAGGAAGAACTGAAAATTTGTTTTCAACGTAAAGGAACCGAAAATGACAAAAGGCGGAAGGAAATTCCAGCTGAAACGTGCTTTCCACGCATATTTTCAAACATCGGTCACACAGTTGTTATTCGATTAAGCGGGAAGTTCGTAAAAAGTAGTTGGTTTAAGCGGGAAAAAAAACATAGAACTAATACGAATAAATTCGATTCCGGAGGATTCTACTCGAATAAGTGGGATATTCGATTATCCGTGACCCGATTAAGTGAATAAAAAAAACATTACGTACTTCTCATAAATAGTGTCAATTTTCTAATACGAAATTGTAAGGAATACGAACTTCCCTTTTCAGAAAATCTATTTTTGGACGTCTCCAGCCTTTTTAATTTTAAAAATTTGCGAAGTTCATTTTATCAATAACGATGAGAAACTGCTCAAGTAATAAATAACACTTTGCCATGCAAAATTAACTCAGTATCGCTGTATGTTGAGGTTTCTATGAACAAATTATAAAGTGATGTGTTGGGAGATAGCAGCAATAAAAGAAGTCGTCTTTTAAAGCCCACTTTATAAGTAACATTAAGAAAGAAAAACCACGTGAAAAAAGCACAAATACAAGCATATATAAAACGTATAAATTAAAATGTGGAATAAAAGAGGGGAGACAGAGAGCCAAAGAGGCAAACCTCACAGCTCAACTGTCAACGACGAAATGCGATGCACGGCTGCGAAACAACCGCGGAGTCAATATCTCACATACACGAGGAGACCAATCAAAATTGTCCAGTTATTTCGGGAGAGTTTAAACAAAGAAGAGAAAAAGGGGGGGGGGACGAATTACAGAAATTGAAGCCATATCTTTGAAACATTGTGCATGCTGGACAAATCTTTAACTAAACTTTATTGAATTTTTCCATATGTGATAGGCTTCCTAATAATCTAGATCATGAACTGATGAGCATTTCTGTATTATTGAGGCTTCGGAAAAATTCAAACAGTTTAGTTAACTATTTGTCCAGCACGCCCAATTTTTCAAAGCTTCTTCAATTTCTATAATTCGTTTTCTTCCCTCCCCACCCTCCTTTTTCTCCTCTTTGTTTAAACTCTAACAGAGTAACTGAGCAATTTTGATTGGATTCTTCGTGTGCGCGAGAGATCGACTACGCTGTTGTTTGACAGCCGTGCATCGCGTTTCGCCGTTGACAGTCGAGCTGTGAGATGCGCCTTTCTGGCTCCCTCCCTCTTTTAATACACATTTTAATTTAATTTTATATTTATTTTATTTTAGGCACTGATGATGAAGCCTTAGAGGATTTGAAACAGCTGTATGCGGTTTATACATTCTTGTGTTTGTGCTTTTTTAACTTTGTTTCTCTTTCTTCATATACGGCACAAAGTACAGTCCACCCCTCGTTTTAGAAGTAATATTAACTTTTGGGAATGTTGCAAATATGCAACGCGGTGATCCAAAGGGTTAATAAACAGTGTAGAAGTTCTTCAGTGAGAAAACTTTACAACAACAAACCTTCACAAAAGTATGAAATAGACATAATTGTACGTAGCATTTTTTTTTTTTTTTTTTTTTTTTTTTTTTTTTTTTTTTTTTTTTTTTTGCTGGTACTGATCAATTTTAGAAAATAATGATCCCTTGTTATCTGAGCATGCTTTGGGCAATGCACCATTACGCAAACGTTAATTACGAAAACATTATGTCCATTGGTAGTGTTCTTATCTAGCGCTTTTGACCAAAAGTAACAGTGCCATTAATGAATGGGCTAGTGTCTTTGTGATTGTTCGATGTTGTTAGTATAAAGTAGAGAAAGTTTATTTTTAAAAAAAATAAAGTTCATTATACAAAATAGAATTTATAAAGCAACTTTTCATAAATATCCATTTACACCCTTATCGGTCCTATGTCACTTTCCTACGTGACATATCGGGACCAGAATCTCTTGCACGGCACAACCACAATCTATTTGTGGTTGAATTTCTTCAGTTCTCGTTTACCTTTCTTCTGTAAATGAGAAAATTGTGTTTCTATAACAATTTGACATACGAAGATGTGAAAAAACTGTTAATTTGTAGGCACAAAATAAACGTGCCTGCAAATCTGGAAGCCAGCAGTCTACACTTGTACAGCATTCTTTGGATATCAACCATATCCCAGATTTCGCAAGTATGACAGTTATCAGATCCAGTTGCAATAAGTTAAAAGTAGAGTTTTTCTGGAAGGCGTGTTCACTCGTAAACAAATTTCGCCGATTAATTAATCCTGTGCAGTTCCACCTGAATGCACAGCATTGCTTTGATATGGTTTTCTATACTTTCTTTAATTTTAACTGTTAGTAATTATTAACTGTAAACATGATAATATAGTTTTCTGGTCATTTGAATGTTATTGCACTGATCAGGGGCTAAAACTTTGCCCGAAACGTTTGCATTTTTAATTGTATGTGTATTTATGTCATTTTTACTTGTTATGTCTATGATGAATTGTAATATATTTTTTAATTTTAAATTTTGTATATCAGATGTTAAACAATGTTTATTTATTTATTTATTTTACTTTTACTTGTACTTTGACAACATGTGAAAGAAAAATGTACTAAAAAATTTATTTTTAAAATAGAGCGGTTCGAATAGAATGTAAAACTAGAATCATGAATAAAAATCTGCTGAACAAGCGCAAAACGTTTTGACACATTTACAAATTCATTTTTTAACGGAAAGATATAAAATTGGAAAGCCTGGCCATGGAAGCGATTTGGAATCGAACTGTTTTTTCCATTTTTTTATCAATAAATTCACTATTGAGTTATAAGCAATTTTTATCACATGACAAACACGTTTTTCGCCCGCTCTTGAGTGCTCTTTCTCCCTTCGCGCAGAAATTCAGTTCAAAACACCCATTTTGACGCTATTTTCTGAAAGATCTATTGGGCAATGGAAAAAAAATGGAAAAAACAGCTCAATGACATAGTTTCTGAACAACAACACCAGCTAGTTTCATGAATTTTCGAACAAAAATAAATTAAAACTTATGTCAGAAAGTTGCCCTTTTGGATTTGAGAACACCCTTAAGTGTATTTTAAAATGACAATAATGGAAATCACGTTAATTAATCATTACGCATGGTTTATAGCTAAATATGAATGATTTAATTATACAATACGCCTCTATTTGAGGTTGAATTTCTTCAGCTCTCGTTTTCCTTTCTTCTGTAAATGAAAGAATTATGTTTCTATAACAATTTGACATACGAAGACGCGGAAATACAGAGTGTCCTAAAAGTTCCCGTACTGGCGACATATGTATATTTATTATTCACTAAACAACAAACTTTAAAGCGATTACTTTTATGCTAATGATAAAAGACACTTTTAACATCACGTACGAAAACATACTGAACTTACCGGGTGTCCTAAAAAGGATTGACTGATTTTAAAATTCAATAACTTGCAAACGGTGACAGATATTTAAAAAAATTCCTGCAGGAGAGTTATGCATGAGGTCAAAAGTTTTTTTACAGTGATTTTCGATTTTAGTTCGAATTACAAACAATACATGGCGCTGTAAGCAATAGGTGCTAAATACAGGCTCGATTTTTTGGCCTTTCTCTTCTTCCATGCGGAAAAGGGAGATTAAAATGTAGTGAGTGGGTCTCGAAGTGCAAAAAATCGAGCCTGAATTTAGCGTCTAATGATCGCAGCGCCATCTAATGTTTGTAATTCGAACTAAAATAGAAAATCACTGTAAAAAAAAACTCTTGACCTCATGCATAACCCTCCTGCAAGAATTTTTTAAATATCTGTCACCGTTTGCAAGTTATTGAATTTTAAAATCAGTCAGTCCTTTTCAGGACACCCGGTACATTTATAATAAATGTTCAAAATGCCCACCACTTTCTAGGAGGGCAAAGCTGAACTCGTTTGCGTATGTTTAGAAAAACGCTTTTCAACATGCTGAGTGTTACTTCTTTTATCCTTTGAGTAATGGCAATTTCCAGATCATCTGTTTTTTGAGGATTATCTGCATAAACTTTGATCTTAAATATCCCCACATCAAAAAGTCCGGAATGCTCAGATCAGGGGATCGAGATGGCCAAAGATTTTTTGAGATAATTCGATCGCCAAAAAATTCTTCAAGCATGTCCATGGTTTCATCACTTGTAATGGCATGTTGCACCATCTTGTTGGAACCAAGAATCTTGTTCATTCACTTGTAACAATGCAGCAAATTGCTGGATTTACATTACATACGATTCACATTAAAAATAAGTTTCGAGCAGCGAAATTATCTGAATGCGCGATAAACTCATTTCACTATGAAGAGCAAAATAATATAGAACTTTAGTCTCGGTTTGAGCTCGAAAAAGAGCCAAGCGATAAAAACTCAAGAATTGATGCAATGATAAGCAGGCGATTAAATTTAATATTTCAAAAAAAAAAAAAACAGACATTGAGATTTTAAAGTTGGAGTACGGGAACTTTTACACGGACACATTGTATAATAATTCTGCTTGCTCAGAATCTTTTTAAAAATAATTCTAGTTCTTGTACAAATACAAAGCTAAATTTTAATTGCAACTTTACGCCGATAGTAAGAGATCACTTAGAAGTAAAATATATTATACATTCGTAGAAGCATTCTGAACAAAAATCTTTTAATTTTGGATTGTTTTTTTTTTTTATATTGTTTGAGTTTATGCTAGAGTTATTTTTTTAATTATTGTTTGGACTGTCTTGGCGTTGCCTTATTAATGTTACTTCAATGCGCCAATATCTTTGACTAGATTTAATACTATGCATTTTTACTTGAATAACTTAGAAACTAATTCGATATTCTGGGAGGAAAATAAGAACAAATTTTACCACTAACACTTTCGTATCTCCAAAAAAAAAAAAAAAAAAAAAATCTAAGACCAAACATTAAAAAATAAAATCTAAATATATTAAACTAGTAAATCTGAAGATCAGGAGCTTCAACGCCATCTTTACAAGTCATTCTTTTTAACACTCATTGCGTAATATTCAACTTCCTACAAATCGCTTTTTAAAGTTTTCAAATTACATAAATATTTATAAGCATACAAGATACTTCGTAAAGTTTCAGAAATTAAAAGTGTTAAACAAGTAGTTATACACTGATGTTCTGAAATTCTGATGAGCTACTTATTCTGGTAACTTTTTAAATCAAAAATTGCATTTCATCAGGGGGGCTCTGCCCCCCTGAACCACCCGTAGTCTATTTAAATTTACATTCGTAATTTTTTATTGATTGTGCGGATGGTTATAGTATATCTTAGATTTTTTTTACGCTGTGATTTATAAGGATAAGCATAATTTTTTTTATAAATTAATAAAATTTAAATTAAAAATAAAATATTCTTGTTAACCGTATACAGACAATGAATCTTGAAGTAACGCCAAAAATGTAACCCTAAAATCAGCTACATTCGGCACAACACAACGACGTGCTTTAAAAAAAAAAAAAAAAAAAAAAAAAAAAAAAAAAAAAAAACAGAATAATATTTTTAGTAATACAGTTTTTAATTCATAATACAATGAAATGCTACCTTAGAATGCTTATTGCTTAAATATAAGCAGATTATTTTCATTTTACAGAAAAAATGCACTCATGAAGTCAAAGAATTCGGTCCCTGTTCTACGTGCTTGTTTTGTTTGGTCCGAATGAGGGCATTTAAATCTGAGCGATAACGCACATCGTATTGCAAACTGTTTTTACGGCATACTGCATCTCCATCTATCACTTTCCTCCGTGAATAATAGTTAATTTTATTTTACCCAAGATCTTTTTACTCCAGCATCTTTGTTTTCGATAAATGACGTCTAATTCACCTGCTATGCGTACTTACTCAAAACTTTTCATCTTGTTATATTAAGAAATACTCGAGAGATTTCTTTTTATTTCCAATATGCCGCCATATTAATTTTTCTATTCTTAATTTTATTTTTCAATTTCCTGTTTCACGACAAAACATTTCAATTGAAAATTGTTTAAAAGAAAATATTATTCCGGGTTTTGATTTTCTTGGCCACAATTAAAGAAATATTGGTAAATGTTATGGAAAAATGCTACGTTATTCCCTATGAAAATAATGAACTTTTGTATTCTTAAGCAAAATATTTGAATGAAATAAATAAAATAAATGAAATATTGCCTTTTTTTTATTTCTGGGCTAAAATCCATCTATATGCAAAGATACAAATCAATTAATTCATCCGTTTTGACGTTGGCTTTACTCAAACATTATACACGCAATTATACTAATATTATTCGTACCAAATACGTTGCTAGGCAGCATATGAAAGAAAAGGAAAAAAATGAAATATGCATTATGTCAAATTGATAAAACAAAAACCTTTATATTATTGGAGAACATGCATAAAATTCCCCCAATATTATAAACCTAATTAAAAAAATCTCGCAAATATATTGCCAAAATTCCAAACTAATTGCAATAATATAATAATTTTATTTAAAAATTTCAGCATCCAAAATTTACCATTTAAATCCATTTTTCGTATGAGCCATTTCTTTCAACAAATGAAAATCTGAAAATCGTCTGACTTGCCATAGAAAAGCATTATAGAGCAAAATAAAATGTTCCATATTTCCCGAACGAATGAACCAAATTTAACCAAAAACTATACAGCTAAATCCGGGTACCTCATCAACATGTCCAGTTAATTTCAAGCCGATCGGATGCTTTTTGCGGCAGTTATCGCGGAACAGACAGACAGACTAACAGACAGACTAACAGACAGACTAACAGACAGACTAACAGACAGACTAACAGACTGACTAACAGACAGACTAACAGAAACCAAAACTTTTCGTGTCCCCATAGTAGGCCTTCACTGACGTTTCGGCAATAACAAGAACAAAAAATCATGCGTCAAACAGATTATGAAACATTTTCCAACAGATTCAGAATACTGTAACAAATTTTCACAGTTTAATAAGGTGAAAGGTGATTTCTAAGAAAACAATTTGGAAAACGCATAACACATTTGAAAACCCATTTTCAACAATTATCATCAATAGGAGGAAAAATTACTTAACGAATTCATTTTTGCAGCCCTGTATATGATTTTGTTATATATCCTACCTAGTACAATGTTAAAACTCAGTTCAGTTAGAAAACACGTAGCATAATTGAAAATTCCCCTTGAACAATTTCCGCCAATAAATGGAAATGTACTAGATTTCTTTTGTGCAGCCCTGTATATGATCTATAGATCTACTACACAATAAGTAATGTGCAAAATTTACTTACATTTAAAAACGCATAGCGCAGCTGATAACGAACTTCCAGCAATTATTGTTCATAGACAGTACCGTAACTGAATTGTTTTTTGCGTCGCTAAGAGTGAATAATGAATGCTAGGCACCGCCTATTCTAAAATAAGTATCTTATAGTGCACCTCTGTGATATATATCAGTTTCAATATGTTTGAAGTAGTGTAACAGCATTCAAGTAAACCGCAAAATTTTTTCCTTATGTGACGAAATTCTTTTGAGTTTCTCTGTAAAGGAACTATAAACGCTACACACTTCATTTTCAATACCGAACACTCTCAATCGCAATACTCAATAACATATACCAATTGCATGGCAATATGAATATATTTCTGTGAGTTAAAATACGGGTAGACGGCACACAGACAGACAGACAGACAATCCGAATGCACAAAAACGCTCTTAAATAAGCAACTGAAAAAAAAAAAAAAAAAAAAAAAAAACAGGATTTGTAAAATAAACTAATACAACTTTAGAAGGTTTTAATATATTTCATATTCAAACATTTCTGTCATGAAACACTGTCGACATATTTTTAATTATCCATACAATATAAATTATCGAACGATAATTAACTATAGTTAAAATTGATTTCACTTTAAAAAGTAATCCCATAGTTCTTTCCTTCTCAACAGTAGATTGTCTACTCTTAAACCTCTAACTTTGTAAAGACTTAAAAAATACTTTTTCATACTTTAAATCATTTAAGAAATTCCCTTCAAATTTCTCCTTTAATGAACTACCCATATCGGCAAACATAAACTTCACAGCAAGGAACTGCACGTGAGGCCTATAAAAATGATTTAACAGCTTTACATTTCAAGGTCGATCAGAAGCTAGAAGGTCACTGTCTGCCATTGTTCTAAAAGCCGATGCCCGCCGCGCAAACGACATAATGGATTATTTTGGTTATTAAAGTTTTTTGAATCCCCAATGTGTTTTGATGTTTGACGAGCCACCATTAATTTTCTCCTGCTTTCGGTAGTCAAACGTGCCCAACATCCTGATGTATCAGAGCGAGCACGCGATCTACACTTTCTACGTGTAGATAATCCGATAGACCTGGACACAGTAACCTTACTTTTAATAATCCAAATTAAAAAAAAAAAACAAGTACTTGCTGCGCTTTCCCTGAGTACACTGATCTTTGGCTGTGTAAGACTTACGACTGCTTACGTATTTAGCATATTGATACTACACAAGATTTGAATATGTACAGGCACATTAAATATGCGCCTAAAAGACCCCAGGTTTGGGAAGGCTCCGAAATTTTGGAACTTTAGTATTATAAGTTATGTATATATGTAGCATTTAAAGCTAAGCTTACTATTTCTCGATCAGAAATCAACTATTTTTTTTTTTTTTTTTACTTATATTGCAAAATAATGCCCTGACGAGAATTTCACAATATAAATTTTTTACTCATGTTTCTTACATTCCTTTTGTAGTTTTTCATAATATGTTTTCGATCATTCCACTTTCATACGATATAGCATTTTGGATGATCTATGTTTATAGTATCATAAATGATTTAGTTTTTATGGTCAATTTTTAATAAATGGTTTATTATTACAAAAAGTTTGACTATATATATATATACCGTTGAATAAAAATTTATCTTACAAGTTCACATTATAAATAAAACCGCACCTACAAACTGGCTATAAATCACAATTAAATAATAAAACCTTGTATGAAACACCATAAAAACAAAAGAACACACATGACGCGTTTCGGACTGGAAATTTTAACAGTCCGTCATCAGTGAAGGTAAAGGCGTGTCCGTAAGGGGACAAGGTCGCAAATGAACAATTGAACATTTTGAACAGGAAACAATGCTAAATATGAATGACTCGATTACGCAATACGCAATTTGTGACTGAATTCCAGCAGTTCTCGTTTTCATTTCTTCTGTAAACGGGGGGCGGGGGGGGGGTATTATATTTTCATAACAATTTGACATACGAAGACGCCGAGCTAAAATTATTCTGCCTGTTCAGAATCCTTGTAGAAATAATTCTAGTTCTTGTACAAATACAAAGCTATACTTTAAGTGCAAGATTACGCCGATAATAAGAGATCATATTTAGAAATAAAATATGTAGTTTTACTATCATAGAAGCATTGGTTCATTTGTAACCTTGTGCCCTTACGGACACGTGTTTACTTTGGCTGATGACAAGCCGTGATTCATAGTTTTATTACTTACAAGTTTTATTACTTACTAGCAGGCTGAGCCCGCTGCGCTGGTCCATTTTTCAAATAAATCTGCAATCAAACGAAATGGAGAATTCGACCCTGTATTTTAAATTTATATGGACCTACAAGTGGAAAGTCCTTCCGCATTTTCTGAATACGCATCGGACGCCACTCAGCTTTTATATTATCTGATGCGTTAGATGAAATTCGGGCAATTCAGAAGCAACTTTTCAGTACATCATGTAGAGTTTGGGAAGGAAATGCGGCCATTACGGTCATCAGAAATTAAAATGTTCTCTAATTACCACACTACTAAAAAATAGAGAATTACAATGATCGCAGAGATTGACCATTTAACTTAAAGAACGTTCGGGTTATTCACTTTCGTTTGTTAGTTCTTTTACTCCGGGCTTCTCTGTTTGGTGCTATGTGTGGATCTACATAAATGCAATCTCTCTCTACGTTACATTATATTTGGTAATATACGTCTCCTTTTAGCAGGTTTTCTACAGTTTTTTATCTTCGAATTCCAGTAGAGTAAATACAGTCAAAACAGTTAACTTTTATATTTTAAAAAATGTGAATCATGTAAAAGTGGATATTTAAAGCTGAATTGTGTGAATAAAATTAAAACAATATCATTTTAACTGCCGTTTTTTTTATATACCAGCTTTAATCATGCAACGATTAACCTAGGAAAATAACCTCGATATCTGACTCAAATAGACAAGTAAACCTCTAGTTATTATTTAATAAAATCTTCCCAATCATCCGTAATCGGATCGACAACCAAGTTTGATGTGAAACGTTAGAAATGTTCGTAACGGTATGGCTACAAATGTGCCAGAGTTAACTACAAAACAGAGTTAATTACGCGCCAAACTACATTTCCTTAAATAATGTCAAATTGCTGTTAATTGAATTTTAGATCTTTCACTATCAAAACTGATAAATAAAGTTAGTTATGCAAAATTTTCAGTAATGATCTTATTGGCAAACCGAAGATTTTTTTTCGCATTTCTCTCGCGTAATAAGACGGAGAAATAAACATGCTTGTTATTTTCATTATTCATCAGTCAGTTGCCTAAATAAAACTAAAAAGGTTAATTTGTGACTACGGTCAGCTGCTCGGGCTGTGAATCAGCCAAAATTGCTTTATAATGATTGAAATTTTATTTGAATCTCAGGTACTTTTTTTAAACCTAGGCTAAATGAACAGATATTATAGCATTGGCCACCTTTTGCATTTGATTTTTTTTTTCTTATGTACAGTCGTGAAAAAAAAAAAAAAGTAAACACCCCCTACTAACTCCTCAACAAATTATCGTAGACGAAACATACTGGTACCGGACGATTGAAAATAAAGTCTACTTTTAAATGGTGTGTATAAAATCTGCTTAGGGGGCCATATACATATTAAAACGAATCCAAACTTCATTTTTTTCAATGGCAGTACACAAATTTAACGAGATATTTCAAATCTTTGGTTCAAAATATGCCTAGAAACAAAATTTCAAGTCATTCGAATGATAAGTTTTTGAATTATAGACATTAAAAATTTAGTACTTCTAATGTTAAATTACATTTTCATATTTTTATTTATATCTCCTGAAATTATGCTCCTAATGAGCTATTTTTTTGTGTGGCAATAATACTAATATACACAAACATAAATACGTTGAATTTGCAATTTTTATAATTTTATTATATGAATTATGAAATTAATATTCGAAAAAATTATGAATTGCAACCTACAATTTTTTTGATGGATTTAGATTTATTAAGTCCTTCTTTATGGAAATCCGAAATTTCACATTTTTCTTCCAAGTAGTTTTCAAATTATGCTTAAAAAACGAAAAAATGATGGTTTAAGGGGCCGTCTATAATAGAAGTGAGTAAATTTTTGAAATTTATTCTGCTATCCTGTAATCAAACAGGTTTCATTGACGCTTAAACGTGCCTTGATGAAGAAGGCGGCTCCCTCGGTTAAGAATCGAGTTCGGAACTTCAATTTAGATACAGCCCTTAAAATACGCTCGTTTTAAAATAATTAATTTCTCGGAAACTTATGGCACGAATTGCATAAAAATTTGTTTATAGGCTAATTGAAAGGTGTAGAGTTCATTTATGCTGTCAGAATTGTGTACTGCTATTGAAAAAAACAAACAAAGTTATGGTTCGTTTCAATATGTAGATGGCCCCTAAGCAAATTTTATATACATCATTTAAACGTAGACTTTATTACCAATCGTGTGGTACCAGTCACTTTCTTCTACGATAATTTTTTGCAGCGTTAGTAAGGGGTGTTTACTTTTTTTTTTCCACGACTGTACAAATTATTAAAAATTGATTATGCCGAATTTACTTTCCGGAAATTGATATTCTCACATCTCCAAATGTGTAAATATAAAATGTGGTATTAATCCGCCCATTAGTTTTAAATACATGTGCTACCAAACAAATAAATTTATTTTATAACCACCCGACATTTTCCGAACAATTTTAATAGAAACTGTTATCTATCTGTTTATACATTTTTTTTTAAAACCTTGCATTTGTTGGATAGATTATCAGGTAGCGAAGACAAGGTAAGAATGTATGTTACACTACTTTTTTTTGTGTATCCATATGTAGTTCGTACTATTTTCTAATTGATCGTTTTAATATGTAGATGGCCCCTTAAACAAATTTTATATACATCATTTAAAAGTAGACTTTATTTCCAATCGTTCGGTACCAGTAACTTTCTTCTACGATAATTTGTTGAGAAGTTAGTAGGGGGGTGTTTACTTTTTTTTTTTACCACGACTGTACAGTCTTGGGAAAAAAAAAGTAAACACCCCTACTAACTCCTCAACAAATTATCGTAGAAGAAAGTTACTGGTACCGAACGATTGAAAATAAAGTCTACTTTTAAATGATGTATATAAAATTTGCTTAGGGAGCCATCTACATATTAAAACGAACCATAACTTTGTTTTTTTCAATAGCAGTACCCAATTCTGACAGCATAAATGAACTCTACACCCTTCAATTAGCCTAAAAACGAATTTTTATGCAATTCGTACCATACGTTTCCGAGAAATTAATTATTTTAAAACGAGCTTATTTTAAGGGCAGTATCCAAATTGAAGTTCCGTACTGGATTGTTCACCGAGAGAGCCCCTTCCTTGATCAAGGCACCTTAAGCGCCACTCAGGGAGTCAATGAAGCGTGTTAGATTACAGGACAGCAGAAGAAATTTCAAAATATTTAGTCACTTCTATCATAGACGGCCCCTTAAACCATCATTTTGCCGTTTTTTAAGCATAATTTGAAAACTATTTGGAATAAAAATGTGAAATTTTTGAATTTCCATAAAGCAGGATAAATCTAAATCCATCAAAAAAATTGTAGGCTGCAATTCATAATTTTTTCGAATATTAATTTCATAATTCATATCATAAAATTATAAAAATTGCAAATTCAGCTTATTTATGTTTGGGTATATTAGTATTATTATTACAAAAAAAAAATAGCATATTAGGAGCATAATTTCGGGAGATATAAATAAAAATATGAAAATGTAATTTAACATTAGAAGCACTAAATTTTGAATGTTTATAATTCAAAAACTTATCATTCAAATGACTTGAAATTTGGTGTCTGGGCATAGTTTGAACGGAAGATTTGAAATATCTCGTTAAAATCGGGCATTGCCATTGAAAAAAATGAAGTTTGGATTCGTTTTAATATGTAGATGACCCCCTAAGAAAATTTTATATACATCATTTAAAAGTAGACTTTATTTCCAATCGTTCGGTACCAGTAACTTTCTTCTACGATAATTTGTTGAGAAGTTAGTAGGGGGGTGTTTACTTTTTTTTTTTTTTTTTTACCACGACTGTACATTCAAAGTGATGCTTTTTTAGTGATAGTAAAATAACTGCAGATAAAAAATATATAATAGTAAATATTCTTTTATCCATTTGATCCATAGTAAAAAAAAAAAAAAAAAAAAAAAAAAAAAAAAACAATTACTAATCGTTAAGTACAAATTTCGCGTAATTTTCTGAAATCGGATTTACCGTTGACGGTTCCTTTCAAATATAAACGAATCTTCTGACATTATATAGTAGATTCGCCAATTGTAGGATGGTTGATTATGGAAGATTCATCCAATATCTTTTAATAACATTTCTAAAAAAAAAGGGAGGATATGGAAAAAAAAAATGACGAATTAAATGGAATATCGAAAAGTGATTTTTATTGCAGCAGAAAGCAATTTTTATTGCAAAATGTTTTCTTTCGTGATAGTAATAACGCATAATTGCTTACATTTCCTTAAGAATAATCTTTACTACTTAGCATTGCAAGCATTGAACGTTTCTATAAGGGAAACTGGATATATGTTTTTTACTTAAAAAAGAGTGGACAATATTAGCTAATCTGGCTTCGAGGTTATAAAAGTCACAAATTTGGGGAAAACAAACCGACATGTTTTCCCAGTAAAGTATGGTGAAAAAATTTTTAAATGTCTGAAATTAAATTATTTTACAATATGTATGTGCCTGTGTGGGAGACATTTATACTAAAATTTAAATATTTGACTCCATTTTTAAAATATTAATTGCTATTTATATATTGTACATTTGAATTTAAAAAAAATACTCTAAAAATGCTTTCGCACACTTACAAAATCACCTTTATTGTAAACATCGATTGAACCTATGTCACGCTTACGTCTTTTTGGCTTGAAATCAAATTGTTTGGCGACAAAAGTAAACTCATAATAACTCATAAATAAACATATAACATGTAAATCATAAGTACCATCATTTTTACGATTACATCTGCTAGTTTCGTCTGTAAGTCACATGAGGGCGAAGTTAGAAATAAAAAAGAACAAATCAAAAACAAAATTGTTACTCACAAGGAAGTTCTCCTTAAAGAGCATACTGAAATTATTTTGAAAAAAAAAAAAATGCTTATAAAACCACTCATGTATGTAGTAAAACATCAGTCAAATTTGGCGGCGGAATCTCAGTAAAAATCTGAAAAAAGAAAAAAGAAATAAATTCGAGTATTTGGCGCAAAAAAGACAAACGTTCCACGCTTTTCGGCTAGCCAACACATTTCCTTCCCAAATGCATGATATTTAAAAGCATTTGGAAATTGCTTGTTAAATAATTGTTTAAATGCCTAAAACTCAATGAATTTAAACCTAAACGAAGGATTAGCGTATTATTTTTTATCTATAAGCGTATATATATACAAATTGTGTCTTGCAGTAGTTATTTAATTTTACATGGCTTCACCGGCTGGAAAAGTTTTAAGGGTACTATTTTATTATCCTGTCGATCAATTTCGCCAAATTATATAAATTGCCAAACTACTCACCAAATTATACGAATTGACAAAATTTTTATTTTAAACAACGGAAAAATAAAAAAAATTGTAAACATTATTAAAATTACAAATTAAAGTCAAATTAAAAATCACTTGATGACGCAACAAACACGTGTACCGTCTTTAATGTCAAGTGAATGTAAAATTTACGATCAGCCATTATTGGCATTTATTCGTATAGTTTAGCGATAGTTTTTTTGTCGACGGGATAATCAAGTAGTACCGTTTTAAGTTTATTTTAAGTGTAGCTGGCTAATTAAAAATGCCATCATTAAACATTTTTATATTAAGTAGTTGTATCCATGGCAACAACAGAATCGGGCATTAATTTTGAGTTTGGAACAAATTTAATAAACTTAAATTTTATTTTAAACCCTATAATTACGATAGTAAAATTTTAATATCTACACATATAAGGGTATATGACAAAACTATAGTAATAAAAATGTATTTATTTAAGTTAAACTTAATTTAAATAACTTTGAATGAAGAGTAGAAAAAGGTTTTACTTAAAAATTATTCATCCTAAAAAAAGTATCATTCAAAATTTTATTGTGTCGCCAACCAGCATTAAATCGCCAAAAAAAAAATAAATATTCATTACTTTTTTTACGAACGCTAAATCAAGCTTCTGCCGATTTTTTTTTTTTAAACATATTATATGTCATGAGAAGAATATTGTATACATTCCTCATGCAAAGATATTTTTTCAAATATTTCTGAACATGCGCTTATGGAAACTTACTTGATATCATCCAAAGCCGCCTTAAGACTACAAGCCAAACACAAGGTTTCGTGACGTCACGGTGCGGGGCTTACGCCAGCCGGGGAGAGCACAGCGTTATATAAAACATATCAATTCTTTCCTCTACATTCCAACTTATTATCACAGCATAGGGGAAAAATTATATGCTAATAGTTTAAAGACGCTAATTAAATGCTTTTCATTCAATTTTAATCACTCAAACAGTAATAATAAAGATAACACATGAACAATATTTATGAAATAATATCACTGTGTCAATGAAAATGTGCATCAGAATTAAAGTTACATTAAAGGAAATTCATTCGTTAATGAAAAAAAAAAAATCCCAAGCATTAAATTTATTTTAGTGGGCAGTTTTTATTATTTATTCTACTTTGAAATTTAGAAACAATATCAATTATCTATTTGGTATATATTAAAGTGAATGTTAAATGAAAACAAATTCAAGTTATGTTCTATTTTTATTTTAAATCGGGCTTGAAATCATACAGTAAATATTCTTTTAAATACTTAGTAATTTGAAACCTGCATATAATAATAATAAATAGTAAAATTAAAGTATACATGAAATTAACCCTTAAATGCCCGAATTTTCAAAAATCATTGCGATAATGATTTTCAGCTTTCATTTTTTAAATAAATCATGGGAAAAATACTAAAAAAAATCATATTTTGTTTTAAGTATGGTTTATGGCTAAAAAAATGGTTGTTACTAATCGGCAATACGGGTCTTTAATTGAAAAAATAATTTTCCATGATAAAATTCTATAATATTAAATACACAAAAATTTTAGGAACTATAATAAGAAATAAATTTTATTTACTCACTGCAGGTCAAAATAGGGTAATTCACAAGCTCCCAAACAAAACAAAAAGAACAAGTAGCAACAATTGAAAAAGTAAATCTATCTTTATTCTTAAACAGCACATGTGTTGCCATCTACATGTTGAAAATCGATTTAATAATATTTTCAGAATGTATTTTATTGACAACATTAGGCATTATAGCTTCAATATTATTCTAATAGTATTTTGGAGCCTAAATTGGGTATGTTGCCGAAAAGCAACACCAGGCATTTAAGGGTTAAGTATTCTTATAAATAAATATTCGTACTGTAAACTTTACTTATGAGAAATGGGTAATTTTCACATAAAATCCATTAAATTAAAAAAACATAAAACTGTCATAATACTAAAACAACACAAGTTCATGAAACAGAAAATTATTATTTAGTTTGTATTAGTTTGATATATTATGCAAGGTACAAGAAATAGATTTTTTAAAAAGTGTATTGACATATCAAGAGAAAAATAAAAGAAAGAAAAAAACACTTTCATCAATTTGAATTAAAATATTCCTAATTTATGTTCATTTTCCTCGAATGTTTAGGTAATAGCTGATAAAAAAAAAACATCGAGAAACCCAAAAACCTTCCACGATGAAAATATTTCATTTCCAAAATAATGTTGTGTGGGTTCTTAAACGTTTGTTCACATCTTTTGAGCTTAAAATAATCAATTTTTATGAGATGAAAAGTATATCCTGACTAGATCGAAAAGTAAATTTATAATTATAGAACAATAATTTTATTTATTGTTATTTTTAATTAAACATTAAAATGTATATGAAAACATATATGATTTTTGCGAAGAAGGGTGGGGGGGGGGGGGGGGGTCAACTACTATTTTTGTTTTGCATAAGGGTGCTAACAACCCTTCCTCTAGTCTTGTAAATAAATTGTTTACAATTGTGGCAAAAATAGAGAGATTCAAAAACAGTATCCCCATAGCTCTATTTACACAGTACATAAGCATTTATAATTTAACAAAAAATGATAAAAAGAATTTTTATTAAAATAACAAAAGTTTAAGATTAAAAAACAACAATAAATTGATACATGTATATCGATCGAACTTTGCTTTAAAAGAAGTAAACAAGATAAAAATGCTATGCATTCACAGCGACTTTTATGAAATCTCTAGAATATTTAAATTTTTAAGTATAAATATATATAAATACATAAATTTGTTGTCAAATTAAAGTCCAACCAATTCTGCAAACAAAATAACCAGAGTTACTATTCACACGACAAGTGTTTTTTAAGAAATGGGCGTTAATTAAAGGTCACTCTAATGAATGAGAAAAAACAGAACAAACTAGAAAGAGAGGATGGTGTGACAAGATATAAATTAAAAGATATAAGTCTTGGCATGATATAGGGATGTTTGTCATTTTAAATTATTGCTCTATGTGAAAAGAAGCAGAACTACAATAATATCGTTTCGTTTTGTGATACGGTATTATTGATGGCATCGCACTAGGATTTACTGGTTAATTTATTTCAAAGAAATTAAAAAGTAAAAGATTTTGAACACAAGAAATGAAACTTGGGTTGATAGCATATAGATATAATTTGAAAACAAAACTTACCTTGAAAAGAATATGTTATTAGGTTAAGTAAAACGCACGTGCACGAGTTTTTTTCTAAATAGCAAGATACAAAATTTAAATGTTTGGAGTTGGCAGTTAGCCAGCCCCGGGCTGTGACATCACATGTGGGGGAATGAAGGGCGTGTCTGGCTTGTTGTCTTTAGGTGGCTTTGTATCATCGTATCAATTTTTCAGATGCGTTTTTCTTAACCTGACGCAAAAGATAAATAGCCAAATCTTATTTCAATTGCATTATTTTAACTGAGTAAATTTTTAAGCATTACGAACATTTCCTTTCATGTTTAAATTAAATATTTTCATTTTTAATGTTATCACTCATTAAAACGGATTTGTTTCTTCTTTTTTTCTTTTAAATAAAATTAGTAACAGATTTTTCTTTTATTTTTCGAGATGTAATAGCCGTTTCATTTTTTTTTCAACAATAAATTTCGTCAAGAAATAAAATGGTAACCTTATCGTCCAAAAAAAACAGAACTTTCCGTCATAATTTTATAACTAATCTACGTAGAACGATGTGTTATAGCTGAAAACCTTCCCTGAAACGATACCTATCTAACAGTATAAGTTCCATCAAAATCCATGCAGTAGAACTCGAAATATAGGTGTTCGGAACGAAATTTCCGTTTGGATTTTATATATATAATAGATTTCACATAACAATATTAAGCAAAATACTAAATAAAGATGGCATGTAATAATATTACACATTAATTCTTATACTAAAATATATATTAAAGTAAAGCTAATTGGAAAATAGCACCCACTAGGAAATATCAATAAATATTAACAATCCTAAACACTTTAATATATGGATGGTACCAAACAAAATAAAATGAAAAGAAAATAATCACAAATGGAACAAAATACTGTATAGAAAGTTATAATAAACAAAAATGTTTAGGAATATTTAAAATATAAATTATTTTTTTACTCATTACCTTAAAATCCCTACGAAAGATCGAACAGAAATTCGTTTCAGTTATTGTTATGAACGAGATTTTTCTCTGAGATTTACTCAATCGAAGCAACAAATCTTAGAATATCTAATGGGTAAAATTCAAGATTTTCTTAAAATATTTTCAGCTACGGTTGGAAATATGATAATTCTATGGAATTGTTAAAGGAATCTTTACTGAATGACGGAGAAGTACTTTGAGAAATGTATCTTTTATTTTTATGTTGTTGTTCATGAGAATTTAACACGTGTTTTTATATTTAAAAGTGAAATTAATAGTGTTATTCAAAACTAAAAACTGTTTTGTTAAAATATGGTTTCAAACACCAGAAAAAGCCTCAAGCTTGCACTAGTCTTTCTGCAAACTTTTAATTTTGCTTCCTGTCCCAATGAAGAAACATCTCTATATATGAACACAAAAGTGCAACATTAATTTTAAAATTTAAAGTTTCAAAATTGTTTACAGTTTTCCATAAATCGTCAAATTTTAGCGTTGATAAAAAGTGACATCCTCAAATTTCATTTTTTTTTTATTCAGAAAGAGTTATAGAATATATAATTTCAAATCAAATAACCCTTTTCTGCGTGTCTTTATGCGATAATTTGGACATCAGCATCAGATAGTGGTAGGGATATTCTCTCTTAATACATCGCTATTAAGGTTGAAAAGTGCACTAGAAAAATGAATTAATGGACCAATGAAAAACAGCGCTAACTACGGACACAAAAGTGCAATATTAATTTTAAAAGTTAAAGTTTCAAAATTGTTCACAGTATCCTAAACCGTGAAAATTGCAATGTTGATTTAAAAAAAAGCGACATCTCCACACTTCAGCTTCATTCATAAAATGTTATAGAAGATGCGCATTCAAATCAAACGAAACCTTCTTTCCGCAATAGTACAACAGATAGTGTAAGATTATTCTCTTTCCCTTTTTTATTAACACTTTACAACAAAATTGAAATTGCTCATGATTTCGGTTTGTCTGGCCATCTATCCGTGCTCTAACTCTCGTAAATATACTCGGATTGCCCTGAAATTTTTGGATGTTATTGACGTTTACCATGGTACGTTCTCTATTTCAAATGAAGATTGTAGCATGTTTAGTTCATTTACAGGGACAGTCAAAAGTATTCCATTACATTACGGACAATGGGAAAAGATCGTTTCAAATTATGTTTAATGATGTTACACGTTTTCAAACTGTTGAGGTGTGTAACCCCTAACAGAAAACCTAAAAACTTTTTGTGATCTAATTTCAAGACTTCAAACTTTCACTTTCCTAGCTTCTACAAAGAACAGAATATATTGCATATTTGCGGTTTTGCCTCTCCCATCTTCTCTACGACTAGACTTTAACCTTTTCTTTTACATATTCTTTCAGAATTGCCTTTTCTGTGTTTGTATGATGTCGTGTTTATTGGCTCCGAGAAGAATTTTATTCTCTCGGTGCTTCTTCTGTATAATATAATATAATAACCAAGAAGATTTTCATTAAAGATATTGAGTGAATATAAAAGTCATCACTTCAACCATCCATGACACGAAAATTATAATAACAAATTATAAATAATATCTTTTCTATTTTACACTTTAGATAAGCATTGTGAAATATAAAACAACCGTGCAATGGCAGGTATCTTTCGGATCTAAAGAAAACGGGAATGGGGTCTAAACAGCCCTACTGAGTACAGGTAAGAAATATCTTTTTCTGTTTTATTTCATATTGTTTGCAATTTGAAAAGTAAAGAAAAAATAGGCACATTCAAATCTAGAATAGAAGTATTATTTATAAAACAAACATAATAAAATTGATATGCATTTATGAAGTGCACTAAAATATCCATTCGGTAGAATATGAGGTGCAAAGAATAGTTATTATTCATTTACAGGGCCTCACAAAAGAATTCCGTTACGTAATGATATAGGGGTTGAGGGAATTGTTTGCGGCGTATTTTAATTGTGTTAAACTATTTCGTATATAATGAAATTGATATACGTCTCTGAGGTTTACTATAATTTATTTCATGTATAATACGATGTGCACAAAAGATTTCATATGCTATATTGTATCCGAAGTACTGTACTTTAGCAATCATTGCTGGAAATGCACTTTTAATTATGATATGCGCTTTTATGTTTCACTATATTTATGCATACTATATGATGTTTATAAATGCTATAATTCATATACAGGGATACACAAAAGAATTCCTAAGTGTATATGAGAAATGGGTATGAGCGCAAGTTGCTTAAAGGTGGTTTTTAAATGAGTTATGCATTTTTACGTTGAAATGAATTCGGTTTACTAAGAAATTTTTGTAGAATATAGATAAAATGATGTACAGGGTCACGCAAAGAATTGGATACTTGGCAGTCTATGAATCATAATTTCTGGAAATGTGATTTCATTTTTTTAAGAGTGTTTTAGTTTGAATTAAATTTTAGCTAAATAGTGGCATGTAACAAAGGTACCAAGTTAACTACAGGGTTGTACAAAAGTATTCAAGTACGGTCCTATGTATTAGTATAAACTGCTGAAAGATAAATTTCAACCTGTTATGCGTTTTCTTGCTCTAAATTTTCCCATTGTATAGTATATCTATCAACCTACAGATCAAATACAGGGCTGTTCAAAAGAATTGGAATACATATTTGACTATGGACGGTAACTGCTTAAATCAGTTTTTCAAATGTTTTATGCATTTTCTAAAATGTTTACTTAGTTATCTTATTTACCTTATTTCCCTAAATAACGAAGTATTGTTAAAGAATTCAGGAAGTGTTGGAAAGTGTTTCATAATCTATGCTTAACGCATGATTTTTCTTTCTTGATTTATAGATTATGAATTGCGGAGGTTGCGCCTATTCGGACATCCGCTATTTAGGTTTTCAAAAGTAAGCTGCCTTAATTTTTTGTATATTTCGGCGTATAATGTGCTCATAAAATTTCCGACTAGATTTTTCTATTTTCAGATGCCCTGTATTACGTGACTCCCTTCTTTCAAATAAACCTTCATGAGGTATGTAGTTTGAAAATACAATAAAGATCATTGAAATTATATTACCCCAGTTCGGATATAAAGAGAAAAATAGCAAACAAAAGAGCATAATGATGCTGGCAAGCCCATCTGTCTTCCTAAAATCTTCTCAAACAGTTTGGATTTGTTCACTAAAGAATAGCTATTACATTACATCATTAGTTCAAATTGATGGAAATGTAACCATTCTCTGATAAGTAATAGATAACGAAACAGGAAATTAGAGTAATAACTTTCAAGGACACCAACCCTTTGATATTTATAAAAATAGATTTGACAGCAAACAATCATTGTGCAATCATCAAACTTTGTACATTTCCTAAATTATGCTCATCGAAAAGAACAATTACAGCTATAAATAAAAGATGTTTATATCATCCCACGCATGAAGCAAGAGTTTGACGTCACTACCAAGAAAAGAACTCAAAATGACTTAAAAAACTGTTTTATTAATAATTTAGTTATGCTGTTAGTTTTTGTACGCAAAACATGTAAAAAATATAAGTAAAAGCTGCCGTAAGAAGCAGCATAATTGTGTTTGTTAGAAAATAGATATTATATAACCAAGTGAAATACAAAATAGGCTCATTACTTAGTTTATTTCAATGTATTCACAGTATTTAAACTCAACATTTCTTTTATCCTTTTAAGCTTTAGTGATAAATTAAAATTATGAATTTCTACACGGAATAAATATTCAACTTTGGATTATAGCGGCCCATACATCCAATCAAGGAATTGCTGAGCGACAACATAAAGGTAAGAAATTTACCTATATTATTATATTTGATTGACTTATTATGAAAGGCCAGATTTATACTGATTTAATTATCTAAATATTAGTGCGTGTGTCTTTCTGCGCAAAACTGAGGTGGCTTTTTTGCCAACACAAATTTTAGATGCTTGTGTTAATAAAATAATCAAAAGGTTTTTATAAGATAGCGGATGTTAGATGAAAAGAAAAATTTCTAAGGGAGAACAAAGGTGTCACGCTCCTCTAGCAAAAAAGTGTGAGTGTATGAAATGAAATAAAACCTGGTATAATTTAACAGTCATTTAAAGTGTATGTATATCCAACAATCTCAGTGAACACGAAGGTGATTATTTATGGAAGGACGATAGGGACACTGACGGTGAGAATGAAACAAAAATTGATGATGTGCCTGAAAATATAAATGACTAGAGAACAGGAATTCTGCTTTTTCAGAATTGAGTGTCGCCCCGGACATTTCCATTATTTCATTTTCTTTTGATGGACTGGTGGCTTCTATTATTATGAAACAGCCATTATAAATGAAGTGTTAGGTGAAGATGAAAGAGCAGCCGCTCTTTCATCTTCACCTAACACTGCTCTTTCATCTACACCTAACACTTCATTTATTATAGCTGTTGCATAATAATAGAAGCCATCAGTCCATCAAAAGAAAATAACTCGGTGAAAGCGGAACCTCGGTTAAGGGGAACTCGGATAATCGGGATTCTACTGTAGCTCAGTTTTAAGACTTAAAACACGCGATTTTATTTTATATCAAACGACGTCATCCGAATCCGCTGAAGAATTCCTTTTTTACGATCCAATCATAAACATCTACAATAAAGTATGGGTAGGACGTCAATATCTCAGAAAAATACACAAATGCAGCAAAAAGAAAGCAATTCATTAATATTTTTTCAAAATAGCACGTATTTTAATTACCTTTTTTCTGTTTTTATTAAAAAATAACAACAAAAAGATATAATTGCTATTTTTCAACTATTTTCCCTTTACTTTCTATAGAAATGGAGTACTTGAGTTGCCAAAATGAAACAAATGTCGCTAAAAACTGCAAAAAAATTAATAACTCAAAAACAAATGGAGATGCAGTTTTCAAACAAATTGCATTAAAAAGAACTTTTTTTTTCCAATACGACGGTATAAAAGTTGAAAATGTGCGATGCTTAGAAGTTTAAAAAATTGCTAAAGAGTATTTAATCGTAATGCTTTGTTTTACGGCTAGCGTCTGTAAGGTAACGTTATTTTTTGGAGACAAAATAAGCTGGGAGAAAGAAATAGCATACCGTACCGGGGGCTAACAAAGCAGCAATGAAATTTTCATATTATCATATTTTGAACATTATTATGCTCATAAAGTATTGCAATTCATGCAAATAAATATAACAATCTAGAAATATAAACAATATTTCAAATGTAAATTTCGGTCAATAAATGTAGAAATCTAAACTTTTTTGCTCATCTTTTCTCATTGTAATCCTTCATTTTTAGACACGCATAGCAACTGCGACGATTTTTTTCCACCAGTATTTCTGAATATATTTGCAAGTATCGTCTCCTTATTTAATGGCAGAAATCTGCGGTTAATTAAGGCAAATAATATTATTTTAAAAAAATTCTGCTTGGAAAAAATCGTACCGTTGGCAGCTATGCGGTCGGTGTGTAACACTTTCGCGAGTCTGAAAATTTTGATCCAATTTCTCACATGGAACATACTCGTTATATGCCGGTTATTCTGATAGAAAAGGTAATTTTAACTAATTAAAAATGTTTATAGGTAATTAATAATTACGTGCGACAGAGACTAAAGAGAAATCTAAAAAGTAATTTCATTTTTGAAGAAAAGACAGGATTTAAAATTTTGATAAGGATTTTTAAATATATAACAAATTATAACGCCGTATAATAATATTTTTCTTTTAATTGCTGTGCTATTTTAGAGTATTCTGATTTTTTTTGATAAAGGCTTTTCGATGGATTCGGAATGCGTAAACAATCTAATCAAACTCCTTCCTATGTTACTGTTTTTAAAGTTTTTAGATTACACAGCAATTAATTTTAGCAATTAAAACAAGTAAGTATTTTTAAATTAAATAAAATTCATACAGTAGTAATGAAAGGTGGATACATTTTTCCACCAGAAGTATACTAATATTATGTACGGTCCAAAAAAAAAAAAAAAAAAAAAATCCGAAAATGCACGCTATAATTTTAAGATAACTAATTTAAACATAAAGAAAGGGAAATGTATCGTTAAATTATAGAAATTCTTTATAATTGCAGGTGTTTAATTTTATTATAAAGAATAACATCTATTAAAATTGAACTCAACATAAAAAAGTTTAATAGTAACGATATAATTTTATTACATTTAAGTTCAGTATGTCATAAAAGGTGGGACTGCAACATTTCATCAATATTGGATGATTAAAATGAAATATAAATTATCGGGAAATGAATCTATCAATTTTAATGAGACACGTTGATTAGTTAGACCTAACTTGAACAATAATTTATGTAATTGATTAAGTTATATTTTATCTTTTGAAACGTAGTGTCATCAGATATAGAAACTTAAAAAATTAACTCCCCTCCTCCTCCAAAAAAATAGAAAATAAAAATAAAAATAAGGAAAAAATTAGTTAAGGAAATAAATATTTAAATACTAGAATAGAAAATGTTTACATAACAGCAATAATAGATTAATATGGATAATTTATGGTCACAAAATTAAAATCCCAGCCGGCCCGGCCTACAGGTGGAGGTAGATTTCGAAGTTAAGTATACTAATTTCACCAACAAAAACCAAATCATGATTAGAGATAAACCCACTTTAATAATTTTATCTGGCCGCTTTTGACGACTTTTTATTTCATTTTTACTTTCTTCTATCTTTACAAGAAGAAAGAATTGGATTCATGAAAATTTTCGAATTCCGGTTTTCGACGGATTTACACGTTTTAGGGGTCAGAGATTCCAAAAAACATGTTTTTACAAAATGTCTGTCTGTGACTCTGTGAGTCTGTCTGTCTGTGTGTATGTGACACAAATTTTGTGGGCGCTCTATCTCAAGAACTAATGCATGGAATTTAATAAAAATTCATATTCAGTGAGTTCCTAATACAAATTGATGCTGATTAGTTTTTGGTGTAAATCGCTCAACAGGTGGCGCTGCTATGCTGCATTTTTCACGATTTTCGCAATACCTCTATCTCAAGAACTAATGCACGGATTTTGATCAAACTTCAGATTTAGTTAGTCCTTGATATGAATTGATGCTTATTACGTTTTGGTGTAAATCGCCCAACAGGTGGCGCTGTTATGATGAATTTTGTAGGATTTACACGATTTCCCCAATAGCTCTATCTTAAGAACTAACGCACGGATTTTCATCAAACTTCCGATTCAGTTAGTACTTGATATGACTAGCTACTGATTATGTGTTGGTGTAAATCGCCCAGCAGGTGGCGCTTCTGTGCTGCCTTTTTCACGATTGCCTCAATAGCTCTATCTATAGAACTAATGGACGAATTTTCATCTAACTTCAGATTTAGTTGTATGTTGACACGAGTTGTTGTTAATTAGGTTTTGGTGTCAATCACCCAATAGGTGGCGCTGCTATGCAGGAATTTTCACGATTTTTGCTATAGCTCTATCTCAAAAACTAATGCACGGATTTTCTCCAAACTTCAGATTCAGTCAGACGCTCACATAAATTGTTGCTGATTAGGATTTGGTATAAATTATCTAATAGATGGCGCTGCTAGGCAGCATTTTGCTGGATTTAGACGATTTCAGCGATAGTTATATCTCAAGAACTAATGCACGGAATTTCATATCTTTAGAATCCTCATGAGATGCATAGATTGCCATTTAATTTTGGCAGTGTGATAGCGAATTTTGAAGTATTAACATGTATGAGATAGAAGAAAGTTTTGGGATTGGTACATCCGACTAGTTATATAAGGGCTGGTTTTATCAGAATCATGTTACGGTGGTATTCTAAAAAGTACTTTTCCATGCTCAACAACTCGAAATTTTAAGGCACATTTTCAGATTAATTTTTAATAGAAAAAATATTAAACTTGCTGACGTGATTTTTGAAGAAATTTATAAGCAACCTGTGTTTTTATTTTTTGTTCAATTAATTAAAACTTGATTTATAAACAATTATTTTCTCAGTAGGACCATATTTTTCGTTTCCAACACAATCGCTTCGGGAAATTCGGTTCAAAATGCCCACTTTGACATCATTTTTTGAAATATATTCGGCCTCTATCAAAACATTGATTATTACGGTACATTATATAGTTTCTGAGTAAGAGAATCTACCAATTGGATGCGTTTGAGGGCAAAAATAAATTTAAAAATGAGTCAGAAAATAGGCAGTTTCGATTTGAATACACCCTGAATACGATGATTCTTTTCTTCAACCGCTATGTATTTTTTATTTGTTTTTGCTGTAAGAATTGGTCCTATCAAAAACTTGTCAATATAAATGTTGTAGATAATAGTAAGAACATGTATAATAAATTAATGCGGATTTTATATCTTGTGAATTGACGAAGTTATGAATTTTTTTCTTATTCAACCCCCCCTTTTTATTTTCGTTTTTAATTTTTTTTTGCGGTACGAATTGGTCCTATCAAAAACTTGTCAATATAAAAGTTGTAGATAATATTAAGAAGCTTTATAATAAATTTAATTGGATTTAATATCTTGAGAACTGGCGAAGTTATGAACTTTTTTCTGCCTAAAACACTATTTTTGCACTCATTGAGCCCATTTTTAATTTGATCAAAAATCTGTGATACATAAATTTTTGGCCCAATTTTTAGAAGTAATAAAAATTTTAAACTGATTTGATATGTACAAAAATTAAGAAGTTATGATGGCTTTTTGGTTTTCACAAAACCCCTCCTTATTTCCATCCCCTTGGTCCGATTTTGCCCATTAACGAATTTGACCGATATTTTATGCCCCTTGATTTCATGTATCAGTTTGGAAGAGATCTGTGCAGAATTATAGAAGTTATCGTGTCCAGAAGACATTGATATATATATAGATATATAAAGTTTTTTATTGGGGGTGTTTTTGGTGTCTAGGGGTCATGATCGGTGTAGATCTGCGAAAATTTTTCAGAAATTCCGACATAGGGGAGAATGTAATAAGTAATATTTCATACGAAATCTACCTAAAATCGCATTAAAAAAATTGCAGGTTTATTTGTTTGTTTTATTTTCATTTAAAACCGTTATATTTACTTATCAATAAAACTCTATTGTACAGTGTCTTTAACACTCAGAATTAACTAAGATTACTAATTATTTAAAATTTTCAAAACCATAGTGGTAAAAAGTCATTTTGCTAAAATTGTAAGAAACAATTCCTCTGAAGGAATTCTTCTTTGAAACAACGCATTGACTAACAAATATAAGCAAAGCCTAACCTTTATTTTATTTTATTTTATTTTCAATTCGGGGCTCAATTCACATCATAAATTTCTTATCCGACCACTCTCGTTTACTGGGGCGTTGGATAGCGTTGTATACATTTACATTTGGTTGTCCACAATCTGCCGACATTTTTGTGCAGTTTAGTGTTTAGTGGATTTTTTAAATATTGTGAATTAGTTTAATGTTTATTAAATCCTTTTTGAAAATAAACACTGTATCATATCCCAATAAGAACACAATTTTAATAAGTGAATTCGGGTTCCAGGATCGAGCCTAGTCGAAAATCGGGTACAAAGACTATGTTTTAAAAAAAATCGTAAAAAATAAGAAATATATTATTTAGGAAAATATCTTTTTTGCATTAAGTAAAAAACTAATGAAGTCAATTTCTAACAACATAATTCGAATTATGAAACTTAATTTATTTTCTTTCTAATTTTTTTTCTTTTCCTCTTTATATATATGTTTTAATATGTTTTGTAACCAATTTCATTATTTTTATTTATCGATAAAACTCAGTTCAACAGACAGAATACAATAAAAATATTAAATACTAGCAAACCCCGCGGCTTTGCTCGCGTAATATTTGAAATATGCCAAGTGATATTTATATGTCTAATTTTTATTAAAAGGTACTAACTAAATTTTTATTTTATTAAAAGGTAATATTTTATTTTATTAAAAGGTAATATTTTATTTTATTAAAAAGTAATATTTTATTTTATTAAAAGGTAATATTTTATTTTATTAAAAGGTTTTTTTATTAAAAGGTACTTATTACTTTTAGGAATAATTCAAAAACTACTATTTAAAACACAGTTTGATTAAACATCATTATTACACTGCATTGGGCAGAAATGAGACTTAAATTAATAAAACGAAATAAAACTAAATAAATGTTAATTTAGAAAATATTTTGAAACTTTTAAGCTCAATTAATACGCTCATTTCAGTATTCGTTTGAAGTTTTGAATTTTTTAGAAACCATCTTCGTACATCTTAAAATTAATCATCATGTCAAATTCCAAGTCCTACCACCTCTCTCAACATAAAAGGCTACGTTGAAATAGGAACTGTCACCATTAATTTGCCAACATTAATTTTGAAATCGGTTTGTTATTTCCTCATATTCCACAGAAACGTATTTTAGAAAAATTTTAAAGGCCTTTTTTAGAACGTTTGTTGTTCCTGTAAACCCCAGGTGGTAGAATCATCGGCCTAAAATATAGCTTGTGTAGGATCAGAGGCTGTTACCATTGATTCGCAACTATTACTTTTGTAATCGGTTTATATTCCCTGAAATTGCATAGAAATCGTAATTTAGGCCTATTTTAGAATGCTTTTCGCACCCCCCCTTCGCTTCACCCCTTTTTAATTCAAATTTATTTTCGACAGTCCTCGAGGGCACTTATATTTTACAAGTAACTACCATGCCATATTTAAAGTTTCTAGAATTTTCAGTATCACAGAAATCGCAATTTAGAAAGTTTTTAGCTCCTGCAACCCTCTGGTGGTAGTGGCACAGACAAATATAGCTTATGTTTGAGCATAATATATAGCTTATGTTTGAGCAGGTTCTATCACCAATAATTTGTTATCATTCCTTTTTTTTATCGGTTTGGTATTTTATAAGTTTGCTTAAAAATTGTAATTTATAACGCTTTTCGCTCACTTCATCTTTTTAAATTTGGAATTTTCTTTCGACTGTTCTTAGAAAGCAGTTGCATCTTGTAAGTAAATACCATGCCATACTTCAAAGTGTTAGACTCCTCAGTTGTGCAAAAAACGCAAATTAGAACAAATTTTGCTTTTGCAACCCTCAGATGGTAATGAGAGTAACATAAAATATAACCTATGTTATAGCAGGGACTGTCACCATTGATTTGCAACCATTACTTTTGAAATAGTTTTGGTATTTCCTGAGATTGAGTAAAAATCGCAATTTAGAACGTTTTTAGAACGCTTTTCGGTCATTTTCACCCCTTTTTAAATTTCCAATTTTTTCGAAACTGTTCTTAAAGATCATTTATATCTAATAAATATGTACCTTGCCTAATTTTAAGTTGCTAGCCCCTACCGATCACAAAAATCGAAATTTAGAACGCTTTTTTGCTCCTAAAACGTCTAGGTGATAGTGATACCGACATGAAATAGTGTCTATGTTAGAGCAGAGGCTGTAAGCATCAATTTCCTGCCATTACGTTTGAAATGAGTTTGATTCTTCCTGAGATATTGCTGACAACTCGGCATTTAAAACGTTTTTAGAACACTTTTCGCGCATTTTGATTGCATCTCCTCTGGGTAGTGGAGACAGATATAAAATATATCCTATCTTGTAGAAAGATCTGTCACCATCATTTTTACACTATTATATTTGAATTCGGTTCAGTACTTCCTGAGATTGCATAGAAATCGCAATTTAGAACGTTTTTTACAACGCTTTTTGCGCATTTTGACAGCCTTTTAAATTTCGATTTTTTTAGGAAATGTTCTTAGAGATCATTGATATCATATAACTAACTACCATTCCAAATTTCACGATTCTAGGCCCTTCCGTAACGCAAAAACTGCAATTTAGAACGTTTTTCTCTGCACCCCCTTTTGGGGTAGTGGCCCCGATATAAAACATAGCCTATGTTGGAGCAAGGGTTGTCACCATCATTTTGATACCATTATTTTTTAGATCGGTTTGGTATTTTCTGAGATTGTGTAGAAACCACCATGTAGAACGTTTTTTAGAACGCTTTTCGCGCATTTTCATCCCTTTTAAATTTTGAATTGTTTAAGAACTGTTCTTAGAAATCCTTTATATCTAATAAGTAGCTAATATTTAAAATCTCATATTTCTAGGCCCTTCAGTAACGCAAAAATCGCATTTTTAGAACTTTTTTGCTCCTACACCCCCTTTTGGGTAGTGGCACCGACATAAAACATAGCCTATGTTGGCGCAAGGGTTGTCACCATCATTTTGACGTCATTATTTTTTAGATCGGTTTGGTATTTCCTGAGATTGTGTAGAAACCACCATGTAGAACGTTTTTTAGAGCGCTTTTCGCGCACCTTCACCCCTTTTAAATTTCGAATTGTTTAAGAACTGTTCTTAGAAATCCTTTACATCTAATAAGTAGCTAATATTTGAAATTTCATATTTCTAGAGCGTTCAGTAACGCAAAAATCGCATTTTTAGAACGTATCTTGCTCCTGCACCCCCTTTCGGGTAGTGGCACTGACATAAAACATAGCCAATGTTGGAGCAAGAGTTGTCACCGTCATTTTGACACCATTATTTTTTAAATCGGTTTGGTATTTCCTGAGATTGCGTAGAAACCACCATTTAGAACGTTTTTTAGAATGCTTTTTGTGCATTTTCACCCCTATTAAATTTCGAATTGTTTAAGAACTGTTTTTGGAAACCCTTTATATCTAATAAGTAGCTAATATTTCAAATTTCGTATTTCTAGGCCCTTCTGTAACGCAAAAATCGCATTTTTAGATTTTTTTTTTTTGCTCCTACACCCCCTTTGAGGTAGTGACACCGACATAAAACATAGCCTATCTTAGAGCAAGCGCTATCACCATCATTTTGACACCAATATTTTTTAAATCGGTTTAGTATTTCCTGAGATTCTGTAGAAACTACCATTTAGAACGTTTTTTAGAACGCTTTTAGTGCATTCTCACCCCTTTTAAATTTCGAATTGTTTAAGAACTGCTCTTAGACATCATTTACATCTTATAAGTAACTAAAATTCCAAATTTCATGTTTCTAGGTCCATCAGGAACGCAAAAATCGCACTTTTAGAATGTTTTTTGCTCCAGCACCCCTTTTGGGGTAGTGGCACCAACATAAAATATAGCCTATGTTCTAAGTTGGACTAACGCCATCATTTTGATACCATTACTTTTGGAATCGTTTCGGTAGTTCCAGAGCTTACCTCCTACAAATAAACATTTTTTACCTCTTTATAAGATTAGTATAGATTATAAAATTTTATATCCGTAATAGATAATATTAAGAAGCTTTATAATAAATTTAATTGGATTTGATATCTTGAGACCTGGCGAAGTTATGAACTTTTTTCTGCCTAAAACCCTATTTTTGCACCCCTTGAGCCCATTTTTAATTTGATCAAAAATCTGTGATACATAAATTTTTGGCCCAATTTTTAGAAGTAATAAAAACTTTAAACTGATTTGATATGTACAAAAATTAAGAAGTTATGATGGCTTTTTGGTTTTCACAAAACCCCTCCCTATTTCCATCCCCTTGGTCCGATTTTGCCCATTAACGAATTTGACCGATATTTTATGCCCCTTGATTTCATGTATCAGTTTGGAAGAGATCTGTGCAGAATTATAGAAGTTATCGTGTCCAGAAGACATTGATATATATATAGATAGATAAAGTTTTTTATTGAGGGTGTTTTTGGTGTCTAGGGGTCATGATCGGTGTAGATCTGCGAAAATTTTTCAGAAATTCCGACATAGGGGAGAATGTAATAAGTAATATTTCATACGAAATCTACCTAAAATCGCATTAAAAAAATTGCAGGTTTATTTGTTTGTTTTATTTTCATTTAAAACCGTTATATTTACTTATCAATAAAACTCTATTGTACAGTGTCTTTAACACTCAGAATTAACTAAGATTACTAATTATTTAAAATTTTCAAAACCATAGTGGTAAAAAGTCATTTTGCTAAAATTGTAAGAAACAATTCCTCTGAAGGAATTCTTCTTTGAAACAACGCATTGACTAACAAATATAAGCAAAGCCTAACCTTTATTTTATTTTATTTTATTTTCAATTCGGGGCTCAATTCACATCATAAATTTCTTATCCGACCACTTTCGTTTACTGGAGCGTTGGATAGCGTTGTATACATTTACATTTGGTTGTCCACAATCTGCCGACATTTTTGTGCAATTTAGTGTTTAGTGGATTTTTTAAATATTGTGAATTAGTTTAATGTTTATTAAATCCTTTTTGAAAATAAACACTGTATCATATCCCAATAAAAACACTATTTTAATAAGTGAATTCGGGTTCCAGGATCGAGCCTAGTCGAAAATCGGGTACAAAGACTATGTTTTAAAAAAAATCGTAAAAAATAAGAAATATATTATTTAGGAAAATATCTTTTTTGCATTAAGTAAAAAACTAATGAAGTCAATTTCTAACAACATAATTCAAATTATGAAACGTAATTTATTTTCTTTCTAATTTTTTTTCTTTTCTTCTTTATATATATGTTTTAATATGTTTTGTAACCAATTTCATTATTTTTATTTATCGATAAAACTCAGTTCAACAGACAGAATACAATAAAAATATTAAATACTAGCAAACCCCGCGGCTTTGCTCGCGTAATATTTGAAATATGCCAAGTGATATTTATATGTCTAATTTTTATTAAAAGGTACTAACTAAATTTTTATTTTATTAAAAGGTAATATTTTATTTTATTAAAAGGTTTTTTTATTAAAAGGTACTTATTACTTTTAGGAATAATTCAAAAACTACTATTTAAAACACAGTTTGATTAAACGTCATTATTACACTGCATTGGGCAGAAATGAGACTTAAATTAATAAAACGAAATAAAACTAAATAAATGTTAATTTAGAAAATATTTTGAAACTTTTATGCTCAATTAATACGCTCATTTCAGTATTCATTTGAAGTTTTGAATTTTTTAGAAACCATCTTCGTACATCTTAAAATTAATCATCATGTCAAATTCCAAGTCCTACCACATCTCTCAACATAAAAGGCTACGTTGAAATAGGAACTGTCACCATTAATTTGCCAACATTAATTTTGAAATCGGTTTGTTATTTCCTAATATTCCACAGAAACGTATTTTAGAAAAATTTTAAAGGCCTTTTTTAGAACGTTTGTTGTTCCTGTAAACCCCAGGTGGTAGAATCATCGGCCTAAAATATAGCTTGTGTAGGATAAGAGGCTGTTACCATTTATTCGCAACTATTACTTTTGTAATCGGTTTATATTCCCTGAAATTGCATAAAAATCGTAATTTAGGACTATTTTAGAATGCTTTTCGCACCTCCCCTTCGCTTCACCCCTTTTTAATTCAAATTTATTTTCGACAGTCCTCAAGGGCACTTATATTTTACAAGTAACTACCATGCCATATTTAAAGTTTCTAGACTTTTCAGTATCACAGAAATCGCAATTTAGAAAGTTTTTAGCTCCTGCAACCCTCTGGTGGTAGTGGCACAGACAAATATAGCTTATGTTTGAGCATAATATATAGCTTATGTTTGAGCAGGTTCTATCACCAATAATTTGTTATCATTATTTTTTTATTAGTTTGTTATTTTATAAGTTTGCTTAAAAATTGTAATTTATAACGCTTTTCGCTCACTTCATCTTTTTAAATTTGAAATTTTCTTTCGACTGTTCTTAGAAAGCAGTTGCATCTTGTAAGTAAATACCATGCCATACTTCAAAGTGTTAGACTCCTCAGTTGTGCAAAAAACGCAAATTAGAACAAATTTTGCTTTTGCAACCCTCAGATGGTAATGAGAGTAACATAAAATATAACCTATGTTATAGTAGGGACTGTCACCATTGATTTGCAACCATTACTTTTGAAATAGTTTTGGTATTTCCTGAGATTGAGTAAAAATCGCAATTTAGAACGTTTTTAGAACGCTTTTCGGTCATTTTCACCCCTTTTTAAATTTCCAATTTTTTCGAAACTGTTCTTAAAGATCATTTATATCTAATAAATATGTACCTTGCCTAATTTTAAGTTGCTAGCCCCTACCGATCACAAAAATCGAAATTTAGAACGCTTTTTTGCTCCTAAAACGTCTAGTTGATAGTGATACCGACATGAAATAGTGTCTATGTTAGAGCAGAGGCTGTAAGCATCAATTTCCTGCCATTAGGTTTGAAATGAGTTTGATTCTTCCTGAGATATTGCTGACAACTCGGCATTTAAAACGTTTTTAGAACACTTTTCGCGCATTTTGATTGCATCTCCTCTGGGTAGTGGAGACAGATATAAAATATATCCTATCTTGGAGAAAGATCTGTCACCATCATTTTTACACTATTATATTTGAATTCGGTTCAGTACTTCCTGAGATTGCATAGAAATCGCAATTTAGAACGTTTTTTACAACGCTTTTTGCGCATTTTGACCGCCTTTTAAATTTCGATTTTTTTAGGAAATGTCCTTAGAGATCATTGATATCATATAACTAACTACCATTCCAAATTTCACGATTCTAGGCCCTTCCGTAACGCAAAAACTGCAATTTAGAACGTTTTTCTCTGCACCCCCTTTTGGGGTAGTGGCTCCGATATAAAACATAGCCTATGTTGGAACAAGGGTTGTCACCAACATTTTGATACCATTATTTTTTAGATCGGTTTGGTATTTTCTGAGATTGTGTAGAAACCACCATGTAGAACGTTTTTTAGAACGCTTTTCGCGCATTTTCATCCCTTTTAAATTTTGAATTGTTTAAGAACTGTTCTTAGAAATCCTTTATAGCTAATAAGTAGCTAATATTTAAAATTTCATATTTCTAGGCCCTTCAGTAACGCAAAAATCGCATTTTTAGAACTTTTTTGCTCCTACACCCCCTTTCGGGTAGTGGCACCGACATAAAACATAGCCTATGTTGGCGCAAGGGTTGTCACCATCATTTTGACGTCATTATTTTTTAGATCGGTTTGGTATTTCCTGAGATTGTGTAGAAACCACCATGTAGAACGTTTTTTAGAGCGCTTTTCGCGCATCTTCACCCCTTTTAAATTTCGAATTGCTTAAGAACTGTTCTTAGAAATCCTTTACATCCAATAAGTAGCTAATATTTGAAATTTCATATTTCTAGAGCGTTCAGTAACGCAAAAATCGCATTTTTAGAACGTATCTTGCTCCTGCACCCCCTTTCGGGTAGTGGCACTGACATAAAACATAGCCAATGTTGGAGCAAGAGTTATCACCGTCATTTTGACACCATTATTTTTTAAATCGGTTTGGTATTTCCTGAGATTGCGTAGAAACCACCATTTAGAACGTTTTTTAGAATGCTTTTTGTGCATTTTCACCCCTATTAAATTTCGAATTGTTTAAGAACTGTTCTTGGAAACCCTTTATATCTAATAAGTAGCTAATATTTCAAATTTCGTATTTCTAGGCCCTTCTGTAACGCAAAAATCGCATTTTTAGATTTTTTTTTTTTTGCTACTGAACCCCCTTTGAGGTAGTGACACCGACATAAAACATAGCCTATCTTAGAGCAAGCGTTATCACCATCATTTTGACACCAATATTTTTTAAATCGGTTCAGTATTTCCTGAGATTGTGTAGAAACTACCATTTAGAACGTTTTTTAGAACGCTTTTAGTGCATTCTCACCCCTTTTAAATTTCGAATTGTTTAAGAACTGCTCTTAGACATCATTTACATCTTATAAGTAACTAAAATTCCAAATTTCATGTTTCTAGGTCCATCAGGAACGCAAAAATCGCACTTTTAGAATGTTTTTTGCTCCAGCACCCCTTTTGGGGTAGTGGCACCAACATAAAATATAGCCTATGTTCTAAGTTGGACTAACGCCATCATTATGATACCATTACTTTTGGAATCGTTTCGGTAGTTCCAGAGCTTACCTCCTACAAATAAACAATTTTTACCTCTTTATAAGATTAAGTATAGATTATAAAATTTTATATCCGTAATTTTAATATATGTATGCAAATTATTAAAATTGTAATGAAAGATTCCTACTGAGCATAATTCAAATTATGAAACTTAATTTATTTTCTTTCTATTATTTTTTTTCTTTTCCTCTTTATATATATATATATATATGTTTTAATATGTTTTGTAACCAATTTCATTATTTTTATTTATCGATAAAACTCAGTTCAGCAGACAGAATACAATAAAATTATTAAATATTATAAAATTTTAAATCCATAATTTTAATATATATATGTAAATTATTAAGATAAGTGCGTAATGAAAGATTCCTACTGAAGAAATTTCATCTTATGGTGATACAATTTTTTTTTTCTTTTGCATTGAAACATCAAATGAAATCTACTTGCCTGTTTATTCTGTTTTAGTTACTATTAAATCATCGATTTTATTTTTATTATTGATAAAACTTAATTCAACAATAAAAATTAATAAGTAGAATAAATTGAAACAATTATTATTGGAGAAATTTTAAAACATATTATGATAATATATACTATTAGGAATACTATTCTGTTAAAATTGTAATGAAGCATTCCCAAAGAATTCTCTTATAAATTAAAATCTATTATTTATTCAAGTAATTTTCTTTTTCTTTTTTTCTTTTTATCCTATTCAAGTAACAATTTCTCAGAGAATCGGGTCGTTTACACAGAAAGAAATTAATGTTACAGGTGGTTTACTAGCGCCATCTAGTGAATTAAACTAAATGTAATGAAAATATTCTTGGTGATTTTTTCTATTCAAACACCCTAAGTTTTGCTATTTTATTTCTATTTCTGTCGTTTTCTTTTTCCTTTTTGTTAGAGTGGGTGAGGAGGGGAATTTCTTAGAAAATAAATGATTAATTTATGACATTATGATTAAAAGAAAAAAAGCTGGGATCCACATAAAACTTCAAAATATTTAAACGCAGATCCTGCTCTCCCCACCACAATAAATAAATAAATAAATAAAAAAGAAAAACCTCCTAAACCTCCCACTCAGAGTATTTTGTACACTATGCATATTTCGAAACTTCTAAGCAAATAAATTTATGTTTTATAAGATTAATTTTTAGTCACGTAAAATTAGCATTTAGCACAATATTCATAGTTGCAAAAACTCGATTTTTGACAACGTCTAATTCTCTAATTCATAATAGAAATATTAGCTTATTATGTACAGCCAATATTTTTATACAGAAAAAAATGGCCGTCAAAATTTGAAGATTTGGCTGCTATAAATATTATTTTCCGAAAAAAAAAAAAAAAAGAAAAGAAAAAGAGAAAAGAAAGAAAGAAGGAAAAGAAAAACAAAACAGAAAAAAAAAAGAATTTTGATAAAGTTAACATGATTCAAAGTTCTCAATGTAGAGTGCGACAATTTTTTCTAATAATTTAAATTTTTAATTACGAAGCAGAATAAATATGAGTGCTGATAAAAATCAATGGCAGTGGCGGCAACTTATATGGGCCAGTGGTGCTCTAGTCTACCCAATAATTGGATTCCTCTGCTCACCCAATTACAATTGATTTATTCGTTAATTATTTATTTAATCGCTGAAACAATTTTTTTTTTTTTTACATTTTTAAAAGAATTTTGTTTAAAAAATAGTAAGGACACCAATTAGACTTACGTGGACACTGAAAGCCCCTTCAGCGGAAGCATATTTAAATTTTTCCCTAAAAGAAATTTCTTGCATATTTTGCCATCTATTTGAATTGATAAAACACTCGGGAAACCAAAATGTATGTTTTTCGTGACATTTCGTTTTTTGCACTTTCAATATTTAGCAATTTTTGTGTTATTTATAATAAATATGATTGTATTTATAAGAAATAACATATGAAAATATAATTTAATAATTTTTTTTATTAAATTATAATTAAATTTAGTGATTTTATCTTTTGCTTAGAAAAAAACATAACTTCGAATTATCATTTTTAGTCATTCGCTTCTCCACCGTCTTTTTCTTCACACGCTCACGCACTAAGGGGAAAAATTGTACTGTCAATTAAGGGGAGTATTGTTTTACTCAAAAATTTTTGAACCCACCCAATATTTTTCAAAATTTTACGCTACTGATCAATGGTATGCAAAATACACCAGCGCGTGTATAAGAGATTATTTTATGCACTTTGGAAATACGTCAGCGTATATGCATTTTTCTGTGAATGTTAATCTGATCATGAGCCTGTCTAACTTGGTTTTTTTTTTGTATTATTATTAACACGTTGATTGCCTCGTCGGTCTCCGGTCACTGACACTGAACGTTCTGTTTAGACCGCGTCAGCCATCGGTGACTGACACTTATAAATTGTGTAACGGCAATCTTATTTCGTGGCCCAAACGGAAAGACAGACAAAATAGACTTGGCATTCAATGTATTAAAATAAACTGTAACTTGCTTACATGTGCTATATTTATAAATAAATATCCTTCTGCATTATGATGTCACACTTTTAGTGGGTGTAGAAGCCGGTGACTGGGTATCGAAAAACGCTTTATAAATCAGGGCTTCTAATTAAAAAAAATTTATAAATAAGACATCATACTAAATCAAGAGCATTCTACACTTTTTTGATTGACATTTTTTTTAAAAATATCTGGCATAGTTTTCAAGAATTTCGAAATATCGTCACTAGGGGACGCTGCAATTACTGTCATATGAAACCGTCTAATACTAATTATCTTATTATAGGTAGGCATTCGTTCCCCAACTCTAGTTTTAATCACTCAAAAATTATTTGAGTGTTCTCTCATTTTAGTTAGCACTATGTATATATCATAGAAAAAAACAGCACAGTTCCCTCAATTTTTATTAAAATACTTTCTCTAAACCCAGTGAAAGAAAATTCGCATCAAATGCAATGCGAATTCCCGGCACCAGGCGTCAGCCGAATAAGTCCTCCCCCCCACCCCCACCCCCCCACCCCTCCTCCTCCTTAAAATAAACACCAATAAAATGCAAGCTTATTTCACCGACGATATATCTATAAGTTTTTACAAACGCATACTACTTTCGGCTTTTCATTTACTTGGCAGTTTGATTAAACCAGATAGTAATGCAAAAATTTTCGAGAATGTCCTTTGTAGGGTCTTATCTAACCCTAACATCGAAGTCACGGTTTTAATGTTGAATGCCCTGTCCGTCCATCTCCGAAAAAAGAAAATCGCGAATTTGGAATTTCACTTGATCATCACCCGCCTTTATCATCCTCTGAAATGACGATCTCCGAATAAAATGGGTGGAAATAAGTCACAAGCGATCATCATCCACTAACATAGAAGAATCCGCATCGTGATAGGTCGTCCTTTGCTAAGGGTGCTCAGACAACAATGGCCGGAGGAGCCATTGTTGGAAGACATTTTTGGTCTTAGAATTTCTTTTATAAAATAAGCTACTTATGAATGCTAAAATTCATATTAATTTTGTAATATAAAATTAAATAAATTATTCAATACTTAAATGATGATTAAACAAAAAACATCTTTTTAATTATTTAAGGGAGACCGAGAGACAAAAATTTTCAAATTTTCTAATGAAAAATTATTGCATTAAAAAAATCTCTGTTTTTTTCTTCTTAAAATGACGTATAAATCATGTTTCTATCTTAATTAGAGCAAGCTATGTTAATTTTTTAATTAAAACATTCTATTAGCAGCCAATCCTTGTTTTAAACTTTAAATGCGGTTTTTATTTTCTTTTTTTTTTTTGCATGATGGGATATTTTCACCATTCCTCGTCTTTAAGTTGTTATAAGTCAAGATAAATGTTTGAAACTTCGAACATGTCTTTTTCAATTGTTTTACTTTAATTTTGATTCAACAAATTAAATATATATATATATATATTTATTTTTGAAAAAATAATTTTTTATGTTACTTTTTTTTTACTTTAAATATTTTTAATTTATTTTTAATTAATATTTTTAAAAATGCTGAATCAAAATTAAAACTTATATATTTCAGGTTATTTAAATGGGGAAAAAAATAAAATTCTGCAAATAATATTTCGAATTATAACGATTTTAAATTACCCCACTTTTTTAATAAATTTAAAAAAAATTATGGGTGATTTATCATGTGATTTTGTTTACAGATAATATAATTAACCTTCACAAAAAATTCAAAATTTTAACTCAATAAATAAAAATTGTTTTTCGTGTCCCGGATCCCCTTAATTAAACAATTGTTAATTGTACAACATCGTTTTAATTGTTTAATTACCTTTTAACCATTTGAGGGGCAAGCAATTGTGTTTGTGTAATGTTGAATTCACACCGGAATTTAAAAAAAAGAATTACTTCAAAAAGAGGAAAAGCAATTTTTTTTACTTTTTTCCACCAAAGTTTAAAATTAAAATTTAATTAAAAGTTTTTGCGCGAATCTGCATTAAAATTAGGTAGTGTATAATATATCCCACTGCCCCTCAAGGGGTTAAATATTGAATCAATTATGGAATTTTATATTATGAATTTATTTTGAATTAAGGCTGTCATGAAATTGAAGTCGGCTACTTTTGTGCGCATCTTGAATTTGTTTTTATTCGTAAAATCATAAAATTGGTAGATTTTCTTATATTCAGAAACTGTGAAATCGAATAGCGTTTCCATTCCTCGATAAAGGAAAAACGATCTTAGAAAATGTGCTTAGTTTTGGCATTTTGAACCAAATTTCCGGAATCGAGAGCAAGAGAAATGTCGTCATGAGAGAGGAATAGCTTTTAAACTCAAGACGCAACATTAGCGTTGGCACAGTCTACAATTTTTTTTAAATTCTTTTTTCAAAGAATTCATTTCACTTTTAAAAAATGATAATAATGGCCATATATTTCTACAACAATTCCAAGAGAAATCACCTGGAAGAATATATGATATACAGGGTGGTTATAATTAAACTTCCCCTATAAACAGCATCTTACAGCGCAAACTTGTGAACGGAATGCAACAAAATTTTTTATATAGACTATACACGAGATGCGCTCACGGAATTTCGAAAAAAAAAAATAGTTTCAAAATGTCCACCAGAGGGCGCCTTTTCCGGAAAAATATTAAATTTAACACAATAAACGGCCAAAACAGAATCCAGAAACAATATTAACATTTGTTGACAATTCTGGATTCTGTTTTGGCTGTTCATTGTGTTAAATTTCATAAAATTTGAAATGACGCGACAAAATTTTGCAACAAATATATATTTTAAATTTCAGACCATTCGGTTTGGTAGTTTTTGCTCTGTTATATGCGGACGCGGACGGACAGATAGACAGACGGTCGGACCGAACGACGACTATAGATGCTACGTATTTATATAATTAGGAATGCACCTAAAAACTTAAAAGTATAAAATAAAATATTAATAAGAAATCGCTCTAGTTTTATTAAAGCGTCATTTTCCTGACTGTCATTTTTCTGCACAAATAAATGTACTAAAACTACTTGCAGGTGCATACATATAGATATGATATAAAATTATTTAAAATACATTAGAAATATTTTTTTAAATAATTGCTAATAAAGATATAGTTGGTAACAATGCACTACCATACGATATCCATGGAGTTTGGAAAGAATTGCTGTGTGATAGATGAAAGTTTGTTTTGTTAGAAATTTGAATACCTTTATCTGGCATCTTATCTGCCGTACAACCTTTAAATTGTAATGATCTCTTCTAGATGGTTCTCGAATAAGCGCAAAGAAAAATAATAACATTTAAATGACCACATTGATGACTGCCGTGTGATGGCTGAAAACGTTTTGGATTTTAAAGGATTTTAATGTTTTTTAAAAATATTTCTAATGTATTTTAAATACTTTTATGTTATATGCATGCTCATGCACGTAATTTTAGTATATTTATTTATAATTATTAATAATTATAAAGGAGCTTGATGCAATATAATAGAAGCGTAAAAAATACAACGTTAAAAGCACCAAAAATTTTAAATTTTAAGCATACCGGTTTCGGTAGCATATAGCATACCTTCCTCAGTGCTAGGAATGGCGGAAATTTGCTCACATATATAGGATAGATGGGGATTCAAGTTAAAGGTTTATTGACCAATAGGGAAACAGAGGTTGCCAGTGTGGCCTTTCCTATATTGGACAAACCAAACGCTGCTTAAAATTTCGTATCAAAAAACATCAACAATATATTAAAAACAAGAAATCAATAAATCCTCTATTGCAAAACATTGCTGGGAGATGAATCACACTTTTGACTTCAATTCGGTTAAAATATTCTCTAAACCTACTTCTATACACGAACTTAACTTCCTTGAAGCATTTCACATTTATAAAAATTTAAAAAATATTGTTAATTGTGAATTCGCTATTCCCCCATTATCAGATTGTTGGAAAAATTACATAAAAACTTCAGTCTTTTAATTTTTTCCCCCTCACTATTTCAGTTCCATTTCCCATCTATTTTCCTATTGGCTGTTACCTGCAATCCTCTGTTTTCCTATTGGTCAATAAACCTTTAACTTGAATCCCCATCTATCCTATATATGTGAGCAAATTTCCGCCATCCCTAGGACAGAGAAAGGTATGTTATATGCTACCGAAACCCGTATGCTTAAAATTTAAAATTTTTGGTGCTTTTAACGTTGTATTTTTTACGCTTCTATATTTATTTGTGCTTTTTTATATGAATTTTAATTATTTAGTCAAGGTGAATTAAGCACTAAAATTTTAACTTTTATTATTGTCATTTTTCTTGTAAAGGTAGACCAGCTTAGTGGTTCCATTGCTTGGTTAACGATTTTTTTATTTTGATAATAAACTGTCTACAAACAGAAGTAAATAAATTAATGCAAATGTAAAAATGTTAACGTAAGCTGTTTTAAATGGTTTCAATTATTAAAGTTTTTAATTTTAATAAAACGAAAAGTGCCCAGTTAAACTGATGGAAATGAGCTCACAGGCTATTCACACTATTTGTATATTATGGTCTTATTTCAAAGAATAACGTCCATCGAAAAATAAAGAAATCGACAATAAAAATACAAAATGGTAAAAAATGAAAATCATAAAAAAGTAGCTTTTCTTATCATACAAACCAATATAGTTCAAATGAGATAAAAGAACCTCCAAAACTAATCAGTGAAGTGCCTTATCAGAATGAGCCTGTATACCAAATTTGAAGTACATCGGAGAATTTTGCATGAAATACCCATTAAGCTAAATTAAAGGGGGATTAACTCCCCCACAGTTTCCCCCCTTTGTACTTAACCAATGAACTTTCAAATCTAATCAGGGAAGCATTTTATCAGAATAAACCGGTATACCAAAATTTGAAGCAAATAGGATAATTCTGCATGAAAAAGCCATTTATCTAAATTAAGGGGGGGGGGGGTAGCCTCCCGTTGCCCCTTTGTACTTAACCAATGAACCCTCAAGACTAATCAGTGAAGCGTCTTATCAGAATGAACCAATATACAAAATTTGAAGCAAATCGGTTATTTCTATCAAGAGTACATACGTACGTATATGAAAAACCTGTGGGCACCATTAGCTCTCAGACTTTGATAGCCTGTGAGCTAAAAATGCAACGCTTCACGAGAATCATCCAAACTTGTAACTGGCGCTTGGCTCGGAAGTATTTTGTATATTGGACTTTTTGTATATTGGATTGGTGGGGGAAAAAAACCTGGAATTCTCATTGGTGACCTTTAATAACACGTTAAGATAGTTTTGTGTTGATCTTGAAATGGATTCCACCTTTCACACTTATAGGATTAAAATTTTATTGTTCCACGTTTGAAACCCTCCTTAAATTTCGTCGATGTCTTGAAAGTTCATTGTGAAAGGGTATTATTAACAGATTTCTTAGCCAAACGTTTGCGTTATAAACCACCCATGAAAATCGGAAACTTAGAAAAGTACAAGGCAAACAATAGTGGCTTTGTTGATTTTAAAAGAATAAATGCTAGGCATTAATTATCAATAACAATATATTCTTAAGTACAATAATCTTTCTTTGTTTTTTATAAAACATATATTTAGTATCTTATTTTTGTGAAGGCACCAACCATTAAAATTATAGAAGGGTTATTTTAGCACGAAAACTCTTATAATGGTTGAAAAAAGAAAATTATAGAGTGTTCAAAAAATCATTAAAATTCTCAAGTAAAATATGATTTTAACACTTTCCAACATGTTTTTCTTTACAAATATTCCAATTTTATTCATTATTGTTCTCTCATTTTAAGTTCATTTTGTAGTTTTTCTTTTTGAATTAATGAATTTTCAATTTTGAGATCATAGCAAAGAATTTGTTGATGCTGACAATGATTCATTATTTCAGGTCTTTTTTCATAGGTTAAATTGTTTTAGTTACAAATTGTTTTACAAAATATTTCAAATATATATGATTTCCTACATATATTTCTTTGTTTACTTGTTTTTTTATGAATTCGCCTTCCGTTGATTTTCCTTTCGCCAATTTTGAATGTTTTAATTTGTTAATACTTCCTATATTGGTAATTAGGATATAGGTTTATGAAAGTAGAAAAAAATAATTAATGATTAGTTAAATTAACCCCTTAATTCTCACTTCTGTGATATTCACCGTCTGTGTCTTTTATTCAGATTACTCAGATTTGTTTGATTTTTACCAGTTTTATAGAATAGTGTAATTGGCTTTATTATATCATTTTACCTGTCATTAAATAAGGTAGAGGTCTGCACGGGCCGGAATTTGTAGGCCCGGGCCCGGCCCGGCCCGTTTGTATTTTTACAGTTCTCGGCCCGGCCCGGCCCGTACAAAAATCAGTGAAAACAGGCCCGACCCGACACAATTTCTACAAAAAAAAAAAAATCCATTTTTTCTCAACATACAATTAAGATTCTTTTAATGAACACTACATACATATTTATGGGAACATTTTACAGTATATTTTACATTACTATGATGTTCGCAAAACAGAAAACACACAATAGTAAATATTAACGATTACTTACAGTGTTTTAGTCATCGTGTCTACAGACATTTCAAACTAGAAATAAGGATTCATTAAAAGATTAATGTAGTTCAGAATAAAGGATTAAAAACAAGATAACTTTTGAAGTTGTATAATAAAAAGTAAACTTGTGAAAATATTTCTCTCATTTTTAGGGCTTTTCTCAAATCCAAAGGAGTTACATTTCGACACATTTATGAATTCTTTTCTTTTCGGAAACAAGTAAAGATTGGCAGGTATTCTTATTCAGAAGCTATGTAAATGTCGTTTTTTTTCATAGATAAAATCAATATATCTTTCTGAAAATACTGTCAAAGTTAGCGTTTTGAATCGAATTTCCGGAAGCGATAGCACAGGAAAGGAGAAAAACATACAGTCACGTGACATGAATCTCTGTAAGTAATTTATCAAATATGGAAAAAGCTATTCGTTTCCAAATGCCTTCAGTAGGCAGGCCTGTCAATTTTATGCCTTTATAGTTAAACATTTTGTCAGAAAATGTGTCTGAAAGCTTCGCATTGTTGAGCAGTGAATATGAGAACCACCTTAAGGTATATTTCCAAAGATACTGTTCATTATCACTACTACAAAACACAATGACTGTTCTACACATCCTGAGATCGATTAAGACCAGTTCCGCACGAGTCTGTGTACGTTAATACGGTTTAGGTTCCCTTAGAAAGACCCCCACGGAGGGCACTCCCCCCGGGCCTATATCCCTCGTGTAGATAATTGGCCGTCAAAAATCAACCCAACCCAACCCGCACGAGTCTGCTGAAAAAAAAAATTAAACTCGGAATCAGACATTTTGTAACTGTACGATGCCGATCTCTACGATGGACGTGTTACATTTCTGTATTGATGTTGTTAAACTCGCATCGGCGCGTGACACACATTTATACTTCTCGAAAAAATCATATTCATTGAAAACGGCTCGTATTTTATCTGCTTCGCTTAAATTCTTATATCGGGCCGTTAGGCCCGATTAATTTTCTTGCCAGCCCGGCCCGCTTATTTTGTCTGTCGGCCCGGCCCGTTTGAAAATTCGCCTTCATTCCGCCGGGCCGGGTACGGGCCTCGGGCCAATCCCGGGCCCGTGCAGACCTCTAAAATAAGGTGAACATTTTTTTTTTCTTTTAAAGTGGCGCCAAGAGGCAATTTGAATTTTTAAACCATAATGCGACCGTTAATGGGTTAATAATAGTTGATCCAGATTTCTTATGTATAATGTCAGTGTAATGTATTGATATTTAATTTATTAATTTTTTTTTTTTTTTTTTTTTTTTTTTTTTTTTTTTTAAGATGATGAATTGTAACATCATATAATGGTTATATATTTAGCTGTCAACTATTCCACTTTTTAGTTATCGTTCCTTCCGAATATCTTTGCCTAATTTTAATGTTAATTAGTGTCAGAATTCTGCGATTAAATATGCTAAGGATTATGATTCGGAAATAGTGTTAACACAAAAAAGGGATAGTTCGCATTATGCATTTTTATGAAAAAATGAATCAAATTTACAGAAATTAATATTTATATGCTGAGGAATGGAACAATGTTTTTCAATTTCCTATAAAAGGTACATATCTTAAACTGTACTCGAATCCTTCCGCATAACAATCTTTTGTGGTGAGTCCCTGAAAATCAGATTAAATTAAAAATTTGACACCGTTAGTGGAAAGATTCAATGCTTTTACATTAAAAAAGGGAAAAACACTGCTCGACTACTTTCTATCAGGATAGCAATACATGGCAATTATATCTACTGACAAATGAAAGTGACTTCGTAAATGTGCAGAGCCTTAGCATGGGCGTTCATGATACAAAATAAATAGAAAAATCACTAACGCGATTGTTATACTCGTACACAATAGAAGACAAAAACCATAAACAAACAAAATTTCAAGCTGATGCTCGTTGGCTAAAAACAGAAAATATCCTTTTCAGGTTAGAAATCTAAATAGAAAATATAATATAAACCAGCTAATTAAAAATTATCCTACTAACACAAAGGAAAATCGAACTGAAAGCAAATTCATTTTTCAGCCTTTTGAGTGGCGACGTATCGAAACATCGCCGCCATGAGTGCCAGACATAAATTTGCAAATATAACTAGAATAGAAAAATACTATTTCTGTTTTCCCTTTATTCTGATCAAAATAGCATTAAAAGTATTTTAAATAGAATATAATGCGTAATTTTGAAGGAGGAAAAGTTTTATTTTTCTATACATGAATAAATAAAATTTTGAATGAAAGACAGATTGAACTTGAGCCAGTCCAATCTCAAAAACTGATTATAAAAACTGAGTCCATTTTATCTCCATCTCCTACGCGTACGACACATTACGTCACATATAATTGTTTTGATAAAAAAAAAGAATGCAAAAGCTTGAAGGTGGGAAGGAATGAAAGGGTAATTTAGGATTCGGTTTTTCTGAAGCGCTATTGCACTGGGCTTCGCAGCCCTGTTTTTATGAGCTCCGGAGAATTCCGACCAATATTTAAATATTTACTAAAATTAGAGAAGTACCGGAGCTGGGCTCCTGTGGGCTCCGGCGCAAATTAAGCCCTGCCTATACTCTCTCTCACTCTCTCTCTTATTTATTTCTTTTTCGAAACAGTAAATCAAAGATATTAGACATAAGTAATTATAATTAGTTCATTTAGATTACCTTTGTTTGTCGAAAGAATACTATACAATTTAAAAATAAAAAAAATTATAAAATAAAAACATACATTTTTATTGTTCTCGTTAAATATCTTATTAAAAGCAAAAGCGAAAACGATTTATGAAAGTTAATAAATCGTTCTTCTGACGCACAACTATATATTTTCTGAAATTCCAGTCACAACAATATGACTCCAGTTTACTCACAGTTACAATCCATTTAACCGCTCACGACTTGTTTGGATATAAACGTTCCTTGATGGTATTTAACACCTCGAAAATTTATTGTTACCTCAGATATAATAACAGGCGAATTCTGCGTACTGATAGAGACCACCATCCATCAAGGAGGTCAAAACTCAAGGAGATTTTCTTTTAACTCTTCCGTAATTACATTCTCTTTCTGGAATAGAGCTCGTCGCCATTTTACTTATAAACTACCGGCTACTGTTTACGTGTATCGAATTCAAAGGGTTGCCCGGAATGAATGTGAAGAAGCAATTTTGCACGACTGAGATCAAGCGCTTTGAACTTTTAATTCGAAATAATATTTCACTTTTTTTTTTTTTAAGAAATTTATTGGAGATGTGATTTGTGCGTTAATATTTTTTATCGATACTTCTAATAACTTTTGTTTGTTTGTTTGCATAGTATGTTGAAGACATTTTTAAAATGTAGAGAATATCATTTTTTTGTGATAATTGTATGTAAATTGTGTTAATAAGTATTTACCTGTACTATAAATCTGTAAAGCTAAAAGAATAGAATATCAGCTGCGATTACAGAAAAGCCAATTTATTTTACGATAAAAAAAGACTTTTTTTTCTTTTTTAGGGTTCCGTGCTTAAAAGTAAAAACGGAACCATTATAAGATCAGTCCTGTGTCTGTCTGTCTGTCACAGCCAATTTACTCGTAAACTATGGAACGTGGAAAGTTCAAATTGGGGAAAGTAAAAAAAAAAAAAAACTATTGATCCACATATTTACAGATTATTAAATATTTACAAATATTTTTAGGAAAAATGTAGAGGGGCTAATTAAGTTACTTGGAAAAAAAAATCTTTTCTTTGTATACCATTGGGTATCGTGTGAAAGCTTTCGTAACGCTGAACTCAAAAATACGTTTCATTTAATTTTAGGTATTATATTTTCAGAAATATCGCCGAAAATGTAGTGCAAAAATATGTCCCCCCTCCCCATATATTTCCGAATCTACTAAAACTAAAATTATGAAGAAATTAGTGTAGTAGAGGTTAATTTAAACCTTGCAGGAAAATTATAGCGATTATCCTAGGTCACATGGTTTTTGAGAAAAGCGCATTTTCCCGTTACACACAAATTTCGATTTGCGGGCATTCAGCAAAGGTGTTGAGGAGCGCTGGAAGTACCTATCGTAGCAGAAGTATGAAAGCATTGTTGATAATGATTATTGAGAAAAATTGTCGGTAATTAGCGGAGATATTAACCCTTAAAGACACGAATGCATAATGACAGGGGCGACGTACTGTATGTACCATCGGCTTTTAAAGCCTAGATAACAACTTTTAATGACACATTTGTGTAAGACAATGTTCAGTAGCAGTATAAAAACAAAACGTTAAATTGTTAAAAACAGACTAATTTAATTAGAATTAATAACATAAGTACTGTGGGATTCGCGACTAGTTTACATTGAGTAGATCACCCAATACGCCTCCCGTGTCTTTAAAGGTTAATTAAAAACCTATCTGGAAAAACACGGCACGGACGAAGGTGGCGTTGCTACTTCGCGCCCTCCTTTCGAAGCGCGCTTAGCAAAATGCAAGCTTAAATTTTGAATAAAGGATTTGTTTTAGCTATACTGTGAAAAGAAAAGAACATTGCGACGCTGAATTTAGTTTTATTAAATGCCAAATAGGTTTCTTAGATATTGAAATGCCAAATAGCTAGTTTAAATCTGCACAACTTTTATTGTCAGTGCCGAATTAAGTTCATCATAAACAGATTACGATAAGATTTAAATAAGAGTTATACAGGATAGCAATATTTGATATTATTTAAGCTTCATATCTCTTTGAACTTTTACGGTATACCCATTCATACTTTTCTAGTATATATAGAATATACAGCTACACCGAACCCTTCGTTGTATAGTTTTTTACAAAGTCTTACTTTTCTTTTAGTAGCGATTATTTTAATAATATAGTTAATAATTAATATATTTATTGTACGGAGCCCTCTGAGCGCGAGTAATACTCGCACTTGACCGTTTATTTTTTAAAAAGATTTTCTGCTATTTAACAGTCAAGTACTATTTTACAAAATTAACAGCTTTTTAAACTGCCGTTTGAGTTAGCAGTTTCGTTTTAAGATTTTAAATTTTTCCACGGTATTAATATTTATCTACGCTGTTAATCTGTAAAACCGGCAAGAATAAACTATCAGTTGCAACAACAATGAAAAACAGTTTATTTTATGAAAATAAATCTGTTCTTTTTACGAATTTGCTTTTATTCAACAATCAAGTACTGATTTCAGAATTGAAAAACAATTTATTTATTACTTTTCCTTTCTTTCTTTTTCTTTTTTTGTAAAGTAAACCGATTTCTACTGCTATTTAAGTCGATAGTTGTTTTACAGGATTTCTTTAAAATGTAAAACGAATTTAATTAAGTGAATTTTTATTCACATTGCTTACAGGGACAACAGAAAGAAAAAGTATACAGTCCAGGGTTCGAACCTGGGTCTTTGGTTCAGCGCACCAACGCTCTGCCAACTAATCCACCTGGACGACACACCGAACCTGGCATCCCTCTATTTCTCGTATGTTGGTAACGCTGCAACTCCAGCACAAGAAGGGATAACTTCATGAACCACAACCCCGCGGGAAACATGAGTCGAAATTAATCCAGCATCGATTAATATCGTTGACGTCGTATCGTTTCAATTATTATACGCAAAAACGATTTCATGCCATTATTTTTAATAAGACACTGAAAAAAATGGGTTCTCAAAATTGAGTAAAAAGTACTCATTTTTAAATACGTCACATACTCAAAATAGCTCCGATCCAAATGTGCTCCAAATTGAGGAACACATATACTCATTTTTGATTCCATGGTACATGAGTACATAATGGTGAGTACACATACATGAGTACATATCGGTTCAAATATGAACCGATATGTACTCATTTTTTATCTTATGTATGTATTCAAATATGAAGTGTTTATGTACTCATTTTTGATCAAATGTATGTATTCAAATAAGAACTTGAAAGCAATTGCTTTCTGTTAAATATTCAATACATGTTTTCCTTATTTTATGCTATCAGCTGTACTTTCAGTAAATATTACATTAATGCAAATATTAAATTATTCACAGCATTTTAAAATAATTTAAAAGTGTTTGAAAATAACGATTCTGTTATAAAAATATGAAGTAAAACAAGATGGCGTCCAAGATGGCCGATTAGTAACCACGTGCAAAACCAAAATAAGATACTGGGGTAAAAGACACACATTTTATAAAACGCTTTCAAAACTAAAATAAGTTAAATGGAAAAAAATAATTTTCTCGTCAATGGAGCCCCCCCCCCCCCTCCCTAGAGACTTTACTACAAATTAAAGTAAAATGTTCTGACATTTATTTCCCGCTGAAAATTATTAACAAGAAACATTTAATTGATTATATACTAAGTGAAAGTATTATCAGTGAAGTGAAAGTATTATCAAGATACGCTAAACAATTACTTTTATGACAAGAGCATTGTTTCCAAGGACTTTTAAATCATTTTAAAATACTGTGCATAATTTAATATTTGCATTAATATAATATTTACAGAAGGTACAGCAGATTACATTAAACAAGAAAAAAAATGTATTGAATATTTAACAGAGAGCACGTACTTTCAAAGTATTCGGCGGCGAAATATTGATGATCCCATTTTTCTAATTTGTGTTTTCACGAACAAATCCATCTCACTTAGCACACAGACCAGACCGAATCTACGAAGCGCTGATAACAACAACAACACAGTGTAACCTTACGCGTTATAAAGAAGACACGGCATATAGTTCCTTCAGAGGAATAAAAATGTAATATAAAAATCTCTGATTTCCACGGTATATTATTTTGTTTTCCGGTTAAAGAACATCATTTAAGCCGCCATGAATGAAATAAACCACTACAAAGTACAAAACATCGTTTCATTTAGATTTGATAACATGTGATGCATCCAAATTGAGAAAAAAAAGGTCATTTTTGATCCAAACATATTAGTACATCGATTTACTCATTTTTGAGTACTTCATTTTTTTCAGTGGACAAAATGATTGAGCGCATCACCATTTTTTACTAGAGTTAGGTTTTCGATGTTATATCACAGATAAGGTTGAATAAAATTTTTTTATAATATACAATAGATTATCATTTACATATCAGACCAAAGAAGAGATGCCAACTTTCCGGAAATTCCGAAGTGATGGAAAAAAAAAAATTATTTCCTGGATAAGTGGGAAATTTTTGAAAATGATTTTTCTTAATTAGTAGCAAAGCAATACTGAATTGGTTATAATGGAGCCAATATTGCATTCATCGGAAATATTTTCAAAGAAGTACTTCAATATTGATTAAATATTGTCTTGGTGTTACAAACATTTTGGAATGAAAAGCCACTATTACAGAAACATTGGCTTTCTATTGAAAATAACGTTAATTAAGTGGAAAGATACTTGCACCAATATGATGATTGGCACTATGTGACCACTATGTGATTGGCAATATGCATACACCCCGATGTTGGGATATTATTTCTGCCAATATTAGCCAACATAAGTATTTATCGGCCAAGATAAAGACAATAGAAACTATATTGCCCAATGTCTCGCTACTAAGTTTCGTTTAAATTTATCTAATGCCAGTTTTAAATTCAAAAGAGTCCCCGCTAAAGACAAGCTAAAGATTCTATAACAAAACGCTTTTTTTCAAGAAACAGCCCAAAAATAGAAGACCTAGATATCGGAACGCACCCATTGAAGATTTGAATTTAAACCCGGTAGCAAACTCCTTATTCCGGGCTCGCCCCCCAAGGAACATTCAGTCGCGTGGCCACATCCTGAATTCCAATGAATACAATTGCAAAAATAGAATCGAAAAATAATAAAAAAGAAGTCATCTCGTTCCTGCTGTTCGATTTCTGCTTCCGATCTTTTGAGGCACGCGTCATGTCACGAGCCCACTTTCTCTTTTTAGAATAAAAAGTATCGTTCTTTTTGTTCCAATCACCCCCAGGAATAGGAGACAGAACGATTTTTTTTTCTATATTTCAAATAATCTTTGATTCAGACTGCCCGTTTTTTATTTTCGAATAGGGCAAAAGGTGTTCCCATTTTTCGAATCGTACTGAGGGCGCACCTTATTCTTGCATCCCTCTAAGAGTCCCCTGCTTTTTTATTCTGCGTTCCTCCCCCATATCTTTTCCATTCCCTCAGATTTTCTTCACAGTAAAGATTAATATTCACTGAGTGGAAATAATATTTGAATCTTCCAAAGATTTTTGTTGTAGATGAAATTTTACTTTCCTTTCCTCGTAATTTATGATGAATTTGATGAATAAGAAAATCAAAGATGTTGAATTAATTCATGTACCCCTTGAAGATTTGCATGCTCGTGCTAACGCTCTCTCCCCCCTCCCTCCAATAGTCATGAATAGAAAACCCTATAAAATAATATAAAAATTCTGGATACAAATAAAAATAAGTTTTATTTTAGAGTTAATGCAAGGATTAGGAGTACAGATAGCTCATGTGACGATGGTAATTTTTTATCTTTCACACTTCTTGAATGTTTGGTATTAACTTGCTGAGGTAAAGTCGAAAATCGTCTGTAACACTAGAAAGACGGAATTTTACTCAATTTTATAAAAATATTTCCCACCAGAATTTTTATTTTAAATCTTTAACTTATTTATTTAACTATTTTTTATTTCTTTCTACCTTTTAACCCTAGATCTACCGGGAATTTTATTCAAGTTTTAATAAAACGTTCTACACCAGAATTTTTATTTAAAACTATTTAACTTATTTATTTACCTTATTTTTGTCTGGTTTATATACTTAGTTTATTTTAAAGAAATTTCTGGTTTGAATGAATATTTTGTATGTACCTGTCGGGTCCAATGGACCCGTCTGGTAGACGGAGGGTTAAACTAGTTTTATATATATAAAAAAATTCTTGTTCGAACCAAGATATATTCATTTGGTAGCGGTCAAAATGACTGCTCGCCATCTTTCTAGTGTTAACGTGCAGTGAGTTTCTGTATTCGACTCGTCTGGCATCGCCTAAGACCTCTACGAGTATACCCAAGGGTACGCGAACATTATTTTGAAAAACACGAAAAGGGATTAAAGGCTTTTCTGCAATAATGGCACACCCCCCTCCCTCTGATAATTTATAAAAGCGTATTTCTTTAACAAGGGGAGGTTCGGAGGTTGGTCACACAGAATGCGGTGAACGTTTGTGTATTGATTCGATAGAATATAGTTAGTATATAAATATATGGAGGTATAAAGCGCAATACCCAGGGCATCTTGAGAAAATAAGTCTCAAAGTATATGTTATAGTTTAAAATGGGATAAATTTACTAATTTGGCAAACTCCCCTGAGTGACGTAGTTGATAGCGTGCTGGATTCAAGAATTTGAGTAATTGAACGTTTTTGAGTTCGATGTTAGACTTATTTTTCGTAACGGAAAGTTTTATCAATAATTTTCGAACCATTATCGAAAAAATATGTAAAGTAGAACCTCGATTATCCAACCCTCGTTCAACCGGAACTCTCCGTAAACCGACGTAAGTTTCCTTGCCTTTTTTCAGCTTTTTTTTTACTTTCACATTCCATGTGTATGCAAACAGTCCTATCCGAACTACGAGTACAGATAAATATTTTGGTTCCCCTTCCTTAGAATTTCTTTGAAATTAACTTGAGCTCCGCAAGCTCCGATCCCGGTGTAAGAGTACCCCTCATCCACTGTATACACGTTTCTGTTCTAAATAAAAATACTCTCCATTTCGAAATTCCGAAACTGACACTAAAGAGAAGTTGGCGAAAACTTTTGCCAAATTTTTCAACTGGCGCAGATGCAAATGCTACAGATATTGTGATAGATGGTGCTATTGAATTTTCAAACCTTTTTAGCACGATGCCAGGTTTTCGAAACTATGGGATCAAAGAAATGTTGACAGTTATTGGGAAATATAATCTCCAAATCAAGGACATTAAATTAATCAAACTAAATAAAAGAAAATAAGTTAAAACTGGTGTGAATGAATAGGAACAAAAAAACTTCTTAAAACACCATCAAAAATTATTAAATGCGCTAGGCCTTTCGAAAGATCCGAGTCTTTCTTCGTCAGGCGTAAAGAAGACGTCCTTCTACTATGAAAGCAGCAGGAAGTAGGACGTCTTCTTTGCGCCTGACGAAGAAAGACTCAGATCTTTCGAAAGGCCTAGCGCATTTAATAATTTTTGATGGTGTTTTAAGAAGTTTTTTTGTTCTCAAACTAAATAAATTGCTTTTCATCTGTCAAATGCGATTTATAAAAGCAATTCCGAAAAAAAAAAAAAAACCCCAAGGAAATGATTGCACAATCCTGAATAAACACTCTAATATAAACATTTCATCATATTCAAGAATTAAAGACATTCGAACATTAATAAACTTCTTTTAAATTGCTATAAGTATAAATATTGATATAAGTAATGTAATATCAAGATATACGGCACTAATTTCCTGTTGTTGTTTTTTTATAATCAATAATGTATTATATATGTTTTTCTACATTCACTTGTAAACTAGACTCTCCAAAGGAGAGATGTGATTTTTATGCTGAATTAAAATGTTTTTTCTTTCTTTAAAAGTTCCCAACATATTTAAATTCACAAGTCACAAAATAATTACGCGTGTTTTAAGATGACACCTAATATCGCATCGTTATCAATGGATTAAAACAGACAAACAACGAAAAGCTATAGATGCAATTACCCTTGCCGGTGCTGGATTCCAGACAGATTACGGATAAACATAAATTCAAGGTAAGCCAATTTTATCTTACCTATGCTTTGCTTTTATATTGAGAAATAAATAATTGACCTCTGAGGAAAACGAACTCCACGCAGGTATTGTTAGAAAAGTTAAAATACTACTAACAAGAAATCACACACTGGTTGAATAGTGGCGTGCTATATGCAGACTTCCAGTTCCTTAATGATGAGGAAATTAACGCAGAGGAAATTTCTCCAAAAGAAGACTAAGAAGATGATGTTGACGAAGGCAAGAATGATTCTCAAGTAAAGATGAGTAACAATGAAATGAAGCATTTGAGTGTTTCCCAAAAGGCCTTGGTTGGAACAACAAGACTAGTGTGTTTCCTCTGAAGTAATATTTTAAAGAAAACTTCGTTAGGTAAATGATGGCCAATATACGCCAAATGAAGCTTTCATTTAAGGGGTCTCAGGACTCTTAATATTTGGAAAAAATGAAAAAAAAAAAAGACAATTTTCAACATTTAATATCTTAAAATGTACATAATTTAAAAACAAAATTTTTATTGGGATTAAAACATATAAGTATGTTCTTTCATTTCATGTGTTTAAAAAATTGCAAGATACAGAATTAGTATTTACAGAGCACTCCAAACTGTCAAATATTTGTCGAGCAGAAAATTGGTGTAACAGCTTACGCGCAGGATTACAAAATAAATTTTTCAGCTAGAATGATTTTTTTTTTCTTTATCTTATTATACTTGAGATTGTAATAATTATCCTGAACCTAAATAAATTTGTGTTTAAAGCATTTTTATATTTTTAATACAAAGTTATATTTAGCTAATACAAAATTTTGAAAATTTCAACAGTATAATAACCTAAAAAAATACTTTTTGAACAATAAAAAGGAAATTTTATGTTTAGTTTATACAGACTAACATGAAACATGTGTTTTAAAAATTTCATGAAAAATATTCAGAAATTTTGAGATATCCTGCGCGTTATACCCAACAACGTTATTTGGAGAAAAAAGACTTCAAAGTTTCGGAAACGCCGCTTCTGCTATTGAACGGGTATAATTTCTAAAAGCCACAACTTCTGTTCGAATGGGAATTTTAAGGAAACAATCATACCAAAATGTTCAGAAAAATATCAAAAAAATTTTTAATTTCGAAAATTTTGAAGCTTTCAGAGTCCTAAGACCCCCTTAAATCATTGTAAGTTTTTTGTTTCAAAATAAATTTATATTCATGTATAATTTGAATTCAAGTATTTATTTAGCAGTTTAAATAGTCATAATAGCAGTTTGATGGTGATGTTTAATATTGAACTAGATGATTATTGATGAATCTAGATTTTCCTGAAATTTCGATTATCCGATGTAGGTTCGGTCCAAATTATGTTGGATAATTGAAGTTCTATTGTACAATAATTGAAATTTACGCAAACTGTAAATTAAATATATATTTTGTAGCATATAAGTTAATTCTTAACTATGAAAATTTGCATGTTTAAATATTTAACGAAAAATAAAATAAAAACAGTTATATTTCTATAGACGAGAAATTTTTGCTGTTATTTATTTAATTATTTATAAAAAAATATATTTATTTCAATAAATGATCTACTATTTTCACAGAGCAATAATTTAAAATACGTGAATAAATATATTATTTTAATTTTGTTTCATTATGAAAACATTTCAAATATTTAATGATTTTTTTAAAAATATTCTTTTAAATTCTCAATATGATTGTTTTCAATTTCGGATTCTTGGTTTTGTAGTTATTGCCTACGTAATAACTATTTTTTAACAATTCAGTATCTTTTTAGAATTTATTTTTAAGTGCATGGGCAGTTATTCTAATTATAAACAAAAGAATCCCAGATTAAAAAAAATAAAAAGATAGATATTAAAAAAAAGAGATACATTTTGAAATATTATTATGGCAATAGAAAAGTTATAATTTAAAAAATAATAATTATAGCAGAGTGTGATAATTTTATATAACGCATTTTAATTTATTTCATTGTGAAAAATGGTAGCTTATTTATGTAAATTACAGTAAATAAATTTTAAAACCAGCAAATTTTTGTTGTCTATAAAAGTACCAATCGGCTATTAAATTGCTAAAAAAAAGTTATCAAAACAGTAATCAAAAATCAAGTTAAAAATTTAAAAGAATATTTTTTAAAAATATCATTAAATATTCGAAGCATTTGCATAATAAAAAGAAATTAAAAGAATATATTTATTCATGTATTTCTATAGCATATTTTTATTTATTTCTAGTTAAAAAATAGTGGATTATTCATTTAAATATCTGAAAATAATTTTAAATAACAAGAAAAATTATGGTCTATAGAAATGGCCTATGGCCTATTTTTTCCCCTTTTAGTTTTCTTTAAATATTTAAACGTGCAAAATTTCCTATTTTAAGTTTACTGATATGCTACAAAACATATATTTAATTTATATTTTTTTCGTAAATTTCTATAATTATACATGCTGTTTCATCTACGGTTAGAAAATAATTGATAAAAAATTTCGTTACGAAAAATAAGTCTGACTGGAATTCGAACTCAAAAACGTTCAATTACTCAAATTTTCGAATCCAGTTCGCGCTGCCAACTACGCCACTGAACCGCTTGCCAAATGAGAAAAATTATCCCATTGTAAACTGTAACGTAAACTTTGAGAGTTATTTTCTCAAGAACCCCTGGGTATGCCGCTTTATGACTTTCATATATTTATACAGTAACTATACTCTATCGATACATAAACGTTCACGGCATTCTGTGTGACCGACCTCGGAACCTGCCCTTGTTAGTGTATTTTAGCGAGAGCCGTTTATTTTAATAGCAAAATCATTTTAGTGGTTTGGCACAAAAGAGTGTTTTTGTGACAATCGATTATTATTATCCACATCCATGATAAATTGTTGCATGGAGTTACCATCCTTTTATAAATAAGAAAGTGGTGACATAAGCACACTCCGCATGCTCAAGATTGAAAATTTGTGTTCAACTACGATAATCCACATTTCAAAACTTGGCAATACTCCCAGGACAAGCTCGATTAGATACATGAGGTAAATCAATAAATACTAGCTTAGTAATAATGATAAGCACATCCTTAGACGTTTAGAATTAGACTGAGCGTGGCAACACTCTTGCCTATATCAGCAATAATCAAACCTCAGTCGTGTTTTCCATCTACATGTCACTTGATTAGGCGACTATTCTAAGCACGATAAAGACGCACAAGATTGACAAGAACCTCTCGACTAAACAAACACCTTCAATACGATCAGTTGTGGTTGGGAAACAATGTTCATATTGACAACAACAACAACGTTCACATGTACTGGCTAATTCTGAAAAGTTTATGGACTCGCCAAGTTTTTTTCCAAAGTCCTCTCTACGAATTCCCCCAGGGGAATATCTTCTTTAGGTATTCACGGGCGTCGCAACCGCGAGCACCTGAGCGATCTTTCTCTTTTCCTCTTCCTCTTATTTCTCTTGTCTTTCCTTCCCCTTTGTTTCATTCTCATTGTGGTTTCCTCTTTGGAGATGGGAGAAATTTTGCATAAGCCGATATCATCCTGTCTATATCGACTTATGGAGAATGGTAAACCTCCCACGTCTTTGCCGTGCATGGCGACCCGTGTCCCTGGAAAGGGGGATCCTGGCAGTTGAGGGAAATCAACACACTGCTTTGGTCTCTGCTTCAGGTAGACGGGAAGTGCATATTGGTCCCGTATGCATCAATCGGCTGGTCAACTGACTTGTCACTGGCTAAAGGATTAAGTGAGCGAGCAATTACTAGTCATCTCGTTAAGGGCGGAGACTGACATAGGATTATCTTGTGACCGTATGGACCCTGGTTAACACTGGGGCACGAATGTGCATCCCCTTGTTAGGCTCGGTAGTGGGTGGTGCGGCCGGGATCTGAATTCTATTTTTTCTAATATGGATCGAAAAAATTCAATTCCTTCTATTTGTCTCCCTTGCGGAGAGCAACAAATTTTAGAGTATACTTTCACTCGCTTCCTTGTAATTAAACGAACTGATAGCCTGTTTGATAGCTCTTTTAAGAAAATTTCACCATTCTTTATTGCGAAAACATTCCAGTCTGTTTTGAGAGATGGCTATTGGCTCAAAAAATTGCAATTTGGAGACTTACTTGTTGAGATCTCTACAGCCAAACAATCACAGCTAATCTCAAATCGCTCTACAATAGGCTTTTTTTTTCAATTTCTTTTCAATCCACATCAAACCTTAAATACAACCCATGGTGTTATATCAGAACCAGAATTTCTGTTCACTGCAAAAGAAGAACTTTTAACAAATTTAAAAGAACAAGGTATCATCATAGACGCCCGCCGTATTACTATCCGTCGGCACGGGCAAGAGCTTTCGACAAAGCACATTATACTAACATTCAGTAGCAGCCCTAATTTACCAACTAGAATTAAATCTAGATACCTAAGCTGTACAGTTTAGCCTTATATCCCTAACCCTTTCCGTTGTTTTAAATGCCAGCGTTTTGGTCATACTAACTCTACCTTTCGTGGCTCTGTTACCTGTGCACATTGTGCAGAAGTTGTCCATGATGGTAAATCTTGTAAAAAACCCGAACGCTGCGCAAACTATAAAAGTGATCATACAGCATACTCTCGCTCTTGTCCTAATTGGATCCGTGAAAAGGAAATTCTTACTGCTAAAATTACTCAAAAACTTTCTTACCCTGATACTCGTAAACTTTTTGATACTAGCTGTTAGAGTTTCTTACTCCAGCTTACTCAAGCATAAATCAAAATCTGTAAGACACATAAGCACCCAAACTGAATCTGCCTTTCCACCAAGTTGTTCACCTGTGACACCACCGTCTAGCACTTTAAAGAAAAAAACTTGTGATGGATACTCTACCGCTAGGACAAGACTAATGCCAAAATTAGAACTTTGGCCACCATCATCAGAACATGTGAAAATAGAATACAGTCATAATCTGTCACAAAAATCCTCAATTCAATCTAAAAAATCTACTGAACATGAGACTGAGCAAACTTCAATTTCAGGAAAAAGCAAGTCACTTAAACCTGGCGTTTATCCAACTCAGAAAGCGAACGAAAAAGTTGTGCACAAAAAGAACTAAAGAAACCTTCAATTCAAGTCTCTTCACAGTTTTCCACTGTGAATAGGAAGAACAAAAAATCCTGTCTTAGCAATAGCTAATATAAAGGATCCCAAACAGCTATTCAACTATGCAGAAGAGGCTATGGACTCTTGCAGTTATGACTCAGATGATGATGAAAAAAATACAGTTTTTGAAGAACTTCATTCTACATGATTTTACATTTTACTCAGTATTTTTAATAACACTTTATGCTTTGCTCTTTGGACAATCATAATTTTCGAGCTTTTACAGATTTTAATTCAAATGTTTTCTTTGTCTTTTAACTTTATTTTGGTTTTATTAAACATTTTTTAAGAATTTGCGTATTGACAGATTCCTTTTACATTAATAAATTGAGTGTTTTTCGCTCATTTTTCCTATCGCACTTTCTTAATGACAATTTTTAACACATATTTCTGGTTTCATTTTATCCTGTTCTTGGCGCAGGATGCCCCTAAAGGGACTTTTAGGTGCCATTAAATTTCAATCAACCAACCAACCAACCTCTCTACGAATTAAACTTTAATTGGCATGATCTTTATAGAAGTAGACTAAGCATGGCAACACATTTGTCCATATTAGCAATAGGTAAATGACAGTAGTGTTTCTCAACTACATGGGACTTGATTAGACCAATGGTCTAAGCACGGTAGTGAAAGACAAGATTGACAAGATCATCTCGGCCATTCAAACATTTCAACACCATCAGCGTTCATGTCGAGAACAACAACCGCGTCCACATGCACCATTTAATTATGAGAAGCCTATGTTTTGTGGTCGTACATCGCAACTCTCTTATTTACAAAGATAATCTAATTTCAAACATTGCGATTTTTGATATGTAATAGACAATTATATATTAAAATATTTGGCATATCCTTGTAAAATATATATATATATGTACCTGAGAGCCAAACTGTCGTAAGTCGCATTTCACTTATTTTTCAGGAGAATTAAAAAAAGCATTACCTTGCAAGACAACGCCATTTTCACAAATTGATATCATATTTATCTTATAATACAAGTACGATAGTTTGGCTCGAAAGAAAACAGTTTCTTTAGTATAAAAAGCTGTTAACATAAAATTCGTCATTTTTGGACTTACAATAGTTTGGTTCTCAGGTACGCACACACACACACACATATATATACACATAGGATATAACGACTACCTTTATTTTAAAACAATCCCTATTGTACAAGGATTGTAGTGTAAAATGTTACATTCAAATCCGTTTTGTGGTTGTTGGGGAAAAATGCGGACGTACAGTGGTGGGAAAAAAAAGTAAAGACCCCCTACTAATTCCTCAACAAATTACCGTAGAAGAAAGTTATAGGTACCGAACGATTGGAAATAAAGTCTACCTTTAAATGATGTATATAAAATTTACTTAGGCGGACATCTACATATTAAAACGAACAATAACTTTGTTTTTTTTTCAATAGCAATACACAATTCTGACAGCATAAATGAATTCTACACCATTTAATTAGCCTAAAAAAAAATTTTATGCAATTCGTACCATAAGTTTCCGAGAAATTAATTATTTTAAAACGAGCGTATTTTAAGGGCTGTATCCAAATTGAAGTTCGGTACTCGATTGTTCACAGAAAGAGCCCCCTTCTTGTTCAAGGCGTCACTCAAGCAGTCAATGAAATCTGCTAGATTACAGGACAGCGTAAGAAATTTCAAAATATCTAGTCACTTCTATCATAGACGGCCCCTTAAGTGGGTCCGGGACACAAAAATCTTCAAATTTTCAATTTTTTTAAAATTGGATTAAAAATTTCTCTGCCGTTTTCTGCTTAAAATGATGTTTAAATCATGTTTCTATCTTAATTAGTACAGGAAATATTAATTTTTTCGTTTTGGATTGTTTTCAAAATCTGCCTTTCAAGCTATGGTTGTCAAGGAAACGAGTTCTTGTGAAATTGCGTTTCTCTTCATGATAGGTTTTTTCACCATTTCTCATATTTAAATTCTTATAACCTGAACCGTTAAAGATACAGGGTTGAAACTCGGAACATATCTTTTTCAATTATTTTACTTTACTTTCGAGCCAGCATATTTGAAAATAATATTTACTTTTGAAAATATGATTCTTTTTTTTTAAAGTTGCACCCCTTTTTTTGTAATTTTTTCGTTAAATATTTTTAATTTTTTAAAAAATTAATATTTTTTAAATGCAGGCTCTAAATTAAAATTTATATATTTCTGTTTTTATTTAAATGAAAAAAAAATTGAAATTCTATAAATAATATTTCGAGTTATAACGATTTTAAACTACCCCACTTTTTTAACAAAATTTAAATTTTGATTTTTTCTAAAAAAAATATGAGGAGTTTTATCATGCGATTTTGTTTACAAATGTTATGGTTAACCATCACAAAAAATTTCAAAATTTTAACTCAATAAATAAAATATTTTTGAAAATGTGTCCCGGACCCCCTTAAACCATCATTTTGCCGTTTTTTAAGCATAATTTGAAAACTACTTGGAAGAAAAATGTGAAATTTTGGATTTCCATAAAGCAGGACTTAATAAATTTAAATTCATCAAAAAAATTGTAGGTTTCAATTCATAATTTTTTCGAATATTAATTTCATAATTCATATCATAAAATTATAAAAATTGCTAATTCAACGTATGTTTGAGCATATTAGTATTATTGCTACACAAAAAATTAGCACATTAGGAGCATAATTTCAGGACATATAAATAAAAATATGAAAATGTAATTTAACATTAGAAGCACTCAATTTTGAATGTTTATAATTCAAAAACTTATTATTCAAATGACTTGAAATTTGGTGTCTAGGCATAGTTTGAACCGAAGATTTGAAATATCTTGTTAAAATTGGGTATTGCCACTGAAAAAAAAAAAATGAAGCTTGGATTCGTTTTAATATGTAGATGACCCCCTAAGCAAATTTTATATACATCATTTAAAAGTAGACTTTATTTCCAATCGTTCGGTACCAGTAACTTTCGTCTACGATAAGTTATTGAGGAGTTAGTAGGGGGTGTTACTTTTTTTTCCACGACTGTACATACATACAGTGTGTCCACGTATAACCTGACAGACATTTATTTTCGCAAACGTTGGTCCTAGATGCATACTTCCAATTACAAAAATGGTTTAAATAAGGTAAAGAATTATTTTTAAAGCGATTTGGGTCAAGAAAAACATTTATTAAAAAATTACGAAATTTAAATTTTTATACGGTCCCCCGGTCCTATAAGTGATATTTATTAAAAATTTACTGTGACACTAACAAGAAAGACAAAAAAAGCCCCATTCATCTAACATTAAAATTGACCGAGTTATGAAACTTTGAAATGCATGACTTATACCACTTTTTTGCATATCAAAACAGATGATTTCGGCCATGCTTTCAGGGGTCGTACATAAAAAGTACTTAAACTTATTTCAAGGTATCTGCGCTGTGAAAGAAATCGTACAATTATTACGATTAAGTTTTATCATTTAAGTGTCAGATTAGTTAAAATAATTGTATTTTAACACATGTTTTATTTTGTAAGGATCTGAGGCTATGATTTCTTTTAACTAAAATTATGTTACTTTCATAAGGTTTTATTTAACTTGCAATGATCGTCTTTCCAGTTTAAAATTTCTACTCGAACTATAACTTTCAAATGTCCGATCGAAGTTAAATTTTACATATTAACTTAAATCCGATGACAATGCAATATTATTGTGATTTTCGACTCTTACCATCTTATACATATTTATATTAGAGGATAACACAAAAAAATTCGGATAGATTACCGTCAAGAAGTTTAAGAAAGAGTTTTAGGTTAGATAACATAAACCTGCGATGGTTGTGTTTATTAACTTTTCTAATTACATTTTATGTATTTTTTAACGCTGAATCAAAAAATTACCTTCATTTTTTACCAATATCTCAAGATTTTTCGCAAATCGTGAATTTCAAAGTTAAAAAATAGCGTAAAATCTGATACTATAAAATAGATGTAAGACTTTTTTTATTCAGTTTAATTTTATTTAATTCAATAATTTATTAGATTTTTTTTTTGGCTTATACTGGGTTTCTTACAGCTAAACAGCTCGGGTGTTCGATGAGGTTGGGAGGGGAGGGGGGTCCATTTTAACTTTTAGCTTTTTAACTATGAAATTTGCGATTTGAGAAAATTCCAGACGTGATGGTTTAAAATGAAGGTCATTTTCGGATTCAGAGCTAAAAAATACATAAGAATCAATTTTCAAAAGCTAAAAAACATGCCACAACCCAAAATTTGAAAGACAGTGTAATCTAACAGCATTTTAAAATATGTATCATTTTGTAAAGAATTGAGGCTGTTGTTTTTCATCCTTTTATTATTTAACAAAAAATCTGTTATTTTTATCCTCTTATAATGTTCAATACAAATAGTACATTTTGCAGTAATATGTCAGAATGATTAAAGATCTCAAATTTATATTGCAATGCTAATGCTACTCTCAACAATTTCTTTAATATAGCTGACGAAATTATATTTCTACTAAATTTCTGAATGACCCCTAATATGCAGCAAAAAATATACTCTAACTTTAAACAGCTATTACTCGGTCAATTTTAATCGTAGAATAACGGGGCTTTTTTTGCCTTACTTGTCAGTGTAACAGGGAAATTTTACTAAATATAACTTATAGGATCGGGGGACCGTATAAAAATTTAGATTCTGTAATTTTTCACTAAATTGTTTTTTCGCTTCAAACTTTTTTATCTTAACCCTGCACCTAATTCTGACCATTTTTGTAATTGGAAGTATGCATCGAGGACCAACGGTTGCTAAAATAAAGGTCGGTCAGGTTATACGTGGACACACTGTATATGCATAACGTGCAAAAACAGAAACTTCTTTTTTAAAACTCTCGTAAAAAAAATATATATATCTATTTATATAAAATCCAAGTCTCTGTGTGTCCCTCACTATTCCGGTAGGACCGCCTCATTGAAATGAGTAATTGTTGAAAAATATTAATGCAGGGTTACCACAGTAGCGCCAAATGTTAGCCAACTTGCCGATAGCTGGCTAATTTGGCGACATTCCCATTTAAAACCATTAATCTTTCATAATGGAGGTCACCGAAATTTAATTTAAACTCCACTCTTTTAAGATATTTTTTCGAAATCTATGGGTGAGAATTTAAAGTACATCTTTACATCTTCCTCCCGATGCTACTAATAAAGTAACCGCCAACAGACAACGGTGTACTGTGTGAGCTCCTAACTGCGCGATTTTAATGTGCTTTAGGTACTTTTCCAGTATAGGTGCCTTGGCGAAAAAGGAAATTTGGTAACATATTTTCCGGGAACCTATTCACTGTTTCATTTTATATACACACGCATTTTTTTCGATATTTATATGATTTATTTAACATAAAAAAGCCGTTTCTCTAATTTTATACAGAAACAGATGTAATTTGTACATAAAAACATCAATAATACATATAAAACAAACAAAAACGCTCATCAAATTTGTTTTCATAGCTGTTTATATGATTTGACAACAAATCTCGATATTTTTCCGTTATACGGACACCATGCCAAAATGTATGCTAATGCGCCAATTATTTCAAAATGCTAAAAGATATTTGTAATTTTATGCCTGCAGTTTAATATGAGTTTTATTTTATTGCTTTATTTTATAGCAGTTATTTGTTCACTTATTTTAAGTATATATTTATGATTTGATGAAATAGTTCGTAAAAGTCTGGAATTTTCAAATGTTATATTTTTTAAATGCTCACTTTAGTATCGACAATGGTTTTTCTTTTATTTTTCAAATGCTTCAATTCACGATTTTGCGCCAACTATTACGCTTGGCGACAATGGTGTCCGCATAACGAAAAAGTACCCAAATCTCACTTTCTGATGTCCAAATTACACCAAGCTTTTTTAAAAAAATGCCAAAGCCGCTACAGTGGAAAAGTACCAAACTGTCTATTATTTTGCGCTATCCGTGTTATAATTTGTACTATATGCAAGGGGAGGGCACAGATGTCATATACGCCCCATAGAGGCGCGATTTTTTTCTGACGCCAATGTCATATACACAACGGGTACTTAACTGGCACCAAGGTGTCGTAATTTTGCTTGATATGGTAATCTGGATGTTGTTGTTTATGCTGTTGATGTTTTCGCCAAATTGGCGTCGGAAAAAAATCGCGCCAATATATGATAACGTATATGACAACTGTGTCAAAGTTTCTGTAAAGCAGTATAAGACTAAAAAATTAAGAATAAAATAAATGCAAAATAAGACTAAAGAAGAAAGAAAAATCATGCGTTAAGCATAGAATATGAAACACTTTCCAACACATCCTGAATGCTTTAACAAAACTTCGTTATTTAGGGAAATAAGGTAAATAAGATAACGTTACTTCTTAGATATCCCGTCGACCAATTTCGCCAAATTATATAAATCGCCAAATAAATAGTAAAACATTAATAAAAATACAAATAAAACGTCGAATTAATGGTTTTATTGACCATTATTGGCATTTAATTAATTAATTAATGGCATCCATTATTGGCAATTAATCTTACAATTTGGCGACAGTAATTTGGTCGACGGGATAACTAAGAAGTACCAAGATAACTAAGTAAACATTTTAGAAAACGTATAAAAAAACTTAAAAATTGATTTCAGCAGTTACCGTCCATAGCCAATAGTACCGTTATTACATGCCACTATTTAGCTAAAATTTAATTTAAACTACTCTTAAAACTACTGAAATCACATTTCCAGATATTATCATCCATAGACGGTTATGTATCCAATTCTTTGCGTGACCATGTATATCATTTTATCTATATTCCAGAAACATTTCTTAGGAAACTAAATGCAGTTCAGCGTAAAAATGCATAACTCCTTCAAAAACCACCTTTAAGCAATTTACTCTCATACTCACTAACCCTTACGAATTCTTTTGTGTAGCCCTGCATATGAACTGTAGCATTTATACACACAGTATAGTATGCATAAATATAGTGAAACATAAAAGCGCATATCATAATTAAAAATGCATTTCTAGCAATCATTGCTTATGTACAATACTTCGGAGAAAAGTTTCTTGGCGAGAAAGAAGTTTGCCAACGTATTTTCTGGCAACCTATTTACTGCTTCATACTCACAAGCAATTTTTTCCATATGTATACAATTTGGCACAGATGTCATATATTGGCGCGATTTATTTCCGACGCCAATTTGGCGAAAACATCAACAGCATAAACAATATTCGGGTTACCATTACAAGCAAAATAACGACACTTTGGCGCCACTTAAGTACCCGGTGCGTATATGACATCGGCGTCAAAAAAAAAAAAAATCGCGCAAATATGGGCGTATATGACATCTGTGCCGACAATTTAATATAAAAAAAAAGCTATTTACGCATTTTTATAAAGAAACAGAAGTAATTTTTGCGCAGATGTCATATACGCATGGGGGTTGGCGTGATTTTTCTATGACGCCAATTTGGCAGAAATCTCGCTTTCGAATACCAGTTACTTATATATTTTTCAATTATTTGCTATCATTTTGAAAAGGAAATAACTATAAAAAATCTCGCTTTCGAATACCAGTTACTTATATATTTGGTACAGATGTCATATTCGCCCCATATTGGCGCGATTTTTTTCGGTTGCCAATTTGGCGAAAACATCAACAGCATAAACAACATAATCCGGGTTACCACATCAAGCAAAATAACGACACTTTGGCGTAAGTTAAGTACCTGTTGCCTATACGATATTGGCGACAGAAAAAAATCGCGCCAATATGGGGCGAATATGACATCTGTGCCATATATTTTTCAATTATTTGCTATCATTTTGAAAAAGAAATAACTATAAATAAATAAAAGTTTGAATAATAACTATAGAACAAAGCAGTTTATATAATTAAAAAACAGAAAATAAAAGTAAATAAACAATTTATTAATAAATAAAAAACAATAGTCGGGTTACCATAGCAGACAAAATAACAACATTTGGGCGCCAGTTAGGTAACCCGGTTCATATCTGAAATCTGTGCCGTAATTTGTATATAAAAAAAATTATATATATATAGAAACGATTTTTTATGCATATAAGTGCATATATAAACAAAGATAAAAGTTCATTAGATTTGTTTTCATAGCTGTTTATATATTTTCGCAACATATCTCACTTTCTGATGTTCGAATCGCGCCAAGCTTTTCTTAAAAATACGCTATAATGGAAAAGTACTTAAATAAATAATTAACAGAAATAACAGATTATACAAACTAAAACTTTTTATCTCGGGATCAAAGCATTGTTTTTAATTTCGATTAAAAATACATATATCCTTGGATTACTTCAATTGAAATTAGTTTCACAGCTTAATATCTCATTTCATAAACCTAAACAAACACAAGTGATTCATTCATCGTGAAACGTCAAAAATATTAAATCATTGAGGTAATCATTCACAAAGTAAGGTCTCCAACAATCAATGGGCAATATTCTAATGACGTCATAGTAGGTAAAATGGTGGCGGTATCTTTTGTTTATGGTTTGTAATCACAAAGATTTAATTTTGCACTGTCTCTTAGTTACATTATTTTATTGTCATTTTTATGAGCTCAGAAAAAAAGCCTATTTTTTCATTATTTAGTTATTAAAGACGGAAAAAAATCATAAATGCATGATTTTAAAATTTTAAATAATTTTCTTTCTTAATACTAAAAAATAACATCGGGAAGTAACAGCGAGTTTAAGTTAAATAAGTTTAACTGTTTAATTCTGTTGTAATGTTCAAAATAACTGTATTTATTAGATTTCAGTACTCAACATCAGGACCCGATTAAACTTTGAAGTTAGAGGAATTACAATGTCATTTCAGGACCTTTCTTTTGAAGAAACTTTTCAAAATTCCATATATACATGGAAAATCTTCAGTGTTAGAAATATTATTCCTAGGACTGACATAACACGAGAACGGCCTGCAATTTTACACAAGTTTTTGAAAGCTACTTTATATCAGAAATTTTACTAAAAACTGGTTACTTTTTTGTTATAGCGGCCCACACTATTAGGATTATGACAAGTTGCAGCCAATTTCGCGAACTTCGTAACCAAGATCGTGAAGCACACACACATAATACCATATAATACCATTTCATGAAATCGTATACGATAATTTAATAGTTTTTAACCTTACTTCAAGTGTGTTATTTATTTATTTTTAAGGCTCAACAATCTAAATTGTCCAACATATGAATTAAAAAAAATGTAAACAAAGATTGAATAGACATGACCGCAAAAAGCCTCAAATCTGCATAACACTTGGAACCAAACTGTGCAGATTAGTGGTCTTCTACTGTACACAGTTTTTCATAAATGTGTTTCGTTCTTAAAATGTGTTATTTTCATCTATCACTGCGGAACAAGCGAGAAAACTCATATTCTTGCACATGAGTTGTATATATCTTTATATCTAAATTTCCGTCATTTTTGACGGGCTACCTTTCTAGTATATATATAAAACCCGTCCTCTGTGTGTATGTCCTTTATACAAATCTTTAATTTTTGACCGATTTGCACGAAACTTGCAGTACATAGGCTTTAGAACGTGGAATAGATCCCTGTCACCTTTAAAAAATCATCAGACCAATATTTATCCCTTTTTTCTATCATCTTTCATAATTTAACATTATAGAAATATCTCATTTTAAATTTTCAAATTCAATAGCTTCTTTCCTGTTGCCACACATCTAAAAAACTGCTCAATAATTAAAAAAAAATTGATAACTCGAGTACTTTGTTTTATTAGCCAATAAAAAATCAGACTCGACTGCTATATTTTTACATTTTTGAAATCGATGTCATTCTAATCAGAAAATGCACATTTTTCATATATTTATGTAAAAACTTTAACTATGCATGTTTTAAAATGACCTTAGAAGTACTTTAGTTGAATGTTAAAAAATCTATTTTAATGAAGTCGTTTCAATATCAAGAATCAAATAAGGAAAATGATAATAGTAAAAAAAAAAAATCGTTTGCTAGATATGACGTCAATGTCATCAATATAATTTCAAACTGGCTCTAAAAACTGGATGCTACAATTTATTCCCTATTTCTTTGTAATCTTTAATTATATCATTTAGATAAATGTTTTAATAACTGAAATGCAGTGATAACATTCTACGATTTATATCGAATACGGTTACATAAAATACGATTTTTCTATGATTTATATTAAATAGAAATTATAGCTACTATTTTTTAGGGTAAGCTTTTTTCTTTTTTAAACAAAATTTCATGACTGACAGACTTTTCTGCTAGACGTTGAAATAATGGGATGCATGATGTTTAGAGATCAAATCGCGGTAAAAGCGTAATTTATGGTACGGTTAGGTTTATGCCACCAACAATATGGTGCTAGGCGTTACTCATAGATATGTCTTTTCTTCATATTATTGCATTAATAGCAAACGGATATATCTTTCTTAATTGGGTTACAGGTATATTTAAAAATATCTCCGTGATTGAAAATTAATTTAAAAAGGATAAACAATCCGTAAACTGAGATAAGCTTTTCAAACAAATATTACTGAAAGTACTTTTTGTATTCTGTTAGATGTTGGAATAATAAAATGTGCGATGTTTAAAGGTCAAATTGCAGTAAAAGTTAAATTTATGGTTGGGTTAAGTTGTTGCCACCAACAATATGATGCTAGAGTTACTCATAGTTCATCAGTGTCTTTACTTTATAATATTGCATTAAGAGTAAACAGGTATATCTTTCGTAAATGGGCTGCATCGCGTGAGTGTTCCGATTAAATTAAATATCATTTTCTCCAACAAAATACTGGTGTGAAAAAACGCGGAAATCTTACTCCTGGCTGCATGGAAATTAAAAAATATCTATGATTGAAAATTACTTTAAAATCCATTCACATGAAAAAATTGAGATACAATTTTCAAATAAATTTCATTTGACAGAACCTTTTTCTATTCGACAGTGTAAAAAACGAAATTGTATGATGATCATAAGTTGAAAAAAATTTCAGTGCAAAATTTATGGGTTAGGTCATTGCCATCATCAGCATAATGTCACAATTGGCATTGTGTTTGTAGTTTTTTTTTTTCTTTTGTATATTTTGAAGATGACTAAATGAAAGAGTCGCAACATGTAAATTTTTAATATTTTTAATGTTTTTCTTTTATTGAAATGACGCTTTTTAAGCAAATAATTGTTTGTATTTTAATGTATGTTATGACATTTGTTTGGAATATATATTATTATGGTATAGTTAATAGTAGACGCAATTAAGACTATTTTACTTATATTTCTTATTCGTCTTTTTAACGATTCGTGGACGGGAATGCACCAATCTCAGTTATTGTCATTGCCGTATTATTTCATTTTAATGTATTTTACCCGGGAGGACCCTTATTATTGACACGAGCGAAGCCGGGTAGATCTGCTAGTATATACATATATATCTGTTTAGATAATAACAGAAGTAATTGTCATTGTGTAGACAAAATGATAGTTAATTACGTGTACCATTATTAAGCCGCCTGAAGCCGAAAGGGATAAAATACTTTTGTCTACAGCCAATTTCAGTTTTGAAAACATCGAAAAATATGGTATTGCCGCTTAGAGTGCAAAGCAAGTAGAAAATATTATGAGAGGTTGGAAAATTTTCAAGCCTATCTTTATGAAAGCCATGAGAAGATATCGTGAAAATGGAACTAACTTAATGTTTTAATTACAAAGCACATGCAGGTATAATTTTATTAAAAAGGAAATTGTTGCAAACAATATATGCAACAATAAATACAGCAAAAAGAAATACTTATAATTTTAACCCTTGGTAAAACACATTATGAGGTTACGTTTTTACCATTTCACAAATGACCGTACTTTTGTTAAATTTTTTTTTAAATGAAAATGTCAAAAAAGGAATATGTTCTTGATTACAATATTACAATATTCAAAGTATAATAATTGATTTTAGAAATACACACGTTTCAATTTTTAATTCACACTTGTAACATCTAGTAAGCATTTTTTGTTTCTTCTGAAGCTTATTATATTGATGAGTTGCTGATTTTAGAACAACAATTTGATGTCAAAGCCATATATATACTATATTCATATACAGATTAGGAATACTTCATGACATTTTTAGATGATAATTTTTTTTTAACTGATAAGAACGGCAGTAGTCCTTCTGTTTTTTTTTTTTTGTTGTTGTTGTTGATTTTTTTTTTTTTTTTCACAATATATAGAATCCATGCTGGCCATTTTGATTTCAAACCACGGCTTATGTAAATCCTATCCAACAATAACTAAGATACCCTTAAAAATTTTCCGACCTTCACCCCACCTAGAAAAACTCCCCTTAATCCTACCTGTACCCCCCCCCCCCCCCTCCTCAACCTAAAATTCTATGGCACACGGCACCCATTATTGATGATCTCTTGGTACAGTGGCAAAAGCATTGTCTGCAAACTATTGTTGAGAACATTCGGAATAAAAATAACGATTTCGAATGCGATTTTTTATTCTTCTGTTGCATTAGCTCAATTGCATTGTTAAAATCAGTAGTTTCAAATATGACGTCACTACTGGGAGTCCATATAGACAACATCTGCAAAGCAAACACCGTCCCAAGAAAGGAAGAAACGAATCCAGAATGGATTGTTTGTGTTTTCCGTCTTAGGATTTTTTTTTCTTTATGTTTTATTTGTACTATTTCTTATTTTGACCTTCTGTTGCTTTAGATATATTGCATTTATGTACAGACCTCCATTACAACTTTTTATATGTTTACTTGAAAGATAATAAAAGAAATACAAATAGAAAATAGGAGAAAAAAATGTTCAATGAAAAATAAATCTATGAGAGAGTAAGTGTATTAAAAAGTGTTGAAGCATTAAAAGAGAAGGAAAGTATAAACAGACAAATGCTTTCAAATTTAAAAATAGATTTTTTTAGGCATACTGCTAAAAATAAGTATATTATATATATATATATTTCAACACGCCAGTTACGGCACAGTGACATACACACTTTCTTTTTCTTTGTATGAACTTTGTAAGATAATAAAACTATATATGAAAATCACTTGAAACATCAACCAACTTAATATTTGCTAAAAGTGATAAAAACACATTTAAGAGGTAAATAAATAGCTTTAGTTATTTACCTCTTAAATGATAGCTTTATAAATAAATAAATAGCTTTATTTATTTAGATCGACATGTTTCATTACTCTGATGACAACATTCTCAAGATCAATAATGATACAAATATTTTCGCAAAAAAGTTTAAATTGAAAACTGGTAAACAAAAAACGCTATGCTCATGCAAATCAAATTAACTGCAATATTAAAAATGGATGTTAGTGAACATGAATTATTTTATACTATTGTTTCATTACTCTGCAGAACATCTCTTTCCAAAATTTAGGAAGCTCCATGGAGGCTGAATCATTGCACATATTCTCACTGGGTAAAAAAGATATTTATTGATTCTCGGATAATGGATGGCAAATGAAATTTTTATTGATAACTTATTCTACTATTTTTAAAATTAATCTGAAAAGGTTCTTTGTTATACAGTCCGGCTAAAGCTGTAGTTTTCTTGTTGTATTTGATGTCTGCTATATGTTCTTTGATCCCAGTTTTAAGCTTTTCTGTTTGTCATTTCTGTATATGAAATTGCACCGTTCCATCTCCTTTCGTATGAAAAGTATTTCGTATACCCCTGATAATTGATTTGGTTCTATTGATTTATTTTCTTACATACTATGTTTTTTTAATTTTACGGAAGATTCTGCAATAATGGATATATTTTATTTATTGAGTTTATATTTCAATCCTTCGAATAAACCAGGAAAATATTGTAAAGAGGATCTTGGAATTTTGTACATTGTAATTTGAATTTTGTATCTTCCTTTTCATTCTTCATGTTATAATTAATTTATTTATTGTGCTTTCTTTATAGCCATTGTTTCTTGCGATGTCATATATTTTATTTATTTCGTTGTTTAACTGCTCCGGGGTATTGCAGTTAATTTCATTATGCATGAGTTCGCCTGATTTTTGTTTACCAGTTTTCAATTTAAATTTTTTTTGCGAAAATATTTGTTTCATTACAGATATTAAGAATGTTGTCTTCAGCGCAAAACAAGTCGATCTGAATAAATAAAAGTATTTATTTGCCTTTTAAATATATTTAAGTGCCTTTTATAAATATTAAGTTAGTTTCTAAGTTGATATGAAAACATGGGTTATTATCAATTAATAGTTTAATTTTAATTAAATTACGATTATACGTTGAGAAAACAATTTAGAAATCCTGAATAGATATAGTTTAAATCAGGAGTCGGCAAACTATGACCAGCGTGCAGTCGCTGCCTTCGACACATTCGCCGCGCATTTCCCTTTTGTTCAATCAAATGTCAGTTTGAGCTACTGCTACAATTTGGCGGTAAGTCTCCGCTTAAGAACCATAGCAAAATTTTTACTTTTATAATAAATCTCACGAAATAGAAGAAAATGCTTCAGATTTGCAGTATTTTAAATATCTTAAAGTTGGCAATTTTAGTTTAGAAGTGATTGATTTTAAAGTTCAGCGTTATGGACGGATAAATTCATTGCGGAAAGATTTCGTAAAATCAGAAGATTATGATCTTTCCACGATATCAGCGTGTTGGGCATACTTCTTATGAAGTTTCATCTCTGAAAAAATTGGCTTTGCCATTTCATTCGCATAGCCGGACTTCACTGAATTGATGCCACAAGTTCAGCATCACGGGAGCCGTTAAAATCGAAGAGAAAAGTAAAGTTCATCCAGTTAAGTTTCTTTTTATAATAATTACAATTTTAATTTTATGTTTAAAATTTTAAAGCATATCGTAATTATTTTGTCAATAAAAATTATCTCATTATTCACCAAAGACGGTTTTAAATAGAAAATACCACTAGCACAAAACGTCTTCTGAATATACACATTTTTGTATAGATTGTGACCCACAGTCAAAAAAGGTTGCCGACCCCTGGTTTAAATGCTTTTTTCTTCTTCTTCTGATACCATATACTAAACAAGTCGGAAATTGTACGTCAAACATGGCAAATGAGGTGCGTTCGTATTATAATTAGTTTTATAAATATTCAGATCTTGGTGCAATAGATGTTACACTCTTATTCAAAACCGAATTAATACAAACTTTATTACGATTGTATATATTAAATTCAGTAATATGGAAATAATATTACTCTATCTTAAATAGTACGTAATCCCCATGGCAAACTAGAATAATTACTTATCATGGGATATCATTGTATTAATTACGCATGATAGAAAAGGATTTAATAGAATGAAGAAAACTTTTTTTAATATCTTTTTAAGTTTTGAGACTTTTTTTATAAAATTTGAAATGACTGGACAAACTTCTGCAACGATTATATAAGGTTAGTTGGGGCAACTGGGACATGATTTTACAATGTGACTCTGGAGCTTCTGACAATTCAGCTTCAAAAAACTAATGTTCATTTGAATTAAAGTCTGAACTTCTGTAAATGTGTTCAGTTAGGTTCCCTCTATCAGACAGAAATGCTCAAAATTACATTTTAATATTTAAAAATATAAAAATATGCATATTTCATCTTGCTTTCCTCATGGGTCCAGTTGCCCCTCAAAAATGGGGTAACTGGACCAGGGCGGTCTATGTTCCACACGCGTTCATATTTTTTCATATCGGATATCAGGTCCTGTTTGAAAAAGTGTAAACAACTTACAAAAATTTAAACCAGGCAGATCATGTAAATTATATGTCAATAAACAGCGTTGTAAGGGAAACTTTTGCTGTCAATGTGTCTAAAAAAAGCACTAAAAGTGAAAATATTAGATTTATTTATACCAAAAACATAAAACTTAGAAGTACTTATGTACCTTAGTATAGATAATAAGTATAAAAGTCACATAGGTATTTTAAGGGAAAAAATAGCAAGGTAAATCTATGAAGAAACGGCTACGTAAGTACTTAAGTACTTTATCCAGGGGTCGCATTATATAGGGAAAATTTTATTGTTCCTACCAGAACCCTTACAGAAAGGTGCGATGAAGATATTATTTTCAAAATAGTGGTAGGAACGATAAAAGTTTCCCTATAGAATGCGACCCTGTATATAGTACAATTTCAAGGTCTGGCTATCTCGCTTTCAGGGAAGAGGTACTTGCATTCGTAAAATGTTGAAATAATTTAATGACACCAATATTTGCAAGAGAATCTATCTGAAAACAAGTAAAAGTATATTTTCGCGTGCTTAATAAAGGTGATATTTTCATTATAAAATTCAGGTGCCAATGTGGCAATTAGAAATTAAAATTAAGTGATGCCATAACGGCATCACCGCGCCTCTCAAGGAGCCAAGAAATTTGGTTTGATACTACTCAATATGCTTTTTTTTAATTTCATTACATAATTTTAATAAGGTATTCTATCATTTTCTTTATTGTGAGCAAAAAAGAATGGAGAAATTTACTTCCCGTAGTAAGAGAAACACAAAAATATTATTTATAACTATAGGGGTAACTGGATCCAGCATGGTCCAGTTACCCCGTATACATGTCCCAGTTACCCCATTCTTGAAAAATTTATAGGGTAACTGGAACACCGGGCTTACATTTGAAACATGAAGTAAATATGTATAGATACCTAATAATATTAATGTAGTCATATGTCTAATCTTTAAAAAAAAATGATTGTTTAATAAAAGTACTTACAGTATTTTAATAATCAGCTGAGGAAGTTCAACCATATAGACGTTGTTTTTAAAAAAAGAAACGTAAATTTTTGACAACCTATCACAGCAAAGTGAAAGTTATGATTGAGTTGATACACGTTGTTTTAGGAAGTAGAGATTAAGGGGCATTGTTCACAAAAGCTAAAACTTAAAAAACACCAACAGTTTTTTATAAAATAGCCTATGGCCCAGTTACCACGTGGTTCCAGTTACCCCAACTAACCTGATATTAAATTTCAAACGATTCGGTTGGTTAGTTTTTGCGCTGTTATATGCGGACAGACGGACAGACAGACAGACGGACGGATCAGACGACGACTATAGGTACTAGGTATTTATATAATTACGAATCGCACCTAAAAAGAAACGGAGCAAAAATTATATTTTTAAAAATATATTTACTAGTTCGCTCTTTCTACCAAGAGTAAATCAATGTGAATTTTCCCTAATCGGGGACCACGCCAGATGAGCATATTGCAACGGAAATTTGTTTAACGTATTGTAGAGCAATAGGAATTGCAATAATGAAATTAGGTTTGATTAATAAGATAAACGTTGAATGTTTATAAAAGGCTGTTTTTAAGAAAACTATTTTTACTTTAATCTTGTTTCTTCTTCAATCTATGGAAACGTTAAAAGATGAGGATTGAAGTAATTGTAAACTGCCAAATGGGTAATTTAAAACACCCATTTCATTGGTGAGAACAAGTAATGCAGCTCCTTACCGTCTCATATTCATGAGCGACCAATTTTTCTGTTTGCATATATATATATATATATATAAACTTGTTTATATTTACCTTTTAGTTAATGGGGTAAATTAAAAACGTGGCATAATTGTGAACATGCTGTCATTAATGCTAAGATCCTTGACGACAATTTAGTCCGTATATGTAATGACTATTAGTGGTTACAGACATATTTTAAGTGTGATTATACATAAATTTGTTTTTGAGGAGTGAAATAACAGACAGAAGAAAATAAATCAGGTTATAAATAAGAAAAACTTTGGTATTAAATCGATTAAACTTAATAATATCGATTAACCTTCATATTAAATGAAAAAATCGTAATATCTATCGATTTTCTCGTTTATGGAATCCTTAAAAAATAAAATTCAGCCATTATTGAACAGTGTAGAAATTTATTTGTTTACATTTACCTCAACCGACCCTGCATGAAGAAGCTCGCGTATTTTTAACATATAGAATGCGAAATCCTGCTGCATGAAAATCAAAATTAAAGATAAAAATAAATATATATCTGCTTTTTTTTCTACTTGAAATTGACTTTTTTAAAATTTTAACATGAAAAATATATCATTTAAGAATATTCTTCTTTGATTATTCTTATATATACATATTATGTGTTCTACAGTAAATTGTTTTTAGCATTTTACTTCATTTTCAGCCGACTGCGAATAAGGGTTATGTGTTTGACGCGTATCTGGGTATGTGGATTTCTTTATACCCCTGGAAACATCCCAACGGCTGGATGGATTTTAATGAATGAAGTCTCTATCGATTCGTCTTAACCGCCCGATAGTTATAGGCTAGGTTTTGATTTTATAAATTGAAAATTGTGGCCATAAAATACAAAATGGCGGTAGAGACGAAAGAAAAATTACGCACCCTATTGAGTGGCATATTATTGGATAGGGCTTTTAAAATGAAGACGATGTTTCATTGACTATTTTAGACTCCGTTTAAATATTAGACAACCTGGAAGTTGTGTAGGTAGGATCTCTAGCTTAACTGTAACTCTAACCTTCACAGACATCTATAGGCCTCATCAAAACAATGTTTATAGATAGGAACTAACACTTACACACAACTTAAAAGTCATCAATGCAAGTAAATAAAAATAATGGGTAAATAATAATATAAAAAATAGTTTCACATTGATGAGAAATAATTAATTAGTTTGCTTTTTACGCAGTCGAGTTTTTTGATTTTTTAAATTTAATTTTGTTCTTGTTCTAAGTTTTTTTTAAATTTTATTTACAATTGATATTATAATTTAATATTAGTACAGCAACTGATTATGTACTGTCGATTATCAGACGGTTTCGATTATCTGACATACTCGTGCTCCAGCGAGTGTCGGATAAATAGTAGTCTACTGTATAGGCTTTTCTTTTCTATATCGATTTTGTTTCGTTTTCCATAAAAGAGCAAAACTGACTTTATTGAAATCTTCTTGACTAACATAATTATGCCAATAATATAATGGCTCTGTAATTTAGAATCCGTAGTGCACGATTCGAACCACTCTCATAAAAAAAATAATAATATTACATGAATACCGTTAATAGAAAAATAAAATGGGCTGAGAAATCAGGGCAGAAACGTGATCCGGAGCTCTCATTTAAATTCCATGATGCAATCATTGGTTCTTCGATGTACTTGCTTACAGGGGGAGGAAGTATTTATCAATAAGAAATCCGCAATTTCTTACTTGATACTGATTAAGAACTTTTATACTTGTTTATAGAGTTGTTAAATAGATAGAAAAATCCGAAGAGTTTATCATTGTTAGGTGTTTTTTTTTTTATATACTCACACTAATTTTTCGTTTTGTTGTAAAAATTATATAAAATAACAATTTATCAATAACAAATCCGAAGCTTCTTATTTAATAGTGATCAAGAGCTTTCATACATTTTTATAATTTTTATAATATTACTAAGATGTAGAAAATCAGAAGTCATTGTGGTAGTTAGTTTTTTTTTTTTTTTTTTTTTTTTTTTGCAATAAACTCATATTTATTTTTCGTTTTGTTATAAAGTGATATAAAATAGCAATTTAAGCAATACTTTTGATGGGAAAAAATTCTAAGAAGGAATAAAGAATTCTTTAAACTAAAAAGAAAATTCAACACAGTGAAAATAACATGGAGAAATAAAAAATACCTATTGCAAACAGAAAGGGTGTAACTTTTCTTAAAGGACGATGCCGATGTAAAATCTTAAAAACATCCTAAAAAATACAACGTTTCTTTCGTTTCCCAGTGCCGTTTTGCTCACGTTTAATTGAATAAATCCGCGGTATAATTATAACAAATATCAAAGACTTTAAAAGCGTTTTTCTCAAAAAGGTGTTTTTTGAACGGTTATCATTGTAGAAAATTTAATAAATAACTTATCGATTTCCATCACTTTGAAACGAAGCTACATAAGACATGTGTGTATCTTGCAAACCATTAAATTTGTCTTTATTATTACTTTTTTATTATAAAAGTAGTTTTAAGAAAATCTTTTCAATTCATTTTTCAAAACGTCACTTTAAAATTTAAAATGATAGAATAAAACTTTTTGGAAAATGAATTGTTTGCACTTTTCTACATTCAGTTTAATTTTTTTTTTTAATCCTTGTTTGTTTTAGTATCATTGCCAACCGGCACGTGTCCACTAGCCAGAACGGAGACTAGACCAGAACGGAGACAGATTTTCTTGCTCTGAACTTCCTCATGAGTAGAATAATCTTATTTTTGTGTAGTTTGTTGGTTAAAACTTGTTTAACCCTTTATGTCCCGAATTATAAATCAGAAATTTACTCCTCTTCAACAATTATCTTCGTTAATGTCTAAAGGTATCCAAAACATCCTTATATTCTTACATCCTTCTATATATAAAAAAAAGTTTTCATTTGGAAATGGACCAATGAAAATCTGCGTAGATATTCCCGGTAGATCGGCATCCAATTCGAATGCTTAAGCATGGCCTTTCTTCTTTAGTATTAAAAAAACTGTTGCATACAAAAATATGAAAATCGGTGGTATTATAGAGAAATGTTTGATAAACACGCTGATGCAAGCAGTTTTCAAATCGAAGAATTATTTTAAGAGATATTTAATGCTAAAGTTAAACAATATCGTTCCATTAAAAAAGTTTTATTGGAGCAAAAACTATACATGAGAATTTAATCATTTTTAGGTCATTTTGTACGTTCTAAGTTACCGGTGTGCAGATTGCATTTAACATGTAAAAAACTTCATATAAAAGTCTTTTACATGCCAGAAGAATAACTAAAACAAAGTCTGTTTAAATGAAAGAACTTTCTTCAACATTTTCTCTGGTACAAAAGCAGGTCATTTTAAATTTAAAAATAATCTAACTATGCGGAACTGTGGAAGAACCAGAAATCATAAAAACACTGAATTAATCTTCGAAATTTCCACTTGCTGAATAGGTCAGTTGGCTTTAATTCAAGGTCATATCATCAGAACTATAATTTCATTATCAACAAGAAAATATAGAAAAAAATCATAACTTATTTCTAGCTCGTTGGAAATTCTCAGAAGAAAATTACTTCTGGAGCTCAAACCATATTTCATGCACTCACACTAGCTAATCATCAGCTGACCCCACGCTTGTTGAGGTTGGATCGTCTTGCACGACGAAGATGTACGTGGTTAGTGAGAATATGAGAATCTACCATAAAACACTAATAGGTCTTAATTCGGCGCTCGTGCTTTTTGGAGGCGAGAATTGGTCACATTTGGTTCAGTATGGGAGGTTTATGAGTAGCTCATGAGCTCAGTGGGTGGTGATTAAAAAAGCTGATAAAGGCAACAACATTCGACATTTCATCGAGTGATTTTCAAGTTGTATCAGAGCTTTCATCAAGTCGTGAGAGAATTATGGAAACAGATCTATTCTTTTTATTAATTGTTAAACATGCAGAAAATTGAGTTTTGTTTTTTTTCTTCAGACGGTGCGATCACGAAATGCTTGTTGCGTAAAGATGGAATGTTAAAATACATGTCAGTGGTTCTAACGATAGAATATTGTTAATTTTCTACTTTCTAAATTGATTTAGAGGCAGATGTTAAGAATAAGTGCTCCAGGTATTTTTAATACATCAAAATTTATCAACTTTGTGGTTATTACTATTTCCTGCTTTATGAGTTCGTGTTCTTTTTTTTTCTCTTTTGTAGGATTTTCTTTTTACATAATGCGTTCCATATTTTAAATTTCTGAATATATTTATGGAATAATGGATGAATCTAAGCCACACACAAAAAACACATAACTTATGTTGTTGTATATGTGTATTTTTTTAAGTATTTACTATAACTGAAGAAATTTTTTAAATATCACAAATTTAGAGTTAGAAATTAAAATTATCCCTGACCAATAAAGTAGCAAATCTCATGAATGTGGAACTCACATATATAAAATAACATTCAACTCTCGAAATAGTATTTTGTAAAAAAGAAATTTCTTCCACAAATTTTATTTATCATTATTCTGCATAATTTAGTTAAACTTAGCCATGTGAAATTCGAAAAAAAAATGGGCCTCCACAAACAAAATACATTTTTGTTTTAGTTATTTTTCAAAAGAAAATTAAATAAAAGTTTTTCAGTTTATATATCCAAGTGATAGATCCAATATTCTTATGAAATGCTAGACAATAAATAGAAAACGTGTTTCTGGCGCGGGGGCTATCTAATACATTTATATATTTGAGATATAACACTTTGGGCAGAATAAAAGTATTTTTGTTGGAAAATTTGTTCAACTTATGAATATTGTAAGTATTGGTAAAATAAGATGACATTAGATTCGAAGAAACAATAAAGAAAAATCGTGCTTCAAGTAGAGATTATGAAACATTTTTCAACTCTTTTAGAATACTGTAACAAAACGTCACCATTTAATAGAAGGAAAGATTATGTCTAAGTAAACAAGGTTCAATTAGGTGAGGAGGCCTACTCAAGGACTAAAGCTTTACTTGGAAAACGTACAAGACATTTGAAAACCCAATTTCAGCAATAGTCTGGAAAATATCCGAATTCTTTTTTGCAGCTCTCTACACTGCAAATAGAGACGTCTTAAATTCAGACACATATGTGACTGAAAAAGAATTTCAGACACTTAAGTGTCTGAATCTGAAAATTCAGACATAATAAATGTCTTACTTTAAGACACATAAGTGTCTTACTATGATCATGATGTAAATGAACAGGAAAATATGTCTTAATTGTGATTATATGTCTGAAATTAAGACATTTAGAAATTCAGACATTTAAGTGTCTGGATATGATATAATAGCATCATAACTATGACGATTGTGTCATTATATTTTTCAGCACCACCAGAGAATATTTTGGATAAATGAAAAATGTTTAAAATACAGTTCTGCACACAAAATTTGGTATTACTTTATAAAAGAAAAAATTTGATTAGAACATAGAACGTGTGTCAGTATTGTACAAATCCATTTATCAAGTTTTGGGACTAAGTTAATTTTATGATGTATTAAGTTATTAAATTATTACTTTTCACAAAATTATAAAGTTTTTCAAAAATTACTTACACTCATGGGTCTACGCCGGAGAATGCGGAAAACTACCACTAAAAGAGTAATATATATATAGCTTGAAAATTGAAATACTAAGATTTGAACGCGAGCAGAAAAAAAATATAGGGTTGGTTGCGTTTATGACGGCCAAATATCAACACGAGGGATATAGGCCCTAAGGGGGGGGGGGAGTGCCCCGTGGGGGTCTTTCTAAGGAAACCTAACACGTATTTACACAAGGAAATCCAAGGTTCGAAGAAAACCACGGAAAACTCCAAACGATTACGTCGACAGGAGTGATGGGTTTTGAACCCAGCACCTCCCGTCTACCAGTTTCGAGAGCAGAACATCTCGGCCACTGGTGGGGCAAGAAATGTAGGGAGGAGCAAGACTGAGGAACAGATATGCCTGTAGTCTACTACCTAATTCGCTTTTTAAAATGCAGAACACAAATATAAAATAAGCTAAACTAAGAATATTTTGTCACAACTCCCCATGCAAGACAATTTTTAAACATAAAAGCAATAGAACAAATTTACAATTAAGAAATATTAGATATTCGGAAATAAATTTGTAACAACATTTTTCAAAATCAAGAACTGAAGCAGTTTTTATTTGGAGGGGAAGGGAGGTGGGGGTTCTGTCTTCCTGATCCTTGAAATATAGCACCACAAATAGAAAACCTCTGTTTTAAATAGAAACACGTGAACGTTAAAAGGCGAGCAGAGTTAAATTTTCTCTTCTATGTGGGTTTTAGGGGTGTTTGATTATTCTCTAAGGCACTGGGACGAATGCATTTTAATATTTTCTTAATAATCAAATATAAAGAAAATTTCATTAAATTTCAAAATCTCCCTTCGTAATCCCCCCCTCCCCCCCCCCCCCCCCCCCCACACACACACACTCATGGACCTACATTACTACTCAAAAGCTTGTAGAAAAATAAAGTTTTTGATACAGATGTACCTGCTTAAAATAGTAAAATAGAAAAAAAATGAAAAGGTTTATTAATAATATTGTTCGTAAAAAAGTGTTTCGCATAAAAACAAAAACCCCAAATTTTATTATTACTAATTTCTATTGTGGAACATTCGACAACTTTCCTAAATGGCAAATCTTTCCATATCGCAGAGACAGAGATAGGTAAAAAAAAAAAGAAGAAGCGTAGAATTAGCCGCGCATGCGTAACTGAGACAGTGTCGAATGTAACAGCGGAGTGTTGAAGCGAGAATTCTTTGAGTATTTACAAGTCTTAGCACTTTGTTTTTTATTCATTTTTCTGTTCGAATAATTATTCCCCGCATTTTAATCGTGGAGTTGTACCCTTTCTGCATCCTGTCAGTGTTTTTCGTGGTTGTTGCGTGGTCTCGCACTGTTCATTTCTTCTAATTTCGAACGTTTTAAAACCGCTAAGCCTACCATGTGCCCAGCTTTACAAGCATGGCCGTCGAATCAAGTTCACATCCGGCTGCATTAATTCCGAGATACTTAAGCATGAAAAAACCTACTGTATTAAGGATATAACATTTTTATCGAAAACCTCAATGGAACCATCATCAGTTCTCAAATCGGACCTAGTAGCCTAAATCAACGATTTCTTAATTAAATATCAATCTCCAGAAACAGTAATATTAATCATTCTCTCATGCAACTTTATTACGGCGGATTCATAATTTAAAACTTGTAGTGAGGCGTAAATGTTTTTGAAGACAAGCATTTTCCTATACAATAATAAAGTAAAGATCCCTACCGCCACAATCTTACTAACTGTGCTTGGCATTATTCTACCTGATTATTTAATATTGTGGTATCAATATCAAAGATTCACAGTGTTTATTAATAATGTTTTAATTTAAATAAAACATGATAATGCATAAAAATATGCGTTAAAAATTCTTCTATTGGATTATTGTATTTACAGGTAACTCCTTACTGGTTTTTTATTTTTCTATTTTAGAATGAACGTAATTATTTAATAGGTATATTAAAATAATATATTGCACTCTTAATATTAAAGTTTATCATGCTAATTTGTTTAAATTGCTGACGCTGTCTCTTCTTAAAAAATCTCTTGAGAATTAATAAAATCTTTTTAAATTTTACAATTGTATGTTTAGTGTGTCAATTTTAATTTTTTTTTATAATTACCTATGTGTTGCTTAAATGATAATTTTTTTTATGATTGCAAATAAGTAGTATATACCTATATCTTGATTATTAGTGAGAATTTTCGCATTAGTAATTAAGTGTAAATAATGTGTATTAACAAATGATTATTTTTATACTTGTTTATTTCCGTTCAGTCACGCGTTTAATAAGAATTAAACTTTTTTCTATAACCATGCTTCGTGTGTTAAATTTTAAGTGAATTTTGTGTTTGAAGTTCATGTACTCCTTCAACTTTTCCATAAGATTTTAATCCTATATCGATTAATATATGTTTTTTATATGGCGATAATGGTCCTTGTTATCTCGCAGAATGTGAGTATTGGCCGGGGGCGGGGAGGAAGGATATATGTTGTCATGTGTTAAAATTAATTTTCTTTTATTATTATTATTATATAGTAAAGAACAGAATTTCTTTTACGAAACAGCATTTCTCTAAGTTTTTGTAGCCTTAAGACCTTTTTCATCCCCCTCCCCCTAAGCCAAATTTTGGGTAACTGCAAAGGAAAGTTTGTTTATAGTCTAACAGGAGGGGTGGGGGGGAGTGGTTGTCACTCAAAGTGTTAAAGGTACTTAGTTGAATTTTATGTAGCGGGCCAGTGATGATGACTGTTGACCAGTGAACTCTCATTCTTACTGGCCCTTGGGACCAGTACTCCTATCATTGAAATATTTTTTTTTTCATATTGATAAATTTAGAAATTCATATTGAGAAATGTTATCAATCTTTTTTTTCGCTTCATACAGTGGATACAAGAGCATGAAAAGAAATCACAAAAGCATAAGAATGAAAGTTTTTATGAATTTCAGAATAGTTTATAAGTTTCAATTTTCCAATGTGAAATAAATCTCTCCTATAGTATTCAACTGAACGACTATTTTTATTTATTTATTTTTAATTATCTTTATGAAAACTTGTTTAAAAATAGAAAATTATTTATGTATATTTACTGTGTTACATAACATATTTAACCTGGAAAGATTAACACCAGGCCTGACAGACCCAGAGTGCGTATGGTTTTTACAATTGTTACCATTATTTTTTGTTAAATAATCTTCTAATTATTTTATCGCAGAATTTGTAACAATTGTCTGCGACTAAATAAAGTGACGATTATTATTTGTATTTATTGGTGACAAAAACTATTCACACCCTGGGCATGCGCCCGTCCTCCTGGGTTAAATTTTAAAATGGAGCCATATTTAAAAGATGCTTTAAGCAAATAATAAAATCTGTGTAATTAATCCAATATGCGCTAAAAAAATATTTAAAAAATCAAGTTGAGTATCATACACAGAAATGAAAAAAAATATGAGAAAAAAAATTATATGGTTATAAGTAAGACCCATTCGCCCATGACAGGGGAAGATACTTTTCTAATTGTTTACCATCTGATTGGTGAGTTATGTAACTTCGCTGATATTTAAGATTCTGTGAAAGAATGTGCTTTGAAGATTATTCTTTTGATTATGTTTGCTCCGTGTACGTATATATTTTTTCATATTATTCAATTTTTTTAATTTATGCCTAAATAAATTACCGTATATACTCACGTATAAGTCGAGAAATTTCTGACAATTTTCGGTAAGCAAATTTGGGGGGTCGACTTATACGCGAGTCAGTTAAAAAAGCAAAAACATAAACATCGAATACTGCAAAATTATGTTCTTTTTATGTGTAAGAATAAAAAATAAAGTACTATATAAAATATATAAATGATAATAATTTATCATTTAAATAAATTCAATGATTTGTTTTTATTTACTTACTACCTTCTCATTGGCAAGTGAAATCTATGGTTTGATTTTGTGCAAAATTGAAGTAAAAAGTTAGGGGGTCGACTTATACGCGCGTTTTTGATTTTTTACAGAATTTGCATTCGAAAGTTAGGGGGTCGACTTATACGCGAGTATATACGGTATTTTTATTACGATGTTTATAGGGGAAAATATTTTTAGAAGTTTCTTTTCACCTCAAAGATTTTTTTTTTTATCTGAATGTAAAAAAAAAAAAAAAAAAAAAAAAAAAAAAAAAAAAAAAAAAAAATCATGAAAATTAAGAATAAAAAGAAACTAATTTTCAAAAAAAAAAAAAAATGAAATAGGATTTTAAGTCTATTTTTTATGTTTGTGTTTGATAATGTAGCATCTCAACGCAAGTTATCTTTGTTGCATTTCAATTTTGTTTTTATATGATTAAAAAAAAAAAAAATGTATAAATGCACATTGTAATGCTACAAATTAAATAGAGTAACTTATCAAGTAATTAATTGGTTGGTTTGCATGTATGGATATTTAGATTCATATGATTTAAACTTTAAAGTAACTTTGCGAATATTATTGATTAATGTCAACCGCTGGACCTAGAATTTATTTAGAGCATTATTCCTACACTGTAACAAAAAAACTTTTTATTTAATTAGAATGCGCCTATAAATGAATATAATAGCAAAACCTCTGAATAGCGGACGCTTCGGGAGCACGTAATTAATCCGCTATTTGCTGGTATCCGCTATATATAGAGTAGAATTAACTGGTTCTATGATTTTTTTCTTCATTGTTTTTCTTTTTACACTAGACTGCTTAAAAATGCTGTACAATATATACATAGACTGCTTAGCAAATTTTAATATATTTGGACATTTTCCCAAAATTCTTTCTTTTTCTTTTTTTTCTTTTTCTCATTTAAAAAAGGGGAGTTCATAACACCAGCCTGTTTTTTTTTGTTTTTTTGAGATATTAATATTTGTATGACAAATTTAAAATATTCAGAGAAAGAAAAACCTTTAATTTATCATTAATAGTATTATTTTTGAATTATTATATTTAAACGTTAAAATATTTCAAAGCACACTTCAAGGAAAGAAACTTGTACTTTCTACTAAGAAATGAACAGAATAGTACAAGATATTTACTTTATATCAATTTTAATTTGGTTTCTTTCTCAATGTAGTTAACAATATACCAATCATGTGGATAAGAAATGGCTTTAGTGACTGCCATTGCTTGTGTGATTACAAATTTCGTGGGGAGCAGAAATGAAAGATATTTATTATAAAGGATTTCTGTTTCCAGTTATATTTACTATATTATTTATCGTTTAAAAAGTGTCAAATAGACATGCTGTCCATCCAGAATCCTATAACTACTGTTCATCTCAGCCGCCGATGTGTGATTGTCAAATTTTTCAGTATTTCTTGGTAATGATAAATACATGGCTCGCAGTGTTCCTAAAATTTTCGCATTTTGCTACCAGTATTTAAAGTAAAACTTCTTCGTGTTACATTCCTTTAACATTTATAATAGAAATATACGATAAAGATTATCTTTTTAAAATAGTGGTAGCAAGGATGAAAATTTTAGGAACACTGCGAGCCCTGTAAATAGTATAATAATAAAAATGAAGGAAGAAAAAAAAAAGTAAGAGTTTCATACTCAATTTTGAAATAAAAATGCAAAAACTGCTTAAAATAATTCACTGGGAATATCTAATTTCAATGGGAAAAAATTGTACAACAAAGCAGGGATGGGATTCTTTCTGAAGAAATGAATCATTTTTTATAAATGGGAATAATTTGTTACCATAAAGCAGAGCTGATTGCAGCATGGGCAAACTGGGCTGTTTCTATGGGCCTTTAGCTTTACGGGCCCCCAAATTTGGTATGCAATATCCATAAATCTGACATTTTAAATTTGTTTTGATCTTATACTTATTTTAATAAATATTTTGTATTTTTAGAGCATGATTAGGTTAAAGAAAAAGATATATTTATCCAAATATGTATTGATAGCATCGAGTAGGCTTAATTTTTTTTTCTTTTTTTTTTTTTTTTGTAACAGTATATCAAAGCTGTGGGGACGGGCGCGAATGAATATTAGGTCTTTGAAAGTTCGCACTAAAAGTAATAAACATTTTGGATGCCGTAAGGCATATATGATATCACATAGATACATATTTAGGTGAAAATATATAGATATTAGTCTATTCTAAAACTACAAAATACTGATTACAATCATCATAATGTCAAAAATGATTTGAAATATCAGCTTTATGAAAACTTCGTACCGAAGCATCCCAGTTTTACCACGCTGCAATCAGCTCTGCTTTAGGCTAATGTCAGACGGACGTCTTTTTGCACGCTTTTATCCTTACGTATTATCCCTACACAATGCTAGCGGGATTGTGTAGGGATAATACGCAAGGGAAAAAGCGTGCAAAAAGACGTCCGTTTGACATTAGCCTTATGGTAACAGATTATTCCCATTTATAAAAATTGATTCAATGTGGTCAAATATGGCTGCGTATATGGCTTAGAATGAAAAGTGGTCAAAGATGGCTTCCCATTGTTGAAAAAAAAGGCTCAAAGATGGCCGCAATTAAGACATTTGAAATGTCTGAAATTCAGACACAAGAAGTGTCTAAAAATTTTAAGACGTTTTAAAACGTCTGAAAATCGAACACTCCTGTTTCAGACACTTAAGTGTCTGAAATTCAGACGCAAGAAGTGTCTTAAAATTTTCAGACATTTTAAAACGTCTGAAAATTGAACACTACGTTTCAGACACTTAAGTGACTGAATTTCAGACATTTCAGTTTACAGTGTATATGATCTTTAGATTTGTATATACACTGGTTATGAAAAATTAAGGAAAAGTCACAAAAAAATTTTTCAAATACGCGAACACTCAAATGGAAATAATATAATTCGAGTAATTACTATCTCTACAACACAGCTAGCCCATATAACATCTCATTCATGTCACACATGGTCACAAGTGTCACAGTCACTACGGTGAAGCAATAAATAGGAAATTCCATACATCTCATTATGAGTCTCAAATGATCACTATATGTGACTCCCCTGAGAAGTCAATGTGACTGCTGCTTTGTGACGAGTCACCAGGTGACTTTACAATGTAGTTAAATTGTGACTCTCATGTGACTGTCATTTTGAGACTCAATTTCATAGTCATCATGAACGTTGCAAGTCACCAAATAATATTATATTATAGTCATATGGAGACTTTTCTAAAAAGAGCACAATGGTGACTTCACAGTGTAACCTGACAGTCACCTGACACAGTCTGTAACCTGAAAGTCATCATGTGACTTTAATGTGACATTATTTGTTAACTTATCACAATGCAGCGTTCACGATGACTTTGAAATTGAGACTACAAATGACAGCCACAAGAGAGTCACATTGTAAAGTCCCATGGTGACTCGTCACAAAGCAGCAGTCACAGTGACGTCTCAGTGGAGTCACATATAGTGATCATTTGAGACTCATAATGAGATGTATGGAATTTCCTATTTTTTTTGCTTCACCGTAGTGACTGTGACACTTGTGACCGTGTGTGACATGAATGAGATGTTGTATGGATTAGCTGTGTTGTAGAGATTAGTGATGGGCGATTCTCGAAAATTCGACAATCGAGAAAAATCGTCATCGTAAAAAATAACAATCGATACAGCCATCGATTAATTCCTAGAATGTACAATCGAGATGTTTGACAATCGATTATAACGAGAGAAGCTAAAAACAATTGTTGGAAAACTTAGCTATTATTCTGGCCGAAACTTTCATAGTAGTGATAGGGTTTGCTCGATAATTCTGCTATCGCAATTATTTTCTCCTGATTTAGGCTTAAGGGGTTACTTCAGTCAAGTGAAAAGACCTGCTCGCTAATGCTAATCTTATGGAAGAAATGTATAAAGATATCTCATTTGAATTTCAGTATTTTAAAATGATTTTCTTTGCATTGGAATAAATTCTCTTTCTTCTTTATGAAACTGCCATGTCCAAATCGCGTAACTATGGCGCATTTGATGAATCAAATAACCTTTCTACTTTTTAGATAACTCCAAAAAGTTTGATACAGTTTAAAGTTCCCCTAAATGTCAAATACTGTGGAATTTCTCCATTGATCGAAAACAAAAGTTTCTTTCGAAAAACGTAAGGATAGTAAAATAAAGATACCTGCCAAGAAAGAACCTGCCTAACACGGAAACTGTTTTCCAGTACCTAGCGATTCCAACATGACTCTTTAAGTCTGTATCGACATTCAAAGTAGCTACTTTATGACACATTTAAAAACTCATTTTTTATTTTAGGCGCATTAGCTAGAATCGATTAGCATTTCCCTCTTTTCGATAAAGGAAAAAGGTTTGATACAAATTAAAGTTCCCTAAATGTCTAAAGTGTATCAAATGCTGTGGAATCTCTCCGTTTATCGAAAACAAGACATCTTTATCGAAAAACGTAAGGATAACCAGACATATATAACTACTGAGAGGGAACCTGCCTAACACGGAAATTGTTTTCCAGTGCCTAGCGATTCCAACATGATTCTTCAAGTCTGTATCGAAATCCAAAGTAGCTAGTTTCTGACACATTTACTAGCTCATTTTTTATTTTAGGCGCATTAGCTAGAATCGATTAGCATTTTCTTCTTTTCGATAAAGGCAGAAGGTTTGATACAAGTTAAAGTTCCTTAAATCTCTAAAATGTATCTAATGCTGTTGAATTTCTCCGTTTATCGAAAACAAAGGAGTGTTATCGTAAAATAGAAAAGTAAGCAGACAAATATATCCGCTAATAGGGAATTCTATAACTAAAATAAAACTTCAATGGACTTCATTTTTGGTATTTTGGATAATTTTAATTTTCCAATCCTTACCAACGTGGTATTAGATGATGGGTCTGGAAAAGGTAGAAGAAACGCCACCCCACCCCCCAAAAAAAGGGGGCATTAGGCCCCAAATTGACAGTAGGGCAGACCAAGGATGAAAGTTAACTTCATGTAAGAGAGGACTAGGGGAAGTTGAGAATGATAAAAAAACTAAACCATTGAATAAGAAAAAAATTGAAGAAAAAGAAAAATGGTAAAAGAACAAGTGAAGCGTGTGATTAGAGCCGGACAAATGAAGAGGGGCCCGATGGGCCACAGCTGGTCCAGAATGAGTGCCCAAGTAGTCAGAATGGGTCAAGAACTTGGAGACAATGAAGAAATCTACAATGAAGAAAAACAATGTATCTACATATACAATAGGTACAATAGGTATCTACAATGAAGAAAAACAATGAGACAAAACATTATGAAAAACAGATGAAAAATACCAATAGCCTGAGGCTAAAAGTAAAATGTTTCACTGGGCGGCGTCCCCTGGTGGTAGTAAAAATAAAATTGATACGAGAAGATAGGGGAGAGTGAAAAGACTTTATTTTGTGAATTTTATAATTTTTGGACAAACAGTATACTAAAGGTTTGAAGAAACAAAACTTTAAAGCGCCCTCTTGAGGCGAAGAAGGGAATTAAAATTAAGAAACATATGTCCATATTTTTTATTCGATTTTAGACACAATTTGATGTTAGTCTTATAATTTTCCTATGAGTGCAAGATACCGTACCAGAGTACGAAAAAAACAGCCGCTAAGTATATTCCTTTAGAGTATTTTAAGCCCAGGGGCCTACAATTAACGGTGGATTGACAAAAGAAAGGTAGATTTAGAAAGGTTATGAGATTACCCTTATTTTAATATATTACATGAGTGGGGGAAAATAATTTTAAAAAATCCTGTTTCCTGAGGCCACACTTAAAATCTTGAAAACACATAATTTGCAGTGCAGTTTTGTTTTAACAATAGCATTCTAATATTAAGAGATATGGGACAGCTATGAGGGCTAAAATAAGAGAAACATTGAAAATCAAGACAAACTGGCGCCGCCAAATTCACTAGAAAACTTCTATATCAACAACAGAAACCCGAACTGATAACTTAAACCACTATGCCTCCTAACCCATATCGGTTAATAACAAAAGCGAATGGAAAAGAACATGTACTCCTTTGGGAAATCATGACTTACACCAGAAGCGCGGTAAGTTTGACTCTTCTGAAAGCTTCCTTTCTCTCGTCCTCTCTCTCGCATTTCGAGATATATTTTCTGCTGCTGCAAACTGCTCGTTTATCTCGAGGAGATGGCAAAACCGAGGGCAAACCTCTCGCTTACTTCGAGATATCTCATTGATTGTAACTCATTGCTTCCCATTGCCAGGGGCGTAGCTACCGTGGAGCAGTTGGAGCAAACTGCTCCAGGCGCACGAATCTTAAGGGCGCAAAATTAGCAAAAGCGAAATAAAGATTTGTTAAAACATTTGCCTAATTTCTTTTCATTATTAATCACACATTATAGATGAATCTTCTTACAATCAGCGTATTCCTATGATATTTTACCTTGTATTTAACTTGAACTATTTCGATTTAAAACATGTTTTCATACACTGTTGAAAGAAATGACTTCTATTCAAGAAGCTTTCATTTTAATTCATACCATATTGCAGCTTCAAGTAACTTCTTTAACATCGTTTCAGCATGCCTGATTTTTTCTGTAACTTTTCCGTAGACTACTGTTGAAGATTTCAGATCTTAAAGTAATCAAAACTTATTTAACAGGGCTTCAGATCTTAAAGTACTAATCAAAACTTATTTAACAGAGCTATCATACGTCACTTTATTGGCTACCACTATTTCCAAACAATAATCTTTCTAGTACATTTCAATTAAAAATGTTTTAGAAATTTATCATGATAATGATTACTGTACAGAAATAATGGTAGCCAAAGAATTCACTGCTGAGAAACCAATATGTACTATCTAACAGTAATTATTTACGATAATTATTTTGCGATTTGGAAAAAAAATGGCCTGACAAGTTGAAGAAAATTATTGACCATTTTACAAACGAAACCAAGAAAACGGAAATTTTGAAGTTTTTTTTTTTTTTTTTGATTGTTTGTTTGTTTATTTTGTAGAAACTAAACATATATCACAGATTACAAAACAATAATAAGAGCCGGGATTAAACATATTCCACATCAGCCCACGGCGACAAAATTGAAAGGGGGGAGGTGAGGGGAAAGCGGCAACTTAAATTTTGTGCGTATTGTTTTTGAGATTTTAAAAATATTGCAAATGTCAAATGCAGAATCGATAAGCATTTTCCTTCAAAAAGAGAGAAAAGTTAAGTATGAAATTCAGTATTCTTTAGGGCATGATTATAGCCTATGCAAAATTACACCACTTTTATCTAACAGACATTAAACCTTATTTAATCGTAGAATTTTAGGATTAAATAAGGTATAACATATTTTTCAAACGATATGAGTTTGCTTAGGCCGTAATCAGTCTCTACCTCCCTCCCCCCCTCCCGCACCCCAACCCCACCACCAAAATCCGATAGCACATATTAGTAGTCAATGAGTTTTCGAATTTAAAAAAAGGAAAAAAATGTTTGGAGTTACTTCATTCAACTTTCTGAACAGTTTACAAAAATACTGTTTGTTCAAAACATTCGAAAAATGAATAAACACTTAGTTCCTAATTTTATACAAAGGCGAAATATTGGTGATAAAGACCTCGTGTTTTAAAGAAAACGTGCACTTTCATTCATAAAGCTTAAACATTTTTCTAATGACATAATTTTCAACAAATTTTCATTCCGCTCGTCCCGAAATAAGGCCTATAAATTAAAAAAAGAATAAAATGGAATTTTACTAAATTAAGTCACTTTCTGGCAGGCTCAGACTGGCCCGCTGGGCAACCGACCTGTGGGTCGGTGTGCCCTAAACCAGGTAAAGCTGCTCCCTCCCTCAGGTGAAGCTAATAGTTTTAAAATTTATTGTGTTTACAAAAAGTACGGAAAACGTCTTTCGATTGCAAAGTTTCTGAATAACAACACCTGCCGCAGTTTCATGCGTTCTCGAGCTAAAATTTATGTCATAAAGTTGCCCCTTTCGATTTAAGAACAGCCTTCATTTAAGGCTGTTCTCAAGTTCACTGCTCAACAAGCGCGAAACTTCCTGACACAATAACGTACACATTTTTAAACGTAAAGGTATAAAATTGGCAGGCTTGACTATGGAAGCGATTTGGAATCGAAATGATTTTCCATTTTTTGATAAATAAATTACCTATCAAGTTATAAGCGTTTTTGATTACGTGACAAGAACTTTTTCTCCCTTTGTTGACTGATTTTTCTACTTTCGTCCGGAAATTCCGTTCAAAACGCCACCTTTGACAGTGTTTTGTTTAAGATCTATTGCGTTTTACAAAAAAAAAAAAAAAAAAAAAAAAAAAAAAAAAAAAAAAACGGAAACTGTCTTTCAATTACAAAGTTTTTGAATAACAACACCTGCCAGTTTCATGCGTTATCGAGAAAAAATTAATTAAAACGTCTGTCACAAAGTTGCCCTTTGGATTTAAGAACAGCCTTAAGAAATAAAATCATACAAATTTCATGTTCATCTAAGAATATTATCACGGGCTCGGGCAACATCGGGTGGGTCAGCCAGTCTAGACTAATAAAAGAAAGTTTCGCTGTGTGTGTGGTGGCTAACGAAATCTATTGCACGCAGAAGTCTGATAATTTGAGTGAGTGTAGTGCAAGATTGTTCTTGATTGCACCTGAACCTCAGATTTTTAATTTTTTATGACCTCCCCCCCCCCCAGAGCACCCTTCAGTTTTTATGCCTGAATTGTTCATAACTTGCCCCCTTTTTATTCGATCTGCTTCGTTTGGGGGGCCTTTTCCCATTTAGTTATTCTCCGTTTCTACATTCCAGTTAAGAACCTTCGCCCTTGGCCTCTTGAAAGTTTTGTGCGCCGTGCGTTTTTCACCCCCTAATAATACCAACCTCTCAATGCATAACTTTAAAATTGAGACTTGGACTCCTCTCTCCGGTCAGGACACTCATATTTTTATTTTGCACCTAGTACCCTTTTTTAAGAATTTGGAAATGACAAAACCCCACTTTTTTTCGCCCTTCTTTATAAGTTTATTCGAATGATTAATACATACCCTATGCTTAATTTCGACTCATTGTGATCTAAAGCGCTAAGTACTAGAGCCTTTTAACATGTTTTCATCTTAGGGCCCTGCTCTGAACTATCACTTGGCTCCTTTTGGGCCTCCAATTATATCTTGCTTAAAATGGTCTGATTGACTAACTTTTTTTTGTAACAACATCTTAGGAAACCCAGCTACTACGCGAATGACAAAAAAATTTTTTAGACTTCAGCTACCATCAAATTTGAATATTAATCGCCTTCTTGGGGCCCTTATTGCAGCTTCTTCAAAAATGATCCGATTCCCTTGCAATTTTCTTTAACATAGTTCTAGCGTTCTTTGGCTACTATATAAAGTATTAAAAACTTTCCTTTTACCCAGCTACATTCCAGTTGAGAGCCTGAACCCCAGGGTCTTGGTACAGGGTACCTTGAAGTTTTTGTGCCCTAAATTGTTAATAAATTGCCCCGTTTTAATCCGATCTTCGTTTTTGGGGCTCTTTTTCCATTTAGTTATTCTTCCGTTTCTGCTTTTCAGTTAATACACTGGCGCCCTAGGATAACTTTTTGTGTGTCATGCATTGCCACCCTCTCATTGCATAACTTCAAAATTGAGTCTCGGACTTCTCTCCCCGAGCAAACGCTTTCATATTTTTATTGGGACCAGGGTTCTTTTTTAAGCATTTCTTTGAAGAAATTTTCTAATGATTAATACTTATATCCTATGCTTAATTTCGACTAATTGAAAATCTAAAGCGCTAAGTACTAGGACCTTATAACATGTTTTCATCTTAGGCCTTGCTCCCAATTATTAGTTGGCTCCTTTTGGTCCCCCTATTATAGCTCCTTAAACATGGTCCGATTCACTAGGATTTTTTTCGTAACAACTTCTTAGGTCTTTCAGCTATTACATGAATAACAAATCTTTACTCATACTTCATCTACTTTCTGCATCATGAAAGTTTATCTTAGACTTCTGTTACCACATTTTTCGATCATTAACGGCGAATTCACTTCTCGGTTGTCATGGGCTCTATTTCAATGAAAATTGGTCAATTCAACTTAGCTTACTATGGCTTTAAAGATTATAGTTCCACCGCCAGGATTCGCAATCTTATCTCGGGTTCAATGGGCTCGATTACTACGGAGTTTGATTCATTAAACTTGGTTTTTCATTGTTTCTGCGCGCGTATGGAACACTACTGGCATACACTGACTTTGGTAGCGGGGACCAAGGCTACAGGTTCGTTCAGAAAGAGGTTTGTTGGGAACACACTAGACGCTGCCGAAGGCAGTGGGCCACCCCTAAAACCAGATTCATTTGAACTACTTTCGGAATATATAAAATCATACAAACTTGAGTTTTGTTTGTGTTATTATAACGGGCTCGGACAACGCCGGGTCAGCTAGTTATATATATATATGCATAGTATATATGTAACTTCAAAACAAAATTACGCAGAACTTTTTTGAGTGATAAGAGGGCGCACAAACTTTTCTTGCTCCAGGGCGCTGAATATGTAGCTACGCCACTGCCCATTGCCATTCTCGTTTCTCGCTCTCGGTCACTGTTCAACATTTCATATGACATTGTCGAGAATAAGAAATCAGTTTTCATCCTTCCTCGAAATGTTACTCTCGATGATTGTCATTTCACGCTCGGCCAAGAAGGGCCGAGATGAGATATTGAGGGGCGAGCTGGACAGAGCTGACAGGCATGACAATGAGCTGTGAAATGAAGCTTTAATTTTCAATGTTTTTCTTATTTTAGCCCTACCAAGCTGTCACATACCCGGAGCCCTTCGATAAATATTATTTATTAAATATAAAAATTTCAAAGAGGAAGGTGTTTCGGTTGAATTCAGAGGACGTGAGAGTGGGCGGGGAGCAATTAAAAAAAATTTACCGAACTCTTCTTGTGACATATTATCGAAAAGTCCTTTGACAACTCTTTCATATTATGAACCTTTCTTCCCCTGAAGGTGAAATTCGGGGGGTAGGGAGGGGGCGAACAAATTTTTAAAACCGTAGCCGATTTCTATAATAAATTTAAATATAATTTTCGATGTGGGTTTTTTTGCAGTCTTCCGGTAAATATTATTTATTGAACATAAAAATTTTAAAGTGGGAGCTGCGTAAATTCCGGGGCGAAAGAGTGGACCCAAGTGGGGGGAGGGAGGGGAATCAATTTTCAAACTTTTTTTCGACCCATGATGTGATATGTTATCGGAAAGCTCTCGAATGACTCTTTCATATTATGAGACTTTCTTCCTCCCCTTCCCAATTTGGCCCCCACCGCGGGAGGTAGTTTTTTCCGTTTTAATCATTTTAGATCGGATTTTTTTATGGAGCCCTCCGATAAATATTATTTATAATATATGAAATTTCAGGACACTTTTCTAAATTTAGTCAAGACCCCTCGTGTGACATATCGTTGGAAAGGTTTGTGACTACTTATTGATGTTATGCACTTCCGGTGGCCGTCCCCCCACTTTGCTCCCCCGGGGGACACTTTTCCAAATATAGCCAAGACCCCTCATGTGAGATATCGTTGGAAAGGTCAGTGACTACTTATTGATGTTATGCACCTCCGGTGACAGTCCTCCCACTTTGCCCCCCCGGGGGGCATTTTTCCAAATTTAGCAAAGACCCTTCATGTGAGATATTGTTGGAAAGGTCTGTGACTACTTATTGATGTTATGCTCCTCCGGTGTCCGTCCCCCCACTTTGCTCCCGCCGGGAGACACTTTTCCAAAAATATAGCCAAGACCCCTCATGTGAGATATCGTTGGAAAGGTCCGTGACTACTTATTGATGTTATGCACCTCCGGTGACAGCCCTCCCACTTTGCCCCCCCCCCCCCGGAGGACACTTTTTCAAATTTAGCCAAGACCCCTCATGTGAGATATCGTTGGAAAGGTCTGTAATTACTTATTGATGTTATGCACCTACGGTGTTCGTCCCCCACTTTCCCCCCCAGGGGGGCACTTTTCAAAATTTAGCCAAGACTTCTCATGTGAGATATTGTTGGAAAGGTCTGTGACTACTTATTGATGTTATGCACCTCCGGTGACAGCCCCCCCCCCACTTTGCCCCCCACCACGGGGGACACTTTTTCAAATTTAGCCAAGATCCCTCATGTGAGATATCGTTGGAAAGGTCTGTGACTACTTATTGATGTTATGCTCCTCCAATGACAGTCTCCCTCCACTTTGCCCCCCCCCCCCCGGGGGACACTTTTTCAAATTTAGCCAAGACCCCTCATGTGAGATATTGTTGGAAAGGTCTGTGACTACTTATTGATGTTATGCTCCTCCGGTGTCCGTCCCCCCACTTTGCTCCCGCCGGGAGACACTTTTCCAAAAATATAGCCAAGACCCCTCATGTGAGATATTGTTGGAAAGGTCTGTGACTACTTATTGATGTTATGCTCCTCCGGTGTCCGTCCCCCCACTTTGCCCCCCCCCCCGGGAGACACTTTTTCAAATTTAGCCAAGACCCCACATGTGAGATATTATTGGTAAGGTCTGTGACTACTTATTGATGTTCTGCACTTCCGGTGACCGCCCCCCACTTTTCCCCCACGGGGGACACTTTTCTAAATTTAGCCGAGACCCCTCATGTGACATATTGTTGGAAAGGCCTATGACCACTTACTCATGTTATCCATCTCCCGCACCCTTCCCCCCTCTTTGCCCCCAAGGGAAGGGCATTTTTATAAATTCAGATCCAGACCACTCATGTGACATATGGTTCGAAAGGCCTAAAGACCTGTGACGACTTATTCATATTATGCAGCTACTGTGCCCCTCCGCTCACTTTGACCCCTCCCCCAAGACATCTGGTCCGAGGTTCGTTCGTTTCGAGATTATATTTTTTTACAAGATTTTGTAGTGCGTGCACACCACGCCTGCTATACGGTGTCTTATAGCGGGTAACCTGTTCGTGATTTCATATTACAAGATTACGTATAACTTAGGGGGCCCGATTAAAGGAGGGGCCCACTAGAGGGCGAAGTCACCTAGTCTTTATTAACGCCGACTCATTCCAGTTCACCCGCAGACGATTCTTGATAAATGTATGACGTATATAATATATAATATATGATGTATAAAAGCAATTGGCAAACTGGAGTCATCGAGAAAAAAATTACACAATCGAAAAGTATCGAGATGTCCATACAATCGAGATAATCGAGAAAAACATCTTGTTATCGCCCATCTCTACTAGAGATAGTAATTACTCGAATTATATTATTTCCTTTTGAGTGTTCGCGTATTTGAAAATTAGCATTTTGTGACTTTTCCTTAATTTTTGATAACCAGTGTATATATATATATATATATATATATATATATATATTACATATTATGCATAAATTTAGTTCAGTTAAGAATTGCATAGCACAGTTGAAAATTCCTCTTGAACAATTTCCAGCAATATGCGGAAATGTATTAGAATTCTTTTGTACAACCATTATATATGATCTATATAATTTATACACAACAAGTTAGTTAAATTAGTTAAATATAAAAACACATACTACAATTGAAATCTCACTTCCAGTAATTATCGCTTAATTAGGGACAGTACTTTAACGGAATATTTTGTGTGCCCTTGTAAAGGGGTGATAAATGTTATACACACCATATTCTGCAGTAAGCATCTTGTAGTGCTCCTCCGGGATGTATATCAATTTCAAAAGGTTTTAGAAAGTGTAGCATCATAAAAATACACCGCAAGCAATTTCTCCCGTAGACCATCATGTAACGGAATTTTTTTGAGTGAAAACGAACTGCAACTGCTACATACTTCATTTTCAATAGCAACTATGATATAGAAAATCTCAATAACCTAAATTACACGGATCCGATTACATTTATGCGAGTTATGGCACGGATAGACAGATGGATGGGTAGACGGCAGACATACAAATAAAATTGATAAACACTTTTCGACCATGTTGTAAAATGTTAAAAAATACAGAATTATTGTACTAAAATGATCAATGGAAGTAAAGTTTAGGGCTAAGATATTCACTCGGTGCCTTGAATTTGTTACAAATTTATGAAAAATTTCACATTACTTAAAATAATGTTTGCGAAAAGAGGCAAGGCCTGATTACAACCTTAGTACAGTAGGCACATGGCTACGACCGGCCAGTAACTCTTTGTGTCGACAACCGATGATAAATCGCCAAAAAATTTAATATTTCTTATTGTTTTACAGGAATTATATCGAAGTTTCGCGAGAAATAGTTTTATAGGCATACACATATATATATATATATATATATATATATATATGCCCATAACAAGTATTCTGTAATTTTTTCAAAATCTTCTGAGTACAGGCACCCCCCGACTTACGTAAGTAGTGCGTTCCGTAAAGTTTTAAACAACTTGAATTTTACGTAAGCCGAATTTGTAAGTTGCTTAGGTAAAATTTTGTTAGAAACTGCAATATTCATTATATATATACTAGAAAGGTAGCCCGTCAAAAATGACGGAAATTTTGATATAAAGGAAATTTTGATATAATATATACAACTCATGTGCAAGAATATGAGTTTTCTCGCTTGTTCCGCCGTGATAGATGAAAATAACACATTTAAAGAACGAAACATATTTATGAAAATCTGTGTACAGTAGAAGACCACTAATCTGCACAGTTTGGTCCCAAGTGTTATGCAAATTTGAGGCTTTTTGCGGTCATGTCTATTCAATCTTGGTTTACATTTTTTTTAATTCATATATTGGACGATTTAGATTGTTAAGCCTTAAAAATAAATAAATTTTACACTTGAAGTAAGGTAAAAACTATTAAATTATCCTATACGATTTCATGAAATGGTATTATATGGTATTATATGTGTGTGCTTCACGATCTTGGTTACGACGTTGGCGAAATTGGCTGCAACTTGTCATAATCCTAATAGTGTGGGCCGCTATAACGAAAAAGTAACCAGTTTTTAGCAAAATTTCTGATATAAAGTAGTTTTCAAAAACTCGTGTAAAATTGCAGGCCGTTCTCAAGTTATGTCAGTCCTAAGAATAATATTTCTAACACTGAAGAGTTTCCATCTGTATATGAAATTTAGAAAAGCTTCTCCAAAAGAAAGGTCCTGAAGTGACATTGTAATTCCTCTAACTTCAAAGTTTAATCGGGCCCTGATAGCTGTTTACTGAAATCTAATAAATACAGTTATTTTGAATATTACAACAGAATTAAGCAGTTAAACTTATTTAACTTAAACCCGCTGTTACTTCCCGATGTTATTTTTTACTATTAAGAAAGAAAATTATTTAAATTTTTCAAATCATGCATTTATAATTTTTTTCCGTCTTTAATAAATAAATAATGCAAAAATATGCTTTTGTTCTGAGGTCATAAATATGACAATAAAATAATGTAACTAAGAGACATTGCAAAATTAAATCTTTGTGATTTGAAACCATAAACAAACGATGCCGCCACCATTTTACCTACTATGATGTCATAAGAATATTGTCCATTGATTGTTGGAGAACTTCCTTTGTGAATAATTACCTCAATGATTAAAAATTTTTTTAAGTTTCACAATGAATGAATCACTTGTGTTTGTTTAGGTTTATGGAATGAGATATTAAGCTGTGAACCTAATTTCAACTAAAGTTATCCAAGGATATATGTATTTTTAATTGAAATTAAAAACAATGCTTTGATCTCCAAATAAAAAGTTTTAGTTTGTATAATTGGCCATTTCTGTTAATTATTTATTTAGGTACTTTTCCATTATAGCGCATTTTTAAAAAAAGCTTGACGCAATTCGGGCATCAGAAAGTGAGATATGTTGCCAAAATATATAAACAGCTATGAAAACAAATCTAATGAACTTTTATTTTTGTTTATATTATGCACTTATATACATAAAAAAATCGTTTCTAAATAGATATAATTTTTTTTATATACAAATTACGGCACAGATTTCAGATATGAACCGGGATACTTAACTGGCGCCAAAATGGTGTTATTTTGCCTGCTATGGTAACCCGGCTATTGTTTTTTATTTATTAATAAATTGTTTATTTACTTTTATTTTCTGTTTTTAATTATATAAATAGTTTTGTTCTATAGCTATTATTCAAACTTTTATTTATTTATAGTTATTTCCTTTTCAAAATAATAGCAAATAATTTAAAAATATATAAGTAACTGGTATTCGAAAGCGAGATTTCTGCCAAATTGGCGTCAGAGAAAAATCACGCCAACCCCGATGCGTATATGACATTTGTGCAAAAATTACGGCACAGATGTCATATTCGCCCCATATTGGCACGATTTTTTTTCTGACGCCAATGTCATATACACACCGGGTACTTAACTCTCGCCAAAGTGTCGTCATTTTGCTTGATATGGTAACCCGGATGTTGTTTTTTATGCTGTTTATGTTTTCGCCAAATTGGCGTCGGAAAAAAATGGCGCCAAAATGGGAAGAATATGACATCTGTGCCAAAATTACTTCTGTTTATTATAAAAAATGGGTATAAATAAATAGCTTTTTTTACATTAAATAAAGGTACTTGTTAGTTATCCCGTCGACCAAATTACTGTCGCCAAAATGTAAAATTAAATGCCAATCATGGTTGACATTAAACATGATCATGTGTTTTTTAAGTCATCAAGTGATTTTTAATTCGACGTTATATTTGTATTTTTATTAATGTTTTGCTAATTTAATTGATCTTTCGTTGTTTAAAATAAAAATTATGTAAATTTGTATAATTTGGCGAGTGGTTTGGCGATTTATATAATTTGGCGAAACTGGTCGACGGGATAGCTAACAATTACCTAAATAAATTGCATACATATGGAAAAAATTGCTTGTGAGTGTGAAGCAGTAAATAGGTTGTCAGAAAATACGTTGGCAAACTTCTTTCTCGCCAAGCAACTTTTCTCCGAAGTATTGTACATAAGGAATGATTGCTAGAAATGCATTTTTAAGTATGATATGCGCTTTTATGTTTCACTACATTTATGCATACTATACTGTGTGTATAAATGCTACAGTTCATATGCAGGGCTTCACAAAAGAATTCGTAAGGGTTACTGAGTATGAGAGTAAATTGCTTAAAGGTGGTTTTTAAAGGAGTTATGCGTTTTTACGCTGAACTGCTTTTAGTTTACTAAGAAATGTTTGTAGAATATAGATAAAATGATATACAGGGTCACGCAAAGAATTGGATACATAACCGTCTATGGATGATAATATCTGGAAATGTGATTTTAGTAGTTTTAAGAGTAGTTTAAATTAAATTTTGTCTAAATAGTGGCATGTAATAACGATACTATTGGCTATGGACTGTAACTGCTGAAATCAATTTTTAAAATTTTTTATGCGTCTTCTAAAATGTTTACTTAGTTATCTTATTTCCCCAAATAACGAAGTTTTGTTAAAGCATTCAGGATGTGTTGGAAAGTATTTCATATTCTATGCTTAACGCATGATTTTTCTTTCTTCTTTAGTCTTATTTTGCATTTATTTTATTCTTAATTTTTTAGTCTTATACTGCTTTATATAAACTTTGGCACAGTTGTTATATACGCCAATTTGGCGAAAACATCAACAGCATAAACAACAACATCCGGGTTACCATATCAAGCAAAATAACGACACTTTGCCGCCAGTTAAGTACCCGTTGTGTATATGACATTGGCGTCAAAAAAAAAATCGCGCCAATATGGGGCGATTTGTGACATCTGTGCCGAAACTTTAATATTTAATTTTTAAACTCTTCGCTCCACAGCCCTTACATATAGTACAAACTATAACACAGATAGCGCAAAATAATAGACAGTTTGGTACTTTTCCACTGTAGGAGCTTTGGCGTTTTTTTAAAAAAAGCTTGGTGTAATTTGGGCATCAGAAAGTAAGATTTGGGTTCATTTCCGTTATACGGATACCTTTGTCGCCAAGCGTAATAGATGGCGCAAAATGAAAATCACGTGAATTGAAGCATTTGAAAAATAAAAGAAAAACATTGTCGATACTAAAGTGAGCATTTAAAAAATATAACATTTGAAAATTCCAGACTTTTACGAACTATTTCATTAAATCACAATTATGTACTTAAAATAAGTGAACAAATAACTGTTATAAAATAAAGCAATAAAATAAAACTCATATTAAACTGCTGGCATAAAATTACAAATATCTTTTAGCATTTTGAAATAATTGGCGCATTAGCATACATTTTTGCATGGTGTCCGTATAACGGAAAAATATCGAGATTTGTTGTCAAATCATATAAACAGCTATGAAAACAAACTTGATGAGCGTTGTCGTTTGTTTTATATGTTTATTTTATATGTATATTATTGATGTTTTTATGTACAAATCACATCTGTTGTTTTATAAAAGTAGAGAAAAGTCTTTTTTATGTTAAATAAATCGTATAAATATCGAAAAAATGCGTGTGTATATAAAATGAAACAGTGGATAGGTTCCCGGAAAACATATTGCCAAATTTCCTTTTTCGCCAAGGCACCTATACTGGAAAAGTACCTGAAGCACATTAAAATCGCACAGTTAGGAACTCACACAGTACAGCGTCGTCTATTGACGGTTATTTTATTAGTAGCATCGGGGGGAAGATGTAAAGATGTATTTTAAATTCTCACTCATAGATTTTGAAAAATATCTTAAAAGAGCGGAGTTTAAGTTAAATTTCGGTGACCTCCTTTATGAAAGATTAATGGTTTTAAATGGCAATTTCGCCAAATTAGCCAGCTATCACCAAATTGGCTAACATTTGGCGCTACTGTTGTAACCCTGCATTAGTTTTTTTCAACAATTACTCATTTCAATGAGGCGGTCCTACCGGAACCGTGAGGGACACACAGAGACTTGGATTTTATATAAATAGATATATGTGTGTGTGTGTGTGTGTGTATATATATATAAATATAGTATATATTATTTACGCAGTATTATTTTATAATATAACAGTATTTACTCGTATATAAACTATAAAAGTATGAAAAAAAATGTAAAAACAAACTAAGAACACTTTCAAATACCTCGTGGAATACCGGATTTATAAATCTAACATTGATGAATTGATTTATAACAATTTTGAATCTGCATCAAACGACTATAAAAATAAGAAATAATTAAAGAGAACTAATTTAACCTATTCTCCATGAATTTCTGATGGCAAGACATGAATAGCTCTCACAAAATAAACTAATCTTTGATAAGCACAAACTGTATTTATTATGAATTAGATGACTACTATGAATAACTAACAGTAAAGATTAAGTTGTTTTGTTATAGATTTGATTGTATATACCAATAATAATATAACTCCAATTAATATATGAACTACGGTTGTGGTTTATATCTATATATTTTATTTATAAAATAAATATCAAAAGTATGCTACTGCGTATCAAACGCGCTAGTATGTTCACAAATGTAATTTTTGAGATTTATTACGTAACTGCGAATTTAGGTAAGTCGCGTAATACGTAAGTCGGAGGATGCCTGTATACGCTTACGGAAATGGAGACCTTCCTTGTTATAGATGTAGATGTACATGGCTCATATCGATGTTATCTACAGTTGCGCAAAATTTGTACGTGTAGCTTATATAGATTCTACAATTACCCCACAAGAAGCTTGTAGTTTTAGAAAACAATAAAATTGTATCGTCACAACCGAAACTGCAAGAGAACCTACAAAACAGAGCTCGCCGTTCATTGCTTTGAAAGTCACGTATCGCATTCCACTTTTTCTTTCTAAAACACTTTAATTATGTGCTAGAATTTTAAAAAATAAAATAAAATACCACAATAAGCTGCGTTAATAACTCTATGACGACTCCATCAATGTTCAACATTAAAAACTGAGACAGATAATCAATTGTTCGAAGCTTTCATTTGATGCACAAAGTATTCCCTATTATAATTGACTATAAATTATGCTTTAAATATGAAGATTGCCTAGTATTAATTAAAAAAGCAATAAATGAATCTTTTATGAGCGTTCCTCTTTAGACCAATAATGAATTGTCAGCAGGCATGGTCATAATTCTTAATGATTATAGACAATCCCAAAAGTTCGATTGTTTGAATTTTTTTTTTTTTTTTTACAACCACTCATTTACATGTAAGCCTTAATTAAATGTTCCCATGTTATTCATCCTTAAACAAAAGTTCCAAGCATTTTCCCTCGCCAAATCAGCAGAAAGGCTTTTTTACTTATTTTTACGTAGTTACTTATTGAGTATAATATTTTCTTTTTATCTAAACAATTAAAACCAATTTAAACATTCATTACCTGAATAGTTTATTGCGTTTTTATCACAATTGTAAGCATTATAACAGCAAAATAACCAGGTTATTTTAAAGTAAGAGATCACTCCTTTAAAAACTTTTTGCATGTTCTTTGACAAAAAAATTAATTTATTGAATTGTTATCGTAAGTTTACTTTTAGAGTATTCAGCACTTCAATTTGTTTTCATCATCATCATCTTTTTTTTTTTTTTTTTTTTTTTTTTTTTTAGTTACGTTATTATTAAATGAATAATTTAAAAAAATAATTTAACGAAAATAATATTGGATCATTTTAAATATTTAAATTGAATTATATATATATATATTTAATGAGTTAAATATATAAATATATTTTTTATTTAAAAATATTTTAGACCAGTAATGAATTTTCACTAGACATTGTCATAATTTTTAATGATTATAGGCAAACTTGAAATCTTCATTGTTCAATACTATTTTTTAAACTAATCATTTACTATAAAATCAAGTTAAGGTTAGTTGGGGCAACTGGGACATGATTTTACAATGTGACTCTGGAGCTTCTGACAATTCAGCTTCAAAAAACTAATGTTCATTTGAATTAAAGTCTGAACTTCTGTAAATGTGTCCAGTTAGGTTCCCTGTATCAGACAGAAATGCTCAAAATTACATTTTAATATTTAAAAATATAAAAATATGCATATTTCATCTTTCTTTCCTCATGGGTCCAGTTGACCCAAAAATGGGGTAACTGGACCAGGGGGGTCTATGTTCCACACGTTTCATATTTTTTCATATCGGATATCAGGTCCTGTTTGAAAAAGTCCTTCCGGCCAGTGCCGGGAGGAAGAGGTAGCTTTCATATTCCTTATTTTTAAAAAGCCAGCTTATATTATTCAAACGCACAAAGCTCAATTTAGTGGAAACCGATTATAGGAGATTTAATACTAATTTTTATTAATACTAAATCATTATGAATGAGAATTTAGCGAAATTAGTCAGCTTTATCCAAACTGCTTTTATTTAAAATAACTTATATTTGGTTGCCAAATTCGGCGATACATTGAAGTGCCTGCCATTTTAAGACAACAAGATGGATGAGGCTAACCAGTGAATTTGGTCGAGACCTTAGTAATTCCTGTGCACATGCTCACTCACATCGGAATCGGTTGATATATACGAGTGCTGTCGCAGACAAAAAATCAGATTTTTAAAAATGTCACCCGCATTAGAAATTCAAACTGCTATATCTGAGCCATTTTTTAAGATAAATTCAAAACAAAAAATGAGCCGGAATCCTTACATCAAGGTCAAATACTTAAAAAAGAAACCTTTTTCAATTTCTAATTTTTTTGCACCATACTTTAATTTTTTTTTTTTTATTTACTGGCCGCCATTTTGAAACAAGATGGCTGATAAAGCTGGCCAGCGAACTTGGACAAGACATTGCTATATACTATCCACATGCCTTCTTACATCGAAATAGGTTAATAAAAACACGTGTTATCGCGTGCAAATATCAGATCGTTTCAAAATGTCAGTCATGCTAGAAATTCAAAGTGCTATAATTCAACCATTTTTTAAGATATAGACGAAGCAAAAACTGCTGTGGAATCTTTGTATCAAGGTCACACACATAAAAAAAAAATCTTTTTCATTTTCCAATTTTTTGATACTGCATTCTAAATTTTAAATTTTAAATTGTTTTTTAATGGCAGCCTTTTTCAAACAAAATGGCGAATGAAGCTGGCCAACGAACTCGATCTAGACATTGGTATGTACTATGTACACACCAAGTTACATCCAAATCGGTGGATAAATACGCCTGTTATTGCGCGACAAAAATCAGGTCGTTTCAAACTGTCAGCCACAATAGAAATTCAAAATGCTATAACTCAGCCATTTTTCTAGATATAGACAAAACAAAATCTGTTCCGGAACCTTTGTATTAATGTCAAACACATACAAAAAAAATCTTTTTCATTTTCTAATTTTTTGGTACCTCATTTAAAATTTAAATTAAAAAAATTTTTTTTAAATGGTCGCCATTTTGAAACAAGATGGCGGATGAAGCTGGCGAACGAACTCGGTCGAGAAATTGGTATGTACTATGTATACACCAAGGTACATCCAAATCGGTTCATAAATACGCCTGTTATCGCGTGACAAAAATCAGGTCATTTCAAAATGTCAGCCACGCTAGAAATAAGTACTATAACTCATCCATTTTTTAAGATATAAACGAAACAAAAACTGCTCCGGAATGTTTGTATCAAGGGCAAACACATAAGAAAAAAATATTTTTTAATTTTCAATTTTTTGGTACCACATTTCAAATTTTAAAATTAAAAAAAAATTTAAATGGCCGCCATTTTGAAACAAGATGGCGGATGAAGCTGGCCAACGAATTCGGTCGAGACATTGGTATGCACTATGTATACACCAAGTTACATCCAAATCGGTTCATAAATACTCCTGTTATCGCGTGACAAAACTCAGGTCGTTTCAAAATGTCAGCCACGCTAGAAATTCAAAGTGCTATAACTCAGCCGTTTTTTAAGATATAAACGAAACAAAAACTGCTCCGGAATCTTTGTATCAAGGTAAAATACATAAGAAAAAAATATTTTTTGATTTTCAATTTTTTAGTACCAAATTTCAAATTTTAATTTTTTTTTTAAATTTTAAATGGCCTCCATTTTGAAACAAGATGGCGGATGAAGCTGGCCAACGAACTCGGTCGAGACATTGGTATGTATTATGTATACACGAAATTTCATCCAAATCGGTTCATAAATACGAGAGTTACAGTGTGACAAAGATCAGATATATATATCAACTTTTGAACGGAGGGTGGTTTCGGGGTCTGGGGGTCATGATCGATGAAAATATACCAAAATTTTTTGAAATCGCTTTCCTCCGAACGGCTGCAATAGGTAGCTTTTTGTAATGAAAGCTACCTAAAAGTATAGACAGCTTAAAAAAATTTAAACCAGGCAGATCATGTAAATTATATGTCAATAAACAGCGTTGTAAGGGAAACCTTTGCTGTCAAAAAAAGCACAAAAAGTGAAAATATTAGATTTATTTATACCAAAAACATAAAACTTAAGGAAGTACTTATGTACTTTAGTATAGATAATAAGTATAAAAGTCACATGGGTATTTTAAGGAAAAAAAATAGCAAGGTAAATCTATGAACAAACGGCTACGTAAGTACTTAGAGGTCGCATTATATAGGGAAAATTTTATTGTTCCTACTAGAACCCTTACAGAAAGGTGCGATGAAGATATTATTTTCAAAATAGTGGTAGGAACGATAAAAGTTTCCCTATAGAATGCGACCCCTGTGTAGTACAATTTCAAGGTCTGGCTATCTCGCTTTCAGGGGCAAGGTACTTCCATTCGTAAAATGTTGAAATAATTTGATGACACCAATATTTACAAGAGAATCTATCTCAAAACAAGTAAAAGTATATTTTCGCGTACTTAATAAAGGTGAAATTTTCATTATAAAATTCAGGCGTCAATGTGGCAATTAGGAATTAAAATTAATTGATGCCATAACGGCATCACCGCCTCTCAAGGGGCCAAGAAATTTGGTTTGATACCACTCAATATGCTTTTTTTAAATTTCATTAAATAATTTTAATAAGATATTCTATCATTTTTTTTATTGTGAGCAAAAAACAATGGAGAAATTTACTTCCCGTAATAAGAGAAACACAAAAAAATTATTTATAACTATTGGGGTAACTGGATCCAGCATGGTCCTGTTACCCCGGATACATGTCCCAGTTACCCCATTCTTGAAAAATTTATTGGGGTAACTGGGACACCGGGCTTACATTTGAAACATGAAGTAAATATGTATAGATACATAATAATATTAATTGAGTAATATGTCTAATCTTTAAAAAAAATGATTATTTAATAAAAGTACTTACAGTATTTTAATAATCAGCTGAGGAAGTTCAACCATATAGACGTTGTTTTTAAAAAAAGAAACGTAAATTTTTGACAACCTATCACAGCAAAGTGAGAGTTATGATTGAGTTGATACACGTTGTTTTACGAAGTAGAGTTTAAGGGGCATTGTTCATAAAAGCTAAAATTTAAAAAACACCAACAGTTTTTTTATAAAATAGCCTACGGCACAGTTACCTCGTGGTTCCAGTTACCCCAACTAACCTTACTTGGATTCAAAAAGTGACAATTACTGTATGTACATCTCTTACCAAAGTATAGTGTTGAAAACATTAATTATGCTCACAATCGAATTTTTACTACTTTTGTAATACATTTGTAATACTTTTTGCTTATTTCACACCACGGTTTCAAATCTTTATATCATATGCAATAAATTATTGAAATTTGGTCTCAAATAACCCCCGGGATTAGGTTACTTGTGCGCAAGCTCTCTCTATATATAATATATATATATATATATATATATATATATCATAAAAGAAGCCATTTAAATAGGCAAAGAGCTGAAGCATGACTATAGGGAAATAATCCAAGCAACGGGATTTTATGGTGCTTTATAGCCTTAATTAAATGTTAGCGCCATGTTATTCAACCTGGTTTTTAAAAAGTGGCAAAAGAAATTTTTCTCTAAAACAGAAAAAAAATGCGTTTTGCTTATTTTTTAGTAGTTTAGTTGTTTTTTTTTGTGTTTTTGTTTTTTTTTTTTTGTTTTTTGTAGTGTGAAACATTAAAAATAACTTAAACGTATACATTTCTTAAAATTACTTATAATAAGATCAGCTAGTGAGCTGTTACACTGTTATAATTTTTATATTAACAGCATAATAACTGACTATTTTACACCAAAAATTAATCCATTTTTTCAAAAAATCTTTTTGAGATTTAAAATGTCTTTTGCAAGTTATTTTGACTTGGAGTTTAGTTTATTTTTTTTTTAAGTAAGTTTAGAAGATTTAGCATCTATAAAGATTTTTTCTCTATTAAATTTTTAAAATATTTTTCCATTATTATTAAATGAATAAATAATTAATTTAACGAAAAAATTAAGTTATTGAAGTATTTTAATATTGACCAAATTAATATTTTTAACTATTACGTTACAAAACTTATATGTAGTTCGTAGTAATACAGTACAAAAATTGAGCATCAAATTTTGTTTAATAGTATTAGTTTCTAATAAAAATAATTTGAACTAGAATAAGAATAATGGATAAATAAATAAACTAATAAATAAATATGAAAACTAAAATTAAATAGGTAAATGATGAATAATCACATATTCAAATTTTAAATGAATCTTTCTTTTTTTTAAGTTAAAGAAATTTGTTTAAATATTTCGTTTTCTATTGACGGCAGTTGACAGGTATTTGTAAACGCAGCTATAACTCGTGTTCTATTAATAATAGCAATATAAAAAAATTTTGCGATATATTTTAGAGTTAGATTTAGTTACTTTAGAGAGGCTTGTTTAGACTTTAAAAAAAAAAAAAAAAAAAAAAAAAAAAAAAAAAGATAAAAATCCTGATTTTTGTCAAATTTTCAAGCTTACAGAGTCCCTTAACCCTGTATACAGTACTTTTAACTATCATGAAAGAAATTTTAATTTAAAATTTATTTATTAAGTCTATTAATAAAAGTAGATTTTACTATGAAATACTTTGCTGGATCATTTTTAAAAAGCACAGTGAAACAGTCGAAGTTAAATATTTTATAAAGTGGAAAAATTTTCAACCAATTTGCATACGCGTAGCTTTTCTCTTATAAAAAAAATTATATGAAAAATTTGCAGCTACAAAAACCTTTCCATTTACAGAGGGGATCATAATACATTTATTTACATTGTTTTTATGTAGAATTAAATAATTTTGAGTTTTCGTTAACAGTATTTTTTGTTGATTAATCTAATTATTCTTGTAAATATTTTATAAAAAGAGCTGTAACTACCGATTAATTAAATCTGTTTAAATGAAAAACATAATCTAAATTTCGTATTAGTATAATATAATTTTTCTAATATCTTCATACATAAAGGAAGATAATTATTCAGGTGGAACATTTTATTGATTCAGAATTTGGTACATAAAGGGTTAAGGCGAGGAAACAGACATACTCACGCAAAGTTTTTGATACAAAATTGAACAAAAAATCTCATAGATTTTAACTTCAATTTAGAACTCATAATTTTCCTTATCTAACTTTCCTTAATTTATATTCATCAATGAAATTTCCATCCTATCAACAACAAATTTCATTTTTCATTAAAATTTAGAAAATTTTCAATTAACCAACCTTTCAAACTCCGTCCTTAACATCAACTTTTTAAGAAGTACTATTTGCTATTTAATTTTATATACTACGTATTTAAAACATTTCGAACTATTATTAATCTTCCTGCAAAATTATTAATCGTGGACATAATGCCCGACTAAGCAAGCAGAACAAGAAATACGAATGATGTTAGCTCGTTTATTAAAATACCTGAGTGCATCAAAAACTTTCACGAGCGCAACATGTAAACCACAACAAATCTTGAGGTCATTAGGTCTCATCCATTACGGCAAATTAATAGCCGATATCGACCGGTATGGAACGGATGTTCCCACAAATTGGTTCCTTTGTCCCCGCCACTAAATTATTGCTGAGTCGTGAGATACGGAATTAAGAAGAAAGGCAGCTGCCCTTATAATACCGCAGTGAACTTAACAAGACTGTTTTGTTATTTTTAAAATCTATATTTTCACTTTCGTTCATGTTTCATATTGGTATTACTCTGTAAGAATAATGAGACTGATTTCTTGCAGGTTTTGTGACAAGCAAATTTTAATTAAAATCAACAAAAATATTGACAAAATTAATTTTTTTAATTTAAATTCAGACAAAAATTTAATTGACATTACAAAAGATGAGACTAGAGTAAATTTTACCGGTTCATTTGAAACCAGAAACTATTTGGATTGTCTGTCTTACAGTAGGAAATTGAGAATGTTTAAGTCTTAAATAAATGTATTTCTACTTTGCGAAATTATTTTATACCGAGATTTAAAAGAAATGACATTACATCTGCATAAATGATGATAAATGAGAGATCCGGAATAAAAACTATGGTGGCCACACATGGTTAAATAACAGTTCTTCATCATTCTTTCTGTTACGGACGTCAACTTTCATCGTAATTTTTTTTATACCAAACTTCAAAAAAGTTTTTTCAAAATACTTTCATCGTTTAATCCCTGATTATCTATCTTCAACTGCGATTAACAAAGTATTACTTTTATTTTTTCCTAGATCCTAAATTCAAGAGTGCAAAACTATAGTACGCTTCACAAGCTAACTGAAGATACTGTCCTCTTAAATTTCACAAAAAGAGGACTCTCATGGTTTTTCTCCTTGACCTTTCATATATTCGTGCAGAATTAAACAACATTTAATTGGTGTTGCACAATATGTGTTTAACGTTACATTTATAAACTAAATTTGACAAAAAAAAAAAAAAAAAAAAAAAAAAAAAAAAAATTCAATATTTGTGTTATTCAGAATTCATATGTGAATCATATATTTAAAAACCGTCAAAATAAAAAATTATATGGCTTGTATATGGTACTAGCAGGCTACACCCGCTTCGCTGGTCCATTTTACAAATGATCCTTGATCAAACAAAATTATGAATTTGACCTTGTATTTTAAATTAATATGGACCTTCACCGGGAAAATCTTTCCGCATTTGTTGAATACTATGCGAACTCTATTTAGCTATTATATTATCTTACGGGTTACGCAAAATTCGGGCTATTCAGAAGAAACTCTTTTTACAGTATATATTTAAAGTAGATGTTGGGAAGACAATACGTCCGTTATGATAATCAGAAATGTTAAAATGTTCTCTAGTCACCACACTACTAAAAGGAGAGATAATTACAATGATTGCAGAGAGTGACCACTGAACATTAATTATGTTCGGATTATTCACTTTCGTTTGATAGTTCTTGAACTCCGGGCTTCTCAGCTTGGTGCTATGTGTGGTTCTGATAGCTTAAATACAATTTCTCTCTACGTTGCATTATATTTTGTAATATACGTCTTCTAGCAGGTCTACTGCAGTTTTCTATCTTCGGATTACAGCAGAGTAAATACGGTAAAAAAAAAATGTAATAAATTGTTTGCACACAAAAAGTCTTTAACTTTCATTAAAAGAAATGTGAATCACATAAAAGTGGATTTTTAAAAATAAAGTGTTTGAATAAAATTGAAATAATGTCATTTTCATTACCATTTCCTTTTTATATGTATACCACTTGTAATTATGTAACTGTTAACCTGAAAAAAAAAAAAAACCGATAACCGATTATGATAGAAAACTAAACCTCTTGTTTTAATCCAATCAAAATCTTCCCAATCTTCCATAATCGGGTGCACAGCTAAGTTTTACGGCAAACATTAGAAGTGTTTGCAAACTATATGGTTACAAATTTACCAGATTTAACACACGTAAAACATACGTAATTATGCGCCAAACTACATTCCATTAAATAAAGTCAAATTGCTGTCGGCTGAATTATAGATCTTTCGCCAAAAGTACTCTTTGTAACTGACAAATAAAGTCAGTTATACAAAACTTAATAACCTAACACGCTATAATATAACGAAATAATCATTTTGATGCACCGAAGACCTTTTTTCATTTCTCTAAAGAGTACAATAACACGGAGAAATAAATACACTTTTTATTTTCAAAATTACATTATTCTTCAGTCTGCTGCCTAAATAAAACTAAAATCGTTAATTTTTTCCTCAGTTTAGCGAATAGGATTGTGCGTCAGAACTTGCTTTATAATGATTTCTATTTTCAATTTTATCTGCATTTCAGGAGCTTTTTTTCTAGGCTAAAATGTGTTATCTAGGCTAAAGTGATAAATCATCAAATACTGTTCCACCAGCCACCATTGGAATTTCAAATTTGTTTCCAAGTATTTATTTTTTAGTGATAGTAAAATAACTACAGATAAAAAATATATAATACTAAATATTCTGTTCTCCGTTTGCTTCATAATAAAAAAACATAAATTTACTAATCGCTAAGTACAAATTTCATGTAATCTTCTGCAATCGCGATCACTGTCCAGAGACTCTTTCAAATATAAAAGAAACATCCAAATAGTTCAGTAAATACACTAATTAGCGGGTAACCTGATTACGGAAGATTAATCCAATATCAAAAACCTTAAAAAAAAAAAAACGGAAAAAGGGATGACGAATTAAAAAGATAATCGAAAATTTATTTCAGTAAGCAATTTTTATTGTAAAATATTTTCTTTTGTGGTATTAATAACGCAAAATTGCATACATTTTCTTAAGAATAATCTTTAGTACTTAACATTTGAAACAGCAGACTTTTCTAAAAGGGAAATTGGAGATATATGTAAGGGGGAAAAAAAAAAAAAAAAAAAAAAAGAGTGGACAATATTCATTGATCTGAGTTCGAGGTTATAAAAGTCATAAGTTTGGGGAAAAACAAAATAGCATTTTTCCGCAGTAAAGTACGCGAAAAATATTTTAAATATCTGAAATTAAATTATTTATAATATATGTGTGTGTGTGTGGGGGGGGGGGGGGGTGGCAAACGTTTGCATTAAAATTTAAATATTTGACTCCACTTTTATAATATTAACTGCTATTTATATAATATCGTCATTTTTATAATTACATCTGCTAGAGATACATAATAATAATAATAATAATAATAATTGTTACTCACAAGAAAGGTCTCCTTGAAACGCATACTCAAAATATTTTGAAAAAGGAAATGCTAATAAAATGACTCATGTATGTAAAAAAGATCGGTAAAAATATTGCGGTAGAATCCCAGTAGAAAATCTGGAAATAAATATTTTTTCGAGTATTTGGCGTGGAAAGACGAACGCTCCACGCTCTTTGGCGAACCAATACGTTTTCTCGCCAAATGCAAGAAATTGAAATGCATTTATAAATTCCTTGTTAAATAAGTAATTAAATGCCTAATGCTCAATGAATTTAAACTTAAACTGTGGATTAGTTTACTATTTTTGCTGTAAGCGTATATAATATATGCAAATTGCGTGTTATTTGTATTGAGCTATTTAATTTTATACGGTGTCACCGGCTGGATAAGTTTTAAGGGTATTTTAATTAAGAATGCTATCATTAAACATTTCGATATTAAGTTGCTGTTTCCATGGCAATAAAACTCTCTTGTTGTCACTGACACTAACAATATCGAAGTCAAATTGCCAATGCTCAGAATCGGACCTTAATTTGAGTTTGAAACACTTTTAATCCATTTAAATTTCGTTGTAAACGGCATAAATACGATCGTTAAATTTCATTATTGCATATATAAATGTATATGACAAAACTGCAGTTATAAATATGTATTTATTTAAGTTAAACTTACTTAAACTAACTTCGTATCGAGAGTTGAAAAAGTTTTTTTAAAGAATATTTATCATAGTATTATTCAAAATTTTATCGTGTCGCCAACCAGCGCTAAATCGCAAAAAATGAAATTTTCATTATTTTTTTAGGAATGCTAAATAGAGGTTCTGCCGATTTTTTGATGGATATATATACCTATGAGAAGAATATTCTATAATTTTTTTCAAATATTTCTGAGCATGCGTTTATGGGGAACTTCCTTGATATCATTTTATCAATTTTTCAGATGCATTTTCCTTAACCTGATGCAAAAGATAAATCGACAAATATTATTTGAATTGCAATATTTCAACTGAATAATTTTTTAAGTATTACGAACATTCTCTTTCATGTTTAAATTAAATATTTTCGTTTTTTAATATTATCACTCATTAAAATGGATTTTTTTCTTTTTTAAAGATTTTAAATAAAATTAGTAACAGTTTTTTGTCTTTTATTTTTCTAGGTGTAATAGCCGTTTCAATTTTTTCAACAACAAAAAACTTCGCCAAGAAATAAAATGGTAACCTTATCGTCCAAAATAACAGAACTTTTCGTCATAATTCTATAACTAATCTACGTAGAACGATGTGTTATAGCTTAAAACCTTCCCTGAAACGATACCTATCTAACAGTATAAGTTCCGTCAAAATCCATGCGGTAGAACTCGAAATCTAGGCGTTCGGAACGAAATTTTCATTTGGATTTTATATATATAATAGAATAGATAGAATAGATAGAATAGATAAAAGATTATGTGTTATGAACTATCTCAAAGTTTAAAACAGATCGCATTGTTAGATTTCCTAATTTTAACAATATCGCGTTATGTTAGTTCCACATTCCACCACCAGGGAGCGCACTCTATTCTTAACGAAAGCGTATCTGAACGAAACTCCTTCATGCAACCTTTCCGTAGATACATGAATCGGGAGGGTGGCGGTCTTAACCAATAATTTAAGATAATTGCTGAAATTACTACGAAAAATATTTTAAAGGGGCCCTACGCGGGCCCCTAATAGAGTTAGAGGAAATCGGAAGACGGCAAAATAATCGCGGGGAAAAGTTTGCTTGGGTGCTTCGGAGCTACTTTTGGCGCGAGATCTAAGCTCTACGACCAATAGGAGCCCAGATATTTAAGGAAATTTGAAGCAACAAAGTCCAAAATAACAGAATTTTCCGTAATAATTCTATAACTACACTGTAAAAAATTTTCGTAAAATTTCGGTAGATGTACCGTAAATTTTACGGTACTTGTACCGTTTTCACTCTTTATGGTATGAGTACCGTAATTCTAAGGTATATTAAGCGTAAAAAAATGGTATATATGCCATTTCGATTATAAACGGTATTTATACCGTAAAATGATTGTTTTTCAGCACAAACTCAGTATTTATACCGTAAAATGATTATTTTCCAGCAAGAAAAAACCTGGTAGCCCGGCCTCGGTGTATCGTAAAACCCCTGAATTGATGCTCTTGCTCTTGTTTCGTAATGCGTGTATCACTGAGGAGAGGGGAGGTGCAGCCGGTACATTGTTTCAAGGCCCAAAGAGCTCAAAGGGGCACAGCTCTTAAAATACACACTGTATATAATATTTTTTAGCTTACGGGCTATCAAAGCCTGAGAGCTAATGTGCCCGCAAGTTCTGTATGTATGTAAGTATGTATGTACGTAGCGCGATAACTCTTGATAGAAATATCCGATTTGCTTAAAAAAATTTCCAATTTCATTCCGATAAGGCGCTTCCCTCATTGGTTTTGGGGGTTCATTGATAAAGTATAAATGGGGGAGGGGGTGGAACGGGAGCTAATCCCCCTTAGTTTTCATGCAGAATTATCCGACTTTATTCAAATTTGGTATACCGGTTTATTCTGATATAACGCTTCCTTAATTAGATTTGGAAGTACATTGATTAAGTATAAAAGGGTAGGAACGGGGGTTATCCCCCCCCCCTTAATTTAGATAAATGTGTTTTTCATGCAAAATTATCCGATTTTCTTTCAAATTTGGTATACCAGTTTATTCTGATAAGGCGCTTCCCTGATTAGATTTGGAGGTTCATTGGTTAAGTATGAAAGGGAGGAAGGGGAGCTAATCCCTGCCTTAATTTAGATAAATGGGTTTTTCATGCAGAATTATCAGATTTTATTTAAATTTGGTATACCGGTTTATTCTGATAAGGCGATTCCCTGATAAGATTTGGAGGTTCATTGATTAAGTATAAAAGGGGAGGAATGGGTGCTAATCCTCCTCCCTTTAATTTAGATAAATGGCTTTTTCTTGCAGAATTATCCGATTTTATTCAAATTTGGTATACCGGTTTATTCTGATAAGGCGCTTCGCTGATTAGATTTGGAGGTTCATTGGTTAGGTATAAAAGGGGAGCAACGGGTGGCTAATCCCCCCTTAATTTAGATAAATGTGTTTTTCATGCAGAATTATCCGATTCTCTTCAAATTTGGTATACCGGTTTATTCTGATAAGGCACTTCCCTGATTAGATTTGGAGGTTCATTGGTTTGGAATAAAAGGGGAGCAACGGGTGGCTAATCCCCCCTTAATTTAGATAAATGTGTTTTTCATGCAGAATTATCCGATTCGCTTCAAATTTGGTATACCGGTTTATTCTGATAAGGCACTTCCCTAATAAAATTTGGAGGTTCATTGATTAAGTATAAAAGGGGAGAACGGGTGCTAATTCCCCCCCCCTTTAATTTAGATAAATAGGTTTTTCTTGCAGGATTATCCGATTTTATTCAAATTTGGTATACCGGTTTATTCTGATAAGGCGCTTCCCTGATTAGATTTGGAGGTTCATTGGTTAAATATAAAAGGGGAGCAATGAGTGGCTAATTTCCCCCTTAATTTAGATAAATGTGTTTTTCATGCTGAATTATCTGATTTTCTTCAAATTTCCATACCGGTTTATTCTGATAAGGCGCTTCCCTGATTAGATTTAGAGGTTCATTGGTTAAGTATAAAAGGGGAGCAACGGGGGGGGGGGATCCCTCTTAATTTAAATAAATGGTTTTCTCATGCAGAATTATCTGATTTTCTTCAAATTTGCATACCGGTTTATTTTGATAAGGCGCTTCCCTGATTAGATTAGGAGGTTCATTGGTTAAGTATATAGGGGAGGAAGGGGGCTCATTCCCCCCCCCCTTTATTTCGATAAATGTTTATTCTGATATGGCGCTTCCCTGATTATTTACCGTTTTTCTCAAAAAGAGTGAGTTCTATTTTATGAATATAGACATAAATAAGAGTATAATATACATATATTGTGAATAGCCTGTGAGCTCAATGCTGTCAGTATTTAAATGAAGACTTTTCTTTTTTCTTTTTTCTATATTTATTTTCTATGTATACCATAATTTAAAACAAAGAAAAAATGTCTAATTTATTTTACTTTTGTAAAGCAGTATAAATGTCTAATTATTACCCTTAAATGCTGGAAAATAAATAATATAATTTATGAGAGACGAAACAAGTGGTCGCCGAAGTCGGCTAGGTATTATTAAAGATTCACATGCTTTTTATGTTTCTCGAGAGTGTGTTTGTGTGTGTGGGGGAGGGGGAGGGTTGTGTGGTTCATCCTGGACCCGTCACGACTCTCGGCGGCCTTTAATACTAGTTGGAACTTCCAGTCTAACATGTTGAATTATGTCAAACCGATCTTTAATCTTCATTCAAGAATTATGACATTCGAACACTGTAAAAATATGTCCTGAAATTAACTGGCGCTATTCTGTGAATTTTTCTTTATTTGCCTAAAAATTTTCATTTTGTGAGAAGACTGACTTTTCCTAGAATTACCGGAAATATTGAGTCTAGCGCTAAGCGCTAGCGAGAAACTGAAACGCAGTGTTGAATTCAGGGGGTGGCCCGGGGGGGAACATCCCCCCCGGCAGATTTGAGATTTTGTGTTTTCAATAGTCAAAAATTGCAATTTCTCCCGAGGGGTCTACACTGTCCCCCTTCGGAGCCACAGAAATCCCTCCCGGAGAAAAGTGTCTGAATTCAACACTTCTGAAATGGAAAAGCTCCTCTACGGCGAGACCGAGGAGTGGCGAGACGCCCTGAGCCCGAGGTCGAGGATAATATCTCTCTGTTTTCCAGAGTATAAACGACCTTGAAGTCTCAAGCAGCGTTTACAGAGTACAGAGGAATCAAACTGGTTCTTAGAAGTCTGCACGGGCCGAAATTTCCAGGCCCGGGCTCGGCCCGACTCATAAAAAAAATTTCGGCCCGGCCCGTAGAAAAGTTAAAAGTTTGGCCCGGCCCGGTATAACAACTAAAAGTTTGGCTTCAGCCCTGCCCGGTCCGAGTGAATTGCTACGAAACATTGATTTTTACGTCGATTTGGTTAAAAATTTGACTCTTACGAGGAATCCTGACAAAAAATATTTTTCTTAACTTTTTTTTCATGTTTTTAAACTTCTATGTAAATATTTCAGTTATCATTAATATTGTTAATCCATATTCGGGGCTATGCATATATAACGTTATCAACATTTTGCTAATTTTAGACCCCCTGCCCCCCTTACGATATCATAAGTTATCATTCGTCCAACCCATCCCCCCCCCACCTTAAGATGTTATCGTTATCAATGTCTAACATTTTTCCCTTTCTTTTTATACGCTGCGACACATGATACACGTATATAATTATACATTTATTAGTCGCATACTTTACGGATTCAAGAAGACAATAAAATATCAATACATGATATAAATTTATATCAAATAATATCTAAAAAAGTTAGTTACTATTTAAAGGTACTTAATAACAGCTTATTGTTACATAATGCATTCAAAAGTGATGTTGTCTTCTAGCACTTGCCCCCTGCCCTGGCAGAACTTATCAACAAAACAGTGGACAACACTCTTTGTCTTTCTTTACTGCTAAACGCAAGTATCACTTCCTACATAATTATGCTCCTGATTTCTCTAACAGCGAATTATATGTGCATAAAGCAGAAGAACAGCAATGCAAACGTTGAAGTATTCCAAATTTTGGAATGAAATGATTTTATAAAAATGTAACGGCTTTAACAACAGCTTTGTATTTTCATAAAAACATATTAAAATAGTAATAATAAAAAAGGTAACAGACTATTTGGATGTAAAAAAAAAAAAAAAAAAAAAAAAAAAAAAGGGTTACTGAAAAAAGAAAAGTTTGGTTGGATCAAAAATGATATCGATATCAAAAAGCAACCCCCCCCCTCCTTTTCCCCAGCGATATCTTACGATATCAAGTGCCAGACCCCCCCCTCCCCCCCTAAAGTGATAACGTTATATATGCACAGCCCTTTGCATGCATTGAATTGTTAAAAATCTGAAAAATGCTATACAGTAAAATCTTCTAAGACTCAATTACATAGAAAAAAAAATGCGTTAAAGATAAGTTTCCTTTTTAGCAAATGTAAATTCATTATATATTCTTTTCTTACGTATTAGTATATCCACTTTGCACGTATCAACACGTTTATCAGTTTAAAACAGGATTCCGTAATAGGCAGGTTTCTTTTCACACGTTTTACTATATTTTAATTTAGCAATATTTTAACTAGTGTAGAAATTTACTACTCTCCAAAAAGAATAAATGTTAATGTTTAATTGTAGAATAATGGCGATTCAAAAATGTATGCATATTTTGCAAAAATCTTTGGGCCAGGCTCAGGGATGTAGTGGAGGGTATACGGGGGTATACGCCGTATACCCTCTGGATTTTTTTAAGGGACACCGTATACCTTCTGTTTCTCAAGAAAGCTATAGTATATATATACTAGGGTATACCCTCTGCCTTGAGCGTATACCCTCTGCTTAGAACGTATACCCTCTGTTTTTTTTTACGATTACACCACTGGCCAGGCTTAATTTTACTAACCTTTGAACGGACAGGTCACGCCGAGACAATGATTTTCATGCGGGCTGGCTCAAAATTAGGACTGAAAATTGGGCTGTGAAGAATAGATAAGAAACCAGTCCCGGCCCGATTCTTCCGGAAAAAGGTAAGACCCGAACCGATCCGGTCCGTAAAGAGTAGTTACTAGGCCCGGCCCAAGCCTTCAGAAAAAAAACATGGCCCGGGCCCGGCCCGAGTGCCGCAAATGAACATAGGCCCGAGCAGTGTTGATTTCAGGGCGTGACATCCCCCCCCCCCCCCAAGAGCCACAGAAATCCCTCCCGGAGAAAAGTATCTGAATTCAACACTGGGCCCGAGCCCGGCCCGTGAAGATCTCTACTGGTTCTATTACTATCGAACCTGCTTTCATTTTGTACCCATTTACAAACGCAAGCATAAAACCAGAGATAAAACCTATCAGCTCCAAAAATCCGGAAGCTGCGTAATTTTCCCTTCTGAATTATGATTGGCTGATTAGTGAACTGCCGTCGTACAGACTTCCGGTGTAATCATAAACAGAATACGCCTTCGCCTGCAATCGTTTTGGCGCGTAAATCATTGTGCTTTACATTTCCTTTTGAGAATTAAAATTGCTGACCATGCAAACTTTTTTTAATGTCTTTTTCACACCCGATTCTTGCAAAATCTTCAAGGAATACTAATGCCTGGATTCCGCGATCGCCGATTGTGGGCCAAAGTGCGACCATCAGACTGGTGGGACAGTCTTGTTGTGAAAGATTTCAAGGACCCTGATTTTAAAAATGATTTTCGCGTTTCAAGGTAAGACAATTTTCTTTTTATAGATATGTGTTTTTTATCTACTCAAATCAGGGTTGCAAAAAACCAACCTACCCCCCAAAAAACCTGGGTGGGTTTTATTGGGTATTTTACAATCCATGAAATTATTATTTAATTATCAGTAACTTTTATATTACTCGTGTTAACCTTTGTGTTTAAAGAGTTACACTATCCTATTAAAGCATATTCTGAGCCTACTGCCAAATGTGACAAAGTCAAAAAGAAATAATTTGCTTAAGTCTTTTAAAAGCATGCTAATATTATGAGGGGGGGGGGGGGCAATATCAGTGTAGTCAGCGTCTTTGATTAACTAGCTTTTTTATGGCGAAAAAAAATTGTCTAAAAAATGTGTTCTTAGTGGGGAATACAGATAAAAAGTAATCTATTGAAGTAACTTTTAAATATGTTGCTATATAATATTATATGATGACAGCCTTTTACACTGATTTATAGGTATTTAAACTGATATTACTTGTATATTAAGTTAATTAACAAAAATATAATAAGATTTATTAATTTAATACATACTTTCTAAAAATAAATAAGCTATGTTTTTTGCAACTCTGATTAAAAATTGTGTGTCGTTTATTTCATATGAGTTTAATCGCAGGCCTAACGATAATAACATATCTTATATGTAATAAAGTATTTTATTATAAGGAGATTAAATTATTAAGTTGGCTTGCACCCAGTATATGTGTGAAGAGAGGGGCGGGAGAAACAACGCTACATGCGCGTTCATTTTTAATTACTATTAAGACACAATTTTATTTACAGAAAAGAGGTTCCTAATTGCAGACATTATGCATTAGGCCTATTGCATAAACATGTATTTTGTTTCTTCGCATGTCATTTTCCGAGTAATTTTGTGTATATCGGTGTTGAATTCAAGGTGGGGGGGGGGGGATACTCTCCAGCAGGAGCAATGAGTACCCCCCCCCCCCCCCCCCACCACGCGAAGATTTGATATTTTGTTTTTAATGGTCGAAAAGTGTCTGAATTCAACACTGGTGTATTTAATGTATTACTAACTGTAAATTCACTTTAAAACTGTGAGAACCTTTTCTATGTGTAAGTAAATTTTCATATAGCACCAAATATTTATAGTAAAGCCAAATTTTTTTTAAATATTCAAGATTGGTGTTGGAGAAAAATTTTAATTTTAAGATAAATAAATTTTAATGTTTCTAATTAATACAGAATTTTGCTAAAAGTTATTGTTTTTATAAATAAACACTTTTATAGATAAAGGATCATCATTTATTAGTATTTTTAGCCATCAGTCATATAAATATAGTGTATCATACTAAAAAGACCCCAAAAATTTAGATTGCATAAAGTAATATTTACATACTATATAATAATAACAAAACATGTTAAAACAAATTTTGGTACTTTTCAGTATATATACATACAGGGGCCTGTTTTTGTGAAATTGTGAACAGCTTTTTAACATTTTGTGAAAAATCTAGTCCTAATTTTGTGAATTTAAAATTATTGTTATATTAAGGTTCTTTTTTATATATTTTTTAGAAGATATATGTATGTAAAATACATATATTTTCTTTATACTATATGTAAAAGTGACAGGTCAGATTTTATTTTTAAATGATTAAATTTGTGAAAAGTTTAGTCTAAAGATGGAAAATTTTTGTAAAAGGATTATTTTTAAGCCGAAAAGTTTTGTGAAGGGTCCTTTAAAGGACCCAATTTCTTCCTAAACAGATCCCTGATGTACATATATTGCATATATACACATATATACAAATATCCACATATATATACTACATAGACATACATATATGTATGTAACACTGGCGTCCGGCTAACCGAAAAGTACCTACCCAAATTTTATTCTGTCATTTGTTCATATCTTTCAAACCAAAATTTCATTTAATTTCTTTGAATTAAAATTTGTCAAATTGTATTTTCTAAAATGTTTATATATATAGATCTTTCAAATCAAAATTAAATGTTATTTTTTTAAAGTAAAATTTGTCACTGAATTAGTATTGTATTATCATTATTTTAAATGAATTGGGCCTGAAAATTAAATTTTCTATTTAGTAGCCAAGAAAGCATTTGGATTTTTTTTAGCTTAGTGGTCTTCATTCATTCTTAGTCTTAATTATTGTTAAATTAATTTACAATTAAATGTTTTAAAGTAGTATCTAATATATAATATAGGGTAGATGTGCTAGTAATGGACACCCTTAAGAAATTTCTTTAAAAATTATTTTTTTATTAATAAGCTTTTTCAATATTAATCTATCAACAATATTTAACCATTCTAGCCTCATTTCCCAATATGAATAGAAATTTAATTTTAAAGAAATAATCAATAAATTTTTACAGAAATAATCAAACGCCCAGTAGTGGACACTTTCTGTTCCAGTAATGGACACCCCATAAAAAGCAATAAATATAATTATTTTTATGGCTGTATTTAGATAGAACCAGAATTTAATGAATACATACTAATGAAAAAGAAATAGTTATTTTCAAATACATTTAACAATTAGGATACCAGTAATTAATAAAATATTTGCGATAATCATTTACTGTTTGCATCAATTATTGTAATTATCAGAAGATCGGTGTTTTAATTATTTTAGATGGATAGTTTGAAATACTAAATATCAAGCAATTACAGCTATCAAATTATTGAAACAGTGGTGGTGGTGGTGGTGATGGTGGTGGTGGGGGGTGGGGGGGTGTTTAAAGGGTAATTAACCCGGGAGAACTCGCTGCATGAGATTTTCTCTCACCGTCATACTTTTTTAAAACTCTTATTTAAACCATTTTTCATTTTAATTAAAATTTCAAAATGTTATTTCAATTATTTTACCTATTTTGTGAATAAAAGTACTAAGCCAACCAAAAAAAGTTGATATATGAATGTAAAGTAAAAGAAAAGCAATTGGGCATTCTCACTAGCAAGTTCTCCCAGGTAATTTTTTTTTTTTTTTTTTTTTTTTTTTTTTTTTGGAATATTAATGTTAAGTTTTGTCTCACTATTTTTAACAATCTTTCAAAGACTACTTGATATATCATTTATAATAATTAATATTACAAATATGAAATAAATGATATTGTGAGTTGAATATTTTGAATACTAAATAAAATAACTTCAAAATAAAACTGTAGAACTGATGTTTGAAGCCACTGATCTGCAGATTTACTAGTTTCATGAATATTACCTAACTTTCATTAATAGTGTACATTTTTTTTTTTTTAAATAAGGAAACATTTAAGGCAGAAAATAGATTTTTAATAGCTTCTGTAACTTAATTATTTTTATTTAAACGGAGAGGAATTAAGCCCTATGAGCCCCTCTTTGACAATATTTTCTGCTTCCTGGCTGGTTTGATTGCCAGATTATAAAATATGCAAGGTACTACATTATGTATGTACTACATTAAAAATAATAATAATAATAAATAAAATATTGAAATTTTATTAATCACATAAAATAACTTAAAAGCAGCTTTTTATAAAAGTTTTGGTGTTATTACATTTTGGTAAGTATAATTTAAAAATTAAATTTGATTATTTAGGTTTGCAGTTAAGCCAAAGTATTTTATGCACTATAAACATTACTGAAATTGAAATTGTTAGCAATGTCTACATGGGGTGTCCAGTCCATTACTGGAAAATGACTAATTAATCATCCCAGTAATGGACACCCCCTATTAAAACCTTAAAAATAAATGAAATTTTGTAAATGGCCATTTGTATATAAAATTCAAAGTTTTCTATTGCTACTCAAACAAAAACATTCAAATTTTGCAAGATAAATAATACATAAATTAATTAAACGAAGCCAACTCTTAGCCTCGTCATTAAGATTTTCACAGAAAAACAGCGAAACTTTGAAACATTATTTTCTGCTTCCTGATTGGTTTGATTAAAAGTGTCAACAATAACCCAGTTTTATAAAACATGCAAAGGGGAGTTATAAAAAAAATAAAAAATTAAAGCTAAATATTTATTAGTTATATTTTTATGAACCAAAAACATCAAGGGGTGTCCATTACTGGCACATCTACCCTATAATATGTATATAAACTGGTTATATTTTATTTAGCAGACAAATATTTTTTCGCTTAGTTGCCATTGCCATGTTGCAAGTAATGCATGAGTTCCCAGATCTATAACAAATGTTTATTGTAGGGGTATTCAAAGCATGCAACATCCCAATCGCGCCCGTCGGCCTAATCGTTCGGAGTTTTCATGGTTTTCTTCGAGCCGTGGATCTTCCATGCGTTAATACGGATTAGGTTCCCTTAGAAAGACCCCCCCGGGCCTATATCCCTCGTGTAGATAATTGGCCGTCAAAAATCAACCCAACTCAAAGGATGCAACTCTCTAAAATCATTGTTTTTTTTTATATGTTAAAGGTAAAATTTAAATTAAGTATTTCTATGCCATAACCCACTGTTCATCATAATTTTTTTCATCATGATTAATAAATTTTATGTACAAATATTTTTTTTTCTAAAATATACATTTAAAAAAAATGATTGTACAGGCAATCCGAATATGTTAATGCTTTCAAGTTTTGAAAGTGATCGCCACATAGGAAAATGCAATTTCTTTGTTGATTGAGAATTCAAAAATTCATTTTTAAGCACATTATCTTACAAAAACAATTGGAAATTAACTAAAAAATATTTATAAACAAAGGTTTGATTTTTTAAAATTTGTTGCATTGTTGGGGGGAGTGTCTGCCCCATGAACTCCTGTTATTTCTATTAAATTTAGCTTTTAAATATAAAAAATCAGATTGTAAAATTCATTTGATAAAAAAATATTTATGTTTTGAAGAGGATTTCTTGGAATTTGTTATGTTACAAAAAAAGAGTAAAAACTGAAAATTTGATTCTAAGGGGTAGGGTTAGGATTTAATTTCCATATTTGTGTACCTGTACATATGTCACATTCATATATATATATAGAGTGTAGAAGGAAGATATTAGAAAAATTAAATTACACTGTAAGGGAGGGGGGGGGGCAGGGGAGTTAATCCAAATGCAAAGACTCAGAATATAAGCCAAAATTATTTTGTTGATCGTATAACAACAAAAAGCGTTTGAAGTGGTGCTATGTTGTTTCAATCGTATTAGTGGTTGTTTGTGCCACAATTTTCTATTTTTTGTTTAGAATTTAAATAGTGAAATTTTTATGGGAGTATAGTTGACATATTATCATTTTTTTCTATAATGGAAGATACCCAACATTTGAAATAATCTCTCAAATTAATTTTTTAAATAATTTAGAAAGTGTAATCTGCTGGAATATAACCTTCAAATGATGTCAGCAATGTTTTGCTTTCAATATATACCTATGCATTACAGGGGTGGGGAATTACATCATTCTACTTCCACTATTCACTGCCAAGTAATAATTTTTTGACAGGGTGACTGAATTTTCAATTTTGTCTTTCAAAAACTACCGGCTGTAGAAAAGAAATATATTTAATTATTTATTAGTCACATTTTGAAACTTTCCAGTTGCCTCAATTTAAACATGGCACCGAGTTCTATTCTATACAAAACTTTCTTTTTTCTTTTTTTTTGTATATATTTCTTATTTTTATTTAAAATTATAGATAGAGACAGAGATATCTGGTCTCCCAGCTAGGACCAACTCATCATTGCCCAAGTATGTGGTAGCACATAAGAGAAATCTGAAACTAAGAGTATGAGACTCCAGCCGAACAATTACTCTACCAAATTAGCACTAGCATTATTCAAAGGTATTTATTTTTCTTCTAAATATTTGTGTGGTAAGAAGTAACATTAGTGTTATTTTTACAATTTTAGTACAATTATGTAACAAGTATGGGAACAATTGAGAAAAAATCTGGAAATTTTAGGAAGCAAACCAGTTTTCCTCCGAAGGCCTATTTTTCCAAATTGGAAAAATTAAAATTTCATTTATAAAATGTAGTATTTTATAATAGCTACATTCTGATACTTTTATTTATATATTTTCATGTTTAATGTCCTACATGAAAACATTAACATGTAAATTCTTATCTGTAAGCAGGGATCTGTTTAGAAAGAACTCGAGTCCCTTAAAGGATTATTTACAATTTTTCCACCTTAAAACATGTAACCCTTAAGGCTGTTCTCAACAGCTCTGCTCAACAAGCGCAAAACGTTTTGCACATTTACAGATTTATTTTTTAAAACAAAGATATAAAATTGGAAGGCCTGACTATGGAAGTGATTTAGAATCGAACTGTGTTTTCCATTTTTTTATCCATAAATTACCTATTGGGTTATAAGTGATTTTGATCATGTGACAAAGATGTTTTCTCCCTTCGCTGACCGGTTTTTCTGCTTTTTTCGGGAACTTAGGTTCAAAACGTCAACTTTGATACTATTTTCTGAAAGATCTATTACGTTTGCAAAAAATGGAAAAAGCAGCTCAATTACATAGTTTGTGAACAACAATTCCAGCTAGTTTCATGCATTTCCGACTAAAAATAAATTAAAACTTATGTCAGAAAGTTGCCCTTTTGGATTTGAGCAGCCTTAACAAAATTCTTTCTCTTAAAAATAGACATTTCAGAAAATTTTTCATCTAGAAATTGAGTCCTTCCCAAATGTAATGATTTTAGAATTTAAAAAACCTGTTGCATAATAGTTGAAATCACCAATGAATCTGTTATTTAGCTGTATATATATGTTAAAGACCTTCTCAATAATGTCTAAATAAGAACTGAGATATCATTTCTAATTCACAAAATTCTGATTGCATTTTTTACAAGTACCTACAAATGTTCACAATTTTGCAAAATCAGGATCGTGTGAGAAAAAAAAATCCAAGCAAATCATTGGTAAAATAATTAAATGCAAATTCTCTTCTTAAAAATGAAAATTCATTCCAAAATTATTTCAATAGATATACCAATTAATAAAAATGGTCAGGTGGAAATTTAATATAAAATTTGAAACATATATTTATTTTTATTCACATAGCTGTAATTTATCACTATTATTAGGAAAAATTCTTTTCATAATAATATGCAGTTGAAATTATTTATTCTTTTCTTTCTTTTCCTAAAATATAGATTCTTAGAGTTATCTAACTGTATTTTTAAAAATATAAATTTATACAAACAAACTTTGCAAAAAATGTAAGTAAATTTTCTGTGAAAAACTTAGTTGAAAACAATTTTTAAACACATGAAAAAATTCACCTGTTTTAAAGCTTTCATAAAAAAAAATTACCACTTTCAATATTAATAATCTTAAACTAAAACATAGCTGGGTTTACACTGGAAAGCTGTACTAAAACTAAATACACAGTAAATGAAGATTATAATTTTAAGGGAGGTGGGGGGATGTAATATTGTAAAATGCCAGTTTTTAAGTAATATAAGATTTCTTTTACACTGGCATTATTTATGTAGTATTTGAAAAACAGTAGGGGAGAGGGAGGCACATGTGAACAATTTTTATATTTTTGACTATTTCTCAAAATTGTTATGAGCTATTGAACAAAAAATTGATTTATATGAATATTTAGAATTTGTTTGCTCTTTTGCTCAAGCTTTTGGATGCATTTATCAAGAATTTCTAACTTATATCATCATTCTAAAAATTGTCTAAATTTGTTCACATGTGTCCCGGTGGAGGGGTAGTTGTGAACATACCTGGGGCACATGTGAACACATGCATAAATAAGACAAATATTTTTTTGTGAATAAAAACTGTGATAAAAACTAATTAGATGCCCTCTCTCTAGTTGTGTGAATAAATCAATAAATGTTTCAACATAGATACAAGAAATTATTCGTAAAATTGAACACATGCTTACTCCTTTTGAGTCACTTTTAATTGTTATCTAACTTCCAGTAAATTAAAACTGTGAAGCAATCCTAAAAACATTGAATATATAGCTCAATATTTGACAAGGGTAATTAAATTTTAAACTTAAAAAAAAAATGCATTCACAGACTTAAAAAATACACTTGTGAACTGTTCACATATGCCCCCATATGTTCTGTTCACAAATGCCCCATCTACCAACTTCAGCCTAACTTATGAAAAAATAAATATTTTAAATTGAAATAAGGAAACAAAACTTTTTGTAGACTTACCTAATTAATGCTACTAAGAAAGAATCAACCTTTCATTGGTCTTTATTTAATAAATAAAAATTAGTATTAAGTATACTTGGATATAAAAATATAGCGTTCAAAAAATTAATTTAAAAAGTATTGAAGAGATATTACTAAATCATTATTTATAATTATACAAAATGCATTTAATAACATTGATCAGATTACCCATTATTTTGTAAAAAACGATTTTTGCTTTATTTGTCTGTAACGTACTTTCTCAAAACTAGTGCAAAGCCGCCAAATCTGGTTGAACAACATACTGGATACTGAGCAACCAATAAGATTGCGAGCTTCGGTTCGGAACGACAAACTCACTTGGAAAAAAAAATTATGCTGCCAGGACAACACATAAGCAGGGTTAACAAAAAAAAAAAAAAAAAAAAAAAAAAAAAAATTATTAAAAAAAAAAAACCTGTTTATTTGGTTTAAACCAGGTTTTTTTTTTTTTAAATATCATTTCCTAATACATGTAGATGCATATTTGTTGATAAAAATAAACATTGTTATATATTATTTAATATAACTTCATTTGAAAATATCCTGATTAAATAATTAGTCTGTTATGTAGAAAATTTAATTCATTTCCATTTTAAACATTAGTAACCTATGTCTTATGTTGAAAGAATAAACTGCTCTACACAGTGTAGCTTTGATATCTTGAAAATCTTAAGACGAATTTTTTGATTAATTATAGATATACTATTTTATGAACATTTTTTCTACCTTGATACAGTCAAACCTCGTTAACACAAACACGCTTAACGCGAATTACTTTTAGCACGAACTGTTTCCTGTTGCCTCGTCCAGCTGTATGTAATGTAGTTAAGTTCTGATAACACGAACATAAAAAGTTTCCCCTTGAGTGTTCGCGTTAACGAGGTTCGACTGTATTAAAAATCTTATTGAAGTCTAAACTAGTTCACTGAACATTTTAATATTTTCTTCTTCACCTAATCATTAATTTAACTATAAAAAAATATTTTGAAGGTAGTATCTTCAAATGGTTAACTTTTTTATATAAATATCAGTATCTGTGGTTGCTAAAGAAATTTTTTTATATATATTCGAATACTGCTGGTTATTTTCTTTTAACATTTTTGGCCATTAAATTCTGTAACAAAAAAGATTGATATTATTGAATGCTATAACTGACATATAATTTTTGCATGTCGTCTCATTCAACTTCATATCTTGAAATTCTTTTTTAAATTCTTAAAGGATAATCTCCCCAACTGAGAAAATTTTCTTTTACTACTTGGCCAAAATCTTAAAGGTCATTGTGTTATGTTATTAACTGCCATAAATAATCTGTATTTTTTAATTGATAATATTTTATGTTGAATACTGAATATGTTTTATCTCTGTTAATATTGACGTGGTTTAAGATAACTCTCTTAGTACATCAACTCATTCTAATTTTTATCCTACATTCACACAAACATGACCTAAATTCATTATGTCTCATGTAGACTGCTTAGATAAAGTATTAAAAGTAGAAATTATTTCTATCAATAATTTAAAACACTTAAATTACAAAAAAAGAAAATATTACATTAGATTTGTTCTAAAAAACCCATTTGGTTTAAACCATGCCAACCCTGCATGGTACTGACAAACATGATGAATTTTTATGCTGCTTATATGAATTATTTATTTAGTTCTGTTTTTTATGTGAATTTATTTAAAAAAAAAAAAGGAACAAAAGTAAGCTTCAATTAAATTTACCATCTAAGTATAGGAAATCAGATCATAAAATTAGGTTATTTAAAAAATAATACACAGAATTATTTACATTGTGCAGACAATTTTTTAAAGTAAGTTATGAGTCAGTATACCAGATTATTTTAAAAAAAAAGAAAAAATTAAGTGGAGGTTTTACTGTATAATTTTATTGACCCCAAACTGAAGATATGTTAGATAGTTTCTGTTTAGAGATTATGGGGGTATCACAAAATGGTGTATACTAAAACAACTATTAATCATTATTTACAGTCTTATCACAGCAATATGGAGATGTTTTTATTCCAAAAATTAAATGTTTACTGCAATATTAAGAGAAATTTATAGTTTAATTCTTGATTTTTAAATGTGCTTTATTTTTAATTTTTGTATAATGTTTATTTGTTCTTTTGTTTTAAAAGTGTATAATTTTGATTAATATAATAAAACAGATTGTGAAAGTGTATAATTTTCAAATGTTATGTTTAAGTGATCACTTTTTACCTTAACAATGTTACTTTTTTTTTTTTTTTTTTTTTTTTTTTTCAAATTTTCCCCGATTGGTACCAACTATATTACTTGGCGATAATGGCATTGGTTTAATGGAAAATATCCAATAAATAAAAATATCCAGAATGTAGTCAAGGGTGCAGGGTTTTCTGTCTGAAATCAGTTTTTTGAAAATGTCCAAGTAATGGAGAAAGGGGGGGGGGATCTTCCAATCTTAGATTTACTATCAGGATTAATAACTTCTCGTTTAATATTTTAATATCTGAAAATACTTTCTATATTTTTCTAAGCACAAATCTTACATGTCAGGATTGAAATAATAAAATTTCCATTTTTTTTCTCTTTCTTTTCCCTCTTGAGTTTTTGAAGGATCTAAGAGCGTGTTTGGAGCATTAAGAGTGTCTTCAATCTTGTGTAACTCTCATAAACTTTAACCACACTTTTGCATGAAACGCTCAAATTTGATGCTAACTTTTGGCTTTGGACCCAGTTACAGAATATATATTATTCCTATGCTTTTTGCAATGAATAATATAGCTGTATCTTATTTTCTAGTGTGTTAAAATGCTTTGCTGTATAAAAGCCAATTATGGCCAAAAAAAAAAAAAAAAAAAAAAAAAAAAAAGCCAGTTAAAACCAATAAAAGCCACTGGGGTGACCAAAGAGGTTTTCCTTTCAATCCATAATTTCATATTTTCTCAATATTGGAAGTTTTATGGGAAGAGTAAGTTGTAATTGTCATCTGTTCGAGATCTTTGAAATCACAATGACTGCGTAATTTTGTGCTCTAAAATCTTAATAACTGTGTTTTCAAACTTATTATTTAGAGAATGAAGCAAATGATGATGATGTTTTGTATTTTCCTTTTTGCATGTTTTCCTTTTCGTTAATGAGTAATTTTGAAATATGCTGGAAAAGGGAGGGGTCTTCTGGTTAAAAAATTGTCATTATCGTCCAAACTCTTTAAAATCTTTAGGAGTTAAAAACATAATATTTTCATAGCTTTTGAGAAGCAATCCAGAAAAAATATTAATATTTAGGGATAAAATGGCTTGTATAAAGCCTTTTTTTTTTCATTTGGTATATTTCAGTCCTTAATAATATGTATTTAATTTCCAATAACAGAAAATTTGGAATGGAGGAGGAATATGGCTACCCAATTTTATCTTTGAAGTATGGTGGAGGAATAGACCTGAACTATCATATGCATTCGCTATCCCAGTAGCAGAAAATTCTCAAAGTGTCTGCAGGAGTAACTACAGAGACAGAAAATAATCTGCAGGTAAATTTTTTGCAATTGCAGTGTTAATTAAACACCTACCTGTAACGTTTTTATGTCTTTTATTCACATTTATTAAAGAGAAACTTAAGTTTTTGCATTAAGTTAAATATAATACAAAGCAAAATAATGGTTTGATGGAAAAATAATCTGCAAAAGAGAAAAGAAAATTTGTGACGCTAGTCTCCATTCTTGAACTTTTTGCTACCGAACTCGCTACATGATTATATAAATAGTGGATTTGACTGAATATGATTTTTTTTTTTTTTAATTGCACATACACTGATCATAATTTCTTTTTTTAAATTTTCATAAATAAATAAAATTTAACACAAATTAAAATTGATATTTTATCACTTTTTTTTTAATTAACAGCTTGATTTATTCAGTGTAATATTTCAAACACCATAATGCTAATAATAAAATAATGGCTTTTGCTTATTACTAATAGTATAATTTTATCTGTAGATGCATTTAATTCACATATAATTTAGATAAAATAAGGGGTTCATTATTATCATTGTTAAATGTACTTTTTATTTCTTTCCAGTTAGAAATTTTTAAAAAACTTTTTAACCCCTCCCCCCTGAATAATCCTTTTATATATATATATAATATATATAAAGAAAAAAATCATGATTCCCTGCTCCTCATAAGTGCAGATTCACAGTCACCAGATGTCACAAGGCGACTAAACTGTTTGCTGTGACCCCTAACTTTCACCGTCTAAGTCGCTAAACGGTAGAACTGAGAAATTGAAATTTCATTAGTAGCCAGTAATAAGAGTTTTATAAGTCGCCACTTTTTTATATAAAAGTACTAAGCAGTAAACTTTTGTTAAAATTTATTAAGCTAAAATTAAATAGCCCATATAAATATGTTAATATAAACATAATGCAAACAAGAAAAGTACAATCCATAATAAAATGCAAAAAAATTTTAGTCTGTCCTTGTAGGAAAGTGACCATAAGGTGGCCGGTGGCTAGTGTTAATTTGGCCTGTATAAGTCGCCATATATATTTATATTTTTTTTGTAAGATAATCTCTCCTTATAGCAGAACAAATGACTGAAAATTTTGATTTTTATAGTGTTAAATAATCGGACACATTCTCAATTTTTTGTATGACAAAATCAAAATAAGAAATATTGTTTTCCTGATATTTCCTACTATCATTTTTGCTTATTTTCTACATATCTTGCTCAACTTTATCTTCTGGCAGTACGTAGTTTAAGATTTATATTATACTTAATATACAAATTTCCAGAATTTTCTGCTTAATTAAATATACACATTTGAAGTAATTAGTCTGTGTGTTATTGTACGTGTGTTGTTCAATTATTTTTCATTTTTTTTAATTCCTGAGTTTTTTTTTGTTTAGTTTTCTGTATATAAATACTGTTGTATGTATGTGTTTGTTTCACAATGTGGCGACTGGATTTTTTTTTTTTTTTGGGGGGGGGGGTTAGCAGCCACTAGCACCTTACTGATTTTGGGAATCTGCACCTATACTCCTCATAGGACTTTAACTGTTTAAGTTGTTTGAATAATTTTTAATAGTAATTTATAAATTCCCAGTACAACTGAGTAAGGTATTAGAGAATGAATTATATAATTGCTTTCTTCATAGGCCTTTGGTGGTGTTCCCTTCCTTAGAGAAATCCACCTTTCTCTGCAGGAGGAGGAGGGGGATATCAGAATGCAAATAATTTCACAAGATGACATATAGCTTTTTTATTTTTTTCTAATCAATAGTGTTGTCAATTTGTAACATATTTTCCACTTTATTAGCGTTTGAAATTTTGCTAAAAATGTGTTTAGCTTTGTTTTTTTAGCAACATGATTTAAATAACTTAATTTTATTTTTACAAAGTTCTTGCTGATTTTTTTTTTTTTTTATAAAAAATATTTAAAATTTAAGTCAAAATATGTTGTAATAAGTATAATAGTGTATCAAAAATATATATTGCATATTTTAGTACTGTGTATTGTATGGGAGGGGGAAGTTTTTTATTTCAATGTTTCATCTTAAAATTATATGCTCAGTTAAAGATGGTAAATTTAAGCTAAAAATTATTAAAAGATTAATGTTAAATTAAATTTCTCTATTAAAAAATATCTAAATCTGTTAGGATGCACATTTTTGAGTTATTAGTAAAAAGGGAGAGTTTCTGCTACTATAAGGATAACTGCCTAGGTTAAATATAACCCTTTCTAATGTATTTTAATCTGAGTCTGAAAATATAAACCAACAGGCAGATCAGTTTAAAAAATCAGAATTTACAGGATATTTTGAACTAAATAAAATACCCCCACCCCTTTTTTTCTTCCAATTTGTCAAATTTTTAAAATATTACTAGGTAATCATAAAACCAATAACTTTTATGCTAATCAATTCAATAGTCGGTTTCCTTTAAAAGCTATTAAGGATTTTTCTAATTCTTAATCATTTAACAAGCTAATAGGCGATTTCTTCTATCAAAGAATTTTTTGCCTAATTCTCACTCCTACTAATTTTTAATGTTGAAGATTTTTTTAAAGTTGTATATGTATAAATATATAACTGGAAATTTTTGTAATATTTTTTAATTACTTTTTCAAAATTAATTCATTAACTCAATTGAAAAATTAATGGTATAACTGTTCTTCAATCAATTTATAAAATACTTATGTTAGTTTTGAAGTAATTAATGCCTGCAACAGTACTTCAAGGGAAGAAAATAATTTGCAGGTAAAATATTTTACAACTGAAGTGTTAATTAATCAATCTGTTACCTGTAATGTCTTTATGTGCTTATTCATTTTTATTAGTAATAATTTTAAGTTTTTGTGTATTAAGTAATAAAGCAAAATGTTCAGTGGAAAAAAATCTACAAAAAAGGAAAGAAAAAGTCTGTGATGACTGTCTCCTCCTGTCTTGAACTTTCTGCTACCGGGGCACCAATTAATCAAATATAAAAAGTTTTCAAGGTGTTTGTAATTCAACACAAAATTACATCTGAAATTGTACTGGGGGGGGGGGGAATCTATTTAATTTGTCAGAGGGCTTCTAGAATATATATATATATATATACTTTAAATAGTAAATATATTTAGCTCTAGATATCGCTGGAAATGGAAAAACACTTCAGGAATAAGAGGATAATTTTTTGTAATTTTCAATTGGAGATTGTGGATGCAGACTTCTGAGAAGGACTCACAAAATCAGCATTCACAATATATTTCTTTAAAATAATAAATATTAATACTTTTAAAACAAATAGCCCAACTAGGACCAGGAAAGTACCCAAAATAAATGGGTATTTTTGTCCTTATATGTATATTTTAAAATCTGATATGGCTGCTTCAAAATACAGAATGTTTTCCCGAACTTCTTTTCTTGTTGCTTTTGGCGCCTGCTCAACAACACAAAACTTTCCGGCACATTTTGTAGTTCATTTTTAAGCGTAAAGGTATAAAATTGGCAGGCTGGACTATTGAGGTGATTTGGAATTGAAATGAGTTTTCCATTTTTTTTATAAACAAATTACTTATCCAGTTATAAATGACAACTGCTTTTTCTTTTTTCTCTCGTGCAGTACCAAGCCTGGAAATTCTCCTCTAAAGGCAACTTTGACAGTATTTCTGAATTATTTTCTGCCTTTACCAAAAAAGGGAAAACATCTTTTGATCGCATAGCTTTTGAATAAAAACACCTGCCTGTTTCATGCCTTTTTGGAAAAAAAAAAAGAATTACAAGAATACATTAGAAATAAGCTCTGTTAGATTTGAAAAGAGCCTTAAAGAAACTCTGAGATGATGTTTTGGACCAGACAGTTATGGCAGCATACCATCTTGTAATAATCATTATGGTTTATAAATTATAAGATGGAGTGAGTGAAAAAGAAATCATTAACTATTGCAATGATTTGAAATTACTCTATAAAAGTTGTATAAATAGTAAAAAGAAGTGTGCTTTGTTGAGAGAATGTATAAAATTAATGATTTCAGCTCTGACATTTCCATTTTTGTTTAAACACATAGCCTTAAGAGTTTAAACTAGGCACAGAAAGAAATGTTCAAGCTAATGTTAATGCTATGGCACTATTCTTTACAGATTTCTTGTTTCCATTTTAATATTTTTAAATGATTCTTTCTTTTTTTGTGTGTGTTGCGGGGGGGGGGGGGGGGGGTTGAAACACAGGGTATCTGAAGTTAACATTTATTGTGCATTTCTACTTTTTTGATGTTTCTTAGTTTTTTTAATATGTGGATACTTCTACTTTTGGAAGTGGTTCTGCAAGTGAAATTATTCTCGTATACAGAAATTGCTATGAAAATTGAAAAAGAACATACACACAGCAACAGGTTTTGACTTCAGGTATCGCATGCAAAATAATTAAGCCTTACAAGCCTAAACTAGGCACAAAAAGAAATGTTCAAGCTAATGTTAATCCTATGGCAGCCTTCTTTACAGATTTCTTGTTCCTATTTTAATATTTTTAAATGATTCTCTCTCTCTCTCTTTTTTTTTTGGGGGGGGGGGGGCGACAGGGTACCTGAGGTTAACATTTATTGTGCATTTCTACTTTTTCAATGTTTTTTACAGTTTTTTGATATGCGGATATTTCTACTTTCGGAAGTGGTTTTGAAAGTGAAACTATTCTCGTATACAGAAATTGCTACAAAAGTTGAAAAAGTACATACACAACAATAACAGGTATTGCATGCAAAAAACTAATATAAAAGTATTGAAATACAAGTAAGAAATCTGTAAAGATTTTTCCCATAGGTTTAACATTAATGTTTGCATTTATCCGCGTGACTGGCGTAGGCTCTTAAGAGTCCACACTAGTCATGTGGAAAAGCAAAAACGCTAATGTTAAGTCTATGGGAGCATTATTTTCAAATATCTCGTTTGAATTTTAATATTTTTAAATGATTTTTTGCATAGGATAGCTGAAGACGATCTACAACTGGGATAATTTTTACTTTTTCAATTTTTTTTTTCATTTTTTTTTTTTTTTTTTTTTTTAATTTTCAAAACCGCTTCTGAATTTGAAACTATCCTAATATTTAAAAACTATGACCAAAATCAGAAAAATAAAAGCCAGCTCGGTTGTAGATCACCCTCATCTATACTAAATACTAAATAAATAAATAAAAAATCATTTTGAAATATTAAAATCAAAGCGAGAAATTTGAAAATAACACCCCCGTAAGATTAACATTAACCTTTTTTTTCTTGGTGTGACTGAAATATCCTTTTAAGATGATTTTATGTAACCTTTTCTACAAGTCACTTTTGTATTTTCTTCGAAAATTTATTTTAGTGCTTACATCCATGTTGAATGAACCACTCTTTTTCTTTAAGGTACTTAAGTTGATCAATCCTGTGTGTGGAATAAACTACAGAGCAAATCAAATGACAGAGATAACATAATGCTGTAAGATGGCCAAAACTACTGGAATTTGTAATTAGTAAATGGAAAAGAAAACATTGTATACATAAATATTAGAACTGTGTACATTAATGTAATTTAATCATTGTAATAAATTTCTTTCTATATTTTAATTGCTTGTTTTAAATATTTGTAAATCATAAGGAAATTAATTTATTTTCTAAATGTTCTAAAATATTTATGCTTGAACTTTAATATGGTTCTCAAATACCCTGCTTAATAACATAAAACTTTGACACAATTTTAAACTCATTTTTAAACATGAAGGTATAAAGTTGGCAACCCTGACTATTTAGTGATTTGGAATGAAAATAAATTTTCCATTTTTTGATAAATTATCTTTTGAGTTGAAAGCAATTTTGCTCATGACAACCAATTTTCTTTACTTTTCTTGACCTGCGTGGAGAATTCGGCTGAAAGGTGTATTTTAATAGTATTTTCTGAAAGATGTTATGCATTTACCAAAAAAAAAAAAAATGTCTTTCAATTATAGTTTCTGAATTAAAAAAATTGTACATTGGAAATTTCATGCACTTCTGAACGAAAATTGATTAAAAAAATGTGTCAGAAATTAGCTCTTTTGAATTTAACGACAGCTTTAAATGATTTTTTTTTTTTTTTTTTTTTTTTTTTCTAAATAAATATGCAGTGATAATTTTACTGCCTTTTAAAAACTATTTTAATAAAAGAAATATTCTTTGGTGATTTTAAGAAATATAAGTTTTTATTTATTTATTTTTGCTATAGAAAATTGTATTTTATTTAACAGTTTTTGACCTTTAAACCTCCATTTTCAAAATCATTCATGATAGAAATATTTTCACAAAATTTTAAAACAATAACTTGGTTAACAATGTCACGAGACATCATGCATAATGAAAATCAGTGCAAACATAAAAAAATCGTATTTAATTTTATGTTTGCATATGCATGATGTCTCATGACATTGTTTACCAAGTTATTGTTTTTAAATTTTTTGTGAAAATATTTTTTATCATGAATGATTTTGAAAATGTTGCCATTTGTGCGATGAAATGTTCGTCAATCTAAATAAAGATATTTTATCACTTTTTATCGCATCATTTAGCTTAAGAAAGATCATGTCGAGTCAGACTCGACATAGAAGTACGAAGGGTTAAAACAAAAAAAATTCTGATCGATAATAAATTTATATTGCAGAAGTTATGGACATCTGCATTAAAGAACATCAATGTTTCATTCTCAATAAAAATGCAGAAACAAAAATTAAATACATTTCTTAAATTTCTAAAACTGTTAATTTTTTTAAATAAATATTTAAAGTTGGAGTATACTTAAAGAAATCCAAAATATTTATGATATACTCATTACATCTTTCATTTTCCTATGGATATCCGATACACTTTTGACATTTTTTTCTTACAAACTACTTTTCTAAATTTAAAGTAACATTACCTTTAGGATTTTCAGTAGATTGATTTCAAAATTTCGGGAGGGAAAAGCTATTAAAAACAGCAGAATTTGAACAGTTTTTAAATAATAAATGGTTGTACTACAACTAATTGTGTCATTTATAGAATAAAATGTGAATATTTAGAAATTGTTTAATTTTTATACAGGTGTATTGTTTGTTAAAAGAAACAAATGACACGAAGTGAGTTTTTGAACTTTTAGGTATTTAGAAATTTTTTATCGGGTAGAGCTTTGTTTAAAAAATCTTGATATGATTTGTGTATTTTTCTATATCAACCAGAAATCTAAATATTAATAACTCATTCAGCTAAAAAATTATTCTAAAACCTAATTAATGTCTATTATTAATATTATAAGTTTTAAACTGTATATTAAGTTTTGAAAGAATAATGAAACACCCATTTTGCCATAAAAAAAATAAAAAAATTACATAAGTGGCGATTTGCTTGACAGTGGCAGTTTTAAACATTTAACTGAAAGTAAGAAAATTTAGATTTGTATGTTGAGAAAAAAAAAAAAAAAAAAAAAAAAAAAAAAAAAAAATCTAATTTCCAAGTACGTAACAAAAATCTCAGAAGAAATTATAAAATTTTGGCCAATTACTAATTTTTCTTTATTCGTTGAAACTGTAATTTTTATCCTCTTCAAGCCCTTGGCGACATATGTGGATGTTTAGTTTTTGTAAATATAATTAGTCAAATAATAAAAGGGACAAAAATTTGGTAACTGATTCACTACAGAATCCCTCAAAAAGAGAAGTAAAAATTTTATGGTTTGGCTGCATCAATGTACAGTTTAATAATAATAATAAAAAAAAAAAAATGTGAAGTAATTTTTTGGCAGTCAGTGTTGTTAAATTATTTGAACAAATCGTTAATATTTGATAAAAATATCAAATCTATTAAGTATATTAAGTTTAAAGAACTTATAGAAATGTAAGAAAAAATTTAATGTTAGTTTTTTTATTTTATAAGAAATCATTTCACTCATAAATTACCATTAATTGTCATAATGTCCACAAATGTGGGCACTATTTTTTTGTGAATTTCTATTGTTTTTTTTTTTTTTTTAATCCTCTAAGTGCATAGCTGCCACCTACTGTACCTTTTATATTATTTTTATATTGCTATTTTGAAATAGTAATTTTCGTCATATATTTAAACCTAGAGTATGACAACAACAACTGTTTTAAAATAGTGTTATAAAATAAGTATAAAAAGGTGTAGTAGTTGGCAGCTATGTAAGTGTAATTGTGCACTTCATTGTTCTTAGTTACATTTTAAACCATAAAACATTGTTTTTAAACATTTTCTTTTATTTCAACAATTGATGACAGATAAAATTCCTTTTGAAACAAGTACAGAAAATTTAATATGTTTGAAAATAAAAATAAAATGGATTTTGTATACTTTTCATATGCTACATTGTTTGCTCTTCATTATATAAACAATGGCCATTTATTAATCCAGAGTAAATTTAATTTTACTAAAAGGTATTTTTCATTACATCGTTATACAAATTGATAACCTACAAATGGTCTTATTAAAAACTTTATAAAAGTATTTAAATGTATCCATACATATCTAATAATAATTTTCTCCATGATAAATTTTTATAATAAGGATAAGACTTTGTGCTTTCCCTGTATATCCGTCGATTTTGATTACAGAATAACCCATAAGAATCTCCCACATTTGACAGGATAATATAAAACAAAAAGGATTGGAGAGCGAAACTATGTTTGTTTTAAAATATACAATGGGCATGACAAGAGATTAAAATGACTATGTTTTTTAACTGATGTTTGGTAAGTGTTGTCCATTGCGAGCAATACACAATTCAAGACGATGCCTGAAATCTATCATCATCTGACATATCATGTCTTGTGGAAGCTGCTACCTCTGCTTGAATTACTCTTGAGGCATAAGACCTACATTTTCTCTGACCCCAAGAGACTAATATTCAGGTGGAAGTAGCAGGTATTCCACAAGACGAGGCGTCTGTGGTGATAGATTCCAGAGATCACCTTGAATTGTGTATTACTTGCAATGGACAACACTTACCAGACATCATTTCTGAAAGATAGTCATTTTATACTCTCGTCGTACCTATTCTATATTTTTGAACAAACAAATTTCTCTCTGCAGTCCATTTTTTATCCTGTCAAATGTGGGAGCTTTTTTGGGTCATCCTGTACTTTTACGGTATATATACCATATATTTCATTTACGGTACATATACTGATTATAAATGCTTTTACGGTACATATACCACACATTTAATTTACAGTATATATACTGTATATATGCTGTATAAATATTTTTACGGTACATATACTGTATATTTAACCTATGGTATATATGCTGTATAAATGTTTTTTACGGTACATATACTGTGTATTTAACATACGGTATATATGCTGTATGAATATTTTTTTACAGTACATATACTTTAAATATTTTACGGTACATATACCGTCCAGTTAAATTACGGTATATGTGCTGGTCACAAAGTTGCCAGTATATGTACCGTAATTTTTGACCAAAATTTTTTACAGTGTAATCTAGGTAGAATGATGTGTTATAGCTTAAAACCTTTCCTGGAACGATACCTATCTAACGGTATAAGTTCCGTAAAAATCCATGCGGTAGAACTCGAAATCTCGGCGTTCGGAATGAAATTTCCGTTTGGATTATATATATATAATAGAAGACACGCAAGCTCTGAGGCAATGATGAAAAATATAATTCTTAAGTATTGGGCAATATAACCTGAGAAACGTAGTTTTTAAAAGCCAGAGATAGAAGCTGTAAAATAAAAATTGTTTTTGAAAAAGTACTAAAAAAACTGCACTTGTTCAGAACTGTCAACTATTCGAATTTTTACCAGATAACGACAATTATTAATTAGATGATCATGCTATATTTATAAATAATCTATATGTTTAATTATAAGTGATTGTTGTATCCGAATGACTGTTTTTTTACTTTCTTTTATCTTTACAAGAAGAAAGTATTGGATTCGTAAAAATTTTCGACTTCCGGTTTTCGACGGATTTACACGTTTTAGAGGTCAGAGATTCCAAAAAACATGTTTTTACAAAATGTCTCTCTGTGAGTCTGTCTGTCTGTCTGTCTGTCTGTCTGTGTGTATGTGACACAAATTTTGTGGGCGCTCTACCTCAAGAACTAATGCACGAAATTTAATAAAAATTTATATTCAAATAGTCCCTAATATAAATTGGTGCTGATTAGTTTTTGGTGTAAATCGCCCAACAGGTGGCGCTGCTATGCTGCATTTTTCGCGATTTCTGCACTAGCTCTATATCAAGAACTAATGCACGGATTTTCATAAAACTTCAGATTCAATTAATCCTTGATATGAATTAGTGCTGGTAATGTTTTGGTGCAAATCGCCCAACAGATGGCGCTGCTATGCTGCATTTTGCAGCATTTACACGATTTTCGTAATAGCTCTATCTCAAGAAATAATGCACGGATTTTCATCAAACTTCAGATTCTGTTAGTGCTTGACATGAGTTGACGTTTTGCACCTTTTGGTGTAAATCGCTCAACAGGTGGCGCTGCTATGCTGCATTTTTTGTGATTTCCGCAGTAGCTCTATCTCAAGAACTAATGCTTGGGTTTTCAACAAACTTCAGATTCAGGTATACCTGGATATGAATTACTGCTGTTTATGTTTTGCTGTAAATCGCTCAACAGGTGGCGCTGCTATGCAGCATTTTTCTCGATTTCCACAATAGCTCAATGTCCAGAACTAATGCACGGATTTTTATCAAACTTCAGATTCAGTTAGTCCTTGACATGAATTGATGTTTTGTTCCTTTTGGTATAAATCGCTCAACAGGTGGCGCTGCTGTGCTGCATTTTTTGCGATTTCCACAGTAGCTCTAGCTCCAGAACTAATACACGGATTTTCATCAAACTTCAGATTCCGGTATACCTTAATATGAATTAGTGCTTTTTGTGCTTTGGTGGAAATCGCTCAACAGATGGCGCTGCTATGCTGCATTTTTTAGAATTTCCCCTACAGCTCTATCTCAATAACTAATGCACGAATTTTCATCAAACTTCAAATTCAGGTATACTTTTATATGAATAAATTGATATAATTTCTTTTACTATTTAAATGATTTAATTGACGTGATTTATATAGAAGAAAGTTTTGTGATGGCCACAACATACTAGTTTTGTTTTGTTTTTTTTATCTCTCTTTGTGGTGTGCGTACGTGAATTCACTTCAAAACGTCAAAATTGGCAACATTTTCTGACAGATCCTCAGATTTTACCAAGAAAAAAAAAAAAAAAAAAAAAAAAAAAAGAAGAAAAACCGTTTGATTACAAAGTCCCTAGATAAGAGCACCTGTCAATTTCATGCATTTTTGATCAAAAAACAATTTAAAAATGTGTCAGAAAGTAGCTAGTTTAGATTTGGGAACAGCCAACATGTTGGCCGCTCTTGGCCAAACAATAAACCTCACAGGCCATGGAGAGTTTGAATGAGTAAGAGATGTTTCAATCTACAAAATAGCAACCATGCAATCCTAAAAAAAATATTCTGAAGCATCAAATTACCATTTTGCAGTTGAATAAAAACTATAAAAGCTTCTTCTCAAACTATTATTGAAAAAGTCTGCTTTAAAAAACATTTCCTTTCCATCTCACTGCCAACATTCGATTGGGAAGCATATAGGAGTGTTTTACAAGCTTGCCAGAAGCAATATCCAGAAAAGTTATCAAAGGGGACGAATTTTAACGATGGGATGGGTTTTTGGGTACTTTTCAAGAGAAAATATAGTTCTCACATTAGAGAAATGCAACTGACATGTATATAATTTCAATAACTTTAAACAATAGACAAGGGACATAAAATTTTAAAAGATAAAAAGAATGTTTTTTAAGATCAAGGAGCTTTGCAATTATTTAGAACAGTCAATTATTTATGGTTTTCCCGACTAAAATCAATTCCATTTGATACCCATCTTCCAAAAACCTTACATGCTAGCTCTAATACATTTAACAAGGAACATAAAATTTTAAAAGATAAAAAGAATGTTTTTTAAAGATCAAAGAGCTTTGCAATTATTTAGAACAGTCAATTATTTATGGTTTTTCCGACTAAAATCAATTCCATTTGATACCCATCTTCCAAAAACCTTACATGCTAGCTCTAATACATTTAACTTACTCATTCTTCAATTTTAACACTCTATTACTACCTCTTTTTTGCTTTGTATTATCCTATATTAATGCTTTTTATCTCTTACTAATGTGTTTCTTGAAATTACTGAAATACAGTGAAACCTCTCTGTAAGGGGCACCTGCCATTCCATTGAAAATTGGCCCTTGAATAGGGGTGACAAAAAACAACAACTAAAATAAGGAAATCCAAACCTATATAGGTGAAAAAACTGTTTATTAACATTTTCAAACTCTATACATGATTGAATTTTTTTTTCTATTGAATTATGTTTACTTTTCATAATTTTTTCGCAGATAATTTTGGTTTCTAACGATTCTTTTACTTTATGGAACAAATTATTTAAATTTGCATCGTTTATTATTTAATCGTTTATTATTCAATCATGCCTTAGAATGAGATATTAGTTTATTTATTTCTGTTAGCGTTTCCTGACAGGTGTAAAAATTGTGCTTCAATATGCATTCACAGTTTTAGTAAATATGGAATCAGTTTTTCTAGATAAACTGTTATCCTTTGTGTGCCCACAACAAAGGGTCAAGTTTCCCCTCCAACCCAACCCATACAGGTTGAAAGGTCAAACAATGTGTGAGGAACACCTGTTTGTCTCACTTGTGGAATAGTTTGTGGTCCTTCATTGCGTTACTAAATCATCCCCATCTCCCCCTGCCTCCTTTGTTGCAAGTGCAGTTGTTTGCTGAACTCTTATCTTTTGGTTCCGGAATTCAATACACCTGTTTAAAATTTAAGGCACGTGTGAAAAAAAGGCCTTTATGAGGGGTAGGTGCGGCCCCTAATAGGAGTAAATTTAACATTATGTCTATGGGAAAAAATTTTCCTTCCGAAAAATATTGGCCCTTAAAAGAGGTAGCTCTTGAATAGGGGTGGCCTTTAAAAGAAGTTTCTCTGTGGTCTCATAAGCCTGTTAGATTTCCTTGACATGAGAATTATATATGTCGCATGGGGAGGGGGGGGGGGCTATATAAAGCTTAAAAGAGGTAGTAATAGATTGTTAAAATTGAAGAGTGAGTAAGTTAAATATATTAGAGCAAGCACGTAAGATTTTGAATTTGATACTCATCTTCCAAAAAACTTACGAGCTAGATCTAATACATTTAACTTACTCAATTTTCAATTTCAAACTCTATTACTACATCTTTTCCGCTTTGCATCAACCCCCCCCCCCCCCGACCCTTCCCCATGCGACATACACAATTCTCATGTCAAGAAAATCTAACAGGCATATGATTATTTCAGGAATTTCAAGAAACACGTTAGTAAGAGAAAGAAAACATTAAAACAATTCAAAATTGTTGTAAAGTCTATAACGATTTGCCATAAGAAGTAATAGTAACAACTCTTCATGAATTATTATTATTATTATTACTATTATTATTATTATTATTACTTTATTATTATTATTATTATTGTAGTTTGTCAAAATTTGATAGTTTTTACTAGTTTTGTTCAACCTAAAACCAAGATCTCTTACCTTGAGTTAATATATCATTGTGTTATGCCCATTTTTTTAATTTTTTGGGAATCACCTTTTGGAATAGACAGACTGATAGACAAGCAGTCTGTCATTAAGTTTTTTTTTTCTTAACTATAGTTCAAGGACAAAAAAGAAAACATTAATCGCCAATGCACTTGATGGCATGTACTGTGATCGTTTACTTGTTTCGGACTCCGATGATAGCTAACCTGGCTTTGATCGCGTGAGATTTTTCATTATTGTAAAAGGCCATTAAATAAATGTGTGAAGAATACGCCTCCTCTGATTATTTAACAAAGGTGTCGGTCGAGTGCTGTAGATAACCTATCATTTATTGGCGGTACAACCAAACAGGGAAATCCGGAGAGTCTTTGTTTGAAAGGGTTGCTGACTTTAATACGATTTCCATTATATCTTAAAAACCGTGCAAAATTCGCTATTGTATCAAATCAGTGGTATGCTGTAAATGATTCTTCGTGACTTTACAATATACCAAGTCGTAACACATTATTAAATTTGCCGGACACGTCGAGTTTTTATAGAACTTAAACATTAACTCAACAGGCAGTTTATACACTAAAATTACAAAAAAAAAATACGTGAGAGGATTCAAACAATTCATTCTAGTTATTTGGAAACACGCTATTATGTGAAACTAAAAATGTAACTCTCTTTTTTTTTAATTGGAGCACTTTATCGGCATCTCTTAAGTTTTACACATGGAAAAATTTCATAAAATGCCGAATATGTTTATTTAAAAATTTAGATACTTCGCCAAATCATTAGAGATATTCTACATCAAATGAATACCAGAATAATTACTAAATAAAATATTTTTCTATTAGGTTTATTTGCTTGATTATAGTATGGATATAAAGTATTTAGTTTATTAGAAGTAATTTGAACCGTTTATAAGAAATGAATGTTTAAGTATATTATGGCATGCCTAAGTAAAGAAAAGTGATTTACTCGAAGAAGGGCATTGTACAATTTACAGTGGGTAATCGGTTAACGAACTTAGTCCATTCCAAAAGAGTGTTCGCTAACCGAATTGTTCGATAACCGATCATAGATTATGTATTAATTTGTATGGGATATCCATTAATTCATTCTTAAAAGCTAAATAATGTATAACAAATAATATAAATCTTCTCTTTATAATAGTGTTAATATACGTACAGTCGTGGGGGAAAAAAGGAAACACCCCCTACTAACTCCTCAACAAATTATCGTAGACAAAAGTGACTGGTACCGAACGACCTGAAATAAAGTCTACTTTTAAATTATGTATATAAAATTTCCTTAGGGGGCCATCTGCATATTAAAACGAATCTAAACTTCATTTTTTTCAATAGCAATGCCCAATTTTAACAAGATATTTCAAATTTTCGGTTCAAACTATGCCTAGATACCGAATTTCAAATCATTTGAATGATAAGTTTTTGAAATATAAACATTCAAAATTGAGTGCTTCTAATGTTAAATTACATTTTCATATTTTTATTTATATCTCCTGAAATTATGCTCCTAATGTGCTAACTTTTTGTGTAGCAGTAACACGAATATACCCAAACATAAATACGCTGGATTTGCAATTTTCATAATTTTATGATATGAATTATGAATTATGAAATTAATATCCGAAAAAATTATGTATTGCAACATACAAATTTTTTGATGGATTTAGATTTATTAAGTCCTGCTTTATGTAAATCCAAAATTTCACATTTTTCTTCCAAGTAGTTTTCAAATTATGCTTAAAAAACGGCAAAATGATGGTTTAAGGGGCCGTCTATGATAGAAGTGAGTAAATATTTCCAAATTTATTCTGCAGTCCTGTAATCTAACAGGCTTCATTTACTCCTTGAGTAACGCTTAAGGTGCCTTGATCAAGAAGGCGGCTCTCTCGGTTAACAATCGAGTACGGAATTTCAATTTGGATACAGCCCTTAAAATACGCTCGTTTTAAAATAATTAATTTCTCGGAAACTTATGGTACGAATTGCATAAAAATTTGTTTTTAGGCTAATTGAAGGGTGTAGAGTTCATCTATGCTGTCAGAATTGTATACTGCAATTGAAAAAAGCAAATTTATGGTTCGTTTTAATATGTATATAGCCCCTAAGAAAATTTTATACCCATCATTTAAAAGTAGACTTTATTTCCAATCGTTCGGTACCAGTAAATTTCTTCTACGATAATTTGTTGAGTAGTTATTAGGGGGTGTTTACTTTTTTTTCCCACGACTGTACATATTTAATATGGACAGATCGTATTTTGATGGCATGGCTTTATCCGAATAGTGGCGTATTTTTTTTTTTTTAAATGACATGCCCTTTGTAAAAATTTTTAGGATTATATTCATTGACTACGGCATTAAATTATTTCAATTTCTCACTTTGACCTTTCAAAAACATCATAGTTCCGTAAAAGATCGTGTTTACTGCAGTGCCCGATAAAACTTAATTGCAGCTTAGAGTCTGTAAATAATTCGTGAACTAAATCTTAGGTAAAATAATTAATTTGCAATTAAAAATATTTCTTTGAAAAGGGATTCAAAATATAAAAATTAATGTTTCTGATCTGTTCATTCTAATTTGGGGGCCCTTAAAATGTAAGACCCGAAACCCCGGTAGCCCATGAATTAATTAGGCCATACGTATACAATTGTTAAAATATTCTCTAAGTCGACAATAAATACAATTGCTTATACCTGGGCAAACCTGAAACACAGCTCTCCTTCTTCTGGGCATTGGTTTGTTAGGTGTTCGTTAACCGAACATGCGTTAGTTTTCCGAACATAAAAATCTCTCCCAAAAATTTTCGTTAACCAATCTCTTCGTAAACCGAATGGTTCGTTATCCGATCACCCACTGTATTTGAAAGCAGTATGCGATAAAATTTGTCAAAATTTGCTAATTTAGATATTGTTACTAAGATTTTATCCTTATTATTGTTATTGAAATAAGAGAAATATTTCTTTCCGAATATTCTGATAGATTATTTTATTGAAAGTTTTCTGTTACTCCTTGTTTAGTATCTATAAATAAACATTTTGTTTAAGTTATGGTAAAACAAAGCACTTTTTTTGTTTACGATTTGTAAACAAAATTCTCAAAGGGAGAATTATAGAGAGCATTCAACTTAGTGGTTAGCGTATTCGTTTTTAGAATACATAAGAATCTCGGAAGGATTTAATCGTACTTTGTATTATCATGTAACTGTGTGTGGCTCTTCTTGCAAAAAAACAAGAGTTATAGTCACTTTCTCCATAAAATTCTTTTCTGATGGTGCTGTTTAGTGGAAATACAATAAAAACTAGAAGTTACTGAAAATCAGAGTCCTTGCAAGATTCCTCCAAATGCATAATCAAATCATGTCTCTTAGAAAAGTCGATGCAATTAATTGCCAAATTTGTCAAAACCAGGTTAACTTCTTTCGTCAATTTGAAAATTAAAAATTTTGTCCTTAAATGTTACTTTTCTCACATAAGTCCTTCTGTTTGAGCTTATATTAGGCGAAAAGTTTCAAATAAATTCTAGTTACAAGACAGGACATAAAGGTCCTTCAATATTAGCTTTCTTATCAACTAGGAGGGCTCCAAACCCCCTGCTCGCTATGCTCACCAACCTCCGCGTAAACGCTTCGCGATTCCGTTCGGTATCGCGAAGTAACCCTATTTTCTAGCCAACACCAGTAGAAATTATTTCGCGATTCCTCATTTTCTATGCATTCAATTTTTAGATTCCACTTGGTATAAACGCGCTCCTCCCCAACTCCTGACGATTTTATTTCCTTATCTCCAAGCAGGTAATCATTACAGCTTACAGAGTTTCGTTATTAAAAGATTTATTAAACATAAAATCATTAAAAAGAGGTTAAAATTTATAATTTATTTGAATAATTACAAATTAAATAAAAATTATATATATAGTGTTACGAATATTGTAAATAAGTAGTGTTTGTGCTTAAAAATAAAGTAAATAGATCAATTATTCTATTCATAAGCTAATATTAGTTTTTGTTGCATTGAAATATCTCAATTTGTTGATTTTCTGCAAGCAAGTAAACCCTATTGGATTTCAATGGGAGTCTATGGAAATTTCGCGAAATACTGGAAATAGTGCCAAGTTGGCTTCACATTTGACGACTAATTTTGGCCGTCAAATTTGGCGATATATCGCCAAGTTGGCGACAAACTTGACGATGTTTGGCGGCAGAGCCGGGACCCCTCCCTTGGTATAGCGTCAGAAAGTACTGTCCAATCAGCTGCGTTTCGCAGTGTCTAAGCAGATTTTCATTGGTCCATTTCCAAAGCATTACTTTTTTTTATATATAGAAGGATAGCAATTTTATAAAATTATGTATGAAAATCACTTAAAATCATCCAAACCAGGGATGTAGTGGAGGTTATATGGGGGTATACGCCTTATACCCTCTGGATTTTTTTAAGGAACACCATATACCCTCTGTTTCTCAAGAAAGCTATAGTATATATACACTATGGTATACCCTCTGCCTTGAGCGTATACCCTCTGCTTAGAACGTATACCATCTGTTTTTTTTTTTTTTTTTTTTGTTTGTTTGTTTTTTGTTTGTTTTTTTTTTACGACTACACCACTGATCCAAACTAAGCTAAAAAAAAGCTACTAACTATAGAAATATTAATTATGAGTTGAAGAATAAGAAGAAAAGAAAATTCAATGCCCAAAACCAAGTTATCCAATTTACAATATTTCACGCTTTTTTTTTTTTTTTTTTTTTTTTTTTTTAAGATTGAAATATAAACTTAATAAATTCATTATCTACCTTACTGGAAAACCTTTCATAAAATTGAAAATATAGTATGTAAGAAAATCGATCCAATTGAACCAGACCAATTATCAGGAGTATATGAAGTACCTTTCACTAAAGAGGATGGGACAATTTTATAAAGGTATGACGAGCAGAAAACTTAAAATTAGAATCAAAGAACATATAGCAAACATCAAATACAACAGAATTACAGCTTTGGCCAGATTACGTAGCAAAGAACATTTACAGATTGATTTTAAAAATAGTAGAATAATTTATCCATCAATATTTCATTTACCATTCATTATCTGGGAAAACCAATAGAGATGTTTTTACGTAATGAGAATCTTTGCAATGATTCAGCGTCCATGGAGTTAATTACAATCTGGAAACATATGCTCTGCAGAATAAGAAACAACATAAGTAAATCAGTAAAGGTTAATTCATGTTAACAAATATCCATGTTTAGTTTATTTTATGTTTGCAGTCGTTTTTCATTATACATGCGGTCTCGTGATTTTATTTACAAATTTCTTGTTTTTTCAAAAAAAAAAAAAAAAATCGAAAATATTTGTATCAACAAAGAGGTGTTCTGCCTTTTTTCCTCGTGGAGGAAGGTTGGATTTGTGCTTGTCCCAAGAAAATAGCGCCATTTTTGTGATCATTTGAGGTCATGCCGGCAAAAGCCGTAGCGAATACCTCATAGCTTAAATAACTAAATAACTAACTATCAACAAAGAATCTTGAGAATGTTGCCGTTTGAGCGATGAAAATATGTTTATCTGAATAAAGTTATTTGGTACTTGTTAGTTATCCCGTCGACCAAATTACTGTCGCCAAATTGTAAGATTAAATGCCAATAATGGTTGATCGTAAATGTCACATTCACTTGACATCATGTGTTTACTTCATCCGACGTTTTATTTGTATTTTTATTAATGTTATACTAATTTATTTGTTCTTTCGTTATCTAAAATAAGAAATATGTTAATTGGTAAAATTTGGCAAGTGGTTTGGCGATTTATATAATTTGGCGAAATTGGTCGACGGGATAACTAACAAGTACCAGTTATTTATATGCCTTTTAAGTGTATTTTTTATCATTTAAAGGTTAGTTTGAATAGCAATTTTGTAAAAACGAAAATTAAAATCTAATAGCAAGGTTGAAAGAACATGAAACTATCAGATTTGGTGAAACCAACACTTAGATAAAGTATGAAAGAAAGTAAAAATAAGAATTTTTGATATATATATAATAAAATATTGAAATATAGTGCTTTCCACTCATGTTAATTTTCGAAGGAAAATGTTACCGTACCTTTAATGGAGGTGAGTTAGTAATTTGCTATTTGATTTGTAAATAGAGCCTAACTTTTATATGTAAAAATTAAGGTATTGATAAATATTTTTAAATCGGGTTTTAGCTTTTATATGGAAGAATTAAAGCATCGGATTCTCTCCTATAAATATTATTGTACTTATTTAAAGACATATGAACAAAAATATTTTGTAAGTATTGTTAAAAATAACAACAATATTTTTAAACTAATACTTTTGATATGGGTTTAACCAAAATTCACCTAAGTACACAATGATCTCAAAAGTACACAAAAAGGAGTCCCACTGAACATCAGAAATTGACTTTTGAAAACATCAATGTTATTGATGGTACAAAACTTCAAACAATCCACTTAAAACAACCAAAAAAATTATATTTTTAATGGAAAATAAGCTGAATACTAAAGCGTCCTCTCTATATTCTAAAATAAAGTTACTAACGCTGACGATACAGCTCGATTATTACTGCAAAAAACTATTGTGTGTAAAAAAAAAAAAAAATCAAAATTGGAAATTTTATAGAGAAATAAATGTATGATAAACATGCTGAAGCAGATAGTTTTTAAATCGAAGAACTATTTAATGTTTAAATCGGTCATGATCATTGAATTACATAAGTTTTATAGAATCAAAAGCTACGAATTGCTATTTAACCATCTTTTACAAGCAGATATTTTCGATTTTTGTTTTTTTTGAAAATTTTTGAAAACTTCATTATTTGAATAGAGGATTAAATCATAGTTTTAAACAGCCCTTATTTTATTTACAGTTGGCACATTTTAGACAACTTTAATAATAATAATAATAATGTTTTAAAACAATGTATTCTCAATTGTTATGTATATTTACATATGGATATTGAAATTGAAAGAAAATTTTAAAATCATTAAATTATTAAACGCGAGAAGCATTTGTTTGTAAAAATTACTTCATATTTAAAACGATATGTTTATTTTTATGCGTTGTTGTTGTTGTTGTTGTTGTTGTTGTTTTTATGTGGAGCACGGATAAAAGTTTTAAGTCGAAAATTTCATCTTTGTTAACAAAGGACATTTATTTATTTTTTTAAATCTAATTTCGATTTTAAAGATTATTTGAAACATTTATTTATTTTATGTTCAATATAATTAAATGTCTTTTTCTTTTCTGCTGCCATATTAAAAAAAAAAAAAAAAAAAATGATCAAAAGTAAATATATTTTGACATGAATAGGAATATATTATTTTTGAACATTGAATGATTTTATATGTGAAAGTTGCACCATATTCACAGGATCTCATGCATTTATTTGCATTTATTAATCAGAACTGTAAAGTTTCACTGGTATGAATGCGTCCTATTTAAAATGAAAAATACAGAACATTTAAATATATTTTTTGTATAATTACCCAAAATGACGTAACTTCCTCAAATTTCTCCATTCATAGTTCCTTTTGACACATTTTTTCTTTCTTTTATTTTGTAATAAGTGGGGAAAGGGGGGCAATTAATTTTATTAAATTAAAAGCGATTTTTTTATCCTATTTTATTCACCGAGTGTTCTACTACACAGAGTCACTAGTTCAATTTTAATAATATTGAAAATTTCTGATATGCATGAAATTCACATGCACTGAAATAAAAGGCATTTCTCTCATAACCTAAGAGAAGTTGCGTCAAGATTTGGTTGTTGGACTGATGTAATTTTTAAAAAATATTCAATATAAATTTAAAGTTTGTAAATTTTTTGCATTTTTTTTATTTTATTAGATGATATTATTTCAAGTACTTCTATATTTTATATTGTTACTCTTTACCTTCAGAAAAACATTTTTTCTTTTAAACTATTTAATTGATCTGATGATATGAAACCATTTTGATATTTCCTTGCATACTCGCATAAACAGTGTACAAACACTCAAATAAACTTGCTAGAAATTCAACTTTATAACACTAAAATATCATTACAAAGTAAATTGTATAATATGAAATGTTGAAAAGTAATTTTACTTCTGTTAATTCATAAAATAAGATACAACTTAATGAAAATTTCCTCGGTACACCTGGATCTTCTCATTGCGCTTCAGTCTGTCGCGGCACACGTTGGGTCTTTTCATGGCTCGCCAGTATGACGCATCAGACCTCAGGTCCTCACATGATACGCCAGTATGTTGCGGCACACCTAGGGTCCTCCAGTGACACAATAGTGTCTTGTGTCACACTTGTGGTCTGCTCATGGCGGGCCAGTTTGTCCCAGAATACCTGGGGTTCTCTCATGGTGCACCAGTTTGTAGTGGCACATTTGGAGTTCTCTCATGGCACGCCAGTGTCTTGCAGCACACCGGTTGTGAAACTCTGCTCCAATCGGTAAAGCAGTAAAGATTCCATTCTTCTACGGCCAAAACTTATTAAGTTATGACCCTTGAATTTTATAAATTTTCAATGTTTTCTGGCACAATAATCGGAAAAACCTTCTTTTAGTGCTAGAAAACGCCGAAGTTTCAGAAACCGTATAAAAATTTAAATTTCGTAACTTAAAAAAATAATTATTATTTTAACTTAAATTGTTCTTTATATTTTTATATCTTGAAGTACATTCGAAACATTTTCATAATTAGAATTATAAACTCTGAAACTTATGGTTCAGGAAACAGCTAATGGTCATTGATAAAATAACATAGCGTGGAATGCAGATCCGAAATAATACACATGACTTCAATTTACATGACATTTTTGTGGATCCAATCCACAATGGAATCGATATTTGAGTGTAATTAATAAATTAAAATTTTGTTCGATAACAAAACTCATCACTATTTCGGCATACATTTAGAAAGTTGCACTTGCTACAATTTATAAAACTGTTGTCCATCGCGTGACGATTCCAATTTAAATAGATTCGAATGCTCAACCATTAGGACACAAATAACACGCTTTGGCATCTATGAATCAAGGAAGCGAACATGTAATGAAGATGGGCGGATGCCTGATTGACTAGAACTTTTACGATGTTAGCCGTGCCAGTGGAAGTGTGAAAAATTACAGACCATAAAACTGCGGCGGGGATTATTATTAGTAAATAATATCGACGAGATATTGAACGAAGAGTAAATTGTTAGTGCCGCTAAATAAGTAGACTTTGCTTTCCGATAGTCGCAAAGAAATGTATTGAACTTTTAATGGATAAGTATTGGGAGGAGCTCTTTATGTTTTTTGAAAGCTGTTAATGTTTTCCGAATACTCAAGGGAAAAAATAAATGTTATTTCCCAGTACTTTATCAAATTTTAAGGTCAATTTTCTAACTTTTTTTTAAATATATATAAGAGTTTGTTTTAAGGAACTTTGCAGTAAAGTGGAACTTGATTATTTTTTCATTTTATTCATAATGCAGTATTTCAAAAAAGAAGAATACTATATACACAAGCACATACAATGACGTCTTTTATTGTTATAGTTTTTATTTGTATTATTGCTTTTATTTTATTTTATGGCTTTTATTGTAATAAACAAAGTATTTTTTAAAGAAAAATCTTCGAAACAAATTAATGAGTTTAAGGAACAAAAGAAAGGCTTTTATAACTGCCATGATATATCTGTTCTCCCGAAAACTTTTCGAATGTGCTGTTTTGAGCATGTTCTTAATTTCATCTTCTTGATTAAATGTTCTTAAAAAGTAAAATTATTAGAAAACGTCAAAGAATTTTCCACGATTCTTCACCTACTCTTAGAAAGTATCTTTAACTTATCATTCACTAAAAGTTACAAATCATCAATCAAACATTACAAATCATCCCCGATGTATTTTTCAGATTCAAGCTGTTACTCAACAAAGAAATGCGATTGATACTTGTAATATTAAAAGGCATTTTTACTTTTCAATTAAAAGGCTACCGTTTCCAATGATCACATTTCAAAAAATGTTTGAATAATGGTTTATACCATTTTCCTTAATGCGACACTCTAATTTATATGAGGTTTTTTTTTTTTTAAATGTTCTTCCAGGAGAAATATACACTTTGAAATTCCCACTCATTAACGCCCGTTTCTGTTGCCACTCTTAGTTATGTGTAAAATAAATTTAGATACTTCGGAAAAGTTAAAGATTTTTTAAAGGAAACATTTAATAAATAACAATTTTTTAAACGTTATTCCTAATGAATATTGTTATTAAAAATTTATGCGTGGTGATAATACTACTACATCAGCTTTCCCATGTTGCATACAAATGCGTTTAAATCTTAAAGAACATGTAAATGTAATCTACAGAGTGCTGATGTAACATCAGATTCAATAATGCGTTTCAGTAGAAGAATATACCGCTCTAAAAGCGCAGCCTAAGAAAAGCAAACTATCTCGTTCTTAAACACTAAATGGCCTATTATTAAGTAAAAAAAAAAAAAAAAAAAAAAAAAAAAAATAACAATTTGTGTTTCTTCTGAGTAAAATATGGTGTATTTTGTTAGTATGTAAAATTAATCTAAATTGCATATCTGAATGTTAAGAGTTTTAGTTACTAAAATAATATTACACCACTCACAACTTTCCTTAAACTCAACGTTGTAATTTAACATTATTGTTTTGTATCTTTAACTTTTTTATACACATATACATTCAAACATAAATACTTCTCACTCGTATATTGTTCTTAGTTATGCGAGATTTTAAATCGATCTCTTGATGTACCCATAAATAAAATGTTATTATAATTATAAAATATTTATATATTTAAAAAGCAAAAGTAAAAACCTCCTGATATTTACAATTGTATTAAAGCTTTTACTGTTATAAATAAAGCATTTTTTTTTTTAAAGAAAAGGTTTCAAAGAATTTAATATAAGCTTAAGGATAAAAAGAAAAGCTTTTGTCCTACTGTGATGATATATTTGCTCTTCGAAAACTTTTCGAACATGTTCTTCATTACATGTTCTTAAGACACTTAATTATAACTAAAAAACTCGAAGTAATTTTTAATGGTTCTCCACCCACACTTAAAAATATCCTTAACTTATCAGTCAATTAAAGTTATAAATCATCAATCACATCCTTGACGTATTTTTTAGATTTAAACTGTTATTTAACAAAGAAATGTAATTGATATTTGTAACACGAAAAGATTTTTTTCCCTTTGCAATTAAAAGGCGATCTTTTTCCAATGGTCACATTCCAAAAAATGTTTTAAATGATTATTTCAATTCGAGGCATATTTACAAATGATAAAAAAGCTTAAAAAAGATGTTCTGATAAACATTAACAATGTTTTAAGTGGAAAATCCTGTGATGTGCATGTTTTCTCCATTTATAATACCTGACATTGCTTACCGCTTTTTAAGAAAAATATTGACTCGTAAGCATTTTGTGAGTGGTAATCCGTCTAAGTTTGTCAGACCTATCAGGTTATTTGTCAAAGGAAAAAGCAATGCTATGTCCAGTTTACCGCAGACATATTTTTGTCATTAACTACTGTTGTATTATTTTACATAAAGCAATTTATTAAAAATATTCACTTTGTATTGATTTTATTTACTGCTGAGAACATTTTGTTTATTTAAAGAAATGCCAAGTCGAATATCCTATTCATAATCCATTGTAGTATACAGTAAGGTTTTACACGGACCGAAATTTTAAGGCCTGGCCTGAAAAGTTTATTTTTGCAATTTATTGCCCGGCTCAGTCCTAGTAACAACCAATGAAATCAAACCTAACTCAATTTCTAAAAACATTTTACTATTATGAAGGTTTTAAAGAGCATATTATAAGAGTATATATATTTGTATAAAAATGCTCTCTTTTTTCAGATTTCTTGTTCTTCCATAAAGTCAAAAATATTATTCAAGTTGGAAGTACTACACTGTAAAAAAAAATCTATAGTTCTACAAATGCAAAGTTACATGCTTACTAAACTTCCATCTGTAAGTGTACAAAAAAAGCTGCAAATCTACAAAACTAGTTTTTGTAAAGCTACAGAAATCTGTAACTTTGAAAATGAATCTGCTAAAATTACAGTAATCTTACTAAAATTTTATCTGTAACCCTGGTTGCAATTACATGAAAAGTTCTAGGCATCCCAGTTTCCTAAAAGATTATTAGTAACCTTACAGATTTTTTGATTTTCGGCGCAAAAATGTGTCTGTTACGTGAATTTTTGTTGTTGCCGTTACATAAAAAGCTCGAGGAATCCCAGTTTCCTAGAAAAACTTTAGTAACTTTACAGATTTTTTTTTTTTTTTTTTTTTTTTTACAGTGTATATCAAAGATTAGCAAGTACTTTGAAAACTTTAATTTTTTTGTAACATTAATTTTTTTTTAAGTATTGCTACGATTAAGGGAAAACAGGTACAAGTACAGTTCATGGCAAGTATTTCAAGTCTTCTAAAATATTTAAATGGATAAATATTTTCTGATACAGTAAACTCTGTCTAAGGCGGAATCGATAGGGACTCAGAAAATTTTCCGTGGTAGACAATATTCCGGCTTATGCAAAAAAGCCCCCCCCCTCCCCCCCCAAAAAAAATCCCCGAATTTGATGATTTTTTATTGATTTTCCTGACTCGAAAATCGGTTGAAAACTGAAATTCGGAAAGATCTTTGGTCTTTATAGATAAATGAGAAACGCTATTATATTTCTTAGTACTGCTGTAATACATGCGAATTGGAAGTTTACACACACACAAAAAAAAAACTAACAACCCCCCCCCCCCCCTTCCAATAAACTTCAAGAATGAGACAGAACGCTATAACTTTGAATTTGAGTACATCCTTAAAGTATAATATATTGCACTTTCGAAAATATATATTTTGATAAATGTTCATTCTACTAGAAATATTAAGTTTTAAATATAATTTTGCAAATAAAAAAGTGGCACAAGCATAAATTCCTTAGAATTTAAACAGTTCCTTGTCCTTTTGAATTAACTTTTTCAAAGTGTTAGGAAATTTAACTAACATGCTCGACATTGAGTATTTGACTTATCCGTTTTAAAGTTTAATAAACAAAATGCCTCTCATTTTTTAAATTATCCTTTTTTTCCGCCTTATGCAAAATTTTGGTTTCGGTGGGACCTTAAAATCTTTTCCGTTTCCGCGTTAGACAGATTCCGCCTTATGCAGCAAGAATTAATGTTATTTTCTATGGGTTCGCCGGGACTTGAAAAATTTTCCGCGGTAGACAGATTTCCGGCTTGCACAGAGTCCGCCTTAGACAGAATTTACTGTATCTTAAAATAGATCAGAATATCTCGTAGATAAATTATAACAAACATATACTTTCGTGTAATTTCAAGGTCAATTCTAAAATGTCATTGAATATTTTCACATATAAATAAACAAATTTCAGAGTAGGTACTAAAAAAAATTAACTTGTCATTAAAATTAAATAACGGATTTATTTGTGCAAACTGTCTCTATATCATTCTAAATAATCGTAAGCATAAATTTATTTTAGATTGTATTACGTAAAACGAAGTTTAGTACAGCAGCTCCTCGTTATATGTTGCATGCTTGTAGACATAAAAGCCTGATGTAACCGGAAGAAGTATTAAAAATTAAGAAATAATATAAATTCAAGAAAATGTTTTATATTCGTCTCAGAAACGTTAACTTATCCGATTATTACAATTTTCTCAATGAAATCGACTATAGTAAACTGAATTCATTGTAAATGGTGTATAATTTAAGTTACTGAACAGTGCAATTAAAAGGTAGATCTTTTAGTTTTTGGGATGCATGAGGAATGAAAAACACATTTTGCAATATAACGAGGAGCAATATAACAGGAGATTACTCTATTAAAATTCTCAAGTTTCATTAGCCAGTAAAGGTTGTTAAGTACAAGCTTTCATAGCTGGTTAGTTAGTTAAGGGGTCTCAGGACTCATAAAGCTTCAAAATTTAATAATTTTAATTTTTTTTATATGTTAAACTCCTATCTTTTCTGAACATTTTGATATAATTTTTTCATTGAAATTCTAATTAAAACAGAAGTTATGGCTTTTAGAATTATACCCGCTCAATAGCTGAAACGGCTTTTTCGAAACTTCGAAGTCATTTTTCTCCAAATGATGTTTTCGGCATGAAAAAATATTCAAAAACTTCTGAATATTTTTTCATGAAATTTTCAAAACACATGTTTCATGTTAGTCTGTATAAACGGAACCTAAAATTTTCTTTTTATTGTTAAAAAACTTTTCTTTGGTGATTATAGTGTTGAAATTTTTAAAATTTTGTATTAGTTAATACAACTTTGTATTAAAAATATAAAAATGCATTAAATACAAATTTATTTAGGTTCAGGTTAATTATTATAATCTGAAGTATAATAAGAAAAAAAAATCATTCTAGTTGAAAAATTTATTTTGTAATCCTGCGTGTAAACTTTTACACCAATTTTGTGCTCGTCAAATGTTTGATATTTTGAAGCCCGCTGAAAATGCTAATTCTGCATCTTTCCTTTTTTTAAATATATGAACTGAAATAACATAGTTACATCTTTCATCCCAATAAACATTGTGTTTTAAAATCATATACATTTTATGATATTAAATGTTGAAAATGGTCTTTTTACTTTCTTCTATCTTTACAAGAAGAAAGTATTGGATTCATGAAAATTTTCGAATTCCGGTTTTTGACGGATTTACACGTTTTAGGGGTCAGAGATTCCAATAACATGTTTTTACAAAATGTCTGTCTGTGAGTCTGTGGCTGTGTGACTCTGTGGTTCTGTGAGTCTCTGTGTCTGTCTGTGTGTGACACAAATTTTGTCGGCGCTCTATCTCAAGAACTAACGCACGGAATTTAGTAAAAATTTATATTCTAGTAGTTCCTAATATAACTTGGTGCTGATTAGTTTTTGGTGTAAATCGCCCAACAGGTGTTGCTGCTATGCTGCTTTTTTCCGATTTCTGTAATAGCTCTATCTCAAGAACTAAAGCACGGATTTTCATCAAACTTCAGATTTAGTTAGTACTTGATATACATTGGTTACTGAACATAACTGAAAATATTTTTAAAAATCATATTTTGTTTGAAGTATGGTTTACGGCTAAAAAACAGTTTGTTACTAATCGGCAATACTGGTCTTTAATTGAAAAAATAATTTTCCTTGATAAAATTCTATAATATTAAACACACAAGAATTTTAGGAACTATAATAAGAAATGAATTTTATTTACTCACTGCAGAATAAAATAGGGTATTTCGCAAGCTTCCAAACAAAACAAAAAGAATAAATAGCAACAATTGAAGAAATAAATCTATCTTTATTCTTAAACAGCACAAGTGTTGCCATCTACATGTTGAAAATCCATTTAATAATATTTTCAGAATGTATTTTATTGGCAACATTAGGCATTATAGCTTCAATATTATTCTAATAGTATTTTAGAGCCTAAATTGGGTATGTTGCCGAAAAGCAACACCCGGCATTTAAGGGTTAAATTAGTTCTATATCTTTCCTAAATTCTCCATCTTTCCATTTTTAGGTGCGTTCATAATTATATAAATACGTAGCACCTATAGTCGTCGTTCAGTCCGTCTGTCCGTCCACATATAACAGAGCAAAAACTACCCAACCGAATGGTTTGAAATTTTAAATATATGATTGTTGCAAAATTTTGTCAAGCCATTTCAAATTTTATGAAAATCGGATGTATAGTTTAATTATAGGGACATTCAAAAGTTTTTTTTTATATTACGGCCAGTGGGAAAAAATATTGCAAGTGCATTTTAATGATGTTACAGTATTCCGAATGGTCTGAAATTTTAAATATATAATTGTTGCAAAATTTTGTCCAGCCATTTCAGTTTTTGTGAAAATTGGATGTATAGTTTAATTGCAGGGACAGTCAAAAGTTTTCCTTTACATTACGGGCAATGGGAAAATAATTACTGCAAGTGCATTTTAATGATGTTACAGACTACGCACTTATGAAGTGTAAAAAAATATACATTCAGTACAATATGGGGTGCAAAAAATATTTATAAAACTAGTTATAGTACGAACGCACCTCATTTGCCACGTTTGACAAGCAATTTCCTACTTGTTTAAATATATGAACTGAAATAACTTAGTTACATCTTTCATCCCAATAAACATTGTGTTTTAAAATCATATACATTTTATGATATTAAATGTTGAAAATGGTCTTTTTTTTTCTTTTTTTTCAGTTTTAAGAGTCCTGAGACCCCTTAAAGAAATAAAATTCAATTTCACTAAACAAACAAAAGTAACCTTACAATTTGAGAGGTTGTCAACCTTTTATTGTTTTTTTTTCGATCAAGCTTTTTTTTCTGAGTATAAAGGATATAAATTTCTGTATAGTTCATAAAGAGTAATAATGCACATGGTTTTGTGAAATCAATGAAAAAAAATCTAAATCGATTTGCATTGAAGTTTGATGATGGAGACTTTTAATAACTCCTTGTTTAAAGAACTTCTCACGTTTATCTTTAAAGGGATAGAAATTAAAAAATAATGATAACTTTACAATATTTTTATTTTCTTAAAGTTTTTATATAGCAGTAATAATTGTACCTTGCAAGCTGATTTTAATAACTCTTTTTAATAAAATGTCAAAAAGAGTTTCAATGATGGTTATGCGGAAGAAGAAATAAGTCTTTCATCATATTCTTGCCGACTTAATGGTTTGAAAAATAATAATCTTAAGAAGCGACGTCGAATTAAACAAAAAAAAAAAAAGAAGAATCTATATCATCCAACCAAATTGTTATTTCTTGTTATCAGAGAGGCTAAATTTAAACTCCACTACCCCTGACCCCTTTTAGATCAATACAGAGTTACATATCAGGAACAGTTTATCAACCATATAGATGATTGAAGATCGTGAACAGAACATAAATAGTCCTATTTAAATTTAATTACACATTTTAAGTTCAGTATAGTAGTGCATTGTGAAAGAATGCGGTAGTAGATACCAGCCCAGTTAGCGAGTAACATTAAATCATTATCGGAATGTATAATTAAGTTAATTAATCTAACATTAATATAAAATACAACTAGATTAATGATAGGAGATAAGTTGTAATTTTGAAGTCATAAACTGTGTTGAAATTTTCTTTTCTTTTATCTAATCGGTGAATAGATTCTGGTGGCAAGCATTAAGAAATCTTTCTAATGCATATCTTTAAAATCAAACATATTTCTTACATAATTAGCTCAATAGTTTTGGTGTTTTGAGTTATGATATCAAAAAGTTTAATATTTATTAATGCAAGCTGGTTTAATTATAAATTTCATATATTTCCTCCGATTATTTTAATTGAATAGCAAAAAAAGAGGGTTATTATAAAAAAAATTTATAAACAAATTAAAAGTATATACATATTTAATCCTAAACCCTTCCATTTAGATAATACAGTAAACTCTCTGCAAGACGGACTCTGTATAAGACGGAAATTTGTCTAACTAGGAAAGATTTTCAAGTCCCTGCGAATCGATAGACATAGAGTAAAATTTGTCTAAGGCGGAATATTGTCTACTGCGGAAAATTTTCTTGGTCCCGATCGATTCCGCCTTAGACAGAGTTTACTGTACATTCATGTTTTGATTGTAACTAGTGTTTATATCAGAAGGTGGGGATCTGAATTTTCAAGGGGCCTCAGGCCATTCCAGACCTAATTCACATCGTCTTCCCTTTCCTTGAATTCATCAGTGATGATCAAAATATTTAAGAGGGCACATGACCTTTAAACTTTCAAAATATCAGTTTTCGGTTTTTGCTTTATTCTGAATGTTTTAAAAATGCTGAACAATATGCAGAAAACCGCATTAAAAAATCTGCATTATTTCTTGAGTTATAATCATTTATAGACGGTGAATAAAATGGAAGGTCCGTAGATACTGAAATTTTAGAAAGCGTTTTCTCAAATTAGAAAATTTGGAGTTTGCGCGCACTGTTACTTTTAAACTATGTAAGATACAGCTTAAAAAAAAAATAACCAAATATGCGTTTCTTTATAGTCTACAGGCTACAACCAAAAAATTTCACATATTTTGGTTATTTATTTATTTATTTATTTATTTTTTTTTTTTTTTTTTGCATTTCAAAAACTTGAAAAAATTTTTTAGGTTTTTGAACTTTTTTTTTTTTATTTTGTGCTAAAATTAAATTTTAAATAAAACTTTTTTCCTATATTTTGGTTTTAAGTTTGAAGTAGGTGTGTTATAATTCTATTTTGTACAAAAATTCTTTTCTATATGCATAGTTTAGAGTTTTATCATGCGTGCAGCACTTAATCATGCATTAATGAGATGAATTATAAAATTTAAAATTTAAATATTAATTTTCTACGTATAACATTTATTTTTATGGATAATGTAGTTAAGGACATATACTTTAAGCAGGAAGGGAAAAAAGAGATCTTTATTGCATATTGTTTGTGTTTTGGTACTTTGAGAAGGAGACATTTTTTATTGTTTCGACAAACTCAAAAGGTCCTGTGCCCCCTTAACGTTTTTAATGGCACTAGCATCATATGAGAGAAGTACGAATATTTAATTCAAAATTTAAAAAAAAAATCTTGTGTTTGAATCAGCATAAGTGCAAAAATCATTCAGTCCAATCGAAATACAGGGTGTCAACAAATTAGTTGGACAAAAAGAATGATTTATTGAATGGAATTGGCAGGGAAAAAATTAAAGTACAGTCGTGGAAAAAAAAGTAAACACCCCCTACTAACTCCTCAACAAATTATCGTAGAAGAAAGTTACTGGTACCCAACGATTGGAAATAAAAGTCTACTTTTAAATGATGCATATAAAACTTGCTTAGGCGGCCATCTACATATTAAAACGAACACAAACTTCCTTTTTTTTCAATGGCAATGCCCAATTTTGACAGCATAAATGAACTCTACACCCTTCAATTAGCCCCAAAACAAATTTTTATGCAATTCGTACCATAAGTTTCCGAGAAATTAATTATTTTAAAACGAGAATGTTATAAGGGCTGTATCCAAATAGAAATTCGGTACTGGATTGTTGACCGAGAGAGCTCCCTTCTTGATCAAGGCACCTTAAGTGCCACTGCAGCAGTCAATGAAGCGTGCTAGATTAAATAGTCCAGGCAATAGGGAATTTTACCTAGCAAAATTAATGGTAGTTCTGGAAATCGGCTTAATTTATGTTTTTTGGGTCGCTGAATCCGAATTTGTAACTTCCCACCAAAATTTCCCCCGGCAACCCCCCAAAAAAGGTTTTTATTAAAAAAATCAATTTTTTTATTGTTTTAGGGGAAAAGTATCTAGAAATTCAGAAAGTAGACAAAATTGGCAACAAATTAGATATATGACATTATGACTCAGGATGAAGGGGAAGGAGGGATCTGCCTCGGAACATGCGCTCGGTGCTGCGTGAACTAAGTAGCGCAATTCCACTTAACCACTCACATGCTTACATTCGCCCTCCCATCTCCCCTCCGAACTTTCCTTATAAGGTTTACTTTAAGTTTTTTGGGTCGCTAATCCGAATTTTTAAATTACCCCCAAAATCCCCCCCCCCAAATAGTTGTTATTAACTTGAATTTCTTATTGTTTTAGGGGAAAAGCATTACGAAATTCAGAAACTAGACAAAATTTGCAACAAATAGGATATATGACATTATGACGTAGGATAAACGTGGAGGGAGGGGGCTGCCTCGGAACATTCCCCGCGCGCTTTTCTTAAAAACAAAATTTTTTCAAAAAATCAATTTTTTGGGTGGTTGCCGGGTGAAATTTTGGGGGAAGTTACAAATTCGGATTCAGCGACCCAAAAAACATAAAGTGAGTCGAAATCCAGAACTAGTATTAATTTTGCCAAGTAAAATCCCCTATTGCCTGGACTTCATAACTTAGTGCACGTAGCGCCACAGTGCATGTTCAGAGGCAGCCCTCCCCCTCCCCGTTCATCCTACGTCATAATGTCATATATCCTATTTGTTGCAAATTTTGTCAGTTTCTGAATTTCGTAATGATTTTCTCCTAAAACTATCAGAAATTAAAGTTAAAAACAACTACTTTGGGGGGGGGGAGGGGTTCAGGGGGGGATTTTGAGGGGAAGTTAAAAATTCGGATTCAGCGACCCAAAAAACTTAAAGTAAACCTTATAGAGAAAGTTCGAAGGGGAAATGGGAGGGCGAATGTAAACGTGTGAGTGGTTAAGTGGAATTGCGTAACTTAGTCCACACAGCACCGCGCGCATGTTCCGAGGCAGATTCCCCCTTCCCCTTCATCCTACGTCATAATGTCATATATCTAATTTGTTGCAAATTTTGTCTATTTTTTGAATTTCTAGGTACTTTTTCTCTAAAACAATAAAAAATTGATTTTTTTAATAAAAACCTTTTCTTTTTTGGGGGGTGGGGGGCATTTTACCAAAATTTGGGGGGGGGGTTGCCGGGGGAAATTTTGGTGGGAAGTTAAAAATTCGGATTCAGCGACCCAAAAAACATATAGTAAGTCTTTTTCCAGAACTACCATGAATTTTGCTAGGTAGAGCCCCTATACGGTCGCTATTGCCTGGACTATTTGCAGAGTCACGAAAGGAAATCACATTGAACATCTGTGATAATGGTAAACTTGAACTTTTTAGTAGAAGAAATAGAAGAGTAGAAGAAATTTAAAAATATCTAGTCACTTCTATCACAGACGGTCCCTTAAACCATCATTTTGCCCTGATTTTAAGCATAATTTGAAAACTACTTGGAAGAAAATGTGAAATTTTGGATTTCCATTAAACAGGACTTAATAATCTAAATCCATCAAAAAAATTGTAGATTGCAATTCATAATTTTTTCGAATATTAATTTCATAATTCATATAATAAAATTATAAAAATTGCAAATTCAACGTATTTATGTTTGGGTATTTTAGTATTATTGCTACACAAAAAAAAAATAGCACATTAGGAGTATAATTTCAGGAGATATTAAAAAATATATGAAAATGTAATTTAACATTAGAAGCACTAAATTTTGAATGTTTATAATTCAAAAACTTATGATTCAAATGACTTGAAATTTGGTGTCTAGGCATAGTTTTAACCGAAGTTTTGAAATATCTCGTTAAAATTGGGTTATTGCTATTGAAAAAAATGAAGTTTGGGTTCGTTTTAATATGTAGATGGCTCCCTAAGCAAATTTTATATACATCATTTAAAAGTAGACTTTATTTCCAATCGTTCGGTACCAGTAACTTTCGTCTACGATAATTTGTTGAGAAGTTATAGGGGGTATTTACTTTTTTTCCACGACTGTACATATTGTTGTAAAGATAGAAAAAAAAGTTCAAGTTTACCACTATCACAGATGTTCAATGTGATTTCCTTTCGTGACTCTGGAAATAGTCTAGGCAATAGAGACCGTATAGGGGCTCTACCTAGCAAAATTCATGGTAGTTCTGTATGTCTATATGTTTTTTGGGTCGCTGAATCCGAATTTGTAACTTCCCACCAAAATTTTCCCAGGCAACCCCCCCCCCCCCCAAATTTTGGTAAAATGCCCCCCCCCCAAAAAAAGAAAAGGTTTTTATTAAAAAAATCAATTTTTTATTGTTTTAGGGAAAACATATCTAGAAATTCAGAAAGTAGACAAAATTTGCAACAAATTAGATATATGACATTATGACTTAGGATGAAGGGGAAGGGAGATCTGCCTCGGAACATGCGCGCGGTGCTGCGTGAACTGAGTTGCGCAATTCCACTTAACCACTAACACGTTTACATTCGCCCTCCCATCTCCCTTCCGAACTTTCTCTATAAGGTTTGCTTTAAGTTTTTTGGGTCGCTGAATCCGAATTTTTAACTTCTCCCCAAAATCCCCCCCGACCCCCCCCCCCAAACAGTTGTTTTTAATTTAAATTTTTTATTGTTTTAGGGGAAAAGCATTACAAAATTCAGAAACTAGACAAAATTTGCAACAAATAGGTTATATGACATTATGACGTAGGATGAACAGGGTGGGGAGGGCTGCCTCTGAGCATGCACTGCGGCGCTAGTTATGAAGTCCAAGCAACTGAGGATTTTACCTGGAAAGATTAATACTAGTTCTGGATTTCGACTCACTTTATGTTTTTTGGGTCGCTGAATCCGAATTTATAACTTCCCACCAAAATTTCACACGGCAACCCTCCAAAAAATCGATTTTTTGAAAAAATTTGGTTTTGCCCTGTTTATCCTACGTCATAACGTCATATATCCTATTTCTTGCAAATTTTGTCTAGTTTCTGAATTTCGTAATGCTTTTCCCCTAAAACAATAAGAAATTGAAGTTAATAACAACTATTTTGGGGGGGTTTCGGGGGGGAATTTTGGGGGTAAGTTGGGGGACTTTATGCTTGCAATATTTAAAAAAATATATATTTTTTTCAAATATTTCTTAATTTTATTATTTTTTAATTTATTTCTGAGTAATATTGTACTGAGTACTGTTTCCGCCAGGTGTCGTGCACTCGGCAAATACAGAATTTAAAAAAAAAAAAAGAAAAGAAAAACACTGGTGCACACATAAGTGCACTCGCATATTAATGTATAAAATTTAAAAATATAAACAATCAGTCAAGAAACAGTACAAAGTCTCTTAATTTTTAATCTGCATTACAACAATTCTTTAATTATGTTAGCTATGTTAGCTTATCATAAAGCACTTTTTTAAACACACGACTTGATTAAAATTTTTTGCATTACAGTTTAACTGCTTTAAACCTACAAACTGGATAATTTATTTAATAGAAAACTTACCAATTGCTGAATAATGATCACCATCTTGCTGGGAAAAAATAGTGTAACCACTTTTGTGCTTCACACATTAATTGAGGAAGCATGTAAAAAAATTTACTACACTAACTGAAAGATATCTGCATTAGAGTCCTGCATCAGGTCGGGTTACTTGCTTTTACCAGAACCAACTCTTGTTTCGGGTCGGATCAATGGTGGATTTTTTGTTGCAGGCCGGGTTCACTTTCATTGTTTTGGTTTGGGTGTTGACTCTAGTGGGTCGACCCGAATTTCAAATGATATCCAAAGTATTTTTTCAGGTTAAAGATCTACGTACAATAAGACCTCTAAAATGGCTTTTCTCCCGAAAGGCAGACATTTCTATTTAGCAAACACTTTTTAATTCCTAAAATTTATATATTTGAACGTTTATATGAGTTTGAATAGCAGGAACTTCTCAATTTAAACGCATGTAATATGTGTATGTGTACATAAACTATCAAAAATATGATACATGTGTTTTTGTGTGTATCAAAAACAAAATATTGATAATATTTTTCCTATTTCGAAAATTATTTTTGCAGGTTCGGGTCGTGTTGACTTAAAATCAGACGTGTACAGGCTCAGCAAAAAATAAAAATAAATAAATAAATAAAAATAAAAGCTGAACTTTCACAGCCTCACGGACTTTTCACGAAATTCGCATTTCCGCAACATTTTGAGGAAATTTGCATTTATTCTGCTACCCTTTGACAAAATTAGTGTTTTTCCGCGACCATTTAACGAAAATCGCACTTCTTCTGCAATCCTTTTAATGAAATTCACGTTTATTCTGCGATCCTTTGACGAAATCACGTTTTTTTGCAATCCTTTGACGAAATTCGCGTTTTATTCCACGATCTTTCGACAAAATTTGCGTATTTTCCACGATCTTTCGACAAAATTTGCATATTTTTTGCATGATATTTGACAAAATTCATACATTTTACACGATCCTTTGATAAAAATTGCATCTTTGACGAAAATCTTGTTTTTTTGTGATCCTTTAACAAAAGTTGCGTTTTTTCTGCGATCCTTAAACAAAATTAACATTCTTTTTCGCGATTCTTTGACGCAATTCGTGTTTTTTCCCACAATCTTTCGACGAAATTCGTGTACTTTACACGATCCTTTGACAAAAGTCGTGTCTTTTTCGTGATCCTTTAACAAAAATTGCGTTTTTTCCGCAATCCTTTGACGGGAATCGTATTTTTTCCCGCGATCCTTTGATGGAAATGTAATTTTTTCCTGCGATCCTTTAAAAAAAATCACCTTTTTTTTCACGATTTTTTTTCCCGCTTTGACAATTTTTGCGATCTTATAAAACATTTGCGTTTTTCCCGCGATCCTTTGAAGAAATTTGCTCAATTTGGCACGGTTGGTACTCGCGTTTTCTTGTATTTCTTCCGTTATTCCTCAGCCTCCCCCCACCCCCCCCACCCCATAAAATTGTGAACAAATTTTAATGCATATTGCATTGATCCAAGGGATAATAAAATTTAGAGCGAAAAAAGCGCAATACCTAAAAAAAGTAACATATGTCTGTAAAATGGATTTGCAGGTTCAAGTCGGGCTCTCTGTGGTATATAGTTCTGCATTAATGGAATGGAAAAAAAAGGGAGAAAAAATAATGGAAACAGAATTCTTAGCAAACAGGAATCTTGTTAATGCATGAATTTTGTCTATGATCATTGTAGATTATAAATGTATGTAGAGAAATTTCTAAATCGTTCTTGTGAAGGAAAAAAAAATCGAAAAATTCACCAGTCGGTTACAGGAAATTTTTCAGTTAATCATGCAAAAAAAAAAAAAAAAAAAAAAAAAAAAGAAAGAAAGAAAAGAAAAGAAAAAAGAAAAAGAAAATCGCAAAATTAGCCCATCTATCGCTTAAAAAATCACAAAATTCATCAATCAGTCGCAGAGGGAAAAGAAAAATCGATAGTTGGTTGTAAGGGAAAAATCATGAAATTTGGCGCATAAAAAAAAAAAAAAAAAAAAAAAAAAAAACACAAAAATTACCCAATCGGTAGACGAAAAAGAAAAGTACTTCAAAATTCATCAATTGTGGGGAAAAAAGTTTCAACATTCTTCCTTCATTCTTCAGAAAAAATCGTGAAGATTGCCAGTTGATCATCGGAAAAAACTCAAAATCCTTTAAACAGTTGCTTTAAAATAGTCAGAAATTCTTCAAACAGTCGTTGCAAAAAATCGCAAAATCTGTCGATTGGTAGTTCTGGTTGATTAGGAAATCTTGTCATTTCAATTTATGACTCACTGGGAAAATTCAAAATATTTTTCTACCATCATTTGAAGAAATTCAGAAAATAATTTAGCAAAATCGCGTAAAGAAAAAATCGGAAAGAGTCACATGTTTGTAAAAAAAATGTAATGAGGGGAACACACGGCATTTTTTATTATGCAGTTTTCCTATTTTGTGAAAGATTCATGAAATCTTGCATGGTATTGCAAATCTTGCCCCTCAACTAAATTGTGTTCTCCTCCCCCCCCCCCCCCCCCCCCCAAAATCATTCCATGTTGAACAGCGCTTACAAAACTCATTAAATGTTTTCCCAACAACCGAAACACTGATAATTTTATTGCCAGTGTATGTGAATGAATTTCTACTTTTTGGAAAAAGCTTTTTAAAATAGGATTACACATATTACGTATTTCGAAATTTATTCACTCTGACTTCTTGAAAATTAATCATGAACTTTTCTTTTGATTTAGTAATCTATATGGTCTTCGGATTTTCAAGTGGAAGCTGTTTAGAAATCTATTGGTATGTATCATATGATCAATGCAAAAACCTTTAATGGGTTAAAAGTTTGTGACGCAGCACTTTATCTTTAGCTCTAAGAATTTTAAATTTGGAACTTAAAAATAATGATATCAAATTTTGAGTGACGCAATGCTATTAATTTACCTATACATATATATATCAAAATTTATTCATTGATGCTTTATCATTTATATCTCATAAATTCGAATTATGAATTTTAAAAGATATGATATGAAAATTTAAGTGACGCCTTGATGTTGCTTAAAACGATTAGTTTTAAAATTCAATTTAAATTTTCTTTTGGCTAAATACATTTACACATCTAAACAATACTTTTCATTTTCCAATGCACTGTTGAATATATTACTTTCACGGAATCTATATAATGCACTGAATTGTATTCATTTGAATAAATTGATTTATCTTTTGTGCCACGCTATCCAAAAATCAAAAGTAAAATTTATGTAAATAGTTTTTTCGTCATATTATCCATTTGCATACATTTAACTTAGTTTGGATACGCTATCAAAAATGCGCATAAGGTACGCTGTCAAAAAAATTAAAGGTGGATATTAAAACATTTCTATCGTAATCGATATTTAAACAAAACAAAAGTTTTCTGAAATTTCTATTGCCCTTTTCAGAAGAAGGTGTTATTGAGCAGAGAAATTTTCAACTATGAAGCCATAAGGTACTGTAAAAATAATTACTGATGCTGGATATTAAAACATTAAGACATATTTCAAGAGAAAATGAACGGTTCTTAATATCTACATAACGATAGCGTTAAAGTTTGCACTGGTTAGGTTAAATCAGCGGAAAATAAGAAAAACACATTAAATCTAAGTAAATCAAAAGAAAAGTTAAAAATGGAATCGCAACAAATCAGATTAAAAAAAATTAACAATAAATTAACAAAATACTACCTAATAAGGTGTAATCGAAAGAAACTGTAAACAGGAGACAGCAAATATGTATTATTGAAATCAGTGAATACGCGTGACGATATCTCTATATAGACAGGAATGTCACTGAACTCCCATTGTAGCTCAGTCTTAGCACATGCACTGTTTACCCGGAGTGGTCTAATCGGAAGACCTTTCAGGTGGTCGCGCATGCGCATATGTCTTAAAATTGGTGTTACTAAAAGTCTTACTTAAATAATATTTCGTTTTAATATATAGGATACATGAAATTTTCATTTTTAAACTAGTAATATTTTAACATAACTTTGGAGTGAAAACAAAATTGTAATTTTAATGCGAAAAAATAATTTTCAGACAACATTTTATCTATACTGTAAAGAAATTAAAAAAAAAAAAAAAAATAAGATGATAAATATTAACTTCTTAAAACTTAATAAAACTAAATTTAAATTCTATTAAAAAGTCATAATAAGAAATATATACATTTTATTTATATTGAACGAAATTTTAAAATTATATAACGGAAGCATTTTAAAAAAATGACCTCATATTACATCCTTACGTCCTGCTTTTTTTTATATAAAAAGTTATATTGTCAATCAAGAGTTTCTTCATTCATATTGATTGCCAACAGATGGTGCCAAAACAATGTTTAATTAAAGTTTTGTTGACGCATGGAAACGCTGTATTGTTTATTTCACAAAAATATGAGTCAGTATGTAAAAATGAAAAAAGCATTTCAAAATATTTAAAAGCTTTAATATGCTTTTAGAAATATTTTTAAAACAGAATTGGATGTTAGATGGAATTAATGGGATAAATGAATCAAAGACCCGTTCATTTGTTTCTAGATTTGGAATTTGTGCTTCTGAATCGCAACGGTGTTCGTTTGTTTATATCGGCAACCTGTTGTTGGTAGCTGGTTATTATTTATTTATAATTTATAGCATTACAATTGTATAGTTTTTGAAGGTTTTCGAAAAAAGTAAGAAGAATAGATGTTATACAACATAGATTATATAAGGCAGTCATGCTTAAGCCTAACACGGCCGCGATATTTTTTTTTTTTCAAGGATGAGTGCGACCCGATACCGTCATCTTAGCGTATTATATAAATATATCACAAGACTATGCTTTATTACATTTATGAGAAGATTGTGTTATATTACACTCTAACGTTTAGTTCATATTGTGCATTGTAAAATTATTAAAAATTTATTTCATTTTGTATTTGAGAATTTTCATTTTATGTTGCGTCCAAGCAAACCAATTTAATCCAAATACAATAAGTACCATTACTGCTTAAAAAGATTAATTTTTAGTTGTAGAAAATTTTACACTTACATTAAAACATGTCCACTTTCTGGAGATTCTTTAACCCCTGAATTCTCGCTCCCGTCATATTCACGGGCTGTGTCTTTTACTCAGACTGTTTGATTCCCACCAGTTTTATAAAATAGTGAAATTGGCTATATTTTAGTATCATCTTACCTGTCATTAAATAAGGTGAATACTTCTTTTTCATAAAAGTGGTGCCAATAAGCAATTTGAATTTTTAAACCGTAATTTAATTCGAGCGTTAAGGAGTTAAAACGCTGTTTTTAAATCAAAACACAACATGAAATTATTTCAATGTCTATTATATCATTGTTAGCCGACGTGCTTTTGTAATCTTTTTTGACCCGTAGTTCATATATCCGGACCTTTTTCTCATAAAACCTAAACCGTTTGATTTTTCGAGATTTTGATTACAATTCTATATAGCTATGTTTTTCCTTTAATCCTTTTACGACTAACGGAAACATTTCCCCATTTTAAAATTGTTGGTTGTCGTATTTAATTATAACCTTATCTGCATTTTTTATACAGAATGTCAAAATAGAACATATGTTGAACGCAATTACATAAAAGATGTGCAAATTGTGCTAAACGCCGCATAGAAAATAGGACGCGTAATATATGTTACTATGTGCAATGTCCATCTTTGCTTCACAACCAAAAGAGATTGTTTCGCAGAATAGGATAATTGACACATCATTTTGTATAGTGATATAATATTATTTTAGTTAACATTTTGTTACAATAAAGCAATAAATAAAAGACATTGCATAATAAGCATAACTATAATTTGTGTTACATTTATACTCCATTAGGGAAAATATTTCCCAAAAAATTCCAAAAAACTAAACATTGTTATGTATTTTTCTTATGGTTTTTATTTATTGTACGTCTAAACAAACTGAAATAAATAGTTACATGCTAGTATTTACTCTTAGAAACCTTATGGTTCTGTAAGCAGTGCTGCAGAGTCGGAGTCGCAGTCGAGCCTATTTTTGAGCGAAAGAGTCGGAGTCGGATCTGTTAAAATTCCCGGAGTCGGAGTCGTCCATTTTACAAACAGGCCTGCGTTGTCGGAGTCGGAATCGGCCCATTTTTGAGCGAAAGAGTCAGAGTCGCAGTCGGATCTGTTAAAATTCCCGGAGTCGGAGTCGTCCATTTTACAAACAGGCCTGCGTTGTCGGAGTCGGAATCGGCCCATTTTTGAGCGAAAGAGTCAGAGTCGCAGTCGGATCTGTTAAAATTCCTGGAGTCGGAGTCGTCCATTTTACAAACAGGCCTGCGTTGTCGGAGTCGGAGTCGGCCCATTTTTGAGCGAAAGAGTCAGAGTCGCAGTCGGATCTGTTAAAATTCCCGGAGTCGGAGTCGTCCATTTTACAAACAGGCCTGCGTTGTCGGAGTCGGAGTCGGCCCATTTTTGAGCGAAAGAGTCAGAGTCGCAGTCGGATCTGTTAAAATTCCCGGAGTCGGAGTCGTCCATTTTACAAACAGGCCTGCGTTGTCGGAGTCGGAGTCGGCCCATTTTTGAGCGAAAGAGTCAGAGTCGCAGTCGGATCTGTTAAAATTCCCGGAGTCGGAGTCGTCCATTTTACAAACAGGCCTGCGTTGTCGGAGTCGGAGTCGGCCCATTTTTGAGCGAAAGAGTCAGAGTCGCAGTCGGATCTGTTAAAATTCCCGGAGTCGGAGTCGTCCATTTTACAAACAGGCCTGCGTTGTCGGAGTCGGAGTCGGCCCATTTTTGAGCGAAAGAGTCAGAGTCGCAGTCGGATTTGTTAAAATTCCCGGAGTCGGAGTCGTCCATTTTTCCCACCGACTGCGCAGCCCTGAATGTAAGGATTAAAGCAGCACAAATATGCCATCAGCTATACAGATTTCTTTATACAATTTGTCCTACCAAGTACATAGCGTCATATCGCTGTAGATTTAAATCTAAAAACATTTAGAGAATATGTTATGTTTAATATTTTTATTAAATATCCAGAAAAATGTTCAAGTTTACAGATTTTCAAAATGTTCATTTCTAAAATCTCTATTTGTGTTAGCAGAAATTTTGGAATACACTTAAAAATAAATGTTATTTTTATCTGACTTTCAAATACTTCTAAAATAGCATGAGCAAAAATTAATCAAATTTTTACCTGACTGATAAGAAGGCTTATGTGTTTCACGCGTACCTGTGTATGTAGATTTCTTTATACCCTCGAAACATCCCAACGGCTGGATGGATTTTAATGAATGAGGTCTCTATCAATTCGTCTTAACGACCCGATGGTTATAGGCTAGGTTTTGTGTTTATAAATTCAAAATGGCGGCAGTAAAATACAAAATGGCGGTAGAGACGAAAAAAAATTATGCACCCTATTGAGTGGCATATCATTGGATAGGTCTTTTAAAATGAAGACGATGTTTCATTGACTATTTTACAATCAGAAGCTCCGTTAAAATATTACACAACCTGGAAGTTGTGTATATAGGATCTATAGCTTTACTGCAACTCTAACCATCATAGACATCTATAGACCTCATTAAAACAGTGTTTATAGATAGGAACTAACAATTAAACACAACTTAAAAGTCATCAATACAATTAAATAAAAAAAAATCGGTAAGTAATATAAACAATTAATATAAAAAAAATATTTTAAGTCAATTCCTACTTAGGTCAATAAGAGAAATATTTTTCTCCCATTCTTCTTTCCTCTTGAGTGGCGCTTAAAATGTCTTGATCAAGAAGAGGGCTCTCTTGGTCTTAAAATACCTTGATCAAGAAGAGGGCTCTCTCGATTATTGAAAATTAATTAATTTAATTTAATTAATGAATTAATATTTGAAAAAACTGTATTTTCATCAAGTGTCATCCACTAGAAGTTTAAAAAAAATTATTTGAGCTTGATTGGATGAATAATAAGTATTTTATTAATGATTGAAAATTTGAACAAGATTATATATAGCGAGAGTGTGAGCTAATAGTAGAAATTGAAAAAAAAAAAAAACAGTTTCACATTGATGAGAAATAATTAATTAGTTCGGGGTTTTTTGATTTTTTAAATTTAATTGTTTATGTAATTGTTTATGTTAGAACCTTTACGGTACAAAAAAAAAATAAAATAAAATAAAATAAATAAATAAATAAATAAAATGAAGCTTGGTAGATTATATTAACTTATTAAGCTATTATAAATGTTTTATTGTGTAATCCTAGGTTATTAATATTTAAATTACTATTTTAAAAAGCTAATTTCAGGCCCACATATAGAATCCTCAAATTACTAGCTCTCTAAATTATCAGTTTCAGAAAAACGTTTTTATTCTGTTATCTACGATGGCGTCATTGTAGAAGTGTAAAATAGTGAATGAGTATTTACAGCATTATTCTAATTACTGGTCTGAAGAGGATATTGCGGCATGTTTACCTGTTTATGAATGCTTAACTAATGCGTAAGCACGAATAAAAAATAAATCATAATTGAGATTGCTGACTGTTATTATAGATTAATTAGCTGACCTCAAGTATCAAAGTCAATATTATCTTCTACACTGAAAAAAAAAAAAAAAATTGTAGTTCTACAGATGTAAAGTTACATGCTTACTAAACTTTCATCTGTAACTGTACAAAAAAAAGCTGCAAATCTACAAAACTAGTTTTTGTAAAGCTACAAAAATCTGTAACTTTACAAATGAATCTGCTAAATCTAAGTAGCAGAGTAGACAGTATCTTACTAAAATTTTATCTGTAACCCTGGTTGCAATTACATGAAAAGTTCTAGGCATCCCAGTTTCCTAAAAAATTCTTAGTAATCTTACAGATTTTTTTATTTCCGGCACAAAAGTCTGTCTGTTACATGAATTTTTGTTGTTGCCGTTACATAAAAAGTTCTAGGAATCCCAGTTTCCTAGAAAAACTTTAGTAACTTTACAGAATTTTTTTACAGTGTACCGTAATCTTCAACAGAAATACAAAGCAAAATTTGTACGACTTTGAATTTATCGATATTAATTACTATTACACTTAAAACAGGTTGGACGTTGGTGTCAGCAGAATAAGCAGAGTTTTTAAAAGTGTTTTTATACTAATACACTGTAAAAAAAAATCTGCAGTTCTACAGATGTAAAGTTACATGCTTACTAAACTTTCACCTGTAACTGTACGAAAAAAGCTGCAAATCTACAAAACTAGTTTTTGTAAAGCTACAAAAATCTGTAACTTTACAAATGAATCTGCTAAAATTTCAGTAATCTTACTAAACTTTTATTTGTAACCCTGGCTGCAGTTACATGAAAAGTTCTCGGAATCCCAGTTTCCAAAAAAATTCTTAGTAACCTTACAGATTTTTTGATTTTCGGCGCAAAAGTGTGTCTGTTACATGAAATTTTGTTGTTGCCGTTACATGAAAAGTTCTAGGAATCCCAGTTTCCTAGAAAAACTTTAGTAACTTCACAGATTTTTTTTTACAGTGTACCACAAAATTGGGAATTTCAACTCGTATTTTTGGGTCGTAAGATACATATTTTTTCATTGTGGCCCAAAGTTAGGTTGCATTTGACTCAAAACGCGGATTCGTGTGAAAGACGAAGTGTAACTGAAGAACTGCCTTGATTTATTCATACTTAATTTTCCTAATGCTTCCATGATACTGAGAATTTACCTTATTTATTAATACTACAGAGCGCTTAAAATAAAATATTTGAGGTTGCTGACAACCATTAAGCTTATCACCTAACCTCCGATAAATAGTAACTTCACTTAGCAAATTTACCAAAAGAAACATGGAAGCAACATTTGCAACGCTAGTGGAATCACTAAAATGGTCCATTTTATTAAAAGTATCATTATATCAAAGCAGAAGTTCCTGTTAATACTTTTGTGGTGTGAAAGATATTATTTCACGGTTTTGGGCATTTGCAGATTACAATTAATAATTTTGAACTACAAAAAAAAAAAATCTGCGATTGTAAGATAAATTTGACTAAATGCGCGGATTCAAGTGAAGGACGAAGAAAAATTGAAGTTCAGACTTAATTTATTTATATCCAATCTTCCAAATGCTTCTAAGATACTGAGAATTCACCTACTTATGAATGCGTAACTACAGCGCATATAAAAATAGAAATAGTTGAGGTTGTTGACAGCCATTACGCTTATCAGCTAACCCACAATCAATATTACCTTCTGTGGCAAATTCATCAAAAGAAACATCGAAGCAACATTTGCAATGCTATTGGTGTCTCTGAAAAACCCTCATTTTCTTAAAGTATCATTATACCAAAACATTTCAAATTCCAATTGACACTTTGGAGGTGTAAATTGGGGGAAGAAAACAAGTATAGAAATTTCCCTCTTCTAGTTCTTAGCTGGAATAGGTGATGAGAGCTAAATGGACCACTAACTGCCTTAGTAACATCTTCAATCATTCGAGATTGATCCTGTCACCGCCTAAAATGGTTCTCTGTAATAAATCGACGGTTTTTATCAGGCCCTATTTTTGTTTTATACGGCACTTTTGCTACGGCTTGTTGAGGTACCATAGGCTAGTGATATCTACTATAGACTTTTATACCCTAAACTCTTGATGATTAGTTGCAGATTTATTACACATAAAAATCTGTTTTATCTTTGTTGTTTCAGAACTTATACCATAATTATTCTACATATCTTTCACTCATCAGTCTGTCCTTATTTCACATTTTGGCATTTCCAAAATTTTCAACGATTGATGATTAAATGCTTAAAATTTTTATTGCATACCTTTTAAAGATATTTCATACTTTTGTGTACATTTTGCGGAGTTCTACAAACACCACTTCTAGTATTACTAAATTTAACACTCTTCGAGTTGACCTTAAGATTTACATTACAGAAAAAGAAAACGTATACCACACTCTAAATTAAAATGTCTGAAATTCAGACACTTAAGTGTCTGAAATGGAGTGTTCAATTTTCAGACATTTTAAAATGTCTGAATTTTTTCAGACACTTTTTGCGTCTGAATTTCAGACACTTCAAACGTCTGAATCGCATCCATTTTTTTTGTAAGCATCATACGTAGCCATGTTTGACCACGTTGAATCCTGGAAAAATATTTGGCTGTGGTCCTGCCCCTCCCCCCCCCCCAATACAGCCTGATTTTTTTGGTGCTCTCAGTTTTGGTATACAATTTTCGTTACGTTGATAATTTAAATCTTTTACGACATTGTACTGATTATAATCAATATCTTGAACTTCAGGAGTAGAACAAGATTAAAAAACAAAAAATATTTATCTAAATATTAGATTTTTTTAAATTTATTTTGTTTTTAACCTTATTTTACTTTAAAAGTTCAAAATATTGATTATAATCAGTACAATTTCGAAACAGATTTAAAATATAAGCTTTACAAATATTGCACATCAAATTTGGGGGCACTACAGTCGTAGGGGGACGGGGCACTTCCCAGTTTGCCCTTCCTTTAATCAAGAAGTACTTTTGCAAAAAACGCAACCCTGCATTATAGTTGTCTAAATTGAGATGTCCGATATTCGGGAGTATCCGTTGTGGAGGTTAATGAACATTCTCGAATAGCGAACACCTCTATTTAACGAATACTTTTTTAATCAGCAGACATACATATTTGTATATTTTTACCTCAAAAAAGTAGACATCTCCAATTATCGGACAAATTCCGCGTTCCCGAAGTGTTCGCTATTAAGGGCTTTTAAGGTACATAGATAAATATATATATATATATTTTATAATCTTGTCCTACTCTAAAAGTTCAAAATATTTATTATACTCGGTTGAATGTGGAAAAAGATTTAAAATATCAGATGTACGAAAATTGCAAAAATCCCCCCCCCCCAAAAAAAAATGAAAATATAAAAAAATATATTGCCACATAGGCAATTTTACATATACATCACTTGATAATCACAACAGCCATTTAACTATGAATAATGAAAATAAATAAATAAATATTCTACTTTAATAACATTGGGGAAAAAATGACTTTGGTATTTTGTTAAATATATTTGCGTTTTTAAACTTGTCCTACTCTAAAAGTTCAAAACTTTCATTATAATCAGTGCAAGATTTAAGATATCAGCTTTACAAAAATTCATGCAAAATCCCCCCCCCCTCCCCCCCCCAAAAAAATGAAAATACTTATTTAAAAATTATGTTTTTAAAAAATTTATATTTCCACATGGGCAAGTTTTTATGTAGATCAGAGGGTACTCACAAAAGCTATTCAACTATCAATAAAAACAAATAAGTACATATTCTATATTAAAAACATGAGGAAAAAATAACTTATGATTTCCAAACTTCTTTCGTCTTAAATATATACAGTAACATCTGTCATTTTTGTATTTTTCGTATAAGTGCATATAAATAAAGTTACCACAATTTTAAATACGAAATCTAGTTAGAGGTTTTTACTTTTTCCCATTATAAATTTCAAATTACTTTTTTATTAAAAATAATAAAAAAATCAGTATTAGAGTTGATTGCAAATCAAATACATATGTATATTTTTACAGGCAGCTTCATATAATAGACGAGTCTCATTTACTTTATTTATCTTTTTTTAATCTGCGGTTTTATGCCAGGAAGTAAGAAAGCATTAGGTCATCTTTCAAAGTTTTTTTTTATCTTTACTTCCTTGTGGCCGTCATTTACTGCGAGATAAAAATTATCCATTGAAACTAAGAACTGACATTGAATATATAATTCGTAATAAAAAAGAACGTCATAAGTTTAAAAATATATACTTCTAGAATTAGTGGGGTTTTTTGCGAACAGATTCAAAACTAATTAAATTTCATGCAGGATTTTGTTTAGTACAATAAATAAAATCATAAAATACACTAATTTTACTACTATAAAGAAACTTACTTGAGTTGCTGCAAGAGGTAAGAAATATTCCTCGATTTGAAATTTTAAAAACTACCACAACCACAGTGAGGGAGAAAGACTTTCATCAGTTTAAAAGGTAATCCATAATACATCCGACTAGCCATATTTAAAGGATGAGATGTTTCATCCTAAAAACAGGACCCGCCAGACAAAAGTTTCTTTTTTTTTTTGCCAGCTTCGACAGGACGAAGATGAATAACACAATATTATTGATATAAATTGATACGAGTTAACACTAAGCCCATTGCACACGCTTTGTAGAATTTCCGGGTGTAATCCAACCGTCGTCTACTTCTGTTCTGTGTCTATCCCGCCCTTGTATCGACGACAGCTTCTAAGAGACATTTGATGCCGAGCACACACGTCAGATGTATGTATTCAATAAATACATAATCCAAGTTAATACGAATTAAAATCACAGTACTTCACATTTCGCAAAAAACGAATTAAAATACACGCGTACATAAAAACAAACTTTGTTTGAATTACAACGTATACCACTTCGAACGAAGACATCTAAAACGCATGCGCAACTGGGAGTGCTAGTGCCCCCTGGTGGTTATTGCGTCGGAAGAATCAAAAATTAAGACACGTTTAAAGCAATGAAGTGTCTTAAAATAAGACGTTTGCGGATATTTTAGACATTATTCTCAGTTCGTTTACACCATGGTCATAGTAAGACGCTTATGTATCTTAAATTAAGACATCTATAGTGTCTTAATTTTCAGATTAAGACACTTAAGTGTCTAAAATTCTTTTTCAGTCACATATGTGTCTAAATTTAAGACGCTTCTATTTGCAGTGCACCATTTTTTTATAAACAAAACTATAATAATATAAATATTGACATAAAAATTTCATAAGAGAATAATAAAGTTACTTATGCTTGTAGAAAATGTTTGTTTAAAGTAGGATTGTTTCTTGCCACCAAAATTCCTCATTTATATTAATATAGTGATTTTTATTTTTCGAGTTGAGGGCTTGTGACCTCCCAGCTATAAATTTCGGTAGCTTATCAGTTTTCTGTGTTAACTACAAGGGTCACTAATCAACTATAATTAATTGTTCAAGTGATGTTCATTGGTTCCATAAAGAAGGGAATTCAAAGATTATTTTCTACAACAATATTTGAATTTTTATCATGTTAGAAACTATACATTTTTTACCTTTTTGTACTGAAAGATTGTAACATTCTCTGGGTGTGCGACCTAACATTTTTTTTTCTTTTCGAATGTAGCCCTAGGAAATTGGTTAGACATCGCTGCTCTAGATTAACCAAGAATAATATTTTTAAAGTAATTAAATTTACTTATTTCCAGCACCTAAGAAAATGCGTTTAACTTCTAATTAAATCTATTGCAAATTTAGATACAGTATTCATCGCTACAAATTACAATTTAGGGAAGGTATCAAGTTTTTTCTCTATAACTCCTTTCAAAGAAGTCACGAATTTTTAGCACGGCCTATTGTTTAACAGGAAAATTAATGAACGGAGTTGCTGAATACTAAATTTTAGCTACAAATCTCAAAAATTTATATTGCTTATCAATCTTCTTTGTTTATTTACAAGGGTCACTAACCAACTATAATTAATTGTTCAAGCGATGTGTACTGATTGAGGATCTGAGAGATAAGAAAACTAATGGATGAGGGTAAGGCCACGCGATAAATTAATTTTAAGGCTATTAAGTGCGAGAGGGTGTACCAAAGAAAGTAAGAAACTAATGAATGAATTTGAAAAGTAGATTATAGTGGGAGATATGCATTATATAGGGAAACTTTGTTACATATCATGACTTAACATCTCAAAATCTGAGCAGTGTTAATAACTTCCCATATTAATTTCTTCATATTATGACATAATTCTTAATAATCCTTATCGGCACCTATTCGATTCTATCAACCATCGATATGCGTCATAAATTCCATCTTCTTAATTTTTAAAGCCATAATCACAATATATACACCTGTGTGTTAAAGTCCGACTTAATTTCATCATTTTGTTAGGTAATCCATAATTATCAGAAATATTCGTCCGCTTCTATTAAACTTTTCCATTATTTATGTATATTAACGAGGAATCCAGGAAACATGGTCGTGCTTTTTATCGTAAATCAAGATCTTAAAAAAGAATTAAGAAAGATCAGCTAAGGGTGAAAGATCTTAAGGATTTAAAAAATAATCGCAACTTAAAATGTTAAAATCCATTATAAAAAAATTATAACAATCCAGCTAAGGGTGAAAGATCTTACGGATTTAAAAAATAGTCACAACTTAAAATTTTAAAATCCATTATAAAAAATTATAACAAAGGAAATAAATTAAGCCTCTTAAAAAAATTAGAACAAATAATAAATATTAATAGGACAAAATTAGAACAATATTAAATAACTTCTAAAAGCATTTCTATTGTACTCATATTTATTAATGATTGAATAGAAAACATAAAGGAAAACTAAAAGGAAAATTAATGCAAGATTAAAACTAACGTATTCTTTTTGGCAAAATATGTTTATGCGCCACTAGCTAATAGTGAAAATTCTTCTTACATGAATAATTGTTTCTATGTTATTCGGGCATGATGGGAAAAACGAATATGACATTTAAAAGGTTGAGTTAGCTAAGTGTTATGAAATATGTTGAAATTTCAATGAAAAACTATGGATTTTTACAAATTTTTTAGGAAGTATTATAAAATAATGTATGTTATATATTATAATTATAACTTAATTATAATTAACCTGTACATTTAGTGGATTAAAAGTAATTCTAATTCTGACTGTATCTTTTCATACCGTATAGGTTTTTACTACATAAGTTCGTATACCAATAGTACTATATCCTACAAAATTAAAGCTACTAACAAAACTCTAAGGTCAGGTTCGATTTTATCAACCCAGTTAGTAAAGATTGAGTCTAGACTACAGGCAGGAAAAAACTGATTTCAGATATCATAAAAACGCTGTACAGGTTTTTACTATATAAGTTCGCATACCAGTATTATAAGATACAGTATACGTATCTTAAAAACCTGAGCTAATAAAAGAATATTGAGGTCATATTCGGTTTTCTGGGCTCCAAATTAATAAAGATTCTCTATCTATATTATAACAAACATATCTGTGCGTAACGCATACGTCATTCTGCGAATGGCAACACTTTGAAATTTTAAATGAAATTTCGGTTTTGTAATTTTCGCTACTGCAAATTTTTAAACTTTTAAACATCCCACGTTTTATATGTTTACACCGTCGTATACAGAAAAAAATGCACTTTTAAATGCAATTTGTTTGAAAGCTGTATCTCAATTTATTTTTAAGATATTAATTTTTTATAGTTTTTTAATACCAATTTTCTTATCGTGGCAACTGAAGTACTTCATTTCTATTAAAAGTGATTCAGTTATCTTTATTGATTATATTCTTACTGATGCCATTTTCTCATTACAATTAAAAATATATTTTTTAAAAATTTTGAACAAAAAATGACGTTACGCTTTAAAAAAAGACACAATTTCCCTGATAATGCTGTTATATTTCACTATTTTTTTCATTTCGCTGATATTGAGTTTGAGACAATAGGCAAAATATTTCAACGACTGAAAATGACGTCATATTTAAAAGAAACAATAATTTTATTTGATAAAACAAGATATTTCCCCATGAATACGTCTAGAAGTTATAGATTTCTGGAATTTTTACGCGCAGGTACAGCGATTATACTAAGACCTCAAATCACGAGTGGGAATTTTAACATGGGAAGTTGTAATAGTTGACAAACGTGACTTCAAGCCTGAAAATATATTTATTAATAACCTATTGCGCGTTAAAATGTTTTTAAATGGTTAATATGGATGTGAAACGTTGAAAATGACTTGATATGTTTAGATTTAAAGGGGGGGGGGGGGGGGGGAATTCTATGATTATGTCAAGGTGAAATCATTTTTGCTGATTTTTTCATTCCGTAATACCAAGCATCAATTGATAACTTAATCAAAATTACTTATCTTGATTATATGTTACTGATTACGCATATGAATAAAGTTTAATTTTTCAATAATTTTAACAGTTGAAGTTTATGAAAAAAGTATTTTGTTAATCTTTGGTTAAACTATGTCTTTGGAGAGTTAAATTAACAAGTGTAAGATGGATTTTTTATTGTAATTATTGTTGTCTACGTATTATAAATTTGATGCAACATTTCCTTTGTAAACATTTTCTTTCCTCGAAATTCGACGGGTTTCCACCTCGTTATCATTAAAGAAGCAAACTAAAAGTTTTTGTTGTTATTGTTGCCATAGTGAATCATTAAAATATAAAAGCTGGTCATAATGTTAGGCGATTCAAAATCGAGATACTGGCGATTATCTCTTAAATCGATGATGATCGAAACATACTTCCAATCACAAAAAAGTAGGATATAAATCAAGTATAGTTTTTCAGACATGGTATTTGTCTTCAAACCAGCTGTATATGCATATCAAAATCCAAAATTTAACTTTTTATGCGACCTCGTTTTCGTATAACTTTGTTCAGAGAAATGTTGCCCTGTGTCTAAGAAGGACATTAAAACGAAAGAATGGGATCAGTTATTTTCATGTCCTTTTTTGACATAAAGCAACATTTTTCAACACTTTTCAACATAGTTGAAAAGTGTTTATGAATTCGTTTAGTCCGGCCGTCTGTCTGTTCTCGCAACTCTCGTAAATATACTCGTATTTTCGATTTAATTGATATACTGTTATTGAGGATTACCATGGCATGTTCGGTATTAAAAATGAATGCATAACTCATATAGTTCGTTTATACAGGCAGTCAAAAGTCCCTTTCAAATGACACTAAAATCGACCGAGTTATGAAACTTTAAAAATGCATGACTTATATTTACTGCATCTGAACACAGATGAGTTTCGCCATGCTTTGAGGGATCATATATCAACTGCTTAAAGTATTCGAAGAACTTATTTCAGGTGTATCTGCGCTTTGGAAAAAATCGTACAAGTTTATCGTACAAGTACAATCGTACAATTGAGTTAACTTTTATTAAGTTTCAGACTGACTAAAATAATTGTATTTTAACGTATGTTTTATTTTGTAAAGATATGAAACTGTTTCTTTTCATGATTTTTGTTAACAACAATTTTTGTTAATGATTTTTGTTATTTTTTATTTAACTTCAACGATCGTATGTATGTTTTTTCATTTCAAAATTTGTACTCGAACTTTAACTCACTTTCAAATATCCGATAGTGATTAAATTTTACATACTGCATAAATCCGATGAGAATCTAATATTATGATTTTCGGTGGTTACCATTTATACTTATTTTACAGGATAATGCAAAAAATTTCAGATAGATTACAGCCAAGAAGTTTTAAAAAAAGTTTTAGATTAGATGACACAAGACTGCGATAGTTGTGTTTTTCAACTTTTATGTATTTTTTAGCACGGAATCCAATAATATCCTTAATTTTTAACCATCATGTCAGGATTTTTCGCGAATCATAAATTGTCAAAGTTAAAAAATAGCAAAAATCGGATGCTATAAAATAGAGGAGATGATCGTATTTTTTAATTTTTAATAATTGATTTTTTATGCACTTTTTAGCACTGAATCTGAAAATTACTTTCATTTTTAGCCATCACGTTAGAATTTTTTTGAAAATCGTAAATGTCAAAGTTAAAATATAGCGAAAATCTGATACTATAAAACATAAAACTTTTTTATTTAATTTTATTTTATTTAATGCAAAAATTTATTCAATTTTTTGTCTTCTACTGGGATTCTTACATCTAAACAGCTGAGGGGTCCGATGAGATGGGGGAGAATGTTCAATTTTAACTTTGAATGTTTTAACTTTAAAATTTACAATTTACGGAAAATCCTGACGTGATGGTTAAAAATAAAGCTCATTTACGGATTCAGCGGTAAAAAATACATAAAAATCAATTATCAAAAGTTAAAAATGCAACAATGACATCTATTTTATGGTATCAAATTTTCGCTATTTTTTCTTATTTTAACTGTAAAATTTACAATTTGCAAAAAATCTTTACGTGATGGTAAAACATGAAAGTTAATTTCGGATTCAGCGGTACAGAATACATAAGAATCAATTATCAAAAGCTAAAACTGTTAATTTTCATAATTTTATTTAACAAAAATGTTTTTTTTTTTTTTTATCTTCTTATATGTTTATTACAAATCGTATATTTTGCATTAGTATGTCAGAATGATTAAAGATTTCAAATTTATATTGCAATGTTAATTTTACTCTCAACCATTTTTTTAATATATCTGACGAAATTATATTTCTACTAAATTTGTGAATGACCCCTAATTTGCTGCAAAAATTTATGCTCCAAATTTAAACAGTTATTACTCGGTCAATTTTAATCGTAAAATAATGGGATTTTTTTTTTTTTTTTTTTTTTTTTTTTTTTTGTCTTACTTGTCAGTGTAAACAGGAAATTTTTGCTAATATAACTTATAGGACCGGGCGACTGTATACGAATTTAAATTTCGTAATTTTTTAATGAATGTTTTTCTTGACCCAAATCGCTTTAAAAATAATTCTTTAACTTATTTAAACCATTTTTGTAATAGTAAGTATGTATCTAGGACCAACGGTTGAGAAAATAAAGGTCGGTCAGGTTATACGTGGACATCCTGTATAAATCATATGATTATATTGAAATGTTGCAGAGTAAATAACATTCTCACCAATTTTTATTCTCTTTTATGCCCTGAACATTGGCTATACAAACCATGATTGTTTATGGAAAGTTTTGTGCTTACAAAGTGAAATTGCACTTACAATAGCAGTTTAAGCCTTTTTTTCCCATTAGGACAATAAAAATTAAACCGGAAAAAGTTTGTTATCCACGTGTTTTTTTTTTTCTTCTTTTTTTTTAGCCCCCGGAACGGTATGCTATTTCTTTGTCCCAGCTTATTTTTTCTCCAAAAAATGACGTTAGCTTACAGACGCTAGCAATGAACAAAGCAGATGTATTACTGTACAATTAAATGCTCTATAGCAATTTTTTTAATTTCTAAGCATTGCACATTTTCACTGTTTATACCGTCTTATTGGGAAAACAAAGTACTTTTTAATGCAATTTGCTTGAAAAGTGCATCTCCATTTGCTTTTGAAATATTAATTTTTTTGTAGTTTTTAGCGACATTTGTTTCATTTTGGCAACTCAAGTACTCCATTTCTGAAGAAAGTAAAGAAAAAATTGTTGAAAAATAGCAATTATATCTTTTTGTTGCCATTTTCTCATAAAAATTGAAAAAAAAAATTAATTAAAATACGTGCTATTTTGAGAAAAATATAAATGATAGATTTATGATAAAACAGGGAGCTATTATAAACTATATTTAATTTTAAGTTTCTATATTAATGCAAATGACATCATTTTACATAACATAAAAGCGTGTGCTTTAAGTCTTAAAATTGAAATATGTTTTGCAGTAGAGTCCCGATTATCCGAGTCCCGCTTAACCGAGTTATTTTCTTCTGATGGACTGGTGACTTCTATTATTATGAAACAGACATTATAAATGAAGCGTTACGTGAAGATGAAAGAGCAGCCGTAAAAAGTTAGAACTCTGATTTTCTGGTCAGAATGGAAAAAAAAAATGGCCATAATTTTTTTTTTTTTTTTAATTTTAGTCAATTTTCTTAACCCCCATAGCATAATCGTAATATATACGTGTGTGTGTTAAAAGCGAGCTTAATTTCACGGTATAAAAAAAACGCTGGTGGCGACCCTTTAATTTATAATTTTTAATTCAGTCGATTTAACTGATTGAAGCAATTTAGTCAATACATGAATCACATTCAAAGTACAAATAATGTTTTGTTGATAAATACGACATGATAAAAAATTCCTACAAGAAATTAATTGAAATTCTGATCAGTTACGTTTTAACTGTCTAACATACATCATTTCTTCTGTCGGCAGCACAAAATTAATGGTAAACGATAGAAACAGGCAATGTGATATGCATGAGATATTTTGATTAAATTGAACAATCAAAATTCATAAATTCGATTACATTCTGAGTGATTTATTCCTATAAGTAAAAAGTTTTATTAAGAGATTTAATTTATACTATTTTATCTACATTATTTATACATACTACTGACAAATAAAAATAAAAAATTGTATGAAAAAGTTACAAATCAATACCCGATACGTTTGCACTGCATGTATATTTTTAAATAAATATAAGAATAATTAAACGATAGTCAGTCAGTTGTAATGATCGTCAAATGCTTTCGGGGTACATGAAAAAGATAGTGACAACATGTAATTATTCATGCAAAACAATTTGAGAAAATTACGTCAAATCGTTTTGAACTTAATTTTGAATTAATTTTTATAATTTAAGGTTAATGACAGGAAAAAATCCGGAATTGCTTCTAAGAAAATATGTATCGATTAATATCTTTATCAATTACTCTTCTGATTTTAACAAAATATCATTATGAGTTATATCATGACTGTAGGCAAATTAATATTACTCATTTATTTTCATGTGGAGTTCTTAAGTTTTTCTTTTCAGGTGCGTTCGGAATTATATAAATACGTAGCATCTGTAGTCGTCATCTAGTCCGTCCATCTGTCTGCCCGCCTGTCTGCATATAACAGCGCAAAAACTACCCTACTGAATGATTTGAAATTTAATATATAGAATCCTTACAGAATTTTGTTGAGTCGTTTTATGAAAAAAAATTCATTCAGTTAGTCATTCTATTAAATCCTATCATACGTAATTAATTCAATGATATCCCATGACAGGTAGTGATTCTAGGTTGCCATGGGGATGACGTCCTATTTAAGATGGAGTCATATTGTTGCAGTATTACGGAATTTAATATACAGGGTGCAATATGTTATCTATCGCCGACCTTTAATTTCACAACCGTTGGTCGTAGACATATAGTTCCAATTACAAAAACGTTTCAAATGAGGTACATATTCATGTTGTGGCATTATTTAAAGTAAAAAATCAGTTTTATAAAAATTACGAAAACTAACTTTTTATACGGTCCCCCAGTCCCTATAGTTATATTTAGTAAAAGTTTACTGATATCATAATAGATATAACGCAAAAAGTTTGACATCTGTATTGCAAAAATTGACCCAGTTATTAAATTTCAAAGTTTGAGATTTTTGCAAATGATTTTGTCTTTCATTAAGGGATGAGTTAAAAGATGAATTAAAGTAATTTGAGATCAAAATCAGAGTGCAATGTGCTTTTTATGGCGAAACCACCTTTAGCCGGTATCACCAAATCGGGGGATCACCAAACGGTTATTTCATCTAAAAATTTGAGCTAACTTTTATGGGTCGAACAACATTCAAAAGTAGTGACGATACCGGCTAAAAGTGGCTTCGCCGTAAAAAGGACATTGCACCCTGATTTTGATCTCGAATTATTTTAATTCATCTTTTAACTGATCCCTCAATGAAAGGCAAAATCATGTGAAAAAATCTCAAATTTTGAAATTGAATAACTGTGTCAATTTTTGTAGTACATATGTCAAACTTTTTGTGTTACATCTCTTATGATATGTGTAAACTTTTACTAAATATAACTATAGGGACTGGGGGACCGTATAAAAAGTGAGTTTTCGTAATTTTTATCAAATTGATTTTTTACTTTAAATAATGCCACAACATGAATATTTAGCTCATTTGAAACGTTTTTGTAATTGGAACTATATGTCTAGGACCAACGGTTGAGAAATTAAAGATCGGCGATAGATAACATATTGCACCCTGTATATAATCGTAATAAATTTTGTGTTCATGCGTTTTCGCATAAGAGTGCAACAGTATTGCACCAAGATCTAAATATTTATAAAACTAGTTTTACTTTTTATACTATTTTTCTTAACTTAACCTGGTTTTTGTATGTAAAGATGTAATTTTGTAATCGATTTTTAACTCACTTCCGGATAGGGTAGAATTTAAAAAACAAACACACACAAGTGTGTTTTCGATGACAATACAACCTTTAAAAGTTTTAGAACTTATTTATAAAATAATTAATTAATTTTAAGGCATTTTTCCATCAGCTGGCCGCAAGCATAAAGCTTGAAACAACTCTGTATGAGCTACGAAAGTAATTCACATAATTATACGCTAAACAATGTTTTTCATTATAGTCCAACTGACTGTGAAACTTCAACAACGGAAAGTTTAAAGCCAAAATAGTAGGAATATATACAGGGTGTCCCAAAACGACCGCATAAACTCTGCACAGCTAGATTCCTCGTTGGGAGTACATAAAAACTGCCCAAAGAAGCGTTCCTGTACGATCCATAGTTTACGAGAAAAATACGAAAAACAAAGTATGACGTCACTGTCGGTGCAAGAAAAAAAACACTTTATTGGACATATCAACAACGCGGGACGAAAATCGACGGACATATTCCCTAGCAGTTCGTAAGGCCTTTCCATTACATCGGCCGTACATCAGGTACATGTCGCAGTAGTCACGAACGGAATACATGGCCACCATACGAAGACTACCGGTTGCTGCAAGATGCAGCCTTTTAAAAATACGAGTTCAACGTCGGCTTAACGTCATTCCATGGCGCGCGCGCGCATGCATGACGCGATATGCACGGCGAACGTTTTAAACATTATCGTCTGGAAAGATATGCAAATACTGTTGTTGATATGGCCAATAAAGTGTTCTTTTCTTGCACCGGCAGTGACGTCATACTTTGTTTTTCGTATTTTTCTCGTAAACTATGGATCGTACAGGAACGCTTCTTTGGGCAGTTTTTATGTACTCCCAACAAGGAATTTAGCTGTGTCGAGTTTATGCGGTCGTTTTGGGACACCCTGTATATATATAAACTCGGTTTATGGCGTCAGATGCCGCCACCCGAAGAATCTACAACAGTCCTTTTCCATTTTTTTCGGTCAAGGGTCCATTCCTCCTCCAGACCTCTATCCCCCATTGCCTTTGCAATATCATCCACCCAATTCTTCCGTTGTCGACCCCGTTTCTTTTTTTTTTATTTGTTTTTATAATTTAATGTGATTTTGGGTATTCTTTCATCATTCATTCTTTTAACATGATCCTACCAGATTAATTGCTTTATATATATATCATCTAATATGGTTCCCTTTATTTTCATCATTTCCTTGATTCTTTCATTTCTTATTCTTTTTATTCTTGATACCCTGCATGATCCTTTTAGAGCATCCATTTCTACTGCCGCTAATTTCTTTCTTTCTGCCTCCATAATTCTCCATCTTTCTGCTCCATGTAACAATATGCTCTTTACAATAGAGTTGTATATATTATACTTTCTTTTCCTAGAGATCCTTACTCCACCACATAGAATTTAATAGTTTTACAGCCTTTCTCCCCTGACAAATTCTGTATTTAATTTCCTGTGAGCCTCTTCCTTCTCTATTAATATCTACACCTAGATATCTATAATGCTTACAGCTTTCTATTTTTATGTTATTATTTAGATTTAGGTCTGTCTCATTTCCTCCTATACCTAGGTATTTGGTCTTGCTGACGCTCATGTGAAGTCCCTATCTCTTATATTCTTCCTTAATTTTTACCGTCATTTTCTCTAAATAATTCTTAATTTTTGCAATTATAACGTAGTCATCTGCGAATTGTAGAGTAAAAATTGATATTTCATTCGTATTAAGTCCCATTCCTCTGCATCTCGCTTTCCAAATTTTCAGTGATTCTTCAACATAAATTTAAACAAGTTGAAAATTGCTCGTCAAACGTGCCAAATGAGGTGCGTTCGTACTATAACTGGTTTTATAAATATTTTTTGCACCGCATATTGTACTGAATGTATATTTTAGTGCACTTCATAAGTGCCTATCAATTTCATTCTGTTCGAAAGGGTATGACATCATTAAAATGCACTTGATGATTCTTGATGAAAATTCTTGATTGATTACATAACGCGAGTGTTCTTTTAAGCGGATTTCGAGATTCCTTTTAGTATGACCAATATAAGATAAATCACAACCATTACAAGGAACTTTATAAATTCCTCATTTACGAAGATCAGGAACAGGAGATTTAGTGGAGGGGAATTTGACTAAAAGGAATCCCGAAATCCGCTTAAAAGAACACTCGCGTTATGTAATCAATCAAGAATTTTCTAATTCTTCTATTGCCAAGCACTCTTGGGATTCCGGCCATAGTTTTAATTTTCAAAATGCTAAAATTATCTCTAATGCCAATAGTATCTCTGAATTGGCCTTTCTTGAAAATTTAGATATTTATCTTAATCGTGATGTTATTGTTAATGATAAATCTGATTCCACAATGCTCTCTGCAGCTTGGAAAAACCTTTTCAGTACTACCATTTAATTTATTTTTGTATTATTATTAGTCTGTTTTTTTTTTAAATATATATTATTCATTTATTTATTCATTTTAATTTCATGTGTTCCCATATTGGATTATATGTATTTTTCCCCCTCCCATTTTTTGCCCTTCCTACTTTGTGTTCTTTTGTTTTGATTATTCTCTTCTGTGATAGGCTGTTGTCTTTTACTTTCCTATTGGCTGTTGATTTCTAACTTCCTATTGGCTGTTTCTTCAGCTTGTTTCCTTTCCCTTGTCTCTCATTTCAGTCTTGCCTCTGCTTTCATAGTAGAAGGACGTCTTTTTTGCGCCTGACGAAGAAAGACTCAGATCTTTCGAAAGGCCTAGCGCATTTACAAAAATTTTTGATGGTGTTTCAAGAAGATTGTTTGTTCTTAGTCATTCACACCAGTTTTAACTTATTTTCTTTAATTAATGTAAGCATGAGCAATTATTTTGACCGTTGCGTGAACGCAACACCAACGGGTAACGGGTTAACTTGAAACGATCGTATGTATGTTTTTCCAGTTCAAAATTTGTACTCGAAATTCAAATCACTTTAAAATATGCGATCGAGGTTAAATTTTACATATTGACGTAAATCAGATGACAATGTAATATTATTATGATTTTCAGTGCTTACCATTATGTACTTATTTTACAGGGTAACACAAAAAATTTCGGATAGATTACTGCCAACAAGTTTACTAAAAAGTTTTAGATTAGATAACACAAGACTGCGATGGTTGTGTTTTTTTATTTTTAAAATTATGTATTTTTAAAATTATGATTTTTATGTATTTTTAGCGCTGAATCCGAAAATTATGTTCATTTTTAAACATCATGTCAGAATTTTTCGCAAATAGTAAATTTCAAAATAGTAAATTTCAAAATTGAAAAAATAGCTAATACTATAAAATAGAGTCGATGGTTGTATTTTTTAACTTTTACGACTGATTTGTATGTGCTTTTTAGCACTGAATGTAAAAATTACCTTCTAATTTAACCATCATGTTAGACATTTTTGTAAATGGTAAATTTCAAAGTTAAAAAATATCGAAAATCTGATACTATAAAATGGATGTAAAACTTCTTTTATTGAATTTAATTTTATTTAATTCAAGAATTTATTCAATTTTTGGCTTATACTGGGATTCTTACAGCTAAACAGCTCGGGGATCCGATGATGTGGGAAGGGAAGAGGTTCAATTAATACTTTGAACTTTTAAACTTTGAAATTTACAATTTGCTAAAAATCCTGACATGATGGTTAAAAATGAAGATCATTTTCGGATTCAATAGTAAAAAATACATAAAAATCAATTATCAAAAGTTAAAGAAATAACAATCACGTCTATTTTATACTATCAGAATCAGATTTCCCAAAATTTTTCACTTTTTAGCTTTCAAATTTACGATTTGCAAAAAATCTGTACTTTGTGATAAAAAATGAAGGCCATTTTTGGATTCAGTGTGTAAATAATCGAGGCTGTTGCTTTTCAACATTTTATTTAACGAAAATTCTATTATTTTTTTTCCTGTTATATGTTTAGTACAAGCTATATATTTTGCATTAATATTTCAGAATGATTATAGATTTCAAATTTATAATGCAATGTTAATTTTACTATCAAATATTTTTTTTATATATCTGAAGATTATTTATATTTCTAGTAAATTTGTAAATGACCCCTATTTCGCAGCAAAAAATATGCTCCAAGTTTAAACAGCCATTACTTCGGTCAGTTTTAGTCGTAGAATAATAGGACTTTTATTTGTCTTACTTGTAAGTGTAATAGGAAAGTTTTACTAACTATAACTTGAAGGACCGGGGGATCGTATAAAAAATTAAATTTCATAATTTTTCAAGAAATGATTCTATTGACCCAAATCACTTTTTAAATACTTCTTTAACCCCATTTAAAACATTTTTGTAATTGGAACTATATGGCTATGACTAACGGTTTAGGAATTAGCTATTGAACATCGTTGAGAGTGGACATCCTGTATAGGAAATTTTATTATTGATCTGATATTTGTCACCAGGGTCTTGGAATTTTTAGTCTCATAGATTCCTCTTCAAAATCCACCTCTAGGTAATCTTAATTTCATTTTTCATTCTGAATCTCATTTTTCATTTGGATGGCCCTACTGGTTTGGATATGTAACTAGTTAAAATAGATTACATTTTTGTCCCAGTGTCCGTACTTTCAATAACTTTATCCCCTTTATCGTCTTTCTCCTCAGCTCCCTAACTTTACGCACACAGGATATTTCGCATAATTCATCAACATTATTATCACCTCCTTCAGGATCTGGTTCAGAATTGAAACACCCTATTCTATAGCAATCATCTTGTAGTGCAATTCAGTGATATATATCAATTTTAATGCATTTGAAATAGCTTAATGTCATTAAAATGCGCTGCAAACGATTTTTTTCCCGTTGACCATAGTGTAACGAAATACTTTTGTGTGCCCCTGGAAATAAACTATTAATGCTACACTCTTCATATTGAATACCAAACATCCCATGGTAAACATCATTAACATATATCAATTGCATGGGAATCCGAGTATATTTACGGGAGTTAGGTATATCACACACTGAGACCACAGAACGACACAAAGCGCAACATGAAGTGCAAAAGCCGGTCGAAACAAAGAACGAAGTTGTTGCAAACTTGTTTTAAACCAGTTTTTCTAGCGAATTCAAGCGACATGTCTTATGTGTCGCCTTAGTGTGTGACTTGCCTTAGAGCGTGAACAGACGGTCTGACGGACAGACAAACCGCATTCATAAACACTAACTTTATTGGAAAGAGTTAAAAAGTAAAGCACGTTTTTGCACACTGTCTTTCCTGAGTGACTGATGTATGTCTTGTCTTTTACCCTAACATCGCTATTTGTGAGCTGCTGTTAACTACGTAGAATTTCAATAAACTTACAACTCTTTTTGAATCTCCAATTTCACGAGAACCTACAGGAATTTCTCTAATTTCACACCCTCATCCGCCGTCACCCTCTCTCCACTTATATCATACAGAACCTCATGCCTCAGTTCGGTGTGAGTGAATTGCGATGCTAATATGTTTGTTTGGATTGGGATCTTTGGAGCTTCATAACACATGAAGTCATGAAACACTTGTGTTACACAAAAGGGTAGAAGTTCCTTCAGATGATTTGTAAACAGATTCATTAGCAGCATGGCTATGGCTAGTGATATTTATAAGATAATATTATATATATTAATATTATAATATGCATATATATAGTAATATATATGATTTTATTCATATATAGTACATATTATCTCAGCCAAAAGATATAGTGATTCACTAAACTTCAAAGTTCTATTTCTTTAAATTTGAAATTTGCTAACATTTTAACTGAAAAACGGTTTATTGGTTTAATTAAATTAAACAAATTAAAAGTATGTCCATTATTATTACAGAGTGTAGTACTATATAAAGAACTATCCTTTTGACGATGTTTCGGCCGTTGAATGAAATATATCTGTTGTAAACGTGTTATAGATAATACCAACCTTAATTTTTTGAGAATTTGACTATTTTTTATTCGGAGTTAAACTTTTTATTGTCAAAACTATTTAAAATAGATAAAACATTTTGTTAAATTCGAACTTGTGGCATTGATTTCCAGATTTACGAGTATCAATAACGATCAAGAAATCTGAATTATTATAAGAAATTACTACAATAAACCTGTTTTTTTTTTTTTGTTTTTTTTTACGTTGAATTAAAACAAAGTCACAGTTATTTAAATTCTAATTATTTAGCAAGAAATAGAAGTAAAATAACAATTGAAAAAACTGTACAAAATCACAGCGTGCATTCTTTGGAAACCAATAATTAAATTCGTATATTGCAAAACTTTTTAAATGCAATATTAACCTTCCGCATACCAGACCGGTGCAACAGACCCGATAGATACATTCAAATTGATTTTTCACATTAAAAAAAATGAAAATTTTGTAAATATGTGACTTTTTCTGGAATGTTCTACTCAAAAGAATAGAACATCCCAGTAAAAACCCATATTTACAGAAATTTCAGTTTTTAAAATAAATTAGAAATATCATTATAAATGTACCTGTCGGGGCCATTGAACCCCTCTGGTAGAAAGAGGGTTAACATAAATCTATTAAACCGAAACAAGCATAAAATATGCAGCTTTATATATATATATATATTTCGCAGTGTTGGAGAAAGTCCGATAATCTATATGTACACTGTAAAAAAAATTCCGCAACGTTCCTGGGAAAAAATGGGCAGCTGAGTTGCCCATTATTTCCAGGAAACATTTCTTGAAAATGACTGGAACTTTACTGTATATGTTAAAAACATTCTACAGAAATGCCAGTAAGTTTCCTGCGAAATACCAGGAATATTTCTGTTGACAGCAAAACATTACTGACATTTCACAGCATGCGGGATCCGCAGACGATTTTTACATTTCTTGTTGACAATTTTCGCTTTATTATCATTATTTATTGGAATGAAAAAATATTTTGAAATTGACATCAAAATTATTATTTATATTCAAGGCTGGAGTAGCACAGTTGAAGTTTATTTCAACAGAGCGAAAAATGTTCAGACCAGGGATCGAACCTGGATACTTGGCGTGCCGTGCCAATGCCTTACCTGTTAGGCTATTCGGACCGATACCTGGCTGACATAATTCACTCTTATTAGTTGGACTTGGCTGCGAACTGCAGCGCTAGTTATTATTTATAATTTACACGAAAAAATAAATTTTCAGTTAAAATTCAATAAAGTAAATATATATATGATATATTGTTTCTGAACTTTGCTTAAAATATAAAAATATAAAAATGTAAATAATAATTAGAAAAAAAATCTAGACATAAAATATTTTGGATTTTCGTCAGTAATTATGTTAGTTTACAAATTAGATAAAATACATATAAATTTTCATGAAAAAAAAAATCCTAAACGTAATTGTATATTTTTTTCCGAAAATAAAAAAAAATTCAAATTTGCAGCAATTCAAAGTGTCAAATATATATCAAATTTAAATCAAATTGTAAAGTGTTAAAATATAAAATTAATTTTAAAAAAAGATGTCGAGAGGTAGCATCGAACTCGGGCCGTACGGGTGGCGTGCGAACCTTCTGCGTCCACACTACGAAAGACACATTGAGAGTTGCAAACTAATGGGTATTTGAAACGTATGCTAAACCTCGGCATCTAATTTCTGAAAATCTAAGGCCCATTTGAAGAAATTCTTTCACAAGAATAATTAGAGATAAGAACTCTAAAACATACTTAATCAAAATCGGGGAGAATCATATTTGATGGTCCCCTGGTTAATGGAGATCAAATAATAGGTGTATTTTTTTTACACGGTCTGCTCCTTAAACATTCCACAGATAAGTACGAGAGATAATCTCTTAGCGATGGCACAGAGGTATTGTATTTTCATCTGAATGGTCTTGGCAATAGAGACGTAAAGGATTATGTCGTCTATTGATTTATTTGCATTCCATATTAATTTTTTTACATTTATTTAAGGAATTCGTTTTCGACACTCGCGCGCGAGCAACGGATTATAGCAAAAAAATAATAAATGGCGGTCGCAGCGTTTTGCTGTTAATTTTGTTCAGGAACGTTTCAGATAAGAAAACCAGAATTTCACAGGAAAGAGCTAAATTATTCTGAAAACCTGAGAAAAGGCGAAACGCTCCTGGATTTTACATGTAACGTTACCATTTTTTTTTACAGTGTAGCACGTGATTTTCTTTCCCGTTTTTATACTCAAAACGGCCATTAAGAGAGCGAACAGCGGTTAAATTATTTCAATCCCACCCACCACTGTTACTTATTATCTTACTTATTACCACTTATCTTATTATTACTATTAGACATTATGCTTTTTGAAATATTCATTATCTTAAGAAAGAAAGAAACGTTTTACAAAAATTCCTTGTTCTAACAGATTTTACTCTATGTAATAAACCTCAATGTAAGTTGATTAAAACAACAATCTTAGGGAGTTTCGAGATTTTTTTTAATCATCTTCTTCAGGAGAGAAAAACAAGACGCCAAACTGTGGAAATAAAGTGGTACTCGAGCGCTCGTAGCGGGTCATACATTTATTTTGACAAAGAGGATTGTCAAATTGAAATTATGTTTGAGGAAAAAAACATGAAATAGTGAAATATGCATGAAAGTGCGTAACTCTACAATTATTAAAATAATTGAAAATTAGTTATTATTATCCTATTAAAATGCAATTTTTATGGCCTATAGTGATATATTTCTTACATTATTCAAAACTGTTTCTAGTCAGATTAAAAAAAATATTTTTCACTAGTAATTAAACAAGCATTTTCTTTGTTTTTCTTAAGGCTGTTCTTAAGTGATCTGCTCAACAAGCGTAAAATGTTTTGACACATATACAAATTCATTAACGGAAAGATATAAAATTGGAATGTTTGACCATGGAAGCGATTTGGAATTTGAACTGTGTTTTCCATCTTTTGATCAGTAAATTACCTATTGAGTTATAATCGATTTTGATCACGTGACAAACATGTTTTTCACCCATTTTTGAGAAATTATGCCTCTTTCGCGCGGAAATTCGGTTCAAAACGCCCACTTTGACACTATTTTCTGAAAGGCCTATTGCGTTTGCAAAAAAAAAAAAAAAACCCGGAAAAAACAGTTCGATTACATAGTTTCTGAACAACAACACCTGCTCGTTTCATGCATTTCCGAATAAAAATAAATTAAAACTTTTGTCACAAATTTATCTTTTTGGATTTGAGAACAGCCTTAAGAATTCATTTAGAAAAAATTCATTTCGTATGATACATTTACCAATTAGAAAATATATTAGTGTATTAAAGTACACATGGTGTTCCATTACCCTCGGGGTCCAGGTACTCAAACGGTAAAGCACGTAAAGTTTCTGGGTTCGAATCCCATCTCGGGCACTTTTTCACTCAGGTGTAAAAAATCCAATTCATATAAAATATTTTTTTTAATTATTTCTTTCAGATTAATTTAGCACAAGAAGATGAAATAGTAATGTTTATTAAACGCCCTAATCCGCCCCGCACTTCAATTTCTTTTTTCTTTCTTTCTTTACTTTTCTTTTTTTTTCTTTTTTTTGAGGAGGGGGGGGGGAGGGGGCGCACACACATTAGAAGGATATTTTGACAATAAAGTCAGCTTTAAGGTATCTGACTACGTTGAAAATGCAATTTTTGACCAAAATTGTCAAATTTATTTTATTTTATTTTATTAAAGACCAACTTTTTACCTTTCCAAAACTGTATTTGTTTTTATTGTACGATAAATAGATCCGGAGTTATAGCGGTTTTAAAACTACTCAACAGCTGTCACTCAAACCGGAAGTGCTGTTTAAAGGGCTTTAAAATTTAAAATTTTTAAATTTTTAAATTGCTTTTAAAGGGTCGTATGTTTGGTGAAATTTCGCGATTTTGGATGCATTTGTTTAATAATAAGAAATGTAAAAAATATGCTCCATGAAATTTAGATGTATATTACTGTAAATTATTGTAGTAAAACATAAATCTAAAAAACTTTAAATGTATTTTTTGGAAAATGTAATTTTCGGTGAAAATTCCATACGCAAAACATGATTTCTCAAAAAGTTATTGGAATATCACTATGAAATTTAAAATATATGTTATTTACACTATTGTGAAGGCAATGAACTAAAGATTTAAATTTAGAATAAATATTTTTTGTTTTATGGATGTTTTTGTGGAATGACATCGAGGAATTTTATGAAAATTAACATGCAAACAGGTGCGATATGCTATAAGTTTTGAAATACTTAAAGAATCTCTTAGATTTTAGTTCATTGCCTTCACCAATGTCATAAATATGAAGTGTAAAAAGGAAATTAAGATAAATACAGTAGAATTTCCTTTAGAGCGTTTTGCGTTTCGGGCCAAATTTCACTAAATTTTACTATAAATTCCTCCATTTAAAAAAATTTTATCAATGAATGAAATATTTTTTACTTTTTTTCACATTTTCTTGTCCTAATCTTAGTAAAAATAAGTTTAAAAAATAATTAAATAGCTTTTTTGGAAAAAATTTCTCCGTACGTAGGCAGGCACCTAGAATCAAAATCTGTTATTTTGAAATAAAATAGCGTATTTTAATTTATTAAAACTGGCCAGTCTACAAGAAAAGAACCGTCGGTCCATTTCGGACCGACTCCGAGAAATCGGTCCTTTTCGGAACGGTTCCTCGGATTCGGTCCTTTTTGGAACGGTTCCTCGGAATGGGTCCTTTTTGGAACGATTCCGAAAAGGACCGATTCCTCGGAGTCGGTCCATTTCGGAACGACTCCGAGGAATCGGTCCTTTTCGGAGTCGGTACATTTTGGACCGATTCCGAGGAATCGTTCCGAAAAGGACCGAATCCGAGGAACCGTTCCGAAAAGGACCAAATCCGAGGAACCGTTCCAAAAAGGACCGAATCCGAGGAACCGTTCCAAAAACGACCGAATCCGAGGAACCGTTCCGAAAAGGACCGATTCCTTTTTACAGAATGGAATCGTTCCTTCAGTTTCACTGCCGGAATCGTTCCTTTGGAGTCGTTCCTCAACAAATGACACATCTCTAAACTTACTGTTTCCCTTTTGATTATTAATTTTCAGAACAAAAAAAATGTTTTGCCGCGTTTTTAAGTTAAAAGTAAGGTTAATCCTTTCTATTACGAAATACTGTTAAATTCTAAAAAATGGAATTTAAAAGATGAAATATTTTGTAGCATAAATATTAAAGGTATACAGTTTAAAACAATAAAAAGTCCTTCCGGCCAGTGCCGGGAGGAAGAGGTAGCTTTCATATTCCTTATTTTAAAAAAGCCAACTTATATCATTCAAACACACGAAGCTCAATTTAGTGGAAACCGAATATAGGAGATTCAATACTAATTTTTATCAATATAATGAATGAGAATTTCGCGAAATTAGTCAGCTTTAGCCAAGCTGCTTTTCTTCAAAGTAACTTATATTTGGCTGCCAAATTCGGCGATTTATTAAAGTGCCTGCCATTTTAAGACAACATGGTGGATGAGGCTAACCAGTGAACTTGGTCGAGACCTTAGTAATTGCTGTGCACATGCTCACTCACATCGGAATCGGTTGATATATACGAGTGCTGTCGCATGCAAAAAAATCAGATTTTTCAAAATGTCACCCATAATAGAAATTGAAACTGCTATATCTGAGACATTTTTTAAGGTAAAGACAAACAAAAAATGCTCCTGAATCCTTATATCAAGGTCAAATACTTAAGAAAGAAACCTTTTTCAATTTCTAATTTTTTTGCACCTCACTTTAAATATATATATATTTTTTAATTTAATGGCCGCCATTTTGAAACAAGATGGCTGATGAATCTGGCCAGCGAACTTGGTCGAGGTATTGATGATTGATGTATACTATCCACATGCTTTCTTATATCGAAATAGGCGAATATGTGTGTTATCGCGTGACAAATACAAGATCGTTTTAAAATATTAGCCATGCTAGAAATTCAAACTGCTATAATTCAACCATTTTTTAAGATATAAACAAAAGAACAAATTTTCAGAAACAAAAACTGCTCCGGAATCTTTGTATCAAAGCCAAACACATAAAAAAAATCTTTTTCATTTTCCAACTTTTTAATACCTCATTTTAAATTTTAAATTTAATTTTTTTTTAAAAATAGCAACCCTTTTGAAACAAGATGGCGAATGAAGCTGGCCAACGAACTCGGTCGAGACATTGGTATGTACTATGTACAGACCAAGTAACGTCCAAATCGGTTCATAAATACGCCTGTTATCACGTGACAAAAATCAGGACGTTTCAAAATGTCAGCACGCTAGAAATTCAAAATGCTATAACTCAGCCATTTCTTAAGATATAGACGAAACAAAAACTGCTCCCGAATCTTTTTATCAAGGTCAAACACATAAGAAGAAAATATTTTTTCAATTTTCAATTTTTTGGTACCGCATTTCAAATTTAATTTTTTCTTAAAAATTTAAATGGCCGCCATTTTTAAAGAAGATGGCGGATGAAGCTGGCCAACGAACCCGGTTGAGACATTTGTATGTACTATGTATAAACGAAGTTACATCCAAATCGGTTCATAAATACGCCTTTTATCGCGTGACAAAATTCAGGACGTCTCAAAATGTCAGCCACGCTAGAAATTCAAAATGCTGCAACTCAGCCATTTTTTAAGGTATAGTCGAAACAAAAACTGCTCCGGAATCTTTGTATAAAGATCAAATACATAAGAAAAAAATATTTTTCCATTTTCAATTTTTTGTTACCACATTTCAAATTTTAATTTTTTTTAAAAATTTTCAATGGCCGCCATTTTGAAACAAAACGGCGGATGAAGCTGGCCAACGAACTCGGTCGAGACATTGGTATGTACTATGTACACACCGAATTACATCGAAATCGGTTCATAAATACGCCTTTTATCACGTGACAAAATTCAGGACGTTTCAAAATGTCAGCCACGCTAGAAATTCAAAATGCTATAACTCAGCCATTTTTTAAGATATAGTCGAAACAAAAACTGCTCCGGAATCTTTGTATAAAGATCAAATACATAAGAAAAAAATATTTTTCCATTTTTAATTTTTTGGTACCTTATTTCAAATTTTAAATTTTTTTTAAATTTTAAATGACCGCCATTTTGAAACAAAACGGCGGATGAAGCTGGCCAACGAACTCGGTTGAGACATTGGTAAGTACTATGTACACACCGAATTACATCGAAATCGGTTCATAATTACGAGAGTTACAGTGTGACATAGGTCAGATATATATATATATATATATATTAATGGTTGTTTGGGCACAGGGGAAAATAATTTTTAGCTTTGTCTTATTTTTCTCACAGAAAACAACCATTTTGCTTATATCATTGAATTCTGTGCCCTTGACAACGTAATTCAATATATAAGCTTTTCCATTTTTTGTCGGTGTCCACTTTTTTCTTTTTCTTCCATAATAATTCTTATAATATATTTTTTTTTTTTAAATCTTTACAGCTTTAATTCATAATAATTGACGGTGGTAGGTTATGTTTAATTAATGGTTATATATATATATATTTATATATATATATCAATTTTGAACGGAGGGTGGTTTCGGGGTCTGGGGGTCATGATCGATGAAAATATACCAAAATTTTTTGAAATCGCTTTCCTCCGAACGGCTGCAATAGGTAGCTTTTTGTAATGAAAGCTACCTAATATCTACTATAAAGTGCTAGATAAATTTTAACACAATTATTCTAATTGGTAAACAAATCATATTAGATGTAAATTTCCAACTGGGCGAAAAATGTCCGGACCAATGTTCCAGCGATTTCTGGAGTTCCATTACCTGAGATTTATTCTGTTGAGCTGAACCAGGTTTCAAACCAGATGCTGTAATCATCAAGGTTAGCTGGGTGAAAAAGTTCGACCAGAATCGTCCGGGATAGCTCAGATGGCAGAGCACTGGCGGCTTCAGCCAGGAGGTCCCGGGTTCGAATCCTGGTCCGGACGTTTTTCGCCCAGTTGGAAATTTACATCTAATACTGTAAAGTAGTTTATGTGTATTATTTAAAAATTGAAAACAAGCATTTGGTATTTAAAATATTTTTTTTTACTAAACCTAATTTATCAAAATTCGTAAAATTTACTTAAAAATACATATATTCAAGCCTTTTGCGGCACCTCTAAATATATTATGTTTGTTAAAAAATTTTAATACTGTCTTAACAAATGCATTACACAACTTTTTATCTCTATTACATATCGAAATTAAAAAAATTATTTTTTCGTTTCACCCTAATGTACAGTCGTGGAAAAATAAAAGTAAACACCCCCTACTAACTCCTCAATAAATTACACTGGTCAACAGCCAAAAAATGGTCTAACTTTTTCCAGCTGATATATGTTCATTTTCATACCCTGAATCCAAAACCCAAAACGGTTTCGCTCTATCAGGTCAATTTTTTGTGCAAATGCCCATTTTAGGCTAAGTGATTTCCGGCATAAATGCCTATACTTCATTGCACTACTTGTGTGTGTTGCATTCCGAGAAGTCGTATTTCGTTGCCCTGGATTACTAATGATAGATTTTCTTTCATTACAGGATCTATGTGAAGTAAATGGCGTCTTCAAAAAGACCATGTAGGAATAAGCCGGATGTATTTTGCTATATCTGTGGCGAATACACCCTTGTACCAAACAGGAAGCCAATCACCAGTTTTATAAAGCGCACCTACCTCGCTTACTTCCAAATGGCACTAGGTGACCAAGATAAAGGTTGGGCACCACATATAGTATGCAAGAAATGCACCGAGTATCTTCGTGCGTGGACCAAAGGCCAGAAGACGGCTCTGAAATTTGGAATTCCTATGGTCTGGAGGGAGCCTACCAACCATGTCACAGATTGTTACTTCTGCGCTGTAGATCTGACTGGTATAAACAGAAACAACCGGAGTAGCCTGGTATATCCAGATCTGCAGTCAGCACGTCGTCCTGTAGCCCATTCTGAAGCCATTCTTGTTCCCGTGTTTAAAGAACTTCCGGACATTGACGAAGAATCATCCTCCCCCATCAGGGTTGCTGCTGATGACGACGACTATGTGGTTCCAGAATGTAGTACTCCAGTTCCGTTCACACAAATGGAGCTAAATGATCTCGTTCGCGATCTTAACCTCTCCAAGTCATCTGCCGAACTATTGGCATCCAGATTAAAGGAAAAAAACTGTCTCACTGAGAGTGTTCGCATCACCTTCTACCGCAACAGACATCAAGACTTCCTACAATATTTCTGTGAAGAGCTTGACCTGGTGTACTGTAATGATATCGCACGGCTGCTGTACACGCTGAGAGTGGCAAAATACGACCCCGAACATTGGCGGCTGTTTATCGACAGCAGTAAGCGCGCAATAAAATGTGTTTTGCTACACAATGGCAACCAGTTTGCCTCTGTACCACTAGCTCACTCAACTACATTGAAGGAGAAGTATGAATCAGTGAAGTATGCTCTGGAGAAAATTCATTATGATGACCATCAGTGGTACATTTGTGTGGATTTGAAAATGGTGAACATCTTGTTGGGACAACAATCAGGGTTTACAAAGTACCCCTGTTTCATCTGCATGTGGGACAGTAGGGACAGGGCTCATCATTACACAATCAAGGACTGGCCTCTTAGGGAGGACCTGCTGCCCTGCAGAGCGAACATCATCAACACTCCTCTTGTGAACAGAGAGAAGATCATATTTCCTCCATTGCACATTAAGCTGGGGTTGATGAAGCAATTCACCAAAGCTCTCGACAAAAATGGTGACTGCTTCATGTACTTGTGCCAGGTTTTTCTCAGATTGAGCATTGAGAAGCTGAAAGCTGGTATCTTTGATGGTCCACAGATCCGTCAGCTAATGAGAGATACGCAATTCGAAACACATATGAGTGAAGTGGAACAGGAAGCATGGAAGGCTTTTGTTCTAGTTGTGAAAAACTTTCTCGGCAACACGGAGGCCACTAACTACGTTGAACTGGTGAACAATATGATAACAGCATTCAGAAACCTCGGACGTAACATGAGCATCAAAATGCATTACCTATTCTCGCATTTGGATCGTTTTCCTAACAACCTGGGCTCCATGAGTGATGAACGGGGAGAGCATTTTCATCAGGAGATCAAGGAGATGGAGAACAGATACCAAGGTCGCTGGAATGCAGTAATGATGGCGAATTACTGTTGGAATCTCCATAGAGACATTCCTGCTGCCGTCCATGCTCGGACCTCAACGAAGAGGAAATTCCTACCATAAGTGTTGCACAATGACGAAACAGTGAACTAACCGAATGTTTTCCTGTCTATTAGTTGTTAATTAACTAGACATGTTTTCTGATAACATACGTACATTTTTTTCAGTTCAGTTAATTACACTTCTGTAGTATATATTTGTTTTTTTCAATTCAACTTCACAGCAAAACCTTACCTGATGTACGGAAACGGATGCCATATTCGGGTTCCTGGAGGTTGAAATATCTTAAATTCATTAAAACATGTCAGACCATTTAAAAAAAATTTTTTTTTGTTGTCCTGTGTTATCGTAGAATAAAGTTACTGGTGCCGAACGATTAGAAATAAAGTTTATTTTTAAATGATGTATATAAAATTTGTTTAGGGGGCCATCTACATAATAAAACGAATCCAAACTTCATTTTTTTTCAATGGCAGTTACCAATTTTAACAAGAAATTTCAAATCTTCGGTTCAAACTGTACCTAGACACCAAATTTCAAGCCATTTGAACAATAAGTTTTGAATTATAAACGTTCAAAATTTAGTGCTTCTAATGTTAAATTACATTTTCATATTTTTATTAATATCTCCTGAAATTATACACCTAATGTACTAATTTTTTGTGTAGCAATAATACTAAAATACCCAAACATAAATACGTTGAATTTGCAATTTTTATAATTTTATGATATGAATTATGAAATTAATATTAGAAAAAATTATGAATTGCAACCTACAATTTTTTTGATGGCCTTAGATTTATTAAGTCCTGCTTTATGGAAATCCAAAATTTCACATTTTTCTTCCAAATAGTTTTCAAATTATGCTTAAAAAACGGCAAAATGATGGTTTAAAGGGCCGTCTATGATAGAAGTGACCAGATATTTCGAAATTTCTTATGCTATCCTGTAATCGAGCCATCTTCAATGACTTCTTGAGTGGCGCTTAAAATGCCTTGATCAAGAAGGGGTCTCTCTCGGTCACCAATGGAGTACAGAACTTTAATTTGGATACAGCCCATAAAATACGATCGTTTTAAAATAATTAATTTCTCGAAAAGTTATCATACGAATTGCATAAAAATTTGTTTTTAGCCTAATTGAAGGGTGTAGAGTTGATTTATGCTGTCAGAATTGTGTACTGCTATTGAAAGAAAAACAGAGTTATGTTTCGTTTTCATATATATATGGCCCCCTAAGCAAATTTTATATACATCATTTAAAAGTAGACTTTATTACGAATCGTGTGGCACCAGTAACTTTCTTCTACGACAGTTTTTTGTAGAGTTAATAAGGCGTGTTTACTTTTTTTCTCGAAAAGTTATCATACGAATTGCATAAAAATTTGTTTTTAGCCTAATTGAAGGGTGTAGAGTTGATTTATGCTGTCAGAATTGTGTATTGCTATTGAAAGAAAAACAGAGTTATGTTTCGTTTTCATATATATATGGCCCCCTAAGCAAATTTTATATACATCATTTAAAAGTAGACTTTATTACCAATCGTGTGGCACCAGTAACTTTCTTCTACGACATTTTTTTGCAGAGTTAGTAAGGCGTGTTTACTTTTTTGTTTCCACGACTGTACAACCTAACTACACTGCTCAAAAAAATTAGGGGAGCAAGTAAAAAAGTGAAGAGAACAGTGCAAAACAGCAATGTATGGGCATAAAATGGATAATACAAGTGTAGCAATGCGCAATACATAAAAAAGTCGCAAAAAATGGTAAGGGAGCTTTTATTTTTTGAAAAGATGAAAAGAACGTGAAAAGATGGTTTAGGGCAATAATTTGGTTTCATGTAAATCATAAAAAAAAAGTATTGTTTAGAAATGATGCAAGATTTTTAATATGGCATGTGGTCTCCTCGAACAGCTAAGATTGCTACACACCGGTTTTCCATGATGCGATGAGGTTATCGATAAGACTTGGGGAATACTTCTAATGCTCAAGAATTGCAATCTCCATTCCCGGACAGTAAAAGGAGGCCTCAGTCTCGCAGCAATGCGTCGTCTGAGTATGTCCCAAACATGCTCGATCGGATTTAGGTCAGGAGAGCATGCTGGTCATTCCATACGCTGTATTGTTTTAGCTTCAAGCATGTTTTGCACAAGACGAACTGTATAAAGTCTGGCATTATCATGCATGGATAAAAGAAATCACTAATTACTGCAACATAAAATATGACATGAGGTCTCGGTATCTCGTCTGTATTACTCCGGACCGTCAAAGTGCCATTTCGAATGATATGCAGGCCCGTACGTCCACCTATGCTGATTCCAGCCAAGAGCATCAACCCACACCCACCTCGTCTGTAATATGATCTTTCACGAACGAATGTGGGATTATTTTGAGTGATTCTTTCTCTCCATGCCAAAACACATCAGATGTCACATCCAGATTGAATCGGGACTCGTCTGTAAACAGAATTTCACTCCAACAACGTTGCCTCCAAATTCGCTGTTCGGTTCCCCACCTTCTTTGGGCCGCACAGTGACTTGAGGTCAACGGAATACAGTCCATTGGCTTACGTGCATAGAGACCACCCTGATGAAGCCTATTTCGGACTGTTTGGCTGGACACCCTTCGTCCTTTGGCCAAGAACAACTGTGTTTGCAGCTGAGTAGCATTACCCGTACCGTCTCGACGGGCTGTTAACAGGATATATCGGTCATCAGTTTCTGTGTTAGCACATTTTCGACCTTGCACTTGTCGATGACTACCATTCCATGTGTCTTGGAATCGATTCCACAGCCTTTCATGGATACTTCTTGCGACTCCAACAGCGCCCACTACACTTCGTTGTGTTTCCCCAAATTCAACTGTCCCGATAACACGCCAAGCCATGGATTTCGGTAAATCATGTTGTTGTGACATTTTCAAGTCACCTTTTCTCAAAACGCAAGCTGAGCAATTGAATTTTACAACTGAGGTAGTGAAACAGACGTTTCTGCAAAATCCCGATTTCTGCACTTATCACCTTTTTCCAGTTTTTGACGTCATAAACTTTAATTTACGTGTGAAGTTTTCTTTATCTGTTTTCTACAGCACTTTAAATTATGGATGTTTTATTTTACGTTAGTTATCGGTGTAAATATTTGCGTAATTTCGTTAAAACCATGTGCTCCCCTAATTGTTTTGAGCAGTGTAAATCTCACTTAAAATAAACATAATAAGCTAACTTTCTCATCCAAGCTCACGGAATCCCTGAAATATATTCTGCTGACCGCAGTCTAAGAACCTCTGCCCTAGATGGACTTCTAAAGCAGAATTATCAGTTTGTCAGTTTGAAACTACCTTAGATTATCGTGATGTAATAATAGCTTTAACAGAAAAAACAAAAGCGGTAACATGATCCTGCTCCTATCTTTAAGGATACCTAGTAGATCAGTATTTAGATGGTTTCATCTTTCTTTCATTCACTCTCTTCTTATCAATACCCCAATCTTATCAAGCAAAAAATCTATCGATTAAATCAACATAACCTGCAGCTACTGTTTAAATCGTAGTGAGATTGTTTACTTGATAAGAGGAGAAAATCTCCTATAGCTATCAGGTATCTGCTGTATATATGGTTTTTAGACTAAATATTGACGTGAATAAATGTACGAGTTTCATTAAAAGTAATTACAACAATTAATTCTTCCTTCTTCCGTTCCTCTTTTCTTCCTGTTTTTTTTTTTAAATGCCTACTTTGGTTGTTATTCTGATACTTTCATATTTATTAATAAGTTAATAAGTAAATGATTTTTTTAAAATTTCTGTACGGTTTCCCCCTTAAGCTGCACACGCTTTGATAACACAGGTCTACAAGACTTAAATTGGTGAAGACTTTCTCAAACATTTATACTAATTATATAGGCATATTTATTCCAAAATGACTTGAATGTTTTTTTGTTTGTTTGTTTGCTTTTTTTTGTTCACTTGCAGTTTTTTTCACAGTCTGCATCAACACGTATTATATTGCTGTATATAATAATGGCTTAAACTTAGTAATAATGGCAAATAAATAAAACAGAACAATTTGATTTAAAATGTATAAATATAGACCGGGAGGCGACAGCGTAGACAATCACCTCATCGAGTTCACGGCTGAAATTCCAGAATTAGTTAACCGCTAAAATCGGGTTTTCAGGTGTTTTCCACTAAGATATGACTTGACAGACCGATTTCGTTTTAATATGCGAATCGAGTTTTAACTAATTTTGGAATTTCAGCCGTGAACTCGATGAGGTGATTGTCTGTGCTTTCGCCTCCTGGTCTATTAGATATACATGTACACATATAGAATGCATCAAAATAGATTTTATATCATTAATTTTTGTTAGTCAACGCCTCTTTCTTTTGCTAATAAAGCTGCATTTTTTGTTTTTGGTATTTGTAATGATTGGGCCTTTTTAACCGACTTAGAAAAAAAGGAGGAGGTTCTCAATTCGACGCGCATGTATTTTTTATGTATGCTCACTGATTACTCTGAAACTACGCGACCGATTCACGTGATTTTTTTTTCAAATGAAAGAGGATACTCTCACATTGGTCCTATTTAAATGACATCAAAATTGGTTCTGCACTTTTTACTTTCTTCTTTCTAAAAAAATGATCGACAAAGGCTATATACACCCTAATTTGCATACTTATCAACTTACTGATAATTTCCGTAAAATTGTACCGATCTCCTGTAGTAAATAAGCACGTTTCGAACCAGAAAAATTATTTCTTAAAATGTGTCATGTTTCATTGTTTTCCTTATATAAACTTATTTATTACACATTTTTTTCTGGTGTAAAAATCGCTTGTTTGAACCAAATCACGCTGAAACAATTTTAAGGAAATTATCGGTAAGTTGGAAGCTATGTAGTCTGTAATAAGCATCTTTTAGTTCACCTCAGTGATATATGCCAATTTCAACATTTTTGAAATAGTGTAACATCATTGAAATACACCGCAAACGATTTTCCCACATAAAGCGTAATGTAACGGAATTCTTTTGAGTACTCCTGTAAAGGAACTATAAACGCTACGGACTTCATTTTCAATACCGAACACGCCGTAGTAAACCTCAATAATATATATAATTACATGGATATCCGAATATGTTTACTTATTGCTTATTTTTACCTTTGGACAATATTTTTAGGTGCGTTCATAATTATATAAATACGTAGCACCTATAGGTCCGTCCGTCTGTCCGCATATAACATCACAAAAACTATCCAACCGAACGGTTTGAAATTTAAAATATGTAATCGTTGCAGAATGTTGTCGAGTCATTTCAAATTTTATGACAATCGAATCAAAACATAAAAATAGTATATTAATAAAAGTTTTCTTCGTTCTATTAAATCCTATCATACGTAATTGAATCGATGATACCCAATGATAGATAATGATTCTAGGTTGCCATGGTGATTACGTCAAACTTAAGATGGAGTCATATTATTTCCGCATTACTGAATTTAATATATACAATCGTAATAAGTTTTTTGCATAAGAGTGCAACAGCTATTGCACCAAGATCTGAATATTTATACAACTAGTTACAGTCCGAACGCACCTCATTTGCCACGTTTGACATACAATTTCCGACTTGTTAAATCCTATATACGGGCATAATAAACTTCGTGTGGAGCCTGTTGCGTTGTCGATTAGACTGCAGGTTCGGTAAATCCAAATTATTTCATAGTGCACGAAGAATAAAAACGTCTTCATAACTTAGTTCTAATATATTGTAAATAAAATTCGTAACTTGAATGAGTAAACACACTCTACAGTTCAAATTAAACTTCTTTCTTAAAAAACAACTATGTACATTTTATTTACAAATATATAGGTATATTAATATTATTATTACTCTCATTTGAGAGTTCCATTATTACCGTCAGACCGGTTCAAAACAAACTTTTACATCTACACTGAAAAGAAAATCGAAAAACAATAAAAAGGGGGTTGCCACAATGCCGACTAACAGAAAATGGCAAGCATCGCCAAGTTGGCATTCTCAACATCCTGCCCCGGGCTGAACACTTAGTTCAGCATCTATATTAAACAATTTAATAAACATAAGAATATACTTACATACATGACAAATTTTCAGATACATACAGCTACAGATATAAAAGCAAAATTAATAAGAATGCTGCAATCTACGAAAGAAAATAAAACACATGAATTGTATGAAAATTAAACAATAATAAGGGTAAATATGAGTAACAAAACAAATTAAATGTTCGATAATAGTTATTATTTTAGTGTAAGAGTTTTAGTGTCTTTTAGTCCACTAAGTCCAATTCAAGATTATATAGCAATTGCACAGGTCGTTTAAGATCGCCTTTTGCAGTCTGTAATACACATGATCTGATTTTCGAGTCACGACCAAATATGAGTTCTTTAACACGACCGCACTTCCACATATGTTTTGGGAGCTTTTCATCATGAATTATCACTATATCGTTAACTTTGAACTGAGGCGATGAATTTATGTTTTTCACTTGAAAAGCAGATCTAAGTTCTAACAAATATTCGTTTCTCCACCTTTTCCAAAAGTGGTCAGTAATTTGTTGCTTATATTTATATTTTCTCGTCAACAAAATCTTATTGGATTTCTCTTGCGTACAGACTGGTAATCCATAAGAAGGTAAGGACATTAATCGTTTACCAACTAAAAAATGAGATGGCGTTAAAGGTGATGGTTCAGCATTTTCTTCGTAGAGATAACATAAAGGACGTGAATTAATCACCGCTTCAATTTCTGTAAGTATTGTTTCTAGCTCTTCATGACGGAGACAAGTTTTTCCTAGAACCTTTTTTAAAGGTGTTTTAACTGATCTGACCATCCTTTCCCAGAAGCCGCCCCACCAGGAAGCCCTGGGAATTATAAACTTCCATATTATTTTATTCTTTCTCAAGTAATCAAAAATTTCTTGCTTAGAAATTCTTTCCCAAGCATCTTTTAACACCAAATCAGCCTTAGAAAATGTCTTGGCATTGTCACTGTACATTATTTTGCAGAAACCTCTCCTAGAGAAAAATCTTCGTAGAGCTAAGATAAAGGTTTCAGTACTTAGATTGGTGACTAACTCTAGATGAATCGCTCTGGTTACAGCACATGTGAATACGACAATATAAGCCTTCCCAGTGCCTTCAGAAGTTTTATAATAAATCGGACCGGCAAAATCGACACCAGAGGTTTCAAAAACTGGTGTTTTGATGATTCTATCTTTCGGTAAAGGTGCTATTTCCACCTTTCCAGGAATAGCATTAAGTTTTCGACATATCATACACGATCTTAAGACGGATTTTACAAATCTTCTTCCCTTTAATATAAAATACCTTTCACGAAGGTGAGCTAAAGTGACAGCTACACCAAAATGGTACATTCTTTCATGAGCATCCTTAATTAGTAATTTTACAAAATAAGATTTATTAGGAAGTATCCACGGATGTTTTTCCTGCTCTGTAACTTCAGAAAACTGAAGTCTTCCGGATAAAACAAGTAAGTCATTTTCATCGAATTGTGGATTAAGGTTGTACAAAGAAGAATCTTTATTAAGTGGTTTTTTTTGTTTAAGTGCTTCTATTTCAACTTTAAATGAAGTTTCCTGAGTTTGTTTAATCCAGTATTTTTCTGCTGTTTCTATTTCTGAGGTAGTTAAAGGTCCTAAAATTTTAGGGTTTTTCGAATTGGCATTATGAATAAAACGCATTATCCAAGCAGTAATATTATACACGCGATTTAAACTACTGAACTTTGCCATATCAAATACTGGCTTAGGGATAGAGTTTGATTCGTTACACAATAATGTTAAATTTGGTTTTGCTTTCATTTCATTAAAAGCTTCGGGAACCATTTCTATACCCCTTTTTGAAGGCCACATATCTTCTGATAGTGATAACCAAGGTGGGCCGCACCACCATACATTATTACCCATTAACTTCGATAAGTTTTCCCCTCGCGTAAGCAGATCTGCAGGGTTTTCTTTTCCGGGACAATAATTCCAGTCCTTTGGATCTGTCAATGACTGAATTTCAGTTACACGATTGGAAATAAAGGGTTTCCAGTTTGTAGTAGAACTCCTAATCCACCAAATAGTTATCTCTGAGTCCGACCATAACTTTATATTTAAATTCGAAATATGTAATTTTTGTTTTAAATATTTCCACATTCTAGCGGCAACTACTGCACTGATCAATTCCAGCCGTGGAATAGTTAACTTCTTGAGGGGGGCTATTCTACATTTACTCCAAACAAAACTGGTTTGAATTTCGCCAGTTAATGAAATGGAACGCAAATAAGCAACTGCTCCATACCCTTTGGGACTAGCATCACAGAATATGTGAATTTGTGAATTTTCAGAAATGTTTATCATATTAGGAAAATATTTTCGGGTTATTTCAAATGTGCGTAAATGTACAACTTCTGAACACCAAGTGTTCCACTCGCATTTCAAATCTTCAGGTAATTTATTGTCCCACTCTAAACCTCTTTGCCATGTTTCTTGCAACAAGGCTTTAATACGTATTACAAATGGATTCAAAAATCCTAATGGATCATAAATTTTCAGTAACATTTTAAGAACTGTTCGCTTCGTGGGATCATCGATGTAATATTCTTCAAAGGGCTGCGCATCTAACATCAAAATATCAGATTCAGTATTCCATATCAGTCCAAGCACTTTTAAGATACTACCTGTCTTTTCCTCCCTTATACCTAAGTTACCAGATTCCCACATTTCCCTAAGTTTAATAGAATTTGTTTTTAATTTCCTCAAATTCATCCCAGCTTCTTTAAGAATTTCAGAAGCTGTAACTGATAAATAATAAGCTTCGTTATCTAAATCTGATCCGGAAATTAAATCATCGACATAGAGGGAATTATCTAACATATATACAACATTTGGATGTTGATCTCGATATTTCTTTATATGATGTTTAATTGTGGCAGCCAAAATAAATGGTGAGCATGTAACGCCAAATGGTACACGTCTAAATCTTAAAATTTTGAAAAAGTTGTTTGTGTCATTATCGAACCAAAGAAATTTAAGGTAATCTCGGTCTTCTTCAGCTACAGAAATTTGAAGAAAGGCCTTTTCAATATCTGCACAAAACGCAGTATTGAATTTCCTGAAATTAATAATAATTTCTAATAAATCGGGGTTCAAATTTGGGCCACCGTACAAACAATCATTTAATGATTTGCTATTTTCTTTTGAGGAAGCATCAAATACCATTCTAACTTTAGTTGTGGGTTTATCATCTCGCAAGACAGGTCGGTGGGGCATAAAATAACCGCTATTTACAGTTGTATTAGAACATGCTTCCACTATGTTATTTAATTCCTGTTCAATCACAATTTCTTTATATTTCTGCAATAATTCCTTATCTTTAAGCAATTTTCGATTTAAGTTAATAAATCGGTTTCTAGCATTGTTATAATTACTTCCTAAATCTCTTCTATCATCTTTCCATAACAATTTAGCTTCGTATCGGTGCTCAAGAAAATGCAAATTGTTTTCGAATTTTTCGATTATCTCTTTATCTAATTCAGAAATATTTTCTTCAGTGTTCATCCCTAAAGTTTCTAACTCCCACAATGTTTTCAAATCATTTTGAATAGGTTTCATAACCTGAGTGGACAAGACCCCAGCTTGCTTACTCTCACTATTTTTATTTACGTCAATTGTCCCGCAGAGGGAATGCCCAAATAAATTTTCACAGACGAACAATGATTTATTTATGGGGTATGTTTTGTCATTAATTTGATATAAATAATCAGCTCCTATTAATATATCAACATCACTATTTTCCAAATGTTCCCAAGTGTCAAGACGAAATTTGGAAAGTTTTCTCTTAATTTTGATTGGAAGAGGAGGAATTTGTATCAAAGAATTAGTTATTAGCGGTGTGACTAATGCTTCAATTATTATACTACGTTTTCTATTCGTCAAGTGAATTAGCTTTAGCTTAACGACATCATAACATCGTTCTTCAGATTTTCTCGAACCGAAAGTATAGACAATTAATTTTTCCTTTCTAATGACCTCAGGTTTTAATTTTGAAACTAAATTTTCTGTAATAAAAGTTCGATGACTAGCAGAGTCAAATAAACAAAGAGCAGTTTCTGAATTTTCACCCGCTTCCACTTTTACATGAATTGTTTGCAATATTACTTCTCTACTGATATTATTTATATTGCCTTTGCAATGATATACGGAGGAAATAATGCTACCTGAATTTTTTGATTCTTCTGTTTTTTTATTAGAATTACAAAGTATAGTATGATGATATGTTTTACCACACACTTTGCAATTTTCATTCGAAATTTTACAAAAATTCGCGATGTGAAATTTACGGAAGCATTTAAAGCACCTTCCTTCCCTTTTTAATTTTTCTCGCATTTCCGGAATGGTGAAAGACTTACACTTTTCAGTATCGTGATCAGTTTGATTACAAAATATGCAGTTATTTTTAATATTTGTAGTTAAGGCAGAAGCTGATGGAATGAATTTTTTATAATTTTTCTTATAATTTTCCTGCTTCTCAGGGATTTTTTCAAAATGGTTTAATTGGACAGTGGTCTCGCGAGATTCAATTTCATCTTTAATGAAATTTATCAGCTCATTAACATCCCAGTCAGTGTTTTTAATTCGTTTTCTATTAAATTCTAGTGCAATATCTGATGGAATAAGTTTCAGAAGAATCGGACATAACAAGTGCCCATATGAACCTGAGGCAACACCTAAAGAATTAAGATTTCTTATTTGAATTTCGCATTCATCATACAAATCTCTAAAAGCCTTAATGTTACTAGAATTTCGTACTGGTTTCAAATTTAGCAGTTTAGTCATGTGACTATTTATTACCAGGTCATTACGACCAAAACGATTTTTCAATAATTCTATAGCATGAGCATAATTTTCCTTAGTCAGCGAAAAGCCTGCTATAGTTTTTGCAGCACTTCCGCCCAAAAGTGACTTTAAGTAGGAAAATTTATCAATCGGAGTTAAATGTTCATTATTGTCAATCGCATTCGAAAACTGACTCCAAAATTCGAGCCATAAACACGAATCACCATAATATTTAGATATATTAAGTTTAGGAAGTTTAATCAAATTTTGATTCAGAATTTTCTGACTTTTTAGTAGAGAACTATTGTTGCTACTACTATCACTTTCAATGTCTGAAGAATCTTGTTTAGTTTCAGGAGTAACTGTGTTATCATTTAAAAATTTGGAAATTTTATATTTCCATTCAATAATATTCTCATTATAAGATTCCGATTTCTCGATTTCTTTTTCAAATTCAGTACTTGGAACCAGTGGTTCAATTTCAGAATTTAATGATTTTAAAGTTTTCATTTTGTCATTCAATTGCTGTTTCAAAAGATCCAGCTGTGATTTTCTATTCTCAAGCTCTAATTCTTGTGTATTATCTAATAAATCCCTTATTTTATCAAATATTTTTGTTGTTTGACTACGAATCGTAGCTCTTTTTTTTTTCAATGTTTCGAAATCCATCATAAAATAAAGAATTCAATTTATTCCATACAGTTCAGTTAATAAATGTATTCATAATTCTATTTATTCAATATAATTTAATTTGAGGTACTTACCTCAATCGATGATGAAATCCAGACATCCTGGAGCTTTGACGCCAGATAAATGTTGCGTTGTCGATTAGACTGCAGGTTCGGTAAATCCAAATTATTTCATAGTGCACGAAGAATAAAAACGTCTTCATAACTTAGTTCTAATATATTGTAAATAAAATTCGTAACTTGAATGAGTAAACACACTCTACAGTTCAAATTAAACTTCTTTCTTAAAAAACAACTATGTACATTTTATTTACAAATATATAGGTATATTAATATTATTATTACTCTCATTTGAGAGTTCCATTATTACCGTCAGACCGGTTCAAAACAAACTTTTACATCTACACTGAAAAGAAAATCGAAAAACAATAAAAAGGGGGTTGCCACAATGCCGACTAACAGAAAATGGCAAGCATCGCCAAGTTGGCATTCTCAACAGAGCCCATAGTCTATCCTGTTTTCCAAGTTTCAGAAAAGGTAAAATATATATATTTTTTAATTAAACATGTGGCGTTATAAATATTAAATTTTGTGAAAAAAAAAATTTGTTTAAAAAATGTTTTTCCATTTAATCTTAATAAGGCGTTGTAGTAGCAATAAACAGATGATAATATCGCTTACACATAATAAAAGTCAAGTTTGTACAAAAATGGTACTACATAATACACCATTTTTATTGTGATTTTTAAATTCAACTGAAATTTAACAAGTTACATTAAAAACAGTTAAAATTATTTTAAATGTTTTTTAATTGCACAACTGTGTTTAATAATTATTGTCAAATTCACTTTATTTCGACTATAATGTGTTATTTCGAATATGAATCATTCAAATGAATTTTTATTATCAGTTGGGCTACAATATGTCAGATTAACTAATGCAGTATTTTTGATTAATATATTATTTAGCTAGTTTCCAACCTTCAGGGGTTTTTTGTTTGTTTGTTTGTTTGTTTATTTGTTTTCGAGTCAAATAAACGTATTTTGAAAAAAAAAAAAAAGTAAAAAGTCTTAAATAGTAAAATCTTATTTCTATCTGATTCTTATTTGATTTTATTTACTAAGAAAAATTTCTGGTTCAAAATATGTTTATTTAACTTGAAAAAATTCGGAAGGTTAGCAGCTATGTATTTGACCAACAGTGAAATCCAAATTGTTCTGATAATTATTTTATCAAATTCATTTTCTTTTGCACTTCAATGTATTTATGTACTTATTTCAAATGTGAATTTTTTGATAAAACTCCGATATATATATACTATACGGCAGTTAAAGAACAATGCTTCAAATGTAACTGGCGTTGTTTTCTTTTTATTTATTTATCTTTTTTTTTTTTTTTTTTTCGAAATTCTTTCTTTCTTATTTTTTTTTCCAAGCTTTAAAGATATTTAAAAAGGACAAATGTCTAAAAAGAAAATTGTTTCATAATTAATACGCATTGCATGAAGAAAAATAATTTAAAAAAAGACTAAAAAATTTTTGTAGTTAAAAATACTAATCTTAATTATATATACTAAATTGCTTTATTTAACTATTTAAATAAAATTACTGTCGCCCGTAATAATTCCGAAATTTTCTATTTCGAAATAGATGTTCGTAACGGGATTAACCAATTGGGGATCTCTATTTTTGTGTAATTGCGAAAAAATTAATTAAATACATATTATATTTTGTGAAAATTTTGCAAATTTTGATTGAGCAATTCTACCTAAGATATACCTATAGGTGGAATTGATAAATTATGTTACGCAAAACAGCGAAAATTCATAGTTGTACCCTTCTCTTAATTCTTAAGTTCACCTCCATGGATAAATTTCGCCTTTAGGAAATATAAAATGGCAACAGTAATTTAAAAACCATTGTTTGTTGAAGTCTGTTTTCGAGTGGGCGTGTGCCTATGAAGGGAGTTCCGAAGAACTTTTATAGTTCGATGCGCAAACAATGGTAAGAAAAATATGTTCGATTTCATTTTTAATCTCACCTTTTGTTAACTGTAATTAATAATGCGTCGAATTATGTTGTTAGATGCATGCTTTGGAAAGTCATCGTAAAAAATATGTCCGATTTCTAACTCGATCGTTTCAACTCAAAAATGGGTTTTTTGTTTTAGAAGGATACATTTAGCAATTTTATATGATCGGTTGGTTTAAGTGTTATTATTTTTTGATAAAGTAATTTTATTTTGGGCCCTGTAAGTGTTCGATCTAATGTAAATTGCAGTGGTAAATTGACAGTATTTTTATATTATGATTTATTTATTTTTATTTATTTTTTTTTTTTTTTTTTGTAGCAATTGTAAGAAGAATAAACGATTTCATTTACAAGCAATATATTTTTTTTTTCGTTATAGTTGATATTATGTAGAAATAAGTTTTGAGATGCATGTTATAATAGGATATCTTGAAAAAGAACGCCGATTTGTATTCTGATCGCTAAAAAGATGGTTTTTAAAACAAAAACTTTTTTTCTTCTAGAATGATTAATTCTGTAAATTTATGCGATCGGTTAATTCAGGTGTTGTTTGTAAGTAACTTTACGTAATTTTGATCCGTTTTGTAGCATTCGATCATTTGTAAATCGACTGTTTTTTTTCATTTTGTGATTTTTTTTCGTTCAACAAATAGTAAGCAGAAATATTCGATTTCCTTTTTAAGAAATATATTGTTCGTTGTAATTAGTAATGCAGAGAAATAAGTTTTTAAATGCATATTGTAAAAGGACGTTTTAAAAACAAAGCCGATTTCTAATCTGATCGTTCAAAAAATGTTTTCAAAATTAAAACAGTTTTTTTTTCTAGAATGATTCATTATGTGATTCCATGCGATCAGTTGATTCAGGTGTTGTTTGTAGTAAATTAGCATAATTTTGATGAGTTCTTTAACATTCGATCATTTGTAGATCGGCTGTTATTTTTATGTTGCGAATTTTTTTCATTCGACAAATAGTAAACAGATGTATTTGATTTCATTTTTAAGAAATATATTGTTCGTTGTAATTGGTAATGCAAAGAAATAAGTTTTTAAATGCATATTGTAAAAGGGCGTCTTAAAAACAAAGCCGATTTCTAATCTGATCGTTCAAAAAATGTTTTCAAAATGAAAACAGATTTTCTTTGTAATTCCATTCGATCAGATGATTCAGGTGTTGTTTGTAGTAAATTAGAATAATTTTGATGAGTTCTTTAACATTCGATCATTTGTAGATCGACTGCTATTTTTATGTTGCGAATTTTTTTCATTCGACAAATAGTAAGCAGTAGGGTAGATGCACCAGTTTTGGCCACTTTTAGAGAAAATTCAAAATAGAAATTTTACAGTTCTTGACTGATTTAAGCATATTAAATTATAATAACATCATTCTTTAGTAAATTTAATTGTCTTTCTGTTAGCTATAATGATTTTCTACAGAATATTTTAGATTGTGAGTAATAATTCATCAAGTAATTTATTCCAATTTGTACCAGTTTTGGCCACCCCTACACCAGTTTTGGCCATCTCTATGCACCAGTTTTGGCCACTCCAATATCATGTAGTTTAACAAACGTTTTAATTGATAATAAGTAAAAATAAAGCATTTTTATGCAACATCTATTTTACCACACATATATTTGTTTGCTGTATTAAGAGAATTTTGCAAATTTCTTTATGAATTGATAAAAACATCAAGTAAAATATACTTATTTTGATTTTAACTGAAAGTTTCAATTAAAAAACAAAAAAATATATTTAAATTTGATTAATAAACGGGACAACAGTGCCTATAGGACATAAAGATTAACTATTTAATCAGTTTATAATTATTCATGGATTGTGGCTTGTTTAGAACACTTGAATCTTCATCAAAGTGTTATATTTCTTGAAAGCATTTTCTGATTTTGGTTCGATTTTCATCAAAAAGTTATACTTCTTGAAATTATCTTTTGATTTATATTAGTTTATGCCTTATTTATGTACCCTGCTTCTTTGCAAGTTATTTTAGGGTGTGATTTCAGAAGCGAATCATACCATTTCATGCCTGGTCTTCCATCTTGAAATGGAGTTTCTATCTTACCGGCTACAATTTTCTGGACAGAATCTTAAAAGTTGTTCCATTTTTATAGGAAATAGTATTCTGACAATATCTAAGATCCACTTTTCTAATTGATTTTTAACTTCCAATTCCTAGTACCTAGATCTACTACTTGAGATTCAACATTATTAGAGGAAAGTGGTGTCCGTCCTACAAACTTCTGATGTAAGGAAAGAACGGGTTACTCCAAAACTTTGCTAGCTTGTAGTGCTGGCATTACATTTTGAATGGCCTTAATTTTACTTCTTATCTTAGAGCAGTGTTCCTCTCTAGGCCATTTTTTAAGAGCACGGAATCTCTTTTAAACTTGTTAAAATGAATCCTTCTTTTTAAATAATGTGAAATACATTCTTAGTTGTATTTAGATTCTCTAGTAAAGATTTTCACAATATTTAGTATTTCTAAATCTGTGTGCCTGAAATATTGCAAAAATTATGGAACGTTTTCATTTCTTTAGGAAAAATACAAGCAATTAAATCATGCTATAATTTTATTGAACGTTTTAATTTATAAGTTGTAAAATCTTTCAAAATTTATGTTTTAGTTTATTTATCATACATAAAAATTACATATCACCTCCCCTTTTGCTTTATCAAAAATAAACACAATACTATATTTTCTTTAGTGACTAGCACAAAGTCCTTTCTAAAGTGAATTATCTATTGGACAGAGAATAACAAATCTCTTTTATAGAACTGCCATTAGCCTTGCTTTTTTTTTATTATTATTATTGAAGCCATTACTATATAAAACAAAACTAAATTGATTTATCCAGATGTTCTTAAATTTATTAAATGGCTAAAATTCCCTCTATAATGATAATGAATCATGTGGCCAAAAGTGGAACATATGTTGTACCCTTTTTGGCCACCCCCATGGCCATAACTGGTACATATAGCAAATTTAATGCACCAGTTTTGGCCACCCCCCATTAAACTGTTAAAATAAGTAATTTAAATGTAAAATTGCAGTAGAGAGAAAGCTTACCTCATAAAACCTAATAGAAATTTGTTTCAGAACAAATAGAACCCTATAAGTGCCTAATGTTGAAAGATTCTGAAAACTTGTCAGCTAAGCAAAAATCTTAATACATGTAAGCACACACTGCAGTTTCACACATTTATTTTTTTTTGCAAGTCACATTTTAGCAAAAGATAAACAAATGATATTGTAAATGATAAAAGAGAGTTTGCTTAAAGTGTAAGAATGCATATTATTTGTTAGCATGAATTCACAGGCTAAATATTGGACAAATTGATCCAATGTGGCCAAAACTGGTACAGTGGCCAAAACTGGTGCATCTACCCTATTTGATTTCATTTTTAAGAAATATATTGTTCTTTGTAATTAGTAATGCAAAGAAATAAGTTTTTAAATGCATGTTGTAAAAAGACGTCATAAAAACAAAGCCGATTTCTAATCTGATCGTTCAAAAAAATTTTTTCAAAATGAAAACAGTAGTTCTAGAATGATTCATTATGTAATTCCATGCGATCAGTTGATTCAGGTGTTGTTTGTAGTAAATTTACATAATTTTGATCAGTTTTGTAGCATTCGATCATTTGTAAATCGACTGTTTTTTTCATTTTGTGAATTTTTTTCGTTCAAGTAGTAAGCAGATATATTTGATTTCATTTTAAAGAAATATATTGTTCGTTGTAATTAGTAATGCAAAGAAATAAGTTTTTAAGGGGGTCGTGAACTTTTATCTGAGTAGAAATCGACCCAAAAATCGAAAATTATTTTTGTGCATATTATTATTCTCTAGTTTCTTCTGAAACATTTATAAACAAGTTGGAAATTGCTCGTCAAACTTGGCAAATGAGGTGCGTTCGTACTGTAACTAGTTTTATAAATATTTTTAATGCATATTTTACTGAATGTATATTTTAGTGTACTTCAATAAGTGCATATCCATATCCCTTTCATTCTGTTCGAAAGGCTGTAATATCATTAAAATGCACTTGGAATATTTTTTTTCCCATTGGCCGTCATGTAAATGGAAAACTTTTGACTGTCTCTGTAATTAAACTATACATCCGATTATCATAACATTTGAAACGCTTCGACAAAATTTTGCAACAATTTATATATTTAAAATTTCAGACCATTCGGAAGGCTGTAAACATCGTTAAAATGCACTTGCAATAATTTATTCCCATTGGCCGTAATGTAATGGGAAATTTTTGATTGTCCCTATAATTAAACTATACATCCGATTTTCATAAAATTTGAAATGACTCGACAAAATTTTGCAACTATTATATATTTAAAATTTCAGACCATTCGGTCGGGTAATTTTTGCTCCGTTATATGCTGACAGACGGACTGAACGACGACTATAGGTGCTACGGGCGTAATGTTTCATTGTTTCTGTTACGTAATGTGTCATTTCATCGAGACTGTAATCTTTTGCGAGTGAATTGTTCTTATAAGAATTATTTTGTGCGCGAAAATGTTGTTACGATGTCGGTGATGGATTGTAGTGAAAATAAAACCGGAAACCAGGACTGTTTTCCTAATGATTATTCGATGCTAAATACTTGGATTACACAATGGCAGCCTGTGTTGAATGCTTCGACGCAAGGACAATCTCTCATATCTCTCCTTCGAGAATGTGCCAATTTTCTATCCGGAGCTTGTGATTTTGCCAAGGATCAATTCCTCAGGAATTTTAGAGGTACGTGGAGTTTGTTTGTGTCATTAGCCGAAATTAATTGTAATGATGTAACTGTTATAAATAATATTTGTATTGCTAATGCTCTCTTAAATAATATGCGTAACCTTGATAGTGAATTTCCTAAACTTGTTACTAATATCTCTGCTAGTAATAAAAGATCTAATGATAATGATGAGGAGTTTAAAATACTCCTCAAAACTGCTAAACTTGTTAACTTAAAGCAATCTAAACCTATTGAGATAAAAAATTCTTTTGATTCTCTTGTTAATACTTCTGAGCAAAATGTCACTGACCGTATGACTGAGGAAGGTGATATCGCCGACCCAGCTTCTACGGCAGCTAAACCTACGAACAAAGAACCTAGGCCTGAGCCGTTCTTTGTTAAAATAACTGGAGATTGGAGGGGTTTGGTCACAAAAATTGATGAAATTTCTGAAACTAAAGTTTTTAAGAAAGTTCAAGAGAACTTTATTAAATTTTTTCCTAAAACTGTTGATGTATATAGAAAGATACAGAGTTACCTAATTACCAATAATATTGAATTCTTTGGAATGAAACTTAAAACGGAACATCCTAGGAAGATTCTTATTAAGGGAATTCCCAACGATACCCCCCCTAGCTGAAATTAAATCGGAACTCTCTGAATTAGGCTATAATATCCATCGTGTAGTGCAACTACGTAGTTTTAAGACCAAATTACCCATGCCTATCTTCCTGGTCGATGTTTTCCAAGATCAGTTATTTAAGCATATTTTTGATATAAGAAACCTACTTGGTTCCTATGTTAAAGTAGAGGCTTATAAGTTCAATGGCACGAAACAGTGCTATAATTGTCAGCTGTTTAACCACTCCAGTGGGTGCTGCACTCTAAAACCTAAATGCATCAAGTGCTCTGGGGAGCACAACGTCAAGGAATGCCAGATTACTGATCGAAGTGGAATCAAATGCTCTAATTGTTCTGAAAATCATACGGCAAACTTCGGCGGGTGCCCTAAAAATCCAAAAAACATCAGGGCTGATAAAGTTAGCACCATCAGAAACTACAACCAGACATTCTCTTCAAAACCTCTATCAAAAGATAGTTCTTTTTCGGCTGCACTAAATGGAAAAAATGCAGTAGAAACGGCTACTAATGCATCTATTTTTACTTCTGCTCCTACCAATAGCAATGCTATTGCAAATTCTGCCACCTCTACAAAAAGACCTGCTTCTGCTCCTCAGGTTATAGCATCAACTAATAATACCAGTTCTACTGTTAATTCCTTTGATCAGAATGCTTTATTGAACTTTATTATCTCAAATTCTAAGGACTTTGATCTTATTTTAGATAGATTAACTAAATTATGTAACTTGTTGGAAAAATTCCAAAAATTATGCTCTGATAGAACAACTGCTGATGCTGACTTCCTAAGAATTCTAAGTGCTGATAGCTCCATGTGCTTTCTGAGCTCTGACAAAACATCCAAATAATGGGGTCCTTCAAAATACTGTTCTGGAATGCCAATGGCCTCAGGTCTAAGATTGATGAGCTCGGGGATTTCGTTGTTGAAAACCCTGTTGATCTCATTTGTGTACAGGAGGTCAGTACTGCCTGCACCAAAAACCTCAATATTCAAAATTTTAAAGCTTATTTTACCCCCTGTACTGATGCTAACGGTATTTCGCAATATGGCGGGACTGCTATATTCGTGAGTAGAAGGGTCTCTCATGCGCATATTCCCTCCCTGTCTCTTGTTCTTCTTGAAAACACTAATGTTAAAGTTTATCTCGACCAGCGAAATTCTTTTGTTATTTCTTCAATTTATCTCCGGGTTTCGAATCATTCGGCTCTCCCCCATGACCTAAACAAGCTTTTAAGGCTAGATAACAACGTCATTTATGCAGGTGACTTCAATTCCCATCATCCCAGTTGGTGTCCCAATAGTAATATGGACAATTTAGGGGAAACCCTCCATAATTACTGTATCAACAATGGTGTTGAAATTGCTGCCCCCACCTCCCCCACTCGCTATGGCCCTTGGGGAAATGGTACGACTATTGATCTGGCCCTGCTTAATAACATTCCCTTCCCTTATACCATCACCCCTATTTCGGCTCTCGCATCGGATCACCTCCCTATCCAAATTGATATTAATTGTAATCCCTCCCTCCCTTCTCTTCTCACCCCCTATGTTTATGATTGGCAACATTAAACAAATACAATCAATAATGCTCCCCCACCTTTCGATGAACTCAATTCTGTCGAGGAAATTGAATTGGCTGTCACAAACCTTACAAATTGATCCAAAATTCTCTTGAAGCTTCTAAATGCCATCAGGCTCGTCAAAATTACCAAACTCTCTCTAAAGATATCAAAATTAAAATTCGTCAACGAAATCGCCTTCGGCGATTGTGGCAAGCCAACAGGGATCCCAGTATCCGTGCAGATATGAACTGACTTAATGCTATCATTAAGCGGGATGTAAAAAATTTCAAGAACAACAATTGGTCTGATTTCATTACCTCCTTGGCTCCTACGGATAATTCTCTTAGGAATTATCTGAAAAGAGTCAGGAAACCCTTTACCCCTATCCCTCCTCTCCTTACGGATACTGGACATAAATGCCTCGACCAAGAAAAAGTGGAGGTGCTTGCTGATCAATATGAAGGTCAATTTCAATCGCATAGTGATGTTTTTAATGCAGACACTATTGATCGGGTTGACCATGTTATTAGCAGATTTTCAGCCCGTGAGCCTGTCAGATCAATTGAACCGACCACCCCTGAGGAGATCATTGCAGTGATAAAAAATTTACCCAATAGAAAGGCCCCTGGGCATGATGGAATTACTAATTCTGCTATCAAAAATCTCCCTCTCCACTATGCTGGTTATCTAGCCAACCTGATTAATGCCTGCTTCAATTTTCAACATTTTCCTAGTGACTGGAAAAAAGCTATCATCGCACCTATTAACAAACCCAGGGAAGACCCTTCACTGGCCAGAAGTTACAGACCCATCAGCTTGCTCCCTGTCCTTGGTAAGCTGACTGAGCACATCTTTCTCACCCGTCTGCAACAGTTTCTTCCTGACATTCCTGAACAATTTGGCTTTAGGCCCAAACATTCTACTGCACACCAGCTGCTTAGGGTGGTTGAATTCATCCATGATTGTTTTGACGACTCTGAGTATGTTGGGTCACTCTTTATTGATGTCGCGAAGGCGTTTGATACTGTTTGGCTATCTGGCCTCATTTACAAACTTCTCAAATTAAAAGTACCGACTGCGCATGTGCGCTTTCCTGACAAGTACCTTCGTGGCAGAACATTCTGCGTTCGCTATGCCAACATCATTTCAACACCTCGCCTGATTCGTGCGGGCGTGCCACAAGGCTCCAAATTGGGGCCCTGGCTTTACAAATCCTATATCTCTGACATTCCCACTACTCCACGCACGTTGTTGGCTATTTATGCGGACGACACTACAGTGATGGCTCATGACAAAAACTGTCTTTTCATGCACGAGTATCTTCAACAGCACATACGTAAACTTGAATCCTTTTTCTCTAAATGGCGTATCAAAATTAACTCCAATAAATCACAAGCTATCATTTTCACTCGTAATCGTTCCATCCCTCCTCCACTCTACCTTGATGGCTCCTTCATCAGCTTTGGACGGGAGGTTAAGTACCTGGGTGTATATCTGGACAGCACGCTCACTTGGCGCAAGCAAATCGAATATAGCGTCCAAAAGTTCTACAAAGCAAGAAATGATCTTGCCCATCTCCTGTACAGTGATGAGATGAGTATGGGCAATAAATTGCTGTTATATAAGACAGTTCTTCGTCCCATACTTCTCTACTGCGCTCAGATCTGGGGATCTGCGGCTAAGACCAATCTGCAAAAGATCCAAGTTGTCCAAAACAAAACCCTCCGTGGTATTGTTCACAGCCCTTGGTACCGTAGAAATACGGTTATCCATAAGGACCTCAAAATTCCTCCTATCAGAAGTGCCATTAAGCACCAAGCTACAAAATTCTTCAACAATTTACCTTCCATTCCAAATCCTACTCTTCAAAATATCACTACTTATGATGAGAGAGCCCGCTGGAGAAGACCTCGCGTGCCACTCTTCATCTGCCGGAAAACATTGACCCGGGTTAACTTTTAGTTCCCTTTATTACTTGATAGGGCTTTCCTTCCTGGACGTTTTTATCATCTATTAATTGTAAATTTTTCTTATACATAGCTTTTCTTTTTTCTTTTTATATTTTTATCATTATTCTTAATTATTTTATTATTATATCTTTTAAATGTATGGTTCCTGTTTAGGGCCTTTTGTTTATATTTGGGAGTTTTCCTCCTTTTTCGCGTTCCTGACGTTATGTTGTCAGGCTTCGGCTATGACATAAATTGACTCTACTTCTAGATCTCTACCAGAGGTGCGGAGTTTCGCTCCGGAATCATCTCTTCCAAGTCCAAGTATAGGTGCTACGTATTTATATAATTACGAACGCACCTAAAAACCACATGCAAATATGATTATTTTTGCAAAGTTACGAGCGTTTGAATTTAGTACACAAGCAATTTTTCGGCCTTTTAGTGTATTTTAAATCTGTTTCTCTCAAAACTGATTTTTCAACATTTTTAGATTTTTGAAATGCTCCATGCATCATAATTTTTGATCAAAATTCATGAAATTGATAAGGAAGAATCCTGATATTGCTTGCAAAGAAACCGTATGCGCATTTTAAAATTCGACTTCATTAAGATAGTTAAATTTGATTTTTAACTTATTAAAAGGCAAAATTTTGATGAAAAATCGATATCGAATTAAAAAAAAATCTGTAAAAAATTAACTATTCAAGGTATTAAAAAATCAATGCACAGATTTGTTCGTAATAGAATTTTACGTGATTAAAATTTAAAATCGAGGAAATATCTAAAAATTTATGACGCATGGAGTATTTTAAAATTTAAATTTTTTAAAAATCTTAAAATTATAATAAGATTGGAAATTTATTTTTAGATGTTCTATATACTCATGATGAAATGTATATTACTACAAAATTTCATATCTCTATGATGAAAATTTAAAAAAATAATAATAAATTTTTAACGTCCACCGTCCCCTTAAATGCATGTTGTAGGAAAATGTCTTGAAAAACAAGGTCGATTTCTTGTTAACTTATGCGATCGTTCAATTTTTTTTTTTTTTCAAAATGAAAATGTTTTCTTTCTTCTAAAATGATCCATCCTGTAATTTTATGTAGTCGGTTGATTCAGATGTTGTTCATAGTAAATTAACATGATATTGATCACTGTTTCAATATTCGATCATTTATATATTGGCCAGTAGTATTTTGAATTCGTTCATTCGATAAGTAGAGAAAAAAATAGTAATCAATTTCACTTTAAAGCAATACATTCCTATTTTTAATTTATAAATTTTAACAAATAACCAAGTTGTTTGATGCATACTATAGGAGGCCGCCTTGAAATACAAGGACGATTTCCAATCTTATCGTTTAAAAAATAATTTCTTTTCTTTTTCTTTCTTTTTTTTTTTAGAATGAATTATTCCGTAATCTTTTGCTATCGGTTGATTCAGGCATTATTTGTAGTAAACTACCCCTCCCCCCCCCCCACACACACACACAGTGCATTTTACACACAAGCAGAAAATAAATTATTTCGTTCTGAATCATATGTAACTAATAAAAATATCACAAAAGCCTTATAAATTGTAATACTCTAAAAAAAAAATAAGTAAATACTATATTTATTTTTAAAAAAGGTACTGCCCAGAAAATTTATTTTCCTATAGAGTGAAGCCTGTTTATAACGGAATCATGCTATAAACTGAAAAACAAATAATGGTCCAACACACTTCACCCCCCACTCCAAAAAAGTAATTTCTAAGATGAAAACAAACTGTATAAAACAAAATTTTTCACTGGTCGTCTGTGTTTCAGTCTAAGTAAGTTTTATATCATACTTCTGATCTGGTGGGGGGGAGGCGAATTGAAATTATTACCGGAGCCCGCAGTACGGCCCTGATTGTGCTATTAAAAGGTTTGTTAACAGATCGTGTAAAATATCGCTGACAAAGACAGGAAATTTTGAAACTTCATGTGCCTGAAGGGTGCAGGAAAAAGTTTTTAAAAATTTTACAACCCCCCCCCCCCTTCTACCTTCCTATTTCTAACAGAAGGCTAAAAGTTATGATAGGTGTTTATATACAGTCTGCCCACGTATAACCTGGCCTACCATTGTTTTCGCAACCGTTGATCCTAGATGCATAGTTCCAATTACAAAAATGGTCAAAATTAGTTGCAGGGTTAAGATAAAAAAAGTTTGAAGTGAAAAAGCAATTTTGTGAAGAGTTACAGAATCTAAATTTTTATACGGTCCCCCAGTTCTATAAGTTATATTTAGTAAAATTTTCCCGTTACACTGGCAAGTAAGGCAAAAAAAGTCCCGTTATTCTACGATTAAAATTGACCGAGTAATAGCTGTTTAAAGTTGGAAGTATATTTTTTGCTGCATATTAGGGGTCATTCACAAATTTAGTAGAAATATAATTTCGTCAGATATATTAAAGAAATGGTTGAGAGTAAAAAATTAGCATTGCAATATAAATTTGAAATCTTTAATCATTCTGACATATTACTGCAAAATGTGCAATTTGTACTGAACTTTATAAGAATCTAAAAATAGCAGATTTTTTGTTAAATAAAAGGATGAAAAACAACAACCTCATTTCTTTACAAAATGATACATATTTTAAAATGCTGTTAGATTAGGTACACTGTCTTTCAAATTGTGGGTTGTGACATGTTTTTTAGGTTTTGAAAATTGATTCTTATGTATTTTTTGGCACTGAATCCGAAAATGATCTTCATTTTAAACCACCACGTCATGAATTTTCTCAAATCGCAAATTTCAAAGTTAAAAAGCTAAAAGTTAACATTGATCCTCCTCCCCTCCCCTCCCAACCTCATCGGACCCCCGAGTTGTGTAGCTGTAAGAAACCCTGTATAAGCCAAAAAATCTAGTAAATTATTGAATTATATAAAATTAAACTGAATAAAACAATCTTGCATCTATTTTATAGTATCAGATTTTTCGCTATTTTTTAACCTTGAAATTTACGATTTGCGAAAAATCTTGACATGATGGTTAAAGGTGAAGGTAATTTTTTGATTCAGCGTTAAAAATTACATAAAATGTAATTATAAAAGTTAGAAAACAGAACCATCGCAGGTTTATGTTATCTAATCTAAAACTCTTTCTTAAACTTCTTGACGGTAATCTATCAGAATTTTTTTGTGTTATCCTCTAATATAAGTATGTATAAGATGGTAAGCGTCGAAAATCAGTATGTAAAATTTAACTTCGATCGGACATTTGAAAGCAAGTTAAAGTTCGCGTACAAATTTTAAACTGGAAAGACGATCATTGCAAGTTAAATAAAACCTTATGAAAATAACATAATTTTAGTTAAAAGAAATTGTAGCCCCAAATCCTTACAAAATAAAACATATGTTAAAATATAATTATTTTAACTAATCTGAAACTTAACTAATAAAAGTTAATCGTAAAATTTGTACGATTTCTTTCAAAGCGCAGATACCTTGAAATAAGTTTAAGTACTTTATACACGACCCCTGAAAGCATGGTCGAAATCATCTCTTTTGATATGCAAAAAAGTGGTATAAGTCATGCATTTCAAAGTTTCATAACTCGGTCAATTTTAATGTTAGGTGAACGGGAATTTTTTTGTCTTACTTGTCAGTGTAATAGGAAAATTTTACTAAATATAACTTATAGTACCGGGGGACCGTATAAAAATTTAAATTTCGTAATTTTTTAATAAATGTTTTTCTTGACCCAAATCGCTTTAAAAACAATTCTTTACCTTATTTAAACCATTTTTGTAATTGGAAGTATACATCTAGCACCAACGGTTGCGAAAATAAAGGTCGGTCAGGCTACAGTGTGTCCACGCTATACGTGGACACACTGTATAGCGTGGATGTGGGAAAACAAAAAGTCTCAAAACTGCTTTTTAGTAAAAGAAGCACTGAAAATCAAGCACCAGGCAGTATATTGTGAAAAACTTTCCAACAGTAATAGAATATTATTTCAAATTTTCATTTTTTTATACCATGAAATAATATTTCTATATAAGCAATTTAAAAAATACATAACGCATTAAAATCCATTTTCAGCAATTGCTGTCCATATGAGGTAATGCATACGAATTCTGCCGTGCATCCCGGCGTATGATCTATTGAATTATAAACACCATGTAAAACACTAAATATTACATAAGTTTATAAATTCATACCACAACGAAAAACGCACTTCCGGCAAATAGGTCATATAGCCTAGTGATGGGCGATAACGAGATGTTTTTCTCGATTTTCTCGATTGTATGGACATCTCGATAATTTTCGATTGTGTAAATTTTTTCTCGATGACTGCAGTTTGCAAATTTCTTTTATAAATCATATATTATGTATTATATACGTCATACATTTATCAAGAATCGTCTTCGGGTGAACTGGAATGCGTCGATGTTAATAAAGACTAGGTGACTTCGACCGCTAGCGGGCCCCTCCTTTAATCGGGGCCCCTAATTTATACGTAATCTTGTAATATGAAATAATATGAAATCACGAACAGGTTACCCGCTATATACGGCACTGATATATGATAGCAGGCGGGTGTGGTGTGCACGCACTACAAAATCTTGTAAAAAATATAATATCGAAACGAATGAACCTCGGACCAGATCTCTTGGGGGAGGGGTCAAAGCGAGCGGAGGGACAGAGCAGCTGCATAATATGATTAAATCGTCACAGGTCTTTAGGCCTTTCCAACCATATGTCACATGAGAAGTCTGGATCTGAATTTATAAAAAAGCCCTCCCCGTGGGGGCAAAGGGGGGAGGGGTGCGGAGGTGGATAACATGAGTAAGTGGTCATAAGCCTTTCCAACAATATGTCACATGAGGGGTCTCGGCTAAATTTAGAAAAACACCCCGTGGGGGAAAAGTGTGGGGGGGGGGCGGTCACCAGAGGTGCATTACATCAATAAGTAGTCACAAACCTTTCCAACGATATCTCACATGTGGGGTCTTGGCAAAATTTGGAAAAGTGTCCCCCGGGGGGGTGCAAAAGGGGGGATGGACACCGGAGGAGCATAACATCAATAAGTAGTCACAGACCTTTCCAACGATATCTCACATGAGGGGTCTTGGCTAAATTTGAAAAAGTGTCCCCCGGGAGGGGCAAATTGGGGGAGACTGTCACCGGAGGTGCATAACATCAATAAATAGTCACAGACCTTTCCAACGATATCTCACATGTGGGGTCTTGGCTAAATTTGGAAAAGTGCCCCCGGGGGGGGGGGGGGGCAAAGTGGTGGTGGGGACACCGTAGGTACATAACATCAATAAGTAGTCACAGACCTTTCCAACGATATCTCACACTAGGGGTCTTGACTAAATTTGAAAAAGTGTCCTCCGGGGGGAGGGAAGTGGGGGGGCGGCCACCGGAAGTGCATAACATCAATAAGTAGTCACAGACTTTTTCAACGATATCTCACAAGAGGGGTATTGACTAAATTTGGAAAAGTGTCCTCCGGGGGGGGGGGGGAAGTGGGGGGGCGGCCACCGGAAGTGCATAGCATCAATAAGTAGTCACAAACCTTTCCAACGATATGTCACATGAGGGGTCTTGGCTAAATTTGGAAAAGTGTCCTGAAATTTCATATATTATAAATAATATTTAGCGGAGGGCTCCATAAAAAAATCTGATCTAAAATGATAAAAACGGAAAAAACTACCCTCGCAGTGGGGGCCAAATTGGGGAGGGGAGGAAGAAAGTCTCATAATATGAAAGAGTCATCCGAGAGCTTACCGATGACATATCACATGACTGGTCCAAAAAAAGTTTGAAAATTGCTCCCCTCCCACCCCCCGTGAGCCCACGGAATTCACACAGCCGCCACTTTAAAATTTTTATGTTCAATAATTAATATTTACCGGAAGACTGCATAAAAAACCCACATCTAAAGTGATATTTAAATTTATTATAGAAATCGGCTACGGTTTTAAAAATTTGTTCGCCCCTTCCCCATCCCCCTTTGGGCGAAGAAAGGTTCATAGTATGAAAGAGTGGTCAAAGGGCTTTTCGATTATATGCCACAGGAAGGGTTCGGTAAAATTTTTAAAATTGCACCCCGCATGGTTCCACTCTCACGTCCTCCTTCCTCGAAATCACCCGACCCACCTTCCTCTTTGAAATTTTTATATTTAATAAATAATTTTTATCGGAGGGCTCCAGGTATGTGACATCTTGGTAGGGCTAAAATAAGAGAAACTTTGAAAATTAGGGCTTCATTTCACAGCTCATTGTCGTGCCTCTTTCTCTATCTCGTCCCTTGGTACTCTCGATAAATTTTCTTACTTTTCTTCTCTGCCGAGGACGAGAGAAATCCTCGAAAAGCTTCTCATAGCGAAATGTTAAAAAGCGCGAGCGAAATCCTCGAAAGGCTTTTCGTTGGGAGATTTCGAAAAGAACGAGAGAAACCAGCGAGAGGCTTCCCATCGGGAAAGGCTGAAAAGGGCGAGAGACACTCTCGAGAGACTTCCCATTCCGAAAGGTTTAAAACCGCGAGAGAACAAACCATCGAGCAGCGTCCCATCTGGAAGCGTGGAAATGCTGGAAAAATCATCGAGATGAGATTTGCCGAAATGCGAGATGGAAATGAAGCTTTCAGAGTCAAACTTACCGGTTGGTTGAAGACATAATTTCTCAAAGGAGTCCATCTGCTTATCCAATCTCTTTTTAGCTCACAGGCTATCTAAGCCTGAGAACTAATGTACCCGTCGGTTCTGTGTGTATGCATGTACGTACGTACGTATGTATGTACGTAACGCGATAACTCTTGATTAAAATGTACGATTTGCTTCAATTTTTTTTATGTTCATTCTGATAAGGCGTTCCGCTGATTAGTTTTGACGGTTCATTGGTTAAAGATAAAGGGAGAGAAGGGGGGCTGGTCCCCCCCCCCCTCCTTAATTTAGATAAATAGGTTTTTCATGCAGAATTATTCGATTTGCTCCAAATTTCGTATACCGGTTTATTATGTTAAGGAGCTTCCCTGATTAAACTTGGAGGTTCATTAGTTATGTATGAAGGGGGGAAAGGGGGGTAGACCCCCTCCTTAATTTAGATAAATGGGTTTTTCATGCAGAATTATTCGATTTGCTCCAGATTTGGTATACCGGTTCATTATGTTAAGAAGTTGCCATGATTAGATTTGGAGGTTTACGGGTTAAGTATAAAATGGGAGAAGGGGGCTGGACCCCCCCCCCCTTAATTTAGATAAATCAACTTTTCATGCATAATTATTCGATTTGCTCCAAATTTGGTATACCGGTTTATTATGTTAAGGAGCTTCCCTGATTAAACTTGGATGTTCATTGGTTAAGGATAAAGGGGGAGAAGGGGGGCTGCCCGCCCCCTCTTAATTTAGATAAATGGGTTTTTCATGCAGAATTATTCGATTTGTTCCAAATTTGGTATACCGGTTTATTATGTTAATGAGCTTCCCTGATTAAACTTGGAGGTTCATTACTTAAGTATAAAGGGGGTAGACCCCCCCCCTTAATGTAGATAAATGGGTTTTTCATGCAGAATTATTCGATTTGCTCCAAATTTGGGATACCGGTTTATTATGTTAAGAAGCTGCCTTGATTAGATTTGGAGTTTTATGGGTTAAGTATAAAGGGGAGGGGCTGGCCTCCCCCTTAATTTAGATAAAAGGGTTTTTCATGCAGAATTATTCGATTTGCTTCAAATTTAATATACCGATTTATTCCGATATGGCGCTTCCTTCATTAGATTTGGAGGTTCATTGGTTAAGTATACAAGGGCGAAAAGGAGGCAAGTCCCCTCCCCTTAATTTAGATAAATGGATTTTCATGGAGAATTATTCAATTTACTTTAATTTATTTTTTTTTCTATGTTCGTTCTGATAAGGAGCTTTCCTGATTAGATTTGGAGGTTCATTATTTAAGTATAAAAGGGTTAAAGGGGTTAGACCACCCTTAATTTAGCGATATGTTTCTTTTTTTCATGCAGAATTATCTGATTTTCTTCAAATTTGATATACTGATTTATTATAGTTAAGGAGTTTCCCTGATTTCATTTGGAGGTTCATTGGTTAAGTATAAAAGGGGCAAACGGGGTATATTTCCCTTCATTTATTTTTTGAGGGACATTATTCTTTGAAATAAGAGTATAATATACAATTAATGTGAATAACCTGTGAGCTCAATGCCATCAGTTTAACTGGCACTTATCTTTTTATTGCTATTAACCGATGTGGGTTATGAAGCATAGTGGTTGATGTATTCAGTTCTGTATAGTCCTAGTTTCAAACTTTACTGTTAAATTTAGTGTCATTTTGCCCCGAATTTTCAATGTTTCTCTTATTTTAGCTCTGCCCCATACCTGGAGACTCAGATAAATACTATTTATTAAATATAAAAAGTTCAAAGAGGAAGGTGAGTGAATTCTAGGGGGCGCGAGAGTGGACAAAGGGGGGGGGGGGGTAATTTTCAAACTTTTACCAAACCTCTCCTTGACATATCATCGGAAAGTCCTTTCACCACTCTTTCATATTATGAACCTTTCTCCTCCCAGACTTGAATTCCGGAAGGGGGCGGGGGGGGGGGGAGCGGTGCGGGGGTGATTTTTTTTTTTTAATTGCAGAGATTTCTACAATAAATATCATTAAATGAGGTTTTTTAATGGAGCTCTCCGATAAATATTATTTATTAAATATAAAATTTTGGTGGCTGCGTGGGGGGTGCTGTGGGTGAAAAGTGGGGCTGCGTGATTTCCGGGTATATTCTAGGATAAAAGAGGGAACCCACGTGGGAGGGGTAGATTTCAAACTTTTTTTGGACCAGTTATTTGATATATCATCGGAAAGTTTTCGGTTATCATCGGAAAGTTACTCTTTCATATTATGAACCTTTCTTCTTCCCTCCCTATTTTGGTGCCCCGAGAGAGGCACTTTCCGAACTTTTTTGAAATCGTAGCGTTTTTAAACATTTTAGATCGGATTTTTTTACGGAGCCCTCCGATAAATAATTTTTTATATATGAAAATTTCAAAGAGAAGGATGGGCAGGGTATATTTCGGAGGCACGATAATTGGAATCCTGAGTGTTGGGACTCTTTTCTATCTTTTGCTGATACCCCTCATGTGATATATCATTGGAAAGCTCTGTGACTACTATTTCATTTTATATATCGCCCGCGCCCCTCCCCTTACTTTGCCCCGCGCGGGGGCACTTTTCTAAATTTAGCCGACACCCCTCATGTGACATATCGTTGGAAAGTCCTGTGACCACTTATTCATATTATGCACTTTCCTTGCCCCTGCCCCCTACTTTGCTCCTCGCGGGGTTTCGTTTAATGTATTCCAGTCGAAGTCTTTCTAAAAATGGGGAAATTAAAGATCCAATCTCAAATGACGTAGAAAAATCAATAAAAAATTTTGATCCCTTTTATCATCCTTTAGTTCATGTTTTTGCCACTAGGGGGTGCTTTTGATTCTTATTTCTTTGGCCATTTTGGTGCTAATTGCCGAAAAATTCTAATTTTTGATACTTAAACTCCCCTTACCGCTTCATAGCTACTCGCGTTTTTTCAGCTTTTTTCAGCCAGGGGGCACCCTTACAAGACTTTTCCAGTCTTATGGCTCCTTTATAGCCTCCCTTTGGTTTGTTGTTTTTTTATTCCATCTGTTTTCAGTTACCCTATATTTAATAAAATCTGCCTTATATATATGTAAAAACAATGATTTCAATAATCGATTCTAGAACATCTCCTTTGTAGATTCTCGAAAATAATCGATGACTGTATCGATTGTGTATTTTACGATAACGATTTTTTTCGATTGGTAAATTTTAGAGAATCGCCCATCACTAAGCCCTATCACTACTATGAAATTGTCGGCCAGAATAATAGCTAAGTTTTCCAATAACTGTTTTTAGCTTTTCTCGTTATAATCGATTGTAAAACATCTCGATTGTAGATTCTAGGAATTAATCAATGGCTGTATCGATTGTGATTTTTTACGATGACGATTTTTCTCGATTGTCGAATTCTCGAGAATCGCCCATCACTAAATAGCCAGTCATGTAACCAAATTCTTTTGTTACGTCTCTCTAAAGGAACGATAAATGAAATGCATCTAAGAAAACATGTTGTAGTGCGCCCTAGTGATCAGGGCCCGATTAACCTCTGAAGTGGGGACCTCTGAACTGTGGAAACACATTGTAATTTTGAGGACCCCTTTCATTCGTGAAGGGTTTTGTAAATTCGAGATACCCGGAAACTCAAATATTATTCCAAAGAATGGCTGAGTTGAATTCACACATATTTCATTAAGCAACTCTTTTATGTTCCTTTTACACAAAATTTTGGTGTAAAAACAATATGCAAAAATAATTTTGCATAATATTTAGCATAAAAATGTAATATTAGATAAAATGATGAATTCAGTAGGTATGCACAACATAAAATATCCATAATTTGAAGTACTTCTCTCAATTTTGGAAGTAGTTTAAATTAATATACTTTATGTTGTGCATATATAGCCCAGTGGTAAGGGAGCAAAAAAAAAATCCAATTCGGAAATAATTAGGGGAAAGCTGGAAATTGTTTTAATCCCTTCAGTTTATGTCTAGAATGAATATGCTACGTTTTCCCCCTCATACTAGGTGAGCGTTAGGAATTATACATTGATTTATAGTCAAAAAACACGTTTTTTAAAAATACCATAACAATATCTCAAAAAACCTAACTCTATCAAAAACATTGCCAGTACAAATGTTGTAGAGCTATAAATTCTGAACAAAATGAGTACCTACACTTAATAGTTTTGTTTAATATTAAGGTCACAATTCTACTTTGAAGTTTTAGCCCCGTGGTCAGAGGATTGAACTCAGAATTAATTAGGGGAAAACTGGAAATCGTTTTAATCCCTTCAGATTAGGTCTAAAATGAATATACTATGTTTTCCCCTTCGTACTAAGTGAGCGTTAGGAAATATGTACACATTTACATTCGAAAAACACGTTTTTCTTTAATATTTTTTGAGATTGCGACCTTAATTTTGAACAAAAATATTAATGTAAGTATTCATTTTATTCAGAATTTTAAGCTCTACAACATCTGTATTGGTAATTTTTTGATATAGTTAGCTGTTTTGAGATATTGTTAAGGTAATCTGGTCTCTCCTATCTTGAAGCTCTTGATTAGTGAGTAAGGCAAAATTTTGAAATGGAATTGCGACCTTAATTTTGAACAAATATATTAATGTAGGTGCTCATTTTATTCCAAATTTTATGCTCTATAAAGTTTGTGCTGACAGTGTTGTTGATAGACTTAGCTGTTTTGAGATATTCTCAGGACCTTAGGTAACTTGGTCTCTCCGGACTTCAAGCTCTTGATTAGCGATTAAGGCAAAATTTTGAAATTAAAATTGCGACCTTAATTTTGAACAAAAATACTAATGTGGGTGCTCATTTTATTCAGAATTTTAAGCTCTACAACATTTGCATTAACAATGTTTTTGATAGAATTAACTATTTTGAGATATTGTTAAAATATTCAATAAAAACATGTTTTTCGAATGCAAATAGGTACATATTTCCTAACGCTCACTTGGTATAGGTCAAAATTAACATTTTTACCCACTGGCCACTGGCCAGTACACTGATTTCTTTCTCTGGCCAGTTTTTTTTAACCACTGGCCAGTAACAAAGTTATGTACGCTCCATACAAAATTGTGTTTTTTCTAACTATCAACATTGCAATTTACTAATATATATTACTTACCATTCGATATGATTACACTCAACGGAAAATTTTTATTTTTACTATTAATTGAAATGAAATAAATTCACAGGAAATTTTCAGAAAGGTTACAGCAGAGGAGGGACACCACACCCCCTCGGCAGTAACTAATATGCATTTTTCTGCGACCATTTAGCGTTTTTTTCGCGATCTTTTGACGAAATTCACGTTTTTTCGTGACCCTTTGCAAAATCTGCGTTTTCTCGCGATCTTTTGACGAAATCTGCGTTTTTTCCGCGATCTTTTCACAAAATTGCGTTTTTTGTAATCTTTTAACGAAATTTGTGGGTTTTTTCGCCATTCTTTGAAAATATTTGCATTTTTTTCAAGATTTTTTGACGAAATTTGCGTTTATAGGCGATCTTTTGACAAAATTTGCTTTTTCCGCGATCTTTTGATGAAATTTGTGTTTTTTCCGCAATCTTTTCGTGGAATTTCTATTTTTTTTCACGATCTTTTGACGAAAGTTGCGTTTTTTCCGCGATCTTTTCACGAAATTTGCGTTTTTTCCACGATCTTTTGGCAAAAGTTGCGTTTTCTCCGCGATCTTTTCACGAAATTTAAGTTTTTTCCGCGGTCTTTTCACGAAATTTGCGTTTTTCTGCGATCTTTTGACGAAATTTGCGTTATTCCGCGATCTTTTCTCGAAATTTGTGTTTTTCCGCGATCTTTTCACGAAATTTGCGTTTTCGCCGCGATCTTTTCACGAATTTTGCGTTTTTTCTGCGATCGTTTCACGAATTTTGTGTTTTATCCGCGACCGTTTCACGAATTTTGCATTTTCCGCGATCTTTTCATGAAATTTGCGTTTTTCCGTGATATTTTGAAGAATTTTGTGATTCTTTTTCGCGATTCTTTGTCGAAATTTGCGTTTTTTCCGCGATTTTTTCACGAAATTTGTGTTTTTCCGCGATCTTTTGACGAAATTTGCGTTTTCCTGCGATCTTTTGACGAAATTTGCGTTTTTTCCGCGATCTTTTCTCGAAATTTGTGTTTTTCCGCGATCTTTTCACGAAATTTGCGTTTTTTCCGCGATCTTTTCTCGAAATTTGTGTTTTTCCGCGATCTTTTCACGAATTTTGCGTTTTTTCCGCGATTTTGTCACGAAAGTTGCATTTTTTTCATGATCTTTTCACGCATGTTGCGTTTTTTGCGCGATCGTTTCACGAATTTTGCGTTTTTCCGCGATCTTTTTACAAAATTTGCGTTTTTTTCCGCGATTTTGTCACGAATGTTGCGTTTTCTCCGCGAACTTTTCACGAAATTTGCGTTTCTTCTGCGATCTTTTCACGCATTTTGCGTTTTTTCCGCGATCTTTTCACGAATTTTGCGTTTTTTACGCGATCGTTTCATGAATTTTGCGTTTTTCCGCGATCTTTTCATGAAATTTGCGTTTTTCCGCGATATTTTGAAGAATTTTGTGATTCTTTTTCGCGATTCTTTGTCGAAATTTGCATTTTTTCCGCGATCTTTTCACGAAATTTGCGTTTTTTCCACGATCTTTTGACGAAAGTTACGTTTTCTCCGCGATCTTTTGATGAAATTTACGTTTTTTCGCGATCTTTTCACGAAATTTGCGTTTTTCTACGATCTTTTGACGAAATTTGCGTTTTCCTGCGATCTTTTGACGAAATTTGCGTTTTTTCCGCTATCTTTTCTCGAAGTTTTGGTGTTTTCCGCGATCTTTTCACGAAATTTCCGTTTTTCCGCGATTTTGTCACGAAAGTTGCGTTTTCTCCGCGATCTTTTCACGAAATTTGCGTTTTTTCCGCGATCTTTTCACGCATTGTGCGTTTTTTCCGCGATCTTTTCCCGAATTTTTCGTTTTTTGCGCGATCGTTTCATGAATTTTGCGTTTTTCCGCGATCTTTTCATGAAATTTGCGTTTTTCCGCGATATTTTGAAGAATTTTGTGATTCTTTTTCGCGATTCTTTGTCGAAATTTGCATTTTTTCCGCGATCTTTTCACGAAATTTGCGTTTTTTCCACGATCTTTTGACGAAAGTTGCGTTTTCTCCGCGATCTTTTGACGAAATTTACGTTTTCCTGCGATCTTTTGACGAAATTTGCGCTTTTTCCGCTATCTTTTCTCGAAATTTGTGTTTTTCCGCGATCTTTTCACGAAATTTGTGTTTTTCCGCGATTTTGTCACGAAAGTTGCGTTATTCCGCGATCTTTTCTCGAAATTTGTGTTTTCCGCGATCTTTTTACGAAATTTGCGGTTTTTTCCGCGATCTTTTCACGAATTTTGCGTTTTTTCTGCGATCGTTTCACGAATTTTGTGTTTTATCCGCAACCGTTTCACGAATTTTGCATTTTCCGCGATCTTTTCATGAAATTTACGTTTTTCCGCGATATTTTGAAGAATTTTGTGCTTCTTTTTCGCGATTCTTTGTCGAAATTTGCGTTTTTTCCGCGATTTTTTCACGAAATTTGTGTTTTTCCGCGATCTTTTGACGAAATTTGCGTTTTTTCCGCGATCTTTTCTCGAAATTTGCATTTTTCCGCGATCTTTTCACGAACTTTGCATTTTTTCTGCGATCTTTTCACGAAATATACGGTTTTCCGCGATACCTTGAAGAATTTTGTGATTCTTTTTCGCGATTCTTTGTCGAAATTTGCGTTTTTTCCGCGATCGTTTCACGAAATTTGTGTTTTTTCCGCGATTTTTTGACGAAATTTGCGTTTTTCCACGATCTTGTCACGAAAGTTTCGTTTTTTCCGCGATCTTGTCACGAAAGTTGCTTTTTTTCTGCAATCTTTTCACGAATTTTGCGTTTTTTTCCGCAATCTTTTCACGAAATTTGCGTTTTTCCGCGGTATTTTGTAGAATTTTGTGATTGTTTTTCGCGATTCTTTGTCGAAATTTGCGTTTTTACCGCGATTTTTTGACGAAATTTGCGTGTTTCCACGATCTTGTCAAAGTCGCGTTTTCTCCGCTATGTTTTGAAGTAATTCGCGTTTTTTACGTAGTTTTTGGGCAAAATTCGCGTTTTTTCGCGATTCTTTGACGGAATTGGTGATTTTTTTCTACGAACGATTGACGATGATTTTTTTCGGCGACCAAATCGAAATTAGCGATATTTTTATGTCCGAATTTTCGGACGGATGACCGGGTTTTTTTTGTTTGTTTTTACGGAACCGAATGCTTTATATTTTTGGAAAATTCGACACAGATTCATCCCTGCTCCATTCTTTTCTTACGTTTGGGAGAATCGCCGATTTGGACGACGTAAATTCCGAACGAATTTCACCCCTTTCCTCCCTGGCATCGATCTTTCAACCATCGCGTTTGGCGAGTGGTGCCCATTGAGTTTGGCGAGTGAGAACAATAAAGTTAATCGCCACGTTTTAAGTGTTACTCGACGAGTGGCGAGTGCTATTTTTGTGCTATATCACTTGGTACGAGGGGGAAAACATAGAATATTCATTTTAGACCTAATCTGAAGGGATTAAAACGATTTCCAGTTTTCCCCTAATTAATTCTGATTTCAACCCTCTGACCACGGGGCTAAAGCTTTAAAGTAGAATTGTGACCTTAATATTCAACAAAAGTATTAGGAGTAGGTACTAGTCTTATTCAGAATTTTAAGCTCTACAACATTTGTATTGACAATGTTTTTGAAAAAGTTAGTGATTTCGAGATAGTGTTATGGTATTTATAAAAAAAGGGGGGGGGGGGTTGACTATAAATCAGTGTATAATTCCTAACGCTCACCTAGTACGAGGGGGAAAACGTAGCATATTCATTCTAGACCTAAACTGAAGGGGGTTAAAACAATTTCCAGCTTTCCCCTAATTATTTCCGAATTCAACTCCCTAACCACTTGGCTAATAAGTCAAACTCAATATCTAAAATAAACATACATAACATTACAATTACTTTCAATAAATTCAATATAAAAGTCGGGGTCCTTTGTTTTCTCAATTTCGATCCCCTTCAAAATTTTCAAAGGTAAGCACGTGCTTCTTGTGTCTATTCTGTGATCAGGGCCTGCTAGTGCTGCTTTTTAATTTCATTATGTTTGAAGTATCATTTTATTAAAATACACCGCAACCGATTTTTTCCCATAATATATCATAATAGAATTCTTTTGTGCGTCTCTGTACTGCTACTTATTCGATACTTCTGAGAAAGCACGTTAAAGTCTATCTCCGTGATGCATAATGCATTTCTCATTATGTTTCACATATCGTAACATCAGTAAAATGCACAGAAAACGTTTTTTCCCTGTTGACCATAATATAACGGGTTTATTTTGTGTGTCCCTTCCCTGTGAACGAACTATAAGTGCAACGTACTTCATTTTCAATACCGAACATTCTATATTAAACCTCAATAACATATCAAAGTTACATGGCAATCCAAGTATATTTACGAGAGTTAGAGCAAAGACAAACAGGCAAGCAGAATTCTTTAAAACTTTTCAACTTCGTTGGATTGCAAATGGTTAATGCTTTAATTCAACCTGCTCGAAAGTCAATTTTACTGCTCTGAAATTAGATAATTACTTCTCCATTTTTATAATGCTTAGGAAGGACCTATTCCAAAATGAATATTGTGCATTAGCATACTTGTTTAAGCTACAAAAGTTGAAAAGTTTGATATTTTATAATTTTATAAAGTTTTTTTTATAAATATATAAATAATATATAATATATTTTTTATCAAGTTTTTTTATATAAATTTTTTTATACATACAATTTGATATTTACCTGCTGTAAAAGAGGATTTTTTGCTGCAATAATTGTTTTTACCTGCTACGAAACTTATTTTTGCTTCAATGCAAAATTAATTTTTCCTTGCTCCAAAAACTGCTACAAATCTTTCCGAGTGAATATGAAACCACCAAATGTCATTTTCGTTTGTAGCTATTTGAATAACTTAGGTCCATCTGATGACACATTGAATTATTTCAATGAAGTAATTGAGCCACAGCTTTGTGTGTGCACAGAATATAAAAGGCGAAACGCGTTCATTAGGCAAACATTATATTCATTTGTAGATTCTTTTTATGCATCTTCACGCAACGCTCAATAACTAAAATTGGGTGCAGTTATTTCATTTTCACTGTATTTTATTTCCATATAAACTATTTTCCATTTAATCAACTGTCTTTTGCTGAAGCTATTGCTTGGAAATGTCGTTAAAAATTCATGTTTTCAGTCCTGGTAGCCTTTCCGAATTAGTATAATTATTATGAAGTAAAATGTACATGTCTCTTGGCACTATCAGGTAGAAATGGGACGAATAGTAATTTAGCCGAATACTAACTTTTTTTTCCTATAAAGAAAATAACTTTTGATTATATAAAATTTAAAAAATAGGAACTCATTAATCATTTCTACTGTTAAATGTACTTATAAATTCATTTTTTAAATTTGATAAACTTATTTTAGTACAAAAAATTATGAAATTGCTTTACATCCTTTTATTCTAAATTCTAAGGTATATCAAATTGATTTTCAGTAAGTAAGGATGGTAAGTTATTTCCATGAAAATAAAAAGAATTTACTTCACTTGTACTATCAAATGATACTTTTATCCTTTCTTGCATTCAAAATCAATAATCACTCTTACACTTTCTCTCTCATAACTCATGAGGAGGTATTTTCTGAAATAACCTTTAATCAAGTAAATTTTATAATTGAGAATTTGTGTCCCTAATGCTAAAAAACTTGTAAGAATGAGTCTGTTCTGAAATCAGTTTCCAAGACTTAAATTACAAATTACATTAAATCAAAAGGTATGGTTAAAGTAGAATACATATATTAACAAAATCTTTAACATTTGAACCAGCACATGCAATATTCAACAATATTCCACTTCTTCAACAAACACTATAAGCAGAAACTGATAACAACATGAATGAAGGAAGATGTAAATTAAAATATATGTACATAATAATGTTTCATATTAAAGCCAGTAGTCCTGCAAATAAATCAAAAGTGAAAACTATAGAATTAAAAAAAATATTTTATTCAATATTTAGAATTTATATGTAAATATTTATAAAACTATCTTCATAAAGCAAGTTGTGCTATCTAGTGAGTATCTAGTTAGACACCAGTTCTGTTTTCAGATGTACTGTTGCAAATACTTGGAATAGCGATATTTGATATTCCATCTTGAAAATGAATCTTAACTAATACACCTAGTGAATGAATTTTTACATTTCTTACTTTATAGAAAATAGAAAGTAAATTATCATGAATTTCATAAGAGTCTTTTTATTTGTGCATGGAATTTGCAGACATTAATGAATATTCAAGTGTTTTAGAATAATGCAACGATTTTTTTTTTTCTATAACAGTTTTTACATCTTGAGTTGTAATCTATCATCCTCTGATGAAGACATTTCCCAGGCAATTGAAACTCCAATTTGGGCGGCATTTTCTAAAAAATCCCCAACTTTGAAATACAGGAAGGCTGTATATTTTTTAGAATGAGAATGACTTCATGAATGTGCCAGAAAGTAGACAATTTGAATAAGAGAGGGGGGGGGGGGGGATTGCAAGAAACGGAAAAAAAAATTATCCTGAATTTAAATTGGCAAGATATTTTTCACTATTCCGCAAGATATCTGTAAATATTCGGCCACAAGTATTCGGCAGAAGCATTCGGTCAATAAGCCTTCAATATTCGGCGAAAGAGGCGAATACCGAATAGTGGCCGAATATTCGTCCCATCCCTACTACCAGGTAGGGCTTTCCTAATGTATCCGGAAGTATTTCACAGAAAGTCAGCTATATACTTGTACTTATATTATTATTATTATTTAAGTATTACTCTGTAAAAAATACTATAACTGCTGATATAAAATGCAGTATGTTGATCTTCATATTCTATTCATATCGACCTACAGTAAAATAATACCGTAAGATACACTATAAATTTTAATTAACATGAATTTTAGATATTAATATTTATTACGATTTTCCTAAATTATACACGATATGCATAATTTTTTAATTTTAAATTAGAAAAATATATTTGATACCCCGCCTGCTGAAACGGGACCGTGGTTGAGTTGGCCCGTTCAACTTTAATATGCATGTCTATCCTTAAAATAAGTATACCAAGCTCATCAGGGTTGCAAAAAAGCCGGCTAAAATAATTTTAAAAAAAAAAGCCACGCCAGAGGCTTTTATTGGTTTTAACCGGCTTTTTTTGTCCATAATTGGCTTTTATAAAGTGAAGCATTGTAATTAAAAACTACACATTTTAAAGTGTTTTTAATTAGTTTTAATGACATTTAATTTGATCTAGAGTTTAATAAGTAACTCAATTTCTGAATAATGAACACGTTAATACTGGAATAAAACTTGATGGTTTTGCTAGTGATAGTGATTTGTAGTCAAAATTGCAAATATGTCAGCTAAATTTTAAAAGGGCCATACCAACTGCTTTATCTGGTTTGAACTGACCTTTAACACCCTCCCCACCCCAATTTTTTCATTTTTACTGCTTTTTAAAATTGAAGAGGGCAATGATTACTTAGTTACATGTTTTATTACTTAATTAATTTTAAGAGCTATTAATATACAAGTCTTATTTTATTTCTAGTAAACGTTCAAAATTATACATAGTCATGAAATAAAAACACCATTTCTTACTATTAAAAACATTATGAATAGCATATGCACGAATACGCTTAGCAACAAGATTTTCGAAATTTTATTTAGAGTTTTTTTTTTCATGTAGCTCTATTTTTTATGCACTTACGTACCAAACTCTCATCAAATATTATATCCTAATTTCTCTTTTAGCATTTATAACTTAATCTATCCAAATGGACATATAAGAATGTTTCCATTTTGATGTGCTACATTTTGTTATTGTTTAATTAAATATAATCTTTAAAATGTGTGTTATATGTGGAGCTATGTAATATAGAATTTCAAAACACCAGTTTGGAGTCTAACTTATATCCTTTTCAGTATTTATAATTTTTTTTTTCAAACATAATGCCTTCACAGTTGCCTTCTAGCAGTTATAAAGACTTACTTATTTGACAAAATTTAATAGAAATTTATAATTTTTTTAGTTGAAGATATTTATAAGTGTATTAAAAATTAATTGATCCAAATTTAAAACGAATTAGCTGTAAACCAACTTTTAAAAATAAAAACCGGCTTTTTTCAATAAAAACCCGCTTTTTTTAAGTGGTTAAAACAAACAAACAAAAAACAAAAAACAGTGACTAAAAACCGGCAACGCTGAAGCTCACCCAATATTTTATAAGTAAGGACGCACCTCAGGTACAGGCAAACAATCAAGTGCGCCATTAGTCACATTTTATATGATTCTTAACTTGGAACAATAATATATCACAATCATAGTGGCAGACTTGTATAAAACCAAAAACTTTCCGCGCACGCAAATATTGGATCAAAAACTTTCTGCAAATTAATTTAATGTTTAATAAAGTAATGTGTTATATTATTTTGACGATATTAATTAAAAACAGTAGTTTTACAGTAATTACCATTTAAATTAAAAATTAATTGATATTAATTAAAGAATAATTATTTTAGTTAAAAAATAATAAAGCTAAAAATCCATGATAAGAAAAGATGAACTCTTATCAATTATTTTGTCAATGCATTTAGAAACAGCCCAATCCTTAATATTGTAACCCCTTTACACTGCACGCCTGTAACTTTGTTCACAGAAATAACACGGCATTTGCTTCTACAACAACTGAATCACATTTTATAGGAGGGGTCTATAAGTAGGTATCATCATTAAAGAGACTAATACAGGGATGAAAGTGCTCTAAAGCCATTTTGGTACACCTTTGGAGCAGCGAAAATCTGATTTTGGAACAATAAAATTCATTTTTGGAGCAGCAAAAATCTGATTTTGGAACAGTAAAATCCATTTTTGAAGCAGCAAAAATCTAATTTTGTTGCAAAAAATTAAAATTCTGTTTTTGGAGCAGACCGAAATTCTAATGCACTCCTAAAAATTAAAATGATTGCTATCTTGAAAATATTTTCACATTTGAAAGAATAATTACTCGGATAAAATTTCTCTACACATTTTGCTAACTCTGGGCATTCTAAACGACAATTGGATATAGATTGCAATAATGGAAAATTAGTAGCAGGAAGGGAAAAAAATCAGTTTATTTGGCTTTTAAAAATATTATTTTAGAGCAGTAATTTTAACTAATCAAAGAAAAGCCTATGATTACAACATACAGGACTCCCACTCAACTTTTGTAGTAAAAAATCGTAAAAGAAGACCTTTTTTTTTTTAAGGGACGAAAAAAGACCATATATCTCGCATAAAAAGGAACCTTTAGAAACCTAAATTCAGCAAATCACAAAATAAAATAAACAATATCTCCTCAACCATATCACGAAATTAGCGTGTTTTTCGCGACCCTTTGGCAAACTTCACGTGATTTCACGATCTCTTACCAAAATTTGAGTGTTTTTGCGATCTTTTACCGAAATTCGAGTGCTTTTCGCTATCTTTTGAAGAAATTTGCTGATTTTTCGCGATCTTTTGACGAAATTCGTGTATTTTTGCGGTCTTTTGACGGAATTCTCGTATTTTTGCGATCTTTTGAGAAAATTTGCGTGTTTTTCGCAATTTTTAAACTAAATTCGCATATTTTCGGGATCTTTTGGCAAAATTCACGTGTTTTTCGCGATCTTTGGACGAAATTCGCTTGTTTTCCGCGATCTTTGGACGAAATTAGCTTGTTTTCCGCGATCTTTCGACGAAATTTGCGTTTTTCGCGATCTTCTGAAAAAACTTTCAATCTTTTGAAGAAATTTACAGGGTTTTTGACCGCGTTTTGTTCTTTTTTTCACAAAACTAGCGATCCTTTGCGAAAATTCACGTTTTTTTTTTTCGCGATTCTTTGAAGGAATTCGTGTATTTTTCGCGATCTTTCGACGGAATTTGCGTGTTTTTTCCGGAATTTTGACGAAATTCGCGTTTTTTTTCGCAATTTTTTGACGAAATGCGCGTTTTTTCAGCGATCTTTTCACGAAATTAGTGTTTTTTTTCGCTTTCCTTTGACGGAATTCACGCTTCTCACGGCCCTTTGACGTAATTCGTGTTTCTTTCGCGATCTTTTGTCGAAATTAATTTTTTGCCGCGATTCTTTTACGAAATTTGCGTTTTTTTCGCGATCCTTTGACAAAATTCGGGCTTTTTCCGCTATGCTTTTACGAAATTATTTTTTTTTTCCAGCGCTCCATTGCGTTTTTTTAGCTTTCTTTGACGAAATTATCTTTTTTCTTTCAGGATCCTTAGAAGAAATTCGCGTTTTTTTCCGCGGTCCTTTGACGAAATTCGCGTTCTTTCCGCGATGCTTTGAGAAAAAGAGTGGTTTTTTTTTCTGCGAACGATTGACGAAATTGTTTTTTTTTTCGGCGGCCATTTGTTGAAATTCGCAATAATTTTTTACGCCAGAATTTTCGGGCTGATGGCCGATTTTTTTTTAATTTTTGGAACCGAATGCCTTAAATTTTCGAAAAATTCGGAACAGAATCACCCCTGGCAAACAATAAATAAATCGTACATAAAATTGGGAAATATTTTTAACATTTCGGTACTTAAAAAAAAAAAAAAAAAAAAAAAAAAAAAAAAAAGTTACAAGACCAAAAATACTTTTTTTTTTTTTTCCCAAGAAAATTTTCCGCAAAGTTCCGAATTTTGCGGAAAACTTTCCGCGCACGGCGTGCGTCTATATTATACAACTCTGCATAGTGGTTAATAATATGCACCCACTTAAACGATGCATAATTCATCTTAGTCTGACCGTGGTAGCCATACAGTGGTAGAGATATGGTCCCTACGATTCAGGAATTCAGTGTTCAGACAAAACACAATAATTCATATTCATTATAATACATAATTCTTAGACATTTTAAATAGACATCAAGCCTTATATAGCCCAGTGGTTAGGGGGTTGAATTCGGAATTAATTAGCGGAAAGCTGGAAATTGTTTTAATCCCTTCAGTTTAGGTCTAGAATGAATATGCTATGTTTCCCCCCCTCGTACTAGGTGAGCGTTAGGAAATATGCATGGATTTACAGTCAAAAAACACATTTTTTTTTAAAAATACTATAACAATATCGCAAAACAGCTAACACTATCAAAAACATTGTCAATACAAATGTTCTAGAGCTTTAAATTTTGAGTAAAATGAGTACCTACACTTAATATTTTTGCTGAACATTAAGGTCACAATTCCACTTCAAAGTTTTAGCCCCGTGGTCAGGGGTTGGACTCCGAAATAATTGGGGGAAAACAGGAAATTGTTTTAATCCCTTCAGTTTAGATTTAAAATGAACGTACTATGTTTTCTTCCACGTACTTGGTGAATGTTAGAAAATATGCACATATTTATTTCCGAAAAATACGTTTTTTTTAATTATCTTAACAATATCTCAAAACAGCTAAGTCTATCAAACACATTGTCAATACAGATTTTGTAGAGCTTAAAATTCTAAATAAAATGAGTACTCACATTAATATTTTTGTTTAACATTAAGGTCGCAATTCTATTTCAAAATTTTGCCTTAATCGCTAATCAAGAGTAGCTTGGAGTCAGGAGAGACCCTGTTAACTTAACAATATTTCAAAAAAGCTAACTCTATCAAAAACATTGTGAATACAGATTTTGTAGAGCTTAAAATTCTAAATAAAATGAGTACTCACATTAATATTTTTGTTTAACATTAAGGTCGCAATTCTATTTCAAAATTTTGCCTTAATCGCTAATCAAGAGTAGCTTGGAGCCAGGAGAGACCCTGTTAACTTAACAATATTTCAAAAAAGCTAACTCTATCAAAAACATTGTGAATACAAATGTTGTAGAGCTTAAAATTCTGAATAAAATGAGTACCCACATTAATATTTTTGTTCAACATTAAGGTCGCAATTCTATTTCAAAATTTTACCTTAATTGCTAATCAAGAGTTTGAAGCCAGGAGAGACCAAGTTACCTTAACAATATCTCAAAACAGCTAACTCTATCAAAATCATTGACAGTACAAATGTGGTAGAGCCTGAAATTCTGAATAAAATGAGTACCCACATTAATATTTTTTGTTCAATATTAAGGCCGCAATTCTATTTCGAATGTTTGCCTTAATCGCTAATCACCAGTTTGAAGCCCGGAGAGATCAAGTTATCAGTCGATATTGTTTCTAATTTTTATATACATGTATTTTTGTTAATTTTCGACCTATATTGAAGGAATTAAAGCAATTTTTAGCTTTCCCCAAATAAATTTCGCATTTGGCCTTTTTTTATCCCCTACCACTGGGCCCGTAATCTTAGGTTAAACCGTAATTCTTAAAATATCCAAAATAATGACCTAAATTAATTACAAAAACATCGTAAATTCCTCAATAAAAAAATAAAAAAACCTGTATATAAAAATTAGAAGCAGGGTGGACTGATAACTGGGTCTGTTCTGGCTTCAAACACCCGATTAGCGATTTAGGCAAAACTTTGAAGTAGAATTGCGAGCTTAATGTTCATCAAAACTAAGTTTGGGTACTCATTTTATTCAGAATTTTAAGCTCTACAACATTTGTATTGGCAATGTTTTTGATAGAGTTAGGTTTTTTGAGATAATGTTATGATATTTTTAAAAAACGTGTTTTTTTACTATAAATCTATACATATTTCCTAACGTTCACCTAGTACGAGGGGGAAAACGTAGTATATTCATTCTAGATTTAAACTAAATGGATTAAAACAATTTCCAGCTTTCCCCTAATTAATTCCAAATTCAGCCTTTTTTTGCTCCCCTACCACTGGGAACATGCAAAAACAATGAAATAACATGCAAAATGAAATTTGAAAGAAAGCGTCACTTAAGATAGATTTTTATTCTAAAAATTTGTATGCTCCATACTCAGATATTTTTCTACGAGAGGGAATTTATCAGCTCCGGGAGAGGAAGTTTTAGAGGGAATTTACATTCTTAGACCATTACAAAGCAATAAATCTGAAATTTTGAGGGGAGGGGTATTTTTACCACATCGAAGGGAAAGTCTTCCCAGGCCACCTCCTAAATTCATCACTGGGCAGCTAAATAAGTCAGTAAAAAGTTTTTTCACGTTGATCTTTGTAAAAACAGCAACATTTTAAAACACACAAAATGTTGACGGGGGAAAAAATCTGCTGAGGGGGAGAAAAATTTTGTGCGTAGAGGGAGTTAGATGACTGATCATTCACTTATTGCTGCTTCAAAGGCAGATTTTTTTTTTCCTTATGAAAAAGTTTTAACGATTTTAAATTATATGTTGGATGGGGAGAGCAAAGGGCAGACTAGAAATTTCAAGGGGAGGAGGGAGAATTGTGATGAATAATTTTTTCTTACTATTTAAAAGTAACAAATAATAAAACAATATATAAATAGAGCAGAAATATTTTTTTTTTTTTTAAATTTTAAACTCTGGGGATGAGAAAAGGGGGGAGGGCACAAATTTTAGGCGTTTTGATAATTTAGAGGATTATTTATTAGTGCTTCAAAGAAAGAAATAAAACAGCTAGGGCTACTCAATACATAAATGGAGAAGCATGTAAAAAAGAAGCTTAAAATTTTTTAGTGCCAAGTTAGTTTAGGATAAATCGGGTTGTTTGCGAATAATTAGTTATTATTGCTACTGCAGTAAGAACCCGGATTCTAAGCAGCTCCCCCCCCCCCCCCCCGTTAGTGCTGTAGAACGAACTGCGGGTTTTGGTTGTTTGGGGGCAATTCAAAATATTGCCCTTCTCCTTAATGGTTACTGGAGTTTGTGTATAGGATTTTTTTATGCAATAGTCTTAGCATTCTTAAAGTTTTTGGTCCCGGGTCAATCGCGCCCTTGGCCCTCCCCATATGCGTTACGCCGCTGTATTTTTAAAAATAATTCCTTCTTCTTTTCCCTCTTTTCCAAACACTGACTACCTCCGGTTCTGTGAGTGCGAGTTTGTAGGAGATTTCATTTATGAAATAATTTTTAGAAGTGCTGCCATCTATTGAGTTTATCGCAAGACATTTTTCTATTGTAGTTTCATAACTCCCTATTATTTATTTTGGGGGAGATTTTATAATAAAACATGTCGGGAAATTTTATAATACAGAATTCAAGTCGACTGAATAAAGAACTGGAAATATTACATACTAGTGGGTTAAATTTATTACGCGTTTATAGTAATAATATATTATTTAAACAAATAAAAAATATGTATATGTAATTTTTATTTTATTTTTATAAATGTGTTTATTATTTCGTAAAGATTGTGGCGAGAAGAAGTCAGTTTCATTGTAGAATACTAACTTTATAATCAAAATTTAGAATTAGTCTTGTTGCTTAGCTTATCAGAAGCAATATGTTGTACTTTTTATCGAGTTAAAATTAAAAAAGGAGGGGTGGGGATAAGAATTAAGAATAACAGGTGAATATGCAATTTAAATTAAAATAGAGATTTTTAATTCATTAGTTAATATTAAAAAAGTCGATAAAAAAGATGAGTTTTTTCTTTCCTGAATAAATAAATAAAAAATTTGTCCACTGTGGGCAAAATCAAAAATCTCATGACTGCTAAAATTTTTTTTATTGTTAATTAAAATAAGAGTGCATTTCCTTATTTTTGTTTATAATTATTTATTGTTTATTATTATTGGTGTTCATTTGTATATTTAAATTAGTACTTTAATACTGCGTAAAAACAAATAATTACTGGATGCGGATGAAACAAGAAGGTGATTTAAAGTGTGGGGTGTGAGGGAATTGTTTACATTTTCCTCCTTAGTTGAAATCTTGTTTTTTATGCAGTTTCCTGTCTAAACAATTAATGTATTCAGTGTTGTTTCGAAAAGTAATAATTTTGATTTAAAACAAGAAGGAAAACTCTTGCGTCACTAATTAAATGATCTAAAACATATGAAGCAATCATACCTTGGTTGTACAATTAGACAAATACAATTAACAATTAGTAGATACTTTAACCCTTTTTGTCCCAAATTATGAATTTGTGAAAATGTCATCCTCTAAGGTATTTTTTATGAATGTTTGAAACTACGTTAGAAGATTTACACAATCATTTAATAAATTTTAGAAGGATTTTGTCAATTAGATTTAATGAACTAAATCTGAATTTATAGAGATTTTGCGCAATATTTATAACTCCACACAAACCTTTTATTTAAAATATCTATATTTTTTAGCATTTTATAGAATTAGGAAATGTACAAATATAATGCTTTTACAATAGAAATATAGGAATATTTCAGAATTTTAACTTTTCACCCACAATAATTCAACGTCAAGAAAGCTGAAGAGTTTCAATCGAAAAAGAAATCATCCTTTTAAAAATATTTCTATTTTGTTCAACCAATAATGCTTTTGGAAGAAGATAAATTAAAGTCTATGACTCATTTTAAACTATATTATTTCTAATCAAACCAAGTGGTTTTAACCATGGTTTAAACCCCGGTTTAAACAAATTGGTTTTTTTGTCAAAAAAAAAAAAAAAAAAAAAAAAAAAAAACATTTGGTTTTTAAAAAAAAACCTAATATAATATTTTCTCTTTTTTGTAATTTAATTGTTTTAAATTATTGATAGAAGTAATTTCTACTTTTAACACTTCATCTCAGCAGTCAACATGAGACATAATGAGCCTAGGTCATGTTTCTATGCATGAAGAATGGAAATTAGCATGTGCTGATAAACATATCTGGTACCCTAAAGATTTTTCTTAAAACATGTGAAATTAGAAAAGATAAAATAGATAAATAATATTCAATATTTAGCATAAAATATTTTCATTTAAAAAATGCAGATTATTTACAGCAGTTAATAACAAAATACAATGAGCTTTAAGATTTTGGTTAAGTTGTAAAAGAAAATTTTCTGGATTGGGATTGGGACAGATTATCCTTAAAGAATTTAAAAGAGTAATTTAAGATATCAAATTGAATAACACAGCTTGCAAAAATTGAGTGCTAGTTATAGCATTTCAATAATACCAACCAATCTTTTCTGTTAATTAATTGCTGAATCTAAAGGTAAAAAATGTTGACTTGGAGTTATCACTCAGAAAACAAAATAACCAGAAGTATTTGGATATTAAAAAATAATAATAATAACAACCACAGAGTAATATATTATATTCATGAAACTACATCAAATGTTTATTGATTGATTATTATATTATTAATTAAAGGATTCTTCATACGATTTTCAAGGTATCAATGTTTCACTGTGTAGAGCAGTTTACTTTGAACATAAGACATAGCTGTTACTAATAATGTTTAAATTAGAAATTATTTCAATTTTCTATATAAATGGCTGTAATTATTGAATTTAAATATTTTCAAAAGTTATATTACTTATATAATATCCAAAAATGTTTATTTTATCAACAGATATGCACCTGTATGCAATAGGAAATTATATTTAAAAAAAAGCCAAAAAAAAAACTTTAACACTTCATTTTTTTTTTTACAAAAAAAAAACCCGGCTTTTTTCCAACCCTGGTATTAAATGAATTTTGTAATTTTTTTTTTTTTTTTTTTTTTTTTTTTTTAATGGTACTTTAGAGTACCGCCGGGGAATAAAGGGTTAATTAGCTAGCTCTTGTATGCAATCACTGGCAAAATAATGCTAGATTTATGATAAAAAACATCCCTACCACGGAAAATCAGGTTGTGAAAAGATCATAATTAAAGAAAATAATAATAGTGGATTTTTTCAGTCGGAGTTTTATGAATTTTTGGTACTTTTCGGTTAGCCGGGCGCCAGTGTTATATATACGTATTTATATACATACATGTAAATGTACATATATATACATATACATATTATTGTATATATACACACATATATATATATGTATATGTATAAAACCATTATATGTGTGTGTGTGTATATATATATATAACCATTAAATAAACATTACCGACCACCAACAAAATTGTGATATTCTGAATGAAATGACATTAACAAATACAGTACCCCCAACACACATAACATTGATACCAAAAGTACTATCTTACAAGTATTAACACTGGCGCCCGGCTAACCGAAAAGCACCGAATTTTTTCTCATGCGTTAAAATATCGAGTGGCGACCAAGAGTTGTAGGCTTCAAAAATAATTTCTCTTCGTACTTCATCTATGATTTTAAAAATCTTGCTAAATTTATATATATATATACCGGGTGTCCCAAAAAGGACTGACTGATTTTAAAATTCAATAATTTCCAAACGGTGACAGATATTAAAAAAATTCTTGCAGGAGGGTTATGCATAAAGTCAAAAGTTTTATTACAGTGATTTTCAATTTTAGTTCGAATTGCAATAGATGGCGCTGTAAAAAATAGTCGCTAAATACAGGCTCGATTTTTGGTCCTTTCTGTTGTTCCATGCAGAAAAAGGAGATGGAAATGTATTATCCGGGCCACGAGGTACCAAACATCGAGCCTGAATTTAGCCTCTATTGATCGCAGTGCCATCTATTGTTTGTAATTCGAACTAAAATCGAAAATCACTGTAAAAAAACTTTTGACTTTATGCATAACCCTCCTGCAAGAATTTTTTTTAATATCTGTCACTGTTTGGAAGTTATTGAATTTTAAAATCAGTCAGTCCTTTTTGGGACACCCGGTATATATATTAAATTATTCCGCTTTTAGCTTTATTCTCTACAGAAAACGACTGCCTTGCTTATATGTGTGAATTCTGTACCCTTGATAAAGTAATTCACTATATAAGCACTTCATTTATTTATTTTTATTTTTATCTGTATCCATATTTTTCTTATTTCTTCCATTTTAATCGTCATAAGGTAGTACATGGGGCTATACTTTTTACATAACATCTGGTTAATGTGGTGTTTGTGTTTTCATATTATTAGTCATTTTCATTATCTTTCTAGTATTATTGTACAGAAAGTTATATATATATATATATATATATATATATATATATATATGCAGTGGAACCTCGATTATCCAAAGTAATTGGGACCGACCCTCTTTCAGAAAATCGAAATTTTCGGATAATCGAGAATGCTTCAATTTTAAGATTAAGGAGAAAATATACGCAAAATTTCTTATTATGGTAACAAGTGCTTAATAAAAATACAGCAATAGAAACACGAATAAATTACCTGAATTTAAATTTTGAAATCAAGTAACCTTTTACATATATCACAAAGGTTTGAAAAAATGTTTTGTTTGTCGCAGTTTCGATTGCCTTTGCTTTGAAGCTCTATCACGGGGTTTTTTAATTATTCGTTATCCAGTATCACTGTAAATTATTTAAAAACAGTGTTTAAACACACAATAAAATAAGTTAATTTGAACAGACGTATACGTTTCGTGAGTTCCAGGACTCACATCCTCAGTGTATAAAAACTTTAAAAACAATATCCCCCCCCCCCCTTCCCAACTACATGTACGGTGAAAACCCAAATGTCAAAACACAATACCAAAAGACCATCAAGTTCCAACAGCCAATGAAATTCGGAATTCAGCGGAAGTGAAGTGCCATGACACAACAAATCCACCCAGAAAGTTGAGATGTATGGTGCACTAGACAAATCATAAATTTTACTTATTCAATATAACAAATTCATAAGTATTGATACCACTGTTTTCAAATAGTAATTTCAGCAAATATCTTAAATTCTTGCTTCAGACCATTTTTAAACTGTAGCGTTCTCTGCCGTTTTGCGTTCGGTTTTCTGGTGGTGTGATGAGATAAATATTACTTATTCAATATAAAAAAATTCATAAGTGTAGATACCACTGTTTTAGAATAGTAATTAGGCAAATATCTTAAATTGATGTTTGACCTCCATACCCTCGACTAATGTATCTACGGATAGGTTGTAGAAAGGAGTTTCATTCAGATACACTCTTGTTAAGAATAGAGTGAGCTCCCTGGGGGTGAAATGTGGAACTTACAGACTGCGATTTTATTTAAATTATGAAATCTAACAGGCGATCTGTTTTAAACTTTAAGATAGTTTATAACACATAATAAAAAAAAAATTAAATAATGGCGCGAGAAATATCGGGATGGCGGGGGAGGGGCGTTGAAATTTTTTTTAAACCTTAGCGTTTTATGTGCGGTTTTTTGACGGAGTCCTGAGACAAATGCTACTTGTTCAATATAAAAAAAATTCATTAGTGTCTATATCACTATTTCAGAATAGTAATTTTAGCAAATATCGTAAATTTGTGTTTAAGACCGCCACCCCCTCGATTAATGTATCTACGGATAAGTTGTAGAAAGGGGTTTCGTTCAGATACAGTTTTGTTAAGAATAGACTGCGCTCCCTGGTGGGGGAATGTGGAATTAAAAGAACGCGATTTTATTTAAACTAGGAAATCTAACACGGCGATCTTTTTGTAACTTTAAAATAATTTATAACACATAATAAAAAGTTTTTAAAAGATTGGCGCGAGAAATTTCGTGGAGGGGGGGGGGGGAAGAGCGCAATTTTTTTTTTTTTTTTTTTTTTAACCTTAGCGTTTTTTACCTTTTTATGTGCGGTTTTTAAGGATTTAACAATTATAAATTATATCAATTTGGCTTTATTAATTAAAGAATAAAGTGTTTTGAAAGGAATATTAAACAAAACCCTCTGTGCGATCTGTGATCACACTTACCCACTTGTTTGAAATTCGTTAACGGAATCCGGATTCCACCTTTTAGCCCTATATAACAGACTTTGTAATCTTTGGCTTTTCATTTTTAGTGGCTTTTTGGGCGATTTGTAGCATTTTTTCATGTTTTGTAACTTTTAGTGACTTTTTCCCGTCAGAGATTTTTTCACATTCTTAAAAGGAATCTCGTCTAATCTTAGCCGAACATAGTAAATTTTGTCCTGCGATTTTTACCGCTTTTTCGCCTCGCGATTTTTCCATATTAGTAAAATTAATCTGGTTTCAATCTTTTAACAATCTTTTAACTGGATAAAGTAAATTTTGTCTTCTTTTCAAGAAAGTTTATTCGGAATTCTCATAGCGATTTATCTTGCGATTTTTTAAAAACTTTTTTACTGTATATTTAGTTGTTTTTCAAATTCAGTGGCGATATTCTGACATTCGTAAAAGACATCGGTGTCGACTCCAGTCTCGAATCAAATGAAGCTAGAATTGTGATTTTTACTTTCTTCTATCTTTACAAGAAGAAGGTATTGGATTCATGAAAATTTTCGAATTCCGGTTTCCGACGGATTTATACGTTTAAAGAGTCAGAGAACCCGATTAACATGTTTTTACAAAATGTATGTCTGTGAGTCTGCCTGTCTGTCTGCCTGTGTCTGTGTGTGTGACACAAATTTTGTGGGCGCTCTGTCTCAAGAACTAATGATCGGAATTTAATTAAAATTAATATTCGGTTAGTCCTTGATATAAATTGGTGCTTATTAGTTTTTGGTGTAAATCGCTCAACAGGTGGCGCTGCTATACAGCATTTTTCACGATTTCCACAATAGCTAAATCTCCAGAACTAATGCACGGATTTTCATCAAACTTCAGTTTCCGTTAGTCCTTGATATAATTTGGTGCTGATTACTTTTTAGTGTAAATCGCCCAACAGGTGGCACTGCTATGCGGCATTATTCATGATTATCGTAATAGCTCTATCTCAAGAACTAATGCACGAATTTTCACCAAACTTCAGATTCAGTTAGTCCCTGATATAAATTAGTGATGTTTAGTATTTAGTGTAAATCGCCCAACAGGTGGCGCTGCTGGGCTGCATTTATGACGATTTCCGCAATAACTGTATCTCAAGGACTAATGCTTGAATTTACATCAAACTTCCGATTCAGTTAGTCCTTGATATAAATTGGTCCTGATTAGTTTTTGGAGTAAATCGACTAGCAGATGGAACTTGCACATATCTAAAAACGAAAAACCTTATGATTTTCATCATGTGCCATGAATTTGGCTAATATGATCACTGTAACTGATCAAGAACAATCCAAAGCATGTAATAACACTTATTTTCTCCATGTCAGACGAGTGCATTATATAAAAAATTAGAATTTGTTCTTCGGAAAAAAAAAAAAAAAAAAAAAAAAAAAAATAATAATAATAATAATTAATTAAACTATTAAGGTAAGATTTACTTTCATTACTTTTACTGAATATTTAAAAATATTAATATAAAAATAGTTGCAGAGTGTTAAGCAGATAAAATTAATTAATTTAAGCTCATTTAGTTGCAAAATATAGCAATACAATATTTTAAAATCCTGAATATGTACATATGGCAGACACCATGAGATGTCCAAATTTAGCTAAGATTTTGAAATTTAAGTTTTTTAACTGTTTTTCCCATTATTAGACCACTATATAAATTTGAAAAAAAAAAAAAAAAATCGTAAAAATAGAAAAATTCGTGCAGTGAAGGGTTAAATTGCTCGGGTGTCAATATGTCCGCTGATAATGATGACACTTGTTTTTAATGTGTGGAAGATATCGTTTTTGCAATTTGAGAAAAAATCCATGCTTTTGTTGAATTATGAATGACTTTCCGATCTTGTGATTGGGTTTTTTTAATTAATAACGTTCGTTAATTACGACTTTTTCAAAATTTTATGATTTGTCGTTTGATATGAGGTGTTCAGCTATAAATATGCAAAATTTCAATTCTCCAATATATATAGTTTCTGAGAACGGGCTCTGTGACAAACAGACAGAGGAGTGAGATGAATAGGGTTCCGTCAGATGAACGAAACCCTAAAAAGATGTCATTCAAGAAACTCGACAAAAAAAATAGGCTATCTCACTATTCACATGCCTTCATTTGTTTGTAATATTAATACAGATACTTAAAATTAAATTTAGTTTATAATAGCTCCATGTTTTATCAGAATTCATTCATTTATATATTTTTTTTTCAAAATAGCACGTATTTTAATTACATTTTTTTCAGTTTTTATGAGAAAATGGCAACAAAAAGATATAATTGCTATTTTCTAACTACAGTAGAACCTCTTTTATCCGAAACTCTCGATTAATCGGAATCCATTTTTAAAGCTTTTTTTTTTTTATATATCGCATTCCTTGTGTGCAAAATCCATTTTCAAAGTTTTTTTTCGTTTTTTTTTAACTATCATATTCCTTGTGTGCAAGCAGTCCATTCCGAACTACGAGCACATATAAATATTTTCGATCCCCTTTCTTAGAGTTCCTTTGAATTTAACTTCAGCTCCCGTAAGCTGCGGAGTGGAACGAAGAAAACGAACAAATTAGCAATTCTGAAGCTTTTGCGTGTTTTGCAAAAGGTTTGGCATGGCTGGAGCAGCAGAAAGACTGTGATACTCGTGAACTAATAATATTAAAAAACTTCGTGATAGAGTTTCGAAGCAAAGGCAATCGAAACTGCGACAAACAAAACATTGTTTCAAACTCATGTGAAATATGTAAAAGATGCTTAATTTCAAAATTTAAATTCAGGTAATTTATTCTTGTTTCTATTTTGTTATTGCTTTATTTTTATTAAGCACTTGTTACCTTAATAAGAAATAGTGCATATATTTCACCTTAATCTTAAAATTAAAGCATTCTCGATTATCCAAAAATTTCGATTTTCCGAAAGAGGGTCGGTCCCAATTACGTCGGATAATCGAGGTTCTACTGTATTTTCCCTTTATTTTCTGCAGAAGTGGTAATATTTGAGTTGCCACCATTAAACAAATGGCGTTAAGAACTTAAAAAAAAATTAATATCTCAAAATAAATGGAAATGCAGCTTTCAAACAAATTGCATGTATACTCCCCCCTTCCCCCCAATATGAGGGTATAAAAAGTGAAAATGTGCGATGCTTAGAAGTTTGAAAATTTGCCATAATTTAACCGTACAATGATACATCTGCTTTGTTTTACGGCTGGCTTATACAACGGAACGTTATTTTTTGGAGACGACACTTTATTAGCTGGGAGAAACAAATAGCATACCGGGGGCTTATAAAATGTAGTGTACATTATTTTAACTAAAAATATCTGCACTTTTTTAAAGAGAAAAAATATATGTGGTTTTCCTTCTAGTTTAGTGGTGAATAAAGTATGATTAGAATGTTTATAAACTTTCTACTGAAAGTATAAGTAGTATTTTGATTATGCTAACATGATTTTGAGTGCCATTTGTTTCGCATATTTTATTATATATTTTGGTCTGTTATCCACACGGTATGAAAATATGCAATCATAAAATAAGAAATATATATACTAAAAACTTCTCTGAAAAATTGTCTAACTAACAGGTGTAAAGCATTGAAATCCATCCAGTATAGTAGATTACAAATAAATCTCGTAATATGTTGATATCACAATCTTGATTTATTAGCAGCATTCTATTTATCACGAAAAATATAAAGCAACTGATAAATTATTTTTAAATAACTATAAAGAAAATAATTTTAGATCGCCAATTGAATTGTTAACTTGTATCAACCTACCAAACAAAAAACAACCAATAAAATATAAGCACAAAACGCACAACCACGTGTTCAAATCCCTCAGAAAATTTTTCTGGGTCGTGCGCACCAACTTTGCATGTGGTTGGTTTGCGAATTTTAAACGTAGAACGGGCTAAAGCAGATGAAGTAGGTCACGTGAGGCTTTTCCGGAATATTTTGGATTTTATCTGAGAGAACATAGGCATGTATTTCTGTTACGAAAACCATGTTTTGGAAGGATAAAGAAATATAGTCGTTGGTTTTACCTGTTTTGAACAATAAAAATAATGAAATAATTGAATTATTTTAAAATATGCTACTAACTGTATATTATAAAATATACAGTTATTTCCGTTTCAGAGAAAAGTTGTCAAAAAATCGCCGCGAAATACGAAAGTACGCTAAAAATTACATTAAAAATTCGGGAAAATACCAAAAATCACAATGAACAGAATTTAATATATTGGGCTGAAAGATAAGAACTTGCTTTCAATAAAGTTTATTCAGAATTCATAGACAAATTTAGATTTTTTGGGCACTTTTTTATTAGACTTTTATGTGTGTAGGAGGGGGGGGGGTCCGGTTTGTGGCGATTTTTTGACATTCGTAAAAGAAATCCTATTTCAAACTTTTACCAATATAATAAGTCCTCTTTTCTATAAAGTTTAGTCGGAAATCGTACACTGATTTGTGCAATTTTCGAAAAAAAAATTATGCGAATTTTAATGTTTTTTCGTGCCGCGGAGATTTTACCACATTAGTAAAAGGAATACAGTTTCAATATTTTAAGCTGAATATAGTAAATTTGTCTTCTTTGTAATAAAGTTTATTCAGAATTCGTATACAGTAATTTTTGAATGTTTCGCGATTTTTTTTTTTATGAGAGTTTTATACTTTTTTCGTATTTTGCAGAGAATTTTTGGCTTTCGTAAACGGAATCAGATTTTAATGTTTTAGCCAAATAATATAGTAAAATTTGTCTTTTTTTTCAATAAAGTTTATTCGGAATTAGAACAGCGATTTTTGATTTTTTCGCGTATGCTTCGTGCGATTTTTACAGTTTTTTTCGTGTATGCTTCATACAGTTTTTACAGTTTTTTTCGTGTTTCGTTTGTGAGTTTTCAACATTTCTAAAAGAAATCCTATTGTAATGTTTTAAACCGATATAGTACATTTTCTCAGCGATTTTTAGAGTTTTTCGCGTTTCCCGGTGATTTTTTTACATTCTTAAAAGGAATCCAGTTTCAATCTTTTAGCCAAATATTAGAAAATTTTGTTCTGGTTTTTTTCTTTTCCTTTTCTTTTCTTTTCTTTTTTTTTTTTTTTTTTCGCGTGTGTGTGTGTACGCGTGAGCACGCACGCGTTAAATGGAAAGAATTCTCTGGTAAATTTTGCTACTGCCGTGATCATGTTCAAGTTTTGATGTGTTTCTACGTATGTGAAAGAAAACCTCTACATTTTCTTTCAACATTGGGAGATATCATTTTGCTTTTTAAAAGAGGGAGGAATGAGGGCGTTTTGTGTTATTTAGTTTTTTTTTGGAGGTAACTTTAGATGAGACAATGCGGAAATCTTGGTTTTAATTTGCGTCTATAAAAAGTCACAATTTTCAGGCTAGCTTGATTAGAGAAACAAGCGAGCGTAGCCCCCGTGGATGTACGAAAACAGTGGGTCCCCAGCCCTAGATTCGTTTAATTTGAAATAGTTTTTAATAAACCGGCCAGCGAAGCCCCATTAGGAGGGTGTACGCTGCTGGAGGACCCCAGAGTTAAAGGAAATTGCAAGAGAATCGGATCATTTTAAAAGAAACTGCGCCCCAAGAAGGCAATTAATATTCAAAATTGGTGGTCTGAGAAATTTTTTCGTCGTTCATGTAGTAGTTGGAGAGACCTAACGATAAGAGGTTGTTAGAAAAAAACTAGTTAAACGGACCATTTTTAAGAGAGCTGTAATAGGAAGCCCAAAAGAGATAGTTGAGTCAGGACACTATGATGAAAATATTGTACCGTCGTATAAGAACGCACTTAAGAAAGATTCTTAATTAGAAATTAAAAGAACTTGGCGTTCGTTTTTTTTTTTTTTTTTTTTTTTTTTTTTTTTTTTTTTTTGAGTTTTATTAGACGACACGGGACACACACATAACAAGCACACGTAATATTTACACGGCAAAAAGTTAATCTTTTTCGGAGCGAGACGCTCCTTTCGGCAGGACCGAGAACTTGACCGTCTGGGGTCGTGTCACAGCAAAGTCTCTTCTCTCCAGGGCCTTGTTTTTCTGACCGTTCATCTCCTCGATACCCCACGTGAGGTCTTGACTCATCTTAGTCAACAAGTTCAGTTTATAACATTTCTACGCAGTACTTTTTCTCCAGATATTTACATGATTAAAACTGTTTACATGTTCCATCTGGTTTTTAGTGAATCAGGGACATGTGAAGTTATAGCAGGCATCTGGAGGTTCCAATTAACGATGTTTATTTCGTTAGGGCATCTGGTCTCCGAGTCATCTCAAATAAAACGTCACAATATGTTAAAAGGTCCTAGTTCTTACCGCTTGAGATCTTCAATTAGTCAAAATTAAGCATCATTAGGATATGAAGTATCATTATATATCTATTATATAGAAGCATCATTATATATATATTATATATATAAGCATCATTGGGATAAAGAAGTGCGCAAAAAAGAGGGGAAATGCTTAAAAAAGTGGCAAAGGGCTTCAATAAAAATATGAGGGAATTCGTCCAGGGTAAAGAGTCCAAGATTCAACTTTAAAGTTACGCATTGAGAGGGTGACACAATTAGGGGGTAAAAATGCATGGTGTACAAAAAGTTCAAGAGGCCAGGTTCTTAACTGAATGGAAAGGGCCCCAAAAACGAATATCAGATTTAAAGGGTGCAAATTATTAACAATTTAGGGCAAAAAACTTCAAAAATCTAGAACTATCTTAAAGAAAATTGCAACAGAATCGGATCATTTTTAAAGAAGCTGCACCAGCAGTTCTGCTGCTAAAATAGTAAAATTGAAAGAATAAATAAAAATAGACGTTGCTATGAAATTAGCGCCAGAAGTATCGATTTATACCATTATTACGATTCACGATCTAATTTCAAACTGATTCTGTTAAGTTTTGGAATTACTAATTTTGAGCTTATCCGTGTGAATGGGAATCTATGAATATTGAAATATCGATACTAGGATTTGGGAATAGATTCTTATTGTGAACGACGCAGCTTTATACGATGTCGATTTTTATCGATTCTCAAATTTTCCAGAATCGCCCACCGCGTTTCTGGCGTTCTGTGGTTTAGTCAGACATCGGCTATGTTTTTATATTTTTCCACATGTCCATTTCTCTATTAGAGGTAAGGTGCTTAGCTCCAGGAACTCTGCAAAAGACTCTCTTCCAAGTCCAAAATCACTGCTATATACCTTTACAATGCTCATGGTGGGCATAGATTGTCATTTAATTTTGGCACTGTGATAGCGAAATTTGAATTATTAACATGTATGAGGTAGAAAAAAAATTTTGGGATTGGCACATTCGACTAGTTTTGTATAGATATTTATAACCAGGGATGTAGTGCAGGGTATACGGGGGTATGCGCCGCATACTACGGGTGCAGAACCTTTTTAAGAGATGGGCCACTTACAAAAATGTCTGGGTTGTCGAGGGCCATATCAGTAACACCGAGAGAATCTATTCCGGGAAGATGGGAGAGGGATGTGTGGGCTGTAATCAGATAAAAAACATGGTTTTAGAGGCGGGGAAGTTTTACCCCTCTAGGTTCCCCTACACAGTATACATACCCAATTCAGTTGCCAAGGATATATCAATAGTTTACGTTTATTTATGTAAAACAGATATGTAGCAAGAATTATTTTGACGGAGTGAAAATATTCCTTGACTTTATTCGGGGCAGTAAATTTTACTTTATTAAATGTGCTAAAAAACAAATATAGGCATGCAAGTGGCTAGTGCGAAAATAAAATGTGAACTTTATGAACGAAGGGGAAGGATAAATGGAAACTTGTTGAAGAAAAAAAATTAACACAATTTCTAAGAAATGGAACATTATTGATAATTAAATACTTTTTTTTATTGAAGAGTAACTACATTTTTTTTTTTTTTAATGGAAACTTATTTTTGAAATAACAAAGCATAATGGACTAATTATGTTTTTTTTTCCCTGCGGCTGATTAACAAAATTAGTTTTTTTTCTTTTTATCAACCAGACGCGACTGATTGACGAAATTCACGATTTTTTTATCAACGATCATTTGACAGATTTTACAATAATGTTTCATTGCTGATTGGCAAAGTCTGCAATCTTTTCAAACAACCAATTTGCGATACCTGTGATAAATTGACGAAATTTGCGAATTTTTTTTGCGATAAATTTTTGAAATTCGCGATTTTCCCCCTGATGTTTTTCCGTTCACGATCGACGAAATTTGAGATTTTTTTTCTGAGACCGATAGAATTATTTAGCGATTTTTTTGTTCTGCGATCGACCTATGAAATTTACAATTTTTTTCCATGAGCGATTGACAAAATTTGAAAAATTTTTTTCAAGAATGATTGACGAATATTAATATATTTTCCGCAAACAATTGGCAATATTTGCAATTTTCTCCAACGACCAATTAATGAAACTGGTGATTTTTTCCTGATATACTTTGATGTAATTCATGATTTTTTTCCTGCGATAATTGACGAAAGCCTAGATTCCGTTTCCGCGTACGATCGACGAAATTTGGGAGTTTTTCCTGCGACCAATGGATTTCTATTTCACGATATTTTTTCCGATCGACAGAGAAAATTTGTAATTTTTTCCGTTAGCGATTCACGAAATGGATGAACTTTTGACGAAATTCGCGATTACTTTCCATGAGCAATTGACGAATTTTGGATATTTCTTGCAACCAATTTACAAAATTTGTATGCTTTTCCTTTTACCGCAACAGATTGACGAAATTCGCGATATTTTTCGAGCGATAAATTGACGAAGCTAGCCATTTTTTCCGCAGCTGATCAACGGATTCTTAAATAACTTTGTCGAAATTTGCTTTCTCTGCGGCAAATTGTCGAAAATCGCGATTATTTCTCGCGATAAACTAACAAATCTCGCAATTTTTCCGCAGCTGATCCAAGAAATTTTAGATTTTACCGCACCCGGTCAACGGAATTCGCTATGTTTCGGCAACTGATCAACGAAATTCACATTTCTTAACTGACTGACGAAATTTGCAATTTTTCTCGGGATAAACTGACGAAAGTCACGATGTTTCCGCAGCTGATCAACGAAATTTGCAAGTTTTCTGCGGCTGATCAACGAAATTCGCGATTTTTCCGTGCCCGATGAACAAATTTCGCGATTTTTTCGCCCCTCATCGACAAAATTCTCGATTTTTCTGTTCCCGTTCAACGAAATTTGCGATTTTTTTCGCGCCCAATCGACAAAATTCGCGAATTATTCGTGCCCGATCAAGGAAATTAGCAATTTTTTTCGCACCCGGCCGTCAAAATTCGCGAATTTTCAGCGCCTGATTGGCAAAATTCGCGATTATCGCGCCCGATCAACGAAATTTACGATTTTTCGTGGCCGATCGACAAAATTCGCGATTTTTCCGCGACCGATGGACGAAACTCGTGATTTTTCCATGCACGATTGACGAAATTCGAGATATTTTCGACTAACGATTGACAAAATTTCTAATTTTTAACTGACTGACGAAATTTTCAATTTTTTACGCGTCAAATTGACGAAAGTCATTATTTAATCCTGAGACCTAGTGAGAAAAATTGAGATTTTTTCCAGTTATAAATTGACAAAGTTCGCGGGCCACAGGTTGTGCATCCCTACCGTATACCCTCTGGATTTTTTTAAGGAACACCGTATACCCTATATTTCTCAAGAAAGCTATAGTATATGTACCTTGTAGGTTTTTTGAATTAAGCAGTAGACTGTATACACTAACTTTTTCCACTATTTAATTGAAAGCTTTCACAATTTCACAAATAAATTATCCGCTTAGGGATCACAACACACTCTCATCGAGATCCACAAACTCGACTGACACAGAAAAGAATATCAACAATAAATTCCCTGCGCAGAGGGAAAAACAGAGTACGTGTTTTCATTTATCCCTACGCAGAGGGAAAAGGCTGGAATATTCAGTTTCACTTTAGCACAACTGAAATACATGCAATTAAGAATTATAAAAGCAATTTAAAACTAAACATTCTCCCGGCCTTGAAAGCCGAAAGGGTTTCAAAAATTTACTCTAAAGGTAATTTACATAACTTAGTAATTGGCCTTTTCAATTCACTATTTTCAGTTCTCAGGGTAACTACACGAACCTTTTTATCAGGTCCAGGATGTGTTTTAATCACTCTAGCTAATTTCCATTGTAAAGGGGAAAGACCTTCATTTTTTATTATAACTAAATCACCTATCTTAATATTAGGCTCTTCTTTAAGCCATTTTACTCTCTGTTGTAGGGTCGAAAGGTACTCATTACTCCATCTTTTCCAAAAGTGTTGGAGCATTTTCTGCACTAATTGCCACCTGGTCAATCTTGAAGCAGGTACCTCTGAAATATCAACTTCTGGTACTGAAGTAAGAGGAGCACCAATTAAAAAATGACCAGGGGTTAAGGCCTGTAAATCATTAGGATCAGAACTTACAGGACAAAGGGGTCTAGAATTTAAACAGGCTTCGATTTGAGCTAAAAGAGTTGAAAGTTCCTCAAATGTTAAAACTGAATTGCCAACGGTTCTTTTTAAATGAAATTTCATCGATTTAACACCAGCCTCCCAAAGTCCTCCAAAGTGAAGGGCCGAGGGTGGATTAAAATGTCAATTTATTTCTTCCGAACTTAAGTACCTTGCCACTTCTTCATTATGCTGAGAAAAAGTTGCAAATTTATACAATTCTTTCAACTCCTTGCTCGCACCGACAAAATTTTTGGCACAATCACTTACAATTTCTTTTAGTTTGCCTCGTCTGGATATAAATCGCCTGAGACAAGCTAAAAAGCCTGAGTAGATAAATCAGTCACTAATTCAATGTGAATTGCATGGGTAGAAAAACATATAAATAATGAAATATAACACTTAAAAGATTTTGTACCTCTACCTTTTCTAAATTTACATAATATAGGTCCTGCATAGTCAGTTCCTGTGACAAGGAACGGACGGGTAGGTTGCACTCTAGTAGAAGGTAAATCAGCCATGATTTGTTTGGACATAGAAGCAGAAGCACGAGCACAAATTACACAATTTTTTACAAACTTTCTAACAACACTTCTTCCACTTAAAATCCAATATCGCTGTCTGATAACACACAATAGTAGTTGAGGGGCAGCATGAAAGTGAGATAAGTGAAAATATCTAATAATCAGCACAGTCACTGGATGGGTTTTTGGTAACAATATTGGATGGATTTGATCTTGTGTGAGATTTGAATGACGAAGACGTCCTCCCACTCTGAGTATTCCTTCATCATCAAGGATTGGAGAAAGATTGATCAATTTGCTATTGCGAGGTAAACACTTACCAGAAGTCATACATTTAATGTCGTCAGCAAATGATGACCTTTGCACTTGTTTGATGATCACTTTTAAAGCACTCTTAATTTCTGTGTTTGTAAGAAAACCAAAGTTTCGTTTTGAAACAGGTAAACGAGAATTCGTAAGAAATCTCAAACACCAAGCAATTATACGTTTTAGCTTAGTAAAGGACGATATATCTGAGAGAATAGGCGTTTCCTCACTTAACTGAGCTGTAGCACAAAAATAATTTTTTCTTTGCTCCATTAAGGCTTCGTCACACAAAACACTACCTAATTGCGGTTCTGGAGAGGTGAAAGATGGATCACTAAGCCAACTCGGACCATTCCACCAAAGATCATGCAATGATAATTCTGAGGGTGATAGACCTCTTGATGCGCAATCTGCTGGATTTTCTTTTCCTTTTACATGATGCCAGCAGTCTGACGGAACAAGTTGTTGTATTTCCGAAACACGATTCGCAACAAAAGTTTGCCATCTTCTTGATTCTGTTGATAGCCAAGAGAGAACTATTGTTGAATCTGTCCAACAGTTAATTTTAGAGATGTCCAAGCACAATGAATCTAAGACAGTTTTTACCAAACGGGCTGACAGCAGGGCAGCACTCAGTTCTAATTTAGGCAAAGATATTGTTTTTAATGGTGAAACTCTTGTTTTTGCAGTTAATATTCTAACTGATACAGTTGAATCATCGAATAAGGACGTTAAATAAACAACTGCACCATATGCTATTAAGGAAGCGTCACTAAATGAATGAATTTCAAATTTGTTAGCTGAGGGAATAATTGCTAACCGAGGCACAGTAATCGATGTCAAACATGCAAGTTCTTCCCGAATTTTTATCCACCTATTTTTTATGAGTAGTGGAACAGGATCGTCCCATGCTAGATGTAGACTCCAAAGTTCCTGAAGTAGAATTTTTGCAGAAATTATAAAGGGAGAGATCCAACCAAGTGGATCAAACATTTTGGCTATATCTGACAATATAGATCTCTTTGTAACTTCTTTTAATGTTGGTTCTATGGTTACACTAATTTTGAAGACATCGCGATTTGAGTCCCATTTTAATCCTAGCACTTTTATTGAATTATCGTTTTCAATTGATAAATCGGGTTTAGTCTGAATTAAATTTTCAGGAATGTTTTTTAGTACACTAATGTCGTTTGATGCCCACTTACGTAATTCAAATCCACCTCTTTTTATTAATTCTTGTAACTCTGATATTAATTTAGTAGCTTCTTCGGGAGATGATGCACCTGTAAGTAAGTCATCGACGTAAAAATCACGTAATACAATGTTTGATGCTAGTGGAAAATTTAATTTTTCATCCAACGCTAATTTTTGAAGAACTTTAGTAGCTAAATATGGGCTAGATGCTAATCCATATGTTACTGTAGTGAGACGATATTCACTAATATCATCGGAAAATTTATCTTTCCAGAGAATTCGTTGAAAATCTTGATCTTCAGGATGTATCTTAATTTGACGAAACATTTTGGCAATATCAGCGTTAATAGCTATAGCGTGTGTGCGGAATCTCAACAAAATAAAAAATAACTCTTGTTGAACCCTGGGTCCTACAATTAAATTTTCATTAAGAGAAACATTATTTGTAGTTTTTGCACTCCCATCAAACACAACTCTAAGACGGGTTGTTGTGCTAGATTCTCTAATGACTGGATGATGTGGAAGATAATAAATTTCATTAACGGGTTTTTGAATTTCGCTCTTCGGTATTTTTTCCATATGTCCCATATCAAGATATTCATTCATAAATAGACAATAATTTTCATACAAATCCGGTTCTCTATTAAATCTTTTTTCTAAGTTTAGAAATCTTTTCATAGCTAGTGATTTTGACTCCCCTAATTCTTTACATTGCTTCTTAAATGGCAAACGTACAATATATCTTCCATTCGAATCTCGTGAATGGGATGTATCGAAAATTTCCTCACAATATTTTTCTTCATTTGTGTATATTTCCTTCGAGGGGATATTTTCTAACTCCCAGAACTTTTTCACATAATCTGTTTCAACATTTGCAAAATTAACTATAATATTTGGTTTATTTTCTGAAAATGTATCACTATCTCCCGTTATTAACCACCCGTAATCCGAATTTACTGCAAAAGGAAGTCCTGGTTTCCCAAATATTTTTTCTCCTCTAATTATAGATAATGATAGAGACACGCCAAATAATAAGTCTATTGGGCCTGGTTCATTCCACTTAGGGTCAGCTAATGTTATGTTCTTTAAGTGACTGAATGAATTAGTATCATATGATACAACTGGTTGATTACTCGTTATCTTTTTCAAAATATAAAAAGTACCTAATCGTGTGTTTTGTTTATCAAAATGTGGAGAAAATTCCAATCTTACAACGCCACGAGTTTCTTCGGAGTATCCCATTCCCAAACATTTAATCTGTAAATTAGCTGAATTTCTTTTTATTCCTAATAATTGTATCGCACGCTCACTTATAAAATTATTGGTACTGCCAACATCTATAATGCAACGCAATAATTTATTACCTCCATAATTATCTTTCACATTAATCAGCGCAGTTGCAAGTATGCCAAATGATTTTGAATATATTTCACCAAGGCAAGAATTTATTGACAGGTTTACATTACTAGATGATTCACCAACAGTCTCACTATTTTGATTCGAGGATTGAGGCGTTACTTGGTTTTTTATATCTGGATAATTTGTTTCTCGCCTTTCATAATGTAATAAGCTATTGTGATTCTTCAAATTACATTTCGAACAAACTCTTTTTGACTGACAATTAATTAATTTATGTTCTGGAGATAAACACGCAAAGCAGAGATTTTTATTTTTTACAAATTGCACTCTTTCGCGAACAGATAACTTTAGAAACTCACTGCACTTAGATATTTTATGACTATTCAAAGAACAATATTTACATTCAATATTATTAACAGAAGCAGTCATTGCAGTTAATTTAGGATAACTGTTTTTCTTATAATTAATATTTCCTCTAGCAGATTGTAATGAACGAGCATAATCTTTCAGAAAAATTATCAATTGAACTAACGTTGGAAGCTCGTCATTTTTTAACTGGCGTTCCCACCATAATTTAATATTATGATCAACTTTTTGCAATATTAAATAAATCAACAAAGTTTCTGAAAAGCCACTTACCTTCTGATCCAATATTTCGAAAGAACGGACACATTCATTTGTTATATCTACCAAATTAAGTATTGCTGCGGGTGCATCACCTTGCACGAATGGAAAATTTAATAATTTTCTAATGTGGCTGTATATTAATTCACGTTTGTTAGAATATCTTTCAGATAGCAAGTCCCATGCGATACTATACTTCGAATCTTCAATAGGTATTGATTTTATTATTTTCAAAGCGTCTCCTTGACAAGATAATTTCAAGTATTGCAGCTTCTGAGCTGGCGATAGATTTTCATTATTATGTATACTCGCATTGAATAAATCTTTAAAACTCAACCATTCACTAATTTGACCACTAAATGATGGTAGAGAAAGCTTTGGTAATTTTATTTCATTAACTTCCTTCTTCGGATTGTTCACATTTATTTTTCTCGCTGTAATTGCATGTTCGATTTTTACTGTCAATTCATCAAAGATGTCTTGCTGTTCGTCCTTTTCTTCTATAAATGAATCGATGTCGTTTTCTTTACAAGCAGAAAAAATCGTTTTAAACAACACCTTCAACTCTTCCTCTAATTTTTCTGTTTCCCTTTTTAATAACTGAAGTTGCTCTAATTCACACACATTCAGATCAGTTTTAAGAAATTTGTTTTTCAATCTCGTTATTGAAGATTTCAACACTCGTTTATCAGTTTCTAAGTTTTTATCCATTTTTCTCTCTCAGTATTCTAATTTGGCACAGTTCCAATGATTTCACGCTTTCACTTTCGAACGAAATTTAGATACGCATTCTTCTTTGCACTTAGTTCGTTTTAACTCCGGTTTTAGACGACCAAATGTACCTTGTAGGTTTTTTGAATTAAGCAGTAGACTGTATACACTAACTTTTTCCACTATTTAATTGAAAGCTTTCACAATTTCACAAATAAATTATCCGCTTAGGGATCACAACACACTCTCATCGAGATCCACAAACTCGACTGACACAGAAAAGAATATCAACAATAAATTCCCTGCGCAGAGGGAAAAACAGAGTACGTGTTTTCATTTATCCCTACGCAGAGGGAAAAGGCTGGAATATTCAGTTTCACTTTAGCACAACTGAAATACATGCAATTAAGAATTATAAAAGCAATTTAAAACTAAACAGTATATATACACTAGGGTATACCCTCTGCCTTGAGCGTATACCCTCTGCTTAGAACGTATACCCTCTGGGTTTTTTTACGACTACACCACTGTTTATAACAGATTAAAATTTCAAAAAGTTCGGACGATGAGAACTATTTTTGTTGTTGTTATGTGAAAGCACCCTACGCGGAAAAAAAAACAAGAAGAAAAGATATTTCTTCTACAACTAGATATCAATATTTGTTCGTGAAATTTTTACACGATCTGAGAAAAAATTTCGAAAGAGTTCCGACAACGAGAACTTAAAAAAAAAAGTCTTCTTACGAGCGCTTTTAGCAATAAATATCAAATATGTTTCGTGCATTTTTCATTTAAATTTATAAATCCTTACAAAATCGGGTTAAAGATATAAAGTCATACAAATTTATGGTTCATTTAAGATTACTATCACGGTCTGGAGCAACGTCGAACGGATCAGCTAATCTATAATAATAAAGATAGACTGAAGATAGATCTATAATAATAAAGATGATAATAAAGTTTTTGTGTCTGTGTGCTGTGTTCTGAACAGACTGCTGCAAGCAGGTTTACAAAATATCGTCGCCTCAGAGCAACAGTAGAACATCTAGTAATAATCGTAAATGAGATGTCTGACTTACTGCTATGAAAAATTGTGTCTGCATCTAGTGGAACAGTAGTGAATTTTTATAAAACAGATCTGTGATATAGTATTAAACATAACTTTGTGTTTCAGAAGTTGTTCCGATGCAAACACAGTTATTCATAGCAGCACCTCAGACATCTCATTTTTTATTATTACTAGATGTCCTATACTTTTGCTCTGAGGCGACGATGTGGTAGGAAGGTATTATATAGGCTGTTATATAGGTATTGTATAGGCTATATTTTATGTCGGTGTACCTCGATACCTGTAGTTATGCTCCTCGAAGTCCGATTTTGTATGTTTTGATTATATTTATTTTACTGTTATGCGATTTTTAGCGATTTTTCCATATTTGTAAAAGGAATCCGGTTTAAATCTTTTAACAGAATACAATAAATTTTGTCCCAGTTTCCATAAGGTTTATTTCGCATTCTCATAGCGATTTTTGAATTTTGTTTAAAATTTATGCAATTTTTAGAGTTTTTTCACGTTCCGTGGCGGTTTTTTAATGTTCGAATAAGGAATTCTGTCAGATGTAAATTTCCAACTGGGCGAAAAATGTTCGGCTCAGGATTCGAACCAGGGATCTCTTGACTGAAGCCGCCAATGCTCTATCACCTGAGCTATAATCAAAAAGGTTAGCTGGTTGAAAAAGTTCCACCAGATTCGTTCGGGATAGCTCAGATGGTAGAGCATTGGCGGCTTCAGCCAAGATATCCCTGGTTCGAATCCTGGTCTGGACATTTTTCGCCCAGTTAGAAATTTACATCTGATATGATTTATTTACCAATTAGAATAATTGTGTTAAAATTAATCTAGTGTAATTACGTATCCAGCGATTTCTGGAGTTCCATTACCTGCGATTTATTCTGTTCAGCTGAACCAGATTTCAGACCAGATGCTATAATCATTAAGGTTAGATGGGTGAAAAAGTTCCACCAGATTCGCCCAGGATAGCTCAGATGGTAGAGCATTGGCGGCTTCAGCCAAGAAATCCCTGGTTCGAATCCTAGTCCGGACAGTTTTCGCCCAGTTGGAAATTTACGTCTGATATGATTTATTTACCAATTAGAATAATTGTGTTAAAATTAATCTACTGTAAGGAATTCTGCTTCAAACATTTAACCTAATATAGGAATTTTTATCTAAAGCATTTTTTGTTTTCTAGCGATTCTCAGTGCGATTCTGGTTGTTTTATCGCGTTTCACGCCGATTTTTTGGCATTCGTAAAAAGAATTCTCCCAACTTTTAGCCTAATATAATAAATTTATCCTCTGCTATATTTTTGAAATTTTAGTGATTTTTTATGGGAATTTTACTATTTTTTTCGCGGTTCGCTGCGATTTTTCCGCATTAGAAAGATGAATCCGGTTTCAATCTTCTAGCCCAATATAGTAAATTCTGTTCTTTTTTCAATAAAGTTTATTTGGAAATGGTTCAACAATTTTTAAATTTTTCACGATATTTAGAGTTTTTTTTGCGTTTTGTGCGACAGATCCGGGCAATGCTGGTTTGGTCAGCTACTTTGTAAACATAAAAGCAGGAAATTGGCAAGTACGACTATTGAAGTGAATTTGAATCGAATTGCGTTTTCATTTTTAATTAATGTATCACACCATGAGTTATAAGTTTAAGCCGTTGCCTTCTCTGGCTATCTCGTTTGGAAATTTAGTTCAAAACGCCAGTTTTGACAACACTTTCTGAAAGGTCATTTAGCTTTTGCTGCCCCTTTTCTTTATTTTATATATTGACTTAAAAGAAAAACAATGTTTCAGAGTAATTTTGTATTTGACACATGTTTTAATAGATAATCTTAAATTTGATTTATTTTGTATTCTTTTCAATATCTGTATTCCTATTTTTTGGAAGAAATATGACCTACTTTTTCGTGCTTTTATTATTTTTTTTTCCCTATTTTTTCATACTTTATTGTTTTTTATATCTACTTTTTTTGGTAAAAAGGGGCTTCGGGGTCTGAAGTCCGCATCCGTCCTTCTGATCAAAATACGAAAAAAAAAAAAAAAAATACCCACGTATTCGGAGTACCTTGCCGATTCCAACGGTGTTATTTATTTTTTTAAATATTAATATTTACCGTTTCAAAAAACATTTTTTCAACCTATTTCGTGTTTTTTATTATTATTATTATTTTTAAAAATCCGCATCCGCTTTTCGGTTGAAATACGAAAAAAGGAAAAATTATTCGCTTATTCTTTGTACTTTCTGGTTCCAACGGTGTCTTGGGTTTTAAAAAATATTTGTATTTACTATTTAAAATACATATATATATATATATGTGTGTGTGTGTGTGTGTGTGTGTGTGTGTGTGTGTGTGTGTGTGTGTTTATTTATTTATTTTTCTGGAAGTTCTTTCACGTATCCACTACTGATTTGGTTCCTCCCTATGCCTTCCGAGATATTGTTCGGAATTCGATTGGAAATTCGTTTTCATCTTTTTCGTTTTAAAATACCATTGCCTTTTTGCGAACTAAAAAAAATGTATATACATAAAATACCCATTGATTCCCGGTACTTTTTAAGTTTTACTAATATATGTGGTTTAGAAAAATATTAATATTTACCATTGCAAAAGAATTATTTTTGAATATCTCTTCATGAATTCCACAAATTTCTTTTTTTTTTTTTTTGTTCTCTTGGAAATATTGTTTCCCTTTTAATTGTTATTTGGAACATTTCAAAAGGGGCGAGGGTTGTTTCTGCGCATGTACAGGGAAACCTCTACATTTTCAAAACTGGGAGATATCATTTTGCCTTTTAAAAGAGGGAGGTGTGAGGCGTTTTATATTACACTGCTCAAAACAATTAAAGGATATTGCAGTTTTAGGTGGATTTTGTATCTGGTAAACTGTTTAGCTGATTGATACATGGTCGACAGACATAGTAGGTTATATGAGAATAAATTACACATGTTTGGCAGAAAAAAATGCATTTTATTGCGCATTTGTGTACTAAAGGAAAAAAACACAATTTGTGCATATGAGAAAAAAAGAATAAGAAAAGGTGTTTTCTTCAAAGAAAATCATTTTCAGTAGGGGGTATGGTTTCCACGGGCGGCCAGCAACGTTGAACACCTTTGAGGCATGGACTCAATGAGGCTATTAATGACGAGTTGGGGTATTCTGCCCCACTCTTCCAGAAGAGCTCTTTCCAGTTCTTGGAGAGTTTGTGGGGGTTGTTGGCGGCCAGAAACTCGTCTTCCTAGAGCGTCCCAAACGTGCTCGATTGGATTCATGTCTGGAGAACACGCTGGCTATTCCATTCGAACGATTCCTTCCTCGAAAAGGAAATCCTCCACCAGGTTTGCACGATGTGGCCTGCAGTTATCGTCCATTAAAATGAAGTTATCTCCGATTGCTGCAGCGTAAGGGACTACAATAGGTCTGAGGATCTCATCCCTATATCGGCGACCAGTCAGAGCTCCATCTCGAATGATGTAGAGGTCAGTGCGCCCGTCAATGGAGATGCCACCATACACCAACACTCCTCCACCGCCAAATCTGACACTTTCGTGCAAGAACGCAGGATTATTCCTACTGCCACGGTCCCTCCAGATGAAAATACGCCTATTATCTGGATGCACAGAAAAACGGGACTCGTCAGAAAACAGAATATTGCTCCATTCATTTCTCCTCCAGTTGACATGCTCGGTTGCCCACTCCCTGCGGTCGCGACGATGCCTTGATGTTAATCTAACACATACCATCGGTCGGCGAGCATACAGACCTACAGCATGGAGCCGGTTTCGGACAGTCTGAGTTGAAATCGTGTTGCCTGTAGCCGAGCGAAGGTGTTGTTGGAGAAGAGTAGCGTTCATGGTTCGGTGTCTCCGAGCTGTTAACGCTAAATACCGATCTTCATTGGGCGTTGTTGCCCGTCTACGACCTTGCCCTGGTCTTCGGCCTGCACATCCACTCTCCAAAAAACGGTTCCAGATCCTGGAAATGACACTTTGTAACACTCCAATGGCTTGCGCTACTTCAGCTTGAGTTTGGCCCCCTTCTAACCTACCAACAATTCTCAAAGCTTCTGAATCTGTCAAATGACTTCGCTGAGACATCATACTCATCGAAACAAAGCAATCACTGAATGCCGATCATCCTTGTCTTCATTCTTTTTTATCCAGTTGAAAGTCAAATTTCATTCGCTGCCGCTGAAGCGACGTTTTTGACGTCGAACTCAAAATTTGCATACTCCACAGTTTGAAAACCAGAAAAATTTGCATTTGTGATTCTCTTCTTGTATTTTCTGCAAAAAAAATTTCGTTTATATCTTTATTTTATATAAAACTTCAAATATCCTTTAATTGTTTTGAGCAGTGTATTTACGTTCTCTCGGGAGCTTTTTGTTGAGAGTTGCAAGTTTAATATATCTAAATGTTAGAAATTAAATTGGTACTCACTATAACGGGGGCTTTATTGTTCGTTTGGATAGACTTTTGCTTAAAAATATAAAGCATACAAATTCGAGATTCGTTTAAAAAACATTCGGAAGAGCCCGTAGGACACCCGGTATAAACTGCCGAAGGCATTGTGAACCAAAGAAGTTGGTGTGAACGTGAACCCCAACTTCTGGTTCGTTTGGATAGAATTTCGTATTCTTGGATAGAATTTGTATGATTTTATATTTTAAAATATAAAATCATACAAATTCGAAGTTGCACGCTTCCGAAAGCAGCAGGATGCCCATCATAAGGTTCGTTTGGAAATACTTTCGTTTCAAAATGTAAAATCAAAGCAGGCCAGAGCAAGCGTAGCCCGCTCAGTGTACGCTGTCGAAGGCAGTGTGAACCCCAACTTCTGGTTCGTTTGGATATACTTTTGTTTCAAAATATAAAATCAAAACAGACCAGAGTGAGTGTAGCCCGCCCAGTGTACGCTGTCGAATGCAGTGGAGCACCCGACTCTAGGTTCGTTTGGACAGATTTCAATTTTAAAATATAAAATCATACAAATTCGACGGTATACGCTGCCGAAGGCGAAGCTTCTTTTATACTAGGTTCCTTTGAAAGATTTTCGTAAGATCAAGGTTTTTATCACGGTCCTGTGCAACGCCAGGCGGATCATCTAGTTATTTATATAACAATTAAATTGATATACGTCATTAAGGCGCTCAAAATTTTTTCTTATAAAAATGGTGCATGTAATATTTTATGCGCTTTTATGAAGACACACAAAATAATTAAGATACATTATCCTCTATAATCGATGATTACCGGAAATCCTTTCTTAAGAGCTATTAAATTTTTGTGTATTATATGGTAGATATGTTTAAATTCTGAATATCATGTACAGGACTACACAACAAAACTTCCATCATAAGTGTCGTCTATGTGGCGGAATTTATGCAAATTGCACTTTCAACTGCCTTACGTATTTTTAATTATATATAATAATATTAAAAATTTCGTCGCTTTAAAATGAATTTATTGTAAAGAGTTTCCATTTTTAAAAGCACTAAAATTCAAGTTTAAAAACATCAGATTTTAAATGTGGAAGTTTTTCAATTTATTTATTTTTGTGAATCATTGTCTGTATATAATTCTTTCTTATTTGCTCACAATAACTTTCAATTTTCTATCTATAATGCTGTGTTTAATCAAATTTTTATTTTATATGCGAATTAGTGTAAAATCTGATATTTTTCTCTCTTTACCTTCTTTGAGCTGACCTAGGATTATAATTAATTTTCCTATAAAAGTTTCTAGAAATAGACAGAAATAATCAAAAACGTTAGAAAAAAAAGCGCCTTGGAGGTATGATGCGCAGGTCGAGTTATATCCGACTCGAACCGGAAAAATCTTTTTAAAGTCAACCCGCAATCCTACCCAAACCCGACAAAAATAAATAAAAAATGAATAGAGGTATCTGCCCCTTACGAGCTACGCGCGCCAACCCCAGTTCTGACATCACCGCAGGCTGTAAAAACACGATAATTTGATCGGCTTTAGCAATATTACGGAAGATTAAAAATAACTACAAAACCACTGGCGATCTCCCTATAAACGGGTTTCCATTCATTTCCCTTTGACTGAGGAATTTAAAGGCGGAATCAGCTGCTGTTAAGACATCTAATACCTGTTTTCGTGTTTGATTAAATGAGATCAGTTAAACATTTGAAAATATGCTAATATAAAAGGAACTAAGTAAACAGTCTTTGATTCCCGATATTTTTAGCAACGCCTTAAGAAAATTGTTTTAAGTAAGGCAGTTCAAATGTATCGTTTTAAATCTGACGTAATTTTCACCAAAGTTTTCTTTCTCATATTCAAGTGAGAATACTTTTATTGATAGAAAGGAAATATTATTTGCGCTGTCTTAGAATTGGCTTCAATAGTTAAAAAGATAATTTTGATGTATGGAAATAAATGTCTGGTGTAAATAGATTTCCCCCATTTACTGTGCTTTTAAGGAATACTAATGAATTTATTATTTTAGTTTTCTTTCTTTTATAATATTCACGTGTAAATATACAATTTTTATGACGCAATTTTCAATATTTTCTCACTTTTAACATTGAACCTTTTAATTCTAATTTGAAAGTTATTTTTCTGTTTTTAATTGTCAAGTGGAAAAAAGTTTTTAATTCAAAGGAAATATTACTTCTTGCCTGATTTTACAATCGATAACAATTTAAAATAAAAACATTTTCTAAAATATGACAGAAATATCTCTTGAAATGATGAATATTTGAATAAAAAATTGAAAAAGAAACCCCCCCCCAAAATTAGTGAATCTAAAAAAATAAATGCAGCTCTGCAATGCGCAAGTTTATAATGTATAGCCTTAGAAAAAACGATTGCATTCCTATGTAGTTTTTTGCTTCTATAAAACATTTTTAGTAGAACTATTTTGACCAACTTTAATAATAAATAGCTCTTAAAGTAATTATTCGATTTAAAAACTGTCTTCTTCAGCGAGTTGTTCAAACATTTCTCTATAATACTACCAATTTTCATATTTTTGTATGCAGTAGTTTTCTTATTGTTAGCAAAAAAAGACCTCCAGTCACAAAACGGCGGCAATGGTGACAGGGCGGTTTTTTTTTCCTTTCTTTCTTTCTTTCTTTTCTTTTCTTTTTTTTTCTTTTTTTTTTTTTTTTTTTTTTAGAATAGAGAGATATGAATTTCATCTTTCATGTCGAAAAATGTATGTACTCATATAAATATATGCACTATAAACACATTAATGTTCAAATATATAGTTTTTTCTTCATTTGGAAAAAAAATTCTTTTTTTAAAAATCGAGTCAACCCCAGTCTGAACCACAAAACTATCCAAACCAGAAACAGGCCGGAACCGAAACAAAGTCAAATCGAACCGAACCGGGGCCTGGTTAAATCAGTTTACCCGGCACGATGCAGGAATATTTGACATTCAAATAATAATTTTTTTTTTTTCGGATGATGAACTATGAACTGACCAATGAAATTAAAATTAAACAGCAGGTGTTATAGTTAAAGGCTATGGCAGGTGTTTTTGCTTGTCTTCTACGTTCATTAGTTAACACACATTTGTCGTTAGATCCATATGTGTGAAAAAGTAAACAATACTAACGGAAAATGCTTAAAAATATTTAGGCTCTTTGGTCATACATAATTTTTAAAACTTCATGCTTGTAACACCTCTACCAATTAAAAAAAGAAGAAAAAATTTACTTCAGAATTCACACATTATACACTCATATATACAGTCGAACTCGTTTAATGCGAGCACAGCGAAAACGAGCAATTTTCACGCTTTTAATTATACGTTATTTAAACTATATTAAGATTTTCACGGTTTTTGCGAGCTACAAAAGTAGGATAACGGCTATTACGAGCAATACAGTTCATTTCAATGATTTTTTCGGTTAATAGTAAAATAGAATTCGGAAAGAAATCCGTTTCTTAACCGAATGCTACTACTCTCTTTCAGCGATAATATTTCTTCATTACAGCTTTTTGCCATTAAGTAATTTATCCATTTTACCAGACAAAATTTCAACTTCCAAGGAAACTTTCCACCCATGAAAATGCAAAGGAATGTCCTGGGGTCTTGAAAGAATGAAAGAAAGAAGGGGAAAATAAGGTTCAAGCTCCGCCCCTTTGTAAGATTCGCAACTGAGCCATAGAAAGGAAAGAACGTAGCAGAAAACCTTTATTTGTTTTTATTAAATCCGGACTCTAGGCCATATTATCCAGCCTTTTCGATTACATGTCTTAAATTCGTGATTTACTTATATTTTATTGTTTTATTGCCGAAACGTCAGTGAAGGCTTACTGTGGAGACACGAAAAGTTTTGGTTTCCGTTAGTCTGTCTGTCTGTTCCGCGATAACTGCCGCAAAAAGCATCCGATTAGCTTGAAATTAAGTGGGTATGTTGGTGAAGTGCCCGGATTTAGCTGTATAGTTTTTTGTTATATTTGGTTCATTCGTTCGGAAAATATAGAATATTTTATTTTGCGCAATAATGCTTTTCTATAGCAATTCAGACGATTTTTCCATTTTCATTTGTTGAAAGGAAATGGCTAATATGATTGAAGGATTTAAATGGTAAATTATGGATGATGAAATTTCCTAATAACATACATTACTCATATTAGTTTGAAATTTTGTGTATACATTTGTCAGAGTTTTTTTTCGGTGTATAACATATGGAGGGAGTTTATATGTTTGTTCCAATAATATAAAATATTCTCTTTTACAAATTTAATTAAAATAAATGCCCATATTTCATTGTTTTAATTTTCTTTTAATTGTTACCTAGCAACGAAATTACACCTAAAAATATCGTAAATGTGAAAGTGTGTGTAATTCTTTGAAGTCAAATCAACGTCAAAAGGGATGAATTAGTTAATGCCTTTGTGTCTTTACATATAGATGGAATTTACCCCAGAAATAAAGACAGGTTGTGTTCTATTTATTTTGTCCAAATGTTTTTCTTTTAAATTAAAAAGCTCATTATTTTCATTAGGAATAAATTGACATTTTGCTATAAAATATCTTTTTATTTACCGTTGCCAAGGAAATCAGATCGCGGAATAATAATTTATCCTAAACAGTTAATTTTGATTTCAAAAATTTTCATGTGCAAGAGGAAAATGAAATAAAAAATAGGCATGAATACGTCTTCATATTGGAAATTAATTCGAATGTACGAAAAGAAGGTGAATTTGACCTCTTATATCAAAACTAAAACGAATACGCTTTGAGGTTGAAATAAAAGGACCTTGTGTTATGATATTAATTCTTATTATTAAGAAAAAAAATTGCCAATATCTCACGTTTTATCGTCTGCACGGCTAACAGAAATGTTTAATTTTTAATCGAAAATTTCAATGAGAAAAAAAATCTTTTGAAAATCAAATAGATAGTAAATGTCAAAATTATGATCCGAAAAAATGATCTCTGTCGAAAATGACGTCACTGTATCGGGAAATAAATATTTTCATTCTTAAAAACCAAACATTAACTAGATTGCCTGAAAAAATACTTTTTGACGAGTGTTACTTCTTAATGCAGCCTCATTTCAGAAAATATGAATGAAAAGTATTTTATTTTTAAAAGTAAATTACATTTTCGTTCATAAAACCTAAACTTTTAATATAACTAGGGTATCGAACCCGAGCTCCTCGGGTTACAGAGTATAGGTGAAAACCTTTCTTTTTTTTAATTGTAATTATTTTTTTTACATGTAATGTATATTTTAGATTGCCCACTAACATCAAAAATAATTTTTATCTGAAAAATATCAATTATGCAATCAAATAAAGTTTTACAATTTATTAAAAGTATGTGTATATGATTATTAATTATGTGTATATGACATTGGCGTCAGAAAAACGCGCCATACACAACCGTGTCATATACACAACGTGGTGTGTATATGACATCTGTGCCGTCTTTTATTCATCTCATTTAAAATACAATAATTAAATAAATAAAGGTATTTTTCCACTATACGTACTTGGCGAAATAGAGAAAAGGTCCATGGCGAGAAAAGAAATTTGGCAACGTATTTCATCAAAATATTTTTTTCGAATAAAACTACATAAAAGTTGCTATGATCGCAAAAAGTTCGTACGGTTATGTTAGCTGGGCGCAATTCTCGCCAATAGCATTTTTTAACTCGCCAGCAGCATTTTTTATTTTTCGAGGGGTAAATTAATGCTTTGATGTTGAAATTAAATGGTTTATGGTATTTATTCTTTTCTTTTCTTAAAGAATTTTTTTTTTTTTTAAGTGAAATTCATGAATTTGAAATGTTTCAGTTTTAAATTAAAGTTATCCATTTTAAAATGAGTGAAAGGATTATATTTTAATCTAAATTAATGAAATATGAAAAAATGCGACGGGTACAATGTTTGGCGATTTATCACCTGTGCCCGACTAACAAAAAAAATACCGAGTTCTTGATTTCTCTATCACAATCTTCCGATTTGGTGAAGGATTAAGCAAGTAAATTAAATTATGAAAAAGAAGTAAAACATGATACAATGCCTAGCATACATTTAAGGGAGACCAAACTGGTCACCACGGGCGGCTAGTTATTTTAAAAACCGTAATAACTCAGTCAATTAAGATACAATTTTCAAACAAATTGCATTTGAAAGTAGATTTTTTTCTCTATTTCACGGTGTAAAAATTGAAAATGTGCTATATTTGGAAACTTAAAAAATCGCTGACATAGCACGCATTATAATTTCAATTTTTGTGAGAAAATGGCAACAAAATGAACAGTAATATATTATTTTCTTTTCTCCGTGATTATTTCCCCTTAACTTTCAACCCTCCACGACTTTCAACAGAAATGGAGTACTTCAGTTGCCACAATTACAAAAAATGTATTAAAAACTACAAAAAAATTAATATCTCAAAATTAAATTGAGATACAGCTTTCAAACAAATTGCATTAAAAAGTACATTTTTTTCCTTATACGATGGTGTAAAAATTTAAAATGTGCGATGTTTAGAAGTTTGAATTTTGAAGTAAAGAAAATTGCAAAACCAAAATTTCATTTCAAATTTCAAAGTGTTGCCATTCGCAGAATGACGTATGCGTTACGCACAGATATGTTTGTCCTTTATAATATAGATAGATAGCCTCAATGTAAATCATTTTCTGTCCACCGGTATTGAAAAATAAGGCTCGGAAGTGTAAAAAGAAATCTAAGATTTACAATAACCATTAGCGCAATCAATAAAAAGTTATATATGTAAATTTAATGAGACCATGGGAGGGTTCAGGAGGCTCCACCCCGTGAAGAAATCTACTTTATTATCTAAAAAAATACCAGAATTAGTAGCTCATGAAATTTTCAAAATATCCTTACATAACAACGTTTTCAATTTAACGCTTCTAATGTCTGAAAACTTCGTATTTTTTTATTCTTATAAATAATTACGTAATTCGAGAAATTTAAATTGCGTTTTGCAGGAAATTGAATATTACAAAATTGTGTTTAAAAAAAGACTTGCAGAGCTGACGTTGAGGCTCCTGATCTGCAGATTTACTAGTTTATTTATTGGTGAATGTTTTAATTTCGGGATGGAATATAAGCTAGAAACAAATGATGAACTATTTACGTAAATTTAAGTGCAATCGTATTTATCTTTCCTAATCGTCTGCACGCGATACAGGTAGATTTGGAAAAAAAAAAAAAAAAAAAAAAAATCATGATTAAAAATTATTTTAAAAGCAATGAAAAATGAGTAAATTATGATTCGCTTTTCAAACAAATTGCATTTGAAAGTACATTTTCCTCCTTATTCAACGGTGTAAAAATTAAAAATGTGCGGTATTTAGAACTTAAAAAATTGCAATAAAAGTTAAATTTAATCGTCTGCTGTTGCCACCGTCGAAATGACACTAGCCTTACGCACGGACATATTTGTCCTTTATAATATAGATTAAAAAAGTATATGCTATCCGCCTGTATTCTAATCTGTTGTGTATCACTGATAAACAGAAAATTGCGAAATGTTCCTGGGAAAGTCCCCCCCCCCCCCAGTCATGCCCCCGATTACCTCTCGAATTTTATTACCGCCTCATGGGTATCACAATCCTCTTTCCCCCCAAGTAAACTAAAAGAAAATCACAAGACATTTTGCAGTCTGAAAATGCACATTAATATTGCAAATATCTTTTAAAAGTAATGCCCCGAATAATAATAATAACAGAAATATAACTGAATTTGCTGTTAGTAGAGATTTCTGAATTTCAATTCTTATATACCATTCTGTATTCTATGGTACTATTGGAGGGCACTCTCACCAAATATTTTTTCTACTTCCCTCCTCTTGAAACAACTGTTTACAAAACACAATAGACCCCTCCCCCCCTCACTTTTTACTTTCGCTTTTCCTCACGTACTTTTGCCGGGCGCCGCTAGGGTGCTCTACCTGTCCACGAAACTTCTAACCAGGATTGGAAAAAGGGAAGGGGGGGGGGATAACACCTTTTGCCGTAGCATCCCCGATTCCTTACGGAGCTTCTGAATCAGATGTGCTCCCGAACACGGCAGCAGTAAGACGTGAACTAATCCCAGTCTCTTCTTCTACGACTGCTCTTACCAGGTGGTGGTTATTTCCGTTTTATCCAGCTTCATTTGAGAGCTTGCTTTTGGTTTTATATAATATTAGACTGTTATACTCTTCTGAAATTAATACATGCAGTGACTTGAAGAAAGTTGAAGCTATTTCGGTATTGTGCTTTTGTTTGAAATGTCATTTTGAAGAAAAAAAAAACTATTGAGTGATGCAATATAACGCTTTCGTTTTGTATGAAGCTTAATTAGATGCACGTAATTATTTACAAACTTCTTTGTCGGAATAAAAACTTTTGAAATTTTTTATCATGCTCTAAAATAGTGTAAGCCTTTATTTAGAAGGTAATGTCCTGCTGAAGTATAGAAGTTATTTTGGAGTGCTTGAATGGTACAATATATCGTTTTCTTTTTTCATGAAGTTCAACTTGTGGCACGTAATTTTTTACAAATTTCTATTCCAGAATAACCCTTTTTGAAACTTTTATCATGCGCTAAAATAGTACAAAGTTTCGTTGAAAAGGTAATGTACTGCTGAAATACTGAACTTTTGTTTTCTCCTGGTGATTTATTTTATACATAGTTTATTAAAACAATTTTCTCGGCTCGGTGATAAATTACTGCTTCTGTTTTTATAGTATCTTGTTGAACTTTTGTCTCTCAAAATGGTATCTATGGAAAATCATTTTGATAAGTTTATGGTTTCTCATGAAGAAGCCAGGCGACTGATATATCTCAGACAAATGCCCCAGACGAACATTTCAATTTCTAGAGAAGATATTCTTACGGCTAGACGAGCAGCTCCAGTAGACTTAGCGTCGTCACATCAACCTCAGTTACATCAGAGAATACGCTGTCAAACATTAAATAATAATAATAAAAGACCCGAACAGTTGAGCGGCCCATCTTCAGCTGTTTCCAGGAGAAACGCAAGGGAACGCAAAAGAGTGAGAATGGTAAATTTAGGATTTTCAACGTTACGTGAACGTGTGCCGCCAGGTACAAAAAATAAAAAACTGAGTAAAGTTGAAACCCTTCGAGCTGCCATAGAATACATTCGACAACTCCAACAAATCTTGGGTATACCTGAACAAAACGACCAGACTATAATGTTTGACGAGAATGACTGTTCCTCCGTGGCGTCGTCGGAAGATATAACTGGACTTCAAGGGGCAACTGCCCCCGCAAATGGGTCCGTGGACCTTTCACCGGCATCTAGCCACCCGTCAGACTGTTCTTTAGTGTCATCTCCCTATGCTCCCCAACACACGACAGAAGACCAGCTTTTAGATATAGGAGTTTGGTTTTCGTAGTTGTAAAGATTCTCTAATAGTAAGTGGTTTCCCATTTTGTTTTATAACTTTATTAATATTTTCAATTATATTTCTAAATCAAATTATTTCTTTTAACAAGATTTATTAAGAAATAATTATTAAATGGTATAAATTCAGGAAATACTGAAGTCAACTATAATTGAAACATAACTGTACTTAAAACGTGCTTAATTTCTTAGTTTATTTAATTTAAATAATTTAAAATGAAAAAAATTCGTGGTGGAATTTTAATGTGAAAATATTTTATTACCTATTATGCTGTTATTTGAATAGAATTTTTTAATTGCTTATCTCTATTGTGGCTTTTATTGTAATTATTATAATTAGAATAAATTGAGGCCATATAATGGAGCTAATTATAGATGGGGGTATCAAATTAATGTTAAATAAAGCTTACTTTATGTCTTTATTTAATTTATGCAATTGTAAATAACGATTTCGGTGAGTAATGTAACAGGGAAATGTTTACTAGGATGTAATGAATATTCGGCAACTATTTCGATATTCGTTTTTTTTTTTTTTTTTTTTTTTTTTCTTTTGGTCGAATTGGATATTTAGTCGAATAAATTTAGGGTAATATGTTTTTTTTTTGTTTTTTTTTTTTCATACAATGTTTTCTAAAATCCAAATTGGATATTATCTGACACATTCATTAAGCTAATTTTATTCTTAAATGCACAAAACTTTCCGCTATTTTTATTTAGATACTAAAAAGTCAAATAGAATTTTCTATAAAAGAAAGTTGTGTCAAAGTTGGGATGTTTAAACCAATTTATAGACACAAATTAATCAGGGAAGTCTCTTCATTGATTAACAGTCGATTACAGCTCTAGATATAACATATTTATAGAAAAATGAAAAACGTTATTCTATACTATAGAGCTTTGATATTAATGTCTGTGAATTTCATGTACATATAAAAGTAGTTTTATGATTCTATCAGAAAAGTTCTGATTGTTCAGCATAATTTTATTTATTTATTATTATTATTTTAAAGAACAGTCTTTTAAGTATATTTAATATAAAGTAGTGCAGAAAATTTTAGATTATTCATACAGTTAGTCTCAGTTTTTGTATGTACTTTCTTTCAATAAGTGCTCAAAAAGTTCTAGAACTTTCTGTGTTGCGCGCATATGCTCGTTCAACTGATTAAATTTTTGTTAAGTATGTATTTTTTACATTTTTTTAAAAAAAAATTATTGATCATTTAGCAACGCAAGCACCTCACAAATTTATTTGACCATAAAAGCTATTTTAGGAAGTGTCTCATTGTGAATCACGGGGGAGGGTAAGCATTGTGAGGGGATCATTAATTTTAAATGTTAGAAAGGATAAAAGTATCCTTTCTCAGTGAAAATTTTCTTTATATTTCAATGGAAATATTATCTTACCATCCTGACTTACCGAAAGCCAATTTGATATGTCTAAGATATAAAAGGATAAAATGCATTTTTTTTTTTTTTTCACGAAGAGTTAGTTATCAGGAGAAAAAAAAAAGAAAAACTTAAAAATAACATTTAACAGTGGTAATGAGTTCTTATATTAGTTAAAATGTAGAAATTTAACTTTTGTAAAAGTGATGTTTTATTATTACTATGAAAGTATTTGAAATAGTATTAATTTACAGTACACCAAGCTGTGTTATAAAGTTTTTAAACATACAGGTAGCAAAAAATAAATAAATAAATAAAAAAAAAATAAATTTTGATGTGTGCTTAATTGTAGTATTTCTGTTTTTAAATTCACATGTATACACAAAACACATTAATTAATATGTGTATATATAATAATATGTATGTAGGTATAATTTACACACACACACACATATATATACATATATTTTTTTTTAGTGTGTTAAGTTTCCGTACTAGTCACGCAGAGAAACTCTAACGCTAATGTTAAACCTATTGGAGAACCTTTATGTATTTCTCGCTTGTGTTTTAATATTTTTAAATAATTTATTATTATTATTATTTGCATAAGATAGCTGAGGTCGATCTCTATTGTTGTGCGGTTGTATTTTTTCGACTTTTTTTTAATATAAGGTTAGTTTCACTTTCAAAACCGGTTTCAACCGATTTTCATTAGCGAAAGAGTCCGCATATGGGAAAAAAAAAAAAAAAAAAAAGTACCAAAATCGAAAAAACACAAACGCACAATAGAGTTCGACTTCAGCTATCCTGTGGGGAAAAAAAAAAAAAAAATATCATTTAAAAACGTTAGAACACAAGCAAGAAATCTGTAAATGTTTCTTCATTAGGTTTAACATTAGTGTTGGAGTTTGTCCACGTGAAAAGTGTAGGCTCTTAACTCTAATTTTGAGGAAAGCGAGAAAACACATTTACTTCTAATTTGGTTATCATCTTTCTCAAAATTTTAAAACTGTCTTTGTTATATCGTGCATTTAGAGCCAATATTGTCTGAATCTGAATCATATTAAGAAAACCAGTACTTAAAGAAGAAAACGGTACAGGAATAATTTTATTTTTTATTTATTAATACTATTTCCCTTATCCTAAAATTATTCCTCTGAAGAAAAAATTGCGCTGTTTTTATGTTGCATGTGTAAAAAATTGTTAACTGATTCTTTAATGTCACGCGTGCTTGAATAGAAAGGGCGGCAAATATGATTTATTATAATTTAGAATATTAATTTCTTTTTCTGTTTTTATTTATTTATTTATTTTTTGTTCATTATTAAAAATCTACGATCATGTTAGTTGCTTGCTACATTTTCAATCCATCCATAATTAGTATGTTTCTTCTACGCTTTCACTTGTATTAATAAAGAACTGAGATTCATAGGCATGTGAATAACCACTATTATGTTACGTAGTATTTAAATTATTTAAAAAAAATTCCAATTGTATATTAAAGAAAACATTATTAATCTTTATTACTGATATAATAACAATAAAATTTAGTTATGTAGTTAACATTTTTTTGTATATATAGTTAGTCTTTAAACTATCGTTATTTTACAGTAACCTTTATTTAAATGGCAGTATTTTACATTGGTTTCACTTATTATTATTATACCCCTTTTTACTTTCTTTTATCTTTACAAGAAGAAAGTATCGGATTCTTGAAATTTTTCGAATTCCGGTTTTCGACGGATTTACGCGTTTTAGCGGTCAGATATTCCGAAAAACATGTTTTTACAAAATGTCTGTCTGTATGCGACACAAATTTTGTGGGCGCTCTATCTCAATAACTAATGCACGGAATTTAATATAAATTTATATTCAGTTAGTCCCTGATATAAATTGGTGCTGATTAGTTTTTGGTGTAAATCGCTCTACAGGTGGCGCTGCTATGCTGCATTTTTCAGAATTTCCACTATAGCTGTATCACATGAGCTAATGCATGAATTTTCATCGACGGATTTATACATTTTAGGGGTCAGAGATTCCGAAAACATGTTTTTACAAAATGTCTGTCTGCGACTCTGTGTGTCTGTCAGTCTATCTGTATGTGACAGAAATGTTGAGGGCGCTCTATCTCAAGAACTAATACACGGAATTTAATAAAAATTTATATTCAGTTAGTACCTAATATAAATTGGTGCTGTTTAGTTTTGGTGTAAATCGCTCAAAAAGTGGCGCTGCTATGCAGCATTTTTCACGATTTCCGCAATAGCTCAATCTCCAGAAATAACGCACGGATTTTCATCAAACTTCAGATTCAGCTAGTCTTTGACATGAATTGACGTTTTATACATTTTGGTGTAAATCGTTCAACAAGTGGCGCTGCTGCTTGTACATTTTTGCGATTTTCGCAATTGCTCTTTCTCAAGAACTAATGCTTGGATTTTCAACAAACTTCAGATTCAGGTATACCTTGATATGAATTAATGCTGTTTATGTTTTAGTGCAAATCGCTCAACAGGTGGCTCTGCTATGCTGCATTTTTCAGAATTTCCACTATAGCTGTATCACAAGAGCTATGCACGAATTTTCATCGACGGATTTATACATTTTAGGGGTCAGAGATTCCGAGAAACATGTTTTTACAAAATGTCTGTCTGCAACTCTGTCTGTCTGTGTGTCTGTCAGTCTATCTGTATGTGACACAAATGTTGAAGGCGCTCTATCTCAAGAACTAATTCACAGAATTTAATAAAAAATTATATTCAGTTAGTCCCTGATATAAATTGGTGCTTATTATTTTTGGTGTAAATCGCTCAAAAGGTGGCGCTGCTATGCAGCATTTTTCACGATTTCCTCAATAAGTCAATCTTCGGAACTAACGAACGCATTTTCATCAAACTTCAGTCTTTGATATGAATTGACGTTTTATACATTTTGGTGTAAATCGCCCAACAGGTGGCGCTGCTATGTTGCATTTTTGCGATTTTCGCAATTGCTCTATCTCAAGAACTAACGCTTGGATTTTCAACCAACTTCAGATTCAGGTATACCTTGATATGAATTAATGCTGTTTATGTTTTAGTGCAAATCGCTCAACAGGTGGCGCTGCTATGTTGCATTTCTCAGAATTTCCACCACAGTTCTATCTCAAGAACTAATGCACTAATTTTTATCAAGCTTCAGATTCAGGTATACCTTGATATCAATTAGTGCTGTTTATGTGATTTATATAGAAGAACGTTTTGTGATAGCCACAACATACTAGTTTTTTTAACATTTTGAATAGCTTTCCTCGGGTTATATTTGTCGTTGGGTTTAATATATTTAACAATAAAGCAGCAATTCCGTTCTTTATTGGGCTTACTCCATATCTTGGTATCTAACGACACACCTTTAACTTTTCTTTTGTCTATTACTGTCTTCAGGAGAACTTACCGTGCTGGCCGGAGACATAAGCAGCTTATTATTGATGACGAAGTTCGTGTAGTCCAAACGGAGTGGCTGTGTAAAAGTTGCCTTTCCTTTTTTTTTTTCTTTTTTTCTTTTTTTTTTTTTTAACTTTTTTTTAAACTTTTCTGACAAAAGGAAGTTTCTTAAATTGCCTTATGGAAAAGGGTTTCTACTTAGGTAGTTTCGGAATTTTTCAATTTCGGTTCAGTTCATATAAAATTCGCGAAATTTTCAGCTCGCGAAATCACCGATATCTTCATTTTCGCGAAAATAAGTGCTTTTACAGTATATAAAATTTGATGCACAGTTTTATTTGTATAACCAAACTGGTAAAAAAAATATTGGGGATTTTAATTGATATGGAATGCGCATGTGGCATTTTAAAAGTTTTTCATAACGCTTAAAATATTTAAAAAAATTCCTTATTTTTCTACCCCCATTTTTTTTTTAAATTATTTCTTGCGTGATAAATATATAATAAAAATGCCATAATTCATATAATGTACCCTTATTAGGGTGAGCGAAGCGAATCCTGTACTAGGCTACACAAATTACAATTTGTCGTACACTTTACAAAAAAAAAAAAAAAAAAAAAAAAAAAAAAAAAAAAAACTATTCAGTATGAACTACAAATACTGACTTGAAATTAAACATAAAAATAAATTATGATTTGTAGATTCGCACAATATTATTTTTTTTTACAGAATAACCTTAACAAAATTATTATTTTAATTAATTTATTTTACATGTTTTTTTTCCATCGGATGCATTTTTGCAAATAAAAAATGAAGCACGTATATTTTCAGAAGAAAAAAATAAATCATGGAGTTAGTCATTATAGGGGTTATTCTCTACAATAGTGCAAAAAGTGTTTCCCAGTCATATAAATGCTCTTAATTTCATTACATTTTCATTTATTTTTATTTTTATTAGAAGATCTAAACATAGTTTATTAGGGGCAGAAAGTAAAATTTAAAAATAAATAAATTTAGTACTTAAAAATGTAACACATATCATGCAAACATCATTCCCTCACCTTTCCCCACCTGTACTACCATATTTTATTGCCTATTTCTTTCCATCCAGAAATAAAAATAATTAAAAATACCCTAAGCAAAATAAAGCTCTTATTTGGTACATTACAAAAAATAATAAAAATATTATTTTTTACTATTATTATATAGTCTACTCAATCAATTATATGTTTCCCCATGTTAGACCATCATTCCCTCACACATTGCTATTACCTCAAATATCTACCACTAAGAGCAGTAGCAGTCTAGCATCCTTCACAGAGAAGAAGCCATTTTGAGCACTTGTCAGTCCAGCAACATCAATTGGTGGTGTAAGATTTTGTTAATTTTTCAAAAAAAATTTTCAGTCAATATATCTGGAAGCGTTTTTATTAGCAGTCATTCCCTCACACAGAATACTAATTTTATTACAAATATCAAAAATTTTAATTTTATCATACATTATATATTAAGTGTTGCTCTTAAAGGAAACAGTTTGGATTTCTTCATAATTTTGCATTTTCCCCTACAACTTAGTAAAAATGTCTTATTTCATCATTCCCTCACTTGTCATTCCCTCACATTTTTTATTTTATTTTTTCCACAAATTTTTATTTTATTTTTATTGTTAAGTCAAATTTTTAAAACGATTTCTGCTGCTATTAAAATCTTCAATAATTGACTGATTTCTTACCATTTATCTAATTTTTATGAAGATTTACATATGTATCATTCAAGTCAGACTGTTTGGCCAAATTTGCAAGTATTGTAGAGAACAACCCATAGATAGAATCATGATTAATTAAATAGTTTCACCATTTCTTCTAGGAAATTTTTAAAATACCCTTTTTTATGAAAATTATAGTATATTTTTAATGAATTAAAATTAGCGAAAATTCAATTATTTACACTCAATTATAAAAGTATTTTTCAGTGTTAAGTATTCCAGTACACAATTTATTCTTATTATGTGAAATAATTTTCGCAGACGATACTTCGCATTTAAAAAAAATTATATTATGATGGCAAAGTGGCAACAAAATAATTGTAAAAAATTAAAATTAACTGTTAAATTCATTATATCATAAATAAAAAATGCCGAGGAAATTTTTAGTTATTTGGCTGAATTTACATTTCTAAAATTAAAATCCGCCAAAACATAAAATAACGTTTTTGCTTAATAAACATGCAAAAATAATATAAAAAATATTGTTACTTTCAAATATCTTATTAAACAATGCTTCGCGAATCCAAACAAAGCATGGCTTTTGTTAGTATAGTATTTAAACTGGGGGGGGGGGGGGAATCAGTTTAAAGGTCCCTTCCCTTGTCCCTTTAAATATTTTAAAATTAAAAGTCAAATCAATGATCTTTAACAAAATAAAAGGCCCAGTTTATAACCCATTCTTTAAAAAACTTGACAAACGATAATCGTATGATTAGTGGGGAAGGGGGGGGGGTCAAAAGTAAAAAATATATATATGCTTAAATAAAATACAATTCGGAACATATTTAGATGTAATGTATATTTTAAACAGATATTAATTTTATGTTCAACATAAAACGAAAATCCTCCTTTTCATTGACACATTTTGATCTTATGACTAATATGCTCCCCACCCCTTGTTTTTTTTTTTTTGTTTGTTTGTTTCTTTGTTTGTTTTTTTATTTGCTGTGGGTGCCAGAATATAGTTATATTAGATTATGTACTTTGTCCAGAGAAATTTTTAGAAAACCGTATTTGAAAATTATTTACCGTATTCCCCCGCATTAGCCGGCATGCCGCAAAATTCGAGGGAGACCAGATTTTTTAATATTAGTCCCTGGTCTTTCCCGGCATGCCGGAAAAAGCGAGGATAGTAATTTCAACAAATATTTTAAATCCTTGTTAGTAAAATTTTTTTAGGGGGCGCGATCAAATATTTAAATCCGTTCCGTTTTTTACTGTTTTAGATGCGGATTTTCGATAGAATTCTGGGATAAATATTACTTATTTAAAATTTAATATAAAATTTCAAAAGTGTATATATACTACTATTTTCGAATAGTAATTTCAACAAATATCTTAAATGCTTGCTTAAGTCCGCCACCCCCTTGACTAATACATCTACAGGTAGGTTGTTTAACGGAGTTTCGTTCAAAAACAGCTTTATTAAGAATATAGCCCGCCCCCTGGTGGTAGAATGTGGAACTAAAAGATTAGAGAATTTTATTTTATTTTTTGGCAAGATTTTGCAGTGCGTGAGCAGAACGCTTGCAAAACGGTACTGTAGGCATTGGGGACCCCTTTCAAGGTTCGTTCGGTTCGAGATTGGGTCTTTTTATGAGATTTTATATTACAAATTTCAGGTTCATTTTAGCATATTATTACGGGTCCGGACAACGCCGGGCGGCTTAGCTAGTAAGATAAATAGAATTTAATATTCAAATAAATATAAAGGAATATATATATATATAGAGAGAGAGACAGAGAGAAAAATAAGTATTGATTTTTTACTTTAAAAGGAAAAATGTTGTTAGAAAAACCAAAATAAATCAGCCGCCCGTCCTCCAGTAGCGAAACCTCATATTTTCCGGCATGCTGGTGTACCTCGATTTTTTCCGGCATGCCGGCTAATGCGGGGGAATACGGTAAAAAGTCACTAAATTGAGCTACAGTTTTCAGAGAAATTTCACTCGAAAGTATATTTTCATCCCTCTTCGACAATATAAAAATTAATATTATAGTCGGAATTTTATGATATGACTAAAGTTAATGTTCTAATATATAAATATCGTACCGGGAATCTTAAAGTATGTCGAGGAATAAATTTTTAGAAAATCGTATTTGAACGTTATTTAAAAAGTCACTAAATTGAACTATAGTTTTCAAAGAAATTTCACTCGAAATTGCATTTTCATCCCTATTCGAAGATGGAAAAATTAAAACTACAGTCTAAATTTTATGACATGACTAAATTTAATGTTTTAATGTATAAATATCGTAAGGATATAATCTTAAATTATGTTAAGTCAGAGGAATACGTTTATATAAATGCAGGAGTCAGAGCTTTGCATCAATTTTTATAAATGTTTAAAAATATATCAAAAACTTAATTTTTGGAAATGAAACAATGCTTTGAAAGTCTAAAACAAAAATGTTTGGAATTTTCTTCTACCATATCAATTTTTCTCCCCTTTGGTATGCTTCAGAAACAGGGTTAAAAATTATAATTTAATAAACGGCAATATAAATAAGAAAACAAACTTACATTGCTCTGGTACATATACTTGACTTAATGTCGTATGTCACTCTCAGTAATTGTACTTCAAATATAATTTAATAGAAAATATTGGTATTTGGCAAGGATATTTTTCAACTTTTTTTACTTCTCTTTTCATCTTTAACTTTGTTCTTTTCGCGTTTCCTTTATAACTCTAACTTTCTAAACAAACCGTTTTACGAAAATTTAAGTCATTTTTGTTGATGTCTGCTAATGAAATTTAATATTAAATCTGATACAATATGTAAATCATTCACATACTGGCAAAATTCCGTTTCCTCACCCCCCCCCCCCCCCCTCCAATGTCAAAATATTTCGAAACAGAAATTTTGCTTACTAAATGATATAAAATAAATATCACACACACAAAAAAATAAATAAATAAAATAAAAATAAATAAATACATCTCATTAGGTAAATTCCCTGTATTTATTTGAATGATGAAAAGAAAACACCGAATGTTAGTGGGTATGAAATGCTAATCTCATGTAGGTTTCAATTCCATCGAACATACAGAAAAACTAGGATCCTATTTTGATAAATAAAATTGGAATGCTTCTAAATTATAATAATTTTCCTGTAAAATCTCAGTTCAGAATCACTAAAATTGCTTGCAGAATTTAGATAAGTTGTACACGAAATATAAGAAAGAGAGAGAAGATGAAGATGTTGAAGGATTGAAGATCTGAAAAAAGTTCTTTAGTGTGATTTTAGTACTGTAGATGGCGCTAAATGCTAAGATGTGATTCTCTAGCTCAGAGATCGGATTCTCTCGGTTCTCCCAAAAGTATTATTATTTCTCCCTGCTCAACAACGCGAACCTTTCCGACTCATTTTTAAACATCAAGACATGATCATTATTCATTAATGTCATTTGTTTGCAATCGAACAGTTTTTTCTAGTTTTCCGATAAGTGAATTAGAATTACATATTCAATTGTAAGCGAAAAGCGATTATTGTTAAAAGCTCACCTGAACGGAATTTTCTAAAAAAACTTCTGCTTTACAGAAAAACGCGAAAACTGTTTGATTACATGGTTTCTTAGTATGTGCTAATTTGATACGTTTGCAAACAAAAATGAATTCATGTGTCAGAAAGTAGCCAGTTTTGATTTGAGAGCAGGCTTTGCTATGTTGAGTTGTTTGTTTGTCTGTAATTCGTAATTAATTTGAAGTCACATTTTACCGCCTATTTGATGAGTTGGACTTGCCTTGCATATGTTTTATCAAAATGCAGCATTTCGTCCGCAATTTGCCAATATTTTTTTTTTTATTTTAATCAATTTTTTAGGAAATATGCCCAGAGTTGAATTGACTTTCGAAGTTTCTCTGCGTAAAGTTTATGTTCTACATAAAGGAAATCATCCCCTCCCGAAAAATCTCACAAAGTAATGAATTGCTACAGATTAAGAATAGATGTCTGAAGTAATTGTCGATTTCTATTTAAATTATGTGCTAAATTTACAAAATGCTATTTAAAAATTCATTATGTCTAAGAAGTCTCGATATGTACACTCGTCATTAATTTTTATCCCGAAAGATCCGGATTAGATGACAGATACTTATTATAAATGTTATTAAATAAAAAAAAATATTATAACTTGATTAATTATAAGTGTTGTTAGTTATAAAATCTAATAAAAATTCATAACGAAAGTAACTTTGTAATTTATTGAAAACAATATTTTTGAGAGGTTGGTTGTGTTTATGACGGCGAATTATCGGCACGAGGGATATAGGCCCTAAGGAAAGGGGTGCCCTCCGTTGGGGTCTTTCTAAGGGATTCCAACCCGTATTTACGCTTGGAAAACCAAGGTTCGAAGAAAACCGCGAAAACTCCGAACGATTAGGCCGACGGGCGCGATTGGGATCGAACGCAGCACCTCCCGTCTACCAGCTTCGAGAGCAGAACCTCTCGGCCGCAATATTTGTTAGAGAAATGCTGCAATTTCGTATTACAGAAATAAGAGAACAAGCAATGTTAGTTGTTTTAAAAACAAAATACAATGAAACTATGCAATCATTAGCATTATTACCCAACCAGTGGCCGAGAGGTTCTGCTCTTGAAGCTGGTAGACGGGAGGTGCTGGGTTCGAACCCTGTCGGCCTAATCGTTCGGAGTTTTCGTGGTTTTCTTCGAACCTTGGATTTCCAAGAGTTAATACGGGTTACGTTCGAACCCCACAAAGGGTACCCCCCCCCCCCCCTTAGAGCCCATATCCCTCGTGTTGATAATTGGTCGTCATAAACACAAACAAACAACCAGCCATTAACATTATTTTGATGCTGAAAAAAAATGATTATTATTGACAGTTAATTGATCTGCTGTTTGCTGGTTAGTCAGAACTTCATGTTTACCAATAACATAAAAATATGACTTTCTGGTAAAAAAAAAAAGATTCAAAGATTGTGCAGACTTGATTATTATAATAACAGAAAACGTTTCATACTTAATATATTATGCTAAAACAAAGCATTAAAATTACTTTATTTGTTGCTTATTTTTTTTTATGTTGTATTATTTATGATAAAATTTAGAGAATATTAAAATAGCAATAAATAATATGAATTAAGTTCATAAAGAGGAAAATTTTTATGTAGAACATGTAACGTTTGGAAGTTTCTCAGTTTTTATTGGTAATTATCAATTTATAAGGTACTTACCACTGCCAGTTTTCAGTTTTCTCCACTGGGGTGAAAAATATGATTTCCGTTCTGGAAAATATAGTTCTGGCAGTAAATAAACTCGAGTGGGTATTGAGGAAAACCGTTTTTATGCTTCTTTTCATTTGATTTTATAAGTTACATTTTCATGAAATGTTGTTTTAAGAAACATACAAAAACAATTGTAGCTTAAAAAAAAAAAAAAAATTAAATTAGTTCAGTTTTAAAAATATGCACACCAAATTTGGCCCTGTAAAATCAGGAGTACTTAGTACAGGACCACGGCTCCGTCGACCCATGTTTTAAGTCTCTAATAAGATGTTAATATTCTGATAGGGACTTTTTTATGGTTATTCCCGTATTTTTACTTGTTCCAGCTAATTGCTTACAAAGTCTGCACGAATACCACATGCCAAAGAGAGAGAATACCTTGTACTGACGGCTTTTTAAAATTCTTCCTTAATTTTAACTCTTCAGTGGCAACAAGCAATTTTTCAATAGGATTGAAACATGACATAATTGATGCATTATTTATTGTTCTTAATATAATGATTAAATTATCAAAAGTGGAGGTAGAAAATTTGGGTTAATTTTACTTTTTAAAGTAAATTTTAGATTGTGTAATTATGTTTCTGTTACATCATTTGAAAAAGTATATGTGTTAATTAGTTTCTTGCGATGGGCTTTTTTGTTGCTCTTTCACCTGAACCATCATAGTCACCCAGTTACCGGAGACTGGAAAATATCCTATAGTTACCGCTCATGCAGCATAACCGTCAATCCAATTTTCCTTAAGATTGATGTCATACGTTAAAGGAAACATAAAATATTGTTATTTATTATCGCGCGGCGCTTGTGTATCTTTGCGAGCAGAATCAATGAGCTTGCGATAATGCTGCATTATTCGTTATGTTTCATATATTTTTTTATGCAATAATTTATTTTGCGGAATGGTTTCTGTATGTTCGAGCTCGTATCTTAACATACTTTTCTGTTAAAGCTTTTATTGAAAAGTTTTTTTTTCAAAAAATAATATCCTTTTTATGAAGACCCCCCCGCCCCCCCTATTCTTCGAAGAATAGTATTTCCGTAAGCAATCATTTCCTTTTCGTATATCAAGTATTTTTCTCCCTTAATAGATGGCAGCACTATACATTTTAAGAATATCTGTCTGCCCTTTTTTTTTCTCCTTACAAAAACAAAACGAGTAACAGAAGATAAGTAATAATCTCTGTACCCATAAGAATTAAATGGTTTATATTTAATTACTTCGTTATTTCTATTATTGAATTATTTGAAAAGAAGAATTTTTCCAGATTACTTAAATGTAAATTTAAACTGCTAAAGTAGATAGGGAGAATGAATTCATTTCATTTATTGCTTGATTTCAGAAATTGAATAAATATGTGATAACTGAGAGAAGAAAACATATCACCATCTTCATGGAATTCTAAATGAATGATTTTTAAACTTTTTTATGCGACACGTAAGAATCATTCCTACACATCAGTCGACTTTAGAGAAATTATGCAACAATTTGTATGCAATATCCCAGGCATGTCAAACTCGTCTACCGCCGCGGGCCAAATTAAGCATTACATACAAAGACGCGGGCTACATCAAACAAAGTAGATAATATTATTAGAATTGCACACAGCAATATTTGTACGTACGAAACATAGCCATATTGAACAAATATTCAAGTAAAGTTTCAAAGTTATTATTATAATTCATAGTTTATTTTATCTTATTTTTCGAAAAAATACTTGACATTACTTTTTATCAACCAAATCTACAAAGTTTAATCGGATTTTCTAAATTGCATTACCTTAAAAAATTATTTTACACAAGCTATGTTAATATAGCAAAGATTAGCCCTACTTTTAATCTTCGGGATAATTTGTTTAATAAATTGTGTCTTGTATTTATGCGCTACGTATTTAATTTCATTTATGAAACACATTTTCTCTTTCAAATTATGTTGCTGTTACCAGAAAATTTTTTCTATCGAACATAGTTAATATATGCTTAATTGCTCACTTTGCCTCATTGCCAACTTTTTCACTCAGTTGGAAAATTGCAACTCGTAACTGAATTATACAAGGATAAACTGCCAAAGGATTGGCGGGCCACAAAGAAGTTGCCGGCGGGCCAGTTGTGGCCCGCGGGCCGCGTGTTTGACATGCCTGCAATATCCAAACAGCGCCATCGTTAAGACTTTTTATTAGTGGGGGGAGAGAACCTTAAATTGCCAAGTCAAATTTCAGTATTTGCCAACTCGTTTTATAATTTTGCCGACTTACCATAGTTAGAAAATTTAATATAGTTCTTATTTGTTAAAAGTTTAATAATATTCCCAATTAGTTTTGTAATTTTTGCCAAGTCTATCAGAAATAGAAAATATATTATAGTTTTAAAAGTTTTAAACAAATTTGCCAACTAAGTTTGTAAATTTGCCAAGTGTAACAACATTCGCGAATGTTTGGGGTGGAGGCTCCACCACCCCGTCCCCCTTAGCGAGACCCTTGTATCCAAACACTGTGGTAAAAGATGGTGGTAGTGTCGGTGTGAATATCTTTCTTCGAAAAAATATACAGTCGAGTCTTTATATAACGAAATCCATTGTTCCAGTAAAAAGTTCGTTATATAGAGAAATTTGTTATATAGAGAATGAGTAAAAATTCCTATTTAATGTGTAAATTTTAAACAAAAATTATTTTTGAGGTGTTTAATTAAGAATTTAAAATGTTTAACTATAAATATTAACCTAATATTTTATTTCCAAATTATTTAAACAGTTTCAAAAAAGAGAACAGACATTTATTTGAAAGCATAATAAAATCACATAAGGAAAACTTACATTAATTTTAGACGAAGAAATCTGTAAATTTTTCGCTATTTTGATTTCAAAATTGTTACACTCTCGAAAAAATGTTTACACTGTAGGAAGGAATGAAAAATTGTATCGGGAATATTTTCCTCCGTTTGAAGCCCTCTCCTTATAAGATCAAAAGAACTCATCATTCTCGGGAGCTTTCTGGCAGGGAATATTACGAATATCGACCTGTGCTTGATTAAAAGATAGTTTATTTTTCTAATTTAACATTCTGAATGATTTTCGATATCATTCACCTTCAATTACCTCTCTGATCCCATTCTTATATGTGTAACAATCCAATTGACACTGTTTTAAGAAGGATGTTGGAAGGTGTGTTGGGGGGGGGGGGGGGATGAATTCGTTGGACATAAAGAACAAGGAGATTCAAGGTAGAAAAGCAAGATACAAAACTCAGCACTGAACGATAAATCAGGAATCAGCGATGGAAAACTGATTCCATATGATTTGGAAGCTTTTTTTAAAACTGAAAAAATAAAGAGCATTTTATGAAAAATTTCGTTATATGGAGATAGATATTTCGCTATATGGAGACTGTTTTTAATGAGATCTTGGGAAAAAGGGGGCCGTTCCCACTAAAAATTCGCTATATAGAGAAATTCGATGTATGGAGTTTCGTTATAGAGAGACTCGACTGTATTTAAAAATATTTTATTCTCCAATTAATTTCTCCTAAAACATGTATGTAAGCAATATACACAAATGAATACAATATGATACTCCTTATCAAAGTTACAACGGAATAATCTTTACCATGAATAGTTTTATGTATATATATTTAAAAAAAAAATACTTTAGAGTATTTGTATCATAACACGTTGTGGGATTTATTTATTAAAACATGAAACGAAACAGTTGATGTAATAGAATATATAACTGAAGGATGTTTTTTAATTCAAAGGTATTGCATTAAAAAGGTAAATTAATTTAAAGTGGTTAAATAGGAAGAGAATCAATGCAGAATTTCTGATAAATATTTATGCTGTTTTTTGTTTTTAAATGTATCATGCATACAAGGAAACAAGTAAAAATTTAATTTAAAAAATCAAAAAACCCGACTGCGTAAAAAGTGAATTAATTATTTCTCATCAGTGTTAAACTATTTTTATATTACTTACATATTTTTTTTATTTACTTGTATTGATGACTTTTAAGTTGTGTTTAATTGTTAGTTCCTATCTATAAACACTGTTTGGATGAGGCCTAGAGATGATGGTTAGAGTTGAGGTAAAGCTAGAAATCCTACTTACACAACTTCCAGGTTGTGTAATACTTAAACGGAGCTTTAAAACGGAACTGTAAAATAGTCAATGAAACACCGTCTTCAGTTTGAAAGACCTATCCAATGATATGCCACTCAATATCGTGCGTAAAATTTTTTTTTCGTGTCTACCGCCATTTTGTATTTTACGACCACCATTTTGAACTTATAAAAACAAAACCCAGCCTATAACCATCGGACAGTTAAGACGAATCGATAGAGACTTCATTCATTAAAATCCATCCAGCCGTTGGGATGTTTCGAGGGTATAAAGAAATCCACATACCCAGATATGCGTGAAACACATAAGCCTTCTTGGCAGTCGGGTAAAAAGCTGTGGATCCCCAATTTTAGATTTTCCCCCATTATTTGTGCGTGTGAATTTTTGTATTTTCGATAATAAATCGTTTTGGAACAATATTTGAGCAATTCTGAAATATGTAGGTTTTGGCATAAACGATACATATATTTTCCCTATATTGGCAAAGTATTATCATAACATTGAAATAGTTTCGAAGAAACGATAATATGAATGAAATATTTGGGGTTCATTGAAAATATTCTCAAAATAAGATTATGCTGTAAGATTTTCAATATAGAGGCAATGAATACGATATTGATGCAATACTAAGCTAATATTAGTAATAATAAATGCGCTACAAATGAGAAATATAGAAGAGGATCTTTCTTCCTTCAAAAATTTTGTAAAATCATAACTGTAGTTTCAGGAGCAAGTAATTAGCTTTTACTTCTTTCTTCGTCAGAGACGTACTTGACGAAAACGAAGCCATCAATTTGTTATTTACCAAACTTTGCGATTTACTAATTTTCTGGAGGAAAATTGGTTTGCTACTTTTGTGAAGAGTTAAATTTTTTTTTGCTTAATTTGCAGTAAAGTTTTATATTATGTGAGGTTTGCCAATATATATATATTAGGAATGCACCTAATATTCGGTATTCGGCCATACTACCGAATATTCGGTTAGGCCAAATATCAAACTATTTGGTATGCCGAACATTCGGCTTGATCGAATATCAAGCTATTTGGCATGCCGAATATTTGGTTTTGACTGAATATCGAAATATTTGGCCAGGCCTAATACTTAAAAGACCTTTTTAAAAATATTTTTAACAACCTTAAAACAACTTCTATTTTTAACTGTCAGTTAACAGACATATTTAGAATAATTAGAAATAGAATAATATCTAAATAAAAGAGAATTCTTTTACATTTCTTTGAAAGTATCGCGTAAGAAAATTAACCTAGTAATGACGATTTTAGCCCCTTCCTGACAAATAGATTTTAGCCCCTTCCTTTTCTTCCAATTTCTTCAAAATTTCACTTTGATTTTAAAATATTTGTTTTAGAAAATAAAAGAAAAAATTATTAATTTGTTTTAATTCAGAGAGGAATTCGTGAAATTTAAAATTTTATCAATGAAAGAAGCTTTAAAACTACCTCTCTAACAGCAATTCAAAGGATAGATTTTTTTTGCGTAAAATGTACTTGTAAAAAGATGTTGTTTATTAATATCGAAGCATGTGTGTTAAATATTATGTAAAATTGTTTTAAAATTTACAGAGTTTCCCCCAGACAGTTTCAGGAGGGTTCTGCACCCTGCCTGCCCTTAGATTTACAAAATAGCAACCCTTATGCCCCTCATTAAAAATATCAGCTCCCTTGTTGCCCCCACCTGAAAAAAGTGCTTTTACACCTTTGTTTATTAAAAAAATTACTTGCATAGTAAAAATTGACTCATTGCTGTCTTTAAAATAGTTTTCTGTCTATTAAATATTAAAAAGTAATTTTAAAAATCAAAAGAATGCCTTTAAAAATTTAAGAAATGCTCTTAAGAACCCCAAACATGCCCTTCGGAATCTAAAAGTGCCCTTTTCCCACAAACAGCACCCTGCCCTTTTTCAAACCTGGGGGAAACCCCGAAATTTAACTTTATAATACTTTCATACCCTGAAATTTAACTTTATAATACTTTCATACTCTGAAATTTAAAAGTATTCGGCAAGCCGAATATTCGATATTCGGCCAAAACGTGAGAGGTCAGGCCGAATATTTCGATATTCAACCAAAACCAAATATCCGGCATGCCGAATAGTTTGATATTTGACTTGATATTCGGCATACCGAATAGTTTGATATTTGACCTAACCGAATATTCGATAGTATGACCGAATACAGAACAGATACCGAATATTCGGTGAATTTCTAATATATAAATTGGCAGACCTCACATAATATAAAACTTTATTCACTATTCGGTATTCAGTTTTCCTGTTGGCCGAATGTTCGGTATTCTGCCAAAATCGCTATTCGGTGCGTCCCTAATATATGGGGCATTCTCACAATCTTTTGACTTTTGGGGGGAAAAATCTGGCGAAATTAAACTTGCTAAAATAACATTTTAATCTGATAGACGAATGCCTTAATGATTCAAAATAAAGAAAAAATGGTCAGCAGCGAAAAATTTTTTATTTAACTGGGGTTTATGTTAAACTTGCGAGTTTAATTTTCCTTACCATTTTACCCCTATAACTTTTTATTTTCTTCTAAATTTTTACTTATAATGAATTTGCATAGTACCCACAGGACATTCAAATAAGAAATAATACAAATGTAGTACTTTTAATACAGAATTTTTGTATAACGTTGTCTTAAAGGGGTGTTAAAGAAGGGACGGTAAGGTAAAAAAAGGGACGAAATGGTAAAAAAAGAGACGATAAGGATGGAACGGTAAGGAAAATTACCACCTATTTTTAGGAAAATCATGTTAAGACTAAGTGATTGATTTTTCGAAACAGTTGTTAACATTGGATTAAATTATTATTATTTTTTTTAATTTACCTCGAAAAGTGCATGAATAAACCTTGGGGACGGTTAGACTACCAATAAAGAAGAGACGGTTAGACTACCAAATGATTTATATTCTGCAGTAAATTTCCTGTCAAAGAATTTTAGATATTCTTTCTCTAGCATACTTTTGCATGAGCAAAAACTTGAAAAAAAATTCTGTCGCTGCATCTGAAGTGATTTTCTGTATAATTTTAGAAGAGGGATGCTGAAAAATCTAAAATTCAGGCACAGAGTTCAAAAAATAATATCAACCCTAAAAATGTGTGCAGGTTAATTTTTAGCTACATATTTATATAAAACATAGTTCCAGTTTCAGAAAAAAAAATTAAATTGAATTTTTTTTATTGAAACAATTTTATCCAGACAGCTCCAAACTTCAAAATCAGCATCAGGGACACGGGACGGTAGATGAGTTTTCCATGTGTTTGGACCCCCAACATCGTCGAAAACTTATTTATCTCGTTAATATTGTTGTGCAATCATGCAATGGGATGTTTCCAAGTATATAAAATAAAAAAAAAAAACACATAAAAGTGTATTAAATAAAAAATTATTATTCAGGGACATGAAAGTTAAAAGATTGTGAGAATGCCCCATATATGTTACCTTTAAAGTGCAAAATTCAATTATTTCATGAAATAACTAGCCAAGTCCGTTAAAGTGTATAAAATTATTGGATTCTATGGTTTAACTAGTTATTTTATAGAATAACGATTGCCTAACCGTTAAAGTTTAAAATAATCATTTTGACATTAAAATAAATCCGTTGTTTTGTAAATTAACTAATGATAAATAGTTAGTCACTCGAAAACTACATTCAAATTATTAATAGATGAATTGATAAGTAATATAAAAACAGAATATATAATATAATATTATTTTTATATCAGTAAAGCTGTAATACAACATAACAGAATGTTATGTGGCAATAGTTATATTTAATTTTTTTATAAATTTTAATTACATAATTATTAGGTATTTTGCCTTATAAGCAAAAACATTTACACTTTTAAAAACGCATTACAAAGATTTTATCCAAAACGCAAAATATAAATAATGCTTACAAAAGAAACAACAACAACAATATTAATAATAATAATTTTAAATATTATTAAAAAATAACATGCTGGCAGGAATAACTGTTATTTAATAGCAACACTTCATACACTTTTTAAAAATTAATAATGCAAGAGCATTTTAATTTAAAATTTATGGAATACCGTCATTTTATTTTCCATTATTAATAAGAATAAGCATCGCTGTGATGACACTTAGGATTGCATTGCAGATTATTTTTGATACAGGCGAACGTTTTATTATCACAAAGTGCTTACTTCTGCAATCGAATTTAATATTTTTTTCACGAGTAGCACTGTTTTTCTTTGTTTCACGCTTTTTTAACAAGAATTCCAACCGCTCTTGCATTAAGATTTTCTTAGTTGCCGATTGATCTTTCATGCCTGTAGAACTCATTGCTTAAAAAAAAAGATTGCAAAAATCTTTGAGAATAATCCCAAATGATAAACGCTAACATAAATACACCACTTAAAAATTTATGCAAGTTCAATACACATATATACAAAACATACACCCCGAAAGACATTTAGCAACGAGGAAGAGGTCTAAGAAATTCAGCATAAACTCTGCCATCGAAACAGCCATAACCGATTCAAAACTGACTAAAAACAGCTATAATCGGTTCAAATGGCTTTCTTGTGCCGTCTTTAGTACTTTAACGGTTAGACAATCGTTATTCTATAAAATAACTAGTTAAATCGTAAAATTCAGTAATTTTATACACTTTAACGGACCTGGTTAGTTATTTCATAAAATAATTAGGTATTTTATGAAATAACGAATTATACGCTTTAACGGTAACATATATATTAAAATTCTTTTTCATATACTGCCTGTCCCATTTGGTAGGAAATTATATACTGCACGTTTCATCTATCTTTAAATTGTTTTTAAATAATAATAACTGTAGAAGCATTCATAGCAATTTAGGCAATTAGAAATAAGATATAATTAGTTCACTATTAGTTGTGAGCTGGAGCCCGGAGCCGGAGCGCTCCGGAGCTGTGTTTTCCCTGGAGCTGGAGCTCTAAATTTTCCCCAGCTCCTGGGCTCCTTTAGTTTTTAATATTCTTTTAAATCTTTTTTTTTCAGTCTTTTAAATTTCTAATCTTAAAATATTTTAATTACATCATTATTCAGTATTTTAATTATATCATTTTTTAGGTTTTTATTATTATTATTATTAGAGAAAGAAAACTTCTCAAAACATGGTAACACTACTTTACTTCTACTTTTTACTTGAACTAAGTGACAACACTATTTGAAAACAAATATGGCCGCCTGTTGTTTACATGTGTAGTTGTACAATTTTGGCTGTTTGAAAAGTGTAGAAGAAATTTAAGATTTTTGTGTTTAAATTTCCACCAAACTTTCTATTTTAAAGGCAAAAGCTAAAAGATGTCATATTTTCTGAACAAGCATTTCAAGTTTGATGAGAAGAAAAATGCATTTTCTCAGATCTTTAATGAAGGTAGAAAGTATTTGTGAGCAAAAAATTAAAATCTGCAACTCAAAAGCGCGAAGTCGGAGCCGAGTTGGAGCCGGAGCTGGAGCCACAGTATTTTCTCTAGGAGAGGAGCTGGAGCTGGAGCATCAAAAATTGTTCGGCTCCGGGTCACTGATTGTGAAACAATGTTGTGAATTGTTTATGTTTACAGAACCTTTTCTCTGGGTGGAAATTTTGTTTAGTAGTCTTTCCCGAGAATAGGAAATAAGCAAAATATATGGTTTTTTCTTTTCTGCTTTATCATTTTAACTAATAAACTGTATAAAAACTTTTTGGAAATTTTAATAACAATTCCTATCACGAGGCATATGTGATAAGATAAAATTGTAAAAGTAATGGTAGACAAGAGGCGGCGACACTTTTTTGAAAAAGTGATAATTACACAAGCTATTTTCAAATACGCAGTTGATTTTATTTTTTTCAATCGCGAAAGCAGCCAATCAGTTGTGGCGATCGCGATGGACGCAGGCTCTCGAACCACAACATCTCGCAGCCAAAGCGAAATGAATATATCCCAATTTCGGATGAGAGTTCATATTTGAAAATCAGCTTGAATCTTATTTTAAAAAGGTGTCGCAGCTTTCTAGACTAATATTTATATGTAAGCAGGGATGTACCGTAATTTATATGTAAGTAGGGTATCTATTAGGTATTCGGCCACACTATCAAATATTCGATTAGGCCAAATATCAAACTATTCGGTATGCCGAATATTCGGCTTGGCCAAATATCAAGTTATTCGGTATGCCGAATATTCGGTTTAGCCGAATATCGAAGTATTCGGCCAGACCGAATACTTAAAAAACCTTTTTAAAAAATTTAGACAACTTCTATTTTTATCTGTCAATTAATAAAAATATTTAGAATAATTAGAAATATAATTATATTTAAATAAAAGAGAATGCTTTTACATTCTTTATTTGCTATTTGAAAAGTATAATGCAAGAAAATTAACCAATAATGACGATTTTAGTCCCTTCCTGACAAATAAACGGTATATGACTTTAAAAATTTTCTTACAATTCCTTCAAGATTTCACTTTGATGTTTTTATATATTATATTATATATTTGTTTATATATATTAATATATATATATTAATTAATATAGATATATTTATTAATATATATATATATTTATATTTGTTAATATATTTGTTTTAGAATATACCAAGAAAATTTCATTAATTTTAATTCTGAGAGGACTCCATGAAACTTAAAGTTTTATCAATTAAAGAATTTTCTTTAATACTATCCTCTTCTTGAATAACAATTAAAAGCATAGATATTTTTTAGTGTAAAATTTACTTGTAGGAAGATCTTGTTTATTGAAGTATGTGTGTTAAATATTATATAAAATTGTTTTAAAATTTAACTTTTTAATACTTTCAAACTCTGAAATTTAAAAGTATTTCCCAAGCCGAATGTTCGGTATTCGGCTTGCTAGTAACTATTTGGCTAGCCCAATATTCGGTATTTGGTTTACCTGTTGGTCGGATATTCGGTATTCGGCCAAAAATCACTATTCGGTGCATCCCTATATGTAAGTAGATAAAACTAACCAATAGCACCAAAACAGATTTATTTGTTGCAAGCTAATTTCGGTATTTTGCACTGATGACGGTACACTATGGCTACCGAAACTAGTTTGCAACAAATAAATGTGTTTTAGGGCTATAAACTTGTTTTTATCTACTTATATTGTACTGTGCCAAGTAATTTCTTATTGTAATATTTATATGCTTACAAATCATGATATATATATCTATATATATTTTTTTTTCTTTGCAGATTTCGTATTTTATATTGTTTGAACAAAATACCTCATCGTATTTTTGAATACATGGACTATGTTTGAAGAAGATGCCTTGAAATATTTACATTATTTTCTGAGGACTGTAACGAAGTTGAATAAGTGCATGGGAAGGATGTGCCAGTGTTCAAGGGAAAGGCTATAGATTATTTATAAGGGATTAGGGGAATGGATCTGAATGTTAAGTTTGTGCTTTTTTATAAAGAAAAAATATTAAGATATTTCACTGGTTAATTATATTTTTTATATTGTTGAAAGTTATTTGTTAAATAGCTCAATTTTTCTATTTTAAATAGGACTTTGTGATGTTTTCTTATAATAGTGTATATATATATTATTTTTATGTACTTAATGTCCTTAATGTTTGTGCCGAATGCTTTTTAAAAAATAACACTCCTTTTTTTGTATTATATTGTAGATTTTTGTGAATTTACAGACATTCCACACTTGTAGAGTGAACCAAAAATTGTACAACGTAAGCAACCAAAAGCATGTCCTTCATTCATCAAATCAGATTTCAACAGTTAATTTTAAACTAAAATTAATATAAAATTAGGGATGCACCGAATATTCGGTATTTGTTCGATATTCGGCCACGTTACCGAATATTAGGTTAGGACGAATATTAAACTAATCTATCTGCCGAATATTCGGCTGGGCCGGATATCAAATAATCGGCCGAAGTAAAAAAAAAAAAAAGACTTTTAAAATACATTTTTAAAAGCCTACACACCTTGTACTTTAAACTGTCAACTTATAAAGTTGTTCAGAATAATTAGAAACAGAATAATATTTAAATAAAAAAGAATGTTTTTGCATTATTTATTTACTGTTTATAAAGTACCACTTAAGAAAATGAATCCTTAATGAAGATTTTCATTGGAATTGATATACCAATGCAAGTTCTTGACTATTGTCTAGTAAATAATCTGCTTCTTGCTTTTTCACAAAAAAGGGTTTTTCTAAACAGAATAGAAAAAAATTCAGTGTCAATAATTGACATCAAGACAGACAATTTTTGTGCAGTATCTCATCTCACTCTAGGCCAAACTTTGATTTTCGTTTGTTACTTTAAGAATAATGAAGATATCATAACTATATTTTCAACAGACTTGGTTTGATTTCTGTGAAAAATGATATCATGATGATAAGTGCTAGAAATTGCCACCATTCATATCTAAACAACTATGAGTTAGACATTCCTTTCTTCAGAATGCAGTTTTATATAAAATTATTTTAAAATTTAACATTTTAATGCCTTTAAACTTTGAAATATAAAAATATTTGGTATTCGGTCAAAATCACGGTGCATCCCTATATAGAATCAAAGTATTACTTTACATGATTATGTGACGATAATTTTATAGAGAATTAAAAAGTTAAGATTTAAAATAACATTATTAGGAATGAGCATGAGACAATGTACAAAAATGTAAATTTAATAATTCAATACTAATTTAATAATTTAATTGTATTATAAATTCTATTTAATAAATTTTTTATACAGTATTGTAAATTAAGAATTTTTAATTCAAAATAAAACGATTGGGTAGAAAATTAAAAAAAAAATTACATTAAGCAGTGAATTTTACTCAATAATCAGATTAGTTTTTTTTCGTTAGTTGCGATTCTCATGAGCCTTATCCCCCTTATAACGTGTAAAATAATGCTGTTTTGCTAAAGCAGTAAAAGGTTTTGAATTTCATACAAAAATTATCTTTGAAATGAAGCCTTATATGTTTTAAATTTTTTAATTTGGGATTGAAAGCAATTCTGAGAATAGGATTATGTGTTCAAAATGCACGTTCAAGAGGTATTTCAGATCTTTTGAACCAGGCTGTATATACATACAGGCTCGGACTTAAGGATAAGTGAGACACTAAGCTAAAATTTTTCTAGGCTCCAATTGAACTAAATTTATGTTTATAGTTTATATTACAATGTAATATTACAACAGTAAAATATTTTGAATTCTATACAAAAATTATTTTTGAGATGAAGCATTATATGTTGTAACTTTTTAACTTTGGTATTGAGATCAGTGTTGAAAATAAGATGATGTTCAAAATGCATCTTTCAAGTGATGTTGCAGAACTTTGGAATCAAGTTGTGTACATACAGGGCCGGACTTAGGATAAGTGAGACTCTAAGCTAAATTTTTCTTTTAGGCTCCAATTGAAGTAATTTATAATACATAGCTTATAATACAGTATTATATTAACCCTTTCAAGAGCGGTGGCTAGACGCTCTAGCCACCTAATTTTAATTACAAAACTGACAAATGGCACAATGAATATTTTAATAACATTTTGCTTTTGTAACGAAAGTGCAAAATAGCGGGTTTTTATTTTCTAAGAAATTTGTTTGAATATTCTGGTGTCAGTCATTTCATCATTTTCGCCCTGAAAGGGTTAAAACAGTTATATTAAAAAATAATTACAGTTATGTTATATTAAAATATTTTGAATTCAGTACAAAAATTCACCTTGAAGCATTATATATTTTAATCTTGGAATTGAGATAAACTCTAAAAATAGGATTATATTCAAAATGCATCTTTCATGAGATGTTGGAGAACTTTTGAACCAAGTTGTATATATACAAGGCGAGGCTTCAGATAAGTGAGACACTAAACTAAATTTTTTTTAATGATTCAATTGAAGTAAATTTATATTACATAGTTTAATATATTAACCCCTTAACCGTGTAGGATTACATTCAAAATGCATCTTTCAAGAGATGTTGCTGAACTTTTGAACCAAGTTGTACACATACAAGGCGGGACTTCATATAAGTGAGACACTAAACTAAAATTTTTGTGTAATCCAAATGAAGTAAATTTATATTACATAGTTTAATACTAACCCCTTACCCATTTTTTTTTTTAACACAAAAACTGAAACTATGGTCAAAACACCACTTTCACAGTAAAACAATATTCACCTTATCTTATCAAATAATGTCTGACGTTAACCGTTTGAATCCCAGGGGGTATTGAAAAAGCACTGTCGAAGAATCCCAAACAACGCAACCGCGCTTTCTTTAAATGAGTACGAAAAGGTCCAAGAAGCTCGATAGCGCTTGTTTTATTTTATGTCGAGAAATGCATATTTTTTTTTTATTTTGTAATGTATTATTGTATTATTATAGTATTAGTTTACCTATTGTAAAATGTACTATTTACATTAAAAGGAGCTGTGTGATGCACTTGCTTCAGTAAATCTGAGCGCGCGACTTCAACAATCAGTAACGCACCGTCAGTTGTCCACAATGTTCGAAATGTACTGGATTTCTCGACATAAAATCTCAATAGCGCGATCGCGCTACTTGGGACTCAAACGGTTAAATAAAGTTAATATTACTATTAAAAATAGTACTATCCGAAAGCTCTGAGTAAAGAAACAAGGAAACTCTTCTTGCACTTACGGTGTACAGGCAAATCAGTTAAGGGTTAATCATATTTGTCTTGAGTTATTACTTGTGTAACTTATGCTTAAGTCCGGCCTTGTATGCGATGTAATTTAAACTGTGTTATTATCAATAATGAACATATTGACAAATGTGAGGCGTGTTTCAATACAATTTCTTTCATATTTCAATATCTTTTTATAAATAGTTATTTTGCTATAAACCAACTCCAGATTTTTTTTTCAAACATTAATCACTAATTCAAATATATAAAATTCGACGCTTAATATCTTTGTAATATTTCGAACTTTTTTTTTCTACATAAATTTGCTATGCCACGATGCCTTTTTGGCACGAAGAGGATTTCGCTAAGAGCGATAATTTACAATTTATTTTTGAAACAAAACAAATATTAAATGCCACTAGTAGAAAATTTAAAGTTAATTAAAAGTCAAAGTAAGCCTCAATTCAAAAGTAGAAGCCTTTTTATAAAATAAATCTTTTAATTCTTGATTACTACTAAAAACCTTAAAAACACCCATTCTGATTGTTAAAAAGGGGATTTTACAGAATTAAATCATTTTTATACATTAAAAAAAAAAAAAAAAAAAATCAGTAAATATGTTTATTTAGGCATGATTTTGAAGAAAAGTAGTATAATTGATCATTCCAGATTAATTTTTAACACAACTACAGTAGAGTGCTGATTATCCGAAAAAGTCGGGACCGACCCTAGTTCGGTTTGGGTTGATTTTTGACGGCCAATTATCAACACGAGAGATATAGGCCCTGAATGTAGGAAGTACCCTCCGTGGGGGTCATTTTAAGGGATCCTAACCCGTATTTACGCATGGAAATCCATGGTTAGAAGAAAACCACGAAAACTCCGAACGATTAGGCCGACGGGCGTGATTGGGTTCGAACTCAGCACCTCCCGTCTACCAGCTTCGAGAGCAGAACCTCTCGGCCACGACTCTAGTTCGGAGAAGCAAAAGTTTGGATAAATGGACAGACAATTTATAGGATGTTTCGGACTATATTAAAACCTTCACACGTTATCTAAGCTTAGGACTGGCAGCATCAGTTAGTGCTAGCGAGTTTTAATTTTTTTTTTGTCTTTTTATTTATTTATTTTTTTTTTTGTTTACACTTTTACCATTACATTTTTTTTTCTCTTTTTATCATTTTCTAGATTATAATTTAAGGAATAAAGCTTTTGATTGTCGCTTGCTTCCACGAAGGCGTTCTTTTCAATATTGCCATACCTCTAATTCTTCTTAAATACGTTAGTTGAACAGGATCAACGTTTTTCTGCCGTTCGAGCCATTTCGTAGCTGTTTCCAAACATTCAAAGGCTTCGTTATGTGATGGACCTAAGTTATTTTCAGAGCATTCGTTTTTATTTTATTCAATATCTTTTTCAACATGAATTTTATCCACAATCTCATCATCATTTAAAATCTGATATCCTGGGTCATGTATTTCACCCTTGAACCACTCGTTAATTTAATTTTCCTCATAGCGTAAGATTCTTCCCATCTCCTTCATTGTTTGACATTTCTCATTTTCTGATCCTTTATCAGTTTTTTCTTTGTTTAAAATTTTATTTCAAGCCAATGGATAATTGGGCCATTGGGAGTTCGGTTAAAAAAATTTTTGGGAGAAATAGGGCTGTTCGGATAACTAAAAGTTCGGCTAATTTTTTTTTATTTTTTTTATTTTTTTTTTTTTGGGGGGGGGGGGAGTCCATAGGCTGTTCGGATAATTGGAAGTTTGGTTAATTGGAGTTCCGATAATCGGCGCTCTACTGTATTCTAATTGGTAAAAAAAAAGCATATGAGATGTAAATTTCCAACTGGGCGAAAAATGTCCGGACCAGGATTCAAACATTGGCTGAAGTCATCAATAATCAGTAAGGTTAGCTAGGTGAATTAGATCCACCAGATTCGTCCGGGATAGCTCAGATAGGAGAGCATTGGTGACTTCAGCCAAGAGAACCCTGGTTTGAATCCTGGTTCGGACATTTTTCACACAGTTGGAAATTTACCTCTCATATAGTTGATCATTAATTACAGATGAAGCTTTAGTTAAGAACATTATATATATATATATATATATATATATATATATATATATCTTAAATGCTTTACTATTTTGGGAAAATAAAGCTAAGACTTTGTATGATACTTAATACAAAATCGTCCTTTTTTTTTTTTTTTTTTTTTTTTTTTTTTTTTTTGTCCCAAGCTATAAAAATTACATTTCTGAACTACAAAAATATAATTGACTAGAGCTGTATTTAGATTTTGTTTTATTAAACATATGTGCCATTAAAATCACACCGCATTATGAGCTTGTATTTAAAAGTTATTGATGATGTGTTGTTATATAGTATATATGTACCATTCAATATATATCATTAACCATAGAATACAAAGGCGTCGCCGTCGTCTGTCAGATTACTCGATTATTCCCCCCGCCCCCCTTTACTTTGAGAATACGATATTTGAATGTAATAAACAAGTTTATTACGTATCAAGACGTATGTTTATTACATATCAATAATATAGTGTCAAATATTGTATACCCAAAAGTAAAGGAAGGGGGGGGGGGGTAATAGTCGAATAGACGGCTTTGTATTCTAGGTTTAATAGGCCAAACAGGAATTAGTTTTACTATGTGGACAAAAAAAAAAAAAAAAAAAAAAAAAAAAGCAGCTCAGACTTTATATCATACACTATATAAAATCGCTCTTTTTTCTTTTTTTGGTCCCAAGCTATAAAAATTACATTTCTGAACTACAAAAACATAATTAATTAGAACAGTGTTTTGGTACTGTTTTATCAAATATGTGTGCCATTAAAAATCACATCTTATTGATTATGAGCTTGTATTTAATAGTTATTGATGATGTGTTACAGCTCATATTCAAATTAGAATAATTACTTTTTTTGACAAATTGAAAATATCGTTTGGTAATTTAATGTCTTTTAATGCAAATATGCAAACGATATTTTTATTAAGAACTTATTGTTGATTAAACTTATTTATTATCTTAAAATTAATATCATTTTTGAAAAGATTAATTGAAAAAAAAAATTATTTTGAAAAGTCAAAACATTAGAATATTTATTCAAGTGGTTCAAAATATTTGAATATTTCACATTAATTCTCCTTTAATTATCACCAGTTCAAAACTGGTGGCATCATTGATTAAATTCAGGAGATTTTATTTAAAATCAGTATCCTTTTTGCAATTTGTTTGCTTTTTCGTCTTAAAATGGTCGTGTGAGTGATATTCCTGAATCTATTAAACTTCGTATGGTTGATTTGTATCGGCACGGTAAAAATCAATGTTATATAGCGAATTATTTACATTGTTCGCAATCAAGCGTTAGTAAAATACTAACACAATATTAAAAAAATGGAAAATTTCAAAATTTAATTGCCGAAATGGCGGCCGAAAACCAAAAACATCTGCTAGATACGACAAGAAACTGAAGCGGATAGTTAGAAAAACGTTTTAAGAGTGTGCGATTCTTGCACCGAAAATGTAAAGAAGAAGGAGTTGAAGTTTCTATCGAGCGAGTTCGTTGGCCAGCTTCATCCGCCTTGTTTCAAAATGGCGGCCATTTGAATTTTTGAAATTTTTTTATATTTTCTAACATTGAATACTTATAAAAAATGTTACGTTTCACAAAATGCAAACTCTTATGTATCATTTTAAACAGAATGTTAGAAACTTTAAAAGATATTTTAAAGAGTCACACAGTGCAAGTTGACAACATAGGTCATTTTAAAGAGAAAGTTAGGAAACCTAAAAATTTCCCAAAAGTGTCTACAAAATTCAAATGGCCGCCATTTTGAAACAAGTTGGCGGATGAAGCTGGCCAACGAACTCGCTTGATAGAAACTCAACTCCTTCTTATTTCCATTTTCGGTTCAAGAATAGCACAATTTTAAAACGGTTTTTCTTAACTATGCGCTTCAGTTTCCTGTCGTCTCTAGCAGATGTTTTTGGTTTTCGGCCGCCATCTCGGCGATTATTTTCAAAATTTCCATTTTTTTAATATTGTGTTAGTATTTTACTAACGCTTGATTGCGAACAATGTAAATAATTCCCTAAATAACATTGATTTTTACCGTGCTGATACAAATCAACCATACGAAGTTTAATAGATTCCGGAATATCACTCACACGACTCATTTGAAGACGAAAAAGCAAACAAACTGTAAAAAGAATACTGATTTTAAATAAAATCGTCTGAATTTAATCAATGATGCCACCAGTTATGAATTGGTTATAATTAAAGGAGAAATAATGTGAAATATTCTAATATTTTGAACCACTTGAATAAATATTCTAATATTTTGACTTTTCAAAATAATTTTTTTTTTCAATTAATCTTTTCAAAAATGATATTAATTTTAAGATAATAAATAAGTTTAATCAACAATAAGTTCTTAATAAAAATATCTTTTGCATATTGGCATTAAAAGACATTAAATTACCAAACGATATTTTCAAAAAAAAAAAAAAAAGTAATTATTCTAATATTTTGAATATGTGCTGTATTATATAGTATATATGTAACATTCAATATACCTCATTAATAGGCCAAACATAAATTGGTTTTACTATGTGAAAAAAAAAACTAAGATTTTATATTATACTTTATGTAAAATCGCTCTTTTTTTTTTTTTTTTTTTTTTTTTTTTTTTTTTTTTTTTTTTTTTTTTTTTTACGTCCCACGCTATAAAAATTATATTTCTGAACTACAAAAATTTAATTAACTAGAGCAGTATTTTGGTACTGTTTTGTTGTCAAATATATGTGCCATTAAAACCACATCGCATTGATTATGAGCTTGTATTTAATAGTTATTGACGCTCTTTTTTCTTTTTTTGGTCCCAAGCTATAAAAGTTACATTTCTGAACTACAAAAATATAATTGACTAAAGCAGTATGTAGGTACTGTTTTATCAAATATATGTGCCATTAAAATCACATCGCATTATGAGCTTGTATTTAATAGTTATTGATGATGTGTTGTTATATACATAGTATATGTAACATTCAATATATCTCATTAATAGGCCAAACAAAAGTTGGTATACTTTAAATTTGTAGGCTGTTGTATTTATTGATATTTGTTAAATATTTTTATTACAAATACTTATTTTGATACTTGTTGAATACCTCAGCATCTTTCTCAAGAATTTAATTACGGGCAATGATGCATAAATACATTTTTGCTTTAAAATAAATCGAGCATGTTTATTTATTATTATACACGAGTGTCATATATTATATGTATATAACTGTTCTACAATCTACATTCCTAAATCCAGAGCACTTTTGTATAGTTCTATGTGATTAAAGGTCATTGTTAAAAAAAATATAGAATGAATGCTCAGGTAGTTCTCCGTATTAACTTTTGTTTTATAGGTGTAAATTTATACAAAGACTTGTACGTATTTTTTCACAGGAATGTTTAAAATATTGAGACATTCCATTTAAAGCCTTCGTTATTATTGTATCTTATAAGTTTTATTTGTCCAATATTATTTATTTTCCTCTTTTATTTTTTTTATTATTCTTTGAAAAATAGTTTTTTTATTGTGTTAAATAACATATATTGTCTTGTCAAATGAAATTGCCAGATAAATTTTCAGTTCATTAAAACTTTTTTCATGTTTAAGAAAGTCATTAAATATTTCCTCTTTTATTTGTTTAAATTATTTGTAGTTCCTGTGAGTATTATTTTAATTTATTCATTTAAAAAGAAATCATATAGAATAGCGTCCTTTATAATACCCAGTTCGTTCTTGAAAGGAAGAGAACCGCATGGAATCGAAATATTGTATTCTGCATTTCTAGGCAGAAAAAATATTTTTTTAACGAACCAAGAATAAATATCGTTTTCTTTATTTTTACTAATTTATAGTAACTCAATATTAAGCTCCTTTTATTAACTTTGAGTAGATGTCTATTTTTTAATATGAAAAGTACTTCATTTTATCAACCTAGTATAAATAAATACTGTTTTCTATCTTTTTTGTTAATTTAAAATAAATTAGTATTTACTGTGTTTTATCAACCTAGAGTAAATAAATATTGTTTTTATTATTATTATTAATTTTAAATCAGTCGTGATTTTTCTTTAATTAACAGTAGAGTAAATGTTGTTCCTTTTTTCACTAATTTAACGCAAACCAGTATTAATTTCTTTTTATTAATGTAGAGTAAACAAATATTGTTTTGTCTTTTTATTAATTTAAAGCAAACCAGTATTAATTCTTTTATTTTATTTTATTAATGTAGTGTAAACAAATATTGTTTTCTGTCTTTTTACTAATTAAAAAGGCAGTATTAATTTATTTTTTTATTAATGTAGAGTAAACAAATATTGATTTCTATCTTTTTACTAATTTAAAATAATTCAGAATTAGTTTACTTTTATTAGCCTGTAAAAAAAGTATTTTTTTACATCTGACAATGAATCTATATTGATTATCCATTTATAACCTCAGAGTAAATAAATACAGTTTTCTTTATATCAACATATTATAATTATAATTAATTTTTTAGATAAAATGATAAAATACGTCACTTCACATGGATCTTTATAATGTTGTGATTTTCTAAATTAAGGATTAATTTAGTAAACTGTATGCAGTTTGGAAATGTGCAATGCTTATTTTTACCCCATTTTTCTTAAATTGTCTATCGTATTAACTTTCTAAAATACGTAATTTTATTGCATATTTTTGTACATTGACAACGTCCAGTTTTTTTTTAAAATTATTTAAATAACACTCAAATCGTTGAAATAAATTTTATAACTTTTATGCTAGAAGTGCCTTTTTAAATGTTAAAGACCTTATATATAAAGATATTTTAAACAAATGATGATTGAATACCTTTTTCACATCTTTGTGCCTTTTTTAATCACGTTTCTGCGTTTTTGTTACAGATATTTGTAAAATAATATTAACATTCCTAATTACGTGTATGTTGCTTATGTATATATTTCAACTTCAATAATAAAATGTTCTATAAATAAAGTGTGATTTCTTTTTGCTCTTTTATCATGACACGTTCATCGTTATTTTTATCTTATTTATGATGCAAAAAATATTAAATTGATTTTTTTAATCCTTTATATCAAAACTGTTCCAATAATAATAATAAAACAAATATATAAAAAATATTTAAATAGACTGAAAGCTGCTTCTAACGAAGCTGAAAGGGGACGTAAATAATTCGTAAGTAACAAAATTTTGTAAAGATTATTTAATTTTCATTGAAAATTACATAACTTCATTTATTCTAGGGTTGGCACGGTCCTCAGGAGGGGGGGGGGGGAGTTAGGTTTTTAGAACAACTCGTATAGTATTTCCTCCTTTTTCTAATTTTAAGTGAATCGAATTATTGTATATAAATCATTTCTATTTTTAACACTGTATCTCATCCGTTATTATGGGGCATAGTGAGTTTATAGGTCATGTTTGCATGCATGTAGAGTAGGGTGCCCCAGGAGAGTCCAAAAAAATAAAAAGTTTGAAAATGCCAAGTCTCACCTTCTAAAAATGTTCTTTCTGTTATAATATGACATTACAAAAAAATTCAAGTCATTTCATAAAGATTTAGGGGTCCCCCAAGCTAATAGAAAATAGTGAATTTATGGAAAATTTGAATTTCTAATTAATATGCAGGATTGCAGAATTCTACCACTCTTCTCTTAAAAATTTTGTTATCCTAAAATTTGTTTAAGAACACTTTATCATGTTTAACAATAATTTCATCTCATGTTATATTTTTATTACATTTTATTATTAAAAAAAATAAAAAAACTTATATAAATCTATCCGAGTACCATATTTTCATTTTTCTGATCATTACTCTTCTAATGCTCATGAATTTTTATTAACTTGCTAAAATTCATTAAATTAATATCATGTACTACAATTCTTCTAATTTCTAATATTAATAATATATGGCAGCTCCAGCAGTTGTTAACGGAACATTTAATTGGTTATTTATTAGTCTATGGTTTTGGATATCGATAAAGCCAATAAATCTTCTAAAGAAAGCTCTAATGAAGAATTTTTAGTAAAAATACATTCAGATGATAATATAAAACCCAAAAGTAATAAATCTAAGCTATGCAGTCGCAGATCCATTATTACTCCAAGAGTTGATGCTATTTTAGATTGAACTACACCAGCATTAGAAGCTTTGCAATGATAATAGAATCTGGAATAAACGAAGAAGGTTGCTTTTCCTCTACCATGACGTCTGACCCGCTTGTAAAATCCATAGTGCTTTCAAAAAGTACTGTTCATCAGGAACGCCAACAACTTCGCCAAGAAATAGCTGAACAATTAAAAACACAGTTTGAAGCATCAAAGTCAGTTGTTCATTGGGGCGTACTGTTAGCCGATTTGTCATCAAAAAGCACAGGAAAGATTGATCGTTTAGCGGTACTAGTTTCTTCTAATAATATATACTAAGCTTCTTGGAGTTCCTAAGTTATTGTCTAGAACTAGCAAATCAGCAGCTGATGCTGTTTTCGAGCTCTTACAATCATAGAAATGTGAATCTCAGGTAATTAACATGTGTTTTGATACAATCCCATATAAATAGTGAAAGATTAAATGGAGCATATACACTTCTTGAGCCAAAAATAGGCAGGAACTTTTTGTGGATAGCATGTCGGCATCACATGATTGAGTATATACTTTCTGATGCATTTAGTGTGTGTTTTGGACAATCTACTGGGTCTGAAGTCTTTTTATTTAAGAGATTCCGAGAAAACTGGTCTAAACTGAACCACCATGAAACAACAACAACAAAAAAAGTACCCATAATAACAGCATCAGACAGTTTAAAAACTTTTACATCTGATCAGTTAAAAATTGCTACGAAACTACCTAGGGATGACTACAAAGAAATTTTAAATCTTGCATCATTAATATTAGACACTCAACTTATAATTTGGAAATCAGGTGCTCTTCACCGAGCTCGCTGAATGGCAAAAGCCATTTATTCCTTGAAAATAAAGTTACTGTTTAATGCGAATGAAACCACAATAGTGTTCTGCTCGAGAGTTTCCAATGTATACAACGATTTAATCGGTTTGTTGTGTGTTTATTTTTATAGTCTTGGTTTACTTGCCCATCTGCTGTTGATGCTCTTCCTGATGATGTTTTACTGATTCAAAGGTTGAAAGAATATGATGATAAACAATTAATCAATATAGGATTTACAATTATGTTATGTCATTCATGGCATTTGAGTGTGGAACTTGCAACACTCAGCTTGTTTTCAGATTTTGTTTCTGACAAGCAAAAATCAGAGCTAGTTTTCAACATGAAAAAAGAAAGGCGTTCTAGTTTACATCTATTAGAAATACTTCTCCTCAAATTGGATGATTTGTGTATTTCTAATAGTTTCTTTGAAACGACTAAAATTGAAGATAATTTCCTCAGTGTACCAGTTAAAGATTGGCCCGAAACTGAATCCTATAAAAAAGCTGCAATATTTGCTGAAAACTTATCTTGTGTAAATGATGTTGCTGAATAAGCTGTTGCATGGATGCATGACTAGTTGTTCAACAATGAACGAAAAGCAAAACAGTCTTGGTTATAAGTTGTAGGAATAGAGATGCACAGAAAGAAATTTATAAAGTTCAATCACCAAAATCTTTTTGAAACTAGTTGATAAAAAATGTGTAAAAAATATGTGATTGTTTAAAAACATTCCTCTTCATTGCTTTTATTTACCAATTGTAAGATAATTATTTACCTAAGTTCACATTTTGTGCATAATTATACAGAAGGTGGAAATGTCTGCAAAATCACATTTTTCATAATTTTGCTAATACTTTATGTTTTTTCCTACCCAGAGTAAAAACATAATTTATACAAAATTTGTTTGAAACAATATATAAGATGCTTTCATAAATGAAAAAAAATGTCATTTGAACATTAATAGTTTTTAATGTAGCTAAAAAAAAAAAATGCCACATTTCACATTGTTTTGGCCATTTTTATGTAAATTCAACGACCTTGGGGAACCTCTAAATATTTTTTTAAAAATTCTGAAACAATTTATGGTGCTTTATATTCACAGGAAGAACATTTTTGGAGGGTGAGAGTTCACAATTTTAAAAGTTGATTTTTTGGGGACACCCTAATGTAGAGTGACAATCAGCATTATATTTGATACCCTAAAGAATTGTCTTAAACTATGGTCAGCATATATAAATATGTGAAACCAACACAGATAATAATTTTTAAAAAATTCAGTATAAAATATTTTTATTTGAAAAAATACACATAACTTAAACAAAATAATAACATAACAAGATGATCGTAAGGATTTTGATTAGCTGTTTGAAAAATTAGGTGTCACTTACCGCGTTTCAATAATACTATTCCATAATTTCCGTTATTTGCTGAATCTGATTGAAAAATTGAATTGGATTTACAACTCAAAAACAAAATTACGAAAAGTAGTTGAATTAAAAAAGAAAGTCTAACAGCATTAGATAGTGATATTTACCCATTATGGAGATACTACAGTAGAACCCCGGTTATCCGAAAATCGGCCTAACCGAAAGACCTTAAAATTCCTCAAAGTCCTTTTTAAACGTGAAAAATTTTATTGTCAACACTATTTTTACCGATGTAAAATTACACCTTTTAACATATTTTGATTTATGATTACTATTTTATTTATAAGTTTTAGATCAAAACAATTCCTAATCATTTTTAATACATTGAACAGTTGTTTTAATAATTATTATCTTTAAAAATTAAAAGGAAAATAAGTAAAAATCTAAACTTTGAAAGGTGTTATTGGACACTGGTAGAAATAGTGTTAAAAAAGCATGTTCTTTATGAAAATAATAAACAGAGTCAACTTACTTATTTTTCCCATTGCGGCACTTTATTAGATAGACACGTACGACACTGAATTTTTTTTTTTACAAAATATGTTGGGATTTTCTTTTGTTTTTCAACTTTGCATCGTTTCAATGCTGCTTTATCACACCACCTTTTAAATAACAACACATCTGATGCTGATGCATCTTCTTGTACTTCAACATATCGATCACAGCTTTTCAATAAATAAGTTTTCACCATAAGCCTCCCGGTTATTGGAAAATTCCTATGGAAACCCGGTTATCCGAAATGGAACCCCGGTTAACAGAAAATGCTTTGGTCCCATGCTTTTCGGATAACCGGGGTTTTACTGTATTTTGAAGATAAATTTCTTGAAATAATATGGTTATGTCAAGAATAAAATATTGAAATGTTCATTGAATTAGTTTTCACCGCAGAAAGTTACTAGTCAAGATAGGGAAATTTTTTATTGGTGTTGGCTTTTATAATAAAAATTTCACAAAAGATAGGGCAATTAAAAAAAAAAAAAACTAGAAAAAGCTCCTTTTTCCCTTTAAAAAGTTTAAATGAAAATTTTGTTGAATATGCACCTGTTTATTTTCGACTAAAATGTGTAACAAGATATATTTGAATGTTGCATAACGCAATCGAGCCCAATATCTTAAACCTAACAAGAGAATGGTGAAAAAAGAAAATCAAGATAAGGTTTGTCCGAAACATCTTCATAAAAATGCGTGAAAATATTTTTTTTATTAATTCTTAATTTAGTCATTTAAAAGAAATTTCTATTATAAAAGATTCCAAAAAATAAAAAGCTCGTTCACTAAGTGCGATTGCTGTTTAAATCTTGCCCATGACGAGTTTTTGTAGAGATACTGTGTATTTCTCGATCAATAATTTTTGTAGTCTAGAAAGTTGGTAACTTATTTTAGTGTCACTTTTTTTAATTCTGCAGCTTCGGAGAAGTGTCAAGTGACAATACATAGTACCTCTCGAAAGAACGTGTAAAAACTCGACTGCTAAATGTCCAATCATTCCTGTAATTCCTTGTGAAAGGCCTACTTTTGAATTTAATCAGAAAAGGTCATAATTGCTCATTTAGTGTTCTGAATGAAAAATCAGATATCCGAGATAACAAAAATCTCAAGGAAAATATGTTGAATAGATGTGGAGAAATAAATTATATTCATGAAACTGCATCGAATATTTACTTTTTATTAATCAAAGGGTTCTTGTTAAATATATTCAAGGTTTTGCTGTGCAAAGCAGTTTATTCCTTGAGCATGAGACAAAGCAGCTACTAATAATGTTTGTATTATAAATTATTAGAATTTTCAACATAATTCACTGAATTTATTTAATTTAAATTGTTTTCAAATAGAGTATTATTACTTTAAGGAATAATACTTCATTTACTTATATAGTATTTGACTGAATTTACTTATATAGTACCTGACAATGTTTATTTATCAACAAACATGCATGTATTTGTATATGTAATATGAAATGAAATTTAAGTAAAATCCGGTTTAAACAAATAAAAAAGTCCTTCCGGCCAGTACCGGGAGGAAGAGGTAGCTTTCATATTCCTTATTTTTAAAAAGCTAGCTTATATTATTCAAACACACGAAGCTCAATTTAGTGGAAACCGATTATAGAAGATTCAATATTAATTTTTATCAGTACTTAATCATTATGAATGAGAATTTCGCGAAATTAGTCAGCTTTATCCAAGCTATTTTTATTTCAAGTAACCTATATTTGGTTTCCAAATTCGGCGATATCTTGAAGTGCCTGCCCTTTTAAGACAACATAGTGAATGAGGCTAAGCAGTGAACTTGGTCGAGACTTTACTAATTCCTGTGCACATGCTCACTCACATCGGAATCGATTGATACATACGAGTGCTGTCGCAGGCAAAAATCAGATTTTTCAAAATGTCACCCACATAAAGAAATTCAAACTGCTATATCTGAGCCATTTTTTTTAAGATAGAGACAAAACAAAAAATGCTCCGGAATCCTTATATCAAAGTCAAATACTTAAGAAAGAAACCTTTTTCAATTTCTAATTTTTTTGCACCTCAATTTAAATAAATTTTTTTTTAATTTAATGGCCGCCATTTTGAAACAAGATGGTGGATGAAGCTGGCTAGTGAACTTGGTCGAGACATTGCTATATACTATCCATATGCCTTCTTACATCCAAATAGGTTAATAAATACATGTGTTATCGCGTGACAAATATCAGATCGTTTCAAAATGTCAGCCATGCTAGAAATTCAAAGTGCTATTAGGGGTCTGTCCAGACTTTTCTATCAGGGTCCTGTTTTTGTGAAATTGTGAACAGCTTTTTTACATTTGTGAAAAATCTAGTTCTAATTTTGTGAATTAAAAAGGATCGTTATATTCAGGCTCTTTTTTATATGTTTTTAAGAAGATATATGTATGTAAAATACATATATTTTCTTTATATATGTCAAAGTGACAGTCCAGACCACTTTTAGATGATTAAATTTGTGAAAGGTTTAGTTTTCAGCTGAAAATTTTTCTAAAAGGCCTATTTTTAAGACAAAGAATTTTGTGAAGGGTCTTTTTTTAGAGTGAAAATTTTTGTGAAGGGTCCTTTAAAGGACCCAATTTCTTCTTAAACAGATCCCTGGTTATAACTCAACCCTTTTTTAGATATAGACGAAACAAAAACTGCCCCGGAATCTTTGTATCAAGGTCAAACACATAAAAAAAAACCTTTTTCATTTTCCAATTTTTTGATACCTCATTTTAAATTAAAAAATTTTTTTTTAATGTTCTCTTTCGAAACAAGATGGCGAATGAAGCTTGCCTACGAACTCGGTCGAGTCATTGGTATGTACTATGTACACACCAAGTTACATACAAATCCATTCATAAATACACCTGTTATCGCGTGACAAAAATCAAGTCGTTTCAAAATGTCAGCCACAATAGAAATTCAAAATGCTATAACTCAGCCATTTTTTTAGATATAGACGAAACAAAAACTGTTCCGAAATCTTTGTATTAAGATCAAACACATAAGAAAAAAGTCTTTTTCACTTTCCAATTTTTTGATACCTCATTTTAAATTTTTTTAAATGGCCGCCATTTTGAAACAAGATGGCGGATGAAACTGCGCAACGAACTCGGTCGAGATATTGGTATGTACTTTGTACACAACAAGGTACATCCATATCGGTTCATAAATACGCCTGTTATCGCGTGACAAAAATCAGGTCGTTTCAAAATGTCAGCCACAATAGAAATTCAAAATGCTATAACTCAGCCATTTTTTAAGATATGGACGAAACAAAAACTGCTCCGGAATCTTTGTATCAAGGTCAAACACATAAGAAAAAAATATTTTTCAATTTTCAATTTTTTGGTACCACATTTCAAATTTTAAATTAAAAAAAAAATTTAAATGGCCGCCATTTTGAAACAAGATGATGGATGAAGCTGGCCAGGGAATTCGGTCGAGACATTGGTATGTACTATGTACACAGCGAGTTTCATCCAAATCGGTTCATAAATACGAGAGTTACAGTGTGACATAGATCATATATATATGTATGTATATGGATATATCTGTACCTTGGAACAAAAAGGGCCAATGTCCATTTTTCTCAAATGGCAGGAAACCCAATTTAAGTTTGAGGAATTTTAAGAATCTTGCTACTATTTCTGTACTATTATTTTTCAAAGTTGTTCCTTTCAATTTAGTAATGTTTTTCTCACTGCAATCTAATGTTACATTGATTTAGTTTGTTTTGTTTTTTTACATTTTTAATTGGCAATTTTTACATACACAATAAGTAACATTGGCCTCGACAAAATATTTTATTTTCAATGATCTAATATTGGGAGGACTTTGGACCTTTTAACAATTACTTTATATCGCATCCTGAATCATTCGTGCATTTAACTCAAATTTCTCAATTTTGGACATTGGCCCTTTTCGTTCCAAGGTACCGATATATATATCAACATTTGAACGGAGGGTGATTTCGGGTTCTGGGGGTCATCATCGATGAAAATATACCAAAAGTTTTTGAAATCGCTTTCCTCCGAACGGCTACAATAGGTAGCTTTTTGTAATGAAAGCTACCTAATAATTGCCCGTTTTCTTTTTTCCCCATCCTTATTTATTCAAAACAAAATTTTATTGCTACAAAATCTGTGAATCTTAAGAAATTTTACATAATCATCAACTTAATGTTTTGGCATTAATTATATAGCAGTTTCAACTAGTTTTTCAATGCCAGTTAAAGCTGTTGTTGGATCATTTCTTGATGTAAATTATACATAAAATTATCCCTGCATTCTATTGAGATATTATTCGATTTTTTAGGGTTTCGTTCATCTGACGAAATCCTATTCGTCTCACTCCTTTGTCTGTCTGTCTGTCCGTCACAGAGCCCGTTCTCAGAAACTATACATGTTAGAGACTTGAAATTTTGGGTACTTGTAGCTGAACACCAACAAATCATAAAATTTTGAAAAAGTCGGTAATTAACCGAATTACGGGCTAATTAACTTCTAAAATTAACCAATCCACCTTTTTAACGCAGGTTCAAAAGGTCATTCTCCAAATCTTCGGAATTTCTGCTAAGTGTTGCCAGTAAAATCAGTCGATGCATGGTTACCACGGAGGAAATTAAGCCGAAAAATGAAGTGGACATTTTAAAGCGAAATCTCATATCAGAAAATATTGGTCCGAGAAATTTGTAAATGTAATAGATACACGCGGAAAAAAATCTACTTTCATTTGGTATAAAGTTCACATTTCTGCGATGTGTATAAGTTAAAATATCCACTAAAAATCGATCGATAAAAGTTTAATTTCTTTAATTGGAAAGACAAGGAAAAAGATTTCATTTCCGCGGGAAAGCAGCTATCAGACATAACGACGCTGCGGTTTTCATAGTAGCATATTTTAATACGGAATTTTAACTTTTTAAATATTAAATTTTTTGGCATCCCGATGTGAAATTTCTCACTGATTTCATTGATGCCCATTTCTAAGTCCTATCTTAATTACAAGCTGAAATATTAATTATTATTTAATTAATCGGTTTACTGCTGTCAAATGCGCCGATTGAAATGGAAACACGTGCTTTTTTAACCACGAAATAACTTAAATTAGGAAATCTAATAATTTGCGCGGGGTTCTTGAACAGCGCTATGAGATAAGTATAACTCATTCATCATCAGAAAGTTTACAAGTATTCATACCACTATTTTCGAATAGTAATTTCAGGAAATATCTTGAATTATTGGTTAAGACCGCCACTCAATCTGTTTGAAACTTTAAGATAATTTATAACACATAAGAAAAGTGTAAAAAACAATGGAGTGTGATATTTCGAGGAAGGGGGGGGCTAGAATTATTTTTAAAATCTTAGCGTTTATTACCGCAGCAAATGTTTTAAAATCTTGTTTAAAACAGCCACCATCCCGACCCATGTATCTACGGAAAGATTGCGTAAAGGAGTGCAGATATGCTTTGTCAAGAATAGACTGCATTCCCTGGTGGTGGAATGTGGAACTAACATAACGCGATTTTATTAAAATTAGGAAATCTAACAAGTCGATCTGTTTGAAACTTTAAGATATTTTATAACACATAACATAAAGTGTAAAAAAAAATGACACGTGAAATTCCGGGGAGGGGGTGGGGGGCGCTAGATTTCTATTTAAAAAATTTTCTGACCGCTTTAGGTGACTTTTTTGAGGGAGTCCTGAGATATATGCTACTTATTTAATATAAAATTGTCTAAAGTTTAGTTACCACTATTTCCGAATAGTAATTTCAGCAAATATCTTAATTTCTTATTTTTTATTAAAAAATACTTGTTGGTTTTTCTTTTTTTTATTCTGGGAAAATTCATAACCATTTTTTTCCGTGTGAAAATTATGACAAGCTACAATATATTTTTAGGATTTCGTTCATCTGACGAAACCCTATTCGTCTCGCTCCTCTGTCTGTCTGTCTGTCCGTCACAGAGTCCGTTCTCAGAAACTATACATGTTGGAGGTTTGAAATTTTGCATACTTATAGCTGAACACCACACATCATACGACAAATCATAAAATTTTGAAAAAGTCGTACATTTAACCCTTTGGACTCCCACATGTGTATTTTAAACAATTCTTTCTAAATGAGCCCCTAATTAGATTGAAGGCATGAAATTTTGCGTACTTATAGCTGGACACCTCAGATCAAACGACAAATCATAAAATTTTCAAAAAGTCGTGCATTTAACCCTTTGGGCTCCCACATGTGTATTTTAAATAATCCTTTCTAAGTGAGCCATTAATTAGGTTGGAGGCGTGAAATTTTGCATACTTATAACTGAACACCTCACATCAAACGACAAATCATAAAATTTTGAAAAAGTTGTAAATTTATCCCTTTGGGGTCTCACATGTGCATTTTAAACAATTCTTTCTAAGTGAGCCCTATTTAGGTTGGAGGCGTGAAATTTTGAATACTTATAGCTGAACACCTCACATCAAATAACAAATCATAAAATTTTGAAAAAGTCGTGCATTTAACCCTTTGGGCTCCCACATGTGTATTTTAAATAATCCTTTCTAAGTGATCCCCTAATTAGGTTAGAGGCGTGAAATTTTGCATACTTATAGCTGAACACCTCACATCAAACGACAAATCATAAAATTTTGAAAAAGTTGTAAATTTAACCCTTTGGGGTCTCCATGTGCATTTTAAACAATTCTTTCTAAGTGAGCCCTATTTAGGTTGGAGGCGTGAAATTTTGAATACTTATAGCTGAACACCTCACATCAAATAACAAATCACAAAATTTTGAAAAAGTCGTAAATTTAACCCTTTGGGCTCCACACATGTGTATTTTAAACAATTCTTTCTAAGTGAGTCCCTAATTAGGTTGGAGGCGTGAAATTTTGTATATTTATAGCTGAACACCTCACGTCAAATGACAAACCATAAAATTTTGAAAAGTCGTGCATTTAACCCTTTGGGCTCCCACATGTGTATTTTAAACAATTCTTTCTCTAAGTGAGACCCTATTTAGGTTGGAGGCGTGAAATTTTGCATACTTATAGTTGAACACTATCATGCAACAAATCATAAAATAAAAAAAAAATCGTACATGTAACCTTTTGGCTCCCACATGCGTATTTTAAGCAATTCTTTCTAACTGAGCTCCTTATTAAATTGGAGATTTGTAATTTTGCATACTTATAGCAGAACACCTGAGGCCAGGCGACAAATCATAAAATCTTGAAAAAGTCTTACGTTTAACCCTTTGAGCTACCACATACGTATTTTAAGCAATTCTTTCTAAGAGAGCCCCTAATTAAGTTGGAGGCAAGAATTTTTGCATACGTATAGCTGAATACCACTGACCACGCGAAAAATCATAAAATTTTCAAAAGTCTTATATTATTTACTCCTCCGGACTCTAACTTGTGTATTTTAAGCAATTTTTCTAACCTCCGCCCTTTTCACCGTGGGAGCACTTTTCCTACTTTTGCCGTCATCCCTTTGACCATTCTTTCATATTATGCACCATAGCCTTACATATTTTAGTTCCACTTTTTACCGCCAGGGGTGCCTACTTATCTCGCGTGCTATGTGTCCAATTCCCTCGACTAATATATCTACGGATAGTATGTAAATCGGGGTTTCGTTCGGATAGAGGTTTGTTTAGAATAGAGTGCGCCCCTGGTTACGAAATGTGGAACTAACAGATTTTTCAAAAGGATAAAGTGTTTTGAAAGGAATATTAAACGAAACCCTCTGTGCGATCTGTGATCACACTTACCCACTTGTTTTCTTTTTGTGGTGATTGATCAATCTTTAGAATGTGAGGCAGACTTCTTTTAGTTTTATATTTTTTTCGTACGAAGCTTGTTATACTGGATACTTGGAGTTTGGAATATTCTTTATAAACATTTTTTTTTTTTAATGCTACGAATTAAAGATAATTTTAAAAATCTGATAATTCGGTTTAACTAGGCTTGTATTATCCTAGTTTCACTCTGTATAAAAATGAATTATAACCACCATCTATTTATATAAAATCCAAGTCTCTGTGTGTCCCTCACTATTCCGGTAGGACCGCCTCATTGAAATGAGTAATTAATGAAAAATATTAATGCAGGGTTACCACAGTAGCGCCAAATGTTAGCCAACTTGGTGATAGCTGGCTAATTTGGCGAAATTCTCATTTAAAACCATTAATATTTCATAATGGAGGTCACCGAAATTTAATTTAAACTCCACTCTTTTAAGGTATTTTTTCGAAATCTATGGGTGAGAATTTAAAGTACATCTTTACATCTTCCTCCCGATGCTACTAATAAAATAACCGCCAATAGACAACGGTGTACTGTGTGAGCTCCTAACTGCGCGATTTTAATGTGCTTTAGGTACATTTCCAGTATAGGTGCCTTGGCGAAAAAGGAAATTTGGTAACATATTTTCCTGGAAACTATTCACTGTTTCATTTTATATACACACGCATTTTTTTCGATATTTATACGATTTATTTAACATATAAAAGCCGTTTCTCTAATTTTATACAGAAACAGATGTAATTTGTACATAAAAACATCAATAATATACATATAAAACAAACAAAAACGCTCATCAAATTTGTTTCCATAGCTGTTTATATGATTTGACAACAAATCTCGATATTTTTCCGTTATACAGACATCATGCCAAAATGTATGCTAATGTGCCAATTATTTCAAAATGCTAAAAGATATTTGTAATTTTATGCCAGCAGTTTAATATGAGTTTTATTTTATTGCTTTATTTTATAGCAGTTATTTGTTCACTTATTTTAAGTATATATTTGTGATTTGATGGAATAGTTCGTAAAAGTCTGGAATTTTCAAATGTTATATTTTTTAAATGCTCACTTTAGTATCGACAATGGTTTTTCTTTCATTTTTCAAATGCTTCAATTCATGATTTTGCGCCAACTATTACGCTTGGCGACAATGGTGTCCACATAACGGAAAAGTACCCAAATCTCACTTTCTGATGCCCAAATTACACCAAGCTTTTTTAAAAAAATGCCAAAGCCCCTACAGTGGAAAAGTACCAAACTGTCTATTATTTTGCGCTATCCGTGTTATAGTTTGTACTATATGCAAGGGGAGTGGAGCGAAGAGTTTAAACATTAAATATTAAAGTTTCGGCACAGATGTCATATATGCCCCATATTGGCGCGATTTTTTTCTGACGCCAATGTCATATACACAACGGGAACTTAACTGGCGCCAAAGTGTCGTAATTTTGCTTGATATGGTAATCCGGATGTTGTTGTTTATGCTGTTGATGTTTTCGCCAAATTGGCGTCGGAAAAAAATCGCGCCAATACATGATAACATATATGACAACTGTGCCAAAGTTTCTATAAAGCAGTATAAGACTAAAAAATTAAGAATAAAATAAATGCAAAATAAAACTAAAGAAGAAAGAAAAATCATGCGTTAAGCATAGAATATGAAACACTTTCCAACACATCCTGAATGCTTTAACAAAACTTCGTTATTTAGGGAAATAAGGTAAATAAGATAACGTTACTTCTTAGATATTCCGTCGACCAATTTCGCCAAATTATATAAATCGCCAAATCAATAGTAAAACATTAACAAAAATACAAATAAAACGTCGAATTAATGGTTTAATTGCCATTATTGGCAATTAATCTTACAATTTACAATTCTTTGCGTGACCATGTATATCATTTTATCTATATCTACAAACATTTCTTAGGAAACTAAATGCAGTTTAGCGTAAAAATGCATAAATCCTTTAAAAAACACCTTTAAGCAATTTATTCTCATACTCAGTAACCCTTACGAATTCTTTTGTGTAGCCCTGCATATGAACTGTAGCATTTATACAAACAGTATAGTATGCATAAATGTAGTGAAACATAAAAGCGCATATCATAATTAAAAATGCATTTCTAGCAATCATTGCTTATGTACAATACTTCGGAGAAAAGTTTCTTGGCGAGAAAGAAGTTTGCCAAAGTATTTTCTGGCAGCCTATTTACTGCTTCATACTCACAAGCAATTTTTTCCATATGTATACAATTTGGCGCAGATGTCATATAGAATCGCGCCCCATATTGGCGCGATTTTTTCCGACGCTAATTTAGCGAAAACATCAACAGCATAAACAACCTTCGGGTTACCATTACAAGCAAAATAACGACACTTTGGCGCCAGTTAAGTACCCGGTGCGTATATGACATCGGCGTCAAAAAAAAAAAAAATCGCGCCAATATGGGCGTATATGACATCTGTGCCGACAATTTAACATAAAAAAAGCTATTTACCCATTTTTATAAAGAAACAGAAGTAATTTTTGCACAGATGTCATATACGCATGGGGGTTGGCGTGATTTTTCTATGACGCCAATTTGGCAGAAATCTTGCTTTCGAATTCCAGTTACTTATATATTTTTCAATTATTTGCTATCATTTTGAAAAGGAAATAACTATAAATAAATAAAAGTTTGAATAATAACTATAGAACAAAGCAGTTTATATAATTAAAAAACAGAAAATAAAAGTAAATAAACAATTTATTAATAAATAAAAAACAATAGCCGGGTTACCATAGCAGGCAAAATAACACCATTTTGGCGCCAGTTAGGTATCCCGGTTCATATCTGAAATCTGTGCCGTAATTTGTATATAAAAAAAAATTATATATATTTAGAAACGATTTTTTATGTATATAAGTGCATTTATAAACAAAGATAAAAGTTCATTAGATTTGTTTTCATAGCTGTTTATATATTTTCGCAACATATCTCACTTTCTGATGCCCGAATCGCGCCAAGCTTTTTTTAAAAATGCGCTATAATGGAAAAGTACTTAAATAAATAATTAAGAGAAATAACAATTTATACAAACTAAAACTTTTTATTTCCAGATCAAAGCATTGTTTTTAATTTCGATTAAAAATACATATATCCTTGGATAACTTCAATTGAAATTAGGTTCACAGCTTAATATCTCATTCCATAAACCTAAACAAACACAAGTGATTCATTCATCGTGAAACGTCAAAAATATTAAATCATTGAGGTAATCATTCACAAAGTAAGTTCCCCAACAATCAATGGGCAATATTCTAATGACGTCATAGTAGGTAAAATGGTGGCGGTATCGTTTGTTTATGGTTTGTAATCACAAAGATTTAATTTTGCAATGTCTCTTAGTTACATTATTTTATTGTCACATTTATGAGCTCAGAACAAAAGTCGGTACTTTTCGGTTAGCCGGACGCCAGTGTTTTATCTACATTCATAGATACATATATATGCACATATATGTACATATATATATGCATATGTATGTATATATTTATGTACGTGTGTGTACATGTATATACCGGTGTCCCAAAAACGACTGACTGATTTTAAAATTCAATAACTTCCAAACGGTGACAGATATTAAAAAAATTCTTGCAGGAGGGTTATGCATAAAGTCAAAAGTTTTTTACAGTGATTTTTGATTTTAGTTCGAATTACAAACAATAGATGGCGCTGCGATCAATAGAGGCTAAATTCAGGCTCGATTTTTGGTACTTCGTGGCCCGGATAATACATTTCCATCTCCTTTTTCTGCATGAAACAACAGAAAGGACCAAAAATCGAGCCTGTATTTAGCGACTATTGCTTACAGCGCCATCTATTGTTTGTAATTCGAACTAAAATCGAAAATCACTGTAATAAAACTTTTGACTTTATGCATAACCCTCCTGCAAGAATTTTTTTAATATCTGTCACCGTTTGGAAGTTATTGAATTTTAAAACCAGTCAGTCCTTTTTGGGACACCCGGTATGTACATATATGTGCATATATATGTATATATGAATGTAAATAAAACACTGGCGCCCGGCTAACCGAAAAGTACCCAAAAGCCTATTTTTTCATTATTTAGTTATTAAAGACGGAAAAAAAGCATAAGTGCATGATTTGAAAATTTTAAATAATTTTCTTTCTTAATACTAAAAAATAACATCGGGAAGTAACAGCGGGTTTAAGTTAAATAAGTTTAACTGTTTAATTCTGTTGTAATATTCAAAATAACTGTATTTATTAGATTTCAGTACTCAACATCAGGGCCCGATTAAACTTTGAAGTTAGAGGAATTACAATGTCATTTCAGGACCTTTCTTTTGGAGAAGCTTTTCTAAATTCCATGTATACATGGAAAATCTTCAGTGTTAGAAATATTATTCCTAGGACTGACATAACACGAGAACGGCCTGCAATTTTACACAAGTTTTTGAAAGCTACTTTATATCAGTAATTTTACTAAAAACTGGTTACTTTTTTGTTATAGCGGCCCACACTATTAGGATTATGACAAGTTGCAGCCAATTTCGCCAACGTCGTAACCAAGATCATGAAGCACACACATATAATACCATTTCATGAAATCGTATACGATAATTTAATAGTTTTTAACCTTACTTCAAGTGTGTTATTTATTTATTTTTTAAGGCTCAACAATCTAAATTGTCCAATATATGAATTTAAAAAAATGTAAACAAAGATTGAATAGACATGACCGCAAAAAGCCTCAAATCTGCATAACACTTGGAACCAAACTGCGCAGATTAATGGTCTTCTACTGTACACAGTTTTTCATAAATGTGTTTCGTTCTTAAAATGTGTTATTTTCATCTATCACTGCGGAACAAGCGAGAAAACTCATATTCTTGCACATGAGTTGTATATATCTTTATATCTAATTTTCCGTCATTTTTGACGGGCTACCTTTCTAGTAATAAATATTCATTGACCAAAATAAAATGAACTTATGAGCCGCTAAAACAAAATAGTTCATAAAGAGTTTTGTGGATTTTCGACATATACATGCGTAACTATGTGATATACATAACGAATATATTCTATTCTACCACTGTTGTATATAGTTTTTCACAATAATTAGAAAATACACTTTCAGCTATTTTCCCCAATTTGCCGGCTTAAATGCTCATCGAAACTGGATCATTTTTTTTTCTACATGTCGTAACTTTCATATTATCTGTTTGTTGACAAGCATTATGATATAAACCCCTAGTTTCGTTTCAAAATATTATCCTCTTGTCAGAAACATTATACCAGGTGCCTGACAAACAAAAATACATTTATGATTTAGATATCCTTCATAACCAAGAACAAGGAGTTTAAAAACTTTTTAGGACCCGACAAAAATCCTAAACTGTTTGTAGACGCGTTGAAAACCATCAATGACAAATCTAACTGGGAATAATATTTCATGGATTACGCCCGTGGTGCCTACCGATTATCCTAATTAGGCCTTAAATTATTGGGCGGCACGTCAGTACATATTTCTGGAGGGTGAAAAACTCTCATTTTCATTTATTTTTTCTCTGATGACCTAGTTTTTGATTTGGAAAGGAATTTTTATTTTGCTTTAATACAAGTGAGCATTAGAGATGAGACGGGCTCAGCCCAAGCCTGAACACGGGCTCGGGCTCTATTTTTATTCTAGTCTTCGGGCTCGGGCTCGTTCTTTCTGAAACCGGAAAACTTTATTTATTTACGTATAGAAAAGATTGAAAGAACTTTTTTCCCCGCTTAAAATTACTTTTCAAGTCTTTTCAATGTTATTTTGACAGGGTTCCTACGCGACTGGAAAACAGGAAATTGTCAGGGAAAATGACAAGTGCTCAAAAATCAGGGAAAATTAAAAAAAATTTCTAAAATCTGGAAAAGTCACGGATTTTTTTTTAATGCACTATCGTGCGTCAACATTCTCCGGTGCGTCCGCAAAGAAGTTCCGATTTTTCCCTTAAAAGGTGAATTTTTGCTATATTCACATTTTTAACATAAAGATGTTTTAGCTATACAAATTTGTCGCCAAATAGTCGGTACTTAAGCGAAAGAAATGTTGAGCCTTGTTAAGGTGGCTAGGATGAAATATCATGAATAATCATATAAGAAAAAGAATGAAAATTATGAAGCAAGACAAAAAAAAAATAAAAAAATAAATAAAAATAAAAAAAAAATAAAAGAAAGCTGTAGCTGAAGTTAAAATGTTAAATGACATGATAGTAGACGTCTAAAAAAAGTTAAATGTTTGATATGTTTAAATTCAGTTATGTAAATAAAAAGTTACTTTGAATCCATCTGAGCTGTACTTTATATATATATTGTAAATGTCAAATGATATTGATTTTTAGTTTCAATTTTGTACGTTATTTTAATTTTAAGTAAGTTTGTAAATTCAATCATTAAGATCTTGAATTGTAATTCATATTTCTAAAAATTCGTGAATTTTGGTCAGGGAATTGTAGGAAATATGGCCTGGAAAACCTCGAAAAATCGGGGAATTTTGTTATTCAAATAGAGTATGAACCCTGTTTTGATCAAAAAGAAGGGGGAACAAAAATCGTGTTTATTTATTTTAGTAATTGATTGCTCTTTCAAAAGAAAATTTGTGATATTTTTAGATTTATGTCTACGGCATTTCCGACGACGATCAATTAATATGGCGCCAATCAAAACAAGCACAAACAATGAATTTGTTTTTAGTAGGATTTTCGTTTGCGACAGAAGATATGTTTTAATCCGATCGCATTTTTTATTTAGTTATCTAAAGCGAAGAGAATGTTTTCCTGGATTTTTAAGTAGACGAGAAATTAGCTTCAGGTTTGCAAATTATTTAATCTTATATTGCGCACGAGTCATAACCGTTCTTCATATGAAAATAATTTTACTGGTTATTATATCTATTTGTCATGAACTCTGCTCATGCTGAGGACTCTGTAGTAGATTTACGAGGTCACTTTCCTTCGTAAGTAAATATAATTACCTTGTTATTCCGATAGAAGGGAATCAGTCAGTGTTTCTTCTTTTAATATTAAAGCATCAGACCTTTAAGATAACGGTGTCAATTTTGTAATTTACGTTGATTTTACGGTTCACGTCAATCACGGAAGATTGTTATGAGAAAGGAATCGATTATAGTTAAAGATGTACTTCTTTTATAGGAAATTGAAAAACTTTGTTCGATTCTACAGCATAGTAATTTCTGAAAACTTCATACCTTTCTTTTTTAAACACATTTTTTTAACGTGTCCATCAAATTTGCGTGTTAAAGGGGGGGGGGGGGTATGAGAATCCTTTTAAGTATAAAGTATATTTTTATTTGATACCGAACTGCTCTTTTGATAAGATTCAATTTAAATTTCCATTTAACATTTATTTTTATGTAAGAAATTTTTAAAAGTTGATATCACTTTCGAAACAATTTTTAAATATCATGCATTTTTTTATGTATATTTTTGATATCGGGCTCGGGCTCTGTGGACAAAAAATCTTTTGGGCCTGGGCTCCAAAAAACGAACCCGAACTCATCTCTAGTGAGCATGGGTCCATAAGATTACCGTTTAACTGTCCCAATATGCTTTCTATTTAGTTTATCATTTTGAAATGATGATAAATCAAATATATACTAAAATGTTTCATGTTTAAATATAATAAAAAATATCTTATTAACATATTAATAAAAATTCAAATATTGATTATGCATGAAACACTAAGTCATTCATAAGTATTATCGGTGAAAACTTAAGTGTTACCTGTGTTTCAAATAATAAGCCAGCCATAACATGTTAACGAAAATTGAAATGTTAAGACGGCTCTTAATAAAAAATATTTTTCCTCTTTCAACAATTCAAAACTTTCTAACATTTTCTGGCTCATTTTTAAACGTAAAGGCATGATACTTGCATGCATGTTTATTTAAATGATTTTTAATCTAACGATAAACTTTCGATGAATGAATTTCATCTTCAGTTATCAGCGGTTGTTGTCTCCAGATAGCTGTTTCATCCCTTTCCCGCGCTTTAAACTGAAGTCTCAGTCTGTTGAGCTCTTGTGTTCAAAGAATGATATTAGCGACAGCAAACAACCCTTTCTAGCGTTCTCGGTTACGTAATTTTTGTTCAGAACGCTAACAGCATTTTCTGATGGATCTTCTGCCAAAAAAAAAAAAAAAAAAAAAATTAAACGCTGTTCAATTACAAAGTTTCTGAATAAGAGTACATGCTAGTTTCATACATTTTCGATCAAAATTGAAAGTAAAAATGTATCAGAAAGCCAGTTTAGGTTTGCAACAAAATTAAAATTTTGAAACACTGATAATTCGCTGATCGGCATTTTTAGTGAAACTTTAAAATTTTATTATGTTAAAACTTTAATATTTTTTGTTTCAAGCAATAATATGTTTATAGACATATATAAATGAAATTTTCAATGCTTCTTACATTTAAAACTTTAGAAAGCCTATCATTAAAGCTAATGAAATCTTAAGTATCATTTATTTTTTAAATAATTGAGTTTCCCATAAGCTCATTAATAGAAATTCTATTGTTTCAGTTAGGGATTTTCCTCAATATTCAACCTTTCGGGGCATTCCTTACATTCTTAAAGTCCTGCTGGTCACCCATAAAAGTAACCAATAGCATAGGCGAGAAATTTATGCAAATCTAAATTATCAAACCAGAGATTAGTTGTATAAACTCTGTAAAATTGCAGAATCTTCATTTTCTTCTTGATTCATGTAAATATATATATTTTCCATAATATTTAATTTTATCACTAGAATGTGTATGCAGTTATTTCAATTGATATTAGTATTAGCAATTGCAGTCGATGTTAATACTACGAAAAAGAAACGCTTGTTTATAAACGCGCATAAATTAACATCTGAATTCCAGTTTTTAGGGTTTCGTTCATCTCACGAAACCCCATTCGTCTCGCTCCTCTATCTGTCTGTCCGTCACAGAGCCCGTTCTCAGAAACTATACATGTTAGAGACTTGAAATTTTGGGTACTTATAGCTGAACACCTCACACCAAACAACAAATCATAAAATTTTAAAAAGTTGGTAATTAACCGAATTACGGGCTAATTAACTTCTAAATTTAACCAATCCACCTTTTTAATTTATCAAAAGCACCTCTCTGACTACAATTGGACCCTTTTTGCGAGGCTAGCTTCGGAGCACTACCATTGGAGGATTCACGAAAGCTGAACCCCGATTTTATATGGCGAGGCTAGCAAACTGCAGGCTTGATTTTTTATCTCAGACATTACGGCGCGCTCGCTGTTTTTATTTTAATACGAAATTTAAACTTTTTAAATATTAAATTTTTTGATTAAATTTTTTGCCATCCTGATTTGAAATTCTTCGGTGATTTCATACATACCCAGTTCAAACTCCTAGCTTAATTACAAGCGGATATATTAATTATTATTTAATTAATTAGGTTTCATTTCCATGAAATGCGGGTGGCACGTGCTTTTTAAACCACGAAATAATTTAAATTAGGAAATATATCAATTTGCATGAGGTTCAGCGCTATCAGATAAGTATATTCGAGGTGAGAAAAAGCGTGCTTCGCCCGCTATCGCATAATTTTTGTTAGGTTTGTGTCGATGGGAAGGGGGGGGGTAATACTTTTGATTAAATGTCCCAATTAAATCGAATTACAGATATTATTATGACAAAGACCAGCGTGCTTCGCCCGTTATCGGATAATTTCTATCTTTCTGTGCGTGATAGCTTATTTTTAAGTTGCGATATTAATTTTTATTTAATGAATCTGCATGTGTAGTGGACAATGGGGTGCGTTTTGGATCCTTTTTAGGCAAACGGGGAGAGGCGCTGGTTTTCTTTTTTAAACTTTAGCTTTTATGACCTTTTTAGATACCGTTTTTGAGGGAGTCCTCAGATATATGCTACTTATTAAATATAAAAATGCCAAATATTTAGTTACCACTATTTCCGAATAGTAATTTTAGCAAGTTTCTTAATTTCTAGCTTAAGACCACCACCAACTCGAGTAACATATCCACTGATAGGTTTTTTAACACAGTTTCGTTCAGATACACTTTTGTTATGAATAGTGTGCGCTCCCTGGTGGTGGAATGCGGAACTAACAGAATTCTTGGTTAATAACGCCACCATTACGACTCCTGTATCTACGGAAAGGTTGCGTGAAGGAGTTTCCTTCAGATACGCTTTTGGTACGAATAGAGTGCGCTCCCTGGCGCGGAATGCGGAACTAACGTAACGCAATTTTGTTAAAATTAGGAAAAATAACAAGTAGATGTGTCTTGAAACTTTAAGATAGTTCATAACACATTGAGATATATGCTACTTATTAAATATAAAGATGTCAAAAGTTTAGTTACCACTATTTCCGAATAGTAATTTGTGCAAATATCTTAAATTCTTGCTTAAGACCGCCTCCACCTCGAGTAACATATCTACTGGTAGGTTGTTTAACGGACTATTCTTTCGACACAGTTTTGTTATGAATAGAGAGCGCTCCCTGGTGGTGGAATGTGGAACTAATAGAATTCTTGGTTAAGACCGCCACCTTCCCGACCCATGTATCTATGGAAAGGTTGCGTGAAGGGTTCGTTCAGACATGTTTTTGTTAAGAATAGAGTGCGCTCCCTGGTGGTAGAATGTGGAACTAACATAACGCGATTTTGTTAAATTTAGGAAATATAACAAGGCGATCTGCTTGCGACTTTAAGATAGTTCTTAACACATTGAGATATATGCTACTTATTAAGTATAAGAATGTCAAAGTTTAGTTACCACTATTTCCTTATAGTAATTTGTGCAAATATCTTAAATTCTTGCTTAAGACCGCAACCACCTCGAGTAACATATCTACTGATAGGTTGTTTAACGGACTTTCCTTCCGCTCCAGTTTTGTTATTAATAGAGTGCGCTCCCTGGTGGTAGAATGTGGAACTAACATAACGCGATTTTGTTAAATTTAGGAAATATAACAAGGCGATCTGCTTGCGACTTTAAGATAGTTCATAACACATTGAGATATATGCTACTTATTAAATATAAGAATGTCAAAAGTTTAGTTACCACTATTTCCTTATAGTAATTTGTGCAAATATCTTAAATTCTTGCTTAAGACCGCCACCACCTCGAGAAACATATCTACTGATAGGTTATTTAACGGACTTTCCTTCCTTCACAGTTTTGTTATGAATAGAGTGCGCTCCCTGGTGGTGGAATGTGGAACTAACAGAATTCTTGGTTAAGACCGCCACCTTCCCGAACCATGTATCTACGGAAAAATTGCGTGAAGGGGTTTCGTTGACACATGTTTTTGTTAAGAATACAGTGCGCTCCCTGGTGGTGGAATGTGGAACTAACATAACGCGATTTTGTTAAAATTAGGAAATCTAACAAGTCGATCTGTTTCATCAATCGTTACCACGGAGGAAATTTAGCCGAAAAATGAAGTGGACATTTTAAAGCGAAATCTCATATCAGAAAATATTGGTCCGAGAAATTTGTAAATGTAATAGATAGACGCGGAAAAAAATCTACTTTCATTTGGTATAAAGTTCACATTTCTGCGATGTGTATAAGTTAAAATATCCACTAAAAATCGATCGATAAAAGTTTAATTTCTTTAATTGGAAAGACAAGGAAAAAAGATTTCATTTCCGCGGAAAAGCAGCTATCAGACATAACGACGCTGCGGTTTTCCATAGTAGCATATTTTAATATGGAATTTTAACTTTTTAAATATTAAATTTTTTGTTTAAATTTTTTGGCATCCCGATGTGAAATTTCTCTCTGATTTCATTGATGCCCATTTCTAAGTCCTATCTTAATTACAAGCTGAAACATTAATTATTATTTAATTAATCGGTTTACTGCTGTCAAATGCGTCGATTGAAATGGAGACACGTGCTTTTTTAACCACGAAATAACTTAAATTTGGAAATCTAATAATTTGCGCGGGGTTCTTGAACAGCGCTATGAGATAAGTATAACTCATTCATCATCAGAAAGTTTACAAGTATTCATACCACTAATTTCGAATAGTAATTTCAGGAAATATCTTGAATTATTGGTTAAAACCGCCACTCAATCTGTTTGAAACTTTAAGATAATTTATAACACATAAGAAAAGTGTAAAAAAGAATGGAGTGTGATATTTCGAGGAAGGGGGGGGGGGGCTAGAATTATTTTTAAAATCTTAGCGTTTATTACCGCAGCAAATGTTTTAAAATCTTGTTTAAAACAGCCACCATCCCGACCCATGTATCTACGGAAAGATTGCGTAAAGGAGTTTCGTTCAGATATGCTTTGTCAAGAATAGACTGCATTCCCTGGTGGTGGAATCTGGAACTAACATAACGCGATTTTGTTAAAATTAGGAAATCTAACAAGTCGATCTGTTTGAAACTTTAAGATATTTTATAACACATAAGATAAAGTGTAAAAAAGAATGACACGTGAAATTCCGGGGAGGGGGTGGGGGGCGCTAGATTTCTATTTAAAAAATTAGCGTTTCTGACCGCTTTAGGTGACTTTTTTGAGGGAGTCCTGAGATATATGCTACTTATTTAATATAAAATTGTCTAAAGTTTAGTTACCACTATTTCCGAATAGTAATTTCAGCAAATATCTTAATTTCTTATTTTTTATTAAAAAATACTTGTTGGTTTTTCTTTTTTTTATTCTGGAAAAATTCATAACCATTTTTTTCCGTGTGAAAATTATGACGAGCTACAATATATTTTTAGGATTTTGTTCATCTGACGAAACCCTATTCGTCTCGCTCCTCTGTCTGTCTGTCTGTCTGTCCGTCACAGAGTCCGTTCTCAGAAACTATACATGTTGGAGGTTTGAAATTTTGCATACTTATAGCTGAACACCACACATCATACGACAAATCATAAAATTTTGAAAAAGTCGTACATTTAACCCTTTGGGCTCCCACATGTGTATTTTAAACAATTCTTTCTAAATGAGCCCCTAATTAGATTGAAGGCATGAAATTTTGCGTACTTATAGCTGGACACCTCAGATCAAACGACAAATCATAAAATTTTCAAAAAGTCGTGCATTTAACCCTTTGGGCTCCCACATGTGTATTTTAAATAATCCTTTCTAAGTGAGCCCCTAATTAGGTTGGAGGCGTGAAATTTTGCATACTTATAACTGAATACCTCACATCAAACGACAAATCATAAAATTTTGAAAAAGTTGTAAATTTAACCCTTTGGGGTCTCACATGTGCATTTTAAACAATTCTTTCTAAGTGAGTCCTATTTAGGTTGGAGGCGTGAAATTTTGAATACTTATAGCTGAACACCTCACATCAAATAACAAATCATAAAATTTTGAAAAAGTCGCGCATTTAACCCTTTGGGCTCCCACATGTGTATTTTAAATAATCCTTTCTAAGTGATCCCCTAATTAGGTTGGAGGCGTGAAATTTTGCATACTTATAGCTGAACACCTCACATCAAACGACAAATCATAAAATTTTGAAAAAGTTGTAAATTTAACCCTTTGGGGTCTCCATGTGCATTTTAAACAATTCTTTCTAAGTGAGCCCTATTTAGGTTGGAGGCGTGAAATTTTGAATACTTATAGCTGAACACCTCACATCAAATAACAAATCACAAAATTTTGAAAAAGTCGTACATTTAACCCTTTGGGCTCCACACATGTGTATTTTAAACAATTCTTTCTAAGTGAGTCCCTAATTAGGTTGGAGGCGTGAAATTTTGTATATTTATAGCTGAACACCTCACATCAAATGACAAACCATAAAATTTTGAAAAAGTCGTGCATTTAACCCTTTGGGCTCCCACATGTGTATTTTAAACAATTCTTTCTCTAAGTGAGACCCTATTTAGGTTGGAGGCGTGAAATTTTGCATACTTATAGTTGAACACCATCACGCGACAAATCATAATATTAAAAAAAATCGTACATGTAAGCCTTTTGGCTCCCACATGCGTATTTTAAGCAATTCTTTCTAACTGAGCTCCTTATTAAATTGGAGATTTGTAATTTTGCATACTTATAGCAGAACACCTGAGGCCAGGCGACAAATCATAAAATCTTGAAAACGTCTTACGTTTAACCCTTTGAGCTACCACATACGTATTTTAAGCAATTCTTTCTAAGAGAGCCCCTAATTAAGTTGGAGACAAGAATTTTTGCGTACGTATAGCTGAATACCACAGACCACACGGCAAATCATAAAATTTTGAAAAGTCTTATATTATTTACTCCTCCGGGCTCTAACTTGTGTATTTTAAGCAATTTTTCTAACCTCCGCACTTTTCACCGTGGGAGCACTTTTCCTACTTTTGTCGTCATCCCTTTGACCATTCTTTCATATTATGCACCATAGCCTTACATATTTTAGTTCCACTTTTTACCGCCAGGGGTGCCTACTTATCTGGGGTGCTATGGGCCCAATCCCCTCGATTAATATATCTACGGATAGTATGTAAATCGGGGTTTCGTTCGGATAGAGGTTTGTTTAGAATAGAGTGCGCCCCTGGTTACGAAATGTGGAACTAACAGATTTTTCAAAAGGATAAAGTGTTTTGAAAGGAATATTAAACGAAACCCTCTGTGCGATCTGTGATCACACTTACCCACTTTTTTTCTTTTTGTGGTGATTGATCAATCTTTAGAATGTGAGGCAGACTTCTTTTAGTTTTATATTTTTTTCGTACGAAGCTTGTTATACTGGATACTTGGAGTTTGGAATATTCTTTATAAGCCTATATTTTTTTAAATGCTACGAATTAAAGATAATTTTAAAAATCTGATAATTCGGTTTAACTAGGCTTGTATTATCCTAGTTTCACTCTGTATAAAAATTAATTATAACCACCATAATAAATATTTATTGATCAAAATAAAATGAACTTATGAGCCGCTAAAACAAAATAGTTCATAAAGAGTTTTGTGGATTTTCGACAAATACATGCGTAGCACTTAACTATGTGATATACATAACGAATGTATTCTATTCTACCACTGTTGTATATAGTTTTTCACAATAATTAGAAACTACTCTTTCGGCTATTTTCCCCAATTTTCCGGCTTAAATGCTCATCGAAACTGAATCATTTTTTTTCTATGTCGTAACTTTCATATTATCTGTTTGTTGACAAGCATTATGATATAAACCCCTAGTTTCGTTTCAAAATATTATCCTCTTGTCAGAAACATTATACCAGGTGCCTGACAAACAAAAATACATTTATGATTTAGATATCCTTCATAACCAAGAACAAGGAGTTTAAAAACTTTTTAGGACCCGACAAAAATCATAAACTGTTTGTAGACGCGCTGGAAACCATCAATGACAAATCTAACTGGGAATAATATTTCATGGATTACGCCCGTGGTGCCTACCGATTATCCTAATTAGGCCTTAAATTATTGGGCGGCACGTCAATACATATTTCTGGAGGGTGAAAAACTCTCATTTTCATTTATTTTTTCTCTGATGACCTAGTTTTTGATTTGGAAAGGATTTTTTATTTTGCTTTAATACAAGTGAGCATTAGAGATGAGACGGGCTCGGCCCAAGCCTGAACACGGGCTCGGGCTCTATTTTTATTCTAGTCTTCGGGCTCGGGCTCGTTCTTTCTGAAACCGGAAAACTTTATTTATTTACGTATAGAACAGATTGAAAGAACTTTTTTCCCCGCTTAAAATTACTTTTCAAGTCTTTTCAATATTATTTTGACAGGGTTCCTACGCGGCTGGAAAACAGGAAATTGTCAGGGAAAATGACAAGTGCTCAAAACTCAGGGAAAATTAAAAATTTTTTCTAAAACCTGGAAAAGTCAGGGATTTTTTTTTAATGCATTATCATGCGTCACCATTCTCCCGAGTTCACGGTGCGTCCGCAAAGAAGTTCCGATTTTTCCCTTAAAAGGTGAATTTTTGCTATATTCACATTTTTAACATAAAGATGTTTTAGCTATACAAATTTGTCGCCAAATAGTCGGTACTTAAGCGAAAGAAATGTTGAGCCTTGTTAAGGTGGCTAGGATGAAATATCATAAATAATTATATAAGAAAAAGAATGAAAATTATGAAGCAACACTGTTAAAAATATTTCTGTAAAACAACAGAAAATTTCTGGCAGCAAAAAGTTGCCAGAAAATATCTGTTTTCAGAAAATATCTGTTAGCGAAAGAATGCGTTATTAGACGACAGAAATACGTACTCATATAGGCACTTCGTGTTGACAATTTAGTCGTTGAGCCAGGGGCTCGTGTGGTTTCATGTCAGCGGACTTGGTAAACTATATATTTTTGGAATCCCCACAACAACAGCACCTCATTTATCCATGATACTTTCGAAACCAGGGTAGCTTATGGGCGCCATGTTGAAAAATGGCCGCCGTCGTTGAGTCAGGGGTTCGAGTGGTTTCATGTCAGCGGACTTGGTAAACCATACATTTTTTAATTCACCACAACAACAACATGTCATTTATCCATGATACATTCAAAACCAGGGTAGCTTATGAGCGCCATATTGGAAAATGGCCGCCATCGTTGAGCCAGGGGCTCGTGTGGTTTCACGTCAGCGGACTTGGTAAACCACACATTTTTGAATTCACCACAACATCAGAATGACATTTATCCGTGATACATTCAAAAACAGAGTAGCTAATGGACGCCATATTGGAAAATGGCCGCCGATAAACAAGGTGATTAAAAGATTGTCTTGGTTTTGCATGCTATTAAATTAATTGGACGATTGAAGAGACAATATGTAAAGAAATGCAGGGGTCAAAAGTTACAGTCAAAGATCTGCCACAGTCGAGAGATACTTTTGATATCAGGGCAGCATTTCGTCACATGATTCGTGAAAGAACCAAAATTAGTTCTACATCCAGATCTGTCTTTGAGCAGGATCCAGAAAGACGAACGTGATATCTCATATTTACAGAACATGATTACCAATGAATGGATAAATCTAGACACGGTAATAGAATCAACTGGAGCAATGACAAATCTAGAAATTGTCGAAGACATGGTCAAAGCTCATGAGATGGGTGAAGAAGCTTACCAAACTTTCAAAAGAGAATATCTGTCTGAAGACTCAAAGCCAGACGGGTTTTCCAAACCTCTAAAAATAAAGAAGCTAAAGGCATTTTCCGACTTTAAGGAGAATTAGAGTGTAAAATTTAATAAATCAGAGTTTGTTGCCTAGGCAGAAAGAAATATGTTTGCTCAGATGACGATCATTGCAGAGTGAAGAAATTTCGATATGAGAACTGTCTTTTTCTACCACATAGGGCCTCTTCCATAGTCTTTAGCAACACTTGATGGTTTTATGCGAAAAACTGAAAAATCAAACTGATGGATGTTATGACACAATTGCGACTGCTGAAAGAATGCAAATGATACTAATGTTAATATCATTGATGGAATGTGTTTTGTTCAAAGCTACCGCAGGAGCTACAATCATTTGGACAACTAGCAAAGAATCTGTTTTCTAAAATAATAAAAGATTCTACATCCTCTCAAAGAATAGATGTTGTATTTGATACATGCAGGCAGGTGTCAATAAAACGAAATGAACGAAAAATATGAACTGTTGGTAATGCGATAAAAGTTATATACTCCTGGGCACCCAGTACGAAAATGGAAGCAGTTTCTATCTGATGAGGAGAACAAAAAAAACTTATACATTTCATTTCTCAAGAATGGGAAAATGAACATTATCTGAAATAGTTGAATATACGAATGATGTACGTTATTTACTAAGAAAAATGCTATAAATTCACGATATAACGATATAATGAAGAACACACTAAATTGACCTTAAATAGAAGAGGTTATACGCGACTTTTATTTCGCTCACACCATGCTTTAGCGTCTGGATTTAGAAATATTATTATAATCTCTATAGATACTCATGTAGCAGTTATCACACTGTTTTTTTTTTTTTTTTTTTTTTTAACGATTTGAAAAAATAGAAAGGGTTAATATTTGCAAAATGTGGATCCAATGACAGGGTAAAGTAAAGTGCTATAACTTGAGTGAGATGCATGGACTTCTAGGTAAAGCGGTATGTAATGCATTCCCTGTCGGGTGCGATACAGTAAGTGCTTTTGCAAGGGAAAATGATGATTCAGAACACTGAATTTCGAAATGCGCTTAAGGCGCTTGATACTGACGCTGATATAGCGGAGGAAACAAATAAACAGCTTGAGCCGTAAGTTTGCCATCTCTATTATGGAAAGCACAAATACTCAGACATCAATGAATTGCGCTATATTCTATATATATATATATATATATATATTTGTAAAAAATGAGTTTGTGCAGTCGCATCGCCTTCTGCCATGTAGTAATACACTCTATCTATAGGTAATGCGAGCTAATTACCACGGTCTTGTTTGGATGAAGTGCCTACAGGCTGAACCTGATCTTCCATACCCACATAAACATGGTTGGATTTTTGGAGCAGATAGTGAAAGAAAAGGCTATCTAAAGGTCCAGTGGAATGGCAGTCCTCCTGCTTCTAAAGCTATTTTGGAACTGATGTCATGTTCTTGTTCAAGAACATGTGTATCATCATCATATGCGTGTCTTTTTAATAACCTCAGATATACAAGCATATGCAGAATGTAGAACTGTTCTATGACGATGGAAGTTATTTGGACACGGGAATGTCAACCGATGATGATGCTTTTACATGAATTTTATTCGGTTAACACCACTTTTTGTCAAACAATTAAATTTAGCTTAGCCATCAAGAAAATTCTTAATTAAATAAGGAAATTTTTACTTTTCTTTTTTTAGTGGAATCAAAAGCAAGCGATGGAAACACGTTTCCGAAAGTGCATATATGCACCCGTGGTCCCGAAGGGGTTAATTCTTAACAGACTAAGTACAAAAGTTTCACCAGTATTAATTTTTTTCTTGAATTGCTGTGTCTTACCACATGAAAATAATACGCATTAAAATGAAAAACAGGATGTTTATCCCATCGAAAATGTCAATAAACATAAAGTTAAATGTAAAGATAAGCATCATATTAAAATAAAATCGTAATAAATATAAAATTTGTATAACGTTTTATGCTTAACAATATTTGTTCTTTCCATTTTTTCACTAAAATCCATTTAATTATGTGATACTGGCAAAAAATCATATGTATCTATATGCGATAGATGGCGCTCATTTTTTCAATATGGCGTCTATAAGCTACCACAAATTTCATAGTATCATCATAAAATAAACTCCTTGGACCATTGTGAATCCAAAAAAGTATATATCATCAAGTCCTCAGAGATGAAACCAAAATCACCAATTTTGGCTTCTGGCTCAACGACTAATTGATGCTTTTCCCAACAGTCAAAATCTGTAGGTCGATTCCTGTTGGCGAGGGTTCCATTCAACAGAAGAATCGCGTATTATAGGTTAGGTACATGGGAAATTTTTATTTACCGATCGACTTGTTTATATTAATAATAATAAATATTTCTTTATAAGAAATTTGCCAAACTTTTACAAAATTAACTTAAATAGTTTATTCGCAATGCAATATTCAAATGCATTTATATAGATTTTGTAACATAAACTCATTAAAAATTGGAATACGTGAAAGAAGTTATCTTAAACTTTTTTTGCATAGAGTAATAATAAAATATATATATATTCGGTAACTCCCCCCCCCCCCTCCAAAATATTTTATTAATAAAGTAAATATGAATGTGTTGAATATTATTTCGAATTAAAACAGCTTTACTATTTATTTATCCACTATTTCAGAAAATTTATTAGGTTAAGTTAGTGATGCTTGTTAATTACGTAAATAAAAGCTGCCAATTTTTACATTTTTCCCGAATAGCAAGCTTTGTTTTATTCAATCGAAAAAATTCTGAGAGACGATCTCCATTAGAAAAAAGTGATAATATAAAAGTTGGTAGCTAAGAGCAAAAATGAAAAACGTAAAGGAAGAGCCACTAAAATTTAAATAAACGTCACCGTAAAAAGACATATATATATTTCATTTCAGCTAAAGTAATAAAATGAGTTTTCATTCTTCTTAAAACTAGTAAATCTGCAGATCAGGAGCCTCAACGTCATCTTTGCAAGTCATTGTTTTTTAACACTCATTGCATAATATTCAACTTCCTACAAATCGCTTTTCAAAGTTTTCAAATTACATAAATATTTATGAGCATACAAGATACTTCGTAAAGTTTCAGAAATTAAAAGTGTTAAACAAGTGGTTGTACATTGATGTTCTGAAATTCTGATGAGCTACTTATTCTGGTAACTTTTTAAATCAAAAATTGCATTTCTTCAGGGGGCTCTGCCCCCCTGAACCCCCCTCAGTCTATTTAAATTTACATTCGTAATTTTTTATTGATTGTGCGGATGGTTATAGTATATCTTAGTTTTTTTTACGCTGTGATTTATAAGGATAAGCATAAGTTTTTTTTTATAAATTAATAAAATTTAAATTTTAAATAAAATATTCATGTTAACCGTACACAGCAATAAATCTTGAAGTGACGCCAAAAATGTAACCCTAAAATCCGCTACATTCGGCACAACACAACGACGTGCTTAAAAAAAAAAAAAAAAAAAAAAAAAAAAAGGTTGAAGTCAAAGAATTTGGTCCCTGTTCCACGTGCTTGTTTTGTTTGGGCCGAATGAGGGCATTTAAATCTGAGCGATAACGCACATCGTATTGCAAACTGTTTTTACGGCATACTGCATCTCCATCTATCTCTTTCCTCCGTGAATAATAGTTAATTTTATTTTACCCAAGATCTTTTTATTCCAGCATCTTTGTTTTCGATAAATGACGTCTAATTCACCTGCTATGCGTACTTACTCAAAACTTTTCATCTTGTTATATTAAGAAATACTCGAGAGTTTTTTTTTTTTTTTTTAATATGCCACCATATTAATTTTTCTATTCTTAATTTTATTTTTCATTTTCTGTTTCACGACAAAACATTTCAATTGAAAATTGTTTAAAAGAAAATATTATTCCGGGTTTTGATTTTCTTGGCAACAATTAAAGAAATATTGGTAAATGTTATGGGGAAATGTTACGTTATTCTCTATGAAAATAATGAACTTTTGTATTTTTAAGCAAAATATTTCAATAAAATAAATAAAATAAATGAAATATTGCCTATTTTTATTTCTGGGTTAAAATCCTTCTATATGCAAAGATACAAATGCATTAATTCATCTGTTTTGACGTTGGCTTTACTCAAGCATTATACACGCAATTATACTAATATTATTAGGACCAAATGCGTTGCTAGGCAACAGAGAAAGAAAAGGAAAAAAAAATGAAATATGCATTATGTCAATTTGATAAAACAAAATCCTTTATATTATTGGAAAACATGCATAAAATTCCCCCCAATATTATAAACCTAATTAAAAAAATCTCGCAAATATATTGACATAATTTATTGGAATAATTTAATAATGTTATTTAAAAATTTCAGCATCAAAAATTTACCATTTAAATCCATTTTTCATATGAGCCATTTCTTTCAACAAATGGAAATCTGAAAATCGTCTGACTTGCCATTGAAAAGCATTATAGAGCAAAATAAAATGTTCCATATTTCCCGAACGAATGAACCAAATTTAACCCAAAACTATACAGCTAAGTCCGAGTACCTCATCAACATGCCCAGTGAATTTCAAGCCGATCGGATGCTTTTTGCGGCAGTTATCGCGGAACAGACAGACAGACTAACAGACAGACAGACTAACAGAAACCAAAACTTTTCGTGTCTCCACAGTAAGCCTTCACTGACGTTTCGGCAAATATACTAGTAAATCTGCAGATCAAGAGCCTCAACGTCATCTCTGCAACTCATTGTTTTTATCAAACTTTGCGTAATATTAATCTTTCTACAAAAACAAAATTTAAACTATTTAAATTACACAAACATTTATAAAAGGAAAAAAATATTTCGATGGTTTCAGACATTAAAAGCGTTAAATTAAACACGTTGTTATGTAAGGATATTCTGAAATTCTCACGAGCTACTTATTCTAGTAATTTTTATATAATAAAGCAAATTTCTTCAGGGGTGCTCTGCTCCCCTGAACCCCCCGTTGTGTAATTTATTTTGCATTTGTAATTTTCTACTGATTGAGTTAATGATTACCCTATATCTTAGATTTCTTTTTACACTGCGATTTATAAGGATAAGCAATAATTCGGTCAAGCATTTTACGTTATCCTAATATCCATACAGCAGTATTTACTTGCCTGCTAACCACAAATACCTGTATCTAATGGATAAAGAACTTTTGGAAATGTAAACTGAAACATCTAATTTAGAAATCTAATACCTTTATAAATTTTGTTTATAAAAAAATAATTTTGATTACCATTCTGCAATATTTATATCTAAGATCTAATCTAAATATCAAAAAATGTACTCGATAGCATTAACTTACTAAAATCACCCTAAAGTAGGGGGGTTTCTAAACCTAACAGTTAATAATTCATCATCGTTAAATAGATAAACATGATTTGACGCCTTTAAGTATTTTTTGTGATTTTCTTTTAATAGTATCTACATTTAATTTAAAATCGTGATGTTACAAATACCGTTGAAATTTGACGCAAACCTATGTTCAGGTCAAATTACGAAAGGTTAACTAACATTTCATTTCCCTTAGCCGGACTTTCTGTTTCTTTTTTCGTAATAAGGATTATTTTAATAATTTAATTTATTTTACACTCTACAAGCTGTTACACGGACGTTGTTCACGTAGCATTAAAATAGAGATAAATGCATTAAGTAAAACATTTCACTCCCCACCAGACATACCAAGTCTCAAGCTTTTTGCACATCACTATTATCTTAGAGAAAATGTTCTTTTAAATCGCGCAAATGTTTCAATTAAATAAAGTAACATTTTCTGTATTAAAATACTGGTATCCAGAACGCCGGAGGCTTGGCAGCTCTGCTCCTCTTAATAAAAACATATATGATTAACCAACACTTTATCACATTTTATAGGAGACAATACGGAATTTCTTATTTGTATGGCCTTACATATATCTCAGTCATAAAAATGTAAAATTTTGTGCCAATTAATGCACGCAATTGCGAAAATGAAATCGCAAAGAATGAGAAAAGGAAGGCCAAGTAAAATCGTGTAAATCGAGGAATCTTTCTTCGTAGTGCTGGGAAAATACTGCTACAAAAACTATTTTAGGTGGTATTTGGTGTGAAATGTTTATATGTATTCATTCCTGTCCTATGTATCCTTTTTTTTATTTTTTATTTGCTTATTCCATTTTTCTTTTGCACGTCAAAATCTTACAAATTAAAATTAACTCTTTGGGAGAAATTGTTATTCATTTTTTTTTTGGCAACAATAAACTTTATAAAATTTAACAGAATAATGTAAGTTTATTCTGTATGAAAATAACGAACTTTTTCATTTATAATCAAATAGTTGAATACATAAATGAAAATATTATTCTATATAGTATATAAATACTATTTTCATTTCTGCGTTTAAATAAATCTATATGCAAATATCTATACAAAGGCATTCATTAATTCATTCCTTTTGTTTTGATTTGACTTCGAAAAACCATACATACTTTCACATTTATGATATTTTTAGATGAGATGCTGTTGCTACGCAACGGTTAAAAGAAAAAATGAAATATAAGTAAATTCATAAAATAAAATGTTTTATATTATTCGAACACATGTATAAAATTCTATCATAAGTTATACACCTAATTTAAAAGCTCTGACAAATGTTTTGACAAAATTGCAAACTAATAAGAATAATTTAATACTCTTATTTAAAAATTTCAGCATCCAAAATTTGCCATTTAAATCTATTATTCATATGAGCGATTTCTTTCAACAAATGAAAATTTGAAAATCGTCTGACTTCCCATAGAAAAGCATTATATCACAAAATAAAATGTTCTGTATATTCCGAACGAATGAACCAAATTTAACCCAAAACTATACAGCTAAATCCGGGGAGCTCATCAACATGCCCAGGGAATTTCAAGCCGATCGGATGCTTTTTGCGGCAGTTATCGCGGAACAGACAGACAGACTAACAGACAGACAGACTAACGGAAACCAAAACTTTTCGTGTCTCCACAGTAAGCCTTCACTGACGTTTCGGCAATTAAAATACTAGTAAATCTGCAGATCAAGAGCCTCAACGTCATCTCTGCAACTCATTGTTTTTATCAAACTTTACGTAATATTAATCTTTCTACAAAAACAAAATTTAAACTATTTAAATTACACAAACATTTATAAAAGGAAAAAAATATTTCGATGGTTTCAGACATTAAAAGCGTTAAATTAAACACGTTGTTATGTAAGGATATTCTGAAATTCTCACGAGCTACTTATTCTAGTAATTTTTATATAATAAAGCAAATTTCTTCAGGGGTGCTCTGCCCCCCTGAACCCCCCGTTGTGTAATTTATTTTGCATTTGTAATTTTCTACTGATTGAGTTAATGGTTACCCTATATCTTAGATTTCTTTTTACACTGCGATTTATAAGGATAAGCAATAATTCGGTCAAGCATTTTACGTTATCCTAATATCCATACCGCAGTATTTACTTGCCTGCTAACCACAAATACCTGTATCTAATGGATAAAGAACTTTTGGATATGTAAACTGAAACGTCTAATTTAGAAATCTAATACCTTTATAAATTTTGTTTATAAAAAAATAATTTTGATTACCATTCTGCAATATTTATATCTAAGATCTAATCTAAATATCAAAAAATGTACTCGATAGCATTAACTTACTAAAATCACCCTAAAGTAGGGGGGCTTCTAAACCTAACAGTTAATAATTCATCATCGTTAAATAGATAAACATGATTTGGCGCCTTTAAGTATTTTTTGTGATTTTCTTTTAATAGTATCTACATTTAATTTAAAATCGTGATGTTACAAATACCGTTGAAATTTGACGCAAACCTATGTTCAGGTCAAATTACGAAAGGTTAACTAACATTTCATTTCCCTTAGCCGGACTTTCTGTTTCTTTTTTCGTAATAAGGATTATTTTAATAATTTAATTTATTTTACACTCTACAAGCTGTTACACGGACGTTGTTCACGTAGCATTAAAATAGAGATAAATGCATTAAGTAAAACATTTCACTCCCCACCAGACATACCAAGTCTCAAGCTTTTTGCACATCACTATTATCTTAGAGAAAATGTTCTTTTAAATCGCGCAAATGTTTCAATTAAATAAAGTAACATTTTCTGTATTAAAATACTGGTATCCAGAACGCCGGAGGCTTGGCAGCTCTGCTCCTCTTAATAAAAACATATATGATTAACCAACACTTTATCACATTTTATAGGAGACAATACGGAATTTCTTATTTGTATGGCCTTACATATATCTCAGTCATAAAAATGTAAAATTTTGTGCCAATTAATGCACGCAATTGCGAAAATGAAATCGCAAAGAATGAGAAAAGGAAGGCCAAATAAAATCGTGTAAATCGAGGAATCTTTCTTCGTAGTGCTGAGAAAATACTGCTACAAAAACTATTTTAGGTGGTATTTGGTGTGAAATGTTTATATGTATTCATTCCTGTCCTATATATCCTTTTTTTTTTTTTTTATTTGCTTATTCCATTTTCTTTTGCACGTGAAAATCGTACAAATTAAAATTAACTCTTTGGGAGAAATTGTTATTCATTTTTTTTTTTGGCAACAATAAAGTTTATAAAATTTAACAGAATAATGTCAGTTTATTCTGTATGAAAATAACGAACTTTTTCATTTATAATCAAATAGTTGAATAAATAAATGAAAATATTATTCTATATAGTATATAAATACTATTTTCATTTCTGCGTTTAAATAAATCTATATGCAAATATCTATACAAAGGCATTCATTAATTCATTCCTTTTGCTTTGATTTGACTTCAAAAAACCATACATACTTTCACATTTATGATATTTTTAGATGAGATGCTGTTGCTACGCAACGGTTAAAAGAGAAAATGAAATATAAGTAAATTCATAAAATAAAATGTTTTATATTATTCGAACACATGTATAAAATTCTATCATAAGTTATACACCTAATTTAAAAGCTCTGACAAATGTTTTGACAAAATTGCAAACTAATAAGAATAATTTAATACTCTTATTTAAAAATTTCAGCATCCAAAATTTACCATTTAAATCTATTATTCATATGAGCGATTTCTTTCAACAAATGAAAATTTGAAAATCGTCTGACTTCCCATAGAAAAGCATTATATCACAAAATAAAATGTTCTGTATATTCCGAACGAATGAACCAAATTTAACCCAAAACTATACAGCTAAATCCGGGGAGCTCATCAACATGCCCAGGGAATTTCAAGCCGATCGGATGCTTTTTGCGGCAGTTATCGCGGAACAGACAGACAGACTAACAGACAGACAGACTAACGGAAACCAAAACTTTTCGTGTCTCCACAGTAAGCCTTCACTGACGTTTCGGCAATAATGTTTTTCCGTACATAGTAAATGATAATCAACTAAATAAGAAAAAAATATTTTAATATAATTTAAATTAATTTTTTAAACAAAATTAAACTTGCTGATAATATGAAAGGAATGGTTACAACTTAGGAATAATTTTGAAAATAATTCATAGTTGTAGTTCAAATTGTTATTTCATTAAATGGAACAAATATGATAAATTTAAACAGCAAAAATATATGAACGGCGATCAGATCTAATAAATATTATTCTGGTTAATATTAAATGAAAATATCGGTTATCTATAACTATAATAATTAATACAGCTATTGCGTGTTTATTATTTAAACTATCACTCCAAAACTTATTTATGTCAATCGCTGACAAAGTTAATTTAAAAACTCAATATATATGAAGTAAAATTAAACTCTCTTAGTCATAAAAATAATAAATATAATAAGTAATCATTCTACAGCTATGTAAAAGTAAAAAAATCAAGATTTGTAAACTAATCATAAAGCTAGATTATGAATTTAGCATAAAATAAACAATTAATCAAAAAATAATCTCCAATTATTAACAGAATTATATGAATTCGTTACTAATGCACATAAATAAATTATAAAGTATAAAGTAATACTAATAATTTAAGTAAATTATGCATTATAAAAAAATAAAAAATAAATAGTATTGCTTAATTAAGGTTTTTAACAGATTGAAAAAAAAAATCATACATATTATTATGTTTCGGAAAAACATTGTTAGAATGAAAACATATCTTGTTATTTTTGTTTAAAAAAACAAACAGAATAATCCTTTTGCTGGCTCTTCTTCTCAATGTATGAAGAGAGTATTGTCAGGTTCTGAGAAATATCTGCTATTAGAACTGGGGTTCTATATTATTTTTGTCTTAATATATTATATATTGTATGCGCTGTGTACTGGAATGTCAAAATAACAGTCTTTCCTTATCTAAGCCGGTGAAAATGTATAGATGGTATGAGGGAGAAAAAAGATAGTTGGAGAGAGGTGAGCCCAACCTTTTGAGATGTCTGTGGAAGATGCAAAGACAAAAGCACTCCACGAACGAAGAAAAGAGCTTGAAATGGGAGCCAGGTAGAAAACTACGGAGGGATTACATGGAGAAGGAGCAAGGGGTTGCTGGAAGGCAGTCTCTTTGGCTGAGAAGGTCAGTTTTGAGCGTAGCGCGCAAAGTGGACGGGTGTTCCTTGGATAGCTCTGAGATAGTGCGTAGGGTTGAGAGAGGCTCGGAGAGCTTAGGCTTAGAGCCCATGTGTTGGAAGATCGAGATTGATCTCCGGAAAGCTAATTTAACGTGTGTAGAGTGAGAGTGGGTTAACGTAGTTTAACTGTACACAGCCAGCATTTACTGTATTCAATTTAATGTTGAACCGGATCACCTATATCCGAGTTTGTAAGTGTAAATAGTATTTTGTTGTTGTGTAAATAGTGTGTAAATAAACTGTTAATTTAGTTAATTGAAAGCGTTGGTTTTCATTTAAACCATCCTCCCAGTGCATGACCGATATCACGTAATCATATCGGTGGTGGCAGCATATAAATAATAAGGATTTTCTTCGCAGTTGTGCGGACTAAGAGGAAACTCCGAGTATGCATTTGAGTTTCAACCCCAAATCCGTTGTAAACAATCTCATTTACACGTAGAATATTTATGACAAGTTTACAGGTTTACTATAACGCAATTTTCATTACAGAAATCCCCTTATACATATTACTCTTAACATTCTACATTTTAATGGGAACTTTTTTATTGTGAATTTTATTTGTGAGATCTTATTTATTCTTTTTAGATGAACAACCCTGCCATTTCATACAACGCACAACGCACAACACACAACAGATATTTCAGGATAGAAGCTTCAAATTTTCCTACTGAATGAAAGCCTCAGCATGGGTTAGATTACACCAATAGTAACTGGTCATTCTAAATGACCTAGTAGACGTCAGAGGGGAGAACTCCCGCGCAAAATGTTTCTGCTGCTGCATGACAGACTTTTCTGTCGTAATGGAAAAAAATAAGGCTTTTTTGTTGTTCGACAGGAAAATAAGCCATATGAAGATGAAATAACATAAGAAGTCTGTTAACGTAATTTTTAGAGTCGGAATTCGATGAATTTTTTCTGTTATCTTAAGATTTTTTTTTTTTACAGTGAAGACAAAAAACAACAACAACAACAACAACAAAAACAGATAAAAGAAAGCTGTAGCTGAAGTTAAAATGTTAAATGACATGATAGTAGACGTCTAAAAAAAGTTAAATGTTTGATATGTTTAAATTCAGTTATATAAATAAAAAGTTACTTTGAATCCATCTGAGCTGTACTTTATATATATACTAGCCGCCTTCGACCTCTACGCTGGTCGGTTTTTCTAAAGAAATCTTGAATGAAACAAAATATATCTGTGAATTTGATCATGCGTTTTAAAGCAATATGGACATTTACCTGGTGTATCCAACCGAATTGCTGAAAGCAATATGAATGTCATTACGCTATTATATCTTTTATTGAGTCATACAAAATTTAGACTGTTAAGGACCAATTTCTTTAGTTGATCTGTTAGTGTAGGATTGGGTAAAGAACAATATGTAATATACTAAAAGCGTTCATGAAAAATGCAAGTTCATTTCAATGCAAGTCTCATCAGAATCTGTTAATTGGACTTATTGAAAAGGCTGATCGTTCATAATAATTGGGTTCGCCTGATTCTAGAACTTTCATCTATAATTCTACAACCAAGCAACAGCAAATGATATGTGCTTTATACTAAAACATTCATTGAAAAATTAACTAACCGATCAAGTTGTATCGAAATCCACTTAGTAGAATCTTTTAAACTGAAAAATATACCGAAACCTTCCCTAAAAATGATCTAATTAACAGTTTAAATCCCATAAAAATTCATTCAGTGGAACCTTTAAAAAAAGCTTCTTTCTTAATATTTCAAAATTTGGTTCATCTGATTTAGAACTTTCCCCATAATTAATTAACTAAGCAACGTAGAGCATTATGTTTTATACTAACATCTTTTCTGAAAAATTATCTAACTTATAATGTAAGTCCCGTCAAAATCTATCCCGCAGAACTCAAGATATAAGCGGCCGGAATGAAATTTCTCTGGGAGGTAGGGGTAGGTATTGCATCACTTCTGAATTTTATAAGGAACTCAGCTCAACTTTCATAACTACAGCATATATACTCTCTAGTATACCCTATCTCTGTAGAATATATCTGCCAATTTTCTTTACTGTACCACTGAGAACTTTTTCCGCATAGCTCCGTAACTAAACAACACAGAATGATATGATATATATTGAAAAAATCCCTGAAATATCATCTAACTTACTGTGCATTTAATTAGTTGACATGAAATCTTTCATAATCGAGTTCACCTAATTTTAGAACTCCCGTAGCAACTTAGAATGATGGTTTTTACATTAAACCATTTATAAACCAAATTTACTATTTAACAGTGTAAGTTCTACAAAATTCTATTCAGTAGAATCTGGGTTATAGTCATATTTACAATATTTATTGCTCGTTAAACCTTTTTTCTTTACATTTGAAATAAAATCAGTAACTGTTTTGGTATTTCCCTGTTATGCCAACACCATTGTCACCAAGCGTAATAGTTGGCACAAAAATGAAATGATACATTTGAAAAAAAAATAATTTTGTTGATAAAAAAAAAAAATGAGCATTTAAAAAATATAACTTTTAAAAATTACAGACTTTGACCTACCATTTTTTTTTAAATCAATAAAAAAAAAAAAAAAAAAAAAAAAAAAAAAAGCAATTTAACAAATTACAACGACCATTTGGAAAATGATTTTTTCAAAGACTAAAATTTAAGACATAAAAAATCGCACCGAGTTGATCCTACATTACGTACGCCATGAAATAAACATTAATAGTGTTTTATCCACCTGAAACTTACGGATTATCCAAGCATTTCATTGGCTGTTCGGGAAAAGGCTTTTCCATCGTCAGATTTCCAAGAAATCTGACAATTTTGACAGACAGGTTGACAGATTTCCAAGAAATCTGACAACCAATTTTAAATGAAATTTCATTCTTAAATTTCTAAACATCCAACAATATTACTTTTTACACCGTCAGATAGAGAAAAAAAATGTACTTTTAAATGCAATTTGTTTGAAAGCTGTATCTCAATTTGTTTCTGAGTTATTAATTTTTTCTTGGTAGTTTTTATTACTTTTTTGTCATAGTGGCAACAGAAGGTACCCATCGTTGTTGAATGTAAAGGGAAATACAGATTACTGTATAGACCAATCAGAATACGAATAAAATGCGGATTAAACCAATAAAAACCTTCAGATATGCTTTTGATTTCCTACCCTGACAGAGAACAATAACCATTTTTCCAAATGATTAATAAAGGAAAATCCAGATTACTGTATAGACCAATCAGAACACGAATAAAATGCGGATTAAACCAATAAAAAACTTCCGTTATGCTTTTGATTTCCTACCCTGACAGAAAACAATAACCATTTTTCCAAATGGTTAATAATGGTACTACTTGGTTATCCCGTCGACCAAAAATCTATTGCCAAACTATAAGATTAAATGCCAATAATGGTTGATCATAAATGTCACACCCACTTGACTTTAAGCAAGTTACACGTATTTACGTCATCAGGTCATTTTTATTTCGACGTTTTAAATGTATTTTTTATTAATGTTATAATAATTTATTTGTTCTTTCTTTATTTAAAATAAAAATTATGTCAATTTGCATAATTTGGAGAGTGGTTTGGCGATTTATATAATTTGGCGAAATTGGTCGACGGGCACCAAAATAAATACTTAAAATATAAGAATAAATAAATATTTTGCAAGTAATAAAATATAGTCAATTTAAACTGCAGTCTTGAAATTGTAAATGTCTTTTACTACTGAAGCATAACGCACGTGATACGTATGTCTCACATTGCAGTAAACATTTCATTCTTTCAATGAAGACATTCATGGTTTTTTGAACAAAACATTTTTATATGTATAATTCCTAACTTCTGAAATAATTTTATTGTAGCTTCCTCATCATCAGATAACTGCGAAATGGTAAAATCTATATCAGTATCAGTAATAAATATTGTCTATTCAAAAAATAACAAATTAAAAAGTGTTGCGAGAGTATGATGGAATAAAATAAATTCCATCATTAAAAATTCCTGCATAAAAATATGCACGTTCAATAATTAGAAAATGTTAATGTGTGGCACGGTTTGCAATAAAAATCGTTTGCACGATTAGGGTTGAAATAAATGGCGCGATACCATACATTTTGGCATGGTATCGCGACGAAAATTAGAACGAAAAATTACCACAGTTTTTTTTTTTTTTTTTTTTTTTTTTTTTTTTTTTAGTTTTAGTTTTAGTTTTTGAGGCGTTTGAATTTTTTTTTTCTAATTGACGAAGTTGTTTTTATTTGACCAAAAGGATTGGTTAAAAAATTATTCAATTTGAATTTCTTCCCTTGCTATTGTAACAGAATGAAGAGAATGAGTTTTTAGAAATAATCACTCGAAAATTTGAGGATTTGGCGCCAAAGATAGCGCCAAATTAGAAAAATATGAAATATCTCATGAACTATTAGACTTAAAATAATTTGGTTAGTACCATTCGATTCAGCATACAAAAATAGACTAAAATATGTTATCCGTTGGAAAATAACTATAAAATCAGATTTTTAAGGAATTTTTTAAAAGTTCGTTCTGTTTTTTACCCCCCTTAGGGGTGGAATTTTAAAAAATCCTTTCTTAGCGGCACTCAATGTTATAAGGAGTATTTTTACCCCAAATTTCAAGATTTTAGGTTCAGTAGTTTGGGCTGCGCGTTGATTAATACAAAATCCAGACTTTCTTTTATATATATAGATTATATATATATATACCGGGTGTCCCAAAAAGGACTGACTGATTTTAAAATTCAATAACTTGCAAACGGTGACAGATATTAAAAAAATTCTTGCAGGAGGGTTATGCATAAGGTCAAAAGTTTTATTGCAGTGATTTTCAATTTTAGTTCGATTTACAAACAATAGATGGCGCTGTAAGCAATAGTCGTTAAATACAGGCTCGATTTTTGGTCCTTTATCTTGTTCCATGCAGAAAAAGGAGATGGAAATGTATTATCCGGGCCACGAAGTACCAAAAATCGAGCCTGAATTTAGTGACTATTGCTTACAGCGCCATCTATTGTTTGTAAATCGAACTAAAATTGAAAATTACTGTAATAAAACTTTTGACCTTATGCATAACCCTCCTGCAAGAACTTTTTTAATATCTGTCACCGTTTGCAAGTTATTGAATTTTAAAATCAGTCAGTCCTTTTTGGGACACCCGGTATATTGTAAATGTCAAATGATATAGATTTTTAGTTTCAATTTTGTACGTTATTTTAATTTTAAGTAAGTTTGTAAGTTTAATCATTAAGATCTTGAATTGTAATTCGTATTTCTAAAAATTCGTGAATTTTGGTCAGGGAATTGTAGGAAATATGGCCTGGAAAACCTGGAAAAGTCGGGAAATTTTGTTATTCAAATAGAGTATGAACCCTGTTTTGATCAAAAAGAAGGGGGAACAAAAATCGTGTTTATTTATTTTAGTAATTGATTGCTGTTTCAAAAGAAAATTTGTGATATTTTTAGATTTATGCCTACGGCATTTCCGACTACGATCAATTAATATGGCGATATGGAAAATATGAGAATACTTTTATTTGATACCGAACTGCTCTTTTGATAAGATTCAATTTAAATTTCCATTTAACATTTATTTCTATGTAAGAAATTTTTAAAAGTTGATATCACTTTTGAAACAATTTTTAAATATCATGCAATTTTTTATGTATATTTTTGATATCGGGCTCGGGCTCTGTGGACAAAAAATCTTTTGGGCCTGGGCTCCAAAAAACGAACCCGAACTTATCTCTAGTGAGCATGGGTCCATAAGATTACCGTTTAACTGTCCCGATATGCTTTCTATTTAGTTTATCATTTTGAAATGATGATAAATCAAATATATACTAAAATGTTTCATGTTTAAATATAATAAAAAATATCTTATTAACATATTAATAAAAATTCAAATATTGATTATGTATGAAACACTAAGCCATTCATAAGTATTATCGGTGAAAACTTAAGTGTTACCTGTGTTTCAAATAATAAGCCAGCCATAACATGTTAACGAAAATTGAAATGTTAAGACGGCTATCAAAAAAAATATTTTTCCTCTTTCAACAATTCAAAACTTTCTAACATTTTCTGGCTCATTTTTAAACGTAAAGGCATGATACTTGCATGCATGTTTATTTAAATGATTTTTAATCTAACGATAAACTTTCGATGAATGAATTTCATCTTCAGTTATCAGCGATTGTTGTCTCCAGATGGCTGTTTCATCCCTTTCCCGTGCTTTAAACTGAAGTCTCAGTCTGTTTAGCTCTTGTGTTCAAAGAATGACATTAGCGACAGCAAACAACCCTTTCTAGCGTTGTCGGTTACATAATTTCTGTTCAGAACGCTAACAGCATTTTCTGATAGATCTTCTGCCTTTACCAAAAAAAAAAAATTTAAACGCTGTTCAATTACAAAGTTTCTGAATAACAGTACATGCTAGTTTCATACATTTTCGATCAAAATTGAACATAAAAATGTATCAGAAAGCCAGTTTAGGTTTGCAACAAAATTAAAATTTTGAAACACTGATAGTTCGCTGATCGGCATTTTTAGTGAAACTTTAAATTTTTATTATGTTAAAATTTGAATATTTTTTGTTTCAAGCAATAATATGTTTATAGACATATATAAATGAAATTTTCAATGCTTCTTACATTTAAAACTTTAGAAAGCCTATCATTAAAGCTAATGAAATCTTAAGTATCATTTATTTTTTAAATAATTGAGTTTCCCATAAACTCATTAATAGAAATTCTAATGTTTCAGTTAGGGATTTTCCTCAGTATTCAACCTTTCGGGGCATTCCTTACATTCTTAAAGTCCCGCTGGTCACCCATAAAAGTAACCAATAGCATAGGCGAGAAATTTATGCAAATCTAAATTACCAAACCAGAGATGAGTTGCATAAACTCTGTGAAATTGCAGAATCTTCATTTTCTTCTTGATTCATATAAATATATATATTTGCCATAATATTTAATTTTATCACTAGAATGTGTATGCAGTTATTTCAATTGATATTAGTATTAGCAATTGCAGTCGATGTTAATACTATGAAAAAGAAACGCTTGTTTATAAAAGCACATAAATTAACATCTGAATTCCAGTTTTTTTTATTATTATTAAAAGTACACATAAATTAAGACAGACTTTAAACACAATTAATACAATAAACCCATTTGAAGTGAAAAATTAGCCAGGGCCAGGACTCGAACCTGAGTCGAGTTAACATTGGATAGACTAATTTCTGTGCATGGTATATAGCAGAAATTTATAATATATGACCCGAATACGGCATCAAATATCAACATGAAAAAAAAATCTCGTTTAAATTCTTTTAAAACGTATTTTAATGTGACACGACACGCTAATACTACTGAGATTATACTAGGGATGCACCGAATAGGAATTTTGGCCGAATACCGAATATTCGGCCTACAGGCGAACCGAATACCGAATATTCGGCTATCCGAATAGTAACTGCTAGGCCGAGTACCGAATATTCGGCTTGTCGAATAATTTTATATTTCAAAGTTTAAAGGCATTAAAATGTTAAATTTTAAAACAGTTTTACATAATATTTAAAACAGAAACTTTCATTTTGATAATCAAGAGCTTTTTTCAAGTAAACTTTATGGTGAAAAAAATCTGCTTTGAGTTATGTAAGAAGAGGATAGTTATAAAACATTTTTAATTAATAAAATTTTAAATTTCATGGCTTCTTCTGTGAATTAAAACAAATGAACAAAATTTTCTTAAATTCTAAAACAAACATTTTAAAATGAAAGAGAAATAGTGAAAAAAATTGGAAGAAAAATTGCACAGGATCCTATATTATTTGTTTGTCAGGAAGACACTAAAGTAAAAGTAAATAAATAATACAATCTATTTAAATTTTATAGGGTGGCAACTCAGCAAAAATAACTGTTCTACTCCCTTTGATTAAGCAAGGAAGTTTTTAAATACATCCTAGATCGGTGTCTGGAGTGGGCGATCATTTTCAGAGATTGTAAATGTTGTTCTTAAAATCTTAGTAAGAAAGAGATTATTTACTGGACAATGTTCAGGAACTTGCATTTGTACGTAATTAATTCCTATGAAAATCCTCGTGATTGGTTAATTTTCTTAAATAATACTTAACAAACAGCAAATAAACAATGTAAAAACATTCTCTTTTATTTAAATAGATGATTCTGTTTCTAATTATTCTGAATATCTTTATAAGTTGACTGTTAAACGAAAAGTGGTATAAGGTTTTTAAACATATGTTTTAAAAGTTTTTTTAAGCATTCGGTTGCCCGAATATTTCGATATTCGGCCAAACCGAATATTCGGCAGGCCGAATAGTTTGCTATTCGGCCAAGCCGAATATTCGGTATACCGAATAGTTTGATATTCGGCCAAACCGAATATACGGTAACATGGCCGAATACCGAATAGATACCGAATATTCGGTGCATCCCTAGATTATACAGCGAAAAAACATATTAGGAGCCGAATTGAAGATAAGTGATAACTAGTATAAGTAATATCTAGTTAAAATTAATTCATTAAAATAATCATGTTAAGTGCTATACGATGTAATAGCATTGGGCGAAATGAATTATCACGTAATATGTAATTTTATCCGCCTAAAGTTATTGTCATTTTACATTTACGCGTTTTATATTACTCTTCGCTGCGTTAAGGGTTATATAACCCTCCCTGCGTTAGTGTGCAATAACGGCGGATGATCGACAAAGGGAATAATATACAGGTGACAGTTAATGTGCTAGTGTATTTTATAAATTAAAACTTATTATATTATGAAATCAGTAAATAACGTTTCTGATACGCATACATAAAAAGGTTCATCACCACTGATGCGTTGCATAAGTCGAATAAAGGACTGTAGTATAAGTAAAAGGGCTGCATCGGATACTTATTCATAGGTGTGGTTATTTGACGTTAATACTATGAAAAGATAAAATGATGCAGCAAAACTTACTAGGTATATTTATAATAGTATTCTTTTACATATATCCACAATGCAAGAAGTATATTTTTATCCAATTCTGTTATCGACAATTTTTATTTATCTCATTCTCTAAATGCAGCATAGAAGAAAACTAAGCAGTGTTATTAATTTTCTTAGTCTCGCTTTTTTTTTTTTTTTTTTTTTTTTTTCTTTTTGGCAGGTGTTAAAAGAAGAAATACAAAGGTTGACTTAGAGAAATCCAAACTTCACTTCTTGGATACTGCTGAATGTTTATCAGATGAAGAAGAGAGAGGTTCTCGAAATCCGGAACGCGTCTAATTAATAACGCATGCTATCAATTGTCTCTCACAACCGTATATCGTAAGATGTGTGTAACGTTATCCAGTCCAGTGATTGCGAAATTTGTACACAATGCATTAGCTTGATCATCCTTTTTCAGCAAAAACCGCAACAAAGATGCGTAGCAAATTTCTGTTGGAAGGAAAAAATTCGATCGCTGCTATGAAAAAAATTGACCATCTTCTACCTTTAATTACACATCATCTTTTACGGATCGAAGCGTAGATGAGGGAAATAATACGACGCGGAGGTGTTGTTCGATATCAAGGGTGGTGGAGAATAATGGGTCCCGCCTATTTCGCACGTTTTGCCGACCGTACGTGATTCTTACAAACAAGGTCTGACAGCAATAGGTGTAGAAAAAAGGGAATACGAAAATTGAATGGGAATTAAGTGGTGTAAGGTCAGAAACCTTGCATCACGAATTTGATACAAAGACTGAAAGTCAACAAGGCGGTACTATCCCTTGAATTGTAGATTTTACTACGAGATGAAACGGATTATTACAACCAGTTAGCTATTTGGAACAGATGCTGCAAAATCTAGTTAGTATCTAGATGCATAAGATTAGGATCCATTACAGTGACTTATATATCGTTCACAAAACTTTGTTATTTTTATACACGAGAGACAACCAAAGTGCATTTTTAAACCACTGACCAAAGCTACTACAACCAATGTAGAAAGTAAAAAAGTAGTAGAACTCCTGTAATCATTCAACGTAAATGCTATGTTAACCTTTAACTGATGTTACCGGTCTCTCAGACCGCGGCTTTTTTCAATTTTTATAGTTTAACTTGCAATTTTCAGTTTAACTACAAACACTACCGAAATTTTGTTCCGTTTGGAACTTTATTACTATCACCAGAGGCTTTTGAATAGGTGGATTTTAATTATAACTGTCCTGTACAAAGGGTTTAGCACAAAAACACCATCCTATGAGTTAATCGTGCCTTTTATTCATCTTTCCATGGAGCGGTCTCACAGACCGCTTCACACTAGTTATGTGACAATTTCTGTGACATCAGTTAAAGGTTATTACAAGTTTGTTTGAATGAGATAGGTTTTACTAGCAGTAAACGAATCAAATGTAACAACCATTATGGGTCTATCCGAGACCTCTCATTTAAGTATCTGCTACCTTCAACATGATCACTCGTATATTCTACAAATTCTTTATTCAACCTAGCTTACACAACTAAATATTTTTCAAGCGTAACTTAACTCGAACTTTTGAATACTCAGTCTAATAAAGCTCAGCTCACAAACGTACAAAGTAAAGTACACTTTATTATTTTAAAAAAATCACAGTTATCAATAAAGAAATCATACGAGTTGTAATTTTTCCAACTGTGTGAAAAGTGTCCAGGCCGGGATTTGAACACAGGCTCTTGGCTTAAGCTGTCAACGCTCTACAAGCCGTTGACAGCTTAAGCCAAAATCCTGGGTTCAAATCCCGACCTGGACACTTTTCACGCAGTCAGAAAAACTGCACCTCGTATGATACAAAGTGTATACGCTATATGCAGATGCTACTCTGAAAAAAAATGAAGTTACTCAGAAATGAGTAAATTGATGTACTCATATTGAATTGAGTATGTTTGTATCAAAATTGAATCAATGCTTTCTCAATTTTGAAATATCGTATGTTATCAAACCCAAACGAAAGGACAATTTTGCACTTTGTAGTGGTTTATTTCACTCATGGAGGCTTTAGATGTTCTTTAAATGGAAAACAATGCAATATACCGCGGACATCAGAGGTATAATATTACCTTTTTATTCCTCGGAAGGAACTATATCCTGTGTCTCCTTCATAATGCGTAAGGTTACATTGTGTTGTTGTTTATGTATGCTTCGTATATTCAGTGGTCTGCGTGCTAAGAGAGATGGATTTGTTCCTGAAAACAAAAATTAGAAGAATTTCAATATTTCGCCGACAACTTTGAAAGTAGGTGCGCTCTGATACATATTCAATACATTTTTTTTCTTGTTTAATGTAATTAGCCGTATCTGCTGTAAATATTAAATTAATGTAAATATTAAATTATGCACATTATTTTAAAAGGATTTTTAAGTGCTTGGTAACAATGCTCTTGTCATAAAAATAATTGATTAGCGTACTTTGATAATAATTTTTTTATTTTTTCTTAGCAAATAAATGTTTCTTGTTAATAATTTTGAGCGGAAAATAATTTTCAGAACATTTTCACTTTAATCTGTAGTAAAGTGTGTCGGAGGGGGTGGGGGTGGGGGAGCCTATTTGACAAGAGAAGTATCTTTTCCATTTAACTTATTTTAGTTTTGAAAGTGCTTTATTAAATGTGTGTCTTTTAGCCCAGCACCTTATTTCGGTTTCGCACGTGTTATTAATCGGCCGTTTGCTTTCTACAGAAATGGAGTACTTCCGTTGCTAATATTAAGCAAATGCCTCTAAAAACTACAAAAAAATTAATAGTTCAAAAATAAATGGAAATGCAGTTTTCAAGCAAATTGCATTTAAAAGTAAAATTTTTTCCCATTATGACGGTATAAAAATTGAAAATGTGCGATGCTTAGAAATAAAAAAAATTGCTATAGAGTATTTAATCGTACAATGATATATCTGCTTTGTTTTACAGCTGGCTTCTGTAACGTAACGTTATTTTTTGGAGACGGCACAAAATAAGCTGGGAGAAAGAAATAGCATACCGGGGGCTAAAAAAAACACAGAAACGTTAACATCATACGAATATGCGTGCTAAGTTTACACAAATGCACATGACGGTTAAATAGGACCCACATAGTCATTTGCTACATTGACAGACCATTTTGAGCATTTTCTGTTACATGGGTGATCGGAAACAGTATTTTATTATTAATTTATTGTTGGTATCCTAATTGTCAACGCGACTAAATCTTCATTGAAAAATATTAAGTCAAATATGTTCTTTACATCCTCGAAGCTCGCGGACAATTCGTCAAGAATTTTGATAGACATTCAACAAACCGTGTAGGATTTGAATTTAAACATACTTTATTTTCTTTCGACGTGCATGATCAGCAAATTACTATCTGGCGCTCTGGTATTTTTATTACCCATGATTTGAAAGCACGAATTATGCAAATTAACGATCATGAGATCAAGGTTTGGACATATTCAAAATTAGAAAAGAGTGAGTCTATAAAATTATATTGTTCACGAAGTATCGGTTTATGACATGCCAAGAAAGGCACTGCTAGGCCTAATCAAATTGTTCGAAATAAGTATATTATAGGTTTTAAGTGAGAAATGTACTGTATTTAAAGAAGGTATCAACGAAGTGGTGTAACATTATCTTTATAGAAATGTATTAAAGTGTATGTGTTGTTATTCCAACGTCTAGTTATTCAAGTCATCTATAAATTAACATTTTACATATAATCTTCCTACAAATATGGGGGTTCGATGCCGGGATATTAAGCAACTAACAATGAAATAAATAATCAATATTACGCAACGGAATCTTAAAAGGAAAAACCACTAGTAGTGGAATAGATAGTTAAATATTAATCGAAGAGAAATTGTTGTCAATCGCCAGCGTCAAAAGATGGATTGTGAATAAGCAAGGCAAGTGTAAAAACCGTAATCATATTTGTCCAAGTACAACTTTGAAAAACATGGAATCCTTGAATAAAGCTAAAAGAATTGATCTAATAAATCTCTGCGAGGAATGCGGAATTGAACCACCAGAAAAATCGACAACCCCTGTCCTATTAAAGCTGATTAAAAGTTGGAAGGATTACGATGAAGATTTTATAAAGGATCGCCTAGAAGTAATTATGGCAGCTAGAAAAGAGAAAGCAGATGAGGAAAGAGAAGGGTCCATGTCAGTTCAGGCAGGCATGTAACCCACCATCACAGATTTTGATGAAACTGCGTGTGTTTGTTCCTTTTATTAAGATATGATTCCCAGTATTTTTTTTTACTCCTTGGTCAAATAGTTTCTGAGAAAAAAATTCTCAAAATTTTGAAAAACTGCCATCAGTTGGCATTCTTGACTGCTCGATTTTCAAATGTAGCATGATATAAATATGATCATATTTCAATACCTATCCCACAAATCATCTTCAAATAATTTATGCATAATATATAGGGTACGTATTTTATGAAAAAAAATACTGTTACGCTTATATAACATTTTAAGTGTGTCTAAAAAAATGTTTTATCTTTGAAGTCGTGATTTTTTTATGAAAAATAATGCATTAACTAAAATAGCATTATTAACAAAAGGCGGTATTTTTATTAAATTTATTTTTTGTGGGGGATATACCTAAAGGTGTCCTTTACCTGATTCTGAAATAAAAGTAGTGGGATTTTGGGTGTTTTTAGTAGTATTTCATATTTAAAAATATTTTGAGGCGTATTTCAAATCAAATCAAGCAGAGTCATTCCATGTCAGTTCGCCTAAGACATTTAATTCACTGTCACAAATTTCAATGAAACTGGGTATGTTTATAGCTCATTTTAAGACAGGATCAAGGAAATTAAACGTGATTACAAGTAAAATATTTTTTAAGATAAAAAAAATATCTAAATTTTGAAATTTTTTTAAAAATGTTTTTAATGACAGATCTATATTCAAAGACTGCATAAAAAAAGTCATTTCAATATAAAATCACTAAATAAGTTTCAAATAATGTATATGTGACAAATAATGTAGGCAGATTATTATTTATTGTTGTTTGTCATGTGTAAATGCTAAGAGTGTGTTTAATCTTGTGAATTCTTAAAATCAAGAATTTTGTGAAAAATAATGTGTTAATCAAAAATTTATTATTAACCGAAGGCAGGCTATTATTACTTTTTTTAATTGTACGTAAAAATATCTTTTCAATAGTTATAAAATAAAAATAGTGAAAATATGAGCAATTTTAACAAAATTTTCATAAAATGTGAATGTTTAATGATAAATATTGAAGCTTTTCATGCTAAGATGTACTAAAATGACTACGATATCGTGTATTTCTAATTTTGCTTAAATATAATACATACAATAATAAAATAACAAATATTATTTACAGCAATAAAAATTAAATTAAATAGTACCAGTTCCTTTACCAACACTACATTGCTCAACAGCCGACTTAAAATCAACAGCCCACTCTTATTGAAAAATACTTTCAACTGTTCAAATAATAAATAAACTGGCTTTAAAAATTTTAATATCAACTTATTATATTAAGACGATAATAATAACTAAACAACATGATGAATTTATAAATCAGCTTTTAATTGTAAAGTCATGAAATGGTCCCTTTAAATATTGTTGTTCATCGAGTCAATCAAAACAAATTATATAAAAAAAAAATAGTGAGCCTAATATGCTGACTGCAATGACACTTCTAACAAAACTAATTAATTCATTACCATCTGAAATAAAACCCGAAAGATCAAAAAGAAAAAAAAATCATCTGTAGTGTGAATGTGACACACTCAGTGGTTGTTGAGGTAGGAATGTCTTTGTGACATTTTCACCTGTACTTCAATAAAATATAAACATGTAAGCTTTTTTCATTCATCCAAATTAAGTAAAACAATTATAAAATTTTGTTGTCATTACACCACATGTTAAATTTTGCGTTACATACTATTAGATAAGTTCTTTACTTTTAGACATTATTGACACAATATCATAAAATTTACTATATGTATTTTCTATAAGTGTATAAACAATATATATATATATATGCTTTATTAAACATAAATGAATAATTTTTAAATAATTTGTTTGAGAACAGGGATATATATACTAGGGTGGAACTAAAAAACGAAGTTTCGAATTTTATATTCTAATAGTGATTATTTTTTTCCTTTTTAGCTCCATAAAAAGAAAATATTTTTCTTTTAATTTTAAAATGATATTTTCCGGTTCCTCAAAGCGTCTGATTTTCCATAAAAAACGAATAAGAGCCAATAATTGTATGAAAAGTGTTTTAAGCTTATTGTCAAATTTATATTTTGAAAAATTAAATTAATGAAGTGTTAAAGTTTTGTAATAAAGAGAATAATTTAGTTTGAGTGCCATGGAAAAAATGACCCCACTTTATTTGACTTTTGTAGAAGCCAGCGTAGTGGGCGTTGGCTTTCATTGTCTCTGATTTATTTGGCGGCGACTCATAACAAATTAGTCCGATTTAGCATGTGTTATCAGTTTCTTCGATTATTTTTCAATAAACGGTCGGTGTCAAATGTGACAATATCTGCTAACGTGCCTAAATCTAGAAAATTGTTGAAGTGTCTTGTATTTCGCGAACCAAAACAGTTAAAATTAGACTATCATCTTCGGCGAACATATGAAGATGTTATGAAACATTATTTATGGGTTCAATTTAACTTAAAATCTGCCTGCTGGAATCTGGAACACACTGTTTCTGAAAAATCTAAAGCTTTTGCTGATGCAATTAAGAGTGTATTGTTGAAACATTCAATTCCAACAGTTTCTGATACACAAATCATGAAAAATGATTAGACTACCGTGAGAAATGTCAAAATTTGAAGAAAAATATTAAGATTAGAAAGAATAATCCCTACATCCAATATAAAATTGCAAAATGTTAGGTAATCGTGTAAAAATCTTTTCTTTGTGTAAATGCACTAAATATTATCGTGTATCAGAACAATAACATCACTTCCTCAAAGACCAACGAGAGATGGGGTGATGGCAATAGGATCAATAGATATAAAAACTACAAAAAAAAAAAAAAATGTGTAGCAAGACTGGAAAAGGAACTATCAAGGAAAGAAAAAGTTATTTTAAAACAAAAAAGTGATGTTTTGATTGAATGAGTCGCCAAATGAAGAAAATAGTTCAATCGGTAGTTCTTCTAAACCTGAATTTGACAATCAACAAGCTGAAAGAACCGGAGTATTAGTCAGAACTGCAAATATTATTGCAAATGGCACCCTAGAAGATATGGATATTTCTGATGATAGGATAAAGAAAAGGTAACTGAAAGAAGGACTTGAAAAAGACAAAGAGAAAAGAAAGAATTTGAAATAACAAGGAAGACGAAATGAGGTAAATTTAGAAGGTTTATATTTTGATGGTAGAAAGGATAACACTATGATAACTGAAGCAAAGGGAAAAAAGTATAACGAAAAATCATTAAAGAAGAACACATGGTCTTAGTTCAAAAACCGGGATCAAAATATATTGGTGATATTTCATTGACATCTTCTTATATTAATATAGTCACTGCAATTTAAGTGTAGTTTCAAAACAATAATATGGACATTTCAAGTTTGAAATTTATTGGGTGAAAGAGAAACGCCGTTAATGCAGGACGCAAGTCAGGAGTTGTCAAAACATTCGAAGCAAGACTGTACAAACTTTACAATGGATAATTTGCTTATTACATGCAAATAAAGTTTTTCTTTATATACTTGTTTCAACATCTTGCTGGAAAAACTACGGCTACTAAAGGATTTTCTGGACCAATAGGAAAGCAACTTGAAAAAATGCGAACATATTGAAATTATAGACTATAAAAAAATGGATCCTGTCTTGACGGACTGATTGGATGAAGAACTTTTAAAAAAAGTACAAACAGGGGAAACACTTGAATTTTAGATTTTCCTTGTCATACTCAAACTGTGGTAACGCGTGTCAAAATTGTCTCGCGAGCTGCAGCAACTGTCTTTAGATATTATACAAGAGATGGCTTTATCTTGGGAAAGTTGAATTCCCGCAATGTAATGACAAAGTTTGCCTGAGAAGAATTATAAGCCAGTCGGTTTAATATCTAACTGAATAATTCCATAACAAAGGGAAGTAAGAAAGGTGGAAGTCTATATTTAGCTACCTCATCGTGGTGACTTCTGGGTAGCATTTGCTTAATATAAGCAGATATGAGCTAACATCTACGTTGTTTACTTTAAGTTACTTTATACTGAAATTTTAAAACTTTGACGTCCTTGAGGAACCGGAAAACAAATTAATTTTAAAAATCCTTTTCAGCCAATAGTTTACACATCCAAAAAGGAAAAAAGTTTTTACTATTACGCATAAAAACAAAAAAGTTTTTTTTTTACCCTATACTTAAGTTCCACCCTAAATACACAAATATATATGTTGAAAATCCATCTTTCAGCAATATTGTGATGAAATAAATCAAATTACCGTAATTTCCGGTGTGTAGCCCGCGGATCAAACAATCGTGTTTCGACCCAGAAATTTTTAAAAATAAAATGTAACTTTTTAGATCACAGTAAATATTGGTCTTCAAATACTGAATAAAATTTCTGGGTCCAAACTGAGTTTGATCTGCGGGCTATACACCCGAAATTACGGTACATATCATTAGAAACTGAATAAAGTTACAAAAGTGCAACTCATTAAGTTTTAAATATTTTTTTAGATATAGTTATTTGAAAGATATAAATATAATGGATTATGCATTTTCTGCATATATTTAAAGCACAATACGTCAAAATTTTCTTCAAAAGAGTGAAATTTGGTATATTTTTTAAATATTAGCAGCTCAATGCTAAATTTTCAATATTAACAGCCAAATATGAGTTTAAAGATTAGGACTGTCATTTTGAAAATTTCTATTGGGCGGTGAGGAGCTAGTGATTTTTCTCTTTTTTGGAAAGGGATAATTGCTCTTCGCCCTAGAAGTTTTACTAAAAAACAATATTGTATATTTTTTCCTTAAGAAACGAACATAAAAGATAATTTGAAAAATAAAATAAATGTATAAATAAAAATATTTCCAGGAATGATACATTGGATAGGTTTTACATTTGAAAATATTGATAATTTTAAATATGATTTAAATACTACTAAAACCAACCAAAATCCCACTATTTTTATTTCAGATCCAGTTATAATGTAGTATTATGTACAATTTAAAATTAAAAAATTAGTCATAGAAACTCCGCCTCTGATTGATAAAGTTTTTTTAATAATTTCATTATTTTTTGTAAAATATTTTTGATTTCAAAGATTATACAATTTTTTAGACACATTTAAATATTTTTTAACATTACAGCAATATTTTTTTCATAATCTACATACTTTATTTACCTTGCTTAAATTATTCGAAGAAGATTTCTTTATTAGTTATTGAAATATGATTTTATATATAAAATGAGGCCTTTGAAAATTGAACAATCATTAATGGCAACTCGTGGCATTTTTCCAAAATTTTGCTATTTTTTTCTCATATGTTCACTATTTTTATTTTATAACCATTTAAAAGATATTTTTACGTAATAATAATAAATTTTAATAATAATAATAAAATAATTTTAAAATTTAATAATAAATTTTTGATTAACACATTATTTTTGACAAAATTCTTGATTTTAAAAATTCATAAGATAAAAGACACTCTTAGTGTTTAAACATGATAAAAAACAAGAAATAATAATCAGCCTACATTATTTGTCACATATACATTATTTGAAACCTATTTAGTGATTTTATATTGAAATGACTTTTTTTTTTTTTTTTTTTTTTTTTTTTTTTAATGCAGTTTTTGAATATCGAACTGTCATTAAAAAAATTTAAAACAATTTTTCAAAATTTTGATATTTTTTATCTTAAAAAATATTTTACTTAGGATCAAGAAAATTAAAGGTGATTACGTCTTAAAATAAGCTATAAACAAATCCAATTTCATTGAAATTTGTGACAGTGATTAAATAGCTTAGGGGAACTGACATGGAATGACTCTGCTTGATTTGATATGAAATGCACCTCAAAATATTTTTAAATAGGAAATACTACCAAAAACACCCAAAATCCCACTATTTTTATTTCAGAATCAGGTAAAGGACACCTTTAAGTATATCTCCCATAAAAAATAAATTTAATAAAAATACCGCCTTTTGTTGATAATGCTTTTTTTGTTAATGCATTATTTTTCATAAAACATTCACGACTTCAAAGTTTAAATATTTTTTTAGACACACTTAAAATGTTATAAGCGTAACAATGTATTTTTTCCATAAGCTGCGTACCCTAAATATTGTGCATAAATTATTTGAATATGATTTGTAGAGTAGATATTGAAATATGATTATATATATGACATGCTACATTTGAAAACTGAGCTATCAAGAATGCCAACTGACGGCAGTTTTTCAAAATTTTGACAATTTTTTTCTCAGAAACTATTTCACCAAGGAGCAAAAAAAATTACTGGTGATCATATCTTAATAGTAAGAACAAACACACGCAGTTTCATTAAAATCTGTGATGGTGGGTTACATATTGATATTTTACTGCCTGATTTGACGTGGAATGCCCCGAAGAGAAGAAATAAAAAGCACAAGCAGACGTCGAAGAGAAGAAATTACGAGCAGAGATCGAGGAAAAGAAACTGAAAATGGAAATGGAAGAGAGAATTCAAGACAACACATTGATGTGAACACAAGGGCAAATCCAGGTAAGAAATATGAATTGCTTAGATTATAAAAAATATGATAGTACGAATGATTTTAGTTTATACTTGGCTATGTATGAAAGGCAAATGGCGCAAACGGGCATTGATAAAAAAGAGTGGGTGGGTCAACTATTTAATTAAACTATTGCCATTGGATGTGATTAATAAAGGGTGTTTATAAAGTCCCGGACCCATTTTGATGTTTAATAACTCATAAAATAATGAAGCTATAAACAAACTTATGGTTTATTATTGATGGAATAACTCATATATTTTCCTTTTCAGGTTTGAATATCTTTAATTTTGTAAATATCGTCTGCGCGTGTGGTTAATTTCAGATAATTTCATTTTCCAGTCTAAATATGTGTACTTTTCTAAATATCGTCTGCTTATTAATTGCATTTTTCTCTCTTTTGTTTTTGGCAACTATTGCAATATTATGTTTACTTTTGATGTATTTGTTCTATGTTACTTTTGTATGTGATGTTTTATTCGAGCGGATATTAAGGAGAATGCATAAACCACAAGAGAAAGCACAGATTTTATCGTGGTTCATAGAAACAAAATCGATAGTGCAAGCACAGAGAAATTGCAGAAGGATTTACCAAAAAGATCCTCCATCCAAAAGCAGCATCTTGCGGTGGAAAAAGAATTTTCTAGAAACTGGAAGTATTGCAGATAAGAAACGTTCCGGACGTTCCTGCACAAGTGATTTTGATGTTGAGAACCACCTCATTGGGGTACCATCGTTCGTACTTCTTTGAATGACCATTTTCCAGGAAGATGGATTGGGCGAGGAGGTCCAATTCCTTGGCCACCCAGATCACCTGATATAACGCCGCTGGACTTTTTCCTTTGGGGATTTGTAAAGGACAATGTTTACAGGAGGAGAATGTCGAACATTGATGACTTAAAAGCCAGAATTACAACCGCAATAGCCTCTGTGGATGCCGACATGCTTGCCGCTACCTGGCGTGAAATTGACTATCGACTTGATATTCTCCGTGCGACGAAGGGGGCACACGTTGAAGTTCATCGACAAGGGTCATGAAACTTTTTGAGTCTATCTAACCATTTATGTTATTAATTTTAATCTATCTTTATTACTTTATGAGTTATTAAACATCAAAATGGGTCCATGACTTTATAAACACCCTGTATAATAACCAGGGAAAGTGAACCCGAAATGCATGATTATGATTATATAAAAAGTATTCTTTTAAAACGCTACAAACTATCGCCAGAAGAGTTTAGGCTAAAATTTTTCTCACTCAAAAAAGAGCCATCGGCTAATTGGCGCGATTTTGTTTATGAGATCAAGGTGTACTTCAAACAATGGATTGACGGTCTTCAAATAGATAACTTTGAGGGATTATCGGAATTAATTGTAGTTAATCAAATTAGGCATAATTTACCTAAGGAAACAAAGACGCGTTTTGCAGAGGAATTGTTAGTAATAAAAAAGATAGACGACTTAGTTAACAAATTAGATATTTACGAAACGGGTCGAAGGGTTTGGAATAAACAATCAGTAAGGAATACAAGCGGGAGTTTTGAGGATAAACGATCGAGAGTGGCTGACTACGCCAATCCGAAAAGGCGCCAAGTTGACAATAGGCAAAGTGTGAATCACAGAAGAAACAAAGCACATATAATCTGTTTTCGTTGTGGTAGATCTGGTCACGTGAGTGGGAAATGTACCATGGGGAGTACACAACAAGAATATTCAAATTATAACCCGCAACGTAATCAAAATTGGCGAGAAACGAAATACCAAGATTGGAGTCAAAACACGCAAAGTAGTTATATGGGTACGTTAAATGGTAAGAAAGAAATAATCCTGGATATTCAAGGAATAAAAACAAACATAATAATCGATACATGGAGTGATATTTCAATCGCCAATTTAAGATATCATACTGCAATAAATGCGCCAAAGTTAACCAGCGACAATATATCTATATCGGGCATAGGTGGAAAAGAAATTAAGCCAACTGGTTTTTTCTTGCATAAAGTTTATGTAGATGGTATAGAAATACGGGACAAATTTTACGTGGTACAAGAAACTGACTATGATTTAATAATAGGTAGAAAAACAGTCGAAGGCTTGACGTTAAAAGTAGTGGAAGATGTTATTAAAATAATAAACGACAATTCAGTTCGAGTAGAATACATTAAAATTAATGTTGACCCTTCCAAAACAGATGAAGTAGCCATATCAAATATAGATAACGATAATTGAGGTTGGGAAGATATGGTTAATATCAACTGCATAAATGCCGAGGTGGATTTGAATCATATTATAAATTTAACTAACAGAGAAAAAATACGCGAATTAATAGAATCATACAAACCAAGTAAAACAAAAGATACTGGGTTAAAGATGAAAATATTATTGGCGGATGAAAAACCTATCTGTGAACGACAAGGAGGTTACCTCTAGTTGAACAGGAAATCATCAATAAGCAAATACAACAGTGGTTGGAAGATGGGATCATTAGATGAAGTTACTCAGATTTTGCGGCCCCAGTAGTCCTGAGTAAGAAAAAAGATGGGTCACACCTGTTATGTATAGATTATCGGAAAATAAATCGAAAAATATTAAAAGATCGCTATCCACTACCGTTAATTGAGGATGTGGTTATTAAATTGTAGAAGTCAAAAGTATTTACGACATTAGATCTCAAAAACGGCTTTTTCCACGTCGAAATTGATAAAAGCAGTCGTAAATATACAGCTTTTGCAACGCATGAAGGGGAATACGATATTTTACTTGCCCGTTCGGATTGTGCATATCAGGTAATCAATTTCAAAGGTATGTAAACACGGTATTCCAAGATTTACTGCGAGAAGGCACTATCATTGTATATATGGATGATTTTGTGATTCCCTCAGATGATAAAGAAGATGGGATAAAAAAGCTGAAACGAACATTAGAAGTAGCATCAGCGTATGGTTTAGAAATTAACTCCAAAAAATGCCAATTCCTTAAAAAGAAAATAGAGTTCTTGGGTTATATAATTGAAAATGGGACCATAAAACCGTCTGAAGCGAAAACAAAGGCTGTGCAAAATTCCCCTAAGCCAACTACAACAAAACAATTACAATCCTTTTTAGGTTTAACAGGATACTTCCTTCAGAAAGTTTATCCCAAATTATGCCAAAATCGCCAAGCCTCTAAGTGATTTATTAAGGAAAGTAAATTGTTTCAAATTTGAAAGAGCTAGAAGCTTTTAATGAGTTAAAGAGAATATTATCAACAAAACCAGTTCTTCAATTATATAAACAAGGATCCACACTGGAACTCCATACTGACGCAAGCAGCCAAGAATTTAGCACAGTTTTATTACAGAAAGGAGATGATGGAAAATTTCATCCATTACAATACATGAGCAAGAAAACTTCACCACAACAGGAGAAATATTCTAGTTATGAACTTAAATTATTAGCCATAATAGAAGCTCTAAAAAAATTCAGAAATTACCTAATGGGAAACAAATTCAAGATTTTAACGGACTGCGTTGCCTTCCAAAAAACATTAAATAAAAAAGATTTAGCACCTAAAGTAGCAAGATGGGCATTACTCATTGAGGAATACGGCTACGAGATAGAATATAGAGCAGCAACAAGAATGAAACATGTAGATGCATTAAGTCGAAACGTGCCAATAACACAATCAGTATTAGTGATAACTAGATCGCAAGGGGAAATAACGAAAAGAATCGCAATAGCGCAAAAGCTTGATGAATCTATACAAAGCATCAAGTCGCTTGTTAAAAATGGATCATCCGATAATTACTTAACAAAAGATGATGTACTATACAGATTCGAGAACGGAAAAGAAATGTTGGCGGTGCCAGAAGAGATGCAACGAGAAATTATACGAAAAATTCACGAAAGAGGACACTTTGCTGTATCAAAGACGGAAGATCTACTGAAGCAAGAATTTTACATAGCTGGATTAAGGAAGAAAGTAGAAACAATAATCGCGAACTGTGTTCACGTAGTAATGGGCGATAACGAGATGTTTTTCTGTATTTTCTCGATTGTATGGACATCTCGATATTTTTCGATTGTGTAAATTTTTTCTCGATGACTCCAGTTTGCCAATTGCTTTTATACATCATATATTATATATTATATACGTCACACATTTATCAAGAATCGTCTGCGGGTGAATTGGAATGAGTCGGCGTTAATAAAGGCTAGGTGACTTCGCCCGCTAGTGGGCCCCTCCTTTAATCGGGGCTCCTAAGTTATACGTAATCTTGTAATATGAAATCACGAACAGGTTACCCGCTATATACGACACCGTATAGCAGGCGTGGTGTGCACGCACTACAAAATCTTGTAAAAAAATATAATCTCGAAACGAACGAACCTCGGACCAGATCTCTTGGGGGAAGGGGTCAAAATGAGCGGAGGGGCACAGTAGCTGCATAACATGAATAAGTTGTCACAGGTCTTTAGGCCTTTCGAACCATATGTCACATGAGTGGTCTGGATCTGAATTTATAAAATTTCCCTTCCCGTGGGGGCAAAGAGAGGGGAGGAGTGCGGGAGGTGGATAACATGAGTAAGTGGTCATAGGCCTTTCCAACAATATGTCACATGAGTGGTCTCGGCTCAATTTAGAAAAGTGTCCCCCGTGGGGGAAAAGGGGGGGGGCGGTCACCGGAAGTGCAGAACATCAATAAGTAGTCATAGACCTTTCCAACAATATCTCACATGTGGGGTCTTGGCTAAATTTGAAAAAGTGTCTCCCGTGGGGCAAAGTGGGGGGACGGACACCGGAGGAGCATAACATCAATAAGTAGTCACAGACCTTCCCAACGATATCTCACTTGTGAGGTCTTGGCTATACTTTTGGAAAAGTGTCTCCCGGGGGGGGGAAGTGGGGGGACGGACACCGGAGGAGCATAACATCAATAAGTAGTCACAGATCTTTCCAACGATATCTCACATGAGGGGTCTCTGCTAAATTTGAAAAAGTGTCCCCCGGGGAGCAAAGTGGGGGGGACTGTCACCGGAGGAGCATAACATCAATAAGTAGTCACAGACCTTTCCAACGATATTCCACATGAGGGGTCTTTGCTAAATTTGAAAAAGTATCCTCCGGCGGGGGCAAAGTGGGGGGGATTGTCACCGGAGGTGCATAACATCAATAAGTAGTCACAGACCTTTCCAACAATATCTCACATGAGAAGTCTTGGCTAAATTTTGAAAAGTGCCCCCCCGGGGGGGGCAAAGTGGGGGGACTGTCACCGGAGGAGCATAACAGCAATAACTAGTCACAGATCTTTCCAATGATATCCCACATGAAAGGTCTTGGCTAAATTTGAAAAAGTATCCCCCGGGGGGGCAAAGTGGGGGGACGGAAACCGGAGGAGCATAACATCAATAAGTAGTCACAGACCTTTCCAACGATATCCCACATGAGGGGTCTTGGCTAAATTTGAAAAAGTATCGCCTGGGGGGCAAAGTGGGGGGACTGTCACCGGAGGTGCATAACAACAATAAGTAGTCACAGACCTTTCCAACAATATCTCACATGAGAAGTCTAGGCTAAATTTTGAAAAGTGCCCCCCCCGGGGGGGACGAACACCGTAGGTGCATAACATCAATAAGTAATTACAGACCTTTCCAACGATATCTCACATGAGGGGTCTTGGCTAAATTTGGGAAAAGGGCCCCCCGGGGGGCAAAGTGGTTGGGATGGACACCATAGGTGCATAACATCAATGAGTAGTCACAGACCTTTCCAACGATATCTCACATGAAGGGTCTTTGCTAAATTTGGAAAAATGTCCCCCAGGGGGCAAAATCGGGGGGGGGGGCTGTCACCGGAGGTGCATAACATGAATAAGTAGTCACTGACCTTTCCAATGATATCTCACATGAGGGGCCTTGGCTATATTTGGAAAAGTGTCCCCCGGTGGGCAAAGTGGGGGGACGGCCACCGGAAGTGCATAACATCAATAAGTAGTCACAAACCTTTCCAACGATATGTCACATGAGGGGTCTTGGCTAAATTTAGAAAAGTGTCCTGAAATTTCATATATTATAAATAATATTTATCGGAGGGCTCCATAAAAAAATCCGTTCTAAAATGATAAAAACGGAAAAAACTACCCCCCGCAATGGGGGCCAAATTGGGGAGGGGAGGAAGAAAGTCTCATAATATGAAAGAGTCATTCGAGAGCTTTCCAATAACATATCACATGACGGGTCCAAGAAAAGTTTGAAAATTGCTCCCTCCACCCCCCCCCTTTGGGCCCACTCTTTCGCCCCGGAATTTATGCAGCCCCCACTTTAAAATTTTTATGTTCAATAAATAATATTTACCGGAAGACTGCACAAAAAACCCACATCTAAAATGATATTTAAATTTATTATAGAAATCGGCTACGGTTTTAAAAATTTGTTCGCCCCCTCCCCAACCCCCGAATTTCACCTTCGGGGGAAGAAAGGTTCATAATATGAAAGAGTTGTCAAAGGGCTTTTCGATAATATGTCACAGGAAGAGTTCGGTAAATTTTTTTAAATTGCGCCCGCCCTGAATCTCACGTCCTCGGAATTGACCCGACCCACCTTCCTCTTTGAAATTTTTATATTTAATAAATAATATTTATCGGAGGGCTCCCGGTATGTGACAGCTTGGTAGGGCTAAAATAAGAAAAACATTGAAAATTAAAGCTTCATTTCACAGATCATTGTCATGCTTATTTCTCTGTCCAGCTCGCCCTTCGCTATCTCATCTCGGCCCTTCTTGGCCGAGCATGAAATGACAATCATCGAGAGTAACATTTCGAGGAAGGACGAAAACTGATTTCTCATTCTCGACAATGTCTTATATAATGTTGAACAGAGACCGAGAGCGAGAAACGAGAATTGCAATGGGAAGCGATGAGTTACAATCGGTGAGATATCTCGAAGCAAGCGAGAGGTTTGCCATCGAGAGAGTTCTCTCCTCGAGCAGTTTGCAGCAGCAGAAAATATATCTCGAAGTGCGAGAGAGAGGGCGAGAGAAAGGAAGCTTTCAGAAGAGTCAAACTTACCGCGCTTCTGGTGTAAGTCATGATTTCCCAACGGAGTACATGTTCTTTTCCATTCGCTTTTATTATTAACCGATATGGGTTAGGAGGCATAGTGGTTTAAGTTATCAGTTCGGGTTTCAGTTGTTGATATAGAAGTTTTCTTGTGAATTTGGCGGCGCCAGTTTGTCTTTGATTTTCAATGTTTCTCTTATTTTAGCCCTCCTAAGCTGTCCCATATCTCTTAATATTAGAATGCTATTGTTAAAACAAAACTGCACTGCAAATTATGTGTTTTCAAGATTTTAAGTGTCGCCTCAGGAAAGAGGATTTTTCAGAATTATTTTACTCCACTCATGTAATATATTAAAATAAGGGTAATCTCATAACCTTTCTAAATCTACCTTTCTTTTGTCAATCCACCGTTAATTTTTGACCCCTGGGCTTAAAATGCTCTAAAGGAATCTACTTAGCGGCGGTTTTTTTCGTACCGTGGTACGGTATCTTGCACTCATAGGAAAATTATAAGACTAACATCAAATTGTGTCTAAAATCGAATAAAAAATATGGACATATGTTTCTTAATTTTAACTCCCTTCTTCGCCTCAAGAGGGCGCTTTAAAGTTTTGTTTCTTCAAACCTTTAGTATACTGTTTGTCCAAAAATTATAAAATTCACAAAATAAAGTCTTTTCACTCTCCTCTATCTTCTCGTATCAATTTTATTTTTACTACCACCAGGGGACGCCGCCCAGTGAAACATTTTACTTTTAGCCTCAGGCTATTGGTATCTTTCATCTGTTTTTCAAAATGTTTTATCTCATTGTTTTTCTTCATTGTAAATACTATTCTCCAAGTTCTTGACCCATTCTGACTACTTGGGCACTCATTCTGGACCAGCTGTGGCCCATCGGGCCCCTCTTCATTTGTCTGGCTCTAATCACACGCTTCACTTGTTCTTTTACCATTTTTCTTTTCTTAAATTTCTTTCTTATTCAATGGTTAATTTTTTTTTATCATTCTCAACTTCCCCTAGTCCTCTCTTACATGAAGTTAACTTTCATCCTTGGTCTGCCCTGTCAATTTGGGGCCTAATGCCTCCTTTTTTGGGGGGGGGAGGGGCGTTTCTTCTACCTTTTCCAGACCCATCATCTAATACCACGTTGGTAAGTATTGGAAAATTAAAATTATCCAAAATACCAAAAAATGAAGTCCATTGATGTTTTATTTTAGTTATAGAATTCCCTATTAGCGGATATGTTTGTCTGTTTACTTTTCCATTTTTCGATAACATTCCTTTGTTTTCGATAAACGGATAAATTCAACAGCATTAGACACACTTTAGAAATTTAGGGAACTTTAACTTGTATCAAACCTTCTGCCTTTATCGAAAAGAAGAAAATGCTAATCGATTCTAGCTAATGCGCCTAAAATAAAAAATGAGCTAGTAAATGTGTTAGAAACTAGCTACTTTGGATTTTGATACAGACTTGAAGAGTCATGTTGGAATCCCTAGGCACTGGAAAACAATTTCCGTGTTAGACAGGTTCCCTCTTAGCAGTTATATTTGTCTGGTTGCCCTTATGTTTCTCGATAAACGGAGAAATTCCACAGCATTAGACACACTTTAGACATTTAGGGAACTTTAACTTGTATCAAACCTTCTGCCTTTATCGAAAAGAAGAAAATGCTAATCGATTCTAGCTAATGCGCCTAAAATAAAAAATGAGCTAGTAAATGTGTCAGAAACTAGCTACTTTGGATTTCGATACAGACTTGAAGAATCATGTTGGAATCGCTAGGCACTGGAAAACAATTTCCGTGTTAGGCAGGTTCCCTCTCAGTAGTTATATATGTCTGGTTATCCTTACGTTTTTCGAAAAAGCTGTCTTGTTTTCGATAAACGGAGAAATTCCACAGCATTTGGTACACTTTAGACATTTAGGGAACTTTAATTTGTATCAAACCTTTTTCCTTTATCGAAAAGAGGGAAATGCTAATCGATTCTAGCTAATGCGTCTAAAATAAAAAATGAGTTTTTAAATGTGTCATAAAGTAGCTACTTTGGATTTCGATACAGACTTAAAGAGTCAAGTTGGAATCGCTAGGTACTGGAAAACAGTTTCCGTGTTAGGCAGGTACCCTCTTGGCAGGTATCTTTATCTTACTATCCTTACGTTTTTCGAAAGAAAATTTTGTTTTCAATCAATGGAGAAATTCCACAGTATTTGACATTTAGGGGAACTTTAAACTGTATCAAACTTTTTGGAGTTATCTAAACAGTAGAAAGGTTATTTGATTCATCAAATGCGCCATAGTTACGTGATTTGGACATTGCAGTTTCATAAAGAAGAAAGGGGAATTTATTCCAATGCAAAGAAAATCTTTTTAAAATACTGAAATTCAAATGAGATACCTTTATAAATTTCTTCCATAAGATTAGCATTAGCGAGCAGGCTTTTCAATTGACTGAAGTAATCCCTTAAGCCTAAATCAGGAGAAAATAATTACGATAGCAGAATTATCGAGCAAACCCTATCACTACTATGAAAATTTCGGCCAGAATAATAGCTAAGTTTTCCAACAATTGTTTTTAGCTCTTTCGTTATAATCGATTGTAAAGCATCTCGATTGTAGATTCTTGGAATTAATCGATGGCTGTATCGATTGTGATTTTTTATGATGACGATTTTTCTCGATTGTCGAATTTTCGAGAATCGCCCATCGCTAGTTCACTGTATCTTATATAATAGGAAGCAAGGAAAAGCTGAAGGTTTTCTAAACCCTATACCAAAAGGAGACAAACCATTGGAAACCTATCACATCGATCACATAGGTCCATTACCTCTCTCAAATAAAAAATATCAATATATTTTCACCGTAGCAGATGCATTTATGAAGTTCGCATGGTTTTATCCAGTGAAATCAAAGTCAGTCCAGGAAGTAATAAACAAATTGGAACTACAACAAAGAACTTTCGGAAACCCAACTAGAATTATAACCGATAAAGGAAAAGCTTTTACTGAAAGCGAGTTCAAGTAATATTGTACAAAGGAAGGAATTGAGCCTCTAGAGATAACAAAAGGGATTCCAAGAGGAAATCGACAGGTGGAAAGAATACACAGAGTGATGATATCCGTTTTGTTAAAATTACCTAGTGATGGCGAATCCAAGTGGTATAAGTATGTACCAAAATTACAAAGAATTATTAATACCACGGTAACACGAAGCACCAAGCATAGTCCCTTTGAAATAATGGCAGGAGTTAAAATGAAGGACAGCGACATACAAAACATCAAAAAAATTTTGAAGAAGAATTTACCGAATGCATGATGGAAGAACGAGCCATGAGAGAAGAGGCAAAGAAAAATATACTCAAAATACAAGAAGAAAAGAACGCGCAGTTTGATTAGAAAAGAAAACAGCCAAGAAAATACAAAATAGGAGATATCGCCGCCATAAAGAGGACGCAATTTGGCAATGCTATCAAAGTTAAAGAAAAATATTTGGGGCCATATGAGATAACTGCAGCCAAGAATCATGATCGGTACGAAGTAGAGAAAGTAGGAGATCATGAAGGTCCAGGAAAGACGTCAACAGGGGCCAAATACATGAAGCCGTGGTCTATGGGTTAAACTCCTGGACGAGTTGGATAGTTTAAGTATATGAGTATGTGTATCGAACCTGTAATCAAAATTTTATGTGAAAGAAAAATATATAAAAGTCTCAAAAGTTTAGCTGTTTAAGCATGAAAGAAATAGTAAGCCAAGATGATGATGTCGGGACACCATCATGTCAGGATGACCGATTTGTAGGATTTGAATTTAAACATACTTTATTTTCTTTTGACGTGCATGATCAGCAAATTATCCGGCGCTCTGGTATTTTTATTACCTATGATTTGAAAGCACGAATTATGAAAATTCACGATCATGAGATCAAGGTTTGGACATATTCAAAACAAGAAAAGAGTGAGTCTATAAAATTATATTGTTCACGAAGTATCGGCTTATGACATGCCAAGGAAGGCACTGTTAGGCCTAATCAAATTGTTCGAAATAAATATATTATAGGTTTTAAGTGAGAAATGTACTGTATTTAAAGAAGGTATCAACGAAGTGGTGTAACATTATCTTTATAGAATTGTATTAAAGTGTATGTGTTGTTATTCCAACGTCTAGTTATTCAAGCCATCTATAAATTAACATTTTACATATAATATTCCTACATATATATATATATAAGAATAAGCTAAGTAATCATGGTAGTGGGGAATATTAAAAAAACAATAATTTCTTATTCTCATTTTGTCATACAAGAGTACACATAAACAAAATGTGAACGTGTGAGATTACTTTGCACTATAAAAATCAAAATGCAATTCAAGCATTTGTTTTTCAAGAAGAACACACAAGAAAAATATCTTTAAAAAATAATCTTATCGCACACTATTAGAGGGGTGATTCTGTTCTGAATTTTTCGAAAATTTAAGGTATTCGGTTCCGAAAATTCCGACATAAAAAATATCACGGACAAATATCGAGAATTTCGAGAAATTGTCTCCGAAAAAATCAATTTTGTCAATCGTCAGCGGAAAACACGCGAATTTCGTCAAAAGATCGCAAAAAGCCAGCAAATTTGGTCAAAAAGCGAATTTTACAATTCATCTCAGAAAAATCGCCCATTCCGTCAAAGGATCAGAGAAAAAAACGCGAATTTCGTCCAAGAATCGCTATAAAAGCGCAGTTTTCATCACAGAATCGGGGAAAAGGCAAACTTTGCCAATCTTCGCAGTAAACCGTAAACTTCATCAAGGGATCACGGAAAAAACCCAAATTTTATCAAAAGATCGGAGAAAAAACGCTAATTTTGTCAAAGGATCGCAAAAACAACGCGAATTTCGTCAACAGATTGAAAAAACGCGAATTTCGTCAACGGATTTCAGGAAAAATGCGAATTTCGTCAATAGATTCCAGAAAAAACGCGAATTTCGTCAACAGATTGCAGAAAAACGCAAAATTTGTGAACTGATTGAAAAAAAATGCGAGTTCTGTCAAAGGATCGTAAAAAAACCTGCAAATTTCGTCAAAGCATCGCAAAAATCCAGGAATTTCGTAAATGGATCGCTATAAAAGAAACCCCTGAATTTGGTCAAAGGATTGCGGGAAAAACGCGACTTTCGTCAGAGGATTGCGAAAAAAACGAAATTCGTCAAAGGATGACGACTTACATGCCAAAAATTAGTCACCAAAGTAAAAAATTTAGTCGCCACGTGGCAACTGGCGACCGTGAATCTGCACCTATATCTATAAGTAAGCTAAATTTCCAGCCTCTAATTTACGAAAATTTTACTCGTATACAATTTCTGAGAACGAACTTTGTGGCGAACAGACAGAGGTGTGAGAGTAATAGGATTTCCTCAGATGAACGAAATCCTAAAACGAATAATCAACAGTTTCGCCCAAAAAAATTTTTTTTTGCTTTTTAACTTTCACCACATTTTTTAAAATGGACCCATACAGGCAACATTGCTATCTCCATAATAAAAATATTCATAAAGATCGCTTAATTTGCCCTTTTTTTTTTTTTTTTTTTTTTTTTTTTTTTTTTTCTTTCAATTTTGGTGTCAAGAAAAGAGAAATAACTCGTTAAAATTTCATAAAAAGATTTATTCAATAATAGTGCCTGTCCAATAATTTAAAAGTACAAACTCAAGATTTACAAAGTCAGAGGGTTATTTAAAAATTATTCAAAAATTAGAAAATGCATTAGTGATTTATAACAAACTTTATTAAAATGAAAGTTTTTACCTTTATTTTTTATTTTATGAGACTGCACGAATATACTAAACTGATGATGACCAGAGTTATCACCAGTTTCACCGAGAAATTTATTTTCCATTTTTGGATACATGACAATGGGACATTATGCATACATTATTGCTATAATTTTTTTTAAACGTTTCAAGTATTTCAAATTGCATATAATTTTCAAGTATATTTTTGACGGGAGCTTCATTTAATAATTTACTCAAAGTATTGTGCTCATTCATTACTGTCTAAATAAACTTAGAAAGCGAAAACAATTTTGATAAATTCGATTTTATTGATTATCTTAACCAAATTGGACCGTCATATGAAGTTTGGAATATTTCCGATTGAATAATTATGGAGCTTGTCTAAACTTCAATAAAAATAGTGCAAAAATATCTGAATTAATCCTTTATCCCTGAAAAAATTTCCCCAAAACAATATTATAATTTTTTTTGTAAACTTCCCATTAACATTACAATGACACACTCGGGTCTCAAACACCGCAATTTCGGACTGGTCACTCACACTTTAAGTATAAAGGCACCCTTATTGTTCCAATGGATTGATAGCTATTCAACACCTACTTCGATATCGTTAGGAATCGCTGCGAACTTGTGGATAGCAGAATACGGTGAGGTGTAGAGAGGCAAGAACTTGCTAGTTAACGCAGTTTTTTACTTCGAGTTTATCAATGGTAGTGTATTCAAGCAACTGCATTTAGTGGAGTACAAAAGGCATCTAATCATCTGTTGTCAAAGTAAGTTCTTTCTTATTTTCGCTTATGAAAACGTTTTTAAGAGTTACACTGTTGGCCACACAAAATGCAACACCCTGAAGGAAGCATGCAACTCATGTGAAATTTACATCATGCGTTTGTGGTGATGAAATATGCAAATCATTAGCATTACAGCGCAGACACAAATCACGGGCGACCGTAGCGCCACCCGCAAGCACTATACAAGGGCAACGGATTGGCGATTTGAAGTACGGTAATTGTTTTTTTGTGCGTTTTTTTTTTTTTTTTTTTTTTTTTTTTTTTTTTTTTTTTTTTTTTTTTTTTGAGTAAGGTGTTTACCTATGCCTCGCGGAAGACATCGAGCGTCTTTTGACCAAGTTTCTGAATTCGACCGAGGAAGAATAGTAGCCTATAGGGATTGCGGATTATCCTTAAGAGAAATTGATCAACGTGTTGGACGAAACCAAGCAACTGTGATGCGGATCTATAATCGCTGAATGCAAGAGGGATCGACGGGGCCAATCGCACGCACCTTGTTGCACCACTGCCCGTGATGACAGGAGGATTGTGCGCATGGCAGTGATGGATTGCGCAGCCACATCACGAAACCATAGCTCAACAGATTCAGTCTGCTACGCATCATTCGGTGTCCGCTCGTACCATTCGACGCCGTTTGCAGCAGAGTGGAATGTCCGCAAGGCGTCTATTGCTTCGTTTAGCCCTGACTGGAAATCACTTGCGTTTGCGCCGCGAATGGTGCGAGGAACGGCGGACATGGACAACAGGATGGAACGACATTGTGTTTACTGACAAATTCCGCTTCTGCCTGCAACATCACGATGGTCGGATTTGGGTTTGGAGGCACCGTGCTGAGAGGCTGCTGAACTGTTGCGTTATGCATCGCCACACTGGTCCTGCATCCGGTATCATGGTTTGGGGTAGTATTGGATTTCACTGCAGCACCCCTCTAGTCCGCATTGCCGGTACGCTGAACAGCCAGCGCTACATCTCTGAGGTGTTGGAGCCCGTGGTCCTCCCATACATTCAGCGCTTGCCATCAGCCATATTCCAACAGGATAATGCGCTACCACACGTAGCACGAAATGTGCAAGAGTTCTTCTTTATCCATCAGATTGAATTGCTTCCTTGGCCTGCTTGTTCTCCCGATCTATTGGCAATCGAAAACGTGTGGCCCATGCTTGCACAACGACTGGACCAGGATACACCAACCGCTGCTACACCAGATCAACTTTGGCAATATGTGGAAGCCGCATGGACTGCTGTACCCCAAGGAGACTCCAAAGCCTCTTTGATTCTATGCTGAGGCGTGTGGCCGCGGCTATAGCCAACAATGGCGGCTACTCTAACTTCTGATTTTGTCATCATCCACGCGTCGCAAGAGGCTGTAATTTTAATCGTTTGCTCTTTGTAAAACATGTTATCTGCCAAATAAATTTCGCTGTGATATCTCTGTTCCTTCTTGGTGTTGCATTTTGTGTGGCCAGCAGTGTATTTTTACCATAGTGATTGTTTGAATGGATTAATAAGACTATTTAACCCAATTTATGTACATTGTGTGGTATAATTTTAGATGACGTCAAACCCGACTTATACAATTCCGGGGTAGGTTTAAAGAATTATTTTAGAGTTGGAAGGAGATAAGGTCGAAGACGATTTTGAAGATGAAAAAACATATGATAATGATCACTCCCTTCTGAAACATGAACCAAGGGATTCGGAAGAAGACGCGGAAGATCCCCAGTACATTCTAAACCAGTCATCAAAAAAGTGTAAGACAACAATTTTAGGAAGCAAAAATGGCTACAGTTCTCACGTTCTTTCCAAAAAAGGCCAGACTAAGTCCAAAAATATAGTAACTCATTTACCAGGCTCAGAAAGTCCAGCAAAAAAATGCCAAGACCCCGTTACAGGCATAGGATTTGCTTTTTATGATAAAATAATTACAGAAATTGTCTTGCGAACAAATGAGGAAATAAATAAAAGAAGACAAAATCTAAATGTCATCCAGAGATATCATAAAGACACTGATCAAATGAAAATTAGAGCTTTTATTGGCCTTCGATACATTGCTGGTGTCAACATTGAACACTGATAACTATATTCGAACAGAAAATGTCATCCTTTGTGTCGAAAAACTAAGCCGATGAATATATTAAATTTTTGAGCTTTTGTTTCAAAGACGAAACAACGAGAATTCAAAGAAAGCATGCTAATAAACTTGCACCTATACGAGAAGTGTGGAAAATGTTTTTAAATAATTTATTAAATTTGTATTGCTCCCAATAATGATGAACGATTCTCGAACATTTTACATGATTAGTGTGATGCCATATGTTGGTAAAATTGAGTACCCCAAAAGTATTTCTGTCCCAATTATTATGTTCGCGAACTGAGCAGAAGTATAAATGGCACAAACTGCCATATCACAGTTGACAACTGGTTTACATCGGTTGCTTTATTCGACAGGATGTTGAAAGAACATAAACTAACGATGGTCGGAACTTTAAGAAGAAACAGAAAAGAAATTCCACCAGTGTTTGTTCGAAACAGAACATCCAAATATCCACTATTTGGATTTGTTGAAAACAAAAGGTTAATCTCATTTTCTCCAAGAGATATAATTTGGCATTGTCCACCCTTCATTAGAACGATAAAATTATCTCTGGCCACTGAGAAACCTCAAATTATGATGAATTCTAACAAAAACAAAGGAGGAACATACTCATTTGACCAAATATGTGACTCCTTATATCACAACCAAGAAAACAAGAAGATGACCTTCCACTTTTTAGGTGCGTTCGTAATTATATAAATATGTAGCACCTATAGTCGTCGTTCATCCGCATGTAACGGAGCAGAAACTTACCCAACCGAATATTTTAAATATATAATTGTTGCAAAAGTTTGTCGAGAAATTTCAAATTTTATGAAAATCGGATATATAGTTTAATTACAGGGACAGTCAAAAGTTTTCCGTTACATTACGGCCAGTGGAAAAAATTATTTCAAGTGCATTTTAATGATGTTACAGCCTTTCGAACAGAATGAAATTGATGTGTACTTGCGAAGTGCACTAAAATGTATATTCAGTACAATATGCGGTGCAAAATTTTATTTATAAAACTAGTATACGAACGCACCTTATTTGCCACGTTCGACGTGCAATTTCCAACTTGTTGTTTTCGGGATGTTCGATAAATCCGGCGTTAATTAGTATGGTGCTGTAGCTGTACACTTTAATCAACTGGGAGAGGAAGATTAAACTAACGGAAAATTTCTTTAATTAGGATACGATTTGATAGAACCAATCATGAAAAGGCTCCTAAAAATAGAGACGTTGAGAAGATCACTTAGGGTTGGCATAGAAGATATTTTGTGCACTGATTTGTCAAAAACTCAGCAACTTAATAAAAAAAAACAAAAAAACAAACAAACAAACGAGATGTACAGTTTGTTTGCAGAACAAAGGTAGAAACGGCCCATCTGCAATGAGCACCGTGCAATATACAGGCAGGTATCCCTCCAACTTACGTAAGTAATGCGTTCCGTAAAATTTTACTTAAATTAAATTTTACGTAAGTCGAATCGGTCGCAGACGATTAGCCGAAAACCAAATAGCCGACAAGACATTTAGCAGACAGCACTTAGACGACAGGACGTTTAGCCGACAAGTACATTTAGTCGACACGTATATTTAGCAGACAGGACATGTAGCCGACAAGTACATTTAGCCGACAGGACAAATAGCCGAAACGTACGTATAGCATACAGGACAATTAGCCGAAAAGGACATTTAGCAGACAGACAATTGGACGACAGGCAATTGGCCGAACGTGACAATTAGCCGACAGGACATTTAGCAGACAGGACAATTAGCCGACAGGACATTTAGCAGACAGGACAATTAGCCGACAGGACAATAAGCCGACAAGACAATTAGCCGACAGGACATTTAGCCGACAGGACATTTAACCGACAAGACAATTAGCCGACAGGGCATTTAGCCGACAAGACAATTAGCCGACAGGACATTTAGCCGACAGGACGATTGGCCGAAAGGAGATTTAGCCGACAGGACAATTAGCCGACAAGAAAAATTAGACGACAGGATATTTAGTTGAGAGGACGATTAGCCTAGTTAGGTTATGGTTAGGATACTTTTAGGTTACGGATAGATTATAATTAATTTACGGTTACGTTAAACTTAGGTTACAGTTACGTTACGGTTGGGTTACAGTTAGATTACGGTTACGTCACAGTTATGTTAATTTTAGGTAACAATTAGGTTACGATTAAGTTACAGATAGGTTAAGGTTATGTTACGGATAGGTTACAGTTAGATTATGGTTAAGTTACGGATAGGTTACAGTTAGATTACGGTTAAGTTACGGAGAGGTTACAGTTAGATTACGTTTCTGCTACGATTAGGTTACGGATAGGTTACAGTTACGTTACAGTTTGGTTACAAATAGGATTAGGGATAGGTTACAGTTAGATTACGGTTAGGTTCCGGATAGGTTACAGTAGGTTACGGATAGATTACAATTAAGTTACGGTTAGGTTACCGCCGGGCTACAGTTAGGTTGCGGTTAGGTTACAGTTAGGTTATAGTTACATCACAGTTAGGATACGGTTAGGTTATAATTAGGTTACGGTTAGCGTACCGTCATGTTACGCTTATTTTACAGATAGATTAGTTAGGTTGCAGTTATTTTACAGTTAGGTTATGGTTAGGTTATAAGTAGGTTACGGTTCGGTTACAGTTAGATTACGGTTAAGTTACGAATAGATTACAGTTAGGTTACGTTTCTGCTACGATTAGGTTACGGATAGGATACAGTTACGTTACAGTTTGGTTACAAATAGGATTACGGATAGGTTACAGTTAGATTACGGTTAGGTTCCGGATAGGTTACAGTAGGTTACGGATAGATTACAATTAGATCACGGTTAGGTTACTGCCAGGCTACAGTTAGGTTACAGTTAGGTTACATTTAGGTTACAGTTAGGTTATAGTTACAACACAGTTAGGATACGGTTAGTTAATAATTAGGTTACGGTTAGCGTACCGTCATGTTACGTTTATTTTACAGATAGATTACTGTTAGGTTACAGTTATGTTACAGTTAGGTTATGGCTAGGTTATAAGTAGGTTACGGTTACGTTACGGTTAGGTTACAATTAGGTTATGGTTAGGTTACGTTATGTTCCATTTCCGTTACAGATAGGTTACGGTTAGATTATGGATAAGTTACAGTTATGTTACGGGGGATCTATGTCATTTAGCCGAAAACCAAATAGTCGACAAGACATTTAGCAGACACCAATTAGCTGACAGGGTGTTTAGCCGACAAGTACATTTAGCCGACAAGTACATTGAGCCGAAACGTACACTTACCCGACAGGACATTTAGCCGACAGGTCAAATAGCCGACAGGACGTTTAGCCGACAAGACAATTAGCCGACAGGACAATTAGCCGACATGATATTTAGCCGACAAGACATTTAGTCGACATTACAATTAGCCGACAAGTCAAATAGCCGACATGACAATTAACCGACAGTTCAAATAGTCGACAAGTCAAATAACCGACAGGACATTTAGCAGACAGGTCAAATAGCCGACCTGACAATTAGCAGACGGGTCAAATAGCCGACAGGACAAGTAGCAGACATGACAATTAGCCGACAGGACAACTAGCAGACAGGTCAAATAGCCGACATGATATTTATCAGAAACATACATTTTGCCGAAAGAATTTAGAAGACACATTGATATGGGTCGGTGATATACCAACAATGTCAACCTCAATAACTCGTCACCATCATAATTCAACTTTTTAGCTCAGAGGCTATCAAAGTCGGAGAGCTGATGTGCCCGCCGTTCTGTATGTATGTAAGTATGTACGTACGTATTCACGTAACGAGGTAATTCTTGATAGAAACATCCGATTTGCTTCAATTTTTTTTTTCTACGTTCATTCTTGAAAAGTGCTTCCCTGATTAGTTTTGGGGTTTCATTGGTTAAAGATAAAGGGGGAAAAGGGGGCTAGTCCCTCCCCTTAATTTAGATAAATGGGTTTTTCATGCAGAATTATTCGATTTGCTCTAAATCTGATATACCGGTTTATTATGTTAAGGAGCTTCCCTGATTAGATTTGGAAGTTCATTAGTTAAGTATGAAGGGAAAGAGGGCTTCCCCCCCTTAATTTAGATACATGTTTTTTTCATTTAAAATTATTTGATTTGCTCCAAATTCGGTATACGTGTTTATTATGTTTAGGAGCTTCCCTGATTAAATTTGTAGGTTCATTAGTTAAGAATAAAGGGGGGATAGGGGAGTTACACCCCCCCCCCTTTAATTTAGATAAATGGGTTTTTCATGCAGACTTATTCGATTTGCTCCAAATTTGTTATACCGGTTTATCATGTTAAGGAGCTGCCTTGATTAGAATTGGAGGTTCATTAGCTAAGAATAAAGGGGGGAAAGGGGGCTACCCCCTATTAATTTAGATAAATGGGTTTTTCATGCAGAATTATTCGATTTGCTCCAAATTTGATATACCGGTTTACTATGTTAAGGAGCTGCCTTGATTAGATTTGGAGGTTCATTAGTTAAGAATAAAGGGGGGAAAGGGGGCTACCCCCCTTTAATTTAGATAAATGGGTTTTTCATGCAGACTTATTCGATTTGCTCCAAATTTGCTATATCGGTTTATCATGTTAAGGAGCTGCATTGATTAGATTTGGCGGTTCATTAGTTAAGAATAATGGGGGGAAAGGGGGCTACCCCTATTAATTTAGATAAATGGGTTTTTCATACAGAATTATTCGATTTGCTCCAAATTTGGTATACCGGTTTACTATGTTAAGGAGCTGCCTTGATTAGATTTGGAGGTTCATTAGTTAAGAATAAAGGGGGATAGGGGAGCTAGTCCCCCCACCCCTTAATTTAGATAAATGGGTTTTTCATGCAGAATTATTCAATTTGCTCCAAATTTGGTATACCGGTTTACTATGTTAAGGAGCTGCCTTGACTAGATTTGGAGGTTCATTAGTTAAGGATAAACAGGGATAGGGGAGCTAGCCCCCCACCCCCTTAATTCAGATAAATTGGTTTTTGATGCAGAGTTATTCGATTTGTTCCAAATTTGCTATATCAGTTTATCATGTTAAGGAGATGCATTGATTAGATTTGGTGGTTCATTAGTTAAGAATAAAGGGAGGAAAGAGGGCTATCCCCCCTTAATTTAGATAAATGGGTTTTTCATGCAGAATTATTCGATTTGCTCCAAATTTGGTATACCGGTTTAATATGTTAAGGAGCTGCCTTGATTAGATTTGGAGGCTTATTGGTTAAGCATGAAGGGGGGGACGGAGGTTAGTCTCCCCCATTAATTTAGATAAATGGGTTTTTCATGCAGAATTATTCGATTTGCTTCAAATTTGATATACCGGCTTATTCGGGTCTATGTCATTTAGCAGACAACCAAATAGCCGACAAGACATTTAGCAGACAGCAATTAGCCGACAGGACGTTTAGCCGACAAGTACATTTAGCTGACACGTACATTAGTACCAGTAGTACCAGTTTACAAGACAATTAGCCGACAGCGACAGTTAGCCGACAGAGACAATTAGCCGACAGGACATTTAACCGACAGTACGTTTAGCCGATAGGACATTTAGCCGACACTTGGGTTAAGTTAGGTCACAGATTACGTTTAGGTAACAATTAGGTTACTTTTAGGTTACAATTACGTTACAATTAAGTTATGGTTATGTTACGGTTACATTACGGATAGGTTACAGTTACGTTATAGTTAGGTTAGGGTATATTATAATTAGGTTACTATTACGGTTAGGCTATAATTAGTTATAACAAACAAATTTTTAAAAAAGTAAAATTTTCTACAATAAATATTGTTTGAAATGGGGTTTTTTGACGGATAACTCTGAAAAATATTATTTTTTAAATATAAGAATTTAAAAGAGGGGATGCATGAATTAAGAGTGTATTCAGGTGGCGAAAGAGTGGACCCACAGGGGGCAATTTTCAAACTTTTTTCGGACCAGTTATGTGATATATCACCGGAAAGATTACTTTTTCATGTTATAATTATTTCTTCTCCCCTCGCCTCAATTTAGCTCCCCAGGGGTCACTTTTCGAACTTTTTGAAATCGTAGCGTTTTCATCATTTTAGATTAGATTTTTTTACGGAGCCCTCCTATAAATATTATTTATAATATATAAAATTCCAAAGAGTGGGGGGTTATTGCAGAGGGGCGTGAGAGTTGGTGCATCGGTGGCGCTTTTCCAACTTTTGCAGACACCCCTCATGTGATATATCATTGAAAAACACTATAGCCACTATTTCATATTATACACCTCCCATGTTCCACACCCCCCCCACACACACTGCTTTGCCACCCCAAGGGGGAGGGATTTTTGAAATTTTTTGAAATCGTAGCGTTTTCATCATTTTAGATCGGAATTTTCTTACGTAACCCTCTGATAGATAATGTTTATAATATATAAAAAATTCAAAGAAAGGGAGGGTCTATTCTGAGGGGCGCGACTCCCTGGAGGGGCGCTTTTCTAACTTTTGCCGACACCCCACATGTGATATATCAATGTGATAAAGCACTGTGGTCACTTTTTCATATTATACACTTCCCATGTCCTTTAACCATCCATAAACTTTATTGATAATAAATATTAAGAAGTTCTTAAAAAAAAAAAAAAACGCTCAACTTTCCAAAACTTTCTAAAATATTCATGGAGACATTTTTATGCATAAAAACATCAAAATAAAATCCTTTATATCTAACTTCCTTTTATCAGTAATTTATTTATTTTGTTATTTATTTTTGACTAGATAATCATAAATTTAAGAGCTGTTTATTTTTATTCCACCCTAACATTATTTATTCCAGACAGTGTTGCGCCAACATATGCGTATTTGGCGGAAGCATGATGCAACAGTTGAAAGGAGAAATCAATCATCATGTTTGGTCATTTCTTTATTCATTTCATTTTCTTCGGTTACTAACGAAAAAGAGCTATTATTTGATACCAATTTAGACGTGCTAATAAGTCTATTTTATACAAATAAAGCATATTATGGCATTAAACTGGATTATTCCTAATTTTCTCTTATTGATCAAGTTGAATTTAGACACTTTACTCCGTGAAGGATTGGATTTCTGTAGCTCCGGGGTGGGGGTGGGTGTGGAATTTGCACTTTTTGACCATTGAAAACACAAAATCTCAAATCATCCATGAGGACATTTATTCTCTGGGGAGAATGTCTCCCCCGGGTCACTGCATGAATTTAACACTGTTAATGATTTTTTTAAAAATTAGGACTCTTTCTCTTTCTGATTTAATTAAGAAATTTAAACATTTAAACACGGAATGTAAAAAATTATTTTGGAGAAACTATTATTTGTATAATGAATGCCATTGCTGGATCATATACACCTACGTTTACAAATGAACTGAAAATTTAATAGAATAATATTAAACTAGAGAACAGGAAAACTGCTTTTTGAGAATTTAGTGTCGCCTCCGGCATTTCCATTACTTCATTTTCTTCTCATGGACTGATGGCTTCTATTATTATGAAACAGCCATTATAAATGAAGTGTTAGGTGACGATGAAAGAGCAGCCGTAAAAAGTTTGAGCTCTGATTTTCTGTCGGAATGGGGGAAAAAATGGCTATAATTTTTTTTTTTTTTTTGAGGACTGCTTTTTCATCTTCCCCTAACACCTCATTTATAATGGCTGTTTCATAATAATAGAAGCCACCAATCCATCAGAAGAAAATAACTCGGTTAAGCGGGACTCTACTGCAGTACAAAACATATTTCAATTTTAAGACTTAAAGCACACGTTTTATTTTATGTAAAATGACGTCATTCGCATCCGCTTAAGAAATCCACATTTACGATCTACTCTTAAACATCTACAGTAAAGCATGCATAGCACATCACTATCGCGAAATAATGCACAAATGCAAAAAAATATTCCGTCATTCAAGAAAAAAAAAAAAAAAAAAACGGCGATCTAATGATTCATAGATACTTACAATTAAATATAGTATATAACAGCTCCATTGTTTTAACAAAAATCATTCGTTTATATATTTTTTTTCAAAATAGCACGTATTATAACTACATTTTCTTTCGGTTGTTACGAAAAAATGGCAACAAAAATATATAATTGCTATTTTAAAACTATTCTTCCTTTACTTTCTACAGAAATCGAGTTCTTCCTTTGCCAATATTAAGCAAATGGTGAATTACAAACTCCAAAAAAATTAATATTTTAAAAATAAATGAAGATACAGTTTTCAAACAAAATGTATTTAAAAGAACTTTTTTTCTCCAATACGAAGGTATAAAAATTGAAAATGTGCGATGCTTAGAAGTTTAAAAAATTGCTAAACAGTATTTAATCGTAATGCTTTCTTTTACGGCTAGCCTCTGTAAGGTAACGTTATTTTTTGGACACAAAATAAGCTGGGAGAAAGAAATAGCATACCGTACCGCAGGCTAATAACATTTTGTTTTAAACGTGATATATAATTTTAATTGTTTCACCAATTTCCAAGTTTATTGAGAACTTTTTACGTTTCATCCTTATTCCTCTATTTGTATTAACTTAATTTTTCAATAACGGTTTCTTTATAATCAATAATACTCTAAAGTTAAAAAATATATGTTGAGAAAATTAAAAATATTTTTTTCAAATAATTCTAATTTAATTTGATATTCAAAATTTAAGAAAAGCATTTATCGAATTAGATATATATGGTAAGCATATAGAATTTTTCTTTAAATTTGAAGCTAGGTTCTCCTTTATATTAATAAAATTGGTTTTTATTTAATATTATTTTTTTCATTCTTGTTAATAAAGTTTGCATTTTTAGTCGTAGAATGTATCCAGCCTCAGCTAGGGATCTAACGAATTTCGTAAAGCATTAAGCAGAATATTGTAGATATTTAGAGGAATGAAATCAGGGTAATACATTTTTAGGTAGATTTCGTAATAAGAAATACTACATACTACATTTTACCAACATTTTTGCAGATCTACGCCGATCATGAAACCATAGAACACCAAACCACCCCCAGTTCAAAACTTTATCTATCTATCCATATATATCACTTTTTTATGGACACGATAACTTCCATAACTCTGCACAAACCTCTTCCAAACTGATCAAGGCCATACCATACAATCAAGGGGCAGAAAATCTCGGTAAAGTTCGTTAATGGGCAAAATCGACCCAAGGATATGGAAATAGGGAAGGATTTTGTGAAAACAGAAAAAAACAATAACTTCTTAATTATAATGCATATCAAATCAGTTTAAAGTTATTATTACTTCTAGGAAAAGATCCAAAAAATTATGCATAACAGATTTTTGATATCATTAAAAATGGGCTCAAGGGGCAATGAAAATAGAGTTTTAAGAAGAAAAAAATTCATAACTTCGTCAATTCACAAGATATAAAATCCACTTAAATTTATTATAAATCTTCTTAATCTGACCTACAACTTTTATATTGAGTCTTTGATAGTACCAGCTCTTACAGAGAAAAGGGAGAAACTTAAAAAGAAAAAAAAAATCATAACTTCGTCAATTCACAAGATATCAAATCCGCTTAAATTTATTATAAATCTTCTTAATAATATCTACAACTTTTATATTGGCAAGATTTTGATAAAACCAACTCTTACACAAAAAAAGGAGGTTCAAGAAAAAAATATCGTATTAAGGCTGTTCTCAAATCCATAGGGGCAACTTTATGACATAAGTTTTAATTCCCTTTTCTTCGGAAACGCATGAAATTGGAAGGTGTTGTTATAAGGAAACTATGTAATTGAAAGACATTTTCCGTTTTTTTTGTAAACACAATAGATGTTTCAGAAAATACTGTCACAGTTTGAACCAAATTTCCCAACAAAAAGAAAAAAAAAATCACTGAACGAAGGGAGAAAAATCCCTTGTAGTAGGTCTGCCAATTTTATACAATTACGTTAAAAAATCTGTACGTCATTGTGTCAGAAAATATCAACCTTGTTGAGCAGTGTAGTTGAGAACACAGCCTTAACATGATTCTGATAAAACCAGTTTAGAAAAATGAAATTAAAAACTCGTCAAAAGCGACCAGAAAAAATTGTCAAACCGTGTTTATCTCTATTCTTGATTTAGCCTTTTTGGTGAAATTAGTACTTAACTTCGAAATCTACCTGTGCCTGCAGGCCGAGCCGGGAGTGATTTTTTTCTCTTTCTTTTCTTTCTTTTTTTTAAAATGATTTTCTCAAATCCAAATTGGCTATTTTCTAACGCATTCATATAAAACCATTTTTATTTCTTACAAGCACAAAATGTACAGCTATTTTCATTCAGATACTAAACAATCAAATTTAATTTTTTATTGTGAGACTATTTTAAGAATCCATAATCTGCTTATTTGTCATACATTTTTATAATGAGGCTCCTAAAACTTCGCTTATCGGTGAGAATTTTTACTATTTTTTTTTTCATTTTGCACAAAAATATCATTATTTGATAAATTTTATAGCACAAATAATGTTCCGATACAACAGTTTGTTGAATTTTCATGATTGTTTTGAAAAATAAACGGATATTTGCAATTGGCATTTAAAAAAAAAAATATTTTATGAACTGAGATAAGGATTACTACTGCAATTTGTTTATGTAGAAAAAGGTAAGTCATATAAACAAGGTTTTTTTAACAAATAATAATCTCTTTGTGACGTTTCAACATATTATATTAAACGTATAAAACAGTTAGACATATGAATAACGAAATCTATATCGAATTAAAAATAAAAAACAAACTGTGCGGTATGAATTTTTTGCTTGCTTTTTTTTAGTTCCCTACGTTACAACCAAATTTTATACAATGCAATTTTATATCACACTAGCTGACCCACCCGGCGTTTGCCTGGTCCATCATAATAACCTTAAATAAAACTCAAGTTTGTATGATTTTATATCCTTTGAAAATCTTTTAAATGAACCTAGTTTCGGTTGTTCCATTGCATTCCACAGCGTCTCGTATGTTTCCAACAAACGTCTTTCCGAACGAACCTGTAATCTGAGTCCTCGCTACCTAACACAGCATGTGCCGGAAGTGCTCCGCACGTATCGTAGACAATTGAAAAAAAAGTCTAATAGTGAGCCAAACTTCGTAGTAATCAAGCCCATAGAACCGGAAAAACGAATGCATCATTAATGTTCGAAAATGTCGTTAACTGAAGTCTAAGATAAACTTTCATAATCACAGAAAGTAGTATTTTCACAGAAAGTAGCCGAATTGTAATCTAAGTTAAATAAACCAATTCCCGTTGAAATTGGGCCCTTATAACTCGAGGAAACAATTTATCCTTACGCGGTGGAAAGTTGCCTCCCTCCTCCTCTGTAAATTTCACGGTCTACTTTTAAAATTAACACGATATTATTTAATAAACGGATGAAATCCCTTTTCTAAAATTACCTTTAACCCTTTAGTGCGCAGGGACAAAGAACAGTTTTTTTATGCACAGAACAGTTTTTTTAAATATAATAGATTTTTTTTATTCGTATATACCTAATTCACACAAGGAGATAAAAATAGCAATATTTGTTTTAATTAATAACAGACATTCCGTGTTTAAAAAAAGCGAAATTAACCATTGAAACTTTCTTGTGTAAAGTCAGATTCTCTGGAGTACGTAATTTCTAGAACGCATTCTATCATGGGAATTAAAGGGTTAAAGGTTAAGTTTTATAAAATAAATAATTATATAAAATAAGGTATTTGGAGACATAGGTATTAAAATATTTACTGATTTGCAATATTTTAGCGTAAAACAGCTCCGCAACAGTAGTTATTATTTGTATTGCAGATGCGCAACAGAAGAAAAGAGTTCCGTATTATATGAAAAATGTATCTCTGATTTTTTTTTCATTATTTTTCCTGAGTAATAAACCTTTCAGAGAATCATATATAATTTTTTCGAAGCAAAATAAAAAATCGCGCATTTAAGGGTTAACGTAACGCGATTTTTATTTTTAATTTACGGATGTAGTGAGTAAACGTAAGCTGTTGCCGAAAAAGGAGATTAATATTCGAAAAAGGTGGTAGCTTGGGTGTAAAGAAGGACCGGGCCCAGGGGGGCAGGATATTAACTGGAATGTAGTTGGGTAAAGGAAAAATTTTTAATAGTTTTAAAGTAGCTGTAGGACGCAAGAACTATGAAGTAGAAAATTGTAATAGAGTAAGATCGTTTTTAAAGAAGCTACAACAAAGGCCCCAAGAAGGAGATTAATATTCAAAATTGGTGGTAGCTGAAATGAGAAATTTTTTTGTCGTTCATGGAGTTGCTAGAAGACTTAAGAAGTTGTTAGAAAAAAAAGCTAATGAATCGGGTCATTTTTAAGGGAGCTACAATAAAGGGCCCAAAAGAGGCCAACTGATAGTTAAGAGCAGGGCCCTAACATGAAAATATGTTAAAAGGTCTTAGATCTTCAATTATTCAAAATTAGCCATAGAGTTATGAATTATTCCTTAGAATAATAATTTAAAGAAATGCGCCAAAAATTGGGTTGGTCCTGGGAGAAGTGTCCAATACTCAGTTTTAAAATTATGCACTGAGAAGGTGAGAAAATTAGAGGGTGAAAAATGCATGGCGCACAAAAAATTCAAGGGACCTACGGGACCCTAGGGGGGAGAATGGAGCAAGGGTCTTAACTAGGGTGTAGAAATGGGAGAATAACTAAATGAAAAAAAGATACCAAAAATGAAGATCGGATTAAAAGGAAGCAATTTATTAACAATTTAGGGCGCAAAAACTTTAAGGGATGCTGTACCGGGTCCCAGGCTGCCAGGGTCTTAACTGGAATGTAGAAATGAGGGAATAACTAAATAGGGAATTGGCCCCAAGAACGAAGAAGATCGGATATAAAGGGAGTAAGCTATTAACAATTTAGAGCATAAAAACTTAGAGGCACAGGGGCCCCGACCTTAAAAAAAGAAAAATCTGATTGTCAGGTGCATCAGGACATGTCTTGGACTGTTCTCACCTAAATGTTCAGACTTCTACGTGCGGTAGATTTTGCTAGTCATCAAACGCAGACACACAGACACTCACACACTCACATACACACAGACAGAGCGAAACTTTCTTTTATTGGTATACGTTTTATTCAATTTTCCCCACTAAAAACTGGGTTGTCGTTAAATCCGATCTCGCTGAAAACTTATGCTACAGTTAAATACGAACACACTCTTAGTAGCTGACGAGTTATTGAGGTTTTAATGCATATGTATAAAATATTAATGATGATTGAGTAAAAGCACTGATTTATGAAATTGATGAGCTATCGATTTTATAGTGCCCCCATATCAGTAACAAATCAAGCAGGACGGTCGTTCTGCCAAGCCAAGCTGAAAAAAAATGAAAACCCCGCCAAACATACAAACGCCAAGAGTAACGGCAAGACACCGTAACTGCTTATTATACTGCGGACAACTTCTCCATGTTAAATGGACGAAATAGGCCAGCGTAAAATTTCCCATATCAAAAGAAGCAATCATCGCAGAAAAATAAAACCAACACCAGAAAGACCTAATAAAGAAGATCTTCAATTTGAGATCAAATGCATCCTCATAAATTAATTATAAACAGAGATATAGATTTTTTTAAATAACGTCGAGATACTGAAAATGACAGATTTATTTTCTTCGTCACAACTTATGTTTAAATCGAGGTAGAGACTTAAATAATGGACAGAAAAAAGTAAGGATTGAATTTTTGGATAGATATTTACTCAATCTACGTGCTTTTATAAAATTCAGCTTTAAAAACATTAATTTTCTATACATAATTAGCGAAAAACTGTTAATTAGTTCAAAAGTTTACAAATTATGCCAAATAGCGATAAACCCGCCAAAATATTTTAGAAATCTTATACTTTTCTTTTATATTATCCTTTTGCATTGATTTCATCGAAGATAACTATGGCTGAGATTCAGATAGATTTTTCGCTGTTAGCGAAATGAGTTTGACCAATCAGAAGCCTGCATGTTTGAGAATATTTGCTGTTTCTGGATTCCGGCCTATGTCATGAAAGTTTTGAGTCATTTTTTTAGTGCCGTAGATGAAGTGCAATGTTTGTAGAAATGTAGGCTAGGATCCAGATAGATTTTTCGCTGTTAGCGAAACAAGAATTACCAATCAATACCCGGCATTTCTGCAAACAGCGAAAAGTTCACAAAAATGCAGGCTTCTGATTGATGAATCTCGTTTCTCCAGCAGCCAAAAATCTATCTAGATTGCGCCCAATGGAGGATATTCCAAATATGGGTTCGAGGCTGAAAAAAGTCACGTGATACCGGTAATTTATCCAAGGAACTTCTAACTGATAAGAAGGGAAGATGCTACTACTTTGCCTCATGAACCGTTTCATTGGCTAGCGGGGATTTACATTACACGTCTACGGAGCCTTCCCTTCGTTACGATAGAAGTTTTTACCTTGACCACGTGATCACAATGTAGATGGAATATTCTCCATTATGTTGAACACAATTTTGCATTTCCACATCCAGGAAGGGTATTGATTGTCATAACAACAATACATATTCGAAACTATTTAAGGCACTGATTCTGAACTCCTTTGCTATACCTTTCAATATTAAAGAAGTTGTTGTTTCCATAGTAACAGTACTTTTCTGTATTGCTTTCTCTAAAACACAAATATAGAAATTTAAGAAAGAGCGCTCAGAATCAACACCATAACAGAGAGCCTTTATACATAAGTGTGGTGATATATGCACAGGAAGCATGCTCATTTCAAGTTTTTGCCGAAAGTATGGCTAGAGCGTCTAGAATACCTTGTGTGGAAATATGCTATCCAAACAACGCTAAAAATTTGTATCCCTTAAATGTGCGACGATACTGCTGAAATCCCAAGTAATGATCACAGCGACATCTGCGGGATTTAGTATTACATTGTATAGACTAGCAATATCTTGCAGTTTGAGAAAATATCCTGCAGATGTCGCTGTGATCTGTATATTTCAGCAGCATTGTTGCACAGTTAAGGGATACAATATTTTAGCACTTTTTTAAGTATTACAGGGATAGCCAATTTCTACACTATATATTCTAGGTGCTATAGTACGGCAATCCACTTTCTTGAATATAGGCTATTCTATCTACGTTATGTTCACGTGGTCAAGGCAAAAACGTCTAACGTAAAGAAGGGAAGGCTCCGTCGACGTAATGTAAATCCCCGCTAGCCAATGAAACAGTTCACGGGAGAAAGCAGTAGTAGTTTCATGTTTCCCTTCTCATCAGTTAGAAGTTCTTTAGGTAAATTGCCGGTACCACGTGACTTTTTCAGCCTTGAACCCATATTTGGAATATCCTTCATTAGACGATACGCGCATGGACGAGCTTTATTAGACTAGGGAAATAATTCAATATGCATTAGCCTGACGATAATTACACGCTCGCAAAGACCTTTAATGATTTGTTTTAATCACTTCTACCAAAAAACCTTTATTAGCCATATGTCGCTACTTCGTTATAGCGACACACTTGTTCCTAATTGGATCCCGGCCTTAATGTATCAAAATACGGAGTTTGCTTTCTGTACTATTCCTGAGCTCAGTTAACGTCTAGAAATATAGGCCGAGATCCAGGTACATTTTTGCAAACAGTGAAAAGTTAGCAATAATTCTGGCTTCTAATTGGTCAATCTCGTTGCGATAACAAAGAAAAATCTACCAAGATCTTGGTCATGGTGTGGAAACCGGCTATTCCAGTAATACTTTAAAAATTGCTAAAAATTGAATACCATAAATATTGAAAAATACTGACTGACAAATGTCGATAGCAGGAACATTTTCTAGATCTTCTCTGAGCGAAACGTTTTCTCATTTGATGTCTTTTGAAATAGTTACGTTGGAATGGAGGATATTTCAAATATGGGTTCGAGGCTGAAAAAAGTCACGTGATACCGGTAATTTACCCGAGGAACTTCTAACTGATAAGAAGGGCTTTGCCTGATGAACTGTTTCATTGGCTAGCGGGGATTTACATTACACGTCTACGGAGTCTTCTCTTCTTTACGCTAGACGTTTTTACCTTGATCACGTGATCAAAACGCAGATGGAATATCCTCCATTACCATACGTCGCTGTGATCGACATTCATCGTTCAGCCTCGTTCAATATTTATGGGATACAATTTTTTAGCACCTTTTTAATAAGCCGATTTTTAAACTATATCTTCTAGATACTATAGCTCCGTTATAGGCCTAGATTATATGTTGTAGAAATCGACTATCCCAGCAATACTTAAAAAAGCGCGGAAATAGTGAATCCCTTAAATATACAACGCTGTTGAATTCCAAACAGTCATTTGCAGCGGCATCTGCAGGGTATTTTTTAAAGACGAAAGAGACACGTGTAATGCACCGCTACAGCGTCTAGAATACATAATGTGGAAATTTGCTATCCAAGCAGCGCTAAAAAGTTGTATCCCTTAAATGTGCACTGACGCTGAAATCCAGGGAGCTGATCGCAGCGACATCTGTGATATACTTTCAAAGTAAACATCGTATTATTACAGCGGGCTTGACGCCAAGCACACAGGTCAGATGTATGTTAATAAAATGTAAAAAAAAAAAAATACTACAGCGTCTAAACCAAATTATAGCGCCTAGAATATATAGTGTGGAAATTGGCTATCCCTGTAACACTTAAAAAAGTGCTAAAATATTGTATCCTTAAATGTGCAACGATGCTGTTGAAATATACAGATCGCAGCGACATCTGCAGGATATTTTCTATAATTGCAAGATATTGCTTGTCTATACAATGTAATACGAAAATCCCGCAGATTTCGCTGCGATCGACACTTGGGATTTTAGCAGTATCGTCGATCATTTATGGGATACAAATTTTTAGCGTTGTTTAATAAAATATTTCTACACTAGGTATTCTAGACGCTGTTACCAAATCGTCATGAAGTTTTAGGAAATATCCTGCAGATATCGCTGTGATCGATTCATTGGATTTCAGCATCATTTGAAATTTAAGAGATCCAATATTTTAGCACTTTTTAAAGTATTACTGGGATAGCCGATTTCCACACTATATATTCTAGGCGCTGTAGCACCGCGGTAGCCTGTCTTTTTCGTTTACCTCGAAGTAGATATAGATGAAGTCATTTGTAGCTGTTCCTAAGCTGTGGCCAACAACACATAAGGCCAGTTCATAACGTCACACGGAGTTGATTATCTGTACACGGCAATGGACACAAAAAAAAATCGGCGCGCAGCTTTGTACTAATCATCGTGTAAAGATGATCCAACTCTGAGGCTAACGAAAAAGACAGGCTACCGTGGTGGGTCCGATTCTTCTTTTTTTACAGACCGCTGGAGTCACGTGATGCTCGAATGCACCAAAGAAGGTGCGTGAAAAGAGCATCACGTGACTCCAGTGGTTTGTAAAAAAAGAAGAATCGGACCCACCGCAGTAGCCTGTCTTTTTCGTTAGCCTCGATCCAACTCCGTGTGACTTTTAAACATCACGAACTGGCCTATTATGTCATTGGTCGCGCTCACACCCTCCCTTCTGCGTCCACCGTATATAGCGGCATCTTGTACTGGAGACTGCTAAATGGGCTGCTATCGGTCAAAATCAAGAGAGAAAAGGGCAGAAGAGAGGGAAAGAACTCTTTTTTTTTTGGTAACTAGTTTTTCACACGGGAAGATTGACATGTCTGTTCCTCTCCTTTCATAACTTCATGGTGGTGAAATAAGCCAAAGCCTCCTAAATATTTGAGAAATTCTTGACTCGCGTCACGAAAACATCACACAAAGCAGGTAAAGCAAAGAAACAAAATCATTCATTGGCTCGTTCATATTCACGAGCCAATGAATGATTTTTCTTCTTTGTTTTGCCTGCTTTGTGTGACGTTTTCCTGACACGTGTCAAGGCTTTCTCCAATATTTAGAGGGCGTTGAATAGGTCGGGATCAAGATAGACTTTTCGCTATTAGCGGGGTGAGATTGATCAATCAGACGTCTGCATTTTTCCGAACTTTTTGATGTTTGCAGTAAATACCGAAAAGCCTGCAAGGATGGAGGCTACTGATTGGTCAATGTAATTTTACTAACAGAGAAAAATTTATCTGGATCCCGGACATTAGCTTTGGTTGGTTAAAACAATTTTGAATAAAATCAAATCAGGAAGCCAATATTTGTTAACTTTTCGGGTTAGTTTAATTGAAATCTTCCTCGTCTATTACTGAAAACTGAGTTACTGTACTTTGGGCAAAAAAATTGAATATGAGTACACGACTTGTGCATATGTCACCACTCTAACACAGTGTTGCCAGATGGGCTACTTTTTTTAATTCAGATACTTGATTGGCCCCACTTTTTTGAAATTGTAAAATGTGCCTTATTTAATGACATATTAATTAAGGCGAAAACAACGGGAATTTTACCGTTTATAATAAGTGCTGGCAATCAAGAAATCTAAATTAAAAAAAAAGTAGCCCACTGGCAACACTGCTCTAACATATAAATGTTCTCTGTTATGACCATGATTCTAAGTGCAGTTGGTTAAATTTGAGTATCTGGGCATTAGAGAAAGCAATAGTGACCCACCGTGGCTGAGTGGAAAAGGCACCATGCCGCAAATCGCTTGAAAGCGTAGGTGGAAGCAGATTTGAATCCCGCCGTGATCCGCATGTGATATGATGTATGTGTTCAATAAATCAAACAAACAAACAAGCAAGCAATAGTGAAAGGTACAGTTGGCATGGAAACATAGACTTCTTTAATTCGTACAGAAAATTAATGAATAGTACTAAATAACTCAAGTTTAAAATGTAGGCAAATGGTCTGGAAATATCAATGGCTCCCATCTAGTATTTCACAAAATTAATTTAATAGATTCACATGATGTATAACTTGATGCAACTCTTAGCTAATGAAAATTCTGCAACAAGACTTATGTAGGTAGATCTTTTGAATGAATAATTCAGAATTCTGAGAACAAAACGAAGTTCTTAAGGGCTCTTCCTCACACCCCCCCCAAAAAAGGAAATATGATAGAAAGATATAGGAATTTGGATAGCTTCAATATGTCTGTGAACTTTTGTCAGAGTTCAGAAAAAGAGTCTGGGCATTAAAAAAAACAAATTTGACGAACGATAAGACTATAGATTTCAGGCAATTTTTAACCGAAAAATATTTAATTCTAATGTATATGCGGCTTTAATAATAGACTATTAAAGATAATCAATTTAGGGGAAATTTTATAGTAAATTAATATCCTCACATTTATGCAAATAGGTATGGATAAACAGACTTGAGTAAAATTACATATTTATTCTTTCTTCTCTATAACACAATCTAAATGAAGATGAAGTTATATGTACAGTTTATATCTTTAAATTTTTAGATTTTTTTTTATCAAAAATGTTCCTTTATTATGTCTAGAATTGCTAGATTTACAGATCTTCGATTCTTTTAGATGCCTGTGGGGTTTCATTCTCGGATTAACCGTAGGTATTTGTAAAGGTAAATTTATTTTGCAAAACCGCAAGCAAAAAAAAAGTTAGAAAAAACAATTAACTGACAGACTAACTGTAAATATATATTTTATTTCGACTCTGTTTTTTACTAAATTTTCATCTTTCGTAGAAAATTTTAAGGAGATATAAATTGAGAAAGACTGATACTTTGAAAGAAGAAATTGACTTTCCTTACTTTTAAATTATTAATCACTATAAAAAATGAATGATAAGTAAACAAAATGAATAATATAGTGTTTGCTCCCTGCTTAAAAGTCTATACAAGGACTAATTTTAATTTGAGCTAGTAGAATTATTTCAATAATATATCATTTGTTTTAAAAAAAGAACTGATATCTACTAAAAAACAACTTTTCAAAAGTAAAAAAAAGCCAAGCAAAAAAAAAAAAAAAAAAAAAAAAAGAAAAAGAAAAGAAAAAAGGTGAAAGTTGTGGCTAAAAAATAGTGTGATATCAAATTTCCAAGCTTATCTTACGGTACTTATTTAACATTTTTTGATAAAAATTTACCATATGTAAGTCGAGTACCTTAGTATGCGTTGATAGAAAGCCTTTTCTCCTTTACTAAATACATCATAACGTGTTTCTGAAAATTAAATTTTTTTTAATTATGCATGATGGGCTTGGCGGCCATCTTTCCATATTTTACACAAATTTCTAAGCACTCAAGCTCGTGACATATTTGCATTATTAAGAATTTCGAATTTCTAGTTTTAGCTACAGACAGATAAATTAAGAGGGTTTTTTATTTTGAAAAAACAAATTGATTTTTACTGCTTTAACTAATTAATTAACCCCCCTCCGAAAAAAGAGAATCATAACATGAAACCTGAAGTTACTTCAGCTTTATTTTTAGACACAAATTTTTAGGCACTCATTTCCATAAATTAAAAAAAATAAAATGTTTGCTTTAGTAACAATTTCGAACTTCCAATCTTAACAATGAACTTGTGTGCTTAGAAATTTGTGTAAAATATGGAAAGATGGCCGCCAAGCCCATCATGCATAATTAAAAAAAATTTAATTTTCAGAAACACGTTATGATGTATTTAGTAAAGGAGAAAAGGCTTTCTATCAACGCATACTAAGGTACTCGACTTACATATGGTAAATTTTTATCAAAAAATGTTAAATAAGTACCGTAAGATAAGCTTGGAAATTTGATATCACACTATTTTTTAGCCACAACTTTCACCTTTTTTCTTTTCTTTTTCTTTTTTTTTTTTTTTTTTGCTTGGCTTTTTTTTACTTTTGAAAAGTTGTTTTTTAGTAGATAAATATTACTTCTTTCAACAAAAACAAAGGTTTATAAGGCTGCCGAATCACTGATCTTTTAATATATAAATTAAATAAATTCGATGCGCAAAAAGACAAATTTCTGAGAATGTCGTTATCAAGATTGGATATATATAATTCATTAATGACATTCGACTTAATAAAATCACAGATGATTAAGGATGACGACTTTTCGAGGTTTTTTGGAAATCATACAGAATTTATATCAAACTGATTGAAATATAAATTTAAAGAGATGGCGAAGTAACTAGGTTTTTCGTTTAGAGAGATCGTTTGGGCTAACTTGTTATTTTGATTTTATTGCGGATGTTAAGAAAATTAATTAGATTCTATTGCATAGAAGCACTGCTTTATGAGGATATAGAGTTATCAAGGTTTTAACCACAATGACCAATGATAATTGTTTAAATAAAAACATAGATTTATAAGCTTGAGGATTCATCAAGGTTTAACCGTATAACTTGTATTCGATATATAATAAAACAGATTAATGAATCTTCAAGTTATCAGGTTTTTAGAGCAAATGTATAAATAGTAATATTAACTAAATACACTTATTTATGAGGATGTCGAGTTATCGAGGCTTTAACATATAAGCGTGATAATTATAACATTTTATTAAACTAGCTGTCTTCGCCCTCTAGCGTGCTCATAATTACATCGGGGCCTCTAATTTATGCTAACATCGAATAAAACGAATGTCGAATTCACATGAAAATTTTCGTTAGGTGCAGTAGCGTAGCTAAGTTGTTTGCCGCCCGGGATTTCATCCGTTTATTAAATAATATTGCGTTAATTTTAAAAGTAGTCCGTGAAATTTACAGAGAGGGGGGGTGGGGGTGCAACCTTCCACCGCTTAGGGGTGTATTCTTTCCTCGGGTTCTAGGGGCCCGATTTCAACGGGAATAGGTTCATTTAAGTTAGATTATAATTCAGCTACTTTCTGTATTATGAAACTTTATCTTAGACTTCAGTTACCAACATTTTCGAACATTAATGATGCATTCATTTTTCGGGTTCTATGGGCTTGATTACAACGAAATTTGGCTCACTCGACTTGGTTTTCGATTATCTGCGGTACGTGCGGAGCACTTCCGGTACATACCGCTTTAGGTAGCGGAGACCCAGATCACATGTTCGTTCGGAAAGAGATATGTTAGGAACACACGAGAGGCTGTGGAAGGTAATGGGACTTCCGAAACTAGGTCCATTTAAAAGATTTTCAAAGGATATAAAATCATACAAACTTGAGTTTTATTTAAGGTTATTATGATGGGCCTGGACAACGCCGGGTGGGTCAGCTAGTGTGATATAAAATTACACTGCATAAAATTCGGTTGTAACCAGGGCTTAATTTGCGACGGAGCCCACCATAGCCCGGCTCCGGTACTTCTCTGGTTTTAGTAAATATTTAAATATTGTTCGGAATTCACCGGAGCTCATAAATACAGGTCTCCGGAGCCCAGTGCAATAGCGCTTCCGAAAAACCGAAGCTTAAATTACCTTTTCCTTTCTTTCCCATCTCCAAGCTTTTGCATTCTTTTTACCAAAACACTTATATGTGACCTAATGTGTCACACGCGTAGGGGATGGAGATGAAACGTACTCAATTTTTATATCAGTTTTTAGGCTTAGACTGACTCGAGCTCAATCTGTATTACATTTAAAATTTTATTTATTCATGTATTGAAAAAAAATCTTCTTTTAAAATTACGTATTATATTCCACTTCAAATCATTTTAATGCTATTTTGATCAGAATGAAGGGGAAACAGAAATCGTGTTTTTCTATTTCAAATTTATATCGGCGACATGTTGATACGGCGCCACTCAAGAGAGTGAACAATAAATTTGCTTTCAGTTCGATTTTCTTTTGTGACAGTAGGATAATTTTTTATTGGCTGGGTTTTCTTTTTTTATTTCGATATCTAACCTGAAAAGAATATTTTCTGTTTTATCCAACAAGCATCAGCTTGACGTTTTGTCTGTTCGAGGTTTTTTGTCTTCTATTGCGTACGAGTATAAAAATCACGTTAGTGATTTTTCTATTTATTTTGTATCATGAACAGTACCCGCGCTAAGGCTCTGTGCACCTATACGAAGTCACTTTCCTTTGTAAGTAGAATAATTATCCTGTATTGTTATTCTGATAGAAAGCAATCGAGCAGTGTTTCCCCTTTTTCTATAAAAGCATAGATTCTTTCCGATAACGTTGTCACATTTTTAATTTTATCTGATTTTCAGGGACTCACCGCAAAAGATTGTTATGCGGAAGGAAATGATTATAGCTTAAGATATGCACATTTACAGGAAATTGTAAAACATTGTTCCATTCTTCAGCATATAAATATTCATTTCTGTAAATTTCATTCATTTTTTCTTAAAATTGCATAGCTGCGAACTATCTCTTTTTTGTGTTAACACCATTTTCTAATCATAATCGTTACCCTATTTAATCGCAGAATTCTGCAATTAATTAACATAAAAAATAGGCACTGATTTTTACTATTCAGAAGAAGTGATAACTAAAAAGTAGAATAGTTGACAGCTAAGTATATGCTGATAGATATATTTAATTTTTTTATTTTGCTAAAGAAAAAAAATGTTTTAAATTTTGCAATTAATGTACGAAATATAAATATGCAGATTACAGGGGCAGGGGGGAGGGGGGTGGAACGGTACAGTTGTTGTACCGGTAGCGCAGAATATTAGGGCTCCGGAACTTTTTTTGTTAGAATTTAAGCCCTGGGTGCAGTAATCTAATTGTAACGTAACCTTAATCTAACTCTACCATAAACATTACCTAACTGTACCCTAGCTGTAATATGTTACATAACCGTAACCTAACGGTAACCTAACAGTAACATACCTTCAACCTAACTATAAACAAATTATCACCTAACCGTAACCCAACTGTAACCTAATTGCAACCTAACCTTAATCTAATTATAACATAACCGTAACCTAACTGTAACGTAGCTATAAACTATCGGTAACTTAACCGTAACTAATTTTAAGCTAAATGTAACGTGACTCTAACCTACCTGTAACCTATCCATAATCCAACCGTAAACTATCTGAAACGGAAATGGAACATAACCGTAACCTAACCGTAACCTATCTGTAACGGAAATGGAGCATAACCGTAACCTAATTATAACCTAACCGTAACGTAACCGTAACCTACTTATAACCTAACCCTAACCTAACTGTAACATAACAGTAACCTAACCGTAATCTATCTGTAAAATAAACGTATCATGACGGTACGTTAACCGTAAACTAATTATAACCTAACCGTATCCTAACTGTAACCTAACCGTAACCTAACTGTAGCCTGGCGGTAACCTAACCGTAACCTAATTGTAATCTATCCGTAACCTACTGTAACCTATCCGGAACTTAACCGTAATCTAACTGTAACCTATCCGTAATCCTATTCGTAACCAAACTGTAACGTAACTGTAACCTATCCGTAACCTAATCTTAGCAGAAACGTAATCTAACTGTAACCTATCCATAACCTAACCGTAATCTAACTGTAACCTATCCGTAACCTATCCGTAATCTTAATTGTAACCAAACTGTAACGTAACTGTATCCTATCTGTAACCTAATCGTAGCATAAATGTATTCTAACTGTAACCTATCCTTAACCCAACTGTAACCTATCCGTAACTTAACCCTAATCTAACTGTAACCTATCCGTAACCTAACCTTAACCTATTTGTAACTTAAACGTAACCTAATTGTTACCTAAATTTAATCTAACTGTGACGTCAACGTAATCTAACTGTAACCTAACCGTAACCTAACTGTAGCCTGGCGGTAACCTAACCGTAACCTAATTGGAACCTATCCGTAACGTACTGTAACTTATCCGTAACCTAACAGTAATCTAACCGTAACCTATCCGTAATCTTAATTGTAACCAAACTGTAACATAACTGTATCCTATCTGTAACCTAATCGTAGCATAAACGTAATCTAACGTAACCTATCCGTAACTTAACCCTAATCTAACTATAACCTATCCGTAACTAACCTTAACCTATTTGTAACTTAAATGTAACCTAATTGTTACCTAAATTTAATCTAACTGTGACGTAACCGTAATCTAACTGTAACCTAACCGTAACCTAACTGTAACCTAAGTTTAACGTAACCGTAAACTAATTATAACCTAACTGTATTCTAACTGTAACCTATCCGAAACCTAACAGTATCCAAACCAAAACCTAACTGGGCTAATCGTCCTGTCGGCTAATTGTCCTGTCGGCTAATTGTCCTGTCGGCTAAATGTCTTGTCGGCTAAATGTCTTGTCGGTTAATTGCCCTGTCGGTTAAATGTCCTGTCGGCTAATTGTCTTGTCGGCTAATTGTCCTGTCGGCTAAATGTCCTGTCGGCTAATTGTCTTGTCGGCTAATTGTCCTGTCGGCTAATTGTCCTGTCGGCTAATCATCCTGTCTGTTAAACGTCTTGTCGGCTAATTGTCCATGTCGACTAACTGTCCTGTCGGCTAATTGTCCTGTCGGCTAATTGTCTCTGTCGGCTATCTGTCTTGTCGGCTAACTGTCGCTGTCGGCTAATTGTCCTGTCGACTAAATGTACGTGTCGACTAAATGTACTTGTCGGCTAAACGTCCTGTCGTCTAATTGCTGTCTGCTAAATGTCTTGTCGGCTATTTGGTTGTCTGCTAAATGACATAGACCCAAGTCGAATTTGTAAGTTGCTTAGGTAAAATTTTGTAAGAAACTGCAATATTCATTATATATAATATATATATATTATTTTCATCGTATTATTTTATAAATAAAGCATCATGTGACAGTACTTACTCGTATATAAACTATAAAAGTATGAAAAAATATAAAAACAATCTTAAAGAACATTTTTTGAATATCTTGTGGAATACGGGATTTATAAATCTAATATTGATGAATTTATTTATAACAATTTTGAATCTATATGAAACGACTATAAAAATAAGAAATAATTAAAGAGGACTAATTAAACCTATTCTCCACGAATTTCTGATGGCAAGAGAAATGAATAGCACTCACAAAGCAAAATAATCCTTGATAAGCACAAACTGTATTTATTATGCATTAAATGACTGCTATGAATAATTAACAATAAAGATTAAGCTGTTTTGTATAGATTTAATTGTATATACCAACAAAAATATTATAACTCTATCTAATATGTAAATATTACGGTTGTGGTTTATATCTATATATTTTATTTATAAAATAGATATCAAAACTATCCAACTGCGTATCAAACGCGCTAGTATGTTCACAAATGTAATTTTCGAGATTTATTACGTAACTGCGAATTTACGTAAGTCGCGTAATACGCAAGTCGGGGGAATGCCTGTAGTTTGTCATGAATGTTCAGAATAATCCCAAAGTTGATGGACTTTACAAAAGTGTTTCTAATCAAAAATATGTTTTATTATTTTCTTCTTTTATTGTAATAAACGTTTTCTATTTAATATTGTAATTTGTTTCATAATCAACCATCTGCATTTTTTTTAAGTGAAAGAGAGTAAAAAAATTGAAAATTACTGCCAGAAACTGAATTGTATAGGAATAACGCACATTTTTTTTCTTTTTGTCAAATATGCTTTTTTTTGCCTGTTTTTGTTTTTAAAACTTTTTCCTATCGTTTAGTCTATATGAAACTGACGCAATTACATTTTCACCAATAAAACTAGTTGGATGTGCCAATCCCAAAACTTTCTTCTATCTTATACATCTTAATATTTCAAAAATTAGTTAAACATCTTAATACTTCAATATTCTTTGTTAATACTATACCAACTTTCATTTTCTTCTAAATTTCTGCTTCAGTCAATTAAACGGACTAAAAACGAGTTAATCTATATCATGATATTTGTTAAAATTAATAGTTTTTCCTTATTCTGTTGTTATCAGCTGTTTGCGAATAGCCGGCTTAGCAGGAAGCGAGTTCACGAGCGCTGCACGAGCCGCCGATGGACAATAGAACTACGAAAAATCAAAAAAAGTATACAAAAATCGCTATCACAGAGGCCCTTTACCTCCCAATATTTCCAAATTCAAGGAGGGCCTGTTGGCCATATCCAAAATTATGCACAAAAAATTTGGTTCAATTGTATGCATAATTTTGTACACTTTTCGATGGTACATTAAAGAAAATGGCATAAACATCGCTATTACAGCGCCTCCCTTCCGGCAGATTTTTTTCAAATTCAGGGAGGACTTGTTTGCCATAGCAAGAAACATACACACAAAATTTGGTTCAATTCTATGCATAACTTCATACACTTATTGATGGTACAATAATGAAAATGGCGCAGACATGGCAATTAAAAATAGTGCCCCTTTCTGGCAGAATTTTTTCAAGTTCAGGGAGAACCTACCGACCATAGCCTTACACATACACAAAAAATTTGGTTCATTTCCATGCATAATTTTATACAGTTTTCGATGGTACAATAATGAAAATGGCCCAGACATCGCAAATAAAAATAGCGCCCCTTTCTGGTGGAATTTTTCCAAATTCAGGGAGGACCTTCGTGCCATGACCAAAAACAAACACAAAAAATTTGGTTCAATTCTATGCGTAACTTCATACACTTTTCGATGGTACAACATTCAAAATGACACAAAAATCGCTATAACAGCGCCCCTACCGGCGAATTTTTTCCAAATTCAGGGAGGACCTGCTTGCCATAGCCAAAAACTTAAAATAAAAATTTAGTTCAATTCTATGCATAACTTTATACTTTTTGATGGTACAATGGCGACAGACAGCCGGACAGACAGACATTTTCTATAAACATGTTTTTGGGATCTCTGTCCCCTAAAACGTGTAAATCCGTCGAAAACCGGAAGTCGAAAAAAATGTCGATTATAATACTCCCTTTTATTGAAGACAGAAGAAAGTAAAAAAGTCAAAAAAATCTTATATATATATATTTTTTTGACAAAAAGCTTTTTGGGGTTTTGTAGACGCCGTGTGTCAGTTTGTTCGAAAAATATACGTGTGCCATTTTAGGGTTAATAACGTTAAATACAGCTATTCATTTAACAGAACGGAGAATCAGAATTGTTTAATTAAGACGAACTGGCTTAAAAATACATATCAACAAAAGCCATTCATCTTTTATTTCCTCGAATCGTCAGATGTCTTTGAAATAATACTCTGGATGCAGAAAAAAAGATTTACCATTTTATTTTCTGAACTCTCAATCTTGATCATTTCTTCAAATTTCACACTTTTCAGCGGCACAAAAGATTTTGTGTTAAATTCTCAATTAATGTAAAACGAAGCATGAAACCACACACTGTGTATCGCAATAAAATAAGACGATTGTTACAACCGAATCGTGCTCTATTAAAGTGTTATTACTAAAGATTACTCGTCCAGCATAGTTTAATTGAGACGAACTGGCTTAAAAATATACTATATCAACAAAAGACATTCTTCTTTTATTTCCCCGAATCATCAGATGTCTTTGAAATAATATTCTTGGGTTGAAAAAAAAAAAAAAAAAAAAGATTTACCATTTTATTTTCTGAACTCTCAATCTGGGTCATTTCTTCAAATTTCACGCTTTTCAGCGACACAAAAGATTCTGCGTTAAATCCTCGGTTAATGTAAAACTAAGCATGAAACCGCACACTGTGTATCGCAATAAAATAAGACGATTGTTACAACCGAATCGTGCTCTATTAAAGTGTTATTACTGAAGATTAATCGTCCGAAATTGGGTTTGATTGTAGAGATCATGATACGCAATGACTTACCTCCTACCATCTTTGACCACTTCACTTATAAGAAAAAATAAAGAATCTATTTAATTGTAGATAGTATTTAGAGTTAATAAATAACTTTTACTGTTGTTCTTTGGAACTATAATTTTCCGTAGTTAAACATTTTGTCTTTGTAGGATTAATAGGATTCATATTAGTAGGATTTCGTAAAAGAACAATATTTTGCCAGATGAGATGGGAAGCAGAATTTCATTTAAAATTACATGTATTTAGATATAGCATAAAAGTATTTAAACATTTTGTATCACCCATCAAGTTTATTACCAGGTATATTTTTTTATTTGGAGGTGGAATCAAGAATTTCATTTGAAAATTACATGTATTTAGATATAACATAAAAGTTTTTAAAAAATTTGTATCACGCATCAAGTTTATTACTAAGTATATTTTTTAGTTTCTAGGTCGAAATAAGAATTTCATTTGAAAAATACATGTATTTAGATATAACATAAAATTATTTACAATTTTTGAAACATCCATCAAATTTATTACCAAGTATATTTTTTTATTTCTAGGTCGAAATAAGAATTTCATTTGAAAATTACATGTATTTAGATATAACATAAAAGTATTTAAAATTTTTTAATCATCCATCAAGTTTATTACCTGGTACATTATTCAATTTGGAGGTGGAAATAAGCATTTCATTTGAAAATTAAAATATTTATTTAGATATAATATAAAAGTATTTAAAAATCTTGTATCACCTATCAAGTATTTTACTACGTATTTTTTTAATTTGGAGGTGGGAATAAGAATTTTATTTGAAAATTAAAATATGTATTTAGATATAACAGATTTAAAAATTTTGTATCATCCGCATCAACTATTTTTCCAGGTTTCTTTTAGTCTAAAGATGGGAATAAGAATTTAATTTAAAAATTAGAATATGTATTTTGATATAAAAGCACTTAAAGGCCTTCTATCATCTGTCAAATATTTTGTCAGGTATTTTTACATTTGGAGTTAAGAATAAGAATTTCATTTAAAAATTAAAATATGTATTTAGATATAATATAAAAGTATTTAAAAAACTTGTACCTTCTATCAAGTATTTTGCTACGTATTTTTTAATTTGGAGGTGGGAATAAGAATTTCATATGAAAATTAAAATATGTATTAAGATATAATATAAGAGTATTTAAAAATCTTGTATCATACATCAAGTATTTTGCCAGGTTTTTTTAGTCTAAAGATGGGAATAAGAATTTAATTTGAAAATTAGAATATGCATTTTGATATGAAAGTACTTTTTAAAAATCTTGTATCATCTATCAAATAATTTGTCGGGTATTTTTACATTTGGAGGTGAGAATAAGAATTTCATTTCAAAATTAGAATATGTATTTTCATATGAAAGTTCTTAAAAGTCTTGCGTCATCTATCAAATATTTTGTCATGTACTTTTACATTTGGAGGTGAGAATACGAATTTCATTTCAAAATTAAAATATGCATTTAGATATAAAAGTATCTGAAAGTCTTGTGTCATCTTATAACAGGTTACAAATTATATATTATGGTGTCTATCAATAGTTTTCTTTATTACATTTTGATTAAATATAACATGTAGCATCTGACAGGAAATTTCATATAGATTTGAAACCGTTTTTAAGTAGTTAAAAAGTCATGACCGAAAAAATTTAAAGTTTTACCCTTAAATATAAAAAGTTGTCAGGTTTTGCAAAATAAATGAAAATGGTAGAACAACTTGAATGCAATAGAATTGAAATAAATTCAAGAAATGAAAATGATAAAAATATTTTATATCTTAAGTAAACAGTTCTTCAGATAGAAACATGATATATGCTGAAGTTATATTTCACTCTTTAGGCTAATTATGCGCCGCTTCACCGTTCCTCCTGATTACGAAATCCATATTAACCCATGGAAAAAATTAATTAGGTGAGTATTGATATAATTATCAAAATACAATTTTCACAATCAGAAAGTGGATGTCCGATGCCAACTGCGTTTTTTAAAATTATAAGCATTTTTTAAAAGGTGATAAAATGGGAAAATTTTCCACAAATAGAAATTTGAAAGATAATATGTTTGGTTTTTTTTTTGGTGGGGGGGGGGGGGAGGGTGCGCTCGAAATTATATAAATACGTAGAATCTATAATCTCCGTCTGTCCATCTGTCTGTCCGCATATAACAGCGCAAAAACTACCCAACGGAGTAGTTTGAAATTCAATATATATAATCGTTGTGGAATTTTGTCGAGTGATTTCAAATTTTACGAAAATAAAATCAAAACATAAAAACTTATTAATAAAACTTTTCTTCATTCTATTAAATTCTATTATTAGTAATTAATTCAATGATATCCCATGATAATGATTCTAGGTTGCCATGGTGATTACGTCCTATTTAAGATCGAGTCTTATTATTTCCGTATTACTAAATTTAATATATATTTTCGTAATAAATTTTGCATTCATTAATTTTTGCATAAGAGTGCAACAGCTATTGCACCAAGATCTGAATATTTATGAAACTGGACGATAAAACTGTACGAACGCAACTCATTTGTCACATTTGACTTACAATTTAAGACTTGTTTAAGTTCGTAAAAATTAAATAAACTTTAAAAAAAAAGCTCGTTGTCAGCATCATACGCCTGCTTTTTTGCTGCATCATTTTTTATTCTTTTTTGGTAAAGGCATAAAATCTTTCAAAAAATGCTGTCGCAGTTGGCGTTTTGAAATGAATTTAAACACGCGACAGCGCGATAAATGTAAAAACAACTGCAAGAATCATTTATAACTCACGATGATCCTTTATCTAAAAATTAAAAAAAAAAATGTTCAGTTAGAGGTCACTTGAATCAGGAAGTTTTGCGTTGTTGAGCGGGGAGAAAACCCAAACTATGTGGAGATGGTCCATTGGTGGGGTGTAGAATGATAGATCATTTTGTCAAAAATATATAATTAATTTTATGTACTGTAAAACTACAGCGAACACAATAGGTTACAACTTTAACGGAAAAAGTTGGGGGAAAAAATTAATGCACTTCGTGAAAAATAAGTGTTTTATTTACTGTTTAAAGTTCAACACTTTTAAAAAACGAATGCAGAAATAAACTTTAACATTTTTTAACTCGTTGATGCAACACAATATCATATCACATTGATACATACTCAGAGTACTTTTTAAAAATACATTATAATACACCACCTTAGTTTTTTGTGAATTGTTTAAGCTACATTAGAAGATTTACATAATTATTTAATAAATTTTAGAAGGATTGAAGGATTTAGAAAGATTAATTAAATTTGAATTTATAGGGATTTCGTGCAATATTTATAACCCCACTCAAATCTTTTATTTTAAATATTTTTTTTAGTATTTTGTACAATTAGGAAATGTACAAATATAATGTTGAAATGTGCAAATATAATTTTTACAATAGAAATATAGAAATATTTCCGTATTTGAGATCCCCCCTTCAACCTTCCCCCTCCCCCCAATGCCAAAAAAGCTGAAAAGATGCAAAGACAAAAGAAATCATTCTTTTTTTAAAAATGTTCTTGTTGAAATAACGAAGTTTTGTTAAAGCCTTCAGGGAGTGTTGGAAAGTGTTTCATAATCTATGCCGTACGCATAATTTTCTTTCTTGTTTTCCCCTCTTGCGTGTCCAAATTCCAAATAACCCTAATTTACGATAGTTTAAAATGAAAGAAACAAGTCCGAAATTGTACGTCAAACGTGGCAAATGAAGTACGTTCGCACTCTAATTGAAACACGTTAAAATTTGCCAAATAAACCTTGAATTTGTATTTACAAAATTTTAAATGAATTTCCATGAATACTTTATTTTTCTTTCAGTCTTCCGAGCTCTCTGTACTCACCGTGTTTCATATGACGTCCCTTAAGCCTCAAGTTCTAAAAGCCACTTTCTGACGTAATCAAGGAATATTTCTCTTGCTTACATAGGGGAGACCGGGGCTAGCTGGCTACAGCAAGCAGTCCTCATAAATCGCCTGTTTTAGGATAGATTGCGCAACCAGTCACAGAGTACCTTTCTTCTTGCTTTTTAAAATCTCCATTGTAGTTTTGCAACGTTACCTACGTGCAGTGGACATTTATTACGATTTTTCTGTTTTTTGCACTCATAAGTAATTTTTTATTGCTTCATTCTTTTTCTAATTTCTAACTTAATAATTGCGATTTAACTTGTGCAGTTCTTCTTAGTGTATGATTAACTATACCTACCCCATATGTGATTTACTTGGATTATTTATGCCTAGATGGTTACGTGTCCCTTTGTGAAGAAATTTATTATGGGGTTAGTAGGCGCATTGAACACGGGGCGAGTTGGCTCGGTGTCTGGTATATGCTGGTAGCTTGAAAAACAGCAAACACCGAGAAAAGTGGTTTCAATGTAAGATTTTGGCCACACGAGTCTTGCCCAAACGGAGACACTCGATTTTTTATTTGTGACAACTGTAACTCTAATGATGATATCGAGTAGGATAGAAGTTACTTAACGTTAATATTTTATTCATTATTTTTATGGCTGTATAATTTAGAAATTACATTGTACTGCGATAACGCCTTTGTTTAAACTTACTGGTAATGATGAAATTGATTTCTCTTAAGTGCGTGTCTTATTTGAGTTTCATTTAATTTTTTATAAAGCGTGTGCCAACTTACCCCATAGGTATAGACAACTTGCCCCGTGACGGGGTAGGTTGGCGCACAATTTTCCTTTTAGTTTAGGCTTCCGCTAAACATAAACTACAAAAGCTACAAATTCAAAACTCCGGGTATTTATAGCCCAATGCCTGTTCTTTAAAAGTACAGTTAAAATTTCATAAAAAACTTAAACAAAAAATTAATAAAAATCAATAACTAAAAACTGCGCCTACTAGCCCCGGTCTCCCCTACATAAATTTTTAAAACTTAAAAAAAAAGTTTTTCCTTAATCTTAGAATAAGATCTGCATTGTACAGAAGAGCATCATTTATCAATTTTACATTTATGTGTTCTTTTATTTATACGTTTTTTGACTTACGCTTATAGGTAATTTCTATTCCAGTAATGAAAACTTTAGTTTATGTAACTCAAGTTAATTTCATTGGGAAATTTTGTTACGTATATGTTTATGGACTTAGGCCTACAATGCATTCCAACACATGCAAATAATAAGATGTTTTGCATACTGTAAACGTCACACGTGAATTCTTATTTTCATTTATGTCTTTTTGAGTTTACTTTCGTAATTTATTCCTGCGAATTCTAGAGATATAACGTTTTGTTTATAAAATTTGTTTACGTTTTTCCACTTAAACGCTTTTGAACGTACGCACATAATTTATTCTTATGTTTTCCAAAAATGAAACATTTTGTTTGTGCATCACAATATTCTATAAATGTATATTGTTTTAATATTATTTGTTCCATTTTATCAAATAATTTCGAATTTGAAATACATTCCGCAGTAAGACATTTAACTGTTACACTTTTTCTTAAAGTGTTTTTATAAATTTTTAAAGTAATTTCTTGTTATTACTAGTAGTATATTCAAAATACTTTATGACAAGTCTCTTGTGCTTTAATGAAAAAGAATAAGGATCAATTTAATCAATACACTCTATTCTATCCTTTTATACTTGATCTGAACATTCATTTCAAATTAAATCTAGCATCTAGGTGGTTCAGTGGTATCTTATTCTACAAATAATAAACATATTTTACGGCATAAACAAACATTTAATGACGAAAACGGAACATAAAAATCTATAAGTGACATTCGACACATTACATCTAAAGCATTCTAAAATCAACAAAGGATTAGTTCGTTTCAGTTCAGAAGTAGACATTTCTAATAGAGCATGCGCTGGCTAACTAGCTGTTTAGAGAATTAGCCGGAACACACTCTACTTAAAATATGTATTGAAATTAAAAGTAGTAAAAAAACATATTTTTTTGTGTCTAATATATATGTAATGCAATTTGTTTCTATATACAAATTCAATTACTCTCTTTCTTAAAGTGGCTTTATATTTTTTTTCAAGTAATTTCTCGTTATTATCATATTCAAGACACTTTATGACAAGACTCGTGTATTTTAATAAAAAAGAATAAGGATCAACTTAATCATACTATCTTTACTTAAAACATGTAATGGAATTAAGAGACTAATAAAAATATAAGAGAATATATTAAAGAGAATAATAAAAATATAATAATATAACAGTTTTTCTTCTAACGTGCATGTAATGCATTTTGTTTCTATTCTACATACATATTCAGTTACACTCTTTCTTAAAGTGGCTTTATATATATTTTTAAGTAATTTTTCGTTATTACTACATTAAAGATACTTCATGACAAAACTCGTGGATTTTAATTAAAAAAGGATAAGGATTAATTTAATCAATACCACCCTTTACTTAAAATATGTATGGGAATTAAAAGTAATATGAAAAAAACATATTTTTTGTTTCTAATATACATGTAATGCATTTTGTTTCTACAGTATAACCTCCATAACGGGCGCTCCCGAATAGCGAACACCTCTATTTAACGGACAGTTTTCCATTCCCCACTCTCAAAAGCTAAATTTTTGAATGTTTAATCTCTGAATAACGGACAGTAATTTTGGCGATAAAGGATGAAAAATAAATTTTTAAAGAGAAAAAAAAATGGATAAAAGGAAAAAGTCTCTAAATTTATCAGGGCAATGTGTCACAAATTTTGTGATCACAGATAACTGTAAGGGGTGGGCTGGTGAACCACCCCCCCCTTCCCCACGTCCAACAAAGAAAACTTCCCTCCTTGAAAGATTTAGGATTTTCGGCTGATTAAATTCCAGAATCACAAATTTCTTGATCCGCAGAATTCCATAATGCATACATCATTTTCTCTTTCGTTTTAAATGCGCGTAAGATAACTTAGTTTACAATCGGCATAAAACTTCAGGATAGATAATACGCTGACTAGTATTTTTGTTTCATTATATCCAAACTCGAACAATTTTATTGAGAAAGTGTGTACCGATTTTTTAGCAATGAGAATTAAAGTCGCCAAGAATGCGACGAGAGCAGAGAGAAAAAACTATTTCGCAATGTCGATTACTGTTTGATTCTTGTTTGTGATTAATACGTATTTCAAGAATGGCCTCAAAAGAAAACGATTAACTTTAAAAGAAAAATTTTAAATTGTAAATGTATCTGAGAAAGAGAAATTGAGTTTATGGATACTTGCGGAACGTTTTAAAATAGGTAAAACAAAGGTGTGAGAGATTTTACGAAATAAAGAAGAAATAAGAAATCTGTGGATTACAAACTGTAACGAGAACACCAAAAATGTGAAATTGAGGAAGACTAATTCCATTGAAATTGATTATATAATTCAGAATTGGTTTTCTTCAGTTCGTTCAAAAAACGTTCCTATCAGTGGATTTTTGATTCAGGAAAAGGCTTTAGAAGTCGCTAAAGAACTCGAATTACACGATTTTAAGGCTTAAAGTGGGTGACTGGAAAAGTTCCGATCTCGGCACAACATCTCTTTCAAATAATATGTGGAGAAGTAAAATCTCTACATCTTAAAGAAGTATAAAATTGGCATGAACGACTGCAATCAATTTGTGAAGGTTATGAGGAGAGAAACATTTTTAATGCCGATGAAACCGAATTCTTTTTCAGAATTTTTCCGAATAAGACTTTGAGTTTTAAAAAGGATGGCTGTATCGACGGGAAAATGTCAAAAGAGCGACTTGCTATTTTGTTATGTTGCAATGTGTTTGGAGAATTTGAAATCCTTCATATTGGAAAATCTCTGAAAACCAGGTGTTTCCCAAAGAGCATTTAATTTAATAAATTTGGCATTGCGTGGAAAGCGAATAAGAAAGCGTGGATGACCAGTCCTTTAATGATCGAAATGTTAACTTTCTTTAATAATAGGATGAAACTAGTATGTTGTGGCCATCTCAAAACTTTCTCCTATATAAATCACGTCAATTAAATCATTTAAATAGTACAAGAAATTACATCAATTTAGCACCAATTCATATCAAAGTATATCTGAATTTGAAATTCGTGCATTAATTATTGAGATAGAGCTATGGTGGAAATTCTGAAAAATGCAGCATAGCAGCGCCACCTGTTCAGCGATTTACACAAAAACATAAACAGCACTAAATCAAATCCAGGTATACCTGAATCTGAAGCTTTTTTAAACCCAAGCATTAGTTCTTGAGATAGATCTTGAGATAGATTTCGGAAATCGCAAAAATGCAGCATAGCAGCGCCACCTGTTGAGCGATTTACACCAAAACATAAACAGTGCTAAATCATATTCAGGTATACCTGAATCTGAAGTTTGTTGAAAACCCAAGCATTAGTTCTTGAGATAGATCGCGGAATTCGCAAAAAATGCAGCATAGTAGCGCCACCTGTTGAGCGATTTACACCAAAATGTACAAAACGTCAATTCATGTCAAGGATTAACTGAATCTGAAGTTTGAGGAAAATCCGTGCATTATTTCTTGAGAGCAATTGCAAATATCGAGTAAATCCTGCAAAATGCAGCATAGCAGCTCCATCTGTCGGCCGATTTACACCAAAAGGTTACCAGCACCAATTCATATCAAGGACGAGCTAAATCTGAAGTTTGATGAAAATCCGTGTTTTAGTTCTTAAGATAGAGCTATTGCAGAAATCGCGAAAAATGCAGCATAACAGCGCCACCTGTTGGGCGATTTACACCAAAAACTAATCGGCACCAATTTATATTAGGGACTACTAGAATATAAATTTTTATTAAATTCTGTGCGTTAGTTCTTGAGATAGAGGCCCACAAAATTTGTGTTACATACAGACAGACTCACAGACTCAGAGAGCCACAGACTCATACACTGTAAAAAAAAATCTGTAGTTCTACAGATGTAAAGTTACATGCTTACTAAACTTTCAACTGTAACTGTACGAAAAAAGCTGCAAATCTACAAAACTAGTTTTTGTAAAGCTACAAAAATCTGTAACTTTACAAATGAATCTGCTAAAATTTCAGTAATCTTACTAAACATTTATTTGTAACCCTGGATGCAGTTACATGAAAAGTTCTCGGAATCCCAGTTTCCAAAAAAATTCTTAGTAACCTTACAGATTTTTTGATTTTCGGCGGAAAAGTGTGTCTGTTACATGAAATTTTGTTGTTGCCGTTACATGAAAAGTTCTAGGAATCCCAGTTTCCTAGAAAAACTTTAGTAACTTCACAGATTTTTTTTTTACAGTGTAGACAGACACATTGTAAAAACATTTTTTTCGGAATCTCTGACCCCCTAAAACGTGTAAATCCGTCGAAAACAGGAAGTCGGAAATTTTCATGAATCCAATACTTTCTTCTTGTAAAGGTAGAAGAAAGTAAAAACATCAAAGAAATGTTCTCTTGTTTTTGGACAATGCAAGTTCTCATCTAAAGCATTTGAAATTCGACAATGTTAAAATTGTGTTTTTCCCCCAAACACAACTTCAGTATGTCAGCCACTTGATCAAGGTGTACTACATAATTTTAAAGCCTGGTACAGAAAGCTTTTATTACGCCACATTCTTTAAAAGTTAGATTCTATGAATAAACCTCAGAACTGCCTAAAATTAGTTAATGCTCTCGATGCTGTAATTCGGATTTCCGCAGCCGTAAAAAACACAAAAATGGAAAGCGTACGACAATGTTTCAGAAAAGCAGGCTTTATATTAAAAGAAAATAAAACACGCATTTTGGACACAAATGAAGAATTAAGCGAAATAAGTGAATTAATGAAATATATCAGAAGTGAAGAAACTGCCAACAACTTCATTAATATTGATGATACTGAAAAAGAATCATTTGATGAATGCGATTATATTCCTTCAAAATTTTCGAAAGTAGCTGACTCTATTAGTGATGATGAAACAGATATTGAAACTGGAGATCAGAAGGATTAAAACTACTGACGGAGTTAAAACTTCACACTGGAAAACAAATTACATGTAATCGCAATCAAAAGCAAAGTATTTTGACAGATTTTTTACTTTCTTCTATCTTTACAAGAAGAAAGTATTGGATTCGTGAAAATTTTCGACTTCCGGTTTTGGACGGATTTACACGTTTTAAAGGTCAGAGATTCCGAAAAACATGTTTTTACAAAATGTCTGTCTGTGAGTCTATCTGTCTGTATGTGACACAAATTTTGTGGCCGCTCTATCTCAAGAACTAATGCACGGAATTTAATAAAAATTTATATTCAGTTAGTCTCTGATATAAATTGGTGCTGATTAGTTTTTGGTGTAAATCGCTGAACATGTGGCGCTGCTATGCAACATTTTCTACGATTTCTACAATAGCTCAATCTCCAGAACTAAAGCACGGATGTTCATCAAATTTCAGATTCAGTTAGTCCTTGACATGATGTTTTACATTTTGGTGTAAATCGCTCAACAGGTGGAGCTGCTATGCTGCATTTTTTGAAATTTCCGCAATAGCTCTTTCTCAAGAACTAATGCTTGGATTTTCAACAAACTTCAGATTCAGATATACTTAGATATGAATTAGTGCTGTTTAGTTTTTGGTGTAAATCTCTCAACAGGTGGCACTGCTATGGAGCATTTTTCAGATTTTCCACCATAGCTCTATCTCAATAACTGATGCACGAATTTTCATCAAACTTCAGATGCAGGTATACCTTGACATGAATTGACGTTTTATAGATTTTGGTGTAAATAGTTCAACAGGTGGCGCTGCTATGCTGCATTTTTTGCAATTTCTGCAATATCTCTATCTTAAGAACTAATGCTTGGATTTTCAACAAACTTCAGATTCAGGTAGGACCTTGATATGAATTAGTGCTGTTTATGTTTTTATGCAAATCGCTCAACAGATGGCGCTGTTATGCTGCATTTTTCAGAATTTCCACCATAGCTCTATCTCAATAACTAATGCACGGATTTTCATCAAACTTCAGATTCATATATACCTTGATATCAATTAGTGTTATTTATGCTTTGGTGTAAATCGCTCAACAGGTGGCGCTGCTATGCTACATTTTTCCGTATTTCCCTTATAGCTCTATCTCTAGAACTAATACACGAATTTTCATCAAGCTTCAAATTCAGATATAATTTGATATGAATTGATGCTAAATTGATGTAATTTCTTGTACTATTTAAATGATTTAATAGACGTGATTTATATAGAAGAAAGTTTTGTGATGGCCACAACATACTAGTTTCGTAAGAATCTAATAAACAGTGGATAAAGGTATGCACAATTTTATTTCAATTTTATTGCTTAAAAAAAGTAATTTTAATTTCTGATTAATCATATAATAGAACTTTTAGGACCTATAAAAGTCAATTAATGAAACATTAAGCATTTCTTAGCAATTTTTGAATCTCTGAAAACCTCTGAATCCGCTATTTCACAATAGCGGTCACCTCCGAATAGTGGACAATTTCCGCGCTCCCGAGGTGTCCGTTATTTAGAGGTTTTACTGTATATACATAATCAGTTACAGTCTTTTTTAATGTGGCCTTAAATATTTTCAAGTCATTTCCCGTTATTACTATATTCAAAACCCTTTATGTCAATACTTGTGTTTTAACCGCTTAATCGTCAAGTAATTTTCAGAAAAATCGTTCAAAACGAGATTTTTTAAAGTTCTACCTCCTACAAATTCTTAAAATTAAGCATGCTGACCTTAAAATCAAGTTTGTCAATTCAGAGCTACCTTTTATTGAGCGCTTAAGTACTTAAAATAATTCCGGAAGCGACAAAATCAAATAAGAAACTATAATATATCAGCTATAGTTCTGAGGAATTAAACTATAATATATTAGCCAAAGTTATGAAACATTCAGCCCATAAGGCTCACGGGCGCGACAAAATTTGTTGACAAATAACTTCCCGTGAATGTGTCGGTCGACAATTAAGGGGTCAATAAAAAAGAATAAGGGTTCATTTAATCAATAGATTCTTTACTGAAAATATATATTTGAATTTAAAGTAATATATAACAAACATATTTTTTGTTTCTAATATACAACTACTGTATTTTGTTTTTATATACGTATTCAATTACACTCTTTCTTAAAGTGGCTTTATATATTTTTTAAGTAATTTTTCGTTACTATACTACATTCAAGACACTTTATAAGAAAACTCGCAGGTTTTAATTAAAAAAGAATAAGATTTAATTTAATCAATACACCCTTTACTTAAAATATGTACTGGAGTTAAAAGTAATATAAAAACTTTTTTTTTGTTTTGTTTCTAATATACATGTGATGCATTTTGTACCTATATATATATTGAATTACCACTCTTTCTTAAAGTGGCTTTATACTTTTTTCAAGTAATTTCTAGTTATTACTGTATTCAAGACACTTTATGACAAGACTTGTGTGTTTTAATAAAACAGAATAAGGATCAATTCAATCAATACATTCTTTAATTAAAATATGTAGTGGAATTAAGAGTAATATAAAAAAAAACATTTTTTTTCTAATATGCATGCAATGCATTTATTTTCTAATACACATATTCAATTACACTCTTTCTTAAAGTGTCTTTATATTTTTTTCAAATACTTTGATGTTTTTATTATATGCATGACACTTTATGACAAGACTTGTCTCTTTTAATAAAAAAGAATAAGGATCAATTTAATCAATACACTCTTTACAAAAAATACGTATTGGAATTAAAAGTAATAGGAAAAAAAAACATACTTTTTGTTTCTAATATACATATGATTTTGTTTCTATATACATATTCAATCACACTCTTGCTTAAAGTGGCTTTATATATATATTTTTAAAGTAATTTCTCTTTATTACTATATTCAAGATACTTTATAACAAGGCCGGTGTGTTTTAATAAAAAAGAATTAAGGATCAATTTAATCAATACACCCTTTACTTAAAATATGTAGTGGAATTAAAAGTAATATAAAAAATCATATTTTTGTTTCTAATATACATGTTATGTATTTTGTTTCTATATATATTTTTCTAATTTGTGATAAAAATACATTACATCAGTTTACATCAAATAGGGGAGACTAGGGACGGTTAAACATAGGGGAGGCTTGACCCACCCATCAATTTTTATATTTAAAAGAATTTCAGAGTTTTATCCATAGGTGCCAACCAAAGCTACTGGAATGCTCAAACAACAGTCTTCGTTTCATACTGATAATCGAAATAAGTGTGGAAAAAATCAAGTGTGAGGTGTTTTCAACCTAAAAGTTGCGTTTTTAAGAAATATTTTGTAATCTTTTTTCAAATAAATTATATCATAGAAATTTAAGTAAGTAGATTGCAGAACAACAGTGAAGAACAGTGTAATGCAGAAATATCGAGCTTTCATTCCACGCATAAAGATTGAACAGTAAGTTAGGCTTAACATATCAATGTGCTATTCTTTAGAAAAGGTCTATGTAGGGAGGCTTGACCCAGTCAATGTGAGGGAGGGTTGACCAGATGCTCAAAGCTCTTTTAATTAGGTGGGTTTTGAAATATTTTTATTATACAGTGTGCATAATGAAAAGTTAATGGTTATATATTTAAAAGAATGTAAATTTATTCTGTTAAACTTCAGTAAAATGGGGTGATGGAAAAGAAAATGTTTAAAACTGACTAAAGAAATATGTGAAAAATTGCTAGAAAATGGAAAAGTTGATAGGAACTTTTTTCCATTTAAATATTTCCAATAGGTAAATAGAAACAGTGGGAAAGACTAGAAAGAATGAAAGGAGCAGTCTTAATATTTCCAAGGGCAATGGTATGTTTACAAAATCACTTAATTTTAATTTCAAACCGTCACAATGGCACCAGAAGTTTGCTAAAATCTTTTCCATTTAATATGTACGTGAAATATAGCCTTTTTCTTATTTGCAAATAAATTTGTTCTTAAATTCTGGTGTCAGTCATTTATTTCAACATTTTAGTACTGAAAGTATTTTGCTTCTTAAATATTTAAATCATGTTAATGATAAGTTAAGTGCTCATGCGGCTGCAAAACAACATAGCATAGATCGAAAAACTTTAGGAAGGTATGTAGACAAATTTCAACAGGGTGAATACAGTGAGATGAAGCCAAACTATGTAACAACTAGAGTTGTCAGGTCGAGTCTCACAAAAAATAGGACAAGAAGACAAAAAAGGTTGACAGTGGCTCCTACATCCGGACATAATAACATGAAACACTATGAAAACCGAACCTGTCTCTAACAGAATACTGCCTTAAATGTTAAAATTTCATTTTCTCTGCTGAACAATTATACCTGCTCCGACAAAAACCTGTTTAAAACAAAATTTTTCTCCTCTGACGTGCGATTGCGTCTCAACAGTTTTGTTTAAGCATCATATTTAAAAAAAAAATGTTATTTTATAATATTTAAAGCATTTAGCATAAAGTTATTTTGCTTTTTTTAAACTGATTTTATTTCTCTTCACAAATATTGCAATATAAAATAAAGTGGGTCAACCCTCCCATAGGTGGGAAGCCTTGACCCATTATTTTTTCATGATTAAAATCAAACATTTTTCAGATTTCTTATATGTTACACTTATGTAGCAATTTTATTTTGATAACTGATTGTATAACGAATAAAATGATATATAAAACTTTATTCGATGTTCAATATTTAAAAAATAAAAAATCATTTTGTAAAAAATGGGTCAACTCTCCCTAGTCTCTCCTATATGAATGATTCATTTGTAAGGTGACAAAAGCTCTATGAATACCGTGGATCCACGGCATGTTTAAAAAGTCAGCCTCAATTTTTTTTTTTTTTTTTTTAACTTATTGAGTTTTAAATACTTGATAAACTATGGAGTTTAAAAATGAAAAAGCTTAAAAAGTTGTACATTTTGAAATTTTGAACTATTTGAAGTTGAAACATTAAAAAAATTTTAGTCACCTTTGTCACACAGAGGTTACTTAATTCTATAAATTATGTGCATATGAAATTATGTATGTGCATGTTTAAACAAATTTTTAAAAAATTCCCAATTTTTTAATTTAAATTCGATAGATTTGATTAAAATTTAACTTAATACTAAAAAAAATAAATATATTTAACTTAATAGAAATATGTTATTAAAATTTTATTGTTAGAGTTAACCTCGCATTATGCATGAATGCTTTCTGTTAGAATGCGTTAGATGTTAGTTTGCGATGTTGTTGATGAATGTTAGTTTGCGTTAGAGTGCCTCACTTACACCTTTTTTATAAACGAATCACCGTATAGCATATAAAGGAAGCTTCACTATATTTCCAAACTTTCTCCTACACTTACTTAAAAACATTAGGGACATTTGTTTCTCGAGAGGGGTGAGATACTCATATCCCTAAGAATTCTGTAAATCTAACGAGAGCAAATAGAAAATTGAACAATTTCGAGAATCCCGTTAAACTAATTTCAAAAGTATTGTAGATATCTGTGCAATGTGTTAAGTTTTATGTTTAATTTGCTAATATAAATTGTTTACATTATATCTAGGTAGAAGTCACCCAAAGATAGACTGCTAAAATGATGATTTATTTTTTAGTCATACTGAGGTTACCTATACAAGTTTATTTAGAAAAAATACCCAGCCTAAAACCACACACCTGCTACATTTTAATCTTTATCTAAAGCTTTTTTCGTAAGTAATACAATTGACACGTAATCATAATTATTTAAGACCAATAAGATAAATACAAGTACAGAATAAAACCTACTTTTCATCAAACATATAAATAACGATATAAAAATATTAATCCACTTTCTTTACCTGTAACATAGAGGGTTGCATAACAATTTTCCTTATGCAACAAGTGGTTCATTCTGTTGCATATAAATTTTTCAATTAATTCAGCTAAAACGATCGAATTACATAAATATTTTAGTTATTGTTACATTATGTAATTAATGGAACTTAAAAGCTCAATTAAATGTGTTTGACCTTTAGGTTCAAATCTTCCCGAATCAAAATCCAATTGTTTTATCCAAGGATCCAGATATTTTAAGAATATATTGATTACTTCAAACGGTTCGACATTTTATTCGATGAATCTAACAATGATTATATTTCATCATCACGAACAGCCGTAAAACAATGGCATGTTTCGTAATATTAAAAGTAATTAGATACTTTTAATCTTTATAGGAAGACGTGCTATTTTTCGGATATGACGGAATTTTTTACATAAAATTTTGCAATATTATTTAAAGATGCTCTCAGGTCTTTAATTTGACCCTCCCGACATAATATTTTGAATCGTATAATTACGAAATTCAGATATTTCTGTACCGATTTCAAATAGTTGAACGCTTTTTTCCCCTCTATAAATAACCCTACACGACTCGAATTTTTCTTTTGGAACTGTATGTAACCACATTTAGAAATATACGAAAATGATGTTTTATAAAATTGATGCTGCTGTATTTAGATAAATAGAAGTTTGTTATATTTAAAAATAATTTAAATTAAAATTTTGGACTTTAAACTTTGCAATTAAATAGCTAATTAAGTGTATAAATGATGAAATTTTGTTTGATTCATATATTTGATTAATGTTTTATTTGATTTTCTGGTTGTACTAAACAGTTTATATTACATTTTTTTTTTTTTTCAAAAAGGAAAAGAAAATATTTTCTTTATACGAACTCTGATTAATTTAACAAAAATTGACGTATTTCAGTTATATTTTATAAAGCTTCAAAATTCATAGCTTATTGTTTTTTCTCAAGATTTTTTAATATTAAGTTGCTATTAACTTTAAATTTTTTGTACAAGCGGCTAGGTTTTTTTCATGCGGAATAAACATAATATCATCAAAAATTATTTTAGGGGACATTTACACACTTTTTTCGAAATAAATCTTGAGCTCAGGATTTGAAATTTTTTTATTATTAAGTTACTACTACCCTTTTTAGACTACCCTTTATAGTAGGGGTGCACAACCTTTTTAAGAGAAGGGCCACCTTCAAAAATGTCTGGGTTGTCGAAGGCCACATCAGTAACACGGAGAGAATTCTATTTCGGAGAGGTGATCTGTGACCTATAATAAGATTAAAAATATGGTTACAGAGGGGGAGGTATTATAAACCCACCACGAGATGAGACTTGAGAAACACCCTCTTTTAGATGAGTCTATTTTACGAAGGTGTGCAAGGCGATACTGGAGGGGGAAAATGACCCCGCTGTTTCAGTTTGACCATTCCCCACTAAGAGCTAGGGGTTGCAATGAAATAATTTTCGCGCCAATAACTTGCTCATTCCTTGACATAAACCTGTTTTCCCTCTCTCGATTAGCTGTGTTTTACTGTCTCTCTGTCATTTAGTTTATTTTGCCATTTTTAAACTTTTTTTTTCAAAAGAATTTTTTTTTTAAATATTAAACAAGTCCTCAAAAGGGAAAACAATTCATTCTAAAGAAAGAATGGTTGTACATAAAGTACAGCACAAAATTAAAGAAAAGAAGTTCTGCCATTCTGAAACAGCAAGTTTAAAGTGCATTTCTTAATTTAACTTATTTCATATATATATTCTTCATTTTAAAAAATACGGTCTGGGCTACGGATTTTAGATGCATCTATTTTTTAATATTTCCCTTCGTAGATTCTTTTTTCTGTCCATAGAGCAAAAAATAAACGTAGAAAAGATCAAAACAGGCGTTTTGAACAGAATTTTCGGACGTGACAGCACAAAAAACTGCCATTCTGAAACAGCAAGTCGCTTATAATTTTACACCAGGAGCTTCCCCCCCCCCCTCCCCTCCCTTTTTAAAGTGCATTTCTTAATTTAACTTATTTCGTATATATATATATTCTTCATTTTAAAAAATGCGGTTTGGGCTACGGATTTTAGATGCATCTATTTTTTAATATTTCTCTTCGTAGATTTTTTTTTCTGTCCATAGAGCAAAAAATAAACGTAGAAAAGATCAAAACAGGCGTTTTGAACAGAATTTTCGGACGTGACAGCACAGAAATAAAGAAAAAAAAATACTGCCATTCTGAAACAGCAAGTCGCTTATAATTTTACATCAGGATCCCTGCCCCCCTCCTTTTGTCAAGTGCATTTCTTAATTTAACTTATTTCATATAGATATTCTTCATTTTTTAAAACGGACTACAGATGCATCTATTTTTTAATTTTTCCGCTCGTAGATTTTTTTTTTCTGTCCATCGAGCTAAAAATAAATTAAGAAAAATGTCATAGTTGGATCATTAATTTGCCTTAAAATTTTTTAGTAATTATATTATAAATTAAGCTGGTAAATTAAAAATAAAATCTTTAATTAGTATTACTTTATTTTATTTTTTAAGTTTTTCATTGACTATTGTGTTAAATTATATCTTCATTTGTTATTAAAAGTATTTAAAAATACATTGTTTTAAGATAATATAAGTTAAAAGTCCAAAATATGATATTATTACCTTTACTATTAGTACCTATACAAAAATACACAATTCAGTTGATTATTCTTAAAATGAAAGATGTGCTTAAATAAAGTAAATTAGTATTTCTTAAGTATTTCGCTATTGCAAAAAGTCAAGATGTAATTCATTCATTAAAAAAGAAAAAATACTATTTTTTAACAAAATTTTTAATAAATTATACTTAAACAAAAATAATTAATTCTCTGTATTATCGTAATAATTAAAAAGTAACATAGTTTATATAAATTTTTAACGCTTTTATGTAATTCCCCTTTAAAGTCAATATTATATATATAAATAGCGCCAAAACCTCGCATATTTGGGAAATATAACAACCTTTCCTTTTTCCTCTACGGCGCGGCGTAGAGAAGACAAATCCCCGCTCCGATTTGGAAGAAATGGGTTCGTCTTAGACTACGTCACGTATGATTGACAGGTCTCTTCTCGTCGTGGGTCTATAATACCCCTGTAGGTTCCTCCACCAAGTCAACATATCCAATTCACTTGGCAAGGATATACAAACAGCTTACGTTTGTATATATAACAGAGATATAGCAAGGATTATTTTCAATGAGGTAATATTCCTTGACTTTATTCCGGAGAGTAAATTTTGTTTTATTAAAAGTGCTAAAAAAAACATAGGCATGAAAAGTAGCTAGTACCGAAAAAAAATGTGAACTTTATAAATGAAGGGGGGAGGAGGAGCCAATCAACGAAATTTGAGAAATTTAATGCCTGCTCAACAAAATTCGCAATTTTTCAGCACCCAATCAACGAAATTTTCGGGGTTTCTTCACCCGATTGACGAAATTCGCTAATTTTCCGGGCTTGCTCGACGAAATTCGTTATTTTTTAGCGCCCAATCGACCAAATACGCATTTTCCGCGCCTGATCGACAATATTTGCGATTTTTTTCAAGCCCGACCAACGAAATTCGCGATTTGTCGGAGCCCGATCAACGATACTTGCGGTTCTTAACTAACTCTGATGAAATTGGTATTTTTTTCCCGCCACAAATTGATGAAATTCGCGATTTTGTCTCGCGATAATTAGACGAAACACGCCATTTTTCCGCGCCCAATCGACGAATTTCGCTATTTTTCCGCACCTGGTCGAGAATATTCGCGATTTTTTCGCGCCTGATATTTGCGATTTTTCAGAGGCCGATCGACAAAACTCGATTTTTCCGTGCCCGATTGACGAAGTTTGCGCTTTTTCATCCCCTATCAACGAAACTCGCAATTCTTAATTTACTATGACGAAATTTGCAATTTTTTCCTGCGACAAATTGACGAAATTTGCAATTTTTTCTCGTGGCAAATTGATGAAATTCGCGTTTTTTTCTCGCGCTGAACACACTAAACACGCTATTTTTCCGCGCCCGATTGACGAAATTCGCTATTTTTCCGCACTTGGTCGACAATATTCGCTATTTTTGCGCACCTGGTCGACAATATTCGCTATTTTTCCGCACCTGGTCGACAATATTCGCGACTTTTTCGCGCCTAACCAAAGGAATTTCCGATTTTTCAGAGCCCGATCGACAAAACTCGCGATTTTTCCGTGCCCGATTGACAAAGTTTGCTATTTTTCCGCCCCTGATCAACGAAATGCGCAATTTTTCCGCGCTCGATCAATGAAATTCGTTACTCTTAATTGACTCGGACGAAATTTGCAATTTTTTCCCGCGACAAATTGGCGAAATTTGCAATTTTTTCCAGCGGCAAATTGACGAAATTTGCAATTTTTTCCCGCGGAAATTGACGAAATTTGCAATGTTTTCCCGCGGCAAATTGACGAAACTTTCAATTTTTCCCGCGGCAAGTTGACGAAATTCGCGATTTTTTTCTCGCTTTGACGACGTATTGACAAAACTCACGATTTCTAGGCAGCCAGTCAAAATATTTAATTTTTCTGCGCCTGATCGACAAAATTAGCTAATTTTTTTTCGTGCCCGATCAGCGAAATTTGCGACGTTTCGGAGCCCGATCGACGAAAGTTGCGATTTTTCAGCGATCGATCATCAAAATTCGCTATTTTTCCGCTCCCGATTAATGAAATTCGCGATTCTTAACTGACTCTGACGAAATTTGCAATTTTTACCGTGGCAACCTGACGAAATTCCCGATTTTTTTTCTCGCGATAAACAGACGAAGGACGCGATTTCTACGCTGGCGATCAACGAAATTTGTGATTTTTGCGCTCCTAATTGACAAATTGGCCCGATCGACGCAATTCGCAATTCTTAATTGATTGTCGAAATTTGCCATTTTTTCTCGCGGTAAATTTACGAAATTCGCCCTTTTTTTCTCGCGATTTTTCTGCAGCCGATTAAATAAATTTGCAATTTTACCGCGCCCGATCAACAGAATTTGCAATTTTTCTGCGCCCGTTCAACGAAATTTGTAATTTTTCCGCGTCTGATCGACAAAATTCGCTATTTTTCTGCACCGGATCAACAAAATTCGCTATTTTTCCTTTCCCAGTTGGCAAAATTTGCAATTTTTTCCGCGCCAGATCAACAACATTTGCCATTTTTTTCGAGCCTGATCGAAAAAATTTGCGATTTTTCCGCGCCTGATCGACAAGATTCACCATTCTTTTGCACCCGATCAACGGAATTCGCGATTTTTCTGCATCCGATCAACCAAATTTGCGATTCTTCCCGGGCAAATTGACGAAATTTATGATTTTTTTCCTGCGACCTATGGACAAAAATTACAAATTTTCCAAGTTATAAATTGACGAAATGCGCGGGCCACACGTTAACTCATCGCGGGCCACAGGTTATGCATCCCTACTTTATAGGCTAGATTTTTTTTTCATTCGGGGCAAAGGAAGGGAACTTTGGAACTTAGAGAACTTTGACACTATTTTTACGAAATGAATCTTCAGTGCAGAGTTTGAATTTTTTGTATTATTAAGTTGCTATTACACTTAAATTTTTTGTTCAAGCGGCTAGATTTTTTTCATTCGGTGTAAATTGACATCATTAGGAAATATTTTTTAGGAAACTTTGATACGCGTTTTTCGAAATGTGTCTTGAGTTCAGGAATTAAAAAAAAAAATTATTATTAAATTGCCACTACATTTGAAATTTTTGTTCAAGCAGATAGATATTTTTCTTCATATGTGTGAAACATAACATCACCAAAACGTAATTTTTAGGAAATTTTGACACACCTTTTTCGAAATGAGTCTTGAATTCAGCATTTGAAATTTTTTTATTAACAAATTGACACTAGCATTAAAATTTTTGTCCAAGTGGCTAGATTTTAGAAAATATTTTTTAGAAAACATTGATATCCCTTTTCGGAGTGAATAATGAGTTCAAGATTTGAAATATATTTTTTTTTTTGTTAAATTATCACGACCTTTAAAATTTTTGTTTCAAGAGGCTGGATTTTTTTTCATGTGGGGGGGGGGGGGGGAAACATATCATCAGAAAATAATTTTTAGGAATTTCGGACACTCCTTTTTTTGAAGTGAATCTATTGTTCAGGGTTTGAAATTTTTGAATAATAAGTTCCCATTACCCTTAAAATTTTTTTCCGGCAGCAAGATTTTAATTTTTTTTCTATGGGAGAAACATATCAGAAAATAACTTTTAGGAAACTTTGACATTTCGTTTTTTAAATGAATCTTGTATTCAAAGTTTGAAAATTTCTGCTTGACAAGTTGCCACTACCCTTAAAATTTTGTTTAACCGTCTAGATTTTTTTTTCATCTTCGTATGATGCATGCCCAAAGTAATAAAAGGTGGAGTTTTAACAACAAGATAAATATTTCAATCTCTATTTATTCTCAGAGACTGTACTTATTGTCTTTTTGATCAAATTATGTTATTACTTTTTAGGCTTTCTCGTTTTCATGTGGGGTCACATTACTAGATAATAATTTTCAGATAAATTTAACTTTTATTTTTAATTTGAGGGATAAAGAATTTCTTGCTTTCAAGTTACCATTGTTTCTAAGATGTGTGCTCAAAATACTAGAACTTTTTCATTTTCGTGTATCGTTATTCGTTATACGAATATTGATAAAATGTTCTTTGATTCCGGAAATTTTTTTCGCTCTTTTGCTTATTATCAGATATCTGTTTCACTGATGTTTGATCCTATTTTAAATGTAATCGTATTTTTATGAGGAGACAATACCATTAGAGATAGCATCAGTAACAGTTCTTAACTATTTCCATGCTGAAAAAACATTAAATTAGCGGATGATAATTTTTAGAGGACATTGACAATTTCATTCAAAATTAGCCTTTTTTTTGAGATTTTCTAAATCAAAAATCTCTTCTTTTGAAATTGCCATTGCTTTTAAACTTAAACTTATGCCTGAGGCAGCGAGAACGTTGTCGCCTGCATCTATTGTTATGTTAGTCATTAAACGCTGTCTGTTAGATTGCGAACAAATATTTGGAATCCTTGTTTATTGTCAAGATGTTCTTTTGACCAAGTTAGTTGCTAATACTGGAACATTCCACAGCTACCACCTTCCAATTTATTTTCCAAGTCAAACAAACATGTTTTGAATCTCAAATTTTATTTAATAATCTGTCTTGTTTATATGTAGTACTAATCAGATTTAATTTAAGTAAACATTTTGGTTACAAATATCACTATTTGACTTGGGGGAAAAATTGGCAGCTATGATATTCTCATTTTTATGCTACGAAACATTGTTAAAAAACGCTTTAATAGTGTCTTTATTTTTTGTGCTACACATTTTCATGCGGGAAAACATCACATCATCCGAAAATAATATTTTAAGAAATTTGATACCTCTCTTTCTAAAATAACCTTTAACCCAGGGTTGAAACATTTCTCGATGTCAAGTTGTCATTGCCCTTAAAAATTTTGTTCAGGTGGCTAAGTTTTCGCTCCATCTTTGTGCATTGTTCGATTCCCAGTAATAAAACGCTGGTTTTTAGACACCGGACAAATTTATCAGATCCTTACTTTTGTAAAATGTCTTTTTGATCAAGCTTTGTCGCTATTTCGAGTACATTCACATTTTTATACGGCTGAAACATGATTAAAATACGCATTAATATCGCCGTTATTTCTTGTGACTAACCATTTTTATGCGGGAAAAACATCATTGCACGACATATTATGGCTATTTCAGTTTGGGGATTGCAGGAACATATGCAATCCTCTTGAAAAGTTCTTGCAATATCTTCGTATATAAAATAGAATTCCATCCATTCTTGTCACATTATCATGTACTTTCACTTTTTATAACTACTGGGAAAATCGCAAAAGTGAAATCCATTGTGTCATTACCCCTCTACGTTTTTGAAGTTCCAGTCATTTAGGGAAACTTATTTTCAACTTAACAGCTTAAATAACCATATATTAGACCGTTTCGGTAATTTATTACCCATTGAAAAATACATTTGCAATTCTGTAAAGCTCAGTTATTTATTTGGCAAGTGTCTGATATTGGATTTCAAATCTATATCCGCTTTTTTTTTTTCAAGCATCAGAGCCTTTTAAAAAAAGTAAAAGGTATCTGACCTTACAGTGAGAGTATATCGCTCCTTCAATATTATTCACCCTTATTTTAAGCCTCAAGGGAAGAAAAAAGTTGACAAAAATCTTTGAAGTCCTATTAGAACCGATACGTTCTTTTTGTGATTAACCCTTTTTGTTCGATACGGCTTTAATATTTATCAAAGAATGAAATGAAGAAAAAGCCTTCCGAAAAACTAAAAACAGCAAAAAATACCGGTCACACACCTCTGTACTGTAACTGTATCTTTACGTTTGTCATAGAGGACCTAGATTTTGCAGAAAAAAGGGTGTCCTTTTACAGTAGAATGTCAGAGTGTGTTATTGTGTGGGCTAAGTCAGAATCATTAGTAGGCCTACTTTGCTCTTTTGTACCGAGCCGGAGACGAAATTGACACTTTATCGTAGGGTGAGTAGGGGGATAGCTTCCCCATAGGAGAAAAACATTTAGAAATAACCAACAGTTAGAAGTATGAACTGGGATGTCATTCCTTAGAAAACTTTTCATAGAATTGTATACTAAAGAATAAAATAAAATAAAAAAATATTTATTTAATTTTTTTTCCAAAGTTCAAGGTTTCAAAATGCATTAGAACCAGCATTTAACAAAAAACTCGGCTCCAAAAATCACGTTAAATCCGATCGCTTCTCAAATAGCTTTAACTGAATCTTAAATAGCTTCTTAAATAGCTTTAACCGATATATCTGTTCAAATTTTACAAAATTTGAATTTCAGAAATTAAAATTCATGGGCTTATATTTATTCAATAACATAGTATTGAATTATTTCAGTTTTTTATAAAAATGCTGAATAATTACAATAAAATCTATAACTGATGTCAGCGGATATACTGAAAATTCATGTCAGAAAAAATACGTAAAAGGGAGGGGGTGATAGTTAAATTTACAAGAAAAATTTCTGCCAAAAAATATGAGTATATCCTTAAAAATGCACGTTAATACCAAGAAAGAGAAAAACAAGAAAATTACACACTCAAACAGAAAACTTTCGATGCATTCTTTAAGGCGCATTAATTAATAACACAAAAGGTGAATAATCTAAAAGGAAACATGTTTTGCTTCAAATATGTTTAATTTGTCTTATTACTAAAAAATTGGATCAATGCGTTAGACAGGCCAGCATTTTGCAAATGCATTGAGTTTGGAATTTTATGTCTCAGGGAGAAAATTGAAATATCTAGTCCTAGTGGTATCACTTAAGGCTGTTCTTAATTGCTCTGCTTAACAAACGCAAAAAGTTTTGACACATTTACAAACTCATATTTTAACGGAAAGGTATGAAATTGGAAAGCCTGACTATGGAAGCGATTTAGAATTGAACTGTTTTTTTCCGTTTTTTGATCAATCAATTACCTATTGAGTCATAAGCTAATTTGATCACGTGACAAACACGTCTTTTGCCCGCTCTTGAGTGCTTTTTTTTCCTTCGCGCGGAAATTCGGTTCAAAACGCCCAATTTGACGCTATTTTCTGAAAGATCTATTGCGTTCGCAAAAAAATGGAAAAAACTGCTTAATTACATAGTTTCTGAACAACAACACCAGCTAGTTTCATGCATTTTCGAACAAAAATAAATTAAAACTTATGTCAGAAATTTGCCCTTTTGGATTTGTGAACACCCTTAATGCAAATCATCCATCATTTTTCAGATCAAACCGACACAAAAAAGTTTGTTTTGGCTGTGAGGTCGGTTGAAACTGGCCTTTAACCCTTTATGTCCAGAATTATTAATAAAAAAATGATGCACCTCAATAATTACCTGTTAATGTCTGAAGATATCCGAAACAACTCGTATTTTATGGAAGAAACGTCGCACTCCTCAAATTGGCCTGAATAAACTTAAAAATATCGTAATCGCCGCACCCGTTGTAAACGCCGCATCCGTCGGAACGCTACTTTTGTAGACAGCGTCACATTGACCTAACTTTAATCAAAGTTTTCTGAGCAGTGTAAGATGTCTCGTTTTTAATATCTTAAGATGCCTGAAGTTTTATTTAAAATATTTAAATCCGATTTTAAATATTTTTATGAATTTTTAAATTAAGGGAACTCAGTTGATATTTTAAAAAAATCGTAAACGCCGCACATGGCGTGAACGCCGCACTTGGAAAAAAATTAACTTTTAAACTCGTAAACGCCGCGGCGTTTCTTCCATAAAATACGGTATATAAAAATAATTTGATTTTTAGATAATTTTTTAACTAAAACTGATTTAATAAATTTGTAGCTAGATCTCTTTTTGTAAAATACTAATTACATAAATTAACAAAAAATACTATTAAAATAATAAATCTTTGTAAAAAATCACCATAAAATAAAAGCAATACATAGGACGCGTTTCGAGCTAAAAATATTAACAGCTCGTAGTTAGCTACAGTAAACGCGTGTCCGAAAGGGGACAAGGTCAAAAATGAACTGGTTTTTGAGTTCATGTATTGCTTTTATTTTAAGGTGATTTTTTACAAAGATTTATTATTTTAGTAGTTTCATATCATCAATTTCCGGTGCTGTTTCGCCAAAAAATATTGTTATGGAAATCTCACAGTTCTTATAAGAACAATGTAAATAAATGTATTGTGATCCTTTCTGTAACAGAGGAGTGTTTTGTTGTTGCAAATTTTTCGTATAACATTTTTTAATAGGAGAAACGTTACTCCTATGTAAATGGTTGAGAAAATACCCACATTAAAATTTACTTAGCTTCGACTGTTTCGCTGTGTTTTTGAATTTGATCTGGCAAAGGATTTTGTATGAAAAGTACAATCGTTCGTAATAAATATTACAAAGGATTATAAAATAATGCAACATAAAATTCATTAGTAGATGAATTAAATAAATTTTATATTGCATTTTCTTTAATGGTACTTAAAAATACTGTCGGAGCATAAAGGGTTAAGTAACATAAAGAAATATACATATATATAAATTTCTTTTCTTTTCTTTTCAAGAAAAGTCGATTTACTATAGGGTCATTCCATGGTTACGGACGTAACAAACAGAAACTTTAAAGCTTCATAAATAATGTAAACAAAATACTTGTTATTTGGATTATTATATATTTAAGGACGTTCCAAGGATTGTGAATAAAATATTAAAATTTTGAAATCTGAAAAATGTTCCCATAATTTTTTAAAAAATAAAATCTAGGTGTTACGGACGTAATTCACAAAACAGCCAAAACTGCATATAGTTGCAGTTATTGTCATAATCCTGTGAATTTTAAGGAAGAACATTTAACTTTTTCTTCAATAATTCATTATTAGTGTATTAGCTATTAAAAACTGCAATTGTGTAAACATTAAAATAATTATTAATTAATACATGGGATAATTAAATTGTTACAGACGTAACATTTGCCTGTTATGGACGTAACAAGTCCGATTTGAAATATACATTCACCGGAATTTTAGCATTTAAACATAGAGCATTGCAAAATAAAAGACAAAGATAGTAATATCGTAACATTAGAAACATTTTTTTTTCACAATTTAAATGCTAATTTGCAACTGTTGTCCATTTGTGGTTCCTCCAAAATTTGTAAAAAGTGTCACAAATATAGCCTATGGTTATTCGTGAAAATATAAAGTGTCACAAATATAGCGTGTTGTCATTCATGAAAAAATAAAGTATCACAAAAATAATCTATTTTCATCCATGAAAATGTAAAGTATCATAAAAATAGCCTGTTGTCATTCATGAAAAATAAAATGTATGAATAGCATCCTGAAAAAAGAAAATATATGTAAATTATGATCTGAAATATACTTGTAGTACACATTTTTATCATATTAATCTCTTAATAGTTATATCTGTAAATATTATCTTAATTCAAAAATAATATACTCAAAATGTTACGTCTGTAACAGTCATAAAATATTCTAATACGCAGTTAAAACTAATGTCACGGATTTAAAAGTATACTCCTATAATTTATACAGAGAAAATATGATTTAAAACTTAATAAATTAACCAGTAAATTTGTAAGAACAACTTTTAGATGTCTTCCCGTTACGGACGTAACAATTCAATGCATCGCAATATATTTATGAATTCTAATTCATTTATAGTATATTCTCTAATTTCTTTTATAAATTTAAAAAATAGATTATTCAAATATAAAAACTAGCCTTACAACTTCTACAAATAATTTTTGAAATGACAATAACTTGTTAAACTTTACCATAGTTTAAGAGAAATGTTCTCAATCTCATCACTCTCACCTTTTTAGTGCTAACACTTTAATTTACTTTTTATACTTAAACTGTATGCTTTCAGAAAATTCACACTCTAAGCTTTAAAAAAAGGTATTACATGACTTGATTTATAAATTTAAAAAATAGATTATTCAAATATAAAAACTAGCCTTACAACTTCTACAAATAATTTTTGAAATGACAATAACTTTGTTAAACTTTACCATAGTTTAAGAGAAATGTTCTCAATCTCATCACTCTCACCTTTTTAGTGCTAACATTTTAATTTACTTTTTATACTTAAACTGTATGTTTTCAGAAAATTCACACTCTAAGTTTTAAAAAAATGTATTACATGACTTGATTTATAAATTTAAAAAATAGAATATTCAAATATAAAAACTAGTCTTAAAACTTCTACAAATACTTTTTGAAATGACAATAACTTGTTAAACTTTACCATAGTTTAAGAGAAATGTTCTCAATCTCACCACTCTCACCTTTTTAGTGCAAACACTTTAATTTACTTTTTATACTTAAACTGTATGCTTTCAGAAAATTCACACTCTAAGCTTTAAAAAAATGTATTACATGACTTGATTTATAAATTTAAAAAATAGAATATTCAAATATAAAAACTAGCCTTACAACTTCTACCAATACTTTTTGAAATGACAATAACTTGTTAAACTTTACCATAGTTTAAGAGAAATGTTCTCAATCTCATCACTCTCACCTTTTTAGTGCTAACACTTTAATTTACTTTTTATACTTAAACTGTATGCTTTCAGAAAATTCACACTCTAAGCTTTAAAAAAATGTATTACATGACTTGATTTATAAATTTAAAAATTAGAATATTCAAATATAAAAACTTGCCTTACAACTTCTACCAATACTTTTTGAAATGACAATAACTTGTTAAACTTTACCATAGTTTAAGAGAAATGTTCTCAATCTCATCACTCTCACCTTTTGAGTGCTAACACTTTAATTTACTTTTTATACTTAAACTGTATGCTTTCAGAAAATTCACACTCTAAGCTTTAAAAAAATGTATTACATGACTTGATTTATAAATTTAAAAATAATTAGTACTTTGGTTTCACTTTTCATGGAATGACCCTATAGAAACTTACGATTCCAAAACTCAAGTGAATGACCAAATTTTCTACTATCGCCGACTTACGGATTCGATTTTTTTAGAATTACTGGAAGAAAATTTTTTAATAGACGAAAAATAAGATACAAATTGCTTTATGGAGAACTCTGGCGTTAAGGGGCTACTTCAGTCACGCGAAAAGACTCGCTCTCTAATGCTAATCTTATGGAAGAAATTTCTAAAGATTCGGTTGCATTTCAATATTTTTAAATGATTTTTTTTTTGCTTTGGATAGCTGGGGGCGTTTTATACTTTTTCGATTTTGATTGCAGATTTTTTTTATGAGGATGCTTTTACTTTCGAAACTGGTTCCAAAAATGAAAGTGTCCTTATTAAAAATATCTGTAAACAAAATCGAAAAAGTAAAAAACAGTCTTTGTACAGATTCGTCTCAGCTATTCAATGAAAAAAAAATCATTTAAAAATATTGAAATGTATAACAACCGATATATCTCTATAAATTTCTTCCATAGGTTTAGCATTAGCGAACGGGTCTTTTCGCTTGACTGAAGTAGCCTCTTAAGTTGTTAGATACAATTTTTGTTTCGCCTTTAAAGTTCAATTACTATAAAATCGTTTTTGTTAAAATCTCCGTGAGGTATTTTTCTAACTGAAATGAAAAATCGCAACACATTAGAGTCATGCAGGATAAAATATGAATGTTTATCTAATGCAAAAATTAGCTCAAGGTTCTTGGAAAACTGTAATTTTGATATTAAGTTGAACAACAGTACATTCACTCTTCTGACAAATTAGAGATTTTACTCATACATTTTGGAAGAAATTACAGAATCACAACACAAGTTTTTCTTCCTTTCTTTAAAAATTCTAATTTTGAGATTCAATTAATCAGTACCCTATAACATTCGTTCAAACTACAGACTTCATTCGTACATTTTGATCAGTATAAATTATCTGAAACTCAGCGCCAAATGAAGACAATAGTGAATTATAAGGCAAAGCTTATCTTAATTACTCGAAAAATTCTAAGTTTGATATTAAATCGAACAGCAGTGCTAGTGATGTCGTTATTAATGTTAGAATTGACCATAGATAAATAATATACAAGGTAGGACACTTTCATAGAGTGTAATGGTAATGCGATTACGATCGCAGCGTCTTTAGTGACAATGGGGAATAAAGTTTTCATTGTTGAAATATTTTTGTTATTCAGCGTCTATCTTATTATGATCTTTCTTTTTTTAATGTTACATGAGTACATTTTCAACAGAATTTTAATGGGATTTTTTTTTTTTTTTTTTTTTTTTTGCACTCATAAAGGGGGAACTAATGTAAATTCGACGAAAAACAAATTAAAAAATTTGACTTGAATGTTATGTATGAAGTAAATACGATAAAATTTCATTCAAAGCCACATAAAACAATGATACAACATACGAAATATTGCACTGTACAAGTGCCAGAAAATTTTATAAATATTCCCTCTTGATAGGACAATTTTTTAGCCGATATTTTATTCATTTATAAAGTTTAATGTGTTAAAACAATCGTTTCAATAATCGTTTAAAAATACACTTAAAAATCGCGCCAAAGGTAAATTTTAATTAGAAAATTATTTTACTCCTGCCTCGTGAAGGAAAGAATAGATATACAAAACATAGACCGTAAACATATTTCATCCAGATAAGTAAATTTCGGAGGCTTGTTAGTTGTTTCCCTTTGTCACTAGTGACGCTATAGTACTGTTGGCATTGCAGATTTTACCGTAAGTATCCTATCTTATATGTTTATGTATGGAGTTGACACTCACTCTTACAAACTTGTGCAAGTACCCTTAATCACACATTTTGGCCAATATAGTTTATGTGAGATCAGCAATGGTCGTCAAGGAGTTCGCAATCGTTTTATTATCAAAATTTTATTTGGCCTTTTCTAATCGTGGATCGTCTAAAGCATTTTTCGTGAATTGTTTAAACTACATTAGAAGATTTGCATAACCATTTAATAAATTTAGAAGGATTGAAGGATTAATTAGATTTGAATTTATAGGGATTTTGTGCAATATTTATAACCCCCACTCAAATCTTTTATTTTAAATATTTTTCTTAATATTTCGTAGAATTAGGAAATATACAAATATAATGCTCTTACAATAGAAATATAGAAATATTTCCGAATTGAAAAATCCCCCCCCCCCTCCGCAACGCCAAGAAAGCTGAAAAGATGCAAAGGCAAAAGAAATCATCATTTTAAAAATATTTTTGTTTTGTGTAACCCATAATGCTTTTGGAACAAGATAAAGTAATGTATCTATAACTTATTCTAAACTGTATTACAACTAATCGATGTATTAAATGAATTTTATAACAAGATATTTTAATGGTATACTTATAAGTACCGTCAGTAGATAAAGGGTTAAACAACGGGAAATTTAGTTTATTAAAATACTGATTGTAAAGGGATTGTGAATGCTCCAAAGAGCCGCTACTGCTTTAGATAGAGTTCTAACTGAAGAAACTGCTGAATTATAAAAATTCTTTAAACAGAATTAATTAAACTCAATAAAAGGATAACTAATCATACTACAATAACTAGTCATGACATGTGGCTATATGATAATTTCTCTAACTTAGGCAGCGAAACGTGTTCTCACCTTAAACGTAGAGGAAAAAATAATCTATGCAATAACTACAATGAACGCGGTCTCATTTGAATATCGATTTTATTTGATCACGCGGTTGCATAAGACTATTGTGTGTAAGTGAGCAACACTTCCTTACGAGACAATTATATAATTGCCAACATTCAACTAAACTTCCGTAAAATGTGAGTTAAATTGACCTAGGTTATACGCGTTACTAACCAAAAACTTTATTTGATGTATCATTATACATTTAAAATCACGTTTCTCTATGAAATCTATTTGAATTAATTTCTTTAATAAATTTCTGGTTCCAAATATATTTAACCTGGGTTAACCACTTGAGGGGCAAGCAATTACGTTTGTGAAATGCTGAATTCCCACCGGAATCTTTGAAAATTCTATTTCAAAATAAGTAGAAGCAATTTTACGGCTTTTTTCCACCAAAGTTAGAAAAGTAAAATTTAATAAAATTTTTCTGGTGTAAAATTTAATTAATCGTAGGTGGTATATAATATATACCGGTGCCTCTTAAGGGGTTAATTTAACTCACAGTTTACGGACATTTAAGGGAAGGTTGGCAAGTATGCAATTAACGACATTCATTAAATCCGTGGTTTTTTTTTTTTTTTCATTTTATCTGCCTAGTACAAAATTAAACAGCATTCGAATCATTAGAATTCCTTACATTCATTTATATTAAGAGCAAATTTATTTATAAAAATGATTGAACTTGGGGTAGGGGGGGGGGTGTGAGGAATTACTTTTCTTTTTGAGTGCAAGAAGTGATAAGAGCGACATATAATCTTAAAATTCACATAATTCTCACGATGCTATGTTGAAGTGTGACGAAGTCACCTACCTCAAATCCTTAAAAAAGTGAGACAAATCTCATTCCATTTCATTTGAACGAATTCAAACCGGAAGGTCAAACCAAATCAAAGACCTTTCGGTCAAATCTCAACGTTCAAAATCTCATTTCTGACAAAAGAAGGGATATTCCAATTTGAGTGACGGACCGCGCAACGTCTTTCCACAGCGACGTAACCCGATCCGAGACTCTACAATGGTGGCTGATTAACAGTGTCAAGTTCGATCATGGATCAAAAGGTATCCAAAAACGGAGGGATCAATCGAGACATGGTTTTCTACTTTTCTTGAAGTGGTTTTTTTCTTTTCTCTTTTTTAGGTTATGCTTTATTGAAGATTAACTCTGAATTTTCTTTTGGAAAGGAAGGGATAAACTTTATGAACCCGGCGAAAGTCTTTAACAACAAAATAGCCCATAAATGTCACATATTAGACTGATATCCCTGGTAGAAAAACGCTATTGGGCCAGTACTGGCATGCACAATCAATATTGGCAGTGTCCATCAATATTGGTGTGTCTCAATATTGTGAGTTTGCACTGAGGTGTTTTCTTACCAATACTCCACAATTATTGCTAAGATATACAAGTTGCCCATAATAACTGACAGTACTTGGCGTGGTCTGTAATGCGATCTAATGGCGAGAATCAAGCCAAATTTTGCGGTTTGATTAAATAAAACGGGGGACGGAGGATTCCACGATAAAGAAAAAATAGTTTCAAAAGTCACCGATAGGGGGCATGTGGTACTTTTTCACAGAATTATTCGTCCCCCGTCTTGTTTAATCACCTTAGAAAATTTGCCTCTATTCTCACAATTAGATAGCGCTACAGAAAACGTGAGTAAGTTAGAGTTCAAAAACGTTGTTACGGAACATTATAGAATACCGTTTATGGATACAAAAGTATTAGGTAGAAATACTACCTATTGCCTATGAAATACTACCTATTGCCGTCGTTCCTATGTTGGAATTTCTGAAAAAAAATTTCAGATCTACACCGATCATGACCGATCATCATTAAAAAACTTTATATATATATATATATCTATGTATCTATCTATCTATCTATATATATATATATATATATATATTACTTTCTTCCAGACACGATAACTTCCACATTTCTGCACAAATCTCTTCCAAACTGATACATAAAATCAAGGGGCATAAAATCTCGGTCAAGTTCGTGAATGGGCAAAATCGGACCAAGGGGATGGAAATAGGGAAGGGTTTTGTGAAAACGGAAAAAGCCCATAACTGCTTAATTTTTATACATATCAAATCAGTTTAAAGTTTTTATTACTTCTAAAAATAGGACCAAAAATTTATGTATCAATGGGCTCAAGGGGCGCAAAAATAGGGTTTTTGGGAGAAAAAAAATCATAACTTCGTCAATTCTCAAGATATCAAATCCAATTAATTTTATTATATATCTCCTTAATATTATCTACAACTTTTGTATTCACAAGTTTTTGATAGGACCAATTCATACCGCAAAAAAATAAAAATAAAAATAAAAATAAAAATAAAAACGAAAACAAAAAAAAAGGGGGGGGGGTGAAGAATAAAAATTTCTAGAACTCCGTCAATTCACAAGATATAAAATCCCCATGAATTTATCATATATCTTCTTAATATTATCTTCAACATTTATATAGACAAGTTTTTGATAGGACAAATTCTTACAGTAAAAACAAATTAAAAATACATAGCGGTTGAAGAAAAAAATCATCTTATTAAGAATGTATTCAAATCCAAACTGCTTATTTTCATACTCATTTTTAAACTAATTTTTGCTCTCAAACGCGTCCAATTGATAGATTCTCTTCTTCAGAAACTATATAATGTACCGTAATGATCAATATTTTGATAGAGCAGAATATATTTCAAAAAATGATGTCAAAGTGGGCATTTTGAACAGAATTTCCCGAAGCGATTGTGTTAGAAACGAAAAATATTGCCCTACACTGTAAAAAAAAATCTGTGAAGTTACTAAAGTTTTTCTAGGAAACTGGGATTCCTAGAACTTTTCATGTAACGTCAACAACAAAATTTCATGTAACAGACACACTTTTGCGCCGAAAATCAAAAAATCTGTAAGGTTACTAAGAATTTTTTTGGAAACTGGGATTCCGAGAACTTTTCATGTAACTGCAGCCAGGGTTACAAATAAAAGTTTAGTAAGATTACTGAAATTTTAGCAGACTCATTTGTAAAGTTACAGATTTTTGTAGCTTTACAAAAACTAGTTTTGTAGATTTGCAGCTTTTTTCGTACAGTTACAGGTGAAAGTTTAGTAAGCATTTATTTTTACATCTGTAGAACTACAGATTTTTTTTTACAGTGTACTGAGAAAATAATCGTTTATTAATCAAGTTTCAATTAATTGAAAGAAAAATAAAAACACAGGTCGCTTATAAATCTTTTCAAAAATCACGTCAGCAAGTTTCGTATTTTTTCTATTAAAAATTAATCTGAAAATGTGCCAGAAAATTTCGAGTTGTTGAGCATGGAAAAGTATTTTTTTAATACCGCCTTAACACGATTCTGATAAAACCAGCTATTATATAAAAATGAAATTAAAATTCGTCAAATGCGGCCGGATAAAACTGTTAAAGTGGATTTATATGTAATCATGATTTAGTTTTTGTTGGTGCAATTATAATATACTTAACTTCGAAATCTACCTCCGCCCGTAGACCGGGCCGGCAGGGATTTTTTCAATTTTTGCTTTTCTTAAAATGGGTTTCCTTTTCTTGGTTATGGCTTATTCTTAGGGTTAGAAGTTTGTCGCCGAAAAATTAGGCCAAAAACCTTCACGAAATTTTCGCGCAAAAAGGAAAAAGAGCTAATAAACTTCCATTTTGCTTGTTGTAAGCTTATATCAACTGTAATGTCACCCATATAAATAAGTATGCAAAACATTTAATAATTCTATTTCTTTCACGGTTTTGGATATTTTTTTTAATTAAGCAAAAACAGTGTAAAATTGATGTAAGATAATATTTGTTTGGCTAAATTGTTCATATTTAAACATATGCTTTCTTACAATATTTTCAATATCTATTAAACATTTTTGCAGTAACTGGCATTCCATTGCAAATATTTTCAAGTTAAAGCCAATATTTAACTAATATTAGTTTTTCATTAGGGTTAGTTCCGAGAATGTTTTGTAATATTGGGAAGCAACATAAACAATATAACGAGTATTGAGAAGCAGAAAACCAACGTGAAAAGAAGAAAAAGCACAGCTAGAAAAAGCAAGGCAGAGGCTTTGGCTGAGCCAATAAATAAATGTGCCATATAAATAAATGTGCAAAACCTTTAAATATTGTATTTATTTTATGATTTTTCTTTTTTTTTATCAAGCAAAAACGTTGTAAAATTGATGTAAAATATTATTTGTTTGGTTAAATAGTTCACATTTAAAGATATGTTTTCAACCAGTAACATATTTTTATCGTTTAAAAATAAGCTTTCATTGACCACGCAATTTTCAGGAACTAACAATCATCAACTCAGCTTTACTTTTTCGGACGCTTTCGATAACATTGAATTACCGATTTTCAAAATTCTGTCTTTTAATGAAATTTTTAAGATAGAAAACTGTTATTGTGCAGGCAGGCATACCATTATACTTAAACATGCAAAAATATGATAAACAAGATAAATTTCACACATTGCAAACAGTCATAAATTATATATAGCATCACATCAATCCGATGCACTTCTACAAGTAAAAGCTTCAGTATTTGAAAAAATGATTTCGAAAATTCAATAAAAAATATCGAAAATTTAATCCGATTTAGTTCTACAAGCTTCAGTATTTCAAAAAAAAAAAAAAAAAAAAAAAAAAAAGATTTCGAATATTTAATTAAAAAAAAATCGAAAATTCAATCCGATTTAGTTCGACAAATAAAAGCTTCAGTATTTGAAAAGATAATTTCGAAAATTAAAAAAAAATAAATTTGAAAATTTAATCCGATTTAGTCCTACAAGTAAAAGCTTCAGTATTTGAAAAATTATTCGGAAAATTCAATATCTTGCCAATTGATGAATTCAGCAGGAAAAGTATGATTCAGAATAAATAAATTCTGTTGTAACACACATTTACTTAACTTAAAAAGGGGGTTTAACTGATCCCCTTCCCTCTTAATATTAAAATGATTTCTTGGGACACAAGGAAAAAAAATATTGCACTAAACAGTAGCAAAGCATGATTCTTATTGAGTGTTATCACTGTTGTTTTTAACTAAGTTTGCATATAGTAAAATTTTAGACATATAATCACTGAAAACAATTTCCAGTAAATATTTAACGGATGTTATATTTTATTCAAATTACAGGGTGGCTACTAAATACTGTTACAAATATTTAGTCATTTTATTTTAAAAATAGGAAATTGAAAATGATAACTACACTAATATGATGAACATCAGAGATGAAAGTTTACAGGGAAAAAAATTTACTCGAATTGACCGCCATCTTTATCGATTACCGTAGATAATCTCTTATGCCATTGTTAGACTGCGGCACGAATCATTTTAAGAGGTAACCGGTACCATTGACGCAATATGGAAGCTTTGTGAGAGTCCAAACTTCTGTGTTTGTTGCTGTTTACTTTAGCCTCTAAAATCCCCCAGACACAATAATCTAAAGGATTTAGATCCGGTGAAGAAGGTGGCCAATCTTCTTGCATGATAATGTTTGGATAATTGACAGGGAGCCAAGCCCGTGTTGATTTAGCTCGATGCGAAGGTGTAGAATCTTGCTGAAAAATTCACTGAATTTTGTGTTACTATGTGTTATTTTTGTGTGCTATGGCTAACATGGATTTTCCACCGCTGGTATTAAATAAGAAGTTGCTTAGAAGTTCACTAATACAGGCTACTAATATATTTAAAACATTTAATAAATCTGAAATTTGTTTAAGTATTTTCAATATTTTCTGCCCAAACTTTGTACTATAAACTAATACAAGGGATGATATGTGTAAAATAGCAATCTTTATTTTAATATAAATCATTTGAACAATTTTATCAACATCAATAACCCTAAGTACAAAGTTAAAAGCAAAATATTCTTAGGCAAAGTACTTCTGAAAGGTGAAATTTCAATTTTTTCAAGATTAAAAAGCTTATTTATCTCGAACACAGTGCGTTCAAAAAAAAAATTGTTTTAAAACAGAATATTATTTTGTAGGGAAAATAAAGAAAATAGTATGATTTAATGGTTCCAACCGTACTCTTAAAATGCATGCATTTTGTAAGTATTGTGAACTCTTTAACTCCTGTATGTGCACGTTGTAGGCATTAATAATAATATATAACAATAATGTATAATATCTATATATATATTTAAGTTTTCCATTAGATCGAATTTATGACGAGATTCCTGGTGATCAAGAACCAAACTTGTGTTAGACTGAATCAAAATGACGCTTGAATTTTGTTGTTCAAGAACCAAATATTTCGACAAATAGGACATTCAACAACCAAGGTTCTCTGCATGTTTCAAGGTGTAAGGATGGCTACTCTATTCATATTTCAATAATATAAAAATTTCTTGTTTCGGAGAACTATAGAAATCCCTCTTCATCTCACTTAAAATAACAATGATCTCGATACTTAGTTTAAGACATGATTGCTGTTTGAAAGATAGGGAGGGGGGGGGGGGGGGGGTATGCTTTTACCTTTTTTATTAAGTTTCTTACTGTATTTATCTGTTTCATGAATACTCTATATAGTACAGTATAGTAAAATACAGAAATATACTACAGTGCATTATATGACTCAATAACAATCTTACAACATTTTAATGAAAATGCATCAAAGATCGCATTCACACATTTACTGAGGAGATGACTTGAGACTGAGAAATAGAGTGAGGGGTGGAGGTAGAGAGATTTCACTCTTATTTTCTTAAATTACCAGAAGCAGTAGATTTATGCTGTATTTCTGATACTCAAAATGTATCAAATTCATTAGCACCAGAATCCCTATATCATTTTAATTTTGTTTTCATGAGGAAATGTGGAAAAAAAAAGGAAAAAAATATCAGTGGATTCACCAACCTTGCCCTTAAAATGCATGAATTTTGTAAGCATTGCGATCTCTTTACCTCCTGTATGCGCACATTGTAGCCATTAAAAGAAAAAAAAGAACATTAATCAGTTTTTTTTTTTTTTTTTTACTTTTTCATTCGATCGAATTTATGACGAGACTCCCGCTGGTCAAGAACCAAACTTCTGTTTGAGGATTGAATCAAATGTCGCTGGAATTTCTTGTTCAAAAACCAAATTGTTCGACAAATGGGGCTTTCAACAACCAATGGTTCTCTTTGTGTTTCACTGCGTAAGGATGGCTGCGCTATTCATTTTTCAATAATATAAAAATTTCCTATATCGAAAAGCTATAGAAATCCCTCTTCATCCCACTTAAAATACCAATGATCTCAATACTCAATTTTAGACATAATTGCTGTTTGGAAAAAAGAGGGAAGAATGTTTTAATATTTTTTGGGGAGAAGCTGTGAAAATAAATTATCTGACATTAAGTACAACATAATAATGTAGTAATATGAAGCAATTTTATAAAAAAGATGTCTTTTTTAACAAGGTTTGTAACATTAACAGCATTAAATTGCTAATATTTCTTCCAATAAAATAAACCTATATTAATTAAATATAATCTAGTAGCATCTTAACAATTAGACTGCGAAATGAAAGCACGGATAACAAAATATATAAATGTATCACACAAGATGGTAAATGTGTAGATTCAATAGAAGAAACTATTAGTGCTATTATACATTTAAAATATTTAAATTTCATTTTAAAAACATGTTGTGAGGTTTTGAAGTGTTTTAAAAACTGATGAAATATGCCGAAATTGTCAAGAAAGAAAGTGTCTGAATTTTCGTTAAAAAAAAAAACTCATTTTACAATACCAACTTTGCAATATTAACAATTCCGCACAAAAAGTTTAACTTTTAGTTTACTCCACAGTATAAACATTTCAGTAAAGCTTATTAAGCAATCAGATTTATAAATATTTCAAAACTTCAATTTAAGAAAAAATAATAAAATTATTATGAAGTTTTATGCCAACATGCACACAATTCTTTTTATAAAGTTTCAACAGAATTTAGGACGCCCGTAGCATTTTCAACACGAAGAAACAACCTGAATATTAGTTTTGAGAAAACAGCTTTTAAACTTTTGATTAAAAAAATAAAATAAAATAATAAATGAAATAAAAAATGACCATCAAAATTGCATTTTAATCATTACTAAACACATCTTACGTTATTTTCTTTGAATTTAAGTAACGATAACTATTTTAAACAAATAAATTTTTATAATGAAAGACGTTGAAAGTTAATGAGTGTGTGGGAAACTTTACGAAGCACATTTCAAAAATTAGGCGGAAATGTTTATTAAGGCTTATTTAAATATAATTATATTTATATGAAATATTACAAGAAATACATCTGTACTAAATATACACCAAGTAAATGTTTGCTATACAATTATTAAAGGGGAAAAAAAGTACAGAATATTCTAAACTTACTGAGACAGGAAAACTGTTTTCAGTTAAAATCGTTTGTTATTATTTCACAGAAGGTTAAAAATATAACTTAAAAATTGCATTTCATTATTATTAAATATAAGCTACTGTATTTGAATTTACGAAACAAAGACTTATTTCAACAACAACAACAACAAAAAAAAGTTTAATGAACTAACTCACATTGAAAATTAACGAGTGTATGAGAAATTCTGAAATTGGGAAACATTTTTCAAAAATGTTTAAATGCCAACATATGAAATATTTACAAGAAATACATCATGTAAAGTGTTTTGCTATAGAAATATAAACAAAAAGTTTCGGAACATTGTAAAATTACTGAAACATAAAATCAGTTTTGAGTATAAAGCCTTTGTTTTTATTTCACAAAAGATTCAAAATTTGACATAAAAATTGCATTATATTTATTATTAAATGCAACTTATATATAGCCTTCTTTTAATTTTAAGAAACAATACCTATTTTACGAAAATAAATTATTCATAAAGAACCCAGTATTGATATTTAATGAAAGAGCAAGAATATTGGAAGAATATTTTAAAAATTGACTAAAACTGTTTAAGCTATACTAATGTTATAAAGAAGAAACGTTTGTTTGTTTGTAGGAGTTAATCTCCAAAAATAAAGAACCGATTTAAAAAGTAATGGGAGAAAAATGATTGTGACAGACTTAGGCTATATTTTATGTCGGCAGTTCCACTACTCCCGAAGGGCGCATGAGAAAAAAAAAATCTAAAATTGCAATTACTATACCTTTGCGGCTAGAAATATTAAATTTGCATGGTGGTTACTTTTAAGATGTAAATGCTCGATAAGAACTGTTTCGTAAAATTTCAAAATTTAAATGGGTGAAATGAGCGGAAAACGTTCTAAAAACTATCTGAATTAAGATTTATTTGGAATTTTACAGCGATTGAAAGTTGAAATTATACATCTTTGTTATTTTTAAGGCGTGACTGCTTGCTCACAAAGAATAGTTTCTAAAAAATTCTACATTTAATAGCGTGCTGGAAAAAAAATTCTAAAATTGCGATTTCGGTGATTCCGAGCTTATGAGATAAAATGCTTAAGTTAGAAAAAGTAACTAGCTTTAAGTAGAGAATGCTACACCGGTAGGAAAAGCTTTTGAAATTGGTTTAGTATTTTTAAAGTAGTCACGATTTTAGAACATTATCCGTTCATTTCACTCTTTTACATTTCATTTTTTTAGAAACTTTTTTGAGCGATCATATATGTTTTAAAAGTAACAACCATGTCAAATTTCGAGTATCTAGCTTTAACAATTCGAAATAAATTAGGACCGTTTTTAAAACGTATCCCGTTCATTTCCCACATTTAAATTTCTTAGCGAATATATACGTCTTAAAATTAACGGTCGTGCCAAATTTTAACTTTCTAATCAAAACAGTATCGCAATTTTAGGACGTTTTCTGTTTCTGCATCCCTTTGGCGTTAATGGTACCGACATAAAATATAGCCTATGTTGGGGCAGAGACGATTACCATCATCTTGCTGCATTATTTTTTAAATTGGTTCGATATTTCCGGGGATTACCTCCTTACAAGCAAACGTTTCTTCTTTATACAATTTGTATTGACAACTTGTGTTCGGTAAATTCAATGATCGGAAATAAGCAAGTTAATGGGACAGCGATGGGTCGGTAATGCAGTTTGTAGAGAATAAAATTATTTATAAATCAATATAGAGCATCAAGCTTTGACGACGCTATGTTGACGAAGTCGTAATTTCTGATAATTTCCGTAATTTCTATGTCGTAATTTCTGAAGATCATAATTTTCCTTTAATTTTACAAACAGTCTGCCTGACAATAAAATTTATCATCGAACATAAAAGTTGGTCACTGTTTACATTTCCTCGACATCCATATTAAAAGAAATGATAATGCCTTCCATCAAAGTATCTGCACCTCTGTATATCTATAAGCCACCTCTTCTGGGCAAATCTGAACTTCAGCTCAGAATGCCTCATTTCTCATAAGATCGCTATAATTTAAAATTTGCTAATTAGACCCCTTCTCTATGGCAATAATAAAGATCTCTTCGAGATCGAAAATAAAAAGATTTTTAATGATTTAAAGAATAATGGGTGTTCTTCATGGTGGTGCTGTAACAGATTTTTTTCTGAAACTATAGACGCATATACATACAGTGACTCCTCCACTTTTTCAACGGAATACTATCATCAATTCATGTCCCTACCATATTACAAAACCTATCGAAAAAAATCTTTCATATTTTTAAACCCTTCGGTATATTTACAACATTTGTCCCACAAAAATGTTTACAAATCTCCGTCTGTAATTAAAAAAAAAAATACCTCAGTTCTTTGCAGAAAGGAATAATCTATGATATCCCAAGTAAAATGTGCGACGCAATATATATCGGACACAAGCCGTACATTGGAGATACGGCTAAAATAACATCAGAATGGTTTTAATTCAAGAAACTTAAACTCTAAAATTGTAGCCCATACCATACAAACCGATAAATTTCCAGATTTTGAGATGGACAAGATCATTAAATCAAATTACATCACATACAAGAGTTGTATTTTTATGAAGACATCGACTAGATCGACGAAATTTCTACTCATTGAGGCTTGTTCAGTTCCAGCTGAACATGACATTTTAATTTGATAGCCACCTCCGTTTTTAATTGTTTGTGAAACATTCTCTCATCTGCAAGTTGAATTTATGTCATCTCTCGTGAATTCGCGTTTATATACATTACTGGTGAGGAAATTTATTAAAGTTTTTAAAAGATTTTTATGTGCTTCTAAACTGTTTAATTAACCTAGTTTTATTTTTATATTTGTTTTTAACTTATGTTAAGCTATTGGAATTTAAAAAATAATAACTATTTTATAAGCAAATATTTTTTTCATAATGAACACATATTGAAATTTAAGTAGTGTGAGGCAGAAAATTTGGAAACATCTTTTTAAAATTGCCCAAACAATACTTAATGGTCTATATTTAACTTGCGAAAAGAGAAAAATAAATATGTAACACGTTTTGGTAAACTAAATGTACATCAGGAAAATGTATAGTTACTACTCAATATAAAATCATTTTGAGTATATACATATTGGAAACAGTACTTTGGTAAAGAACGTGTAAAAATTCACTTGAAAACATATTAAAAGTTTCCAGTGCCATATATTAATTTGCAGTTTCTAATTTGTAGTTTAATGATTATCATTTTTACAAGTGGTGTTTCTTCGATTCATTTTTTAAAAGCATAAGAACTTTCCTGCCGAAATCAAGAGCTAATTTTGCACGTGGAAGTATATTACTGTATTGAAATAAAATTTCAATCAGCAATTAATGCATTATTTTACTTTCAACTACAGGAACAATACTTTCCTACATAAAAATAACAATGTGGCATCTTTCAAAAGAATTGAAAAAAGGGTAAAAAAAAAAAAAAAGCAGTAAATGTAGGAATGTAATTCAGGTTATTCAAAACTGTTTAAATGAACTTAAGTGATTGTATTTAAGTTATTAAATATGTTATTGTATATTTTCAATAACATCTTTAAAATGGTCACTTATTATTGATTTATGCAAAATCATAGAAACTCTACTAAGTTTCTCGGCAAGTAAAATGAACTACATTCCAAACAGTGATCGGAAAAAGGGCTCAACAAGTAGCGAAACTACAGTAGTTACTACTTTTTCCAGTAGATCGTAATGTTGCGCCCTACATTTTCAGCAATGTATTGTAGCGAGTAGTTTGATACAAAAAATCAGTAGTTTGTGTCCAACACTAACATCACTTTAAGAAAAAACAAATGTACCACTGTACAAATCACGTGATCGTAACGTGCTTCTTCAGTACATATGGTTTTCTGCTCAACAATTTGCGAATTTCAACTGCTGTGTTTAGGAACGCGTGGTTTAACCCTTTCAGGGTCAAAATAGTTATTTTTACAAAATGCTGAAATGATTGATCTACACCACGTACTTAATAAAAGTAAAATTTTCATTAAAAAATTATGGTGCTGATGTGGCATTTAGGCATTAAAATTAAGTGGTTCAAAAATAAACCCTTCAAGGTGTTAAAGTCACAGATTTTTCCATTGTCACTTGCTGGTAAATCGAAGCACTGACCTACCAAAGAAATTAAATTTCTTGCTGGCCACACTAGTCTAATTACTCGTTATTATAGGACACGTTAGTCTGCTTACCTTGCTTTTCGGGAAGATTGCTTGGGGACAGGGCCGGCCAACCATCGGGCAAACGGGTCCGCGCCCTTTTGGAATCTTGTTAGGGTCCCCGATTCTTCTCTAAGACAATTCCCTCTCGGCTGCAATCGCTTTTAAAGGGGATAGTGGACGTTTTAAAAAAAAAAATCTTTCATTTTCATCATAGAAATATAAAATTTTGTGCGTATATATATTTCATAATAAGTATGTCAAACTCCTTAAAAGAAATTTCCAATCTTATTACAATTTTAAGATAAAAAAAAATAATAATAAAAATTTTAAAATGAAATTTTAAAATGCTCCAGGTGTCATAATTTTTGAGATATGTCCTTGATTTTGCATTTTAATCCCTTAAAACTATCACAAACAAATCTAAGCATCAATTTTTTAATCTCTTGTATGGTTAATTTTTTAGAATTTTTTTTTCCCGAATTTCATATCGATTTTCATCAAAATTTTGCCTTTTAATGCGTTAAAAATCAAATTTAATTATCTGAATGAAGTCGAATTGCATAATGCAGGCTTAGTTTCTTTGTAAACAATATCGGTATTCTTCCTTATTAATTTCATGAATTTTGATCAAAAATTACGACGCCTGGAGAATTTCAAAAATCTAAAAACACTCAAAAATCTGTTTTGAGAAAAACAGTTTTAATTTGTAATAAAGGGCCAAAAAATTGTTTGTGTACGAAATTCAAACGCTTGTAACTTTGCGAAAAATGGTCACAGCTGTATGCGGTTTTTCGCAAATGGCTCAGAACAAAGTGGAGAATAATAATATGTACAAAAATAATTTTTAATTTTTGGGTCGATTTTTGCTCAAATAAAGGTCGAATGAAATTTTTAGCTCCATTGTTTGAAGCCTTTTGCGTTAACGAATATTTTGGTGAAATGTTGAACCTTTATTTTAACAATGTAGTGCTATGTATCTAGATCCAGAACTTGATTTATGACAGAGTATTCGAGGACGTGGGTGCTGGTCTCCCACTCTGTAAAAGCGTTCGATTATGTTTCAAATCTAAATTTGTAAACAGTTGAATTTCATAAAAATCACTTGCTAAAAGTTTTGAAAACAGACTTTATAGAGCAGAAAAAAAGTATCAGAATTATTTTAAACAGTTTTTGCGAAAATCGTGTGCCATTTAGCAAAATTAGCTGAGATGGAGAATAAATAATAAAAAAAAAAACTGCGGAAATCATCGCTTCAATTCATGCCATGACAAACGTTAAACGTTTAATGATTGCAGATTAACTCTGAATGTTTCTTTTGGAAAAGAAGGGATAAATTTGATAATCTAGGTGAAAGTCTTTTACAACAAAATAGCACATAAATGCACACATTAGAGTGATATCCGTATAAAATGATAATGCATTTGCATATCTTGAAAAGTACTGACAATATTACCATGAAATATTAACCAAACATTGCAGTGTTTTCATTTTGCCAATACTGCACTACGAGTTATTGCTACAAGATATTGCACTCGTGTTCTTATCGTGAAAAATTTCACCCTTTTATTCTCATAGTCAGATGTATATCCAATATTTTTGCAATATCAGCAAATATTTCCAATGTAAAGTCAATATATTTTTTCTAATTGTGATATTTTATTGCAGATATTTCGTATGCAAATGAAATATTTAAATTTTCAATATTTTCCGATAGACCGCGTATTTTTTTCTCGTCTATCCGCTTTGATGTCAACTCGAGGCGGTACCACCTCAGATTTCCAAGAACTAAGCATATTACGAATTGTTAAAAGCTAAAAACATTTAATTTCTTTTTCTTTTTAATACATTTAAAAAGGCTAGAAAAATTACATAATTATATCGGTCAATAAAATCAATTTGTGGAAACGTTTCAAGCTCCAAACGAGCCCTTCATCACAATGTCGATCGATAACTTAAACTGTTATACAATTCTGGTCATGGTTAAAATATCTATCTCATATGTAAGCCTTACTTAGATGATTAAATTATGTAATGTTCTACATTTGCGTTCTTCAGAAACAGAAGAAAAATGCAGCTTAAATTATTAATTTTCAATTATGCAGTGCGAATTTTGGTTAACTAGAGTTTATTGTTATATGATTGGTTGCTAGCACATAACAGAAATGGTGTGTTTTAACCAATGAAAGGTGTTGATCGTTTTCACCTAACTATAAACAAACGACAGTAGAACGCTGATTATCCGGATCGGTCGGGACCGAAGCCGATCCGGTTAATGAAAAATCCGGATAATTGGACAACTTTAAAAATCGGCTATGGCAGTGTTTTTTAGGTATTTTCCCGTCACCCCTTTCCCAGGCTCAGGAGTAACGATTGGCAATTGTAGAAGTGCACAGATTAGCATATTAAAAATGGCGTGTTTAGAAGTTATTTTTTTTTTTTTACTTTTTAAAAATTTTATTTCTACAAAATTCGTATAAGGTTATATATAGAAGTACCCATAGAAATTATTTCATGTATATATACATACACTGTACAGTACACACATTAAAAAAATCACTGTGTTAGGGAAGGATAGGATAAAGAAATTCTTAATAGTTTTCTGCTAGAGAAGAGGGATTTTCATGAAAAAAAAAAAAAATATATATATATATATATATATATATATATATGCGTGGGACTCTCGCGCGTTAGAAGTGAAACTTCTCAGGTTCTAGAAACAGCTGGTTTTATGAATTGCTCTCTTTGCATTTTATTATTTCAGGATTCGGAAATAGTTATTTAACGGTTAACTTTTGTGACATCCAGTCGAATTTTACCCCACCACAACTTAAGTTTCACTTCAAAAATTTTGGAGAAGGTGGGAAAAAATGTATGGTTCTTGATCGGTCCAGTTAATTGGACAATCCGGTTATACGACATCCGGATAATCACTGTTCTACTGTAAATTTAAGTTTATGAGTTCATGTAATCGGATAATGTGAGGATATAGTTTAGTTTTTCGAAAAAAAAAAAAAGAACCCATCCCTTAATTCGTTTCCCTTTTGGAAAACATAAAACTTTACATTCTTTAAAGCGGTTCTCAAATCCCCTGCTCAACAACGCGAAACTTTCTGATACATTTTCTGATAATTTTTAACGTAAAGGCATAAAATTGGCAAGTCTGACTATTGAAGCAATTTAGAATCGAAATGAGTTTTCCATTTTTTGATAAAAAATTACTTATCAAAAAATAAGCATTTGCGGTCACTTGACGATCGGTTTTTTACCTTTCTGGCGCGGGGCGTCGGAAATTTGGCAGTATTTTCTGAAATATTTTTTGCATTTACCTAAAAACGCGAAACGTCTTTCGATTACGTAGTTTCTGAATAACATCACCTGCAAATTTTTTGCGTTTCCGAATAAAAATGAAAAATGTGTCATTGAAAAATGCGTCAGAAAATAGACCCTTTGAATTTGGGAACAAAATAAGAAAATATATAGAGTTCAGATGATAAAAGTGGTAAGTGACACAAGAGAAAACGTGCTATAAATTTCCAAATAAATATTTGCGTTTACTGTCAAATGTCTTCTTTATGAATTAAAATCTCTGTGAGTATTGGTTTTTTTCAAATAGTAATTTAACAGATGATAGAGGAAGGACCATTGATTATCTACAATTATATGATTAAACTCTTTTTTTTTTTTTTTTTTTTTTTTTTTGCCACATACCACGTTTATCATCTGAGCTCTTCATACTATTCTTTTCTTTGATATATTTACCTATGTTATGCTTCCTTGATTTTATTTAATGTAAACTAGATAGTGCCCGTCAAGATTTGACGGTAAATAACTTGAATGTTCCATTAGAAAAGTTCTTGAAGTTTGGATTAGTTGCTTTTAAATTAATTATTGAAATCGCGACGAATTTTTATATTGCATAAGTGATTCCTATTTCTTGAAGGCGAGCTAGAGAGTGCTGTCAGCCTAACCTATTGAATGAAGTGAAAGAATTTTAAGTTTATAATTTACAACCAGTTATGCTTGCCTTATATCAGAAATTTACCAAAAAATACTGGGAAGAGCATTTATTTTTACTTACTACAGTCTTATTTTTTGTTGTTGAAAAAATACCAATACCTATTTTTATTTTTATTTTTTTAACTAGGCGACCTTTAAAAATTTCCATGAATTTTATTTATATCAGTCTCATTCTCTAAAAGCCTAATTTTGAAACTTGATGCAACTAACGATTTATAATATATATTTTTTATTACTTGAATTTTATTTTACTTTTTCTTCTTTTTTAAAATATTAAACCATGGATATCAATATAATATAATTTATTTTATAATTCTTATATGAATATTTTCCTTTCTTTCCGTTTTATTTATTTACTTATTTATTTATTTTTACGGAAAAGAATGGCAAAATTTACTTCTAACTCACACACCTATGTATTCTTGATAATGGTAAAAAAAATATAAGCAAAAGTTGTAGATTAGCTCAATTTATTCAACTGATAATTACATGCAAAATATTTTAGATTAAATATTTTAAATATAAAATTATTTTTTCAAAATATTTTTGAATGTTAAATTTTATTTAATGTTAAACCATTCAAATAATAATAAAATCAAAATCATATAACTTCTCCTCTTAATAAAATATGTCATTATCGAAATGAATTATCGCCAAAAATGGTACAGAAATCATTTTGCCGGGCGTTGGGCTCGAATCCGCGTCATCTACAAAAATTCAGAGCTTTAAACTGGTGCTTTAGACCACTCTGCTAACCATACCTGCTCTACCTTTCCTCTAAATAGAAGTAAATTTAACTTCACACATGCGCAAATACGTGAATTTTTGAGTCTGATCTTACAGAATCAGGTTTACGCTTTAATATATATGATGTTTTGACAATTTAGTTTTAATATAATTCGAACATTTTGACTTGAGTTTTTGAAGTCTTGGTCATTGAGTTAAGAGCCCGATGTTGGTATTTTTTTTCCCTTTTCTGTCTCTCTCTCTTTTTAAAAATCTCATTCAACAGTATTATATATTTTGATTTGGGCTAATTCACACAGGTTTAGTATTACATTTGGGAAATCCTAAAATTTTCAACTGGAGAGAAAGTCCTCAAAAGAAAAGAAAACCTATGACCTGTGATGTTTTACACTGAACTGGGGGACAAAAAGAAACTGTAACCTAAATCTCACACCCAGTTATGCTGTAGAGTTGTTGTAAATACCGTTGATATCTCATGTTCGTAAACATATCTAGTATTGCCCTAGAATTTTATGTACTTGAAAGAGTGCAGCTTAAGTTGAAAGACCTTCAAACCCTATAGAGGGATTCAGAAGATGAACATTTTCTGAACCTTTACATGCACCCTTGAGTTTTCCCCGTTCTTGAAAAATATCATAAAATAGTCTTAGCACCTAGTCTACAATTATTATGCATTCAGCTACAGCTGTTATAGCTGATGTTCTTTATCTTCATTCTCTTCTAACCTATCATTAGACGTTTTTTCGAACCCTCCTTAAGAATTGTCGCACACAGGGTATTAAGTCGGTTTACCATTGAAATGCGAGAAATGGCTTACGATAGCTGTATCTGTAACGGAATGGGGCGTTTCCAGCGATTTTTCGAATGCAAGGGAAGAGATCCGGGTATATTGGGGAATAAGATGTAAAAAAAAATATCTCAAAATACGTAATATTTAGGTAAAGAGAATGTGGTCGGCGTGTCATGTACTATTTCTCACTAGTATTAGAAAAGTAAATCTGTTACAAATGTTTCTTTGCTTATATTTTTAATTTAGATTTTATTGAATTTTATCACGAGAGAAAAGGAGAACAGGATATAGTTAGGCCTTGACAGCTACAGCTGATCACTTTCTGTTTCCAGTATCTAACTATACTGATTTTTTTTTTTTTTTTTGTACGAGTCCTTGAGTCATTGTTCAAGGATTAATAGTTATATTAAATTTCGATTTTTAATCTGCATATGTAGGTCACGCCATTGATTTTTTTTTCTAAATTGTATTTATTTTAAAGTGGTATGTTTGAGAGAATGTAGGAAGTAGTAGTATGTTGTATGGATGCGGATGCGGATGTGTTATTTGATCATTTAAAAGTGAAACTGAGGCCTTAAAATATAAAGGTCATGGGATTAACACATTCGCAGCCCTCTGCCATGCAGATTTTTTTTAAATGCATATCCTTGTTATTATATTTTTTAAATAAAATTTCTTTACTTATGCATTTATCTATGAATATTTCTCTAATCATATTAGTTATAGATCTAATTTTAATTTTAAGCAACGGGTTGTTTGGTTGTAAAGCATTCATTATTAAAATGATTAATTTTGAAATTAAGTTATTTTAAGATCTTATTGTTTGTTCTATTGCCGTTACGATATTTTGAACCAAGCTCCTATAATTTTGTAATGCAGGATTTTGCATAATATCTTCAAGATTTCACACAAAATTATTTATGTAAAATAAATTTCTATTTCATTTGCTGCAATTTCATTACAATGTAAAAGAAATGCTTATAAGAAAAAACGATCTATAAAAGAAGGATAACAGAAAATCGGACGTAATAAACAGACTTTTTAACATTATTATGTATAAGAATGCTTTGATATAAAAAAGTGTCGACGTACACGTTAGAGATCTGCACGGGCCGGCTCGTGGCCCGAAGCCCGGGCTCGGTCAGATTTTCACTCACGGCACTCGGGCAGGGACGGTCCGGGCTAAGGCCATATTTTTTTCTGAAGGCTCGGACGGGGCCGGGCCTAACTTATTTTTTCTGTACAGACCCGGGACTGGTTTCATTCCTAGTCTTCACGGCCCAAAATTTTCAGTCCTAATTTTGACCTAGCGCGTATGAAAATCATTGTCTCAGCGTGGCGTGGTCCATTCAAAGATCAATAAAATTAGACCTGGCCCCAAATTTTTTTTGCAAAAAATGCATACATTTTTAAATTGCCATTATTCTACACTTAAACATTAAAAGTTATTCTTTCTAAAGAACAGTAGATTTCTGCACCTTTTAAAATATAGCTAAATTAAAATATAGTAAAACTAAAAAGAACCTGCTTATGACGGAATCCTGTTTTAAACAGACAAACGTATTGATCCATGCATAATTAATATACTAATACATAAGAAAAGAATATGTAATAATTTTATACTCGCTAAGATGGAAACTTGTCTATAACGCATTTTATTTTTCTTTTCTGTGCAATTTCGTCTTAGAAGATTTTGCTGTACTATAGCATTTTTCAGATTTTTAAGACTTCAATACATGGAATATGGATTAACAATATTAATGATAGCTGAAACATTTACATGCAAGAAACAGAGATTCATTAAAAAAAATAAATATCGTAGCCTGCGGCACTTCTATAAAAATGAAGATTATAAACATGAAAAAAAAAAGTTAAGATAAATATTTTTGGTCAGAACTCCTTGTAAGAGACAAATTTTTAACTTAACCGATGTAAAAAGCAATGTTTTGTTGAAATTAACTCGAGCCGGGCCGGGCTGATTTTTTTTCTATGAGTCCGGCCGGGCACGGGGCTGGAAATTTCGGCCCGTGCAGACCTCTAGTACACTTAGAACCGATAATGACATTTAACCGATATTGACATATCAGCGAAAAATGATATGCACAACATTTTTTTCAGTAAACATCTTATGGCGCACCTCAGTACTGTATATATCAATTTCGTTAAGTTTGAAATAATATAATATCACTAAAATACACTACAAACGATTAGTCTCCGTAGACCGTTATATAATGGAATTGTTTTGTGTGACCTTTTAAGTGAAAGGCACACCATATTCTACAGTAAGTTTTTGTCGCACGTCTTTGTGATGCATAACAATTTTATTATCTTTTTAATAGTGTAACATCACTAAAATGCATATCAAACAATTTACCCTTATTGACCATAATGTAAATTAATACATTTGAGTGTCTATGTAATCAAAATATTAATGCTACACTCTTTATTTTTAATGCCAATCTTGGATGAAATCAGTCAGGAAAAGTATGTAATTCATGCATTTTGTTTTAAGTACCAAAAAGTTATGAATGAAAATGCGTAAAGGGTTTGCCCATAAATTACAAAAATATAATTAAGATCTCACAATGAAAAAATATCAATTCAGTTAGTAAGCGTAAAAATTGTATGATATACATATATATATAATATATTTTATACAACTTTTCTGATTACTAAGTCTTTTTTCCTCCTCTGAATCTAAACTTTAACGAGAAAGTAAAATTTCTTTATATCGCCTGATCTATGTAAATTTTCAGCTCGTTGATTGAAACGAGCTTTAAATTTACATAGCCAATTGTTCCAGGAAGTTTATTCTTTTTATGTAAAAATGAATGCAGATAGTAAATAATAATTTCTTTGAATATGAATTTATTAATTACGATTTTAATTAAATTTTTTTTTATGAATTTTCGTTATTAAAAATAAGTTTATGAATGAAACAAATGTCTAAATATCAATTTAGTGTGACATTAATAGTCAGAACCTTTTATTTATACATTATGTGAAGTAATAACTTACACGTAAACTACAGATTATTGATTAAAGGTACACATATATTAAGACAGACTTTAAATACAATTAAATACAATAAACCCAACTGGAGTGAAAAATTAGCCGGGGCCAGGAATCGAACATGGGTCGACCGCATAACGTGCTGCTGCTCTACCGTTAAGCTACCCCTGGCCGATGTCCTAGCCTGGCAATTTCTCACTATTAAACCAAGTTGGGGAACGTCACCGTCCATCTATCAGATAGCACAGGATGACGTGACAACGATGAATAAATTTCATTTTCCATCGATCCACAATATATATTAAAGCACATAAATTAACGCCTGAATTCCATTTTTAATTAGTGAGAAATTGCCAGGCTAGGACATCGGCCAGGGGTAGCTCAACGGTAGAGCAACAGCACGTTATGCGGTCGACCCAGGTTCGATTCCTGGCCCCGGCTAATTTTTCACTCCAGTTGGGTTTATTGTATTTAATTGTATTTAAAGTCTGTCTTAATATATGTGTACCTTTAATAATTAAAAATGGAATTCAGACGTTAATTTATGTGCTTTAATACACAGATTATTGATTTTGTGATAAAACTAAAAAAAAAAAAAAAAAAAAAAAAAAAAAAAAAATTGACTCTGACGCAGAATTTGATAAAATCACGACAGTTACTATAATTGAAGCAAATGCTGGATTAGATGCAGGAAAAAAAAAGGAATCAAGTTTGATATGGATAAAGATGTTGATTTTGAAACAACTAAAAAAATTGGGTACATTTTAGGAAAAAGCAAAAAAAATACTAAAATAATTTTATGTGCATTTAATGTGCGAAAAAGAAAATATATGTAACTATCAGTGGTAACTAAATTTTTCAAAAGTTAATAATAAACGTTTATGCAGTTTTAATTTATCTAGTACTTTCCTCGATTAACAGATGATTAAATCTTGTTCGACTATATCAGCATACAAAGATTTAATTAAGCATGAAAACGCATAATACAACAGAAAACGTACTTCTTGCAATTATTGCTCATAGACGATTACATATCTGAATTAGTTTGCGCGTTCATGCAGAGGAACATTAAATGTTACTTGTCCTACATTCACTGTGGAAGATGTTATACTGCATACTTTAATAATGTATATCAATTTCAGAAAGCGCACTTCAGACGATCTCTGCCTACTCTGAAAGTAATACAATCGAATTCTTTTGTATGTTCTTGTAAATAAAGAACAAATGTTACGCATAATATAAACAAGTATATTAAGATTTAATTAAATGTGAAATACACAATACAACTGAAAACGTACTCCTTGCAATTATTACTCATAGAAGATTATATATCTGAATTTGTTTGTACGTTCCGACAGAGGAACATTAAATGTTACTTGTAATACTTTTACTGAGGAATATGTTATCTCGTACACTTTAATAACGTATATCAATACACTTTAATAACGTATATCAATACACTTTAATAACGTATATCAATTTAGTAAAGCGCACATCTCTGTCTACTCTGAGATAATACAATCTGTGTGTTCTTGTAAATGACCAATAAATGCTACGCACAATATAAATCAGCGTATTAAGATTTAATTAAGCATGAAATCACACAATATAACAGAAAACGTACTTCTTGCAGTTATTGCGCTCATAGACGATTATATACCTGAATGTGTTTGCACGGTCCTACAAAAGAACGTTAAGTGTTAACTGTCCTATTTCACTGTGGGAAATGTTATCGTGCACTTTAATAACTTACATGAATTTCACAATGCGTACTTCATAAAATCGCTGTCTATTAAGGGTAATGTGAAATCAATTTCTTTTGTGTACCACTCCTGTAAATAAGCAATAAATACTAAGCACAAAATAAATCATCGAATTAATATTTAATTAAGCATGAAAACGCAGTTCTTTCAATTATTGCTCACTGAATTTATTTTCTGCAGTTCTGTAAAGGAACATTAAATGTTACATGTCCTATTTTTACTGTGGAAGACGTTATTGTGCACTTTAATAACGTATATCAATTTCACAAAGCACATTTCAAACAATCGCTGTCTACTTAGAGTAATGCAAGCGAATTCTTTTGTACACGTATTTCTTGCAATTATTGCTGAGAGACGATTACAGATCTAAATTGTTTTGTGTGGTTCTGTAAAAGAACATTAAATATTACATGTCCTGTTTTCCCCGTGGAAGATGCTATCGCGCACTTTAATAACGTATATAAACTTCAGTAATAGCACTTCAAGCAATTATTGTATACTGAGAGTAATACAACCGAATTATGTTTTGTGTTCTTGTAAATGAACAATAAATGTTACGCAAAATATAAATCAGCATACTAAGATTTAATTACACATTAAAATGTATAATACAACTGAAAACGTACTTCTTGCAACTATTATTCATAGACGATTATACCTCTAAATTTGTTTTTGCCGTCCTACAAAAGAACATTAAGTGTTAAATGTCCTATTTTTCTGTGGAAGAGGTTATCGTGCACTTTAATAACATATTATATGAATTTCACAAAGCGTACTTCAAACAGTCGCTGTATATCAGGAGTAATGTGCAACCATTGTGCACTACTCCTGTAAATGAGCAATAAATACTAAGCACAAAACAAATTATCAAACTAATATTTAATAAGGCGTGAAAACACATTAGACCTGAAAATGCAAGTCTTGCAGTTATTGTTCACTGAATTTATTTGTGCAGTCCTGTAAAGGAACATTAAATGTTACATGTCCTATTTTTAATGTGGAAGATGTTATCGTGCACTTTAATAACGTATATAAATTTCACAACGTACACTTCAAACAATCACTGTCTAGAGTAATGCAAACGAATTCTTTTGCACACTACCGTAAAGGAACAATAAATACTACTTACAACATTTATCAGCATATTAAGATTTAATTAATCATGAAAACGCATAACACAACTGAAAACGTATTTCTTGCAATTATTCTTAGAGAAGATTACAGATCTAATTTTTTTTCTATGGATCATTAAAAGAACATTAAATATTACATGTCCTGTTTTCCACGTGGAAAATACTATCGCGCTCTTTAATAACTTATATAAATTTCAGTAATAGTACTTGAAACAATTGTTGTCTACTGAGAGTAATGCAATCGAATTTTTGTTTGTGAGTAAATGAACAATAAATACTACGCACAATGTAAACAAGCATATTAAGATTTAATTAAACATGAAAACGCATAATACAATTGAAAACATATTTTTCGCAATTATTGCTCATAGACGATTATATATCTAAATTTGTTTATGCTGTCCTAGAAAAGAACATTAAGTGTTAAATGTCCCATTTCAACTTCACTGTGGAAGTGTTATCGTGCACTTTAATCGCTGTCTACTAAGAGTAATGCAATCGAATTCTTTTGTGTACCCCTGAAAAAGAACAATAAATACTACGCACAACACATACCAGCATTTTAAGATTTAACGCATTGGTGAAAACGCATGGTTCTGCATGGTGTTCGCATGGTTCTATAAAAAAACATTAAATATTATATGTCCTGTTTTCCCCGTGGAAGATGCTATCGAGCACTAATAACGAGTATAAATTTCACTAATAGTACTTGAAACAATTTTTGCCTACTGCGAACGATGCAAGCGGATTTTTTTGTGTCTGCTTGTAAATAAACAGTAAATGCTACGCACATACGCTTCAACAGGAAACATGACAGAGCGTGTGTAAACATTTTATATAAATTCCGTAATGTTTGAAATCGTGTAACATTTTTAAAATTTACTTCAAACAATTTCGCACTGTAAACTGAAATGTCTAAAATTCACACATTTAAGTGTCTGAAACGCAGTGTTCAATTTTCAGAAGTTTCAAAATGTCTTAAATTTTTCAGGCATTTCTTACGTCTGAATTTCAGACACTTAAGTGTCTGAAACAAGAGTGTTCAATTTTCAGACGTTTTAAAAATGTCTTAAATTTTTCAAACACTTCTTATGTCTGAATTTCAGATATTTCAAATGTCTTAATTGAGGTAATCTTTGAGCCATTTTTTTTTTTTTTTTTGACAATATGAAGCCATCTTTGACTACTTTTCTTTCTAAGCCATATACGTAGCCATGTTTGACTACATTGAATTATTTTTTATAAATGGGAATAATTTGTTGCCATAAAGCAGAGCTGATTGCAGCGTGGGAAAACTGGGATGCTTCTCTGCCCCCTGATTTTAGGATACCCCAAATTGGGTATGAAATTTTCATAAAGCCGATATTTTAAATGAGTTTTGATCTTATGATGATTGTAATCAATATTTTGTAGTTTTAGAATAGGATAATATATGCATATATCAGTGGCGTGGCGTGAAAATTTTCGGTGGTCATCGCAATTATTTAAGTTTGTGGTAAAAAATTATTAACTCTAAAATTCAATGGTTGAATGTTCAAAAAAGAAACTTTAAATCTTACCTTCACTTATACATGAACTCCAAATGTTCTGCTAAAACTGGATCGTAGAGTTTTAAAAGCTTATTAAGAGTTTTAAAATATTGCTTGGTCATCGCCGCATCCAGCGATGACCAGACGCCACGCCACTGGTATATATATATATTCACTTAAATATGTATTTAAATGATATCATATATGCCCTACGGCATCAAAAATGTTTATTACTTTTAGTGAGAACTTCAAATTAATTCTAGTCCAAAGACCTAGTATTCATTCGCCCCCTCTCCCCACTGACTTCATATACTGTTACAAAAAAAAAAAAAAAAAAAAAAAAAAAAAAAAAAAAAAGCGTATTCGATGCCGTCAAATACATATTTGGATAAATATATCATTTTCTTTAACCTAATCATGTTCTAAAAGTACAAAATATTTATTAAAATAAGTATAAGATCAAAACAAATTTAAAATACCAGCTTTATGGAAATTTCATACCAAATTTAGGGCCCCGTAAAGCTAAAGGCCCATAGAAACAGCCATTTTGCCCATGTTGCAATCAACTCTGTTTTATGGTAACAAATTATTCCCATTTATAAAAAATAATTCACTCCTTCAGAAAGAATCCCATTCCTGCTTTGTTGTGCAATTTTTTCGCATTTAAATAAAATATTTCCCAATGAATTAGTTTAAGCATTTTTCGCATTTTTATTTCTGTGTTAAATGAAATGTAACACTAGATTCCTCAAAATTTGCAGTATATGAGATCCCCCCCCCCCCCCAAAAAAAAAAAATAAAATAAAATAAATTGAGTATGAAACTCTTCCATTAAAAAATAAATTCAATTTTTTTAAAGAAGGGTTTATTTGCCATAAGAAAAGTTTGAAATTTAATTATAAAATATTCAGAATTTCACGGTAGCTTTATTCTAATGCTTCTAGGATTTGTTTTCATGTTCACACACACATATATATATTTATAATAACATACAGGATAAGTCACTTCTAGTTTCAAAACCTATTTTGAGTACCTTTCACGATAGCTACATTTTAATGCTTCTAGGATTTGTTTTCATGTTCACACACACACATATATATTTATAATATATAATAACATACAGGATAAGTCACTTCTAGTTTCAAAACCTATTTTGAGTAATTATATATATATTTTTTTCCTTTCTTGTATAAATAAACTTTATGAAAAACCGTAATTTTAAGTGCGAAATATAGTTATGCATGGAAATATACAAAATTCTAGCTTTTTTTTCTAATTTCCATTTTAAACTTGTAATAACCTACTTAAAGCTGTTCTCAACTGATCAGCTCAATAAGCGCAAAATCTTTTGACACATTTACAAATACATTTTTTAACGGAAAGATATAAAATTGGAAGGCCTGATTATGGAAGCGATTTGGAATCGAACTGTGTTTTCCATTTTTTTGATAAATAAATTACATATTGAGTTATAAACGATTTGATCATGTGACAAAGACTTTTTCACTCTTCCTTGAGTGGTTATTCTTTTTCGGCGGAAATTCTGTTCAAAACGCCACGTGGACACTATTTTCTGAAAGACCTATTGCGTTTGAAAAAAAAAAAAAATCCGGAAAAAATAGTTCGATGACATAGTTTCTGAACAACAACACCTGCTAGTTTCATGCATTTCCCAACAAAATTAAATTAAAACCTATGTCATAAAGTTGCACTTTTGGATTTGAGAGCAGTCTTAAAAATAAAATAAACTTAGTTTTCAATTTCTCATGTTTTGCAAATCCAAAATTTAAAATTTTGAACAAAAAATGAAAGTAAATAATAAAGTATTTTTTTTCTTTTTTTTTCTGAGGAAATGAAATTATAGCTGTAAATAATTTATTTTTTATACAATGTGCTATTAAAAAATGAAAATTCCGAAAACTGATTTTATATATAATAATCACAAAATTGCAGTACTTTTTTTCTTTTAACTGTCATTTATATAGTTTAGAGAATATACGGATGTGCAATATAATGAAAATTTGCTTTGAAACCAAATAATATCATGCAGAATATATATATATATATATATACTAGGGGACTCTGCCCCCTGCAAGCTACGCTTGCCAACCCCCGTTCAGACACCGCAAAATCTAAAAGCACGCTAATTTGACCGGTTTTAAAAAAGATGAGAGAAGATTGAATTATAATGAAAAAAACCATAGCGATTTCCCTATAAACGGGTTTCCATTCAATTCCCTTTGATTGCGAAAATTTAAGTCCGAATCAGTACCCAATGGTTGTTTTCGTGTTTGATTAAAGAAGATCAGTTAAATATTTGAAAAGAAGCTAAAATAAAAGGAATTAAGTAAACAAAGTTTTGGCCTCCCGGTATTTTTAAACAGCATTATAAAACTATTGACAAATACAATTTACAACAATTATTACAATTTACTGCTTTAACCCCTTCAAGGGCGGTGGTTCCTTTTTGGACCACTTAATTTTAATTCTTAAATGTCATATTGGCACCAGAATATCGGAATGAAAAATTTCCTTTTATTAAGTAAGTGAACAAAGGCATAATATAGATAGATAGGTCTGAGTATAAAGATATTTGAACATTAAAGACTAATTATTGAGATTTAAAGAGTATATGGCAGATATTACAGTATGAGAAAAATTTCAGAATAAACCCACATAGCATTTTTGCAGAAAATTTGCAGAAGCCTTACTTTGAAAACCTGCAAAGTTGCAGCAAGCTCGGCATGATAAGACTGAAAGTTCATAACAAGACTTCAGCAAGATAACGCAAACGCCGAAGTCATCATACTTTGAACTTGCAGCTAACTTGTCGTGCAAGTTAAATTCATGCTGCATCAAATTTATTTCAAATTAACGGCAAACAAGTAATATAAAATACTACAAACATACTTTAAAGTAGTAATATTTCCATGCCACATTAACTGTTTATAACTGTTACACTGTAAGTTTAACCCCTTCGAAGGGGTCCATAAACCTGATCAGGTCTATTGATGCATATGCACCGTTAAGGTACATGCATCGTTCTTATTGCCATAAACAAATTACGATAATATATTTGTACTTTTCAATTCGAGTCTTTTTCGGTATTTAATAAGTATTGCGTTAAAAAAAAGCGGTGTCAATCGAATAAAATTTCTGCAATTTCTGCGTATCTGCTGATTGTCTATTCTCTCAACAGCTGGATTTTTTTGTTTTCGTCACTTTCGTGAATTAAAGATAGTCTTGCCATCAGTTTCACAACAAACTACTTATGCAAGTGGATGATGGTATACCTTGCGGGAGATTTGCTCAATTCAAATTTGTCACGGCAAGATAATATCAGAAAATTTCAAACTTGCTGCTAATATTCATGCTATCTTGGAATGAATGTAAGTATTTTAATTATACGTTTTCGACAACAAGGTTGTTAATCCTTAATTGCTGGGGCAGAAATTGTCTCATAGCTAATGTGAGACCGTTTGACCGAAATAAGAATAAAAGGCTCGATCAACTCATATGATACTGTTTCTGTACTGATCTTAATATAATTAAAATTCCTCTATTCAGAAGTTTCTAGCGATAAGTACAGGGACTCCAAACGAAACAATGTTTCACTAATATTTATAGTTAAACTGAAAATTACAAGTTAAATTGGGAAAATTTGAAAAAAAGCAGCCGTTTGTGAAACCGTTAACAGGAGTTAAGGGTTATGTTGACTTAGTCGTAGCACTGGTAGACCGCTCTCTGGCGTTACGCCAGAAGATATTGTACGCACAGTATCTGAGCGATGATCTTAAAATTAAAATTCCAAATCATTACGATTTTTGTTAACATGTGTATCACTAAATATTAAATTCCAAAATGTAGGATTTTAAATCAGGAAAGAAAAGAACAGAAAAAAAAGGATAAAAGTCAAGTTGGATCTTTTTTAACGCATTCCAAAATAGACAAAAAGTGTTTTAAAATCCGGTTTGTCTGCCCGTTCTGTAACTCGAGTAAACATATTCGGATTGCTATGTACTTGATATATGTAATTGAGGATTATAATGGCATGTTCGGTTATAAAAATGAAGTGATTACCGTTTATGGTTAGTTTGCAGGGACACTCAAAATTATTCTGTTACAGTACGGTCAATAGGGAAAAACCGTTTTCAATGGATTTTAATGATATTATACTATTTCAAACTTAATGAAATTTATATGCACCACTGAGTTGGACGACAACATTATTTTCTATGGAGTGTGTAGTAGTTCTTATACAGGAACGCACATTGAATTTCATTACATTATAGTCTATGGAGGGAAACTGTTTGAAGCGCATTTTAATGAAGTTACATTATTTCAATGAAAATGGTATACATTACTGGGTGGTATAAATTACTATAGCTTGTTTTCTATAGATTATTGAGTATATAGGCTTTATCATTTATTTACGTAGACACTCACACGAATTCGGCTTCAGAACTATTTATGATCCATAACTGCGGAGGGTTTTTAGCTATGATGTGCCTTTTAAAACTTAGCCAATTTGTGGTGTATCACGAGATGTGTAGACCATGTACAGGACTGCACGAAAGAATTCGCACACATTACCAGCTATGGACAGTAATTGCTGAAAATGAAATTTTACTGAGTTGCGTGTTTTTTATTTTAAGGGTGTATTACAATCCAAACTGTTTAATTTCTGATTCATTTTTAAATTCATTTTTACTCTCAAACGCATCAAACTAGACAGTTCTCTTATTTAGAAACTACATAATGAGCAGTGCTTCTCGATGTTTTGATAAATGCAGCAAATTTTGTAAAATATGCTGTCAAAGTTGGCGTTTTGAACCGAATTTTCCGAAGCGGGAGATCTGGTAATGAAAAAAATGGTCATACTGAGAAAATAATTGTTTAAAACTAAAATTCTAATTAATTAAGCGAAAAAGGAAATCGTACGGCCTCTTATACATGTCTTCAAAAATCACCTTAGCAAGTTTCATGTTTTTATTTTTTAAAATGAGTCTGAAAATATCTTAGAAAATTTCGAGCTGTTGAAGGTGGAAAAATATTTTTTCGAATACACCCTTAATATTTATTACGATATCTCATTACATTGCATGAACAAAACGGAAATTTCTTAACAATATTTCGATAGTGTTGGAACTTGTTGGATAATCATTTTCCTTGATGCATGATTTTTTCTTCTTGTTTATCATAATTTTTGAATGTACACTCCACACCTTATCGTCAGGTATCATTCCAGAACTTATTATCCTTTCTGAAAAAGATCTCGCAAACTCCCCCTCCACTCTGTCTCAATATCTGTTGTATGCTTCATTTTTTGAGAAGGGGGTATTAGACCATCCCCTCCCTATCAGTTTGTGAATCCGCCTTTCTTCGAGTATGCCACTCCAAAGCTACAATGGATTGTGGTAACCCATTGTTGTTGGTGTACTCGATATGCAAATAAGGCGTTCACGTGGAAAGAGCTCTCTCTTCTGCAGCCTTCATTAATCACCTTGCTGAAATAAATCCCTTGTTGGAGGGTGCCATGGAAAAAAAAAAGTGAAGGTCAGGTCTGAAATGTTGAAAGGATGCTTCGATTTTCTTGAGAGTCTTTTTTCAAGTCTATGGAATGGCAGCAGCATGGGATACTTCGGACAGGTTGGGTCACACATTGTATTGGAAGAATGGTATTAATGACAACGTCGAGTGTGATGTTTCACCATTGAGAAATCTCATGTCTCTATAGAAAACGTCAGTGAAAATATTTTGAAAAGTGGCACACTTTTTGTCTATAGATCTTTGTCATTTTAATTTGGTTACGTATTGTTGTGAGCGAGAACGTCAAACGACATGTAAAGTTAAAACGTTGTATGTCAGTATTAATGTTTTAAAAACTTTATTGACTAAAACAGGTCAGTGTGTTTTTGCATTAAAAAGAGAACATTAATAGTTGTCTATTAAGGCGGTTCTAAAATACAAATTGCTTTATTTCTGATACACTTTTTACTTCATTCTTATTCTCAAACTCATGAAATTGACAGGTTCTCTTATACCAAAATCGAATTGTTTTTTCCATTTTTCAGTAAAGTCAGGAAATTTTTCAGAAAATGTTTTCGAACTGGGAATTTTGAAGAGTATTTCTAGACGCGACAGTGTGAAAAACATCTATGAAATCTGTAGTTTGTAAGTACTTATCGTAAAAGTAATGACTTCGAAAGAATGCCTTTGTTTTTGTCTCTTATATAAGTATATATTTTTGTTGCTGTTATTCTCATGATTAAGAGAAATTTTTGGCTGCCGAGTGGTAGATTTTAAGGTAACATTATTATCATGAAATATGTATACTTGATGTACGCCTATTTTTTTTTATTTGTAAAAATCATGAATAGAAAAATGGAAACAAAGAAATTAACCACTGTATGCAAGTTAAAATAATTTTCAGTCTACATATTTAATGTAAGCTTTACAGGTAGAATTATTTTAGATATAACAGGTGCGTTTTTGCAGCCTATCATATTTCTTGCATATGTGAAGTTATTTTGCTTGTCGTAGGTGATCTTCAACTAAGTTTGTTTTTAAATCAAGTAATGAGATGAAAAGGCCATTTTACTAACCCCGTGTCGTGTGCTAATTCGGAACTCTTTAAGTAACTCTAAGGGGTATGCCTACATATTTTGGAGAGCCTGTATTACTCTAAAGTTTTAACCACATGCAATATATTAATCTTTAACTGATGTTACTGGTCTCACAGACCGCTTCTTTTTTCAGTTTCTATAGTTTAAGTTGTAACTTTCAGTTTAACTACAAACACTACCAAAATTTTGTTTCGTTTGGAACTTTAGTACTGTCACCAGAGACTTTTGAACACGTGAATTTTAATTTTAACAGTCCTGTATAAAAAGTTTAGTACAAAACATCATCCTATGAGTTTTGCCTTTTGAATCGCGCCTTTCATTCATCTTTCGGTGGAGCGATCTCGCAGATCGCTTTACTTTAGTTGTGTGACATTTTCTGTCACAACAGGTAAAGGTTAAGATATGAAATATAAGGTATTGTCCACCGCTTCTTTCAAACTGCTTATTTGTGCTCCAAGTACGATTATTTTTGCGACTGGAGGTTATGAGTTAACGTAATAAACACGCTGAACAATTAACGAGTAATAACTTCTAATGTGTTTAAAAAGTTGTGTGAAGTCCAAGAACTGAGAACAAGCATTTTTAGAGCTCTCAGATTGGTATAATTCAAGCTGAAATTTACCGCAGGAGATACAATGAGCGAAAAGTTCGTCATTAATGAATTTAGCTTTATGAGAAATAAACTAACACACCGTTTTCTACCGTTTTTCTCGTGAAAGATATTTTCTTTATGAGGAAATATCTGATATCGTCTATGACAGGATAGTTAGTGGGATTATAAATTCATGTTTCAATAACATAAAAAATATTTTCAAATTTAATCTCTTCGTTCCATTGATTCACATATGTGGACCTTTGCACATTCCCATTAAAAAATCAATTTCTAAATTAAAGAAATTACGAGTTCATATTCACATATTTCAGTTTATAGGTTTCGTAATAAAACAGATGCATGAACTTGTGTCTTGAAGTCAAATTAGAGAATGAAATGTCACAAATATTTTGTGAAATGTCACAAATATTCTCAATTTTCTTTTTTTTTTCTGCGCTAAACAACGGAAATCTTTGAAACATTCACGAATTCATCTTTATTCGCAAGTATATAAAATTCGCAGGTATTATTACCGAACAACGTTATGTTTTTCGTTATGTTTTGAACATATTTCATTTTCAGTTAAAATCGATTGCTCCCCGATGGGAATCATTCGCTGTAATGCCCGAAAAATTTAATCAAAACCTAAACTTGAAAACATTTTTTGAAGAATTCTACATACTTATTACAAAATAAAAAACATTATGTGATTTCTTGACACTTGAATAAGATTCCACTTCCCTATTAAAAATGACTTCTGTGTTAGAAGTTAGATAGTTTCTCTCTATTCTAAAAAAAACTAACTACCGCTGTCACCGCCGCCGGTTTTGAATTTTTTGCGACCGGAGGTCTTTCTTCGTTAATATTAAGAAAACTAATGCATACAAAAATATGAAAATCGGTGGTTTTATACAGAAATGTTTGATAAACACGTTGATGCAGACAGTTTTCAAATCGAAGAATTATTTTAAGAAATATTTAATGCTAAAGTTGGACAAAATCGTTCCACTAAAAAAGTTTTATAGGAGCAAAAACTATTCATGGGAATTTAATCATTTTTAGATCATTTTATACGTTTGAAGTTCCCGGTGTGCAGATTGTATTTCTTTTTTTAATTTGGCTAATTTTTTTAGGTTTTATTTCTATTTTAAATTCAAATTTTCAGCATTTCTAGAGATATTTTTTACAGATTTTAGAAAGTGATATTAATTTAAACTGTTGCCAACTGTATAAACAGCGGAAACAATAATGTTTGCTTAAAAAAAAATAATAATATTTATACGTGTAATAAATTAAAAATTTATTTACACGTGACTATTATAAACAGAAAAAAAAAAACATTTGGGATTAGAATTAACTAATTATGTACAAAAAGCAGGAACTTATTAAAAATTACGTCATAAAAGCTATAATTACACGTGAATTTTAAGAGAGAAAGGAATTTGTAAAATAATAAATTTATTAACATGCGTTAGAAGTCTTAAATAGGAGAAATTACGTCATATTTACGTCACATTACACTTATTACATAAAATGAACGCAAAATAATATTGCAAAACGGTTTAAATTTAGAAATTGCGCTAGACATTTATTTAATATTTTGAGAGGATACTTTTCAACTATTTTTCTTAGGAAAGCGCAAATAATATTTCATTTCTAACACAAGTATTTTCACGTGAATATTAAAAAGAGAAAGAATAGTTTGGTCAAAATTACGCCAGATTAAAAACAATTAATTTAAAATGTCTCATTTAAAAGAACTTTCTTTTCGCTTTGTTAAAAAAAAAAAACAGGAGACAAAGATTCTGTTTACTTAATTCCTTTTATATTAGCTTATTTTGAAATGTTGTTACACGTGTCTACGTTATCAAGTTATTTTAATTTCGACGTTTTATTTGTATTTTTATTAATGTTGTACTAATTTATTTGTTCTTTCGTTATTTAAAATGAAAATTATGTCAATTTGTATAATTTGGCGAGTGGTTTGGCGTTTTATATAATTTGGCGAAATTAGTCGACGGGATAATCAGGTAGTACCGCAGCGGATTTGGCGTTAAAATTTCCCCAATCAAAGAGAAATGAATAGTAATCCGTTTATAGGGAGATCGCCACTGTTTTTTAAATTATAATTCAATCTTTCGAAATCTTTTTAAAGCCGATCACATTAGCGTACATTTAGACTCTGTGGTGTCTGAACGGGGGTTGGCGAGCGTAGCTCGTAGTCGTAGGGGGCCGAGCCCCCTAGTGGACTTAAAAGATACTTAGCCTCTTTGCAACAAGTGACCAGTATGCTTCTTTTAACTTATGAACACCACTATTTTCGAATAGTGATTTTTTAGCTTTAGTCGCGTTAGTATTGCGTTTAGATAAGATAAAAATTACTATTCGAAAACAGTGGCATTAAAATTCAAGGATTTTGCGCATTCTATACGGAACTTGTACATGCCACTCATTGCGTCGTGAAAGGGTTAAGAGAACAGTAGAAATTTTACGTCATGTTCTCGAAATGTGATGGACATGAAACAAGCATTTTCTACGTGCATATAGCCAGTCTTAAAGTTATTTATAAAAGTTCTCTGGGAGGAGGAAAAAGGCTTTTTTAATTAAAAACATGCATAAGAATTTATATTTCAAAGTACTCCATGCGATTTCTAAATGATTCAAAACAAATTATTACTGTAATCAAAGGTCAGCTTATAAAAGTACATTTCTCAGCTGATGTTATGTATTAAATGTATTTAATTCAATAAATTCATTTATCTTTTGCGTCACGATATCCAGAAGCATCGATAAAATTTGTGTGAATGTTTTCTTTGCGTCACACTATCTATTTGCATAAATTTACTTAGTTTGGATACTGTGACGCAAAATAAACGTTTACACAAATTTTACGGGTGGTTCCGGATATCATGACGCAAAAGATAAATGAATTTATTGAATCAAATACATTTAATACATAACATCAGCTGAGAAAAAAGTATGGCATATTTGATAGTGTATTGAAAAAAAAAAAAAATATTTCAATGTCTAAATATATTTCAGAAGACAAAACATAAGTATGTGTAAAGTAATTTTTTAACAAATCTTTAAGTCAGATCACAGCGTCACTTGAATTTTGATATCATATCCTTTAAAACTCATATTTTGAATGAAAAAGCATCACTGATTAAAAATAAATACAACAAAAAATAAAAATTAAATATATATACATATAAATTCTTTTTAATTGCAACAGCGTCACTCAAAATTTGATATCAGAATTTTTAAAACCCATATTTCAGATTTGTATAGCCATAAAGTAAAGTGCTGCTTCAAACTTTTAACCCGTTAAGGGTTTTTGTATTGATGAAAGTATACATCTATATAGTTAAAACACAAGGCTGTTTTTTAGCCATCTGTCCTAATCTTTCCAGTAAACCAATTTTGCTAATTATTTTTTTAAATGAAAGCTGTTTTTTTGTAGATGTGCCCGCACTAGCTATTTAAAAAAATCCCATTTTTATATTTTAATTTTAATTAAAAATGTTCTTTTTATGTAATTTCTTCAAAATGGTGGCAATCTGATTTCTTCCATTGTTTTAGATAAAAGAAAAATAATGAAAAATTTTCAGATACGTGGCTTTTTGGACGTATTTTTTTATTTGCAAGTTATTTTCGGTTAAAAAAAAATATATATATATGTACTTTAATTTTTATAATCGGATAAAAATTCATATTTATTTCGACATCACAAGAATATTGTCTATTGTGTTTATTTTATTTTTATGCAGTATGACTTTATTAGTTTTTTTCATTACAATAGTAAAAATATTTTTATTTGAATGTACTGTAGTTAAGCATAAAACTACATGTATAAAGTTCGTTTGAAAAGTTTTCGCCGGTGAAATTATGTTTAGCTTGAAATGTATTTTCATATTAATAAAACTTAGGAGAAAAATTTATATGATTGTGTCAACATGACGTAATTTTCACTGATTTTTCATTTTTTAATTCTAAAAATTAGAATCTGAGTCTTTATTGATCATTGAACTATTTCATAAATTGAATATTGAGTAAAAAATATATCCTCATCATTTGTATTTATAGAAATCATTTGTCGTTCTTAAAATGTACTTTTCTACGATAGAAACCTTTTAATAATAAAATCTTCAAGCTGTTTGTTTGTATGAAGTCATATGAAAATGGAACGCATATAAACATTCCGTCATTTTTAACTTGGATTACATACTAGTATTTGTGTATTTGTTTTATATCAATTTAAAGTTATAGTAATATTTTCTGCAAATTGGGCAAGCTTTCTTATCCCACATCCTCTTTAATATTACATTTGATAACTTTGGTAATTATTCAATGTTCTTCATATGATTACCCATTTGTTTAAAAAATAAAACCATTAACACTCTTGAGAACTTAGAAACGGATTAAATGAAAAACAATCCGCATAAGACATATTAAGCATTGCTTACAAGTGAAATTTTAAAACTGTGTAAAACTGTATAAAACTTAGAACATTCAATTATATTGAGGCTGATTTAAGGTGAACCCAGATAATTTATGTAGGAAAATTTAAATCAATTACTGATTTTTGTTGACTTAAAAAAAAAAAAAAAAAATTAATTTACTCATCTTTAAAACTCCCTACCACAGTAGTATAGTGCAAAGGTTAAAAACAGTAAAAGAACAATTAACAAGGTGCATTTTGTTTATTTTTTCATGATATACATTTGAATGCAAAACAACACAAACAGAGCACCATAAGGTGTTTTTATTTTGTATTAGTCTCTATTCTAGTTGCTCTGTACGTTCATGAGAAAAACTCTACTTGTGTTCTTTTTGTATTTTGTAAAAAATGCGTAGGAAAAGTATTTATGAATTGAGTTTGCTCGTCTGTCTGGCAAACTGTCCGTCTGTCTTTCAGTGCTCTAACTTGCACAAATATAGTCAGATTTCCATGTGATTGATATATGTTGTTGGGATTTGCTATGGCGTGGTCAGTATTGAAAATGAAGTCTGTAACATTTATAGTTCATTTATAGAGACACTCGAAAGGATTCCGTTACACTGTGGTCTATATGGAACAATCGATTGCAATCTATTTCAATAATTTTTATTGATTTTAAACTTATTGAAATTAATATACATAAGTGAGGCGCACTACAAGTTGTTTACTGTAGAATATAGTGTCCGTACTGTCATCATTTCACCACTACAACAATTTTACCCCTTTCTCGCGTTGTCGCGTCAGGAAATTAAGTTCAAAACACCAACTTTGACAGCATGTTCTGAGATGTCTTCCGCCTTTACCAAAAAATGGAGACAGTTGTTCGACTACAAACTTTCTGAGTAACAGCACGTGCCAATTTCATGCGTTTACGAACATAAATGAATAAAAAAAATTGTCAAGAAAGTAACGAGTTTGCATTTTAGTAGCAAGCTTTTAAAGTTATAAACAGTAGTAACCAATTGCACAACCCTTAAATTCATGTAGTATGTTGAACCATTTCTTTTATCTGCCACACAAATTAATGAAAAGATAAAGGATATTTTCATTATTTGTTTTCAAATTTCTCATATTATAGTCTTTACTAAAAGAATACTGGTGTGCCCAGCCCTGTAAAAGTGAATTTAAAGCTACCTGAAGAAAAGAAAAAAATCATAAGCACAGGACTTTTAGAGGGTGCCATATCAGTCCCTTACACCTCCCTCTTCCCTTAGATGGGCCGTCACGCTACTTTTCACTAAACAATAGGCCCCTCTTTTTATTGTTATTAAAATGATAAGACCCTCTTCGCTTACATGGCGCAACAGCAAGTGAAGCAAAAAAACTGAAAGAGAGAATCCCAATGAAAAAGAATTTTCTCTTTACCCCAGTTTGCGAAAAAAGGAGAGATTTTCATTTTTGCTATTTTCCCGATTCCTCCATTCTTATTGACGTGAGCCGTCAAACGACGTGAAATATGTTCACTCGAAGCGTGAAATTTCGGCTTCCTCTTCAAAGAAATCATAAATAATTACTTTTCAGGGGGTAAAACGGAGGGAATGCGTATTTGTAGAAGGGATTTTTTTTATAAGTTAAAAATGGAAAACTGTACCTTCAATAAATCACTTTTCTGCTGTTTCGGCAGCGAAGGCCACAACTAATCGGACGCTGTCACCCGAGGTGAGGGTGTCAATGTCTGGGGATTTCACCCGTATATAGCTATGTGCAAATTCCGCACAGAAGTTCACTAGCGTATAATTATGTAAAAAAATTGTTTACAATTTTAACGGAAACAAGTGAAAATGAGTAAAATTTTAATTTTTCCTATTACATGGCTTTTAAAGTTATAGCTATACTTCAAAAATACTTTTCTGCTGTTTCAGCAGGGAACTAAATAATCTTGTAAAGTAAAGGTATCAGAGACTGAAGATAACATTCTTAATTAGGCACAAATTTGGCCTGCTTTGACGCAATTGTAAATAAACCTTGTTCGCTTTTTAATTGTGTCCATAAAAAAAAGAAGACGTTTTTATATTTTCAGAAAGAAAATAGGTCCGTGCAAATTGCTAATACTTTGTATTACAGTCAAACCTTGTTAACATGAACACGCTTAACGTGAATTATTTTTAACATGAATTGTTTTCACAGCCCCCTATAAAAACGAATACAAAGATTTGATATTGATAACATGAATTACTGTTAACATGAACAAAATTTTGATTCCCCTTGAGGTTCATGTTAACGAGGTTCGAATACCTGTTTTGTAAAATTACATTTACATTTCAATAAATCACTTTTGTACTACTTCAGCAGTAAAGGCCACTACTCTAATAAGGGAAAGGCTGTCGTAGTCTCAGGACATTCGTAGTGTCGTAGTCACTCATAGTGTTGTAGTTATGAGCAAATTCCGCATACCTTGACATATGGTTAAACGAACTCACGCACTTTTTATTTGTGTGATAAAGAAAAGGAACATAAAAGAAATATTTGCACTTTTCAGCGACATTTAAAAAAATGCATTAATTTTTAATGTTTCTAGCAGCTGACTTGTAAATTTGTATTTATAGTGTTACTACAATTAACGGAACATTGGCAGATAAATTTTGCGCTGTTAGCGAAACGAGATTAACCAATCAAAAAATTTGCTTACTTAAAACAGCGAAAAGTTCAGAAAAATGCAGGCTTCTGAATGGCTAATCTCGCTAACAGCGCCCGGCCATGGTCATTCGAAGTGAGAATATCAGTGTTTGAAGATAAAACTCGTAGGTACGCATAAACGTAAACTTGGTATAATTTGAATGGTATATAAAAAAGCATCCGTGTGCTTTCAGTAAATTGCACCATAAAAGAAAACAAAAAGGGAAATTTTACACTTTCAACGGAAGCAAAGGGATAGGCGGAATTTTTAACGCTTAGTATTATCTATCTTAAAAGGTTGCATCTACGCTTGAAATAATTACTTCCGAGTCAAGGGTGTCAGAGTCTGAAGTTAACCTCGTAGGTATAGGTAACTTGTGCATACTTTGCCTCGCGTATGATACGCATGTGCACTTTTTAATCATTTGGCCGTAAAAAAAGAAAAAAAAATGTCTATGTTTTAAAAAAGAATGCATAAATTCTTAAAGTTTCTAAGTATCTGGCTAGATAAGCAGTATTGAACCTACATTAAATCAGCTTTCTGCGGTTTCGGCAACAGCAATGAAGGCCAGAGCTATTCGTACGTTATTCTCCGGTGTTGAATGTGTCAAAAACTGAGTATAACCCTTGAATTGTAGTTATGCAAACTTGCACATACAGTGACGCACGTGTAAACACGCTAATGCCCTTTTAATTGTGCCGTAAAAGAGGAAGAACAAGAAAAAGAGAGAGAGTGAGAGTGAGAGAGAAATAGAGAAAACGGACATGCATAAAATTTTAGGTAATAGTTCATATTTTTTGGCTTGTAAAGTTATAATAAATCATCTTTCTGCTGTTTCGACAACAGGAGTGAAGGGACAGTGTCAGAATCTGGGAATAACACTCATAAACATAATTAGTGCATATACCTATGTACGCATAAATACCCTTATGCGATTTTTATTTAACCCTTAAATGCATGTTTTTTCAAAAATCATTTTATAATTGTTTTCGACTTTCATTTTTTAAATAAATCATAAGGAAAATACTTTAAAAAAATCATATTTTGTTTTAAGTATGGTTTATGGCTAAAAACTGTTTGTTACTAATCGTCAATTTTTTACTTTAATTGGAAAAATAATTTCCCTCCATAAAATTCTATAATATTAAACACACAAGAATTTTAGGTTTTAGGAACTATGATAAGAAATAAATTTTACTTGCTCACTGCAAAACAAAATAGGGTATTTCACAAGCTTCCAAATAAAACAAAAAGAACGTGTAACAACAATTGAAAAAATAAATCTATCTTTATTCCTTAACAGCACAAGTGTTGCTATGTAGACGTTGAAAATCGATTTAATAATATTTTCAGAATCTATTTTATTGGCAACATTAGACATTATAGCTTTAAAATTATTCTAATAGTATTTTAGAAGCCTAAATTGGGTATGTTGCTGAAAAGCAACACCCGGTATTTAAGGTTTAAGTTATAAAAACGTGGAAAATAAATATTTATACTTTAGTTGAAGAAGAAAAAATACAGACATGCATAAATTTATAATCTTTCGAATTAGCTGAATTGTAAATTTGCATTTACATTAGAGTCCGCAACTAATCATAATCTATCATTAGATGCGAAGGCTTAAGAAAGTGAGTTTTTCAATTGTGCATATACATCGTAGAGGTTTGATCTTTACCAAGGGCCACTAAAATTTTCCATATAGCATCTAATACATTTAAGAGCAATTTACTGTGAAAAATAAAAATATCGCCACTTTCCTTTAATAAAACGAATCTATTAATTCTTTTACAAATGTCCCCTAACATACACTCATTTTTTTTTTATATTTTTGAATTTCAATACAGGTGAGTAGTCGTTGTGAGTCATTTTGAAATTCTGAAGTGAGCTCTGAAATGAGAATCATGTGCTAACAGTAACTTTAGAATCACTTCTTATACATTTTGTTTTATAATCCGTCATTTTTAAATATCAAACACTTGAAATTACCTGCTATATCACAAATATTTCATATTTACAGGGTTCTAATAAATGTGCACATAAAATTTTACAGTTTATTGGGCTTGGGCACAAGCAGATATAAAACTGCAGTAAAATTAACATATTTAAAAACTTTTTTTCCAAACAATGCACCATGAAATTTTATTCAAAATCAATTTTATTTTGAAATACAATTATTAAATAAAAAATAGCCCTTTTTTGGAATTCCTGTATATACCTGTATATTGGCATATTTCTTATTAGTCATAAGGTGCAAATTTACTGTGTGTGAAAAAATTATCGCTTCATCCTCAAAACGACCAAACAACCAATTTGCAGGACCAAAAAAACTGGACAGTGCCCTAAGAACAAACGTTTTTTTTTTCCTGTAACCCTGTAGATTTGTGATCTGAAAACTATCGCTACGAGTTCACAAAGATGTTATAATAGATTCAGAAGCTCTGTTTAAAAACTGGAGCTTTAGGGAAAAGCTTAATTTTCTCATGAACATGAGTGAACTGTAAGCAGTGAAGCGTGTAAAGATAGAAAGTATGCCATAATCAATGCGTAACGCCTGTTTTTTTGAACGATTACTTCATTGTTAGTTACAGAGATAGCGATTGTGTGATAGAATAAAAAGAGGATGGCTGCGAACGAAAAATCATGTTCCGTTTTTACCACTTTTACTATCCACAGGTAGTAATCGCTTCATCATCTTATCAGGAGTCGTTATATGCTAAATTTGTCACCGCTATCCCAAGACCATTCAACAGCACAAAAGCGTGACGCCATTGTGCGTTGAACTGGAAAAATCGCGATTAATAACGCTCTCTTCGGACGACCACCCTTTTTGCCCTGAAACCGAACAACCGAAAAGGAACTGGAACATCAACAAAAACTACCAATTGTCGCATGGACGGTTTCCGTAGCCTTTGTAACGCTAATAAAAACGTCAGGGCGACGATTGCCCCCACCACAAAAAGGGTTATGCATGGCTTTGAACTCTCGGTGTGATATTCCAGGTGAGATAAACGCCATTTCTGTCAAAATCTGGATTAATTCGATGTCATGGTTCGATATTCCTATTGCATCGGAATGTCACAGATATGATTTCAGTAAAAGATATAAATTGCAGCGTGAAGGGCGTTTTTTTCGCCCTTCAATAAAATATTTGAAGCTCATGGAATCCATAAACACCGCAAGGTTACCGTCAAAGTTCAATAACTTTTACACTCTCTGATCGCGCAGCTCAAAATTATTTGTTTCGTGGATGAAAAATGAATTTAAGGAAGTCACTTGAAGAGACTCACACAGACACAATAAAGTCTTAACTGCACCTTTTATTCACTGGCCTTGAACTTTTGAAATTTAAGTCTCTGAAGATCATAGGGATGATCTTTTCACATAATTTTTTAAAAACCAAAATACCGTAACCTGAAATTTAATCGCAAAACTATAACCAATGAACCATTCTGAAGGAGGGCTTAGGCACATGGGCACCATCAGAATGAAATCTATGGAGAGCCAAGATTTTCGGATGCTTTTAGTCCGTTGCTAAGACCGAGTTTTTTTTTTTTTTAATGGAAGAGATAAACTTGATATAATCTAAAGTAAGAATTTTTTGTCAGAACACCCAGTGCGAGACAATTTAAGAACATAACAGCATAAAAAGCAATACAGCAAAACAAATGAGAAACATTAAAAATACAAAAGGAAGTTACTGTATTTTTTTTCCATTAACAAAAAAATCCTGCTTACATGAAAAGTTCAGAAAAGGAGATGGAGGAGGAGAAAAGAGCACATTTGACAACAACAACAAAAAATAACTCCTTAGCTCCTTTTTATTTTGTATTTAAATTATTTTAAGTCACTTCAAGTAATAAAGTTTTATTTTGATTTGTAAGTTCCCCAGAGAAAAAATTATTCACATTATTTGAAAATCCAGAGAGGCGAATGTCCACCATTGATCGCACACTTTGTCGCAGAACCTATGTTTAGGCGCACACCATAAAAACCACAAAGTAAAAAAAAATAATAATATAGTAAAGTGAGGACAGATGCCGCGGTGGGACAGATGCCGCAGAGATTGTGTAGTCGACACTAGCACTCCCTAGACCAATTTAAGTAGTTCGTAGTGTTCCTCTGTGCTGTGTGCTGCGTTGTATGCGTTTCCACCGCTTAATTGTCAGTATTTATATATTTATGCTAATTTTTATGGCTCGAACATGTGTGGTGAGTTGCTAAAATTATTCTAATAAAGTTTTATTATATATTTTAAGCCAAATAAACAGAAATTTCATCCCAAAACCGATTGCAACTGTAAACTAGATCCTCGTAGAATAGAGATATGTGCTTGCATTTCTCTCGCGTCGCTCACATGACACAAAATGGCGGTATCTTACCCGCCACTATGGGACAGATGCCGCACCGAGTATGAGGGACAGATGCCGCAAAATAAATCTTTGTTTTTCGGTTTAATAAATTCATCACTGCGATTTAAGTAGAACTTACATTTAAATGAATGTATATTAGCGTATTCTGCTACTCATCAAAATACTCTCAACAACAATGTTCGTTCACCTTGTGTGAATAAGGAAACCGTAGGCCATAGCTGCAAACTTTTACGCTTTTTTACTACCACTAAAATTTAATACAAATTTTCGGCTTGTTTAATCATGAGATTTCGACGATTAAATAAGACAGAAATCTCTATTAAATTTCAGTGGTCTCAAAAAACCGTAAAAATTGGCAACTATACCGTAGGCCGTTTACAATTCTCACCATCTAAACTGTTAAACAAAATATCTCCTATCCCAATGATGAAAAGACCTATACAGACAAGTATGAGAAAGCAAAAGGATGCAAATATTACAAGCACAGGGTTTATAAACAAGAAAAAAGAATAAGAAAATAAAAAGCAAAAGAAACTAGACACTAGAAAGCGTCAAAGAACGATAGCTTGGCGGAAGTAAAATGTGCAAAAAAGGAAGGAAAAGATCAACTTGAAAAGACCTCACTTGCGGAAGAATCTAAAATATGATTCATCTTCTGACAATGTGTAAATAGTTACTCATATGGATTCTGATGGCAGTACTGGATTGGAATTTGATGACTCTGAATGTGCTGAGTGTCTGGGGTCTTATCAAGAAACAAAGTCTAAAGCGGTCAGGATTCGGTGCATCAAATTCAATCGATAGCTGCTTGAAAAAGGCTCACTTTACTTTTGAAACGGGAAGTGTGGTGTGATTGTGGGCGAATGGAAATACAAAATCAAAGAATGAGAAGAAAGGTAAAATAAAACAACAGGCTAAAGCCTAAATAGAATAGAACTAATACTTACATTAACAGCAAACTGCAATGCTTGCCTGGATGTAAACCAGTGATTTATATCTTTTTTGTAATTATGCTGTCTATTGTTTCCTGTAATTATGCTGTCCATTCATCTAAATTCAAATGTTTTTCTTTTCATTTGCATTTTTTGTCTTAAGTTTAATTTTTTGAGCTTACACTTTTGCATTTTTGGTAAACTTTTCATAATTTAGTGATATATATCAGCGGTAGAAATGATTAAAAAAAAGTCACTGGTCCCAAGAACCAGTAAACATCAGAGTTTACTGGTCCGCAGACATCGTCACTGGCCCTCTACATAAAATTATATTAAGTACCTTTAACCCTTTGAGTGACCCCCCCCCCCCTCTCTCCTCCTCCGAGAATATAAACCAAACTTCCTTTCAGTTACCCAAAATTTTCGGCATAATAAAATGTAAAATTATAATTTGCTAAAAATTAAATAAGTAGTACATTAACAAAACTGAAATTATTAATTATGTATTTTATTTCCGGTTATTTATTTTGACTAAGTTTTTATGCTTATTGTAATGTTTGGTTGCGGTTTTTGTCAGGGATGGGAAAATTTAAGTTTACCTGTCAGAGAGGGAAAAAAGTCACTTGCTTCATCGGAATGTTAAAAGACATATTGAATAGATTTTGTTTTTTTAACCAAAATTTTTCTAATTTACCAATGTTTTTGAAGACAAAATAATATTTTGTATTTATCGCTAATGCTGCTTGGGGATAAGCATTAACAAATGTTATTAAATACAAGAATATTGTTTTGAATTTTTGCTTTATGGGCATGCAGTGCTCATACATGCAGTATTTTTTACTTACTGCCACATGCATGCACAAAATTTTTTGTTTATTTTTTTAATATTCGCTTTTTACAAATTCCCTTTCCCCTCTCTTTTTTTAGAAATAACGTTTGGAAAATTTTGGTATTTTGTTTTGAAAACATCATTGTTTTTTATTGGGCTTAGACCAATTTTAATATTTATATGAATCTCAGAATAATTATCATTACAAAATTTTATACTATTTGCTTTTTATAAATTTCTCTTCCCCCCCCCCCCCCCCCCATCTCTCTCTCTCTCTCTCTCTCTTTTTACATAAATAACATTTGGAGAACTTTGTTATTTTGTTTGTAAAAGCATGTTAAAAGATAGATTGAATAGATCTTTTTTTTTTTTTTTTTTTTTTTTTTTTTTTTTTTTAACCAAAATTTTTCTAATTTACCGATGCTTTTGAAGACAAAATAATATTTTGTATTTATCGCTAATGCTGCTTGGGGACAAGTATTATAACAAATGTTATTAAATACAAGAATATTGTTTTGAATTTTTAATCTTATCATCTGTTAACCTTATATTAATTTTTATAATGAAATTGAATGAGTTTTTGTATATCCCTTGCATATTCTCTCTTGATCGTCTGTCATCTTTTTGTTATGACCGACATTTTTTTAGCGATTTTGCAACCCTGACTATTTTCAGCGGTAGAATCGATTAAAAAAAAAAATCACTGATCCCAAGGACCAGTAAACATCAGAGTTTACTGGTCTGCAGACATCGTCACCGGACTGCTACATAAAATTATATAAGTACCTTAACCCTTTGAGTGACCCCCCTCCCCACCCTCTCCTCCTCCGAGAATATAAACCAAACTTCCTTTCAGTTACCCAAAATTTTCGGCAGAATAAAATGTAAAATTATAATTTGCTAAAAATTAAATAGTACATAAACAAAAACTGAAATTATTATGTTTTTTATTTCCGTCTATTTATTTTAACTAAGTTTTTATGCAAATTTTATGCTTATTGTAATGTTTAGTTGCAGTTTTTTCAGGGATGGGAAAATTTACGTTTACCTGTCAGAGAGGGGAAAAAGTTACTGTTAGTTACTGGTCCTTCGGATCACTAAATTTTTTAAATTAGTGGTCCGATTGAGTTTTTAGTGGTCTCGGACCAGCGGACCACCAAGGATTTCAAACGATGTTATATAATTTTTGTAAGTTTACAGTTATTTATTTTCATTTTAACTAGTTTGAGAAAATAAAAGTGTGATTTGCTAGAAAAAAAGTAAACAGCCTAGCTTTTTTCTCCATGGGGCATCCAACACCCCATGCGGCATCTTATCCAGCACATAAAAAATGATGTAAAAAAAAGACTTTTGGGAAAATAATTATGCCTACTTTATTAAAATGGTTAGTTTGTTGTTTTTTGCTTTATTGTATATTTTATAAGAAGAAAAGTAAAACTGCGGCATCTGTCCCCACTTTACTATAACAATAATAAGAGGGAAGTCATCTAATCTTGAGTAAGAATGCATTATAGCTTGAGTAACCCAAGTTGCGTGAAATTTTGCTTCTTTCCGGCGAAACTTTATGGTTCGGAGATTTTGAAAGAAAAATGTGTTATTTACATTTTATTATTATTATATTTTTAAGTTTAAATGAAGTATGAAAATTGGCTAATTTTAAAATACTTTCAAGATAATTTTATTTTTAATTGTAGAGAAATATATTGCTTTAGTTTTATAATTTTTTAAATAATCTCCAATGACTACACGTTTGTCAGATAGTCTACTAAACTTTCACCAGAAAATTTTTAATAAAGAAATGTTAAAATTCCTGATTCACCTTGAGTAAATAATTAAAATTCGTATAAATCACAAATAAAGCGTACTAAAATTTCTTTTAGATGCATATATATAATATAAAGTTATTTAAAATACATTAAAATATCTTAAAAATACATTAAAAATTAAATTAAATTAAATTAATTTAATTTTTAATGTTTTTTTAAGATATTTTAATGTATTTTAAATAATTTTATATATATGCACCTAAAAGCAATTTTAGCGCGTTTTATTTGTGCTTGATATGAATTTTGATCAGAAAACTTTTAACACTTTTCACACTCCTTAAACAAGACCAATATCAGAAAACATTTTTTCGTTACAGCGCAGCGTTTCATTAAGTTTAATTAGCAAAAATTAAAAAGGAATATTAAAGTGTACATGATCTATGACTTTTCTTGGGTATTACTGAAATTAAAGTTAAAATAAATTTATTTTGTGTACCTTTTGAATCCAAAGGTTTAGAAGGTTTTTATTCAGACTTTTGCATTTATATGTGGTGTAGGGGAGACCGGGTGAATGGTGCCACCCGGGATTATGCCGCCACCACACCTAGTTTAAAAAGTAACGGCAGTTTGAAATAGTGAATGCCCTTGCTCTATAGCAGCCAACAATAAAAACAATGCCTACAGTGAGAGTGATTTTGTTGTACGTCGTTCGCTTGTTCTAGTGAAAAATTTAGTTTTCATCTAGTTGCTTCTTATTTTGAAGCTTCAAATAAGTAGAGGTAAACACATTTTATTGTAACATTAGGTACTTAAGACATCATTATCCGTAATCTACATGCATTCGCCGACATATTGATGCAATTTGTTGTAAAAGTTCGGTTCTTCTTTCGGTTTTTCTGGGGGATTTCCGCTATATTATCCTCTCGGGGTAACGCCGCCACCATGGCAAAGGGTGATTTTTCAAATTTGAATTAAATTGTAAGCTTGGCACATTAATAAATCTAGCTTAAGGAACATTGTAGTTATTCATTATTTTGATAAATTATTGCTTTCTAAATATTTTCAGTAGGTTATGTGTTTCCTAGTATCCATTTTATGTATTTTCTAGGTCATTAAAGAGTGACGTCATTACCCCGATACAGTGGCGGAATTAACCCAGTATCCTGGGTAATCCCGTCACTGTACAGAGGTTGAAATAATTTTTTTTTTATGTGTGCTTCCTTTACAGTTATGATTATGGTTTAATTTATATCATGATCCAGCTTTAGAATTTTTACTATTAAAAAAATAAACATTTTTTTGAGGTGAAAAAATTTAAATTCCCTTATAGTCCAGGCAATAGAGACCGTATAGGGCTCTACCTAGCAAAATTCATGGTAGTTCTGGAAAAAGGCTTACTATATGTTTTTTGGGTCTCTGAATCCGAATTTTTAACTTCCCACCAAAATTTCCCCCGGCAACCCCCCCCCTCCCCAAATTTTGGTAAAATACCCCCAAAAAAGGTTTTTATTAAAAAAATCAATTTTTTTATTATTTTAGGGAAAAAGTATCTAGAAATTCAGAAAGTAGACAAAATTTGCAACAAATGAGATATATGACATTATGACGTAGGATGAAGGGGGAGGGGGAATCTGCCTCGGAACACGCGCCGCGGTGCTGCGTGGACGAAGTTGCGCAATTCCACTTAACCACTCACATCGTTTACATTCGCCCTCCCATCTCCCCTTCGAACTTTCCCTATAAGGTTTACTTTAAGTTTTTAGGGTCGCTGAATCCGAATTTTTAACTTCCCCCCAAAATTTCCCCCCCCCCCCGCAACCCCCCAAAATAGTTGTTTTTAAATTAATATTTTTATTGTTTTAGGGAAAAAGTATGTAGAAATTCAGAAAGTAGACAAAATTTGCAACAAATAGGATAAATGACATTATGACGTAGGATAAACGGGGAGAGAGGGGGGGGGGGTGCTGGCTCGGAACATTCACCGCGCGTTGTTCTCAAAAACAAAATTTTTTCAAAAAAATCAATGTATTGGAGGTTTGCCGGGGGAAATTTTGGTGGGAAGTTACAAATTCGGATTCAGCAACCCAAAAATATAAAGTGAGTCGAAATCCAGAACTAGCATTAATTTTGCCGGGTAAAATCCCCTATTGCCTGGACTTGCATAACTTAGTGCACATAGCGCCGCAGTGTATTTCTCGAGGTAGCCCTCTCCTTCCCCGTTCATCCTACGTCGTAATGTCATATATCCTATTTGTTGCAAATTTTGTCTACTTTCTGATTTTCTACATACTTTTCTCCTAAAACAATAAAAAAAAATAATTTAAAAACAACTATTTTGGAGGGGAGATGCGGGGGAGGAGGAATTTTGGGGGGAAGTTAAAAATTCAGATTCAGCGACCCAAAAAGGAGGAAAGTTCGGAGGGCAGACGGGAGGGCGAATGTAAACGATGTGAGTGGTTAAGTGGAATTGCACAACTTAGTTCACGCGGCACCGCGCGCATGTTCGGAGGCAGATCGTTCCTTCCCCTTCATCCTAAGTCATAATGTCATATATCTAATTTGTTGCAAATTTTGTCTTCTTTCTGAATTTTTAGATACTTTTTCCCTAAAACAATAAAAAAAATTGATTTTTTAATAAAAATCTTTTTTGGGGGGCATTTTACCAAAATTTGGGGGAGGGGGTTGCCGGGGGAAATTTTGGTAGGAAGTTACAAATTTGGATTCAGCGACCCAGAAAACATAAAGTAAGCCAATTTCCAGAACTACCATTAATTTTGCCAGGTAAAATCCCTTATTGCCTGGACTATTAAGGGTGTATTTGAAAAAATATTTTTCCACACTCAACAGCTCGAAATTTTCTGAGACATTTTCAGACACTTTTTTAAAAGTAAAAACATGAAACTTGCTGAGATGTGCGCCGTGTTATTTCATTTTTCGCTCAATTCATTAGAATTTGATTTTTAAACAATTATTTTCTCAGTATGACCATTTTTTTTTCATTCTCAGATCTCCCGCTTCTGAAAATTCGGTTCAAAACGTCCACTTTGACAACATTTTTTACAATATTTTCTGCATTTACCAAAAAATCGTGAAGCACGGCACATTATGTAATTTCTAAATAAGAGAATTTCCCATTTTGATGTGTTTGCGAGCAAAAATGAATTTAAAATTGTATCAAAAAATAAGCAGTGTGGATTGGAACCCTTAATGTGTCGCCATTCCCCCGGTCTCCCCTACTCCTTGAAAATTTACGCCTGTATTTTATTTCTTAAGAATTAACATTGAACCAATCGGTAAAATGAATCAACTAAGAGTGATAACCATTGCAGTTATTAATACATTTGAACTCTTCTTTTTTTTTTTCCCTAGTCTTTTTATGAGTGTGGCCTATGAATAAATGGTATGAATATTATGGCCTAAAGAATGTACTTAAACTCATGAGATTTATTTTGCCTGTTGTATTATTTAATAAAAAGAATTTCTGCATTCGTGAAAGAAAAGTACCCGGAATTCTTTTGTGAATTCTAGTAAATTATATAAATTCTAGACACTTCACTTTCATTACCGAACACTCTACACTAAACCTAAATAGCGTATACAAATTACATGGCAATCCGATATATTTATGACATTTAGAGCACGGTGAGACGGTCAGACAAACGGAATTCATAATTACTTTTCAACTATGTTGGAAAGTGTTAAAAATAAAGAGAACTTGAAGTGAGCGTCTGATTTGACAGGGAGAAAAAAGAAAGGATTAAAATTAATATAACGAAAAAATTACTTTTACTTTTAAATGCTTTCAATCAAATCTAACAGACACGTATTAAAATAATTTGACAAATACAGCTGTATTCTTTTACAATGTAGCAAATGTCTATTAAATGACCCCATTAAAATATGCAAATGTCACTAACGCATGGACACTAATGGACATCGCTTAACAATCAGATCCTCGATTCCTGAAATATCCTCTTTTATTTATGGTCCTCGTAATCCATTATATTGGCGTAGCGCCGATGAATCTCATTATTGCCGAACCATTATTAATTTTTCTTTGATGGCTCAGGTAATCAAAAGAAAACAGCCTAGAGGTTCCCGAGTCCTTGCCCAATGATTAATGGCTCAGATTGTATCCGCTAATTGCCGTTCACACAAAAGGGGAATAGCTATTTAGTGAAAGATATAATGCTAGAGATGAGTACTATAGAAGATGGCATTTCTCTTTAATGTCATATAGACTCTTCTTATTTTATCCCCCCCCCCCCCCCCATGTAGACAGAAATCTAATGACACGTATTTTGACTGGAATTGTGAATGACAAGGAATGCACCATTCCCATTTGTGCTTAATCTAATTTTCTCTCATTTGACCCTAAGTTACATTTGGTTTAGTGATACTTCGTAATCGCATCCGATATACTTAAGGCAGTCAATTCCCCAATTTTCCTTGCTAATGTTAAGCTTATGTGTGTAGACTACATTCGTTTATTTAAAATTTCTTCTCAGCAAATCAATACTTTTAAATTCTTTTATTCTGTGTACTCTTCTTAAAGGACAAGTTGTCAAAATACTTCTAAAATACATGCTTAATTTAATACTTTGTATGTTAAAAGCTGCCGAGATGTAAGTAAGAATTTAACACTTCAAATAAAATTAAATATTTACTTTAGAAATATTTTGAAATCTAAGGAAAGGAGAGGCATTCTTTAAGAAGAGTAATCATATATATATATTTTTTTCTTTATCTGGTGAAGTATTTTAAATAGGGGAGGGTAGTACACAGTGAGACGAAAATTATTATTACTTAACAAATGGCAACGATTTTTATTCTTTTGAAAAATTTTTTGCTACAACTTTAAGCTACAAAAATACGCTACACATTAATTTATAAATGGTTTTAAAAAAGTTGTTTATAAAAGCACAGAAGCAGCATACAAGAGTATTGAAAATTGTCTCACTGTGTACCACAATTGGTACACAGTGAGACAATGTATATAAATCATACATTTTTATACTCTATCAATAATTTTCTGCAGTTTTTGACTTCTAATTAATATTTCTAGATAAAAAAATTTTTAAAAATATGAGCCTCAGTTGGACAATGGCAGACATTGGGCTACCTTCATGCAAACTTTCAGCCTCTTACGTTTAGTAGATTTCAATAACCATCGCACGCCCCCCCCCCCCCATACACAGAGAGAGAGATAGAGAGAGAAAAAACCCTTCTTTTATTAATAAATAACTTTTTTTACGTCAGAACCGCATGGTAGATACTCAATGAGGCACGTCTCACTGTGTACCACAACTGTGTGTCTCACTGTGTACTTTCGTTACGTTGTAACAAAATGGATGCCATATCTCTTTCATCATTAGTTTCATTGTTTTGAATGCTTGTGTCGTTTTGTCGACATAGTCTATCATTAGATATACAGTAAACTGTGTCTAAGGCGGAGTCGATCGGGACCGAGGAAATTTTCTGTAGTAAACAATATTCCGCTTTAGACAAATTTTACTCTATGTCTATGGATTTGCAGGGACTTGAAAATCTTTCCGAGTTAGACAGATTTCCGTCTTATACAGAGTCCGCCTTACAGGGAGTTTACTGTAGCTAGGTTTGGTTAAGTAAATATATGCCATAATGAAATAAAGTCTAAAATGGACGTTTATGTAACTTTAACCCCTGTAAAATAAATAATTACTTACTATTTTGTTGGACGAGATACCAAAATGCCGAAACTACATCCACGTGTTGCATAAGATGAGGTGGTTCAGTGTGTGTTCCAGCTAGGAGAAAAAGTTATAACTATACGTCAAAATGGCTGCTGTCTCACTGTGTACTCCCCTACCCTATACGAATGCACTCCGCGCCCATGGTTTTAATATTAGCGAGAAGAATAGGGCAGTTGTCCGACCCACAGCCTTACGGCTGCTCTCAAATTCAAACTGACACCTTTCTGACAGTTTTTTTAGTTCATTTTTGTTTTCAAATGTATGATATTATAGGTGCTTTTATTCAGAAACTATGTAATCGAACTGTCTCTCCATTTCCTTTGTTTATTTATTTATTTATTTTTGAGGGAACGGGGTGAAAAAGAAGATTGTTCAGAAAATGATGTGAAAATTTGACGTTTTGAACCAAAAATTCGGACACGACAGTGCCGGAGGAGAAAAAAATTGCCGTCATAAAATATCAATCGCTTAAAGGACAAGGTGTAATTCATTTATCGAAAAATTAAGAAAACTATTCGATGACAAATCACTTTCTAACCATTCCTGAAAATGTCACATTTTTACGTTTAAAAATGAATCAGACATTGTGTGAGTAAGTTTCGCGTTCTGGAACAGGAAAAATATGTAAAAATAACAAATAAAGCCTTTGTGCAAGAATATTAAAAAGCAGAAAACCAACGTTTAAAAATGCACAAATAATACATAAAAAGCAGCAAACAGCCGTTCCGAATCTACTAGCGAGATTCTTCTTCAGTGCAAGATAGAGCAAGGCACAGCTTGCTAGAAATAGCAAGGCTGGGCAAAATGACAGAGACGCGGCTTATATACCGCGTATATAAGCCGCGTGTATTATATACCCGATACGGGTAGCGAATGCGCCAAAATCTCTCATTGGTTGTTTTTGGCGCATTTACTACCCGTATCGGGTATATGAGCCGGCGCTTCTCTGTCATTTTGCCCAGCCTTGTTTTTTCTAGCACGCTGTGCCTTGCTCTATCTTGCACTGAAGAAGAATCTCGCTAGTAGATTCGAAACGGCTGTTTGCTGCTTTTTATGTATTATTTGTGCATTTTTAAATGTTGATTTTCTGCTTTTTAATAGGAAAAATATATTTTGAGAACCGCCTACACCCCTTGAAGTGCGGTAGGATGTATGTTTTTTTTTTTTTTTTTCATTTAATTTCAATCAAGATTTGTAGCAGAATCTTTTAATAAAATTTTACTTTTCTAATATAAGGGGAAAAGCTGTAAAATTGTATATCCTTCTAAGCCCAATTTGCGCAGCGTCTACCAAAAACCATCACCTCATCGAATTCACTTACGAAATACCCGGATTGATAGACGGACGCGGTCAGATGAATCGGGGTGATGAAGAGTTTTCAACTATATTGGAAAGTATAAAAAATGAACCCTTATTCACATGGAGAAAGGCCTAAAAGGGAACTAATAATGATGTCCTTTCATATGCATAATTTTTTTTTTCAGCTTATCAAACCGTTAATATTTTGGCACAAATATGCTTTTAACGAAAATAAATTTAAACTGGTGTGAATCAATAAGAACTAAAAGATTTTCTTAAACAACCATCAAAAGCTTTTAAATGCGCTAGGCCTTTCGAAAGATCTTAGTCTTTCTTCGTCAGGCGCAAAGAGGGTATTTTTTTAAGGTATGTGTGTGTTTTCATTTTATTATAATTTATTTTTAATTTTATTTTCATGTACACTATTTTTCCTTCAATTTGCTTCCTTATTCCCTTTCTACTCTGAGTTCTTTTGTTTTGGTTGTACTCTTCTGTGATTGGCTGCTGTCTTTTGCTTTCCTATTGGCTGTTGATTCCTAATTTCTTATTGACTGTTTCTTCAGCCTGTTGTCCTTCCCATATCTCTCATTTCAGTCTTGCTGCTGCTTTCATAGGAGAAGCACGCCTTCTTTGCGCCTGACGAAGAAAGACTCAGATTTTTCGAAAGGCCTAGCGCATCTAAAAGTTTTTGATGGTGTTTTAAGAAGATCTTTTAGTTCTTATGTTTTTAACATAAGTTTATAATTAAAATGAAGCCGTTCATTTTCGACTTGTAACAAGAAGAGTTTTATTGTTTCTTTCCAATTTCATTCGTCGTGGAGCAAAAGTGTTTTATGTCTGTATTTTTATGTTGACAAAATTTCTTGAAGAGACTTTCATACATTTGCCATTAAATATGATGACATTGATATGTATTATAATTAATCGTTATAATAACGATTAATTATAACGAATTAATTAATCGTACCACATTAATAGCAGGTAAAATTTTTTGGGACTACTTACTAAAACCTCTCTATGCATAACACAGAATTCAAGAAACATTTCTTGATTGCTATCTTTATCAATTTTAAATAGTCAATTTCCCCCTCCATTGTGCACACTATTGTCAGTTGAATGCCTCGCCGTGTATAATCTGATGTAAAAATTTTAAATGTACCATAATTTACGTGTATATATTGTGTATGAGACCTACACCAGAGCCATAAGAAATTCACTATTAACCATTTTCTACTCTAATGTGCATTTTTGAATTAAATAATTTTATACGGTTACTAGTAATACTTCATTTAGAAGAATCAATCTCAAGTACTTTTGAAGATCATCTTGTTTAAAACGGTCAGTATTAAATATACATTTAAGTAGTTCCATGTGAAAAGTTCCTTCGTGTGAAATATTGTAGAGCAAATAGAAACACTAGCCTCATTCAATAAAAGTCCAAAAAAAGTTGTACAAGATTCTAAAATGTATACAAATTATAAGGAATTTACAAATATATAAAATTGTCTAAGTAACGTATATAAAAAAAAAATCATAAAATTGTTGTAATAGATTTTGTATTTTGAACATTTAAATAGAAAAGTTTTGAAAATTATTTTTTATTTATTTATTTATTTTTTTTCTTTAAGATTGAATTTTTTTTTTTTTGAAAATGTTAACGTATTCTCACAATTTTTGACTTTTGGGGAAAAATATCTGGCGAAATTAAACTTGCTAAAGTAGCATTTTCATCTGATAGACGTATGCCTTAATGATTCAAAATAAAGAAAAAATGGTCAGCAGCGAAATTTTTTTTTATTTAACTGAGGTTTAAGTTAAACTAGCGAGTTTAATTTTCCTTACCGTTTTACCCATATAAGTTTTTATTTTCTTCTAAATTTTTACTGATAATGAATTTGCATAGTACCCACAGGACATTCAAATAAGAAATAATCACAATGTAGTACTTTTAATACAGAATTTTTGTATAACATTGTCTTAAAGGGGTATTAAAGAAGGGACTGTAAGGTAAAAAAGGGACGAAATGGTAAAAAAAAAGGGACGGTAAGGATGGAACGGTAAGGAAAATTACCACCTATTTTTAGGAAAATCATATTAAGACTAAGTGATAGCCACAATGCTCATCGATTTTTAGAAACAGTTGTTAACATTGGATTAAATTATTTTTTTTTTAATTTACTTCGAAAAGTGCAGTAATAAACCTTGGGGACGGTGAGATTACCAATAAAGCCACGATGCTTGAAATTGATATTTAAATGCTGATTTAAATTCTACAGTACATTTCCTGCCAAAGAATTTTAGACATTATTTCTCTAGCATACTTCTGCATAAGAAAAAACTTGAAAAAAATTCTGTGGCTGCATGTGAAATGATTTTCTGTATAATTTTAGAAGAGGGAGGGTAAGGAACCTAAAACCCAGGGGCAGAGTTTAAAAAATAATAAACAACCCTAAAAATGTGTGCAGGTTAATTTTTAGCTACATCTACCCTATATATATAAAATCCTAATGAAACGAATTTATGAAACGGAAGTATGAATCGACTGATTAAACAACTGATTATGTTTCACGGTGATTTCTCCTAAAATATGGAATACTTTGCGATGAAATTAACACCAAAAATCAACATTGATCCGCAGATTTCAAAACTGGTATTAGAATTTTAAATTCAAATTAGTTTTTGAAATATTATTTTTTTTTCTAATTTTATATACATTTTTCTAATGATGGAAACTCAAATTTTAATCATAACAGATATTTTGTTTTCAGATTTTAGAAAAGGTTACTATTTTAAACTAATTTGGCGAGAAGTTTAGCCTCCCTTAAATGTATGCTAAGAAATGTTTCATGTTACTTTTCTTCATAATTCATTTTGTATTTCATTATCATTTTATTTAATACAAACATATACACATATAATATTAAACAAAAACATAATTTGAAGAACAAATTAAAAAAACTAAATTTATTTCCTACATTGCTTAAGCCCGAGAAGGGACAGATATGAAGTTATTTCATTCAAATAAAATTCATACATTATGATGCTTAAAACACCCTAAAAAAATAGATTTCGTTCAAATGAAATCGAAATAAATCTTAGGCTTTTTTTTAAGTTTTGTTTTTTTCATGCATCTTATCATTTTATGCACAATTGTCGTAAACATAATACAAAATCTGCAATACAAATATTTTCAATTCAAAATGGAAGAAGTCTAAGATTTATTTCGATTTCATTTGAACGGAATCTATTTTTTAGGGTGTTTTAAGTATCATATTGTATGAATTTTATTTTTATTTTTTAATCTTCAATTGGCTTAACTAATTTGTTACAAAAATTTAACATTAAATGTAGAACTAATTGCATGAAATAACTTCATATCTGTCCCTTCTCGGGCTTAAACAATGCAGGAAATAAATTTAGTTTTTTTAATTTGTTCTTCAAATTATGTTTTTGTTTAATATGTCAAGTTTTTCAATAACTACTACACTCAGACGAACGCATTTCAAAATTAATAGAGAGTATCATCATCAGTCTCTGATGTATGCGGTATTGCATCACAATGTGGGATGCAGTTTACCAATGTGTAATTCAAAATGTTTCACCACTGCAGTAATGCAGGTTGCGGTAGTTTGGTCAAAAACTTCCAATCTGAACATAAAAAATCTATAATCAAATCATAAAAAAATTAACTTCACTTAAATTTAGATACCCTATTTCCCACTCAGGAACGCTGTGAATGTAAATGTAAATTGTGTTGAATCCTTACTACAAATATTTAACAATATTATAGCTGTGATACAGTACAAAATAAAAAATAAAAGTTTTACTTAAATTTTTAAACCTTAATCTCTCCCAAGGGTACTCCCAAGATAAACACATCAGAAAATTATTACCTAAGTTTAACTTGGGGTATAAATAGTTCTCATCTCGAAAAAAAAAATACATTTTAATATTTAAGTTATGTAATTCCCCACTAAGTTCGCTACCTGCGTAAAACTAGTATCCATTAGAAACGTTTTACTAAAATATAATCTTGACCAAAACAAAAACTTATTCTGAAAATGTGCTTTTTATTTCCACTATGACGCCATATTCACCTTTTTAATTTTTGAAAAAAAAACCAAACTAGCTCAATTTAATATTTCACGTGAAAATCTTTCAATTAAAAAGAAATAAATTATTATTACGGCTTTTGAAATTTTTGCAACAATGAAATAAAAATGTTACATTTTCTATGAAAAAATATCCGTTGATTTTCAATGAAAAAAGCGAAAATTGGCATAATTAAGAAAAATAATTGAATAATGTAAACAAAAATTAGCCCATGTTTCTCTCTGGGTTATAATTCACCCATATGCAAAGGCATTTAACCATTCGTTTTGACCCTAACGTCAGGCAAACGTTTTTACACTTTAAATTTATAATATCATTAGAATTAGTCAAGAATAAAAAATGAGTGGCATCAGGGACAAAAAGATGGGAAGAAAAAATGAAAAGTTATGATCTCCATAGGCTTTTCTATGTTAAATTAACATTGAGAAGTGACACTGGAAATAAATAAGTATTGCGCTGCCGCGCAATACTTAAATATGCATTTAAAATAAATGGCTTTCATTTCTTTATATATTTTTTAAACGAAGTGAAAAGAAAAATATTAGGCACAGATATCATATACGCACCGGGGTATCTAATTGGTGCCAAAATGGCATTATTTTGGTTGACATGGTAACCCGGCTAGTGTTGTTTATTTAATGATAAATGTTTATTTATTCTATTTTCTTTTTTTAAATTACATAAATTGTTTTGTTCTATAGTTAATTATTTTTTTGGTTATTTTCCTTTAAAAATAATATAAAATAATTAAAAAATACGGTACTACTTAGTTATTCCGTTGACCCATTTCGCCAAATTATATAAATCGCCAAACCACTCGCCAAATTACACAAATTGACATAATTTTTATTTTCAATAACGAAAGAACAAAGAAAATAGTATAACATTAATAAATATACAAATAAAACGTCGAAATAAAAATCACTTGATGACGTAAAGACGTGTAACTTGCTTAAAGTCAAGTGAATGTGACATTTACGATCAACCATTATTGGCATTTAATCTTATAGTTTGGTGATAGATTTTTGGTCGACGGGATAACTAAGTAGAAGCAAAAATACATACGTAACTGGTATTCGAAAACGAGGTTTTCGCCAAATTTTCGTTAAAAAAATCACGCCAAACCCGGTGCGTATATGAAATCTGGCCAAATATTAAATGATGTAACAAACGATGACATTTAATTCCAACTTCAAAGCAATGTTTTAATTTACCACTTGAAAAAAAAAAAATGCTAACTTGCGAGTTGAAAAATAGCTATTGGCGAGATTTGCACCCAGCTAGCGTAATAGTACCAAGAATTCTTTGCGATCATTGAAACTTTTATGTAGTTTTATTCGAAAAATAAATTTAATTTTTTAATCAAAAGGGAAAACTTTCGGCACAGATGTCATATACGGACCCATATTGGCGCGATTTTTTTCTGGCGCCAATGTCATATACGCAACGGGTACTTAACTGGCGCCATAGTATCGCTATTTTGCTTGATTTGGTAAGCCGGATGTTGTTGACGTTTTCCCAAATTAGCGTCGGAAAAAATCGCGCCAATGTGGGGCCGTATATGATATCTGGGCCAAACTTTCATATGAAAAGCGAAGGGATCAGAGTGTATTTATTTATGGCAGTTACATGACTTGGACTATTATAATATAGATGAAATGATGGCGATAGAATAATATTTGGCGACTTATCACCTGTGCCTGGCTAACATTAAAGTACCAAAATGGCACCAGAAATATAAAAAGTGAAGTGGTTCGTCCAGAACTGTTGATGATAGTCACATGACTTAGGCTATTGTTATAGAAATTGTTTTAAAATACCGGGAGACAAAGACTCTGTAAACTTAATTCATTTTTTTAGCTTCTTTTCAAATATTTAACTGATCCTCTTTAATCAAACACGAAAACAACCATTGGGTGTCTTAACAGCAACTGATTCGGCCTTAAATTTTTGAAATCAAAGGAATTTGAATGGAAATCCGTTTACAGGGAGATCTGCACATCTTTTTTCAGTATAATTCAATCTTCTATAATATTTTTAAAACCGATCAGATTAGCGTGTTTTTAGATTCTGCGGTGTCTGAACGGGGGTTGGCGAGCGTAGCTTGCAGGTGGGCAGAGCCCCCTAGTACTTATATAAAACAATAGTCAGTTTTTTAAAAAATTACATCGAATTATTTTTATTGAAACAATTTTATACAGACAGCTCCAAATTTAAAAATCAGCATCAGGGACACAGGACGGTAGATGAGTTTTCCTGGTATTTGGACCCCCAACATCGTCCAAAACTTATTATCTCGTTAATATTGTTATGCAATCATGCAATGGGATGTTCCCAGTATATGAAATTAAAAAAAACACAAAAATGTGTATTAAATAAAAAATTATTATTCAGGGACATGAAAGTCAAAAGATTGTGAGAATGCCTCTATGTTTTAGTTTTAGCCTCAGCATTACTTTTACTCGCAACCTCCCCCCCCCCCCCCAAAAAAAAAAAAAAAAAAAAAAAAAAACTGAAAAAAAAACTAAGAGGGAATGGGTTCATAACAAATCTAGAACTGCCCCTTGTAAAGTGTATGCTCTACATTGGGAACCACTGATGTATTAAATATACAGGATGTTGTCGACTTCAACCGACATATTCCGTGGGGTGATAGTAGTCGTCAAGGGGATGAAAAATTACCATAGAACATGGGGTCGTAAACCACTTTTTCAATCACAAATACAGCGTGTTCTACCCTAATACAATTTGGGTTGATGATAATAACTTTCAGAACACTGAAGTATATTATAATAAAACTTTTAATAGACATTCTCTCCTTTGTTGTATAAAAAATGTGGCAGAAGTTTCCATCATACGCGCCAGCAGTATGCATTTGAAGATCTACATTTTGGACTGCGATTACTTACCAATTCATACGGTATTATTGATTGCTTGAGCATCCTGTTTTTCCAGAACTGTTCGTGATATTATGAAATTTCATACAAAACATGGTACATAACATTGCATTTTCATTACAATGTTTTATTTTTCGCAAAATTATTACACTTTTCAAAATTATTAGTCAGAAATATAGGGTGTTTCATCCTAACTGAACTTGGGTTGTGGTAAAGGGTAATAATTTTGAAAAGTGTGATAATTTTGAGAAAAATAAAAACATTGTAATGAAAATGCAATGATGTCTACCTTGCTTGTTTTGTGTGAAATTTTATAATATCATAAACAGCTCTGGAAAAACAGGATGCTGAAGCAATCGATAATACCGTATGAACTGGTAAGTAATCGCAGTCCAAAATGTAGACCTTCAAATGCATAATTTTGGCGCTTATAATAGAAACTTCTGCCACATTTTTTATATCGCCACATTTACAACAAAGGTGAGAATGCCTATAAAAAGCTTTATTATAATATTATACTTCAGTTTTCTGAAAATTATCATCATCAACCCAAATTGTGTTAGGGTAGAACACCCTGTATTTTTTATTAAATGCATGGTTTGCGACTCCATGTTTTGTGGTAATTGTTCATCCTCTTGATAACTGCTATCACCCCTCTGAATTTTTCAGTTGACTTCGGCAACACTCCAAGGGCGTAGGAACCGGGGGAGCAGGGGGAGCTGTGGCTCCCCTTGGAATATTTTAGACGGGTTCAGCTCCCCCGGGAGAAATTCTCGCACCACATCTGTTTACGGTACATTGCTGAACTAAAAAATAAAGTATACTTTTTCTAGAAATTCATACTATAAACAATAAAAGTAAGAGAGAGAGGGGGTGGGGAGCACACTTGTTTGTGCCTTCACCCTTTTTCTCATTGTTTATAACTCTCCCGATTTCCAGAAAAAAGTTGGTCTTATATAGATCTACTACAAATTACCTGCACCGATAACATATTTATAAAGAGGAGGCCTTTAAGATTGATTTGTAAGAGATTTCTAAAGAATTTGTAAGCAAAACAACAGAAAGAACTTTAATTTTTGATAAATGGAAGTGGGAGAAGCCGTAAATTTGAATATTGTATTCGGAATCGCACATAAATTAAGTTTATATGTATCAAGTATATCTATTAAAAATTATTTTAACTGGATTAAAGATTTGGTGATCTTTTGATATGCTTCTGTTTGTGAAACGTGAAAAACTATGAAGGAACCCTCTAAAAGGAACAAAATGATCCTCGCCACTAGCTTTCCGCAATATGCCCCGGCTACCCCTGTTTGTACAAAGTTCCTACGCCACTGCAACACCCTGTATAAGCGTATATTTAGGACATACGTAACTGTACTAAACTACACCTGTATTTAAGCATATGTCACTCAGTTTCGTTCTCCACTGCTGCTCCATTATCCAGTGAATTAAGAGAAAAGAGTATTAATGAAAATCATTCTTATGCTCCTCAATCATCCATAGTATACATTTTAGGCTTTGTGTGATGAAGCATTGACATTTAATAGATTCCATTCCCGCAGGAATTTACTAATGCACCATGTAAAGGAATACATATTAATACCAATTTTTTAAAGAAATGTATTTCTCATATACATTTCTTTACACATTGCTTTATACATATAAAGCAATGTTGTATTGCTTTATATATACAACCCAGTGCTTTATATATATAAAGCACTGGGTTGCATGTCACACGCGGGCCATGCGTTAGACAGGCCCTTCTGTAGATTAGTTTTTTCTTTAATATCACATCGATTTCTTTCTCCTTTTTTTCTCATGAGGACAGGAATCTAATGACTCGTAACTGACTGAAAGTGTGAGAATGCTTCACTCCTTTCATTGACCCCAGTTTCATTAAATTAGCGAGTCTCGTCTACAGCAATTGATGATGTTCTGAATGTGTTTTATTTTCCTCGTTCGACAACAAGACGTTTTCTGATACTTTACAAACTCGTTTTTATTCCTATACTTATTATTATATAGATTATGAGGGAAAATTTTAGATGTTCTTCCAAAATAATCAAGATACATTTCCCCTTCTATAAATGTGGTACTTTTGCGACCTAGGGATCATTATTTTCTGACTATCTTCTAGTGATTTTCATGGCTGGAAAATTGCTTTTAACACCAATATTCACAATATTTTCTAGGTAATGTTATGTAAAGGAAAAAAAAATATGTATGATAATTTGTCTGAAAATTTTATTGATGGTAAGTATTTTTAAATGCGTCGGAAAGTAGCGGGTCTAAATTTGAGAACTGACAAGGGAACCACTTTTGGTGTTGCTCGCACCTAGCATCGAGACCCGGTGCGTTTTGTAGCCCTATACATAAAAGTTAGAGAACCGAAAAAATTTCTCTGTTAAAATAATATTTTATATACTTTTTTATACTTTTCATTTTTTATTATTACATATTTATTTGTTTATTTCACGCCAAAAGTGAGTTAGGTCGCCAAATAAGGCGCTACAATTTTTCCGCCCGCTTTATCCAAAGAGAAAATATACAGAACATATTACTAGATTTATATTAGATTGCGATATTTTTTTAATAATTGATAGCATAAGAAACAAATATTAGGTTTTTATATTTTTTTTTCTATGCAGGCGATAAATATATAAGTAATAAATATAATTCTATAAAAGCTTCGAAGATCATTGAAACTATTTTTTAGTGAAATACAAAATAAGCAAAATATTTTCTTTTGAAATCGAATGAAATATAGTTTCGAATGTTTAAAATGAAATGTTGCTGTATTAAATGGTCCTTCGGTAAAACTAATCGTAAAGTAAATTAATGTTTTTATACAATTTAGAAAAATTACTGTAGCGAAATAGGTCGGACATTGCAAATTCTACCTATTACAAATTCAGCTACGACATTTGGCTAGGGTTGCCGGAAAGCTCTACTTCTGAAAATAAACGCCAACTGTTTCCCCGCCAAAAATATGAATATAAAGTTGCAATTTTTGAAAATCAAATTCGTGGGTTTTTTAAGGATTTTCAAACTTTTTTCAATATTTTATACTTATTATTAACTAATTTTTATTTTTAAATGCTTTTCTTTAAAAAAAATTCAATCTTAATAATTCGAAAAGTGGTCTCGAAAATATCATTTTCAGAAAGTTACGCTGCTGTATAATCAAGAAATATTATTTTAACAGAAAAATTTTATCGATTCTCAAACTTCATAATATAGGGCTTTAAAATGCACCAGGTCTCAATGCTAGGTGCGAGCAACACCAAAAGTGGTTCCCTTGTGAGCTAATGGTATAGACTGGATCCGTTAAATGCTGTTCACACAAAATCGGGAATGGGTATTTGGTGGAAGATATAATCCTAAATTACTATCGTTGATTTCGTTTCTCTTAAATTAAAGTGACTAAATTTGAGGAAACAAAATTCGGTATAAAAAGTCCAAATGTTCCCTCCTGTTCCCCCGCCACCCCGAGAAAAAGGCAGACGCTCATTTTTTATTTTTTTCGCTTATTAAAATAAAGAAGATGTGTAGATAAAGTTCATTGTTCAGACTTCAATTACATTATGATCTGTGAAGAAAAATCATTTGCTGTGTATTTAAAATAGTGTTACACTATTTCAAACATATTGCAATGCTTTGCATCACCGAGGTGCACTAGAAGATACTTACAAGGGAACCACGTTTGGTGCTGCTCACACCTATCAATGAGACCTGGTGCATTTTAAAGCCCAATATTAGGACGTTTGAGAGTCGATAAAAATTTTCTGTTCTGTCAAAATCATATTATTTGATTTTATAGCAGCATAACTTTCTGAAAATGCAATTGTCGAAACCATTTATCGGACTATTAACATAGATTTTTTTTTTTTAAAGAAAAACATTTAAAACAACAAATTAGTCAATAATAAGTATTAAATATTGAAAGTTTAAAAATTCCTTCAAGAATCTACGAAATTGATTTTGAAAAATTACAACATTATATTGACATTTTTGGCCGGAGAAAAGTTGCCATCTTTTTTTTTTTTTTTTTTTTTTTTAAGTAGAGCTTTCCGGCAGCCCTATTCAAATGTCATTGAGCTGCTTGTCGTGTGTCAGTGTGAGCAAGCAGTAGTTTGGACTTCGCTGGAAATTCTAATGCCCGACCTAATTAGGCACAGTAAATTTTCTAAATAGTATAAAAATATTAATTTACTTTAGGATTTCTTTTACCAAGAGACACAACATTTAATACACCAACGTTTCATTTTAAACATTCGAAACTTTATTCTATGTGATTTCAAAAGAAAAAGTTTGCTTATTTTGTATTTCAATAAAAAAAATAGTTTTCAATGATCTTGAAAGCTTTTAACAGATATATATTTACTATTTAAACATTTATTGTCTGAATAAAAAAAAATATTATTGTTTCTTATGCATTATTATTATGCATATATACAGTGTGTCCACGTATAACTTAACCGACCTTTATTTTCGCAAGCGTTGGTCCTAGATACATACTTCCAATTACAAAAATGGTCAAAATTAGGTGCAGGGTTAAGATAAAAAAAAAGTTTGAAGCGAAAAAACAATTTAGTGAAGAATTACAGAATCTAAATTTTTATACGGTCCCCGGATGTAATTATAAAAGATAAAAAACACAACCATCGCAATTTTATGTTATCTAATCTAAAACTTTTTCTTAAACTTCTTGACGATAATATATTCGAATTTTTAGGTAGATTTCGTATGAAATACTACCTATTGCGATCGCTCCTATATTGCAATTTCTGAAAAAAATTTGCAGATCTACACCGATCATGACCCCTAGAACCATAAAGCACCCTCAGTAAAAAACTTTATATAGATTTGAAAATTTCATTATATATATATATATCACTCTTTTATGGACACGATAACTTCCGTAATTCTGCACAAATCTCTTCCAAACTGATACATAAAATCAAGGGCATAAAATTTCGGTCAAGTTCGTTAATGGGCCAAGGGGATGGAAATAGGGAGGGGGTTTGTGAAAATCGAAAAACCCCATAACTTCTTAATTTTTGTACATATCAAATCAGTTTAAAGTTTTTATTATTTCTGAAAATAAGGCCAAAAATTTATGTATCACAGAATTTTTATAAAATTAAAAATGGGCTCAAGGGGTGCAAAAAGCAGAATTTTAGGGAGAAAATAATTCATGACTTCGTCAATTCTCAAGATATAAAATCCAATTAAATTTATTATAAATGTTCTTAATATTATCTGCAACTTTTACATTCACGAGTTTTTGATAGGACCAATTCGTAACCCAAAAGAAAATTAAGAACGAAAACAAAAAAAAAAGGGGGGGGGTGAAGAAGAAAAATTTCTATAACTCCGTCAATTCACAAGATATAAAATCCCCATGAATTTATCATATATCTTCTTAATATTGTCTTCAACATTTATATAGACAAGGTTTTGATAGAACAAATTCTTACAGCAAAAACAAATTAAAAATACACAGCGGTTAAAGAAAAAAATCATCGTATTACGGTTGTATTCAAATCCAAAGTGCTTATTTTCTGATTCATTTTTAAATTAATTTTTGCTCTCAAACGCATCCAATTAGTAGGTTTTCTTATTCAGAAACTACATAATGTACCGAAATGGTCGATTTTTTTGATAGAGACAGAATATATTTCAAAAAATGATGTCAAAGTTGGCATTTTGAACCGAATTTCCCGAAGCGATTGTGTTGGAAACGAAAAATATGGCCCTACTGAGAAAATAATTGTTTATTAATCAAGTTTAATTAATTAAACGAAAAATAGAAACACAGGTCGCTTATAAATCTCTTCAAAAATCACGTCAGCAAGTTTCATATTTTTTATTTTAAAAATGAATCTGAAAACATGCCAGAAAATTTCGAGTTGTTGAGCATGGAAAAGTATTTTTTTGAATACCGCCTTAACATAATTCTGATAAAACCAGCTCTTATATAAAAATGAAATTAAAAACTTGTCAAAAGCGGCCAGATAAAATTGTTAAAGTGGGTTTATCTCTAATCATGATTTAGTTTTTGTTGTTGAAATTAGTACTTAAATTCAAAATCTACCTGTGCCTGTAGGCCTAGTCGGGAGGAATTTTTTTGTGTTATCCTCTAATATAAGTATGTATAAGATGGTAAGAGTCGAAAATCATAATAATATTGCATTGTCATCGGATTTAAGTCAGCATGTAAAATTTAACTTAGATCGGACATTTGAAAGTAAGTTAAAGTTCGAGTACAAATTTTAAACTGGAAAGACGATCATTGCAAGTTAAATAAAACCTTATAAAAATAACATAATTTTAGTTAAAAGAAATCATAGCCTCAAATCCTTACAAAATAAAACATACGTTAAAATACAATTATTTTAACTAATCTGAAACTTAACTAATAAAAGTTAATCGTAATATTTGTACATAGTATTTGTACGATTTCTTTCAAAGCGCAGATACCTTGAAATACGTTTATGTACTTTATACACAACCCCTGAAAGCATGGTCGAAATCATGTTTTGATATGCAAAAATGTGGTATAAGTCATACATTTCAAAGTTTCATAACTCGGTCAATTTTAATGTTAGTTGAATGGGATTTTTTTTTGTCTTACTTGTTAGTGTCACAGTAAAGTTTTAGTAAATATCACTTATAGGACCGGAACTGTATAAAAATTTAAATTTCGTAATTTTATAATAAATGTTTTTCTTGACCCAAATCGTTTTAAAAATAATTCTTTACCTTATTTAAACCATTTTTGTAATTGAAAGTATTTATCCAGGACCAACGGTTGCGAAATTAAAGGTCGGTCACGTTATACGCGGACACACTGTATGTTATCTTATGCATTTATTTATGTTTAACAAATCGCAATCTGATTTAATTCTAATACATACCGTATATATTCTTAAAGCAGGCGAAAACTGTTTAGCGCCATATTTGGTGACTTAATTCACTTTTGGTGTGAAATAAACAAATAAAAATCCAACAATAAAAAAATTAAAAGTATAAAAAAATATATAAAATATTATTTTAAGAGAGAAATTTTATCGGTTGTCTAACTTTTATGTATAGGGCTACAAAATGCACCTGGTTACCAAAAGTGGTTCCCTTGTTAGTACCTTTTCTTGTTAGTACAGAATAGGGTTTGCATTAGGGTGGATCGAAAAAACCCGAAATATTTATGATCAAAACGTAATAGCTCAGGAAATTTGCCTTTTGTAAAAAAGAATAATACGTAAAATATTATGCCGATAAGTTAATATCTTTTACCGCCGCAAGGGGGCAAATGTTCGGAAAATCCGCAAAAGGCATTCCTTTTTGCATTTTTTTTTTTTTTTTTTTTTTTTTTTTTTTTTTATTATCCAAGCATACCAGTTCAATTTCTAATAGAACGTAATAGTCACACCAAGATATTACTAATGTAACAGTAAAATTTCATTTTGGTTCATCATTTCTTTTACCGCCAGAGCAGGGCAAAAGTTTCTAAAAAATGTTAAAATTTTAAATTTTCATAATATTTCCAGATTTTTTACATTTCTAATAGGCTGGTAAAGGCATTTTATATTAGTTTCATGCAGATTGTTAACTATGATCACTGTAATTCTGTCAAAAAAATCTACTCAATGATAGAAACACCCTCAGCTGCTTGCACGTAAAATTATTTTCTCGCTCTTATATTTCACTTGGTTCATTTTTTTTGTAATATACTCCTTTTGCTCTACATTTTGATGGCCCTAAAGATAGAAATCTCTAAACAAGTTAAAGAGGGGACAAAGTTTCATCAACGTGAAATCAATAAAAAATTCTATATGCAATGACATTATAGATTTTTTGAAGAAAAATGAAATGTAAACTGTAAAAATAATTGCAATCGGATGTGTTGGAACGGTTCTTAACACAGGTTGCAAAGGTTGTGTTATACGATTACTTGAGAAAAAGTTTAAAAAAAAGTTTTTAGTTACTTCCTTGTCCTCACTTCAATGAGCTTCCGCTGAGACATCTTTACGAACATCTTGATGACAAAAGATAGGTCCTCTGTCATATTGTAAACCAATTTTTTGATCTCTTGGGATTTGCGAATCATTACAAATTGTAAAGTTTAAGACAATTTAATCTGATCACATAGCTGTTGGTAAAGATGATTTGCCAACTGACCAGAAGCATATGTCTGAATTATTGCAAGCTCTTTCGACAGGCGTGGGTTCAATTGACTAATTGAGTCCCTGGACCAATATTTCATGCAAGGTGGATTACTACTGTTAATCGAATTTTGAAACTTTACGTTGGAACACAGAATCCCTCTGTCATATTGTCTGAGTACACCCTGAATGTGTAGTGCATCGGTTGATTCACAATTAAAATGAATCCATCATGTTTTTTAGATTCTGTTCACTATAGTTTGTAATCTTCGTTACTTGCCAGATCATCTACGAAAGATGTTTCTGTAATTTCACGAAATGCCTATTCCGCAAATCATGAAAATAACCTTATTGGAATGATAGCATATGAAGGAGAAAACACCAGGACCTCAGCCTTGAAGAAAATTGCCAAAGTACGAAGTTCTGTGGACTCGAATAGTAACTATCCGTCACTTTGTCATTCCAGACTTGAACTTTGAAGCTTAAAATTGTGCGGATTTAGACAACGGATAAAACTGTAAATTATTGGAACCACCTGTTATGGTTTCTCTATCGATTGACTTTCTAACAACTCTTGGAGAGTTTAGAATGTTCGATTAAAGACAACAGCTATTATCATTCCCCGATCATAACTAATTGGGGCCCTGGGCAAAGATGAATTTGCGGGCCCCATTCGAATCGTTGCAACATTATTCAAATAGAACTGGTTGTTAGTCATATGTGTAATTCATAAACAATATTTTCGCACCTTAGATTTTAAATATAAGAAAATTCTTAGCTCCGTCAATTCTAAATTAAGTACCTTAATTAATAAAAATACTCTTTTTTTCATAGTACAGAACAAAACTCGTTATATTACTTTAAGATGAATTTAATAACTTCAGCTTATGAAAGAGTATCAAATACTCTAACATGTAAATATGAGTTACACCGTTAAAAATAAATCCGTGAATTCACAGTAGAACAACTGGTAGCAAATTTGCCGGACTTTTTCCATTCCGTTAGTAAATTTTCCGTTTTGGGAGATAAAAAAAAGGAAATCTCCGTTTCATAAAGTGTTAACTTTCCGTTATAATGTTGGTATTTCTCCGTTATTTCCTTTTGCCAGAATGGTAATTTTCCGTTTGTTAACCTTTAACTGATGTGACAGAAATTGTTACATAACTAGTGTGAAGTGGTCTGTGAGACCACTCAATCGAAAGATAAATAAAAATCGCGATTAACTCATAGGATGTTGTTTTTATACTAAACATTTTGTACACGACTGTAATAATTAAAATTCACCTATTCAAAAGTCTCTGCACTGTTAAAACACTTTAAAAATAAATAAATTGTACTAATTATTGAGCACCTCCCGATCTTACAATAGCTCCGAGTTTAAATTTGAAAAACGCATGGGAACAGATGTCATAACTTCCCACGGCCGCCATCTTGGAATTTTTCTTGGCTTGAAAACCCCTTTTCCGCCAAGTAGTAAATGTCGCCAAGCACCGGTTTATACGCATGTTTCGCTTAACGAAAATAAAATGTAAATAATAAACAAAATTCGCTAAAGTGGCAATCAGTAATCTTGTATGAGCGCATCGCGCACATTAACCGAAAAAAAACATCACTGCATTCAGCAGTTCTCCCGGTGTAGCATTCTCAAAATTCAGCAGTTCTCGCTTTCTAGCAATCTCAAAATGTAAAAAAATCTTAAAGCAGCAAAATATACATAAAAAACGAAACTCGCTAAAGTGACAATCCGTAATCTTGTATGAGCGCTTCGCGCACATTAACCGAAAAAAACATCACTGCATTCAGCAGTTCTCTCGGTGTAGAATTCTTAAAATTCAGCAGTTCTCGCTTTCTAGCAATCTCAAAATGTAAAAAACTCTTAAAGCAGCAAAATATACATAAAATTATCATCATATCTTAACTGATATCTGCTTTCTTGAAAGCTCCAGCACGAAATCTCTCTCATAACACCACCGTCCTTTTCCAAAATAGGCTTATGAATACGCATTGAGACACAATAAACAAACCTACTTTTCTTCTCAAAATTTCCTCATATTTCTTAATTACTTCAGCAAAAGCGTTTAAACGGATTACAGAAACTATAGTCAGTCAAATACATCCAATAAATTTAACATAAAAATAAAAAGACAGAACGATACAACACAATATCAAAATACATCCACAAAATCCACCACTTCTCAGGGGTTGCCAGAACACAACACGTCAGAATACACACGTCACACGGGGTTCCACATATCGAGGTTGCCATATCTATAAACACCGCCAACACGCCAACAAAAAATCGCCAAACAATTCAAAACAACGGCTGAGGGAACATAAGGCATCTAAGCCATTAAGACTTTAAAATACAAAATATATGTATTCATTTCTGAATACATATATAAATCAAGTATAAGTATACACAACTTCAAAATATCATGTACTTGTTTCTGAATTAATTGTACTTAAAAAAATCGAGTACAAAGAAATTTTCCTTTTTAACTAGATTAATACTCAAATAATAAATGAAAAGCAGCAAACAGCTGTTTCGAATCTACTAGCGAGATTCTTCTTCAGTGCAAAAGGAACAGCGTGCTAGAAAAAGCAAGGCTGAGCAAAATCATAGACAGAGACGCGCTGGCTTTTATACCTTACGCGGGTGGCGAAGGCGCCGAAAAAACCAATGAGAGAGAAGCAGTGGAAACGACTGGGTGGACAAGTAGCGACATCTACCGGAGAAGTAGAGAAAAGAAACCAAAAAAGGGGAATTAAATTAACGCTTTCCAAATACTTGGAAAATCTGGAGTACTAGATAAGTCATTGACTAAAGAGTGAGAATTATTAATGATATGGTAAGCTTCCCAAAAATCAAGATCAAGGTTAGAAGAACATTTTTGGATAATGATGGCTGAGGAAAAATCGAACCTATGTTGAGAAGACCAAGAATGTTGAGCAATAGAAGAATGTTTGAGCTCCTGATTTTTAACATAACCTTCATGCTCTTTTAAACGAAATCTAAGAGCACGTTTAGTCTGACCAATATAAGAAAGACCACACTGACAAGAGATCTGGTAAATGCCCCAATTATCTAGGCGATCAACGGGGTGTTTGAGATTTGAAAAAGGGATTTTATTAACAGGAGAAAAAATAACTTTAAAATCAAACCTTCTTAGGATTTTAGCAACTTGCTGACTGATTTTAGGAAAAAATGGTAATACAACTGAAGTATTAGAGTTGGAATTAGAATGCTTTTCAGAATGGTCGGATTTCATCAATTTCTTATAAATAGAATCGATAATATTAGAGGAATAACCACGATCGACAGCAATCGCTTTGAGGTAATTAAGTTCAGCACTAAGTAACTGAGGAGTGGAACAAATATTAGTAGCCCGAAAAACAAAAGTATTGAAAGCAGCGAATTTCTGGTTAGGGGGATGAGAAGAATACCTGTGAGGTGGGAGACTGACAGCAAAAGGTTTACGAAAGACGGTAGTCTGAAAGCCATTTTCACAACGAATAACAAGGACATCCAGGAAAGAAAGACAGTTATTGGTCTCAATTTCAGAGGTAAATTGAATGCAGGGATCAATGGAATTCATAATAGAGAGAATATGATTAATATCCGAATTCATTTCAATCAGGACATAAACATCATCAACATAACGAACATAGAACGGAAATTATTTGTGCATTTTAAACGTTGGTTTTTCTGCTTTTTAATATTGTTGCACAAAGGCTTTATTTGCTATTTTTATAGATTAATACTCCTTTTTGAAGCAATTGTACTTAAGAAATATGAGTACATAGAAATGTTCATTTTTAAATAGATTATTTTTAACAATGTACTTCTTTTTGAAACAATTGTACTTAAAAAATACGAGTACATGGAAGTTCTCATTTTTAAGTAAATTATTTTTGAGAGTGTGGTGTTAGTATTAAAGTTCCAAACGAAACAAATTTCTGTAGTGTTTTGTAGTTAAACTGAAAGTTGCAAATTAAACTGTAAAAATTGGAAAAAGCTGCGGTCTGTGAGGCCGGTAACATCAATTAAACGTTAATATAACAAAAAATGTATATTTCCGTTTTTCAGGTCATTGCCCATTAATTAATGTATAGAGAAAAGTATATTTCTGTTTTTTAACAACTTTTTTCAGGTCACAATCCGTTAATTAATATAGCGAGAAGGGTATATATCCGATTATTATCAACTTTTATCAGGTCACTGTCTGTTTTTAACATTTCTTTTTTTTTTTTTTAGAAACGATTACTTTTCAAATATATTCCCATTAAAATAATGAAATCACAATTTGAAAGTGGATATTTTTGAGGAAAATATAAACGTATTAACATCAGAAATGATTTCATTTTTATTGGGTCTCTACAAACTCCTTCTTAAACTATAATATGAAGATGCTACAGAAAATTACTCAAAGCCATATTTTATATATCTTTTTATATTTTAAATGAATATAAATATATTTTTACTGTTTTAAAATTCAGCTACTAAGCAGAATTTTGCTAATACTATACACAAAGTTCAATGTAGCACAATCTTGAGCAGAAAAATACATTTTTTGTCTCATTGTTGTCAAGCAGCGAAGTGGTTGAGCCCCAAAATAGTCTTAAAATTTGAACTTTGGGAACATTTTCTGTATTTTTTTTAATAAGAAATTAATTTCTTAGCCTATGGATGAAACCAGCCAATGTTATACTTTACCTGAAAGTTTTATGTATTTACGAAATGAAAGTAAATTCGGGTATATGTCAAAAAAAGCCTAATATTTATCAAAAATATAAAAGGTACTAATGAAGAATCCTCACCCATCCCCCAGTCCCCTAAAAAAAGTTACCCGTGCCCCCCCCCCTTCCTCTCTAAATGGAGGACAGGATCCGCTTCTGGACACAGTCAATAACAGTTAACAAGCTTATTTACGCTCGTTTTGACAAAATATTATGTGCAAAACTGCATAATGTTTACATGTATTACATTTAAATGTTTTTTTTTTTTTTTTTTTTTTTTTAAATCTCAGACAAATTTTTAACAAAACACATTTAAAAACTAGTATGATTTACTAGATGTGTTAAAAAAAGAGTAAATCTAACTGAAACAAATCAAATATTACAATGTTGCAACTGAAAACATGAAAAATGCAAATTAATTAAAGCTTTAAATTTAAAAAAAATTACAAGTTGCAAATAAAAGAAACATGTTTATTTGGAAGCATCGGATTTTAATGAACATTTCGTACTAGAACAATGCTAGTTCTAGTCAAACTAGGGGGACAATCTGAATTTTGAATGAATGCAAGTAAAAAAAACAAACAGTTACAGGATTAAAAAGAATGGAATCCATATTTAGGTGTTAACTATGCAGTTACAAGAAATGTATTTTAATAAGACTGTGGTGAAATTTGATTTCAATTAATGCTTTTCTTGAGTAAGTAAATGATTTTAAACAAATCTTATACTTCTTTACTCACTAGTAGCAGGTTGATTAATTGCAAACTTATAAATGATATCAAATTGGAATTTATCTAAAATATAACATGATTGTCATAAAGTTTTGAACTAACATTGAAAAGATAACAATACTAATGACTAGGCGTTTAACATGAAATTCTAGATATAAAGAAATTTTTAAACATTGCTTAGTGCAGAACAGACATACAACACTAATACACTGTAATTACTAAGAGATAAATTATTAATGTTAAAATAAATGTTTAATTTTAAAACACAGTTAAATGAGATTATAAAAAAGAAAATATAAACGCTAACTTTAATTATAAATGTGTAAGCATTGCATAGCATAAGACTGACAGATAATATTAATAGGTATATCATATTAAATGTTAATGATACTAGAAATGTTTAACTTAAAAATATTGAGAAACGTGGTTATTGCAGAAATGGAAAACACCAAGGAAGGCCTTTGATTTAAACAGCTGAACCAAAGCCATCCCCAAATTCAGCGACACGTTTGTTAAAATATTTGGAATCCACGACAGTAGAAAAGTAATTATACTTCGCTTCGAGATTACTTCATCTAACATCTATTAAAGAAATTTCTAAAGAAATCAGTCGGATTTCGGATTCGTTGTCGTCAAGTTTAACTTCAAGTTCAAATCTACAGCCAAAGAAATCAACTGCCCTTGAATAGAGCAACGCAAATAGCAAGTCCGAAAGATCGACAATTGCTGGAGCAAAGTTGTTTCCCGGCTTCGAGATAAACAAATGTGACTCTCGATTGCGAATCCGTGTATTTCAAGATCGGAAATAAATACGCAGCAGATAACGGAATATTTCCGTTGTCATCCATACGTCTCCGTCCGTTCCGTTATTTTCAGGAAATATGATGAAATTTTCTGTTTTTTAACGGAAAATGCCCTTTGTCGTAAAAACGGACTTTTTCTGTGAATTTCAGGAAAAAAATATCCGTGAATTTCAGATTATTTTTAACAGTGTAATCAAGATACTTTCTTTTACGTCTTTTTAAGTTGTATAACAAAACATAATATCAAATCAAATGCATTCTATTTCACAAGTAGAAAGTGTTTTTTCAATAAATCCAAAAAGATGATAATTCTGGGTTTGTTTTTTATATTTAACTCAAAGTTAAAAGAAAAAACTTTGAATGCAGAAGAACATTTATCTCATGACAATTTAGAACTGATTATTTTCAACCATTAAAGTTTAGATATGATTTAAGTTCATTGCTAATACAATCTATTAAAATCAAAATATCATTTCTTATTTAATAGTGGCTGAAGTCAGCTTTGTGAAAACATTGAGCTCTGTGAATTCAAAATGAAATTTGTTTTTGAGAAAGTTTATTAGAATCTTTTAAAGATGAAATTAGTATTTTGTATTTAAAAATTTTCAGAGTTGGAATTGGGGAACAAAAAAGTAAAAAGTTTATAAATTAATATTATATGGATTTGGGGGCCCCTGGACAAAGTCTCGATTTGCCCATGCGATAATAAGGACCTAACTATTATAACTTTTCTAGTCCCACTCAATAGTAGAAAGATGCGTGAAATTAGTCACTGCAGTGCTGATAAAGTTTATGGACCAGAACAGAGGGAAGATCACATTTGATCAATGTCGGCCTCTCGAGACATAATAGCTTCATTTGAAAGCAAGTCATATTATAAAATTCATTTAAGTTATATACGACTTGCATAAATGCTGCTGTTGGATCTAATTTATTTGGATTAGCTTTGTGAAAGCATTAAGCTCTGTGAATTCAAAATAAAATTTGTTATTGAAAAAGTTTAGTAGAATCTTTTAAAGATAAAAACTCGGAAAATGATAAGTTTTCGTGGCATAGACAACAATCTTATTTTTTTTTAGCCTCCGGTACGGTATGCTATTTCTTTCTCCAAGCTTATTTTGTGTCCAAAAAATAATGTTACTTTACAGAGGCTAGCCGTGTAAAACAAAGGATTACGATTAAATACTCTTTAACAATTTTTTTAACTTCTAAGCATCACACATTTTCAATGTTTATACCGTCGTATTGAAAAAAAAAGCTCTTTAAAATGCATTTTGTTTGAAAACTGTATCGCCATTTATTTTTGAAATATTAATTTTTTTGTAGTTTTTGGAGCCATTTGCTTAATATTGGCAACGGAAGTATTTTATTTCTGTAGAAAGTAAAGGAAAAATAGTTTTAAAATAGTAATTATATATTTTTGTTGCCATTTTCTCGTAACAACCGAAAGAAAATGTAATTAAAATACGTGCTATTTTGAAAAAAAAAATATAAACGAATGATTTCTGTTAAAACAATGGAGCTATTATATACTATATTTAATTGTAAGTATCTATGAATCATTAGATAGCCTTTTTTTTCGATTTTCTTGAATGACGGAATCTTTTTGCTGCATTTGTGCATTATTTCGCGATAGTGATGTGCGATGCATGCTTTATTGTAGGAGTTTAAGAGTAGATCGTGAATGTGGAATTCTTCAGCGGATGCGAATGACGTCATTTTACATAAAATAAAACGTGTGCTTTAAGTCTTAAAGGTGAAATATGTTTTGTACTGCAGTAGAGTCCCGCTTAACCGAGTTATTTTCTTCTGATAGACTGGTGGCTTCTATTATTATGAAACAGCCATTATAAATGAAGTGTTAGGTGAAGATGAACGAGCAGCCGTAAAAAAAAATGGCCATTTCCCCCCCATTCTGACCAGAAAATCAGAGTTCTAACTTTTTACGGCTGCTCTTTCATCTTCACCTAACACTTCATTTATAATGGCTGTTTTATAATAATAGAAGCCACCAGTCCATCATAAGAAAATGAAGTAATGGAAAGGCCGGGGGCGACACTAAATTCTGAAAAGCAGAATTCTTGTTCTCTAGTTTTTTTTTTCTTTCTTTCTTTGTTACTAGAAATGCTGATTTAGAAATTAACGAGGCTGCATCTCTATCAAGAGAATATTCAGTTTTGTTTTAACTATAATTTTCTTTTGGCAGCTTGATGTAATGTTTTTCTGCTTGTTGAACTTTAACACCTTAGTATGACTTTTACGTTAGGAATTAGCTGATGCGAGATTCAGAATTAATCCGAAACGTCCTTTTAAATTGTTTTTAGTGTTTTTATCTTTTCAATGCAGTGTAATGTAATGTCTATTATTTTGAAAAAAAAAATTATAATTATGAATGTAATCAGACGTAGTCCTTTTGTTTATATCATAGTTTATATATAGTTTAGAATAATTCCTTTCTAAAGGTCTCAAATCTTCAAATTAACGAAAACCCGGAGGTTCCTGAAAACGTGTTAACTTTAGGCCGTATAATTCGATAATTGAACATGATCAGAACCGCCTTATCAATTAGAGGCAGAATCTAAAAACGTGGGTTGCAATGATATTCGGAACCACACAAAGACCGTTAGAATGACTGCGCGCGTGCACTTCTAAACCATCTATTATCAAATACAAATGGTAAATTTATTGATGTCTCAGATCTAGAAAGTTATAACTTAAAATTTTTCATACTCTTGACGTTTTGCGAAGATTGCTGTAATAGCCAAATCAGGCGGTAAATTGTGAACAGGAATGATTAATAAGGAATTATGCATGAGTGCAAATTGCTGGAAAATCGCAGTTATCTAATTAGCTGTTTATGTTCTCATGCTTTCACCTTCTGTCTAATGCCTATTTGGCTTTTATTTCTTTTTTTCCTAACAAGATTATTGTAGATAACAGTAGCTCTTTATATAGATTTTAATTTATCTTCTGAAAGCCGTAAGTGGATATATGATCGGCATCCAGAATTCGCAAAGTACAAGCGATTATTATTACAGGTGTTAGATTCAACTTGAGGGTGTTTTCACATTTTTGATTATAGGGGAGACCGGGGCTAGTAGGTGCAATTTTTAGTTATTGATTTTTATTAATTTTTTGTTTAAGTTTTTTATGAAACTTTAATTGTTCTTTTAAAGAACAGGCATTGGGCTATAAATACCCGAGGTTTTGAGTTTGTAGCTTTTGTAGTTTATGTTTAGCGGAAGCCTAAAGTAAAAGGAAAATTGTGCGCCAACCTACCACATCACGGGGCAAGTTTCCTATACCTATGGAGTAAGTTGACACACGCTTTATAAAAATTTAAATGAAACTCAAATAAGACACGCAGTTAAGAGAAATCAATTTCATTATTACCAGTAAGTTTAAACAAAGGCGTTATCGCCGTACAATGTAATTTCTAAATTATACAGACATAAAAATAATGAATAAAACATTAACATTGAGTAACTTCTATCCTACTCGATATCATCATCAGAGTTATCGTTGACACAAATGAAAAATTGAGTATCTCCATTTGGGCAAGCTTCTTGTGCTCAAAATCTTGCATTGCAACCACTTTTCTCGGTGTTTGTTGTTTTTCAAGCTACCAACACACACCAAACACCAAGCCAACTTGCCCCGTGTTCAATCGGCTACTAGCCCCATAATAAACTTCTTCACAAAAGGGACACGTAACCATCTAAGCATAAATAATCCAAGTAAATCACATATGGAGTAGGTACAGTTAATCATACACTAAGAAAAACCGCACAAGTTAAATTGCAGCTATTTTGATAAGCATTAGAAATTAGAAAAAGAATGAAGCAACAAAAAAATTGCTTATGAGTGCAAAAAACAGAAAAAATCGTAATAAATATCCACTGCACGCAGGTAACGCTACAAAACTACAATGAGGAATGTAAAAAGCAAGAAGAAAGGTACTCTGTGACTGGTTGCGCAATCTATCCATAAACAGGCGATTTATGAGGGCTGCGCCCACTCTCAGAAATAAAACTTTCCCTTTTGACGATTCAGAAATCCTCGAGCTGTATTTCGTCGTTTTTGACGATCATTTCCTATTAACATCTCGCGACTTTTAACGAAACGTAAACCCTCAAATATTTGACGAAAGTTTTGCCTCAATCACGGTCAGACTCAATGAATTTTAAGGAAACAGTTCCTCAAATTCTGCGATTTTAGCAAATAGATATTTGCTTGTTTATGTTAGTCCTGTAATAATTTATTTTAAAACAGCACTTAGTGCTTTTCAGAAAATACTGAAATATAGGTAGTTATTGTTTCTTCATTAGTTATTTTTTTAGCTGTTAGAATTTTTAGGAATGCTTATTATTATTATTATTATTTTATTTATATGGTGTCGTTCGTTATGTTTTAATTCGAAAAGAATAAATTTCCTGTGTTCTTCAAAACCATTCAATAAGAAAATTAGGTCAATAAAATTTCAAACTTCTAGGATATCTTTTTTTTTTTTTTTTTTTTAAGAAGTATATTATGTTTTCAATCAAATTAAAAATAAACATAATTGATCCCTCTCCTCTTTATAAACATTAAATTGTTAAAATCTTATCCTCCTACTCAAAGTGATAAAATCTCATGCAATATGCACTTCACAATTCGTTATTTGTGAGCAACAAATTAACCAGACCATATTCTAATCATCCATTGATCAAAGAAAATTTTAGTTGTAAAATCTTTAATCAAGCCATATTATAATTATTCATTGATACAAGAAAACCATAAAAATAAATTAGCCTTTCTTAAAACTTTCAGAAAATATAGCAGCGCCGATAAAATTGCAATCTACGTTATAAAAATATAAACACGAAGTAGAATTCATTACACCAGTCTAAAAGCAGACACTTTCAAGTCCCCAGCAGTCAGGTTGGAAGAGCAGCGACCTCACACACGAAAGGTCGTGAGTTCGAATCACGCCGAGGAAAGAGAGAGAAGTGATTTTTTTTCTTTCCCCGTGTCAAATACTGGAGCTTCCAAACTGTTTGAGAGATGGCGCCACCAGCCCTCTTTTGACGAAACTATTGACGAAATTTATATCGTCAAGCAAGTGAAGAAACTAATTTCATCAATTTGACGAAATGTTCGCTCGGAGCATTTTCAGGAAACCATTTCGTCAAAAACAAAGAAAATTTCGTGAAATCTGAGTATTCATTTCTGAGAGTGCCTACTTACCCCTGTAGCCAACTTGCCCCAGTCTCCCCTACCTGCTCAATGAGATTTTTTCTGCCACATTCACAATATCGTTTGAATTTCCCATTTGTCTGAAGATTTCACATATTAATAATCAGGTGCCTAAGAATTTAATAGCGTTTTTCCTTTTCCTATACATTTGATACAACTTGAACTTCAGCCAATTGATGATTGTCAATGAGCTCCGAGGTCAGCGCCTTATTCTAAGGAAGCTTCTAGATTTGTAAGCACGTTTATGCTCGGCAAGGAGAATGGCGCATGTAACGACCAACGTGCCTAGAAATCTCCAAGGCTGCAGTCTAAACTTGCACAGCATTCTTTGGATACCGACTATTTCGCAACCCAGATTTCGCAAATATGACAGTTATCAGATCCAGTTACAATAACGTTAAAAGAAGAATTTTTCTAGAAGGTGTGTTCACCCGTAAGCAAATTTCACAGATTAATGAATGCTGTGCAGTTCCACCTTAATACACAGCATTGCTTTGATATAGTTTTTTATACTTTCTTTAATTTTAAGTAATTATTAACTGTAAACATGATGTATAGTTTTCTGGTCATTTGAAAGTTGCTGCATTGATGAGGGGTTAAAACTTAGCCCGAAACATTTGCATTGTTAGCTGTATATGTATTTATGTAATTTTTACTTGCATGTCTGATGAATTGTAATATATTTTTTAATTTTAAATTTTGTATATCAGACATAAACAATGTTTATTTATTTTAATATTAGAACGATTGTTTGTCTTCATAAAAAAATATTAGATCCAGTTTATGAACCAGAAGCTCTATTTTAAATTTCACAATAAAATCACTTATTCCAGTAACGTCGGCTTTTTATAAAATGTCATTTTCATCATTTACATATCAGCGCGTTCATTCATGACCGAAGAGAAACTGAAACAAGAACGAAAATTCACGAGTCAAGCATAGATTATGAAACACTTTCCAACACTTTCAGAATGCTTTAAGAAAACCTCCTCGTTTAATATGGTGAAAGATGAACAGCTAAAGAAACAATTTGGAAAACACATAACACATTTGAAAACCAAATTTCAGGAATTACTATCAAAAGTCGAAGAAATATCCGTATAGTGCACCGCAGTGACATATATAAGTTTAAATATGCTTGAAACTTGAAACACTTTAACATCATTAAAATATACGCAATCGATTTTTCACCATAGAGCGTAATGTAACGGAATTCTTTTGAGTGTTCCTGTAAATTAAATATAAATGCTACATACTTCATTTCCAATACCGAACATATCACAGTAAGCATCATTAGCTTATATATGAATTGCATGGCAATCCGAGTATATATCCGAGTTACCGCAGAACAGACGACAGGCAAGCAAACGGCAGACAGTTATACAGACAAACCGAATTCCTAAACCCTTTTCCACTACGTTGGAAAAAAAAATGTTTTTTACCTCGTTGGATATAGTTTATCAGGTTGGCAGCTAACTGGATATAGTCAAGAGTAAGGAGACGAAATTTGTAACAATGTTTAACCCTCAAAGCTGTCAAAACTTTAAAATTTATATTGTTTTAAGCTTTACCTTTAAAAAATTGATAAACTAATAAAATTTTTTAACTCAGTATGTAGGAACATAAAATCCGGGTTTGTGTTGGTATGCTGCCACCTGAATTTTTGACATAATAAATAGAACGCAACTCTGGTTCCCTGTATCAAAATTGTTTTTTGTAGTGTGTTCTACCGTCTTTTAAAGTTCGTAACCTTAGTACTGAAATTACAGTAATTTCACGAGCAATACTTCGTGTTGCTCAACAGGGATTTTTATTGCTGATTTATTATATCATTTGAATAGTTAAATTTCTCCAGTCAAAAAGCAAAACCTTTTTTTTTATTTACTGACTAAATTGATTCTTTAAAAAAATAACTAATTGGAAAAGAATAGTGAGAAGGAGAAAAAATGACTATACACATTAGAAAAAAAAAAACTTTTTTGGCATATATTATTGGCACACCAGAAGGCAAAGATTCACAAAAACTTTTAATTTTTTCTTTAAAGAATGTAAAAAAACTATGAAGATAATGCAGATTTTTAAAGTTGTCAGTTGATATAATCTGTTTGAAATTTTTCAGTCTGTTCCTTTTCCTTCATCGGTGTTCTTTTCCGTGTTACGGCGTTGTATACAAAATCTTAATAATAATAATGATACATTATGATATAATTACTCAAAAATAATATAATTTAAAATAATGAAATACAATTGTCTTGAAATTACTATATAAACCAACGTTAAAATTAATGTTTGAGTGGAATTTTTGTCGGGTATATCTGGATAGTAAAACAATGAAATATGTTAGAGATGCTTTATACTGACACATCTAAATACATGTAATTGTTCACTTTTATTTAAATTGTTTGTAGTAAAAGTGATCGTATTAAAAGTACAGGACTAATGTAAGTTGAATGTACACAGTTTTTTTTTATCTACACAAAACTGATTTTAGAGAAATGTGTATTTCCCAGCATAACCCTTTCCTATGATTGGCTCAATTACCCAGATTTTTGCATAATCGGATTAAATCAGAACATATTAGTCCTTATAATCGAAGTTTCTCAGTATTTTTATATCGAAACATAACCTTTTTTTTTAATGATTGTCCCAATTATCCAGATTTCTGCATAATCGGATTAAGTCCAAACCAGATAAGTCCTGTTAATCGGATTTTTTCAATATTTTTTTTTCTGAATATAAGCTCTTTTTTATGATTGTCCCAATTATCCAGATTTCTGCATAGTCCGAAACGTCCAGAAGGTATACTGATAAACAGAATTCTGATAAACAGAGTTCTGATGGAAGTTCTGATAAACAGAGATTCAAAATATTTTTATTTCCCAACATAACACTTTTTTACTTTCTTCTATCTTTATAGAAGATATCGACATTTTTTTCTATATCTGGTTTTTGATGGATGTACACGTTTTAGAAGATCCCGAAAAAAAACGTTTTTACAAAATATCTATCTGTCAGTGCATCCGTGTGTCGGTTTGCCCTCTTTGTATCATGCATAGAATTTAACCAACTTCATATACAGGGTGATTCAAAACTTAACGTTTAAATTTTGTGGGGAGGTAGGGAATATGTCAGGAAACTAATTTCACAACGGAAAGTATGTTCGCAAACGTCATCTAGCATAAACCGGAAAGAACAAAATTAAACGAGAAGTTTCCAGGCGTCAGATAATGAAGGCGTTGAATAAAGGTCATTAACGAGATTTTTGGAGTTTTTTAAAGATATAAAAGACTTTGTGGAAGTCCAAATGAGAAGTGGAAATAGGAGAAGAAATAATACTAGCTTTAGGAAAGTCAAAACAATGATTGATTACACACAGCACACTCTACATACGCATGCGTACATTTGCCGACATACTTTCCTATGTAAAATTAGCTTTATGATGTATTCCCTACCTCCCCACGAAATTTGAACGATACGTTTTGAATCACCCTATATACAGGGTGTCCGGTCTCAACGGTGTCCAATGGCTAATTCCTAAACCGTTAGTCATAGACATATAGTTCCAATTACAAAAATGTTTTAAATCACGTAAAGAAATATTTTAAAAGCGATTTGGGTCAATAAAAACATTTCTTAAACAATTACGAAATTTAAATTTTTATACGGTCCCCCGGTCCTATAAGTTATATTTAGTGAAATTTTCCTTTTACACTGACAAGTAATACAAAAAAAGTCCCGTTATTCTACGATTAAAATTGACCGAGTAATAGCTGTTTAAAGTTGGAGCATATTTTTTGCTGCAAATTCGGGGTCATTCACAAATTTAGTCGAAATATAATTTCGTCAGATATAAAAAATATCTGGGAGTAAAATTAACAATTCAATATAAATTTGAAATCGTTAATCATTCTGGCATATTAATGGAAAATATACAATTTGTAATAAACATTTAAGAAGAAAGAAAAAACAGAATTTTTCTTAAATAAAATTATTCTAAATTAACAGCCTCAATTCTTTACAAAATGATACGCATTTTAAAATATTATTAGATTTCACAAGCCTGCAAAAGTTGGGTTATGTCATGTTTTTTAGCTAATGATAATTGATTCTTGTATACTCTGTACCGCTGAATCCGAAATTGACCTTCATTTTTAACTATCATATCAGGATTTTTCGCACATTGCAAATTTCAAAGTTAAGGAGTTCAATGTTAAAATTGAATTTCCTCCCCCATCTCATCGGACCACTCAGCTGTTTAGCTGTAAGAATCCCAGGATAAGCAAAAATATCGAATAAATTTTTTAATGAAATAAAATAAAATAAAATAAAATAAAATAAAAAATGTTTTACATATGTTTTATAGTATGAGATTTTAGCTATATTTCAACTTACACATTTGCGATTTGCAAAAACAATTCTAACGTGATGGTTAAAAATGAAGGTCATTTTCAGATTCAGTGCTAAAAAGTGCGTAAAAATCAATTATCAAAAGTTAAAAAACACAACCATCTCCGCTACTTTATAGTATTCGATTTTTGTTATTCTTTAAATTTGAAAATTTATGATTTGCGAAATATCCTGACATGACGGTTAAAAATTAAGGTAATTTTCGGATTCAGTGCTAAAAAATACATAAATGTGAAAAACCCAACAATCGCAGTCTTGTATTATCTAATCTAAAACTTTTTCTTAAACTCCTTGGCAGAAATTTATCCAAAATCTTTTGTGTTATCCTGTAAAATAAGTATAAATGGTAACCACCGAAAATCTTAATAATATTAGATTGTTATCGGATTTGCGCCAGTATGTAAAATGCAATCTCGATCGGATATTTAAAAGTGGGTTAAAGTTAGAGTAAAAATTTTGAACTGGAAAAACATACATATGATTGTTGAAGTAACATAAAAACTTATAAAAAAAACATAATTTTTGTTAAAAGAAATCATAAGAGAAACAGTCTCAAATCCTGACAAAATAAAACCCATGTTATTTTAGCCAATTTGAGACTTAATCATAATACTTGTAGGATTTTTTTTCAAAGCGCAGATACACATGAAGTAAGACCTTCGAATACTTTAAACACTTGGCATATGATCCCTCAAAGCCAAGCCGAACTCATTTGTTTTCAGAGTAGAAAAGTGGCATAAGTCATGCATTTTTAAAGTTTCATAACTCGCTCAATTTTAGCGTTATATGAATGGGACTTTTTTTGTCTTACTTGTCAGTGTAATAGGAAAAAATTACTAAATATAACTTATAGGACCGGGGGAACGTATAAAAATTTAAATTTCGTAATTTTTTAAGAAATGTTTTTTATTGACCCAAATCACTTTTAAAATGTTTCTTTACCTGATTTAAAACATTTTGTAATTGGAACTATATGTCTATGACTAACGGTTTAGGAATTAGCCATTGGACACCGTTGAGACCGGACACCCTGTATGTTTTTGACTATGGCCGTCACGTCCTACTTGATATTGATGATATTTCCCCTGAAAATGGGTGCAGTGTAAGCGATTTGTTGTGCGATTTTTCTTTTGTATCATTGGAAATTGTATGAAATTATGGATAGAACTGAACAAAACTTCATATATATGTTTTTAACTATGGACATCAGGTTTTCAGTTGAAAAGGGGGAACTGTGATAGCGATTTTCTCGATTTTTGGAAGTTTAAATGAAGAATGTATGAATATTATTCAACGAAATTTTATATTCAGATGTAATGTCATAGGCCGTGGTTTTATAAACATTTTGGTGAAAATCGGTCTGAAGGTGGCGCTTGAATTACCCCATATATGTTTTTGACTACGACCGTTACACTCTAAAAAATAAATGTGTAAATTAGTCAAATTTACACACATATATGTGTAAATTTCTAAAATTAAACACTTGTCATGAAAATGACACACATTTTGCAAAATTTTACCTGTTTTTATGTGTATTTAGCTTATGAAATTAAGTGTGTAATTTGTTATCGCTTGAAAAACACAAATAAGTGTGTAAATGTAGAAAAATGCTTGAATTTACACGAATTGGTATGTTATTGTAATTTTTCCAAAATTATATATACACAGATAAGTGTGTAAATTTCTAAAATGACCCACTTGTCATAAAAATTACACATTTTGTATAAAAAATTACCTGTTTTTGTGTGTATTTAGTTTATGATATTAACTCTGTAAGTTGTTTTTGGTTGATAAACTCAGACAAGTGTGTAAATAAAAAAATACCTGGATTTACACGAATTGGAGTGTTACACATAATTGTAAGTGTGTAAATCTTAAAGTGTGTAGATGTTAAAAAAGTGATGGGTGTCTTTAATATAATTCAGGTGTGCACTTTTTATTTCAGTAAATCCGTTGCATAAGTATAGTACCGTAACAGCACTTTCAAAATAAAGTACTAAAACGTTTACTTTTTCTTTTGTAAGAAGCTCTGCCCCCTTTCCACCCCTGTTTCAGCTAAATTAGCAGCGCATGAACATTTAAAAGAAAACAGAATTAAAAATTGTCTTAAGCAAGGATTGCACAGTTATAGTACTGTAGTTCTGTAAGAGCAGTTTCAAAACAAACAAATGAAACGTTTACACTTCCTTCCCCTTCCCCATCACATACACCTGTTTCGCATAAATAGGAACATATGAACATAAAAAAAAAAAAAAAAAAAAAAAAAAAAAGAATAAAAAATTATGTTTTGCAAGGGAGTTAGCCATGGTAGTGGTTGTGTGTTGTGTAGTGGTGATAAGGTTCGAACCCAGCACCTCCCCTTATGGAAAGAGAATATACATACAAGGTATCATTGTCCTCGCCTAACATTAGCGCTGCTTGGTTTTTTTTTTCGATTGCTTCCTTAGTGCCTATTAGTATTTATAATAATTATTATGATGTTGTATTTTTTTTTTAAGAAAACAATTTTCTGTGCCTTAACAATTTTGCGCCCAGCGCAATCGTCTACGTGTTCTCCCATACTCCTAATAATTCCGATAGCAGATTGCATCATACTGATGCCGGTCTAATTAATGCAATGTTTAGATATTACATTCATATGCAAAATAGGAAATTTATTGAGATTTTAAATCTAAATTGCATTTCCTTCCCCTCCCTCTCACATTTACTCGTTTCGCATAAATAGGGACATATGAATATTTAAAACAAAACAGAATAAAAAATTATTTTCTAAAAGGGATTTAGCCCCATGGCTAAATCCCTTGTAGAAAATAATTTTTTAGTAGGTGTTTTTTTTTGGTAGGGGGGAGGGGGGGGGGAGTCACATTGCGAACAATTCTTAGTTCCAGTTTCTTTTAACGTTTAATTATTCTACGTCACTTGGAAGAATAGATTTTATCAGTTTTTTAATAATCAGACATGAAGAAAATTTAATAAATAAATTTTAAAATCGAAGGATAGGAAATAGTTCTCCCCTTTCCTTTCTTGCTCGCTCTTATGGAAAGAGTTGTGGTTGTGTCTTTAGGACGGCCAATTATCAACACGAGGGATAAAGGCCCTAAGGGCTGGAGTGCCGTCCGTGAGGGTGTTTCTAAGGGAACCTAACCCGTTTTTACGCAAGGAAATCCAAGGTTAGAAGAAAACAACGGAAAACTCCAAACGATTAGGCCGACGGGCGCGATTGGGTTCGAACCCAACACCTCCTCTTATGGAAAGAGGACATACCTACAAAGTATCATTGTCCTCGCCTAACATTAGCGCAGCTTTTTTTTTCGATCCCTTCCTTATTGCCTATTAGAATTTATAATAATTATTATAATGTTTGTATATATATATATATTAGAAAATTTTCTGTGCCTCAACAATTTTCTGTGCCTCAACAAAAAAAAAATCATTAAAATATGTCTTGAAGTATCATTTTTGAGACAAAAGGGAGCTAGTAAGGAAAAAAAAAAAAAAGAAGAAGAAGAAGAAAAATATGTTTTGAAGCATCAGCGAATTGGATCTTATTTTCTGTTGCAAATATTAAGAGTTAAAATTTAAAACGATAAGAAATATTACTTACAGTATAGTAATACAAGTTCGAAGGAAATGAAACTGCGGGTTAAATATTTTACATAATAAGTAAAACGGTTTCAAAACAAAACTGTAGAACTGACCTTTTTGGTCCCTGATCTGCACATTTCTTAATTTCATTACTATTATAAATGTAATTTATTTATTTATTTATTTTGTGGATTATAAGAAGAATAATTTGGTGGGAATTGTAATGAAATATGAGGTGTTCAGTGCCAAAGTACACAACGTCCATAAAATATTATCCAGACTTAATTTGAGGTAAAGGTAATGAGCTCCATTTACTTAAATTTAGAATGATATAAGATTTGAACTATTTATAGCGTAAAATTTCATTTTAGGACTTGGTTTATAATGAAATCGAACATATTATTGTTTATAGAGCAATATTTTAATTTCGGTTGAAAGAAGAAATGGACTTGATCCACTTCAGTCTCTGAACCCCTCATATAACAATTTTAAATCTTAGATTTATTCTTACCAGTGTTGTAAATAACAACAACAAAAAGGATTAATATAGAGTCATGAAAGTTCATGTTTAGAGTATATGCTATACCTTTATTTGAGAAGCAGAGAGTATACGAACCTTTTTTTAAATGCAAAAAATATGCAGTGTTATACCTCCGTATACTTATCACTACATCTCTGATCATTGTAATGCATCTGACGTTCAATTCGAGTCGCATGATTTCAGTTTACTTATTGAAAGAAATGGAGATCTTATATATATCTATATATATGTACATTTAAATAAAACTTGCGGAAATGTATAAATATTTCAGAAAAAAATTCTTTATAATATTAAAAACAACACGAGCGGTTTTAGTTGTAAGGTTGAGTGAGGGAAATTGTTTCTTTTTTTAACTTTAATTTAGAAAATAGTCTCCACACTGTATGTGGAATTCAGATTACACAGGTTCCGCGCATAAATTGTGATTACACGATTTTTGGACTCCTAAACCAACACTAACAGAAATATAGTTTGTAGTGTATAATTTCAGATGATCTTGTTTTATGTAAAAATAGGTATATCGATGATAAGAAAACGATTTGTCATTAAAGTAAATTGCCAAATTACAATGTGTGTATACTGTTTTATAGTCGCGAAACAAACCTACTAGAAAGAACAAACATACACAGCATATGAGATTGTTCTTAATGTAATTATCTTTTCTATCATAAAAACATTTAGTTCATAATTTAAACATATCAAAGTATAAAGGTAAAGAAAGCTATGTACATAAAAAGTTGTCTATTTTGGCGTATTAAATAAAAATATATGTATTTTAAATACTAATCAAATCTGTGATTTCCATATTGTGCTGAAATATATGTAAGAACAGAATATTACAAGAACATCTGTTATTTTCTATTACACAAATATATGTGTATTTTACACATTAACATAAAAAACTGTGTAATTTACATACAACACAAAAATATGTGGATTTTTTTGCATAATACACAAAAATACGTGTAGTACAGAAAATTACACAGACAAATGTGTAAGAATATTACACATAAATATGTGTATTCTTGTGCGATTTACAGATTAAAGTCTGTATTTCAAGCGTGATCAGATAACTTTTACACACTTATTGTTATCATCAATTTACACATCAAAATGTGTATTTTGAAATTTACACATTAGGTGTGTATTTTGGCAATTTACACACCAATTTACACATATAGACAAATCGTTTTTGTATCATCGATATACCTGTTTTTATGTGTAAATTTACACATTTATTTTTTAGAGTGTAGGTCCTAGTTGATATTGATGATATTTCCCCTGGAAATGGGTGCAGTATTAGCGATTTTTTGTGCGATTTTTCTTTTGTATCATGGGAAATTGTATGAAGTTATGGATAGAACTGAACAAAACTTCATATATATGTTTTTGACTATGGACATCAGGTTTCCCATTGAAAAGGGGGAACTGTGATAGCGATTTTTGTGCGATTATCTCGATTTTTGGAAGTCTAAATGAACAATGTATGAATATTATTCAACGAAATTTTATAGTCAGATGTAATGTCATAGGCCGAGGTTTTATAAAAATTTTGGTGAAAATCGGTCTGAAGGTGGCGCTGTGATAGCGAATTTTGTTCGATTTTTGGGATTGGTGTGGTAGCTATTGAAAATAAACAAATCATACTGAATCACCCAAATTGTCCAATCTAGGGTTAATTTACATATTTGTAATAAGGAAAATTGTTCAAAATTTTTTATGTATTAGCCGCTGATTGGACATCCTTACGAAATACTTTTCCTCTCCCCCAAACTGTTTTAAAACATTTATTGACAAAAAACTTGAAATGTAATAAAAAATAAAATAACAGATCTGTTAACTACTCATTTTTTATTTCTAAAATTCATAATAAAAAAAATACGCTTTTGAAGTATTAACGCATATGAGATAGTAAAAAATTTTGGAATTGGCACATCCGACTAGTTAGGATTGTCCCAGATTTCTGCATAATCTGATTAAGCCTAAAAGATATTAATCGTGGTAACTGAAGTTTCAGAGTATATGTACAGGGTGTCCCAAGAAAAGTATACGTTTAAAAAGGTCATACCTCTCTGATTTTTCTTTCTTTTGAGGGTGTAATTAATAGGAAATAATGAGTGGAACAAGATTAACATTTGAAAAAAGAGATTTTATTTTAAAATTCTATTGGAAGTATGAAAATGTAGCAGAAGTGCAAAGACAATATCACAAGGAGTTTCAAGCAGATCCACTTGCAGTGTTGAATTCAGACACTTTTCGCCGGCAGGGATTTCTGTGGCTTCGGGGGGAGGATATTATAAAGTTCCGGGGGAGAGGGCGTTGCGCTTTTTGACTCTTGAAAACCCAAATCCCATGAGAGGACTTTTTGACCGGTGAAAAAATCTCAAATCTTCCGGTGGGTTATATCTCATTTTATCCGGGAGGGGGGAATGTCCCCCCTCCTGGGCAACACCTGAATTCAACACTGCACTTACGCGACTTACAATTTATCGGATAAAAGATAAGTTAAAAACAAATGGAACTGTTCAGAATGTTCATAGACAACGTACCGGAAGACCAAGAGCATCAAGGAGCTTCACCAGCCAAGAAAGAGTACTGGAAAGTTATACGGAAACATCCAAAAAATCTGTAGGACATACAAATCGTGAACTTGACATCAGAAAATAATGTGTCCATTTGCACTTTAAGACGTTGCAAATGGAAAAGTTACATTCCAACAATGGTACATGCTTATCAATGAAGATAATCCGGACCCCCCCCCCCCCCCAAAAAAAAAAACAATTTTCGAATGGTGTGTATACACTTTTTTGGGACACCCTGTATCAATGTTTTCATAAAGGGTTCTTAACTCTTCACATTATGAAATTTTTTACAAGGAAACGTTCATTACATATAATGAAGACATCAATACATCAAAATCATCAATTTAAACAATAATATATATATATATATATATAGCTATAGATATACATAACTGGCGAGAATTAGACGTAAATTCTCTTAGCTTTTGAACGATAATAAAAACTCACATTCGGTGTTTTTTCCTATATATTTGACAGCACATGTAACATGAAACTTATAATAACAAGTTTAAACCTAAATTGATGAACTTTCTTGCTCTTAGAATATTATTAACATTGAATGTTGCCGCTCCAAGAGCAGGCGATCAGGTATAATTAGGATCTAATTTCTTCGACTTCTTTTGCGATGCAGATCGTCAGTAAATCAATCTGGGAATTCAATTAAAATTACAAAGATGAAGTTTGGCATAATTTATGAGAGTGGCCTCTTTAATTTCAAAATCATCACAGATTCACCGTCACAGTTTTTCTGTCATATTGAAACAGATGTCCACATCGGTTGAATGATAACATCAAAATTTATTGGCCTTTTTTTAGATAAGATGATCAACTCTTTACTTAATAAAATTAACTTGTCACATTGTTTTTACAAAGAGCATATATATATAATTTTTTTTTTTTGTTGTTAATTTTTTTGCCAGCACTTTGTAGATATCTAAAGCATTTGTGTAATTTTACATATTTTCTGCTTTTTTTTCCAGTTAAAGTAGTCAAATTGTGTGCCAAAAGGGGACAATTAAAACTTTGAACCAATGTTTAGTTTTGACCTTTAACACAACTCAATAACGTGATACAATTAGCAAAACAGACGAAATTACGGAGGTGAAATGTATTTTATCAAACCATATAACTTACAAGGGGAATTTTTTTTTATAACCTCCTCTTACTATTAATGAAAACTTACTTTACCAATTGATGCAGAGAGCCGAAATTACATTAAGGCTGATCCAAGAGGGCAAAATCCAAGAGGGCAACTTCATGACATAAGTTTTAATATATTTTTGTTAGGAAATGCCTGAAACTAACAGGTGTTGTTGTTCAGAAACTATGTCATCCAGCTGTTTTTTCCATACGCAATAGATCTTTCAGAAAATAGTGTAAAAGTGGGCATTTTTGATCCAAATTTCCGAGCCAAAGTAGAATAACTACTCAAAAAAGGGCGAATAATGTGTTTGTTACGTGATCAAAATTGCTTATAACTCAATAGGTAATTTATTTATCAAAAAAGGCGAAACACCGTTCGATTCCAAATCGCTTCCGTGGTCAGGCTTTCCAATTTTATATCTTTCCTTTTAAAAAGGAATTTGTAAATGTGTCAAAACGTTTTGAGCTTGTTGAGCAGACCAGTTGAGAAATTAGCCTTAAGAAATTTTTTCGTAAAAAATAATTACTTTTAGTTTGATTAGACAGATTTTTCTTAAATGTATAAAAACCCTCAAATCCTGCGGTTCAGGGATTTCTGAAATAAAAGATTCTAATAAGCAGAAAGCAATCGTAAGAAGTAGAAATGGGAAATTTAAATGACAATAATATGAAAATCGATGAATTTTCCCATGAAAAGCACATTTTAAAGTAATTTTAAAGAAAACTAGGAGATCCAGTCCGGGATTTCCGAATTACAAAATATAGGTGAAAACCTTGAAAACGTTTAAAGAGCTTCTTCAAGATTGGAGTAGCATTGTTGAGGTTTATTCTTTATCATGAGAAACATTAGAAAACAGTATATTTTCGACATTTAAAAGAATCGTACATAAAAATAAAGTTCCTTTTGCTGCTACTGATTTTCGGAAATTTTTCAGAGAAGTTCTTATAGTGTATTAATCAGTTTTCTGAAACCGCACTGTAAAAAAAAACACTATAGATTTGCCAGAACAAACTCGATCACAGTGAATGTGCTGTATCTTTCTTTGGTTTCCTGACTATATTAACATGGAAAATACAGTAGTTGCGTAAAATTAACAACACAATGTGCTGGCAATTTGGACGCACTTTTTTACAGCACAAACTGCTGGCGTCCAAATTGCCAGCACATTGTGCTGTTAATTTTAAGCAACTACTGTATTTTTCATGTTAATATAATCAGGAAACCAAAGAAAGATACAGCACATTCACTGTGATCGGTATTGTGCGCGAGATGAACAGTACTTTGTACTGTAAAAATGTCGTTTTTTTTACAGTGCGGAATATCGGTTTTAGGATGGCTTAATTCTCAATAAAACATTTTCGAATGCATATTGAATTTATACATGTAAGAGTATGGAAATGTACCATGTTTGACTGTAAAACATGTTTGTGAATCTCAAAATGTTCGCTTAAGAATTATTATCATACAAAAAACCTGTATTCCGAACAGAGAAAACGGATTAATACTCTGTGAAAACCACTCAGAAATACTTCCGAAAATCAGTGGTAGTTAAAGAATCTTGTTTTATAAATGCTTCTTTAACCCTTTAGTGCGCAGCTTTGCATATATGCAAACAACAGTGTTTTGAATTTAATGGATTCTTTTATTCGGATATACCTAATTCACACCAGAAAATTAAAGTAGCAATAGTTGCTTTAATTAATAACAGATATTCCGTATTTAAATAAAGCGAAATTAACCACTGAAACTTTCTGGTGTAAAGTCACATTCTCTGAACTACGTAATTTCTAGAACATATTCTATCATGGGAATTAAAGGGTTAAAAGTTACATTTTATAAATTAAATAATTATATAAAATAAGGCATTTGGAGACATACTTATTAAAATATTTACTAATTTGCAATATTTTAACGTAAAACAGCCACACGACAGTAGTTTTTACTTATATTGCAGGTGTGCAACAGAAGAAAAGATTGGTGTATTATATAAAAAATGTAACTCTGATTTTTTCATTAGTTTTCCTGGGTAATGAAACTTTCAGAGAATCATATATAATTTTTTCGAAACAAAATAAAAAATCGGGCATTTAAGGGTTAAAATTTGGAAATATATTGGTTTCTGAGATTTCTAAAGATAAAGAACGCTTTTCGGAATTCTTAGCAACTCTGAAAAGATTATTGTGTATTTTCATTCGTGGTTATATTATATTTCTCTAGATTAAGAAACACCTGTCTTTTTATAAAGTGTAGGTCACTTTATTTAAACGCTATTTCTTTAAGAAAGAAAGGAATAATAACCCACACGACTGAGATACGTGAGCTTTATCCCGTGCTTAGCATGTAAAATACTATGTATCTGCTTATAACTTAATTAGTAATAGTTATACAAAGTTTTTCCGTCACATTGAAAAAGATGAATTATAGCATAAAAATTTATTGCATGCACTTCACCAGTGGCGCCAACTTATATAAGCCGTGGGGGGGCGAACCCACCCAATAATTTGTGATCTCCATCCACCAAAGTTCCATTCATTGATTTCGTTATTTAATTATTTAATCGCTAAAATAAAATTTGGTTTTATTGACGTTCTCAAAATAATTTTGTTTGAAAAACAGTAAGGATATTAATTGGACTTACAGGAAGGAGAACTGAAAGCCCTTCAGCGGTTGTATAATTAAATTTCTCTCAAAAAAGAAATTTCTGCCTATTTTACCATGTCTGTCACTTGCGATAAATCTGTTTGCACATAAATTAATAGATCTAAAATAGTTCAGCATTTGTTTCCCGCTTTTAACCATAACGAAACTAAACTTTATCAGTCTAAAAATAAAGTAATAAAATGTAAATAAAACACATATATAAGACATATAATCGAACCAAGCTTAAACCATTGAAATTTTTAGAATAAAAAAGGCTAACGATGTTTGGGGATTTCGTGGACTGTTTATTCCTGGCACGAGGCTAATACGAGGGAATGGCTTTCAATAAACGTCAAAAAATTATTGAAATACATAATTGCTATTTTAGGTGCGTTCGTAATTATATAAATACGTAGCACCTATAGTCGTTGTTCGGTCCGTCCGTCTGTCCGCATATAACACAGCAAAAACTACCCAACCGAATGGTCTGAAATTTTAAATATATAATTGTTACAAAATTTTATCGAGTCATTTAAAATTTTATAAAAATCGGATGTGCAGTTTAATTACAGGGACCGTCAAAAGATTTCCCTTACATTACGGCCAATGGGAAAAAATTATTTCAAGTGCATTTTAATGATGTTACAGCCTTTCGAACAGAATGAAATTGATATGCACTTATGAAGTGCACTAAAATATACATTCAGTACATTATGCACATAGTACAATATGCGGTTCAAAAAATATTTATAAAACTAGTTATAGTACGAACGCACCTCATTTGCCACGTTTGACGTGCAATTTTCAATTTGTTCATATAAAAATGATTGTTAGTGAAAAATCTAAAAAAATATATATTAAATGTGATTAAAAATAATATAAGAGTAGTTCTGAAATTAAGTGGAAGTTTGAGTCCCAATCAATTTTTTTTTTTTTTTTGTACTTTTATGCAAATAATTATTCAACTAAATAGATAACACTGGTCAACAGCCAAAAAATGGTCTAACTTTTTCCTGCTGATATATGTTCATTTTCATACCCTGAATCCAAAACCCAAAACGGTTACGCTCTATCAAGTCAATTTTTTGTGCAAATGTCCATTTTAGGCTAAGTGATTTCCGGCATAAATGCCTATACTTCATTGCAGTACTTGTGTGTGTTGCATTCCGAGAAGTCGTATTTCGTTGCCCTGGATTACTAATGATAGATTTTCTTTCATTACAGGATCTATGTGAAGTAAATGGCGTCTTCAAAAAGATCATGTAGGAATAAGCCGGATGTATTTTGCTATATCTGTGGCGAATACATCCTTGTACCAAACAGGAAGCCAATCATCAGTTTTATAAAGTGCACCTACCTCGCTTACTTCCAAATGGCACTAGGTGACCAAGATAAAGGTTGGGCACCACATATAGTATGCAAGAAATGCACCGAGTATCTTCGTGCGTGGACCAAAGGCTAGAAGACGGCTCTGAAATTTGGAATTCCTATGGTCTGGAGGGAGCCTACCAACCATGTCACAGATTGTTACTTCTGCGCTGTAGATCTGACTGGTATAAACAGAAACAAACGGAGTAGCCTGGTATATCCAGATCTGCAGTCAGAACGTCGTCCTGTAGCCCATTCTGAAGCCATTCCTGTTCCCGTGTTTAAAGAACTTCCGGACATTGACGAAGAATCATCCTCCCCCATCAGGGTTGCTGCTGATGACGACGACTATGTGGTTCCAGAATGTAGTACTCCAGTTCCGTTCACACAAATGGAGCTAAATGATCTCGTCCGCGATCTTAACCTCTCCAAGTCATCTGCCGAACTATTGGCATCCAGATTAAAGGAAAAAAACTGTCTCACTGAGAGTGTTCGCATCACCTTCTACCGCAACAGACATCAAGACTTCCTACAATATTTATGTGAAGATCTTGACCTGGTGTACTGTAATGATATCGCACGGCTGCTGTACACGCTGAGAGTGGCAAATTACGACCCCGAACATTGGCGGCTGTTTATCGACAGCAGTAAGCGCTCACTAAAATGTGTTTTGCTACACAATGGCAATCAGTTTGCCTCTGTACCACTAGCTCACTCAACTACATTGAAGGAGAAGTATGAATCAGTGAAGTATGCTCTGGAGAAAATTCATTAAGATGACCATCAGTGGTACATTTGTGTGGATTTGAAAATGGTGAACATCTTGTTGGGACAACAATCAGTGTTTACAAAGTACCCCTGTTTCATCTGCATGTGGGACAGTAGGGACAGGGCTCATCATTACACAATCAAGGACTGGCCTCTTAGGGAGGACCTGGTGCCCTGCAGAGCGAACATCATCAACACTCCTCTTGTGAACAGAGAGAAGATCATATTTCCTCCATTACACATTAAGCTGGGGTTGATGAAGCAATTCACCAAAGCTCTCGACAAAAATGGTGACTGCTTCATGTACTTGTGCCAGGTTTTTCTCAGATTGAGCATTGAGAAGATGAAAGCTGGCATCTTTGATGGTCCACAGATCCGTCAGCTAATGAGAGATACGCAATTCGAAACACATATGAGTGAAGTGGAACTGGAAGCATGGAAGGCTTTTGTTCTAGTTGTGAAAAACTTTCTCGGCAACACGAAGGCCACTAACTACGTTGAACTGGTGAACAATATGATAACAGCATTCAGAAACCTCGGATGTAACATGAGCATCAAAATGCATTACCTATTCTCGCATTTGGATCGCTTTCCTAACAACCTGGGCTCCATGAGTGATGAACAGGGAGAGTATTTTCATCAGGAGATCAAGGAGATGGAGAACAGATACTAAGGTCGCTGGGATGCAGTAATGATGGCGGATTACTGTTGGAATCTCCATAGAGACATTCCTGCTGCCGTCCATGCTCGGACCTCAACGAAGAGGAAATTCCTATCATAAGTGTTGCACAATGACGAAACAGTGAACTAACCGAATGTTTTCCTGTCTATTAGTTGTTAATTAACTATGTAATTAACTAAACATGTTTTCTGTTAACATACGTACATTTTTTTCGGTTCAGTTAATTACACTTCTGTAGTATATATTTGTTTTTTTCAATTCAACTTCACAGCAAAACCTTACCTGATGTAAGGAAACGGATGCCATATTCGGGTTCCTGGAGGTTGAAATATCTTAAATTCATTAAAACATGTCAGACTATTAAAAAAATTTTTTTTTTTGTCCTGTGTAATCTATGAAGGCAGATCTAAAACTTGTATTAAAAATACTTTAGAATAAATTTGAAATTAAAAACTATTTTAATGAAATTAAAATCATACTAAATGTCACCTCCATGGTATATCCCTCCATGCCTGTTTTTATTTTACAACATGAATATAGCCCATAAGATAAAGGAAAAGAACCATATAAAATATATTATGTTAAAAAATGAATATACTTTATTTACTTTTTAAAAGAAAAATTTGAATATTTATTTTTAGAAAAATCAGAGTTAATGTTACAGACCAAGACACATCAGTCCCCAGAATTATTAGCTACTTCTATGACTACTTGTCTAAATCTACTTGATTGCAGAATAATCTAGAAATTTGAATTAAAATTAACTACTGGAAGCTACTTGTTGGATGGAATATTTCTGAATCATGGAAAGTTATTATTTCATTTAGTTTTAATTAAAAAACTTTTAATTGCCATAGGGTACTTTAATTGGGTGTCAACTCCGTGGCCTCATTAATTATGTCAGTTTTAAAAATAGCAGAATTCTACTTTTAAATTGCTTTATTTAATTTTGTATCCAAGTAGCATCATATTAATGTTGTTCAAAGTTTAGAAAATTTTAGGCCTAATCTCAGATATGTCACCTCCATGTCATTGTTGTAGCATAAAGGTGACATTGATCCATGGTTGTCACATTTATTGATCTAAATAATATCTAACAAAAACATAGCTGTGAAAAAAGGGAGCCAAGTTCTGTAAAGACAATGGCAAGAAAAGAAGTGATATCTAAGTGGGTGCCAAGTTCAAATAAAATTCACTCAAACTTACCTACTGAAGTATTATAGCATTTTTTAAATTGTTTAGAAATAAAAATTTTTGATAGCATATTAATAATAAATCTAGAACTTGGCAAGTTTTTACCTACAAGTCATTTATTTTTATTAATGACATTATTATATCTAAACTTGCTCCTTCCCCTTGAAGGATGGTGTGATAAAATATATCCCACCTAATTTTAACTGCAAAATGCCACATTGACACTAGAATTCAGGACTAAAAAGTTTAATTTTATTAAATACGTGAAAAGAAGCTTTTACCCATTTTGAAATAAATTTGTTTTTAAATTCTGGTGTGATTGAATCATTTCAGCATGTCACAAATAAAAGCTCTTTGCCCCTGAAGGGTTAAAAAGGGGTGCAGTCTCTAGAGGGATGACAAAGAACAAGAGTAAAGGTAACTGTCTCTTTCTCAGGCCTTGCCTAAGGCCCTCAGGCTTTGCCTTCTCAGGCCTCTTTCTCAGGCCTAGTCTGTTTGCATTGAGGTTTCCGAAGGGTGGGTGCTAGAATGATAACCAAAGACGAGCGGGAATGTATTTGTGTATTTATTGGTTTGTCAAATCTTTAACATGAGTCATTTGTTTATAATAATAACCATATAATTTTTTTTTATAATGACATTGTTGTTAATCATCATCATTTTATTAAGACATGAAATTGATAGGCATTGCATTTATCAAAAACTTGCCAAGTTCTAGATTTATTATTAATATGCTATCAATAATTTTTATTTCTAAACAATTTAAAAAATGCTATAATACCTCAGTAGGTAAGTTTGAGTGAATTTTATTTGAACTTGGCACCCACTTAGATATCACTTCTTTTCTTGCCATTGTCTTTACAGAACTTGGCTCCCTTTTTTCACAGCTATGTTTTTGTTAGATATCATTACTTTTTGTAAAGTTACAATATATTTAGACACTTTACTTAATGTTTTTTAATGTGTTTACATGAGACTATTTTATTCACCAAGCAACATTCAATTTTAATTTAAATTTCCTACAACAAACTATTTGGCTGTCAATTTGCGGCAGAAATTTATATTTTAATACTGCTACACTGAATGCATGCTTTGAAACTAAATGTACTGATTCGAAATTTTTATTGTTTCTGAAACAACAATTCCTATTAAATTCCTATATTAAATTCTCCTATTAAATTTTCCAATTAAATATCCTATAGCTGGGCCTGCTTTTTTGTACTGGAAGTGAAAAATAAAGTTATGTGCTTATGCCACACTATGTATCATTCATCCATGGGTGCGGGCAAAGAGGCAGTGCAGAGGAAGGACATTGCCCCTGCCTGGATTTTTAAATTTAATTAACTGAATAAACTTTTCTCTGATGGTTTTGAAAATAACAAGTGGTAAGTGTGATCACAGATCGCACAGAGGGTTTTGTTTAATATTCCTTTCAAAACACTTTATCCTTTTGAAAAATCTGTTAGTTCCACATTTCGCAATCAGGAGCGCACTCTATTCTAAACAAACCTCTATCCGAACGAAACTCCGTTTTACATACTATCCGTAGATATATTAGTCGAGTGGATTGAGCCCATAGTACCCGAGATAAGTAGGTGCACCTGGCGATAAAAAGTGGAACTAAAATATGTAAGACTATGGTGCATAATATGAAGGAATGGCCAAAGGGGTGTCAGCAAAAGTTGGAAAAGTGCTCATCGGGTGAAAAGGGCGGAGGGTAGAAAAATTGCTTAAAATACACAAGTTAGAGCCCGGAGGAGTAAATAATATAAGACTTTTTGAAAGTTTTATGATTTGCCGTGTGCTCTGACGTATTCAGCTATACGTCCCTCATAGCATGCATGGTCACGGTGACGTCGTTGTGACGTCACTGTAAGTCACTGTGGTCACGTCACATCTGTGACCAAAATGCCACCACTCAGTGATGTCACATTGTGACTGAGATGTGAACTTCTTAGAAAACTTTAAAAAATTGCAAAAATTCTTTAAAACATGTTATTTACTGTAAAATTATATTTTTCTGACAATTAAAAGAAAATTGTGACGACACTATTATGTCACTGCATGTAACGTATGTCACGTCACATATATGATAAAAAAAACCCACCATATTGTAAGTCACAGTGTGACAAAAATATGAACTTCAAAAATCTTTGAAAAGGAAGAGAAATAATTTAAGCAGTCCCGAGTTACAGCGACATAAGGAATGAAAATATATTAGTGGATAGCAACTAGTAAATTCTGTCACGAAAGGGGGAAGGGGTATAATAAATAAAATGCATGATACAAGCATTAATAAACTAAATTTTCATGTTATATTTTATCAGTTTGATGGATTAAGCGGTCTCACAGACCGCTCACAATAGTTATGCGGCAATTTTTGTCACATCAGTTAAGGGTTAAACAGTATTTTAAACAGTCCCGAGTTACAGCGGCATAAGGAATGAAAATATATTAGTGAATAGCAAATAGTAAATTTTGCCACGAAAGGTGTGGGGGGGGGGACATAATAAATAAAGTGCACTATACAAGCATTAATAAACTAAATTTTCATGCTATATTTTATGCATCTGATAGATTAAGCGGTCTCACAGACCGCTCACAGTAGTTATGCGGCGATTTTTGTCATATCAGTTAAGGGTTAAACAATATTTTAAACAGACCTGAGTTACAGCGGCATAAGGAATGAAAATATATTAGTGGATAGCAAATAGTAAATTCTATCACGAAAGGCGGGGGGGGGGGGGACATAATAAATAAATTACACGATACAAGCATTAATAAACTAAATTTTCATGCTATATTTTATCAATTTGATATCTAAGACAGTAAAAGTATTCTTTTTTCATGATTTCAATTTTATCTAGCATTGCAATTTAATATAATAATCCTCCACTGATTGTTACACTCTCATATAATTATTGCGCATTTCAGATTCAAATCAGTTGTTTACAAAAACAAATAAATAATAAAAACACACCTGCTCAAATCGTCTGCTTCGCGATATTACCATAGAATAAACAAGAGAATATGCGGGAAGCCACTTCACTCCACTGTTTAGAACACCAGCACACCTACAGCACTTCTTTTAATATAAAAGAAAGACATCTGCCATTTTAGGATATTACAAATATACGAATATTATTGGTGAAGCATATATGTAAGTCTTATTTAATTTAAATATTTTGTTCCTGTTTTGTATATATTATAATGATGAGTTAAATAGTTTTATGTTACACATATAGAAAGAGACTGGTCTGTATTGTTTTCAGAAGGATATTTTTATTCGATTCTGTTGTATCTTAATCTGCCATCGCTCGAAAAAAAAAAAAAAAAAGCTGGCGCAGAGACTGATTCGTGCCTACATTCATAGTAGAATGAATGTAAATATTAATTTTTAGTCTCTTGAGATTGAAAATGTGTTGAAACAGTGGTGTGGAATTTTTTTCGGCTTTTTAATGTTTTCTAGTTACTAACACTTATAGCATCATTATTATTTTGGAGTTAAATATGAAATTAGAAATTGTTTCAGATTAGAAATTAACATTATGTAAGTATTTTTTTTTTTTCTGTTTGTGATTTTAATCAAACATTTAATTGTAGACACTCAGATTCAGTTATTAAATTTTCTTCGATTGTAAATTCATTTTCTACGTTTTCGATATATGTAATCACTGGAATAAAAAAATTAAATATATTTAAGCATTCAAATAAAGTGTTTTTCATGCCTGTGATAACAAGTTTATAGCTTAAACTGCTTTAGTATATTTTTTAAAAAGTTGGTATGTACTTTCGTAATATAGGACTGAATATTTTTTTAAAGCGATTAATAACTACTTTCTACATTAAAATGTTTTTTAAATAATAAAAATAGTTAATATGCAATCATTTATTTTACGTTTATATGTTCTTTTTAATACTTTTCAACAAAGTTGAAAAGTGTTTATGACTTCGGTTTGTCTGGCCGTCTGTCCGCGGTCTAACTCTCGCAAATATGCTCGGATTGCCTTGAAATTTTTGGATGTTATTGACGTTTACCATAGCACGGCCCCTATTTGTAATGAAGTTTGTAGCGTGTTTAATTCATCTACAGGAACAGTCAAGAGTATTTCGTTACACTACGGCCTACGGGAAAAAATCGTTCCAAATGATTTTTAATGATTTTACACGCTTTCAAACAGAATAAAATTGATATGAATTTATGAAACGCACTAAAATATGCATTCTGAAGAGTATGTGGTGCAACGTATAGTTATTGTTCATTTACAGGGCTGAAAAAGGGATTCCAATACATTATTATAGAGGGATGGAGTGAATTATTTGCGGGGTACTTTAATTATGTTAATCTATTTCATATATAATGAAATTGATATAAGTCGCTGAGGTTTACACACTATACATTATTTCATGATAATACGAAATGTATATAGCATTTACAGGACACACAAAATATTTCCGATACTATATTGTATCCGAAGTTCATTAGGGATGATTGCTGGAAATGCATTTTTAATTATGATATGCGCTTTTATGATTCACTATATTTATGCATAGAGTATGGTATATATAAATGCTATAATTCATATACAGGACTACATAAAAGTATTCGTAAGGGTTACTGGGTATATGCGCAAATTGATTAAAGGTAGTTTTTAAATGAGTTATGGATTTTTGCGTTGAACTGCATTTAATTTACTAAGAAATGTTTGTAGAATATAGATAAAATGATATAGAAGGTCACGTAAAGAATCGAATACATGGCCATCTATAAATTATAATTTCTGGAAATGTGATTTCAGCAGTTTTAAGAGTGTTTGAATTAAATTTTAACTAAGCAGTAGCGCGTAATAAACGTTCTAGGTAAACTACAAGATTATACAAAAGTATTCAAGTATGTTTCCATATATTAGTATAAATTGCTGAAAGAGAATTTCAACCTGTTATGCGTTTTCTTGCAAAAATAAATTTTCCCATTATATAATATGTATATCAACTTACAGATCAAATGCAGGGCTGTTCAAAAGAATTAGAAAACATATTTGGCTATGGACGGTAAATGCTGAAATCAGTTTTTCAAATGTTTTATGTGTTTTCGAAAATATTTACTTAGTTATGTTATTTACGTTATTTCCCTAAATTACGATGTCTTGTTAAAGCATTCAGGAAGCGTTGGAAAGTGTTTTATAATCTATGCTTAACGCATGATTTTTCTTAATTGTTTTTTTCTATTTCGCAGATCAGTCTTTTCCTATAAAACATACCAAATCTATTTAGCTCATATTCACAAAATACAATATACACGGGAATAAAAAATTTAAATAAATATGGCTTATCATGTCATGTTTAATAAAGCAATGACTAATCACAACACATTAAAATTTTACACATTCTTAATATCAAGCTTGAACTCAAGATAAAGCTTAAAACTTAATAAAAAAAGATGTCAGTTGATAAGCAATGTTTTTTAAGTGGAAAAATTTTAAATGTTTTAGAAGAATAGGACTCCAAAATAGCGATATTTTGCTAAAAAGTACGGTAAAAAGATAAGAATTTATATTTCAAACAAAACTTTATTTTTAAATTGTGCATTTTAAAATTCATCACAGTGTTTATGGCAAGAACCATCACAGTATTAATACTCCGAATTTTTTCCAGAGAGAAACATTCGGCTTGCATACAATATTTCAAATGAAAATCAAATTTCAAATTATTTGCTTAAAAGGTGCAAAGGCCAACTTAGTAAAAAAGATTCAATGCCGGGAATCGAACCCCTGCCATCAGTATAGCGCACGGACATTCTACCGACTAAACCACGTGGAACGATACCCAGCCTGGAAAATTTCTTGCTATTACATGTTGGCAAGGCTACAAAAGCAGCACAAGATGGGATATTTATCGTGAGCCACCGACATGGGGCAAACACGAAACTTAATTAAATCCAGCATCGGTTGAAACTATATTAATACTTAGAAATTTTTCCAGAGAGAAACATTCGCCTTGCATACAATATTTCAAATAAAAATCAAATTTAAAATTAAAATTGCCTTTTAAGCATGTAATTTGAAATTTGATTTTCATTCGAAATATTGTATGAAAGGCGAATGGTTCTCTTTGGAAAAATTTCCAAGTATTAATATAGTTTCAATCGACGCTGGATTTAATTAAGTTTCGTATTTGCTCAATGTCGGTGGCTCACGATAAATATTCCATCTTGTGCTGCGTTTGTAGCCTTGCCAAGATGTAATTGTGAGAAATTTTCCAGGCTGGGTATCGTTCCATGTGGCTTAGTCGGTAGAATGTCAGTGTGCTATATTGATGGCCCGGGTTCGAGTCCCGGCACGGAATCTTTTTCACTATGTTGGCCTTAGCGCCTTTTAAGCAATTAATTTGAAATCTGTTTTTCATTTAATATCATCACATTTTTTATGACAAGTTCGTAACAAATGACACATATTTCACAAATTGGTCACAATGTGACTTCAAAGCATTGTCACTTTCGTCACAGGTTCGTCACAAAGCTAATGCCAAAATAGTCACAAATGACACACTTTTCACAAATTAGTCACACCGTGACTTCACAGAGTGGTCACTATGTGACGTCACAAACGACCTCTAAAACGGCCATAACGACCTCGCATTGTAGTCACTGTGACGTCACATCGACGTCACGTGACGTCACATCGACGGTCACAAAATCACAGTGTGACTTCACAACGACGTCGCCGTGACGTCACCATGCCTTACGGGGTATGCAAAAAGTCATGTCTCCAACTTAATTAGGGACTCCCTTAGAAAGAATTGCTTAAAATACATATGTGGTAGCTCAAAGGGTTAAGCGTAAGACTTTTTCAAGATTTTATGATTTGTCGCCTAGCCTTAGGTGTTCTGCTATAAGTATGCAAAATTTCAAATCTGCAATTTAATAAGGGGCTCAATTAGAAAGAATTGCTTAAAATATGCATGTGGAAGCCCAAAAAGTTAAATGTACGACTTTTTCAAAATTTTATGATTTCCCGTTTGATGGGAGGTGTTCAGCTATAAGTATGCAAAATTTCACGCCTCCAACCTAATTAGAGGCTCACTTTGAAAGAATTGTTTAAAATACACATGGGGTAGCCCAAAGGGTTAAATGTACGACTTTTTGAAAATTTTATGATTTCTCGTTTGATGTGAGGTGTTCAGCTATAAGTATGCAAAATTTCACGCCTCCAACCAAATTAGGGTTCATTTAGAAAGAATTGTTTAAAATACAAATGTGGGAGCGCAAAGGGTTAAATGTGCAACTTTTTCAAAGTTTTATGATTTGTCGTTTGATGTGAGGTGTTCAGCTATAATTATGTACAATTTCACCCCTTCAACCTAATTAGGGGCTCACTTAGAAAGGATTGTTTAAAATACACATGTGAGACCCCAAAGGGTTAAATTTACAACTTTTTCAAAATTTTATGATTTGTCATTTGATGTGATGTGTTCAGCTGTAAATATGCAAAATTTCACGCCTCCAACATGTATAGTTTCTGAGAATGGGCTCTGTGACGGACAGAATATCTCAATTTGTTGATTTTCTGTAAGCAAGTAATCCCAGATAAACCCCCAGTAAGTAGATAGGTTTTCAATGGAAGTGTATGGGAATTTGGCGAAATATAAGAGATATCGCCAAGGTGGCGTCACTTTTGGCGACTAATTTTGGTCGCAAAATTTGGCGATATATTGCCATGTTGGCGAGAAACTTGGCGGTATTTGGCGACAGAACAGCGTCCCCTCCTACGGCAAATTAAAATTTCGCCTAATAGACGCAACGATAAAGTAAAAATGGGCACCCCCAGGTGGGTAATTAATCGATTTTCACAATTTTTTTATTTTTTTCCTTAGTTTTATAGTGTAAACGAACTTCGCACCAAATTTGAAGTCTGTAGCTGCAGTAGATATACGAGATCTTTTTGATGAGTGAGTCAGTCAGTCAGTCAGTCAGTCAGTCAGTCAGTCAGTGGTAAAATTATCGGATATCAGACATTTTCAAATGTCATTATCTCGGAAACTAATCATGCGTTATTTATAAAATTTTGGATTTTAGGTAATTAGAGTGGCCTTACTACACATTTCGTATAACAAGTACGTAGGTCTCATAGATTTACAGTTGTAGAGCATTGAAATTAGATGAATACAGCTCGAAATGGTTCGTGTAAATAACACACGGCTATGTCAGGCGAACTTGGCTGACACACTGCCGTGTGTCTAGATTTTAAGGGCGCTTGGAGTATATTTTTAATTATTGAATTTATATTTTTATTTTTGGGATAATTTTATATTAATAAAATAATTGAAGCTGAATATTTTTTATTCTAAAATATTCAATTTTTTATTACTTTGATTTATTGGTACCTTTCAGTATTTCTTTCAATGCAGGTTAAATTTTAGATTTAATTAAACTTTCTTTTAAAGCCTCATATTGAATTTCTTGATCTCTTAAACTTAAAAAAAAATAATAATAAAAATAAAAATAAAAATAGAGCTAAATTTAAATTTTCAGTTTTTCTATTCTACGCAATTTCATAAACACACAAAATATTTGTTTAATATTTAATATATTAAAATAATCTGGCCACACTAGGGCAGTCTACAGTCATATATTTAAAGTGTTGTATTTTCTATTTATCTATTAATATACTTAATTTTATCTAATTGCACATTAATATTTAAAAATATTTTTATTTATCATGGCTCGACCAAAAAGCAAAAAGATTTCTGTACAGAAAAAAAGAAAAATCAAACGAGAAGAAGAGCAAAAAAGTCCTTCCGGCCAGTGCCAGGAGCAAGAGGTAGCTTTCATATTCCTTATTTTAAAAAAGCCAACTTATTATATTATTCAAACACACGAAGCTCAATTAAGTGGAAACCGAATGGAGGAGATTCAATACTAATTTTTATCAATACTAAATCATTATGAATGAGAATTTCGCGAAATTAGTCAGCTTTATCCAAGCTGCTTTTATTTAAAGTAACTTATATTTGGCTGCCAAATTCGGCGATTTCTTAAAGTGCCTGCCATTTTAAGACAACATGGTGGATGAGGCTAACCCGTGAACTTGGTCGAGACCTTAGTAATTGCTGTGCACATGCTCACTCACATCGGAATCGGTTGATATATACGAGTGCTGTCGCAGGCAAAAAATCAGATTTTTCAAAATGTCACACACGTTAGAAATTGAAATTGCTATATCTGAGCCATTTTATAAGATAAAGACAAACAAAAAATGCTCCTGAATCCTTATATCAAGGTCAAATACTTAAGAAAGAAACCTTTTTCAATTTCTAATTTTTTTGCACCTCACTTTAAATATATATATTTTTTAATTTAATGGCCGCCATTTTGAAACAAGATGGCTGATGAAACTGGCCAGCGAACTTGGTCGAGATATTGATGTATACTATCCACATGCCTTCTTCCATCGAAATAGGCGAATACGTGTGGTATCGCGAGACAAATACAAGATCGTTTCAAAGTGTTAACCATGATAGAAATTCAAAGTGCTATAATTCAACCACTTTTTAAGATATAAACAAAAGAACAAATTTTCAGAAAGAAAAACTGCTCCAGAATCTTTGTATCAAGGCCAAACACACAAAAAAAAATCTTTTTCATTTTCCAAATTTTTAATACCTCATTTTAAATTTTAAATTACATTTTTTTTTTAAATGGCAACCCTTTTGAAACAAGATGGTGAATGAAGCTGGCCAACGAACTCGGTCGAGACATTGGTGTGTACTATGTACAGACCAAGGTTACTATATCTAAAGGTTGCGCCATTTCACCCCGTAGCCAATAGGGAGCGACTCGCTGCTTGACGTCACTGCGCGTGCTAAGATGAGTTTCCCAATTGACTTTGCATTAGAAAGGCGCTATTTTTAATTAAAAAATATCAGTAGAAATTTTTGCGTGAAAAGAAGTTTAACGATTAAAATATATTCTTTATACATGGGACAAACATCACATCTAAATTTTAAGCTATTATCTCTTTTTTGCTCTTCGAAATTTAATTGTTAAATTTGCTGTCTTTTTCATTAAGTTTCGTTTACGATTCAATATGAAAAAGTTCATTTACATAAAAAAAAAGTGTAAAATAATATTTTTTATAAATAAAATCTTAAAGACCTACAAAAGCAGGAAATTTCATCGTTGCACGACTGCAGATAATATTTTGTTATATTTATAATATTCGATTGGTATTCAATTTGAAATCTAAGATAATTCTAATATTATTATAATTTCGATATGTCTTTGATAAAAACCCATAAAAAAGGGTTAAAAAATAATAAGTTACGTTTCAACTTCATAGCAAGATTACACAAGATTGAGTTTTGAATAATTAGATTTAAAAGACAAATAAAATAGAAACTTTAATAAGTAAACATATGAATATTTAATATTTTTAAACGGAAATATTTATACGGTATAATTATATGGTTTGGTGGAAATAATTTTTGAAATTCAGATTAATATAATTTATAAATACATTAAAAAGTTTATTTAAAATAATAATTTAATGTTATATAATAATAATAATAAATATAAATCTACATACATAATTAAAAGAAATTAAGGCAAATTATTGCGTTAAAGTGAATTTAACGTTTAACCCATTAACCGCCAAAACTATAAGGTTGAAATTTTCAACTTTTTACCTGAACGGCGTTTGCCACCACAAACTCTGAAAGATAATTTTTGCTTTATATGGTCTTCAATTTTTATGTCTTTAAGTAAGGCCAATTTTTTAATTGAAAAATAGCGGTGGGTATGTAAATAACTTAAATAAGTGTATTTATTTTGACTGTTGCGTGAACGCAACACCAGCGGGTAATGGGTTAAACTTAATTTTTACATCCAAATAAAGTGCCATATTTAAAATTTAAAATTACATCAATTCAGCTTTTTAAAACTTAATTTTAAATGTACTATTGTTTTCTTCAGATGCAGCTAATGTGATTAAATATTAAATTGATTTTTTTTTTTTATATAATAAAAATGAGGACAGCAGTATTTATAAAGGAAATTTAGAAAACAAATAACAGAAATTTTAATTTTTAAGTTGCCAAATATTTAAAACTGAAACATTTATGCGATATAGAAAAGTTAAAATTTGAAATTCAAAGCACTATACGTTTATAAATACCTTCCAAAAGAGCAGGGGCGCCATTTGAGGGGGGCTGGGGGGGGCCATGGCCCCCCCCCAAGGAATTTGATATTTTAGAAAATTTATCTGTCATCGCAGGTCAGACTGAAAGGAATTTAAAAAAATTACTCAAAACCTAAAATAGCTTGTCAAATTTTATTACAATAAAAACACGTATAAGTAAACACTTTAGGTACATAAACTAATAATTATAAAAAAAATTTCTAATTTGCCAATTTATCTATTTTTTCCAAGTCTAATTTGCAAATTTCGCAATTTTTTTCTGCGGTCAATTGACGAATTGATTTTGCGTCGCTCTGCAAAAAAAATAAGCAAATAAATAAATAAAATAGCATGGTCTTCCCTTCAAAATTAGACAAGAGAGAAAAATCATACGTTAAGTATAGATTATGAAACACTTTCCAACACATCAAGAATGCTTTAGCAAAACTTAGTCTTTCAATAAGGCAAATAATACATCTAATTAAACATTTTAGAAAACATAAGGACTTTTTCCTAGAAATCCGCACAAACTTTGCAATTATGTAAAATAGCAAAGGAAACCGAATCAGGTGAAACTTGCGCGTGAAGTGTTGTGCTATGGTATATAAGAGCATGGCCATTAGCCAAGAGATCATTAAATAATCTGTGTTTTCCGAGAATAGAGCCACAAGAGGAGTGTCTATGTATTATTGTGTACAAGTTTTACGAAAGCAATATTCATCAAGGAGCAAGTCCATCGTGAACTATTTATTTTCCGAAAATATCACCAAACGATCTACATACGATGTTCTAGAATGTTACTAGGAGGGACTCTCGGCCAAAAAAGAACTGGGATCGGATAGGAAGGCAAAAAAAAAAAAAAAATAAATAAATAAATAAAAATCTCCAAGCCAGAGTTAGAGCAGTTGAAAGGACTGTTTGACGAAAACGACCGAGTATTAATCCATCCCATGCCTTCGAAATACAGTGTTTCACCTAACCACCAACAAAAGACAATCACTAAGAACCTGAGCATCAAATATTACAAGAAATGGTCATAACAGAACGAACAGAAAAACAAATGGTTGTCGTGAAAACGAAGTGTGGTCACTTGTTCAGAAAATTCTCTGATAGAATATTCATCTTCGATGACGGTGACGGCTCATATTTTAAGCTCAAGCACTCCACGTTTAACTATAACGGTGGCTATTATACATCTGACGTCTCCACGACCCAAGATATCATTAAATTTTTTTACTAAAGCGAAATTCCAAGACAAGATCCTCGTATGGATTGCAATGGGTCCGAAAAGTTTGCGTCGTCCGTTCATCCGAAAGTCTGGGTTCGCTGTCAATGGGCAACGACATTTGAACAAGGGCATTCGCCGTCTTCTTATCCCCTACATCTGTAGCAACTACAATGACGGTGATTACGGTACCTGGCCAGACTTGGATAGCAGTTATCTCTGCAAAATCGTTCTCAGCCATTTCCGCCAGCAAAACATCACTTTCATAAAGAAGTCTGACAACCTGGTTAGCGTTCCCCAAATTTGACCAATTGAGCGGTTCTGAAAGTATCTGAAGTCAAAAGTGTATTCCAAAGGCTAGAAAGCTGGTAACATCCAGAAATTGATCAATCGAATCAAGTATTGTTTCAAAATTATGAACTTAAATTTTGTACAATGTCTAGCAAGTACCACCAAAAGTAAAATCGATAATGTCAAACGAAACAGTTTAATTGAAATCCGATAACAGTTTTACAGAGGAATGTGGTTATTGAAGTCACCTTACAGTGCCCATTTGAGTTCTTTATCTCGTTTTTTAATAACTTTCAAGTCAAGAAAAGTTTGTGCAGATTTCTAAGAAACAGTCCTTATACCACATTTAAAAACCATATTTCAATAATTACCGCCCATAACCCTAAAAGTAATCCAGTTCTTTTGTGAAGCTCTGTATATGATCTATAAATTTGTACATATGCTAACAGTGTGCTTAAATTATTTTTAGTAAGAAAATGCATAACACAGTAAAAAATTCCCCTTCAGTAATTTCTACCGATAGGGGGAAACGTATTTAAATTCTTTTGTACAGCCCTGTATATGACATACAGATTTTAATACACGCCACATATTAATGCTGAAATTTAATTCAAGCAATGCTTAAGCTACTTAAATTACGCTTCCATGAGTTAATATCCATAGGCGATTATATATCCAGTTCTTTGTATAGTCCTGTATATGATTTTATTTATATGCAGCAAACTTACCTTAGTATATTATACTAAATGTAGTTGAGCTTCAAAGACAACTTGAAGCTGCATAACTCAAATTAAAAATAACATCTTTAAGCAATTCCTGCTCTTTCTCAATAATGCTTACGAATTTTTCTGTGTGTCTTACGAATTTAAAAATTGCTCTGTATATGTTCTATAGAATTTATGCACACCATGTAGTATTCAAAAATTTAGTTAAACTAAAAAACCATACCATAAGTGAAAACGGACTTGCAGCAATCATTCCTAATAGCCAAACTTCGCATACAGATTTGTTCCCGAAATCTTTTATGTGTCCCTGTAAATGAATGATAAATGCAATCCCCATCCTATTTTACTGCAAGCATTTTGTTGTTAGCTTCAGTAATGTATATCAGTTTCATCATGTTTGAAATAGTGCAACATAATTGAAATACACTGCGAACAGTTTTTACCCGTAAACCATCATATAATCGAACTGTTTTGCATAACCTTGTAAATGAGTAATGAATGCTTCGCACCCCATATTCTACAGAAAGTATGTATTAGCACTAGAGATGTGACGGGCTCAACCCGGACCTGACACGGGTTTGATTTTTATACCAGTCTTCGGGCTCGGACCCATTCTTTCTCAAATTGGCAATTTTATTTATTCTCGTACTCGTATAGAAACAAAAAATAACTTTTTTACCCCTTAAAAATTAATTATGCCATTGCAAGTCTTTTTAATGCTATTTTGATCAGGAGGAAAGAGAAATAGATTTTTTTTTTTATTTTTAGTATTTGTCGAACATTATTTTGAAAGAAAACTTGTGATATTTGATGATTTATGTCTGTAGTTTAACGCGAGTAATGACCTGTTGCTGTTGGCGGCAATCAGAATATGGCGCCATTAGGATACTGTTTAATTGGAATGTTTATTACTTTTTTCAGAGATCTAACGCGAAATAAATATTTTCTTTTAAGTCAATAAGCATAAGCCTAAGATTTGCAAATTTTTAGTCTCCTATTGTCTGCGATTGTAATCGCTCTTTATATGAAAATAATGTTGGTGATTTTATTCATGCTTCTTGAAGTCTGCTCATTCTGTGGCTCTGTTCTTCATATTCATACAATCACTTTCATACGTAAGTAGATAAAATTGGCATGTGTTGTTATTCCCGATTGAAAGCAATCAAGCAGCGTTTCCTCGTTTTCTATAAAAGCATCGGATCTTTTGGGTAACGGTGTCAAATTTATAATTTAAACTGATTTTCAAACCCATGATAAATGCGAAAGATGTACACCTTTTATAGGAAACAGAAAACGCTGTTCGATTCTTCGTCATATAAATCATAATTTCTGCAAATTTCATTAATTTATAGATAAAATGCTCTTCGTTATATGTCCATCAGAGCTACCTACTTGTTGCGGGAGAAAAATTTAAAAATCTTTTTAGGGAAGTATATTTCTATTTGACACTAAACCTCTCTTTTGATAAGATTTGCAGCAACAGATCCAAGCACTTCATAAAATTAATTATGTGCTAGAGATTAACAGTTGTTAAAAAATGAGATCTATTACATTTAGAACAGCTTTTAAATATGCATTTTTGTTAAACCTTTTTTTCCGTGCATACTTTCGGTATCGGAATCGGGCTATGATGGCACAAACTTTTTCGGATTCGGATTTAAAATTGTTGGCCCCGGGCTCTGAAAAATGACCCCGAACTCATCTCTAATTAGCACATCTCATAATTTTTTATCAATTTCATTATGTTTGTAACGGAGTAACATTATAATATAACGGAATACTTGTGAGTTCTCCTGGACGCGAACTGTAAGCGCTAAACATAACATTACATGTAGTAGTCATCTTTTAGTACACCCCAATAATGTATATAAATGTTATTATGTTTAAATACTGTAATACAACAGTATTAAAATATACCGCAAATGATTTTACCCGATAGACCATAATCTAACGGAATACTTTTGAGTCCTCCTGTAAATGAAGTATGAATGATACACACTTCATTTTGAATACCGAACATTCCATTGTAAACATTAATAACATATATCAATTACGCGTTAATCGTAGTACATTTACGTGAGTTAGAGCATGACCAGATGGGCAGACAAACCCAATTCACTTTTCAACTGCGTTGGAAAGTGTTAAAAATATTTCTTGAAGAATCCCATGCTTATGAAAATGTTAAGAATGGCATGCTATTTCAAACCCTTCCCCTCAAACAAAATCTTGCCTCCTCTCCCCACTCTAAGAAACTTATTAAATGGCTCCCTGTCCTGTCCGTAAAGCCTGCAAAGTAAGAAAAAAAAAGAAAAAATCTCCGTTTTAGACAGGTACCCTTCTTAGCAAGTATAATTATCTAGTGCTTTCTTCATAGAAACTTAATTTTTTTTTTCCGTTTGCGAAACAATTCTTTTTTTGACAGGTTTCGTATTCGCAAGTTTTACAATAAATGTAATATGCCTATACTCTTCAGGGGTATGCTATAGAAAGGATGTTTTAAATGCCTTTAAGAATACTTGTAAAAAGGGAAACTGTCTATAATAGAATACTGTCTTAAACGGAAAAATGTTAGTCACTATCTTGAAATTATACCTGCTAAGATAAAAAAAACCCTGCTTAAAACGGAATTTTTCATAGGTTTTCGTTTTGATGGGAGAGAGTACAGGCCCCCCCCCTCGCCGCCGAACCCCACCCCACCCTTGGCTATGCCACTGTCCTCAAAGACAGCTTTGCCCCCCCCCCCCCCAAGGAAATTCTGAAATGGCGCCCCTGCAAAAGAGTTATATAAAATTATATTTTAATGTTGTATGGGGATAAAATTATATAAAATTATTTTAATAAATAATATATTTTAGGTTTTTACCCTCAGAATATGCTTTCATTTCCAGCATTTGATTTCATCACAGGGTGCATTTTGAAGATGTATTTTAATGTGTGCTCCTTTATTTGCTATTTCTCGTACTGTTTTATCATGCAATCAAATTTGACTTACCCCACATTTTTGATTTTCTGGCAGCGTATCTCTTTTTTATTTCTGATGAATATATTTGGTTAAAATGCCTCAATCGAATAAAAGTCCTGGTTTTCACAAATGTTTTTATTATGGATATAGTAACCTTGTTTTAGAGAAGCAATTAAAGCTTCGTGTGAGGGCAAACTGCCTTGGGTGTCAAAGAAAATAACAATAAATGTTTACTTCACGCTTCCGTCCCTTTTAAAGATCGATTGAAGATAAGAAGCAATAAAAACTGATCTTAGAAAAGAAAAAATACACGGCTATTTGAAGAAAAAAAATCCCTTCTAAATCGTTTTATTCCTAGAAAAAAATACTTCAGTTAAAGAAAAATGTTTTATTTTGAAGAAACATGCTCTCCTCTGACCAAAGATACAAATTTTTTTAGCATAAATTCTATTTTAAATAAGAAAATAGGTTATTTTCTGTTGCAAGACTCCTCCTTAGCACGCGCAGTGACATCATGCGCACCGAAACCTTGATACCAGAAGTAAAGGGAAATGGCACCCCCCTGGTACAGACCAAGTTACATTCAAATCGGTTCATAAATACGCCTGTTATCGCGTGACAAAAATCAGGTCGTTTTAAAATGTCAGCCACAATAGAAATTCAAAATGTTATAACTCAGCCATTTTTTTAGATATAGACGAAACAAAACCTGTTCCGGAATCTTTGCATTAAGGTCAAACACATACGAAAAAACTCTTTTTCATTTTCCAAATTTTTGGTATCTCATTTTAAATTTATTATTTTTTTATTTTTTTAAATGGCCGCCATTTTGAAACAAGATGACGGATGAAGCTGGCCAACGAACTCGGTTGAGTTATTTGTATGTACTATGTACACACCAAGGTACATCCAAATCGGTTCATAAATACGTCTGTTATCACGTGGCAAAAATCAGGGCGTTTCAAAATGTCAGCCACACTAGAAATTCAAAATGCTATAACTCAGCCATTTTTTAAGATATAGACGAAACAAAAACTGCTCCCGAATCTTTTTGTCGAGGTCAAACACATAAAAAAAAAATATTTTTTCAATTTTCAATTTTTTGGTACCACATTTCAAATTTAAATTTTTCTTAAAATTTTAAATGGCTGCCATTTTGAAACAAAATGGCGGATGAAGCTGGCCAACGAACTCGGTCGAGACATTGGTCTGTACTATGTATAAACGAAGTTACATCCAAATCGGTTCATAAATACGCCTTTTATCTCGTGACAAAATTAAGGACGTTTCAAAATGTCAGCTTCGCTAGAAATTCAAAATGCTATAACTCAGCCATTTTTTAAGATATAGACGAAACAAAAACTGCTACGGAGTCTTTGTATAAAAGGCAAATACATAAGAAAAAAATATTTTTCCATTTTCAATTTTTTGGTACCACATTTCAAATTTTAATTTTTTTTTTAAATTTTTAAATGGCCGCCATTTTGAAACAAAATGGCGGATGAAGCTGGCCAACGAACTCGGTCGAGACATTGGTATGTACTATGTACACACCGAATTACATCCAAATCGGTTCATAAATACGAGAGTTACAGTGTGACATAGGTCAGATATATATATATATATATATTGATATATATATATATATATATATATATATATATATATATATATATTGAGAAATCCAAATTCACAAATTTATTACACGAAAAAACATCTAACAAACTGTAACTAAAACAATAATTAACAAAACCAAGAGTAACTAAGAAAAAACTAAACATGAAGACAAGTGGTCAAGGCTTATGACTTGTACTGCGGGGTTAAACATGTTTTACGTGCACAACATTCCCCCTCACTTGCCGAGACCAAACAAATAGAAATTGAAAGAAATGAAAACCACAAACTAACCCGAAAGCCGTCAAATGAAGTCTGTGAATATCCTCACCGCTAAGCTATTTTCGATAGGAATCACGTATCGATAAATCACCATCATCGAACAATTCCAATATTTTATTTCGATAGCTTTTTTTCTTGATAAAATTGAAAGTTAAATCATTCAGAAAATGTATTGGGTAATTTTGTTTACTGGCGTTTATGTAAAGGTTATAAATTTCACCAACCAATTTATCAACATTTGAACACAAATTTGCAATACGATTTAAACCATTTAAATATATATTTCTAAAAATTGAAACATGCACGTTACTATTAAAGTTTAATATTTTTATTGTATCAAAATCAAAATAATTTCTTTTATCATAAATACTATATACTAAAATTCCTTTTATAATCTCCAAATTAACGTCCAAGTAGTTGACACTGCCCTGATCATCCGAAGCACTCTTTAAATTCAAAGTGTCTGGATAACATTTAAATTGATAAATTTCTTTATTGTTATTCAGCTCAACCACCAAAACATCATCTATATATCTGTATATCCTTAAGTCTTTTTCCAACAATAAACCGGCTTCATATGTAAACAGATAAATATCTGCAAGAATGGAGCTACAACTCCCCCCCATTGGAATACCTCTCACTTGTTTATATATTTGTTTCCCTTCATACAGATAATTTTCGTAAACAACAAATTGAAATAAATCGGTGAATATTTCAATACTGATATCTTTCTCTTTAGATTTCTTGAAAAAATCCATAACTCTGTACTTCAAATCATCTAAATTTATGCTATTATACAAATCTTCGAAATCGTATGTATATAATCCTGTAATTTTTTTCAGCTTTTTTAAACTTTTTATAAGTTCATAGCTATTTTTTATTACTATCGAAGAATATTCATTTATAACCTGAACGAAATATATATATATATATATATATATATATATATATATCAATTTTGAACGGAGGGTAGTTTCGGGGTCTGGGGGTCATGATCGATGAAAATATACCAATTTTTTTTGAAATCGCTTTCCTCCGAACGGCTGCAATAGGTAGCTTTTTGTAAAGAAAGCTACCTAAAAGACGGGATAAAATTAAAGAAAATTCAGAATTGTATGAAGAATGTAAGAAAAATGAACGCAGAAGGTATTACAAGATAAAACAAGAAAGAAAAATTAAAGCTATTTCTCAACTGAGTGAACAACAGAAGCGTGCACAAAGAAAGAATTAGATACAAAGGACAAGGAAAAGTAGAGAGAAGAAAGCAAATAAAGAAAAATTACAGTAAGTTCTTTTAAATTCTACTACTCTAGAAATTTCAGGAGTAGATTCAGATGATAAGAATTCAGATGATAATCCAGAAATGACAAGGAAAAGTAGAGAGAAGAAAGCAAATAAAGAAAAATTACAGTAAGTTCTTTTAAATTCTACTACTCTAGAAATTTCTGGAGTAGATTCAGATGATAAGAATTCAGATGATAATCCAGAAAGTATACACAATTCTTTTGCGAATGCTAAAGATGTGATAGGTAGAGCAGGTACTAGTCGGGTAAAAAGCGGTCGAAAAATTGTTAACAAAAACAAAACAAAGGCATACAGAAGAATAAAATTGCTTGAAAAAGAGCTTAAAAATGAAAGTTATGAAAAGTTTAAATAGAAAAGAGAAAAAGATATATATAAGAAAAGATATCAACACAACATAAGTAAAAGAAAAAAATTATACAGTACAAAAGAGAGGGTACACAAAATATTGAAAGCCGAAAATATTTCTTCTAAAGTCAGGAAATGTCTTGAATTCGGTTCAGCATTGAAATACTCAGATTCAAAATTTTTTTAAAAAAAATGAGAAGTCTCAAAATTCAAAGAAAGCCTTTGGACTTGTTCTTTCTGAAAAAATAATTATGAAGTACCGCAGTATGCGCAAGATTCCAGTTAGTGTCCTTTACTGCATTTAGCAAAAGTGAACATAGTTGAAGATTACGTAGAAGTTAATATTATGCAAAATATTCGGGATACAAGAACAAATTTGTTTTCAGTAAAGAGCCAGAAGCAATCATTATATATGAAGAGTTGATTTGTGTGGTTGAACAGCCGAAAGTAAACAATCGGTTATAATATATCTTTGATTTAATCCCGCAAAACTACAACATTATTTAATAAAAAATTTCTTTTTTGTTAACATGTTACTCAAGCGTGTGTTTCCTTTACCTACATTGTAATCCAGTTTTTGTTTTCATGTGTTATTTGAGTATCTGTATTTTATTTAAATAACACATTATACCTCTTAAACAATAAAACAAACTAATATCGCAACCATAAATATTTTTCAATCTAGTAAAGGGACAATAAAACTTATATTCACCACTACTATTAAGGTTGTCACCTCCATGGAATAATGTGTCACCTCCATGTTTATATGAAAAATGAAAGGAAATATAAATATGAAAAAAATTAACCTTGACCTCTATTTATTTATCTCTAAAACCTTAAGAAAATGTTGGAAACACAACTTAAACGCGACCATTTGAACTTTTATTTTTTACCAATCACCAAAGTGACATTTCCACTTAATTTCAGAACTAGCCGTATATGGTTTTCACCTATATTCTGTAACCCGGAAATCCCGGGTTGAAATTCCTTGTATTTTTTGATATCTTGAATCGATAAAGCACGTAGGTGACTAAAATGTATGTTTTCTGGAAATTGAATTTTTTACACTTTAAATAGCTTGCAATTTTCATGCTATTTCTAATAAATATTAATGTGTTTATGTGAAAGAACTCATGGGAATATAATTTTATAAAATTATTTATTAAACTATTTATTAAACTATAATTAAGTTATGATAAATTTATAACTTATTTAGAAAAAAAACATAATTTTACTTCGAATTATCTTATAAGTCATCCGCTCCTCTCTCCACACAAATAAGTTGGAAATTGCACGTGAAACGTAGCAAATGAGGTACGTTCGTACTATCACTAGTTTTATAAATATTTTTTGCACCGCATATTGTACTGAATGTATATTTTAGTGCACTTCACAAGTGCATATCATTAGGGTTTCGTTCATCTGACGAAACCCTATTCGTCTCGCTCCTTTGTCTGTCTGTCTGTCTGTCTGTCCGTCACAGAGCCCGTTCTCAGAAACTATACATGTTGGAGACTTGAAATTTTGATTACTTATAGCTGAACACCTCATATGAAACGACAAATCCTAAAATTTTGAAAAAGTCTTAAGTTTAACCCTTTGGGCTCCCACATGTGTATTTCAAATAATTCTTTCTAAGTCAGCCCCTAATAAGGTTGGAGCCATGAAATTCCGCATACTTATAGCTGAATACCTGAGACAACAAGACGAATCATAAAATTTTGAAAAAAGTTTTATATTTAACCCTTTGGGCTCCAACTTCTGTTTTTTAAGCAATTTTTTCTAACAGAGCCCCTAATTAAGTTAGAGACATGGAATTTTGAATTATTATAGTTAAACACATGAGCCCACACAACAAATCGTAAAACTTCGAAAAAGTGCTATATTTAACCCTTTGGGCTCCAATTTGTGTATTTTCAGCAATCCTTTATAACAGAATTCCTAATCAAATTGGAGGCATGCAATTTTGCATTCTGATAGCTAAACACCTCAGATCACACGACAAATAATAAATTTCGAAAAATTTTTTTGTTTAACCCTTTGGAGTTCAGCTTGTGTATTTTAAGCAATTCATTTTAATAGAGTCCCTAAGTGAATTGGGGAGTTGGAATTTTGCATACTTTTAGCTGAACGCCTCAGATCACACTCCAAATAATAAATTTCGAAAAAGTTTTATATTTAACCCTTTGGACTCCAGCTTGTGTGTTTTAATCAATTCCTTTTAACAGAGCCCCTAATTGTATTGGAGACTTGAAATTTTGCATAGTTATAGCTGAAAACTTCAGATCACACGACATATAATAAATTTCGACAAAAGTTTCATATTTAACCCTTTGGACTCCAGCTTGTGTATTTTAAGCAATTCGTTCAAACTGAGCCCATAATTAAATTGGAGATTTGAAATTTAGCATTCTTATAGCAGAATAACCGAGGCCAGGCGACAGATCATAAAATCTTGAAAAAGTCTTATATTTAACCGTTTGAGCTCCCACATATATATTTTAAGCAATTCTTTCTAAATGAGCCCCATAATTAAGTTGGAGACATGAAATTTTGCGTACTTATAGCTGAACACTTCAGATCACACGACAAATAATAAACTTCGAAAAACGTTTTATATTTAACCCTTTGGACTCCAGCTTGTGTATTTTAAGCAATTCTTTCTAAGACCATATTTAAATTGGAGATTTGAAGTTTTGCATACTTATAGCAGAACACCTGAGGGCAGACGACAAATTATAAAATCTTGAAAAAGTCTTACATTTAACCCTTTGAGCTCCCACATATATATTTTAAGCAATTCTTTCTAAATGAAACCCATAAATAAGTTGGAAACATGAAATTTTGCATACTTATTGCAGAACACCTGAGACCACACGACGAATAATTTTTTTTTTCGAAAAAGTTTTATATTTAACCCTTTGGACTCCAGCTTGTGTTTTTTAGTCAATTCTTTCTAACTGAGCCCCTAATTAAATTGGAGACATGAAATTTTGCATACTTATAGCTGAACGCGTCAGATCATAAGACAAAATATGAATTTTTGAAAAAGTCTTATAATTAACCTTTTGGGCTTCAACTTCTGTATTATAAGCAATTATTTCTATCTGAGCCCTAATTAAGCTGGAGATATAAAATTTTGCATACTTATAGCTGAACACTTGTGATCACACGGCAAATGATAAATTTTTCAAAAAGTCTTATATTATTGACTCCTCTGGGCTCTAACTTGTGTTTTTTAAGCATTTTTTCTAACTTAGCCGCTAATTAAGCTACAACGAGCTAGTTTCAGTTGAAGGCTCCGGGAGGGGGTCGGGTCAATTGTTCCCCAAACCTCTCATCTGATATATCATTTGCGACCCTTCGGCCACTCTTTCATTTTATGCACAATAGCCTTTCATATTTTATTTCCACTTGGCCAGGAGGGCTTTCCTATTTTAAGTTTTATGGGTCCAATTTCCTCGACTAATATAAGTGCGAATAGGTTCTAAAATGGAGTTTTGTCGGGCAGACGTTTGTTTAGAATAGAGTGCACTCTCTAGTTGCGAATTGTGGAGCTAACAGATTTTGCAAAAGGATAGTGTTTTGAGAGAAATATTAAACGAAACCCTCTGTGCGATCTGTGATCACACTTACCCACTTGTTTTCATTCTGTTCGAAAAGCTGTAACATCATTAAAATGCATTTTAAATATTTTTTCCCATTGGCCGTAATGTAACGAAAAACTTTTGAGTTTCCCTGTAATTAAAATATACATCCGATTTTCATAAAATATGAAATGACTCGACAAAATTTTGTAACAATTATATATTTAAAATTTCAGACCATTTGGTTGGGTAGTTTTTGCTCTGTTATATGCGGACGGACAGGCAGACAGACGGACCGAACGACGACTATAGGTGCTTCGTATTTATATAATTACGAACGCACCAAAAAACATTGTATGTGTTATTTTATTCAAAAAATTTTGACCCCACCCGATGTTTTTCAAAAGTTGGCGCTACTGCACTTCACCGACTTATTTCAGATGGGATGATCAACCTTTCTGTAATAAATATAAAATATAAATAATAAAATAATAATATAAATTAAAATATATTTAACTCATCTAATCGCTTTTTATGAAGAGCAATCTTGTTATTTTGTTGTTTCTTCAGCACTTTTTAGTTGTCGATAACATTTGTGCAATTACACATCATACAAATTTTCAACTTTTTTGCCAGTTAAAAGGACCAACATGTATGCGAAAAAGGAACAATTTCAAATTTAAACTAATGTTTACACTGCCGTGTCTCCTATAAATATGGATGTATCTTTATTTTATAAAAGAACTTAAATAGCATTCATACTTATTTGGCAGCAAAATATCCTCTCTCAAATTACGAAAGTGTATATAATAAAACTATAAAAAAGATATATATCTATATATTCAGAAAGATATTAATTTAGATACTTTTCTAAGGACTCAACGAAAATTTTAACTTGAAAATATATATTCAGATTTACGGGTCCTCTCGTATTAAACCGATGCTGTTCTACAACTTTGTAAATGACTAATTTCTAAATAAAATCATAAGACGAAACGCAATTTTTCACCTTGATTCAACATAAAATACATAATGAGAACATTAAAAAGGTCTACAATCTTACCTAAAAGGCGAGTAAAGTAATGAAAAAGATGTTACAAGTTTAAAATGTACATTTTATTTAAAAATTCTTAGTACTTTCAAGCCTTCCAAGTTCATCAGCAGAGAATATCTTAATAACTAAATGTTGTTTATTTATGCAAATACTTCACTTTGTTTTGAAAATGAGAGAGCCAATAATTACTAGAGTTGAAAGTAGAAGTAGCAGTAGTAGTTTCTTGGATTGAATTTAATTAGAGGAAATATATATTATTATTATTAATTACAGTTCCATTTATTTCATGACATCACTCTGTTTCTCATACGTCACTTCCCATGGGTAGAAGAAAATATTTAACTTCCTCACTATAAATTTTAATATGTCACTTTGCGCAGGTTTTCAGGTTTTATTTTCAGAATATTGAACCATAAACTGGAACCATAAATTGAAACATAGAAATCCTATGTAAAAACAATCAAGTATGTAATGACGCCCTATCGTACTGGAACCATAAATTGAAAACATAGAAATCCTATGTAAAAACAATCAAGTATGTAACAACGTCCTATCGTACAATATCCCCAGTTTATTGTTCAATATCCTGAAAATAAATCCTGAAAACCTGAGCAAAGTGACGTATTTAAATTTAAAGTACGGAAGTTAAATATTTTCTCTTACACAATAAAAAAAAAAAAAAAAAAAAAAAAAAAAAACGGGGAAAATCACAGCCAATTTTGCTGTGAATCGCTTCACTAGCATAAAAATACAGCGTTTTTGTAATTTCAGTATTGATTTACAGTAAACTGCTGTTATTTTAACGTCACCAAAACCGCCCTAACAACATTCCAGATGAGATATTCACAGTCATAGCGTCAAGCCAAAGCAGGTTATTATTAGCGTTAGTGTCGTTCAATTGTTAGCGTCTTTCTGAATACGTGCTTATTACTGCAATTCAAAGTGGCGCTTTTGAATACACAAACATGAAACTGGATACTATATATTTTAAAAATTCATGGTAAGTTTTATTTTTATGTTTATTTGTATCATTGATTTAATAACTATTAAATAGCCAGTTATATTATATAATGTAAGATACAAATTTCGTAGTTGACCACATGTATATAAATTTTCAGTAACAGCAATAGCTTTTGAATCATTTGTATAAATATTAAATATTTTCTCTTAAATTACAACAAAAGAGAATTTTTCAAATTTATATATTTTTTAATTTTTTTTTTCTTAAATGACTTTTTTATTATTTATACTTTTGTGTCTAAGTACCAGATGAAAAAAAAATACTTATTATATTATTAGATATGTTTTGTTTTGCTTATTATATATTTTTCCAAAATTCCAGTTTATTCGATTGCAAACGTAATTACTAATAATATAATTCATATAATTTTCTTTATTCTCCAAAAGCTTTAAGTTCACTTTCTGTACTTATTTAAATATTTTTATTATTTAATGTATTATTAATGTAATGTTTATCAAATTATCAAAAACAACCTTACTACCAATGATTTTATTTTCCGTCGGAGATATTCAGATTTACAGATGCTAGTTTTTTACGCGCATTTATTTTCATTTTTTTATATATGTAATGTTCAAACCATTTATGTGTAATCTGTATACACTATTTATTAATCTATAAAATATTCCAAGAGTTTGCTTACTATTATCGCACCATATCGCATTTTGCTTTTGTCCATTATCTAACAATAAAAAGTGTAATCCGCGACTAGATGCTGAAATTACGTATTTTGAATGTCCTTAATGCATGTTATAATACGCAGTATATTTTAAATTGACATATGGAATATTCTATACAATGAGTTACAATAGTTTAAAATTTTTTATTTATTGCTTTTTCGGTGTCTTTTCTTATTTTATTTCTTCTTTTACTTTATGGTGTGAAATTTGTATCTTACATATGTATAACAAAATTTATTATATAACTATGCTATTAAAACAATGATATAAGTAGACATAAAGATAATACTTAATGCCATTTATCTTTGAAAGATGTTTAATATTATAAAAAAAAAGAGAAAATCAAAGTAAATAAACATTACGGGTGGGAGGGGGGGGGGGGGCTAAAAATACAAATACATATCTGCAAAAAGAAAAAAAAAAGCTAAAAATTTACAGTTATTTTGTTAAGAGTGCTGTAAAATTAACAGCAAAAAATGCTGAAATAATACAGACTTGTTGTAAAATCTGAAAAACAAAATTACTGTAAAATTAACGAAAAAAAAGGCTGTAAATTTACACATTTGCTGTTTATCCGTGATAAACAAAAATGCTGCAAATTTACAGCAAAATTTGTTGGCACCCATATTGCCAGCATTTTCCGCTGTAAATTTACATTGATTTTTTTTACAGCGTACCCATGGAAAGTGACGTATGAGAAACAGAGTGATGTCATAAAATAAATGGAGCTGCAATTAATAATAATAATATATATCTCCTCTAATTAAATTCAATCCAAGAAACTGCTACTGTTACTTTTACTTTCAACTCTAGTAATTATTGGCTCCCTCATTTTCAAAACAAAGTGACGTATTTGTGTAAATAAACCACATTTAGTTATTAAGATATTCTCTGGTGATGCGCTTGGAAAGCTTGAAAGTACTAAGAAGTTTTAAATAAAATGTATAGTTTAAACTTGTAACATCTTTTTCATTACTTTAGTCGCCTTTTAACACGTTGAGTGCCACGTCGGTCACCGGTGACTGACACTGAACTTTCAGTTTAGACCGCGTCAGTCATCGGTGACCGACACTTGTAGATTGTGTAACGGGAATCATATTTCATGGCCTAAACGGAAAGGCAGAAAAAATAGACTTGGCATTCAACGTGTTAAGTAAGATTGTGGGCCTTTTTAATGTTCACATTATATATTTTATGACTAATTTCTTTTATTTCGTTTAGTTTTCCAGATAATTAAACAACCTCTTAATTTACCGTTAGCGAGAGATCTGAGCAGCTCCATCAGTTAAAGCATGGTTATTTTATTATACCTATAAACACCATTTTTATTACTAAAACTGATTGTGTTCAAAAGTTGAGGATGTGAAAGTAGAATCATATTCAACTTCATAATATGCTTCTATATGTGTGTGCCCGTGTGTATGAGTAAGTTTAAAACATTTACTTAAAAAAAGTGGTTTTACAGACTTGCACAATCATTTATCACACATTTTTTTGCATAATAGCATCTCATTCAAGGCTATCATACTTGTGCCCCCTTCAATTAATATACAAATGCTTTTTGAATATTAATTTGAAATGTTATATACTCCTCTCTGTTATTATTTTATTTATTCAATAATAATTCAATATCTACATTCGTCATTCTACATTGCTCAAAACAATTAGGGGGGCACATGGTTTTAACGAAATTACACAAATATTTACACCGATAAATAACGTAAAATAAAACATCCATAATTTAAAGTGTTGTAGAAAATAGATAAAGAAAACATCACATGTAAATTAAAGTTTATGACGTCAAAAACTAGAAAAGGGAGATAAGTGCTGAAATCGGGATTTTGTAGAAACGTCTGTTTCACTGCCTCAGTTGTAAAATTCAATTGCTGAGTTTGTGTTTTGAGAAAAGGTGGCTTGAAAATCTCACAACAACATGATTTACCGCAATCCATGACTTAGCGTGTTATCGGGACAGTTGAATTTGGGGAAACACAACGAAGTGTAGTGGACGCTGTTGGAGTCGCAAGAAGTGTCCATGAAAGGCTGTGGAACCGATTTCAAGGCACATGGAATGGTAGTCATCGACAAGTGCAAGGTTGAAAATGTGCTAATACAGAAACTGATGACAGATATATCCTGTTAACAGCTCGTCGAGACGGAACGGACAATGCTACTCCGCTGCAAACACAGTTGTTCTTGGCCACAGGACGAAGGGTATTAAGCTAAACAGTCCGAAGTAGGCTTCATCAGGGTGGTCTTTATGCGCGTAAGCCAATGGTCTATATTCCGTTGACCTCAAGCCACTATTCGGCCTAAAAAAGTTGGGGAACTGAACATCGAGTTTGGAGGCAATGTTGTTGGAGTCAAATTTTGTTTACAGACGAGTCTCGATTCATTCTGGATGTGACATCTGATGTGTTTTGGCATGGAGAGAAAGAGGCACTCAAAATAATCCCACATTCGTTCGTGAAAGATCACATTACAGACGAGGTGGGTTGATGCTATTGGCTGAAATCAGCATAGGTGGACGTACGGGCCTGCATATCATTCGGAATGGCACTTGGACGATCCGAAGTTATACAGACGAGATACTGAGACCTCCTGTCGTATTTTATGTTGCAGAAATTAGTGATTTCTTTTTTTTCATGCATGATAATGCCAGACTTCATACAGTTCGTCTTGTGGAAAACATGCTTGAAGCTAAAAGCTTACAGCGTATGGAATGACCAGCATGCTCTCCTGACCTAAATCCGATCGAGCATGTTTGGGACATACTCAGACGACGCATTGCTGCGAGACCGAGGCCTCCTTTTACTGTCCAGGACTTGGAAATCGCAATTCTTGAGCAGTGGAACAGTATTCCCCAAAGTCTTATCGATAACCTCATCGCATCGATGGAATACATGTGTGCAGCAGTCTCAGCTGTTCGAGGAGACCACACGCCATATTAAAAATCTTGCATCATTTCTAAACAATACTTTTTTTTATCGTTTACATGAAAATAAATTGTTGCCCTAAACCATCTTTTCATGTTCTTTTCATCATTTCAAAGAATAAAAGCTCCCGTACAATTTTTTGCGTCTTTTTTTCTGTATTGCGCATTGATACACGACGTGTACATACATACGCGTACGCAGACGGTCCTATTTCGACCCCATTCTCAGAAAACACAGATTATTTAATGAACTCTCGGCTAACGGGCTTGCGCTTATATACGATAACGTAACACTTCATGAACAGATTTCGCCCTTGTTCGTATTTATTTGCTATTTTGCTTAACTACAAAGTTTGTGCGGATTTTTAGGAAACAGTCCTTAATTTTAGTAATAGTAGTAATGTATTTTCTATTTTATTCTCTTCCACTCTTGGCTCTATTTTAGTTAGCTATTTCTTGTTACATCTCTTTGTATCTCATTGTATCTTGTGGCATCTACGTCAATTTTAATTTTCTGGTCAGTTTTTGTTACATTTTAAGTTTTTTTTACACATTAATATTGTCCTTTTAGGTCTCATGCCGCTAATAGTCGACGAAATAAAATATGTTTACTAAGAATGGTGCTTATGAAACTTCTATGAAGAAACTGTAACATATTCATACTTTCTTATTTTTGTATTTCATTCTCCTGTGTTTAAATTTTTTGCATTTTCTTTTCCATTAATTTTTCATACCCAATATTTTCATTCTAATTATAAGTACATAATTAAAATGAAATCATAGGTGTCAAAATAAATGGTAAGGGAATTTTAAAAAGTTAAACACAGAAAAGTGCAAAAACAAAAATTAGAAATTAGGAATTTGCTATGGATTATATATTATAAACAGTTGAATTTTCAATAAAGTCGCAATTTGTTTTCTGTAACTTTTTAGTACTCATTTTTTGGATGATATTACATGAAGAATTCATTCAAATCGTTGATCAGTAATTTCCGCCTGAATTAAATATGCTATTGCACAAGACAAATTAGCTTTTACCCTATTTAACAAGAATAAAGGACATTAAAAATGCTGTTGTTGAACAACCATTTAGAATTATAATCAAGTTGTGAAAAAAACTTAGTTATATTTTACGAACATATTAAAGTATGATGCTTTTATATAAAAAAGAGGAGGAAGATGGAGAATACAGTAAAAGAAGGAAGAAGAAGCTACAGTCAAGATGTGAACTCTGCTTTTTTTTCTGCAATATTTCTTTAATTCGATTAGAAGCTTCCAAAAGAGTATACAACGTATATGTATTAGTAAACTCATTGACAACAAATAATAAATAAGCAAAATAAAATAGAATAAATAAAATGAAAATAAAAATTATCAATACTGGTTTTGACTTTTTTTGTGTGTGTGTTATTCGGTATTTTTTCTTTGAACCTTTTTTACCGCCCCGCAATACTGCTGTCATCAATTTGTTTAGATCATAGTATTTCGGAAGTCAATCATTAAAGAATATACTTTGTGGTTGAAATTTCACCTCAACATCAGTATGTCAAACTTAAGATAGTCTCTGTAAACGTGGAAGTTTGTTTTATCATTTTTATCATCATTATTTCTGTTGTTGTTGTTGTTGTTGTTATTGTTGTTGTTGTCGCCTTTCAACTCTGTGAATCTATAAATAACATATGAAATATTGGGAAATATCGGATCTTCTTCAGTATTTCACAACTAGCCTGACATATTTAACTGATCTAGATTAATCTGAAGATACGGTAATGGAAAAAGAAGATTCACCCTTAATTGACAATTTATATTTTTGTCACCATCCACTTTTTTTTTTTTTTTTTTTTTTTTTTTTTTTTTTTTTTTTACTTAAACATAAAAGGACTCCGTTATACACTGTTTGAAATATTTGAAATCACCTGTCTCTAGCTTTACAACCTTAAACGTATAAAAATCTAAACACGTATTGTTTTGGTCATCTTTCAAAAACATTTCTGACGAATTTTTTCAATTTATGAAAATATTTGACCTTGTCTCTTTTTAACTACAACATCCACGACTTCCTGATTTCACCAGCAGGTTGAACTCTTTTGTTTTCTTCGTCTCGGTTATCGGTTTTATGACAATTTTGACAAGCATTTACACCTTAAAACACCAGTTTTTAACCGTTTTTTGACACGCTCTGTCTTATCTTCGTTTAAGGCGAAAACAAGTAAACGAAATAACACATACGCAAAAAAGAAAGAAAAATCTCAATACAAAAAAGTAAAATGAGAAAAGAAGATGAACAACAAGAGCAACAAAAAAATCAACTTGTGTCTCGTTGAAGCGTGATTGATTACAACTTGTGCAACAACTTGGATGATGGCGTGGATTACAAAGTAAATTTGGCGTCGTTGGGAACAGGTTACAGTATTGAAAAAAGAAATTGGACACTAATAATGACGACGGTTTTGCTAAGTCCCGAAGGCTCAATTAAGCTTTGAAGAGAAACTCATATGACAAAAGCATTCAGAAAAATTTGGAAAAAACCTCTATGTTCTAAAGTGAGAATATAATACGTCTACGTTTTTGTAATTTAAATTATTTTCGCGTAAGATTTAGTTCAAAGTTGTTATTAAGATTATTTTTTTTTGTAAATTTATTATTAACGAAGAAAATTTGACATTAATGATTAAATCTTTTCTAAATTTCGAAGCCTCAATTAAACTTTGAAGATGAGCTCATATGAAAAAGTAGTCAGAAAAGTTCAAAGAAAACTATTTTTCAAAATAAAGCATGTAAATATTTTTTATACATAAAAAAATAAATGCGTCCGACTAACTTTTAGTTCAAAGTTTTTAATTAGATTAAATGTTCTCTTTAAAATTATTATTAAGATTTTACCTAATCCTGAAGGATCAACTAAACTTTGAAGATAAATTCACACGGCTAACAATCTCAGAAATCTTTAAAGTAATCTTTAATATTCCAAAATGAGAGCTAATTTTTCAGTTGTGTAATTTAAATATGCTTATAAATATTCATAGAAAATTATTTTTAAGATTAAAAACTTAAATTATTATTAACAAAAATCTGAAATTGTTATTAATAATCGAAAATTTGATATTAATAATAACAACACCTTTTTCTAAAGTACGAATGCTTGAAAGAAAAGTTCTTATGACAAAAACATTCGGAAAACTTTGAGGAAAACTTCTGTATTTTAAATAAATATATAGCATTTTTATGTATCTTTATTTTAAACATTGTTCATAAAATACAGTTAAAAGCTATTATTAAGATAAATTTTGTTCAAAGTTCTCATTAAAAGAAAAAATTCGAAATTAATAATGAAAAATATCTTTATGTATACATACAACATGTGTATGTGTTTATTTAATATAAATATATTTCAACAAATTTGATTTAAAAGTTGTTATTAGCATTAACCATCTTACCAAAATCATTAACAAAAGAAAATTCGAAATTAATTATGTTGCTGGTTGTGCCAACTCCAGATAGTTCTAGAATTAAGCTTTGAAGATACGTAATGGTAAGAGAAGTTTTCAAATTAAGTAAAAGCACTTGAAAAAGTTTGTACACAATTTCTGAATTTCAAATAAGAATTTCTTTTCGTGTTTCTTTAATTTAAATGTTTTGCTTAATTTTAATTTAAAGTTGCGGTTAAGATTATAAATTACTGGTTCAAAGATATTCTTTGCAAAAGGGAGTTTGATATTAATGGTTACAAAAGTTTTTCCATTTCCCAGTGATTTAATAAAGTTTGTAGAAAAGTTTGACTTTATTTTTATTTATTATTCTTATCTTTGTTTGATTTTTATATCTCGAAAATCAATATGCTTTCATATGAATAAAACTTTCATGAAAATTTAACAAAAACATCTAAGTTTCAGAATGCAGCCCCCCCCCCTTTTTTTTTATCCTTAATGGAATTTTGATAATAAAGATGACAGCTATTCCAAGTTCCAAAAATTAAATAAAAGTCGTGAAAAAGCTATTTTAGCTATATTTTTTTAGCTATTTTAATACTTCTATATTTGAATGCTATATCCCGAAGGATTAATAAGCCTTAAATTTTCACATGACAAAAGTTTTCGAATATTTTCATCCTCAATATGTGATTTAATTCTTTTACCTTTCTTTAATTTAAATATATTTGGATATTTTTTAGTTCAAAGTTGTTATTAATAATACTTTTTATTTTATTTTATTTTATTTTATTTTATTTTATTTATTTATTTTTTGTTTTTGTTTAAAACTATTATCATCAAAAGGGAAAAAATCGATATTAATAAAGATGACTGTTTTCCAAGTCCCAAAAATTAAATAAATGCCGTGGAAATGTTTGGAGAAAAAGACTTTTTAAATTTTTTGCAATAGTTTTATTTGTGAATGGTATTTCCCGAAATCTCAACATCATATGATAAAAGTTTTCGAAAACGTTTTTTTTTTTCAATATGTGATTTTACTTTTTAATTTAATTTAATGCATTAGCAAAAATTAGCTTAAATTTGTTATTTGAATTAAAAAATTTGTTCGAAGTTGTGAAACTTATTATTGATAACTACGACGGTCCCGAAAGCACGTTTAAATTATAAATATAGCTTCATATGATAAAAATTTTCAAAGAAAGTTTACTGAAAATTTCTATCTTTCAAAATGAAAATATTTAGAAGCAAATACAAATTTTGCGTTTAAACCCTATCGCGTTAAATTACGGTTTAAAAATTCAAATTGCTTATTGGCACCACTTTCTTGAAAAAGAAATATTCACCTTATTTAATGACAGGTAAAATGATACCATAATAATACCAAAATTACACTATTTTATAAAACTGGTGGAAATCGAACAATCTCAATAATACACATAGACCGTGAATATCACGGGAACGAGTATTAAGGAGTTAATTTAAATATAAGTGATAACTTTTAGTTCAAAGTTACAAATTTTGATCCATGTTATTGACATGGAAATTCGACATTTATAAGGACGACAGATTTGGCAAATTAAAAAAATTCAACTTTTGGAAAATTTGCTAAAATTTTCTTTTTAAATTGTCATATTTTCTATGTTTGGATGTAAGCGATGTTTGGAAGTTTTTGCGTTTGTACAGTTTAAATATATTTAGACAATTTTAGAATATTTAGTTCAGAGTTGTTATTATAATTAAAATTGTGTTCAAAATTATCATTAATATTAGCATAAAAAAAAGGGTTGGTTGGTTGGTTGATTTTGTGACGGCCGATTATCTACACTAGGGATATAGGCCCGAGGGGGAGTGCCCTTCGTGGGGGTCTTTCTAAGGGAACCTAACCCGTATTAACGCATGGAAATCCATGGTTCGAAGAAAACCACGAAAACTCCGAACGATTAGGCCGACGGGCGCGATTGGGATCGAACCCAGCACTTCCCGTCTACCAGTTTCGAGAGCAGAACCTCTCAGCCACTGGTGGGGCTCATAAAAAAAAAAAAAAAAAAAAAAAAAAAAAAAAAAAGGGAATTTTGATAATAAACTTTTAGATGATGAGTTAATGTTTCAAAAGTACTTGGAAAAGTTTGAAGTAAAATATGCTTTAATTTTCTAACTAAAATCTTCTTTGACTAAAAAGTAGACTTTGATTCAAACCCCTTTTTTTAATTTAAAGAAGGTTGGATAATTTTTAGTTAAGTGCCATTATCTGTTAGTATAATAGCGCATATTTCGTAACCCAGAAACGAATACGGGGCTAACCGCTTCATACTGAATATGCCAGTCCTCCATTTTTTTCTCAAAATTATTTTTTTTTAAATAAAATTAAGTAAAAGTTACATTCTTAGAAATACCGTTTAAAAAAATCGTTTTTGAGAGTTAATTTTCTAAAATGTAAATTGTTTGGAGTTCTCGGCATTAAAAATTTCTTTCCTAATGTAAACAAACCGCATCAAAAATAATTCAATTTTTTGTGATTTTTATGGCATTGAAAACCATGGTGAACAATACGCACGTCGTTCTCCTACTGTAAATAAAACCAGAAAAAATTGAAACTGTGGGCTTTCGAAACGACCATTTAGACGGACGAAGCCCGTCTAGTTCAAAATACAACGAAATATATACAATGAAACCTAGTTGGGACTAGACGATTGGGACGCTTCTAGCGGGGTGGCGGTACAAGAGAATAACGTTATTTATTGCAGTTAAATCGGTTAAATTCATTATTTTAACAGCATGATATTGGAAATTATTTGTGAGACATTAAATTAGTTTACTTTATAATACGGGTAATTTTCTTTTGCAATACACTTCAAGAAAAAGAAAAATTGAAAAGAAAAACTCATTTAAAAATATATTTCCTAAAATATTTGTTTCATAACTGTTATTAAATGGAAAATTAAACTATTATCAAAATATACTGGGAAATATAAGAATTTAAGAAATAAAGCACTTTAAAAGAGTCTGCCAAAGGAATCTATTTTCTTTTTAGCTTCGCTGATTCAATAATATTTTATAATTTCATTAGCAATGCGAAATACTGTCCTTTCTTTTCAGCAGCAATAAAAAAAATACGTAAGGTACATAACGCACAACTACAGCGTCTTGGAATTTCGGTGTTGTTGTTTTCTTTTCAATGAGTTCGTTTGCACTCTCGCTAAATTTCCTTATCCAAATTTTCTGTTTTTTTATCTTTTTTTAGTTATCGTTTCTAAAACCAAGAAAGAAAAATCGCACATCAAGCACAGATTGTGAAATATTTTCCAATACACTCAGAATACTGTAACTAAACCTCACCGTTTAATAAGGTAAAATATTATGTTTAAGTAAGCAATTTGGAAAACGCATAACATATTTAAAAACATAGTTTCAGCAAGCAGAAAATTATCCGCTTTTTATGTGCAACCCTGCATATGATACATAGATTTGTAAATATGCTATATGTAGGCAAAAATTTAGTTTGTTAGGAAATGCGAACACAGTTGGCAATTCATCTTCAGCAATTTCTGCCAAAACGCAAAAATGTACACAAATTTTTCTGTGCAGCCTCGCACATGATGTAGAATTTATACACAGCAAGTACACAGAAGAAAATAAATTCTAAAACGGGTAGAAAAATACCCGAATTGGGTAGAAATATTCTTAGGTTTGAGGTTACCCAATTTATGTTCATATGTCTGTTTTGGTTACCACCGTGTATCCATTTAGGACACTGTTAAATGTCCATTTTGGGATCCCAAAATGGGTATTTTGGCAAATTTTCCCACAGCAAATTTTCTGAATTGTTACAGCAGAATTGGGGGAAAAGGATATATCCTTCCAGTAATAGTTATGCGTTTTTTCCGCGGCACTTTGACGAAATCGCGTTTTTCTGAGATCCTTCGGCTAAGTTCGCATTTTTTCCGCGATTCTTTGACGAAATTCGCTTTTTTTTTTCCAGGATCCTTTGACGAAATGCGCGTTTTTTCTACGACTCTTTGACAAAATCCGCATTGTCTCCTAATCTTGTGACGATATTTCCGTTTTTTCCGCGATTCTTTGACAAAATTAGCATTTTATTTTAATCACGAAATTTGCGAGGGGGGGGGGGGGGGGGGGTTCGACCCTTTGACAAAATCTGCGTTTTTTCGCGATCTTGTGACGACATTTCCGTTTTTTTCCACAATTCTTTGATGAAATTCGCATTTTTTCGACCATCTGACGAAATTTGAGGGATTTTTTGTGATTTTTTCACTAAATTTGCGTTTTTTCGCGATCCTTTGACTAAATTCGCGTTTTCGCGAAACTTTGACGAAATTTGCTTTTTTTGCGATCCCTTGCTAAAATGTGCGGGTTTTTTTCGCGATTCTTTAACCCTCTACTGCCCACTACAGGAAATTGCTAAGAAAAAAATTATTTGTTCGTCTTATTTATGGTGTTGTGGGTCAAATAAAATAAAAATATTAAAAAAATTGAGATTTTCATATATTTTAAAGGATTTCTGTATGGTATCATATATGCTACCATGGGCAGATTTGGATGAAAAATGAAGAATTTTACCACATTTTATTTATTTTTTTATTTTTTTAAAGCTGTAATATTTACATGTGGTAGGCCTTAAAATAGTTTCTTACTTTGTTTATACATATGAATACGCCGCATTTTTGACATTTTATACAAGAAAATGTTCCCAAATATGGCATCTTTGGCGTTTTTGCTCATATGTAGGCCAATGATGCACACTATCAATCCTTGTTTCCTAAAAATGAATAAAATATATACTTACAAAATTCACATTTAAACTAAGATATACATATTATGAACATATATATTTTAGCTGTAAAAAATGTTTAGTGTGTAAATTTACCTTTGGTGGTTTCTCTTTTCGACTTCCTACCTTTTTCTTACCAACAGCGATAAGGCTTGTAGCTAATTCGTTCGAAAAAGAGCGAAGGCAAGGGTGTTTCATTTTAAATTGGCTACAATGTCTCCGATAAAGACACCATGCATTGACGGTTGCCATTGTGACTGTGTGCCAAAATATGTGCAAGTACCATCTATGTGATTTGAAATTGTATTTATATTTAAATGACATCATATCATTCAAGTCAGTCCCTCCCATATTTTGATTGTACAGAAAAATAACTGCCGGGTAAGGTACTAGTACTTCTTTATTTTGACATTTTACTATCCTGCTTACAGAAGCTAAACGATTAACTCCTACAGTGTTCGATAATAAAGTACAGCATCTGATGTCGAACCTTTTCACTGCTATAACATCAAAATTATCTATTGCTGCTACCGAGTATTCAATGGATCCTCTTCCTTTTTTCTTCATTTCTTTCTCATTTTTTAATTTACGCTTCATCAATCTGTTTTCTTTCACAGTCCCTATGAAGCCTATTCTTTTTTTCGACAGTTCTCTTACCAGGTTAATTTCGGTGAAAAAATTGTCTGCAAAAATTGTAGTTTTCTCTGGGTCTGCATAGTTGTAAAACCACACCTGCCCCTAATCCTAATTCATAACCAATTTGTTCCCGATAATGTCCTTTAGACTGTATAGTATAGACGTCAAAATCGTAGCAAATACCGGATTGTCCACAACTAGACCATAATTTTAATCTTCATTTACAACGAGGCTTTTTCGGCATGTATTGTTTCATGTGGACTCTCCCACGAAATAGGATCATTATTTTATCAATCGACTGCTTGCATTCTTCTGGTATTGATAGCATGTTATTCCTCAACATAGATAACAATGGGCGCAATTTCCAACATTTATCAATTCGCACAGTATCATTAACACTTAAATTATCAACAAAATGTATACTATATCTTAAAAACTTTTTAAATATGTTTCGAGACATGATTCCAGAAACTTATTCATACCTTAATACAGCTTCTCAGTATCCTCTAATATGTAGTATTCGAACAAGCCCCATTCGAATTTACATACCTAAAAATTGCACCTTTTCATATTCCGTCAACTTAATTGAATTCCCTGTTACTTGAACACTGTACAAATTTGTTTCTGATACCAATAACTTTGTCATATCAGATGATATAAATATTTTAAAATATTGTAATGGAGATGGAAGAAGCGCTACTGGATCCGGAAAGACATCGTCATCGGCAAGTGTCAAAATATTTGGTCCTTTTTTCTTCCATACTATTCATTTATTAAATTTCTTATATTCTTTCTTTAGAGTACTTTCACCACTATTCAACAAATTTCTATTTTTTTTCTTCATTTAAGTTATTCGCCTCTTCAGACTCTTCATAATCTGATCTTTCCTGCTAGCCAGCATCGTGTCTTCGAGGGGACAATACTAATTGTCACTATCACTTTCAGATAATCCCGACAAGACGCTTTCCAATTCATCTACAAAATCTATAGCATCTTCTACTTTAGTAAATATTTGTTTCCCTCTGCGTCTTTGAAAAAGCTGACCCGAAGTAGATGGCTGCAATAATAAAAGTAATAATTATGTATAGCCGACATTTACATAAAATTTTGCATATAATAAACATATAATTTTAAATTTCAACTAAATTATTTCAAATATATTTAATAACATGCAGGACCGGCGCAACCATCAGACAAATGGTGCGGCTGCCTCGGACCCCCAAGCGTCTCAAAAAATTCAAGATAACGCTATCTCTGTGTAAAATAACAATATTATGTCTGTAAAATAGACTTTAATTATTTTTTTGGAAAAATGTTAGTATTAACTTTATTCCTTACAGCCTAAGTTGATATAATTGTTGAAGAATGTATAAATCTGAGGATCGTGAAATAAACAGTGAATGGTAAATGCAATAAATAAATATTTAAAATATTCTAAATGATAGAAGATTTGTAGAAATTAAAAACAATTATACATATCACCACAGAGATAAACCGGCATGTTACTTTTCATATATTTCATACTCTATATTATAAATTAATCTATGACATATACAACTTTTAAAAATGATTTTTATTACTCAAATATTACACTGAAAGACGTGGGTCCCGCTAAGTGTTTTGCCACGTCCCCCCGTGCCATTGCGCCGGCCCTGATAACATGATTATGTGAATTAAAAGTAAAATAAGTAACTAAAGTACAAAGCTAACACTAAGACATACGAATTTTCTGTGAAAATAACATGGTAGCAAAAATGCTACTACAAGCTCATGATCACTAACGCCCATGGTAGCAGATTTGCAACCTTCATTTTAATTACTCAATTTACCATTAAAAAACAAACCTACATTGAACTTTTTTGTGCAGAGAATAGCATTAAGTCTTTTTATAACTGTATATTTGGTGTATTTAGTTTTATCGCAATAAAATATTTGAAAAAATTAGCAAAAACTTACCACTGTAAATACCATTTTACCATTTTTATCAGACAACTTTCTCCAAACTGATTCTTTTCTTATTTAGTTCTGCCATTCAGATTCAAATGCCATACCTAATATTACCTGAAGGTGCAGTTATTGCTGTAATGACTTAAAATACACATTATTTATGAAATTTCGAGCTAAAAAATAAAGCGAAATTTATGGTAGCAAATATGCTACCATGGGCAGTAGAGGGTTAAAGAAATTCTTGTTTTTTCCGCGATTCTCTGACGTAATTTGCGTTTTTCGCGATTCTTTCGATAAATTGGTGATTTTTTTCTGCGAACGATTGACAAAATTATTTTTTTTCAGCGACCATTTCCCGAAATTTGCGATACGTTTTTTTGTCTAAATTTTTGGACTTATGACCAATTTAAATTTTTTTTTGGATCTAAATGCCTTAAATTGTCGGAACATTTGGAACAGAATCACCCCTGAAGGGGGGGGGGGGGTTGTTCCCCTGAGTCCCCCCCCCCTTTCCTATGCCACTGCAATAACACAATTTTAAATATTAGAATTACCTTTAATTGTGGTGGTATGTAGAAAATTTAAGTTTTGATTTCGTAATACGCAAATTTAAATATCTAGAACCTCTACTCCAGTTGATTTACAGAATAATTCTGCATTTCCGAATACAGTCGATAAACATCTGTCTTCATATGTAATCGAAAAACTTCGATTTTTACAAAGCCGATTAGAAAAAAGAAAAACACATGTAGTTTCAGATATAATTTGTTTTTAATGAGCTTTATATTAAATTATTATAATCATGATGTTAGTCTTTATTTGAATATGAGTGAAAGAAGATAATCTCAGTATTATTTTAGATATACAATAGCACAATTTTAAATGTTAGAATTACCTTTAATAATGTTGGTATATAGAAACAATCAGTAAACTGCATTTTAGTTTACTGATTGTTTATGGTTTTTTAAATTATTTTCAAGCATAAACTATTTTGAAATCTATTTCCATCGCGTGCAACCTAAATACGAATGATTAATCCATTTGCACTTAACACAGTTCAAATATTTCAGCAATGTTTCGGTCTAATATTATAGAAGCATTTAAAACTTCATCAATAAATAATATAATATAATATAATATAATATAATATAATATAATATAATATAATATAATATAATATAATATAATATAATATAATATAATATAAAAGCAATAATATAATATAATATAATATAAATAAAACACAATTTTAACGGACATGTAATCGAACTATGCGCTTAAGGCTGTTGGTCAGTTAAGCCTGAAGTTTCAATCAATCATGCTGTAAAGGTAAGTTTACAAACTGTTTCGCTCATTTATTGATTCGACTGAATTCTATTGAATGTGATTTTTTTTATTAAGGTGCATAAGGATTTATGAAGTTGATATTCTGTGGCGGCTTTTTCAAAAGTTCGAAAATGCTTCTATTCAAAACTTACTGACCATCTTTTTTGAAATACAAGGTGGCTATAATTAAACTGGCAGTAATTAGAGTGATCTAGAGAAAAATAAAATTAGTTCCAAAAGTCAACGCTAGAGGACTATGTGGTGCTGTGTAACAGAAATGAGAGTTTAAAAAAATGCAGAATCAATACTAAAGTCGTTAAATGTGCTGCATAAAAGGTAATTTTATTTCAATATTGACTCTGCATTTTTTAAAACTCTCTTTTCCGTTACACAACGCCACTATTCCCCCAGCGGTGACTTTTAGAACTATTTTTTCGTGGAATCCTTCGACCCCCATCTTGTTTAATTGTCTTACAAAATTTGCCGTTATTCTCTCAGTTAGATCGCTCTACAGAACACTCCGGGTACTGTCAGTTTAATCATGGCCACCTTATACAGTCCACCATACAACACTAGAAATCATCACCAAAAAAAGATTAATTTTCAATCTAGTATTTTGAATACTGAAGATCAATAATTTATTAATATATACACTACTATACCATTAATGTTTACTAACTATTTTAATTATTGGTAGCATCTCCAAATCAAATGCTTTGAAGTTTTCAGGCCTTGGAGCAAATTGCTGAAAAAAAGAAAGAAAAAAAACTTTATGGAATTTTTATCGATTTAGAATTACATCATTAAAGAAAAATACAAGTTCGTAAAAATACACGCCAAAATGGCAAAGATTCCAAGTTGTTCAACATTCCTCTGGAGAATGAATGTTTTTCATAAAGAAATTAAAATACAATTCTTGGATATCCTCATGCAAAGTATTTTTTAATATATTTAATTTTATATTAATTTTAAGTTCAGCATAAAATGAAAATCTGTCTTTTCGTTGACGGATTCCAGTTTAGCACCAAAGTGTGTCCTCATGTTTAATGTGATCTTATTATTAATCCTTCTTTTCAATTTACTTTGGAAAATAATGGCCAAACATTATAACTTTGCTACAAATTTCCACAGTTGAGAAAGATTTTTTAACCAATTATGCTTGAAAACTATTTTAAAAAATCATAAAAAGTTACTTAATTGAGCTTCAATTTTCAGACAAATGTCATCCGAAAGTATATATATATATATTTTCCTTTTCCATGATGTAAAAATTGAAATTATTGGATATTTATAAGTTGTGTAGGCAATAAAAGCAAAAGTGAAAGCATAGTTTGTTTCCTTTATTTTTAGACAGTATTAAAAATACACAATGCGTTTGTCAAAAGTGAGCTATGAATTTCTGGAGACCACATAAAAGCCAGCAATAAAAGAAATAAGAATGTAGAAAAAAAAACTTGCAATTTTCAATTATTTGGGAAGTTTTTGGACCACCCTGCATATGCATGCAGGTATAAGTATACTTATAAATTTTCATGCAATCAGGAGAATCAACAATTATCTTATACATTTGAATAGCTCACTCTGAAAGTAGTTATTAAAAACCAGAACTTGCTGGAAGCCTTTGACATTGATAAGCCACCAAACTATCAAATCATTCTGCATAATCATTAAATGTTTGAGGCTTAACTACTGCTACATACTATTTTAATTATTGATGACACTCTAATGAAATGCACTGATGTTTTCAGGCCCTCGAGTCAGGGTCGGGTACTACTGCAAGGAGAGCGGCTTTGGGGCATGGCGCGTGCAGTCAACAGGTGCCTGCACGCGACAAAAGAGATTGGTCAATGCAAAGGATATCACCTGTCTTGTCCGGTTGGGGCCCTGATTCTTCACGTTAGAAAAATAGAAATGAATATTTGATGATGGATCTAGGTCAGGAAGTAGCAAAAGCCTGGGAGCATTTTTTCCCCTGTTACTTTTTACCTGTCTGAAAGATGTCAATGAATTTTATATTCATGTATATATTTTATAAATAAGATACGATTCGTTGTGAATCAGTATCGTAGTACAGAGGGAATTGCTGAAATCTCAGTACACATTACACTCAGTACAGCAGCAACTTATTAGTAAAATCAGAGTAATTTTACCAGTTACAGTTAGCGTTGTACAAACTCATCAAACAAAGCGGCTAATTCGAACTCAAATTCATCTTCTGAAAACAAGTTAAATTCTTGCTCAAATTCCATAAAACAAATCCGTTCAATTCCTCGCATTTTTGAGAAAGAGCTAAAATAATTAAGGCTATTCTCAAATCCAAACTGGTTATTCTCTGATGCATTTTTCATTCGTTTTTGTTCGCGAACGTATCAAATCGGCAGATGCTCTTATTAAGAAACTGTAACAGAACTGTTTTTACCGTTTTGCTCTAAAGACAGGAGATTTTTCCGAAAATGCTGTCAAAGTTGGTATTTTGTAGCGAATTTTCAGAACGAGACAGCGTAGGAAAGATAAAATACTGTCGGCTTGAGACAACAATCGCTTATAATTCAAGATGTAATTTACACTGTAAAAATAGGGACTAAAAAACGGAGATTCTACTGGCAATCGAGACGCCAGCACTATTTCCCATATTTTAACGGAAATTTCCCACCATAAATTCCAGAAATCCGTATTTTTACGGAAATTTTTCACCATAAATTACAGAAAATTTTCCGTTTTTCTGGAATTTATAGGGGAAATTTTCCGTTAAAATACAGAAATAGTAACCGGCGTCTCGATTGCCAGAAGAATCTCCGTTTTTCAGTCCTTTTTTTTTACAGTGTATTTATCGGGGAACAAATGTTCGATTACAAATCACTTCAAAAGTCATACCAGTAAATCTCATGTTTCATGCTTAAAAGTGACTCAGGAAATGTGTCGGAAAGTTTCTCTTTGTTGAGCGGTGAAGAATGAATTTTTGAGAGCCGCCTTAAAAAACAACAACAACAATCAAATAAATAAGAAATAGAGCATGATGAGAAAAAAATAACAAATTAATTTTCTTAATTTTATGAACTTTCTATAGTCATGTCAAAATTTCTTTACTTAATTTATTATTTGAACAAGACTTATAATATTCCCATGTAATTGATAAAGGAAAATAAAAGGAAAATAAAAGGTAAATAAAAGATTTAGCCTTAGCCATTTGCTGAAGATTGGAAAATCTTCTACGAAAAACATAAGCAATTTAAGTACACGGTGATTGCCTTAGACAATTCTTTTCTTCTTCACAAACCGTATCAAATGTATATTTAAGGCTGTTCTTAACTGCTCTCCTCAGCAAGCGCAAAACATTTTGACACATTTACGAATTCATTTTTTAACGGAAAGATATAAAATTGGAAAGCCTGGCCATGGAAGCTGTTTGGAATCGAACTGTGTTTTTCATTTTTTGATCAATCAATTACCTATTGAGTTATAAGCGTTTTTGATCACGTGACAAACATGTTTTTCGCCTGCTTTGAGTGCTTATTCTCTGTTCGCGCGGAAACTCGGTTCAAAACGCCCACTTTGACACTATTTTCTGAAAGATCTATTGCGTTTGCAAAAAAAATGGAAAAAACAGCTCGATGACATAGTTTCTGAACAACAACAGCAGCTAGTTTCATGCATTTTCGAACAAAAATAAATTAAAAATTATGTAAGAAAGTTGCGCTTTTGGATTTGAGAACACCCTTAATTACAATAAATCACTTATTCCAACATGCAGAAATAGACGAAATATTTTGTCTATAGCTCTTCAATAAACCACTCCTGACAAAATCTTAAAACATATCATACTAATTTTACTAGGATGAAACGAATTCCTCAGAACATTAATCCACAAGCTTTATCTGATTAACGTTTAGTTTCCATAAAGCAGTCAGTATTAACAAAGTAAGTTGCCGAAGTGTTTTGATTTTATTGCTTTGGAATTTTATAGACTTTGAAGTTTAAATTTTATAGTAACTTTAACATTACTTTATTATAACTGCTACACACTGTAAAAAGAAAGAAGGAAAAAAAAAAAACCTTCAAATTCACAGAAAAAACAGTCAATTTTGGCGAGTGGAAAATCGTTTAAAATACAGATAATATCTGAAATTTTTTATAAAAAACAGTTTTCTCTGTAAAAAATATAGATTTTTTATATAAAAATTTTAATATCTATATTTTTTTCAGAAAAAACTGTTTTTTTTTTCTTTAAAACAGCTTTTTTCTGTAAAAATACATTTTGTTTCTGTAAAAATTAGAGAATTTGTTAAAATGATAGTGTTTGTTAAAATGATAGTGTTATTTACCGACTGCAACACTAACTGTTTATAGGTACGAACTCTTATTATATTTATAGTGATTATAAATTGTTTATAGATTTTTTTTCTTCAGTGAGATAGCGATAGTGATATAAAGTTTAGACAGGATATGAATACATTGTGTGTATAAAATGAAATAAATTCCTGAAAATATTACTTTATAAATCCTATCTTCCCCAAATCACTTATTACCGCGACTAATTACTGAGACATTGAGATGAATTGACTTTAAGAGTTCATAGATCACTACTGTTGAGTATATTATAGTAATTTTAATATTATTTATCAATTTAGCGTTGCACTGGTAGAATTTAAGATAGCAGCAGAAATTGTTTTTTTAGGTGCGAACACATATTATATTTTTGGTAATCGAAGATGTAGATACAGTGAAACCTCCCTGTGTGACCACCTCCATTAAGCGACCACCTCCCTGAACGACCTTTTTTTCATGGAACAAAATTTATTCTCATAGGCTCAATACTAATTTTAGCTCCATTCTGAGATCATCCCAGTTGAACTCCCACCATGAGCGACCAATTTCTTTGAAGAAAATGAAACAAATTCCGTTTTTTCCTGGTTGCTTGAAAAGGGTTTTATTAGAAAAATAATTCCGGAGAGCGCATTATTCATCAAACTTCTAAGCTAAGTTTAGAATTTTTTTTTTATTATTCCGGTAACTTTTAAGTGTTTAAACCCCTTTGTGCCTTTTTATGCAATGAATTGAACTCTAATGGCAAATTAAGAAGATGGTCAATAAACTCCCCTGCCCCATTCTGTCAGGAAACTCTAAAAAAAAAAATAGATAAATTAATGAAATCGTCATACTTTGTTCCCGTCCAAAAAAAAAAAGTTGCATTTATTTACTAAACTTCGAAAGGACTTGGAAATAAAAGTTATAAAAGATAAAACCGTAAAATCAAAGCAAGCGTCAATGTATCCATTTTTTTAAATCTGCAGTTATTAACTTATGTAATTAACTTTTGTTTTGATACTTAAATGTTCATATTTTTTCCTAATGTGAAAAATAAATTTTAGCAACATTAATTGTTACCTTTTTTCAACAATTAAAATCTAGATTTAAGCATGACCTCCATTAAGAGACCACCTCTTGGAGCGACCAATTTTTATTGGAACGGAACATGGTCGCTTTAGGGAGGTTTTACTGTATGTAATTTTTCTTTCAACGATATCATAAAAAACATAAATTCACAAACATTTTTCTAACCAATATTTTGTTTCCCATTAAGCACTTATTAGTGCATGTAATAATCAAGGAATTTGGCGAAGCCGTTTGACCTTCTTGTTTTAAGATTTCACAAATTACTATTGATGTGATTTCAGTTAAAGTTGCCAGATGAATATCAAAATTTTATTTTGAATACACTATTTTAGTGCAATATTATTAGCTTTGTTCAACAGCAAAATTTACGTAATTAATTAAGACGACTAATTTTCTACGAAAATAGTGATATTCAAAATAAAATTTTAGTATTCGTCTGGCAACACTGATCTCAGTATATCATAGTGCCATTCCATGCGAGAAACAGACAAAATGTCCCGCACGTGAGGCTTACATAAATACCTATATTTATTAACTTGTAAGTTACTAAAATACAAACTATAAATTAAAATTAACAAAAAACACTATATTTTCATATTAGCATAGTTGTTTTAATTTGAAAATAAAATAGCATTATTAAAACAGCAGTATTATGTAGAAAAGCTGTTCCATACGTGAAATGAAATGGCACTTTAATACGTTTAAAAATCTCCACATTTGGAGTTCTAGAGACACTTACGAAGATGCCCGCTTTTAATAACAAATAAATAATAAAAATAACAGATAATAAAAATCTCGACATTTTAAATCCTAGACCTAAGTAATCGGCCCTTTTCAAGGTCATTCCATGAAAAACTGACGAAATGTCCTGCGCGTTCCATCTTACATAAATACCTATATCTATTGACTTATAAATTGTTAAAGCATAAACTATACATTAAAAATAACAAAAAACTCTAAATTTTCATATTAGCATGGTTGTTTTAATTTGAAGACATAATAATATTGTTTAAAACAGCAGAAATACGTAGGAAAGCTGTCCCACACGTAACATGGAATGACCCACAGTAATTTTAATATTGTACCTTAATGTATAGTGTAACCATTGGTGGCATTTCTATAGCAGTAAGGTGTTTTTTAGATGAGAGTACCTATTATGTTCCGGTAATTCGAAGATGTATAGTTTTTTTCAACGAGAGAGCGGAGAAGAATATTAGCTTTATCCTTAGAATATAGGCACATTTAAGCAATGTTTTAATTTTATACTTTCACTACTTCATAGATTTCTATTGTTGAAATCTTAGTATAGCATAGTAATTTTACTCTTATATTATTACCATAGCATATTTTGTAACCGCCGGTAGCATTTACGATTGCAACAGTAACTGTTTTTAGGTGCGAAAACTTATATTTACAGTAATTTGGATTTGTGTACATTCATTTTCAATGAGATAGCGGTAAAGAAAATAAGGTTTAGCCTTAGGATATAGACACATTGCGTGTGTATAACGTTACACCTTTTACAAGTGACTGCAATTTTACCTACTTCTTTTGGCGCGTTCTGCAGGCGTGGCTCATACCACCCAGGTGTTACAGCCGATTAATTTCCGTGTTTGTTTTGGCCGGCTGCCCACTTGTTTAGATTATCCAGTGGCTAATTCAATTGTGGATGATGCATGGGCTTGTTTGGGGCTGCCTACCCCTCCAGCAAAAAGGTACCGAAATCAATGAATTCCCATTTCGCTATTATCCAATGAGATGAAGAATAATAAGGCGACAATTAGTGTTGGATTACAGTTGCCGAATATACACATTAATATGAGAGTTCCTTAGTAGAATACAATTGTAAGAATTCCGTTAATTGAATGTACAATAGAGGAAAGCTTAACCAATGTTTGCACTTTTCTATGCTCTAATAATGGGTATTTTGTTCGTGAGAAATTTTTTTTTGTCGATATCTTATTGTTTTTTTTTTTGTTTTTTTTTGACTTGTAACGAGAAGACAGATTGTGTTTTTATTTATCATATGTTGTTATAGAAACAGAATTTACTCTTTTCACTTCCTGACTTTTTAAGGCTCGTATGTGACGTCAGTATGATGTAACGCAATAATCATCAATACATAAACCTGAGATAGAGCCTGGTACAGTGCAACATTTTATTGTCTCGTATGATTTTTCTGTTGTTGTTTACCTACGATAAGGAAAGATCAAGTCCTTAATTTATATTACAAACGAAGTTATATTTTATTTATTATCCTGTTTATACTAACTACTCTACATCCAATTATTCGATTCATTTGTAGTCTCTTTAATTGAAAACTGTCATATTATTGACCTAATTTTCACAGCGTGTAGTCAGAAAGCAGTTTAATGCGTTCAAATGATTAGATTATGCAAATGGTTCCCAGAATTTTTGACTTACAATTTTTTTTTTAGAATCCGTTCCCAAAGAGACGTTCTTAGGCCTATACACTATAACCGGATTATGTGTCTTACACGTAAACATATTTATAAGTAATACCTACGCAATTAAGTAATATTTCTAAATTTTTAAAATTCACCATGATGCACAATTTATTCTCAGCTACCTCTAACACCCATAATATTGACAAAACGTAGTCATGTAGGAATGTTGTTACAAATTTCAATGCACATGATTAGATGATGCAATAAACCATTTGCTTTATTGACTTTCAATATTGGTGACAATAATATTAAAAATACATAAAATAATGTATTACCTTTTAAAGACTTACGTATTATCTATAGTTTTTTTTTATATGATGATCAATTAATGTAACTGCAGGCGCATGCCTTGGTGCTAATTGCAGAAACACAAAATTTCGTTTGCTAGAGAAAACGCGAAATTCAAAATGATATATTTTCAATCAAAATGAAATTTCTGGGTTTTTTTCATTATTTTTATTCTATATATATATTTTAATCATTATAATTTCATTTAAATTTTATTCAAATATTCTGGGTAAACCGTGGAACAGCAGTAAATTGCACGTAGAGGCCTTAAGGCTGTTCTTAAATGCAAAAGAGCTACTTTCTGACACGTTTCTGAATTAATTTTTGTTTGGAAACGCATCAAATTGGCAGGTATTCTTAATCAGAAATTATGTAATCGAAAGACGTTTTCCTTTTTTTTTTTTTTTCTTTTTTGGTAAAGGCAGAAGATCTTTCAGAAAACATTGTCAAAGTTGACTTTTTGAACTGAATTTTGGACGCGTTACCGCGAGAGAGGAGAAAAACTACTCGCCAGATGACCAAAATTGCTTGTAACTCGATAAGTAATTTGTTTATTTAAAACAAACGGTCAAGTGCAAGTATCAATCGCGCACAGATGGTTCCGTAGGATAAATATATAAATTAGTAATTGTATTATTTAAAAAAACCGTTGCTAAAATAATACCAAGACTTTGTAAAAAAAAAAAACTATGCAACGTCGCGTTGGGTAAACTCTATTACTAAAAAAGTGAAAATGGATATACCATAAAAGTTCAAAGAGATATGGAGCCTAAATAATATGAAATATAGCTATTCTGTATAACTCATTTTTTAATATTATTCTAATATGTTTATGATGAACTTAATTCGGTACTGACAATAAAAGCAATGCATATTTAAACTTTATTTGGCATTTCATAAAACTAAATTCAGCGTAGTAATAACTTTCCTTTCTACAGTGTAGCTAAAACAAACCTTTGTTCAAAGTTTAAATTTGGCATTGTGATAAGCGCGCTTTGAAAGGAGGTCACAAAGTTGTAACGCCACCTTGGTCCGAGCCGTGATTTTACATATAGGTTTTTAATTAACTTTTAAAGTCACTCGAGGCGCATTGAGAGATCCACTCAATGCAAACTGCAATCTTGTCGCGAATCCCAAAGTATGTATGTGATTCATTCTAAGTAAATTAGTCTGTTTTTAATAATTTGACGTTTATTGCTTTTATACTGCTACTGGGCATTGCATTACACATATCATTAAAAGTTGTTAACTAGGCTTTACAAGCCAATGGTACATAGAGAGAGTACGCCGCCCCTGTCATTATGTGTGTCGAAACCGTCCGTGACTTTAAGGGTTAATATCTCGGCTAATTACTGACGATTTCTTTTAAAAATTATTATCAATATTGCCTTTATACTTCTGCTACGATAGGAACCTCCAGCGCTTCTCAACACTTTTTCTGAATGCCCGTAAATCGAAATTTGTGTGTAACGGAAAATGCGATTTTCTCAAAAACTATGTGACCTAATGTAATCGCTATAATTTTCCCGCAACTTTTAAATTATCATCTACTACCTGTAATTTTTTTATAATTTTAGTGTCAATAGATTCGGAATTAGATGGGGGTAACATATTTTTGCGCTACATTTTCGACGATATCTTTGAAAGTATAATGCCTAATATTAAAATAAAAGTGCATTTTTAAGTTCAGCGTTACGAAAGCTTTCTCACGATACCACACACGATATACGAAGAAAAGAGATTTTTTTTTCAAGTAACTTAATTAGAACCTCTAAATTTTTACTAAATATATTTATGAATGTTTAATAATCTGAAAATATGTGGGTCAATAGTCTTTATTACTTCCCCCAATTTGAAATTCCCACGTTCCATAGTTTACGAGTAAAATGGCTGTGACAGACAGATAGACAGACAGACACAGGAGTGATCTTATAATGGTTCGGTTTTTACTTTTTAACTATGGAACCCTAAAAATGGAAAACTCATTTCGATTTTAAAGCGTTTCAATATAGTGAGGCCTACGAATTTTATGCCTTTACATTTAAAAACGAGTCAGAAAATGTGTCAAAGAGTTTTGCATTGTTGAGCAGGGGATTTAAGAACCGCCTTGGGTTCCACAGAGCAGAATTTGGGAACCACCTTAGGTTCCACAGAGCAGAATTTGGGAACCGCCAGTTTAGTCTAAACTAAACTGGGGAACAAAATGCACTCGGTGGGATTAAATAACAATTTGAAAAAAAAAAAATATATATATATATACACACACACACACACACACACATATATATATATATATATGTATATATATATATATGGATTTCTGCTTAAAAAATAAATAAATAAATAAATAAATAAAAAATAAATAAAATAAAATAAAATAAAAAATATATATGTAACGTAATATATTATATATTTTGCGTTTTATTTTTTTTTTAAAAATAAATCAGGAAAATTTTGTGAAACTTATTATTACACTTTAACAAAATATGAATAACCAGAATTTGAATTTTGATTTGATGTCCTCTGGGTAAACATGCTTTGCCGTGATAAGTAATAAGATTTTAAAGAACACAAATCTCATAATTTTATACTCCTGAGCTGCAATTTATTATATTATTAACAGTTCAATGTTTTATCGATGTATAATATGTCACATATCTGAATTTGAACATGGTTTTAATTTATTTTCATGAGTGCGATACCTTGATTTAAAATATCAAAAGTGAATAAATCAAAGAGAAAAAGGAAAATGAAAATATATATAGTATCCGTCTGTTCTATAATTTTACATGTGATTCTATAAAATTCTTAGAAGGAAAACTTACGAAGTACCACACTAATAATATATTCTAATGAAATTTTAGAAGTAGGTAAAGGCTGTTAACATATACACTTCCACCCATCTTTATCGGCAATTGTCACTTTGAGGTAAACATATTGGGGTCCACAAATGCCACACATCAACACCTTTGTAGAAAGAAATGTCCCTTATTGTTAGTATTCATGTGTGACATTTCGTTTGAATTAATGCTTTTTTTTTCTATAAAAAACAAACAGAATATAATAGTCTATTTCAACATACAGCAAATGTATAAACCTCCGTACATTATATCAAGGTGATTTGCCACATACTCTCTCTTCACGATATTTGCACCTTTCCTCTTGAATACACCCCCACCAAATTTTATCACCAATCATCACTTTGAGGCAGAGATATTGGATTAAAAAATGCTATACAGCAGCACCTTTGAAGAAAGAAATGCCCTTATTGTTGGTATACCTGTATGATATTTCTTTTGAAGTAGTTAATGCATCTTTTCCATTACAAACAAGCAGAATATAATAGTCTTTTTTAACATATAGAAAATGTATAAACATCCGAACATTATATCAACGTGTTTTGCACCATACTCTCTCTTCACGCTATCTGTACCCTTTCTTGTTGAATCCACCTCCACCAAATTTTATCCACAACCATACTTTTGATGAAGATATATTGGGGCTAAAAAATGCGACACAACAGCTCCTTTGAAGAAAGAAATGCCCCTGATTGTTAGTGTTCCTGTATGACGTTTCTTTTGAATTAGTTAATGCTTCATTTCCATTAAAATAAAACAAAAAATAGTCTTTTTCAACATACAGCGAATGTTTAAATCTCCGTACATTATATCAACGTATTTTGCACCGTACACTCTCTTCGCGATATCTATATATTTTTTCTTGAAATGGAATGAGTGCATTGCTCCTGGTATTAATTATCCTGTTGTGTTGCCCATTTCTATCTAGACTAACACATTTGTGAAACATAATGAAGACTTAGGAATTCTAGAAGGGGTAGCATAGTTTATTTTATTAATATGTGTAGTCGTGGAGAAAAAAGTAAACACCCTCTACTAACTCTGCAACAAATTATTGAAGAAGAAACTTACTGATACCATACGATTGGAAATAAAGTCTACTTTTAAATGACGTATATAAAATTTGCTTGGGGTGGGGTGGGGGGGGGGGGGAGTGGAACTACATATCAAAACTAACCCAAACTTTTTTTTTTATAGCAATACCCAAGTTTGACACCATAAATAAATTCTATACAACTCAATTAACTTACAAATAATTTTTTTTATTAGATTCTTACGATTAGTTTCAGAGAAATTAATTATTTTAAAATGAGCATATTTTAAGGGCTATATCCAAATTGAAGTTCGGTACTCGACTGCTGAAATGCTACAGAATGGCTATTTCACTTCTATTAATGTATCATTTCTTGCCAATATGACCATTTCACTCGCTTAAGAGGCTACTTCAGTCAGGTGAAAAGACCCGTTCGCTAATGCTAATCCTATGGAAGAAATTTATAAAGATATCTCGGTTGCATTTCAATATTTTTAAATGATTTTTTTTTTTTTGCATTAGACAGCTGAGATTGATCTGTACAAAGGTTGTTTTTTACTTTTTCGATTTTGTTTAGAGATATTTTTTATGGTGTCACTTTTATTTTCGGAACCGGTTTCGAAAGTGAAAATATCCTCATAAAAAAAAAATCTGTAATGAAAATCAAAAAAGTAAAAAACGGCCTGCATACAGATCGATCTCAGCTGTCTAATGCAAAAAAAAAAATCATTTAAAAATATTGAAATGCAACCGAGGTATCTTTATAAATTTCTTCCATAGGATTAGCATTAGCGAACGGGTCTTTTCGCCTGACTGAAGTAGCCTCTTAATATGTTCGGGCTATTGCCAGCCCAAATGTTTCAATAAGATGAGCAGAATATATTATTTTCAAATTATGCTTTTCTGCACATCGTGGACGCATAAACCATCATTATGACGTTCTTTAATCATAATTCAAAAACTACTTGGTAGAAAAATTTTAAATTGAGAATTCGCACAAAGCAAGGTATAATAAATATAAATCTATAAAAAAAAATTGTTGGTCACAATTCATATTTTTTTAATATTAATTTCATAATTCATATTATAAAATTTTTTAAATTACAAGTTCAATGTATTTATGTTTGAGTTTTTTAGTATCATAATCACATAAAAATATTATTGAATTAGGATTATAATTTCATGAGATATTAATAAAAATATGAAAATGTAATTTAACATTAGAAGATCTAAATTTTAAATGTTTATAATTGAAAAACTTAACATCCAAATCACTTGAAATTTTATTTCTAGGCATAGTTTGAACCGAAGATTTAAAATATAGTGTCAAAATTGAGTGTTGCCACTGAGAAAAAAATAAAGTGTAGTCTAGTTTAAATCTGTAGATGGCTCTCTAAGCAAATTTTATATACATAATTTAAAAGTTGACTTTATTTCCAATCGTTGGATACCAGTGACTTTCTTCTATTATAATTTGTTGCAGAGTTAGTAGGGGGTGTTTACTTTTTTTTCACGACACTGTACATTACTTATTATAGTATGCATTATAGTGTACAGATTTACAATGCTTACAAGGAAGGTCTCCTTACCTTACTAGGCATACTCAGAATATGTTGAAAAAAATGCTAGTGAAACTACTCATGTATGTAATAAGGGATCAGTCAAATTTAACGGCGGAATTTCAGTAGAAAGTCTGTAAAAAAATAAAATACTTTTGAATATTTGGCGAGAAAATATGAAAGTGACACGCGATTTGGCGAGCAGGATTTTTCCTCGCCAAAAGCAAACGATTTTAACACTAGAACTACCGATGTTAAATATATACCTAGTTTTACTACACCCGTCAAATTGACGGATTTTTGATGATGGCTTTCATTGTAACTTTTGACTTAGTTAATGTAAATAAAAGAATGTAATTTAAGAGAAAAACAACATTTAATAAAATAATTCATTAATTATTTATTAAAAAAACATTAAAAAATCTATTTGCATTTATAGTATAGCACATTTGATATGTATGAAATAACTATGAGGCACATATTTTACAAGTACATGTTACCTTAGATTAACACGTGCCACTTAGTTAATGTAAAAAAAGAATATAATTTAACGAAAACAACATTTAATATAATAATTCATTAATTATTAATAAAAAAGAAACAAAAACAGCTTCTATTTGCATTTATAGTGAAGCCCATTTGATATGTATGAAATAACTATGAGGCACATATTTTACAAGTATATGTTATCTTAGATGAACACTTGCCACAAACATTTTTGTTGCATACATTGCAGGTATAAATCGCTCTATTTTTGTTACACAATCGAATTTTGCAAGATTTGCGTTAATAAGGACTTTTTGAGTTTTCTGGAGTACAATCCACTGCTTTCCGTTCTTGTTTTTGGGAGGAGGCTTCTTTTCTGCAGCACCTATATTCACTGGAGTGTTCTTCGGATAATTGAAATAAAAATTGTTTTCTAGTTATATTTTCATCAGAAGTCTCTTTATATAAAATCGACGCATTGATTACTGCCAAGTCCAAATTATTATAAAATACCTGCAAAGGCCATCTACGTGACCCTGCTTTTATGCTATATTTGCTGGCCATTTGGTCAACTACATATACTCCAAACTTAGTCTCATTGTAAAACGACACAGTTGCAGGAATTTTTTTTTCGATTAGAAGCAATTTTTATGGATTTATGTTTTGAGCTAAGAAGTAGTACTTTTTTTACGAGGCTTACTTTTGTAAATTGTTAGAACAATATCATTTGATTTGTAGAGTTTTGTGGAGAAAAGAGTCGTGTTATCTTTTCTAACTTTAGCTATTTTCGGCAATTCTCTTTTATTTGCTCGCATAGTTCCAACAAGACGTGTTTTTTTTTTCTTGGCCAATAGCATTTTTGCGAGTTGTATACGTGTAAAAAATTATCCGTTGTTATATTTCTCCCACAATTTACATAGTTTATTACAGTATTCAAAGCTACAAATTCATTCAAAGGTACTCCTGATGATCTAAGTTCATTTTTGCCTAAATAGGGAAAGCCATTTATAAGATATTTACTTTACACGTCTACAGCTGACCAAAACTTAATTCCGAATTTTTCCGGTTTATGAAACATATATTGCAGAAATCTGCATCTTGCCTTTTTGGGAAACAGTTGTTAATCTACGCTTATATTCTGACCTGGTTTGTAACAAGCTTGGCTCTTGTCAATAAAGGACTTCCACATTTCGGAAGCTAATCCAAATTTGTCAGTTCGTAAGCGAACACTCCTTTTTTCTGTCGAAACGAATGAATCTCATAATTTCTGAAAATCTGTTTCTACTCAAAGTTTCGTGAAAGAAAGAAGGTCCCCATTTTTCTGACCACAAATAGGATAATTTCAAATTTCTCGCTTAGCAGGCTCCTCGAGCATACAAAATAGCTACAAACGCATATATTTCTTCAATAGTAATTTTCCAATCATCCATCTGTAAAACATTTCCGGCCTCGAGTAAACTGAGTCGTAATCGGTGCAAAATAGATCCCGTTATAACGGCCGCCAAACACTTTGGATCATTCAACTTTGAAATTGCCAAAGCCGTCATTTTGACGGGTCTTGTAGAAATAGGTATAGGTCATACTGATTATGGAAATTAAAGTGGGTGAGTTGAAATTGAATAGGAATATTTAACTATTCTTATATTTCATTAAAAGTCGTATCATAAAATTCTAGAACAATACATAAATTCAGTGCTGGAAAATTGGCGCAGGGGTGGAGCCTATTGACACCAATAAATTTTTATGGTATTATTCAGTTTAATAAAAACTCAGAAATTTGATCATTAGATAAAAGGCAAAATACTACTATAATTTAGTGGTGCCAATAGGCTCCACCTCTGCGCCAATTTTCCAGCACTGTAAATTATATCAAATTTTTAAGCATGAAATTTGAAAACCGTCAAAATGACGGTCTTGGTAGTTCTAGTGTTAATGCATCTGAAAATTGTTTATTAATTGTTTTTTAGAATGCACGGTTTTTAATGAATTTAAACTTAATCAATGAAAGAGGTTATTATATATTTTTTATATTACAGATATATGTTGCTTGTTGCTGTAGTTATTTAATTTTATCAGCGTAAAAATATTTTCTATGCTTTGCAAGTTGGAAATATCTATTTTAAGTTATAGTCAGCTGACATTTGACTGCCATAATACATTTCCATATCGAAGACGAAGTCGTTTCCATAGCAACAAAATTAAATCGACAAGTGTTCTATCCCCCTTATTTTTGAGCTTGAGATAATTTAAATCAATTTAAATTTTGTTTTAAATCGTAAAATATTATATTTAAATTTTATTATAAATACATATAGGTATATGTGACAAACTATAGTTTAAAAAAAAAACTAAAAATGACAAAACTATAGTTAAAACAAATTAAAAATGACAAAACTAAAGTTATTTAAATTAAATTATATAAACATATTCAACATAAAAAGTTTTTTCCTACATAAAAGCGTTTTTTTTTTTTTTTTCATCGCAAACCGGTGATAAATCGCCAAATAAACGAAAATTTCGTTATTTTTTTACGGACGCTGTATCGGAGTTCCGCCAAAATTTTTTTTTATAAACATATATATCCATATGAAAAGAACATTCTGTAATTTTTTTCAAATTTTTCTGAGTATGCCCGTATGGAGACCTTCCTTGTTAGTTTGTTTTTTAGTTAGTGCGGTAAGCTATTTTTAAAATGCTCTCTCGATCACTGTGGAGAATTTTTGGAATAAGGCGTAAAGTACATAAGGGGTTATTCCTTTTCTCCCAAGAATATGGCGTCAAATTTTTAAAAATCAAATTTGATGAAAATTCTGAAAAACTATATATCATTAAAAAATCCGAAGAAATTTTCCGAAAAGTGGAATTCCTCAAACCGTATTTAATAGTTATAGACCCAGATATCAGTATAATTATGCAAGTAAACCGACGTTTAAAAAATCACCTTTATAGCCCTTCTTACTTTTTTAATAGTTTTATAAATTAAAAAAAAATATATTCACATGTTCCCCACCGGTGGGCTAGTTGTAAACACATGTGGGGTACATATGAACACAGGGAAAAAGTATCCTTTGACATGCTTTTATTTCTGCTTTAAGGGAGGACAGGACCTTTGAATTTGTCGAAACAATAAGAAACATCGCCTTCTTCAAAGTACCAAAACACAAACAATATGCAATTAAAATCTTTTTTTCTCCTTCCTGCCTAAAATATATATCCTCAGCTACATTATCCAGAAAAATAAATGTTGTATGTACAAAATTGATATTTAAATTTTAAATTTAAATATTCGTCTCACTAATGCGTGATTAAATGCTGCGCGCATGATAAAACTCTAAATTATGCATTAGAGAAAACAATTTTTGAACAAAATAGAATCATAACATAACTACTTCTAACTTAAAACCAAAATATACGCAAAAAGTTTTGTTTAAAATTTAATTTTAGTACAAAATAAAAAAAAAGTTCAAAAATCTCAAATTTTTTTACAAGTTTTTCAAATGCAAAAAAGTAAAAAACCAAAATATGTGATTTTTTTTTTGTTTTAGCCTGTAGACTATAAAGAAACGCATATTTGGTTAATTTTTTTAAAGCTGTAGCTTACATAGTTTAAAAGTAACACTGCGCGCTAACTCCAAATTTGCTAATTTGAGAAAATGCTTTTTAAAATTTCAATATCTACGGGCCTTCCATTATACTCACCGTCTAGAAATGATTATAACTCAAGAAATAATGCAGATTTTTGAATGCGGGTTTTTCCATAGTGTTAAACATTTTTAAAAGATTCAGAATTAAGCAAAAAGTGAAAACTGATCACTTGAAAATTTAAAAGTCCTGTGCCCCCTTAATTTGTCATCCTAATTATTAGATATATTATTAAATTCACTAGAAAATATGTATATATATTTCCTTAGTTTGTGGGCAATATGTTTAAGAAAAAGATTATAAAATGAAAATAAGTAAATACAAAGCTTTCTGAACCCATTCCCAAGAATAATATTAATTATCAATTTGGAAATTTTACTATTTTTTAACGGTACTGATACCTATCTCCATTCAAAACATCATATACATAGCTGTTGTTTTAGAGATGGAAGTAAGCCATCCTTGCAGTTTTGGAACAAATGAAATTGCAAAGTTGTTTAACATAATACTTTTGTATTAACAATGCATAAAAAATATTATTGTAAACCATTTATTGAAATACAGTAAAACCCGTTTAAAAAGTTCCCGCTTAAGAAGTTTTCCCGTTTAAAAAGTTTATATTTTCGATTCCCATTTTTCTCTTATTCTTACAACACTAAAATAACTCGTTTAAGAATTCCCGCTTAAAAAGTTTTATTTTTCCTTCCATTTTTACTTTCAAAGCTCGTTTATTTTGTCTTTTTGATTATTATTTTATTTTCTGTGCTAAAATCTCTTTCTTTATTATTCTTCGCTATTCAAAAAGGTCAATGTTTAGGACTGATAGCAGATATGGTCACCTCTATTTCACCTTAAAATCTGTTTAATGTGTTTGATGGAAATGGAATGTGGGTAGAGGATAGGCCTCTCGTCACTGTAACAATAGTGACTGATAAGAGAAAAGGGAATTGCACCGCCCTACCGATGGGTGGTTCTTTCAGTTCAATAGTTACAACAGATTCTTTCCCACCACCATATTCCATAAGTGTAATGTACCAAATCTGCGTTTGGTTTATTCATTTCGCAGTTTTTAAGTCAGTGTAAAGTGCATAACATCAAAGCTTTCTCGTTAGAAAATACACGGACAAAAAATTCTGTTTTTTTTCCCCAAAAATGTCGGGCAAGGCAATTACAAGGAAAGCCTTGTCAATTGAAGGCAAAATCAAAATTTTGAAAGAAGTTGATAGTAACGCCAAAACAACAAGAGTTGAAATTGCAAAGAAGTTGAACATACCAATGACTACTCCGAATAGAATTCTAGCAAAACGAGATCTCATTTTAAACTGTTCTGAAAAATATCGTAAAATTAAAAATGTGAAAAGAGGAAAATATGAAGTTATGGAAGAAAAGTTATTGATTAAAGGTTGCCGAAAAAAAAAAAAAAAAAAACAGAAACTAAAAACTATAACCGATTTTTTTTATTTATTTTTTTTATTTTTTTTTATTTTTTTTTTATTTTTTTGCAAAAACATATCAAATCACTCTTAAAGAGAAATTTCTTGTCTTGGATTAAATAAAGAGTTTCTAAGGTAATTATGTATTTTTACTTTATTAGCTAATTTTTTAAGCGTGCAAACTAATTTAAATTTCTTAAGAAAACTCAATTTTATAGAAAGTACTCTTTGTATTATTGTACTAAGGTAAAATAAACCCTCTTCTGAATATCAATATTTAAACTATTGATTTTTTTCAAGAAATGCTAATTTCCCGTTTAAGAAGTTTTCCCGTTTAAGAAGTTTTTCCCCTCCACTCCCTTGGGAAACTTCTTAAGCGGGTTTCACTGTAATATATAACGCTTATTGCATTTTAGAAAGCATTAAAATTATTTAAATTACAATTGACTGTAAATAAGCTTGTTGCTCTTTATAAACTTCCTGACAGATGCGGCTGTGAAAATTTCAATGCAGCATCACTTTTTACATGACGGAAATGTCTTCTATTTCAGGAAAATTATAGGAATTGGAGCTGACATTCTTTCTTATGAATTTAACTGAGAAAACAGAATCACAGAATGATTATTGGGCATTTATGTACCATCTATTGGGCATATATGCCCCAACTAGTCTGTTCATAAGTACCCCACATGACTGCCAGAGTTAGATTGATAAATTAGTAACATTTCTCAATTTTATAAGAAAAGGAATTTTATCAAAAATATTTATTAGTACTCATAGTATATGTTAAAATAGTAAAATTCAAATAAATAAATAAATAAAGCTAATCGCTTACAAAGTTGGAACTGAGATTTTACTTTTGCGATCTACAAACTGTATTTTGGCTACTAAAGGCACAATTTCGATTTTTACATCGTGAAACGGAAAAAAATTCTTTGAAATATAATTTCTTCGAAAGCTGTACCTCAATTTATTGATTTTTTGTGGTTTTAAAAATATTTTTCAATCATGAATTAAAACAAATTCTATTCTATCTCATGCAAACTGATTGCAAAAGTTACCTTGTTTGCACTTAGAACTATATATAAATAGTTCAGCCTTTCTTTCTTTCAAATATTCTGTAAAAAATTAAAACTTCATCAGTAAGTAAGCAAATAAATAAAATACCATTAAAAAAAAACACAAATATTATAAATAAACGTAAAGCTCATTATTCAATTATGCATATTTATATCTGGAATTGGCACAAAATATTGTTCCATCTCTTCAATTGCACGTTTAACTTTTGTTACAACTACCAGAGGTCACATAAAGACTAAAAATCGATGCAAGGACATTACATAATTTGAGGGGCTCACAACCATAGTAGACCAAGTCCAATTTTCTCTATTGTGAATAATAACGCTTTAAAGTTCTTAATAAATAATTAATTCAGGTCAAGTGATTTATAAGGATTACATGTGTCAATATTCAATTTAAAACATCCTTTTTATAGTACCCTACTTTTATAAATGACAAATTAATATTTTTATTGTAAATTTATACGTATTTTTAAAAAAAATGCGGACTTGATCCAGTATGGTTGTGAAATTTCCATGTGTAAATAAAAACTTGCTTATTGTGATTACAAAAACCCTTGATTTTGTTTTATATTTGCGTATTCTATTTTTTGCTCTAAATTAAACACAGAGTGAAGCACATTACCAGTTCTCGCAAACCATTCACTGCACACAATACTATCATCATCATCATCATGTACTTTAGAGGAAGTAGCTTGGAGCCTGGTATTGACATCTACTGGGAAATTCTTGAAGTATACATGATGAATTGGTGGAAAGTGTGGCAGAATAACCATCATATCTTTCTTTATGACCAAAGTGATTTTTCTACGTCTCGCGTACAATGCATCTTGACTGACATGTGACAAAGAAAGTAACTTGTGCCCACGAGCCCATTTTTCCAAATTTATTTTGCTAAAAGGTTGATCCTCATTTAGGGTTTCATTGAACAGTAACATGAAGGAAGAATCTCTCACAACTCGCAGCCATCTAATTTCCATCCAACTAAAACAAACTTCAATGGCATCCTTCTGTCTGTTTGTGATACTTTGTTCCAAAGCTGTAGTAGAAACAAAATCGGAATTCTTAACTTCATTGGCATCAAATTTAGGACATTTCCTTTGTGTATTTATAATAGTTTCCTTCCAGTCTCCAGGAACATAGCTGTGTTGTTCCTTGCGACTTCCTGCTTCAATCGGACGAAATTCTGCGTCCTTCGGAAGGAAATAGTCGCCAGACACCCTGAATTTGTGGTCAATTGTCTCTGCTGTTATGTTTGTACTAGTATTAACTTGTTTCAACAGTGTCAGAGAAATTTTGATATTCCTATTTTAGCCACTACAGGCATCAGAATATAGAATAATTTTCTTATGTTTAGAGGTTTTCTCTCTTAGGTGTCTTGCAACTGTTAGAAAGGTCTTGAGAACCTCTTCCTCTCTCTATTTTATCCCAGACGTACATGTATCCTACATTATTATTAAAACAATGCACCCCAAAGTTATAAACATAGATTGCGTTTATAATAAGCTATGGATGTTGGAAACTTAGAAAACTGAAGTGTTTTTTGCAAGCCGAATGTACTAGAATAAGTTTCATCTGAGGCTTTAATTTTATAAGTTTTCATTTTCTCTCTAGCCTGTTTAGCTTCCCGCAAATGGAGCTCTCGTTTGGTTCCAAGACTTTTTCCAGTGTTTTCATAATTTTCTGTCGGAAGCTTAATTGATATGTCATCACATAATTTACATGTATCTCTACTTGACGGTTTAAAGTGTAAATTAATCTTTGTGCTGAAGACTTTGTAATAGAATTTCACTTTCACGGAGGGTATTATTCTTTATCGTACATTCATTCCTCTCTAAGCCGAAGATAGAACTATGTGATTAGAGTTTTTTTTCCCTTGCAATGATTTTTTTAAGAAAAGCGCTGTCAGTATGTTTACTGTTTGTTTACCGAGAGAAGGAGTGGGGGCATCAAAAACAATATTACTTTCCATTCATAATTTATCCATCTGATGATTCACGAACATTTATTTTTCATCAGAAGTTTTGAAATCGCTTCTCATTTAAACTACAACGTTTTTTGATAGCAATGCGGCAAGATTTAGACAAGAATGGACCACAAATGAAAGAGTTATACACTGATGTATGGACTTGATTCAGAATGATTGTGAAGGTTTCTTGAATTACTTCACCAACTCTGGACACAGATGCAAACTATGAGAAAGTATGCGAAGTATAGACTAGGTGCACTATGATAGTAAATAAACCACAGTTTACTGCATCTTCTACATGAACTATCTCATTTTTTTTTTAAAAAGTGGACTTGGTGTACTCTGGTTGTGAGCCCCTCATTTAATGATTAAACTTATGATAGGTCAGTATAAATTTAAAGCTTTTAATAAACGTTGTTAATTGCTATGTTCTCCTGAAACTTTCTTTTTGCTAAATAATATTATAAGTATCTAAAGAGTTTCTTACATTTGCATGCAGAGTGGTTAAAAAATCACCGTTGGTTTTCATTGAATGTATTTTGGAACAATGAATTAATATCCCAGAAACATCTAAGGGGACTTGAAAACTCCACGTGAAAGATCACCTTCATGTTGACATAACTAATGAATCTCCTGAATAATCCCTTTTCATTATCTAATTATCGATAGTTATATATGGAATTGAGAGAAAACATTCCTTCTATCTCTCCTCCAATTATACATTTAACTTTCGTTGGCAATACCAGAGATAACATGAAGCCTAAAAATAGACGCAAGTACATTACATCATTTAATGATTAATCTTGTGATAGGTTGGTATAAATTTCCCGTTTTGTATAACCATGATTTGAAAATAGACGCAAGTGCATTACATCATTTAATGATTAATCTTGTGATAGGTTGGTATAAATTTCCAGTTTTGTATAAACATGATTAATTACTAACTCTGTTTTCCTAAATCTTAATTTTATCTTATATCTGAAGAGTTTCTTACATTTATATACAGAATGGTTAAAAAATAAGAGAGCGTTGGTTCTCATTGAATTTATTTTGGAGCAATGAAGTAATATCCGAGAAACATCTAAGGGTGCGACTTAAGAATTCCACGTGAAAGATCACTTTCAGTTTGACATGATTAATGAATTTCATTAATAATCCATGTCCATTACTTAGTTATCACTATTTATATCTGGAATTGAGACAAAACATTCCTTCTATCACTTCAATTGTATATTTAACATTTGTTGGCAACACCCGAGGTCAGACATATATAGACACCAGGGCATTACACTATTTGCTGATTAAACTTATTACAAGTCAATATAAATCGTAAATCTTAAACCAAACAGGGCTGACATTGACCGGCAGCAAAATTACGCAGATTGAGGACCTAATAACAAGCTAGGAGTAATTATTATGTCAGATTGTCGTTCTTGGTAAACCTCAAACGACACTTTTGCTTTGTTAATTTAGCTTGGATGTTGAAGGATGGAAATCTTTTTATATAAGTTAGTCATTATATCTATTATGTGTCGCGGTACCTGAAGCAAATTTACTTGAAATAAGATTCTTGTCTTATTTTGTTATGGTGTCAACACGTATCTTGCAACATTGTATCCTAGCATGAAAGGCACGTAGCCAGGGAAGAAGACAGAAGGCTGAAGTCTCTCGCGGAATTTTAGAAACATTTTATTTAAGTCTGTTAATATCCAATAGCTAAATTCTAAACTGTTGGTTTTATAGGTTTAGTTCCAGTTGACAAAACGTTTCACACGTTCTTTTTCATGATATCAAAAAATATTTTCCTCAAAATAGTTATAAAATAAATAAATAAATAAAAACGTAATTTAAATTTAGAAAACGGCTCTGGTTTTTATGCGTTATATTTAGAAAAACTTTTCTCTGTTTGGTTCTAACTGGTAAAACAGTAAAGGCTCCGTTCTTCTACAGATAAATTTTACCGTGTTATGACACTTTGAATTTTATTAATTTTTAGAATTTTCTGAAAAAAAAAAAAAAAAAAAAAACACTTTGGAAAGTTTTGGCAGTATAGAAATGGAATTTTTACCGTTTTACTTGTTAGAGCATGCAGAATTGTTGTCTAAGTACAACTAAAAAAAAAAATGACGGATTGTATAGGATTTAATTTTTCGTAACTTTAAAAAAAATAACTATTTTGACATAAATGTCTTTTGATATGATGAGGAACAACTTTTGAAACATTTTCGTAATTCAAAATAAGTACACTTTTCCCATTTTTGTTTTATGCTATTTTTTTAATTTAATTTAGACCTTTTTAATAATTTTTTTGTCAATATTAAACTTGTATGTACTTTTTTATATTAAATCTATTATGTGGTCTCGATACCTGAAGCAAATTTACTTGAAATAAGATTCTTGTCTTATTTTGTTATGGTGTCAACACGTATCTTGCAACATTGTATCCTAGCATGAAAGGCCGTAGCCATGGAAGAAGACAGAAGGCTGAAGTAGCTCGCGAAATTTTAGAAAGATTTTATTTAAGTTTGTTATTATGTAGGTTCTTACGGTTATCCAATAGCTAATTTCCAAACCGTTGCTTTTAGAGATGTGGATCCGGTTGCTAAAATATTTCACACGTTCGTTTTCATGATATCAAAAGATATTTCAGTGAAAATAGTTGTTAAAAAAATTACATAATTTAAATATAGGAAACGACTCTGGTTCTGATTTGTTATTTTTAGAAATAATTTTTCTGTTTGGTGCTAAAAGGTAAAACAGTAAAGGCTCCATTCTTTTACAGATAAAATTTACCGTGTTATGATACTTTGAATTTTGTGATTTTTCTGAATTTACTGGAAAAAAAATGCTTGGTAAGCTTTGGTAAGTTTTGGTAGCGAAAAAAAACGAAATTTTTACTGTTTTACATGTTAGAACATGCAGAATTCTTTTCTAAATACAAATCAGAGGAATGAGGATTGTATGAAATTTTAATTTCGTAACTTTACAAAAAAGAAAAGAGATTTTTTCCCATACATGGCTTTTGATATAATGACATTTGAAACATTTTCGCATTTGGAAATATAAATACGTATTAGATAACGATAAGAGAGGACACACAGCATATTTCTTCCATTTTTGTTTTATCGTTATAATATTTTTATTGAATTTAGATTTTTTTTAATAATTTTATTTTGCCATTATTATACTTTTATGTACGTTTTATATTATAAATATTATAAATCGCGGTATGTAAAGCAAATTTACTTGAAATAAGATTCTTGTGTAATTTTCTTTTGGTATCTTACAAGATTGTATCAAAGAATGGAAAGCACATCTCCAGGGAAGAAAACAGAAGACTAAAGTCGCTCGCAAAATTTTAGAAACATTTTGTTTGTTATTATGGAGTGTGTTATCCTTATGTAATAGCTAATTTCTAAATCGTTAGTTTTAGAGCTGTGGTTCCAACTACAGAAATGTTTCAAACGTTCTTTTTCGTCATATCAAACGATATTTCTGTCAAAATGTTACTGTTGTTAATTTTTTAATTTAATTATTAATTTATTAATTAATTATTTTTTATTTATTAAACTAAAAAATAATTTACATTAAAGCACATAAACATTACATTAAAGCACCCCAACTTGGTTTATAGTGAGAAACTGCCAGGCTAGGACATCGGCCAGGGGTAGCTTAACGGTAGAGCAACAGCACGTTATGCTGTCGACCCAGGTTCGATTCCTGGCCCCGGCTAATTTTTCACTCCAGTTGGGTTTATTGTATTTAATTGTATTTAAAGTCTGCCTTAATATATGTATACCTTTAATAAATAATTTACAGTTTTATACATCTCTGACTCCCGTGAGTTACATTTAGAAAAACTTTCTCTATGCTCTAAAAAATAAAACAGTAAAGGTTTCATTCTTCCACATACAAAATTTGTAGATTTATAATATTTCGAATTTCATGAATTTTCAAAAATTTCAAAACAGAAAAAAAACTCTTGGGAAGTTTTGATCATAAACTATTTCAATTTGACTGTTTTACTCCTTAGAATACGATTTTTTTTTCTGAACATCAGGGACCATACAGAATTTAAATTTCATAACTCTTAAACAAATTACTATTTTGGTATAAAAGGCTTTTGATATGACGAAGAAAATCTTTTGAAAATTTTTCGCAATTGGAAATATTATTATGTATTGGGTAAAGATAAGGAAGAGCACACTGTACACTTTTTAGTATTTTTTATTTTATCAGAATAATACGTTTATTGAATTTATATCTTTCTAATATATATATATATATATTTGCCGTTATTATATTTTTATCTATGTTATTATATCTATCATGTTTGACGGTAACTGAAGTAAATTTATTTGGAATAAGATTCTTGTCTTATTCTCTTATAATATCAGCACCTACAGTCGAACTTACCTTTAACGAAGTCCCTACTTAACGAAATTTTCTACTGAACCTTGAATTTGAACATCATTAACATGTCATTTAATCTCCATATTACGAAACATATTGTCAAGTTCTGAGAAACATCTGCTATTAGAACTCTGGTTCTATATTATTTTTGTTTTAATATATTATATATTGTATGGCCTGTGTACTGGAATTTCAAAATAACATCCTTTCCTTGTCTAAAACTGGATCTAAGCCGGGGAAAATGTACAGATGGAATGAAGGGGAAAAAAGATAGTTGGAGAGGGGTTTGCACAACCTTTTGAGATGTCTGTGGAAAATGGTGAGACAAAGACATTCCACGAACGAAGAAAAGAGCTTGGAATGCGAGCCAGGTAGAAAACCCCGAGGGGGTTACGTTGAGGAAAGGGAGAATGTTACTAGTGGCAGGCTCTGCTGCTGAGACAGTGAGTTGGAGCCTACAGCGCGAAGTGCAAGGTGAGTTCCTTGGATAACTCTGAGAGAGAGCGTAAGGTTGAGTGAGGCTTTGAGAGCTTAGGCTTAGAGCCCATGTGTTGGGAGTTTGAGATTGATCTCCGAAAAGCTTATTTTAACGTGTATAGAGTGAGAGTGAGATAACGTAGTTTTAACAGTACACAGCCAGCTTTACTGTATTTAATTTAATGTTGAACCGGATCACCTACATCCGAGTTTTAAGTGCAAATAGTGTTTTGTATTGTGTAAATAGTGTTTAAATAAACTGTTAATTTAGTTCATTGAAAGTGTTGGTTTTCATTTAAACAATCCTCTCAGTGCGTGACCGATATCACGTAATTATATCGGTGGTGGCAGCATATAAATAGTTCGGAATTTCTTCAAAGTTGTGCGGACTAAGAGGAAACTCCGATACATATATTCTATATAACGAAGTTTATTCTACTTTCATCCGTGTACAACATTCAAACAAGAGCTTGCTGTTGCGATGGATGTATGAATTTATTTCAGCAGATTGTATAAAAAGGAAATTCTTTATTCATTTATTTAATCCTTTCCATTCAAAAGAAGAAATTTTAAAAGCCTTCGATACAATAAGAAGGAGATTCCAGTTTCATGAAAATGTTACGGATGAATTTTTTGGATACTTACGAAATTGCGAAATTTTATATGAAAGTGTATTTTATATAAGAAACCTGCGTACAAAGAAATATTACAGACTTTTTTAAAGTTAAGGATTTGGAATATTGAGAAAAAAGAGAAAAGATACGCTACGCTTCAGTTTTTGTTTACATCTCTTTATTATGTGACTTTTTTAGACATTATTCCAATTAACTTTTTTTCATATGTCTACATTGCATAAAAAAAGGTACTAACCGAATTAAGATGCATTTTTCGAATATTTCCATTTGAGGCGTATTTTTCATTTTATGTATGTGCATTTTTGTACAAATTTCAGGAATTTGAGTTGATTTCTGCTTAACGAATTTTCGTCATAACGAAGTGTTTAAGTGTAACGATGAGACTTCGTTAAATGGAAGTTTCACTGTATCTTGCAACGTTGTATCCTAAAATGATACGCACGCAACCAGGGAAGAAGACAGAAGGCTGAAGTCTCTCGCGAAATTTTAGAAATATTTTATTAAGGTTTGTCCCTCATAGCATGCATGGTCACGGTGACGTCGTTGTGATGTCACTGTGAGTCACTGTGGTCACGTCACATCTGTGACCAAAATGCCACCGCTCAGTGATGTCACATTGTGACTGAGATGTGAACTTCTTAGAAAACTTTAAAAAATTACAAAAAATATTCAAAACATGTTATTTATGTAAAATTATATTTTCTGGCAATAAAAAAAAAAAAATTGTGACGTCACTGTTATGTCACTGCATGTAACGTACGTCATGTCACATATGTGACGAAAAAAACCCACCATATTGTAAGTCACAGTATGACAAAAATATGAACATCAAAAATCTTTGAAAATGAACAGAAATATTTTAAACATGCCCGAGTTACAGCAACATAAGGAATGAAAACATATTAGTGGATAGGAAATAGTAAATTCGAACACAAAAAGAGGTGGGGGGGGGGGGGCATAAAAAGGAAAATGCACGGTACAAGTACCAACAAACTAGATTTTCATGCTATATTTTATCAATTTGTTATCTAAGACAGTGAAAGTATACTTTTTTATGATTTCAATTTTATCTACCATTGCAATTTAATCCTTCACTGATTGTTATTATTATAAAAGTGTTTCTCGGAAAAATGGTACGTACTGGCGCAATTTGGATAACATATTCAGAATTAGGAATATTAAATCTGTACACTTTACATATTTAGTATGCAAGGAAGTAGTTTTTTTTTTTTTTTTATTTGTCGACTAGTGGTATTTAAAACACTTCTGTGGTTTCAAACTAAAATTTTCTATTACAGTTAAGTTTGTAGCTTTTAATGAGCATGTAGAAACAGTAGTCAGAGTTTAGTCATATATGCATTTCTTGCTTTAGAATTTGCATTCAAGTCATATTTTTTCCTGTTAGTGTTTAGCTATTTTAAATAACTATTTTTTAAAAAATTCTACTTCTTTCAGACTTTTTAAATAAAATTAGCATTTTACGAAAAAATATTTATACAAATTTTATACAAAACCCATGATATAATGATTCGTATTTTAAATTCGTATTTTAGAGATACGACTTTAAAAAAAGCTATTTTACAAATTGTTTTATTCTGCAGAAAATGAATATAAAAAAATGATAGATTGACAAAGAAAATTTTTTTATCCTGTATACTCTCTTTTCATTTATTAAGAAGATGCCTAATTTTTATTTATTACGAGTAAAACAAACTTTACTTAAAAAAAAAAAAAAAAAAAGAAAAGAAAAGAAAGAAAAAAGGCAGGTGTTTCATTCAAATAGAAAATTTTCATTACACTCACATAAAGATAAAGTGATTGCGCATTTAAACTCTAAAAATCTGTTGTCTACAAAAAAAAAAAAAAATTATATAAATACAGTATAAGCACCTGCTTGCCAATATCGTCTGCGCTCGATTAAACCACAGAATAAAATAAGGATCAGAACTTTTGACGCGGGAAGTATGCCTGACAATTTTGTCATTTTGCCATAAATATGTCTGACAATTTAGGATAAAACACGGATATTATAAACTATTTATGGAACTTAAAAGGTATGTCTTATTTAATTTAACTTTTTTATTTCCGTTTGATAGATTATTATCACGAGTTAAATAGTTGTAATATGGTATATGCAATGAGACTGATCTGGTATTCTTTTCCGATTCGATGCTTTAAAATATCTTAATCTGCCATCGCTAGAAGAAAAAAAAAGCTGATGCAGAGACTGATTCTAACGCAGTCTTTATCGTCATTAATATTTTGGAGTTAAATATGATATTCGATTATAATGATATTAAGAAACTGTTTCAATTTTGAAATTAACATTATACTGGGAAAAAGTCTTTTTACTTTTGAAAGAATTTTTTTTCATTGCTAATAATATTTTAAATTAGTATTTAAAATCTTAAATCTTCATACCAATGTTTTCAGATTTAACATTTACCAAAATTTTAAAATAATAGGAATTCCTTATAACATATGGAAAGATTTTTGAGAAATTGTTAAATGCATTTAATTCATCTATTGTAGTTTGTTGTTGTTTAATAGTACAATTATAAACACTAATTATTTAGTGTTTTTCAAATTGATATATTTATTTTTTTAATTGTATTTAAGCATTTTTTTGCTGTTTGTGATTTTAATCAAACATTTAATTGTAGACATTCAGAATCAGTTATTAAATTTTCTTTGATTGTAAACTCATTTTCTACGTTTTCGATACATTTATTTTATTGGCATTAAAAAATAAAAAAATAATATTTAAGCATTGAAATAAAGTGTTTTTTAGGCCCGATAAAGTTGAAAAGTGTTTATGATTTCGGTTTGCCTGGCCGTCTGTCCGCGCTCTAACTCGCGTAAATATACTCGGATTGACCTGAAATTTTTGGATGTTATTGACGTTTACCATAGCAAGGTCCCTATTTGTAATGAAGTTTGTAGCATGTTTAGTTCATTTACAGGGACAGTCAAAAGTATTCCATTACATTACGGCCTATGGGGAAAAAATCGTTTCAAATGATTTTTAATGATTTTACACGCTTTCAAACAGAATAAAATTGATATGCATTTATGAAGCGCACTAAAATGTGCATTCCATAGAATATGCGATGCAAAGAATAGTTATTGTTCATTTACAGGGCTAAAAAAGGAATTACAATACATAATGATATAGGGGTGGAGGGAAGTGTTTGCAGCGTACTTTATTTATGTTAATCTATTTGATATGTAATGAAATTGATATACGTCGTTTAGGTTTACATACTATAAATTATTTCCTGTATAATACGAAGTGTATATAGCATTTACAGGGACACACAAAATATTTCAGATACTATATTGTATCCGAAGTACTGTTCATTAGCGATGATTGCTGGAAATGCATTTTTAATTATGATATGCGCTTTTATGATTCACTACATTTATGCATAGTATATGGTGTATATATATATGCTATAATTCATATACAGGACTATATAAAAGTATTCGTAAGGGTTACTGGGTATTGCTTAAAGGTGGTTTTTAAATAAGTTATGCATTTTAACGCTGCACTGTATTTAATTTACTAAGAAATGTTTGTAGTATATAGATAAAATGATATACAGGCTCACGCAAAGAATTGGATACGTTGCCGTCTATGAATTATAATTTCTGGAAATGTGATTACAGCAGTTTTAAGAGTGTTTTAGCTTGAATTAAATTTTAACTAAATAGTGGCGTGTAATAAAGGTTCTAGGTAAACTACAGGGTTGTACAAAATTATTTAAGTATGTTTCCATATATTAGTATAGATTGCTGAAAGAGAATTTCAACCTGTTATGCGTTTCCTTGATAAACTAAATTTTTCCATTATATAGTATATATATGGTAGGGTGTCAACGATTTTAATCGGTTGATTTAAATCAGCGATTAAATCATGATTTAAATCAACCGATTTTTTTTTAAAAAAATCCTTGATTAAAATCAAAAATTTTCTAAATGTTTAAAATCTCAAAAAAAAGTATTAAAATCTAACATGAACATAATTTGAAAGTTTCTACAGGTATTTTGACTTATGAATAAACAAAAAAAGAGCTTTAAATAATTGTTTCTAAGCTTAATTCATTAGTATTGTAAAAAATTAAAAACAGTTGAGTTTGTAAAAAGCATTGTTTTTAAGTTTTTATCCAAATTAAAACAGTTTCATTTAAAAATGATATTTAAATATAACATAATTTGCAATGCCATAATTTCCTTTAGGTAATCAATTAATGCATTATTTTATATAAAATACACATAGCAAGTGTAATTACATTTCTACACGTAAAAGAATAAATAGTAATTAATAGCAATCTCAAGTTAAAGAAGAATGAAAGAATGACATCTGCTCAGCAGCTAAATTGTAAAGGAACGCATAAGAGAAAAAGAAATAATTGGTATAAAAATGCTAAGCACAGCAAGAGCTTCTTTGGTATAGGTTGAATAAATGTTTATTATTATTATTTATTTATTTATTTATTTATTTTTTTTTTGTAACTCATATATACTAAAAAATTGAACCATTGAAAGCTAATAGAGGTAATAATGCTGTTACTTAAATATTTTGAGGATTTCAGATATGAGTGGTGAACTTAAATTTATTCTATATGATTGGGTTTAACTCATTTTCTTTCTTTTTTTTCTTCTTTTTTTTTTTTTTTTTTTTTTTTTTTTGGTTAGCATACACGTACATGTGTGTAAGTATAGATTTTGGTGGTTTACAGAAATTTTCCTAAATACAAATGCAAAATGAGCTGCAAATAATATTTGTTAGTTTTGTTATTTGTGCTACTAACTAAAGAAATTACTTATTTGCAGTTTTTATTAATTCTGTAATTACTTATACTGCTTCTTCTAGGCCATTTTTTTTAATGGTGCCACACCATGCCCCTTTTGAAATTGGCAAAATGCACCATGCCTTAAAAAAAAAAAAAAAAAAAAAAAAAAAAAAAAAAAAAAAAAAAAAAACTTTATTTTTTTAGAAAAAACAAGATATTATTAAAATATGTTATTTAATTGTATTTTTCAATTTGTCATTCATAATATTATTAAAAATTAAGGACACTTTACTTATAATGCCAAAAAAATATTCCTTTTTTTTCTTACATCATTACTAAACACATTACTAATATATTTCCTCATGAAATAGTGCCCGTTTTAGGTAGCTTTCTTTACAAAAAAGCTACCTATTGCAGCCGTTCGGAGGAAAGCGATTTCAAAAAATTTTGGTATATTTTCATCGATCATGACCCCCAGACCCCGAAACCACCCTCCGTTCAAAATTTATATATATATATATATATATATATATATATATATATCTGACCTATGTCACACTGTAACTCACGTAATTATGAACCGATTTCGATGTAATTCGGTGTGTACATAGTACATACCAATGTCTCGACCGAGTTCGTTGGCCAGCTTCATCCGACGTTTTGTTTCAAAATGGCGGCCATTTAAAAATTTTAAAAAAATTTAAAACTTGAAATGTGGTACCAAAAAATTAAAAATGGAAAAATATTTTTTTCTTATGTATTTGACCTTTATACAAAGATTCCGGAGCAGTTTTTGTTTCGTATATATCTTAAAAAATGGCTGAGTTATAGCATTTTGAATTTCTAGCGTGGCCTACATTTTGAAACGTCCTGAATTTTGTCACGCGATAAAAGGCGTATTTATGAACCGATTTGGATGTAATTCGGTGTGTACATAGTACATACCAATCTCTCGACCGAGTTCGTTGGCCAGCTTCATCCGCCATTTTGTCTCAAAATGGCGGCCATTTAAATTTTTTTTAAAAATTTTAAATTTGAAATGTGGTACTAAAAAATTGAAAATGGAAAAATATTTTTTTCTTATGTATTTGACCTTTATACAAAGATTTCGGAGCAGTTTTTGTTTCGTCTATATCTTAAAAAATGGCTGAGTTATAGCATTTTGAATTTCTAGCGTGGCTGACATTTTGAAACGTCCTGAATTTTGTCACGCGATAAAAGGCGTATTTATGAACCGATTTGGATGTAACTTCGTTTATACATAGTACATACAAATATCTCGACCGAGTTCGTTGGCCAGCTTCACCCGCCATCTTGTTTAAAAATGGCGGCCATTTAAATTTTTAAGAAAAATTTAAATTTGAAATGTGGTACCAAAAATTGAAAATTGAAAAAATATTTTCTTCTTATGTGTTTGACCTTGATAAAAGGATTCGAGAGCAGTTTTTGTTTCGTCTATATCTTAAGAAATGGCTGAGTTATAGCATTTTGAATTTCTAGCGTGGCTGACATTTTGAAACGACCTGATTTTTCTCACGTAATAACAGGCGTATTTATGAACCGACTTGGATGTACCTTGGTGTGTACATAGTACATACAAATATCTCGACCGAGTTCGTTGGCCAGCTTCATCCGCCATCTTGTTTCAAAATGGCGGCCATTTAAAAAAATTAAATTTAAAATTCAAAATGAGGTATTAAAAAATTGGAAAATGAAAAAGATTTTTTTTATGTGTTTGGCCTTGATACAAAGATTCCGGAGCAGTTTTTGTGTCTGAAAATTTGTTCTTTTGTTGATATCTTAAAAAATGGTTGATTTATAGAAATTTGAATTTCTAGCATGGCTAACATTTTGAAACGATCTTGTATTTGTCACGCGATAACTCACGTATTCGCCTATTTCGATGTAAGAAGGCATGTGGATAGTATATACATCAACACCTCGACCAAGTTCGCTGTCCAGATTCATCAGCCAGCTTGTTTCAAAATGGCGGCCATTAAATTAAAATATATATATATATTTAAAGTGAGGTGCAAAAAAATTAGAAATTGAAAAAGGTTTCTTTCTTAAGTATTTGATCTTGATATAAGGATTCAGGAGCATTTTTTGTTTGTCTTTACCTTAAAAAATGGCTCAGATATAGCAGTTTCAATTACTATTGTGGGTGACATTTTGAAAAATCTGATTTTTTGCATGCGACAGCACTCCTATATATTAACCGATTCCGATGTGAGTGAGCATGTGCACAGCAATTACTAAGGTCTCGACCAAGTTCACTGCTTAGCCTCATCCACCATGTTGTCTTAAAATGACAGGCACTTTAAGAAATTGCCGAATTTGGCAGCCAAATATAAGTTACTTTAAAGAAAAGCAGCTTGGATAAAGCTGACTAATTTCGCGAAATTCTCATTCATTATATTGATAAAAATTAGTATTGAAACTCCTATATTCGGTTTCCACTAATTTGAGCTTCGTGTGTTTGCATGATATAAGTTGGCTTTTTTTAAATAAGGATTATGAAAGCTACCTCTTCCTCCCGGCACTGGCCGGAAGGACTTTTTTGAACTAGCATCCTGTCCCTTTTTCTTTCTAAAATGAATTATTATCATTTTAATAATTAACGTTTAAAAATGTATAATATGTTCCTAATTAGAAAGTTGATTGTTTAATAATTAATTTGAAGTAATGTTAGCTATTTAATATAAAATGAAGTTAATAATTTTAATAAATGTTAAGTGTCACTAGTATTTATAAATTTTTACATAATTATTACAATATTAATGTATATAACATTATTGTATGATACTACCTAATGAAACTACTAATTTGCAGTTTTTATTTCTGTAATTACTAACTAACAATTATAATTTTATTAATTAAAGTGTAAAAACATAGATTATGTTAGCAATTAGTGGTGTAATTGTTTTGGAAACCTAAAACTCATGATAGCTATTCAGTATTTGAACGCTGGGAAAAAAATCATAAAAATCTGATTTAAATAAAAAAATCCGGATTTTTATTTTTTTAAAAACAATTATGATTTTTTTAGTGGATGGTAACTGCTTAAATCAGTTTTTCAAATGTTGTACGCGTTTTCATGTTTACTTAGCTATCTTATTTACGTTATTTCCCCAGATGTCTTGTTAAAACATTTAGGAAGAGTTGGAAAGTGTTTTATAATCTATGCTTAACGCATGATATATCTTACTTGTTGTTTCTATTTCCCAGATCAGTCTTTTCATATAAAACATACCAAATCTAATTAGCTCATATTCACAAAATACAATATATACGGGAATAAAAAATTTAAATAAATAGGGCTTATCATGTAGTTCTATAAGTAACAGTTGTATTAATGTCCGTTAGACTCAATGTTCGTATTTAATAAAGCAATGACAAATCATAACACATTAAAAAGCTTACACATTCTTAATATTAAGGGGACGAGGGACCTTAAAAAACCTTAAAAATCAATTCTTTATTTTTTGAAATTTTGACTTTAAATATTATTCAGGGGTACATTATATGCATTATGACAAGCATTTATCAAAAAAAAAATTTTTTTTTAATTATTTTTGAGAAAAAAATGGAGTTTTACGCGTCGTCTTAGAAATCTTCGAAATGCCCCATGCGCATTCCAAATCAATGAAAATCCCCAATAATTTTTATAAAAGTTTGGTTTATATATATAAATAAAACTGTGCATCGAATTTTATATATTTGAATATAAAGGTAAAAAAAAAAAAAAATTAAACATTTCAAAATTTTTTCGAAAATTTTGATTTTTTTTTTTTTTTTACACCTTCATATTCAAATATATAAAATTCGATGCACCGAATTATTTTTATATATAATCCAAACTTTTATAAAAAATATTGGGGATTTTCATTGATATGGAATGCGCAGGGGGCATTTCGAAGATTTCTACGACGACGCGTAAAATGCCATTTTTTTCTCAAAAATAAAATTTTTTAAATTTTTTTTGTGATAAATGCATGCCACAATGCATATAATGTACCCTTGAGTAATATTTAAATTAAAATTTCAAAAAAAAAGAAAAAATTAAAAAAAATTTGAAATTTTGAAATTTTGAAATTTTTTCGAAATTTTGAAATTTTTTTTTTTTTTTTACCTTTATATTCAAATATATAAAATTCGATGCACAGTTTTAATTATATATATAAACCAAACGTTTATAAAAAAATATTGGTGATTTTTATTGATATGGAATGCGCCGGGGGCATTTCGAAGATTTCTACGACGACACGTAAAATGCCATTTTTTTCTCAAAAATAAATTTTTTTTTAATTTTTTTTGTGATAAATACATGCCGTAATGCATATAATGTACCCTTTAGTAATATTTAAAGTTAAATTTGCAAAAAAAATGAAAAAAAATGAAAAATTCTGAAATTTTGAAATTTTTTCGAAAAATTTAAAAATTTTTCAAAGAAATTTTTTTTTAACCGTTATATTCAAATATTGGGGATTTTCATTGATATGGAACGCGCATGGGGCATTTCGGAGATTTCTAAAACAACGCGTAAAATTCCACTTTTTTCTCAAAAATGACTTAAAAAATTTTTTTTTTGTAATAAATGCATGCCATAATGCATATAATGTACCTTTGAGTAATATTTAAGGTGAAATTTACAAAAAATAAAAAAAATATTTTTAAAGTCCCTCGTCCCCTTAAGCTTGAATTCAAGATCAAGCTTAGAACTTAATAAAAAAAGATGCCAGGTAATAAGCACAGTTTTTTAAATGGAAAATTAAAAATATTTTAGAAGAATAGGACTCCAAAATAGCGATATCTTGCTAAAAAGTACGGTAAAAAGATAAAATTTTATATTTCAAACAAAACTTTACTTTAAAATTATCATAGTTTTTATGACAAGAATCATCACAGTATTAATACTTGGACATTTTTCCAGAGAGAAACATTCACTTTGCATACAATATTTCAAATGAAAATCAAATTTCAAATAAATTGCTTAAAAGGCGCAAAGGCCAACATAGTGAAAAATATCTACGCCGGGACTCGATCCCGTGTCATCAGTATAGCGCACTGACATTCTACCGACTAAACCACATGGAACGATACCCAGCTTGGAAATTTTCTCCCTATTACATGTTGGCAAGGCTACAAACGCAGCACAAGATGGAATATTTATCGTGAGCCACCGTCATGGGGACACACTTTTCACAAATTTGTCACACCGTGACTTCACAGAGTGGTCACAATGTGACGTCACAAACGACCTCTAAAACGGCCATAACGACCTCGCATTCTAGTCACTATGACGTCACATCCACGTCACGTGACGTCATATCGACGGTCACAAAATCACAGTGTGACTTCACAACGACGTTGTCGTGACGTCACCATGCCTTACGGGAATTATTACATGCAAGGTATCTTCTCTAATCGTTATCCATTAGATAATTTCTAATCCGTTAGTTTAGAGGCATGGTTCCAGCTTCCAAAATGTTTCAAATGTTTTTCGTCATCATATCAAAAATAATTTCCCTCAAAATAATTTTTCGTTTTATTTAAGTGACGTAATTTAAATATGGAAAAAGTCTCTGGCTCATATGAGTTATATTTAGAAAAACTTTTCTCTGTTTGACACTAACAAGTAAAACAGCGCAGGTCTTATTCTTCTACGGACAAAATTTACCAAATTATGATACTTTGAATTTTATGAATTTTCAGCATTTTCAGAAAAAAAAACAAAAATTGGTGAGTATTGGTCATAGAAAAAGGAACTTTTTACGGTCTTACTTTCTTAGAGCATGGAGAAAATCTTTCGAAATTTAACCCGAAGGAATCAGGGATAACATAAAGTTTAAATTTACTAACTTTTAGACAAATGACTATTTTCACTTAATGGATTTTGATATCACGAAGAAGAACTTTTGAAACATTTCCGCAATCACAAATGTAATTAGGTATATCAAATAAAGATAAGAGAGGGCACGCTGTATACTTTTTCTCATTTTTGTTTTATCATTGTAATATTTTAATTTAATTTGCATTTAATATTATTATTATTTTCTTTTTTCGTGTTATCAGACTTTTATTAAGTTTTATACATTACATCTATTACGCGTCAAAGTATCTGAAGCAAATTTACTTGGTATTGCTTGGAATTTTTGTCTTATTTTCTATACGGAAACGTCTCTGAAATCAGTGGCAGTCAAAGAAACTTTTTCTTTATAAATGCTTCTTTAAATCTTAAAAATCCACTAATTTCTAAAATTTCTAAAGAAATTTTGAAATCGTGGATAATTCAGAAGAGGTTATTGTGTATTTTCGTTTGTGTTTATATATTTTCTATTATATTTTCGCGGGCTGAGAAACTTTTTCTTTTTTCACAGTGTAAGGAATGTTTTTTTTTCTTTTAATGGGCAATATAAGTATGAAATAAGTGAAACAAAAAAATCTTGTCAGAAAACACCGCGAGAAAAAAATTTCATGCAGAAATGTAACATAGAAAAAATATTATATTAAGTCCAAAAGTACACTTCTACCGCTATTTATTTATTTGTTTCAAAAGGGAGAATTAAAACAGATTTGCCTTCTTTTCGTTATCGAGAAATGTTCCTCCTCCCCCTTCCTTCCACTTCTTTTAAAATAAATTTAAATACATGAACAGAAAAAGAAAATCAGATTTAAAAAAAGTGGTTTCTACATTGGAGGGGGAGAGGGAGTATTAAAGGCCTCTTCAGCATCATGAAAAATATTTAATTCCATCTATTTTGGTGTTTGCCCCATCAATGGCCGAGATGTTTTACTCTGAAAGCTGGTAGGCGGGAGGTGCTGGGTTCGAACCCAATCGCGTCCGTCGGCCTAATCGTTCGGAGTTTACCGTGGTTTTCTTCGGACCTTGGATTTCCTTGCGTAAATACGGTTTAGGTTCTCTTAGAAAGACCCCCACGGAAGCCCCCCCCCCCTTCGGTCCTATATCCCTAGTGTAGATAATTGGCCGTCATAAGCAACATGAACACCTATTTTGGTGTTTAATTAACCAAAGTCACCTGAGGCGAATAAATTATTATTTTTTCAAAATTATAAAACAAAAGAAGAAATAATTTTGAAAAGTAAAATTTAGTTAGTATTTTTCCAAAATCCATGGAGAGATTCCCTTCCCCTGCTCTTGAGCCTTGTCATCGCTTGTGATTCAGATTAGGCATAACCCATACATGCAGTTTAGGTATAATTTACTACTAATCATATCATCAAAGATACTGCTTCTGTGTTTTGAAGGTACCGGTGTTTGAAAAAGGCATTCCTAGCCTTTCTGATGAAGATAATAATTCTTTATTAACTGACTATTAATCTGACATGATATACTTCAGGTAGCTCACTACAAACTTGTGATGATCAAGATAAAACGTTGGTGAAAAGTTTTCTGTAACAAGTGTTGCTATCGGCAGTTTTTATTTTGCGTTAATTCAAAATACGTTTATAATCCTTAGTTATCTAACCGATCGCACATGCATCAAGTGATCCTAATCGTTTTTATTCTGACTTTCAAATAAATCTTATACAAACAATCTATCGCTCTAATTATCAGCATTATCTTGCTAATGGGCAGAAAAAAAAAAGATGCTTTTCAGTTTTATTTTAGTTTATTTAATGCTACAACATGAAGGATATGTGTATACGAAAATTACCTTTTCAGTTCTTCCATTCATTAATAATATTATATTTTATAATTTTAGATTATCACTGAAATAATAATAAGATAACATTTTATTTCAAAATGCAACAAAATCAGTCTTCTCCGGCCATATTTTCTCGACAAAAATGAATTTAATTAATTAAACTTCTTTCTATTAATTCATTTTAAACTTCTAAAAATAATAATAACTATAATGCTAATATTTAATAATATTATTAGTTTAATAATAATCAGTTTAGTAATAATTAGTTAAATATCAATTATTACTAATTAATTTTAAACATGAAACTAATTTAATAGTATTTCAGTGGCAATAAATGAACTTGAAATGAAAGAATATAGGTCGTCCCCCCCCCCTTCCCCAAAAGCTTACGGACCTTATGAAGAAAAAAGAAAATTTATAAGTGCAGCATGATGTGCTACTGATATTTTTTTTTGCTTTAAACAAAAATGATTATATATGTCTAAAAAATTTACGTAATTTTTATTTTCTATTTTTCTACAAAATAATATTTCAACTAAAAAAGTTCATAAATATTTTATTTACAGATTTCTTAAAATTTTCTTTTCTTCTTTTTTTTCTATTCCCGTTTTCTTTTTCTCCAACTCTTTCTCCCCTCTCCTCTTTTTCATTTTGCAAGGTAAATTATGGATATATTTTTATTAAAATATTCCGGGTCCTTTCATTTTATTTTACAGATGTGAGTATACGTTATATAATTTACATATTTACAATGCACATTTATCTATATATATTTTTACACATGTATAGATATATATTCTACATTTCATAATAAAATATTAACGTCCATAAAACTTCACAATGGATTCAGTATTTTATAGAAATTCAAATTACGATGTTAAATGAAAATGGCATCTTGCACTGTAAAAAGTTTTCGTATAAGAAGATAATCAGCCTATTACTTTATTATATTCAACCATTAGGACAAGTTGGTTGGATGATTAATTTATCGGCTGTGTTTAATTTCTACACGATTAAATAAATTCAAAATTGATCAACTCCAATTGTAGAATCTCGTAATATATATCAATTCTATAAGGGCTAGTCGATAGAACAAAACTCACTATCATTAGCGTTTAAAATGTTCTTTCGTGATCTTACCCTTATGATTAAGGCTGTTCTCAAATCCAATGGGACTACTTTCTTTCCAAACATTTTTTAGTTCATTTTTCTTGGGAAAAGTATAAAATTGGCAGACTTTCTTATTTGGAAACCATGTAATAGAATAACTTTTTACATTTTTTTTGGTAATCGCAAAAGACCTTTCATAAAATATTGTCAAAATTGTACTTTGAATCAAATTTCCGGACGGGGAAAAGCGAGAAAGTAAAAAAACCTGTCATCACGTGAAAATAATTGCTTATATTAAAAAGCAGTAAACCAACGTTTAAAATGCACAAATAATGCGTGAAAAGCAGCTTTTTATGCATTATTTGTGCATTTTAAACGTTGGTTTACTGCTTTTTAATATTCCTGCACAAAGGCTTTAATTGCTATTTTAATAATTGCTTATAGCTTGATAACTAATTTATTTATCTAAAAATAGAAAACACAATTCGATTCATAATCGCCTCAATAGTCAGACATGGCAATTTTGTCCATTTACCTTTCGAAATAAGTCAGAAATGTATCAGACAGTTTCGCGTTTGTACAGCAGGGAATTTGAGAACCGCAGCAGGGAATTTGAGAACAGGGCTGTTCTCAAATCCAAACTGGCTATTTTCTGACACATTTTTTAATTAATTTTTGTGCGAAAATGCATGAAATGGGCAAGCGCTCCATTCAGAACCTTTTTAATCGAACAGTTTTTTTTTCATTTCTTTTGGTTAAAGGCAGAAGATCTACTAGAAATTGCTGTCAAATTTAACGTTTTGAACCAAATTTACGGACGCGACGGCGCGGAAAATGGGAAAACGGTAGTACGCTAATAACAATCTCTTATAACTGAAGATGTAATTCATTTATCGAATAAGATGGAAACTGTTCGATTATAAATCACTTCGATAATCAAATCTTCAAGTGACATATAAAATTACAGATCAGTTACATATAAAAACGTTTCAAAAAATGTGTCAAAAAGTTTCCGGTTTTTGAAAAGGAAATATATTTCAAAAGAGGTTTTCCTCTCACAGGGTATGAAATTCATGGGAAAATTTAAGCACAGCTCCTTTCTTCATCTGAAACAGTTTTGAAAACTTGATTTATACTAGAAGAAAATTGTTTTATACTTGATATACTAACAAGGAAGGTCTCCTTACAAGGCATACTCAGAATATGTTGAAAAAAATGCCAGTGAAACTACTCATGTATGTAATAAGGGATCAGTCAAATTTAACGGTGGAATTTCAGTAGAAAGTCTGTAAAAAAATAAAATACTTTCAAATATTTGGCGCGAAAATACGAAAGTGACACGCGATTTGGCGAGCAGGATTTTTCCTCGCCAAACGGAAACGATTTTAATGCATCTGAAAATTGTTTATTAATTGTTTCTTTTAGAATGCACGTTTTTTAATGAATTTAAACTTAATCAATGAAAGAGGTTAATATATATTTTTTATATTGCATATTTATGTTGCTTGTTGCTGTAGTTATTTAATTTTATCACTGTAAAAATATTTTCTATGCTTTGCAAGTTACAACTATCTATTTTAAGTTATAGTCAGCTGACAATTGATTGCCATAATACATTTTCATATCGAAGACGAAGTCGTTTCCATATCAACAAAATCAAATCGACAGTATTCTATCTGCCTTATTTTTGACCTTGAAATAATTTAAATCAATTTAAATTTTGTTTTAAGTCGTAAAACATGATATCAAAATTTTATTATAAATACATATAAATATATATGACAAACTATAGTTAAAAGAAACTGAAAATGATAAAACTATAGCTAAAACAAATTAAAAATGACAAAACTAAAGTTATTTAAATTAAACTTATATAAACAAATTCAACATAAAAAGTTTTTTCGTACATAAAGGCGTATTTTTTTCATCGCCAACCGGTGATAAATCGCCAAATAAACGAAAATTTCATTATTTTTTTACGGACGCTGTATCGGAGTTCCGCCAAATTTTTTTTTAATAAACATATATATCCATATGAGAAGAACATTCTGTAATTTTTTCAGATTTTTCTGTGTATGCCCGTATGGACACCTTCCTTGTAAGTTAAGAAAACAGTTTTTTTTTTTTTTTTTATGTTTCGTTATTTTTAAAACGCTATATACTCTGAAACTTCGACTGTACACTTATGTGGGTAAATAAAATCGAAAAGTTTCAGATCAACTTCTAATAGTACGGAAAACTTGCCTTTTGTAAATTTTTATAAACGATTTTTTTTTCTTTTTAATCGGTTAATATCTTTAGGTTGTGTATCGCACTTAAATTTTGGAAATTATAATAAAAAATGACAATTTTTGAAATTAATGAAGAAAATTAAAAAAATAAATAAATCAGTCCTACTTGTGTGCGTAAAAGTTGCCTTTCGGAAATTGAAGAATAACTCCAAAATAAAAAATTTAAATTCTTTAACATATTTTTCAACATTTTTTCATATCAATTTCTAATAATGTAAAAGATTTGCTTCATGTGCATAGAAACTTAATTTAAAATAACTTTTAAAATAGGTTAATATCATTCTCTTGAGCATTGTTTTTAAATTCTTAAAATTTTTACAAACAGATATTTTCAATTATTTTATTTATTTAAATTTAAACAATTATATTGATAAAAATTTAAACACTGTTTATTAAAACATTTTAGAACAGTATTGGTTGAAACAATTTTAAACAAGATTGATTAAAACAATTGTTAAACAATGGGCATTGAGACAATTGTAAAGAATTGTTATTACTCTCTCTTACCCTCATTTTCTACTACTGGTAAGAACATCTTCTGAGATTTGTTATCAAAATGTGTCATTAAATGCAAAGTTGATCTAACACAGCCGTCTCTCTTATTAGCACCACGGAGTTTTTCAGAAACCTCAGTCACAAGCTTCACACATCGTTTCACGACTTGTGTGTGACACGGAAACACCTTTATGGTTTTCGGCTCCAATTTTGAGAGAGCTTTTGAATCAATGAGATACAAAAGGCTATGTGAGTTAATTCCATGCAATATATGGGATGTACCGGGCACTGATTTTAAAATTCAATAATTTGCAAATGGTGACAGCTATTTAAAAAAAAAATGTAGGAGGGTTATGTAAGATGATAGGAGCTTTTTTTACTGAGAATTTTGGTTTTAGTTCTAAAATGCAGCGATAGATGGTGCTGCAAGCAGTAGGCGTTAAATCGTGGCCCGCTTTTTTTGTTCTTGCTCTTCTCCCAGCATTGATGCGAAGGAACGAGGTTAAATTTATGGGATGGGTCCCTAACAGCAAACTCGCATTGGCGACTGAGATCCATTCCATATGTTTAAACTCCTTCATTCGCATCAATGCTGGGAGAAGAAAGAGGCAAAAACATTAGGCCTCTATTTAGCGATTATTGCTTGTAGTGCCATCTATCGCTACTATTTGGAATTAAAACAGGAATAAAAAAAATACTACCATTTTACATTACCCACCTGCGAGAATTGGAACAGATGTTATATATTCCCGCGGCCGCCTTCTTGGATTTTTCTTGGCGTGAAAACCCCTTTTCCGCCAAGTAAATGTCGCTAAGCAGATTTATGTTAGGCTTAACGGGGTTGCCAGAACACGTCACTCGTCGGGGTTGCCTTATCGATAAACGCCAGCAAAACATCGCCGCGACATCCAAGATGGCTGCCGCGGGAATATATAACATCTTAGCACGAGAATTTTTTAATAGCTGTCATCATTTGCAAGTTATTGAGTTTTAAAAACAATCAGCCCATTTTAGGAGATCCGGTAGCTGGTGAGGTCATCTTGGAGGTAGACCAATCAATAAGTTCTGAATAACTCAGCACCAAATTTTAACTTGCGTATTGAAAATTCAATCAGTTCTTTCTCTTTCTGCCACAGGTTGCATTGATTTTAGAATCTGTCTGAATCCAAACTCCCTTATACGTTTTCTTTCATTTGTGATCATCTTCAATAACTAGTATTCGTAATGAGGGAAGAAGGCATTACGTTTGATAACAGGGTCTATTATCTCTTGCAATTTTTTTTTTGGTAAGTAATAACATGCAATCTCATACAGTGATCAAAATAAGTATTCGGCATACATGTAGTTTTCAATGTTTTAAAATTTATATTGTGATTTTTTTTTTTTTTTTTTTTTTTTTTTTTTTTTTTTTTTTGTAATTAGTGGTTTGCTACAAACTTTTAACAATAGCAAAAAATAGCAATTTATTCATTAACATTCGTAATGACAAAACAAAAAAAGTATTCGACAAGTAACTTTGAAATAACTTACTTATATTAAATAATAGTGCTAACTATCTTGTAGCTTTTCCTCGGAGACGAATAACATCTTTTAAACGATTTGGCTAATTGCGAGTTAACACTTTTGTCAGTTTTTTGCCATTCTTCTATCAACACATATTTCATCCCCATTTTAGAACAAAATGACGTTCGTGTAGTTTATTTTCCCAATGACCCCACAAGTGTTGTATGGGATTTGAACCTGGAGACTAAGCCGGAGTTGTAATGGAATTTGGGCAGTTGTATCCCAAATAGCATTTTTACCTTGCAGAAAATTTGCAGCAGTCTTGCTTTTCAAACCTGCAAAGTTGCACCAAGTTCAGCATGAGAAGACTGAAAGTTCATAACAAGAGTGCAGCAAGGTAACGCAAACGCCGAAGTCACCATACTTTGAACTTGCAGCTAACTTGTCGTGCAAGTTAAATTCTTGCTGTATCAAATTTATTGCAAATTAACGGCAAACAAGTACTTAAAAATACTGCAAACTTATTGCAAAGTAGTAATCTTGTTATGCCACACTATCTGTTTACAACTATTGCACTGTAAGTTTAACCCCTTCGTAGTGATCAATAGACCTTATCAGGTCTACTGATGCACACGCTCCGTCAGAAGGTGCATGCATCGTTTTTATCACCATTAACAAGTAAAGGTAATACTTGCACTTTTAAATTCGAGTATTTTTTGGTATTTGATAAGTATAGCGTTTAAAAAAAGCGGTTGAAACCGAATAAAATTTGTGTAAGGGATGCAATGCCGAAAGGGTTAAAAATCATAGACTTGAATGTGGTTAAATGTAAAAGTAAATAAATAAATATCAATTAAAAAGATATTTTACAAAAATACTTTGAGTAGCACCCGATTTCTGCAATTTCTGCGCATGTGCTGGTTGTCTATTCTTTCAACAGAGGGCTATTTTGCTTTCGTCATTTTCGTGAATTAAAGACAGTCTTGCATCAGCTTCACAACAAACTACTCATGCAAGTGGGTGATGGTATACCTTGCGGGAGATTTGCTGCGAATTCGTCAAGTCAAAATTGTCCCGATAAGATAATATCAGAAAAGAAATCAAGCTTGCTGCTAATGTGAATGCTATCTAGGATAACAACCAAAGTCCTGTATTCAGGGCGGTATTTTTAGGATAATTATCCTGGTAAAACTTATAAGTTTTCGAAAGATCCAATTTTTTTGCATTTTGTTGCAAATTTTCTTTGAGGATATCAATGAATGAGTACTGGATCATGATACCTCCCATTACAACTAAATTTCTGACACCCGAAGCTCCCATACATTCCCTTAGCAGCACTCCTCCACCACCGATCTTTATCTTGGACACTATATTCTTTTCCTTGAGCACTGTATTTGGCTTTCCATGCACTAAAATTTCGCCATTACATCCAAAAAGATTAAACTTCGGTTCGTCTGCAAATATAACATCCACCCAGAAATTTACAAACTTTTTAACGTGCGCTTTAGCAAACTATAATCTAGCGAGCCTGTTTTTCTTGGTGATTCATGGCCTCTTCCGGGCAGATATTGCATGAAAATTATATTTTTTCAATGTTTTTCGAATTATTTGAGGAGTAACACTAGTGTTTCTGTAATCTGATGCGAATTTTGCTAGCTTGGGCGCATTGACTCGGTGATCCTTTTTAACTTCTCGCACAATCCATCTTTCACCAGCCTCAGAGAGTTTCTTAGGGCGACCACTCCTAGACTTATTTTTCACAATTCCATCTGATTTATACTTTTTAATTACATAATGTATAATTGTTCTAGGCTTTTCCACAATTTCATCAATAGTATTTTCTGTTTCTCCTTGAAGAAAAGGTTGAATTATAATATTTTTTAGTTCAGTTGGTGTCTCTTTGCTTTTTCGCCATATTTTTCACAAATTTTTAAACAAAATGCATCAAACAAATACAAATTAATTTTGTCAAACTGCGTGTTTGTAATTTCCAAATCTTTAAAGGCTGATTTTTGGCAAAGAACTAGGAATTTCCAACAATATCACAGCTGTCGAATACTGTTTTGATCTCGTAACTACGGGTGTTAATGAATTAATTGCTATTTTTCGTTATTTCTTAAATGTATTAAGATAATATTGATTAAAATAAAAAGCAACTATTGTTAGCCAATGCACATCAACTGGAATCTAGAGGTTTTCTCTTTTTTATCATAAGACAAAACATTGGAAACTTCATTCATGTCGAATACTCACTTTGACCGCTGTATGTCTTCATGGCGAATTAAACTAACTGTTTCCATTCAGTCGTAGGATTTTTTCTGTGGATGTACATACAGTTTGAGATTTATGTTTGAGCTCGTTAGCCATCGGGAATAATAAATCGGCCCTTGATATCGGACAGCAAGATCCCCAGGACCCGATCGCGCAGTATTTGATATTTCAAGAAAATGTTTTTGATCTTGACTGAGGTCAATTGAGATTCTAACAGTCCCTATTGGGATATTGCAATAGATTATATTCCAAATCGAGGATGAATCGAGTTCGAGGATGAATGAAGTCGTGTGGTATCGGTAATTTAATCAAAGAACTTCTAACTGATAAGAAGGGAAGCTACTACTCCTTTACTCCATGAAATGTATAGCTGGCTGGCGGGGATTTATATTATGTCTACAGAGCCTTCTCTTCTTTACGCTAGAAGTTCTTTGCCTTGGCCACCTGATCGTGATGTAGATGTAATATTCTCCATTGAGTAATTGAAATTTAACAAGAAATAATGTTTCACGAAACAAGTGCTTAAATGGTAATTCATTTAAATGCAAAAGGCAAATACACCATTACAAAGGCACTCTCTATCATCATTTTCAAATTTTTAATAACCGCTTTTTTCAATTCTATATTGATAGAAGTACCGTCGTATCCAACTACAACGACTTCATCCAAAGAGATACACTTCTCAGATAAATATAAAAGAACGTTTTTACGAATATCTCTTCCGTTTCCGATGGCGAGTAATGGCGGGTTTAGCAATTGTTATCAAGTTAAAAAACAAAAAAAAGAAAAACTCTGCAATGACCAAATGATCATATTTTCCAAAATTGAAGTGGTATGTCCGACCTTAATATATTAAACTATTATAAATATTGTTTTGCGTTATTCTTCTAATTACAAAAGGCCACTTTTCCTCACTATCAGAAGTTGATCTTAAAAAGTTAGTTTTTTTCGACCCACCTATACACACACAAAAAAAGAAAAATAAACTCTTAAAAACCAAATTTTTCAAGTTGGATCATTTTATGAGTAGGTATACGCATATGTATTTTGAGACATTAGCGTTGTTAAAGTTGTGAAAAAAAAAAATTGAATGTGAAAACGACCTGGAGAAATTAATCTATCGTATTCAATCGACAAAATTTTTCGAAGAATAAGAAATAAAACTACATAGATGTTGAAATACTGTCAGTTTGAGAACATTCTTTTCACACTGAAAAAAATGGCTTCTCAAAATTGAGTAAAAAGTACTCATTTTTAAATACATCGTATACTTAAAATAGTTCCCATCCAATATACTCATTTTTGATCCCATGTATGTATTCAAATGTGAACTTCGAAAGTAAGTACTCTCTGTTAAATATTCAATACTTTTTTTTTCTAATTTTATGCAATCAGCTGTACCCAGAGTTCGTAAATATCATGATATTTTCGAAAATATCAAAAATATCCAATATTTTGATATATATCCAATATTTTCGATATATATCCGATATTTTCAAGGCAACTTACCGCTAATAACAAATGTTTTCAAACATAATATAGATTAGAAACTAAAATTTATTGTACTTAACATGAAAGCTTAAACAATATTCTAAAAATGAATTTTTCTTTTTATTTTCTGTTGTTTTTTTTCACTTAAAACAAAATTGAAGATAAACTAATTGAAAACAGTAACAATTTGCTTTATACAGATAATGGTTGTTCTGAATTAATTACGTAATTATTAGTTCAACATTTAAAAATAAAAGTTTCAGATCTAAAGCTTGAAATATATATTTGTTTTCTTTTTTGGCTAAAAAGTCACATAAAGAAGAGACAAAAGTTCTTTATCTACAGATTCATACAGTCAATAACAGTTGAAAATTTAATTTACACTGAAATATTACGAATTACGACTGAAAATATGAAAAATATCTTGCGCACATCCATATTTTTAAAATAAATATCAAATGCAGAAAATATGAAACGTTTTCACAAATTGAAAATAAATATCAAGCATATATGAAAATATCAAAAATCTTGATATTTTGAAAATAAATATAAGATATATATCCATTGATATATATCAACGAACCTTGGCTGTATATAAATGATTATCTAAATTACATTTTATCATTCAAAGGCTGTTCTGAATTAACTGTCTTGCATAATAATTAGTTCTAAATTTAAAAATAAAAGTTTAAACATAAAGCTTGGAAAATATTTGTTTGTTTTTTTTTCTTAAAAAAGTTCAGACAAAACTTCATTATCTACTAAATGACACTATGTGGTCAATAACAGGTGGAAATTTCACTTATACTTGCTTTGACTGTAGAAAATATCAAAATTATCTTGCACGGTAATATTTTGAAAATAAATATCAAATATACAAAATATTAAACATCTTAATATTTTGAAAATAAATATCAAGAATTTGAAAATATCGAAAATATCAAAAATCTTGATATTTTAAAAATAAATATCAGATATATATCATGATATATATCTATTGATATATATCAACGAACCCTGGCTGTACCTTATGTAAATACTGCATTAATGCAAATATTATATTATGCATATTATTTTAAAATAAATTAAAAAGGTTTGAAGACAACGTTCTTGTTATAAAATATGAAGTAAAACAAGACGGCGTCCAATATGACTGATTAGTAACACTTGCGAAACCAAAATAAGGTACTGGGCTAAAAGACACACATTTAATAAAGCACTTTCAAAACTAAAATATGTTAAATGGACAAAAATATTTTCCTGATCAAAGGGACTCCTTTCCCCTCTCTCGAGACACTTTACTACAGATTAAAGTAAAAATGTTCTGAAATTTATTTCCCGCTCAAAATTATTAACAAGAAACAGTTAAGGCTATTCTCAAATCCAAAAGGGCAACTTTATGGCATAAGTTTTAATTTATTTTTATTGGGAAATGAATGAGACAAGCAAGTGTTGTTGTTCAGAAACTATGTAATCGAGCTGTTTTTTCCGTTTTTTTTTTTTTTTTTTTTTTTTTTTTTTTTTTTGAAACGCAATAGATCTTTCAGAAAATAGTGTCAAAGGGGGCGTTTTGAACCGAATTTCCGCGCGAAAGAAGAATAACCACCCAAGAAAGGGCGAAAAACATGTTTGTCACGTGATCAAATCTCTTATAACTCAATAGTTAATTTTTTTAATCAAAAAATGGAAAACACAGTTTGATTCCAAATTGCTTCCGTGGTCAGGCTTCCCAATTTTATATCTGTCCGTTAAAAAATTAATTTTTAAATGTGTCAAAACGTTTCACGCTTGTTAAGCAGAGCAGTTGAGAGCAGCCTTAATTGATTATTTACTAAGAAAAAATAGCGAAATCATTATCAAGATACACTAATCAATTACTTTTATGATAAGAACATTATTCCTAAGCATCTTTTATATAATTTTTTAAATACTGTGCATAATTTAAAAATTTTTTTTATTTAATATTTACAGAAGGTACAGCTGATTGCATTAAACAAGAAAAAAAGTTATTGAATATTTAACAGAGAGTACTTACTTTCAAAGTTGTCGACGAAATATTGAAAATCCTATTGTTCTAATTTTTGTTTTCACGAACTAATCCACCTCTCTTAGCACGTAGACCATACCAAATATACGAAGCACTGAGAAACAACACAGTTTAATATTACATTGCAAAAGCGACACAGGACAGGATGTAGTTTCTTCCGAAGAATAAAAATGTAATATTAATACCTCTGATTTCCACGGTATATTACATAGTTTTCCTATTAAAGAAAATCTGTTAAGCCGTCATGTATGAAATAAATCACTATAAAGTACAAAATTATTGTTACTTTCTTCTATCTTCAATAGAAGAAAGTACATTGTAATCAAAAATTTTTTAGACTTCCGGTTTTCGACGAATTTACATGTTTTAGGGTCAGAGATCCCAAAAAACCTGTTTATACAAAATATCTGTCTGCCAGTCCGTGTGTCCGTGTGTTGCCATTGTACCATCAAAAATTGTATGAAGTTATGCATAGAATATGAACCAATATTGTTTTTTAAGTTTTTGGCTATGGCAAGCAGGTCCTCCCTGATTTTGGAAAAATTCCGACGGTAGGGGGTGCTGTAATAGCGATTTTTGTGCCATTTTCAATATTGTACCATCGAAAAGTGTATGAAGTTATGCACAGAACTGAACCAAATTTTTTGCTCAATGCAATACTCTATGCAATGCTTTTGATCATATAGCAAGAAGGTTCACCCTGAATATTGAAAAATTCCACCAGAAGGGGGCGCTGTAGTAGCGATTTTTGTGCAATTTTTAATATTGTACCATCGAAAAGTGTATGAAGTTATGCACAGAACTGAACCAAATTTTTTGCTCAATGCAATACTCTATGCAATGCTTTTGATCATATAGCAAGAAGGTTCACCCTGAATATTGAAAAATTCCACCAGAAGGGGGCGCTGTAGTAGCGATTTTTGTGCAATTTTTAATATTGTACCATCGAAAAGTGTATGAAGTTATGCACAGAACTGAACCAAATTTTTTGCTCAATGCAATACTCTATGCAATGCTTTTGATCATATGGCAAGAAGGTTCACCCTGAATATTGAAAAATTCCACCGGAAGGGGGCGCTGTAATAGCGATTTTTGTGCCATTTTCAATATTGTACCATCGAAAAGTGTATGAAGTTATGCACAGAACTGAACCAAATTTTTTGCTCAATGCAATACTCTATGCAATGCTTTTGATCATATGGCAAGAAGGTTCACCCTGAATATTGAAAAATTCCACCGGAAAGGGGCGCTGTAATAGCGATTTTTGTGCCATTTTCAATATTGTACCATGGAAAAGTGTATGAAGATGAAGCTATGCATAATTCTAATAAAAATACTAATAAAATTTAAAAAAATGAATTATTGGTATTTGTAACAACATTTTGAAATATTAATATACATGAGATAGTAGAAAGTTTTGGGATTGGCACATCCAACTAGTTTCGTTTGGGTTTGATAACATCAAAATTGAGAAAGCAATAAATTCATTTTTGATCCAAACATACTCACTCAATTCAATATGAGTACATGGATTTACTCCTTTTTTTTTTGAGTACTTAATTTTTTTCAGTACATAGAAAGAAAATTTCAAATTTATTTAACTAATAATATCGTAAAATACCACAACCTATTCTTTGAAATAAACAACAAACAATTCATCATTTAGCAGCTGGTCTTTGTTTTAGATAGTTTAATAATGATCATTATCAAAAGAATTCTTTTTTGAACGATTTCCTTATTCGAATTTTTAAGTAACTACTTCATCATTTATTAATTGTTTGAAGATTGTTTACTGTTACCAAAAATAAACGAAAAGGAAAATAGATGATTTATCTTACGTCATTAGTTATATGTTATGTTCTTCCCTCAGGTTACAAATTTATCTTTAATTCAGTTATCATGATGTAAGTTCATCTAAAATACGTATTTGTATGTATAAAAAAAAGGCTCCTCTGAAAATTCATAGATACTCGATTTTGTAAAAATAAAAGACGTCGCATTTAATAAGGATACATAAGTTGTTTTGTTTTATGCTTAAATTTTTAATAGAGACAATGCAGAATAAAAGTCTACAAAAATACAGAAAGTTAATCCAAAAATTTATAGATTAAAAAAAATGGTGATTTAATTAGAATAAAATGAAATACCGAACTGAGGGTGATGTTACGATATCGTATCTTCATTTTAAAAAAAAAGCTCATAAAGCCTTTAATTTGGCTATTAATTTTTTAAATCCTCTGAATATTTAAATATTTGTTATACATATAATTTGGAAAAATATAATTGCTTTTTCGTCAAATTAAATGCTCAAAAATAGTCCCCCCCCCCCTTTTCTGTTTAATGCACACATCTAGAATATTTTATATCTGATAGAACAAGACGAAAAAAATATAAAAGCTTACATATTTTTATTTATTTATTTATTATTTATTTATGTATTTATTTTTTTTTGTATTTTGTAAATATTTATTATTGGTGGAATAGCTTTGATTTTTTGATCAAGCTTTAACTTGACTTACTTTATGATTTTTATTAGATCGTAAAACAATTTCTTATTGGGTCGATCGGAAAGTCGTGTCGTGTTGGAAAAATTAATTTTTACCGGAAAATTCTGCCCGGTAATTATTAGAGATTCTAAGGTTCGAGATATCGGAATCGATGTCTAATAATTAAATGATAGAATTTTCCGGTATGAATTGATATATTTTCCCAACACGACTCGACTTTCCGGTCGACCCAATATTTATTCGGATGCCTTTTCTAAACAAAACCAAAATCTCATTTTATTTAGGTGCACTAATGCGATAATTTGAACTAGTTTTACTTTAACTTGCTATCAGTTTTAAACAATATCTCCAGTTTTCTCCTTGTGAGTAACAATTGGCATCATGGTATAAGTATTTTGATGATATTCAAGTAGCATGAATTAAGAGGTATTAAGTGTCAAACAATATAAAACTAATTTAATAATTAAGTTAATGTATTATTATAGTAAATTAGTATGCGATTTTAGATAGGATTTTTTATACATCTATATTAATAAAAGAAAGTATTGCTTTGTCTGTGTATCCGCGCGTGCATGTGTTGACGATGGCTAGGAAAATGTACCGCACGCAGAGCTCGAAAAAATTTCTATGAGGAAAGTTCAAGGCAGATCCAGATTCATTTGTGGCTCGAGTTTTAATTTTTTGATAATTAGCTGAGGTATTAATTAAAAACTTATCAAGAAAAATTATCAATTCGACGCGTATGTATTTTTTCTTATTTATGTTCACCGATTAATCTGAAACTACGCGACCGATTCTTGTGACTATATTTTTTAATTGAAAGACGATACTCTCGAATTGTACCCATTTAAATATCAGCAAAATCGGTTCAGTACTTCTTTAGAAATTCAGCAGAAAATAAAGGAATAAAAATAATGAACATCTTACTTATATAAAATCCAAGTTTAGGAAAGTGTTGGTTACCATTTCGGGTCGAACCGTACCATCTATTCTATATATTTAAAACACAACGCTGTTTTTGGGGGGGTTTTTTCTGCCCTGAGCTTTCTACTTAACCAATTTTTTAAATGAAAGTTATTCATTTGTAGATATGCCCGCACTAGCTATATTTTATTATTTTTTTATTTTCTGTAATTTAATTTTAATTTTAAACTTTTTATGAAATTTCTTCAAAATTGTGACAATTGGATTACTTCTATTGTTTTAGATTAAAGAGAAATAATGAAAAATATTCAGACACGCGGATTTTTCGACGCATTTTTTTATTTGCACGTTATTTCGGTAAAAAAAAAAAAGTATCCTTGTGTACTTTATTTTTATAAGCGATTAAAATTTCATATTTATCGCAATATTACGAGAATATTGTCTATTGTGTTTACTTTATCTTTATACATTATGGCTTTATTAGTTTTTTTCATTACAATTAAATAGAAAAATATTTCTATTTGAATATAGTATGGCTAAGCATAAAAGTACGTATATAAAGTATGTTTGAAAAGTTTGTGCCGGTGACGTTATACTTAGCTTGAAATGTATTTTTTCATTAATGAAACTAAGGAGTAAAATTGACATGTTTATGTCAACGTGATGTAATTTTCACTGATTTTTTATTTCTGAATTCTAAACATTAGAATTAGAGCCTTTATTGATCGTTGAACTATTTCAGAAATTGAATATCGAGTAAAAAAAATAGAAATCATTTGTCATTTTTAAAATCTATTTTCTACGATAGAAACCCTTCAATAATAATATCCTCATGCTGTTTGTATGCATGAAGTCGTGTGAAAATGAAACGCGGATCAACATTCCGTCATTTTTGACGGGGTGATATACTAGTCTTTAAAATATTCCATTTTCATCGATTTTCATCAAATGACGTAGCGGTATCTGTTTGGCGACAAAGTCTTTATCTTGTGATTTTTCTTACTCTTTATACGGTTTTGTTCATAGGATTGATGTAGAGAAAATCAAAAAGCAATGTCTTAATCGTTAAAAAAATTTATGACGTAAACAATCAGAAAAAATAATTGTAAAGCATTTAAATTTACCCAAGATTTCTGTGGTACGCTCAGTTCACTTGGCGGACTATATTTTTACGGTGGATGGATTTGTACGCTAATGCAGAGTGAGCCAAAAGTCCCTGGCAAATTTTTGAATTTAATATAAAATAAAGTGATTGAAATCGGTTTTTTTTTGTTGTTAAAAAGTTCATATTTATGTTGGTTAGGAAAAGTAGAGAGAAGAACAAAGAGAAGAAAATTTGTAAATCACCATTTGACAGTCAAAGACCATCTACTGCACATTTGATAATACATGCATACAGGCAGAAAATGTCAAACAGCAGAAAATAAAGTATCTCCCAACGGATTTCATTGTAAATAGATACTTTTTATTTCGCTTACGCCAAAGAAAAGAGAAGTGTCAGTTAATCTTATTGTTTTATGTCCTTGGATCTTCTAATTTTCTATATACAGTATGTGCATAAAATCAGGGTGCACTTTTGACCGGTTACAGGAAATCAACGAAACAAGACGGAAATGTGAAATCTTCACCAAATAAAGAAAAACTTCCCAGGTTTCATACCTGTCCACTGCAGTTCGTTGTGGCCTCCATTTGAAACGGAGAATCACAGACGTTATTCACTCTGTTACACCAGACGTCCTTAACTATGCGTGGGAAGAACTTGAATGTCGTTTAGATGTGTGTAGAGTAACAAATGCAGGCCACATGGAACTGCACTGAATAGGCGTGAAACTTGGACAGTTTTCCTTTTATTTGGTGAAGATTTCACATTTTCATCTTCTTTCGTTGGTTTCCTGTGACCGCTCAGAAGTGCGCCATGACTTTACGGACACAATGAATTTAAACAACTTTGTAATACATAGCTAAAGGGCAACTTCTGTCAAAAGAATCACCAGATATTTTTTGCACGTATTTCTGAATATTAAATAAAAAATACTTTACAACCAATATCCTCGGAATTCATTATTAATAGTCTCATCATTGGATTACAGGCATCCCCCGATTTACATAAGTAATGCGTTCCGAAAAGTTTTACGCAACTTGAATTTTACGTAAGTCGAATTTGTAAGTTGCTTAGGTAAAATTTTGTAAGAAACTGCAATATTTATTATATTGCAGTTTCTTACAAAATTGTTATATATATGTGTGTATATATATATACGTATATATATTATTTACACCGTATTATTTTATAAGTAAAGCATCATGTGACAATATTTACTCGTAACTATAAAAGTATGAAAAAAATATAAAAACAAACTTAGAAGACTTTTCAAACATCTTTGTGGAATATGGGATTTATAAATGTAATATTGATGAATTAATTTATAACAATTTTGGATCTACATCAAACGACTATAAAATTAAGGAATAATTAAAGAGGACTAATTTAACCTATTCTCCACGAGTTTCTGATGGCAAGACATATGGATAGCACTCACAAAATAAAATAATCCTTGATAAGCACAAATTGTATTTATTATGAATTAGATGACTACTATGAATAACTATCAATAAAGAATAAGTTGTTTTGTTATAGATTTGATTGTATATACCAATAAAATATACCAATATTATTGTACTAATAAAAATATAACTATCTAATATATAAACTATATTACGGTTGTGGTTTATATCTATATATTTTATTTATAAAATAAATATCAAAAGTTTGCAACTTCGTATGAATGTTCATAAATGTCATTTTCGAGATTTATTACGTAACTGCGAATTTACGTAAGTCGCGTAATACGTAAGTCGGGGTTTTCCTGTATACTCATCGGTGTAACTTCGTAACTAAACCCCATATGAAGAGGGCCAACTAATTTAGACTTTCCTCTCAAATTTAAGAAATGAATGATGCAAATACTTTTGAAATCCACCCCAGAGAAGTTGAGTTATAAGTACAGGGTGTCCAGCGAATAAGACCCTGATTTCAAAATTAAATATCTCAAAAACAAAGATCAATAGAATTATGCGGACAACGGTTTGTTTATTAGCTAAGCTGTAAAAATGTTATACAGAAGTTTCAAAAATTAGTTGCAAAAACCGCTAACAGATGGCGCTGTAATCGCAATGCCTATAAATTGTGTTTTGAAGTCCAGAGTACTAGCGTCTCATTATTAGATGGCTTCCTATGAAAGAACGAAAATTGGGAAGAACAATTTTTCGTTGTGGTATTGTGCAGAAGAAGAGACATCTGGTCAAAGCTTCAATTTTAGAGAATTTCAATTAATAGAATTTTCAATAAAAAGTTTAGCAATCATTATATAAGATCTTATTAAAATATTTTATTTGGATAATGTGCACAAGCAGAGCCATGTGTTGACAAAATTGAGATTTGTTTCAAATTTTGTTATAAGCTACTTCGGTCCGGATACCAGTATCTCTGTGGTATGTCTTTTCTCTCCTAATTGGTAGATCGTGGAATCGAATCCAAGGAGAGGAGGATTTGAAAAAAAAAATGGAAATCTTTACTTTTATAATGTTTATTTAAACTGTGAAAATGTTTGAATAGAAAAATCCAAAGTTTCTGGTTTTAAAATTTAATTAAGCTAAAAGAAACCCTTGTTTTAAAAATCATTGAACATTTTTAATAATGATTCATAAATCTTTTTTTTTTTTTTTTTTTAATTATAGAGAATGAATGAAAAAATTCAAAGTTTCTATTTTTAAAAACTTAATTTAAAAAAAAATAATTTTAATTTTAAAAACTCGTTTTCATTTTTTTTTATCATTGAGCACAGAAATATGTTGCAGCTTCTAGCGATAGGATCCGAAGTGTTGGAAAGGAATGCAGCATCCAAAATACTTTTGCTTTGACGTTGATGATATGACTTATCATCAATTCCTTTTAAAAAAAAGAAATAATTTAATGCACAATTTCTGTCTCTAAAACTTTGTTTACAAAGAAAAGAAATATATGTGCTGTGCTAAAACCAAAGTATTATGCCGTGATTTAAAAATAAATGAAAAGTGCAAAATTACTTTTTTATTTTTAATAATTCAGGTATAAACAATAATACCAAAATATTATGCCGTGATTTAAAAATATAAAATAAATAAAAAGTACAAAATTATTTTTCTAAATATATGCATTTTGATTTAAATAATTATATGGCATTAAAAATTGAATTTAATAAAATATTTCAATAAGTTCTTATGTAATGATTTCTAAAATTTTTATTGAAAATTCTATTAATTGAAATTTCCTAAAATTAAAGCTGATGCAATAATTCTGTAACCAGATGTCTCTACTTCTGCACATCACCCCAATGAAAAAGTGGACTTTCCCAATATTGGTTCTTCCGTAGGGAGCCATCTAGGAATGAGACACTAGTGCTCTGGACTTCGAAGCATAGTTTACAAGTATTGCGATTACAGCGCCATCTGTTAACGGTTTTTGTAACTAAATTTTGAAACTTCTGTATAACATTTTTACAGCTTAGCTAATAAAAAAACCGTTTACTGCATAATTCTATTGATCTTTGTTTTTGAGATATTTAATTTTGAAATCAGGGTCTTATTCGCTGGACACCCTGTATGTCCCTTTTTAATGATCGATTCAATACATTCAATAAATGTAACAACACTTTAGAAACAAAAGTATTGTGACACATGATAACCTTCTATAATTCTAATTCACAACACAATAATGATGTAAAAATGGTTTCTTTCGATGATCGGTACGATTTAATCATAAATCACATGGCATTTTTACGATGATTGAAAACAATATATGAAATTACAGTAGAACCTCTTTTATCCGAAACTCTCTGTTAACCGAAATCCATTTTTGAAACTTTTTTTTTTTTTTTTTTTTTATAACATTATTACATTCCTTGTGTGCAAAATCCATTTTAAAAGTTTTTTTTGTAAACTATCATATTTTTTGTATGCAAGCGGTACTTTCCGAGCTACGGATACTTATAAATATTTTCGATTTTCTTTATTAGAGTTCATTTGAATTTAACTTGAGCTCCCGTAAGCTCCGGAGTTAAACGAATTAGCAATTCTGAAGCTTTTAAATGTTTTGCAAAAAGTTTGGCATGGCTGGAGCAGCAGAAAGACTGCGATACTGGTGAACTAATAATATTAAAAAACTCCGTGATAGAGCTTCAAAGCAAAGGCAATCGAAAGTGCGACAAACAAAACATTTGTTTCAAACTCTTATGATACATGTAAAAGGGTCTTAATTTCAAAGTTAAAGCTCAGGTAATTTATTTTTGTTTTGATTTTACTATTGCTTTATTTTTATTAAGCACTTGTTACCATAATAAGAAATATTGCATATATTTCTCCTTAATCTTAAAATTGAAGCATTCTCGACTATGCGAAAATTTCGATTTTCCGAAAGAGAGTCGATCCCAATTATTTTGGATAATCGAGGTTCTACTATATATCGCTTAGAAAGGTAGAAAGAAGAGGAATAAGGTAAATGTACCTATAGTGGTCTGCTAATTTTTAAAGTTTAAAAACAACCCCAAAATGTATTTCTGAAAAACGAGTGAAAGAAATCTGATTGACTAACATACTTAAATGTTAACTTTCCATAAACTGTTTGGATTAATTGTTTTTTTTTCTGCCGATACATTTGTTTATTTTCCAAAGTGTCTTCAAAAACAGATTTTTTGGCAAACTCTTAGAGATCTCATTAAGAGATAAGTTTTTATCTAAAACATTGTTTCTTTAATATCATGTTTTATTTTGAATTAAACTGCTGTTGATATAATCTATCACATTATAAATAATTTGTTGGATAAACTGAAAACTTAAAAGTTTATGCATCAGAAATTCACTAGGTCCACTACTGTAGCATAGAAGAAGGTAATATTTTTAATTTTTAATTTTTACCGAAAAATATATTTTGAAACTTTGAATGTTTATTCTAATATATGAAGATTAGGACTAGTATATATATATATACATATATTCTTTTGGAATTCATAAACACTTAATTATAATTAGATAAATGTCCTTACGTGGCCGACTGCTGCGTTTACCTTAAGAATAAGAAATGTTTATATTTTTGAGAAATAAGACTATACATTGCATAAATTGTTTGATAATACATGTGAATAGGTAGAAAGTAGCAACAGAAAAAATAGTATCTTCCAGCAGTCTTGAATATAAAAGATAGATTTTATTTCGCCTTCATCAAAGAAAAAGTTAGGATCAATTAAGCTTGTTACAGACTCGCTAATTACTTTATGCGCTAATCTCTTATGCCTTCAACCCTACCAATTATCTACATATTTAAATTACTTGCCTCTGTAATATATAGCTAGAAGGCAGCGTCTGTCAAATGAACCCCCAAATCTTTTTCGCACATATTTCTGAAGATTAAAGAAAAATACCCCTTTACAACCAATATCTCGAGAATTCGTTATTAACCGTCTCTTCATTGGATTACATGCTTAGATAGCATCCGAAACTAAACATCAATCAAAGAAGCATTTAGTAATTTAATGACCCCGTGTTACCTTTATCTGTTCATCATAAATGCTCTGAAAAGGTGATCTTTTGATTAATTACTATCCTGTTTTAATGTATTCGAAAGCGTCTCCAAAGTATTGATACAATAAATTAATGAGGAGTACACAGCATTAGACACCTCGAAATCAGACCGGGAGGGATAATTAATTTGCAAGTCCAGGTAAAGCGATACTATCTTGAAATTGATTCCTTTTTTTTTAGAGCATCAAAAACAAATTTAAGGTAATAGATGAGTTAAAGGCTGAAATAACCAATGGAAAATTCTTGCTCGAAGTTAAACAGTTGAGGAGAGGGGGGGGGGGGGGGGGAAATCCGATGGGTTATATAAACTTTCCTTTAAGGCATAATTATTATTAACACGTACACAGACACTTGACAGTGGTTTTGTGATCACAGGTCGATGCCATGGTGAAAAATTATCGCGTTTTAGTATGATCATTCATTAAAAAAAAAAATAATAATAATAAAATCCAAAAACTAAAACAATACACTTAAATGACTTATTTCATCGAATGCTCTCCTTTTGCTAAAGGTAAACATGTTGATATCCTTAAGATAATGTTTAAGAGTATTTACATGAAAAAAGTATCCGATGGGAAACGCCGGAGAAAAATCTAAAAGGAACTTCTAGAAGAATTCCCAATCTCATTTTCGTTGGCCTGAGAATCACAGGTATTCGTATTTAGGTGCCTAAGAATCGGGTAGCATTTGTAATTTTTCTATAAATTCTATCCAGCTTCAGTTAGTGAGAATTATTCCACGATGATCATCATTTTATCAGTGCCATACCTCGAAAATGGATTCAAAACGCAAATTTTGATATCGTTTTCTGAAAGATTCGATACTTTTATAGAAAATCACTGTTTAAAAAATAATACAATACATCGCTACAAATGAATCTAACTGGTCATCTTTTCTTTCTCATTCTATTAGCATGTAATTTTTAATACATGCTGTACAAGAGAATCCCATTCTTTAGGCATTACACATGCAGAATGCAAAATATCTACAAAATATCGTTAGATGAAATTCTACCCGGGTTTCATTATAGAAGTTAGCCTTTATTGACTGCGATGCTATATGGAAGTCAGATTTTTTTTTTCTTACTTACTTTATAAAGGAGAAAGATTAATCTCGCGATACATTTAAATTTAAACTTTTGGATCATACCTCTCCCCGCAGGCACATACAAAACAGTCTTAGATTAAATTATTCCCGGTTACTACATAGAAAGTTAGCTTATCCCAGATACAATGCTAAATGGGAGTCATGTAGTTATTTCTTATTTTATGATCAAGGAATTATTAATACATCACACATGCAAATTGAAAATTGAAATTTTAGGGATCACACGCCGGCTCACACAAAACAGCCTCAGCTGAAATTCTACCCAAACTACCTTACACAATTTTGCTTTTCTTGGATACAATGCTAAATAGGAGCCTTTTCTTAAACAAGGAATAATTAATACCTCATACGCCACTAACTTTTTTGATCAACAATATTCAAAATAGGTTAATATGAAATTCTACTTGAATCACCTTAGATAATTTTTCTTGAATAGAACGCTGAATGGGAGTCATTTTTTTATTTCTTATTTTATAAAAGAGGAATTAATACCTCATACATGGAAATGCAATTTTTAGAGATCATACACACACTTGCACAAATTAGTTTAAGATGAAATTCTGCCTTAACTATCTTATATAAATTTCCTTATCGGAACGCCCATTGTTACTCTTGCGACCATTAGAGCAAATTTTCACAAATTCTTTCAAATTTTTTACTTTATTACAAAATATAATTAAAACAAAAAATGATATAACCAGTTAAATACCATTGTGTTCCACTCACATAAAATATATCTAATTTGTAACAAAAAGTCTATATAATCAATCAAAATTTTGTTACTCTTGTGACCAGAGAGTAACAAAGTTTTGATTTAATATATACACAAGTAAAATACTTTTTGTTACAAATTATATATGTGTGTGTGAGTGGATCAATATGGTATTCACCTGGTTATATTAATTTTTATCTTAATAATATTTTGTAATAAAATAATTGGAATTATTTATGAAAATTTGCTCTAATGGTCACAAGAGTAACGAATAGACATTCCCTTATCTTGGATACAATGCTAAACAGGAGTATATATTCTTCATTTATTTTTTTATGAACAAGGAATCAGTAATACTTCATATATGGGAAACAAACATTTAGGGATCACATACACACACTTACACAAAATAGCGTAATAATACATTCTACCGACCTACCTGATATAATTCTACTTCTCTTGGATACACTGCTAAATAGGTCTCATTTCTTTATTTCTTATTTTATGAGCAAAGAATTATTAACCCATTACCCGCCGGTGTTGCGTTCTCGCAACACCAATAATTGCTCATGAATAAATAGCTCATGAATGGTAAAAATAATTGCTCATGCTTAAATTAATTACTTTGCCTCCACTATTTTTTTATTTAAAAAAATGCCTTATTTATTGGCTGAAATTTTGATATTTTAATAAAGCGAAACTTACCCTTCTGAATTTGTGGTGGCAAACGCCTTTCAACAAGAAATTTGAAGGTTCCTACTTTAAAGTTTTGTACCCGAGTTACCCTATTTAATTTTACTTTTATTGGATACAATTTTAAATGTAAGTAGTTCCTTTCTTTTTGTTTTATGAATAACGGATTATGAATACTTTATACATGGGAATTAAACTTATAGGGATCACAAATAACCGCAAAAAAACCTAAGATAAAAATCAGAACTACCTCATATGATTTTGCTTATTGTGGATATTATGCTAAATGGGCATCTTTTCTTTTTTTGTTATAAATAATGAATTACTAATACCTATATGCATGGAAATTCACCTATTATAATGGTCACACACATACAGCAGTGTCCATAAATTTTGGAACAATCACAAATTTCTAACTTCCGAACATCAAAGTTAATCGTTAGTGGTAAAAAGAAACTGATCTAAACGGCAGGTGTATAAATAGGCACTGCTAGTAGTTGATGTGACGTCACAAACAGTCATAGCCGCCACAGTCACTAGAGCGAACCAAAATATTATATTTTTTATTGCTCTCATTATTAATTTTAACCTTCATTTGGTGAAGTCACCATGACTAGTACTTTATAATAATTAACATATGATATTACAGTGACTTTACTTTGTAAAACTCAGGTGACCACCACTTCCTCACGGAGCTGCGCGCCCGTCGAAGGCCTCTTTACCCTTCCAACGCTACCTAAGAACGGTACGGCAGACCCGATTACGAAAGATGGCACCAAAAAAATTTTAAAGATAAATTCCACAAGTTTAATCCATTGACCAGCGGGTTGGGTTAGACCGGGACATTTAATACAGGGTGACCAGAAATAACGTAACTGTCTAATTTGACTTATTTAATGAAAACATAAAAACTTTTGCACAAACAACTACTTTATTTATTAAAAGCAATGTAATGGAGAAATAAAAAAAATCACTTTTCCTCAAAGTGTCTTTTTTTTACTTTGATGCAGAGACGCAAAAGTTTGGTGAAATTTTTAGCATTTGACTGTGGCTCGTCTGGAGTGATTCGCTTCCATTTCCAAATAAAATAACGCTTCAGAGCTTCCAAACTTTTGTGAGGCTTATCATAAGCCTTTGCCTCCAAAATTAACCACAAACTGTAATTCAAAGGGTTGAGGTCACACGAGTATGGAGGCCATTCTTGAGTCGAGATGAAGTCTGGAAAATTGGCCCGACACCAGTCCTGTGTGGATTTCGTTCGATTGAGAAGGCGCGGAATCTTGCTGAAACGTCCAAATCCCGTTTTCAAAATGTTTGTGAGACCAGGGAAGTACCACATCATCAAGAATCTCTTTTCGGTACACATCTTTATTGATTTTTTCTCCAGAATCGGTGAAAATGAGAGGAGTTTTGCTTTTTACACAAATCACTGCCCACACCATGACAGATTTAGGATTTTGACGATGTTGAACCATGGAAGACTTGCCTGGAGACGTTTTTGAACAAATCCGATCATTATGATGATTGTACGATTGTTCCATCGAAAATAGCTTTTCGTCAGAAAACAGGATCCGCTCCCAGTGTAGAGTTGCAGCTCACTTTAGCAGCTTCCTAATGTAAAATAAATTAAGTATGATGGAAGACCTTATATATACTAAAATAATTCGTACTTTTTACAGTAAATAAGATAAAATAATCGCTTACCTGCGTCTTCTTTAGGTCCGCCCGATAGTTACATATTTCATTCACAAAGTCTGGTACTCCATTGATTCGTTACTACGTTTTCTAAAGTGTAAAACAGAAAAATTTACATTAATATTTGTGTAGCATATTCACAATGGATTGGCTAAATGTGATTAGGATTCTAGGTTATTGATTTATAGAAGCTTGATTATATAAGAAAAACTTTATAGAATCATGCGGGCGATAAAAACAGATCGACCCGGCATGAACCAGATACAAACAGCAACTACCTTGACTCACAGAAAAACAGGCGAGAGAAATGTATACATCCACATAAAAACCGCAGTCAAAGTAAAGTACCGCTGAATGGGCATAATTACACTGACATTGGCATTGAAATAAAGAGTGGGGAGAGAGATTGAGACCTGATTATTTCAAGCAGTTCTTTTTGCAAAAGAAAAGTTTGTTATGAGGGGTTCTCACATATTAATACTTTCTGCATCTTTTGAGCCGTACTCTTTTCTTTTCATCGGTGAGATGTTGCGCTTGTCTGAGCTTATAAGAAGAAGGTTCAGCCCCTTTTTGGCCATAAGTTGAATCGATTCACGATAAATCCTTGTCTGCATCGCTATTTTTCTCACAGACACCTGAGGATTTCGGGATACGCGTTTCTTAATCAACTGTCGGTTTGAAAGTGGTCGCAGTTTTGTTTATGCCTCTTTCTTGCCCTTAAAAGTCAATGAGAGCACTTGCTATGGAGATGCAGGTTGATGAAGTCACAATCTGATGTGTGATTCATGAGTACATTTGTTAGAGCTCGTACGTGATAGGAGAGTGCAGTGTTTGCCCGAGAGAACCAAGTATAACCGCCTGACCAGAGACAAGCGTCTTCTTAACAAGCTGAATCATCAAGAACAGCCAGGAATGCTCTTGTTTCTTTCCAGTGAGAAAAACTTTGCCCAGCTCAAGAAAGTAAACCACAAAAAAATCGGTGATGGTGAAAAATCCCCGAAGAGATTTTGACAGACATGTGCTGAAAATATCCAGCCGCACTGATGATTATGGGCCGCCCTGAGAAGCGAAGACAATCTGATACCTCCATGTTTCTTTCTTCAAGGTGTTAGAATCAATGCCGTTACTTATACCGAGGTGTGAAAGCACTAAACTACTTCTGTAACACGTGGGAGGCGTACTTTTTTTAACAAGAATTTGCGCTATTCCATGCAGCCCATGCAAGCCAAAAATGGATGGTCAAAGCATTCATGACGATGTCATCCTCATCTTGTTGACCCCCCAGCTACCCAGATATTAACCGAATAGCCTATTAGGTATTTGGCGTAGTTGAGAGGGACTCCAATAGTTATTCACACGACATTGTTGTGGCTCTCAAGACAGCCGTTGTGTATGCAGTAGAAAATGTTAACATTCATCTGATCTTTACCTGCAATCAGTTTTGACAGCCTGTAGAGACGATTATTGCGACTGGCAGTGATTTCAATGAATGATGTTATGCATTGTGTATGTGGTCACCTGTACAAGTCGTTAAAATAAAAATAATTATCTATCTCTAGTGTATATTTCTGTTTGAAAGCAGTCGTTGATTTGTTCTCAAATATCTGATGCCCCCTGTATTTTCCAGTAACAGCATTAAATAAGAATATTTGCGGAATAAGAATATTTATATGTAGAATTTGCGGGTATATTCCGACCCGGACCCCACAGGATTTTACCCATTATATATATGCACTTATTTTTAATATAAAAGATAAATGCATGTCATTTAATTAATATATTCCAATCAACAGGCACAAGATTTAAGCTGAAAACAAAGGCAACAATTTTTAATTTATTTATCTGTGTTTTTAACCCGAAGTAACAGGGCTGAATATCACACCAGACTTATTACGACTTCTTTAAGGTAGCTGCATGATACAACTACCTTAACCGGCGTAATAATAAGATCTTAAACCAGCCCGGTTCATCTTTAAAACGGTGTAATAGATCTGATGCCATACCTGACCTGTATGTATATTTATTTGTGTATTACCTGTGTGTACCTGTATTGATATATATTTGTGTGACTTCATAGAAGTATTAAATTACCTTTTTTATTTTACTAAAAAAAAATCTAACAGAAAAAAAGGGGCATCGATGAAATGCGTTAGAATTTTTACTATGCATACCTGCGATATCCAGAACTGTTGCGACGTGTTAATATTCATATGTGTGTGACTTCATAGCAGTATTAAATTAACGTTTATATTTTATTTTTCTTAACAATCCAACAGATAAAACTAGTCATTGAGGGTCAAAGTAATACTTACCCATCATGGATATGCTTAATATGAAATATGAAAATAAAATTGTGTAAAAGAAACATCCTTATAACTCCAAAAATGATAACCATATTAGCTCCGTCGTATTAAGCGTCTCATTTCTAATTAAAATATATCTTTGAATTGAAATTTGAATAAAATACAGTGCCATGAAAAATTGAAGAGTGTGGAAAATATGAATACAAATATCTCGGCAACTAATTATCCGATCGACTTCATTTTTTATGGAAAATGTTTGTTTTTTTATTGTCTTTTATATTCACTCCTTAAAATAAACAATTTCGAAACATTTTATATACCTTTTATCACAACGAATATTTCGCGAGTCCGAAAAAAAAGTTCCGGATAATCGAGGTTACTGAAATTCAATAGGCTTCTTCTCATTATTGCATACTAAGTACATACCAAATTTCAAGTCTCTATCTCAATTTGATTAGGAGATAGAGCGTTTACAGACGCACAGACACACACAGAGGCAGACGGACGGCAATTTTTTTTTTCTAAAAATATGTTTCTCGGAATCTCCAGTGTCTGAAACGTGTAAATCCGTCAAACATTTTTTTTTCGATTTTTAAAGCGATGATAATACTTACCCTATATACTATGCATGCATTAGAATTTTTACTATGTATGCATTCCACATCCAGACCTGTTACAACAGGTTAATATGCATATGTATGTGACTTCATAGCAGTATTAAATTATCGTTTTTATTTTACCTTTTTAAAAAAAAATCCAAGCGATAAAAAGGTAATCGATGAAATGCATTAGAATTTTTACTATGCATGCATACCTGCCATATCCAGATCTGTTTCGACGGGCTAATATGCATATATGTGGGACTTCATAGTAGTATTAAATTATCCTTTTTATTTTGCTTTTTTCAAAAAATCCATCACATAAAAAACGTCACCGATGAAATGCATTAGAATTTTTACTATACGTACCTGCCATATCCAGACCTGTTATGACGGGCTAATATGCATATGCATATGTGTGGGACTTCATAGCAGTATTAAATTATCGTTCTTATTTATTTTTATTTTTATTTTTTAATCCAACAGATAAAAAGGAGCATCGATGAAATGCATTAGAATTTTTACTATTATGTGAACTTTATTATGTTTCAGAGTATCGAAGCACATTTTCGGTTATAAGTCATACGTTTTTTTGAAACGATACCTTGGAAAACGTATAAATAGTGCTTGGCTGTACCAAGAAATTATTCAGCGAGAAACAAATCTTTAATGTACCCGTCGAGCCAATCAGTGGGTGTTTGAAACAACTTTGCAATAATGGCCTGCAAACGATCATCGCCTATTACGCCGTCAACACCTTGTTCCATCGATCTTTTTATCTGTGGCTTTTTCTTTAGCCTGCTTTTATCAGACTTGTATCAGGCGTTGGATGTTCGGAGTTCGGATGCCTAATAAAAGGTTCTGTGACGCGAGGGGGGTTAAAGTTCGCACCTTTTTTTGTTATTCGGCAATTCTACATACTACTTTTTGCACCTAGATGTATTTGAAGCGAAAGTTATAGATCTGATAGGTTCATAATAAATATGCGTTATGTTTTTTATTCTATTTGTCTTTTCTTATTTTAGTTTTGGGTTACTATGTTGAGATAAAAAAAAAAAAAGTTAACAAAAAATGATGCTGCGGTAATATTTACAATTTTGTCTTTCTGTTATTGGATTCTGTCTTTCTTGATCTCTTTAAATTACTAAGAAAACATTGTATTTGTTTCTCTTGTTATTTTCACTTGTATTTATTATTTAAAAAAAAAATCTACAAATAATGACACTGTAATTGTTTTCAGTTTCAATTTTGATACATTAATAAATATCTTTCGCTATTTCTTTAAATGACTGACTTAGTTTTTTACAATGTGTTCTTTGTCTATTATACTCGCTTTTAATTGTCACAAAGATTACCCAGACAAATGTTGCTATTGTAATATCTACAGTTCTGCTTTTGTCTTCCAGAAATACCTACCTTAATCTCTCTTTATACAAATTAGTCCGTACATTTTTTGTGACTGGATATATATAGTTTCGCATTCTAATATATAATTGAGGTATTGTGCTCTAATCATTTTTCAATTTTTAATATCCCGTGTGAGGTGTATCTTTATTTAGATCTCTTGGTTTTTTATCATTTATTTTGTTTCATGATGCGCTATTAGGAGCTAAATTTTGTTATTTTTGGCTTAATGCCGACAAAATTGGATGAAATAACGCATCTTCACTATGAATTAAACCTGCAAGCTCCTCTGATGATTCTGTGGGTTATTCATATTTGTGATTTCATCTTTATTATATATATATATATATATATATACATTAGAGTGTGTAGAGTTTTATAGCACACACCCTTCCACCCTGTGTGCTAGATTAGGGGTTCTCAAACTTTTTGACGTACCCATTCGGTTAAGAATTCTTCCCTGGTGTCCAAATCGAGCATTTATTATCACTGACGCAGCGAAGTGGTGAGGGAGCGTGTGGGGGGCGGGAGAGAGTTCGGTGTTAGTTAAAACCACCCTGAGAGCACTTAAAAAAGATGAGATGAATTCAGAACTCCTTGTAGATAAAAATATGTTGTGTAAAAACCAAAGTAAAGAACCGCAGAAATAGCAAGCAAAATTTACTTTCAATGTTTCAAGAATTTATAATTCAAAACCCCCTGTATTAAGATAAAAATATGTTGTGTAAAAAACAAAGTAAAGAAACGCATAAATAGCAAAAAAAAAAAAAAAAAAAAAAAAAAAAAAATACTTTCACTGTTTCAAGAATTTGTAATTCAAAACCCCTTGTATTAATATAAAAATATGTTGTGTAAAAACCAAAGTAAAGAAACGCATAAATAGCAAAAAAAAGAATTTACCTTCAATGTTTCAAGAATTTATAATTCAGAACCCCTTATATTAAGATAAAAATATGTTGTGTAAATACCGAAGTAAAGAAACGAATAAATAGGGGGAAAAAATTACCTTCAATGTTTCAAGAATTTATAATAAGAGCCCGTATTTTAGCACCAAATTAATGCAAGAAAAAGTAGTACGTATGTTACTGCTACGCTCTTTCTCCCTCCCTTCTGTTTTTTTCCCATCTGAAGATTGAAGGAGATGCTCTTTTTCAAAACCTTTAAAGCGCAATTTTATTACGGTTGTTTGTGCTTTTCATTACATCGGATTTCATGTATTACATATTTATTAAACACTACCTTATGGACATGTAATACAGCGAAATTTTTCACTTTATGAGCAATAACACTTCAAAATCCCTGCCGGATAAGGATCCTGACGGTGCTACTGCATTTATAATAGTTACCAGGTGTTGGAACAAAAAATCAATAATCAGAAATACCAAACTTTTGAAAATGTAATAATCTTTGTTATTCTCTATTCTTTTCCCATTACAGTAGCAAATTTTCCCAAATACTGAAATTTTCTGCATCTGTTTCAAAATCTGCACATTGATCTCCAGTAGGGAAAATATCAAGTTATGTAACATTTAAAATATAGCACATAAATACCCTGATACTCGACATATGACATCGACTTGGTTCTGGTTTAATTAGCATTGGAATCGACGTACAATAATTTGATTCTAATACCACGATTTACATGATATTTCAGTACAAGTAATGTAAAAATTTTGAGCGCTTTCAGTAACTGCGTATAAATTGAGAACTATTGTAATCGCTAGAACATTGCCATTTTTGGAATGACTCTGTATATGTAAGACTTTTGAATGCTGTTATGCATATATTTTTTTAATATAATTATTCATATTCATATAATTCATATTCATATAATTTATCATATATCATTTTTATATCAACTAATTATTTACTAAGTATAGTTGTAAGTAGGTGCATAAGTGTACATGTGTGTAAAAGAGCAATATAAACTCTGCTGAAAGTGGCTAGTCAGTGATGACATTTTGAAAGTTCGAAGCAACTGTTATTTTTTGAAAAGAAAATTTTAAAATCAGGTATTTTCCTTCTTAATCAACTTTGAGTAATTTGCATTTCGTTTATTTTACCTGCCACTTAGACCCGCCTTTGCTTACTATAGGCTCATCGCAAAGGCCAATCAGCACTTAGAAGTGTTGTCTACTTCCGGCTGTTCACTTCCGCAGACTGATAAAAAAGGGTTAGAAATCCTCCCGGGTGACCTTTTAAAAAAAATAAAAGAGCCACCTGCCTATCTTCTCTACCCTCTGCTTTTCCTGTTCGAAAAGTTCTCTTAACCCCCCTCTGAGATTTTCATTAGAAAACTAGAAGATCATATACTCTCTCCCCCCCTGCCCTCCCCCAAGATCTTTTACTACTGCAGAATTACATGAATGGGGTAATGCCTATACTAATCGCCATGTTGACGTTGGTGGGGATTTTTTCGAGATACATTTTTTTAAGGAGTGAATTTGAATCGGTTTCCGCAAAACTTACAAATCTCATACCGCCAAAGTATAAATGGTGGTTAGGAATGACAAATTGACAGAATCCAAGAGCCTCTTCTCTTTGCTGATGATGTGGGGCCACTGAATGGTGAGTTTTGGGAAAGCACAATAAGCTGATAAAAGACGAGTTAAAGATAAACGGTAGATGCAGGTAAAGTTGAGTGAATTTTGACAGAACTGTCTAAATGTTTAACATTCAAAGCTCGACGCCTCAGAGATTCAGCCAGGCATCAATTTTCCAGGAGGTACCTCATTTTTATAGAAAGAGACGATTTATGAGACATGCCATATGCGCCGAATTTTTATAAAAAGGGGCGGTGGACTTTAAAAATTATTTTGATTATTTATGTTATACCTACAAGAAATTCTCGAAAGTAGTGTTCGATAATTCGTTATATATATATGTACATGTATTAATAATTTACCGGAAATATAATTTTTTAAATCTAATAATATATATGTTTTAATTAATTAAATGCTCCTCGCGTTTTACTTTTTAAAATATTTTATTCGTTTTTCTTTTCATTTTCTTTTTACTTTATTCGATCCATACGCGAAGAAAATATTAGATTTGTGAAAAATTTTGACTTCCGGTTTCCGACAGATTTACCCTTTAAAAAGTCCTGAACTCGATTTGACTGTCTGTCTGTCTGTAAGTATGTGACACAAATTTTGTGGGCACTCTAACTCACAAATTACTGTTTAACAGTGTGAGATGCTTTAACAGGTTTTCTAGTTGACATCAATTTAACACCCAGGTGAAATATGGAGTGTCTTGAAAAGCATGAATACATAGGAACTGAAATAGTCTAATTGCAGAAAAATCTCTGCGTTTAAGAGGAAAAGTAAAACTGATAAAGGCAGGAAAATTCAGATTATTCGAGGCGAATAAAATTACTGATTAATATAGGATGAAATTTTATATGCAGTTCTATCCTTTCCTGAACTGGTGCTGATTAGTTTTTGCGTAAAATTCCCCAAGAGGGGGGTGCCGCAAATCGATGATATTTTTTTTGTTTGTGTTGATTCTATCTCCATTTTATGTGTGCACAATCCATAAAAACATCTAATTTTGAATCCTCGTGATAATAATAGATTTTCATTCAAATTTGGCTGTGGCTATCTAAGAAGAGGTGCGGAAATTTGATGATTTATTCGAAGTATGCGATACTTATATCACCAGTTTAAAAATACAGAATTCAGTTAAAAAAAAATAATTGTTTTGATTTATGTAGAAAAATGTTTTGTGATGGCCACAGCATGCTAGTTTTATTTTCGATCTTCTTACGGCGATTTAAAAAAAAAAAAAATTCTCCGCTCAATAGCACGAACGTTTCTGACGTATTTACAGCATCATTTTTACAGATACGGGAGACCGGGGCTAGTTGGCTACAGGTGTAAATAGGCGCGGTCCCCATAAATAGCCTGTTTGTGGATAGATTGCGCAACCAGTCACAGAGTACATTTCTTCTTGCGTTTTACAATCCTCATTGTAGTTTTGCAGCGTTACTTACGTGCAGTGGACATTTATCACGATTTTTCTGTTTTTTGCGCTCACAAGTAATTTTTTGTTGCTTCATTCTTTTTCTAATTTCTAATAATTATCTTAAAAATTGCGATTTAACCTGTGCAATTTTTCTTAGTGTATGATTAACTGTACCTTCCCCATACGTGATTTACTTAGATTATTTATTCTTAGATGGTTACGTGTCCCTTTTGTGAAGAAATTTATTATGAGGCTAATAGGCGCATTGAACACGGTGCAAGTTGGCTCGGTGTCTGGTGTATGCTGGTAGCTTGAAAAACAGCAAACACCGAAAAAAGTGGTTACAATGCAAGAGTTTGGCACACGGGGCTTGCACAAACGGAGACACTCGATTTTTTATTTGTGACAACTGTAACTCTGATGATGTTCTCGAGTAGGATAGAAGTTACTCAATGTTAATGTTTTATTCATTATTTTTATGTCTGTATAATTTAGAATTTACATTGTATGGCGATAACGCCTTTGATTAAACCTACTGATAATACGGAAATTGATTTCTCTTAACTGCGTGTCTTATTTAAATTTTTATAAGGCTTGTGCCAACTTACCCCATAGGTATAGGCAACTTGCCGCGTGACGGGGTAAGTTAGCACACAATATTCCTTTTACTTTAGGCTTCCGCTAAACATAAACTACAAAAGCTACAAACTGAAAACTCCCGGTATTTATAGCCCAATGCCCGTTCTTTAAAAGTACAGTTAAAATTTCATAAAAAACTTAAACAAAAAATTAATAAAAATCAATAACTAAAAACTGCGCCTACTAGCCCCGGTCTCCCTTAAAAGCATAAATTTTCACGAATGCCTCTGGAAGTGATTTTCAATCGAGGGATGATTTCAATTTTTTGATAAAAGTATTAAGGTTGTTGTACCTACATGCGATGCGATTTTTCATGTGTTTGACACATTTTGACTAAGTTTCGCATTTTCTAAAATATAAAATTACAAATATAAGCTAAAAAAGATTGATTATTATGCTTTTAAGTCAGAACTAATTTATTTTTTAATTAATATTTTTATTAATTTTCAGCAGTGAAATTACGTTCGAAGTTATGGAATATTTAATAAGTGATTTATAACTTTGCTAACTAAGCGTATAACCAACAGAGGGGAAAATGTCCAAGCTGGGAATCGAACCCGGAACCCTTGGACCTGGGTATCGTCCTCGTAGCTTAAATGGTAGAGCCCTTGGAGCGCTATTCCAAGAGTTCCGGGTTCGATTCCTGGCTTGGACATTTTTTAATCTGTTGGTTCTATGCTTAATTAGCAATGTGATAAATCACTTATTAAATATTCTAAACTAATTTGTTTAGAAAATTTCCATTTTTATCTGTAATCTAAGCAAAAATATATCGTTGTTACATTTAGGTAATTTTTGTCACATTTACTTTTAGAAGAATTACAATTAGTCACATTAGTATGTTTTTTGAGGCTGCGAAGCCTGAACGGGGGTTGGTGGGCGTAGCTCGCAGGGGGTTGAGCCCCCGTCTCTCTTTCAGATGTTGGCCATGATAAAACAGACTATTCGATTACACAAGGTGATAATTCAGAACAGTCATTCATCGACTTCAGGAATATTCATGGAAAAGTTTAAAATGTAGATGCCATAAACCACTAAAATTAAAAGGATTCCTGAAGTCAAATTGTTGATGAAACAGTATTATTATACCTTCTCCCGAAATAACCACCATAAAATGGTCTTGTTAACACTCATTACAGCTTCAGAGAAGAGATCGATCTTTTGTAGTTGTAAAATCAACAATATTGTTTCACTTTCAACAACCATACAATATTTGTATTTATTTTTATATTATTTTATTTTATTTTATTTATTTATTTTATTTTATTTTATTTTATGTTTTTTTTTGGTGTGGGGGGGGGGGGGGGCAAAGATCATGCAGTGTCCGTATACATTTTTATCAATATATCCTATGCACTTAAAATTTTGAAAAATTCTCACTACTTTAAATTTTCTACTAGTAATGATAATTTTGGATTATTTTAATCCCAATTTTAGCAATAAAGTTATTTTAATCACTGAAGTTACAAACAAATCTGAAGTTATATCTGAAGTTACAAACAAGCCTCTAAAATTTAAAGGATTGTTAAAGTCTATCTGCAGAAATTAGAAGGTTTCTTTTAAAGTCTGTGTGCATTTAACGAGGAAACACAATTTTTGCACATTTTGTTGTGTTGTAGTTATCATCATTAAACGCTCTTATTACTATATTCATTGTAACTTCAGAGAAGCATACGATCTGTTGTATGTTCCACGTTAGTTTAGATTCGGCAATCATTACAATTTTGCTCAAACAGAGATTGTGCAATATCTATATACATTACACTAGCAAATTTGCAAATTTCATGATTTTTTTTTTTTTTTTTTTTTTTTTTTTTTTTTTTTTTTAACAGAATCATTATTTTGTGTTACTTAACGTTTAATTACAATATTGACGTTATTTTATGCATATGCGTAGCACCTACCTCCATACATTACGAGATTTGAAAGTTTCTCGACTTTTTAAATTTCCTAATAATGATTAATTATTAAGTATTTGGCACTTAATTACAAAAATAAAATTATTTTAACCTCTTTTATCTGATGTTACAAACAAACTACTAAAGCAAAAAACATTCCTGGTGTCCATCTTAAGTTTGGCGATGTTGTCTTTTACTGCTAAATAAATCATGACTAACAGTGCTTATTAATACTCACTGCAGCTTAAGAGAAACAGTCAATCTCCATTTCCGACGTTATTTTTACACATAGCTATGGTACATTTATCTAACACAGATCTTGCTGTGCTGTATTGTTGCTGTACCTTGCTGTACCTTTGAAAATTTCTTAATTTTTGTAATTTTCTAATATACAAACTCATTATTTTCATCACTCTATCTGATGTAGCAAACCAGTCACTAAAATTAAAAGAATTCCTTAAATCCGTCTAATACTTGATGACGATACTCAATTATTGTTCCTTCTGCGATATTCATCAATACTAAATGCTCGTATTAATTATCATTACAAGTTCTGAGCAGCAATTAATCTTTTTACGTAGTCGACAATTTCATTTTACGCTCAGTAATGACACACTTTTATTAAAGTAGGCATCGCGCAGCATCCATATACATTGTATTCGTATGCGTTGTATCCCTGTACATACACTAACAAATTAAAAAAAATTTCGACATTTTAAATTTTCTAATAATGATTAATTTGAAGTATTTGACGCTTAATTATAATAATAATCCCTTTAATTCCTTGTACCCCTTTTAACTGACGTAACAAACAAGCCACTAAACTTGAAAAGATTACTGATGTTCATCTGAAATTTGTTGTTTTTACTTCGATATTAATCATGACTAATAACAGCTCTTATTAATGCTCATTACGCCTTCTGAGAAATAGTCGATCTCTTTTTATACATAGCGATCACATATTTTTCAGCCGCAGATCATGCTGTGTTCCCTTGAAAATTCCTTGATCTTCGTGGTTTTTTAATATTACTAGAGGGCTATGTTACGGGGTTTGACGAGCTATGCTCGTCAAACCCCGTTCAGACACCGCAGACTCTAAAAGCACGCTAATTTGATCGGCTTTAAAAAGATTTCGGAAGATTGAATTATAATTTAAAAAACAGTGGCGATCTCCCTATAAACGGATTTCTATTCATTTCTCTTTGATTGGGGAATTTTAAGGCCAAATCAGCTGCGGTACTACTTGATTATTACATCGACCGATTTCGCCAAATTATATAAATTGCCAAACCACTCGCCAAATTTAACAAATTGACATATTTTTTTTATTTTAAATAACGAAAGAACAAATAAATTAGTATAACATAAAAAAAAAATACAAATAAAAATAACTTGATGACGTAGACACGTGTAACTTGCTTAAAGTCAAGTGAATGTGACATTTACGGCCATTATATATACGGCATATTACCATTATTGGCATTTAATCTTACAGTTTGGCGTTAGATTTTTGGTCGACGGGATAACTAAGTAGTACCAAAGATGCAATCGCTGTTTTCGTCTTTGATTAAGTAAAATCAGTTAAACATTTCAAAATAAGCTAATATAAAAGGAATTAAGCAAACAGAGTCTTTGTCTCCCGGTATTTTTTAACAAAGCGAAAAGAAAATTCGTTTAAATAAGACATTTTAAATTAATCGTTTTTAATCTGACTTAATTTTGAGGAAACCATTCTTTCTCTTTTTAATATTCACGTGAAAATACTTTTGTTAGAAATGAAATATTATTTTCGCTGTCCTAACAAAAATAGTTGAAAAGATCCTCTCAAAATATCAAATAAATGTCTAGCGCAACTTCTAAATTTAAATTGTTTTGCAATATTATTTTGTGCTCAATTTATGTAATAACTGTAATGTGACATAAATGTGACGTAATTTCTCCTATTTAAGACTTCTAACGCATGTTAATGATTTTATTATTTTACAATATCCTTTCTCTTTTAAAATTCACGTGTAAATATAGTTTTTATGACGTAATTTTTAATAGGTTCCTGCTTTTATACATAGTTATTTAATTCTAATCCCAAATGTTCTTTTCTGTTTATAATAGTCACGTGTAAATAAATTTTTATTTTGAGGCAAACATTATTGTTTGCGCTGTTTCTACAGTTGGCAACAATTTAAATTAATACCATTTTCTAAAATATGTAAAAAATATCTCTCGAAATGCTGAAAATTTGAATTTAAAATAGAAATAAAACCTCAAAAAATGAGTCAAATTAAAAAAAAGAAATACAGTCTGCACACCGAGAACTTCAAACGTAAAAAATTATTAAATTCCCATACATAGATTTTGCTGCTATAAAAATTATTTAGTGGAACGATTTTGTCCAACTTTAGCATTAAATACCTCTTAAAATAATTCTTCGATTTGAAAACTGTCTGCATCAGCGTGTTTATCAAACATTTCTGTATAATACCACCGATTTTCATATTTTTGTATGCAATATTTTTCTTAATATTAACGAAGAAAGACCTCCGGTCACAAAAAATTCCAAATCGGCGGCGGTGACAGCGGTAGTTACTTTTTTTTAAGAATAGAGAGATAATATTTTGGAAGTATTTAATGCTTAATTGAAGCAATAATTTTCATCAATATATCTTGATGTAACAAACCAGCCACTAAAATCATTTGAATAATTTCTAATATTACAAACCATTAAAATTAAAAGTAAACCTGAAATCCATCTAAAATTTGACGATGAAACACAATTGACCCTTTTCCGGCGTATTAATCATCCCTAAATGGTCTTATTAGCACTCATTACAGCTTTAGAGATGCAGTCGACCTCTTGTACAGTCGATAATGTTATTTTAAGCTCAACATTCTTACTTTTTTTTTTTTTTTTTTTTTTTTGCAGAGATCATTCCATATACGTATACACTACACTTGAAAATTTAAAAAAATTCTCCATTTTTTTTTTAATTTTCGAATAATGATGATATTTTGAAGTATTCGCTGTTTAATTGCAGTAATATTTTTTTAAAAATCATTTTATTTAACGTTACAAACCACTAAAATTAAAAGCCTTACTGATGTTCATCTAAATTTTGAGGTTAAAACACAATTGTTGTTCCTTCTGCCTTATTAATCATCACTAAATGGTCTTATTAATACTCATTACAGCTTTAGAGATGCAATAAACCTCTTGTGCAGTCGATAATGTTATTTTATGCTCAAAATTCTTACTTTTTTTTTTTTTTTTTTTTTTTTTGCAGAGATCATTCCATATACGTATACATTACACTTTAAAATAAAAAAAAATCTCCTTTTTATAATTATTTTTTTTAATTTTCGAATAATGATGACGTTTTGAAGTATTCGCTGTTTAACTGCAGTAATATTTTTTTTTTTAAATCATTTTATTTAACGTTACAAACCACTAAAATTAAAAGGCTTCCTGATGTTCATCTAAATTTTGAGGTTGAAACACAATTGTTGTTCCTTCTGCCTTATTAATCATCACTAAATGGTCTTATTAATACTCATCACAGATTTAGAGATGCAATAAACCTCTTGTACAGTCGATAATGTTATTTTAAACTCAACATTATGATTTTTTTTTTTTTTTGCAGAGATCATTCCATATACGTATACATTACACTTTAAAATTAAAAAAAAAAAAATCTCCATTTTTTTTTTTTTTTTTTTGAATAATGATGATGTTTTGAAGTATTCGCTGTGTAATTGCAGTAATATATTTTTTTTTAAATAATTTTATTTAACGTTTCAAACCACTAAAATTAAAAGGCTTCCTGATGTTCATCTAAATTTTGAGGTTAAAACACAATTGTTGTTCCTTCTGCCTTATTAATCATCACTAAATGGTCTTATTAATACTCATTACAGCTTTAGAGATGCAATAAACCTCTTGTACAGTCGATAATGTTATTTTAAGCTCAACATTCTTACTTTTTTTTTTTTTTTTTCAGAGATCATTCCATATATGTATACATTACACTTTAAAATTTTTAAAAAATCTCCATTTTTTTTAAATTTTCGAATAATGATGATGTTTTGAAGTATTCGCTGTTTAATTGCAGTAATATTTTTTTTTAAATAATTTTATTTAACGTTTCAAAACACTAAAATTAAAAGGCTTAATGATGTTCATCTAAATTTTGAGGTAGAAACACAATTGTTGTTCCTTCTGCCTTATTAATCATCACTAAATGGTCTTATTAATACTCATTACAGCTTTAGAGATGCAATAAACCTCTTGTACAGTCGATAATGTTATTTTAAGCTCAACATTCTTACTTTTTTTTTTTTTCAGAGATCATTCCATATACGTATACATTACACTTTAAAATTTAAAAAAAATCTCCATTTTTTTAAAATTTTCGAATAATGATGATGTTTTGAAGTATTCGCTGCTTAATTGCAGTAATATTTTTTTTAAATCATTTTATTTAACGTTGCAAACCACTAAAATTAAAAGGCTTCCTGATGTTCATCTAAATTTTGAGGTTGAAACACAATTGTTGTTCCTTCTGCCTTATTAATCATCACTAAATGGTCTTATTAATACTCATTACAGCTTTAGAGATGCAATAAACCTCTTGTACAGTCGATAATGTTATTTTAAGCTCAACATTCTTACTTTTTTTTTTCAGAGATCATTCCATATACGTATACATTACACTTTAAAATTTAAAAAAAATCTCCATTTTTTTTAAATTTTCGAATAATGATGATGTTTTGAAGTATTCGCTGCTTAATTGCAGTAATATTTTTTTTAAATCATTTTATTTAACGTTGCAAACCACTAAAATTAAAAGGCTTCCTGATGTTCATCTAAATTTTGAGGTTGAAACACAATTGTTGTTCCTTCTGCCTTATTAATCATCACTAAATGGTCTTATTAATACTCATTACAGCTTTAGGGATTGAATCGACTTCCTATACAGTCGATAATGTTGTTTTAAGCTTAACATTTTTTAAATGTTTGATGCAAAAATCATTCTGTATACATTTTAAAAATTAAAAAAATTCTCCATATTTTTTTTTTTTTTTTTTTGTAATAATGATGATGTTTTGAAGTATTCAATATTTAGTTGTACTTTTTTTTATCATTTTATCTGATGTTACAAATCAATAAAATTAAAAGGATTCCTGATGTCCATCTAAATTTTGAGGATGAAACGCAATTGTTGTTTTCTCTGCCGTATTAATCATCACTAATTGGTCTTTTTAACACTTAAGGAGAAGCAATCGATCTCTTGTACAGTCGATGATGTTATTTTTAGCTCAACATTCTTACATTTTTTTGCAAAGATAATTCCATATACATTACATTTTAAAATTTAAAAAAAATCTCCATTTTTTTTAATTTTCTATTAATGATGATGTTTTGAGGTGTTCAATGTTTAATTGCAGCAATATATATTTAATTTTAATCATTTTATCTGATGTTACAAACCACTAAAATTAAAAGAATTCCTGATGTCCATCTAAAACTTGAGGATGAAACACAATTGTTGTTTCTTCTGCCGTAATAATCATCATTAACTGGTCTTATTAACACTTTAGAGATGCAATCGACCTCTTGTACATTCGATGATGTTATTTTTAACTCAACATTGTTACAGTTTTGTTGCAAAGATAATTCCTTATACATTACATACGTTGCATCTTAAAATTTTGAAAAATTTTCCATTTTTTTTCCCTAATAATGATGATGTTTTGAAGTATTCAATGTTTAATTGCAACAATAATTTTTTTTTAAATAATTTTATCTGATGTTACAAACCAATAAAATTAAAAGGATTCCTGATGTCCATCTAAATTTTGAGGATGAAACGCAATTGTTTTTTTCTCTGCGGCATTAATCATCACTAAATGGTCTTATTAACACTCATTACAGCTTCAGAGGAGCAATCGATCTCTTGTACAGTCAACAATGTTATTCTGCGCTCAACAATCATACCATTTTGCTGCAGAGGATCGTGCAGTTGTCCGTGACGTTATCTTTTTCCGAGATCTCTCGAGAAATCTAACACCTCCCTTGCGGAATAGATGTGTATCTGCGAAGATTCTAATTTACACTGGAACAATGAGCAAGGTGTTGAAATGGAAAGTCATAATTAAGAGTAATTGATCATAATTTAAAACATTAAGGAGTAGTGCGGTGAGTTTTTCTTTTAAAAAAACATTTGAAAACGCATGCGTTTGAAGCATGAATTGAGATGTTCAAAAGGTAGGTATAATGAATAGCAGTTTTATTAAGATGTTTAACTTTTATTTAATGATCGTCATTTAAGGATATGTTTAAGGAGGCCATTTTTTCCTACGTCGATTAGCAAGTTTTTTTTTTCGATATGCTTGTTATCAAAGATAGAATTAAAATAGGTACCATCATCAACCTGTTTTTTCCTTTTTTTTTTTTTTTTTGAAAATTTTCTATGCAGTGTGAAAAGCCTGTCACGATTTTGTTCTAATTCTAGCTCTCACCAGATTTAAGTTAATGTCTATTTCAGTAGATGTGATGGGGTTTAATTAGTGAATGTTTAGACCAGGATACTTAAGATCTGTTATGTCAACCACTGAGACCTATATTTATTAGTACACCTGAATTGCATGATATGGGATTAGGGGCTATGCATATATAACGTTATCATTTTAGGGGGGAGGGGGGGGTCTGACACATGATATCGTAAGATATCTCTAGGGAGAGGGGGGTTTTGTCTTTTGATATCGTTATCATTTTTTATTTGTAACTTGGTCTTTACATCAAAGTAGTGTGTTAACTATTTTTATGAAAGTATAAAGTTATTATTAAAATCATTAAATGATTATAAAATTATTCAGTTCCAAAATATGGAACATCCCAACTTTTGGCATTCCTATTCTTCTGTCATACGTGTATGCATATATAATCCGCTGTTTGACAAACCATATGCGAAGTATGTTTGAAATGATACTTGTGTTTAATAGTAAATAAAAGAGAAAGAATATTGCCCACCTGTTTTCTTGAAAAGAAGTTCTGTCTGCCCCACACCGTGCAGGAGGAAAGTGCAAAAAGACATTATCACTGTTGAATGCATTATGCAACAAAAATCTATTATTAAATACTTTTAAATAGTAAGTATTTCTTTTAAATTTTATTTAATATATAAACTGATATTTTATTGACTTATCTTTATCTGATTTAATAAAGTATGCGAAAAACAAATGTAACCATATTTGTATATCATTCCAAACAAAAGAAAAAAATTCTTAAAATTTAAAGAATTTTTATACATTGATAACGATATCATTACCGGGGGGGGGGGGTGTTCAAGGGATGATAACGTATGATATCGTAAGGGGGGGAGGGGGTACAAAATTTCCAAAAAGTGGATAACGTTATATATGCACAGCCCCTTAATACGATTGAAGAAATGCGGAAGGATTTCCCATAACATTCGCATTTAAGTTTTCACCGATTTCCACCAAAAGAGGTTTGAACGCCTCCTTTGTTTATATATATTTTTAATGCTTGTAGAGGCTTAACTTTTGAAAGAATGCTCAGATTTTTAGAATTCTTTTGTTGTTGGTTATGTTGTTGTTAGAAATGGCCCGTTATGGTAGGGGCACTTATAAAGTCCTGCATGGGTCACTTTATACCCGACCCAAACCCGAAATAAAAAAATTTCGTTAAACCAAACACCACTCGAACGTGAAATAAGCAAACCAGAGCCTTAAGTGATAAAAAATTATTCGATATTTTAATACAATTATGAAAAAGCAGTCTTAAATTACATCCCTAATACCAATTTTATCCTTTTTATATAAAAATGTACATATATACCCACATTAATATTCAAACATATAGGATTTTCTTTTTAAAAAAGCGAATCAATTCAAACCCGAATAGAAAGAGTCAAAAGAACCCGAAACATTTAAAGTCAATCCGGCCACAAAGAAAAAAAATTAGCATCAACCCTATCCAAGTTTTGGTCGGGTTTGGGTAAAATCGGTTTACCTGAACCAGTACCGGGCTCTAGTCTCGTATTGATTTTATCATCATTAAAAAATGGTATTTTCGTCATTCTGTTTCTTTTATTTTGGTTTCTTTTATTATTTTATAGACCTTAACTTTCGTAAAAATTAGCCAATCGTCACAACATATTAATAGGGTGTTAACGTACACGGTTACTACTTTATGTTTTTAAAGTAGTTGTCGAATCCCGTATAGTTTTTCTTTCTTTATCTATTTTAAATAGCACACTGTGTTTCAGAAACAGATTGTTTGCGCTATTTCTTTCAGACATTGGGTACTTATTAAAGTCAGAGTGTTCTAATTAAAAAAAATATATAGATCAACCACTCTCTCTGTTACGTCGTGATTTCAAGTTTGTAACGTATCACTCATGAGATTCTGTGTAAAATTACACTATTTTTCGGTTAAATGCATTTGATTGAGCCTATCGGTCTTCAGTTTACAAGTATTTCCCATTCCTTACATCAAATTTTTTCTAGGATTATACCATGTCTTTATTTAAAGACATTTTGCCTTTGTTATTATAACCTGTAATTCAAAATACACACTTTAAAATTCTTTTTCAATTTTATGAGAAATATTAAAGGAAAAAATTTGGATTAAAAATTGTTTTATTAAAAGTTCGAATAGAAACGGAAAATTCGTCTCTGCGGAGATAGTGGGTATTTTTATTGATGCAGACTTTGCAGTTGTTCCATTCACTGTGTGCATGAAGCTTGAAAGTATTATAAGTAAATTAAAAGAAAAAATATATCACAGCTGAATCATAAAAAACGTCCTTTGTATATAGTAACAGCTCCTATAGCAGAGTCAGTTAGGTGTCCGTCTTAATTCCAGAAGACTCGGGATCATATGCTGGGCTGGATAGAAATAGATATTGAAATAAATAAATGGTATTCAGTTCAAATTCCCTCAAAAAATACTGTTCCTCGAAATTAAAAAATTCATTAATTTCGGAAAATAAATTATCATTTAAACTAAATAAATTTACAGAGTTTTGAGCATTTTTATTGATGTAAATTTACAGAGCCTACTTTAAATTCACCGAATTATATCTCTGTTATGTAACAGAATCTCCGTTTTTCTAGTCTCTGTAATTTTACATAAGACTTAATTAAGATAATGGATTACCAGAAGATTCTTTAAAAATTCACCGAAATTTTTTTTAACAGAGTACAATCGGAACGTTTCTAACACGTTTACATATTACCATGTGTGAGCATTCCGGTGCTACTTGGGTTCTCGTTTATCAGAATCTTTATAAGGAAATACAAACAAGTGTTTTTTCTTCATTGACTTAATGTACGAACAAGTGTTTTAAACAAACGAGGGGCTTTGAAGTTAACAAAAATAGGCCAAAATATAAAAACTTTGGTTTTTGCTTTAAAATTTAATTAAAAAAACATATATAAGAATATATTGCAATATATTTAGCATGAAGTGTGTTTTCATAATTCTTACAGATAAAAATGAAAAAACCTTACCATACCGTACTATAATACAAACTTTTTTTTAAATTAAATTTTTAAAAATATCGACATGCTGTCATGTGTTTATCAGAGAGTGGGTTTCCATTCTTCTTAAAGATAAGTACTGAAAACAACGTACAGTAACACATTTTCTCAAAAAAAAAAAAAAAAAATTGTGATATATATTAATCTCTAAAATACTTCACTGCCTATTAAATTGTGTTCAAAATTCTCAATAAGTTTAAAGCCCAATCTTCATGCAAACAACATCAAATATGTTTATCCGTTTTCCAATGTTAATTTACTAAAGGTCGTCAAATAAGTATCAAGTCCATTAACATATGAATTTTTAATTAAAATTCACTTTCGTGCTGTTTTTTTAATAACAATGTGTCAGATTTAAAAAAAAAAATCGATGCGTAATTTTTAATGAAATCTTTTTAAGAAAAAATAAAAACAAAATTGTGAAAATATATTAAAAATTGGAACGCATAGTATTTTAGTGTTACTTTTTTAACAAATTTGATTTTTAGTAAATTTTGATTATAAGTTTAGCTTTTTGTCAAATATTTATTGAATTTATAGCATAGAACACTCTTTTGAAGAATATCTTGTTGGAGTAACATCAGTATAAATACAATTTTCAAAATTCATTGTTCCCTAAAATAAGGGAAATCAAATATGATAAATCGAAAATTATAAATAATTCATCGGAATGACAGATAGCTGAAGCATCTGTTATTTTTTTATTTTTTGCTATGTTATTTTGTACCAGAGAATTTCTGGAAAAATTATTTTTAAGTATGTGATCCACGTACTTTAAAATAATGAATCAATATCTTCATCAATATCTTCAGTAGTGAATATGCATAATCATTCCAAGAAAGTATTAACAAGCATTTTCACTCACTGGCTGAAAATACCTGCAATTTAAACACGTGATATTGCAGACCATACATCTTATTAATAACTACTTGAACCTTATTACGTATTCACTATGTAAACAAGCTAAATATTTAATAACAGTATTTATTGAATTTAATGAATACCTGAATTTTTGCGTTGTGCAACTTCTATCCCTTTGAAGTATTAGCAAAAGAGCTAGACTTGTACTTACGGCTCGAAAAAATGTCTCTTCTAGTTTGATTCCTATTAACTAAATCACTTAAAGTAATTTATTATCTTGCATCTGAAGTGATGATTCTAGCTTTACCTGTGAAAAGAGATACCGTATGATAGAATACGATTGGTTTTCTCATACAGTTGATTTGTTTTTAATTGAATATCAAAGAGAAGATATATTTTGATGATTACGCTATAACCAACAATTACAAAGAGAGAACCAGATCTTGCTGCTTGTTAATACAAATCGATATCAAACCCAGAAGCCAAGTGAGGCGTAACGGAATTGTAGCAGCTAGTTCAAACAAACAATTTTGAAAGTATTAAGGGGTCTCAGGACTCTTAAAGCTCTAAAATTTTCGAAAAATTAATTTTTTTAGATGTTAAACTTCTATGTTTTCTGAATATTTTGATATAATTGTTATCTTGAAATTTCCATTGGAACAGAAGTTATGACATTTAGAATTATACTCGCTCAATAGCTGAAGTGGTGTTTCCAAATCTTTGAAGTCATTTTTCTCCAAATGACATTTTTGGGAATAACGCGCACGATATCTAAAAAATTTCTGAATATTTTTGCATGAAATTTTCAAAACATATGTTTCATGTTAGTCTGTATAAACTGAACCTAAAATTTCATTTTTATTGTAAAAAGAAAATATTTTTTAGGTGTTTATATTGTATAAATTTTCTAAATTTTACATTAACTAAATACAACTTTGTATTAAAAGTATAAAAATGCTTTAATTGCAAATGTATTTAGGTTCAGTGTAATTACTATAATCTGTGGTATAAGAAGGCACCAAAATTTTCATTCTAGTTGCTAAATTTAATTTGTAATCGTGCGCATAAGCTATTATGCCGATTTTCTGATCGTCAAATGTCTGACAGTTTGGAGCCCCCTGTAAATGTTAATTCTGCATCTTGCAATTTTTCAAATATTTGAAATGAAAGAACATACTTGTATCTTTCATTCCCATTTAAAATTGTGTCTTAATATCGAATACATTTTAAGATATTAAATGTTGAAAATGGTCCTTTTTTTTCATTTTTTCCAATTTTAAGAGTCCTGAGACGCCTTAACTTGGAAAACAAATAGCAACCTTTTAAATACTTTCAAACAAACTTGAAAAGAAATTTATGAATTCGGTTTGTATGTCTGCCAAAGTTGTATAATATAGACGCACACGCGAACGCCGTGCGCGGAAAATTTTCTGAAAAATTCGGAACTTTGCGGAAAAAAGTTAAGAAAAGGAAAACATATTTTGTTTTTGTAGCTTTTTTTTAATACCAAAAATTTTAAATATTCCTCCATTTTATGTACGATTTATGTATTGTTTGTCTACAATTCAAAGTTTAAAGACTCAAAACATTGTTGTGACATCACAGACCATTTTATTTCTATTTTCCGCAGACTAAAACTTGTCGCCGATTGGTTTTCTATCGGCAGCTGCAGTGATTAAGCTCGGCGACAACGGTTAAATCAAATAATTTCATAGTGTTATTTGTGCGAAGAGATCACAATATTAAGGGTTGGGCTATTTCTAAATGCATTGACAAAATAATTGAAAAGAATTCATTTTAAACTACGGTTTTCAATTCATATTGCCCAAATAATATAACACGTAATTTTATTAAACATTAAATTATTTTTCAGAAAAATTTTGACCCAATATTTATGTGCGCGGAAAGTTTTTGGTTTTATACAAGTCTGATGTCTGCCATCAATTCGTTCTCTAACTCATGCAAATATACTTGCATGGCCATGCAATTTCGATATTTTATTGAAGTTTACTATGGCATGTTCGGCATTGAAAATAAATAAGTAGCATTTATAGTTCGTTTACAGGGACACTCAAAATAATTCCATTACACTACCGTCTATAGCAGTGGTTCCCAACGTGGGGCGTACGCCCCACCGCGGTGCAATTTGCTTTTCCAGGGGTGCAATTCCAAATTTTTTACTCGCTCATTCGCTATCAATTTCTTTTGTCCTTTTTTTTTTAAAAAAAGTAATGTTGTAGACTAAAAAGGAATAGATATACAAGCAAACACAGTTTACTTGTACAGTTTTTTTTTTTTTTTTTTTTTTTTTTTTTTTTTTTTACTGAATTCAGTTTTTTTTTATTGAATCTACCCAATCAAAATTTTGAAGTAGATTTAACACCAGAATGATACCAATAAGTTTTTAAATAGTTTGACATCTTTTATGGTATTAAAACGCATTATAATTTTTCTGGTATTGTGTTTTACATTTTTTTGTAGTGTTTTCGATTATTTATTTAATGAAGTTTCTACTTCTATTCACTCAGCTATATGTCACGCGAAGAATCTTTTGCTCGTGAAACAACTTAAAAGCATATATATAAATTTGGCTGTCTTGAACATATTTAACCTAAAAAATATATGATATATCTTAACGAGATAGTATTAACTTCTTAAAACTTAAATAGCATTAGCAAAGCAAATGAGTAGATAGCTCTAGTGCAGGCATCCTACGCAATAAATAAATTTACATAATGACATTTTCACCAACTCTTAATTAGAAAAATGAATTATAAAAATGTTAGTTTCTCTTCAAGATATTTTGTGAACTTAAATACTGAGATAAGTTGGAAGTACAACAAAACAATTTTTTGCTCAAAGGCGAAGATATATATACATAACCTCATAGCATTTATAAAATTAAGTTAAAAATACATTTGTGATACAAGATTCACCAATTTGATAAGTTAAAAATGTGAAATGAATAGTTACTGTTAAAGCTCTATTACGCTTCCAACATGCGAATAGAGTTCACTTTTTAAATTATAAAAGATATAATTTACAGATTAAGGGGTAGGGGGACATAGTGACTTTACAAATGCTTTGGTGGGGCGTGGCCAATAAAAGGTTGGGAATCACTGGTCTATAGCAAAAGAATCTGTGTATTTTAATAACGTAACACTATTTCAAACATACTGAAATTCATATATGTACTACAAGGTGCTTATTGTAGAATATGATATGCACAGCATTTATCGTCCAATTTGGACACAGATAAAAATTTACTGCAATGTACATATATGAGTGATAATTGATGGAAATACGTTTTCAGTTGTGGTAAGCGGTTTTAAATTTAATTAAATTTATGCATATTACTTGATAAGATATATAGCTTGTATACAGTGCAGCACAAAAGAATTCGAGTTCATTGACAGAAAATTGTTAATGGAAATTTTCAGCTGTGTTTGTGCTTCTTAATTGGACTAAATTTTAATATACTTTTTTTTTTCAAATCTATAAATTTTATACAGGGCCGCACAAAAGAATTCGGATATTTCTTTTTGATGGTAATTGCGGTGGATTTTCAAATGAGTTATGCGCTTTCTAAATTGATAACTTAGGCATAATCTTTCACTTTGTAAAACTGTGATGTTTTTTTCTTTTGTTACAGAATTCTCAAAGTGGTACAAAGTGTTTCATAATCTATACTTGATGCAATGATTTTTCGTTATTGTTTAAATTGATATTTTGAGATAGTATAGTTACCTAAAACATACTTTAGTTAAAGAGATTATACGTACTTCTTGCCTTACAAATTTATTTTAAATAAATCCTTTATGCACGGATGGCACTTCAAAGTATTATGCACACCCCTCCCCCTCCTTATGCGCCCCCTCCAATGGTTTTTTTGTGATGCTATACACACACACACACACACTCACACAAATAATAATAATTATTATTCATCATGAAATATCTTTAACATTATGTATGCCATAGACTTAATGTTAAAAGCTTAAACCGAAGCGATAATGTTTGCATTATTTAGAATGTGATGGGTTGTGACTAACTGGGGAAGGTCCCTAACTGCCCGATCGGGATTTTGTTGAGAGTTTGTATCGTTGGAAACTCTTACCATGGGGATCAAGAATACAACTACCCATCTGAATGAAACGGGTGAAGAGTTATAGGCTGATGTATTTCTGTCCTTTATTGATTTTTTCAGGTCGCTAGCTATCCAGGAAAGACATTCTGTGAGAAAAGATAATTGACGGATTACAGGGATTACAGTTTATGCTTGGTGGAAAAAGTAACTTCACGGATGATAGTGCATTACGGAATTAGAAATGGCTGAAGCACGAGTATTTCCAACACCAGATACACACAATGATAAAGAGTGTATCGCAGTTGTCACAAGTGTTATTAGTTAAGATAAACCATGCCTGTTTAACTGATCAAAATACGGGATCCGTGTCTCTAATTAAAACCTTTTGAAAGGCATACCGACGCATGTCATCGAAGGTGGACGAGGAGAATTGGTTATAGTCCAACTTATGCAATCTTATTATGCTTTCTCTAGTTTCTGGTCATGTCGACATCTCAGCAAACACTCTGATGAGTTTTTGAATATTCCACTATATTCTTTATTAAATGCCTGTATTTTTGAAAGAAATAAACGTCTAACGGCTGAAGAAATTTTCTCGTGCCCGGTGGGAGAAAGGCAGGCTCCGCATTGAAACCAAATTTCTCAATGCATAAACGTAGATCCGTTTGGCCACTCCAACTATCCAGCACAATGATTACTTCTGGATCACCAATTGATTCTTTTAGTTTATTGAAGTATGCTGCAATTATTTGTTTTCTGCTCTTTCCGGATTTGGAGCATGTTATGAGCAAATTTGAGGATGATATTCGTTGTACATTTTCCATAACTTTGGGGCCAAATTCCCTCTGACATTCCTGTGTTACAAGTAGTAAAAGTCCCATATATTTTCCAGCGGCGTTAATACACATTTGGACGGTAGAGGAATGAGTTGTTTTGCTTTTACTGATTACCGATGCACTCACGTCTTTCGATTCCTTCATATTGAGAGTTCTATTGGAAACAATCTCGTATTGGAAGCCTCTTTGATGGGTGTTCAGGACGTTGGACAGTGGACACTCTCGCTGCTCAATCATTTTTTTTTCACGTTTTCCCGGAATTCGTCGATCACAGGTTGCAAAGACACTTCCGGATACAAATCTCTTTTTGTTACGATTTGTGTCCCCTTTCGACTTGTTATTTTATGTGTCTGTTTGAAATTCTTGATGAAGTGTGAGCTTGCTGTTAATCCGGGTATTCCAAGCTCCAATGATTTGTCAATGGCCCACATTTTGAGATCCCTGTCATGAATGATGGCTTTTAACTGTCTGCGATGATGATAAAATAGCGACCACACGAGTTTGGAAAATAATTTCATTTTGCTCTGCATATTCCCACCTTTCCCTACGTATTGTGCCCACCGTTGAATCATCTTGTGGTCTTTTACCTGCATACATATATGTTACACAGCCTTTAGTTTATTTTTCTTTGCCTTCGTATACGTTTCTACTGCTTTTGCCATTATTTCTACGGATATTCCTTCACTTCCTGTCCACCTTTTTTTCATAGGGTCTTCATATTCGAAAGTGGGGTCCGTATTTATTTCCAAATTACTTGTCAGTTCATTTTCGTCGATGCTACTCTCATACAGAATATCGAGCGACCGGAAAAATTCGTTTGCGATCACTCTCTTCACTGTCTGGAATAGTCGTTGACTAATGGCTTCTCTTCAGTCGTTGACTCCATTTCCTCAAATTCCCCAAAATATTCTAGCAGTTGCAAAGTAAAGAGTTTTGCAATCTTTGTTGTCGGCAATAGCATTACAGCCTGAAGACTCGCCGACGACATCTTCAGAACTGGGACCGACTTTGCATGTCACAAGGGCCACCTTCCCAGAATAAGCGCATCTGGAACGCGAGCCACAGGTATTGCTAAAATTTTCCATGGTTGAGCGCCTCGGAAACTGCCCTCATAGGCCCTGCCCATGCTCATGCCTTCTTTTCATCCCGCAGGGTCAGGCGAGGAGTTATTTCCTGATGTTCTTTAAAGCATACTCCAAGTCAGTGCAGGCCAGTTAATTATATATGATTGTGAAAATGTGGTCACAATCTTCTGTTTCTTACTAGAGAGAAGACGAAGATACTAACAATTGTCTAACTTCACACTGGCAACAACAGGTTACATAACTGTATTGTAAGTTGCCTTTTCTACCACACAGATTGTCTTTCCTGAATAGCCTGCGACCTGGAGAAATCAATAAATGAAAGAAATACATCTGCCTATAACTCTTCTCCAGTTGCATTCGGACGGGTAGTTGTATGCATTTCCTTGATCCCCATGGTAAGAACTTCCCAACGACACCACTCTCGACAAAATCCTGATCTGGAAGTTGGGGGCCTTCCCTAGCAAGAGAATCTGCTATATGTGCCAATGCAGTAGTTTGTCTTACTGGTAGGAATAAGAATATCACATAGTCAGGGCGTAGTGTTATTAATAAGCATTAGTTAGTCATGCTTTTCGATCCATTTTTTTAAAAACTTTACACCTATAATTTCCATATCCGGTACAGATCTTGGCACCTAAAATTCTCGATCGTTCCCTGATAGCATGCAAGGTTCTAAAAATGGTCAATTTTGCTTTGCTTTTCATGGTGTTATTAACGACAACTATCCTATCTTATATTAGCTGAAATTTTAAGAATTTCACCGTCCACCGAGCATTTTATTAAGACTTTCTATATATTATCGCATGAGCCGAATTTAGAGATGTCGGCGGCTGCTTTAAGCATCGAGTTAAAAACGTTATCAAGTTCTTATAGCCACTGTATAAGTATAGAAGTGTTTCAAAGTACTCGAAAACGGCTTTTCTATTTTACAAAATATTTAACTTTTTTATTTTTTAATCTTCTCACTATTTCGTGAAATACACACTTATCTTCTTTTCGCACTAAGGAAAAAAGAAACCCTAAAAGTAATGAGGCAAATTGTCTCGTAACTACACAACAATCAGGGCTGCCACTAGTGACTATTTCATATATTTTATTCGCACCACAATAAAAAAAAATGTAGTATAATTCTTTTGCACATATTGTGGGAAATTGTCGTTTTGAGAAAGTGGTACGAGGTAAAATGAAAAAATAGTCGCCAGTGGCAACACTGAACAATGAGCTTATTTTTTATAATGCTGGTTCAACACTCCTTACAAAGATTTTGTTTTACTAGTAAGTTGCTAAGTTGAAGTCGGAGAAGTTTATGAGACATAGCTGGAATCCGTGATCCCCAGAAAATTTTATTGTTACGTACTTATTTGAGGACCCATTTAAATTAAGCTGTACCTTTTAAAATTCTATCAATAGTCCACCGAAATACTAAGCATTTATCCTTGCAATTGCAACATTAACAAAAATTTTCATGCTACATTTTCGAAGAAACATTACAAACTGTATAAAAAACTGAAAACGTAATTTTTGCAATTATTGCTCTCAGACGACAACATAGCGTATTTTATTTTGCGCGGCTCTGTAAAGGAAAAGATTAAATCATGTTACATGATATATTTTTCCTGTGGAATATGTTATCACACATCTCAGTAAATATATCAATTTCACAAAGCGCGCTTCAAAAAATTATTTTCTGCCAAGAGTAATTCTATTCAATTCTTATAAGCCCCCAGTAAATAAACAATAAATGCTAAGAGCACAATTTTCTGTAGGAAATATGTTGCAGGTGTATTCAAGCATCGTACATCAATTTTATAATGATCGAACTAGTATAAAATTATTAAAATGTACTCCAAACGATTTTGTCCATAGACCTATTATTCAAATTATTGAATGTTCTTTTAACCCTTTAGTGCGCAGCTTTGCATATATGCAAACAACAGTGTTTTGAATTTAATAGATTTTTTTATTTGTATATACCTAATCCACACAGAAAATTAAAATTGCAATATTTGTTTTAAATAATAACAGACTTTCCGCATTTAAATAAAGCGAAATTAACCATTGAAACTTTCTGGTGTAAAGTCAGATTATCTGGACTACAAATTTCCTAGAACATATTCTATCATGGGAATAAAAGGGTTAGGTTAAGATTTATAAAATAAATAATTATATAAAATAAGGTATTTGGAGACATACTTATTAAAATATTCACTAATTTGCAATATTTTATAGTAAAACAGCCACACGACAGTAGTTTTTACTTGTATTGCAGACGTTCAAAAGAAGAAAAGATTGACGTATTATATGAAAAATGTATCTATGATTTTTTTTCATTATTTTTCCTGTGTAATAAACCTTTCAGAGAATCATATATAATTTTTTCGAAACAAAATAAAAAATCGCGCATTTAAGAGTTAAATTAACTGCAAATGTTACACACTTTATTTTCAAGACTGAACATTCTTGACTTGACTATACCCGATCGTGAGAAATCAACTGTTAACTAGAGACCCCAACTCACGAGAGGAAAATCCTTCAACAGAACATCGACCAACTAACCCCAGCTTTCTCGCATACAAAGTATATATTGCATAACATTAGTAGAGATAATATTCGTAAACCCGACATACAGTAGATAAACAAATACATATACATAATGTACAATGTACAAAATATGTACAAAAGCATGCTAGGGAACATGCTGTGGAAAACCTCAGTAATATACACTATATGGCCATTAATGACCGGCAACTTTCAATTTTAGACATTTTGTCGAATATTTAGAAATATATTTGACAGATTCTTCTGGAAATTCAGGATTAAAAAGAACAGGTGTGACCTCATACTCAGCAATGCTGATTTGATAAGGGGGGCAATTAGGGGGTCAACAAAAAATCGAAGAAAAAAATAATACTTGGATCACCCTGTAAAATAAAATGCACGAAATGATCTATCGCTGCAGAATATACATAAACAGACATTGTGTAATATGTGTATTCATTTGTGTAAGAATAGAACGTATATTAATAGAGATATAGTGATTTATTTAAAAAAAATTAAAAAATTCTTGCATGTTTTTTGCTTATAACATGCTGGGTTTTCAACCAAATTTAACGCCGGTTTCAGAAAAATTGACAAAATATAGTACAAACAATATAGTACAAACAATTGGAATATAAATATAATAAATATTTTAGGAAATATGAGCAGTTGTATGAAATAATTTTTATCTGCGCATGCGCGAACGATAACAAAAATCATTAAAAAAATCCAGTCAAGTATCGTAAAAATTCAGAAAGATATCGGCGTTAGAGTGAGCAAATTTTTAGTTGTTCTCTAAAATGATGAGGGATTTTCCACAAATTGTCATTTTTTATTAACTGACTTTCAGAAAAAAGTTAGTATTTAGTGACTATCAACGAGTCGATTTGGAAAAAATGCTTCGATATGGATACTTCTTTTTATCATGGTATAGGCTCGTTCTGGTGGTTATCCAAGAAGAACTAAAGCATCAATAAAAAATGAAAATTGAAAAGAATTTAAAATTAAAATTGACAACTTGTGGACAAGCCCTTATCATTCAGCTAGTTTTTGCGAGCAACTAAAAATTAACTCACTTTAACGCCGATATCTTTCTGAATTTTTATGATATTTGACTGGATTTTTTTAATAAGTTGCTCCATAGAGTTGACTGTTAAATTATATATAAAACGATCCTTGTTTTCGTTCGCGCATGCGCAGATAAATATTATTTCATACAACTGATCATATTTCCTAAAATATTCAATATACTTATATTCCAGTTGCACTATATTGTGTCTACTATATTTTGTCAATTTTTTCTGAAACCGGCGTTAAATTTCATTGAAAACACATTATGTTATAAGCAAAAAACATGCAAGAATTTTTTTTTTTTTTTAAATAAATCACTATATCTCTATTAATATACGTGCTATTCATACACAAATGAATACACATATTACACAATGTCTGTTTATTCATATTCTGCAGCGATAGATCATTTCGTGAATTTTATTTTACAGAGTGATCCCAAGTATTATTTTTTTCTTCGATTTTTTGTTGGCCCCCCCAATGTCCCTCTTGTCAAATCGACATTGATGAATATGAGGTCATACCTGTTCTTTTTAATCCTAAAATTTCAGAAGAATTTGACAAGTATATTTCTAAATATTCGACAAAATGCCTAAAATGCCTAAAATTGAATGGCCATTAATGGCCATATAGTGTATATCGAAGAATAGTTACGAAAGTTGAAGCGAGGCCAGACAGACAGAAGGCTGGACAGACTAACAGAAGTGATAAATACTTTCCATTTCCAAGTATGTTGAAAAATATTTAAAATATTTAGCTTCCTTTGAAAATTTTAAAGTTTGAAAAAAAAATGTGAAGAGTCATTCAAACAACAAACGGTTATTAGCAATAAGGATAATCATAAAAAAAAAAAAAAAAAATAGTTGCTTTAGTGCAAAAAGTTCCATTGTGTGATGTTATAACTTGTGTCACGTTTTTGTAGTATGACGTGCGTTAAGTATTTTCCGCTTCTGTATAATTAAAACGGCATTACAGATCTACATCTAACAAAAAATATTTTGTAATTAAACCACTGATGATCACCAATGATTCCTACTTCGTTTCAATAAATAGTTACTTTTTCAGTCAATAGCTTTTTTAGACATCTAAACTCGAAATAAATAAATAAAAAACACTTTGGTCAAACCCGCTGTTTTCGGGTAATGTCAATCATTAGAAATTGTTCATTGTGTACAAAAAATACTACTGAATCATTACCACCGAAATAAATTTAGATCACTTTTTTTCACCTCCGAACTACATCAAGAATTATTTTCTAATCAATAATTACTGAATAGCAGCTCTAAATTGTGAGGCCCGTGGCTTCAAGGCGCTAACTGTCATCAACGCAGTCACGGCGACAGTTAAAGTCCCGTTGCAATTAATAACCCGTTTAAGGGGTCACTTATTCAGCAGGTGTATGTCTGTTCTTTGTAATTTTTTTAATCTTCTGGAACGACTTTAACACCCCAGAAATTGTCACCTGCCTTTCGTGTAACAGCTACCGTATTTAATCATGTCATTGGGTGGGCAGAACAATTTTGCTACGAAAGAGGAATTCCATTAGAATAGTTAATCGTCACATGAAAATTTTCTACCAATCATACATAAACAATGAAGTCGTAAATATTTAATTTGGACCATGTTTTTTTAAGCCCTAGATCGTTATCGATATTCGCATGTGTTTGTAATTTGGAAAGTTGTAGCAGTTTTAGAGGTGGAGCTGCAATAACGCAATGATTAATCTATAATTTTACTTTCAACAAAAAATAATTTTTATTTATAATCTTGTTAGCAAAACATGAGACTGGATGAACGAAAATTAAAGTATTTTCACCCGGTGCATAGCTCGTTATTGATACTCATGATCATGCAAAAATTCTTTCTCAAACATAGTTAACCCTTAAATGCGCGATTTTTTATTTTGTTTCGAAAGAAATTGTATATGATTCTCTGAAAGGTTTATTACACAGGAAAAATAATGAAAAAAAAAATCAGAGATATATTTTTCATATAATACGTCAATCTTTTCTTCTGTTGCACATCTGCAATACAAGTAAAAACTATTGTCGTGTGGCTGTTTTACTTTAAAATGATACAAATTAGTAAATACTTTAATAAGTATGTCTGCAAATACCCTATTTTATATATTTATTTATTCTATAAAACTTATCATTTAACCCTTTAATTCCCATAATAGAATACGTTCTAGAAATTACATAGTTCAGAAAATCTGACTTTACACCAGAAAGATTCAATGGTTAATTTCGCTCTATTTAAATACCGAATGTGTGTTTTTTAATTAAAGCAAATATTGCTATTTTAATTTTCTGGTGTTAATTAGGTATATGCGAAAAAAAAATATATTAAATTCAAAACAGTGTTGTTTGCATATATGCAAAGCTGCGCACTAAAGGGTTAAATTTGTTTGTAATTCATGCGTTTTGGAAAACTGTTAAAATTTTAGAGATACGTCTGCAATGATGCAATGAGCAAACTATAATTTTATTTACGACAAAAATTATTTTTGTTTATAATTTTGTGAGGGAAACATGAGACTGGGTGGACATAAGCTACAGTACAGGGTAATAAATAAATATCACAACTGTAAATAAATATCACAACTTTACAGGGCTATTAAAAGAAAACAAAAAAAAAGTACAGCTTCGTTGTTCATCGGAAGTGGAAAATAACAGTTGAAAGTTTCAATTCAACACAGTTATAAGTGTTCAATATGAGTCCCTCGAGAAACACGAATGATATCGAGGCGGTACGATAACTCATCCCACACTTTTCTCAGCATGATTTTTTTGTGGGGCCTCATTAAAGGTCAGCAGGTGTTTGTTCAACCACTACCAATTGATGTTGACAAACCTAGGACACGCATATCTGCAGCCGTTCACACAGGGCATGCTGAAACAAGTTGGAAATTGCTCGTCAAACGTGACAAATGAGGTGCGTTCAGACTATAACTAGTTTTATAAATATTTTTTGCTCCGCATACTGTACTGACTGTATATTCTAGTGCACTTCATAGAGGCATATCAATTCCATTCTGTTTGAAAAGCTGTAACATCATTAAAATGCACTTGAAATACTTTTTTTCCCCATTGGCCTTAATGTAACGGAAAACTTTTGACTGTCCCTGTAATTAAACTTTTCATCCGATTTCTATAACATTTGAAATGAGAAACTTTTGCAACAATTATACATTAAAAATTTCAGATCATTCGGAAGGCTGTAACATTATTAAAATGCGCTTGCAATAGTCTTTTCCCATTGGCCGTAATGTAACTGAAAACTTTTGACTGTCCCTGTAATTAAACTATACACCCGATTTTCATAAAATCTGACATGACTCGACAAAATTTTGCAACAATTATATATTTAAAATTTCAGACCATTCGGTTGGGTAGTTTTTGCTCTGTTATATGCGGACGGACAGACAGACGGACGACTGAACGACGACTAAAAGTGCTATGTATTTATATAATTACGAACGCACCTAAAAAATGGTAAATTATTGCAAAAATCACACTGAAAGAAGTGTGGGATGAGTTATCGCACCACCTCGATATTTTTCGTGTTTCTAGAGAGGCTCACATTGAACACTTATAACTGTGTTGAATTGAAACTGTCAACTGGTTATTTTTCATTTCAAATTAACAACAAGGTTTTACTTTTTTTCTTCATTTCTTTTAATAGCTCTGTAAAGTTGGAATATTCATTTATAATCACCCTGTACTTAGATAGTTATCGATACTCACGAAAAGGTAAAAGTTCTTTGTCAAACATGATTCAACTTGTTTGTAATTCATACGTCTTGAAAACTGTTAACATTTAACAGATGGGTCTTAAATGACTCAACGAGCTATATATAATTTTCTTTTTACGACAAAAATTATTTTTATTTATAATCTTGTGAGGGAAACATGACACTGGGTGAACGTAAACTATAGTACTTTCGCACTTTTTTAGATCGTTATCGATATTCACGAAAAGTTAAAAGTTCTTCGTCAACCATGAGTCAACTTTCTTGTAATTCATAAGTCTTGTAAAACTGTTAACATTTAACAGATGGGTCTTAAATGACTCAACGAGCTATCTATAATTTTGTTTTTACGACAAAAATTATTTTTATTTATAATCTTATGAGGGAAACATGAGACTAGATGAAGGTAAACCAAAGTACTTTCACTCTGTACTTAAATCGTTATCGATACTCACGAAAAATTAAAAGTTCTTTGCCAAACATAAGTCAACTTACAGTACATATACATTTAACGTCTGAATTTAAAAACCATTAAAACACCAAATAAAATAAACTAAGACAGACTTGAGCACAGTTAAAAAATAAAATTTATAAAGACAATAAAAAACAATAAAAATACAATATGTAAACGTTTCGCCAAGCGACATGCAAGGCATCATCAGTACAAAAAATATCCATTAATCCATAATCCCAATAATGGATATTTTTTGTACTGATGATGCCTTGCGTGTCGCTTGGCGAAACGTTTACATATTGTTTTTTTAATTGTTTTTTATTGTCTTTATAAATTTTATTTTTTAACTGTGCTCAAGTCTGTCTTAGTTTATTTTATTTGGTGTTTTAATAAGTCAACTTGTTTGTAATTGATACATTTCGGAAAACTGTTAACCTTTTAGAGGTGAGTCAGTAATGACGCAACGAGCTATATATAATTTTATTTACGACAAAAATTATTTTTAGTCATAATATTGTTAAGGAAATGGTAAAACAGGGGTGAAAATAAACTCAAGTATTGAAGTTTTAGTTTAAGAAATCTGTTATTATAAAATATTACCAAAGAAAAACTGTAATAAATTTGTAATTAAGAGCGTCTAAAATTACTTTTTTTTACCTCTCGAGAAGAGGAATTTTCCAATAAAATTACAAACTCATTTGCATTTCCGCGAGCATATGATGTATGCCGAAGTTACTATTTAGATGCCAAAGAAATGAACAATTTTCTTTTCTGTGAATGAAATTTATCTAGAGAAAGTGAAGCCTCATTAGAGTACAGTTAATAGTCATATGCTTTCTACTTACCATACATAAACAATAATACCGTAAATATTTTATTTGTATCAGATATTTTAAGTGACACATCTTTATTGATACTCTTGATGAGGCAAAAGTTATTTTTCAAAGATTAGTAAATGTATTTGTAAATCATGTGTTTGGGAAAGCTGCCACAATTTTAGAGGTGAGGCTGCAATGACGCGATGAACAATCTGTAATTTCACTTACGGCATAATTTTATTTTTAATCAAAATATTGTTCGAGAAACATGAAAACAGGGGTGAAAGTAAACTGAAGTATTGGAGATTTATTTAAAAAAATTTATTCTTATGAAATATTACTGAGGAAAAACTATTAAGAACGTTACTCAAATTATCTATTTTCCCTCTGAAAAAGCTGAAATTTTCTATGAAATTACAAAATTATTTGGAATTCCGCCAGCATGATATATGCCGGAATTGCTATTTAGATACCGAAGAATTTGACATTCCTCCCCCCCCCCCCTATAAATGTAATACATATTGAGAAAGTGAAACTTCATTAAAATAATTAATAGTTATGTGAATACTTTCTACTGATCATACATATACAATGATGTAGCAAATGTTTTATTTGGATAATATTTTTTAAGCCATAGATCTTTATCGATACTCTTGATGAGCCAGAATTTTAGAGGCGGGACCGTAATGACGTGTCGAACAATCTATAATTTCGCTTACGACAAAAATTATTTTTAATTACAATCTTGTTAGCGAAACATGAGTTTGGGTGAAAGTAACCAAAAGCATTAGAAATTTACATTAAGGAGGGGGGCGAGGTTCTACTTCTTTGCCTTAAATTTACGAGGGTTTTTTTTTTGTTTCGATTTTCTTTTTATTTTCTGTCACAGAGAAAAGAGATACCATCTTTGAGCTTTTTTGCATTATATTTATTGACATTTAACTTATACATTTAAGTTTTCGTGTGCAAAAAAAAAAAAAAAAAAAAAAAAAAAAAAAAAAAGGATGAAAATGAAAATACGTTTTGTCCACGGGGGGTACCTCTGCAGGTGCGTGCAGTGAATTTCCAAGGGCGACCGTTTTTCTCCTATTACAAGGATCTAAATCTACTAAAAATGTAATCTAAATTTATGGAAATTTTTTTTAATAAATCAGGCTGATTAAATTCTCTGAAGCTTATACCTCATTTAGTTAAAAAAGTTATTTTTTTTTTTTTTTTTACAAAATGGCGGTCATTTGAACGAAAATGGTAAATCCCCCCCCCCTTCTTTTTTTTAACCTTTTACGAGCTTCAAAAAATATTTAACCAATGAAAATTATACTTTTCGCTGGTATGAACTTCAGCAAAAAAGATTATCTTTTTTTTTTTAATAAAAAATAAAGGAAATCGGTCGAACTGTACTGGAGAAACATGGTTGTCCAGTTTGAAATATATGATTCCGTGAAAAATAAGTTAAAAATTTTATAATAGCGTTCAATAAAAAAAAAAAAAAAAAAAAAAAAAAAAAAAAAAGAGTAGTATAAGGGATTGGAGTAGTACGAAACCGCTTTGGAGAGACAATCTACACAAGAGATACAAAAATGCTAATAACAATAATACTAAAAAAAGTAGCACTTTTCCTTAAGGAATTTTTTACTAAAAAAAATTATATTTAACCCAGGAGCAGAAAAGCAGGATACGGCATACTGGCGTCATCTGTCTATATATCTATATATGTATTACAGAAACAAGTAATGAATTTATTTTGAAATAAATTTAGAAGATATATTTCAAAGATGCAATAACCAACTGTAGAGATAGGAAAAAAAGTCAAGCAAGATCACCTTCAATGTTATAAACATATGGATAAACCATGTGTTATTATATGTTAAATCAATATTTAAAATCTTAAATGAGATTTTGTAATTCACTTTTTATCTTATTTATGTCTGAAGCACGAAAATGTTCTTACAATCCCATATACAATAATTATATTTAATCGAGTGATAGAATTGGAACTTTTTTCGATGATCTCAAGAATGTTCTGACAAAGAAACCTGACATCTTTTATCGCCGATCATGCTCTATGACCCGAGTTTGCGACTAAAGTGTTAATAAGAAAGTGTTCATCACACAGAATGTAATTACCTATTTATTACCATTTTTTTTTCTGTTTGGTCAAAGGCAAAATAATAAAACTAACATAACATAAAAGAAAGTATCTTTGTCAATAAAGCTAAAAATTAGGAATCAATGAAATTTTTTTAAAAGATGTTTTTAAGATACTATCTCCAAGGCGCAATGATTTATTGGAATATTGGAAATCCAGTGTTTGTTTTAGTCTTAATAAGTGTGGCAAGATCATCATCAACGTTATAAAGAAAATAACATATCTGCTATTATATCATCATCAAAAACGCTGTCATCTAAATAATCAATGTTAAGAATCTTTTAATAATGTTCTGTAATTTGTTCTCTATCACACCAGGTCCAAAACCGCAGGAATCTTCTTACAATAATTTGCGTTTGATAAAATGAAAGTATAGAAGTGCAGACCTGAAAAATCTGGTGAACGTTAGGTAGACTACGAAAAAGACTGACATCTTCTATCGCGCATCGCACGTTATAACTTGACCTTGCGGCTAAAGTATTAATGAGAAATTGGCTGTAATCAATTAGGCTGTAGTTACATATTTTATTACCGTTTTCATTCTGTTTGGTCAAACATAAAAAAAATAAAGCATAATAACAAAATAAACGGAAGTATAATAGATAATAAAGCTACAAAACAGGTAATAACTTATTGAACATTTAAAAACACATTTTGGGGATATATCTCAAAAACTCAATTATTTATATAAATAATAAAAGTCCAATAGTTATTGTCAATGTCAATAGGTTCGCCAAAATCGTTATTAATATTATAAAGTTAAGGATAACACGTCTGTTATTATGATATCTTCAAAAACATTGTCATCCAAATAAACAGTATTAAAAATCTCCTAATGAGATTCCATGATTTGATCTCTATAACATTCAAGTGCAAACCACAGGAATGTTCTTACGATCACTTATACAATTTAAAAATTAAGGAATCAATTAATGAAAATTTTTAAAACATATTTGAAGATATTATCTCAGAGGCATAATGATTTACTGCATTATTCGATAGTGGTTGTTTTTAGTGTTTGACAAGATCACCATCAAATTTATAAGGAAAATAACACATCTGCTATTATATCATCGTCAAAAACTTTGTCATCTAAATAATCAATGGTAAAAATCTTTTAATGACGTTCTATAACTAGTTCTCTATCACATTCAGGTCCAAAACCACAAGAATATTCTTAAAATCATTTGTGTTGATCAAAGGAAAGTATGTTATGTGCAGACCTGAAGAATCTCTGATAACGTTATAGATAGATTACGAAGAAGCCTGAAATCTTCTATCGCGCATCACACCTTATAACTTGAAATTGCGGCTAAAGCGTTAATGAGAAATTGTTAATCAGTTAGGCTGTAGTTACGTGTTTTATTATCATTTCCATTCTGTGTGATCAAAAAAAGAAAAACTTGAAAACATAAAACAAACGGAAGTATAAGTCAATAAAGCTAAAAGTCTCGTAATAAATTATTGACATTTTTTAAAAATATATTTTGACGATATATCTCAAAAAGTAATTATTTATAGAAATAAAGAAGTCCAATAGTTATTGTCAATGTCTTAGGTGTGCCAAAATCTTTATTAATATTGTAAAGTTAAGGATAACACGTCTCTTATTATGATATCTCTAAAAACATTGTCATCCTAATAATCAGTGTTAAAAATCTCCTAATGAGATTCTATGATTTGTTCTCTATAACATTCAAGTCCGAACCACAGGAATGTTCATACGATCACTTATACAATCATTTGCGTTTGATCGAATGAAAGAATTCGAATAGTACACGTGAAGAAGCTTCGATAATGTTAGATAGACGGCGAAGAAGCCTGACATCTTCTATCGCCCATCACGCCCTATGACCCGATTTTGCGGCTAAAGTGTTAATGAGAAAGTGTTCATCACGCAAAGCGTGGTTACCGCCCCCTGTTTTTATAGGCACTTACACGACAGGCCAAAGACATTTTATTACGAGGGCCGTGATTCTTATCGCCTTGTCCTGTCCTTGTTACAAAAAATATGTGTGACTGCAGTTGCGCCTCTATTACTTTTAAATTGAGTCGATGATTACATGAGAATGTAAAATCGTCCTGTGGTATTAATTTACCATTAAAAGCTACTGGAAATGTCGTCGACAGCAATTTAACGTGATAGCTAGTATAAGGAATAGGTATTAAAACTAAAGAAAATGCGAGGGACAATCTGCTCCCCGTCTTGATAAAAGCATAGAAAGAATAAATGGTTCAAGGCTTTTAGTGAAAACGTGGAAAAATTATTAAAAGCACATAATTAAGTTTAATTTCCATTGGTTTCAACCAAAAATTGTTATCATGGCGTTAGATAGTTTTAATATGTCTTAAGTTCACGGTACAATTACTTTTCAACTTAAAAAGTACAGGGTGATTATATATATATATATATATATATATATATATATATTTTTTTTTTTTTTTTGAAGGCATCTATAGAAAAAACTGATAAACTGATTGAGATTCTATTTTATATTTAGATTTTTGAAGACATGCAGAGATGATTTTCGCGGAAAAAAAGAAAAAAAAGCCCGCCGAAATTCATATAGCAAAGCCTTGCTTTACAACGAAGATGGACACATATACTGAACATAATTAATCAGTAATTCGAATGAATTATTCAAATGAATTATTCACGTGAATGTTTCTATACTTGCTCAAGGAAAATGAGTGGCTCTGATGTCACGTATATATATGCGCAAAAAGAAAAAGAAAGAAAAGAAAAGAAAAAGGAAAACATAATTTATTTTGCTACCTCATAATCCAAATGATTGACGGTTTTCAATTCCAATAGCACCAAAAACCTCCCAATCGGCAACTTTTGTACTAAATGATGCTAAATGTTTTTCTTCAGAATTCGTCTTCCTATACCTTGAAAAGTCTAAAAATAAAAGTGTCGCTTTCCATTGATTACACTGGTCAACAAATTTGAACTTTTGCTCTGTTGTAAAACAGAAATTAGTTGTTTTTTATTCTGTTTTCTGTGCTAATTCCGAATCTGGTTTTAGATTTACTCCAGCACGTCAAGTTTGAGAGATATTTGCATATTTCAGTTTATGCAAATTTAGTAAATTTTATTCAATTATTTGCAAATTTAAGGTATAAAGCAATATCAAACAGGGTTTTTTGTTTTATGTTATGATTACTACCTAATTTACTTCACAAAAACGTCGTTTCTGAGATTATACTGACATGAGACTGTGAAATATTGTACCTAATTTGAATATTTTTCATGTTTTTCTAATAATGTTTCTTGACGTTCAAATATTTCTGCCGCACGAGTATGTTAATATGTTTGTAAACCAGTATTTTGAGCTGATTTCAAATCTTGTATCTGTTTGCTTCTATCACGTCTAGTTTTTAAAAAAGTGAAATTTTAGTTTTTGGCCAAAAAAGCCAGAAATAGCTTTTTATGATACTTTGTATGATAAACTTCAACTAGTTAGGATAGAGATTCTACTACTTATTTTTTTTTTCGATTATATAAATTTTTGTTTATGTCTCTGATATGAATCTGACCCTGTTCACCTTCTTGTCAATGAATTACACACCCCTAAAAAGCATCTTATATCAAATCTGTGTTAATGCAGTGCAAAAGTAGAAATTCATTTTATTCAAAAACTAGACATGACATAAGAAAACAGACTGCAGATTTGAAATCAGCATAAAAATATAGTCTAAAAAAACATTACTTCAATTCTGTGGCAACTATTTTAAAGTTGATAATGATGTAAACATTACACCATTGAAAAATATGCAAATTAGGCTTAATAACTGATAAATAAATGTTAAGAATATGCAAATCGTGACATTTATCTGAAGCAAATAGTCAAGTAGTCATTATCTAGAAAAGTTAATTAGATGTGACATATATTGTATCTAAAATTTGCATAAAATAGCACAAAAAAGCTTAAATTTACATAAATTTAAATATGCAAATTTCTCAAAACCTGGACCACCTAAAGATAAACGGAAAGCATATTCTGAATCATCACCAAAAACTCATCTAAAATCAACTAATTTTAGTTCTACAACAAAACCGCTGTTGACCAGTGTTATATTTCGCAACATATACCTTCAAACAGGAAATTTATTTTATTACAACCCTGTGTCATTCAAATTACCGATTCTTTCAGTTTGATTCATTAAAAAGATTTTGAACGTAAATGTCGTTGACTGGTTTTGTGGACATGGCTTTGGTTATTTTTTCTTTAAATCTATTTTTATACCGTGCAGCCCAGTTACGAAAGATTAAACAGTTTGCACTCAAAAAGAATATAAGTATAGTTCACCTTATGTTTGCGGCTAATATTCCAAAACGATATTAAAATCTGATAAATAAATAAATAAAATAACGTAAATAAAACACGAATTTAATTGATATATAATTAAACTACGTGCTTAAACCACCAAAATTAAAAAATCAAAAAGACTGATGTAAGTAGCGAAATCTTTGTCGATTTTTTTGGCTACGAGTATTAACTCATGGCATGCGGCTAACGCCAAAGTATCAGTTTTTTTATTTTCAAAACTTTATTTCAATAGATAATTGATATTCTCATATAAAAATTCTTTTTTGTTTTGTTAGTGGGCAATCTAAAAAAATGTAAGTAATGTAAAAAAAATCTTTTAGATTTTTCAATGTTGAAAAATGACTTTTACCTATAGTCTGTTATCCAGATAGTCTAGGTTGGATTCTATTGTTTTCATAATTCACAGTAACTTGTAAAGATAGAAAAAATATGTCTGGGATTTCAGAGAAATAAATTTGCACAAATAGACAAATAAACGTTAATCACTTTAGCAAATATCTTTATAAATAAAAATTACACATAAAAGCAAAAACTTATAAAGAAAATTAGAATCAGTAGTAATTGTTTCGTTTATTTGAAGAAGAGTGTATCTCTATTTTCTTTACACGGCTCTTTGCTATTTTTTTTGTGAGGATTAAGCAGATACTTTGCTGATACAAAGTATTTTATTAAACTTGAGCTTAAAATTAGTTATTCTAATCATACTTGGGATATGATGCATGTCGGAATTCTAAGTAACTTCCATACACAAAGGAAGCAGGTGTTAAGTATTTTTTGAAATGCTCCAGTTTTTTCGCAAAACGCATTTCAATGTTTCTAATGGTCAATATGTTCATTCCATCTGCCGTTATACGTGGTAATAATTTAAGGCATGTATTATAGAGGCGAAAAACTGAGCCCAAGCAGAAATGGATCAAAGCTGTACCCATTCTTTCTTTTGTCAGTTAATCTCTTCACGCCCTTGGCCATGTATGTGGACATTTAGTTTTTTGTAATTATAATTACTGCCAATAATAAAAAGAACAAAAATTTGATAATAACTTATTCACTACTGAATCCCCCAACAAGAGAAGCAAAAATTTTATGGTTTGGCTGCACTGATAATGTTATTTCTGATTTAATTTTTCGGCAGTCAGTGTTGTTAGGTTATTTGAACAAATCCTTAATATTTGATAAAAAATGATATAAGATATTTTAAATACCGTATACTGGGGTAATTCTGGCTCTTTAAGGGTAACTTTGGCCAAAGAGGAAAAAAAAAAAAAAAAAAAAGATTAAATCTGCTATATTTTCTACATCGCCTGAGTTATTGATAAAGTTTTAGTTTCAAAATATAGGTGGTAGCATTAGCTTGAGTCTGGCATCTCATTGTAAGTAATTCGCCTAGGTTCCACCATGGCATAACCAGTCAAACAAAAACGTGGGAAGACGGTTAGAATTTTTCTCTTACAACTTTTGTCTGCCAAGCTGTAAATTACTTCATTTGGACCTTGGTAAGTACGTGCTATTATAACCTCATTAGTGTAGATCAAGGTCTTATGTAGGATTATGCGTTGTTTTTCCTGAGATAAAAAAAAGAAACGCGTTTTTCTAGTTGGTGTAATTTTGGCAAAACCAACTATCATTTAAATTTTTGTGTATACTTCCTGTCAAGGTATAAAAATTGTTGTATGAGCTTTTCTCATTTCGTTGAATTTAAACATTGATGCTTTTGAGGTAATCGTTTTGTTTATTCTTGGTACACTTATGAAAATAAATATTTGTGTTTATACAAAAATAATTTTGCTGAAAATTTATCCAGTATATCGGTTCTAACTAAACCAAACAAGAAAGCTATTGACAAAGATAACTGTAACGTTGGAAATTTTGTACTTGTGCTGTTTAATGGCAATATCTATCCCAGAAGGATTACTTTTAAATCAAAGGAGGGTTGTGCTGCTGACTGCATGGAAAAGACGTTGAACTGTTGGCGTTGGCCACAGCGACCGGACTCCATGGTGTATGAATGGAACGATATTGTTCCAAAAATTAATCCACCTAAACTTTTGTGTAAGACAAACCAGTATTCATTCCCAGACCTGGACAATCCACGTTAAACAATATTTATGAGTTTTTTAATAATTTTTTAATTAAAATATATGCTAATTTACTGTCTTTTTACATGTATGCACTTCTTACCCCCTCCCCCTCCCCCCACCCCGTCTTTTTCAATAGGGTGAAATTTCTCCACATAATAATTATAATCAATTAATGCAGACTGTTTATTTGGTCTTCCAACCCCCCCCCCCCCCCTTTTTTTAGTGTTGTGGTTTGCTCCATTGGGTAACCATGAGAACTTGATGACTTTTGCGTACTCTCCGGTCAAGAACTCTTCTGTACTCTTAGACGTTTATGTCCATTTTGAACTTTTAGACTTGTATGTAACATCATTTTACCCCGATGACGATCGCAGAAGCGATTCGAAACGTAGATTTTAATATTTTAAATGTGTTTGTGAATTCATTATTTTGTTATGTATACCAGTTAGCATATTGTATTTGATTTGAATACATAATTCCACATCATGTTGTATGTCCACATCATGTTGTAGGCCCTATAACATTCGTTTTAACACATGGGCCAATGTTACCCCAATTCAAGGTAACATTGGCCCAAAACTTTCAAAAACATTTTTTGGTAAAAATATTTAATGTCGACAAATTTATGATAATGGTGTGTTCTTAGCAAACAAAAAATTAACACGATATTCATTTTTTTTTTAATAAAATGAGAGAATAGAGATGCTGAAAATTCTATGAAACAGAGAAATTTGGGCCAAAGTTACCCCCAGTTTACAGTATATTAAATTTTAATTATTTGTAGAAATCTAAGAAAGAAATTTACTGCTAGTTTTTTATTTTATAAGAAAACATTTCACTCATATATTATCATTAACACTCAGCGGGCACAAATGGGGACGTTATGTTTTTGTGAATTTTTATTGTTCATCCTCCCCTTTTTTTTCTTTTTGAATTCTTGTTAATTTAAAATGAATAAATCGGAAAATAAAAGAATTAAGTCATTTTTTTTCTTACCAAAAGTCGTCCCTGTATGTATAGGATAAGGCGGTTCTAAAAAAAATAAAAAAATAAAAAATAAATAAAATAAAATAAAGTAAAATAAGATAAAATAAAATTAAAGTAAATAAATAAAATTAAAAATATTTTTTACGCTCAAGAATTTTAAACTTTCTGACTCAGTTTTAAAGGTAAAACTTTATAATTGTAGAAATGATTATTGAAGTAATTTGTAATTGAACAGTTTTTTTTTCTTTTTTCCAACAAATAAATTACACATAGAGTTATAAGAGATTGTTGTCTCCGGACGGCTGTTTTTTCCCCGCGTTGTCGCATCTGTAAATTCGGTTCAAAATGACTACTTTGACAGCATTTCTGATAGATCTCCTGTTTCTACTAAAAAATGGGAAAAACTGTTCGATTACAAAATTTCTGAATAAGAGCACCTGCTAATTTCATGCATTTTCGAAAAAAAAATGAATAAAAAATAGTATCAGAAAGTAACCAGTTTGGATTTGAGAAACAACCTTAATGATAAATTGTTTTATGCCAGTGAAATAAAATCATTTTGGACCTTACTCTGAATATTGTCAATGAGGTTCGATATCAATGAGAAAAATTATATCGATAATAACGATATTTATATCTTTAAACGTTTTTTCATAAGTTTTATTTCGCTTTCAAGCATTTCGAAATTTATAGCCTCTACAAATAAGTGAGCAATCTATTATTTTGTAAGGCCGGAGTACATTTAGTTTATGGGACATTGTGAACACTTCATATGTACTCTGCATCCTTCTTGGGCATATTTTAGAATTTGGGGTACCATTTTGAGAGTAGTAATTCTCAAGTAGTAGGGCGCATGCTCCGAATGGCCTGTATTAATCAGTCCCCTGTCGCAGAAAAAATGGTTGTATGACACCTACTGACTTGGTAATTATTATTGATATCAAAAGTCATATATCATAGTTAAAAAAAAAAAAAAAATGGAAATTGCACGCCAAACGTGGCAAATGTAGTGCGTCCGTACTATAACTAGTTTTATAAATATTTCTTGCACCGCATATTGTACTGAATCTATATTTTAATGCACTTCATAAGTGCATATCAATTTCATACTGTTCGAAAGGCTGTAACATCATTAAAATGCACTTGAAATAATTGTTTCCCATTGGCCGTAATGTAACGGAAAACTTTTGACTGTCCATGTAATTAAACTGTACATCCGATTTTTATAAATTTGAAATAACTCGACAAAATTTTGCAATTAATTATATATTTAAAATTTCAGACCATTCGGTTGGGTAGTTTTATGTCTGTTATATACGGACGGACGGACGGACAGACGGACCGAATGACGACTATAGGTGCTACGTATTTATATAGTTACGAACGCGCCTAAAAACAGGATGAAATAACAAATCAATGGCACTTATTTTAGTAAACATTTTTTTTTCAAATTTAATATAACTTCAAAAATTGGAGCATTGTATAGATATTTATATTGCCTATCTTTATCAGAAACATACAACCCTGACGATTTCTATGAATAATTTACTGCTGCTTGTCTTGAAGAGATATTCTTAAATGCAGAAGAATGGTTTAGTGTTAATTAATTTTATATAAAAATTCTAATACTTTATTAATTTTGAAAGCGTTTTACTATAGGAAATAATAGATAATTACATATACTTTTTAGAATATAAATATTTTTTTCCTAAATATAACTTATAACAATGAAACAAAAATCATGTGTTTAACGTACATTATGAAATACTTTCCAATATTTCCAGAATGCTGTAACAACATTTCTCTCTGTAATAAGGTGAAACGAGATATACATTGTGGTTATAATTAAAGGTACCCTATTTAGACCTACGTAGAGTCCGTTCTGGTATACAGATATCGACGAAACTTGGTACATACGTTATATGGACCATGGGGAAAAGAAATTTGCAATGAAAAATAGTAGTTTAAATTTTGACCGATAGATGGCGGTTTTCATCTACGAGAAAGGGCGTTATGCAAATCTCGAGTGGTTTTAAAAGCCAGTGGTCGCTACCGTAAAGTCATTCTGCACCATGCCATTAGAGAAGAAAGAACTAGCGTTACTGGTGAAGTTATTTTATCAAAAAGCAGTAATTTGTTATACAGCCCGAGCAGTGATGGCACTACATGTAATTTTTGAGACGTTTTCCGACAACCTGGCCTCCTCGTTCTCCGGACTTGAATCCCTGTGACTTCAGTTTGTGAGGATTCCTGAAAGATCGTGTCTATGGAAGAAGCATACGGACTCTGCCTGATTTGCAAGCAAGCATAGCTCGTCATGTTGCTGCAATTGTTCGAGAAGCCATTCGTGCTACTGTTGAACACGCTATAAGACGCTTTGAGCATGTGCTAGACGCAAATGGAATGCACATTGAACAATGCTGTGAACAAATAAAGTTTTGTGTTTCCAGTGTTGTTTTTTTGGTCTACATGTGTCCCCTTCTCACCTGGTGATCGAAATTTGAACTACTATTTTTTTATTGCAGATTTCTGTTCTCCATGGTCCATACAACGTGCTTTCCAAGTTTCATTGATATCTGTCTACTAAAACGGACTCTACATAGATTATAACCCTCCTGTATAGGTAAACAATTTAGAAAACGCGCAACGTTTAAAAGCCTAATTTGAGAAATTACCGTCCATAGTCTGAAAGGTAGTCAAATTATTTTGTACAGCGCTTTATATAATCTATAGATTTGTATATACACTATGGAGTATGCTCACATTTAGTTCAGTTAGAAAACGCACAACACTGTTAAAAATTCCTGTCAATAGGCGGAAATGCACTTGAACGCTTTTGTACAGCCCTATATATTATCTATAGACTTTTATACGTACCACATATGACGCTAAAATTTACTTTAAGAAAATGCATAACACAACATTAAATGCAATTCCAGCAATTACCAACCATAGATGGTAATGCATTCAGTTCTTTGCATAGTCTTGTAAATGAATTTTTTTGTATTTTACAAATGTATCTTAGTATCCTAAATATAGTTCAACTGGAAAATGCATAACACAATGGGAAACCACGCTTAAGAATTCATGTCTATAGTCAGTGATACTGGCCAATTGTGTTGTGTAGCCCAGTATATTTAGTTATAATATTTATACACGCCACTTAATGTGCGAAACTTCAGCTAAACTTGAAAACGCATACCACAACTGAAAGCAATTATCGTCTCATAGACTGTACTTTAACCAAATTCTTTTGTGTGTTCCTGTAAATGGACGATAAATGCTACGCACACCATATTCTACAGTAAACATCTTGTAGAATACCTCAGTAATGTATATAAATTGTATTATATTTGAAATAGTGCAATAACATTAAAATGTACTGCAGCTTTCCCTTATACCATTAAGTAAGAGAATTCTTTTCTGTGACCCTATAAATAAATGGTAAACGCTTTTCACTTCATATTATTCGAAAAGTTGTCCTAGCCAACTACAGAAATGCAAATCATTTCTATTATGTTTGAAATAGGTAGCAAACAAAATTAAAATACACTGCGAACGATTTTTTCCCTAAGCCATAATGTAACGGAATTCTCCAGGGTGTGCCTGAAAACGAAAAATAAAAGCTGTTTACTTCATTTTTAATATCAACTATGCTATGGTAAACTTCAATAACGTATGCCAATTGCATAGCGATCCGGGAATATTTATAAGAGTTGGAGCACTGATCACGGACAGTTTGTGCGACGAAACGATCGTCAATCTTAATAAAGATATTTTATCACTTTTTATTCAAAATTTTGAAAATGTTGCCGTTTGTGCGATGAAACGATCGTCAATCTTAGTAAAGATATTTTATCACTTTTTTGTAATTTTACAAAAAAAAGTATTGTATATGCGTAAAAGTGTGTTTATTAGAACATAAAAAACCAAACTTGCTCATCTAAACTCTTACTTGGTGGGTGTCTTATACATCGCTGTTAGATGATAATATTTAATAACATTTTGAAGAAAATTCCATGTTCTTACTGCTGATCCCCAGTTTCTGTGCGTACTTTTAATATTTATATGTTCAGTAAGTTAAACTCAAAAAGTTGTGCACATGCTTATTCAGCCGTTAAAAGTTTTGCTAAATCTTTTTTTTTTTTTTTTTTTGCTTTTTGCAAAAAATACAACACACTTACCAAGATTTATACCAAACAAATCATCAAAAAATTTTAATAGTTGCAGCAGAATTTGTTAATTATGGGGTTTTATTGCACGTTTCTTAAACTTTTGTTCTAAGAATTCTTAATTTTCTTATGTTATATTAGCCAGAAAACCTGGTCTACCCAAAAGTATTGTTAATGCTAATAATGTGTTTATTAGAACATAAATAAGCCGAAATTTGCTCATCTAAGCGCTTCCATATTGACAATTATTTTCCTCTTTTTTTTAAAAATTTTAAATGAAAAACACAATTTTTACACACCGTCCTAGGACGGGCATTTACACTAGTCATAAATAATTTTCAAGTATGTTGAAAAGTGCTAAAAAGGAACTTCCATATCAAATTTAGTTTTCCAGCTTTTATCAACATTTTGCTTATATATCCAAACGACATCTAAAATAAAATCCTTACGAAATTTCTAATATTTTTGCGTGTCGAAGCAACGATCTATAACCAAAGGCTTAAGAAATAAATTTTTGGCAAAGGTAACAGAAGTTACTAAGCATATTCTTAAAACTGCATGTTCATATTCACAGCACGAATTTTTCCTTTGGAGATAAATTTTTATGCTCATATTTGGGATTAAACACCACAAATTTTAAAGAGTAAACAGTAGCAGAATTCTGTGATTACACTAGACGAACATTTTTATTTAAAATATTGTGGTATCCCTGAAATAAATATATTTATTAAAAGTTTAATTTTTATTGACTCATATGTGCACCACTGCACAGTGCAGGCTTGATGCATTTTTATTGGCGTTTTTTTTCTTTTAATTTTTCAAAGTTTTTTAGCAAATTCAAATTAATTTATCATTTGTGTAAAAGGTTTTAAATCTTTAGTACACAATTTCGAACATTATTGTAACTGTCAGCATCCGTATATCGTATGACCACCCCTGTGATCAACGTCTTGAGAAGCAGGTATTGGACAATGACAACATAAGTTATCCGGATGCATATTCTACAAACATCTTAGTATATATATATATATATATATATATATAATACTATTTTATAGTCTTCGGATTTCGTTTCTTTTTTTTTTTTGTGTGTACTAATTTTTAAAATTATTGCAGCAAATTTATTTTTATTTATAGCTTGTATAAAATGATTTAAATATATATACAATTTCGAATATTATTGCAACTGTAAGCATCTACCTATGATCAATGGAGTGAGAAACATATATTGGACAAGGACAACATAAGTTATCCGGATGCATACTCTACAAACTTCTTAGTAAATATATATATAATACTATTTTATAGTCTTCGAATTTCGTTTCTTTTTTTTTTCTTTGTGTACTAATTTTTAAAATTATTGCAGCAAATTTATTTTTATTTATAACTTGTATAAAATTATTTAAATCTATGTACAATTTCGAATATTATTGCAACTGTAAGCATCTACCTATGATCAATGGAGTGAGAATCATATATTGGACAAGGATAAAAGTATTTATTGCGTTTATTTTAAAATTATATATGCAATACTCTACAAACGGTTTTCAAATGCGTTGTGCATTTTCTATAAATTGCTTATTCAGACATATTTCACCTTAAAAATTTTTTAAGTTTTGTTACAGTATTCTAAATGGGTTGGAAAGTTTTTCATAATCTATGCTAGATGCATGATTTTTCGTTCCTGTTCTTTTTTTTTAAAAAACGTTTTCCTATTTTGTTTCAAGGCTTGATATAAAACAAGAGTTCTAAGGCTTCGATATTTACGCTCAATTTAGTGTTGACTTAATCTCGTTACTTTTTTAACTTCAGGGGGTATTTTACCTTTGTTACTGACATGTATAAATTATATCCATATTTTATCTTCTTAACAGGAGAGTTATCAAAACAGTTGACCTATCTGACACAGGGATGTTAAACTTCTGACTCAAACTTTTATTATTTTTCTTATGCTGCTGAGACCACCTCGTCGGATTAAACTTGCCGCGCTAATTTTCTCACATTTATATCTCAATCGCTAACCGGAGATTTAATCCGTAAAGCGTGAAAGAATGGGGGCAATAATCCTTGATCCCCCCCCCCCTCTCCCACTTCTTGTTCACAGCTCTAGTTTTAGAATTCCATTACAACTGAAGCATCTTTTAGTTTGTTGTAAAGAGAGTTGTGTAAAATTTATTTCACTTAGTAACTGTTATATTTATAATACTCTAAAAAGAAAAGATAAAATGATAAAGCCTTTAAATTGATATTTTTGTGTATATTTGAGGTTATCCGATTAAGGTGTGTTAAAAGATGGGGAATTTAGGAAATAGAGAAATGTACAGTTGATGACAACGTTGTGAAATGTCTGCCTTAACTGTTTTTGCAAACGCTTCATGAGATCTCTTAACTTTACTTAAACAGGCATGTTGTATTAATAAAAGTATGTGTAAAAAAAAGAGATAATAAGATAAAATCTTTAAATTGATATATTCTTATTTGTGTGGTATATTTTTTTAATAAAAGATGATCCGATTAAGGCAGTGTGAAAATAAGTGTAAATTGCAGAGGAAAGAAAAATATCGGTTTTGTCTCCCAAAACCTGCTTATTTATCCCCTTTTATTGCCAATGGTTTGTAATGAGAAAATGGAAAGTATTTGGTAAACTACTGAAGTCTTATTAAAAGTAGAATGTAATAAGTGGGAAAATATCTTTAATACAGATTTATTATTCCGTGCTTTTAACGAATGTCGGGATGAATGATTACTATAAATGAATGATTTTGTACATTAACTTGAAATATCTTCTGGTAGCAAATAATATTGACGCATTTTTAGGTGCGTTCTTAATGATATAAATACGTAGCACCTATAGTCGTAGTCTGGTCCGTCCGTCTGTCTGTCTATCCGTTGGTCCACATATAACAACGCAAAAACCATCCAAACGAACGGATTGAAATTTAATATGGGGTAGACGTGCCAGTAATGGACACCCCTTGATGTTTTTGGTTCATAAAAAAATAACTAATAAATATTTAGCTTTAATTATTTTTTTATAATTTCCCCCTTGCATGTTTTATAAAACTGAGTTATTGTTGGCACTTTTAATCGAACCAATCAAGAAGCAGAAAATAATGTTTCAAAGTTTTGCTGTTTTTCTGTAAAAATCTTAATGAAGAGGCTAAGAACTGGCTTCGTTTAATTAATTTATATTATTATTATTATTATTATTATTATTAATGTTATATGTACCTTGCATATTTTATAATCTGGCAATCAAACCAGCCAGGAAGCAGAAAATATTGTTTAAGAGCATAGTCAAAGAGGGGCTCATAGGGCTTAATCCCTCTCTGTTTAAATAAAAACAATTAAGTTACAGAAGCTATTAAAAATCTATTTTCTGTCTTAAATGTTTCCTTATTCACCTCTGACCAAAAAAGAAAAAAAAAGTAATATTAATGAAAGTTATAGGTAATATTAAGGAAACTAGTAAATCTCCAGATCAGTGGCCTCAAACATCAGTTCTACAGTTTTATTTTGAAATTACTTTACTTAGTATTTAAAATATTCAACTCACAATATCATTTCTTTCCTATTTGTAATATTAATTATTATAAATGATATATCATATAGTCTCTAGAAGATTAATTGTTAAAAATAGTGAGACAAAACTAAACACTAATATTCCAAAACTTTTTTTTTAAATTACCCTTTAAATCCCCCACTGTTTCAATAATTTGATAACTGTAATTGCCTGATACTTAATATTTTAAACTATCCATCTAAAATAATTAAAGCATCGATCTTCTGATAATTACAATAATTGATGCAAACAGTAAATGATGTTGACAAATATTTTATTAATTAATGGTATCCTAATTGTTAAATTTATTTGAAAATAACAATTTTGTTCATTAATATATATTCATAAAACTCTGGTTCTAAATATAGTCATAAAAACAATTATATTTATTACTTTTGGGGTGTCCAATACTGGAACAAAGGGTGCCCATTACTGGGCCAGAGGGTGTCCATTATTGGGCTTTTGGGTGTTTTGATATATTTCTGTTATTTAAAATTAAATTTCGATTCATTTTGGGAAATGAGACTATAAGAATGGTTAAATATTGTTGATAGGTTAATATAATATTGAAAAAGTAACGGTTCAGTAACGCTATCGACAGCACGCTGGATTTGAGTTTTTTCTGCCCGGTTTCAAACGCGGCTCGGACTTGTTTTTCGGAACGAAAATTTATATCAATCATTTTCGTACCGCAAGTGAAAAAATTTGTATAATAATTGAAATTTACGAAAAATATGAATTAAATGTATGTTTTGTAGCATATAATTCCTTTTTAACTACGAAATCTTGCATGTCTAAATATATAATGGAAAGTAAAAAAAAAAAAAAAAAAAAAAAAAAACCGCATATTTATGTTTATGGACTAGAAATTATTTGTTGTTATTTAAAATTATTTACAGTTATTTCAATGAATAATCTAGTATTTTTCACAGAGAAATAAATTAAAACACGTGATATAAATACGTGAAAAATTATGTTATTTTAATTTTGTTTCTATATGAAAATATTTCGAATATTTAAGGAATTTTTAATACCCTTTTTAAAATACTTAATATGACTTTTTTTTGGGATTTTTGGTTTTGTAATTATTACCTACGTAATAATTATTTTAAGCAATTCAATATCCTTTTAGAACTTATTTTTTAGCACAAAAACAGTTATTCTAACTATAATCATCCGAATCCAAGATTTAAAAAGTTCAAAAGTTAAAAAGCGAGTTTATAGAAAACGACACATTTATTTCACTGTGAAAAATAGTGGCTTATTTATGTAAATAACAGTAAATAAATTTTACAATTAGCTTAATTTTGTGGTCTATAAAATTTCCAATTGACCTTTTTTTTCAGTTTGTTGTTATTATTTTTTATTTATTTTATCTTTACTTTTCATTTACTATATAAACATACAAAGATTCGAGCTTAAACTTGTATTTATATAATTAAACTGCATTATATAAAAATATTAAATAAGAAAAAAAATTGATTTCCAAAAGAAATTACTACTGTAATATTAATTGATTTTAAGATAAGGCATTCAGCTACTTATCATTGGGTGTATTGTCAGCATCCCTCATCATTTCATCCGATTCGAATCTAACATAGACGGATAAGTAGGATAATTGATATAACATAAATAAATGTAAAATCTCTTCAAAACTTATAAAAGCCATTGTGTCGGTAGTTCTCTTTAAAAAAATTTACTGTCATTTCAAAAATAGGCAAAAATCTCGTCACACAGTGCGTTCCAAAAATTTATAGACAACTTTTTTTTTTTTTTTTTTTTTTTTTTTTTTTTTTTTTTTAACAATTGAAAAAGAAAAGTAGCAATTTCAAAACAATTTCTAATTATAAATAATACCAAGACAATAATAATACTACAGAAAAAAAGTATTTCACAATCGCAGACTTTGTGAGAAAAATTAAAACTTAAATTTTACTGTCTGAAAATTTTATAGACAACTCATTTTCCTTTAACGTTCAAATTTTTAAGCCGTTGTTTCTAATCACTTCAAGAACTCGATCAGGCATACTCAAAACAAGAGTTTTAAGAAATTCTGGATTTAAAGAAAATCAAATTCGTTCAATTTGCAGATTTAGATTTTGACGTTAGCATAACCAGCAGCCGTCGATGGACCGCGGATTTTGATACTGGAACTTCTTTAGAAACTGATCGTGCAGACAGGTTCTGGGTTGAATATAATCTCAAAATCTCTCTGTCTTGCTGCTGAGTAGTTTCCTGCGGTCGTCCACAATAGGATTCTGTTTCAAAATTGTCACCTTTTGATAGAATTCGGTAAATACCAATTCTTCTGCGTCCAATTTTTCTTGCAACTTCCACAGCTTTCCAGCCACGACACCACGATGGATTTGCAAAATGTTCTTTTTAGAATGCACATTCCGAGGCATCTTTGCAATCAGTACGAAACGGAAAGAAAGATTCGCTTTTATCTCAGGAAACTATTGCGTCACACTCACACGTGCATGACCTCAGCATATGCAAATTTTAGATATCAGTACTTAAATAAGCTTTTAACCCTGTTTGTCTATATATTTCTGGGACAACATATTTTGTTTTTATTATTCTATATTAAATCTGTGACTGCTAAAAGTTGTTTGAGTATTTTATTACTTTTATTTCATCATTATATATTTGCATAATTTATTTCGTCTATCTTACTCGATTAGTTAGCTCTTAAATCCAAAATCTGGTAATCTATAAACTTTTAGGACGCAGAGTATGAGATCTCTTTGTATCAAAACGGTGAAGAATATTCGAAACAATCATTTGTTTGATCATTTGGATAAACACTGAAACTATCAATATTAAAAAACGAATACATATAAATGAGCACTTTTGAATAACAACGTCAATAATAAATGGGTTAATAAATGGAAAGACAAATAGAAAAACGAAAAGCGAGTTAAAATCTTGCCGCACTTGAAACTTTTTGTTTTGTTGCAATTTCTTTTCTTAATCGCGTTTTTTCTTTTACTTTTTACTGTAAGCTAATAAATATAATTTTTCACTTTTACTCTTGCGTATCGCATTCCGAAATGTATCTAATAACAATCGACTTTAAATTAAGACATACCGACTACTTAACATTTGCGTGTATTGTCAGCATTTTTCCAGGGATTAGCGAAACGCTCGTCATTATGCACCGAAATCCCCAATCTCACCTCTACTCTTGGGTGCTTCTGTCTTTCTTTTTCATCTTTTTTTTTATGAACTTCGACCTCCCAAGACTGAAAAGTGACATTTGCTGCTGAAATGGCACATGTTGGATGTTCATAAAATGTTTCAAAAATATTCGAGGTAGGAAGGTTATATGCATATTTATGAAAAGAATGAAAGTGTTTTCTTGCTTTCCATTCCGATTTGCTTAGTGATAAACTGACTATGGGCTACAGCTGCTATCTTTTGAGAACGACAGAAAAAAGATGAAAGTTAAAGTCGTAAATTAAAAAAATATATGTACAGTCGTGGGAAAAAAAAGTAAACACCCCTTACTAACTCTGCAAAAAATTATCGTAGAAGAAAGTTACTGGTACCAAACGCTTGGTAATAAAGTGTACTTTTAAATGATGTATATAAAATTTGCTTAGGGGATATCTACATATTAAAACAAACCATAACTTTGTTTTTGTCAATAGCAGCACACATTTCTGACAACATAAATGAATTCTACACCCTTCAATTAGCCTAAAAACAAATTTTTATGCAATTCGTACGATAAGCTTCTGAAAAATTAATTATTTTAAAACGAGCATACTTTAGAAGCTGTATCCCAATTGAAGTCCTGTACTCGATTGTTGATCGAGAGAGCACCCTTCTTGATCAAGATATCTTAAGCGCCATTCACGCAGTCATTGAAGACTGCTACATTAAAGAATAGCATAAGAAATTTCAAAATATCTAGTCACTTCTATCATAGACGACCCCTTAAACCATCATTTTGCTGTTTTTCAAGCATAATTTGAAAACTACTTGGCAGAAAAATGTGAAGTTTTGGCTTTCCATAAAGCAGGACTTAATAAATCTAAATCGATCAAAATCATTGTAGGTTGCAATTCATAATTTTTTCGAATATTAATTTCATAAGTCATAATTCATATCATAAAATTATAAAAATTGCAAATTCAACGTATTTATGTTTGGGTATTTTAGTATTATTGCTACACAAAAAATTAGCACATTAGGAGTATAATTTTAGGAGATATAAATTAAAATATGAAAATGTAATTTAACATTAGGAGCACTAAATTTTGAATGTTTATAATTCAGAAACTTATCATTAAAATGACTTCAAATTCGGTGTCTTGGCATAGTTTGAATCGAAGATTTGAAATATCTTGTTAAAATTGGGTATTGCCATTGAAAAAAATGAAGTTCGAATTTGTTTTAATATGTAGATGGCCCCCTAAGCAAATTTGATATACATCATTTAAAAGTAGACATTATTTCCAATCGTTCGGCACCAGTAATTTTCTTCTACGAATATTCAATATTTCTAAAAATCATTAACCTCTTGGGGACGAGCGACGTGTTCGTTTAAGGTGCTAAGAATCCGTGATGATTCTCCCCAGTAAACTTTTATTGTAAATTTTGCCTTATTTAATCCGAGCATTTTCCCGATTCGATTAGGCAAAAATTTCTGTTTTGAAAAATCGGATGTTAAAAGATTAAAAATTCTGTAAAAAAACTCGTCGGGAAGGAGTTAGGAGGTATCTGCAAAAACTATATAAGTACATACGGTTGTTTTTATTCGTTGGATTGGTTTTCTGGCTCATACGTTGTGATATTGCTTGTTTTATAAAATTAGTTTGTTTTTAGGTGCGTTTGTAATCCTATAAATACATAGCACCTATAGTCATCGTCTGGTCCGTTCGTCTGTCTGCATATAACAGCGCAAAAACTACCTAACCGAATGGTTTGAAATTTAATGTATATAATCGTTGCAGAATTTTGTCAAATCATTTCAAATTTTATGAAAATCGAATCAAAATTTAAAAAGATATTAATAAAATTTATTCATTCTATTAAATGTTCCTATGATGCACCCTATGATAGGTAATGATTCTAGGTTGCCATAGTGATGACCTTCTATTTAAGATAGAGTACTATTATTTCCGTATTACTGAATGTAATATATATAATCCTAATAAATTTTGTATTCATGCACTTTTTCATAAGAGGGCAACAGCTATTGCACCAAGATCTGAATATTTATAAAACTAGTTATAGTACGTCATTTGCCAAATTTGACGTACAATTTCCGACTTGTTATTATTGTACAAATTTGCATTTCAAGTTTCAAGAATTATTTCATGTACAATTTCCATTGGTTTTCGATGTAACCATGTCACGAGCGTTGGAACATTTGCGCGGTTTCAGGAAAGAAAGCTGTATTTTAGCATGCTTTAACGGTTTAAATATTTATATTATTCCCAAAGAAAGTAAATGACATTATAATGAGTGTATATAATTTTAATAGCATTAAAAACAGACTGTTTCTATCTTTTTTAGGGTTCCGTACTTAAAAGTAAAAACGGAACCATTATAAGATCACTCCTGTGTCTGTCCGTCTGTCTGTCTGTCACAGCCCTTTTATTCGTAAACTATTGAACGTGGAAAGTTCAAATTCGGGGAAATAATAAAGACCATTGACCCACATATTTTCAGATTAATAAACATTCATAAATATGTTTAGTAAAAATGTAGGGGGTCTAATTATGGCACTTGAAAAAGAAATTCTTTTCTTCGCATATCGTGTGGGGTATCGTGTGAAAGCTTTCGTAACGCTGAATCAAAAATACATTCCTTTTAATTTTAGGTGTTATATTTTCAAAGATATTGTCAAAAATGTAGCGCAAATATGCCCCCCCCCCCAATCTAACTCCGAATCTACTGAAACTAAAATTATGAAAAAAATTAATGGTAGTAGGCGTTGATATAAACCTTGCCGGAAAATCATAGCGATTACTCTAGGTCACATAGTTTTTGAGAAATTCGCATTTTTCTGTTAAACACAAATTTCAATTTACGAACATTCAGAAAAATTGTTGATCATCGCTGCATGTACCTATCGTAGCAGGAGTATAAAAGCATTGTTGATAATGAATTTCGAAAAAAAATCATCTGTAATTAGCCGAGATATAAACCCTTAAAGATACCGCCAGTTTGGACATACACAATGACAGAGGCGGCGTACTCTATGCCTTGTTAAAATTTTTTAATGATATATATGTGTAACATAAGGTCCAGTAACAGTATAAAAGCAATAAATGTCAAATTGTTAAAAACATACTAATTTCAGGGGTCTCGGGGCTCTAAAAATTGGAAAAAAAAAACTATTTTCAACATTTAACGTCTTAAAATGTATGATTTTAAAACACAATTTTAATTGCGATTAAAGATATAAGTATGTTCTTTCATTTCATGTATTTAAAAAATTGCAAGATGTTGAAATAGTATTTATAGGGGGCTCGAAACTGCTATACATTTGTCGAACAGAAAATTGTGATAACAGTTTCCAGGATTACAAAATCAATATTGCAACTAGAAAGAAAATTTTAAAGCTTACTTATACTTCAGATTTTAATAATTACCCTGAACTTAAATAAATTTCGATTTACAGCATTTTTATATTTTTAATGCAATGTGATATTTAGCTAATACAAAATTTGGAAAATTACAACAGTATAATCACCTAAAAAAATACTTTTGTGAACAATAAAAAAGGAATTTTAGGTTCAGTTTATACAGACTAACATGAAATATATGTTTTGAAAATTTCATGAAAAATTATTCAGAAGTTTTTGAGGTCTCCTGCGCGTTATTCCCAAAAACGACATTTGGAGAAAAATGACTTCAAAGTTTCGGAAACGCCGCTTCAGCTATTGAGCGGGTACAATTCTAAAAGCTGTAACTTCTGTTCTAATGGGAATTTTAAGGAAACAATTATATCAAAATTTTCAGAAAAGATAGGAGTTTAACATCTAAAAAAAATTAAAATTTCTAAAATTTTGAAGCTTTAAGAGTCCTGCGACCCCTTAATTCTTTCCGGCGCGGAGTAATTCTGTTTATAAACTTATGAAATAATGACTGACACCAGAATTTATAAACGAATTTATTAGAAAATAGGAACTTGCTTATTTTCACGTACATGATAAAAGGAAAATTTTAATTAAATATTCTTGGTGCAGTTCGTCTGCTTTGGAATTAAAATTAGGTGTCATTTTTTAAGGACACCGCCCTCGAAAGGTTTAAATAGAATGAATCACATAAATACTGTGGGATTCGTGACTAGTTTGCATTGAGTGTATCTCTCAATACGCCTCGAGTGACTTTAAAAGTTAATTAAAAACCTATCTGGAAAAATGCGGCACTGGTCATGGCGTCGTTACAACTTTGAGACCTCTTTTCGAAGAGCATTTAGCATAATGCTAAATTTAAATTTTGAATAAAGGTTTTGTTTTATCTTCACTGTAGAAATAAAGGTTATTACTAGGCTGAATTTAGTTTTATGAAATGCCAAATGAACTTTAAATATGCACTGCTTTTATTGTCAGTACCGAATTAAGTTCATCATAAACAGATTAGGATAATATAAAAAAATGAGTTATATAGAATAGCTATATTTGATATTATTTAGGTTCCATATCTCTTTGAATATTCACGATATATCCATTTACACTTTTCTAATATATACTTTTTTACCCAACCCTACGTTGTATAGTTTTTTACAAAGTCTTAGTATTTTTTTAGCAACGGTAATTTTTAATAATACAATTACAAATTCATGTATTTATATTCTACGGAACCCTCTGTGCGCGAGTAATACTTGCACTTGACCATTTATTTATTTATTTTTTTAATTAAGGCTATTTTCAAGTCCAAAGGGGTTACATTGTGACGCATTTTTAAATTCCTTTTTGTACTGACACCACATTAAATTGTCAGGTTTTGTTATTCAGAAACTATGTAATCGGAAGACGTTTTCCATATTATTTGTAAACACAAAGGATCTTTCAGAAAATATTGTCAAAGTGAATTTTGAAAACTAGGAAGGTGAAAAACTTGTCGTCACGTGATCAGAATCGCGTATATATCGATAAGTAATTTATCAAAATATTGAAAACTAGTTTCGATTCGAAATCGCTTCAATAGCCAGTCTTGCCAATTTTATGCCTTTACGTTTAAAAATGAATCAGAAAATGTGTCAGGAAGTTTCGCGTTGTGGAGCAGAGAACTTGAGAACCATCTTAAAAAAATTGTGATCATGGGTACACATCTTTATTTATGTAAGAGCTATAAGATGTTATACTTTAAGTTAATTTGAAATTTGTAAACAGACGCATTGCTGAACTATATTGCATTAAACTTAAAATAAGGCAGGGGTGGCTCATGAAAGGGAGGCTAAGCCTCTTTTTCAAACTTATTTAAAATAAACAAAGCCGAATTAAAACAATTGAGGATGTGAGTTTTAAAACTCGCCTTATTCAAAATTTAAAAATCGAGTTTTCACTATCAACGAAAAAACACTTCAATCTGTAAAAAAAAAGTAATAATAAAAAAAATAAAAATTGGCCTTACTCTGTATTTCTGGCATTGTAAAATCTTGGTTTACAATGAAAACCAATAGAAAAAGTCAGGGGTTTTCACGATTTCCCAAAATTTGATTTTCTTGATTAATCGAGTTATGAAACTCACGTCAAAAAGACAATCAACTCAAAAAGACAATATTCACATACCAGAGAATCTAACTTCATCTATTTTCAAAAATAATTTGTAAAAATCCAACGGTAGCAAAATGTTGCTTTAAAGGGAAAAATTCGTGAAGAAATGTAGATAAATAACTTTATGATCAGACAGTGTTTTATAAAGAATTAAGTAGAGAATGATTTGGTGTTAAAATTAACAACTTTTAAACCTATAGGCTGCCTTGTTGGGGCAAAATAATTTCAGAATTTGCACTGATTTTAAAACTGTATATTCTTTTTTTTTTTTTTTTTTTTATGTATTCATTGATAAACATATTTTTCCATGCATAATAAAAGAAATTTATGTTTTATTATTACACTACATTATTATTACAATATTACATGTCAAAATGGGAATTGTATATAATGGAATCCTATCGCAAAAAGAAAAGCCTAAGGATTCAATACAATTTTAATAGACCAGGTCGTGTATCAGCTAGAAGGTAACTTCTCTAAAATGAAAATGTTCTCTGTTTCCTTGCGATTACGCTAGATTTTACTGTATAATGACTATTAGTATTAGGAATATCTATTAATATTTTCGTGTGCATGCTTTATATGAAATTTTCCTTTTTTCGTAGGAGAGATTATACAATAACGTCTGTATACCTCCGTATTCGATGGATCGCTAGGAAACTTTCGACCTAATATGGGTCGCTTAAAGTTTGCACGCAAAAATGAGAAACTGCTGTTTTAGAAAATAGTATTTCTCGAAATGCGGCGTGCGGACTTCTTGGGATAAGCTTTGGCAACATGCAACTTATAATGTGGATCAACTAAATAAGTCAGTGAAAAGACTATTCATCTCATAGATTGGTTTATAATCAAAACTTAAAATCAGCGAAATGTTAAAAATGACTTAAAACTGTACCTCAATATAAGTTAACACCGAACATTCAAGACATATCCAAGCGAGGCGTCGAAAACTGCAATAATATTATTAGATCAACTGTGACATGAAAATGACCAAGTTTGATCGCTCAAATTTCAATCTTTAAAATAATTAATAATTTAAACCTAAATCCCCCCCCCCACACACTTAGAATCGGTTCAATTTACAGTATGCCTATTAAAGATTGCGACTCGGTATATATATTAGCGAAACTGGTAGTACATGCGCCATTCGCCTTGCCGAGCATAAACGTGCCTACAAATCTGGAAGCCTGCAGTCTAAACTTGTACAGCATTCTTCGGATACCGAACATAGCCCAGATTTAGCAAATATGACAGCTATCAGATCCAGTTGCAATAACGTTAAAAGTAGAGTTTTTCTTGAAGGTGTGTTCACCGCGTAAGCAAATTTCTCTGATTAATGAATCCTGTGCAGTTCCACCTGAATACACAGCATCGCTTTGATATGGTTCTTTATACTTTCTTTGATTTTAACTCTTAGTAATTATTAACTGTAAACATGATATATAGTTTTCTGGTCAATTGAATGAAATTGCACTGATGAGAGGCTAAAACTTAGCCCAAAACGTTTACATTTTTAATTGTATATGTATTTATGTAATTTTTACTTGTATGCCTGATGAATTGTAATATATTTTTAATTTTAAAATTTAAAATAATTTTTTGACAACCAAAGGGTATTTAGACAAAAATAAAAGATTTCATCATAAAATCCTTACAAACAATAATAATTTATAATTATACGAGTATATAACATAGTTTTGTTATACATAATGTAATTATGATAGTTATACAGAGTGTCCATAAAAAATGTCCTAACTTTCAATGGCATACTATAACCGTTTACCATTGATTTGAACCGTTTACCAACCGATTACCATGAAAATTACAACAAATCATACATCAAATTGAAGGTAAACTAACCTGTTTTTATTACAAATGTTCAATATATGAACATTTAGTTATACGGCACGCATCCAACCGAAAGTCCAATTCTTCCCACACTTCGGTTAACAAGTCCGGAGCAATGAAAGCAATAACCTCTTTAATCCTGTGCAAATTAACTCTGGCAAATCATTAGGTAGCGGCAGAACGCAGACATGATCTTTTATAAAGCCCCAATGGAAAAGATCGCATAGCTCTAACGGCTTTTAAATCTTCAACCCAGCAATAACGCTTTAAGCTCAGGAGTCACCATTTTGCGTAATGTGGCACTGCAAGCGAGTCAATAACAAAGCAGTACTCACGCATGCGCTTATCTAAAACTGTTTGAGTTACTCTTTGTTTGTGACTCTGAACCAACACTCTACAACGCTTACAGCTGATACTATTAAAATTTATAACTTGGACATTCTTTTATGGTAGTAGTCAGGGCTTAATTTCTAACAAAAAAAGTACCGAAGCCCTAATATTTTGCGGTACCGGTACAACAACAGTACCGCCCCCCCCCCCCTTCTCCCTGTCACTCCAATCTGCATATTTATATTTCGTACATTATTTGAAAAATTTAAAGCATGTTTTTTTCTTTAGCGAAATAAAAAATTTAAATATCTATCAGCATATACAGCTGTCAACTATTCCACTTTTTAGCTATCACTCCTTCTGAATAGTAAATCCTTGCGTAATTTTAAAGTTAATTAATTGCAGAAATCTGCAATTAAATATGGTAAGGATTATGATTAGGAAATAGTGTTTACACACAAAAAAAAAGGATAGTTCGCAGCTATGTATTTTTAAGAAAAAATGAATGAAATTTACAGAAATTAATATTTATATGCTGAAGAATGTAACAATGTTTTACAATTTCCTATAAAATGTGCCTATCTTACACTATAATCGATTCATTCCGCATAACAATCTTTTGTGGTTAGTCCCTGAAAATCAGATTAAATTAAAAATTTGACATCGTTATCGGAGAGAATCGATGCTTTTATAGAAAAAGGAGAAACACTGCTCGATTGCTTTCTATCAGAATAGCAATACATGGCAATTATATCTACTTCCAAATGAAAGTGACTATTCGTATACGTGCAGAGCAGGGCGTTAGCATGGGTACCGTTCGTAATACAAAATAAATAGAAAAATCATTAACGTGATTTTTATACTCGTACGCAATAGAAGACAAAAAAACCTCAAACAAACAAAACCTCAAGCTAATGCTCGTTGGCTAAAACAGAAAATATTCTTTTCAGGTTAGATATCTAAATTTAAAAAAAAAACAGCCAATAAAAATTATCCTACTATCACAAAAGAAAATCGAACTGAAAGCAAATTCATTGTTCATTCTCTTGATTTGCGCCATATCAACACGTCATCGCCGACATAAATTTGAAATAGAAAAACACGATTTCTGTTTTTCCTTCATTTTAATCAAAATAGCAATAAAATGATTTGAAATAGAATATAATACGTAATTTTAAATGAAGAAAAGTTTTTTTTCTATACATAAATAAATAAAATTTTAATTGCAATACAGATTAAGATCGAGTCAGTCCAAGCCCAAGATCTGATATAAAAATTGAGTTTGTTTTAGTTTAATTTAGTTTGTTTAGTCTCCATCATCTACGTGTGCAACACATTACGTCACATATAAGCGTTTTGGAAAAAAAATAATGCAAAAGTTTGAAAATGGGAAGGAAAGAAAAAGCAATTTAGACTTCGGTTTTTCGGAAGCGCTAATGGGCTCCGGAGCCCTGTATTTATGAGCTCCGGTGAATTCCGATCAATATTTAAATATTTACTAAAAACAGAGAAGTACCGGAGCCGGGCTCCGGCGCAAATTAAGCCCTGGTAGTAGTTAATTACAAGTAATTAATTTTCATAAATTTCATTTAGCATTTTACGGGACCAATACAGGACTCGACAAATTTTATTTTGAGTTCTAATAAAAATTTCTATTGTAAACGAATAAAAGTTGAAAGGGAAATTAAAATTACTTCCCATACTTGTATTGCGTATCTGCTGAACAACATTCCAAAATGTTACATTCATAAATATAGATGTGGCATTTTTATTACACAGTTTAAAACAAGAATGAAAACGGAATTGATTGTGTGGTTAAACCAATTCTGTCTCGTCACCATAGCTTAATTACTGAGATGAGTTAAGAACTCCGAAAAATCAAAGCACTAAAGTGTTATTACTGCAACTTAATTTATGCAAATTGTTTCTTATTACCATAATCATCCTAACGATTTTTTAGATGACGCGATAATTGCTACATGGGAAGTCCAAAAAAAGAGCGAACATCGCTTGACAAATGATATTAAAATGCAGTTTTATCCTGGTTCCAATTTTAGAGTGATACATTTTATGACTTTGAAATAATGCTAAACGTGAGCATGATAATAATTTATCAGGTGTTTAAGGATAGGTAGCATTTAAAGTGCTTATTAATGACCAAAAATATTTATGATCTGTCAGAAATGACTAGATTTTTGAAATAGTCAACCATATGACTTCATTAACCAGATTATGTTTATAAAGAAAACAAGAATGTATTATTTCAATATTGAATATTCTAAGTTATTATCTTCTCCTTTTGAAAAAAAGAGAAAAAGAAGAAGAAGAAGAAAAATTTATTTTGTCCCTTTATTACGCTTAAGGTGTCCTACCAGGATAGATAACAGCTGAAACCCCCTTTTTCTAAAAATTAAAAACTCTAATAGGTTTTTTTAGGTGCGTTCGTAATTATAGAAATACGTAGCACCTATTGTCGTTGCCTGGTCCGTCTGTCTGTCTGTCTGTCCGCATATGACAGCGCAAAAACTACCCAACCAAATGGTTTGAAATTTAAAATATATAATCTTTGCAGAATTTTGTCGAGTAATTTCAAATTTTATGAAAATCGTATCAAAACTTAAAAAGATATTAATAAAAGTTTTCATCATTCTATTAAATCCTATCATACGTAATTAATTCAATGAGATCCCATGATAAATAATGATTCCAGGTTGCCATGGTGATTAAGCCCTATTTAAGATGGAGTCCTATTATTTCCGTATTACTGAATTTAATATATAGAATTGTAATAAATTTTGTATTCATGCATTTTTGCATAAGAGTGCAACAGCTATTGCACTGAGATTTATAAATGATACTGAATATTTATAAAAGTAGTCATAATACGAAAGCACCTCATTTGCCACGTTTGACGTATAATTCCCGGCTCTTTTACATTAAATATTTTTTAACTGCCCAATAATAACACAAAATAAGATTTATGTATAAAAAATATGAATAATGTATTCAAGTAAAGTTTTGAAATTGATTAAAAGCGATACTTTCCTCTTACCCGCATGCCAGGAGTTAATAGCTGAAGAAATCGTCAAAGATTTCACTACTTATAGCACCCTTTATGATTATGATAATTTCAGGGATTTAAGTAAGTAGTTTTAAGTAGGTATAGAACATGCCTGTTAAATTTGCGTTTTATGTATTATTTATTTATTGATGAAGTTTTTATTTTGTCATCGAATATTAGCCGGAAGCTATTGCTAAACTATTTATATTGTTTTAAGGCTGTTCTCAACTGCTCTGCTCAACAAGCGCAAAACGTTTTGACACATTTACAAATTCTTTTTTTCACGGAAAGATGTAACATTGGAATGCTTGATTATGGAAGCAATTTGTAATCGAACTGTGTTTTCCATTTTTTGATAAATAAATTACCTATTGAGCTATGAGCGATTTTGATCATGTGACAAAGAAGTTTTTCACCCTTCTTTGAGTGGTTATTCTTCTTTCGCTCGGAAATTCGGTTCAAAATGCCCACTTTGACACTATTTTCTAAAAGATCTATTGCGTTTGCAAGAAAAACGGAAAATACAGTTCAATGACATAGTTTCTGAACAACAACACCTGTTAGAATAGATAATACGTGATTTATCACATTGCTAACGGAGCGTAGAACCAACAATGTGAAAAATGTTCAAGCCGGGAATCGAACCCGGAAGCCGTGGAATAGCTCTCCAAATGCTCTACCATTTAAGCTACGAGGGCGATGACCAGCTTAGCATTTTCCACATATGTTGGTAAGGCTGCAACTGCAGCACAAGATGGAAAAGTCTACATGAGCACACAATCAATTAATTGAAAAATTAAGAATTTTGAAGAATTAATTGAAAACTTAATTAAAATTATAAACACCTGTTAGTTTCATGCATTTACGAACAGAAATAAATTGAAACTTATGTTATATAGTTGCACTTTTGGATTTGAGAACAGCCTTAAGTGAAAATGGTTGTTCATCTTTCGTAAATTACTGCTACATGCAATATACATAATATATATATATATATATATTTAATAGTGCATTTTAAATAATGTAATTAATATCTATTTATTTTATATTAGATTAAATTTGTTTTACAAGGTATTTCAAATTTTATTTCAAAATGTATTAACTGCATCCTTTGGTATCATTTACTGTGTTTTCTTTACTGTTTTATTCACCTTAATCTTTTTGATATACTGGAAGACATGTGCACATGGATTTTTGTAAAATACTGAAATATTAATCGGTATGGTGTTTATTATTTCTATTTTATATCCTATAAATATTTAAATACGTTTTATTGATTCTTCCATTTCATATTATTTGTTTCTATTCTGCTTTCATTTTTAATCAATTCACTTGATTTTAGTGGTTGTTCGGGCATAGGGGAAAATTAATTTTAGCTTTAGCTTATTTTTCCCACAGAAAACAACCATTTTGCTTATATCATTGAATTCTGTGCCCTCGATAACGTAATTCAATGTATAAGCTTTTCAATTTTTGTCGGTGTCCACTTTTTTCTTTTTTCTTCCATAATAATTCTTATAATATTTTTTTAATACTTACAGCTTTAATTCATAATAATTGACGGTGGCAGGTTATGTTTAATTAATGGTAATATATTAGCATTCAAATTACTATGATGCATTTGCGCAAGTAATTATGAATGTATGCTTTTTACGATATTTTTACGATATTTTAAATATCTTTTCATTTTGAATGTCAACAATTCATTTTGATGTATTTTTTCCTTAAGGTATCTTATATATATTCCCAGGTCGCTAAATTTTTTAGCAATCTTTTAAATATTATACGCTTAGATCATTGCTGCAATTAGCGCACAATCTATGTGTATTATCAATAAGATTTCTACCATGTAGTTATCTGATACCTATTTTAGGATTCCATTAATTTTCTCATTCCTATCATTGCAACGATTTATTTAATGTTTTTTAATTTTCTAGTTATGATTTTATCTGAATTTTCTTGTAGTTTGTGTATGATATTGTCCTATATATTTTCTATTTGTGCTATAGCTTTACATAATTCTGTAGAGATAATCATTTTATATATACATTAATATGGTAGCAATAATTATTTCTATTTAAAGATTTAATGTTAATTTGCTTTAGTTTAAATTCATATTACTTTGATCTGAGTAGTTAGTTGGGTATGCGTTTTGGTTGTCTTTGCATGGTTATAGTTGTTCTAGGATTTGGATGTTATGCGGATCTTTTTAGACTTATTTGTTATAAAATAGTCTAGTGGTTTCTTGATATTATTCATCTACGTTATTTGGGTTATCATAATTTGGTTTTGGATAATTTGAAGATTGTTTCTGCGTTCTGCTTCTATGATTGTAAATATTGTATATATATATTTTTTCATACTCAAATTTTATTATTTAATCAAGGCTAATTTAATTAAATTATTAATTTTTATTATTAAAATTTATTATTTTTATGGCAATTATTGCACTTTCCATACATAATTTTTAAATGGCAGTTCTTAGTAAACATCTCGATACTGGCAAGATACACTTAGCATCTAAGCAGTGTAGTGCCCGGTACAGGAATAATAATTGGGTTGTTCCTGGATCGTCATCCAGCGACCATATATACTCTCCCCCTCGTCCTTTATTTTTTCGTAAGTGCTATGATTCTCGGTGCAAGACATGTCCATACGCTGCTCAGACACAAATTGTCTCAGATCCTAATTATTCAAGTTTTTGTAAAGCATTTAATGTTATTTATAGTATAAAGTGCAACTTATGTAATATGAAATATATTGGTGAAACATCAGGTCCAATTCATAAACGAATCAATCATCATCGATCAGACTCTAATAATAACAAAGCAAAAAATATACAATCTACAGCTGAAATTCAACATTTTCATAAACATCTATTTAAAAACACGACAATTGAAATCCTTCAAATTCTAAAAAATAAATCAGAACGTCTTTATATGGAATCATCATATATGAAATATTATAACACAATATATCCTTATGGACTTAACAGTGAAGTATTTAACAGACCTGTCAAAGTCTTCACATCTATAAATAACAATATTGATTATTCTCCAATTTATCCTACTCTTAATCATAATTTAAATGCTAAAACAACACGTAATAAACGCGGAAAGGGTTCATCATCAGTTGTAGTTTCCAAAAAATCTATCACAAAACAAATTAATGATCTTCAACGAAATTACTTAAAGAATTATAACTGGTTGTTAATTCGTAAAAACATCTTTGCTATTAAAAAGAAACAGCTGGTACAACATTTAAATGTCTTTCTAAGTAAATCTTTCTCTAAACATTTCTCTGATATTTACTTTGACCTTATTATGAGTAGGGTTAATCTTTTAAATATTAATATACAAAAAAAACACAAAATTCAGAACATGAATACTCAAATGATAATTACTTTTTCAAATCACATTTTTAATAAAATTAATATCAATTCTATAATTAATGATAAAAATTGTTTTTTTCCTATCAATAATCTTCACATATCAAAAACCTTTAAATATCCGAATACAATTGGGAGAAATTTTTTTAACTATAATACATTTTCAAAAAATACATCTGCTGCAAGTACTTTTCCGTGTAACTGCAAAGACCCCACTCTAAAAAAATACATAAACAATGATCATGGACATATAATCACTGGAAATCTTGATATTGTTCATGATTTTAAATTGAAACAACTAATGGGTTATGGTACTAAATATAGACTTCCATCTAAATTTAATGTTAAATCTATTATCAAACAGTTTACATATGATATTGATATTTTTATTTATAAAATTTCTATCTTTTATAATAAGCCTATTGAATATTTTAATCAATGGAAGATATTAGTAATTGAAAAATTAACTATGGCTTTAAAAAATAATATTGCTGATTTGGTTTCTATTAATACACAGCATTATTTCCAACAAATTACTAAATTACAAAAAAACTTCGTTATTACATATGTAGACAAATCTCCTAACAATTATGCTATTATATGTAAATCATATTATCACCAACTTCTTACAAATTCTATTTCTTCTAATAAGTCTTTTCAAAAAACTAATGAAAATGTTATTGTAAATAATCGTAAAATTCGAAGTTATTATAAACTTTTAAATATTTTATCTACTAATTTTAATTATCCATATTTAGTTCTTATTCCCAAATTTCATAAAACTCCTATTAAATTTAGGACTGTTACTATTGGTTGTAATACATATAATAATAAAGCCAATACACTTCTCTTAAAAATTCTTAATCAAATATATGAACTTACTACAAACAATGATAATACACATTGTATAAAAAATAGCTATCAACTTGTTAAGATTTTAAAAAATCTTCATTATGTTTGTAATATAACGACATATGACTTCAAAGATCTTTTTAATAATATAGACCTATTAGATTTACATAAAATTATAAATGCATTATTTAAAAAGTATTATAAAAAACTGGAATTACCATCTTATATAGATATTGCATATTTTAAATCTTTAACTAACTTCATTATCTATAATAATTATATATTGCAAGATAATACTTTATATTTACAGCATGTCGGTATACCACAAGGCGGTTGTACTTCCAGTTTACTCTCAGACTTATACTTATCTCATTATGAACGCAATTTTACTAATAATAATCTACATTTATATCGTTATATTGATGACATCATTTTAATTGAAACTGATCAATCTGCAATTACTCGATTTCCAGTTGATTATCCCACTAATTTGGAATTAACGGAAAACCTATTATCTAACAATACAATTAACTTCTTAGATCTTAAAATTACAATAAAAGACAATAAAACAATCACAGATTTGTATGACAAACGTAAAGAATTTAAATTCACAGTTAATACATTTACAAATTTTAAATCTTGTCTACATCATTCTGTATTTCGTAATATAATACTTAATCATTTATATAGAATAAAATGTTTATGTTCTTCTCCTCTAAATAACAGTAATATTAAAAAACTAATTTATGATGCATTAAATCATGGTTTTCCAAAAAAATTCATATATTCATTAATATACAATTAGTACTTTTCTTACATGATCTATAAACACAAATTAACACATGCGTAAACAAAATTACAAAAAAATTATAAAATAAAAAAATATCTATAAAAAATTAAAAATTGTAAAATAATATAAAAAATATTATAGGTTGGTTGGGTGGGTAGATGTTAGAGTACGGAGGAGGGTGGTGTTGTCTGGATAATACGCAATGGTTAATTATTTATTTAAAAAAAAAAAAAAAAAAAAAAAAAAGCGGGGCTCTTGTATTATTACTATTTATTTGTTATGTATTTTATGTGGATGTTGATTTGATATTTTATATGTAAGTTGGAGATTCTCATTAATATTATAATTAGCTTAATTATTCATTAATCTAATTTACAATTATTTGTTATTAAATTTTAATTTACTAAGGACAATATCATATTAATTACTAATAGTATGCCACTCTTAGTTTAATGTTTTTGAATGTCCCATATTCATACTTTATGGATTTTTATGGATGTCTGAAAATACTCCACATTCTATATTTGTGCGTTTTAAGTAATGGGATTTTAAGTATTATTTAACCTTCTATATACTTCCACATGTTTGTTATTTCCTGTTCATTTTATAAATATCTTATATATAATTCATTAAAAAATAATTTTTAGATAATTTTTAATAATTATTTATATTAATTATTACTGAATTTATTTTGTTTTATAGCATATAGATATATGCTATATATTATCAATGTTCTAACATTGTTTAAACTCTTAGTTTAGTTTAAATAATTTAGCTAATAGAACATATTGTATGCTTTTAAATTTTATTAACAATAGTTTTAAATACTTTGTGTGATTTATATTAGGTTTATAATTCTCTATATATAAGGATTTGTTTGGTTTTGCTGTTTAAACAGTTATTTACATTCAAAAGCTTGCAAATTTTTATCTTGCGATAGATGTTTAATATAATTATTAATAGATGGCAGCACTAAAATTGTATTTTTCAGATTGCTCTAATTTTTAATTTTTCTAGCTCCATTTCAGTTATAATTTATACACCAGGGTGTATTTTTAGCTAAATTTTGACGATATTGTTAAACTGTTATCTATTAATTTAATAGTGCATTTTAAATAATGTAATTAATATCTATTTATTTTATATTAGATTAAATTTGTTTTACAAGGTATTTCAAATTTTATTTCAAAATGTATTAACTGCATCCTTTGGTATCATTTACTGTGATTTCTTAACTGTTTTATTAATCTTTTTGATATACTGGAAGACATGTGCACATGGATTTTTGTAAAATACTGAATTATTAATCGGTATGGTGTTTATTATTTCTATTTTATATCCTATAAATATTTAAATACGTTTTATTGATTCTTCCATTTCATATTATTTGTTTCTATTCTGCTTTCATTTTTAATCAATTCACTTGATTTTAGTGGTTGTTCTATAATTCTCTATATATAAGGATTTGTTTGGTTTTGCTGTTTAAACAGTTATTTACATTCAAAAGCTTGCAAATTTTTATCTTGCGATAGATGTTTAATATAATTATTAATAGATGGCAGCACTAAAATTGTATCTTTCAGATTGCTCTTATTTTTAATTTTTCTAGCTCCATTTCAGTTATAATTTATACACCAGGGTGTATTTTTAGCTAAATTTTGACGATATTGTTAAACTGTTATCTATTAATTAATAGTGCATTTTAAATAATGTAATTAATATCTATTTATTTTATATTAGATTAAATTTGTTTTACAAGGTATTTCAAATTTTATTTCAAAATGTATTAACTGCATCCTTTGGTATCATTTACTGTGTTTTCTTTACTGTTTTATTCACCTTAATCTTTTTGATATACTGGAAGACATGTGCACATGGATTTTTGTAAAATACTGAAATATTAATCGGTATGGTGTTTATTATTTCTATTTTATATCCTATAAATATTTAAATACGTTTTATTGATTCTTCCATTTCATATTATTTGTTTCTATTCTGCTTTCATTTTTAATCAATTCACTTGATTTTAGTGGTTGTTCGGGCACAGGGGAAAATTAATTTTAGCTTTAGCTTATTTTTCCCACAGAAAACAACCATTTTGCTTATATCATTGAATTCTGTGCCCTCGATAACGTAATTCAATGTATAAGCTTTTCAATTTTTGTCGGTGTCCACTTTTTTCTTTTTTCTTCCATAATAATTCTTATAATATTTTTTTAATACTTACAGCTTTAATTCATAATAATTGACGGTGGCAGGTTTTGTTTAATTAATGGTATTATATATATATATATGTTGGAAAATTATTTTAAAAACCGCACAAAATCAGTAAATTGGGATACAGTTTTTAAACAAATTGCGTTTGAGAAAACATTTTTTCCTCCATCCGACGGTGTAAAAAAATAAAATTGTGTGATGTTTAAAAAAAAAAATGCAGTAAAAACGAAATTTATTATATTTATTATATTTGTATTTTCATCGAAGAAATGTGGGTTGCAATTTAGAACTGCCGAAAAACCTGAAAATATGAAAATGACCTCCAAAAAATATACATACAGTAGTGCGCCGATTATCCGAACAAGTCGGGACCGACCCTAGTTCGGATAAGCAAAAGTTCGGATAAATGGACAGACAATTTAAGGGATGTTCCTGACTATACTAAAACCTTCACACTTTATCCAGGCTTAGGACTGGCAGCACCAATTAGTGCTAGCGGGTTTAAAAATTGTCTTTTTTTTAGCATTTAAAATTTTTCTTTCCTCTCTTTATCATTTCCCCAACTCTAGAGATTATAATTTAAGCAAAAATGCTTTTGATTGTTGCTTGTTTCAAAGAAGATGTTCTTTCCAATGCTGCCATATCTCGAATTCTTCTTAATAAGTTAGTTGAATAGGATCAGCGTTCTTCTGCCGTTCGAGCCATTTCATAGCTTGTTCCAAACATTCAAAGGCTTCGTTATGTGATGGACCTGGGTCCTTTTCAAAGTATTCGTTTTCATTTCTTCAATTTCTTTTTTCTCTTAAATCTCATCCACAATCTCATCATCATAAAAAATTTTTTTAGAGAAATATGTTGTTCGGATAAATGAAAGTTCAGTTTAAAAAGTTTTTTTTGAGAGAAATAGGCTGTTCGGATAATTGGAAGTTCGGTTAATTGGAGTTCCAATAATCGGCGCTCTATTGTATATAATTTTTTTTTCTTCTTTTGAAATCGGAAATATTTATATCTTTTGAAATAAAAGATACCAATAGTACTACAAATGTACCGGCAGCAGGACGGTATTTTTGTTTTTTATAGCTCCATCCGCGCACTGGCGATTGTGATTTTAAAATGCACATAAAAGCGAAAAGTTTGAAAACCACATTCAGAATATATATATTTTTTTGAAATAGTAAATTTTCACATAAAAAAAAAAAAAAAAAAAAAAAAAAAAAAAAAAAAAAAATGAAAGATACTCTTAGCACGGAAGTCTAAAAGTTTGGCAGCTCCTGGATTGGAAAACATTGGAAAACAGAACTATTTTTTGTAAATTTTAAATATTATAAACTATTAACATCTTATTTTAATCAATTGTTCTGGTTTATTTTTGTCTTCGGAATTTCTTTTTAATTACAAATACATAAAAAGCTGATTAAAAATGTGTTAGCCGAGAAATGTTTAAAAGCTCTTGATATCATTTTATGAAATAAGATATACGCATATCTGAAATTTTTATAACTATCTTATGAAAGCGTTCGTTTCTCTCTCTCCTATTAAAAAAAAAAATTCATTAAATATATTTCTTTTGTTATTTCGCTATTACTATTGTTATTTCTGTTGTCACTAATTTTTCCGCTACTGTTAATTCCCAGAAAAATTCTTTTGAAGCAACAAGTTGTAACCAGAAAAATCTTACCGTATGTTGTGTAAAACTATTAGAGTTGCTTGACGTTACTAATCGTAATTCTTGGATTCCCAAGAAGCTCCGCGCCTCCTTCTCACGCATTATCCAATCTGAATTTATCATCCTTTCCTAAATCTTTAATCGCTTCATTTTCTTTAAAGTCGCATTTTTCTAAAATTTTCTTTAACATTTCTTGTTTATATTATAGTAGGGGAGACCGGGGCTTAGGCGCAGTTTTTAGTTATTGATTTTTATTAATATTTTGTTTAAGTTTTTTATGAAACTTTACCTGTACTTTTAAAGAACAGGCATTGGGCTATTAATACCCGGAGTTTTGAGTTTGTAGCTTTTGTAGTTTATATATAGCGGAAGCCTAAAGTAAAAGGAAAATTGTGCTCCAACCTACCCCGTCACGGGGCAAGTTGCCTATACCTATGGGGTAAGTTGGCACACGCTTTATAAAAATTTAAATGAAACTCAAATAAGACATGCAGTTAAGAGAAATCAATTTCATTAATATCAGTAAGTTTAAACAAAGGTGCTATTGCCGTACAATGTAAATTGTAAATTATACAGGCATAAAAATAATGAATAAAACATTAACATTGAGTAACTTCTATCCTACTCGATATCATCATCAGAGTTACAGTTGTCACAAGTAAAAAATCGAGTGTCTCCGTTTGGGCAAGCCTCGTGTGCCCAAAACCTTGCACTGCAACCACTTTAGTCGGTGTTTGCTGTTTTTCAAGCTACCAGCACACACCAGACATCGAGACAACTTGCCCCATGTTCAATGCACCTACTAGCCCCATAATGAATTTCTTCATAAAAGGGACACGTAACCATCTAAGCATAAATAATCCAAGTAAATCACATATGGGATAGGTACAGTTAATCACACACTAAGAAAAACTGCACAAGTTAAATCGCAATTATTAAGATAAGTATTAGAAATTAGAGAAAGAATGAAGCAACAAAAAATTACTTATGAGTGCAAAAAACAGAAAAATCGTAATAAATGTCCACTGCACGTAGGTAACGCTGCAAAACTACAATGAGGATTGTAAAAAGCAAGAAGAAAGGTACTCTGACTGATTGCGCAATCTATCCACAAACAGACGATTTATGAGGACTGCATCTACTTACCCCTGTAGCCAACTAGCCCCGGTCTCCCCTACATCTATTGTACTATGGCTAGACTTTTTTCGATGGCGCCTTTATGATGTGATATGCTAATATTCATCCATTGAGAGGGGAGTTGCATTGCAACTCGGTATCCCATCAAAGCAATCACCTGTTCACCTGTTCGGCGCATATTTTGTGTGATAGTCAATGATACCCACTGCTCACTAAATTACATTCGATTTAAAATTACAGTTAGAGTCCCAATTATCCGAGTTAATATGGACCAAGCTCACCTCGGATGAGCAAAAAACTCGGATAAACCGGATTTACACAAATCAGCACCAACTAAGGAGATGAAATATAAATGTTCACTTAATTCATTCATTTTAATTGCACTAGTAACATTTCTTTGATGTACATTTCCGTTGCTTTTAAGAAAAACGGGGAATAAAATTGTTTATTTGAAAAAAACCCTGACAGTTTTTTGTTTGTCGAATGTCAATTTTGCTGCAGTTTTGTGCAGTTCGGAGCACTTTATGCGTCATCTATACGTGACGCTGTCATGTATACGTGAAGGGATTAAGAAAATTGATGGATAAACAGCATGCAAGCTGCTCTGCAGCCAGTTGCATAATGTATTCGAGACGATATTATGAATACCTAAGGAGGAAAAAGTACGCTTGATAAGTGACATTAAATTACCTTTTTATCTTATTTAAACTTTAACTTGATACTTTTTACGACTTTGAAATCGCGCTAAAACGTGGTTGTGGTATAAGTTATAGGACGTATATCATTTGAAATTTATATTAATGAAAGAAAACGGTTACATCTGGATGACAAGACATTTTATAAACAATTTTGTATCTAACTTAATTAAACTTAACGGATGTTCATAATGAAAATAAAACTTAACGCTTCTGATAATGTTTTTACAATGAATTGCAAATTGAAGAGCTTAATGGAAGAACATGTTATGCAACAAAAATGAAATTTAGAGAAAACTGAGGTGAAAGCTTTTTGTTGTAAATTTTATTGTTGTTTTTTTTCTGCCTGATATCATATGTTTAATAGGTTAACAGGCGTTTACTAAACTCTATCAAAAAAACTTATAAACATTTAATTTTCAAACGTAAAAAATATTAATACTATTTAAATCATTTAATATTAAAATATTAAGTATTAAATGTTAATGAATAAAGTATGAAATCTTCAAGAATATCTTGGTATTTTAGTTTCACCATGTGGTAGAACATCTAATAACTTTATCGAAAAAAAAACAACATATTTTGAGAAAATATAACATAACATGTTTTTCTACTAAGCTCTTCAATTGTAGTTGTAAATTTTTTCTTTTGTTTTCTTTTTTAAATGTGAAAAATGCACATTTTAATAAATTTAAATTACGTCTTAAATTAGATAATATGTCATAATCTCAATCGCGCAATAAATTTAATTAATGTGATATAATTTGAGCCATACATAATGTATCATAAATTTGAATTATTTGAATTATGACAATTGTAAATTAAAAGCGTTTGTTTTAATTTGATATTGCGTTTAAACCGAATAAAAAATTTCCTTGGAATAACTGCTTTCAGTTGGTAAATGCAGTTGGTGATGTTTAATTGCTTTTGTGCACCGATTGCTTCGTTTGTGTCCTAGAGCTTGATTCAGAAACGTGACTTACACAACAAAAAAATATATATACCACAAAAATTAGCATTATTTTATGCGTTATTTTTCAATCATTTAATTCACAAAATTGGCTGTTTTGAATTGATCAAGGGTTAGGATTTGAAATCAAAGACCCGATTTAATGAATAAATTATTTGTTTTACCTGTCATTGGGCATTTCTTTTTGAACGACGTCATTGGTCGCATGTGAGCGTTCCATAACTCTGTCACACAGAGCCGACAAGCAGTTAGTGGGCCCCAAGGTATATTGCAAGATTGGACTAATAAAATTTATTTTAAGTTGTATGTATCACAGAATAATGTGTAATAAAGATAATAAAATGTATGAAAATTATCACTACTTTCAGATTTAATTTGCGTAATTATTTCTGAGTTCGTAAAATTATCTATTCTTTACTATATTTTAAACTATTCTACTATATTTATTTATTTATTTTTTTTTTTTGCTTTCACAGTCACTTTCAGGATTATACTATACAGTCTATCATATCAGTCACCGACAATTATATCAACTTTGCCTGTAAGAAATGAAGTTAATGTACAATTTTTTCTCACGATGAAACATTTAAAAACAAATTTAAAGCAAAAATATTATTTTATATACAGTAACCATTATTTCGAATTGCATAGAGATAGTCGGGACCCCTTAATAAGACCTAAACTTGCGCAGGACCCTGGGCAGCCGCCCTGTAGCCCAATGGTTGCGTCGGCCCTGCAGTCGCATAGTATAAGGTATAAGCAATGCGGACAATGCATGTTCACAATACTAACTGAGTTCAGATCCCGAACTATTCCGATTGGCTCGCCAGATTCAGATATTATTACCTTTACTTTGAATATCTTCTTTGAAGCGGTAATCGGGGAATTAAAATTATATTCTATGCTATTTAGGAGTAAGTACGTTAAGGCTGTTCTTAACTGCTCTACTCAATAAGCCCAAAACGTTTTGACGCATTTAAAAATTCATTTTTTAACTGAAAGGTATAAAGTTGGAAAGCCTGGCCATGGAAACGATTTGGAATTGAACTGTTTTTTTCCAATTTTTGATCAATGAATTACCTATTGAGTTATAAACCTTTTTGATCACGTGAAACACGTTTTTCGCCCGCTCTCGAGTACTCTTTCTTCCTTCGCGCGGAAATTCGGTTCAAAACGCCCACTTTGACACTCTTTTCTGAAAGACCTATTGCGTTTGCAAAAAAATGGAAAAAACAACTCAATGACATAGTTTCTGAACACCAACACCAGCTAGTTTCATGCATTTTCGAACCAAAATAAATTAAAACTTATGTCAGAAAGTTGCCCTTTTGGATTTGAGAACACCCTTAAAGCTATGGGGTATGTCTCAAAAGTGCATGAAATACGTTAAAGCCAACGCATGTATGAGCCATATGCTTCAATACTATAGAATTTTAGTTTGAATCCAAGCGGAAGATAGTATGAAAAAAAATTGAAATTTTTATTTTTCAATATTTATTTAAGTTATAAAAAATAATCTGAATGAAAAAGTGGAAAGTTTCTATTTTTCAATATTTAATTAAGTTATTAAAAATAACGTGAAGCAATATTAGCAATTTGTACAAGGAATATTTTAAAAATATATTCGTTATAGTGATCGCGGTTTTAAGGAATTTCATACATTTTTGTGATTTCTACACAACGAGGTTGATGCTTCCAGTGATTTTTTTTTTTTTTTTTTTTTTTTCATGAGCGCGATACGGTTATACATGCTTTGGCTTATAGGGGAGAGGGGGGCACATGTGAACAGTACATATTTCACCCAGTTAATTTGAAATAAAAAAATTTAAAAAATTACCAATTGATGTTATTACTGGCACCATCTTTTGGCTGAATTTTCAGAACAATAGGCCATTAAGATTTCTGGTAGTTCTAATTTGTTTGTTTTAGAAGGTGTGAAGTAAAAAAGTCTTCTAAGTTATTGACGCAAAAATTCATTCAAGACATTTTTTAAAGAAGAATATCAGCATTGCATTCTATAGTGGCATTAATTAGGTAAGTCTAGAAAAAGTTTTGTTTCCTTATTTCGATTAAAAATATCTTTTTTTTATAAGTTAGGCTGAAGTTGGTAGATGGGGCACTTGTGAACAGAACATATGGGGGCAGATGTGAAAAATTCACAAGTGTGTTTTTTAAGTCTGTGAATTATATTTTTTTTTTTTTTTAAAGTTTAAAATTGAATTATCCTTGTCAAACACTGAGCTATATATTCAATGTTTTTAGGATTACTTCACAGTTTTAATTTACTGGAAGTAAGATAACAATTAAAAGTGACTCAAAAGGAGTATGCATATTAGTGTACAATTTTACGAATAATTTCTTGTATCTATGTTGAAACATTTATTCATTTATTCACGCAACTAGAAAGACGGCACCTAATTATTTTTTATCACAGTTTTTATTCAAAAAAAATTATTTTTGTCTTATTTATGCATGTGTTCACATGTGCCCCAGCTATGTTCATAACTACCCTTCCACCGGGTCACATGTGAACAAATTTAGACAATTTTTAGAATGATGATATGAGTTATAAATTCTTGATAAATGCATCCAAAAGTTTCACCAAAAGAATAAACAAATTCTAAATATTAATATAAATCAATTTTTGGTTCAATAGCTCATAACAATTTTGAGAAATAGTCAAACATGTAAAAATTGTTCGCATGTGCCCCCCTCTCCCCTACATGTTTTGGCTCATACATGCGTTGGCTTTAACGTATATCATGCATTTCTGAGATTACTACACGAAAAGAGTAATGTATCAATGGAATTTTTTTTCATGTACGTTAAGCGATTACATGTATATAATTTAAAAAAAAAAAGGCTAATAAAGCTTACAAATTTTCGCACAAATAGTACCAACAGAAATAAAAGCTTGCTTTATTTTGCATGTAGAAAAAAATCATGAATGTACGTTAATTATTAATGTACATATTTTTTAAATTATTCAGAATCATCATTAAATTATGTGCATCAATAATGCGCGTTTCATGATGCAGTTGATCACCACTTCCAAGACATTAAAAAGTCTGTATGGTCTGAATCTAGTGAGCCAACCAGATCGGCTCGTGATCTTAAATGAGTGGAAATATGCGCACGCAGTGAAAATAGTTATAGCTTTCTTTAGGTGAAAAACAATATAAATTAAATTTAAGGGGACAGTTTACCTTTAGAACATTTTTTTTTTAAGGTATGGTTCGAATGGTGAACTCACTGCATTTCAATGTTCAACTGAAAGTACATTTTGAAAAAGAAGTTTTTTTTTAACTGCATATTTAATTAAAATTTTTAAAAAGTTAAAAAAATTTTACATTTTTAAAATTCCTACTACTTTTTTAATAGTGTAAAATGATGAAATCGAACACATCTTTATATGCTTTTATTTAAAAAAAAAAAAAAAAAGAAAAAAATCTGAAGGCTAAGCTAATTGCATGCGCAGATTTATCACATATATAATAAAAAACATGTACCAAAAAAAAATTATATATCTATCTCAAATACAAGAAAATCCTTAGCCTTTTTCCAACTTGAAAGTGAAGAGAATATGAATTAGGTGAAAAAGGCCGTTTAAAGTTTCAATTTGTGTGGGTATTTGTGCTGGGTGTATTAACAAAATTTACAATATCTCGCTATATAATTGGTTAAAAATGAGGTGTCAAAATATTCACATTTAAATAAGCTATCATTTAATATATTTTTTTAAATGAATTTTTAGGTAAACTGTCTTCTTAACGAAAAACGAGGAGATTTAATTTCAAGGAATTTTAAGGTCTTTCTAAATTAAAAACAGGTCTTTTAAGCATAGAGGGAGAGAAATGCTCATAGCGCGACCAACGACGGGTTAATTTAAGTGACACTCACATACATCTCATACATATTTTACTAAATTTGAATCATATCCCAAATTTAATTCCTACCTCATAATTTGAGTGACGTTTAAATATTTCATAAATCATATTTGATTATATCACAAATTTTTATTATGTGTATTGTAGCTATCATAATCCCATACCGTTCTCCTCTGAAATCTTACTTATGATTTATGTTCTCAAATTAAAAACATCAAATTGTGGACAAAAATTGTGGCCATCACAAAACGTTCTTTCATATATAAACTAAATCAATTAAATGATTTAAATAGTAAGATAAAACAAGTTTTTTTTTAATGCAGGTTTACCAATAAAACAAACTGACAGAGAAAATAAGATTTTTTAAATTTTGGGTAAGGCGAGTTTTGAAACTATCGCCGTCATATATATGTTATAAGATACCTGTACCCAATATGGACACCCTAAGGAAAATTTATTTTTTTCCACTCCCGTGTACGCATCATAGGACTCCAAAAATATAAGACCACTATCCCTGGACTGTTGACTATCATTATTAAAATTAGCGACCTTGTAATTATTATGGTTTAATTTTAATGATAAAAACAAAAAATGTTTACAAGTATCCATATAAGGAACCACCTGTCCCTATTATGGACATGCATATCCATATTAGGGACAGAAGACTCCCTATTGTCCTATTACACTGGGTGTATGGAAGAGCCACTCTTCCAATGAATTTTAGAGGAGACGGGGTAAAAGAAATATATCTTAAAGTATTTCGGGGGAGGGGGGGCACAGTAAATATCTTCAGAACATGCACTTTAGAGGGGGGGGGGTCTTTTTCGGCTGTGGCTCTTTGAGGATCCATGCAAAGCACCTTAGTTACTACAAAATATTGTGAAATAATATAGTTGGTTTTGCTTAGCTTTATTGCATCTGTCTGCAGAATTTACATCTGTTATTACTCAGTCTCACAGAATGGACAAATAAAAACTTCTTCATCATGGGCGATAAGTCCCACACAGTCCTCATGGACATATCTGCCGGCATGTCCGCAACAGCATCAATACTGCATAAGAAGCAGTACCAGCTCTCCTTTGTTGAGGAAGTCATACCGCTGGTACCTGCGATTTCGCCAACAGATACCCTACTGAAGGGAGGCTTCTTTTGATTTTTCTGCAAGAGCTTTTTGGAGGAGGTGTCTTGCAGGATTGGAGGATACAGCAAGTGAATCTGAAGATTCACTTGCTGTATTTCCAATGTGGACATAAGGTGTCCATATTGGGAATCGGGCATAGTTTTAATAAATCTTATAATAAATAAACATAGAGAACATTTTTAAGCAATATATGCAATAGCAATCGAAAACATGTTTTATCAGCTTTCTAAAACACTTAACTTTTCAATATTTAAAGTAATTTTACCATATCTAATAAGAATTTAAACTTATCTGTAATTACGATCAGCACACCACGAAACAACACGTTTCCTTCCAAATGGCGGACAGCGTGCTTTTTTGCACTTTCTAGGCTTAATTATCTTTTCAACTGCTTTTCTTCACGGATATGTCGCGAAATCACTCGATCAAAATTTTTTCTTTTAAAGATATTAGGTGTATCCATATTGAGAACACTGTCCATATTGGGTACAAGTACCTTATTATTAATTCTTCCTTGCCTTTTTCATACTAAATTACCGGCATATTCACTAATTTCTTATTCATTATTAATGCCTATCATTAATCCTATTAAATTCTTCTTAAATTAATTATTATCTTGCTCGATTTACATAAATGAAAAGCTTTTAGTTTATTCCTAAATTATATCATGATTCTGATCATTTCTATTATTTTATGTGAATTCGAATGTTTCTCAAAGAGCCATTTCTTTTTTTTATTCCGAGATTATTTTAGCGCGCTGGGATAATTTTTACTATAAAATGCATCCGCTTCAAATTGCCAGGGCTCTTTGCTTTATCTCTCCCATTGGTCGTGATGTAGACTTTACGCGTATCCTTTATTCTCGCATTGGCCAGAGTACGCGTTAAGTCATGATTTTGTGTTTCATCGCGTGGTAGCAAAAAGCAGATGCACGAGAGTTTTCGGCAGAATTTCTTCGATCTTTCCTATTGTCAACAGCCCCATGGCTGGTCGTACCAAGATATCATTCATTCTAATAGTTATTCTAATTTTATTTTAAGATCTTACAGTAATCTCAAGTCAAATCATTTACCTTCGAGACGGCAATGTCTTATAAAGAATGTGTTGAACTGCTTTAATGATGATTTCATTTAATAAAATCATGGAGCTCTAAATTGCCTCTTTTTTCTTTTATCCTGGAAAAACGCCCAAATATTTCATTTCGTGTCTTTTCTTCGCAACTCCACGATTTTCACCAATGTTTAATATGCTACAATTAAATCCATCAGGCGAATGGTTTTCCTACATTAATTCTGTGGCAAGATCAATCATGCTAGAACATTAAACTCCGGTAAAACAAATGGATCTATTCTTCCTTCTTCTTTCATACGATAAAAGCCTACTGAAATCCCGTATTCATCGTATTCTTCGTATTGTTAACATTAAAAACCGACAGGACTAATGCTGCTGACTTCATTCATTCTTTTTTATATTATAAAAGCACGACGACTACGAGCATATATTGCTTTTTGTTACATATATATAAGCATACTATTGTTTTGGAATCCTGTACAATAAAGCCTTTTAATACAAGAAAAGCAAATTTATTTACTTCAGAGAATTCATGTACATGATCGACCACAGCGTACATAATACTGTAGCAATATACCAGTAATAGTTTATATACAGTTATTTGAAACTTTCAGTACTTCATGATATAACATAGTCTATGCGTTATTTACACATAACGTTCAAACAGTTTAAATAATAATACATTTATAGCATTAGCAATCAACAGACGTTCTTGTTATATTATACATACCAGGATTCTAAATGTGATGTTTCGTGGATTCTGCGCGAATAAACTGGAAATATAAGTATAGCATAAATCAAACAAATCATCGATTTTTACGGTACACCCTCTTGGGAGATTTTGCCCCTAAACTAATCAGCAACAGTTCACAAAAAGGTAGAACTTCGTATGAAATTTATCCTGTTCTACGATGTAGTTCGTGAGTTAGAGCTCCCATAAAATTATTGTCACATACAGACCATACAGACAGACACATAGACTCATGGAGAGATATTTTCTAAAAACAGACAAACCGTGTTCAGGACTTTCTAAAATGTGTAAATCTGAAGAAAACGAAAAGCAACAATTTTTCACGAATCGAATTCTTTCTTCTAGTATTGACAGAAGAATGTAATAAAATGAAGAATAAATTTTAGGGAAAAATTGCGCTTTGTCATTTAAACTTATTACTAAATTTTTAAATTTTAAAACGAACTAAACAGCATTCGTTTTTAAATTTAAATTATTAAATTTGTTAAAAAAATAAAAACCTATTAAATTTATTTTTAAAAATGAACACCTCTGCATTTGCAGCCACTATTAATCCTGAGTCTGAATAAAGGCTAAAGAGAAATTTCGTAGAGTTTTGACTGTATCTTATATAATCTGTTCAGTGTTTTTAATTGAAAAATAGCTAGTTTCGTTTTAAGAGAAATATCAGGTAAAATTCGCAAAGAGTATCTTAATAAAGCACTGAATATTGGAAAACATTTTCCCACATGCTTTATTTTTAATATTTTATTAAAAATGAAGTTTTGAAACTTCAAAAGCATTTTCAGATTTCGTGTATTTTAAAGGCGTCTTCACCAGTAGAATCGAAGTTACCCAGTACCATTAAAAAAAAGCAGACATCAGAAATTAAAATCACATGGATATTTATTAATTTCTTAAAGAATAAAAATGCAAAATTGAGATATTTATGGTAAAGCAAAATCCTAACAAAGCACATTCCTAAATTTATTATTTATCAATACAGGGTTCGTACGGGTACCGTTATTTTCAAGGTCAAATATTAGTATTTTTTTAATAGAAAAATAAATCTAGTTTAAACGCGCGAAATTTCGCCTTATTTAAGAAGAGATTTTTTCTATAAGAAAAAACTGGTACCGAAGAATTTTTTAGTCTTGAAATTCAAGGACCCGCAAGAACCCTGCAATAAGTTAAAAAAGAATTATACTATGCTCTTATTGTATGTCTAAGGCAAAAAGTGCTCTGAACTTTTTCACAAATGCTTTAAACAATCCGTGAGAAACATAACATTTCTCAATCCCTGGTTAAATAATAATAAAGAAAATAATATGTAATCTAACTGGCGTAACGAAAGATCAGTCATCGATTTGAAGTTCACATGCAAATCTCCTTCCACGGTCATCATCACATCTTCGTCAAACTGCTTGACAATACCTTTAAAAAATCTTAGCTTAATTGGATCTCGGATTTCTGAAGACATTAATTACTGCTTGCCATGAAGAGAATCATCTGTTATCCAGAAAACAAATTAAAGATCTTTTCTAATAGTGACTTTGCGTGAAGGGAATTCACCATCAGTAGTACAATATTTTTTCATCGAAAAATATTTCGGGAAGTATTTTGTAAACTTGTAAATATAATCATTTAGAGCAGAGTTTCCAACCTCTTGTCTTCATCTGCTACATTTTTTTTTGGTGGGGGCGGGGGGGGGGGGCGGGTGTTGGTAAATCCAAAGTAGTTACTTTCCGACACATTTCTTAACTCAATTTTGTTCGGAAACGCCTGAAATTAGCACATGTTCTCGTCCAGAAACTCTGTAATCGAATGGCCTTTTGCATTTTTTATTAAAAGCAGGTGATATTTCAGAAAATATTGTCAAAGTGGGCGTTTTGAACCAAATTCCCGACGCGGCAACGTGAGAAAGAAGAAAGACTACGTTAAAAAAAAACAAGTCGAAAATTGTACGTCAAACGTGGCAAATGAGTCGCGTTCGTACTATAACTAGTTTTATAAATATTCTGATCTTGATGCGCAATAGCTGTCACTCTTATGAAAAAATGCATGAATACAAAATTTATTACAATTATATATGTAAATTCAGTATACGAAAATAATATGATTTCATTTCAAATAGGACGTCAACATGGCAACCTAGAATCATTACCTAACATGGGATAGCATTGAATTAATTACGTATAATAAGATTTAATAGAATAAAGAAAACTTTTATTGATATCTTTCTAAGATTTGATTCGATTTTAATGAAAAAATGACTCGACAAAATTCTGCAACGATTATATATATAATTCAAAACATTCGATTGGGTAGTTTTTGCGCTGTTATATGCAGACAAATGGAACGGACGCACCAGACGACGGTTATAGCTGCTACTTATTTAATAATTACGAACGCACCTAAAAATGGAAAGCGCTATTCGGTTCTAAATCACTTTAATAGTCAGGGCTGTCGATTTTATGCCTTTACGTTTAAAAATGCTTCAGAAAGTTTCGCGCTGTTGAGCAGAAAATTTGAGAACTAGCTTAAGAAGAGATTATAATTCTTTGGCCTAAAATTCACGAAAGTTTTACGGTGTTTTTACGGTTAAAAAGAAAAGAGATAGCCTCTCCGGACTCTTTGTATTTATTTATTGCCATTTCATTTATATAGTTAAATTTTAATGTGGAAATAAAATGAATAATACACCTTCTGCGACAGGAAGCATACCTGCAGAAGCGCGCCTTAAACCGCCAATCGGAGGACCGTTTTTCTCCGGTAACAAGCATTTGGAACAGTCAGGACATTAAATCCTCTGGAATTTATACAAATATTTAGTTAAGTTGACTTTTGTTAAAATCTCGGTCATTTGAAGAAAAAATGTAACTTTTTTTTTCTTTTGCACGTCTGTAGATATAATTAATCAATAAAAATTATGCTTTTCGGTCTTATAAACCCTAGCATAAACATTATCTTTCTTTTAACTAAAAAACGAATGAAATCGGTTGAATAGTTCTCGATAAAAATAGTAGACCAGTTTGAAAAACATGATTTCCGGAAAAGAAGTTTAAAGTTTTACAGTAGCATTACGTTCAACTAAACGGTGTTACATTGAGCGAGCAAGAAAATCTTGTAAGGAATTGGAATATCCCGAAACCACTTTAGGGCGACAATCTATACACACTTAAGGGGTGCAATAAATAAATAAACAAATGGTTAAGTGTGATTGCAGATCGCACAGAGGGTTTCGTTTAATGTTTCTTTTAAAACACATTATCCTTAAATTAATGAATCAGAATTGTTAATTTATAATTATTAAATCCTTACATAAATGGCAGCAACATTACATTTATGTAAGGATTAATTAAATAAAAAATTTAATTAAAAAATTTAATAAAAAAAATTTGAAATCAAATCAAAAATATTCAAGGAAATTTATTTAAATAAATAAATAAAAAAATCTGAATATTTTTAAATTCAACAATTTCAAAAAGGGTCCATAAGCTGTGTTTTTGGCCCATGAAATAGATTAAAATTCAGTTTTGTTATACTGACTTAATTTCCTCACTTTTTAATATTAGAAGGTTTATCCTGTACGATTTCAACAATAGTTTTTGTATTTTGTTCGGGTTCACATGACTTACGCAAGCTCAAATTTCGTAGTTTTCGTTAGTGTTTATGAAAAATACGTAATTTATCTCACTATTTCACCGCAATTATTTATATGAGCGCAATAGCACAGCACTTTCTTCTTAACATATATTATAAAACACATCAAAATATACAGCATATGTCAAAATAAAAGTGTTGCAAAGCTGCGCTCATAGTAAAGTATTAAAAATAGAGAGTTAAGTAACTGCATTACTTCAAGTCACTAAGAGACTAGGATGCAGCGGCGTGTTTAATGAGTTAAAATGAACGTAACTATTGCTAATAAGAGTTGTGTTGCTTACGTGTGATAATACTACGGATAATATTTTTTTAATTTAATGTGATAAAATATATTTTTAGAAAAAAGTCCTTCCGGCCAATGCCGGGAGGAAGAGGTAGCTTTCATATTCCTTATTTTTAAAAAGCCAGCTTATATTACTCAAACGCACAAAGCTCAATTTAGTTCAAACCGATTATAGGAGATTCAATACTAATTTTTACTAATACTAAATCATTATGAATGAGAATTTAGTGAAATTAGTCCAAGCTGCTTTTATTTAAAATAACTTATATTTGGTTACCAAATTCGGCGATACATTGAAGTGCCTGCCATTTTAAGACAACAAGGTGGATGAGGTTAACCAGTGAACTTTGTTGAGACCTTAGTAATTCCTGTGCACATGCTCACTCACATCGGAATCGGTTGATGTATACGAGTGCTGTCGCAGACAAAAAATCAGATTTTTTAAAAGGCCACCCGAATTAGAAATTCAAACTGCTATATCTGAGCCATTTTTTAAGATAAATTATAAACAAAAAATGCGCCGGAATCCTTATATCAAGGTCAAATACTTAAAAAAGAAACCTTTTTCAATTTCTAATTTTTTTGCACCTTACTTTAAATATATTTTTTTTTATTTACTGGCCGCCTTTTTGAAACAAGATGGCTGATAAAGCTGGCCAGCGAACTTGGACAAGACATTGCTATATACTATCCACATGCCTTTTTACATCGAAATAGGTTAATAAATACACGTGTTATCGGGTGACAAATATCAGATCGTTTCAAAATATCAGCCATGCTGGAAATTCAAAGTGCTATAATTCAACCATTTTTTAAGATATAGACGAAACAAAAACTGCTGCGTAATCTTTGTATCAAGGTCACACACATAAAAAAAAAATCTTTTTCATTTTCCAATTTTTTGATACTTCATTTTAAATTTTAAATTTAAAATTGTTTTTTAATGGCAGCCCTTTTCAAACAAGATGGCGAATGAAGCTGGCCAACGAACTCGATCTAGACATTGGTATGTACTATGTACACACCAAGTTACATCCAAATCGGTGCATAAATACGCCTGTTATTGCGTGACAAAAATCAGGTCGTTTCAAAATGTCAGCCACAATAGAAATTCAAATGCTATAACTCAGCCATTTTTCTAGATATAGACGAAACAAAATCTGTTCCGGAATCTTTGAATTAAGGTCAAACATATACAAAAAAAAAAAAAAAAAACTTTTTCATTTTCCAATTTCTTGGTACCTCATTTAAAATTTTTTTTAAATGGCCTCCATTTTAAAACAAGATGGCGGATGAAGCTGGCGAACGAACTCGGTCGAGAAATTGGTATGTACTATGTATACACCAAGGTACATCCAAATCGGTTCATAAATACGCCTGTTATCACTTGACAAAAATCAGGTCATTTCAAAATGTCAGCCACGCTAGAAATTCAAAGTGCTATAACTCAGCCATTTTTTAAGATATAAACGAAACAAAAACTGCTCCGGAATCTTTGTATCAAGGTCAAACACATAAGAAAAAAATATTTTTTAATTTTCAATTTTTTGGTACCACATTTCAAATTTCAAATTTTTTTTAAAATTTTAAATGACCGCCATTTTGAAACAAGATGGCTGATGAAGCTGGCCAACGAACTCGGTCGAGACATTGGTATGTAATATGTATACACGAAATTTCATCCAAATCGGTTCATAAATACGAGAGTTACAGTGTGACAAAGGTCAGATATATATATATATATATATATATATATATATATATATATATATATATATATATATATATATGTATATGGATATATATATATATATATATCAACTTTTGAACGGAGGGTGGTTTCGGGGTCTGGGGGTCATGATCGATGAAAATATGCCAAAATTTTTTGAAATCGCTTTCCTCCGAACGGCTGCAATAGGTAGCTTTTTGTAACGAAAGCTACCTAAAATAGTACTGTGTTGTACATCTACGATTTGCTCATGGTCGATAGTAAACAAGTGACCTTTTGAGTGTGAATGAAAAGTATATCGGGATTTTTGAATACTAGCAAGTTAATATTTACTGGCGATAGTGATAAATTAAAATAAATAAGAATATATTATGTGGTGGCTGTTGGAAGAGAACAAAGTTGGAAAAGGCAACGCGTGTTATGAATCTTTATGCTGTTCCGTACTCTAGGGATAAACGTTCAGGTTTTGTCAGAACTTTTAAAGTTTGTCCTAATTGCTATACAGAAGCGTATAGGCATAAAAAAATTGCATTATGAGTGTTCCTGCATTAGTTTAGAAAATGTGCGAGATGACCAGAGTTTGTCATCCACATCAAGTAATGACATAGATGCAGCCTTATCTAGTGAACAATCTTCTACTACTATAAGTACAACAGACATAACTTAAAGCTTAAAAAGAACAAGTAGCACTCACTAAATCTGCATAATATGCAATTCTACAAGGAATATTTGAAGGATCACGAGGGCACGGAATCATGAATTAGTTAACTCGAATGTTAGTTCGATGTTAGAGTTCTGGAGTTCGATGCTATATGCCTCATTTGACCAACGATTTACATTCTGATGATGCTATGTGAAAATTGAAAATAGCCTCTGATTCTACTACTATATCTAAAATGAAAATGGAGAACATATTACAAGAAATACGGAAAATTGCTCTCGGGAAAGACCTCGATTTCGATAATGTAAAATCTTTATCAGAATATGATCTCTTATCAAATAGCAGGTGTTACTAAGAATGACTCTGATACTCTTGCTAACTGTTTTAAGAGCAAAATTAGTTTGTACTTCAATCCGTAGTTACAGAACTTGTCTAGCTATACTGTTAGTCAAACTACGCACTGGTCTTTTGCATTCAATCCTATCAGTTCTGTTTAAGATAAACAGGAGAGTCATCGGATAATGCATTCGGGCAGCTACTAAGGCACTAATGTCGGAATTCGTTTCATTACACCTGGACTTGGAACATATAAGTCGCGCAAATCTCATAAATAAGCACATATGAAGAGGAACTGCTAAAAAACTTTTTGGTTAGAACAAAGATGCTGTTGCTATTGTAGTGGTCGGTGGAACCTACAGATATATCGAGAAAAGTGGCAATTACTATTTCAGAGTGGGATATACAGCTTGCATAAACACAGGCCTCTTGTAAAACCAAAGATTTTCATTAGTACAAAGGATACTTCTTGGAAGTTTTAAGACCATACTACACTGATGGAAAAAATAATGACGCATCTATACTGAATTCAGTTATCGCTTGTAAAGCTTCCAGTTTTAGGAACTGACATAAGTCGAATGAAATTTTGATCATAGATCGCGGAGGTTGAGACAGTATAGGATTCCTTGAAGATTTGTATCTGGTTGTAAAGATGCAACATTTTTTGCAAAATAAAAATCAACATGCTTCTGAAGAAGCGAATAAATCTAGATTAATAACATTTGTTAGGTGAGTCACTGAAGCCGGAATGGTTTAATAAAAAGATGGAAAGCTTTAGACCAAGAAATATCCAATTCGCCACTAACATTGATAGGTGACTTAGTGCGCATTATCTGTGCCATTTGTAATGCTTTTCGACTACTTAGAATCAAGCAAAATATTGATTATGAGGTTGTTTCTGAAAGAATGGTGAACCTAGTAAATCAATCCAATTAATTAAAAACGTTGTAGAGTCTAAAAACTGGATGGGATGACGAATATTTTGGCAGAGAATGGGAGAACAAACATTGACGGATTTCCCTAGATTAACGATCAATGAATTGCATAACTTAAACTTGGAGTGCATCAAATAAGGCAAGGAAATTCTGAGGAACATCTGTGTCATTTCAGATTTTATGAATTATTTGTTCATAATGAACTTTATGATATTATCATGTTTAGCTGCAATCGAAACATATGTCTTCGAAGATATGTAACGCATGGATACAGTACAAAAACTGTTAATCTCCGCCGATTAATTCTTGGTATTATCAGTGCAAAGTATCAGCCCGTGTAGCGGGTTGTTGTGCACTTATTGCAGCCGTTTTGTAGTATTTGGGATACCGATGGCATGTGGCAGAAGAAAACCTCACACTGCTGAGTAAAAGGATTATGTTCTGGACGCTACTGGCTCCCATTGGTCAGAAAGTGAGCATTCTGTCACAGAAACAGAAGAGCCTGATTAAGTTTGATCAGTCTAGTTTTGATCATATTTTACATGCTTTGTTCATCCCATAATATTTAATTAGTATTCTAATATCTTAAGGGGTCTCAAGACTCTTAAAGCTTTAAAATTTTCGAAATTTTAATTTTTTTAGATGTTAAACTTCTATTTTTCTGAACATTTTGATATAATTGTTTCCTTGAAATTCCTATTCGAACTGAAGTTATGGCTTTTACATTTATACATGTTCAATAGCTGAAGCGTCGTTTCGGAAACCTTGAAGCCATTTTTCTCCAAATGACGGCCATAACACGCACGATATCTCAAAAACTTATGAATATTTTTTCATGAAATTTTCAGAACATATGTTTCATATTAGTCTGTATAAACTGAACCTAAAATTTCCTTTTTATTGTTCAAAACAATATTTTTTTAAGAGATTATACTGTTGAAATTTTCGTAATTTTGCATTCGCTAAATACAACTTTGTATTAAAAATATAAAAAACTTTAAATACAAATTTATTTAGGTTCAGGGTAATTATTATAATCTGAAGTATAAGTAGGCACCAAAATTTTCATTCTAGTTGCAATACTTATTTTATAATCGTGCGCGTAAGCTGTTATGCCGATTTTTTGCTCGTCAAATGGCTAACAGTTTGGAGCCCCCTGTAAATGCTAATTCTGCATCTTATAAATTTTTAAATACATGAAATGAAAGAACATACTTATATATTTTATTCCAATTAAAATTGTGTCTTAAAATCAAATACATTTTAAGATATTAAATGTTGAAAATGGTCCTTTTTTCCAATTTTAAGAGTCCTGACACCCCTTAAAATATTTATTGCTGTCTACTTTATGTCATGAATATCATGTTGTGATTAAATTTTTCAACTTGTCTACCCTATATTTATAATTTATATGTCCTACACTAACACATACATAAATATAAGCGTCAAAACCTTTTGGGCCAAAAATGCCGCTTATGGACCCTGATCCTTTAGCGCAGGTATAAATAAAATATAAAATTTTTAAAAGAAACAAATTGTTTAAAACATATTTAAAATGCTCAAATAATTCAGAAAAAATCTATATTATTGTTTGACTTTCCAAATGATTCAGATTCTCTGATCCTAGATGGCGTCAAAAATAATGTTAACCTTTATTAAAATTCGAAACAAAAGACAAAAGAAAAACTTTTCATTTCCTGAATAATTCTTCTAATGATAAGATGAAAAAAAGTTGCCCTATTGTTACTGTGGCCAGTAGCTTGCAGAAGCAAAAAAATATATATATATTGGTTCTAGATTGAAATTCTAGATTTTCTCTGTCTTAAAAAAAGAGAGAGAGAGAGAGAGAGAGAGAGATTTTAAAAGTTACCGCTGCGGAAAAACAAAATAAGCCTTTAAAATGTCCAAAAAAAGGAATTTTCTTTTAATTAAATCCGTCTAAAAAAAAGTGCAATATAATAAAAATCAAAATTGTAAATCTCCGCCTGAGAAATTCGAACCCACAATCTTCTGCGAGGAAGACGAATTGCGCTTTACCACTACACTATGGACACTCGGCAAAATATGCAGAGATTAAGATTATGTTTTGAAATCGAAAAAGAACGAACTCCATTTAATTAAAATAATGTAAGACTTTTTCGAAATTTTATGATTTTGGGTAGGATAGGAGGTATTCAGCTGAAAGCAAAAAAAATCAAGTCTGTAACTTAAATAGTTTATGCATACGGGCCTGTGACGGACGGACAGAAGGACAGACAGAAAGGCGAAACTATAAGGGTTTCGCGAGATGAACGAAACTTTAATAAAAATTAGAAAATAAATAAATAAATAAAAAATAGAAAGTAAATAAATAAAATAAAATAAAATAAATCGAAAATTTTGAAGTGAAGAAATAGAATCTTTCCTTAAGCACGGAAAATAACTTTTATGCTTTATATTTTCTTATTGTAAAAAAAATAAATGTCTTTAATTTTTTGCTAAATGCAGATGATGTATCAGAAAAATCTGTCAAAGCTGGCGTTTTGGAATCGAATTTATCGATGCGAAAGCGCTTAAAAAGAAAAAAACAACAGTACGGAGACAACAATCTCTTATAACTAATTCATTTATCGAAAAAAAGGAAAATATAACAATTATAACTGTTCAATTATAAACCATTTCAATTAAAATGCCTACAAGTGCTATGCTTGTACTTTTCAAAAATGCGTCAGAAAGTTTTGCGTTGTTGAGAGGGAAAAAATATTTTTTGAGGACCACCTTAATGATAAACCTGGCATGGATAACGTTGTAGGAATACGAGAAAATATACATATTCTAACTACTATAATAAAAAAGTCACCAGTTTCAATTTCATTCAAATATGTTTTTCCAATCATCGTAGCATCTTCTACAAAGTTCTCGACAAGTCCTTCAAAAATATTAATTTAGTTGTATCTAGAATTTCTGAAGACATTAATTTTTGCATCGTCTCTACCCCCCCCCCCCCCCCCAAAAAAAAAAAAAATAAATAAAGATTTTTTTTTAATAGTAACATCGCGCAAAAAAAAATTCTGCCATAATGAAAGTTCAATCGCCAATTTTGAATTTCACATAAATCTGTTTTTACAGTCATCGTAGCATCTTTCACAAAGTTCTCGATAAGTCCTTTAAAAATCTTAATTTAGTTGGATCTAGGATTTCTGGAGATATTAATTATTGCATCTTCTCTACCCCAAAAGCAAAATAAAGATTTTTTTAATAGTAACATCGCGTGAAGAAAATTCTACCATAATGAAAGTTCAATCGCCAATTTCAGTTTCGCATAAATCTGCTTTTACAGTCATCGTAGCATACAAAGTTCTCGACAAATTCTTCAAAGATCTTAATTTAGCTTGATCTATGATTTCTGGAAACATTAATTATTGCATCTTTTCTACCCCAAAAACAAATCAGATTTTTTTTTTTATAGTAACAAATCGTGAAGAAAATTCTATCATAATAAAAGTTCAATCGCCAGTTTCAATTTCACATAAATTTGTTTTTACAATCATCGTAGCATCTTTTACAAAGTTCTCGACAAGTCCTTCAAAAATCTTAATTTAGTTTCATCTAAGATTTCTGGAGACATTAATTATTGCATCTTCTCTATCCCAAAAACAAATTATTTTTTTTTAATAGTAACATCGCGCGAAAAAAATTCTGCCACAATGAACTACCAAAATCAATTCAATCAGTTCAATCGCCAATTTTCAACTTGACAGAAATCTATTTTTACAGTCATCGTAGCATCTTTTACAAAGTTTTCGACAAGTCCTTCAAAACATCTTGATTTAGCTGGATCTAGGATTTCTGGAGACATTAATTATTGCATCTTTTCTACCCCAAAAACAAAATAAAGTTTTTTTTTAATAGTAACATCGCGTAAAAAACACCATAATGAAAATTCAATCGCCAGTTTCAATTTCACATAAATCTGTTTTTACAGTCATCTTAGCATCTTTTACGAAGTTCTCGACAAGTCCTTCAAAAATCTTAATTTAGTTTGATGTGGGATTTCTGGAGATATTAATTATTGCATCTTCTCTACCCCAAAAACAAGATAGATTTTTTCATAATAGTAACATCGCGGGAAAAAATTTCTACCATAATGAAAGTTCAATCGCCAGTTACAATTTCATGGAAATCTGTTATTATAGTCTTCGTAGCATCTTTTACAAAGTTCTCGACAAGTCTTTCAAAAATCTTAATTTAATTGAATCTGAAACTACATTAATTATTGCAGACATTAATTATTGCATCTTCTCTAAACCAAAAACACATTAAAGAATTTTTTTTAAACAGTAACATCGCGTGAAAAAATGTTTCCAGAGACCGCTGTGATGCGATAGTATCACTTTTTTTTTTTTTTTTCTTTTACCACAGCAATAGTCCTGAAAGTATTCCTTTAACATACAGATATAATCATTTTAGAGAAAGAATTCTCTTGCGTTTTAATTGAACGGAGAATCGAAGGGAATTCTTAGGGGGGCTGTCGTAGTAAATTTTGAGATTCCTTGATTCTGCTGACTGATACCACGTTTAAGTGTGGTATTTCTAACATAATGCATCGTCCAACTGTCGACTTGAGGTTAAAGGTTACTGAAATATGTGCGGATAAATTTCCTTCAAGGCTTTATGTTTCAAGATATTTTTATTAATGAGACTTAGAATATCATTTTTATTATAACTTTTTTATTACTGAGTTTTAAAGTAATAAAATATCCTATTTAAAATTAATGACTTGGTCATATTTAAGATATGAAGTACTGTTTTATTAAATAGATTAGTTGAATGACAATTTGTATCTTCCCATTTTTTAAACAGCTGTCGCAGTTAAAAATATATTTGAAAGTAATTTTTTGTCGCTTACAATAAATCTAATCTCAGAACTTATAGAAGTAAGATGAGTGCACCAGTCATTGATCACCGAAGCACAAAACTGTAGAAAACAAACATTACTACACTGATATATTAATTTTCGTTGGTAGAAAATGTATTTAACAAGCAAAGAAATTCATTGTTACTTATTATAGTTGCAACGAAAGTGCTGATTGGATATTAGAATAATTAGAAATCGTTCACAAATCTTCAAGAAAAATTCTCCCGCTTTTATGATAAAAAATGATGGTATGTTCACGATTATTTTTATATCGAATGCAACTTAATTCTTCTGGCTCATTAACTGAGGCATGTAGTTAATTTAAGTTCGTTTTATGCAAATAAATAAATTTTTCTTTAAAAAATTACGATTTATGTACAGTAAAACTTCTATTTAAGGGCCATCCCTATTCAAGGGCGTTTTAATTGACTCTATTAACTCTATTAACTTTTGACTCTATTTTCTTCTTTAACTCTATTAAGGGCCAGTATTTTTAGGAACGAAATTTTTCCTATAGACACAATGTTAAATTTACTCCGGTTAGGGGCCGCACCTACCCCTCTTAAAGGCCATTTTTTTCACATGTGCCTTAAATCATAAACAGGTGTATTCAATTCCTGAACCAAAAGATAAGATTTCAGCAAACAACTGCACTTGCAACAAAGAAGGCAGGGGGAGATGAGGAAGATTCAGTAACACAATGAAGGACAACAAATTTTTCCACAAGTGAGACAAACAGGTGTTCTTTACACTTTGTTTGACATTTCAATCTGTAGGGGTTGGGTTGGGTTGGATGGAAAACTTGAATCTTTGTTGTGGGCACACAAATTATAACAGGTTATCTAGAAAAACTGATTCCACATTCACTAAAACTATGAATGCATATTGGAAGCACAATTTTTACACTAGAAATTTTATGCTCAGGCGTATGTAAAACAATGGCACATAACAACAAAATTATGGCACCTAAATCAAGCCATAGAGTACTTTTGGATTTGAATGATGAAAATCAAAGTTCTTAATTATCAAGGAACAGCTGCAAGAAAATTGGCCTCACAGTTTAATTGCAGCAAGAATCAAATAAACAATATTGTTAAAAACAAAGATAACTTACTGAAAGCATATGCAGATTTTAAAAATCGCAGGATAAAAAGAAAGAAAAATGAAAAATTTGGTCACCCCTATTCAAGGGTCACCCTTCATAAGGGCCAATTTTCAATGGAACGGCAGGTGGCCCTTACAGAGAGGTTTCACTGTAGTTAATGGGAACTAATCAATTGCTAGATCCCTAAAATGCCAGCTGTACAAGTAATTAACAAGAATATACTCCCTAAAATGCACTTAATGCATAATCTAAAACCTGTACGACGTGTTTATGAAATTACTATAATGGATATTGTTATAAATTAGAATTTGAAAGTAATATCATTTACGAAAGGTTTTTCCAAATCAAACGTATACTATGGCACCACAAAACTTTTTGGGACATCATTCTAACATGTAATATATTAATATTAAATCACGCAGTTCCATACAAACGCAGTTATGACAATAAAGTATAATGAACTTTTTCGAATAAAACAGAGAGTTACAGTGACCGATAAATCAAAAAAAGTCATATCACAACAGCATACCCTGTCGGGTATTAACCAAAATTGAACGAACATATATATATTTATTTTAGTAATAACTTCAAATATAAAAAAGTGGTGCATTTAAATTGAATAGAAACTGAGTTAGAGCCTTAATGTTTATTTCAAGAGCTGCAAGCTTTAGAAGCAGCCCCTACTAAATTAAAATTGATTCAGCCTAGTCTTCTTACAATAAGCATATTATATATTAAATTTAGAACAGTTCCATCTCATAAGGGACAAGCTATAAGCTATCACACTATTCGGGATAATAACTGGATACCAGTGCCATCTTGTTAAGTGATATACACTAAAATCGAATTATATAATCAAACCAATTTATCTTGTTATCTAAATATGAAATTTAATACAATTTTGTGATTTTCTTCTTCAGTTACAGTAGCTACAAAATTTGAGTAATATACATACAAACAGAAAAACAGACATCGGTTCAAGAATAGTCAACATCGTAATTAAAGATATCCCGAAACGCATTATAATCCATCAAAAACCGGAAATCCAAACTTTTCACCACTGCAGAACTTTTTTTCTTATAAATATAGAAGCAAGTAATAACGGTAATTACTTATGTCCGACACATACTTGCAAAATCTTCATATGTGCGAATGAATGAAAATTAAATTGCAATTGTAACAGAAAATATCTTGATTTCATTCAAATTTCAAATGTAATCATTTATTCAGTGGGATAAAATATTATGCGCATATATTTGGTAAACTTTCCTTAAAGTAATTTCAAACTCTTTCCATGCCATCAAATTACAATAATGAGTACTGTTTTAAAATGCAATTTTACCGGAAATACCGTTCTGCTAAATGATTCCAACACAAATAACGATAGTAATTTTTTATAACTCATATTTGCAAAATCTTCCTACGTCTGAACGAATAAAAATTGAATTGTTATTATAGCTGAAAATAATCATTAATTTTCATTATTTAAAAGAATAAAGTAATATACGTAATATATAGGAGGAGGGAGGACTCACGGAACCATTTTCTCCCGAATCAACAACACGAAACTTTCTGGCACAATCATGTATTCATTTGCATACATAAAAGCATACAGTTTTCAGGCACTCTAGAATTAAACAGAGTTTTTTGTTTTACAATAAATCTATTACATCTTGTGATAATCGATTACTGTCTCATGACACTAAGCCTGACATTTGCTGAAAATCGGCTTAAAACACCAACTTTGGCCGCATTCTCTAAAAGATTCTTTCCCTTTATAGAAAAATTGAAAAGTTAATTAGCTTCTTTAATTTCTGAATAAGAACAACTGCTAATTTTGTGCCTTTAAAAATAAAATGAATTTGTTTACGTCTCAGAAAGTAGTCAATTCCGAATTGGGACTAACCTTAATGTAGTTTCAGACGTTGGTACTCGAATATAACTCCTTTCCACACAAATACGTGCATGTATGTGTAATACTGATCAATCACCAATTTACTGTTGATTTTTTAATTCTCTTTTAAAGAAGTGAAACACAATTGTATATTGTTAAACATATCTCAAGTTACAAAAAACGTTAAGGCAATGTAAAAGTTCAAATGTACTGTCCCGACTATAAGTTGGTATTCTTGCTATTATTCGCGTATCATTTATAATAAATCACGACAAAAGTTGATTTTAAATAACGTCTTTTTTCAATATGCGGATTTGTTGCCTGTTTTTGTTTTTTATATGGCCTTTCGGCTACAAAAATGCAAACATTTAGCATTTATTTTAATTACAAAAATAAAAGCTAAAAGGAAAAGAAAAATCCTAATGTCGTTTATTTCCGTAAGAAAAGAAAAGAGAAAAAATGGCGAAATTCAAGACAAAAATTTATCTGCCGAAAAAAAGGAACTTTAAAAATTCCGTAAAATATTAAAAAGTAAAAAAACTAATTTTTTTTTCATATATATCAGAGGAAATACGTCCACTTAAGAAATTATTGGTGGGATACGAGCCCCAGAAGCCCACACAACTCTATGTCTCAGTCGCCTATAGTCACACATATCAGTCGCATTCCAAATGACAATCATAAATATTGTCATGAATGAAAACACCGTTTTGTTAAATGGATTCCAAATCAAATATCGATAATTACATATGTTCGACACAGCCTTGTGAAATCGAACTCTCACTGTCGCTTGCTTGATAACACTTACTTTGACATCTCTTAATGAACGGAGTTAGCTCGTTAAGCTTATCACAACTTTGCTAACACGAGTCTTAGAAGAAGCTATGACATCCTATCACGTTCGAAAAAATTCTTTTCGAATCACTTGGTGGCAAGAAAAACCACCTTGCTGAAATATCTCATTAAGCAGAGAAAGACAAGGAAAAAAGAACCCTCGAGCTGGATAGTGTATCAGGATATCTTTTCGGTGCGATCGTATCGTTACCTTCTTTGCTTGATGTGCGACACTGACCGTAAAACATATCCAGAATCTGAGGATAGAATCTCACCTGAAAGTGCTGTGCATAAAATCTTAATTAAGGCTCGCCTCATCATCAATGCAGAAGCTAAAATAAATAAATTACATAACGAACCGAACTAAAAAAAAAAAAACCGAACACGTTCCGAACTAAAAAAAATCCGATTTTGGAAATTTTACACTTTTATTATACTTACCGAGTAATTTCGTTGATACATTTGAATAGGTGTGTTTAAAGAAACATGTTTATTTACTTGTAATGGCTAAAACAAAATCTAAAAGAAAAATCTTGATTTTTTGTTTTTGTATGCTTAACACGTTAAGTGCCACGGTGACTCTGAAACTGAAAAATTTACAATGTTTTAAGTAATTTTTGTTAAAGTATAATCCTGTAATAGATAAAAGTTAAGTAAATTTTATATAAATTTTCAGTAATTACTTAAAACAGTATCTATATTTTTAGTTTTATATCATATTTTAGACCGTCAGTCATCGATGAATGATGCGTTCTAAACGGAAAGTTCAGTGTCAGTCACGTGGCGCTTAGCCTGTTAAGGTAGCCCAATTTTATAACAGGACTTAAATTTAAAGATTTTACAAGTTTAAAAGTTATAACTTTTTAAACTTTATTTTTAATTACTCTTTCAAAGTTGAAATGTATTTATGAATTTAGTTTGTCTATCTGGCCTTCTAACCAATGTTCTAACTCACGTAAATATATTCGGATTGACATGTAAATTTCATATGTCAATGAGATTTATAATAGAATGTTCGCTTTTAAAATGCATGATGTAGCATTTATAGCTCGTTTACCAGAACACAGAGAAGAATGTTTTTACATGATTTACTGTGCATTTTATCTAAATTGCTTGTTTAAATATCTTATTTCATTGTAAGGAAAAATGAAATTCCTTCATGATATTCAGTTAATGTTGGAAAGTGTTTCATAATCTATGCCTGATGCATGATTTTTCGTTCTTGTTTTTAAAACAATACTAATATATCCCCCATTTAAAATTTAATAAGTTTTTTTATCAGAAACTGCGTAAATTAATGAGTTTTTTCCCCAAATTTTCGGAGAAATACGGGACGTTTGGCCACCTTATGTATACTTTATAATTTTCTTTTCCAAGAATATGTGTATGGTATTTTGTATAAAATCAGACTGAATATTTGTGATTTTTGAGGAATTAAACAATGCATGACACTGACAAGGGAAGAAAAAACCCTCGAGCTGGTAAGTGTATCCGGATATCTTTACGGTGCGATCGTATATCGATACCTTCTTTGCTTGATGTGCGACACTGACCGTGAAACATATCAAGAAGCTGACGATAGAATCACATCTGAAAATGCTGTGCATAAAATCTTAATTATGGCTCGCCTCATCATCAACGCAGAAGCTAAAATAAAATTACAAGCTGTTGCGCACTAAAAAATCCGATCTTGAAATTTTTACACTTATGCTTTTATTACACTTTGCGAGTAATTTCTTTCGAGTAATTTTGATACATTTGAATGGCTGTGCATATTTAATTATTTGTGATGATTAAATCAATCAAATTTAGATACTTTGCTTTATATAAGTTATGAATTTATCAGATTTTTAAAAATTAATAAGCTTTTTAAATCAAAAACCGCGTAAATTTCGTAAATTATGTGACTTCTTTTTCCAAATTTCTGGGAATTCTTTCAAGTAATTTTGATACATTTAAATGGCTGTGCTTATTTATTTATTTGTGATTATTAAAGCAATCAAATTTAAATACTTTGCTTTTTATAAGTTACGAATTTATCAGATTTTGAAAATTTAATAAGCGTTTTAAATCAAAAACTGTGTAAATTTCGTAAATTACGTGACTTCTTTTTCCAAATTTCAACGAAATTCGGAGACGTTTGGCCACTTTATGCTTGCTTTACACTTTTTTACGTGTTTAAGTACATGTGTATTATATTTTGTATAAAATCAGATAATATTTCTGTTTTTTGATGAATAAACGATGCATGACACTGACAAGGGAAGAAAAACCCTCGAAATGTATACGTGTATATCAAGATATGTTCGCTGGGCGATCGTATCGTCACCTTCTTTGCTTGATGTGCGACAATGACCGTAAAACATATCCAGAATTTGAGAATAGAATGTCATCTAAAAATGCTGTGCACAAAATATTAATTAAGGCTCACCCCATCATCAAGTCAGGAGCTAAAATAAATAAATTAAAAGCTGCTTCGAGCTAAGAAAATCCGATCTTGAAAATTTTACACTTTTATTATACTTTAGGAGTAATTTCTTTGATACATTTGAATGGATGTGCTTAAAAAAACTTTTTTATTTGGTTGTGATGATTAAAACAGAATTTATAGTTCTTGGGAAAACAGAAAAGTCACAAAAAATTATTTTTGTATGCTTAAGATGGCCAGATGTTACAATGGACTTAAATTTAAAGATTTTACAACTTTAAAAGTTATAACTTTTTAAACATTATTTTTTTAACACTTTCCTATAACTGAAAAGTGTTTATGAATTCAGTATTCAGTTTGTCTATATGTCTGTATAGCCGAGTTCTAACTCGCCTAAATATATTAGGATGGACACTTAAGTTTCATATGTTAATGATATTTATTATGGATTGCTCGCTTTTCAAAATGAAGTATGTAGCATTTATAGTTAATTCGCAAGAACACACAGAAACATTTTGTTACATGATTTACTGTGAATTTTATTAAAATTGCTTTTTTTAGATATATTATTTGGTTGTATAAAAAAGGGAAATTCCGTTAATGTTGGAAAGTGTTTCACTATCTATGTCTGATGCATGATTTTTTTGTTCTTGTTTTTTAAACAATACGAATTTATCACCCATTTCAAATTCAATAAGTTTTTTAATCAGAAACTGCGTAAATTAATGAGTTTTTTCCCCAAATTTTAGGCGAAATAATTCGTGGACGTTTGCCTACCTTATGTGGTGTAACTTAATGGTTATGGTATATCAATTATACCAAAAACATTTTTATATAATTGTGATAATTAAAACAATCGAATTTAGAATTCATAGGATAACAGAAAAAAACGCGAAACAGTTATTTTTGTATGCTTAAGGCGGTCAAATTTTATAGCGGGATTTAAATTAAAGATTTTACAACCTTAAAAGTTATAACTTTTTTAAACTTTATTTTTTCCACTTTCCTGGTGTTTATGAATTTAGTTTGTCTATATGTCCGTCTGTAAGTGTTCTAACTTACATAAATATACTCAGATTGAGACATAATTTTTATATTTTAATGAGATTTACTAAAGACTGTTCGCTGCTGGAAATAAAGGATATAGCATTTATACTAGATTAATATTAACACAATTATTCTAATTGGTAAACAAATCATATTAGATGTAAATTTCCAACAGGGCGAAAAATGTCCGGACCAGGATTCGAACCCGGTACCGCCTGGCTGAAGCCGCCAGTGCTCTGCCATCTGAGCTATCCCGGACGATTCTGGTCGAACTTTTTCACCCAGCTAACCTTGATGATTACAGCATCTGGTCTGAAACCTGGTTCAGCTCAACAGAATAAATCTCAGGTTCTCCAGGAACTCCAGAAATCGCTGGATACGAAAATCCATTATCTGAGATTTATTCTGTTGAACTGAACCAGGTTTCAGACCAGATGCTGTAATCAGCAAGGTTAGCTGGGTGAAAAAGTTCGACCAGAATCGTCCGGGATAGCTCAGATGGCAGAGCACTGGCGGCTTCAGCCAGGAGGTCGCGGGTTCGAATCCTGGTCCGGACATTTTTCGCCCAGTTGGAAATTTACATCTAATATAGCATTTATAGTTCGTTTACAAGGACACCAGAAGCATTCCCGTTACATGTTATTGATTATTTAGATATCTCATTTCAATGTTATGAATAAAAGAAATTTCTTAATAACATTCCGTTAATATTGGAAGGTACTTCATATTTTATGACTGATTTTTTTTTCGTTCTTGTTTTAAAAATAATACGAATTTATCACTTTTTTGAAATTTAATAGGTTTTTTAAATCAAAAACTGCATAAATTACGTGAGTTCCTTTCCCAAATTTCGGCGACATTCGGGGACGTTTGGCCACCTTATGTATACTTTACACTTTTTTTTTTTTTTTTCATTTTATATTTCTCAAGGATATGTGCATATATTTTGTATAAAAATAAGGCTGGATAATTCTGACTTCTGATAAATAAAATTATGAGAGACGCTGATCAGGGGTAAAGAACCCTCCATCTGTATCAGAATATCTTCGCGATGCGATGGTATCGTTACCTTCTTTTTACTTGATGTGCGACACTGGCCGTAAAACAAAACCAGAATCAGATAATAGAATCTCATCTGAGAGAGCTGTGCATAAAATCTTAATTAAGGCTCAGCTTATCATCAAATCAGAAACTGGAAGAAACAAAGGTGTTCCGAACTAAAAATTCTGATCTTGAAAATTTACACTTATATTCTTAGTATATCGGATGTTTCATTAGGTAGTTATACAGGGTTCGTTCGGTCCTGAGTTCGGAATACCACTTTTTGCGAATAACAATCTTCACCTTATTTAATCGCAAATTTTCTGCCATTAAATAAGGCGGATATTTTTATTTTTCTATCTATTTTTATTATTAAATAATGACACCCATTCATGAAATGTGAAAACCACAAAAAAATGGAACATGTGGTACTTTACAAGTAATTTCTTTAATACATTTCAATGAATATTCTGAAATTATGTAATTATTTCTGATGATTAAAACAATCAAATTGTCTTAGAAATATTCAAAAAACTGAAAAAGCTGGAAAAAGGTATTTCTGTATATTGTCCTTTTTTAACACTTTCCAGTATAGTTGAAAAGTATTTAGGAATTCCATTTGTCTGTGTCCACCTGTTCGTTAATATACTCGAATGTTCTTACTCTCGTATATATAATCGAATTACCATGCAATTTTTATATGTTATTGAAGTTTACTATAAAATGGTCGGTATTGAAAATGGCGTGTGCAAGCATTTTATACTTCGTTTACGCAAGGACATGTTCTTATTAGAATTCCATTACAGGGCAATTCCATCGAAAATTAGATGAAGCCTGAAACGTACGATCGTCGGAACGAAATTTATTCCTATAAGCTCTATACTAATTTCACCTCCACTAAGAGACCATCCTAGTTGGACTTCCTCCATGAGCGACCAATTTCTTTGAACAAAATGAAATAAATTCCGTTTTTTCCTGATCGCTTGAAGAAGGTTTTATTACAAAAATAATTCCGGAAAGCGCATTGATGAATAATCAAACTTCTAAACAAAGTTTAAAATTTTTTTGTATTCCGGTAGCTTTTATGTGTTTAAACTTCTTTGTGCCTTTTTAGCCAATAAATTTAACTCTGATGACAAATTAATAATGACGTCAATAAACTCCTCTGCCCTATTCTGTCAGGAACCTCTCAAAGAAATAGATAAATTAATGAAATCGTCATTATTTGTTCCCGTCCAAAAAAATTGCTTTTATTTACTGAACTTCTAAAGGACTTGGAAGTAAAAGTTATTAAAGTTAAAACCGTTAAATCAAAACAAACGTCAATGTATTCATTTTTTAAAGTCTGCAGTAATTAACTTAAGTAATTAACTTTTGATTTGATACTTAAATTTTCATATTTTTTCCTAATGTGAAAAATAAATTTTAATAATATTAATCGTTACCTTTTTCCAACAATTAAAATCTAAATTTAAACATGACCTCCATTAAGAGACCAACTCTCGGAGCGACCATTTTTTATTGGAACGGAACGTGGTCGCTTTAGGGAGGTTTTACTGTAGTACTTTTGTTTGATCGGTTATGAATGCCTAGATAATCAGCAAGTATTTCATGATAACTGGTAGTTTGAAATTAAACAGGTAGAGGTAAAGTCATTATTAACGAACAGAAATCAGAAACTTTTATTATTATTATTATTCAGCGTATCAGATTCAATTTTACTCACTGAAGGTGATTATACATTCACTCTTCTAAAACAGAGGTAGTATCTTGAAGAATAATAATGAAAAAAAAAATCAATTTCTTTTCACCTGCTAATCAATAACTCATTCTAGGCGGCACCTCGCGGCAGGTCAGCGGCCCACCTGTACATAAGGCCCTACGGTCGGCACCGGGCCTAACGGCGGGCCAGGCGCGTGCTGCACAACAAATAAGCAAGCAAAGTAACCTGCTGCAACATATCAGGAATAACAAAACGTAATATTAAAAAAATTCTCGCCGCGCGTCTCTATTAATTTCCGCGTTCAAGCCGCGAACGGATTACAGCGTTCACCTGCCATGGCACCTGATTGGAGACAGGTGGACCAACACGCGTTTTCTCTGGACTCCGAATGGCTGAAATCTTAAGGTGATTTTCTTTTTTTAGAGGTTTGATTGGTTATGTATGCAAAACGCGACACCGAGAGTGTTGTTTCTGTTTTTTGAAAGGATGTGTTTTGGTGTAATACTGACCGCATATCAGAAGAGATACTGAAGAAGTAGTTCATTGCTCGGAAGCGATAAGCATTTGTTGTGCTTAGATAGAAAGGAAGAAGAAAAGGAAAAAAGAAACTGGAGTAACTTTATTCAGATCGGAAAGATGTGACTCATTACTTTACTAAATTTGCTTCTGGCTGTGATAATCAGTTTTAATAAGTAGAGGAGAACCAGGTTTAAGGGCACATGGGGATTTTCTTTTGAAAACTAAACATACATAATAACGATTTTTTTCATTTAAGCCTAGGATCAACGTAGAAATATGTAATTTTTTTTCTGTAAGAAAACGCATATATTGGACTTTCGAATACCAAATTTTTATTAATTGTAATTAGAAAATGCGACTTTTGTGCTTTCTCTTCTTCAGTTTTACGTGGCTGCAGTAGCAGAGTAGTCTGAAAACGAAGTAAGAAATATGTAACGATCGACCGAAACATGTTTTCAAGACCGAAATCGAAACTGAAACCAAATTTCAGTTGTCTTCCTATTTTCGGCCGAAAATGGAAACGAAAATGTATGTCCCAAAAATATTTTTAAGTAATTTATACATACATAAATATACATAATTATTAATTAATTATACGTGTGACCCAAGTTGATTCTATGTGCCTCTGACCAAATAAAATGCAATTCATCAACGACACAAACTGTTTTTCTAATAAAAAAATTTTCATCTAATTAAAAAATGCTTTAGGCATACATACCTCGATTATCTTTTATAATGATTTTTGTAAATGATCATCTGTTATACTAGAACTTTCTCAAATATAATTAGAAAGAATTTTGCGGTTTCAAACTAAAAATTTTCTGTTATTGTTAAGACTGCAGCTGTTAATGTGCTCATGAAAACCATCTTTAAAGTTTAGTCATATAAGCATTTCTTATTTTATAATTTGCACTCACGTTTTGAGTCAGTGATCACTGATAATTATAAACAGCGAAGTTCATAGCAATAAGAAAAGAGTGTCTCATTTGAGCCGATACAGAGTGATGATCAATAAGTAATGTTGAAAATTCCCGAAGGAAGAATCGAGATTTTTGGAATACACATAGTTTCGGTCTGGCCGAATTTTTGGCAGCAATTTCACCGAAAATTCGTTTTCGGCGAAATTCGGATTTTGGGCCGAAAACTGAAACGAAACCGAATTTTTGGTCATCTCTAGAATACTTAAGTCGATATGTAAGTTTTGGCATAAAAAAGTGCATATTTTGCACACAAAAACGAAATTGTATTAAAGGGGACCGAGAAAGCCCCATCTCCGCCATGTTAAATTCACCAAATTTATGTGCCTTTTTCTCAGAAATGATTAAAGATAGAGGTCTAGATTTTTTAGAGTAGTTAAAATAACATGATTTACGTATTTTAACACACCATTTTCTTTCTAAGTAAAACTCAAAATTAATTATTAATTATTTATTGAAAGTCATTTTTAAATTAGCATTTTTGGTAAGATTTCACTGCCTAAAATAACTAATTCTCAACAAATCATTAAATCCCTGCGTTAAAGTATACAATATAGCATAATATAAGTATTAAATAAAAATCTGAGTTCTTAAGTTTAATAGATATTGAAAAAAAGGAACATAAATATGAAAGATCCAAGTTTTGAGAAAAACTCAATTAAAGATTTAAATAGCCATTAAGCTGTGAAGTACTCTTAGAAAGAATGAATAATTTCAACACTTATTTTTTTATATATAAACATCTGTGACACATCGTTGGAAAGATAAAAGTTTAAACTATTTAATGATATAAAAAAGTAAAAATCGATTTTTTGGTTGAATTTTGCTTTCCCGGTCCCCTTAGCTGTTATTTAAAACATCACCTTTTGGACACTCTTTCCCTCAATGTTACATGACGTGTGATGTTCCACGATACCAGAGCAATCTAAGAAAGAGGTAGAAATGCGTAAGTTTTTGCATAACTAAACGCATATTTTGGACTTTCAAAATCAAATTCCAATTAATATTTATTGAAATTTGCGCCTTTCGTATTTAGTTTGGGAGGTGGCTGCACAGACCATCGAGATGACGGATCCAGGATTAGAGAGAACTCGATTCGCATATTAAAATGCAACTGGTCTGCTAAGTCATATCTTGATGGAAACCACATGCAGATCCGATTTTAGTGGTTGATCGGTAAGTTTATCATTGTGTTTTCCTGCACCCAAAGGTATGAAAATATGGAGGACTGGGACCTGGGAAACACAATGGCAATCCTACCAGTCAATAGCTAAAATCGGATTTTCAGGTGTTTTCTACCAAGTTAGACTTGGCAGACCAGTTGCATTTTAATATGCGAAACGAGTTTTAAATAATCCTTGACTTTTAGTCTTCAACTCGATGGGGTGATGGTGCAGCCGCCTCTCGATCTGTTTCCATCGATGTTACATGACGTGTTGTGTTTTACCGTACCGGGGTAGTCTATGAATGAGGTAGAAATATGTACGTTTTTACATGCAAAAGCGCATATTTTGGACATCCAAAAACCAAATTTGTAATTATGGTTATTAAAAAATGCGTCAACACGTCATGCGTAAAACATGACGTGTAATGTTAGCGCGGTGCCAAAGATTTTATGAGTTATTTCATCTGAAATCAATGAAACAAGAATCACGTTAAAATATACATAATTGCCTAGTCCTTGACCGTAATTTTTTTTTAATTTAGCATTTTTAACGGAATAGAAGATTATCAAATTTAATATACCAATCTTCAGTAAAAAAGCTGATTTAGTCGCGTTACAGGTCATTACGTTGTAAATTTGGACTGATAAAAAATCACTACTCTGAATCGTCATGTCTTATCGAAATAAAATTATTTAATCAATATTTAATTTATCATTACCAAAGAATAATTTTATAGACAGTTTATTTAGTATTTACAAGGATGAATCTTAGAGACACGGCATATTTCTGCAGCGGTTAGTAAAAATCTTTTTTTTTATTTCCCCTAAGAACGCAAACTTTCTAATGCATTCACAAAGACATATTTACTCGTAAATACATGAATTTGCAGACCTTGCTATTGAAGTCTCAAAGAATCGGGCAAAGGTTTTAAATTTCTTGTAGATGCAGCAAATTTTTAATTATAATCATCTGTTTCCAATTGACGACATTTCCAAAATTATAGTGAGCTGAAAATTGGTTCAAAACGTCTTTTCACATTTTTTGAAAGATTTTCTGCGTTTAAAGAAAATACAGAAACGTTGTTCCGCTTCTTGGTACTTAAATAATAATACTTGGGAATCTGATGCATTTACGAGTGAAAACAGTTTTTAAAATGCGCTGAAATGCAGAGAATTGACTTTAAAAAGAACCTTAAATCTTTTCAAAAGAATATAACATAGTTTGATACCAGAAAAAAATAGTTTAACTAGAAGAATAATATTGGTCTATCTATGTTTGAGAAATTTTCGACACCCTTACAATTAAAAGCTCATTACGCTTAAAACATCAATCATTTCAGTTCAACTTGTAATTTTATTTCATTGACAAGTTTTCACGAATGCATCAATCTTAAAATTATTATGCAGTTATTACTGCTTTAATATCAAGAAATAAAATAGGTGTTTGGAATGATTACATAGCCCAACAAAATTCACCTTTATTCATGTTGCATGTGATTTATTAACTGTTGTTTACTAATTCGAGGGTGCAGAATTTAAATCTACTTTACCTTTTATTTTCTTTCAACTCAAGTTTTTGAGGTACAGAGTTACCTTCTTGGAATTGATTGTCCTATATATTTAGATGATTTATAACTGTTACATTATAAAAAAATAATAATAATAAAAAAAAATTAGAGAATTCTTATAATGCCATCGTCAAGAATAACATGTGTAAACGATCCGAATTCTTTTTGTTATCTTTGTTGAGAATATACCCTTAAAAAAATTCCTTTATGTTTGTCCGACTTTGTAAAACAAGTGTCTTTCGACTACTTTGAATTAATGCTAGAAACACAGGACAAGCACTAGGTTCCTAATGTTTTGTGTAGAAACTACGTATACATACCTCTACGTGTATGTGATACTAAGAAGAGACCATCTTTCAAGTTCCAAACTCCAATGGTATAAAGTGAATCCTTAAATCATCACGATAGGTTTCATTTTTGTGTTGTGAATATAACAGGAATTAACAAAAATAACCGTTCTATTATGCAACTGGAAATTATAATACAAATATAATTTAGCATGTATTTTATAAAAAAAAATAATTTATTGTAAATTAAGATTTTTTTATTTTCGTTTTATTTTTTATGAAAATATAATAATTTTTGTTAAAATAACTGGAAGTTACTGCTATCACAGGATCCGGCTAAGATAAATTTACAGCATGGGGAGTCAAAATTTTTATTTTAATTAATTAATTAATTTGTTTTTATTTTTCTACAGTGTGAAGTCATATTATGATCAAATGTTGATTAATTAAAATGATCCGATATACTAAACAAAGTTTCTTTTTGCTTATTCTTTGGGGATGTGGGGATATAGTATTTAATTGCTTAATTTAAACTGATGGACATTAATTTCCGTACAGTTACAGTACTCGCAAATAAGATAAAGACGTAAGATAAATCATTTTCTTCTGATAGCAGAAAAAAAATTTATTTTTGTTTCCTCCTGAAAATTTATAATATATTTTATTTAATTATTCAATTATTTATTTAATAAATAAAATCGATTTTCTTATCATAACCTAATTTAAAGAAGTGCATTCTAAAGTAAGTGTGATATTAAAATAATAAATTTGAAACATTTGCGGAAGGTTAAAAAAAGATGTATTTCAGGGTTCAAAGGCATTGTCTAATCTTTTAGATGAATACCCAGGTGCGATTTTACCCTCATCGGCCAATTTAATGTCATATTACAAAAGCACATATATTTAAAGACATAAAGATTTAATTATTCAATTATTTATTTAACAAATAAAATCAGTTTTCTTATCATAACCTAATTTAAAGAAGTACATTTTAAAGTAAGTGTGACATTAAAATAATAAATTTGAAACCTTTGGGGAAGGGGGGGAAAAGATGTATTTCAGGGTTCAAAGGCATTGTCTAATCTTTTAGATGATTACCCAGGTGCGATTTTACCCTTATCGGCCAATTTAATGTCATATTACAAAAGCACATATATTTAAAGACATAAAGATTTAATTATTCAATTATTTATTTAACAAATCAAATCAGTTTTCTTATCATAACCTAATTTAAATAAGTACATTTTAAAGTAAGTGTGACATTAAAATAATAAATTTGAAACCTTTGGGGAAGCGGGGGGGAAAGATGTATTTCAAGGTTCAAAGGCAGTGTCTAATCTTTTAAATGAATATCCAGGTGCTATCTTACAGTCATCGGCCAATTTAATGTCAGATTACAAAAACACATATATTTAAAGACAAAAAAAAAAAAAAAAAAAAAAAAAAAAAAAAACATTCAAAATCCTCTATGACTTGTCCTCACTGTGCAATTATGTTGAAATTATTTCTGGAAATCTAATTTGCAAATGAATCGCATAGACCGTGACTAGGTTTAAAAGAATTTTGGTCGTCTCACAAAACAGCCCCAGGTTTATCGCGGCAAAAGTAAAAAAAGGTAATTTTTCCTTTTTATGGATCTTTTTTGTAGAGGTGTCGATGTGCTTGGAATATGTTAAAGTTAAAAATGTTTCAAACATCTGTATCTCCATGGTCTAAAATAAGTATTAATAACATAAAATGCAATCTTCATTGTAATTTAAAATCTAAACAAATCTAAAACAAATCTAAATTGGTTATTTTCTGACACGTTGACGAATTCATCCTTTTTTCGCTGAAGTAGATTTTATGACTTAAAGAAGAATATTCTACGATAAAAGAAACGAGGTGGAACGCATCGAAAATCGACGATATATTTTTTTAAAGGAACTGTTCGATTAAATTTATAATAAACAAACAAAAATAATTACAATAAAAATTAATTTTACATTGGCTAGTCTAACTCAAAATAAATACTATTTTTAACCAAAGTTACCGAAATACTGATTCGATAACTTCAACTTTTCAAATTGTTGAAAAATTAAACTTAGTGCGTATAAGTAATCAGTAACAAGTAGTCGAGATAAGTAATTATGATGAAGTTATCAACTCAGGCTCTGGTCTTGTAATTATGGTGAAGTTATCAACTGAGGCTCTGGTCTTTGGCATCATGGAATGAAACAACAGCAAAATTTACGTCACTTTGACACAATTTTTATTAAATAAAATCTAAACGTAGTGTCATTTTTCATCATCACAAAATTTACATGTGTACTTTTCATATTCACATTCGCCATTTTTTAAATACATTAAAGCCCAATAGGTTATTAATAAATATATTTCCAAACATGAAGTACATTTGCTATCTACAGCTTTGCATGTGAACATTCGCACTTTTGACTTGAGGTTTCAGTTTCAGGGCCGGCGACTAAAAAGCCCAGAACTGTATGTCTTTTAGACGAATTTGTAGTAAAATATTCAGTTTTATGACATACGTAAGTATGTCATAAAATTGAATATCGTATCCTTTTAAATTTAATGTCATTTTCACTCTCTGAAGCATTTAGAATGCCTTTGCGATTAGCGTCTCAAACCAAAATCATACTGTAGATAATGCCTAAGTGACGTTATAGTTGTTCGGCCGATCTACACCAGAACACAACACTCAAAAGAAGTAGGATACTTGCCGACAGAAGGTAAGGAACTGATGTAACATAGCATATGCTTTCACCTTACATCGAAAAAATAGTGGGACTTAAGGGCAGTAACTATTCTTGAAGTACCCTATATTTAGAATGAAAATTACATGAATTTTATGACAAAAAATGTCATGAAAAGAAAAGTACAATCTTACGTATTGGAAAACAAAAACTAAAATTGCATATGTGCAATTGCATTTAAACTGCTTGAGTGTAATTATGGATATTATCAGATTTGCTATTTTTGCATTTCAGACAGATGAATGGAAACATAGTTACATAAATCATACGTATTTTATAACTAACAAGCAAGCAAATATCACTGAAAAAAAGGTGCAAGCTTGAGTATCTGAAGCATAAAACTATAGCATTTTTTATTATCTTCGAAAAATCTTAAGAATTTTTTTTTTTTCTCTGCCACAAACAAATTCATTTTTACTAAATAAATTTTAATCTTTAATATCATTAAAAAAAGTCACAGATGTTTTAAATTTTTAAAGTATTTCACTCCGCAGTTTTTTTTAAATGCACATACAGGCAATTTATTCAGTTATACTAAATTTTTAAATTTATCTTTTTCTTAATTAGGAAACAAAAAAGAAAATTTAATACTCATAAATCAGCCATAAAAAATACTTTACCCGAGGTTTTTTGGTTCGAACACAATCCCTCTATGAAGAGCAACATTTCTTTTTCAATTCTTCATCTTTTCGAAACCAAAAGTTGCAACTTCAGGGCTCGATGCAGGGATTTCTTCTTGTGGCACATTTTGTGAAAAGTAAAAGTTATTTTTGTGAAATTTGTTATGTTTTTGTGAAAAGTAACATTTTGTAACGAAAGATGATTACAAAATGTAATCATCTTTCATTATAATAGTATTATAAATTCAATTACCGAAATTCGAACAAGGCGTTTATTAATGATAATGTCTTTAAATTTTCTGCTAAAGCTTTTATTTCTAGTGAACTTGTTTTCTTTGCAAATTATGCATTTTAAAACCTAACATTATAATTAATGAAGATTATATTTTTTTAATAGATTTTTGTGAAAGGGTCTATTTTATTAAAAGGAATTTTGTGAAGGGGTCTGTTTTATTAAGAGAAATTTTGCGAAGGGGTCTGTTTTATTAAGAGGAATTCTGTGAAGAGACCTGTTTTACTAAATGGATCTTTGTGAAGGGGTCCTAAATAGAAACCAAATTTTGCCTGGATCGACCTTTGTACTTTAGGGCGTGTTCTAAAATTACCCTTACAAAAGGGAACAATACATTTATGCACCATGTTCAAAAAACATAATTGCACATAAAATTTATCGGAATAATTTTACAAAGCTAATGTTATCTACTGGCGCGAATGTGTACATGTCAGCTAATCCACAAATACGTTATTGATTCCAGTGTTGCCAGCCATGGGACATTAAACTCATTATCAGTGAATTGGAAAATAAATATTAAAATCATCAAATCTTTTGTGCATGCAGCATTTTTTAGTCACCCACAACTATAAAAGATGAAAAAAAACAAAAAAAAAAACGTTCTTACTAGACGAAAATCTAATATATAAAAACGAAAATTTTTCTGTCTGTCTGTAATCCTGTACAAATCTACAGTTTGGAAGCCAGAATTGTGAAATGTTATGTACATGTGTATTGAAACACGGCTGATGCAACAAAAACAATCTGGAATCGAAATAATTTATAGTTAATTTTTAATTAATAAAACCACCCATTTACAGCAATTTTCTATCGAATTTAAATATTTTTCACCATTGCAGCTGCCAACAATTAAAATTTGACAATAAAATACTTTTTTTTAATGTTCAATCCGTAATCGCGCGAGTTCTTTAACCAATGTGAGATATACATATTACATACGCCACGCTGCAATACTAAAAAGTTGTAGCGGGTATTACGATAATTATTTTACCTCACATGCAAATAATTAGAGATATACATATTACGTACGCTGCAATTCTAAAATGCTCCAGCGGGTATTACGATAATTCTTTTACCTCACATGCAAATAATTCGAGATTATTTAATTGCGCTTAATTATTACACGTTTTTTTAAGTAAAGAAAAACATTTTATCACAAACATCAACAAAACTTTTTACCCTACTTATTCCCTTATTCCAAAGATATTGTTTTATCGTCTGCTGCCATAGTAACATGATAAAATAAATTTCATTAAAAAAATGCGCAGTAGTAGAAAAATATTTTACTAAATCGAATAGTTATTTTTAATTTTGGTTTTAGAATTAAATTCATGAACTCCAGTGCATAGAACTGGTTAAACTGCTAGTATAATATATATATAGGATTGAAAATATACAATAATCTCTTCCGACTTAGGTCGCGATTCCGAAAGGTGTTCTTTATCAGTCGAAACCTCAAAAAACAACACATTTTCGAGATTTGAAAAATCATTTATAATGTTTCCTTTTGCTGCCACTGATTTTCGGAAACGTTTCCAAGTAATTTTATAGTGTATTAATCAGTTTTCTCAAACCAAAATAACGGTTTTTAGGAGGCAGTCAATTCTCAAATAATCGTTTTCAGCTGCGTAACTGTATTTATACATGCAAGAATAACAAAATAATATTAATTTTATTTTTAATGTTAGGGGCTATACATATATAACGTTATCAACATTTAGCTAATTTTGGACATCCTCTCCCCCTTACGATATCATACGTTATCATTCGTCGACCCCCCCAGCCCACCACCACCTGCCCTATGATATCGCTATCAATGTCTAAAAGCTATTAATGTCTAAAAATTCTTTTATTTTTATATTCTTTTTCTTTCTTTTTATACGCTTGCAGTGATATACGCATATGATTATACATTTAATAGTCGCATACTTTACGTATTCAAGAAGTCAATAAAATATCAATATATGAAATAAATTTGTATCAAATAACATCGAAAAGAGTAAATTACTATTTAAAAGTATTTAATAATAGCACATTGTTACACAATACATTCAAAAGTAATATTGTCTTCTTGCACTTGCCTCTGCCCGGGGAGCTTAAAAGCAGAACTTAACAAGAAGACAGTGGACAGCATTCTTTGTTTTTGTTTACTTGTAAACGCAAGTATCATTACCTACATATTATGCTCCTGGTTTCTCTAATAGCGAATTATATGCTCATATGGCAGAAAAACAGGAATGCCAAACTTTGGGGAAATGATTGAATGAAATGATTTTATAAATATTTAATGGCTTTACCTAATATCTTTGTATTTTCATAAAAGCATATAAATAATAATAATAATAATAAAGGTAACAGACTATTTGGATGTAAAGAAAAAGTTACGGTAAAAAAGAAATGTTGGCTATATAAAAAATGATAACGATATCAAACAGCAACCCCCCTCCCCCTAGAAGGGGTGCACAACCTTTTTAAGAGAAGGGCCACTTACAAAAATGTCTGGGTTGTCGAGGGCCACATCAATAACACGGAGAGAATTCTATTTTGGGGAGGTGATCTATGGCCTATAATTCAGATAAAAAATATGGTTTCAGTGGTGGGGGTTGGGGTGTTTAACGTTTCTAGGTTCTCCTACCCAGTCAGCATATCCAATTCATCTAGCTGGCAAGGATATATTAACAGTTTCCCATTATAGAGATATATTTATATTCCAATTATAGAGAAAATTATTTTCAAGGAGTGATAATATTCCTTGACTTTATTCGGGAAGAAAATTTTGTTTTATTAAAAGAGCTAAAATCAAACATGGGCATGAAAGTGCCTAGTGCGAAAAAAATGTGAACTTTATGAACAAAGGGGGGAGGAGGAACCGATCAACAAAATTTGTGATTTTCAGCACCTGATCAACGAAATTCGCGATTTTTCTGCACCTGATCGACAAAATTTGCGATTTTTCCACGCATAATCAACGAAATTCGGTATCTTTCTGCGCCTGATCGATGAAATTCGCTATTTTTCCGTGCCTGATCCGCGAAATGGATTTTTCAACGCCTGATTGACAAAATTCGCGATTTTTTTCTCGAGTCTGACCAACGAAATTCGTTATTTTTCGGAGCTTGATCGACAGCACTCGCAATTTTCCGTGCTCGATCGACGAAATTTGCGATTTTTCTGCTCCCAATCAATGAAATTCGTAATTCTTAATTGACTCTGACGAAATTTGCAATTTTTCCCGCGGCAAATAGACGAAATTCGCGATAAACAGACGAAACACGCGATTTTTCTGCATCCTATCATCGAAATTTTATATTTTTCCACTCCTCATCGACAAAATTTGCGATTTTTCCGCACCCGATCGACGAAATTTTCGATTCTTAACTGAATGGCGAAATTTGCAATTTTTCCCCGAGGCAAATTGACGAAATTCGAGATTTTTTTTGTGACTGCCGAAACTCGCGATTTTTTCGCAACCGATGAAAAAAATTTGCAATTATCCGCGCATCATCAATAAAAATTGACGATTTTTTAGTACCCGACCAACGAAATTCGCGATTTTTCGGAGCTTGATCAACAAAACTCGCGATTTTTCCGTGCCCGATCGGTGAAATGTGCGACTTTTTCCGTGCCTGATCGACAAAATTCGTGATTTTTCCGGGTAAGATCAACGAAATTCTTTATTTTTCCTAGCCTCATCGACAAAATTTGCTATTTTTCCACACTTGATCAACGAAATTAGCGATTTTTCTGCGCGCGATCAATGAAATTCGCGATTCTTAACTGACTGACGAAATTTTCAATTTTTCCCGTGGCAAATTGACGAAATTCGTGATTTTTTTCCCGAGACATATGGACAAAAATTGTAATTTTTTCCAGTTATAAATTGATGAAATTCGCGGGCCACACTTTAACCCATCGCGGGTCACAGGCTGTGCATCCCTATCCTAGAGATATCTTAGGATATCAAGTGCCAGACCCCCTCCCCCACTAAAGAGATAACGTTATATATGCACAGCCCCTTAGTGCTGTTTATTGATAATTTTTGTCTGAAAATCATGTTTGTTGAAGATGAAAATGTTTAAGTAAGAATTGATAGCATCCAGAAAACTTACATTCCGAGTTGAGAAAACTGATTAATACATTATAAAAATACTCGGATACGTTTTCGAAAATTAATGGCAGCAAGATAAACTTTTAATTTTTTAAAGCTCTTTTTTAAATCTCAAAAATGTATTGGTTTCTAATGTTTCTAAATATAAAGGATGCCTTTTGGAATCGTTAGTAACTCGGATGTGATTATTGTATATTTTCGTTTTTGATTATATTATATTTTCCTAGATTAAATAACTTCCGTCTATTTTTTTGCAATACATATCAATGAGTATCAATATTATGACATAATTGTCATTAATTTTGAATACCCCCTCCCTTTTCTTTACCTTTCAGAAATGATTGAAATGCTATTTTTTATGCGTTTTATAACATTTTTATTTACATATTTAGAAATATATTAATAGTAATAGTAACAATAATAATGTCGATAATAATGATAAATAGTGACTGGGACGCGTATCTTCTATTTGTCCATATAATACAAAAGGGTTTAAATTCTGTCGTTCTACATTAGTTCTTTTTTTTTTTTAACATCTGCCATTTATTTTTCATCAGTAATGAGGCTTATATACATTCGTGCTGATGTCCTTTTAATGGGTTAAAAATGTCAAAGACTGTATGAGACGAGAATTAGTTTTTGCCGAATGGTTTTAAAGTATTGCTACCAATTACTTTTGAATTTAGAGCAGGCTAATAAAATGTTTTAATAAAATCAATAACCCGTTTTTTATCTTCCAATGTCCGACTTAATATAATAATTGGGATCTCATTGATCATCATAATTATTATAATAATTTTGTCAAACTAGGCGGTATTGGAATCTTTCGATAATTTTCCTACTTTGAAATCAATAACTCATATTATTTTTTTATTTTCTATATTTGTGAAAGCTGTTTTTTCCCTTCTGGCTACGTTAAAAAAAAAAAAAAAAAAAAAAAAAAAAAAAAATCAGCCAATTTTTGCGCTGAGAAATTGAAGTTTGGCAAGAGGAAATTTTTAGTAATTAATTAGAAAAAAATACAGTGGAGCGTCGAATATGTGTTTGTAAAGTTGAAAAAACAACAACCATAACTGGAAGTTAATTTCACTCATCATTAGTGCCATTACTTCACTAAATGTTATAATGTGCAATGCCTTCGTATTTATTTTCTAAACTAGCCGCTCATGGCGACCAGTTTGTTCTCCTTTAAATGTATGCTAAGCATTGTATAATATCACTTTTATTCATAATTTAATTTACTTGCTCAATCCTTCGCCAAATCGGAAGATTCTGATAGAGAAATCAAGGACTCGGTATTTTTATGTTAGCCAGGCGCAGGGGATAAATCGTCAAACATTGTTCCCGTCACATTTTTTCGTATTCCATTAATTTCATTTAAAATATAATCCTTTCACTCGTTTTATTTAAAATACATAACTTTAATTTAAAACTGAAACATTTAAAATCCACCACTTTCACTTATTTCTTCATTTAAAAAAGAAGAAAAAGAAAGGAAAAGTAATTAAATAATATCATAAACCATGACATTTAATTTGAAGAATAAGGGAGTCTTGATCAAAGCATTGTTTTAATTTGCCATGCGAAAAATAAAAATGTTAACTATTAAGTTAAAGAAGGTTGGCGAGAATTGCGCATAAAATTAAACATAAAAGTATCAAGAAAGCTTTGCGATCATGGCAACTTTTATGTAGTTTTATTCGAAAAAATAATTTTGATTAAAAATGGCCGCCTTGCATGTGAAAAGCGATGAGGTCAGCCCGTAATTGGTTATAACAGTCATATGACTTGGGTAATTATATTATAATGTAGATGAAATGATGGCGATGGAACATATGTGGCGATTCACCTGCACCCGGCTAACATTAAAGTACCAAAATGGCCGCCTAGCATATATAAAAAGCTAAGCGGTCAGCCCGGCACTGTTGATGATTTACATGACTTAGGCTATTACTATTTTCTAAATGATTGAGTGTCTGGAAGAAGTGCCTATGTTACAAATTTTGGAAAGTTGGTTTTTTGTCGGAAAAGAGCATATGTGGAATGATTGAGAATTACCCAGTATTGAAAATTGCCGATTATAATACACATGCTTGTATACTTTAAATAAAAAATTAAGGGAACACAGGACCTTATGATAGGACGCGACAGGACCCGATGAAAAAATCATCGCCTTTTTCAAAGTACCAAAACAAAAATAATAAGCAATTAAGATCTCTTTCCCCCCTTTCTGCGTAAATTATATATTCTTAACTATATTATCCAGAAAAAAATAAATGTTGTATATACAAAATTAATATTTAAATTTTAAATTAAAAAATTCATCTCACTAATGCGAATCTCACTAATGTGAATTAAAATCATCAAATGCGGCGCTCATGATAAAACTCTAAATTATGCATATAGGAAACAATTTTTGAACAAAATAGAATCATAACACACCTATTTCTAAATTAAAACCAAAATATATACAAAAACTGTTGTATAAAATTCAATTTTAGCACAAAATATACCAAAATTCAAAATTTTCAAATTTCTTTTAAAGTTTCTCGAGTTAAAAAAAAAAAAAAAAAAAAAAAAAAAAAAAAAAAAAAAAATGACCGAAATATGTGAATCTTTTGGGTAGCATGGAGACCATAAAAAACGTATATTTGGTTAATTTTATAAAGCTTTAGCTTATTCAGTTTGAAAGAAACAGTGAGCGCAAACTCCTAATTTACTCTGAGACAAAGCGTTTTAAAGTTTCAATATCTGCGGACCTTCAATTAATCTTCATCTATAAATGATTATAACTCAAGAAATAATGCAGATTTTTGTATAAGGTTTTTTGCATATTGTTGAGAGATTAAAAAAAAAAAAAAAAAAAAAAAAAAAAGGCTAGAATAAAACAAAATCCAAAAACTGATTTTTGGAAAGTTTAAAGGTCCTGTGCCCTTTTAAATCAATAAACTAAAAATATTACTACTTTCATTCCTTCCTCACCTTTTTTATGACTCGTCAGTGCTCAGCATGAAGACAAAAGTGGAGGGTCATTAAGATCGGAAGAAAGGACTATATTGCACTAGGTCCTCAGGACATTGTTAATCAATGACATTAATAAAACTAATTAAGGGGACAAGGGACCATCAAACTCATATTTTTATTACTTTTTTAATTGCGCCTTAAATACTATTCATGAGGCCACTACACGAATGTATGGACATATTTACCACACAAGAATTAAAAAAAAAAAAAATCGGTAGAAAAATAAGGAATTTTCCTGAATATTCTAAGCATTAAGAACTTTCAAAATGTCCCAATCTCACTCCATATCAATTGAAATACGCAATATTTTTTGTGCCATTTTGGTTTACATATACAAGGTGTCCCAAAAGCCTCCGTACAACTTCAAAAATTTATTACAAAAAAAAAAAATAATAATAATAGGCCTACAGCAAAAACAATTACAACAATACTTAGAGTAACTCAAAAAGTTTTTTTTTTTCTACTATCTTAGTATACTTCTACATGAGATCCTTTCATTGCACGCGACGTTTCCATATGATGAAACAGTTCAACAAGTGCGGAACGAGTACGTGAAACTTTTTCTAGGAGCCCTGTAAAATCAATTCGAAAAGCATCGCAAGAGCTTATTATAGTCAAAAATCGCAACACACAGAGTGCTTCATAAACGATTACAACTTTCAGCCTACAAAATTCAGATTGTGCAGGCGTTACAAACTGATGATTATGCGAAATGCTTCGAATTTGCAGTTGAAATGCTTCATCGCATGGAAACGTAGCGTGCAACGAAAGGATCTCATGTAGAAGTATACTAAGGTAGTAGGAAAAAACTTTTTGAGTTACTCTATGTACTGTTGTAATTATTTTTTGCTGTAGGCCTATTAATTTTTTTTTTTTTTTGTAATCAATTTTTGAAGTTGTACGGAGACTTTTGGGATACCCTGTACAATTAAAACTGCGCATGGAATTTTATATATTTGAATATAAAGGTAAGAAAAAAAATATTCTAAATTTTATGAAATTTTCAGCTTTTTGCATCCTATTTCTGCACTTAACTACCTTTAGCTTTTCCAATTATATATAGTTTTAAAAAATATGCACAGTTTTATCAGTACATGTAAACCAAACTGGTATAAAAATTATTCGGGATTTTAATTGAGATGGAGCGAGGTCAGGACATTTTGAAAATTCTTGATAACGCTTAAAATATCCAGGAAAATTCCTTATTTTTCTTGAAAAGGATTTTTTTTAAAAATTTCTTGCATGAAAGATATATGCCATAATACATATAATGTGTCCTTGAATAGTATTTAAGGCGCGATTAAAAAAAATTAAAAATGAGTCCATTGTCCCCTTAATGTCATTGATTAGCGATGTCGAAATTTTAAATTTGTAAGATATTCCCTTCTTATAGACACCCATTCAAATGTCTTTTATTTATTTAATTTATTATTTTTAGTTGATTAGGTTTAGAATTTGATTTTAAGTGAACTCTTTAACCTTTGAGTAACTTTGAAGAATTTTTTTTACTTATGTACATTTACCGTATATACTCGCGTATAAGTCGATCCCCTAACTTTTTACTTCAATTTTGCACAAAATCAAACCAAAGATTTCACTTGCCAATGTGAAAAGGTAGTAAGTAAACAAAAACAAATCATTGAAAATTTTTTTTAATGATAAATTATTATTATTTGTATATTTTACGTATTATTTTTTTTTTACTCATACACTTAAAAAGCCATAATTTTGCAGTATTCGAAGTTTATTGTTTTTCTTTTTTAACTGACCCGCGTATAAGTCGACTCCCCAAATTTGCTTACCGAAAATTATAGAAATTCCTCGACTTATACGCGAGTATATACGGTACTTATTATATACACATATTATCGCTATAATAATAACCTAAGTCATGTGACTGTCATCAATAGTTCTGGGCTGACCGCTTCACTTTTTATGTGCCAAGTGGCCCTTTTGAAACTTTGATGTTAACCAGGCGCAGGTGATAAATCGCCAAATATTGTTCCATGGCCATCATGTCATTAGTTTTATAATAGACCATTTCATGCCACTGTCATAAACAATTTTTCGTATGCTAAATTAAAACAAAGTTTTGATGCTGAAATTAAACGTTTTGGTTTATGGTATTATTTATTATTTTTTATTTTTTTTCTTTTCTTTCCTTTTTTTTCAAAGAAATAATTGAGAGTCATAAATTTTAGATATTTCAGTTTTAAATTAAAGTTATGTATTTTAAATAAAATAAGTGAAAGTATTATATTTTAAATGAAATTAATGTAATATGAAAAAATACGACAGCAACAATGTTTGGCGAAACCTGCCCCCGGTAACATAAAAATACCGAGTTCATGATTTATCTATCAGAATCTTCCGATTTGGATAAGGATCGAGCAAGTAAATTAAATTATGCATAAATGCAACTTTAATACAATACTTAGTATACATTTAAAGGAGACCAAACTGGTCGCCCAGGGTGGCTAGTTATAGTTAATACTTAGAAAAACTGATTTTGACAAGAAAAAAATTATTTTGTGTGTAAAATTCGAGAATTTTAATAAAAAAGAAAAAGAATTAAAGAGTTTTAAAGTTTGCTGTTTTTTTATATATTACTCTGTTTAAAGCACTAAAACTTCTACAAATATTTGTCAAATTATTATTATTATTTTTTTTTTTTTTTTTTTTTTTTGTATCCTCAGTATAGTGTGCTTAATAAAATTAGGGATCGATTTTACAATTAATGAATTAGTTTATGAGAAAATAAAATAAAATATACAAACATAGGCAAAAACGAGGCAAAAAAGATTATTTCTTCAATATTTTTATTTTTATTTATTTTTTTTTCATTATATTGTAAAATCCATCCCTAATTTTATCAAGTACAGTGTACGTAATAAAACTAGGGATGGATTTTACAATATAAGGAAACGGAAAGATAAAACTAAAAATCGAATCGTTGAAGAAACCATGGTTTTTGCCGCGTGTTTTGCCTATGTTTGTATATACAGGGTGTCCATAATTAAACGACCCTACTTTAAAGTTGTCTACAGACAAAACTATTGTTCATAAAGTTGTGAAATTTTGGGAAAGGTATAATAAAGGGATGGGAATTTGTTTAAGTTTAAAAAATATGAATAAAAATAGTTTAAAATTTCACCACCAGAGGGCGATTTTTAGCAAATTACATATTTAGCATTAAGATAGTTTAGAAATTTTATTTACAGGATGTTCGTAATTAATAGACCCTATTTTAAAGTTGTCTACAGACGAAACTGTTGTTCAGAATGTTGTGAAACTTTTTGGAGGGCTTAATAAAAGTATGGAAATATGTGTGAGGGAAAAAAAAAATTAGGAGTTCATTTTTTAACGAATTACACATTAAGCATACATTTACGATGCTTTAACAAATTTTGTTATAACCAAACATGTTCTGCATGACTTTCATCATTTTCAGATACCATCTGGAATCGTAAGATAGCATGTTCCACAGTTGACCGCAGTGTGTTCAGGGAAAAGTTAGGAAAATGTCGTGAAAAGCTGTCTTTAGAGTAAGGTTAAGTTAATAAATAAAATTTCTAAACTATCGTAATTCTAAATGTGTAATTTATTAAAAAACGCCCTCTGGCGGCAAACTTTTGAATTACTTTTATTTACATTTTCTTGCTTTAAACAAATTCCCATCCCTTTATTATGGCTTTCACAAAATTTCACAACTTTATGAACAATAGTTTTGTCTGTACACAACTTTAAAATAGGGTCGTTTAATTATAGACACCCTGTATATATTTTTTTCTCATAAACTAATCAATTAATTCTAAAATCGATCCGAATTTTATTAAGTCCACTATGTTGAGGACAAAAAATAATGAAGTGATCCGATAAATATTTGTAGAAGTTTTACTGTTTTACACAGTAATGTATAAAATATCAGCACACTTTAAAATTCCTTTTTTTTTTAAATTAAAATTCTCAATTTTTATCCACAAAATGATTTTTTTCTTGTCAAAGTTAGTTTTTCTAAGTATTACCTATAATAATATGTGAAGATAATAAGTAAATGTATATCAGTAAAAAGAAATTCTTCAAAGTTTTTCAAAAGGTACTGGAGTCTCCTTAAATCAATTTTGATTGATCTGGATGCAAATAAATTCAAATCAACATGGAACACAATATTGAATTGAATCATTAGTCCCTTTTTCTTCCGAAATGCGAAACAGATATAAAAAATATCGATGGAGCTTCAAAAAAAGCAACTAACGTAATATATATATTTCTGGATTGCGTCTTAAGGTCTTGATACTAATTAACTTGCTTTTCTTTGCTTATCAGTTATAATGCCTAATTAGAGTGAAAATATTATCATTTATCACAACTGTTTTTTTATTGAGAAAATAAGAAAAAAATGCCTTAATAATTCCAACCACGTCTTCTTCACAGACCATCGAAAAGTAGATTGAAAATTTCTGACACAACTATGATTTGTAGCTGTCAATTTACCTCGTACTTATCATGTTCAAACGGAAAATTACAAATATTCCCGACACTGGCTTCTACATGAATAGCACAGACCACCCTGCCGATGTTACACTGATTCCGTATGTGAATTTTGCACGGCTATTTTTGGAGTATTTAAGACTGTTAAAGGCCGTCATTAATACATCTCATCTGCATACGAAATGAGTAGCAGGTTGTCATCTTAATTTCGGAGATAATGACTTATTTTCCTTTATTTTTATCTATATTAGAGCAAAAATGAGTCTGACATCATTAAGTTCGTAGCCTTCAAGGAAGACATTTATTTAGAAAAGTTAGATATTGGCTGGAAACAATTTTGAACAGTTGTGACATGTTAAACCTGCTTTGACGAAAATTGTTCAGTTGAGTTTGAGTGGGCTAATCCTTTTTAATGAAGAATGTTTTTCAAAGCCAGTTAATTTTCAACCTCATATTATTACTTGGCTGTTTCTCGCAGTATTTGTCTGTTCATTTGATGATATTTTTTCCAACAGTAACTGATGCTTTGCAAAGATACTAGAAGTGCAAAGACGCTTTTTCTTAAATAACTAAATATATTATTTCTGAATAAGAATTTTAAAATTTAAAAGAAATTTAAAAGAAATTTAAAATCAGACATTTAATCAAGCTAAAAAACAGCATATTTAATATCAAATAATAAAATCAGTTAAGAAGATGTTTCAAGTTTTATAAGTTTCTCATCAGTACAAATATCAATCGAAAACCAAAGCTGTTGTTTACAAATGTTCAAGTTCAAAATGATTCATTTAAAATATTAAATCACTATGGATTATATCTCACAATAGGACCACATATTGTCATGTTCTGATGAAATTGTACATGACTCATTTAGCGTTGATTTCTGTAATCTTATAAACCAACTTCCTAGAAAAATTTTACTTTTAAAATTATTGCGGTTATATATAATTATTTTAATATTTTCGAAATCTTATAAGTGGTCGGTAACTATTGAAAGATTAACGAGTTTATATTGTAAAATGCCAGATTTGTAATGCATTTATGCTCTTCTGAGCGGATGTTGCATGGTGGTCCACTTTCACCAATATAAACAGAGTCACAATCTTTACAAGGGATATTTTAAATATGTAGTGGTATTCGGTAATGGGAGGATTTTATGCTTGAATTGTATAAGATATTCTTCATAACATTCTACGGTTTAAAATCTGAACTAATATTGATTTGAATAAATTATCTGAAATGTTATTTGAAGTGTAAACAATAACTTTGGTTTTCGATTGATATTTGTACTACTGAGGAGTTAGAAGAAAGCTTGAAACGTCTACTGTCATTTATTTTATCTTTTATCGTGTGATATTTGTGTTTTTTGTCAATTTTATTAAATGTTTGATTTTAAATGTCCGTTAAATTTTTCGCTTTGTTATGTTATTTAGAAAAGGATAACATTGTGTGCTCATTTTAAGGAATTCCAGGATATAAAATTATCGGGAAAAAAATCCCATTAAATCTCATTTTTACTTTTTCTGGATTAAAAAAGGTGTGTACAAAATGTGTAAACAACAGCTTTGGTTTTCGATTGGTATTTGTACTGTTGAGGAGGTTGTATAAAGCTGGAAACGTCTATTGTAACTGATTTTATCTTTTATCTTTTATCATGTGATACTAATGTGTAGTTTGTCAGTTTTATTAAATGTCTGATTTTAAATGTCCTTTAATTTTTTAGCCTTATTATGTTATTTAGAAAGATAACATTATGAGCTCTTTTTAAGGTAGTTAGGGTATAAAGTTCTCAGGGGGGGAAAAAATCCCATTTTTTTTTTTTTTATTTGCTTAAAATTCTTTTCTAGAAGTTTTAGAATAAAATGACTCAAACTACATATAAATACGATGATTAAATTAATAGATGTAATGCCTTTTTTTTGTAGCCCCGGTACGGTATGCTATTTCTTTCTCCCAGCTTATTTTGTGAATTCCAAAAAATAACGTACCTTACAGAAGCCAGCCGTAAAACAAAGCAGTACGATTAAATACTCTATAGCAATTTTTTAAACTTCTAAGCATCGCACATTTTCAATTTTTATACGTCGTATTGGGAAAAAAAAGTACTTTTAAATGCATTTTGTTTTAAAACTGTATCTCTATTTATTTTTGAAATATCAATTTTTTTGTAGATTTTAGAGTCATTTGCTTAATATTGGCAACGCAAGTAGTCCATTTCTGTAGAAAGTAAAGAAAAAATAGTTCTAAAATAGTAATTATATATTTTTGTTGCCATTTTCTCATAACAACCAAAAGAAAATGTAATTAAAATACGTGCTATTTTGAAAGAAAATGTAAATGAATAATTTCTGTTAAAACAATGGAGCTATTATATACTATATTTAAGTATCTATGAATCATTAGATAGCCCTTTTTTTGTGGATTTTCTTGAACGATGGCATATTTTTGCTGCATTTGTGCATTATTTCGCGATAGTGATGTGCTGTGCATGCTTTACTGTACACTGTAAAAAAAACGACATTTTTACAATACAAAGTACTGTTCATCTCGCGCACAAACTCGATCACAGTGAATGTGCTGTATCTTTCTTTGGTTTCCTGACTATATTAACATGGAAAATACAGTAGTTGCGTAAAATTAACAGCACATTGTGCTGTTACTACTGTATTTTCCATGTTGATATAGTCAGGAAACCAAAGAAAGATACAGCACATTCACTGTGATCGACTTTGTTCTGGCAAATTTACAGTGGTTTTTTTTTTACAGTGTAGGTGTTTAAGAGTAGATCGTAAATGTGGAATTCTTAAGCGAATGCGAATGACGTCGTTTTACATGCAATAAAACGTGTGCTTTAAGTCTTAAAATTGAAATATGTTTTGTACTGCAGTAGAGTTTTGCTTAACCGAGTTATTTTCTTCTGATGGACTGGTGGCTTCTATTATTATGAAACAGCCATTATAAATGAAGTGTTAGGTAAAGATGAAAGAGCAAAAAAAATTATGCCCCCCCCCCCCCCCCCCCCCATTCTGATCAGAAAATCAGAGTTCTACGGCTGCTCTTTCATCATCGCATCAGAAGAAAATGAAGTAATGGAAATGCCGGGGGCGACACTAAATTCTGAAAAAGCAGAATTCCTGTTCTCTAGTTTTTTTTTTTTTTTGTACTGTTGGCGAGGTTTCTTATTGCAAGATTTAAATGCATTTATCTCAGAATGTATTTCTCGAAGGTTTCTCATATTTAAATTGATATAATTAAATTACTGTGAAAGATGAAGGTATGAAGCTTTGCACAGTATTTTTAAGATATTTATTCTTTAAATTGTCTCTGGTATTTTTTTTTTAGGTAAAATTTTGAAAATATGATTCTTCCAGTAAAATGGACTTGTAAAGTACTTTTATCTTTTAAAAATTATTACTTTTTTAAAAATTTTAAGATAAATATTTTTGATAATTCCGAAGATAATATACATTCGAAAAGAAACAAAGGAAAAAATCGGAAAACTTACTTATTACTTTTTTAAAAATTTTAAGATAAATATTTTTGCTAATTCCGAAGACAATATTAATATACATTCGAAAAGAAACAAAGGAAAAAACCTCAAAAAGAGTTATTCTTTGAGAAAATATAGCAAATTTGAAATACAGTTAAAATAAAATTTTTATACTTAAAAAAACTTTATTCTGACTTTGAAGATATTACATAAGAAAAGAAACGTATACATAAACACACATTTCAAGAACAAAAAGGATGAAAAAATTACTGATAAATAAAAAAGTGTAATCTTGTGTGCTGACCCACCTTAAAAATTATTACAACCTGTACTGCCTTAAATTTGACATTTATTTTTCGCCATCGCTGCTTTTCGTTCATTCCCTGAATATTCAATGTGTTATAAAAAGTTTTTTTTAAAATATATATATAGTTAATATAATTTATACAAAGACCATTTATACATTTTCAAGAAGCCCTCTTTCAAAAGTATGTAATCTAAAAAAAAAAAAAATCCACTGAAAATTAATTTTAGTATATTAATATTAGTACATTTAAACTATTTAAATAAACCAGTGTACCCGTGCAAAGATTTCGTACTGAAGTCTAATATTTTTTAGACGTAGGTTTACACTTCTAAAGAAAAATTAAGGATAAAAGTATTTGCAAACAGCATTACTCAAGCTAGAATTTCATCTCATTTATTCCATGAAAGTTACAGTAAAAACTGATCGAAGACAGCAAAAGGCATGCGCGAGAAGAAAAAAAAAGAATTAACAATCGCATTTTTCAGTTGATGATATCATCCACTTAGGGAAAAACATGAGACAAAGAAAAATAGACTGGATACATATAAAATACAATTTAATATAATATAAAAAATAACAACAACAACAAAAAAAGCATGTCTTTTAGGCTATACGTGAAGTACCGCTGCTTCAATTGATCGACGGTGTATTTTTCTTCTAAACATTTCAATTTCAATTTTCTTTTTATTTCATAAATATAAAATAAACCCGTGCGGGAACGTCCACGTTTTATCTTTTTGGGGTTGTTATGCATTATCCAGGCCAGTAGATAGATGACCAAAAATGACTGACAATAGCCAAATTTGTTTATCGTTCACAATCATGTTTAGAACAGTAATTTAACATCATTGAATACATGACATTGTTAAAGATGGTAAATAATATGAAATAAATAAATAATCAAATAAATCTAATATAATAAATAAACAATGATAAATAAATAACAAAAAACTATAAACTATAATGAATAAATGAACTATAGTTGATAATATAAAAAATTAACTGTAATTAGTAAGATAATAAAGGCCATGTTTGGGCAGATGTCTCTGACCTGACCCGTATCATACGCAAAAACCTTTTTATGTACTATTTTCTTATATACTAGGGGGCTCGGCCTCCTACGAGCTACGCTCGCCAACCCCCGTCCAGACACCGCAGACTCTAAATGCACGCTAATGTGATCGGCTTTAAAAAGATTTCGAAAGATTGAATTATAATTTAAAAAACACTGGCGATCTCCCTATAAACGGATTTCTATTCATTTCTCTTTGATTGGGGAAATTTTAACGCCAAATCCGCTGCGGTACTACTTGATTATCCCGTCGACTAATTTCGCCAAATTATATAAATCGCCAAACCACTCGCCAAATTATACAAATTGACATAATTTTTATTTTAAATAACGAAAGAACAAATAAATTAGTACAACATTAATAAAAATACAAATAAAACGTCGAAATAAAAATAACTTGATGACGTAGACACGTGTAACAACATTTCAAAATAAGCTAATATAAAAGGAATTAAGTAAACAGAATCTTTGTCTCCCGGTATTTTTTAACAAAGCGAAAAGAAAGTTCTTTTAAATGAGACATTTTAAATTAATCGTTTTTAATCTGACGTAATTTTGACCAAACTGTTCTTTCTCTTTTTAATATTCACGTGAAAATACTTGTGTTAGAAATGAAATATTATTTGCGCTTTCCTAAGAAAAATAGTTGAAAAGTATCCTCTCAAAATATCAAATAAATGTCTAGCGCAATTTCTAAATTTAAACCGTTTTGCAATATTATTTTGTGTTCATTTTATGTAATAACTGTAATGTGACGTAAATATGACGTAATTTCTCCTATTTAAGACTTCTAACGCTTGTTAATAAATTTATTATTTTACAAATTCCTTTCTCTCTTAAAATTCACGTGTAATTATAGTTTTTATGACGTAATTTTTAATAAGTTCCTGCTTTTTGTACATAATTATTTAATTCTAATTCCAAATGTTTTTTCTGTTTATAATAGTCACGTGTAAATAAATTTTTAGTTTATTACACGAATAAATATTTTTTTTTGGAAGCAAACATTATTGTTTCCGCTGTTTATACAGTTGGCAACAGTTTAAATTAATATCACTTTCTAAAATCTGTAAAAAATATCTCTAGAAATGTTGAAAATTTGAATTTAAAATAGAAATAAAACCTCAAAAAATTAACCAAATTTAAAAAAAAAAAATACAATCTGCACACCGGGAACTTCAAACGTATAAAATGATCTAAAAATGATTAAATTCTCATGAATAGTTTTTGCTCCTATAAAACTTTTTTAGTGGAACGATTTTGTCCAACTTTAGCATTAAATATTTCTTAAAATAATTCTTCGATTTGAAAACTGTCTGCATCAGCGTGTTTATCAAAATTTTTTGTATAATACTACCGATTTTCATATTTTTGTATACATTATTTTTCTTAATATTAACGAAGAAAGACCTCCGGTCGCAAAAAATTCAAAACCGGCGGCGGTGACAGCGGTAGTTACTTTTTTTTAGAATAGAGAGATAATCATTGCTGAGCATGATATTATGCAGTATTTTATTTTGTGGCAACAGTAGTTTGAGAACTTTCATTTCATTTATGAGGCAATGCTGTTTTAATTTTTAATTAACTACAATTTTTAATCAAAAACCACGTTTTAATGAAATATGAGTGTACTATGTCAGAAACCGGTTCAAAAACCTTTCGAAGGATACCTCATTCCTTATTGTAAGTTTTGAAAATGACTAGATAAAAGGATGTTGACAACACGAATAATATATATATATATATATATATTTAAATAGCATATTAATGATCTAGTTTCGATGAAAATTTCGATTATTGTATCTTGCATGGCACAGTAATGAAATATTTCATTCATAATATTATTATATGAAATATTAGATTTCAGCAGTTAACTAATTTCCATGTGCCAAAAATCAGTATAACCCTTTAAGACCTGAAGATTTTCGGTAAAAATTAAAAATTTTGATAGTTTTCACTAATTAATAGGATCATAACTGATTGAAAAAAAAATACCCGATGTTAGGTTATGCCAAGGAAGGATCCACACAATTGTGTGGATGCAGGTTCGGCTTTAAATCGCACAAAAAGAAGAAATTGTTTTCTCTTTTTGTTTAGGGTCATCTACACAATTGTATGGATCACATCTTAAAATGATAATACACCAACTTAGCTACTGGTTTCTTATTTCAGTTACAACATTTAACAAAAACTGAGAACATTATAAAAAAGCTATTTCTTTTATCTGACATTTGAAGTAATAGATCTGTAACTTTCGTCGATCTGTAACGTTCATTGAAAATGCTTTCATGATAGTATCACAAAGTAGCAGTTTGAATTTGAAAACAGTCTGAACAGTAGTTATCTCCTGTCACTTCTTGTGGGGCGACGAATCTGTTACCTGTTTCTCAACTCATCAGCACCAAAATCAACTGTCATGTGTCAGATAAAATTGCTCGACTCCCATCTTTTTGCTACTACTGCTGTTGCTGCGTTTTGAAAATTGCTCATTGATGCATATAATGGTATTATTCAACCAGTAAAAGTAATTTTTTCCCTCTTCTCACCTCCAGTCACTTTCTCTGATATTGCTGTCAGATTACCATTTATTAAAAAGAAAATTTGTTTAATAAAACCAATAGCAATACTTTAGTATTTAGAGTCTCTATCAAAAGGTAAAGCGGAAGGGAGAATTACGTCAAAGCCAGTTATGATAAAGTTCCCTTGGCCATGGAAGTTTGGAAACCCATAGTTTATAGCACTCACAAGTGACAAGGGACCAATTTTACGTAAATATAACAGGCCAGTGGTGTAGCCAACATGTCTTTTTGGGGAACGCCCAAAACATTCTATTAGAATAAAAATCAATTTAATAAATTTGACCTTTTTAAACGGATTTTTTTTCTCGGCAGTACGAAGGATTTAAAATTTCAAGTAGTAGTTCAGAACTTCAAAGTATTTGCATCATATGATGTCATGGCGATATTGCATACAATAGCTCCACATGTTGTGACTCTTCTGCAGCTAATATATCACACCACAATATATACTCCGTTTCTAATCACGTCTGTGGGACTTTGAGATCATAAAAATGATCCAGATTTTTCAAGTTCATGAAGGTTTGTTTGATATGCTTAGACAAGTAGTAAATAACAGCAAAACTTGATAGGATAGCAGACATTTTTTGCGGTAATAATAATAGATATAATAACTATAGCCTGACTTTTCACAGCTTAAACAACAACTATCATAATTTTTAGTTTTATGGAACTTAATTTAAAAAAATTACTTTATATATGCAAAGACATTTGGAAAAAATACTTTTTTAAAATTTCAATAAAAAAGGGGCATTTTTTAAATTATTTGTTTTGGAGGGGAGTCAGGACCCCATGGAATTTCTTCTAGACTACACCATTGTAAGAAGCACGAACCAGGTTAGCTTCCTCAAATTTTGAATTCCTCATTGAATCGTGTTCCTATATAGTGAGGTTTGAAATTAGTTTAATATTTTAGTAGGAGAACTAAACGTATTATTACTAATCTCCGAATTTCTGTGCCTTAAAAGTAGATTTCCCATAGAGGAAGGTTATCGGTCGATGTAGGTGATTTATATAACAGATATTTCAGAAACATGAAGTACAGCTTTCAACTCGTATCACAAATAATTAATAAAACAGCATAATAATAAAAATCAGCAAATCACAACAATCGCTGGTCAATGCCCTGCTCTCAAATCAGAAATCGCTTCAGACCTGACTCAAGTCATGTCAACTCTGGTGCTTAAAAAGTACCGACAGCGGATCGCAACCCCGATAACATCCATCGAAAATGGAAATAAGCATAAATATGAATCTCAATAAACAGAGCATGGCCAAAATTTAATAATTTAGAAACTCTGGAGGTGCACAGGCATTCCAGAGCTGGAAGAGCGCCGGAGGTTAATATAAACTCAATGGTGTCAGGATGACTATCTAATTCAGATTAGTTAATCATCACTTCGTTGAGAGACCAATGTAGGTCGAGTCAGAAGCTAGCAACGGAATAGGAAGTGTGGTACCAAAAAGTCCAGAAAAAGCTCTCAGGATAACATAAACCCCGAGGACTGTAAAAAAATAGGACTTCAGACTAAACTGACTCATTCTTCACAGCAGTGCTGCTTATATCAGGACTATAGAATCTCCTATCTTTAGTCCTGTGCTTATATATGCTTCTGCTGTTGATGGATGTCAGCTGATCACGTGACTGGTGATATAAGTTTTTTTTGCAAACTCTTCATAACTCCTTTAATTTTCATTGTAGAGCTTCTATTTATCGAAATTTTCATATAAGTATTTGGCGACTAAAATACTCATCAAAATACGCTCCAAAAGAGTCGCCGAATTCGCCGAAAAGGTTGGCCGACCAATAGTATGTGCTGAACTATTTTCATTCTTTGATTTTATTGTAAGTCAAGATACTTGTTATATGAGAAATTTTGTAACAGTACTATTTTTTTTTCAAGGTTTCTTTTTTCATTACATTGGTTTAAGTTTAATCACATAATAGTTGGTGTTTTCTTTTATCTAATGTTCTGATTGCATATGTAATATTATAATTTGTAATAGAGTATCCAAAAAGAGAAAAAATTGCACAAAATTCCAACAGAAACAACGTATATATGTGAAAAAAGGTATGCTTATAGTGAAGAAATACGCTTGCCGTCATCACACTATTTTAATGAATTATCTTGATTAACTTTCTATTTATAATGAATTATCTTGATTCAAAATAACACATTTAAAATAATAACATTTACAATTGAAGAAGTGAACATCTTTCCTTTAAACTCTTGACGGTCAGTATTTTTAGAAAGTTGGGGTCCATTACAACTGACTTGTACTTTGGTTTTTACCGATTATTTGCATTTTAAATTAAAAAAAACATATATTATTATTTTTTATTAAAAAATGCGTCTTTTGGACTCACTTTTTCTCGATGTTGCACGGCGTGTAGCGTTCCGCAGTTAGTCAAAAATAAAAACATGTTAGAATAGTACGTAAAATTGTCCAATTCTTGACCGATCATTTTTTTATTCATTTTTAACAAAGTGCCGCACCTACAAATTTGATAAATCAGTTTTCAACAAAAATGTTTATATTGTTGCGTGTGTAAAAAATGCTGAATACATATCTATAATTTTTAAAGAAAATAATCAGTCAAGTACTGAGGTTATGAGCATGTAAGATTTCATTAGGAAAAAGAAAATATAAAAAAAAAAATATCAAACAAGGGAAATTGTTCATCCGCTGTCGAAATATTTTGGATATTGATGTAAAAAAAAATAAGATTAGTTGGGGCAACTGGGACATGATTTCACAATGTGACTCTGGAACTTCTGACAATTCAGCTTCAAAAAGCTAATGTTCATTGCAAAATGAATGTTAAAGTCTGAACTTCGGTAAATGTGTTCAGTTAGGTTCCCTCTATCAGACAGAAATGCTCAAATTTACATTTTAATATTTAAAAATATAAAAATATGCATATCTCATCTTTCTTTCCTCATGGGTCCAGTTGCCCCCAAAAATGGGGTAACTGGACCAGGGGGGTCTATGTTCCACACGCGTTTATATTTTTTCATATCGGATATAAGGTCCTGTTTGAAAAAGTGTAAACAACTTAAAAAAATTTAAACCAGGCAGATCATGTAAATTATATGTCAATAAACAGCGTTGTAAGGGGAAACCTTTGCTGTCAGTGTGCCTAAAAAAAGCACTAAAAGTGAAAATATTAGATTTATTTATACCAAAAATATAAAACTTAAGTAAGTACTTACGTACTTTAGTATAGATAATAAGTATAAAAGTCACATGGGTATTTTAAGTGGAAAATAGCAAGGTAAATCTCTGAACAAAAGGCTACGTAAGTACTTAAGTACTTTATCTTTATCCAGGGGTCGCATTATATAGGGAAAATTTTATTGTTCCTTAAAGAAAGGTGTGATGAAGATATTATTTTCAAAATAGTCGTAGGGACGATAAAAGATTCCCAATAGCATAGCTGCCAACTTTTACGCTTTCCTCTTACCACTAAAATATTATAGTAAATGTTGTCTTATTTAATCGTCGAAATCTTATGATTAAACAAAACGAAAATCTCTATTAAATTTTAGTGGTAGCAAGAAAGCGTAAAAATTGGCAGCTATGCCTATAGAATGCGACCCCTGTGTATAGTACAATTTCAAGGTCTGGCTATCTGGCTTTCAGGGGCAAGGTACTTGCATTCGTAAAATGTTGAAATAATTTAATGACACCAATATTTACAAGAGAATCTATCTGAAAACATGTAAAAGTATATTTTCGCGTACTTAATAAAGGTTAAATTTTAATTATAAAATTCAGGTGCCAATGTGGCAATTAGGAATTAAAATTAAGTGATGCCATAACGGCATCACCGCCTCTCAAGGGGTCAAGAAATTTGGTTTGATACCACTCAATATGCTTTTTTTTAATTTCCTTACGTTATTTTAATAAGGTATTCTATCATTTTCTTTATTGTGAGCACAAACCAATGGAGAAATTTTCTTCCCGTAGTAAGAGAAACACAAAAAAATTATTTATAACTATTGGGGTAACTGGATCCAGCATGGCCCAGTTACCCCATTCTTGAAACATTTATGGGGTAACTGGGACACCCGGCTTACATTTAAAACATGAAGTAAATATGTATAGATACCTAATAATATTAATGTAATAGTTATATGTCTAATCTTTTTTTAAAAAAAAGATTGTTTAATAAAAGTACTTACAGTATTTTAATAAAAATCCGAGGAAGTTCAACCATATTGACGTTGTTTTTAAAAAAAGAAACGTAAATTTTTGACAACCTATCACAGCAAAGTGAGAGTTATGATTGAGTTGATACACGTTGTTTTAGGAAGTAGAGATAAAGGGGCATTGCTCACAAAAGCTAAAACTTAAAAAACACCAACAGTTTTTTATAAAATAGCCTATGGCCCAGTTACCTCGTGGTTCCTGTTACCCCGAACAAACCTTATTGATCGAGAAAATCGCGATTAATTAAGCTTTTAATTACAGCCATATCATGGTGTAGTTTGTTCTAAAATACGTAGATAATATTGCTCTTCTATTTATTTCGAAAAATCGATATATTTTATTATATTTATTTTAATTTAAGATTTAAAAGTTACTTTAAGCATGCATCACTAAAATAGCTTTTGTTTAAGTTTGACATAACTCCATATTTACTGCAAATTAATCATAATATTTCGCCTTCTAATTTCTTTCATTCTTTTATGTTTATGTCGGTTTCATTTAGTAAACCCGCCTGCGACCTCATCTTTTACAGTTGACTCTTCAGAAAAACATTAATCATCATCGATCAGAGATCTTTCAATCAGTCTGATCCATCTGTGATTTTTGAGAAATTTAAGTGATCACTCTTTACTTCAGGACGATGTAATTACTTCAAACGATTCCGATTTGCTTGATAAATAAAAAAATCGTGTCCAGATCAAGCAGTAATTACAAAATTAAAAAAAGAAATGTCGAAATTTAAGTTGTTTTTCAGCTTTTGTTTCTAAAAAGGCATCCCAATAAATGTACAAAAGTAGTTCGTTTACAATTTCAGCCTGATAAAGCGACATCAGTAACGAATTGGTGAAAATTGGGAGGCTCGAGTTAGTGATTTAATCTTTGTCTTTAAAGATTTACACATTTGTTCGTTTGAGACCAAATGCCTTTACTTGTTTTAACTAAATTTTCGCAATAAGCGAGTTCATACTCTATGCATTTACAGTATATGGAAGTAAGATAATGTTTGAAAGTTTTAAATAGTAAAAAACAGCTGATTTATTTCACTTCTACAGGTAAACTTAATTAAATGTATGAAATTACATTTTTAATTATAACGTATTATTTAATTTTGTATATATATACAGTAAAACCTCTTAAAGCGACCACGTTCCGTTCCAATAAAAATTGGTCGCTCCGAGAGGTGGTCTCTTAATGAAGGTCATGTTTAAATCTAGATTTTAATTGTTGAAAAAAGGTAATATTTAATGTTACTAAAATTTATTTTTCATATTAGGAAAAAATATGAAAATTTAAATATTAAAACGAAAGTTAATTACACAAGTTAATTATGAATACATTGACGTTTGTTTTGATTTTACGGTCTTATCTTTTATAACTTTTATTTCCAAGTCCTTTCGAAGTTCAGTAAATAAATGCAATCGTTTTGGACGGAAACAAATAATGGCGATTTCATTAATTTATCTATTTCTTTGAGAGTTTCCTGACAGAATAAGGCAGGGGAGTTTATTGACCGTGATTCTTAATTTGTTATCAGAGTTAAATTCATTGCCTAAAAAGGCAACTTAAAAATTACCGGAATAAAAGAAAATCTTAACTTAGTTTAGAAGTTTGATGAATAATGCGCTCTCCGGAATTATATTTCGAATAAAACCTTCTTCAAGCGACGTGGAAAAAACGGAATTTGTTTAATTTTCTTCAAAGAAATGGGTCGCTCATGGAGGGAGTTCAACTGGGATGGTCTCTGAATAGAGGTAAAATTAGTATTGCGCCTATGGGAATAAATTTCGTTCCATGAAAAAATGGTCGTCCAGGGAGGTGGTCGCTTAATGAAGGTGATCACACGGAGAGGTTTCACTGTATATATATATAAGGAGAGAGAGGAGGGGAGGGGGTGAAGTTTGGGTATTATGGAATGTTCGGACTATATGGAATACTTCAATATCTGGAGCATACGGTGTTGCAGCCAAGCGTAAAACTGTCAGACGACTTCCTAGTACTCCCATGAGGCGCTGTGCTGAGTTCTGTTTGGATACCTGTTGTCGGAGCGATGCTGTGAGATAAAATCTTATTCTCAATTTTTACAGTTATTTGCAGGTAAAGCTTATAAAATTCAATTTTAATTATAAAATCTTATTATCAGTGATGTTAGCTAAGTTCATTTAAAGTTGAACAGTTATATTTGTTGCTGTGTTAGTCTGTTTTCCTCTATGCTAACTTGTTGACGAGTGAAGAGTTATGTTTTACAAGATGGTATGTCGGATAGTATGGAATATCAGCTTGACAACTGAAGAGCTAAGTGGAAGAACATGTTAAGTAACAAAAATTACATTTGAAGAAATTTGATGTTAAGTTTTTGTTCTCAATTTTAATGATTTATTTTCTGTTTCATACCATGTGTTTAAAATATTAACATGTGTGGTACTAAACTCTATCAAAAAAATTTATTCATATTTAATTTTTGAATATTAAAAAATATTAATATTATTTTGATTATTAAATATTAAAATATTAAATATTAATGAATAACGTCTTAAATCTTCAAGGCTAAATAGAACTTTGGTATTTTAGCTTTAACATGTGATAGAATACCTGATAACACCTTCGTTCAAAGAATAAAATCATTTTTAAGAAAATGTAGCATAACATGTTCTTCCACTCAGCTCTTCAACTGTTTCAGGACAAGTTTAGTGAAGACGAACAATCATTTCACTCCGACGTATCATTTGAGAGGGGCTTTTTACCAGGTTGTACACCAGATGAGGAAGATGCAGTGTGACAGTTTTGCAATGGAAAATATTCAGAGGATGGAAGAGGGGAGAAGTGGATATAATGTTTGATGTGTGCTCGTGTGCTCGTGTGCTCTTGTGGACTGTGGTGGGGCAGAAACAATGGATTACATGTGTGTTTTTGAAAAAATTAAAACAATTTTTTAAAGAATCTGATGATTCATAGATGATGTATTAATGTTTAATTATTAAAAATTTTTGTTTATCCTTGTAAATCATGGGTTTCTTGCAATTTTAATATTCCTTATAACTCTGTTCCATATTATCTGACTGGTTGCTAATATATTGTCAGAATAGAGTTTAATTACGATTATACAACCGTTTTCTGTAAAAACGATCGAATGACACGACAGTTTCCTACTATTGATTCTAGTCCCTGTTTATAAAATTTTATGTTCAATATTATTATTCTGATATTTAATTATCAATATTCTTTTCACAGTCAAAAATATAACTATTTAATCATGCAAATGGGTTAGGCTTACCTAAGTTCATCTTATCGCGAGTTAAAAGACTAATTTAAATTTCTTCGGAATAAAAGTTCATTCTGCGTATGGAGTAATTGCAGAGACAAATTGTAGACATAACACCATATATTTTAACATCACAAATGCAAAAAACACATAACTTTTCGCGAACATACTTTCGTTTCAATAAATCTTACATCATAGAATTTCGTAGCTACAGTTCAGTTCATACAGTTCTAAAAACATTTTGTTTGTCAACAAAAAAATATCGTCTGCGCGAATAATAATTTGACTAAAAACGATTAAATTAAGACCATGGGAGCAGCGATAAAACGCAACACCTACAAACTTTTAACAGTTTAGATGTATCTTCTATTAAAGTATTATTAAGGATGTTGTGTCCTAAATCTTTAGAAATTAAATATAAATTCAAACCGTTCCCCAAAAAATATTTTTCACGCTCGACAATGAGAAATTTTCTAACTCAATTCTAAAAGTAAAAGCATGATGCTCGCATGCATGGTTGTTGAAGTGATTTGTAATCAAATAGTTTTCTTTTTTCGATAAATGAAATAACCTTCCGTTATAAGAGATTGTTTGCACCGTGAAGCTGGTTTTTCTCCTTCCCACACCATGCGTTGCGTAAATTCAGTTTTAAACACCAACTTTGACATCATTTTCCGATAGAAATTCTGTCTTTATCAAAAAATGTTAAAAAAAAAAAAAAAAAAAAAAAAAAAACTGTTGAATTAAAAAGTTTTTGAATAAGAGAACCGGCCAGTTTCATGTATTTTTGAACAAAAAGAAATTCAAAATGTATCAGAAAGTAGCCCGTTTGGATTTGAGAACAGCCTTAAGACCAAATAATTAATATACGACCACCTACGAAAATCTTAGTCAGCTGAATGATGAACAATGAATATTAATGTAAATTTTTATGGCTAAAAAGTTTTTTATTCAAATCTTTACATTGAGAAAGTAACATTCTCCGTTAGTATCACCCAAATGTGCTGTAATAGTTTTTGACTTACAAAGATATATAAATAATGAATTGCTGAAAATTAGGATATTTGAGATAGTGATTTAATCTGTTTTTCTTCAGTTTTTGATATTTGTTCATTTGGATAAACCTTGAATATGCTTTAGGGTAAAAATATCAATACAAAAGCATATAATAAATGTACAGAATCAGTTAACTTTCAGTTTCAACCCTGTAAATCCATATCAGTAAGGTATTGCATGGAATTGGGGTAAATTCGGAGGCTTGAGATGCTGATTTCATTTGATCGTCTTGGGTATACGTTAAGTTTAAAATAATAATGCAAAAGATTTCTAATAAAATGTACGGCAACAGCTCCTGATATTTTATGCTTGATAAAGCTGTATTAATAATGCATTGCACTGAGTTGCTGGAAATTCGAATGCTCTAGATATAAGGATTCAATTTGTTTCTCTTAAGTGTTGATAGGAGTTTTTCCGCATGAAAAAATAGCATATTTTATGAAGTTGTTTTGACTTCTAAAATCAAGGTATTAGCGCATATTTTGAAGTTTTAAAAACCAAATTTTTATCAATTTTTACTGAAAAACGCGCGTTTTGGCCTCGCTTTTTCTCTATGTTGCGCGGCATGTTAGCGTTTCAAGATACCAGGGACTTTTCTGGTTGGTTTCATCTGAACGTTGTATAACAAAATGCACGTTAATATATATATATATATATATGTATATATATATATATATTTATTTATTTATATATATATATATATATATATATATATATATATATATATATATATATATATATATATATATATATATATATATATATATATATATATATATATATATATATATATATATATATATATATATATATTTAATTGCCTAACATTTGATAGAATTTTTTTAGGTAGATTCCGTAAGAAACACTACCTATTGCAGTCGTTACCATGGCGCGACTTTTGAAAAATTCCTTCATAACTTTTCATTATATGACCCCAGGAACCCAAAACCTCCCCCACCTAAAAAGTTTATATATATATATGTGTGTGTGTGTGTGTATGTATGTACTAAATTTTGTCCACACGATAAAAGACGCAATTATGCACAGATCGTCTTCAAACTCGCCAACAACTTTGAGATGGCAAATATCTCGGCGGGGATTGAAAATGGGCAAAATAGGCCCAAGGGAATGGAAATGGGGAGGGTTAAAAATTTTGAATACCGTCTTAACAAGATTCTAATCAAACCAGTTCTTACACAACAATGACAGGATAAAATAAATATTTTCGTTATAGCAGTTGCCAACAATAAAAAAAAACTATGAAATTCTCACCACAACAATTTCTTTTCTATTGCAAGATTTTCACGTGAAAAAAAAAAAGTTAAATAAATAGTTTGACGAATTGAAAACAAATTGAATATTACGTCATAAGTTTTCTAGAGCAAGATTTCCGCATGAAAACTCAAAATTAAATAAACAGTTTGACGAATTAAAATTTTAAAAAAATATTGCGTCATATTTGAAATAAAATGGACCTCAGCAGGTGAATATGTAACGTCATGTGAGTTTGTATAAACGTATTAAAACATGATAAAAACCCGACTTTGGAAATATTAACATATTTTAACACTTTGAGGTTCTCTGAATTTGCTTTAGCTATTTTTTAAACCTATTCCATATACATGCGTGTGTGCATTCGTGTATATTAGAATTTTCACAAAATGTTTAGCTCCCTAGAGCTCATTCTTAGTGAAGGAACGGGGTTTATCTCTAATCTTGATTTAGGTTTTGTTGGTGAATTTAGTACTTAACTTCGAAATGTACCTCCGCCTGTAGGCCCGAGCCGGCAGGGATTTTTTTTTTTTTTACAATTTTAATAAAATGGCGGATAGTCAAGTTTGATTTATCAGTTTCTATACAGATTATTTTTCAATCTAAGTGTTTTGATAAGATTTCATTCCTTAAAAAAAAAAAAAAATAATAATAATAACAACTCGGTTAAGTAGGTGTGAATAGAAGATATAAGAAAAAAAAAATCTATGGTGCTTATATATAATAAGAGTTAATGTTTCAATACTAATAAATTGACTTAATAAAATAGTCCATTTTTGAAGGCCAGATTCACCTTTGTTTATTATATAAAAACATGAAAACATTTAAAATGCTTCATTAAAACACATTACTACATACGATTACTACACCTCTTCTTCTTGACAAAGGGTTAAGGTTAGCCGAAAGCGCTTGGAGTAGCTTTTTTATCCTTTTAACATCTAGAGTTTTTTAATTTTCAAAAACATTTGTGTATATTTTATCACACCTATGTTGTAATGTGTTTTAATGAAGCATTTTAAATGTTTTCATGTTTTTATGTAATGTTTCAATATTTGTTACAATCATTTACATAATTTCTATTGTTAAAAGTAACGTAAAAGACTACATACTGTGGAAGCATCTCCCATTTGTGAAGTGATGCCACAGTACAGAGTTGATTAAGTTTGAGTTATTGATAACACCGGTTTTCAGGGTTAATCCATCATAATGCCGGAGGACTCGCAGATACTGCTTTGGTGCTCTCGAATGATTAGTATAAAACTAGATCGATTGCGGTTAAAAAGCTGATTATGTCCTCAAGAGGCAAGCAAATATATTTTTTGTGATAATACGTCTGCTCCGTTTTTTTCACCCAAGGGTATTTGTTCGTCAAATTTTTTCGAGATTATAGTAATTTTCGTTTAAGTATATCTGGTTTCTCCTGGTTTTTTACTTTCTTGTATATTCACACTAAAAAGGTATTGGATTCGAGAAAATTTTAGACTCAGATTTAGGTCTATTTCCAAGTTTTGAGATGAACTGATTACAATTTGACCGATTATTTCCACCCATGAATGTCTTCCTGTGCATTATACACATTTTGTTGAAACTGTAATTCAACAATTAGTGCACATAATTCTATAAAACTGCATATTCATGTAAAGCTTGAGATAATGTGATGCTGATTAGTTTCTGATTTATTATCACCCAACGCGAGTGATAGTCATATACCGGCATCTATATGCTGATTAAATTTTAGTTTTGATCTCTCAACAGAGGGTGCTAGCTATTACGCTATACTTTTAATGTTGAAAATTATGGTTAAGCTGTATCTGAGTTTTTATTGGGTAGAAATGCAATATTTTTTGCAAATGACATTATTCTTTAAAAATATGCATGTTGGATTTGCATATCCCTCCTCCCCCCCCCCCCTCAAAAAAAGGACCCTAATCTTAGTAAACTAGCTAATTCAGATTAGCTGGCTAAACTATCTCAATTTTGTTTTCTCTTTTTTGCGCCAGATTCTTATTTTTTTCACTGCGGACAGTTTTGTTCGTCGTCAAAAATATGTAAGCCACTTTTGCATGTCCCCAAAATGTTGCTGCTATTATTCCTCATACATCACCTTTAAGTTTCTCATAATTTTTAATTTCTGCATCATCAAATAGAGAAAAAAAAATGCATTTTCGCATGAAATTTGTTTGAAAACTGTATCTAAATTTCACATTTTACGACTTTTTAAACTTTATTTAAAAACATATCTCAACAAGGAGTCTTTGTTTGCTAAAATATTATAAAGTAATTAGTAGCAGAGTTACCAAATTTGGTAACACATAGTCAAGGGCAAATAAAACAAGAACGAAAAATCATGCGTGCAGCATAGATTATTAAACACTTTCCAACACATTCAGAATACTGTAACAAAACTTCACAGTTTGCTATGGTGAAAGATGATGTCCAAATGAACAATTTGAAAACCCGATTTCTGCTATCACCATGAATAGTCGTTTAACTACTCAATTTTTTTCCAACCCCGTATATCATCTACAGATATGTATGCATACTACATAGAATGCTAAAAGTTAGTTCAGTTAAACATAGCATAGCACAGTTGAAAATTTCAACTTATCATTAATTCCTTATAACGATTTCTTAAATGTATAAACAAAATAACGACATATGATTTCAAAGATCTTTCTAATAATATAGATTTATAACATCTACATAATATAATAAGTGCATTATTTAAAAAGTATCGTCATAAATTGAATTTATCAACGAATATCGATACAGATTATTTTCAAACTTTAACAAATTTCATTATGTATAATATTATATTGCAAGATAACACAATCTATCTAGAGAAAGTCGGTATATCACAAGGTGGTTGTACTTCCAATTCATTATCAGACTTATATCATTATGAACGTACTTTTATTGTTAATAAAATACATTTATATTGCTATATTGATGACATAATTTTAATTAATACTGATCATACTAACATTTCTCAATTTCCAGTAGATTATTCTGCTAATTTAGAATTAACGGAAAACCTTCTATCTAACAATTCCATTAACTTTTTAGAACTTAAAATTATACTAAAATATAACAAAACGATAACTGATATATATGACAAACGTAATGAATTTAAATTCAAAGTTAATACATTTACTCACTTTAAATCTTGTCTACATAATTCAGCATATCGTAATATACTCTTTAATCATATATATAGAATAAAGAGTTTATGTTCTTCACATCTCATTAGCAACAATATTAAAAAGCTTATTTTTGATGCATTATATCATGGTTTTCCTAAATCATTCATATGTTCTTTAATATACAATTAGCACTTGCATGATCTTAAAACTCAATTAACACATTGCGCAAAAAATGCATAAAAAATATAAAAACATAATAAAAAATAATAAAAAATTAGAATTACAAAATATAAATTAAAAATATTATAGGACGGATGGGTGGAAAATGTTAGAGTGCGGAGGAGGGCGGCATTGTCTGGATAATACGCAATGGTTAATTAAAAATAAAATAAAAAAGAGGGCATGTGATAGATATTACATTGCAACTACATTTTATAATGCTTATAATAGATGTTGAAATGGCACACATGTATGAATAATTGTACAGTTGTATTTATATATTTATTTAAATTAAATCTATTTTTTTTCTCGTTCTTTGATAGTTAATATGGTTATTGCTTAACCTGTATTTAACTTTTAGCCTAATGAGCACAATATCTCATATATAGTATATTATATTCTAAGTGTATAAAGTGCATGTAATCATTATAATTTTACTCTTGATTTTATCCTCTCCTACTATATTATTTATATTAAATTTTAAGAACGTTTGTGGAAAATAAAGATTAAATTTCATTAAATAAAATTAAATAATTAAATTCAAAATTTAATTTCTTTTTTTTTATTTTAAATAAGAATTATAATTTCGGTTATTTATTTTATTGCCCTTATATAATATATATTTATTTAATTGATTAGGATATGATGTAACAGTGATTTAAATATCGACACTTTATAGTATGGTACATTTAATTATGTGAAACATTAATTAATGAATCATCCATGTCACATTTTACATATTATTGATATTAATATTTAATAAATCATATACATATTTTTTCTTATAATATTATTAATTTGTTAAAATATTTTTTATTATCACTTACATATCTCTAGAAAAGATATGCTTTAAAGCATCATCCAATAATATAGTTATAAATATTTAATTAATTATATATATTAATTTTATTCCAAAACAATTTATTTTAATAATAAAATCAACACATAGCAGCACTATCCGCGATTTCCTTGGACAAAGTGGAATTCATGTTTTGATGTACTATAGATGGAGATGGTGCAATATTTTTCGTTTATACCTGACTATACTGTGCCATTCATGGTCCATTCTCCTTTTAAAAACTTTTTTTTTTGTGCGTGTGGGGGGAAGGAGGGGGCAACATTTGCATATAATCTTACCTTTGTTTTTATTATACCTCACTGGTGGTTACATAAGATCTCAATGTGGTAATATGGTTTTTTTTTTTCAATCCATTTACATCCGTATTTTTTTTTTCATATAACTGTTTTTCCAATATATTTCTTGTTTTATTGCGTGTTGGTAGCCCTAAATTCGTATTATTTAGCTTTTTTATGGCTAATACGAAGATGAAACCACACACTTTATTTGTAGTACCTAGGTATTTGGGGCCTGAGGATTCTATTTTGGTTCTACAAATTTCCATTTTATTCCTTTAATTCTTTTTTTACTATGTTTCTTTGTGTTAATTTTTAAATGTTTTTAACGATTATCTACCCTATATATATAAAATCCTAATGAAACGAATTTATGAAACGGAAGTATGAAACGGAAGTACGGATCGACTGATTAAACAACTGATTAGGTTTCACGGCGATTTCTCCTAATATATGGAATATTTTGCGATGAAATTAACACCAAAAATCAATATTGATCCGCAGATTTCAAAACTGGTATTAGAATTTTTAAATTCGAATTAGTTTTCGAAGTATTAATTCTTTTCTAATTTTATGTACCTTTTTCTAATGATGGCAATTCAAATTTCAATCATAACAGATATTTTTTTTTCGCATTTCAAAAATGGTTATAATTTTAAACTAATTTGGCAACCAAGTTTGTCCTCCCTTAAATCTATGCTAAGAACAATGCTTTTTTTTAAATTTCGTTATCATTTTATTTAATACAAAATTTTCATTAAAAAAAAAACATTTAAAATTAATGCCTGACACTTCTTTCTTTTTTTTTAAACGAAACGAAAAGAAAAATATTAGGCTCAGATGTCATATACGCACCGGCGTACCTAATTGGCGCCACAATGGCGTTATTTTGCCTGACATGGTAACCCGGCTATTGTTGCTTATTCATCAATAAATGTTTATTTACATTTATTTTCTTTTTATTTAAGAAAAAAATGTTATAAATTGCTTTGTTCTATAGTTATTAATTATTATTTTTTTATTTATTGTTATTTCATTTTAAAAATAATAGAAAAATAATTTAAAAATACATATATAACTGGTATTCGAAAACGAGGTTTTCGCCAAATTGTCGTAAAAAAAAAATCACGCCAAGCCCGGTGCTTATATGACATCTGTGTTAAATATTAAGCAACAAATCATAACATTTAATTTCAAATTCAAAGCAAATGACCAATATCGCCAAATTATATAAATCGCCAAACCATTCGCCAAATTATACAACTTGACGTAATTTTTTTTAAATAACGAAAAAACAAATAAATTAGTATAAAAATTCAAATACAAATAAAGTGTCTAAATAAAAATCACTTGATGGCGTATACACGTGTAACTTCCTTACAGTCAAGTGAATGTTACATTTTCGATCAACCATTAATATCGTTTAATCTTACTGTCTGGCGATTTATTTTTGGTCAATGGGATAACCAAGTAGTACCGTTTTAATTTACCACTCAAAAAGTAAAAAATGCTAACTGACGAGTTAAAAAAAGGGGTACTTTTCCGTTTACGGACACCATTGTCGCCAAGCGTAATAGTTGGCGCAAAATGAAAATCATGTGAATTGAAACATTTGAAAAATAAAAGAAAAAAACACTATCGATAGTAAAATGAGTCTTTTAAAAATATAACATTTGGAAACTACAGACTTTTATGAACTGTTTTTTACTAAATTATAAATATATACTTAAAATAAATGAACAAATAACTGTTATACAATAAAGTATAGCAAATAATAGCAAATCACAATGTTTCGCATGTTTTACTCTAAAAATCCTTTTCGCGATCAGGGTTGAAATAAATGGCGCATTAGCATACATTTTGGCATGGTGTCCGTACAACGGAAAAACACCAAAAAAAGCTATTGGCGAGATTTGAGCCCGGCTAACATAAAAGTACCAAGAATTCTTTGCGATCATGGCAACTTTTATGTAGTTTTTTTTTTTTTTTTTTGGAAAAAATAACTTTAATTCTTTAATCAAAATGGAAACCTTTCTTATGAAAAGCGAAGGAACTGTTGATGATAGTCTCATGACTTAGGCTATTATAATAGAGATTGTTTTCAATTCTAAAAACAGTGCAAAGAATAATATTTCTAACGATTACAAATTTACTTACACATGCCTATTAAAAACAGAAAAAAAAACTTTAAAATTACTATTAAATGAGTACGAGTTAAAAGCAGGAAAATATTGAAAATTATTTCTAGAAAATTGTATTTACACATGAATATTAAAATAGAAAGGAAACTTTAAAATAATAAATATATTAATATGCGTTTAACCCTTTCAGGGGCAAGGTACTTCTATTCGTAAAATGTTGAAATCAGTGAATGGCACCGGAATTTACAAACAAATTTCGAAATACGAAAATGCTTTTGTTCACTTACACTAATAAAAGGAAATTTTTCCTTCCAATATTCTGGTGCCAATTTGGCATTTAAGAATAAAAATTAAGTGGTCCAAAAATGAACTACCGCCCTTGAAGGGGTTAAAGCAGTAAATTGTAATTATTGTAGTAAATTGTATTATGTCAATCGTTTTATAATGCTGTTAAAAAGTACCGGTCGGCAAAGACTCTGTTTACTTAATTCATTTTATTTTAGCTTCTTTTCAAATGTTTAACTGATCTTCTTTAATCAAACACGAAAACAACCATTGAATGTCTTAACAGCAACTGATTTGGCCTTAAATTTCCGCAATCAAAGGTAATTGAATGGAAACCCGTTTACTGGGAGATCGCTATATGTTTTTTCATTTTAATCCAATCTTCTCTAATCTTTAAAAAACCGATCAAATTAGCGTGATTTTAGATTCTGCGGTGTCTGAACGGGGGTTGGCGAGCGTAGCTTGCAGGGGGCAGAGCCCCCTAGTATATATATATATAAACGCATATTATTACCTCCTTCGTTGAATGTCGGTTAATAAAAGTCTCTTTTTACTGTCTGTAATTTTCAGACATCTCAGGAAATTTGCCTTGCTGCAAAGTTGATGTTTGTACATCATTGGAAGGTTTTGTTCCTTTTTTCTCTTTTAAAAAATTTAATCTGTATTTTTTTATGTTTGTTAATAATATATTAATTAACAATATAATTAACGATGCAATTTTCTTAAACTAAAAGGGGAAAAAAATCGACCGGATGCTTGCCAGATAACTTCGTTCACTATTTTAGACATTGTAAACCAAAAATGCGTACAATAGAAGAAAAGAAAATTTTCGTTGGATTAAACCATGCTAGTCATTCTAGTTTGTCCCGGATTGAACAGTTTCTATTGTTTCATTAAAGATGAATAATGAACTTTCGCTTCTTTGAAATTACAGGATCCTGCATTTGAACTACTTTCCCATTTCTTTTTTCTTTCGATAAAATTTTCAGTTGTAATGCTCTTAGGAATTGTACAGATAAAAGAGGAAATGCTTTATACGTGAGCATTTACAATAATTGTCGTCATAAGAATTACTCTTTAAAACAATAGAGTTGAGTTTATTTGTCCTCGAATACTGTGGTGCCGGTTGTTTTAGCCTCTGGTGGAATGGAAAGAAGAAACTTTTTAATTGTAAGGCATTATTCTGTTTGACTATTTCTCATAGGCAATATTTCCGTTTGATGTTTTAATGTTTAGTTTTTGTTATATAGCGATAATTCTACGTAATCTAAGTCTCTTTTTCTTTTCTTGATTTCAATATTTATTCTTTTATTGTCGAACTAGATATCTCCTCTTATATAATGTCTGTTCTCTCGTAGAAGTTCACTGTAATAAGTAGAGATATGTAGAACTGACAAAATGATATTTTGCTTTTTGCCCATGTTTATCATCGAAAAATGCTGTGAGATTCCTTGGTAGTATAGCCAGTCGGTGCGAAGTCACAAAAATAGTCATAATTACCCTAGTCATGGTCTGAACAAAATATAACTCCTTTAGTTACCTGCATAGTAACACTGAAGCAACCACTATTTTGTGACACCATTACAAAGCCTCTGTGACTCTTTCTTTGTGGGGTGAAACAACAGAGGCGACAGACAGTGTGCCGAAATGACGAATTACTAAGACATAGGTTAAAATTGTATGTATTTTCTCAAATTTTACACTCTAAATAAAAAGTAGTGACTCCTCTGGAGTGAATAGTCACTCTATCGCACAGTCAAAATATGCCAAACCTGTTTAGAGTGACTTTTCACTCTGACCAAAAGCGAAAATTTTGACTCTCTGAAAGAGTGAATAGTCACTCCTGGGAAGTGAATAATCACTCTAAACACGGGTGAATAATCACTCTTTCGGAGGAGTGACTATTCACTCTTGCTAAAGCAGTGCGTTTTTTCAACCCTGGTAGGAGTGAATAGTAACTCTTTCATAGGAGTGAATGTTCATTTTTTATGGAGTCGATTCTTTTTTTATTTTGCTTTTATGAGCATTTTAAAAGAACCACATACTTTACAGCATGCAATGAAAATATATACCAGCGTGTTAAAGATTGGAATAAACTACTTTATTAGGAATATTTATTTAATTCATAGTTTGTAACACTAATTGAACTTTTAAGGAAAAATTCAATTAAAGTTACATATGAATTAAATTAGATTACTAACAGAAATAAACTAAAATATTTTATTCAAATCTTATCCTTTGTGTTTTCTTTTATTGCATGCCCTATAAAGATATGATAGTTTTAAAATTCCCATAAGGGCAAGTCATAAGTAATTAAACAAAATATTAATCAATTAATATTATTTCTTTCTTTTCAGGTACTCATAAAGTTGTATTAAGTGTTTTAATAATTTCAGTGATGTACGTTAATTATGTTCTTTCTTTCTTTTCCACTAGGGGGCTCTGCCTCCTACGAGCTACGCTCGGCAACCCCCGTTCAGACACCGCAGACTCTAAAAGTACGCTAATTTGAACGGCTTTAAAAAGATTTCGGAAGGTTGAATTATAATTTAAAAAACAGAGGCGATCTCCCTATAAACGGATTTCTACTCATTTCTCTTCGATTGGAGAATTTAAAGCCAAATCCGCTGCGGTACTACTTGATTATCCCGTCGACCAATTTCGCCAAATTATATAAATCGCAAACCACTCGCCAAATTATACGAATTGACATAATTTTTATTTTAAATAACGAAAGAGCAAATAAATTAGTGCAACATTAATAAAAATACAAATAAAACGTCGAAATAAAAATAACTTGATGACGTAGACACGTGTAACGTGCTTAAAGTGTGACATTTACGATCAACCATTATTGGTATTTAATCTTATTGTTTGGCGAATGATAGATTTTTGGTCGACGGGATAACTACGTAGTACCAAAGATTTTCGTCTTTGATTAAGTAAAATAAATTAAGTAAACAGAGTCTTCGTCTCCCGGTATTTTTTAAGAAAAGGAAAGGAAAGTTCTTTTAAATAAGACATTTTAAATTAATCGTTTTTAATCTGACGTGAGTTTGACCAAACTATTCTTTCTCTTTTTAATATTCACGTGTAAATACTTTTGTTAGAAATGAAATATTATTTGCGCTTTCCTAACAAAAATAGTTGAAAAGTATCCTCTCAAAATATCAAATAAATTTCTTGCGCAATTATTTCTAAATTTAAACTGTTTTGCAATATTATTTTGTGTTCATTTTATGTAATAACTGTAATGTGACGTAAATATGACGTAATTTCTCCTATTTAAGACTTCTAACGCAAGTTAATGAATTTATTATGTTACAATTTCCTTTCTCACTTAAAATTCACGTGTAAATATAGTTTTTATGAAGTAATTTTTAATAAGTTCCTGCTTTTTGTACATAATTATTTAATTCTAATTCCAAATGCATTTTTTCTGTTTATAATAGTCACGTGTAAATAAATTTTTAATTTATTTACACGGATAAATATATATTTTTTTTATTTGAAGCAAACATTATTGTTTGCGCTGTTTATACAGTTGGCAACAGTTTAAATTAATATCACTTTCTAAAATCAGTAAAAAATATCTCTAGAAATGCTTAAAATTTGAATTTAAAATAGAAATAAAACCTCGAAAAATGAGTCAAATAAAAAAGAGAAATACAGTCTGCACACCGGGAACTTCAAACGTATAAAATGTTCTAAAAATGATTAAATTCCCATGAATAGTTTTTGCTCCTATAAAACTTTCTTAGTGGAACGATTTTGTCCAACTTTAGCATTAAATATCTCTTAAAATAATTTTTCGATTTGAAAACTGTCTGCATCAGCGTGTTTATGAAACATTTCTGTATAATACTACCGATTTTGATATTTTTGTATGCATTACTTTTCTTAATATTAACGAAGAAAGACCTCCGGTCACAAAAAATTCAAAACCGTTGGCGGTGACAGCGGTAGTTACTTTTTTTTAGAATAGAGAGATGTATAATTCAAATTTTAGATCTTTAGATCTCAGTATTTATTTCTAATGAATTTAAAACTAATTAAACGTTATTGTTTACTGTATTTTAGATACTTTTAAAGTTTTATCAATAACTTTTTAATAGGTGGATATTATATGTTTAACAATGTTTGATTTCATTTTAATTTTTGTTTTAAATATAAATACCTATCTTTTTACTGTACTTTTCCGTGCTACTTACCGTGCTATTTTTGCAAAGTCCTATTGTTGTAAAATATTTTTACTTTTTCCACTTAAAAAACGATGCTTGCAAACTTCTTTTTTAAATAAGCTCTAAGCTTGATCTAAATATTAAGAATATGTAATTTTTAGGGTTTCGTTCATCTGACAAAACCCTATTCGTTTCACTCCTCTGCCTGCCTGTCTGTCTGTCACAGAGCCCGTTCTCAGAAACTATATATGTTGGAGACTTGAAATTTTGCACACTTATAGCTATATACGTAACCTGAGGTCAAACGACAAATCATAAAATTTTGAAAAAGTCGTAATTAACGGACGTTATTAATTAAAAACTCCCAATTTTACGTCTCATTAACGAAGAAACGGTATAAAATGCATGCAGGTATACAAACGGACTCTTGAAATATTTTCATTTCTCCTCCGGGTTGTCACACATCTGCGTTTCGAAATTGCAGGTTTGCCAGAGCGCGCTTTATGCAAAAAAAGCTACTGGACATTTTTAAATCGACTTGTATCTCAGAAAGTTTTTGGGCGAGACATTTTTAACTTACACAGACATACGCAGAAAAAAATCTACTTTCATTTGGTATACAGATCGTTTCTCTGCGTTGTGTATGACACGAAAAATCCACTAAAAATCGATCGATAAAAATTTAATTTCTTTAATTGCAAAGACAAGGAAAACAGATTTCATTTTCGCAGGAAGCAGGTGTCAGACATGATGGTGCTTGCAGTTTTCCGTAGTAGAATATTTTAATACGAAATTTAAACCTTTTAAGTATTAAATTTTTAGATTAAATTTTCAAACATACCGGCGTGAAATTTTTCGCTGATTTTATTGATGCCCATTTCTAACTTTTATCTTAATTACAAGCTGAGATATTAATTATTATTTAATTAATTGGTTTTATTTCTATCAAATGCGCATTGTGTTAAAAAAAAAAACCTAATGAAGGCACGTGATTTCAAGAATCGCGATTTCATTTAAATTAGGAAATTTAACAAGGTAATCTGTTTGAAATTTGAAGATACTAGTTAGTTCATAACACATAAGAAAAGTTTAAATAAAGATTGGCAGGTGAAATTTCTGGTAAAGGGGGGGGGGGGGGGGGAGGGGCGCTAATTTCACTAACTGGTTTATTTTTTTTATGTACTTATTTTAAAAGGCAGTCACGTGATGTTTCACTGCAGTATTCTTCTGAACGATGTCCGATTTTTAAAAATACAGCATAAATGTTACTTATGCCAGATAAAAATTTCAGAAGTATTGATACCACAATTTTAATATACTATACTATTACTATACTATTTGAAACAAATAGTATTTTCAGCACAAATATTAAATTCTTGGTTAAGACCCCCCCCCCCCCGACCCATGTATCTACCGATAGGTTGTATAAAGGAGTTTCGTTCAGATACACTTTTGTTAAGAAGAGAGTGCGCTCCCTGGTGGTGGAATGTGGGACTAACAGACCGCGATTACATTTAAAGTAGGAATTCCAACAAAGCGATCTCCCATCAAAGAAAGAAACAGTGGGCCATCAGCTGGAAAAAAGATGGCAGCCAGCAGTGCTATTAGCGGTAAAGTGCAAGGGTGCCATTACATAAACCTGTCGAAAAGTGTCCAAGCCGAATGCAGTTGGCTCATCAGTGATGGCCAACAGCAGGCCAGCATTGGTATGCCATCACATTACTTCAATCCGGCACTTTTCCTGCAGTGCTAGCACCTATCCCATTGCTATTCCTTTGCTAGCCCAGCACTTTCCCTTACAAAAATTTCTTATAGAATTCTATAAAAAAATAAAGTATTATGGCTCTTTTTTCTATAAGCTAGTTTCAGCAAGAGCTATAGAAACATCTGAAGAAATGTCTATAATAGAAATGTCTATAGAAATATTTGAACTGCATGTGGTCACCCTTCCAAGTACTGACCGCGCTCGATGCTGCTTGGTTTTCGTGATCGGACATGAACAAATGCTTTCAGAGTACGCTACGATTGCTCGAAGTTTTTAAGCTCTCATTACACTATTTCAAGTTTGTTTCTTTTGTGATTTACGTTCCCAATCATTAAACTGGTATAGAAATTATTCTATTGTATAGAAATCCCATGTATTTTATACGCTTTTTTTTTATTATTATTGATTCTGAACTGCGTAAATTATGAAAACAGAAATCCTTTGTAATCTAGTAAAACCAGATTTAAGGAGAGGAAAAAAGTGCGTTGAAATAAAGAATTTATTTATTTATTCATTTACTTATTTATTTTGTTGGTGGCAGTGGTGCTATATTTTTTACAGTTTCAAAAAAAAAATTAGCTTCACAGCTTAAATTGTGTTCAGATATTCATTTCAGATTTGTGTTCAAATACTCAATGTCTTCGATATTCGCAGTGCCACCTAGCGTAAGAGTTCCCAGCAATAATACTGCAAAAGTTCATGCACTTCCATGTAGTGGTGGACTAGCGCATGAGATAAAATGGATGCCCACCAGAATGTTATCTGATGATTACCAACAGCAAAGTTGACTGAAGCTGTCCAGCAGTGGTCATGCAGTGGTAGACCATCAGCCAGCACTTCTCCATCATTGCCAGCACCTATCTTGCTGTTGGCCAGCAATTTCCTCTTTGCTGGGCTGTTTGAAACTTTAAGATTATTTATAACAAATATTAAAAGATTATAAAAAAGAATGGTGCGTCACATTCCGGTTGGGGTGGGAGGGTAAGGGGCGCGAACAAAATTAGGCAGTATAACAGGGCTTTTTGTACTGTTTTGCGTGCGATTTTTTGATGGCGTGATGAGATAACTATTACTAATTCAATATCAAAAATTTTATAAGTGTTCATGTCACTATTTTCGAATAGTAATTTAAGCAAATATCTTAAATTCTTGGTTAAGACCGCCACCCCCTCGACTAGCATATCTCCTGATAGGTTGTTTAACGGAGTTACGTTCAGATACAGTTTTGTTAAGAATAGAGTGCGCTCCCTCGTGGTGGAATGCGAAATTAACAGACTGCGATTTCATTTAAAATAGGAAATATAACAAGGCGATATGTTTGAAACTTTAAGATAGTTTATAACACATAAGAAAAAGTTTATAAAAAATGGCGCGTGAAATTTCTGGCTGGTGGGGGGAGAAGGGGGGCGAAATATTTCTTTTTTTTTTACCTTTGCGTTTCATACCGTTTCAGGTGCGGCTTTTTAACGGAGTCCACAGATACATGCTAATTATTAAATATAAATATGTCAAAAGTTAAGTTACCACTATTTCCGAATAGTAATTTCAACAAATATCTTAAATTCTTGCTGAAGACTGCCATCCCCTCGAGTAACATATCTACTGTTAGGCTGTGTAAAGGACTTTCGTTCACATACGCTTTTGTTAAGAATAGAGTGCGCTCCCTGGTAGTGGAATCTGGAACTAACAGACCGCGATTTCATTTAAAGTAGGAAATCTATCAATGCGATCAGTTTTAAACTTTAAGATACCACATGATAAAAAGTTATAAAGAAGAATGGCGCGTCGCATCTTGAGGGGGGGGGGGTTGAGGGAGGTGCGCGAAAAAAATTAGAAAATATAACTGGATGATCTATTTGAAACTTTAATATAGCTTATAAAACATAACATAAATTTTAAAAATCAGGCCGCGTCAAAAATCATGGTGACCATCTGCCCCCCCCCAATGGGATATTTCGGGGGGGGGGAGGGGGGTATCACGAACAAAATTAGGAAATATAACAAGGCGAATATGTTTGAAACTTTAAGATAGTTTAGGATGGGTTTGCCAAAATTTAGAAGGTATTCCATGGAGATAAATGTACTGGACGTTTTGAAAGAAAGTGTTTTGAAAGGAATATTAAACGAAGCCCTCTGTGCGATCTATGATCACACTTATCCACTTGTTTTTTAAACAGTCGTGATTTGTTTTTGTTTTATTTAATATGAACATGGAGTTCTCTGCAATGTAAAAAAAATCTTTTAAAATACATAAATTGTACTGGCAATCAAGACGCCTGTACTATTTCCGTATTTTATCGGAATTCTTTCCCGTAAATTCCAGAAAAAATTCCGTTTTTTTCACAAAATTTTCGGAAAAAACTTCCGTTAAAATACGGAAATAGTACTGGCGTCTCGATTGCCAGTACAATTTCCGTAGTTTAACGAAAAATTTTTTTAAGTGTTTAATATATGTATATATTTTTCTTTTAAACATATTCCTTAACTTAACCATGATTTCTAATTTTCGTCCGCTATTGCAGAAAAATGGAATTAATACAATATCTATTTATGAAACGACACGATCAGCCATATTAAATTAAAACTTTTTATTGCGGTAGCTATTGTATTTTGTGAATATGAGAAAAATAGATTATATATATTTGATAGGAAAAGATTGACCTAGGAAATAGAAAAAAAGAAGGAAATATAAAAATAAAATGAATGACTGCATATGAACTGTTCTTATTATTTGAGAAACACTTTAATGTAAAAGCAGTTATTAATCTCTTTAAAAAACATTCAGTCCTAGTAAATATGAACTTAAAAAATGTATATACTAAAGCAGTTTAATCTATAAACTTCCTATCAGGCATAAAAAACTCTTTATTTCAATGCTTAAATATCATGTTTTACTTTTTAGTGCCAATAATTACGTGTATCATAAACGTAGAAAATGAATTTACACTAGAAGAAAATTTAAAAACTGATTCAGAATGTCTATAATTAAATGTTTTGATTAAAATCATAAACAGCGGAAAAATGCTTACAAAAAATTTAACAAAATAAATATACCAATTTGAAAAACACTAAAAATAATAATTAGTATTTTATATTTATACTAAGGGACGCTGCCCTCTACGAGCTACGCTCGCCAACCCTCGTTCAGACACCGCAGACTCTAAAAGCAGGTTAATTTGATCGACTTGATTTCGGAAGATTGAATTATAAGCTAAAAAAACAGTGGCGATCTCCCTATAAACGGGTTTCTATTCATTTCTCTTTGATTGGGGAATTTTAAGGCCAAATCAGCTGCTGTTAAAAGGTACAATGGCTGTTTCCGTCTTTGATTAAGTAAAATCAGTTAAACATTTCAAAATAAGCTAATATAAAATGAATTAAGTAAACAGAGTCTTTGTCTCCCGGCATTTTTTAGCAAAGCGAAAAGAAAGATTTTTTTAAATAAGACACTTTAAATGTACCTTTTTTAATCTGACGTAATTTTCACCAAACTTTTCTTTCTACGCCCTTTCTTTTCTTTTAATATTCACGTGAAATTACTTTTGTTAGAAATTAAATATTATTTGCGCTGTCCTAATAAAAATAGTTGAAAAGATCATCTTGAAATATAAAATAAATGTCTCGCGCAATTTTTTAATTTAAACTGTTTTACAATATTATTTTTTTTTTCATTTTGCGTAATAAGTGTAATGTGACGTAAATGTGATGTAATTTCTCCTACTTGGGACTTCTAACGCATGTTAATGAGTTTATTATTTTACATATTCTTTCTCTTTTAAAATTCACGTGTAAATATAGTTTTTATGACGTAATTTTCAATGAGTTCCTGCTTTTTATATTTTCTGTTTATAATAGTCACGTGTAAATAAATGTTTAATTTGAAGCAAACATTATTGTTTGCGCTATTTATACAGTTGGCAACAGTTTAAATGAATACCATTTTCTAAAATATGTAAAAAATATCTCTCGAAATGCTGAAAATTTGAATTTAAAATAGAAATAAAACCTCAAAAAATGAGTCTCAAATTAAAGAAAAAAATGCGGTCTGCACACCGGGTAATTCTAACGCATAAAATGATTTAAAAAATGATTACATTCCCATGTATAGTTTTTGCTCCAATAAAAACTTCTTTAATGGAACGATTTTGTACACCTTTAGCATTAAATATCTCTTAAAATAATTCTTCGATTTGAAAACTGTCTGGATCAGCGAGTTTATCAAACATTTTTCTATAATACCACCGATTTTCATATTTTTTTATGCAATATTTTTCTTAATATTAACGAAGAAATACCTCCGGTCACTAAAAATTCAAAACCGGCGGCGGCGGCGACTGCGGCGGTGACAGCTTTAGTTGCTTTTTTTTCAGAATAGAGAAATTATTAAACAACAACAATAATAACGATAAATACTGTAATTGTTTATAAGTAGAAAACAGTAAAAAACCGAAAAAAATCTAGCAGCACACTTTCTCAACACATTTTCAACAAATCTCAAAGGAAAACATTTCCGGCTCAATCTTTTTCTCTATAACATAAAACTATTTAACTCATGATTATAACATACAAAACTATAGAAATAAAAGATTAAAATTAAATGAGACTTACTTTTACGTTCCATAAATAATCCCTTTAATAATATCCCTATGTTTTAATCCTGAAATGACGGACGTCTTTCTCTTATCTTAAAAAAAGCATCGTAGACCTGTTCTGATTAGCTGATGAGTAAAACGAATAAATACAATTAGAGATCGACAGAAAATTCCGTTTCGTTTTCGTCCCAAAATCTGAGTTGCGCCGAAAATTCGTTTTAACGAATTGTTAACAAAGAAACCTCAAATTCCATGTGAAGAATTGAAAAATTGTTAAATAACAATAGTTAAGTAAGTGCGTAATTTTTCTTTTTCCGTTTTACACCAGCGTCATATTAAATTTCATTTTTGTTAACTTGTCAACTTTGGCTCTATATACACATGTGCAATAGTTTGATACAAGGGAAGATCCCAGGGGTTGTGAGCTTGAACTAATAAAGTTTCTACTAAATAGTACAATTTTCGGATGGAAGTACACATTTTACATTTTCCAGATGGAAATATACATATTTAACGAGTGGAGGGATTACTCCCTTTTCTCAAATTCGAGGGCTAGATATGCTTCTGAACATTTCTTATTCCCTAAAATTAAAAAGGTCTCCGTAAGATACCTCTTATTTAAATATAAAGAGCAAGCATGCACTATTCTTTATACCTGATCACGGTGATGCGGATTTAATTTATTTCAAGTATTAGTGTAACTGATAGCAATTATGGGTTAAAAATTTCCATAGTTATTATAAACTGTATGTGATATATACTCGTACACTGTTAAAAATATGCAGCATTCTGGCAGGTCATTCGACCGTTTTTTGAAAAAACGGTTTCATAACCATAATTTAACTATATTCTGACCATGAAATGGCCAATAATATGGTCAGAATAGTGTTAAATTACGGTTGTATAACCGTTTTCGGAGAAAACGGTCAAATGACCTGCCAGAATGCTGCAAATTTTTAACAGTGTATATTAAAAAAAAAAAAAAAAAAAAAAAAAATCACAGAAAAACAGATAAAAAATTCAACTAAGCAGTGAGTTATCAGATCTTTTTTTATAATTCTACTTTAATTTTCCTAATCAGAGTTCTTTTGAACTATAAACATCAGCAGTTTCTCACGCTTCAGAAAATAAAGTGATCACAAAACAGTTTTCTGAGATATTTAGAGAGAGAATGGAATCGAGTCTAATGGGAATTGCTTTACATTTCATATACAAAGTGTAATTTATAAAATTCCCAGTTTTAAAACAGGCAATTACTTTAAACAATTTTCTAGAAATACATAAAAATTGATAGTATAATTATAGGGGGGAAAACTTAATTTGTGAAATTTAATTTTGTCCCATTAGACTCCAACTCAAGGGTATAATGCGAATATGATAAATATATCTTAAATAATCGAATTCCAGAGTTATAGCAGCACTATTTATACAGTTGATGATATAGTCTTACTTTAAAAATAAAATTAAAAGCGTTTAATACGTCGGACGATCGACGGACTTTGAGACCATCACAGCTCTCACAGTTCGGCTTAGGAATGTTTTGCTTCTTACTTTGCAACGAACAACTATGAAAATATGTTCAATACATGTGCTCGTGTAATGTGGATACTGTTACCTATTGACAAAAGCCTGAACTTTTAATTGATTTCTTTTATGAGAAAATCCACTCAACCTATTATGGTTGTTCTCAAATGCAAATGGGCAAAGTTATGACACAAGTTTTAATTCATTTTTGTTTGGAAACGCATGGAATTGGCAGGTGTTGTTATTCAGAAACTATGTAATCGAAACACGTTTCCCATTTCTTTCTTTTTTTTTTTTTTTTTTTTTTTTGTGAACATAAAAATCGTTCAGAAAATACCGTCAAAGTTGGCGTTTTGAACCGAATTTCCAGACGAGAGGAGAAAAAGCAAACATAAAAAAAAAAAAAAAACTGCTTGTCACGTGAGCTAAAATCGCTTATAACTCGATAAATAATTTATTTATCAGAAAGAAAAAGAAAGCTCATTTTGATTCCAAATCGCTTCAATAGTCAGCCTTGCCTATTTTGTACCTTAACCCCTTGGAGACGAGCGACCGGTATAAGTGCCGCGTAAGGTGCTCAGAATCCATGATCATTCTCACCAGTAAATTTTTATTGTAAATTTTATCTTATTTAATTCGAGCATTTTCCCGATTCAATTAGGCAAATTCAATTTTGAACAAGTTGGAAATTGCTCGTCAAACGTGGCAAATGAGGTGCGTTCGTACTATAACTAGTTTTATGATTATTTTTTGCATCCCATATTGTACTGACTGTATATTTTTTTTGCACTTCATAAGTGCATACTCTGTAACATCATTAAAATGTACTTGCAATAATTTTTTCCACATTCCCCGTAATGTAACGGAACACTTTTAACTGTCCCTGTAATTAAACTATACATCCGATTTTCATAAAATTTGAAATGGCTCGACAAAATTTTACAGCAATTAAATATTTAAAATTTCAGACCATTAGGAAGGCTAAAACATCATTAAAATGCACTTGCAATATTTTTTTCATATTGGCCGTAATGTAACGGAAAACTTTTGACTGTCCCTGTAATTAAACTATACGTCCGATTTTCATAAAATTTGAAATGGCTCGACAAAATTGTGCAACAATTATATATTTAAAATTTCAGACCACTCGGAGGGCTGTAACATCATTAAAATGCACTTGCAATAATTTTCCCCATTGGCCGTAATGTAAAGAAAAACTTTTGACTGTCCCTGTCATTAAACTATACATCCGATTTTCATAAAATTTGAAATGGCTCGACAAAATTTTGCAACAATCATATATTTAAAATTTCAGACCATTCGGTTGGGTAGTTTTCGCTTTGTTATATGCGGACAGACGGACAGACGGACGGACTGAACGACGATTATAGGTGCTACGTATTTATATAATTACGAACGCACCTAAAAACCGGTGATAAAAGATTAAATATTCTCTAAAAGACGCTCGTCCCGAAGGGGTTAACGCCCATATTCCATTACTCCTCAGTTTCCACTATGTAATATTTACGGTAATATCACCAATATTGCAGCCAGTTAAAGTTCCTAATTAAATTTCGTATTTGTGATCGTGTCAACTGTGGCTGTATATATATGATATTTTCAACAACTAAGAAGCTCTCACACTGTTAAAAAAAATTAATGAAAATAAAAAATAAACAGTAAAATCTGTTTATTTTACAAAAAGAAATCTGTAAGACTTTTTTTTTTTTTTTTTTACTGCAAAATGTCTTAATAAGAAGTTCGTAAAAATTACAGATTTTATTTTGGAGGAAATCTGTAAGCTGCTTATGTTATGGACAAAATACATTTAAATAACAGAAAGCTAGTAATAACTACAGATTTTCTTAATATATAAAATAAACATTTTTTTACTGACGTCCTGGCTGACAGTCTTTTTCTGTAAAATCAATAAATTAGTGTATTGTATACTGAAAAACAGACCATTTATTTACTTTCATTTCTCTTGAGAAGAACATTTCTAGATATTGCTTACAAAATAAATCTAGCAGTCGGAAAATCATGAAAGATCCCGCCTAAATATTTTTCAGAACGTTTAAGAGTCCATTATGCTTTAGTATTGACATCCTGGCGAACAGATTTTTTTTTTTTTTTTTTTTTTTTTTTTTTTCTGTAAAACCAACATATGTTTTTTTCAGTGCAGCACCTTTTATTTAAATCTGAAAAGCGCCAATTTAACCCTTTGTGACTCAACAACTTTGATTTAAAAAATATATACACAGATGTTAGAGCACATTATTTTAAGCATGTAAAAAATAATTATTAAAAATTGTATACGAACTTATTTTTGTAAAAAATCTATTTTTGGTCTTCTACAGCCTTTGTAAATTTTGTAAATTTTACAAAATATACAAAGTTCATGATGCAAAACTGCTCAAATGATAATAAAAAAAAAAAAACTTTGGCATGAAAAATTAACTCATTATCATTGTCTGTTGAGAATTCCATGGACAATTTATATAAACTGTTTGGAAGCAATAAATAAAATCGTCTTTTGAAATCCACTGTATAAGTAACAATGACTTTTAGGCATGTTTCAGATATGCATCACGATGAAACAAAGGGTTAATATAATTTACAGCAAATTATGGTGAGGCAAATTTAGTTTATTTCAAAGTGTTCATGTAATTCATATCAATTACGCCGTTAAAATGTTTATATTTACTATGAAACGTTCATGGAATGAAAAAGAAAAATAAGTTAAAGAACAAAATGAATTAACTTATCTTTTCTTTAATTTTCCTAATCGGATTCTTTTTGAAAAAGAAACAAAAAATTTATCACACCTTCCAAAACAGAGTTGTCAGGAAACAATCTTCCTAACGTGACAAATATATCATGTTAAGAGCACCTCACGAGGATTTCAGCAGCGAAAGTGCCAAATTGAATTTCATATTTGTCATCTTGTCAACTGTGACTGCTAAAGTCATCGATCCGGTAGCTTAATCCCTCTCTAAGCTGTCACAATACGCAATGAATTTAGTCGGATTTTCAGATGAGAAGCCTACCACAGCTCGTTATCGTCAATTTAAGAAGCATTGTCTTCAAGACATCTGTTGTATCCTCACTTAACATTGTGAGAGTGAAAGAAGGATTAAGCCGTTTGAGACTTGAAACAGTTTGTTTTACTTTGAGTTCCGTTTGCGTGCTGGAATGCACAGATTATAAAAATGAAGATACAGAAAAAAATTGTTATAGTTCAAAATTGAGGATTGGTTGATTGGTTTTGGGGACAAAGCAACTTTTGAACACTTGGATTTAACCTACAGACGGCTATTTTTATTTTTGCAAAAAGTGTTTTATTTTGTAGGTCATTTTGCAGGCCAAAAAATTTTTAAAAGTAGGGTAAAAATTGAAAATGGTGTAAAAACGTCTTTTAATGACACTGAAGCATATAAAACTCGCTGAACATTATGATTTTAACATTAAAAACCAATCAAAGAAATCAGATATAATTACTTGGTGTATTTATTTATTGGGTATATAGTTATCGATATTTAGTTATCGATAAAATACATCACAAGGTTATTAGCTTATAAAGAACAGATAAACATTATGACTCTGGTGATCGACTTGTGAAATTTCCTTATTATTGAAGAAAATTTTTACAAAATGATGCCATTTAATTTATGCAATCGAAAACTTTCGAATAGTGTCTGGATTTCGATCTTTTTCCCAGATATTTTCAGAAATAGGAAAGAAAACCTAAGTAGAAAGGAAAATAGAAAGATACCTATGTACGTGGAGAAAAAAAAGTAAACACCCCTTACTAACTCTGCAAAACATTATCGTAGAAGAAAGTTACTGGTACCACATGATTGGTAATAAAGCCTACTTTTAAATTATGTATATAAAATATGCTTCGGTGGCCATCTACATATTAAAACGAACCATAACTTTGTGTTTTTCAATAGCAGTACACAATTCTGACAGCATAAATGAACTCTGCAGCCTGCAATTAGCCTAAAAACAAATTTTTATGTAATTCGTACGATAAGTTTCCGAGAAATTCATTCTTTTAAAACTAGCGTATTTTAGGGGCTGTATTCAAATTGAAGTTTGGTACTTGATTGTTGACCGAGAGAGCCCCCTTCTTGATCAAGGTATCTTAAGCGCCACTCAAACAGTCATTGAAGACTGCTAGGATAGCATAAGATAGCTTACAGGATGGCATAAGAAATTTCAAAATATCTAGTCACTTCTACAGCTCATATTCAAAATGTTAGAATAATTACTTTTTTTTTTTTTTTTTTTTTTTTTACAAATTGAAAATGTCGTTTGGTAATTTAATATCTTTTAATGCAAATATGCAAACGATATTTTTATTAAGAGCTTATTGTTGATTAAACTTATTTATTATCTTAAAATTAATATCATTTTTGAAAAGATTAATTGAAAAACAAAATTATTTTGAAAAGTCAAAATATTAGAATATTTATTCAGGTGGTTCAAAATATTAGAATATTTCACATTAATTCTCCTTTAATTATCCGCAATTCATAACTGGTGGCATCATTGATTAAATTCAGACGATTTTATTTAAAAACCGTGTATTCATTTTGCAGTTTGTTTGCTTTTTCATCTTAAAATCGGTCGTGTCAGTGATATTCCTGAATCTGTTAAGCTTCGTATGGCTGATTTGTATCGGCACGGTAAAAATCAATGTTATATAGCGAATTATTTACATTGCTCGCAATCAAGCGTTATTAAAATACTAACACAATATTAAAAAAAATGGAAAAATTCAAAATAATCGCCGAAATGGCAGCCGAAAACCAAAAAACATCTGCTAGAGATGACAGGAAACTGAAGCGTATAGTTAAGAAAAACCGTTTTAAGAGGAGATTGGAAAAAATATTATTTAGTCATGAAAGTATGTTTTATGTTTCATATGGTAATCAAGGTATTGGAGTTTGGAGAATGAAGCAAGAAGCATTTGATAAAGAATGCTTTAAAGCTGTTCTTAACTGCTCTGTTCAACAAGCGCAAAACGTTCTGACACATTTACAAATTCATTTTTTAACGGTAGGATATAAAATTGGAAAGCCTGGCCATGTAAGCGATTTGGAATTGAACTGTTTTTTCCATTTTTTGATCAATCAATTACCCATTGAGTTATAAGCGATTTCAACCACTTCACAAACCCGTTTTTCGTCCGCTCTTGAGTGATTTTTCTACTTTCGCGTGGAAATTCGGTTCAAAACGTCCACTTTGACACTATTTTCTGAAAGATCTATTGCGTTTGCAAAAAAATGGAAAAAACAGCTCTATGACATAGTTTCTAAACAACAACACCAGCTAGTTTCATGCATTTTCGAACAAAAATAAATTAAAACTTATGTCAGGAAGTTGCCCTTTTGGATTTGAGAACAGCCTTAAACGTTCCGTAAAATTTGCTGCTAGTGTCATGGTTTGGGGTTGTACGAGGGCAGAAGGATCTGGAAAGTTATGCATCGTCTACAAAAAGGTTAACTCTCAGACATATCAAGAAATTTTGGAATATTACATGATTCCAGCATCAGAAGATTCATTTGATGATTTCATCTTTCAACAAGAGTTAGCGTCACAGCATATCTCGGTGTCAACTAAGAATTGGTTCCACCAACGCAACATTAAGGTACTTCCTTGGCCACCAAACTCATCAGACCTTAATCCCATCGAAACGTATGGTGTATAATGAAGAAAAAAAAACTCCAAGAAAATCCTTCTTCAAGTAAAACTGAGTTAGTGGCATGTATAAAGCCTATTTGGGCTAATATTGATAGAAATGTTTGTAAATACCTTGTATATAGTATGCAAGTTCGATTGTACGCTGTTATGAAAGCTAGAAGGGATGCTACAAAATATTAACTACCATTTACTTCATATTCATAATAGTCCGAGTACTACACGCAGTGCTGTAGTTGGAAAAAAATGTTTGTGGGAACTCACCTTTCCATAGAGTAGATGTTAATGCAACCGGATTTTTGCTGCGCCAAAATCCAATTTAAAACACTTAGCCAAAATCCAACTTTTTTCAATTAACAGTTATAATTATTACAATAGACTCCCGATATCCGAGTTAATATGGACCAAGCTCACCTCGGATAAACCGGTTTTACACAAATCGTCACAAACTAAGAAGATAAAATATCAAATTTCATTTAATTAATTAATTTTTATTATGCTAGTAACATTTCTTGGTACTTGTTAGTTATCCCGTCGACCAATTTCGCCAAATTATGTAAATCGCCAAATTATACAAATTGACATAATTTTTATTTTAAATAACGAAAGAACAAGTAAATTAGCATAACATTAATAAAAACACAAATAAAACGTCGAAATAAAAATCACCTGATGACGTAAACACGTGTAACTTGCTTAAAGTCAAGTGAATGTGACATTTACGATCAACCATTTTTGGCATTTAATCTTACAATTTGGCGACAGTAATTTGGTAGACGGGATAACTAAGAAGTACCCATTTCTTTGATGTACGTTTCAGCTGCTTTTAAGAAAAACGGGGAATGAAATTGTTTATTTGAAAAAGCGACTGATAATTTTTTGTTTGTTGAAAGTCAATTTTGCTGCTTTTTTTTTTGGGGGGGGGGGGGGGCAGCAGTATTATGCTACTTAATAGCTACCAATTTCTAAAATTTTTTTCTTACCTCTAAAACTTAGCAGTAAATTTTGCCTAATTTAATAACCAAAATCCAACAATTGTCAACGATTAAATATGGAAAAATTTGTATTAAATTTTAGAGGTAACAAAGTCATACACATTGGCAGCTATGTGATTCTATTAGTGTCATGAAAATTGCAGGTGTAGCTTCTTCTTTCTGCTCAAAGTATTAAACAGTTTTTTTTTTTTTTCAATCCTTTGGAATGGTTCATTTTCTTCTGATGGACTGATGGCTTCTCTTATTATGAAACAGCCATTATAAATGGAGTGTTAGGTGAAGATGAAAAAGCAGTCGTAAAAAAAAACTCTGATTTTCTGGTCAGAATGGGAAAAAAAATTATGGCAATTTTTTACCCCATTCTGACCAGAAAATCACGGTTCTAACTTTTTACGGCTAATCTTTCATCTTCACTTAACATTTAATTTATAATGGTTGTTTCCCAATAATGAAATCCGTCAGTCCATCAGAAGAAAATGATCCATTCCAAAGGTATAAGTTCGATTGAAAAAAAAAAAAAACTGTTTAAAACTGTCAGCAGAAAGAAGAGGCTACACTTGCAATTTTCATGACTCTAATAGAATCACATAGCTGCCAATTTGCACGGTTTTGTTATCTCTAAAATGTAATGCAAATTTTTGCCATATTTAATCGTTGACAATTGTTAGATTTCGGCGATTGAATCAGGCAAATTTACTGGTAAGTTTTAATGTCAAGAAAAAACCTTAGAATCTGCTCTTTCATCTTCACCTAACACTTCATTTATAATGACTGTTTCATAATAATAGAAGTAATCAGTCCATCAGAAGAAAATAACTCGATTAAAGCGGCTTATGAATATAAGTGAAAAGGATCTTCTTAAAACTAGCATATATTACTGTTTCGCTCAAAAAAAGCAGAAAAAAAAATGTGCTCGTTTGCGAATTTTTTTTTCTTTTTTCTTTTTTTCTTTCTTTTTTTTTTTTTTTTTTTAGGGTAACAAACCAAATATTTCTGGGAACGGCGTTCCCACGCGTTCCCACCCAACTACAGCACTGCCCGTAAGGCATGGTGACGTCACGGCGACGTCGTTGTGAAGTCACACTGTGACTTTGTGACCGTCGATGTGACGTCATAGTGACTAGAATGCGAGGTCGTTATGGCCGTTTTAGAGGTCGTTTGTGACGTCACATTGTGACCACTCTGTGAAGTCACGGTGTGACAAATTTGTGAAAAGTGTGTCATTTGTGACTATTTTGGCATTAACTTTGTGACGAACCTGTGACGAAAGCGACAATGCTTTGAAGTCACACTGTGACCAATTTGTGAAATATGTGTCATTTGTGACGAACTTGTCATAAACACTGTGATTTCAAATGAAAATCAAATTTCAAATTAATTGCTTAAAAGACGCAAATAGTGAAAATGATTCCATGCTGGGACTCGAACCCGGGCCATCAGTACAGTGCACTGACATTCTACCGACTAAATCACATGGAACGATACCCAGGCTGAAAAATTTCTCACTATTACATGTTGGCAAGGCTACAAACCCAGCACAAGATGGAATATTTAGCGTGAGCCACCAACATGATGCAAACACGAAACTTAATTAAATCCAGCATCGATTGAAATTATATTAATACTTGGAAATTTTTCCAGCGAGAACCATTCGCTTTGCATACAATATTTCAAATGAAAATCAAATTTCAAATTAATTGCTTAAAAGTCAATTTTAATTTGAAATGTTGTATGCAAGGCGAATGTTTCTCCCTGGAAAAATTTCCAATTATTAATATGGTTTCAATCGATGCTGGATTTAATTAAGTTTCGTGTTTACCCCATGTCGGTGGCTCACGATAAATATTCCATCTTGTGCTGCGTTTGTAGCCTTGCCAACATGTAATAGTGAGAAATTTTACAGGCTGGGCGTCGTTCCATGTGGTTTAGTCGGTAGAATGTCAGTGTGCTATACTGATGGCCCGGGTTCGAGTCCCGGCATGGAATCTTTTTCACTCCTTTGCGCCTTTTAAGCAATTAATTTGATATTTGATTTTCATTTGAAATATTGTATATAAGGCGAATGATTCTCTCTGGAAAAATTTCTAAGTATTAATACAGCGATGAATTTTAAAATAAACTTTTGCTGTAAATATAAAACCTTATCTTTTTACCGTACTTTTTAGCAAAATATCGCTATTTTGGAGTCCTATTCTTCTAAAACATTTTAAATTTTTCCACTTAAAAAACAATGCTTATCAACTGCCATATTTTTTTATTAAGTTCTATGCTTGATATTGAGTTCAAGCTTGATATTTAGAATGTGTAAGTTTTTTTAATTTGTTGTTATTAGTCATTGCTTTATTAAATATGAACATGGAGACTAACGGATATTAATACAACTATTATTTATAGAGCGGCATGATAAGCGATATTTATTTAAATTTTTTATTCCCGTGTATATTGTATTTTGTGAATATGAGCTAAATAGATTTGGTATGTTTTATAGGAAAAGACTGATCTAGGAAATAGAAAAAAAAAAAACGATTAAGAAAAATCATGCGTTAAGCATAGATTATAAAATACTTTCCAACACTTTCTGAATGCTTTAACAAGACATCGTAATTTAGGGAAATGACGTAAATAAGATAACTAAGTAAACATTTCAGAAAACGCATAAAACATTTGAAAAACTGATTTCAACAGTTACCGTCCATAGCCAAATATGTTTTCCAATTCTTTTGAACAGCCCTGTATTTGATCTGTAGGTTGATACACTGAAAAAAAAAATGAAGTACTCAAAAATGAGTAATCCGACGTACTCATATCGAATTGAATATTTTTGGATCAAAAATGAACCTATGCTTTCTCTATTTTGAAACATCACATGTTATAAAACCCAAACAAACGAATAGTTTTGTACCCTGTAATGGTTCATTTCATTTATAGCGGCATAGCGGCATAAATGATGTTTATTAATGTAAATATTAAATTATGCACAGCATTTTAAAAATAATTTAAAAGTACTTGGCAATAATGCTCTTGTCATAAAAATATTCGATTTGAGTATCTTGCTAAGAATTTTGCTGTTTTTCTTAATAAATAATCAATTAAACATTTCTTGTTAAGAACTTTGAACGGGAAATAAATGTCAGTACATTTTTACTTTAAATTTTAGGTTTTTTGTTTTTTTTTTTGGGGGGGGGGGAGTGCATAACGATTCATATTTCATCACAACCATGGAATAAAAAATGAATACATGTGTTTCTCAACTTTGAGTACATTTGGATCGGAGCTATTTTGAGTATGTGACGCATTTAAAATTGGGTACTTCTTACTCAATTTTGAGTACCCATTTTTTAAGTGTATATATACTATATAATGGGAAAATTTAGTTTAGCAAGAAAACGCCTAACAGGTTGAAATTCTTTTTCAGCAATTTATACTAATGTAAGGAAAGATACTTGAATACTTTTGTACAACCCTGTAGTTTACCTAGAATCTTTATTACACGCTACTATTTAGTTAAAATTTAATTCAAACTAAGACACTCTTAAAACTGCTGAAATCACATTTCCAGAAATTATCATTTATAGACGGCCTTGTATCCATTTCCTTGCGTGACCCTGTGTATCATTTTATCCATATTCTACAAACATTTATTGGTAAATTAAATGCAGTTCAGCGAAAAAAAAACATAACTCATTTAAAAACCACCTTTAAGCAATTTGCGCCCATACCCAGTAATCCTTACGAATACTTTTGTGTAGCCTTGTATAGGAATTATAGCATTTATATACACGATACTATGCATAAATATAGTGAATCATAAAAGCGCATATCATAATTAAAAATACATTTCCAGCAAACATCGCTAATGAACAGTACTTTGGATACAATATAGTATCTGAAATATTTTGAGTGTCCCTGTAAATGCTATATACGTATTATTCGTATTATAAATGAAATAATTTATAGTATGTAAACCTAAGCGACATACATCAATTTCATTATATATGAAATAGATTAACATAATTAAAGTATGCTGCAAACAATTCCCTCCACCCCTATATCATTATGTATTTGAATTCCCTTTTTAGCCCTGTAAATGAACAATAGCTATTCTGTGCATCGCATAGTCAACAGAATGCATATTTTAGTGCCCTTCATAAATGCATATAAATTTTATTATGTTTGAAAGCGTGCGTAAAATCATTAAAAATCATTTGAAACGATTTTTTTCCATAGGCCGTAATGTAACGGAAAACTTTTGGCTGGCCCTGTAAATGAACAAAGCATGCTACAAACTTCATTACAAATAGGTACCGTGCTATAGTAAACGTCAATAACATCCAAAAATTTCAGGGCAATCCGAGTATATTTTCGGGAGTTAGAGTGCGGACAGACTGCTAGACGCAGAGACAAACCTAAGTCATAAGCACTTTTCAACTTATGTCCTTATGTATCCTGTATTATATGAACTTTTAAAAAATATATACTAAAGCAGTTTAATCTATAACTTCCTATCAGGCATGAAAAACACTTCATTTGAATGCTTAAATATCATATTTTACTTTTTAGTGCCAATAATTACGTGTATCATAAACGTAGAAAATGAATTTACAATAGAAGAAAATTTAATAACCGATTCAGAATGTCTATAATTAAATGTTTGATTAAAATCACAAGCACAAAAATTCTTACATACAATTTAAAAAAATAAATATACCAATTTGAAAAACACTAAAATTAATAATTAGTATTTATAATTGTACTATTAAACAACAGCAAAATACAATAAATAAATTAAATGCACTATTAGATTTAACAATATCTCAAAAATATTTCCGTATGGTATAAGGAATTACTATTATTTCATAATTTTGGCAAATGTTAAATCTGAAAACATTGGTTTGAAGATTTAGGATTTAAAAAGATAATTTAAAATATTATTAGCACTAAAAGAAAATTCTTTCAAATGTTTCACTACTGTAATATGTAAAAATATATTTTCCCAGTATAATGTTAATTTCTAATCTGAAACAGTTTCGTAATCTCATGATAATCGAACATCATATTTAACCCCAAAATAATAATAACTATAAGTGTTAGTAATCAAAAAATAGTAAGAAGCCGATAAAATAATTCCAAATCATTGTCGTTCCATACATTTTCAATCTCAAGTAAGAGTAAATTAATGTTTATATTAATTCCAGTATGAACTTAAGCCTGAATCAGTCTCTGCGCAGATTTTTTTTTTTTTTTCAAGCGATGGCAGATTAAGATATTTTTCTTTACAGTTATCGAATTGAAAAATATCGCTTCTGACATAAAGATCAGTCTCTTACAAATATAACATAAAACTATTTAACTCATAAATACAAATCAGGAACAAAATATTTAAATTAAATAACACTTACATATACGTTCCATTAATATCCGTGTATCCTAAAATGGTCATTTCCTTATCTTAAAGTGTTGTAGACTTGGTGATGTTCTAAAAACAGTGAACAATTTCCCGCGTCTTCTCATATTTATTTTTCTGTGGGCAGACGATTTTCAAGCAGGTGTTCTGTTACAGATTATTTGTTTTTGTATACAAGAAATATTGAACTTGAATGTGCAGTAATTTTCTGAAAGTATCGTTAATTAAAATTTTGTATTTGAAGACATGTCCTATATATTTAACCTTTTCTTTTTATCCGTACCAAATAATTCAAGTTAAATGTATTGTAAAGTTTCTTTTTTCTAAATAATCATAATAATAATATTCTTAATTAGAGTTTATTAGATAAAACATTGTTTAAATTTTTAAAAGGTGTAAAAATAAATTTAATGGTATTAACGACCCCCCCCCCCTTTTTTCTTCTTCTTTTTTTTTAAAGTAAAGTTTGTTTTGCACAAATTTTGTATATTTCTTTTATTTTCGGAAAATGCTAATTTTATTTAAAAAGTCTGAAAGAAGTAGAATTTATGACTTGAATACAAATTATAAAAATATTCTAAAGCAAGAAATGCATAGATGACTAAACTCTGAAGACTCTTTCTACGTGCTCATTAAAAGGTGCAGATTTAACTGTAATAGAAAATTTTTAGTTTGAAACCACAGAAGTGTTTCGAATAATCCTGGTCGGTAAAAAAAGAAAGAAAGAAAGAAATTTCCTCCCAGCAAACTAAATATGTAAAGTGTATAAATTTAATAATCCTAATTCTAAATATATTATCCAAATGCTAGATAAAATTGAAAACATGAAAAAGTATACATTCACTGTCTTAGATATCAAATGGATAAAATATAGCCTGAAAATTTAGTTTATTAATGCTTGTATCGTGCACTTTATTTATTATGCCCCCCCCCCTCTCCCCTTTAGTGACAGAATTTACCATTTGCTATCCACTAATATATTTTCATTCCTTATGCCGCTATAACTCGTGACTGCTTAAATTATTTCTCTTCATTTTCAAAGATTTTTGAAGTTCATATTTTTGTCACACTGTGACTTACAATATAGTGGTTTTTTTTGTCACATATGTGACGTGACGTACGTTACATAGCAGTGACATAACAGTGACGTCACATTTTTTCTTAATTGCCAGAAAAATATAATTTTACAGTAAATAACATGTTTTAAAGAATTTTCGTAATTTTTTAAAGCTTTCTAAGAAGTTCACATCTCAGTCACAATGTGACATCACTGAGTGGTGGCATTTTGGTCACAGATGTGACGTGACCACAGTGACTTACAGTGACGTCACAATGACGTCACTGTGACCATGCATGCTATGAGGGTGACTACACGACCAAAATAAAGTGAAAACTGCAAATCGTGATAAGATTATACCGATTGGTCGGTATCTACTTTATATTAATGCAATGCATTTCAGAGGGGGAGGCATCCCGTAAAGTCGTGGGAATTCAAGATGGCGGCTGTTATTCAAAATGGCGTCATTTTTTGAAATGTCTTACTATCCATCATATAAACGTGTGTTTCAGTTTGATTTTGATGTTTTTAACGACAAAAATTTCGTTTTTAATTCTTTCCGTCATAGTTGAATGAGTTTATGAATTCAGTTTGTCTGTTTGTTTGCCTGTCTGGCTGCCTGCCATTCCATGTTCTAACTCGCTTAAATTCACTCAGATTGTCATGTGATTTATATGTGTTATTGAAGTTTACAATAACATGTTTCGAATGAAAATGAAGTGTATAGGTTTTATAGTCCGTTTACAGGGCCCTCAAAAGAATTCCATTACGTTATTGTCTATTAGTGCGGGTGCTACGGTTGAGAAAACTACAAATCGTGGGAAGAATATGCCGATTGATGAGTATCTACTTTACAATCCATATAAGAAGGGAGGCGTCGCGTCAAGTCGTAGGAATTCAAGATGGCGGCTGTTATTCAAAATGTCGCCATTTTCTGGAATTCTTGCAATTTTCATACTATTCATCGTATAAAAGTGTATTTGATGTGACATGTATGTGCAAAATCTGTAAAAATATGTATGGCTGTAGAAAGGTTGGACTTTCTTGCACATTATTGTGCAACTGTAAAAACGAATGTGAGAAATATGATGATACAAAGTGAAGTTTTTCTATTTTCTAACTTTAAATTTAACATGCAATTATTTTAATCTCTTGTATAATTAATGTATTAATAAAAATGTATTTTTGTTATTTATTTATTTCTTTCATTTTCTTCACTATAAAATACAAAAATACTTTAATAATTGTCCTATTTTCATTTTAAGCGTATTTCTGATATTAAAAAGGGGATTTTTCAGTTTAAACATATCGAAATTGACATCATAGACACTTTTATATGATGTATAGGAATAAAAATACAAACAATTTTTAATAACAGCCGCCATCTTGAATTCCTATGAATTTGCATGATGCTTCAACTTCTTATATGCATTATATTAATATGAAGTAGATACTGACCATTCGAGATATCTTTATCACAAAATGCAGTTTTCTCATACCTAGCAGCTCCACTAATAACAGTTGATTTAACTGGTGATCTTTATAGAATTTATACAGGCGTTAAAAACGCACGTATTCTTTTTTTGGTGTGTCACTGTAAATAAACGATAAATACTATTGCACACCTTATTCTATAGTAAGTATCTTGTACTGCACCTCACTGACGTATGTCAATTTGAATGTGTTTCAGAGAGTATACCATGATTAAAACACATTGCAAACGATTTTCCCCCATAGACAATAACGTAATGGAATATTTTTGAGGACCCTGTAAACGGGCTATAAAAACCTATACACTGGAATTTTTATTTGGGACATGTTATTGTAAACTTCAATAACAAACATAAATTACGTGACAATCTGAGTGCATGTAAACGAGTTGTGATATTTAAGCAAGTTAGAGCATGGAATGGCAAGCAGACAGACAAACAAACAAACAAACTAAATTCATAAACTCATTCATCTATGGCGGAAAGTACTAAAAACGAAATTTTTGACGTTAAAAACATCGAAATCGACCTCAAACACATATTTATATGATGATTAGTAAGAAAATTCAGAACATGACGCCATTTTGAATAACAGCCGCCATCTTGATTTCCTACGACTTGACACGATGCCTCCCCTTCTTATATGGATTGTAAAGTAGATACTCACCATTCGGTATATTCTTCACACGATTTGTAGTTTTCTCAACCGTAGCACCCGCACTATTAGACTATAACGTAATGGAATTCTTTTGAGGGCCCTGTAAACGGACAATAAAACCTATACACTTCATTTCTATTCGGAACGTGTTATTGTAAACTTCAATAACATATATAAATCACATGACAATCTGAGTGAATTTAAGCGAGTAGCGATATTTAAACGAGTTAGAGCATGGAATGGCAAGCAGGCAGACAGACAAACAAACAGGCAAACTGAATTCATAAACTCATTCAACTATGACGGAAAGTATTAAAAACGAAATTTTTGACGTTAAAAACATCGAAATCAACCTGAAACACACATTTATATGAAGGATAGTAAGAAAATTCCGAAAATGACGCCATTTTGAATAACAGCCGCCATTTTGAATTCCCACGACTTTACGCGATGCCTTCTCCTTTGAAATGCATTGTACAAATATAAAGTAGCCACTCACCAATCGGGATATTCTTATCAGGATTTGCAGTTTTCTCAACCGTAGCACTCGGTAAGAAAGGGTAATAAGGTAATATTGTTGCGTAAAATAAAATATTCTAATATTTTGAAACAATCTAAATTTTATTCTAATATTTTGATGAGTTTCAGAAAGCTGTATACCTAATTTATTGTACTGTATTTTATATTTTGTGAATGTTAAAATCTTATCTAAACATTCCAAAATTCATTTATAAGAAATATAATTGCATTTACTTAGTATAAAAAATAAATAAATTAAAAATATTTTTTTAATTACTGTTTCTCAATTATTCTAATATTTTGAATATGAGCTGTATTATAGAACTTAAACCATCATTTTGCCCCTTTTTAAGCATAATTTGAAAACTGGAAGAAAAATGTGAAATTTTGGATTTCCATAAAGCAGGACTTAATAAATCTAAATCCATAAAAAAATTGTAAGTTGCAATTCGTATTTTTTTCGAATACTAATTTCATAATTCATAATTTATATCAGAAAATTATAAAAATTGCAAATTTAACGCATTCATGTTTGGGTATTTTAGTATTATTGCTACACAAAAAATTAGCACAATAGGAGTATAATTTCAGGAGATATTAATGAAAATATGAAAATGTAATTTAACAATTTTGAATGTTTATAATTCAAAAGCTTATCATTCAAATGACTTGAAATTCGGTGTCTAGGCATAGTTTGAACCGAAGATTTGAAATGTCTCGTTAAAATTTGGTATTGCCATTGAAAAAAATGAAGTTTGGGTTCGTTTTAACATGTAGGTGGCCCCTAAGCAAATTTTATAAACCTAATTTAAAAGTAGACTTTATTTCCAATCGTTGGGTACCAGTAATTTTCTTCTACGATAATTTGTTGAGGAGTTAGTAGGGGGTGTTTACTTTTTTTTTCCACGACTATACAGCTAGAGTTACCTCAGCAATATTCTAACAACATACGTCACTTAATTTTAATTACATATCGTTTCTATTACTTTTCGACGAATTTGACACAAATGTTTATTGTTAAAAGTTTGGGAAATGTTCAACTATTAGAAATATTCCATTATATATTATACACAGGAATATAAGATATATATATACGATTACAAAACAAACTGACCACACGTACACAGAAAGCAATCTATAAATTGATCTGTAATGTTCATGTAAAATATAAACGATTATTAAACCGTGTGACAGGTGATTCTTTATCATTTGAATGCCATTTATAAGATTACAGTGCGTCTGGCAGAGCTCTGTGTGACAACCTTGGTGATGGCCACGACACAAATTTGCATATTTGAGCGTTCAAGAGCGTTATGACCGCAACACCTCTGATAGTTATTCATTATTTCAGCTGTCAAATGGTGCTCCCATATCATGACCGCGTATTTAAATGTCAGTAAGGTGCGGCACTTTAATGGATCCCAAACTGTCAGACTGTGTTTGCATTTCTTCCTCAAATCGAGACATCCACACGAAGTTGATAAAAATCTTCGTTTCTATGTCGTCGCAGCTCTTAAGCATTCGAAGATGTATGTATTAAAAAAAGGAGACTGTAAATTATGATGAACAGCCATTGATCAAAGTGCATAAATTACCTCCAGGCAGTATCAGCATTATTTGTATTTGTGATAGGTTTTTACATGTTGCCTTTCCCACAATTTATACATCACATTATCAAATAAATCAATTAATTATTGTTTCTAGAGTATTGAATTTTATACGTGATGTTTATATGTAATTCAACGGATAAATGTTAAAAGAACATCCATAATCCAAAATTTTTATCGACTTAATGAATGAAATATTTGAAAATTTGTGTAAAAATTTCAAAATTTGTACCAAGAACATTTTAGAAAAATGTAAGTGATACCTTGTGATAATATAATTCACTTTAATATACCGTCTAATAGGATACCGGACAACTGCATCTGTAATACGGAAGCCTGGGTAAAACGGATTTATCTTCCATTCTTTAGCAATACCATTTTTACAGATTTTACCATATTTATAAACAACATAACTAGCTAAATCAGAACTTAGGCTACTAATAACAAGTTTCAGTTACTTTTTCTACAGGTTTCTGTGCCGATATAGTTATTTTTCGACAAGGTAATATTTTCCTTCTTCTGACACTGTCATATGTATTCAATAAACTCCAGAAAGATACTATTACAAAACAACTTCGACGTAATGATCTAAAATGATTAAAAGAATTTTTTTATTTTACTTGCAATACTTACAAAAATAACAAATGATACTACACTGACAACTATTCACTTGAAAAGTTTTAAAATAGATATGTTATGATATTATTTCTGTTTTTAAGTACTTGAAGCTGTTAAAAATAAGATGTAAATTGTGATGAATGGACGTTGATCAAAGTGCATAAATTACCTCCAGGCAGTATCAGCATTATTTGTATTTGTGATAAGTTTCTGCAAGTTGACTTTCCCAAAAACTTATACAACACATTATCAAAGAAATTAATTTATTAATGTTTCTAACGTATTAAACTTTATACATGATGTTTATATGTAATTCAGCGGATATATGTTAAAAGATTATAGATAATTTAAACTTTTTAGTGTGTATGGCTTAATGACTGAAATATTTGAACATTTGTGTGAAAATATTAGAAAATGTAGAATATAAAAAAATATTACAAAAAATTTGTGAAAAATATGATAATTAAATTTAATTGCAACTATATTAAAGCTTCTTTTTGTACCGACGGAAAGAATATCCCACATTTGCACTTCTAAGACGGAAGCCTGCATAAAACGTACTTTTTCTAGCGTCTTTAGCAATTCCATTTTTACAGGTTTTTCTGTATACTTAAATAACTCCACTAGCTAAATGGCAATTTAGGCTGCTATTAACAAAAGATTGTGCATATATGTATGGGGCATTCCCAAAATCTTTTGACTTTTCAGGAATAAAAATCTGGTGAAATTAAACATACTAAAATAACATTCTAAACATATAGACGAATGCCTCAATGATTCAAAATAAAGAAAAAATGATCAGCAGCGAAAAATTTTATTTTTAACTGAGGTTTAAGGTAAACTTGCGAGTTTAATTTTACTTACCATTTTACCACTATAACATTTTATTCTCTTCTAAATTTTTACTTAACCCCTCACTGAGAAACCCGTGTTAATACGTTCACTAAGCTCCAGGTTTCACTGCAATACAAGCAATATTTAAAGTAACATAATTCTATTGATTTAATGTATTTTTAATACATTGAACAATGATTAATACTTCTAAGGATTACATTCATATTCGTTATTAAGTTTTTTTTTTATAAAATGTTCAAAGAATCATTTTTTTTAGCATTTAAAACAAAATGCGGAGAAAATAACATTACAATTTTGCCCTTTTCTAAGGCAGTCGGAGGGTTAAATTGAATTTGCATAGTACACACAGGATATTCAAATAATAAATAATAACAATGTATTGAAATGCAGTAAACCAACGTTTAAAATGCACAAATAATGCGTGAAAAAGCAGCAAACAGCTGTTTCGAATCTACAGCGAGATTCTTCTTCAGTGCAAGAGAGGGGGAAAAAAAGGAACAGCGTGCTAGATAAAGCAAGGCTGAGCAAAATGATAGACAGAGACGCGCTGCCTTATATACCCTATGCGGGTAGCGAAAGCGCCAGAAACAACCAATGAGAGAGAAGCAGTGGAAACGACTGGGTGGACAAGTAGCGACATCTACCGGAAAAGGAGAGAAAATGAAACCAAAAAAGAGGAAATTAAATTAATGCTTTCCAAATACTTGGAAAATCTGGAGTACTAGATAAGTCATTGACTAAAGAGTGAGAATTTTTAATGATGTGGTAAGCTTCCCAAAAATCAAGATCAAGGTTAGAAGAACATTTTTGGATAATGGTGGCTGAGGAAAATTCGAACCTATGTTGAGAAGACCAAGAATGTTGAGCAATAGAAGAACGTTTGAGCTCCTGATTTTTAACATAACCTTCATGCTCTTTTAAACGAAATCTAAGAGCACGTTTAGTCTGGCCAATATAAGAAAGGCCACATTGGCAAGAGATTTGGTAAATACCCCAGTTATCTAGGCGATCAATGGGGTGTTTGAGATTTGAAAAGGTGATTTTATTAACAGGAGAAAAAATAACATTAAAATCAAACCTTCTTAAGATTTTAGCAACTTGCTGACTGATTTTAGGAAAAAATGGTAACACAACTGAAGTATTAGAGTTGGAATTAGAATGCTTTTCAGAATGGACGGATTTCGTCAATTTCTTATAAATAGAATCAATAATATTAGAGGAATAACCACGATCAACAGCAATAGCTTTGAGGTAATTAAGTTCAGCACTAAGTAACTGAGGAGTGGAACAAACATTGGTAGCCCGAAAAACAAAAGTATTGAAAGCAGCGAATTTCTGGTTAGGGAGATGAGAAGAATGCCTGTGAGGTGGAAGACTGACAGCAAAAGGTTTACGAAAGATTGTGTCGAATAAGTCTAATGCGATTTCTTCATGATGTAGATCTCATGTTTTAAAAGATTCTTCTATGCTAAAATTATTTGTAAATAGATTTTTCCCCTTCGTCTGTTGAATGTTCAAAGGCTTTATTGGAACACATTCTCTGTTACATTTCCCTTTTTCACCTCCTCTGTTACAGGTTAAATGCAGTCTAGCTACTGTCTACATAAATAATAGATTAATCGAACTAGTTGCATATATGAAGCAAGTATTTGACTTTTCGTTTATCTCAGTAATCTCAATTCATCTTTTACTTAAATAACATACTTTTACTTTTCACATTCATTTCCTAGACAGGATGTCGCAAAACCACAAGTGCGAACCTTCAGATATGACAGTACAATTCAAAACAAACAAATCTTGAGTAGGAAAATCGAGGGCGCAGTTAACTTTTTAGTCAAAAATAGATACATGATTTCTCACTTTAAACTGACTCTGGCCGAATGAGGACTGCGGTCCGATTTCTTATGGAAAAATATATATATATTGGCGTGTATTATTGCCCCTAATTTAGGGGCAGTAACACACGTCACCCTTCATTTAGGGGTCCTTAAATGATTTTATTCATGGCTCTGGAACATTTGTATAAGTGAAAGTTTACTAAAATAAATGGTGCCATTGGTTAGCCGTTTTATAGGCGCAACAGTCATCTTTTAGGTACAAGGTGTAAACAGAGTGGGACCTCCGGATCCCGAATTTCTGTAAACATACAAGTGCGAGCTGAAATTTCAGCAATACATTTCTCGAATAATAGTTAACACTTTAGCTAATAAACGGGGTAAAAGACATAGCACAATTAATAGTGTTTATTCAAAAAAAAAAAAAAAAAAAAAAAAAAAAAAACAGCCTGCCACATTGAAGAAAAAATAACGAAATATATCTGAAAATAACACTGCAAACATAAAAAAAAAAATGACATGTAGAAGAATATAATCTTGCCTTTGAAAAAATTACACGGACACTAGGAAACTGGCACATCTCATTAAAAATATGGCACGACGGTTTGTTGTGCTAAGAATAATATTCAATCATAGTTAGATCCAAAAACTTCAATAAAATTGGGATTAATTAAGGCTTGGTGTTTATTAAATACCTGCTAATATTTCTAAATCAATAAAGCTAAAATACATGTAGTTACCGGAATAATACATAGATTTATACAGCGAGCTTATTTTAACTATCCTCGTAATTACCCCTATAAGCTTCGCTGTAATGAACGTAAGTACTTGCTTTTTACTTAGTCTTATTAATACATCAAAATTATAACAATATACACACGATGTAGCAACTGAAAATTACTTCCTTATTTTTAATCCTTTCCCATTCCGAAGTTAGAGATCCACACTCCTGTAATCTTGTGGCACTCCAGTTAATATCCTGTTGATTAGCATAGCAATTTTTGCCTGGAGAGCTACCGAACAGTAACAAAGGTTGCCAGGATGCACCTTGCATCAAATGACCCCCATCCTATTGTTCAAATGTTGGAGGGGGTCAAGCCGCAGACGATCTCGTCGTCCTTGGGGGACTTCAACAGGTGCGTGAGAGGCTTAATATTGGGGTGGATAAGATCCATTTCTTAGCTACGCATTCCAATTTTTATTTTTGTTCAAGAAAATGCAATGATGCTGCAAGCGAGATGCAGTGCAAACCGCAAAAGTGGAGTGAATGAATGGCAGTGTTCAAAAACCTTTTTAATTGTTACCATCTATTATTATTTAGGGGGGCGGGATGTCGGAGTAGCGCCCGTTAAATTTTTGTATGCAAACAGTAGACTTTTTCGAACGGAGATCAGCATTAGATTAGAGAAACTTTTAACAAAAAATTCTATAAAAATACGAAGGTGGTTCAATAATTATTGTCCCGAGTGTATATAAAATATTTGTACAGCGATGCTTGATGTGTAATATTGAAGCCTAATGTCTTAGGTGCCTATATACTCAGTTTCAGAACCGTAGCTGCTATATTAACATTTTTTTTTTTTTGGCTTTAGGTGTGAGAGATTTTAATTTCTGAATATTTTTTATGAGCAAAAGTTTTCATAATTTAGCCAAGAATTATTTTTATCATTTCATTTAGGAAAAATAAGTATTATTGCCTAGAATAAGGCCTTATTAAATAGCGAAAGGCCCATTACATAGTGTAAACGTGCCTTTTCATGGCAAGCATATCTAAAAATCAGTTTTAGTCATCCATTTTGTTAGAATTTGTTTTAAGATTCCTTGCAACCCCAATAAAATTATTTTGATAAATAATTTACAAGTTTTTTTAAAACTGGAATACTTTATTTCAGTAACAGTTGTTACTTTTTAACCTGATGAAATAAATAAAAATTATACCCTGTTTTTCTAAAATCTAAAAAAGAGGGGGTTCTTATAAAATATATTCCTATACATCTGATAAAAAGAATATATTTATATAAACTGATATATTGAACAATCAATAATACGGAACAGATATAATAGAGCACGCCTAAATTTACTGCCACCTTTTCCCTCCCCCCCCCCCACACACACATTTCTTTATTAATCAAAGCGAGCTGTGTGAACTGTTGCGGCTACATCACTATGATCCTGAGTCCAAACGACAGTAGCCACATCTCATTCACTGTCACACCCAACCGCCCCCCCCCCTTCAAGCTATGTGCGACCGCTCACATCAAAAACGAAAAAGAAAATATGTTAATATAGCAGCTACAGTTCTGAAATTGAGCATATAGGCATCCAAGACATTAGGCTTCAATATCCCACATCAACCATCGCAGTACAAATATTTTATACACACTCGGGACAATAATTATTGAACCACCCTCGTAAAACGTATCTAATCATCAAAGAGCTCAGAACATGAAACTGGTCCGAAATCTCTTTTCTGACTTGTGGACACCGATGCTTGGTAACAAATGTTCTAAAGCAAGAACAGATTTGCAATTTTAAAATGAATGTAGAAATATGGCAAATTATTTATCCCCCAAACACACACACACACACAAAAAAAAAAAAAATCGTTTTTACCTATCTTTTTTTTTAATTAAAGGATAGTTTTGGTGATAAATACAAAAGATTTTCTTAGAAACCACTTGGCCCCTCCCCTCACAAATAGAATATTTATAAGGACAAATAAGTGATTCACCAACTAAATGAAGTCTCCCTCTAAAAACGAGAGAGAGAGAGAGAGAGAGAGAGAGACACCATATTTTAAATGTCAAATTGTAGCGGGAAAAAACACGATATAGCCATTCGACTGGAATAATTGATGTTTCCATTCAATTTATACATAAAAAATAACAATAAGCTTGGGGATCATCTTCATACTGAAATTGTACCGAACGAAGAACAAAAACGAATATCTAATTTTTGCATCATATTTGGATTTTTAGGTAAATTTTACCTTCGGACACCAAATAGGAAGTTATTCAATCAAGTATTTTAAGAATTGTGAAGGTTTAAAATTTGATAGTACTTCTAATGTTAAATTCATTTGTAAATCGTTGTAAATCCAACTAGTTTAATTCAAGAACTACTTGGCGGAATGATGTCGATTCGCTTATTTGAAGGTTTTTAGAAATTGATTTCTGTTAAAAAATTCATTGGTTACAATTCATAATTTTGTTAAATTTATTTAAAATGTATATATATTTTAGAAATAAATTTTTAAAGAAAATATTAATTGTATCCTATAAAATTTTTAACTGAAATCTTTTTCTAGAAGCTTCCAATATGCGAATCTAAAATTACAGCTTATTCCACCAAGTATAGTTTTTGAGTTATGCTTACAGAATTACCCGCACTACAATCTATTTTGCAACTAATATACATGAATTTAATATTAGGCGGAGTAAACTTTAAATCTTTATCATTTCTAAGCTGTTTGACCAAATGACTTTCTGTTTAGGCTCCTAAGGTAAAATTTACCGAAAAGCCAAATATGATGTCAAAATTAGACGACTGCTTTAAAAATTTCATGTTTTGGTTCAATTTCAGAATGAAGACGATCTCCTACGCTTATTGTTCTTTAACATAAAAAACATAATTTCCTATCAACTGGCTAGTTCCATTTTCTTCTGTGACGATCTGGAGATTAAAATGTATGGTGTGTTTTATTTCGTCTTGAATGAATGTATATATCTCATGTATCTTCAATCCAGAGTGAAAGTCAACAACTAAAGCTTAACTCATTAAAGATTACGCCTTCTTATACTTGACACAAATGAAATAAAATTTTATTTTATGCAAATTAATGACTAATTAAGAGAAAAAAAGCAATATTACATTTTTTTTTATGCGAGATATGATATGTTGCGAAAAGAACAAATCAGTTATATTTTTGCTATAAGAAAATCGTTGAAGCATTTACTATGTAGCAGAACATTACCTTTAGTACTCATAGTTATCATTTGATTGCTACAATATCTGTATCTTAAATTGCTGAATTTTATTTCATCCTTTATTGTGCATCTAAGAACATAAACCGAAATTTATCAATAAAAATTTTCAAAATATTATGTACTATTTCATTGATATTTCTAATTTTTTAGAACTCTAATCAATTAACATTTTTTTTTTTTTTTAAATAAAAGTCATTTACTATCACATACAATATGTGATAATAAATCCTTTGACAAAAATATTCAGAATAAAATAAACAAGAACGTAAAATCATGCGTTAAGCATAGATTATGAAACTTTTTCCAACGCATTGAGAATACTGTAATAAAACTTTACAGTTTAATAAAGGGGAAAAGGTTGACTAAATAAACAATTTGTAAAATACATAACGCATTTGAAAACGTAATTTCATCAATTCCCACCAAAAGACAAAAAAAAAATCTGATTTTTTTTTTTTTTTTTTTTTTTTTTTTTAGCCCTGTATATCTACTATAGATTTATCACATTATACACAGTATGCTAAAATATAGTTCAATTAGAAAAGGCATATCACAGTTGAAAATTCCCCTTCAGCAATTTCCATCGGTAAACGGAAATCTACGTCCAATGTTTTGTGCAGCCCTGTATATGATCTGCTGAATTTATACGCACTAAGAAATATGCAAAAAAAAAAAAAAAAGAGTTTAATTTAAAAACACGTACCGGAATAGAAAACGTACTACTTCCAGCAATTATTGTTCATAGAGAGTACTAACACCGAATTATTTTGTGTGTCCCTGTATATTAGGGGTGCACAACCTTTTTGAGAGAAGGGCCACTTACAAAAATGTTTGGGTTGTCGAGGGCCACATCAGTGACACAGACAGAATTCTATATCGGAGAAGTTGGGTGGGGGGGGGATATTAACTCTTTATCTTTGTGAAGAATAATGATTTTTGTATATAAAAAAATTAACAAATAAATAATTGTAAGTAGGGCTTCTTCACATCTGTATGAATCCACACAATACTTTATGAAGACTAACTGTTCCTTCTTGATAAATGGAAAATTTGACAAAAATCACGATTTTTTTTCCACAAGCGATTGAAGAATTTCGCGATATTTTTGCAACTGATTGACAAAATTTGTAATTTTTTTCATGAATTGTCGAAATTTGTGATTTTTGTACCGCGACAGAGTGACAAAATTCGCGATAAATTGATGAAATTTGATGACGATTTTTCCGCAGCCGATCTACGAAACTTGAGACTTTTGTGCGCTTGATTGGCAAATTTCGCGATTTTAGGCCCCCGATCAACGAAATTCGTGATTCTTAACTGACTGGCGAAATTTGTAATTTTTTCCCGCGGAAAATTGACGAAATTCGTGATTTCTTCTTGCGATTTTTCTGTGCCCGATGAATGAAATTCGAGATTTTTCCGCACCGAATCGATAAAATTCGCGATTTTTCAGCACCCGATTAACGAAATATGTGATTTTTCCACGACCGATCAACGAAATTCGCGATTTTTAACTGACTGTGACGAAATTTGTAATTTTCCGGCGGCAAAATGACGAAATTTGCGATTTTTTCTCGCGATTAAAATGACGAAAGTCGCAATTTTTCCGCAACCGATCAACGAAAATTGAGTTTTTTTCGCACATAATCGAAAAAATTCGCGATTTTTACGAATCCGATCAACGAAGTTCGTGATTATTAACTGACGGACGAAATTTGTAATTTTTTACTTCGGAAAATTGACGAAATTTGCGATTTTCTTTCGCGATAAACTGGCGAAATTCACGGTTTTTCCGCTACAGGCCAACGAAATTTTCAATTTTTCAACACCTCATCGAAAAAATTTCCGCTTTTTCCACACTTGATCAACGAAATCAGCGACTTTTCCGCGCCCGATCAACGAAATTCGCGATTCTTAACTGACTCTGACGAATTTTGTAATTTTTCCTGCGGCAAATTGACGAAATTAGCAAATTTTTCTCGCGATAAACTGCCGAAACTCGCGATTTTTCAGCATCTCATCAACGAAATGGGAGATTTTTCCGGATACGATCGACAAAATTCGCGATTTTTCCGAACCCGATTAACGAAATTTGCAACTTTTTCCAGCGAGAAATTGACGTAATTCCCGATTTTTTCCAGCGACATATGGTCAAAAATTGCGATTTTTTCCAGTTATAAATTAACGAAATTCGCGGGCCACAAGTTAACCCATCGCGGGCCACTTTTGGCCCGCGAGCCACAGGTTGTGCATCCCTACTGTATAGCAATGATAAATGCTACGCAGATCATATTCTAGTAAATATCTTTCAGTGCACCTCAGAGATATATATCAATTCATATATGTAACATGAATAAAATACACCGCAAATAATTTTTCTCCGTAGACTGTAATGTAATGGAATTCTTTTGAGTGTTCCTGTAAGTGAGCGATGAATGCTATCTGTACCATATTCCGTATTAAACATCTTGTAGTGTATTTCCAGAGCTATATATCAATTTCAATGAGTTTGTAATTTTGAAACGATTTTAAAGCCCACTACAGACGATTTTTTCCTGGAGGCCGTAATGTAACGGAATTCTTTTCAATGTCCCTTTAAAGGAACTGTAACAGTTACATGCTTCATATTCAATAATGAACATGCCATAATGAATATAAATACGATATATCAATTTCATGGCGATCCGTCTATATTTACGGGAGTTAGACCACGGACAGACAGACGGCAGACAACAGACATACAAACCAAAATTATAAACACTTTCAACTATGTTGAAAAAGTGTTAACAAATCACAAACATAATGTTGCGAAAACGCAACATCAGTCTTTAACTCTAAAACGACCGGAAATTTTACTCAAGTTTTATAAAAATATTTTACACTGGAATATTTACTTAAATCTGTTTAACATACTTATTTAACGTTTTTCTTCTTTGTGTCTTTTAAACTTATTTTACAAAGAAATTTCTGATTCGAATCGAAATATATTTATATAGTAGGTATGAAAATGACCCCGCACGGTCTTTTTAGTGGATTAATAATAAACTTATAGCTCAATAATTAAATTTTCTACAATGCCCATAAACTCGAAGTATAAACACAATTAAAAATTTTGGAAGTTATTCTTTTTTAATTATATAGCGCAGTTTTTTTTAATTGAGCACTCAGAGAAACGGTTTTGGAAACAAAAAGAACTGAAAAAATTCTTAGACTATACATGTATTTATATACAGGGTGTCCAGCGAATAAGACCCTCATTTCAAAATTAAATATCTCAAAAACAAAGATCAATAGAATTATTCGGTAAACGGTTTGTTTATTAGCTAAGCTGTAAAAATGTTATACAGAAGTTTCAAAATTTAGTTGCAAAAACCGTTAACAGATGGTGCTGTAATCGCAATGCCTATAAATTGTGCTTCGACGTCCAGAGCACTAGCGTCTCATTCCTAGATGGCTCCCTATGGAAGAACAAAAATTGGGAAAGACCACTTTTTCTTTGGGGTGATGTGCAGAAATGGAGACATCTGGTCACAGAATTATTGCATCAGCTTTAATTTTAAAGAATTTCAATTAATAGAATCTTCAATAAAAAGTTTAGCAATCATTATATAAGAACTTATTAAAATATTTTATTTGGGTGATGTGCAGAAGCGGTGTTGACAAAATTGAGATTTGTTTCAAATTTTGTTATAAGCTACTTCAGTCCGGATACCAGTATCTCTGTGGCATGTCTTTTCTCTCCTAATTGGTAGATCGAGGAATCGAATCCAAGAAAAGGTGGATTTGAAAAAATTGGAAATCTTTATTTTTTAATATTTATTTAAATTGTGAAGAAAAGTTTGAATAAAAAAAAATCCAAAGTTTCTGGTTTTAAAATTTAATTAAGCTAAAAGAATTCCCCTTTTTTCTTTAAATCATTGAGCATTTATAATAATGATTCATAAATCATTTTTTTAAATTGTTGAAAATAGTTTGAATGAAAAAATACAAAGTTTCTATTTTTAAAAATTTAATTAAGTTAAAAAAATCATTTTAATTTTAAAAACTCATTTCCCTTTTTTTTTTTTTTTTTAAATCTTGGAGCCCAGAAGTATGGTGCAGCTTCTAGTGATATGATGTTGGAAAGGAATGCAGCCTCCAAAATACTTTTGCTTCGACGTTGATGATATGACATATCATCAATTCCTTTTAAAAATAAAATAATTTAATGCATAATTTCTGTCCTTAAAATCTTCTTTACAAAGAAAAGAAATATATGTGTTGTGTTAAAACAAAAATATTATGCCGTGATTTAAAAATAAATGAAAAGTGCAAAATTACTTTTTTATTTATAATAATTCAGATATAAACAATAATGCCAAAATATTATGCCGCGATTTAAAAGTATAAAAAATAAATAAAAAGTACAAAATTATTTTTCTAAATATATGCATTTTCATTTAAATAATTATATGGCATTAAAAATTTAGTTTAATAAAATATTTTAATAAGTTCTTATATAATGATTTCTAAACTTTTAATTGAAAATTCTATTAATTGAAATTCTCTAAAATTAAAGCTGATGGAATAATTCTGTGACCAGCTGTCTCCACTTCTGCACATCATTCCAACGAAAAAGTGGACTTTCCCAATTTTCGTTCTTCCATAGGGAGCCATCTAGGAATGAGACGCTAGTGCTCTGGGCTTCGAAACACAATTAATAGGCATTGCGATTACAGCGCCATCTGTTAACGGTTTTTGCAACTAAATTTTGAAACTTCTGTATAATATTTTTACAGCTTAGCTAATAAACAAACCGTTAACCGCATAATTCTATTGATCGTTGTTTTTGAGATATTTAATTTTGAAATCAGGGTCTTATTCGCTGGGCACCCTGTATATATATAACTATTATAAGACAAATATATCGTGCATATATTTTTAAAGATTTACTTCGAAAATCGACACCCTCCCTTTTGAAAATTAAAATATACGCATTAATTTTTCTATAATCCAAATAAAATGCTTGAATTCAGAATTGCTTATATGTATGGAGGAGAAAATTGACAAAGATAAAAAGATCGAAAGATAGTTAGTTCTCAAAACTTTCATTTTCACCACTCGAGAATGTGAACAAATCTGGCAGATGCACAAATTCATTTTCATTTCTGTATTCGTAAATTTTTGAGATATTCTCATTGAGGAATCATACATTAGAACAATGTTTATACATGTTATTTTTATTTTTGCTGTAAATGATAAGCAATTTAAGGAATATATTATAAAGTATCAAGCTTGGATTTGAGAATAGCGTTAAAGAAAAGAAAATGCAGCACTAACTAGTTTATGAAAGTTGATTTTATTTTACTTCGTATTAGTTTTTATTCTGAATAATAACAAACACTCAACTGACTTTGAGTATTTTGATTTATTTAAGGGGACAAGGGACCTCCAAATTAACATTTTAATTTTTTTAAAACTTTCACTTTAAATACTTTTCAAGGGTTTTCTATATGCATTATGGCATATATTTATTTATCAAATATGAAATTTAAAAAAAAATGGGAGAAAAATAAAGATTTTCTTGAATATTTTAAGCGTTATGAAGAACTTTTCAAAATGCCCCATGCGCATTCATATCAATTAAAATCCCCAACATTTTTTATGCAGTTTGTTTTATATATACAAATAATCCCAAATATTTTTCATAGCTATTTGTCATTATATACGTCATAAAATTCAGCATCGTTCTTTGAAACTAAATATAACTGGAAAAGTTAAAGGTAGTTAAGTGCAGATATATGATGCAAATTGCTGAAAATATCATAAAATTTAGAAAATATTTTATTTTATTACCTTTATATTCAAATATATAAAATTCTATGTACAGTTTTATTTGTATATATAAAACAAACTAGCATATAAAATATTTGGCATTTTAAATGATATGGAATGCGCATGGGGTATTTTGAAAAGTCCTTTATAACGCTTTAAATATTCAAGAAAATTCCTTACTTTTCGCCCAATTTTTTTCTTTGATTTCATGTGTGATAAATATATGCCATAATGCATATAGTGTGCCCTTAAATAGTATTTAAAGTGAAATTAAAAAAATAAATAAAAAATGAATTTGTAGGTCCATTGACCCCTTGAAACTATTAAGATTTTTGCAATTCAATTATTAAAAAAATATATTATTTTATTTTTGTTAAAAGGCACATAAGCTTTAAGCAGATTTTAATAAAGTTATGATTCTTAAAAATGTTAGTTAAACTTTGAATCAAATTCGTTCTTAAGTTAATGTTACTGAATTCACCTGTAATGTTAATAATCAGTCTCAAATAATACAGTTAAAAAAACTCATACACAACAACAACAACAACAAAATGTTTTTTTTTTTCAAAATGGGTATTTAACAGTGCCCAAAATGGATAAACAGGGGTAACCAAAACAAGCATATGGACCTAAATTGGGTAACCTCATATCTAAGAATCTTTCTACCCAATTCGAGTATTTTTCTACCCGTTTTAGGTCTTATTTTTTTTCTGTATAATTTCTGGAAGTGTGATGTCAGTAGTTTTAAGCGTGTGTTACCCTGAATTATATTTTAGCTTAATGTTTGGCGTGTATAAAAATCTGCAGAAAATACACAGGGATGTCCAAAAGAATTCAAGTATGTTTCCGTCTATTGTTAGGAATTGTTGAAGGTGAATTTTCAACCTATTATGCGTTTTTTTTTTAGTTTCTTTTTTTTAACTTAAAGTAAAATCATACACAGAAAAAAATAAGACCTAAAACATGTAGGAAAATAACCGAATTGTATTGAAAGATTCTTGGGTATGAGGTTACCCAATTTGGGTTCATATGTCTGTTTTGGTTACCACTGTGTATCCATTTTAGGCACTGTTAAATACCCATTTTAGAAATTTTTTTACCAAATTTGGTAGTTAACAGTGCCCAAAATAGATACACAGTGGTAACCAAAACAGGTATATGGACCCAAATTGAATAACCTCATACCTAAGAATCGTTCTACCCAATTCGAGTATTTTTCTACCCGTTTTAGGTCTTATTTTTTTCTGTGTATACAGGATCACACAAAGAACTGTATACATGGCCGCCTATGGATGATAATATCTGGAAGGATGATCTCACTTTCATTAAATTTTAGCTTAAAGTGTGGCGCGTACAAAAATCTTTAGGAAATATACAAGGCTTAAAAAAGAATTCAAGCACGTTTCCGTATATTGGTAGAAACTGCTGAAGCTGAATTTTCAACTGTATTACACTTTTTTAAACTAAACTAAGTTTCAGAATACTATAGAATATATACAAATCTAAAGATCATATACAGGGATGCACAAAAGAATTGGAGAGCCTTTCCGGAAGAATGATTTCAGTTTCATTAAATTTTAGCTTAACATGTGGCGCGTACAAAAATCTTTAGGAAATATACAGGACTTAAAAATGAATTCAAGCACGTTTCCGCATATTACTAGAAGTTGCTGAAGGTGAATTTTCAATTGTGTTACACTTTTTTTTACTAAACTAAATTTTAGAATACCATGTAGAATATATACAAATCTAAAGATCATATACATGGATACACAAAAGAATTGGGGTATTTTTCCGGCTATAGACGGTAATTCATAAAATCTGGTTTTCAAATATTTTATGGATTGTCTTAAATGTTTTACTTAGGTATCATATTTATTCTAGTAAACAACGAAGTTATTATTAAATTATTCTGGAAGAGTTGGAAAGTTTTTCATAATTTATGCTTGACACATGATTTTTCTTTCTTCTTTATAACGTGCTGAAAAACTGAAAATTTAATTTTGAGTATATCTTAAATGAGTTAAAACTAATTTTAAGTGGAACTATTATAAGTTTAACGGATAGATTTTAAAATTTCACACTTTTTTCGAAGCCATTTTTAATTTTAACGCAAGAATATGTAAACTAATAAGTAACTATCGAAATCACCGACATCCATGCACATTTTCTTTACGAATGTAGACTTTTGTTTTTGTCGGCAACAGTAGCTATGTTGTTTTAGAATGAAGAATGTTTTTGGTTGAGATGGGTTTTTTTTTCCTCCCATCAAAAATAAATACGATACTCTCCTACTAATTACGTATATATATGTATAAAATTTTTTCTGTAAGTGAAAAATGATATAAAATGATATAAAATGCAAGAAATGTCCTCTTCATTTCAGAATATCATTCTCTGAAATTCACTAAATGCTGACTTATGTTCTTATTGATTAGACTTCTAATTCAACGAAGGCGGGCTATCTTGGATCGGTAAGTGTTTCTTACTTACCTTTATAGATTTGCATGGTATAATTTAGTGTGTTTACTGCAGTAACAGTTACTCAGGATTAATTGGAATTTCTAATTGGAACATCTGAAAATTAATTTGTATATGAAGTTAAGACTGCTCTCATATCAAAACTGGCTATTTTTGACCCATCTTTCAATTCATTTTTGTACGAAAATGCATGGAATCGACAGGTTCTCTTATTCAGAAACTTTGTAATGGAACAGTTTTTCCATTTTTTGTAAAGGTAGAAGACAGAATTTACGGATGCGACAACACGGGAAAGGAAAAAAAAGTCGCCTGGAGACAAAAATATCTTATAATTCAAGATATAATTCATTTATAAAAAAAAAAAAAAAAAAAAAACTGTTCGATTACAAATCACTTCAATAATCATGCCTGCACGTGCCATGTTTTGTGTTTAATAATGATTGAGAAAATACGTCAGAAAATTTTGCGTTGTTAATCGGGGGAAAATATTGTGTTCTTTATTTATATATTTATATATATTTATTTATTTATTTGCAAACTACCTTAAGTAAACAATTAATCTTCCTACCAGTGTTGTGCAGGATCGAACTCATTGAGTTTGATTCACTTTCTTTGAGTTTTGAGTTAAGTTTGATTCACTTTTTGAAACACGAGCTTGAGGTGAGTTAGACTAAATATATATACATAGAAAAACCCTGTAAATTTGGATAAAAATTACAAAATATTTTCACAATTTTTTGAAAACATTTCCTGCCGCTAAAAGTCCACTTTTATTTTATTACCTTTAAATTCAATTTCCTACGCACAAAAGGAGTTATTCATATTTGTACATAATTTGTAATTTCGTTTATCCCAAAATAAGAAAAACATGATAGCACTAAGTCGAAAATAATAAATAAATAAATGTTATATTTCTTCAGTGTTTTTAATGGCCAGTCACATTTTGCAGATAAAATTACTCTACGAAATGAACAAAGTAATTTAAGAATTTAAGATTGATTCTTAGAAATTAATTATATTAACCACAATGTTTCAATTTCAACGGAATATTTTAAGCCTTGTTCTAATACTAAATTAATTAAAGAGATTTTGATATCGCTATAGTAAGGTCATAAAATAAGACAAAGCTTTTTATTTCTTTTGCTCATGATCTTCCTTTTCTTATTTCTTATTATTTTCTTAAAGAAATCCTTAGTGAGTTTCATTTTTTTATGCGTTTTAATTGAGCATATTCGTTTTAAAAATTTTGAATTTGAGAGCGAACAAAACTCATTTTTCAAAAGTTGAACTTGAGATTGAATTAGTTCTCCTTTTGCGTGTGTTTGCACAACACTGCTTCTTACGTATTTCATACAGTGTTTTCAATAAAATACACCCCTGTATTTCGAAAACGTCCGATAAATCCATTCTTCAATGATTCGATGAAGTTTTCGATAGTCTCTCCATAGGACAAATCCTTGTCCAACGTAAGGTATCATTTAAAAAACTTATTTCCATCATCTTCAGAAAAATACCGAGAAATAGTTGGGACACCTAATCCTTAGAAGATTGTCCATTAGAACTCCAAGTCATCCATTATGCATGGAGCGGGACCCCAAATCCCTCTTTTTTAAAACCATTTAGGGCTACTTTCCGAAAAAGATGCTTCTTCTATCCCCACCCTCCCAATCGAATGGATCAGAGATGTCGAAGATATTCTATTTTACGGGAGTTTTATTGTGCCGCTCAAAAGTATTATCGTTCTATATTTCTGTTTTTATTAGGGAGACAGGTATTATGTGGATGTCTAAATTAAAAAAATTCGTTGTAGGAGTTCTGCAATTGAAATATGATTTCCCTGGGCTTGTTTGATAATTATTTCTTGATTTGATAGAGTATTCGTGTGTGTTTTGAATATAAAGAAGCTCCATGCAGAAATGCAGCCATAGTTATCTTTCGATGTATTCAAGATTCGGTTATCAGAGAGCCAAAAACAGCTGCGTAAAGGCAACAACTGCAAGACGTTTGTTATGCAATAGTTATATAACTAGTGCTTTTTTTTTTAAAGAAAAAGAAAAAAAGAAAATACAGAGTCACACGAAAAATGACACTTCGCATACTGTTAAAAATTTCTCTAAAAATACAGAAAAGAAACATAGATTTTCGACAGAATAACATTAATTTTCGATTAAAGATGAAGATCGATTAAAGATTGATAATTATTACTTGATTTGATAGAGCATTCGTGTGTGTTTTGAATATAAAAAAGACCCATGCAGAAATGCAGCCATGGTTATTTTTCGGCGTATTCGAGATTCGGTTATGAGAGATCAAAAACAGCTGCAACAGCACCAAGACATTTGTCATAAAACAGTCCCACAATTCGTGTTTGTTTTAGAAAACAGAAAGAAAATACACACGAACAAGTGGGTAAGTGTGATCATACATCGCACAAAGGGTTTCGTTTAATATTCCTTTCAAAACACTTTCTTTCAAAACGTCCAGTACATTTATCGCCATGGAATACCTTCTAAATTTTGGCAAACACATCCTAAACTATGTTAAAGTTTCAAACATATTCGCCTTGTTATATTTCCTAATTTTGTTCGCCCCCCCCCCCCAAAATGCTACGATATATCACATGACGGGTATATGCCAAATTTAGAAAAGTGCCCCCCTTGGGGGGGAGTGGGCAGATGGTCACCATGATTTTTGATGCGGCCTGATTTTAAAAATTTATGTTATGTTTTATAAGCCATATTAAAGTTTCAAACAGATCGTCCAGTTATATTTCCTAATTTTGTTCGCGCACCTCCCTCAACCCCCCCCCTCCCTCCTCGAAATGCGACGCGCCCTTCTTCTTTATAATTTATTATCGTGTGTTATAAAGTATCTTAAAGTTTAAAACTGATTGAATTGTTAGATTTCCTACTTTAAATGAAATCGCGGTCTGTTAATTCCACATTCCACCACCAGGGAGCGCACTGTATTCTTAACAAAAGCGTATCTGAACGAAACTCCTTTACACAACCCATTAGTAGATATGTTACTCGAGGGGGTGGCGGTCTTCAGCAAGAATTTAAGATAATTGTTGAAATTACTATTCGGAAATAGTGGTAATTTAACTTTTGGCATATTTATATTTAATAAGTATAAGTAGCATGTATCTGAGGACTCCATCAAAAAACGCACCTGAAACGGTATGAAACAAAAAAGAAATATTTTGCCCCTCCCCCTCTCTCCACCTTCCCGAAATTTCACGCGCCATTTTTTATAAACTTTTTCTAATGTGTTATAAACTATCGTAAAATTTCAAACAGATCACCTTGTTAAATTTCCTAATTTTAACAAAAATGTTAGTTCCACATTCCACCACCAGGGAGCGCACTCTATTCTTAACAAAACTGTATCGGAAGGAAACTTCGTTAAACAACCTATAAGTAGATATGTTACTCGAGGTGGTGGCGGTCTTAATAAGAAATTAAGATATTTGCTGAAATTACTATTAGGAAATAGTGGTAACTAAACTTTAGACAATTTTATATTAAATAAGTAGCATATATCTCAGGACTCCCTCAAAAAGTCACCTAAAGCGGTCAGAAACGCTAATTTTTTTAATAGAAATCTAGCGCCCCCCTCCCCGGAATTTCGCGTGTCATTCTTTCTTACGCTTTATCTTATGTGTTATAAAATATCTTAGTTTCAAACAGATCGACTTGTTAGATTTCCTAATTTTAACAAAATCGCGTTATGTTAGTTCCACATTCCACCACCAGGGAATGCACTCTATTCTTAACAAAAGCATATCTGAACGAAACTCCTTTACGCAATCTTTCCGTAGATAGATGGGTCGGGATGGTGGCGGTCTTAAACAAGAATTTAAAATATTTGCTGCGGTAACAAACGCTAAGATTTTAAAAATAATTCTAGCTCCCCCCCCCCTCCTCGAAATATCACACTCCATTCTTTTTTACACTTTTTTCTATGTGTTATAAACTATCTTAAAGTTTCAAACAGACTGAGTGGCGGTCTTAACCAATAATTCAAAATATTTCCTGAAATTACTATTAGAAAATAGTGGTATGAAGTAAACTTTCTGATGATGAATGAGTTATACTTATCTCATATCGCTGTTCAAAAAGCCCAGGCAAATTATTAGATTTCCTAATTTAAGTTAATTCGTGGTTAAATAAGCGCGTCTCTTCATTTTAATCGACGCATTTGATAGCAATAAACCGATTAATTAAATAATAATTAATATTTCAGCTTGTAATTAAGATAGGACTTAGATATGGGTCATGAAATCAGCGAGAAATTTGACATCGGGATGCCAAAAAATTTAATCAAAAAATTTAATATTTAAAAAGTTAAAATTTCGTATTAAAATATGCTATTATGGAAAACCGCAGCGTCGTCATGTCTACCTGCTTTCCCGCCGAATTGAAATCTTTTTATTTCCTTGTCTTTCCAATTAAAGAAATTAAATTTTTATCGATCGATTTTTAGTGGATATTTTAACTTATACATATCGCAGAAATGTGAACTTTATACTAAATGAAAGTAGATTTTTTTCTGCGTCTGTCTATTCCATTTACAAATTTCTCGGACCAATATTTTCTGATATACGATTTCGCTTTAAAATCTCCACTTCATTTTTCGGCTTAATTTCCTCCGTGGTAACCGTGCATTCGGCTGATTTTACTGGCAACCCTTAGGAGAAACAGGGATGATTTCGATAAAGTCCGTTTGAATTTGCGTTAAAAAGGTGGATTGGTTAATTTTAGAAGTTAATTAGCCCGTAATTCATGTTAATTACCAACTTTTTCAAAATTTTATGATTTGTTGTTTGATGTGAGGTGTTCAGCTATAAGTACCCAAAATTTCAAGTCTCTAACATGTATAGTTTCTGAGAACGCGCTCTGTGACGGACAGACGGACAGACAGACAAAGGAGCGAGACGAATAGGGTTTCGTGAGATGAACGAAACCCTAAAAATGACACTGTGCCCGGCGACTTTTGCACGGTACAGTGTCGTATTATATTCTTAAAAATATCTATAAAAACACAGAAAAGGAATGCAATGCAGATTCTCCGCAAACTTACTTTAGTTTTCGGCTAAACATTCGATCAAAAATCTCAAGCACACACTTGTAATAGATAAGTGGAACAAACCGTAAACTTTTCACATAAATTTTGTACGGAGAAAGACAGGATGTGTAATCCGACTTATTTGAATTTATATAGCTCTAAGTTCAAACTGTAACAGTTTTCGATTTTATTGTGAGTATTTGAAACAAGTTTCGAGCATATTTTTCGAAACATTCCGCGCTGCTGCTATAATTCGCAAGTACGAAACACCTGCATACAATATGTTATAATTTACTCCCAATATGATTAACAAAACCACAGCATCCCTTTTTCTGATGTAAATTTACAAAGTCTAGATACGTAGTTTTACAGGGTTTATGGTAAATTTAAAGATTAGATTTTTTCTTTTTTAAGAGAATCTCGGTATTTGACTGTTTGCAAATTTACTTGAGATGTAAGATAGATGATTACCCTAAGCTTCTTCTTTATTCCACAGAAAAATGTTTAACACTGTAATAAATCTATCTTAAATAATTTCTACCAATATTACGTGACCTCTACAGAACAAGAGATGCCTCTACACCCACTTCCACTCCCTCTCCCCACCCCATCCCACCTTTTTTTTAAGCCTACTAATAGATAAATATTTGGAGCGTCAAAGAAAATTATACAAAATTATATATTATGCATTGAAAATCTATCTAATACTTATTTTCATATGTGTAACAATATCTGAGGAAAATACTCGACATATGTTCCACAATGAACTGAAAAATTACACCCTAGACATATTAAATATGCTTGCGCAATCGTATTAGAAAAATAAATATTAAAAATTATTTATAAAAGAATTGTTAAAATTAAAATTATTGAATAGAATATAACCTATACCTATAGCATCGCGCAAGTGAGTAGTCGTTTTCTTTTATTGTTTTTATTAAGGCTTTCTTAAATCCAAATTAGCTACTTTTTGGCGTATCCCCCCCCCCCCCCCCCGAAGCGTACAATTTGCAGATGCTTTTATTCAGAAACTAAGAAATAATAATAATAATAATAAATTCTTTAAAAAAACAAAGGGTGTTTCAGAATATAGCCTCAAAGTTGGGGTTTAGAGCCTATTTTCAAGCGACAGAAGTCAGGAAAAGCTTATCCTGAGTACTAGACTGAACGCTGACGCTGACACAAAAATGGCGGCTGCCGAAGACGGGTTTTTTGAAATTGCCCTTGAATTTTGGTACCAATGATTTAAAAAAAAAATTCCGCTTTTTTTTTCTAAGATTAAACAAGTCAAAGAAATCTTTTATAAAGTACTGGTGTCTAAATTTATTGTACCGTACATACGTTTAAAAAAATCCACATACGTTAGACGCCATGTTTGTAAGAGCGCTCAGGCCTAGTGTTCAGGGAGCGGCGGCGGAGCAGTCGGTTATAAATCAAGTTGTAATACATTTATCTAAATGAAAAAGAAAGAAAGAAAAGAAGAATAAAAAAAAAAGAAAGGAAAGGAAATAAAAACACTATCCGATTTCAAAACAACATCTTGAAATTGCACATTAATTTGCAATAAACACTCGCCAAAATAGGCCAAATGTCTGTGAAAATGCAACAAGGAACTTTTTAAAGGCTAAAAAATAGAAAATAAATTATAACTAAAATAGGAAGAGTGTAATATATATATATTTAAAAATACGCTTTTTATCAACTTATAGTTTAATGTTAATTAATTTACGATTATACGTTGAGAAATAAATTTCGAAATCCTTAAAAGATATTAGATGTAAATTTCCAACTGGGCGAAGAATGTCCGGATCGTCCGGGATAGCTCAGATGGCAGAGCACTGGCGGCTTCAGCCAGGAGGTCCCGGGTTCGAATCCTGGTCCGGCCATTTTTCGCCCAGTTGGAAATTTACATCTAATATGATTTGTTTACCAATTAGAATAATTGTATTAATATTAATCTACCTTAAAAGATAGTTTAAATATCGCTTTTTTTTTTTTCTTTTCAGCTGCCTTAACTTATAAAAACAATCACAGCTAAAATTATATATTTTTTAAGTAAATTCACTGCTTTGCGCTCTCTATCAAGCGTAAAAAAGCAGCGAATTTTTCCTAATCGAGTTCAGTGCCCACGGCCAAATTAATGTATTATAACGGAAATTTTCGAGAAAAACCATGAAATGCTGTCCAAAAATTAGTCGTGATTTTCAAGATGAACATTGAATGTTTGTAACCTCTTCATTCCCAAAGCTAAAATAATACTACTCATTCATTGGTTTTAAACAAACAAAATGACAGAAAAAAGAACGTTTCGGAAATTGATACTTTAGGGACTAGTAATTTAGTTTTAGAAATAAGGATCTAAAATTACAAATTCTGTTAAAATATCAATTTAATTATCACTAACCCAGATTCGCACAATCACAAATTCAAGGCGTTTAATCAAGTGAAAGATTTACAAATCCTCAAAACATTTTATTGTAAAGGATTTAAGTTAAATAAGTATGAAATTTTCTCAATTTTTTGGCCACACCCTCTTGAAGGCGTTTTGCAAACTCACATGAACATAACATCTATTTTATGAGGAAATCAGCATAGATTTTGCCATTTATTGGTTTGCTTTTAAAGCAAAAAACATTTCAGCCATTTAGAAATGCAGTCAAAATGTAAAAAAGTCAAACTGTTTAGTTTTTATGGGGAAAAGAATAGAGGTCCACATGTGTGGACCCAGGTAGCGAAGAGGATAAAAGAGTGTTTTTAAAAAAATATTTTTACTTAGAAAACTTTTTTATCTGTATTCTCTAAATAAAAGAATGAACATGAATGGGTGCAAAACGAAGAGGAACAACGTGATATGATAGTCACGGCCATCTTGTGAGGTCGTGATTCGCTGACTGATTTCATCGAATCTCTTATTAAAAAATAGGTTAGTACCGGTAGCAGTATTGATATGTGCCACTGAGTGGTGCGATTATCCAGAATTAGTGATCAAGATTTTGCGGGAGGTGGCAACACCGGAGGAACGAAAATTACAGTCAATTGGCGATTATTAGATCCATCTAAATATTTCAAAAGAGAAAATGAGCTTTTAATTTGCAGAGATTCGGATCTCAATTGTTTTTCGATTGCCTTGCTTTCGATGGAAATAGGTGCGGAGCTGTCTTATCTGATATGTATTTTAGAGGTTGCTGTAAGAGCCCATTTTTCACAGAATGCGTAATAAAGAATAAGAAGTGAAAGCACTCATAGTAAAGGGTAAAATTATTGTAATGTAAACATTTGTAGGCATTTTCTCTAGATGTCTTTTTTTATTTGGGGTTGTGGAGTTTTAAGTTCTGTTATAATGTTAGTATATCGTTTGGGTAATTATTGTATTGAATTTTATGAGTTTTGATTCATGCTGCATTATATATATACATATATGTGTGTGTGGTATAATGACACTTGAGGTTGGCGAAAAGCATGTTTAGTTGGGTTTCCAGATTAAACGCACAGGCGTTTTTGAGTGATTGGTTTGTTGAAGAAAAAAATAGATGAAGAACACAAACGATGCAGTCGAATGAAACATTATCCAGCTTTATTTACACAATCAGAAATAGTTCTAAGTTATGCTCAATTTAGTCGATGAAAAAAAAAATAGAATCCACTCGCAACAAACAACTCGTTTAAACAACGTTCCATCTCTTTGTTGCTTTCCACACGATAATCTCATTCTCCTCTTACTACCACTCTACTCAATCTGTTTTTTACACCCCTACATTTCACCTTCCTACACTTATTCCGCTGCTTTTTATACATATTTCTGCAAACATCTCTGCACACAGCTCTACACCTTTTTTCTCTTTGTTCTGCGCACCGTATCTGGCTGTCGCATCGGTATTTAAACTATATCGGCTCAAAGTTACAATAAAGATCAGCTGATTCCTGTCTCTCAATCATAATCGCTTTTTAGCCGGTTTATTAATATTTTCGGTGGGATTAATATCGAAGTAAATAGCTCCCTGGCGCGAAAACATTGTTCCAGAACTTTCTTTAATCTGAAACCAGATGCACAAGACGTAAATACAGTTTAGTACTTGCTCTCGAGATTGCATCTAAAAATAGCTTTTCCCCCCGTCAGATGATAATTTTAAAAGAAAAAGTGAATTTATAGCAGCGGAATAAGTTTTTAAAAGCACTGAAATATTTAGTAGACACTTTGATATTTTTTAATAAAAGAATGATTTTAAATAAATAGGTTTTTTAGACGGGATAAATTGTGAATTATGTTATTTTAGCAATTAAATGAAGAATTTAGAGGGGTTTGATTTACCGGGAAATAATAGCGAATTTTAATAAGGATTTAAATAATAAAAGAGATTTTATTAAAGAAATATAAGTAGCTATCGCCATTTTTAGATTTACGCAATTTGGAATAAATATTATTAGATGGATTAGGATTTTATACCTTTACATGTGGAGATTAATAGACTAGTTTAAGACTAAGGTTTTAACTTAATAAGCTGGTCTGGTATAATATATGGAATATTATTAAAAGAGAAATTTATATAGAATAATTTTAAACTTGGCGAAATTTTTAAAAATTTGCAATATATATATAGTATATATATATATAAATAACCATGGCTGGTGTAATTATTACAAAAAAAGAATCGCATTTTCGTGATTAAACCTTTCAAGGGCGGGGTTGCAAATGCGACCACTTAATTTTAATTCCAAACTATCAAATGGCACTATGAATAAAGTAAAATCATAAGACGAAATGCAATATTCCACCTTGATTCAATCACAAAATACACAATATGAACTTTAAAAAGCTCACTGTTTTACTTAAAAGGCGACAAAATAATAATAATAGAGATATTACAAGTTAAAATATATATACATTTTATGTTAAATTTCTTAGTACTTTCGGCGTGCCATTCCCGTGGCCAATCATCAGAGAATGATTTTTTCTATTAATTGCTGTTCCATTCATACAAATACATCACTTCGTTTGAAATGGAAGAGTCTATAATTGTTAAGGTAACTAGAAGTGGAAGTAGCAGGTCCTTGGATTGAACTTATCTAGAGAAATAAATGGAACGGCAGTAAAGTATATTTCTCTACATAATTTCAATCCAAATCACTGCTACTTCTACTTTCAGCTACATTTATAATTATAGACTCTTCCATTTCAAACGAAGCGACCTATTTGTATGTACAGAACAGCAATTAATAGAAAAAATATTCTTTGACGATGGCCGTGGGAATTGCAGGCCGAAAGTTCTAAGAAATTTTAAATAAAATGTATATTTTTTAACTTGTAACATCTATATTATTATTACCTTTGTCGCCTTTTAAGTAAAACAGTAGGCTTTTAAAAGTTCGTATTGTGCATTTTGGCACTATGAATATTTTACTAAAATTTTGCTTTCATAATGTATGTGTAAAAAAAAACCAAGTTATTTATTTTCTAATACATCCTTTTGTAAATTCTGGTATCAGCTTTTCATTTCACCATTTTACAAACAGAATTATTCCGCTCCCGAAAGGTTCCTAAAGCATTAAATTTAAATTTTAAGAAACAACTTTGGCAGATGAGTACAATAAAATTAACTAACAATTTTCGGTAAATTCCCGACAAGCAGAGTCTGTTCTGATCGTAACGGCAATTAGCAGAAGACTGACTAGCCCTAAAAGTGGCTAAGAGAGCGCTGTGAAAAAAATTGAACAGTTTGCGTTACATCATCGCATGTTTATCGTGTTAGGGAGATTCTTTTAAATCTTGGATAGTTGGATTCCACTTCCTTATATGGTGCGAATGGATATGCGTTTTTAGAATTTACAATCTTTTGGTTCTTTGGTCATGAGATTTAATCTAATTAGAATTTTAATTGGGGCTTGAAATAGAGGAGAAATTTTGAAACTTAAACTAAAGGGAAACACAGTAAAACCTCCCTAAAGCGACCACGTTCCATTCCAATAAAAATTTGTCGCTCTGAGAGGTGGTCTCTTAATGGAGATCATGTTTAAATCTAGATTTTAATTGTTGAAAAAAAGGTAACAATGAATGTTACTAAAATTTATGTACCACATTAGGAAAAAATATGAAAATTTAAGTATCAAAACAAAAGTTAATTACATAAGTTAATTAGTGCAAAGTTTAAAAAACTGACGTTTGCTTTGATTTTACTCCTATAACTTTTATTGACAAGTTCTTTCGAAGTTCAGTAAATAAATGCAATTTTTTTTTTTTTTTTTTTTTTTTTTTTTTGGACGGGAACAAATTATGACGATTTCATTAATTTATCTATTTCTTTGAGAGTTTCCTGACAGAATAGAGCAGGAGAGTTTATTGACCGTCATCCTTACTTTCTCATCAGAATTAAATTTTTTGCATAAAAGGCACAGAGCGGTTTAAACTTTTAAAAGTTACCGGAATAAATAAAATTTCTAAACTTACTTTAGAAGTTTGATGAATAATGTACTCTCCGGAATTATTATTCTAATAAAACCTTCTTCAAGCGACCAGGAAAAAAACGGAATTTGTTTCATTTTCTTCAAAGAAATTGGTCGCTCATGGAGGGAGTTCAACTGGGGTATAGAATACCCCAGATAGAGGTAAAATGAATAGAGGTAAAATTAGTATTCAGCCTATGGGAATAAATTTCGTTCCATGAAAAAATGGTCGTTCAGGGAGGTGGTCGCTTAATGGAGGTAGACGTACAGGCTGGTTTCACTGTATACTAAATAAATAGTTTGAATCAAAGGCTTTTAGACTAGAAAGAAAAGTTGAACGCAATTTGGAATGAATTTAGTAGAGCTTCTTAGTAATTTTATGACACACATATATCTATATAGATACATATAAAGGGTATCCCAAAAACATTGACCTCAGCTTTTATTCCTTAATTATTGATCATGTCATATATTATAAATTACAATATTACGTTAAAAAAAATACAGAATTTTATGAAATCGATTAAAATTTTCAAGGGATTAAATTTGAGGAAATACAAATTAAAATTTTTATACGGCCCCCTTACAAAAAGTGACCCAATGAGTAAAATGTCCCCCATACACTAATAAGGTCATATACAAAATTTCCGCAATTTATCATAAAAAGTCTCAGAGATATAGTTAAACAAAGTTGGTGAAAGGTTAATCATAAACTAGCAGGGATGACCGAGCTAAGCTCGGTCAAAATTAGCCTTGTGTTCAATTCGATATTTTATTCTCGCTGTATAATTCTTGCTGATTAGATACAATTGGCATGATCCTGAGACATAGTGACCCAAAATGACCCACTAACCGAATTTTTTCGAACCTGCGACTTAACCAATACTCTTCTCGAACCCAAAAACGATAGAATATAAAATTTAGTCAAAATTGTTAAAGTCGTTTTATGGATAGAATTAACTTGAAACACGGTAACCCAAAAGTGACTCACTAATCTAAATTTATCAAACATGTGGCCTGTCCCAATGGTCTTCTCGTGCTGGGAAACGATATAATAAAAAATTTCGTCAAAATCGTTTGAGCTGTTCTTTAGATACAATTATCTTGACCCACATTGACCCAAAAATGACCCACTAATCAAATTTTCTCGAGCATGTGACTTAACCCAATGGTCTTCTCATGCCCAGAAACGGTATAATACAAAATTTTGTCAAAATCGTTTAAGTCGTTTTTTAGATACAATTACCTTGACCCACAGTGACCCAAAAATGACCCACTAATCGAATTTTCTCGAACACGTGACTTAGCCCAATGGCCTTCTCATGCTCAGAAACGATATAATACAAAATTGTGTCAAAATGTTTTGAGCCGTTTTTTAGATACAATTAGCTTGACACACAGTGACGCAAAAATGACCCAGTCATCGAATTTTCTCGAACAGGTGACTTAGCCCACAGTTTTCTCATGCCCAAAAACGGTATAATACAAAATTTTGTCATAATTGTTTGAGTCGTTTCTTAGATACAATTAGCTTGACCCACAGTGACCCATAAATGACCCACAAATCGAATTTTCTCGAACATGTGACTTAGCCCAATAGTTTTCTCATGCCCAGAAATGGTATAATTCAAAATTTTGTCACACTCGTTTGATTTGTATTTCAGATACAATTAGCGTGACCAACAGTGACCCAAAATGACCCACTAATGGATTTTTCTCGAACATGTAACTTAGCCCACACGTCTTCTCATGGTCAGAAACGGTATAATACAAAATTTTGTCAAAATTGTTCGAGTCGTATTTTAGATATAATTAGCTTGACCTACAGGGACCCAAAAATGACCCACAAACCGAATTTTCTCGAACATGTGACTTAGCTAATACGTCTTCTCATGCCCAGAAACGGTATAATACAAAATTTTGTCAAAATTGTTTGGTTTGTTTTTTAGATACAATTAGCTTGACTCACAGTGACTCAAAAATGACCCACAAATCGAATTTTCTCGAACATGTGACTTAGCCCAATAGTCTTCTCATGGCCAGAAACGGTATAATACAAAATTTTGTCAAAATCGTTTAAGTCGTTTTTTAGATACAATTACCTTGACCCACAGTGACCCAAAAATGACCCACTAATCGAATTTTCTCGAACACGTGACTTAGCCCAATGGCCTTCTCATGCTCAGAAACGAAATAATACAAAATTGTGTCAAAATGTTTTGAGCCGTTTTTTAGATACAATTAGCTTGACACACAGTGACGCAAAAATGACCCAGTCATCGAATTTTCTCGAACAGGTGACTTAGCCCACAGTTTTCTCATGCCCCAAAACGGTATAATACAAAATTTTGTCATAATTGTTTGAGTCGTTTCTTAGATACAATTAGCTTGACCCACAGTGACCCATAAATGACCCACAAATCGAATTTTCTCGAACATGTGACTTAGCCCAATAGTTTTCTCATGCCCAGAAATGGTATAATTCAAAATTTTGTCACACTCGTTTGATTTGTATTTCAGATACAATTAGCGTGACCAACAGTGACCCAAAATGACCCACTAATGGATTTTTCTCGAACATGTAACTTAGCCCACACGTCTTCTCATGGTCAGAAACGGTATAATACAAAATTTTGTCAAAATTGTTCGAGTCGTATTTTAGATATAATTAGCTTGACCTACAGTGACCCAAAAATGACCCACAAACCGAATTTTCTCGAACATGTGACTTAGCTAATACGTCTTCTCATGCCCAGAAACGGTATAATACAAAATTTTGTCAAAATTGTTTGTGTTGTTTTTTAGATACAATTAGCTTGACTCACAGTGACTCAAAAATGACCCGCAAATCGAATTTTCTCGAACATGTGACTTAGCCCAATGGCCTTCTCATGCTCAGAAACGAAATAATACAAAATTGTGTCAAAATGTTTTGAGCCGTTTTTTAGATACAATTAGCTTGACCCACAGTGACCCATAAATGACCCACAAATCGAATTTTCTCGAACATGTGACTTAGCCCAATAGTTTTCTCATGCCCAGAAATGGTATAATTCAAAATTTTGTCACACTCGTTTGATTTGTATTTCAGATACAATTAGCGTGACCAACAGTGACCCAAAATGACCCACTAATGGATTTTTCTCGAACATGTAACTTAGCCCACACGTCTTCTCATGGTCAGAAACGGTATAATACAAAATTTTGTCAAAATTGTTCGAGTCGTATTTTAGATATAATTAGCTTGACCTACAGTGACCCAAAAATGACCCACAAACCGAATTTTCTCGAACATGTGACTTAGCTAATACGTCTTCTCATGCCCAGAAACGGTATAATACAAAATTTTGTCAAAATTGTTTGTGTTGTTTTTTAGATACAATTAGCTTGACTCACAGTGACTCAAAAATGACCCACAAATCGAATTTTCTCGAACATGTGACTTAGCCCAATAGTCTTCTCGTGGCCAGAAACGGTATAATACAAAATTTTGTCAAAATCGTTTGATTAGGTTTTTAGATACAATTAGCTTGACCCACAGTGACCCAAAATGACCCACTAATCGATATTCTCGATCATGTGACTTAGCCCAATCGTCATCTCATGCCCAGAAGCGGTATATTACAAAATTTTGTCAAAATGTTTTGAGCCTTTTTTAGATTAAGTTAGCTTGAAACCTGACCCATTATGACCCAAAATGACCCACTAATCGAATTTTCTTGAAGATGGGACCTAGCCCAATAGTATTCTCGTGCTCGGAAACGATAGAAAGCAAAATTTCGTCAAAGTCGTTAGAGCTGTTTTCTAGATAAACTTAGCTTGACCCACATAAACCCCAAAATGACTCACTAATCGCATTTTCTCGAACTTGTGACTTAACCCATTTGTCTTCCCATAATCCAAATCAGTAGATTACAAAATTTTATCAAAATCGTAAGAGCCGTTTTTTAGATAAAATTAGCTTGACTCGTAGTGACCCAAAAATGACTCACAAATCGAAATTTCTCGAACATGTGACCTAGCCCAATAATTTTCTCGTGCCCAAAAACGGTTGGATATAAAATTTAGTCAAAATCGATTGACCCATTTTTTAGATATAATTAGCTTGACCCTGGCCCATTATGACCCAAAATGACCCACTAATCGAATTTTCTCGAACATGTGACCTAGTCCAATGGTCTTCTCAGGCCCGAAAATGGTAAAATACAAAATTTAGTCAAAATCGTTAGAGCCGTTTTTAAGATAAAACTTACATACACTCACAATTTTTGCTCGTATTATACTATAAGATATGCACTCAAGAAAACAATGCAATTATTTTTTCTTTTATAATTTGTGTACGTCCCTTGAAACGCGATCACCCGACATGATTTTACCTCTTTGCGAACTCATACCCGGGAATCGAAAAGTGGTTTAAGATTATGTATTTTAATATCTATGCGATTTTTTACGATAAAATGCTGAAATTTTGTATACGACCTTGTTAGTGTATGGGCAGATTTTACTCATTGGGACATATTTTGTGCGGGGACGTATAAAAATTTAACTTTTGCATTTCTTCAAATTTAATCCCCTGAAAATTTTAATCGATTTCATAAAATTCTGTACCTTTTTTTACGTAGCTTTGTAATTTATATTATATGTCTATGATCAATATTTAAGGAATAAAAGCCGAGGTCAATGTTTTTGGGACACCATGTATATTGTAAATTGTACGTATGACACTCATTTTTAAATATGTTTGTAATGTTTTAATGTTTTGTAATGTATATGCACTCTTTCAACAAATTCAAAGGATAAGCCAATGGTAGAATTAGTGAAATATTTTTACTTGTATTTAATTGATTCTGACTCACTGTTTTATCTCAATTTCACACCGAAAAAAATCGTTTATTGCCAGTACAATTCCCGCATTTTTTACTTTTTTTCTCCTGATGAAAGTGATTTTGTGATCGAGTCAAAAAATATTGCGAACGTGAATTTGAGAGTATCTTTGGCAGATAATGCTAGATTTTCATTTTCTCTAAAGCTGAAGGAATTATTTTTATTATTACACTGAAATGAAAAAAGTGCGTAAAAATATGGAAATTGTACTGGTAAACAAAATTTTTTTAGAGAGAAAAAAAAAAAAAAATCCAAAAGTTTAGTGAAAATTTCAAATTAAGTAGATTTCTAGTAGTATTATTTTTCAAGAATATATTCTTAAATTCACATTCCGTAACTTCTGACACATCCATGAAATCATTTAATAGGAGAAAAAACATTTCCATAAAGCTACGCAAATTGTACTGGCAATCACAGGCATCTTTTATTTATTTATTTTAAACACTGTATACATTGTTTAAAACACTATGCTTAAAAAAATATAGAAAGTTCATGTTAAAATCAAATAAAATCCAAGTAATTGCTATCAAATTAGATTTAATCAAGTTTTAAGTGTTTAGATATACTGTTGTCGCAACTAACAACATTACAAGTAAAAATACAAATGTTTAAAACCTCTAAAATGTTACTGCATGTGTCATTCAAACATCAGTTCTTGTCTGAATAGATAAATAATAGACAATTAAATTTAAAAAATCAAAAAACCCGACTGCGTAAAATGTGAACTAATTAATTATTTCTCATCAATGTGAAACTATTTTTTTTCCAATTCCTACTATTAGCTCACACTCTCGCTACATATATCTTGTTCAAATTTTCATTCGTTAATAAAATACGTATTATTCATCCAATCAAGCTCAAATAATTTTTTTTAAACTTGTAGTGGATGACACTTGATGTTAATCCAGTTTTTTTTCAAATATTAATTAATTAATTTAATTTAATTAATTAATTTTCAATAATCCCTCTAGAGAGAGCCCTCTTCTTGATCAAGGTATTTTAAGACCGAGAGAGCCCTCTTCTTGATCAAGGTATTTTAAGACCGAGAGAGCCCTCTTCTTGATCAAGGCATTTTAAGCGCCACTCAAGAGGAAAGAAGAATAGGTGAAAAAAAATTCTTATTGACCTAAATAGGAATTGACTTAAAATATTTTTTTATATTACTTGTTTATATTACTTACCTATTTTTTTTTTTATTTGCTTGTATTGATGACTTTTAAGTTGTGTTTAATTGTTAGTTCCTATCTATAAACACTGTTTTGATGAGGTCTATAGACGTCTATGATGGTTAAAGTTGCAGTAAAGCTAGAGATCCCACGTACACAATTTCCAGGTTGTATAATATTTTAATGAAGCTTCTGACTCTAAACTAGTCAATGAAACATCATCTTCATTTTGAAAGACCTATCCAATGATAGACCACTCAGTAGGGTGCGTAATTTTTTTTCGTCTCTACCGTTATTTTGTATTTTACGGCCGCCATTTTGAATTTATAAAAACAAAACCTAGCCTACAAACATCGGGGCGTTAAGACGAATTGATAGAGACCTCATTCATTAAAATCCATCCAGCCGTTGGGATGTTTCGAGGGTATAAAGAAATCCACTTACACAGATACGCGTGAAACACATAACCCTTCTTTTCAGCCGGGTAAAAAGAATTAAACTACTGGACTCCAAGTATAACAATAAATGAAACAGGTCCGTTTTAACATTATTAAAAGAAAAGAAAATAATACCATTTACAATCTATCAAGAAATAAATAGTTTTAAAAAAATGGTTGGGAAAGGTATATTTTTTATGCCTAATAGAGGGTAACGCACGCGAAATCGGCAAGTGGGATTTTCAGTATTATTCGATAAAAAATGTACAGTAAACTTCCCACGTCACTCACGGGACCGATCTTGTGGCGGGAAATCGAAAGACAGTACACGACCGTTACTAAAATGACATTTATATACGTTACATTTCTATACAAATAAGAATAATTAAAAGATTTTTTTATTTGTTGTGTACTTTTTCGTTTATGAAAAGCATAACTGATAATAAGAAATCTATTTATAAGACAAATTTAGAATTTTACTGATTATAGGGCAATTCCATAGAAAATCATCATTTTTGGGGAGAAATAAAATTTATAATACGTTTAATTTTTGGGTATGATTCGAAAACTTGATATTTTTATATTCTATAATAAAATCCTAATAAAAAGGCATTGTAAATTACTGATTACAAACTAAGTTAAGAGCCATTATTGTCTTTTTAAAGTCATAATGTTGCATCAGTTACACAATAAAAGTTACGTCAGTTACACGTGTAAATGCCCTTTTTTTCCTTTTTATTATTCAGAAATTAATTTAAAAAGTTACTCTTATAATTTGGCATTACTTAGTGTTGTTGAGAACATTAAATTACCTTTTTTAACGGGATAGTTTTGATAATTTTTACACTTCAATGAAGGCAGAAAAAATGTTTGTATATTTTATGTTACGTCAGTTACAGAAATTTGAATTGCAATTTTTGGGACTAAAAGAGAGATTGAAATAATCTGCAGGTATTTGGGTATTAAGTCTTTAGTAAGTAATATTTTAAATTGTAAAAATTTGTTCTAGCTTTATTAGTAAATTTTCTACATAGTTTTGGAAACAAAATTCGATGATAAAATGTTACGTCAGTTACGATGGAATTGCCCTATATATGTAGTATCTGTTTTCATACAAATTAATCCATTGTACTTTTATGTTTGTATTTTGCTTGCGGTTTCACTACAGCTAGATTACGAATTCTACGTAACAAAAGTACTTGAAGTGTATGTGCTTCCTATGGCATCTCAAACCAATTAATGCTTTTAGAGAGTATCATTGACTCCTGGATGATCATTCCTAGATTCATCCTATTCATCTGCTTCAGGTTTCTTTGATTTCAAAACATTTTGAATAATTTCGTTATCTGTTAATTCTTCATAACCAATATCGCTCTTGTCACTATTAAGACAATCTGTGATTTCATTCGCAAAACTACTTTCTAGCTGCTGTTTCTCACGTCACACAAGTCTTTTACTCAAAATAGTTCATTTGAGTTTATGTGCATTTGAATTTTTTTTGTTCGTTTCCGATTTTACAAATAATTTACTGAATTACATTTTCATATTTTTATTTATATCTCCTGAAATTATACTTCTAATGTGCTAATTTTTTGTGTAGCAATAATACTAATATACCCAAACATAAATACGTTGAATTTGCAATTTTTATAATCTTATGATATGAATTATGAATTATCAAATTAATATTCGAAAAATTTATGAATTGCAACCTACAGTTTTTTTTTTTTTTTTTTTTTTTGATGGATTTAGATTTATTAAGTCCTGCTGTATGGAAATCCAAAATGTCACATTTTTCTTCCAAGTAATTTTCAAATTATGCTTAAAAAGCGGCAAAATGATGGTTTAAGGGGCAGTCTATGATAGAAGTGACTAAATATTTTGAAATTTCTTCTGCTGTCCTGTAATCTAGCAGGCTTCATTGACTGCTTAAGGTGCCTTGATGAAGAAGGGGGCTCTCTCGGTTAACAATCGAGTACCGAACTTCAATTTGGAAACAGCCCTTAAAATACGCTGGTTTTAAAATAGTTAATTTGTCGGAAACTTATCGTACGAATTGCATAAAAATTTGTTTTTAGGCTAATTGAAGGGCGTAGAGTTCATTTATGCTGTCAGAATTGTATACTGCTATTGAAAAAAACAAAGTTATGGCTCGTTTTATTATGTAGATGGCCCCTAAGCAAACTGTACATCCATCATTTAAAAATAAACTTTATTTCCAATCTTTCGGTACCAGTAACTTTCTTCTACGATACGTTGTTGAGGAGTTAGTAGAGGTGTTTACTTTTTTTTTCCACGACTGTACAAATTATTTTTTAGACATCACTATAAACATATTCTAACTAGACAGTAATTTAATCTAAATCCATTACAGCCAGTTATGTTTCATGTTAAAGAGAAAATCAGAAAAAAAGAAAGAAAAACCATATTTTCAAAGGTGACCCATTCATGACCATGATATAGTGGTCCATTCAGCCCCACCTATGCTTCTGGAATATATTCAGGTTTTTTTTAGTACATTAAATTCAAATAACATCTAAATACATCTTAAAATTAGTTTACAGATATTCAAAGACATACTAATACACATATCTGCAATGAAATAATAGATACTTTTTAGTTTATTTATTTTACTGAAAAGGCAAAAAAATTTCTTTTCAATCAGATTCTTGACCATCCTACTTTAGTGGGAAGATGGCTTCACCCAAACAATGGAAAATTTGATGAATTTGGTAGAACAAATAGCTTCATCTATTGGTGACATCTAAAATAATTTTATACAAATACTTTTCCATATTTTGTTAACGGCTCATTCATCCCCAAGGCCCATTCATTACCACTCTCCCCTACATAATAGCTATACCTCAAAAACTAATGCACAGGATTGCATCAAACTTCATATTCTGTTAGACCTTCACATAAATAGATGCTAATTAGATTTGATTATATATCGCCCATTAGGTGACACTACTATGATGTGTTTTGCGCGATTACGGCGATAACTATATCTCAAGAATTAATGCACAGAATTTCTTCAAACTTCATATTCTATTAGGCCTTCACATAAAGAGAGGGATAGGAGACGGAAATTTAAAGTCTCGTTGATTTGATACCTTAAGAGCGTTAGACGAAAATTGTAATAGTTATTTTCCCAAAAATTATTATTTTCGTAAAAGATTTGAACTCACAGTCCTTCTGTAAATATCATGCATTCTAAATTTTGGAAAATCTGGTCAATTTTTCTTTTATGTTGTAGTTGTACGAGTAGTGTTGCCAGATCGGCGAATTCTTTTATTCAAAATATCTACCATTTTTAAAAACTAGGAATATTCACTTTAATTATTAGCGGAATGTCTCTCATTAAATAAAATAAAAATTAGTATTCGAAAATTCTGGTAGATATTCGAATTAAAAAAATTTCCAATTTGGCAACACTAGGTATCAAAGCATAAAATGCACTGAATTCCTTAATGTTTGGATATAATTTGAAAAAAGTGTATCCATCTGTAAATTTAAAATTTTAAAATGTTTGGCCTTTTTCGAATTTTTGTTGGTACGAATAAATATTGTTAGCAATGTAAATAATAAAACCCTAAAAGGTGAATCAAATAAATGTTATAAAACAATGTTTCACCTGTCAGAAACTACAATTTAATAATACAGAATTTGTTCACACATTTTTTAGATGAGTTTGTTTTGGTGTAAAAAAATAAAACTAGTTGGATGTGGCAATCCCAAAACTTTCTTTTGTCTCATACATGTTAATACTTCCTGAAAAATGCAGCCAGTTAGATGATTTACATCAAAATCTAATCAGCAACAGCTTAAGTCAACATCTAACTGAATCTGAAGTTTTGTGAAAATCTGTGCATTAGTTTTTGAGTAGAGCTATGGTGAAATTGTAAAAAATTCTGCATAGGAGCGCCACCTGTTGGACTATATATACCAAAACCTTATAAGCAACAACTTAAGTCAACTTGATAGCTGAATCTGAAGTTTGATTAAAATCCGTGCATCTCTTCCTGAGATAATAGTATTGCGGGAATCAGGAAAAATGCAGCATAGCAGCGCCACTTGTTGGTCAATTTACACCAAACGTTGTCAGCGCCAACTCATATCAAGAACTAACTGAATCTGAAGTTTGATGAAAATCCACGCATTAGTTCTTGAACTAGAGACAATGCGGAAATCAGGAAAAATGATGTATAGCAGCGTTACCTGCTGAGCGATTTACACCAAAACATGGTAAACATCAACTCATATCAAGGACTAACTGAATCTGAAGTTTCATGAAAATCTGTCCATAAGTTCTTGAGATAGAACCATTGCGGAAATTGTGAAAAATGCAGCCTAGCAGCGCCTCATGTTGAGCGATTTGCACCAAAAACTAATCAGTACCAATCAGGGTCAGGACTGACTGAATATAACTGGGATCAGGGACTAACTGAATATAAATTTTTATTAAATTCCGTGCATTAGTTCTTGAAATAGAGCTACTGCGGAAATTATGAAAAATGCAGCCTAGCAGCGCCTCTTGAAGAGCGATTTGCACCAAAAACTAATCAGCACCAATCAGGGTCAAGACTGACTGAATATAACTGGGATCAGGGACTAACTTAATATAATTTTTTATTAAATTCCTTGCATTAGTTCTTGAGATAGAGTCATTGCGAAAAAATGCAGCCTAGCAGTGCCTCTTGTTGAGCGATTTGCACCAAAAACTAATCAGCACCAATCAGGGTCAGGACTGACTGAATATAACTGGGATTAGGGACTAACTGAATATAAATTTTTATTAAATTCCGTGCATTAGTTCTTGAGATAGAGCCATTGCGGAAAAATGCAGCCTAGCAGCGCCTCTTGTTGAGCGATTTGCACCAAAAAACTAATCAGCACCAACCAGGGTCAGGACTGACTGAATATAACTGGGATAAGGGACTAACTGAATATAAATTTTTATTAAATTCCGTGCATTAGTTCTTGAGATCGAGCACCCACAAAATTTGTGTCACACACAGACAGACTCACAGACAGACTCACAGACATGCTCACAGACAGACATTTTGTAAAAACGTGTTTTTCGGGATCTCTGACTCCTATAACGTGTAAATCCGTCGAAAACCGGAATTCGAAAATTTTCACGAATCCAATACTTCCTTCTTGTAATAATAGAAGAAAGTAAAAATCGTTTGCATAGAGAATTTTTTTGTCAAAGCTAATTGGTTTTTGAAAGTATGAATTCGCGACTGATAACTGAAATTTTCGTTTACATACAAAATGGTACTTAAAAAAAAAAAAAAAAAAAAAACGATGGATGGGAGACTGTATATTTGCTTTTTTCGAAGAAAATTATTAGTATTCCGTTATTAAAAACCGATGTGAAAGGCATGTTTTTTTTTTTTTTTTATATATATCTGCCAGGTTCTGAGAAACATCTGCTATTAGAACTGGGGTTCTATATTATTTTTGTCTTAATATATTATGTATTGTATGGTCTGTGTACTGGAATTTCAAAATAACATTCTTTCATTGTCTAAAACTGGATCTAAGACGGTGAAAATGTATAGATAGAATGAAGGGGAAAAAAGATAGTTGGAGAGGGGTTTGCCCAAACTTTTGAGATGTCTGTGGAAGATGGGGAGACAAAAGCATTCCACGAACGAAGAAAAGAGCTTGGAATGCGAGCCAGGTAGAAAACTCCGAGGGGGATACGTTGAGGAAAGGGAGAAGGTTGCGAGTGGCAGGCTCTGCTGCTGAGACAGTGAGTTGGAGCCTACAGCGCGAAGTGCAAGGTGAGTTCCTTGAATAGCTCTGAGAGAGAGCTAAAGGTTGAGTGAGGCTCGGAGAGCTTAGTCTTAGAGCCCATGTGTTGGGAGATTGAGATTGATCTCCGGTAAAGCTTATTTTAACGTGTATAGAGTGAGAGTGAGATAACGTAGTTTTAACAGTACACAGCCAGCTTTACTGTATTTAATTTAATGTTGTACCGGATCACCTACATTCGAGTTTTAAGTGTAAATAGTGTTTTGTATTGTGTAAATAGTGTGTAAATAAACACTTAATTTAGTTAATTGAAAGCGTTGGTTTTCATTTAAACAATCCTCTCAGTGCGATCGATATCTCAACGTCGACTTCCAACACTGTACGAAAAAAAGGACTAAAAAACGAAGATTCTACTGGCAATCGAGACGCCAGTACTATTTCCGTATTTTAACAGAAATTCCCCCCCCCCCCATAAATTCCAGAAGAAAGGAAATTTTTCTGTAATTTATGGGGAAAAATTTTCGTAAAATTACGGATTTCTGGAATTTATGAGGGGGGGGGGGATTCCGTTAAAATACGGAAATAGTACTGGCGTCTCACTTGCCTGTAGAATCTCCGTTTTTTAGTACTTTTTTTTAATTTTTTTTAACCATTTGGTAAAACGGTTATTGTCCTCGTCAGGGTAGGAAATCAAAAACATATCTGAAGGTTTTTATTGGTTTAATCATCATTTTATTCGTTTTCTGATTGGTCTATACAGTAATCTGTATTTCCCTTTACTTTCAGCAGAGATGGACAACAGAGTGTTGCCATTATGACAAAAAAGTAATAAAAACTACAAAAAAAAATTAATAACTCAAAAACAAATTGAGATACAGCTTTCAAACAAATTGCATTTAAAAGTACATTTTTTTCTCTATACGACGATATAAAAAGTAATATTGTGGGATGTTTAGAAGTTTAAGAAATAAATTTCATTTAAAATTGGCCGTCAGATTTCTTGAAAATCTGACGATGGAAAAGTCTTTTCCCGAACAGCCAATGAAATGCCTGGATAATACGTACGAGTCGCAGGCGATTTCTGTCGCTTGCAATTTTTACGTGTAATAACACTATTAATGTTTAATTCATGGCGTACATAATGTATGATCAACTCCGTGCTATTTTTTATATCTTAAATTTTAGTCTTTGAAAAAATCATTTTCCAAATGGTCGTTGTAATTTGTTAAATTGCATTTTTTTTTTTTTTTTTTTACAGTGAACCTTTTATGGACTTCGGAAAGCTGTTCAAGAGCAATGGCCAAAATACCTCTTCCAGAACTACAAAAGACATTATTGCCACATGGAAATTACGACGAAGAGAGGAAGTTCAAAATAAGTTTTACCAAACTGAAAATTTATAACTGGAATATTTTATGTAAAATAGTTCTGTAAGTATCGCGAAAAACAAAAAAAATGTGCGAACTCCCTCTGTATACATTGGGTAGTCGGGCAAAGGAACAGCTGAAAATGATCCCGCAAGCTAAAACAGTGAATTTTTTTCAGTAGTTGAATAAATGAATATTACTTGCATTATTCTTTTCGAGTTTCTGTTTGTCTTAAATGCTACTTGTAAAAAAGGTTAAAAAACACTCTTATACAACAATTAATATAAATTAACTGAATATTTGATTTTTAAAACATGTGGCAAATAGTTTTCAGATTTTTCTGACATCCAAAAGAGATCTGAAAATATCATATAACAGTGCAAATATAAGCCTTGCACCCTTTAAATGCCTCCTCATGATGTGCTTACCAATACCATTATGTTACGGAGTCGTGCACACGACACAACGAGGACATTTAACGGTTATTTAACCACAATCATAAATCTTAAAAATCTTAAAGAATCATTTTGTAGCACGCTTTAGCGGACAAAACAGCTCAATTATCGCAGAAAGAAAAATTGTTCTAAGATTCTAATGGCCTAGCTTCAACAACAGAATATTATCAAATGTGATAGCATTATAGTATCATTATAACCACGCGAGCGGTTTCGGACTGTACGTAGGCAATGGACCATCACAAAGTACTCTTTTCTTATGATAAAACATATATTTGTATTTTCTGAATATCTGTGATCACGACAGATCATCGTTAAAAAAAAGTTTTAGGATAAAAAAAAGAACCTTTCATATTTGGCTTGCCAAAAATGGAGTGGGAGGATTTTGGGGGCGTGGCAAAAGACAAAAAGAGAGCATTTTTGAAAGCAACCCTTTGTTCTAAGCGAGGGGTATTTAGAGGGTAATTAGAAAATCATTGCTCAGTCACGAGGAATAGAATCGTGAAGGAGGCATGAAAGACTGGATTATTTTTTTCTTCTTTTTCATATTCAAGTATAATTTCAACAAAATTGAATATAAATTCATCATCGGATCGAATGACTGACCTACTCCTCAAGGGATGTTTGCTATCATTTTCAGTCGAAAAAAAAATCGTAATAGATTTTAGTGGATCTTCGATGATTATTTTTGAACAATCGCTTTTCTTTGCTTGAAATTTGTTTTGGAAGAATGGAAGCGATGACAGGTTCAAGTATCAATGAAATATGAATCTTCTAAGTTAAACGTAGTCTTTGAAATACGAAAGGAAGTTGAATATCATGCCTGATCATAATTTTCGTTCAACTTGATTAAAGATCGCATAAGAGAAAGACGGCGTATTTGAAAAATATGTTGTTTTGGTGTGAAAATAGGTAAAAGATTATTATACAAAGCATTATACATCTAAGTATTACCATTTTTAATCACAATTTAGTTTAATATTCATATAAAACATGCTATTTTTTGAAAATAGAAAAAATAATTATTATATTACTTTTCAGGGGCTTCCAGTGATTTGTATTGAACAATCGTTTCTCCTTGCTTGAAATTTGTTTAGGAAGAATGGAAGCGGTGAAAGGTTTCAAGTATCAAAGGAATCTTATAAGTTAAACATAGTCTTTGGAATACAAAAGTAAGTTGAAGATCCAATTTAAATAAATAGAATAGTCGTTCAAAGGGTAGAGATATTTAAGCACATTAAATAGACAGATGGAGTATTTGAAAAAAAAGATTATATATATATATATTTTGCTTGATAAACAATTAAAAGGTGATTAAATCATTTCTATATTTAATTATTTTTTTGTTTAATATTCACATTAAAAAATCCATTTACCTAGAAATAATATCATAGTACATTAGTCGTAGATTTCAGTAAAACCTTAATAACATTTTTTTTTTAAATCGTTTTTCTTTGCTTGAAGTTTGTTTTGAAAGAATGGAAGCGATGACAGGTACAAGTATCAAATGAAATATTAATAGTATTCTAAGTTAAACGCAGTCTTTGAAATACTAAAGGAAGTTGAAGATCAGACATACATGAACATAATCTTCGTTCAACTTGATTTAAAGAGCATAAGATAAAGATGGCGCATTTGAAAAATATGCTGTTTTTGCTGTGAAAATAGTTAAGAGAACATTATGCAAAGCATTATTCATCTAAGCATTCCTATTTTTAATCACAATTTTGTTTAACATCCACATAAACAGGGATGAGATTTCCGACTTCTTGCATACCAGTATAATCTTAGAGAAAATGTTGTTCTCTTAAATCACAAAAATTCTCCAATTAAATGAAATAACATTTTCTCTATGATTATACTGGTATGCAAAAAGTCGGAAATCTCATCTCTGCATAAACATACCATTTTTCCAAAATAAAAAAGTAATTATTATGTTACTTTTTAATAGACCTCAAATGATTGTATTAAACAATCGTTTCTCCTTGCTTGAAATTTGTTTGGGAAGAATGGAAGTGATTAAAGATTGAAAAGGATAAAGTATCAAATAAAATATGAATCTTGTAAGTTAAACATAGTCTTTCAAATACAAAAAGGAAGTTCAAGGTCTAATATAAATGAATAGAGGGCGATTCTCAAAAGGTGGGCACTGGACACACGTCATAACTTTAAGCCTTTCAAACATAACTTTAATTATCATTGACTTAATTTTTATTTATTTATTTATTTATTTATTTTTTTTACACTGAGTTTTTAATTCTATTCAGAGACAGAAAATGACATAATTTATTGTAAAATCTTTGTATAAATATCTTAAAATTTTAATATTTTATGCTAAAGAGGCCAATTTTGGACATTCATAACGTTAACTGCTCCAATGTACCACCAAGAAAAAGAGTTTTAACTTGCTTCCAGGTGATTCTAATGGTAAACAACGAATGCATAAAGGAAACGGATGATTTTTTGATAATTTCGTTAAGAGATGGCAGGCTGATTTATTGCTTTTTTGAAGATAGGAGGACTTTTCTATAAAGAATTTTTTTGTATTTTGTTATGTCCGAAAGTAAAGTACGCGACAAAGCTATCATTTCCACGAAAAATACATCAAGTAAGTACTTTAAACTCTTTTATCTAACTTTAAAATTATTTTTAAAAAAATTTAAATTAATTGTATGTGTTTTTATAAGATTTTTTTGCAATAAATGCACTTTCCTCAAATAAGAAAGTGGAATGTCCGAATCGTGTAACGATAGAAACTCCGATTTTATTTTCGGTAAATTTATTTTTAAAGATGATTTGGTGTCCTGAAACGTATAAAAAGATTTTTATTATAATGTTTTATCGTAAATAATTACCGTGTTTTGTATAAATAAAGTGTATTTAGTACGGGTAATAATATAACTTGACTTGAAGCATGCTCAACTAATGTGTTTAACGATAGATACAATATGGCGACCGCTGCGATCCTTACGAAATTTCGGACATGCTTATTTAAAAGTAGGATTTAAAATTAATAGTAAACTTCTTTTTTTATTTCAAAAGTAATTCTTCAGTGATCTTACGTGTTTTTATGTATTTTGCAAAGTTTTCTTTGTAGCAAACGTACCCCAAAAGATTATTTAATAACAATGTCAAATTGTGGAACGATCTAAACATTAATAATTTTAATTTTCTAAATACATAAATATATTACAACAGAGTCCATTGTTCTAACATACATCTTAAAAAATAAAATAAATATTCTTTTGTTAAATTATTGCACTTGAGTTATTTTTTTTTAATTCAAGGTTTAAGAATCCCATCTCCTTAAAATTCGATTCTTCCTCTTTGCTCCCCAACCAAAATGCAAGGCAAATAAAAAGTTTAAGCCACTTCGTACTGTAACTTTGGAAAAAAAATTATAAAATAACAGAAATTGACAGTATTCAAAGTATAGAAGACAGCCAGCGAAAACTCTTAAAGGTACTCAAAAGATTCAGTCCGTACACACGGCAAACAAATTTGGTACTATTCAAATAAGAAATAGATCTGGTTTTTACAATCTCTGTAAAAAACAATCAAGAATGCATTACCAGTGAAGCTAGTGAAAAAAATATTGTGTCTACAATTGACTCCTCACAGTTGAAAATAGATTGACATTGATGACTGGTACTTTGTATTAATTCATGATGAAAATTTATGGCCAGGTATTATTGAAAAGATCAGCATTGATAATGGTGAACAAATATTTTCTATAAATTTTTGACTCCTCAGGCAGACATTGATTTTAACAGGTTTCGTTATCCATCTAAGAAAGACAGCACAAATTTAAAATATGAAGATATTTTGTTGAAATCACCAAATCCACCTCACCCGGTGACAGCAAGAGGAGACTTTCCTTTTGATAAAGAAATTATAGATATGTGCATTAAAGAAATGGCAGTACTATAACTTTTTTTTTTTTTTTTTTGAGAAAAAAAAATGCAAAAAAATGTTTTTTGCATAATGTGTAATTCCTATAAAATTAAGATATTACTTCTAAAAAAGTAGTAAATATTTTAATAACAGAGATTAACAATTGATTTTATTATTATTATTATTACTGGATAACAAAAAGTTAATTATACATATATATATATATATGTATACACATACAATTATAGGACAAATTTACTACATTCTTAGTCTTAAGAATTTTTTAAATACTAAGCGCAACGTCCAAAATCTCTCAGCAATGTCCAAAATCTGTAACGTATATGCGAAAAAATGTCCGAAATTCGTAACGTACACAACTGCTAATTAAATGCTTTAATAATTAATTTTCCAGATTAGTTGCTGTCTTTTAACGTTTGTGTATAATTTTGTAGACTTATATACTATTCTATTAAAAAAATTGTCCTTAAATTTGAAAATTTTAAAAATTTCATATAGTTAACGTTTAATGATCCCACCTTTTGAGAATCTCCCTAGAATCTTCTTTCACCTGGGAGAGATATTTAAGAACATCGAAAAGACACATGGAGAATTTGAAAAAAAATATATCTAGATTGTTTTTGCTTGATAAACAACTACCAGGCTGTTATATATGAAATCATTCCTATTTTTAATCACTTTTTTTGCTTAATATTCAGATTTTAAAAATTCCATTTACACGTAAATAATATCATAGTAGATCTCAGTCGCAGATTTCAGTAGAACTTGTACACTTTTACAAAGTACTCATTTTAATTTAAACATCATCACAAAAACAAATTATATATGAATCATTCAAAATTCGAACCAAGCAAAAATAAAAATGCGAGGGTGGATCAAATATAAAAGATACTTTTTTTTGTATCAATAGATTTTGTTTATGTTTCTTGTTATCTATATTATAAAGGACAAACGTATCTGTGCGTAACGCTGGCGTCGTTTTGCGAATGGCAACACTTCACGATCAAATTTCGGTTTTGAAATTTTCGCTACTGCAATTTTTTAATCTTCTAAACGTCGTATATTTTCAATTTTTAAAACATCGTTTAGGGAAAAAAATCTAAAAACTGTTATCTTAATTGACTGATTTATTACGTTTTTTAAAATAATTTTCAAGCATGATTTTTTGTAATTTATCTTATCACGAGTGGGCTTCAATACATACTACTAATAACATAGCTGTCAACTCTTCCGCTTTTTTGTACCAGACAAATTTAATAGAAAATTTTGCCTCATTCAATTTGCACACTATGGCGATTAAAAAGGGTAAAATTTACTATAAAATTTTTGTAGTACAAAAAAGCGTAACATGTTGGCAGCTATGTAATAAACATTTTGCACATAAAACAATAAAAATTGTTCAGAATTTAGTTCTGACTAATTTTCCACAACGAAATTAATACTTCCTCTATAAATAAATAAAAGAATAAAATTAAAAAAACACATTTGTAATCGAACAATTTAAATTTTTAGACAGCCAAACAGGAAAATAACTTTCAAATGGAATTGTTTGCAAAGTGCATCTCAGTTTACAGATTGTCTATGGTTAAAGAAAAAATCAAGCATGAAATAATTTTTTAATTTATCTCTATTGCGTGGAGTTTGATTACGAAAGATTAATCCGTTTGCCTTTAAAACAACATAAAAAGTTCATAAGTGTAAGACAACATAAAGAGTTCTAACCGCTAATATTCCATGTATCCTCTATGAATAAATAAATAAAATAATATAAACAAAACACGAATTTAACAGACATGTAATTGAAGTGCGCGCTTAAAGTTCTGAAATTATCAGAACTCTAAAGGTTGTCGTAAGTAGTAAAATCTTGGGTTAATAACTCTTAGCATGCAACTAATATGTAAATATCGCTTTTAATAAATTTCAAAACTTTATTCGATTGTATAATTCATATTTTTCATATGAAAAATGCTTTTTTATTGTTAGTGAGCAATCTAAAAAATATATTGTATGTAAAAAAAAAATATTAGCTTTCAATTAAAAAAAATGTTTTCGTCTATATTCTGTAACCCGGGAAGCCCAGGTACAATTCCCTAATGACAATTAAGTTGTTTATGATCTAAAATTTTGTTTGACATCGTTTTATTCTTTATTGTTATTAGTTTATTTGGTTGCTTGTATTATGAATAAACAAAAAGTATACCTAGTGTGGTTGCATAAGATAATTATAAAACTTTCAACGAATAAAAATATCAAACCTGCGAAATATATTGGCAGATTATTTGACAGATTCAATGTAAAATGCACAAATGCTAATCTACAGAAGCTCCAAGTGTGTAAATGGCACCAATTGCGTAAAAATGGTCTTGAAGAATATGAAACGAGGTGATGCAGTATATAGAATACATCCTAAAAAGTGTAACAGCTCCACTGAAGCAAATACTGACAATGTTCACACTACTCATTTTTGAAATTTACGAAGTAAGTAGTACGTCAATTTTCTTCTTGAACAACGTGTATATAATGCCGTAGAATAATATTATTTTTTGAAGAATATTGAAACTTCACATCTGTGGTAAAAACGTCCCATTCCTATCATAACGTTCATCTCCTCCATTATAATGAAAATCTTCACACAACAGGAGCAGCGAAACAAAAATTTCACTGTAAATCACTCAATCACCTTTCTTATAGTGAGAGTTTATCTTCTGAACTAGCATTTATTTGAATTCCTTTAAAGAAACATTAGGAGGAGTAAGATTCTCAATGTAAAGGAAAGTTTGTAGTTATTAAGGAAACCGATCGGTAAAAATAAGTTTGATATAATTCGGGTAAATAATATTTTAAAAATATTTGATAAAAATATATTTTTTATAGTTTATTCGCCTTCGTATATAATATGATGTAGAACTCAAATACTGTCTATTTTTTATGCATGATCTAAAAGGACAAAGTAAATAATAATGATAATAATAATAATTCAGTTAAAATGAATCAGTAAACACAAATTCATATGTATGTTTAAGAATATTCATTTCTAGTTATCATTCGAAAAGTCTTAATATTTTTATTAGCTTCTGCTTTTACCAATTCAACAAAATATTTCGTTTTATTTCTAACTTTAACAAAAATCTCCATTACCATTTGTCGACAACCCAGTGGACCGTAAGAAAATTCTCCTACCTTGAGCTTTTTATAAAATATAACAGAAAATTTAAACGAAACAACACATTAATTATAACTATAGTAAAAGAAAATAAGAAGGTTCTTTTTTAAAAAATCATAATACAGGTAATAAAACCCAGTTATTTAAAACTGTTAAAATAAATACATCGAAAATTCGATTTACATATGATTAACGGAAATATGACATATAACACATGACACATGTACATATGACATATGTAACATGTAATATGTACATGTAATATGTAACATGTAACATGTACTTGACATATGTAACATATGTCATGTATAGGGATATACATATGTATGTACATGTGTACAATGTACATACATGAACCTTTATGCACATGTACGCACATGTATGCACATACATGTATGTATACATGCATGTATGCACATACGTGTATGTATACATGCACGTATGCATATACATTAGACCGGAGTGAAAAACAAAAAGTTTTGAAAATCGAATCGTAATAGTGCGGAAAAGTTGCTACTCGTCAATACAAGCACAGTGAAAAAAAAAATTTTGAAATCGGAGAATATCTTCCGTTCGCGCATCGCGTTCAAAGTTTTCGAATTTGAACAAAAATTGTACAAATATACGAAAAATCGTAAAAAGGTGTAAACTTTTTCCGATCGAACACTTTTTTTGTACATACCATGGCCTTGAGATGTAGAATGGAGGAAAAAATACCACACGCTCCTCCTTTATACCCTTCCAACCCCCTCAAGAGGATGAAAATGACCAATTTTCGTGGAATAAACCGAAATTACAGGAGATGTAAATATTGACGAATCGACCTCATTTTTTTTTTTTTACATAAGGCAACCTTGAGGTTAAAGTCGAAAACAATCCCCCCCCCCCCTCGAGAGGTCCTCTATCCCCTTTGAACCCTGTCGAGGGGGTGACTTTTTGCGGCAAACATTATGTTTTGGTTTGTTTGCCGCCCGGTCACTCGACCTCTCCATCTCGTCAGACCTTTCTTCTTCTATGCACTTGCGAGAAACAAATTGACAAGTGTATTTGTCCTAATCCTATAGCTGTCGGTTGCGATTGATCTAAGGACAGGAAAATACCTACATTGTAACTGAAGTTTCTTTACGCACAAAGACACCTCAGACTAGGTAAAATAGGACCGACGGTGCATAAAAAGGAAACACAAAAACTTACATCAATGTTGCAAAGAAAAGCTCATCATCTTGATGTGCTCAGCACACAAATATAAAGCTTGCCTGGTTGCAGCACTGATCCTGAAAGAGAGGAGACAAATGCTAATGTCAGTGAGGATGAGGATGATTTAGATTTTCAGCCCACACTCTCTTTGTCTGCTCTGTCAAGGAGCCCAGGCTCTTCACAAATGCGCATGTCACTTCCAACCACTGCTTTGACAAGCAATCGCTTTGGTCTGTCAGACAGAGCAACAGCTCCCATTACCTCTAGCGTGCTAAAAGATGTAGGTCTTGTTACTGATAGTAATACATCTCTGATCGTTGATAGAAGCAAAATTAGACGAGAAAAAGAAAAGTGCAGGGCAATTCTTACCAATCTGGAGCAGTAGGTACATCAAATGAACGGCCCAATGTGTGTGTACTTTGATGGCAGGGCCGATGACACTCTAGTGTTGGATGACAAAGGAGGTAAACGATATCAGTCTGAACAAAAAGAAGACCACATTACAGTTGTTGAGGAACCGGGTTCTAAGTACCTTTGCCATCTAGTACCAACCTCAAAAAGTGGAAAGGACATTGCTAACTCCATTGTAGACCATTTCGAAAAAAACGGAATAGATACTTCTAAAATTCTAGTCGTCGGGTGTGATTGTGATGGTACAGTAACAAACACTGGCTGGAAAAGTGGAGCAATCAAACATATAGAAATGCATTTAAAGAGACCAACACAGTGGATTATCTGTCTCCCGCATTTTAATGAGCTATATTTGAGGCATCTTGTAGAAACATTTGATGGTAAAACCACAGGGCCTCAGTCTTTTTGTGGCCCTCTTGGCAAACAGCCGGCTGGTTGCGAGTCTCTGCCTGTAGTTGCTTTTAAAAGAATTAAATGCCACTTCCCACACACTGACCCAGAAATCCTGAATAAAGATCAGAGATACCTGCACGACATTGCCGTTTCCATTGCTGCTGTGTCTTGTTCCTCAGATCTTGCAAATCGAGATCCGAGACCAATATCTCATTATCGGTGGTTAACGACAGCAAACAGGTTCCTGAGACTGTATATTTCATTGGAAACGCCATCCGAAAATCTCATCGACATTGTCACGTACATTATGACAGTATACGTACCTCTGTGGTTCGAAATTAAGACAAGATCTTCAGTAGTTGAGGGACCTAAACATATTTTTGAATGCATCAAGAAATGTAGAAGCTTACCTACAAACTCCAAGAAGTGGTAACAAAGGTCATCCAAACAAATGCATTATTTGCCCATCCAGAAAACATTCTTCTTTCAATGGTAGTGGATGATAGGCAACACGTTCGAGAGCTGGGAGTTCGGCGGGTACTGAAATCCAAAGACACTCCTACAAAGGGAAAATCCGTCAGAAATTTTCAAGTTCCGGCCATAAATTTTGACGCCAAGGATTATTATGACATTATAAATTGGTCTGAAACCAAGATTACCTGTCCTCATCTATTGGTAAACATTTCTTCAGCTGACATTGCAGACTTGATTTCCAAGGGGGAAAAGCCAACTCTTCCTTTGAATCTGGCAGACATACCATGTCATACACAAGCAGTAGAGCGCAGTGTCAAGCTGGTAACACAGGCCTCCTCAAAAGTGTTTGGGCATGATGGTTTTATAAGAGCCACCCTCGCTTCTCGTGCTACCATGATAAAATTTGACACTAAATCAGAATTCGCAGTACCTGAATCTGCATCTGCATAATTCTCCACGCCCTACTTTTGGTTGGTTGGTTGGTTGGTTAGGGTGTGGGTGGGAATCGCAGTGCAGCCACCATCCCGTGGTGAGTCCTGAGTCCTCCTTAGAAGGACGGGCCAAGAGCTGCACAATTTCGATCTCTCGAGGGGGGAGGGGGATTGTTTTCGACTTTTAGCCTCAAGGTTGCCTTATGCAAGAAAAAATCAGACCTATTCGTCAACATTTACATCTCCTGGAATTTCGGTTTTTTCCACGAAAATTGGCCATTTTCACCCCCTTGAGGGGGTTGAAAGGGGATAAAGGAGGAGTGTGTGGCATTTTTCCCTCCATTCTACATCTCAAGGTCATGGTATGTACAAAAAAATGTGTTCGATCGGAAAAAGTTTACACGTTTTTACGATTTTTCGTATATTTGTACAATTTTTGTTCAAATTCGAAAACTTTGAACGCGATGCGCGAACGGAAGATATTCTTCGATTTCAAAAATTTTTTTTCACTGTGCTTGTATTGACGAGTAGCAACTTTTCCGCACTATTACGATTCGATTTGCAAAACTTTTTGTTTTTCACTCCGGTCTAATATACATGTATTCATACATGCGTGTATGCACATGCATGCATGCATATGTAGCACATGTATGCACATGTATGTACATGCATATGTCATACATATGTCAACATATGTAACATGACATATGTAACATGTTACATATGACATATGTAACATGACATATGTAACATGTTACATATGACATATGTAACATGTACAGATTACATATTACATATGGCATATGACATAATACATATGATTAACGGAAATAAACATAAATTCGTCCAATATTTTGAATTATACCTATTTGAAATAAAGAAATTCTACAGCACATTTTAAATGTTGATAACCAGTTATAAATAGATAGCGGGGAAAAAAATCTTCCCATTATTTCCATCCCTCAGTTTTGCTTTATTGTTTTTCCCGTACGATGCTCTAAAAAACATTAATTACACGAGGCGTGAGATGAGCCTTGTTATGTGTTGAGCACATTAAATTTTCGCCTCTAAAATACCTTTTTAAGCATTCATGAATGTGTATAATACGGGATTTGCGGGAAATCCTTTTAGGAATGGTGCCGCATTTTCTGCTAATTTGACAAATAATAGTGATAAACGGTAAGCCTAGCAAGAGAAACCGACGTACTAATTTCATGAAATCCGATGGAGGCTTAGATTTTAGCATCTAAATGGCGGAAAACTTGTTTGCTTCCATACAGAAATTATTTCTACGTGTTTTGAAGTCTGTAATGTAATTAACACATTCAAATGTTTTGCCTCGCCACCAATCTTTGTGTGCGCATTACATGGTGTTAGAATTCATTTGTGCGCAATTTTCTCGAAATATCGCGCAGAGATATTATAACCATTTTTTGAAGACAGAATAGTAGATATTTTTTTCTGACACCGGTCAAATCTTTGTTGCAAAAGAATACATATATTAACCACTCACGTTATTAAGTTTACAATCGCTCATAGGGATTTTTCTTTCTTTTTTGAGAAGGATTGTTTTATATTGTCAGCCGAAAAGATTAATAATCTTCTTTATTTTCAGATTTTATTTATTCATCAGAATTGAAACAGTATTATTCTGATCTGTCTCAGAATAAAAACAGTAATTTTAAATTGAACTCAAATGATCGAAATACTCAATTATTGCTATAAGTGATAAATTTTTAAAAAGGCAAAATACCTATATTTACATTTCGACACGTTTCATTACATCAGACGGCAACATTCTCAAGAAAATAAAATGATAAAAATATTTTCGCAAAAATTCAAATCGAAAACTAGTAAACGAAAACAAAAATTACGTGAACACAAGGATAATGAAATTAACTGCAATATTAAAAATGGAAATTTGTGAACGTGAATTATTTTACATTATTGTTTCATGATTCTGCGCAGCATTTCTTTCCAAATTTTAGGGAGTTCCATGGACACTGAATCATTGCAAATATTCTTATTGCGTAAGAAGATCTCTATTGATTCTCTGATGATGGATGGCAGATAAGATCTTGATGGATAAATTATCCAACTATTTTTAAAATCTATTTGTAAAGGTTTTCTGTTATATAATCTGAATTTCCTTATCCTTGTACTCGCTAGAATTTTGTTTTTATTTTTGTTTATTAGTTTTTCGATTTGAACTTTTGCGAAAATATTTTTATCATTTTATTTTCTTGAGAATGTTGCCATCTGATGCAATGAAACATGTCGAAATGTAAATAAATAAAGGTATTTTGACTTTTTTAAAATTTATGTTTATCACTTATAGCAATAATTGAATATTTTGATATTTTGAAGTGAATTTTATATATAGTTTTAACTCAAATGTCTAAGCAAATATTTATGGGACATAAATCAATCTACATAAAGTGGGATTAAATATGCGACAAACAAGTCGAAATAACAAAATAAACAAGTCAAATGTTAGTATTCTTCATTATAATAGCTATATAATTTATTACCAATAACTCTTTAATCATCGATGATTAGACACATAAGTACAATTATTAACATTTCTCATTCTTTTAGTATCACATGCGAAGCGAGATAGACACTTTAAATTCTTTCACCTCATCTGAGAATCTCTTAACACGATCTTCTGTTTAACGGTATTCTGCTCACACGTCTGGTAATAAAAACAGCAATCCTTCGACACCAAAAGGCATTGCCCCTCCGCACCTATTTTACTTTAGCAACTGAAAAAGCAGGCAACTAACTGGCTGGCCTCACTAATTTAAGATCTACAAGGCTCAAACCGCACTGGCGGGCATAGGACGCGTCATACTATGCACCTTTGCTTCGAATTGTTGCACATTAATTAAACCAAAGCCCTCAATTACTGCGAATGGACCATTAGCATAATGACAGGGCCCGGGCCTAAAACATACACGGCGGCTAATTGACTGGACGAGAAGGGAGGATTGAAAGCTAGACGACACCAATTTTTCCTATCCATTCAGAATAATTGATGCCATGTCTTTTCTCTGAATACACCGAGTGCAATATCTCTCCCTGAATTTCATAGGAAAATCACATAATCGTCCAATTAATATTTTTAATGATCTCCTAAATTATAATGTTACGTTTGCCCGTTGCATACTTGTTTTACTGTCCACGCGCCTATCAGTAACTAAGAATGAGAACAAAAATTATAGCTCTACAGAACACGTTCGTGTGCCTTATGTAAAAGATGTGTATGGAGAAATACACGCTTATTGTGAGATTATGCAGGGTATTTAAACGTCTAAATAGGGCAATAAAAGAAACATTTCGATATTAAAGACAATTTTTATTAGAGAACATGCTAGGGAGAGTTGCATACTAAACAACACAAATTTTTTCCTATCCAGTTTGAGTGATTGATGTTATATCTTTTGGCTGATTATATTTAGTGCAACATTTCTCTCTATATTTTCAAATCACAAGATCGTCCAATAAATATTTTTAATGATCCTCTAGATTTTAATGTTACGTTTGTATGTTGCTTATTTTGGATTTTTATTGCATGCACATCTATTCGAACAATTATTATTATCTTTTACACTAATTTGTTCGTATGCCTTATATAAAAAAGATGCATAAAAATAATCTCCCATGTCGGATTATGCAGGATATTTAAATTTATAAATGTGGCGCAATAAAAGAAAGAGTGTTAGATAATTATAGTGTCAGTTTTATTGTTGAAAAATAACAACAATGCTCTTCAAATGCTCATTCAGTTTTCGTTTAAATATATTTTCCTATGTATGGATGTGAATGAATCGATAAATGGCAACGAGATTGAAAAACAGACATCGTAAAAACTTCTTATAAATGTCCAATAAAACAAAGAGTTCAATTATAGTGTCAGTTTTATTATTTAAAAACAACAACAATGCTCTTCAAATGCTCATTCAGTTTTCGTTTAAATATATTTTTCTATGTATGGAAGTGGATGAATTGATAAAAGGACAACAAGATTGAAAAACAGACATCATAAAAACTTATTATAAATATCATTTAGATTTATATTGAATTGAAAAAGAAGTATGATTCTTCAACTGTACATCAAACAAAATTACTTTTATATTTTACTATTTGTAAGGTTGTAAGGTTTATATATATAAACCTATATAAAAATAGGAATTGTATAAATATATCGAGGCTATTGATGCCGACTCATTATATATTCCGATTTTGGTGTTATGAAAATGCAATAATTAAACTCTTTCTCATAGGAATACTTGTAATGAATATCACTTATTAACATTATCATTTCAAATTTTTGAAATAAAATCTTTAACGACTTTGTTGAGGTTGAAATTCGGAAATTTGGAACGACGGATAAAGGAAGAAGATTCATATTTCTGGAATCTTTTTTCAATATTGACGAAATTCAACATTTGAAATATTCTATTAGTAACATTACTTAAAAATAAATCAGATAAAAAATATTCATGTGAAAAAAGTGCCAAATTTTTTTTAGAATAATCAAAAAAAAAAAAAAAAAAAAATGTTGTTTAGAGCTCATTCTAAATAGGATTTGGCCACTTTTTCACATGAATATTCTTGATCTTGCTTTTCAATAGTTTTTGTTTAGTTAATATACATTAAAAAAATGCTTATTGATTTATTATTTTGAAGCATAAGCAAAATCCAAATGTTACTGCTGAAAACAGCAGTAACATTTGGATTTTGCTTATGCTTCAAAATAATAAATCAATAAGCATTTTTTTAATTTCCCCCTCCATTTTCTTACAAAGTACTCAGTGTTCTAAATTTCGAGATCTAAATAATAACGAAAATTAACTATCAGAGAGTAAATGCTAAAATAAATGACATCTAAAACACGTGGAATAACTCCGAATTTATGCAATTTAAATGGGTGGAATTTGGGTCATTGCGTAAAAAGAGTCCTCTCATGTCAGGTTTCTGACGTATGTTTAATGTATGTTGTAGCTGTAGATGTATGTTTAATGTAAATTACTGTTTAATTAACCCTTAAATGCCCGAGTTTTCAAAAATCATTTAAAAAATGTTTTTCGACTTTCTTTTTTTAAATAAATCTTGGGAAAAATACTTTAAAAAATCATATTTTGTTTTAAGTATGGTTTACGGCTAAAAAACTGTTTGTTGCTAATCGGCAATACTGGTGTTTAATTGAAAAAATGATTTTCCTTGATAAAATTCTATAATATTAAACACACAATAATTTTGAGAACTATGATAAGAAATAAATTTTACTTGCTCACTGCAGAACAAAATAGGATATTTCGCAAACTTCCAAACAAAACAAAAAGAACACGTATCAACAATTGAAAAAATAAATCTATCTTTATTCTTAAACAGCACAAGTGTTGCCATCTAAATGTGTAAAATCGATTTAATAAAATTTTCAGAATGTATTTTATTGGCAACATTAGGCATTATAGATTCAATATTATTTTAATAGTATTTATAAGCCTAAATTGGGTATGTTGCCGAAAGGCAACACCCGGCATTTGGGGGTTAATTTTATTTTCTTTACTTATCATACTTATCGGTGTACTATTATCTGCGTACTGGAGTTATAAACGCATTTTCTTATCTGTAAAATTAAAATGAGTTAAAGATATGAAGCGAAATTCGAGAAAAGGGGTTATTGTCTAGTGGAATGTGGGTGGTACAACAGGAAGGTATGCAGCAGTACAAGGAGGAATTTATGAGTAGATAATCTTATTTGATAACCTGTCAAGGTACAAGCGGTCAACAGCGACACGTGGGGTTTTCACGTGTTTTCTCAAAGAAGTTTCTTGTAGGAAAGGCCTACGAGTGTCTCGAGATTTTGGATAGAACTGCGTGGTCTAGTATTGGATAAGCCTTTCTGTGTACGTGACAGAGATACGAGGATAGTGTGTTATAGTGTTATAACCTTGTGCATGGATAGTATCCCAAAGTGCAATTTAACATAGGGTAAGATCTGCTATACCATTGCCTGTAAACGCAAATATTTTGGTTAATTATTGTATAATTACCGGGTGTCCCAAAAAGGACTGACTGATTTTAAAATTCAGTAACTTGCAAACGGTGACAGATATTAAAAAAATTCTTGCAGGAGGGTTATGCATAAGGTCAAAAGTTTTATTACAGTGATTTTCAATTTTAGTTCGATTTACAAACAATAGATGGCGCTGTAAGCAATAGTCGCTAAATACAGGCTCGATTTTTGGTCCTTTATCTTGTTCCATGAATAAAAAGGAGATGGAAATGTATTATCCGGGCCACGAAGTACCAAAAATCGAGCCTGAATTTAGCGACTATTGCTTGCAGCGCCATCTATTGTTTGTAAATCGAACTAAAATTGAAAATCACTGTAATAAAACTTTTGACCTTATGCATAACCCTCCTGCAAGAATTTTTTAAATATCTGTCACTGTTTGCAAGTTATTGAATTTTAAAATCAGTCAGTCCTTTTTGGGACACCCGGTATCATAAATATTGAAGTGTATAATAAATAAATGTTCCGTTTAATGTTTATTCGAAGTGCCCTAGTGAGTGATCCTCGAACTTATATCGTGTCCGGTATCACGCAGTTACACCGGTAGTGGCAGCATATCAATCAACGATATAATAATGTATATATCTTCGCGTTTATAGCCTACTGAAAGTGCAGCAATATATACATCACATCTTACTTCTTTAAGAAATTTTTTTTTTCAAAAGATCAGTTATCTTCTCAGTTATAAGGAGGTCATTACATTAAATCAGTACATAATAATATTGTGCATAATACACTAATCTATAAATCATTTAAGTTTTTGTGTAGCTAACGACAGAAGCGATAGCACATCCAACTGATGATAAAACAAAAGTGAAGTCGATGTGCTACGTCACAGCTGATGGATATGTCGGAAAACTATTTAACTCGGTAAAAGCAGCAATGCGGTATTCACTTACGTAACGTATAATACTTATTTGTGTCAATAAATAAACACAATTCTACTGAAACCAGCACACATACGTGTCAAATGCTCGATGAACTTGACAGTAATTGGCGAAATATCGCTAAATTTGACCCCAAATACAAATCCTACCAACATATCAAATCTTTTCATAATATTTTCGAAATAATGTCTCTGATCTAAAGTTACAACACCTTAATTTACATTTTGAGAAATAGATATACCTATGTAATAAGAAATAAAAGCAAAATCCTTCATTTTAAAATTTCTTTTCAATTCGCATTTAAAATCCTCCATTTCTTTAGTATCAGAACAGTTAATAATGAGACATAAACACGCATCAACACACATACATTTTACAATTATATGAAAATTTGAAGTGCAAACATTTTCCGATTTTACAAAATTTTGAGAAAACATAGAATTTTCGAATGTCTCATACCAATATTTTGGTGCTCTTTTTAATCCATATATAACTTTTATAAGCTTACGCACTTTCCCATCAGGCAAATTACAGTTTTTAGAAAAATACACGAAAGCATCCTCTTCGACTTCACCATGTAGGAAGGCATATACAGGGTGACAATTATTGAACTATATGAAATTAAACCGGCATAACTTCTGAATGATTTGCCTGATGAAGTTCGAACATCGTGGTTGGCCGCAGGGCATAATGGGAATTAGTATGCGCATGCGCATGCAACTTGTACGCAACATCGTCAGTAAGCAAAATTGGCGCATTTGGGGGAATGAGAATTTGCATTTCGCGATCGAGAAGTTTCTCCACCCTCAACGGATGACTGTGTGGTGTGCAATGTCCAGTAACGGAATAAGCGGTCCGATATTCATTGACAGCACGGTGACTACTGAACGATACATGAAGGTTTTGGAAAATGGTTTCATCTCCATTATCCAAAGTGACCCTGATTTCGACAAGATGTGGTTCATGCAAGACGGAGCTCGACCCCATTGAACCAAGAAAATGTTTGATGTCATGGAGGAGCACTTTGGGACAGCATTCTTCTTCACGGGTACTCAGAGGCCACTGGAATGAAACTCGCTTGGCCGCCATATTCTCCGGATCTGAACACATTTGACTCATTTTTGCAGGGCTACATTAAAGACAATGTGTACAGAAATAACCCCAAAACCCTATTTGAACTGAAAACTGCGATTCAGGAGGTCATCGACAGCTTCGATTTTCCGACACTTCAGCGGATCATGCAGATCGACATTTTTAAATATTTTTTTTTTTTTTGCATTGGATAGCTGAGATCCGTCTCTACATCGCACTTTTTTTATTTTTTCGATTTTGGTCGCAGATATTTTTTATGAAGTTACTTTCAGTTTCAAAACCGGTTCTGAAAATGAAAGTTCTAAAAAATATCTGCGACCAAAATTGAAAAAGTAAAAAAGGTGCGCTGTAGAGACGGATCTCGGCTATTCAATGCAAAAAAAAAAAAAAAAAAAAAAAAAATTTAAACATTTCGAAATGCAAACGAGATATTAGAAAAATCCCTCCCCATAGGATTAGCATTAGCTCGTGAGTATCTTCGCAGGCAGGGACAGGAGCCTTAATATAATGTTTTATAGTTATATTTAATTATTTTACTTAAAATTAAGTAAATTAATAATAATTTCAAATAAGTTACAATTATAATAATATAAAAGTTTGTTTCTATTAAACACTTAATAAATTTAATGTTTTAAATTTTAAAATGTTTCTTTACAGAATTGGGGGAGGGGGTATACAAACAAATTACAACATTTCTACATACTGATAAATACATATATCATCATAAACTGTATTATCGTCTACCATTATAAATCGAAATATATTGAAGTAAATCAATAAAAGTGACTTAAATTGATGTAAATTAATATAATATAAATATTTTTATACAGTACTAAGGACAGCAACTTCATAAGGACCAAAATAAGCATAGAAACTCATAAATTCAACGTACCATTCCCTTTATATATATATATATATATAATTCCCTTTATAAGTAGAATTATTTATATATATATATATATATATACATATTATGTATAATTCTACCTTATTATAAGTAGAATTATATATATATATATATATATACATATATATATAATTCCCTTTATATATATACATTAAATCAACATTTGCGTATAAATTATCAACTCCTTCCTCCTCCATAATATAACATCTTATATATATATGGGCTGTTTAATAGCCTCTGTTAATTGCCTTCGAGGAGGACTTAAAGGAATCGACTGGGAGCGGAGACTTAATGTCCAGTCCGTACCTTTAACCGGAGCAGCCTGTTAGTACCCTTACCTAGTGCATGGGGAACGAACGCAGATGGGCTTCCTCCAACTCGCTTGTCCAGCGTGGAGGAATTTGACCACCTGCCCCACTTATTTTACCATGAATTCACAAAACAAATCACGGCTCTTAATTCCCGGAGGTCTGTATGTTCCTGGTTACGGCAGCGATCAGAAAGACATGAAGACAGAGGGGCTAAAAATCACCGAGCTCGGCTTAGCTGCCAGAAGTTGATGACCTTGACTACGTATAATGGGCGATCCTTATCTTTGGAAAATCGTTTACAGGAGCTTGAATAAGAATTAGAAAGAATCAATTGGGACATCCTAGGATTATGTGAAGTAAGAAATAAAGGAGAAGACAAGATTGATCTTGCCACTGGACATGTATTATACTACAGAGGCACAGAAAATGGAAAAACAAGCGGTATAGGATTTCTGATTCATAAAAGGTGGAAGAATCATATCGTAGAATATGATAGTGCATTAGATAGATTTGCAAGGTTAGTAATGCAGGTGTCCAGAAAATAAAAGCTGCAAACTACCCAAGTTTATGCACCTACAATAAGCTATACTGAGGAAGAAATTGAAGATTTCTATGAAGAAGTAACTTCAATGCATCAAAAGGGAAAATGCTACATAAAATGAATAATGGGAGACTGGATGCTAGAATTGGAGAAAAAAAGAAAGGTGAGTTATCAGTAGGAAATCATGGATATGGGGTGCGTAATGAAAGAGGAAACAGATTGATTGAGTTTGCAGAATGTGAAAAAATGTATATCATTAATTCATTTTTCAAGAAAAAGCCACAAAGAAAATGGACATGGCGTTGTGCGAATGGCTCAACACGTGAAATCGACTATACCTTCACAAACAAAAAGCATCTTATTCAGGATTGCAGCTTTCTCAATAACTTCAATACAGGAAGCGATAACAGGTTGGTTAGATGCAAACTTCTGTTAAATACTAAAGTGGAAAGAATTAAGCTTTTGCAACTCTCAAAGAAATCAATCGATATTATAAATCTCCAAAAATATAAAGAAGAATTTCATTTGGAGCTTAGAAACCGTTTCCAAGTACTTCAATCAACTTTAGAAGATGAACAAGATGTTACAGTAGTGAACAAGAAACTAACCAATACTCTACAAGATATTGCAAAAAAGATAGCCGGCGATGCTCAAGTAAAGCAGACAAAGCAAATAACAGAAGAAACAAGAAGATTGATGAAGAAATGCAGAGACTTTAAAATGAAGAAAAACGATCCTAAATCGAGTGTTGAACAGGCTGAATTAACGGTAAGAAACTGTGTTACAGAAGATATCAGACAATTTAACTGCGATCTTGTCAGGAAAGTTCTAGAAGATATCAAAAGTTTAAAATCAGCTAAGCGCAAACTATGTGTTTCAAGAAGAAGGTATTTTTATACTAAACAGGGCAGATGGAACAATCACCAAAATTAATAACGAAATAGTACACATTGTCGAAAAATTCTATAACAATCTATATAAATGTGAAGATAAAAGGGTAATTAACCTATGTTATCTACGAGAAAACTTAACAGAAACTGGAGACATAATTCCAGTGATGACAGATGAAGTTTTACAAGACATTAAATTTATGAAAAAAGGTAAATGCTTTGGCGAAGATGGAATTACAATTGACCTTATCAAAGAAGCAGGAGAAGAATTTACAAAAATGCTATCCATACTGTTTTCCAAATGCCTCGAGAATTCAGATGTACCAGAAGATTGGAATAATGCTGTGATGGTGCTACTTTACAAAAAAGGGGAGAAAGAAAACATTAAAAACTACCGTCCGATCAACTTACTATCAGTGATTTATAAAATTTTCACCAAAGTTTTAACGACAAAAATTGAATCAGCTCTGGACTCAGCTCAACCTAGGGAACAAGCAGGATTCCGAAGTGGATTCAGCACAATGTATCATATCCAAACGGATGTTATAATTTGCCTCTTTGCCTTGCCTTTATTGATTATGAAAAAGCATTTGATTCGGTCTACCCATCAGCAGTACTAAAATCTTTGGAGGACATTGGTATAGACAAACTTTGCATAAAATCATAAAAAGATTTACAGGAAAGAAACAGCAACCATCCGTTTGGACAAAAGAAAATCGAAGATCAAACTTGGAAGAGGGGTAAGACAAGGAGACACCATTTCGCCTAAGCTTTTTACTGTTGTCGTAGAAAATATTTTCAAGAAGCTGGTTTGGAAAAACAAAGGGATTAGAATAAATGGGGAGTATTAAAGGCATCTCCGATACGCTGACAACATTTTAATTTTCAGTAACAGCCCTGAAGAATTGGAAAATATGCTAAAAGATTTAGCAGAAGCATTAATTTTGGATCAAATATAAATTTGGAAAAGACTAAGGTGTTGTTCAATTCATTTGCATCAAAAAAGAAAATCGTCTACAACAACACTGAGATTAAAGAAGTGCAAAGTTATCTGTGCCTTGGACAGGAAATATCATCGGATAATAGTATCATGAATGAAATCAATAGGAGAATAAGAAATGGATGGAGTGCTTTCGGGAAGAACAATATTATTTTGAAGAGTAACATGTCTCTTTGTTTGAAAAGAAAGCTGTTTAGCCTATGTGTTTTGCCTGTACTAGCTTATGGAGCAGAAACATGACGCTAACAAAACGAATGGTACAAAGATTACAAACAACACAGAGAAGTATGGAAAGATGTGTGCTAGGTATAACTAGAAGAGACAGAAAGAGAATAACCTGGATAAGAAGTCAGATGAAAGTTTTTGACATCATTGAAAGAATTTAACTGCTGAAATAGAAATATACTGGGCACATTGCAAGAAGACAAGGCAATAGATGGAGCACAAACACCCTACAGTGATATCCTAAAAATGTAAAACAGCCAAGAAGACAACCTCAAGTAATATGGAGTGATGAAATCAGAAAAGTGGCCGGTGTTAATTGGATGATTAAATCACTAAGCTGGAAACATTGGAAAAATCTGTGGGAGACTTACATTCGGCATGTGGATTGAAAATGGTTGATGATGATACATATATATATTCTTTTTGTATTAATATTATATTTTTATAAACAACGAAATGAAATTTTTCTATCAAAGAAATAATGTAATACTCTGTTCTTATTCCCTTTGAAAAATAAAATAAGATTCAAAAGGTGTCATTTTTATTATGACTTTCATCAACATTTAAAATGAAATATTTCACGCTTTATTCTCCAAACTAATTCTTCAGATAGGAACAACTAACAATCTGTAACTAAGCATCTAACATATTCATATAACGGAACTCTCATACATAGTTAATATTCAATATGTATTACGGTAACTTGAACATCTTGTGCTACTTTATTTATGATCTGAATCATTTTTGTCACGTGATTTTTTAAGAAAAATATTTTAATCAGATCGATTGACTGTCGGAGAGAACTCCATAAAGAAAAAGTAGTGATAATTATACTGAACCTTTATCGAGGAGCTACCCGGATTCATTAAAATTCTAGAAGAGTTGTTAGCCTGATAAATCTGTCGATACGTTACTTTTTGTATTTCAGTTCGCTATTACTTTTACAAAGTACTGATAATAAACGTCGATTTACAACAGAATTTTGTTTTAATATCTCTAACGGTCTAACATTAAGTTGATTTTCATAGCACTGAACCATATTTTTTGCCCCAGGTTTGTGTGGATTTTTATGATTATACTATACTAGAGATGTCACTGGCGGTTATTTTTATATTTCATTCGTACTATTATTTCTAAAATATGATTGCGGTAAATTTTTCTTGCAGTTATTGTCGAAGAGAATGTGAAATATTATACACTGTAAACATTTTCTGGAAGGTTCCGGAAAAAATTGGTGGCATTTAGATGCCACGGCTTTTTGCTGTTACGTTTCACAAAAAAGCAGTGAATTATTCCATAATATAAACTTCGAAACCTTTCATAACAAAGTAGTGAAATATTCCAGTTTTTCAGAAACATTCCGTAATATATACTCCGAAATCTTTCATAACAGTTATGAAAGGTTTCTGAAAAATTGGAATGTTTCACTACATTGTTGTGAAAAGTAGCAGCAAAAAGCCGTGGCATCTTAATGCCACCACTTTTGTCCGGAACCCCCCCCCCCCCGGAAATTTTTTTACAGTCAAGGTTAACAAACAATATAAGAGTAGTATATTTTTTCATGTAGTATAAATGCAAGCTCGGTGGAAAAAACGAATTTTTTCAATATAAAATAAATCATGTTATGAAATGTTAAAATATTACGTAAAAAAATGTGAAAAAATAAAAGGAAACACTATTTTCAGATCTACCCGCTTTTTTCAACATTAAATATGGCAAATAAATTTCAAATACCTTTTTAGATGCGTTCGTAATTATATAAATACCACCTATAGTCATCGCTCGGTCCTTCTGTGAGCCTGTCCCTTCGTCCGCATATAACAGAGCAAAAACTACCCAGCCGAATAGTCTGAAATTTTAAATATATAATTATTGCAAAATTTTGTCGGGTCATTTTAAATTTTATGAAAATCGGATGTATAATTTTCTTACGGGGACAGTCAAAAGTTTTCCGTTACATTACGGCCAAAGGGAAAAAGTTATTTGAAGTGCATTTTAATGATGTTATAGCTTTTCGAACAGAATGAAATTGAAATACACTTATGAAGTGCATTAAAATATACATCCAGTACAATATGCGGTCCGAAAATATTTATAAAACTAGTTACAGTACGAACGCACCTCATTTGCCAAATTTGACGTGCAATTTCCAACTTGTTTATTTTAATTTCATATTGATAAACTATTATTTTTTTAAGAATTCAACCTCTGGGAAACATCTAAAAAAAATACCTAGGAATTTATTTTTCCTGCCTTGAATTTGCAGCTTTACTACGAGCACAGCAACTACAGGTGTGCGCCGGGTAAAATTCCTCGTCGGCGGTGGCGCGAGACAGCGTGATTTTAAAATTTCTAAAATTGCTTATCTCTATAGCTAATTAATATTAATTATTCAGTTTTTACATCCTATTAGCTTTCTTGGTTGCCTTTCTGAAGAAATAGCTTTCACTTCATATAGTTGTAACATATTTTGTTTGATGTAATTCTCATACATCGTACAAAATTAAACTTTAGTGTTAGTTTTTAAATTTAACACCTAAAATCAAGCTGAAAGCGCATTAATTCTGAAAATATTATTTTTTACTTATCAGGTAACCAATTCGAAGCTGTGCAACAAAATATATTAATTGAAACTCATGACTAAACATCTCTCTATTCTAAAAAAAAGTAACTACCGCTGTCACCGCCGCCGCCGCCGCCGCCGGTTTTGATTTTTTTGTGACCGGAGGCCTTTCTTCGTTAATATTAACAAAAATAATGCATACAAAAATATGAAAATCGGTGATTTTATACAGAAATGTTTGATAAACACGCTGATGCAGACAGTTTTCAAATCGAAGAATTATTTTAAGAGTTATTTAATGCTAAAGTTGGACAAAATCGTTCCACTAAAAAAGTTTTATAGCAGCAAAAACTATACATGGCAGTGTAATCATTTTTAGATCATTTTATGCGTTAGAATTTGCCGGAGTGCAGATTGCATTAATTTTTTTATTTTAACTCATTTTTCCAGGTTTTATTTCTATTTTAAATTCAAATTTTCAGCATTTCTAGAGATATTTTTTACAGATTTCAGAAAATTGTACTAATTTAAACTGTTGCCAACTGTATAAAAAGCGCAAGCAATAATGTTCGCTTCAAATTAAAAATTTATTTACACGTGACTATTATAAACAGGAAAAAACTTTCAAATTAGAATTAAATAATTACGTATAAAAAGCAAGAACTTATTAAAAATTACGTCATAAAAAGTATACACGTGAATTTTAAAAGAGAAAGGATATTGTAAAATAATAAATTCATTAACATGCGTTAGAAGTCTTAGGAGAAATTACGTCATATTTACGTCACATTATAGTTATTACATAAAATGAACACAAAATAATATTGCAAAAAAGTTTAAATTTAGAAATTGCGCTAGACATTTATTTGATATTTTGAGAATTAATTTAAAATGTCTCATTTAAAAGAACTTTCTTTTCGCTTTGTTAAAAAATACCAAGAGACAAAGACTCTCTTTACTTAATTCCTTTTATATTAGCTTATTTTGAAATGTTGTTACACGTGTATACGTCATCAAGTTATTTTTATTTCGACGTTTTATTTGTGTTTTTATTAATGTTGTACGAATTTATTTGTTCTTTCGTTATTTAAAATAAAAATTATATCAATTTGTATAATTTGGTGAATGGTTTGGCGATTTATATATTTTGGCGAAATTGGTCGACAGGATAATCAAGTAGTACCGCAGCGGATTTGGCGTTAAAATTCCCCAATCAAAGAGAAATGAATAGAAATTCGTTTATAGGGAGATCGCCACTGTTTTTTAAATTATAATTCAATCTTTCGAAATCTTTTTAAAGCCGATCAAATTAGCGTGCATTTAGAGTCTGCGGTGTCTGGACGGGGGTTGGCGAGCGTAGCTCGTAGGGGGCTGAGCCCCCTAGTATAATACAAAAAAGTGCCGAGTTAAACTGATGGCATTGAGTTCACAGGCTAGTCACACTAATTGTATATTATTCTCTTTGTTTATGTAAGTATCGTCTGCTGCATATTCCATGGTTTCGTGTGCTCCGAATCCATGTAAGTTTCTTGTTCTTTTTTTCCGCATGTGGCAATACTGTGTGTTTTATTCTGTTTTGATTCGCGTGGGTTGTAGAATGTGAAAAATGATGGAATGTAGTAAGCCGCTGTTGGCTCGCAAATATTTAGTGTTATAATAAATCCGTGTTAACAGTCCGCTTTGGTGTTTATGTGAACGAACCAGCAGTAGTGTAAGTGATTGTAGTTAAAAACGCAATATCACTCTTATTTCAAAGAATAAGGTCCCTCGAAAAATAAATTAAGCAGGGAGATTACCCGCCCCCTTGTTTCACATCTTTATACTTAACCAATGGGCCTCCAAATCTCATCAGGGAAGTGCCTTATCAGAATAAACAGATATACCAAATTTGAAGCAAATCGGATAGAAAAACTCATTTATCGTATAGTAGTTAAAAAGGTAAGTAGTTAAAAACGCAATATCATTTGTTGGTACAAGTCTAGCCGGAGTGCTAGTGAAAAATAAAAGAATACAATCGAACAATTTATGAACTGTCGTATGATATCGTCTGTCGATGGAAATCGTGTGATATCGAAGGAAAAATTACCTCAGGTTGTGAAGTAAGTTAACTTTGAACATTCTATAAGGAACATTCTATTTCGTGTCTAAAAATAATTTGTATTTAAAAGTGTAGAATTATTTTGAAAGTATACAGTTTAGATATTTTAGAACTTGTTTTGGGCTTGATTTAAGCAAAAATGAGTTAATTGGTATCTTTAAAAACAAAAAAACTGCTCTACGGAGAAGTGTAACGAATTACATTAAGAAAATCGAAAGTATAATCGCAAGTGATGACATTAATGTAATAGAATTAGAAGACAATATTGAATTATTAAAACAGAAAGAAGCGGATCTAAAAAAACTGGATAGGGAAATTGAAGTTTTAATTACAGAACCTAAACAATTAGAAAGTGAGATAGATAGCGCACAGGAAATTTCAGATAAAATTGGTTTGTGGAAATTTAAGGGTGAAAAAATGTTGAAAATACAAAATGCTGAGTTAAATAAGAGTAAAATTAAATCTGATAGTGTTATTTCAGAAAACGTGTTTGAGAATATTAAATTACCTAGGTTATCATTACCTACTTTTGGAGGTAATATAACAGAATGGATAGCGTTTAAGGATCTTTTCAATGCATGCGTAAACAGCAATACAAGTATATCTAATGCTAAAACATTACAGTATTTGAAGGCTTCGTTGAAAGGTGAAGCGTATCGCGTTATGCAGTCTATTCAAATTTCGAATTCTAATTTTGAGATTGCATGGAATCTATTAGACGAAAGATATTCAAATAAGCGAGAACAAATATTTGCATATATTAAACGATTTTTAAGTTTACCAACTATTCAAACAGAATCAGCTATTGCTATTTTAAATCTAGTTGACAACATTAATGAAGTCATTTGCTCATTAGAAGTATTGAACCAAACCATTGACAAATTTGGTGATACATTAATGACTTATTTAATTTTGCAAAAATTGGATCCTTCTACAAAATTGTGGTGGGAACGTCAGCTTAAAAGCGGGGAAATTCCGAAACTTAAAAACTTAATCGAATTTCTTAAGAATTACGCAAGAACTCTTCAAAATAGCAAGCTAGTGGTAAATAAGGTACCTAAATCTGTAGTTCCAAATAAGAGTAATGCTTTTGTAGCTACGTTAGGTTGTGGTTATTGTAAGGAAGACCATAGTTTAGCTAAGTGCTCTAAGTTTCTTAATTTACCTGTTCAACAACGAATAGATTTCGTAAAACGTAATCATTATTGTTTCAATTGCTTTTATAATATGCATTTCCTCAATAAATGTAAGAGTCTAAATACGTGCCATCATTGCATTAAGAAACATCATAGTATTTTTCACATGGTAAATTACTCAAGGAATAAGAATAGTCAAATATTATGTCTCCACACACACAAGAATTTATCCTAAAAAAGTTGAGTCAGCAAGTGAAAATGTTTCGTCTACAGTCTGTGCCTCTCATTATGAGTCAAACGAAAATTGTAATCAAAAGAGCCATATTTTGTTGTGTACCGCATTAGTAAAAGTTCAAAATTCTAAACAAGAGTTTATAAAATGCAGATGTTTATGTGATACTGGCTCTCAGAGGTCATTTATTTCACAAGAATGTGTAAATAAATTAGGATTAAAGGTCAAAGATAGTTTTCCATCTCTGTGTCATGTTTGGGAACATTTAATACTGTGAGTAATGGGGAAGTTGATTTATTATTCACTTCTCACTTCAAAAGTGATCTTAGAGCATCAACATCAGCATTCGTGATGGATAAGGTGACAGATAATATTCCCTATGTGTCTTTGCCTTCAATCATTTGCAATAATTTCAATGATTTAATGTTAGCTGATCCATTATTTTTCAAATCACAAAAAATTTACATTCTATTTGGTGTAAATGTATTTATGCATTTAATGACTGGAGAAATTGTCAACCGTGAGCCTCACCTTCCATTTGTATTAAATTCGAGACTTGGTTGGATAATTTCGGGTACTACAAATTTTGAAACTCTGGCAACTGATCCAGTTTGTGTAAATCATTTAAGTACAAAAACTGACGAGTTAGTAAATTCATTCTGGGAATTAGAAAATATTCCAAATGTGCAACCTTTAACAGTTGAAGGAAAACTTTGTGAAAGGCATTTTGAGAGTTTTCATTTCAGGGAAAAAACAGGCCGCTACTCAGTCACATTACCGTTTAAACAGGATCGAGATAATTTAGGTGATTCTCGCCAAATGGCACACAGAAGATTTCTTTATCTTGAGAAGAGATTAATATCCATGCCAGAAATTTACAACCAATATGTTGAATTTATGAAAGAATATTTATCTCTGGGCCACATGGACCTTGTTTCAAATACAGATCGTGAATTAGAGAATAAACATTATTACATCCCACATCACTTCGTCTTGAATAGTTCTAGTTTAACCACCAAATTAAAAGTAGTTTTTGATGGGAGTGCTAAAACAACAACAGATGTATCTTTAAACGACACTCTAATGGTAGGTCCCAAAACACAAGACTTAATTTGCATTTTATTAAGGTTTAGATTTCATAATATTGCAATCACAGCTGATATAAGAATGATGTATAGGCAGGTAAAAATTCATGACAAAGATAGGGATTTTCAGAGAATATTATGGAGAGATAGTCAAGATAAACAAATACAAGTTTTTCGCTTAAACACTGTCACGTATGGAACTGCTGCTGCTCCATATCTTGCAACTAAAACTTTGAGTCAGTTAGCAATTGATGAGGGTCTTAATTTCCCAAAAGCAAAGACTGTAGTTTTAAGAGATTTTTATGTTGATGATGTTTTAACTGGTGTTGAGAATAGTCAGGAAGGTAATGAATTGATATATGAATTGCAGAAAATGCTAAAAAAAGGTGGGTTTGAGTTACATAAATGGTCCACAAATGAACCATCACTATTGAAAAATGCTGGGTTAGCAAACACAATTAATGATAATATGCATAGGGTAGTGGGCAATAAAGCCATAAAAGTTCTAGAAGTAGAATGGCATCCTGATAATAATATGTTGAAATTTAATTTCAGTGATATAGATTATCAAAGTGTCCCTACTAAAAGAATTATTCTGTCATTTGTATCAACGCTTTTTCATCCATTGGGATGGATTGCACCTTTTGTAATTCTAACTAAAATGATCCTTCAAGAACTGTGGAAATTACAATTATCATGGGATGACCCAGTACCAGAGAATATTGATCAAAAGTGGAAAATTTTGTGCCAAGAAGCAAACTCAAATTCCATATATATACCGAGAAAAGTCATCTTGCCCAATTATTCTCGATGTGAACTTCACGGATTTTGTGATGCTTCAGAAAAGGGTTACTCAGCAGTTGTTTACGTTAAAACTTGTGATAACTCTAACACTGATGTGAAACTTTTAACAGCTAAAACTCGCGTAGCACCACTTAAACCTATCACGATTCCAAGACTGGAATTATGTGCTGCAGTATTGCTGGCACACTTAATACAAGCGGTTAGAGATGCATTACATATAAAACCTGATTCTGTGCACGCATGGAGCGATTCACAAATTGTATTGTCATGACTAAGATCAAATCCTAAAAGATGGCAAGTCTTTGTAGCCAACAGAGTATCTGAAATCCAATCTATTTTACCAGCTGAGAATTGGAACCATGTGAACGGAAAAGAAAATCCTGCTGATTGTGCATCACGTGGGTTGCTTCCGGCAGAACTACTGTCCCATGACTTGTGGTGGAACGGCCCACTATGGTTAAGAAGCAATGAGGTTCCCGTGCATGAACCTATTACCATAAATGAAGAAGAATTACCAGAAGCACGTAAAACATTATCATTTGTAGTTTCTGAAAATGTAAAAGAACTTGATATTATATCAAAAATATCTTCTTTTTCCAAGTTGCAACGCATATTTGCTTGGCTATTGAGATTCATCTCCAATTCAAAGGTAACACGTGTAGAAAGAAATACATCCTTTTTATCAAGCAATGAAATTCAAGCCACAACACGCTGCATTATTCGAATAGTTCAACAAGTGAACTTCAATAAAGAAATTCAATGTTTAGAAGCTGGAAAAGAGATACCTACAAATAGCAGTATCGTTTGTTTGTGTCCAATTTTAGATGATAACAAAATATTACGAGTAGGAGAAAGATTGAAAAACGCACAGCTGTCAGAGAATGAAAAGCACCCAATCTTATTACCATCAAAGCACCATGTGACTAAGATCATAATTAAACATTTTCATGAAAAATATTTCCATGCAGCTCCAGAGCTTCTTCTTTCTTTAATTAGACAGAAATTTTGGATCATTACTGCTAGGTCTGTTATTCGGAAAATAGTAAGAACTTGTGTTACATGCTGCAGATATAGATCTCAAACTGCAAAACAAATAATGGCTAATCTTTCAGCATCTAGGGTAATACAGTCACGACCATTTCATCGAGTTGGAACAGATTTTTTAGGACCATTCATGATTAAATATCGTGCAGGACGCGGACTAAAATTATTTAAATCATATGTGTGTGTATTTGTCTGCTTCGTCATCAAAGCAGTCCATCTTGAAGTTGTAGAAGATCTTTCAACAAAGGCATTCTTAAGTGCATTAAAACGATTTATCGCAAGAAGAGGGAAATCTTTTGAGATTTTTAGTGATTGTGGAACCAACTTCAAAGGTGCAGAAAAAGAAATCAACAAATATAATTTGCAGTGCAAGCAGAATGAAGAAATAAACAAATTTTTGTCGTCAGAGGAAATACGCTGGACTTTTAATCCGCCTTCTGCTCCACACTTTGGTGGACTTTGGGAATCTGCAGTAAAATCAATGAAATCGCATCTGAAGAAAACCGTTGGTGACACTGTCTTAACCTATTCCGAGTTCCAAACCTTGATTACGCAAGTTGAAGCTTGTCTCAACTCTAGGCCACTGTGTCCCATATCATCTGACCCAACAGACTTAACTGCTTTAACGCCAGGTCACTTCCTAGTTAAAACTTCTTTAACTACCATACCTGAACAAGATCTAAGTCACAGGTCTTTGAGTCATCTTGATAGATGGCATGTGAGAGAGTTTATTCTTTAGCAATTTTGGAAAAGATGGAGCCAGGAATACCTGTCTCAACTTCAGCAAAGACCTAAATGGCAAAAAAGTCAACGAGATTTAGAAGTCAATGATTTAGTCCTCATCAAAGGTGACAACCTTCCACCACTTAAATGGAAGTTAGGACGAATAATAACTGTTCATCCAGGTTCAGACAATAAGGTCAGAGTTGTTACGATAAAGACTAGTAGTTATGTCATCGATCGTTCAATAGTGAAACTGTGTCCTCTTCCTATAGAAACTAAAAACTGTGAACTCAGAACAGTCTAATATTTTTCTATTTTTGTATTAATTTGTTCGTGTTATTAATTGTTCTTTCATTATAGTTATAAATTGTAAGCAACTAACTACTTGTTGAAATCCCAGGAGATTTCAACGGGGGCCAGAATGTTTATGTAAGTATCGTCTGCTGCATATTCCATAGTTTCGTGTGATCCGAATCCATGTAAGTTTCTTGTTCTTTTTTTCCGCATGTGGCAATACTGTGTGTTTTATTCTGTTTTGATTCGCGTAGTTGTAGAATGTGAAAAATGATGGAATGTAGTAAGCCGCTGTTGGCTCGCAAATATTTAGTGTTATAATAAATTCGTGTTAACAGTCCGCTTTGGTGCTTATGTGAACGAACCAGCAGTAGTGTAAGTGATTGTAGTTAAAAACGCAATATCACTCTTAATTCAAAGAATAAGGTCTCTCGAAAAATAAATTAAGGAGGGTAATTACCCGTCCCCTTGTTTCACATCTTTATACTTAACCAATGGGCCTCCAAATCTCATCAGGGAAGTGCCTTATCAGAATAAACAGATATACCAAATTTGAAGCAAATCGGATAGAAAAACCCATTTATCTAAATTAAGGGAGATTACCCCCCCCCCGCCCCCATTCCCTTCTTTATACTTAAACAATGATCCTTCAAATCTAAGCAGGGAATTGCCTTATCAAAATTAACCAGTATACCAAAGTTGAAGCAAATCTGATAATTCTGCATGAAAAACCCATTTATCTAAGTTAGGGGGGGGGGGGGGTATCCCCCGTACCCCATCTTTATATTTAACCAATGAACCCCCAAAACTAATCAGGGAAGCACCTTATGAGAATGATCCTATAAAAAATTTTGAAGCAAATCGTTTATTTCTATCAAGAGTTATTGCGTTAAGTACATACATACATACCTACGTACATACAGAACCTGCGGGCACATTAGCTCTCAGGCTTTGATAGCCAGTGAGCTAAGAAGTATTTGCTAAAACTGAGTTCCGAGCTCGGACTTGCGCGAGTAAATAAAATGTAAAACTTCTAATTACATTTTAAAACTAGTATGTTGTGACCATCACAAAACTTTCTTCTATATAAATCGCATCAATTAAATCATTTAAATAGTACAAGAAATAACAACGATTTAGTACCAATTCGTATCAAAGTATATCTGAATTTGAAGTTGGATGAAAATTCGTGCATTTGTTCTTGAGATAGAGCTATAGCGGAAATTCTGAAAAATGTAGTATAGCAGCGCCACCTATTGAGCGATTTCCACCAAAAATAAACAGCACTAAATGATATCAAGGTATACCTGAATCTGAAGTTTGTTGAAAATCCAAGCATTAGTTCTTCAGATAAAGCTATTGCGGAAATCGCAAAAACAGCATAGCAGAGCCACCTGTTGAGCGATTTACATCAAAAATTAAACAGCACTAATTTATACGTCAATTCATGCCAAGTACTAACTAAATCTGAAGTTTGATGAAAATCCGTGCAATAGTTCTTGAGATACAGTTCTTGCGGAAATCATGAAAAATGCAGCACAGCAGCGCCACCTGTTGGGCGATTTACACCAAAAGTTAAACAGCACTAATTTATATCAGGGACTAACTGAATCTGAAGTTTGATGAAAATTCGTGCAGTTTTTCTTGAGTTAGAGCTATTGCGATAATCATGTTAATGCCGCATAGCAACGCCACCTGTTGGGCGATTTTCACCAAAAACTAATCAGGTCCAGTTTATATCAAGGTCTAACTAAATATAAAGTTTTGTGAAATTCCGTGCATTAGTTCTTGAGATAGAGCGCCCACAAAATTTTTGTCACATACAGACTCACAGAGTGACAGACCGAATGACAGAGTGGCAGAGTGACAGACAGACTCACAGACAGACATTTTGTAAAAACCATCAAATCGTATTCTGGGCATTCTAAAACGTATAAATCCGTCGAAAACCTGAAGTCGAAATTTTTCACGAATCCAATACTTTCTTCTTGTAAAGATAGAAGAAAGTAAATATGCAAACATTACTTTTATTCCTTTATTAAAATCATAAGTTTTTAGAAATTATAAAATTTCCTCTTAATCATTTTTTTTCTGGTTTAATAATTTACATCCTTGCTAGAAGATTCGAGAAGCAATACAAAAGATATGTATAAAAGGTGCAAAAACTACTTTTATGTGTTAATTTTTTTTCCAAATTTTACATAATAAAAGGAGAGAAATAGTACATTACACTTATTTTACATATATCATATTTTATAAATGGGAAAGGCGGTACATTAAAAGTAAGTTATTTAAACTGCCTCTAAGACACAAATTTATTAAAATAATTTTGTTTATAATTAGTTAAACGAAAAAAAAAAAAGACAATATATGGTTCTATCAATGGATAAAATTTTTGAAAACAATTTACATACGACGCTTACGCTAAACGATGTATTTAAAGGACATTCTAATTAATTTATAAATTAAAGAAAGTACAAAACTGAATAATAAAATATATAAATTTTGAAAGATGAACATGGACTTGTTTTTATTACTTATTTAAAAATACATAAATAAATAAAAAACACTTGTAGCACTAACATCCTCTATGATTCCAAATGCATTAATCCCTTGAAGGGCACGGATACGATGTTTTACAACCAGTATTTTATTATAATTTTTATGTGTAAAATCTCCAAAATATAAAAGCAAAATTTTCTATTCGAAAATACTTGTGGCAAATTTGTGAATTTTTTTTGGTGTTTGCGCCGTGCAAACGCACCCGTTAAACGGTTAAAAAAGCTAAATTTCATGAAGCAATACAAACATTATAAAAACCGTTTGTGGAATATTTAAATATGCTTTATTTAATAAATTATTAAAAATATTAATTTTTAACAGCATAATTGAATCTGATTATACTGCAATTCTGTGAAAGTTTTTAAATAAAATATAATGTTTATCTTAAACTAGTATGTTGTGGCCATCACAAAACTTTCTTCTATATAAATCACGTCAATTAAATCATTTAAATAGTACAAGAAATAACAACGATTTAGCACCAATTCATATCAAAGTACATCTGAATTTGAAGTTGGATGAAAATTCGTGCATTAGTGCTTAAGATAGAGCTATAGCGGAAATTCTGAAAACTGTAGCATAGCAGCGCCACCTGTTGAGCGATTTACACCAAAAATAAGCAGCACTAAATGATATCAAGATATACCTGAATCTGATGTTTGTTGAAAATCCAAGCATTAGTTCTTGAGATAAAGCTATTGCGGAAATCGCAAAAAATACAGCGTAGCAGCGCCACCTGTTGAGCGATTTACACCAAAAATTAAACAGCACTATTTTATACGTCAATTCATGTCAAAGACTAACTAAATATAAAGTTTTATGAAAATCCGTGCAATAGTTCTTGAGGGAATCGTGAAAAATGCAGCACAGCAGCGCCATCTGTTGGGCGATTTACACCAAAAATTAAACAGCACTAATTTCTATCAAGGACTAACTGAATCTGATGTTTCATGAAAATTCGTGCCTTTTTGCTTGAGTTAGAGCTATTGCGATAATCATGAATAATGCAGCATAGCAGCGCCACCTGTTAGACGATTTTCACAAAAAAATACTCAGCACCAAACTATGTCCTGGACTAACTAAATCTGAAGTTTCATCAAAATCCGTGCAGTAGTTCTTGAGATATAGCTATTGCAGAAATTGTGAAAAAGACCGCATAGCAGCGCCACCTGTTGGGTGATTTTCACCAAAAACTAATCAGGTCCAGTTTATATCAAGGTCTAACTAAATATAAAGTTTTGTGAAATTCCGTGCTTTAGTTCTTGAGATAGAGCGCCCAAAAAATTTTTGTCACATACAGACTCACAGAGTGACAGAGTGACAGACAGACATTTTCTAAAAACCATCAAATCGTGTTCTGGGCATTCTAAAACGTATAAATCCGTCGAAAACCGGATGTCGAAATTTTTCACGAATCCAATACTTTCTTCTTGTAAAGATAGAAGAAAGTAAAAATGAATTTCAAAAAGTTTTAAACTTATTAATGCATTACTCGTATTAAATATCAGGAAGATTATTTCAAAAGGAAATTGAAAAATACTATATATACACTTGATAAAATATCATTAGTTTACTACACGGTGTGCAGAAGTGTTGTAAAGTCAAAAATAAACTTATACAAACATTAAAATAAAGTTAAAATATCTACATTTCGGTCATCCTTCCATGACCTTCCTCAGGAACGTTGTCGTATATCTTCTAAAATTAGAGCAAAAAATTTTGCAAAAGTTTTTGCTCTAATTTTAGAAGATATACGACAACGTTCCTGAGAAAGGTCATAGAAGGATGACCGAAACGTAGATATTTTAACTTTATTTTAATGTTTGTATAAGTTTATTTTTGACTTTACAACACTTTTGTACCCACCGTGCAGTAAACTAATGATATTTTATCAAGTGCATATATAACTTTTTACGATGTAATTGTCCAGTTCTTTTATTATGAAAAATATTACTTATCTATACATTTTAATAAATAAAAAAAATTCTCAATTGGGAGATACATTCAGTTTTTAATACAAAGAATAATTATTTCATAATTAGACATTATAAAGAATAATCAATATACTTTTTTACTTTCTTCTATCTTTACAAGAAGAAAGTATTGGATTCGTCAAAATTTTCGACATCCGGTTTTCGACGGATTTATACGTTTTAGGGGTCAGAGATCCCCAAAAACATGTTTATAGAAAATGTCTGTCTGTGAGTCTGTCTGTCTGTCTGTATGTGACACAAATTTTGTGGGCGCTCTATCTCAAGAACTAATGCACGGAATTTCACAAAACTTTAGATTTAGTTAGACCTTAATATAAACTGGACCTGATTAGATTTTGGTGAAAATCGCCCAACAGATGGCGCTGCTTTGCGGCATTTTTCCCGATTTCAGCAATAGCTATATCTCAAGAACTACTGCACGGATTTTCATAAAACTTCAGATACAGTTACTCCAGGATTTAGTTAGCTGCTGATTAGGTTTTGGTAATAATCGCCCAACAGGTGGCACCGATATGCTGCAATATTAATCATTATCGAAATAGCTCTAACTCAAGAAAAAATGCACGAATTTTCATCAAACTTTAGATTTGAATAGTTCCTGATATAATTAATGCTGTTTAATTTTTGGTGTGAATCGCCCAATAGGTGGCGCTGTTGTGTTGCTTTTTTCACGATTTCCGCAATAGCTGTATCTCAAGAACAAATGCATAAATTTTCATCAAGCTTCAGATTCAGTTAGTCCCTAATATAAACTGGTGCTAATTAGTTTTTGGTCTAAATTGCTCAACTGGTGGCGCTGCTATATGGAATTTTTTACGATTTCTGCAATAGCTCTATCTTAAAAACTAATGAACGGATTTTCATCAAACTTCAGATTCAGTTACACGTTAACATAAGTTGTTAATTATCAGATTTTGGTGTAAATACACCTATCCGGTGGCACTGATATGCTGCATTTTGCATGATTTACACGATTTTAGCGATAATCCTATCTCAAGAACTAATGCACAGAATTTCATGTCTTTAGAATCCTCATGATGGGCATAGATTGCCATTTTACTAGAGAATTTTGAAGTATTAACATGTATGAGATAGAGGAAAGTTTTGGAATTGGCATATCCGACTAGTTTATTTCGTATTACAGATAAAATGAAAATTCAAATAATGAAGCAGAAAAATGTTTAAACTAGCTACTTACTTTATGGATTGATATCCAAACAAAGAATGGCATTTGTTTAGAATGCATTTGTCTCTAAGTACCTAGGCAGCTGTTTTTTATTCTTTCTTTATTTAACAAAATGGCTAATGGAAGATAACATATGAAATACGCATGCGCAAAATGTAGTTCACGGAAAAGTTGAAACCTCTCAAAAATATTACACGAATTATTACCGTAATTGACGTGGGACATAAAGAAATGCGAAATTCCGGTAAAATATGCGAAATGTTTCAGAATAATTTCCTGAAACTTTCCGAAATTTTTTTACAGTGTAGTTTTGAGAAAGTGGCACATTTTGAATAAAACATAGTCTTGTATACTCACAAACATTTCTATTTAATTTTTTATGAGTTACAAAGTAAAATGAACTCCATCTGAACAATAATAAAGTTGGGACATACATATTTTTTTTCATTTCAATCTCTGTCTTCATCTGTATTCTGCTATATTATATACACCATGAAATATTTCATACTTTAAGATGTACAATTCAAAAAGAAATTCGAACGCTCGTTGGAAATAACGGTGAAAAAAAAGGGGGGGGGCTGATATATATGTATAGAAAATTATTGTTTTAGCTCTTAGAAAGTCCTTTATATAGCAGGTTTATTTGGTCATAAAGGGTCTTCTACGTATATTGAAATTGAACCCAACTTCCAAGGTTAAATAACGTCAACATAATTTTTTACATATTTAATTTTAACATGTCAGTAAATTTTGAAATGCAAATTTTTATCAATTTTTGAATGATTACTTAGTGATATATATATATGTTTTTTTTATTTTTTTTTTAATGAACTCTTATTATTATTTATTATATTTTATAATCAGGAGTCAAGAGTCAGGAGTCAAGAGTTATAGTTCAGGAGTCAAGATTCAAGCTTAAAAAAAAATACATTTTTTTTTTCTTATTACTGAATGTTTGACATTTTATAAATGTTCTATTGAAGCTGATTTATATATATATATATAGAAGTTGTGCTATTCTTGTCTCACAGTGTACAAGCGAGCGAATACTTATTCATTTCCACTGTTACTTCTAAGTGTTAATTTAACATTGAAAGGACTATGGAGCTCATAACTTTTTGATTTTTTTTTCTTCCCACCTTTTTGTCCCTGATGCCACATTTTTTTTCTGTACTAATTGTCTGAGCGAAGCAAAGGCTAATACTCAACGCAATATTACTTCCGGATACATACAACTACGATGGATATTAACGCCATGTCCTACTGAAAAAAAAAGCCTAATAAAAAACTTTCGTCAAGCATAACTCAAAAAATATTTGTCGGATTTCGTTTCTGATTGCACCAGAAGGTACCTATGAGGGTCGCCTACTGAATGCACCTACTATGAAAAATAAGTTCCAAACAGTTTAAAAATTATATTAAAAAAACTGATAAAAAAGCACAATTTATCTGCATACGTCACAGAAATTTGGTGTGCTTCACTTTCGCCAGTGGATGTTTTCGTAGACAACTGGTTTGAACACATGGAGCAAATAAAAAAAATTGCGCACAAAGTAATATTGAAGAAGCATAAAACATTTTTTAAAAAATTTAATCGAACAGGAAACGAAATAATGTTTGTTTTTCCATTTAAAAGAAAAAATGGCATAAAAACTTTGATTTGAGGTGTTGCGATAATCTATCAATAGCATTTTTTAATCGCCAAAAGCATATTTTATATTTTGCGTGTGGAAATTAGAAACAATTATATGATGTTTAATAAAATACTTTGCTTTATAGCATCATTTCTTCCTGTTTTCTTTCTTTTTTTTTTTTACATGCTTTCTTTTAACTTACAATTATGTTCTTCTGTGGCACTCAAATCTTGTGATTCATTTTTTCACCAACTTCCTGTTAACATAGAGTTTTGAAATTGGAATATATATGTATTCCTGAGGGCAATATACGAATCGGACATTGATTTTTAGGGTTTCGTTCATCTGACGAAACTCTATTTGTCTCGCTCCTCTGTCTGTCTGTCTGTTCGTCTGTCACAGAACCCGTTCTCAGAAACTATACACATTGGAGACTCGAAATTTTGCATACTTATAGCTGAACATCACACAACATACGAAAAATCATAAAATTTTGAAAAAGTTGTATATTTAACCCTTTGGGCTCCCACATGTGTATTTTAAACAATTCTTTCTAAGTGAGCCCTATTTAGGTTGGAGGCGTGAAATTTTGCCTGCTTATAGGTGAACACCACATATCATACGACAAATCATAAAATTTTGAAAAAATCGTACATTTAACCCTTTGGGCTCCCGCATGCGTATTTTACGCAATTCTTTCTAACTGAGCCCCTTATTAAATTGGAGATTTGAAATTTTGCATACTTATAGCAGAACACCTGAGGCCAGGCGACAAATCATAAAATCTTGAAAAAGTTTTAAGTTTAACCCTTTGAGCTACCACATATGTATTTTAAGCAATTCTTTCTAAGAGAGCCCCTAATTAAGTTGGAGACATGAATTTTTGCATACGTATAGCTGAATACCTCAGACGTGTATTTTAAGCAATTTTTGTAACCTCCGCCCTTTTCACCGGGGGAGCACTTTTCCAACTTTGGCCGACACCCTTTTGACCATTCTTTCATATTATGCACCATAGCCTTACATATTTTAGTTCCACTTTTTACCGCCATGGGCGTCTAATCTCGGGTGCTATTGGCCTAATCCCATCGACTAATATATCTACTGATAGTATATAAAATGGAGTTTCGTTCAGATGGAGGTTTGTTTAGAATAGAGTGCGCCCCTGGTTGCGAAATGTGGAACTAACAGATTTTTCATGAGGATAAAGTGTTTTGAAAATATTAAACGAAACCCTCTGTGCGATCTGTGATCACACTTACCCACTTGATTAAAATTCAATCCCTAAGAGGGCAACGGTGGAGGTGGGTTGAATTACTTAATGGTTTCGTTTGATATTCTATTGAGAAATCAGCATTAGCTTCAACAATGAGTATTTGTTGAAAAGTACTAATGACAGGGTTGCCACGATATCGCCAAACTTTGGCCAACATGGCGATATATCGTCAAATTTGGCGACAAATAAAGTTTCTATATATGAATCCAACTTGGAGATACCTGGCTAATTTGACAAAATTCCCGTTTAAATTCATTTATCTTCCATAATTGAGCTCACCGAATTAAATTTAAACTCCGTGCATTTAAGCTTTTATTCAAGTCTTTTCTACTATTTAATGCATTTAAAAAATATATATTTTTTCTAATTTTTTGTGAATTTTAATGAAAGCATGATTTAAAAGAAAAGACGATTTCCATTTATATTAATTTCTTCTTAGTGTTTAAAAAGGAAATTGGTACTTTTCCTGTATAAGGGCCTTGGCGAGGTAGAGAAAATGGGTTTGGCGAGACAAGTAAGCTGTTATGCATATTTTCGTGCAACTTATTCATTGTTTCATATACTCAAGCAATTTTTCAAAGTTTTATATAATTTATTTTGTGTTAACAAGCCAGTTACCTATTTTTATGTACAAACAAAAGTAAATTGTACAAAAAAAGCAATGATATTATATATATAAATAAAATGTTTATATTTATGGTACAGATGCCATAAACGCACCGGGTTTGGCGTGAATTTTTATGCCAATTTGGCGAAAACGTCGTTGCGAATACCAGTTACCTATAGAGTGCTATAATAGCACGTTATTTTTTATTTCGATATGAAAACAAAATAAATTGATAAACAAAACATTTTCTATTATTTTTAAAAGGAAATAATAATCAATAAATGATATAATTATAGAACAGAGCTGAAAGTGAAGAATGATAAGTGAAGAAAGTAAAGAAAGTGAGATTTTTTTGCAAAGTGATATAAATGACTATGAAAATAAAACAGAATAAGTGTTATACGGGTTTATATATATATATATATATTTAAAAATGGATCTGCTAACACGTATTAGATAAGTTATTTGTGTTTGTATATAATCTAATATATAAAAATGTAAATTTGTCCATCTGTCTGTTTGTAATTCTATACAAATCCACAGTTTGGAAGCCAAAATTGTGAAAAGATACGTACCTCTGTATTAAAACAAGACTGAGGCAATTAAAGTAATCCGGAATCGAAATAATTTATAGTTAATTTTTAATAAATTAAAAACCACCAATTTGACAGCAAATTCTTATCAAATTTAAGCATTTTTCGTTGTAGCAGTTGCCAACAATTAATATACACAATAAAATTCTTACTACAACAATTAATTTTCTACTGCAAGATTTCCACATGAAAAATGAAAATGAAATAAATAGTTTGCCGAATTTAAAAAAAGGTGAATATTACGTCATAACTTTTTTATCGCAAGATATTCACGTGAAAAATGAAAATGAAATAAATAGTTTGACGAATTTAAATGAAGTGAATATAACTTCATAACTTTTCTATTTCAAGGTTTCCACGTGAAAGAATATATTACGTTATATTGGAAATATAAAGGACATGGTGGATATAGTATACGTCATATGAGTGTGAAAAATGTATTGAAGCATGATAAAAGCCCGATTAGGGAAATATTGGCGTATTTTAACATTATTGCTCCAATTATAAATTGAAATAAGTTCATTTATAGCTGTATTCTTTTGCGTCTGTTATATACATTTATACATTTTTGTATAGCGTTTTCATATGATTCATTCATACAACATTTCGACTGCTTTTTTTTAATGTTTGTTTTGTGTTGTGTGTTAAATTTTGAAATTGATTTTTCAAAACAAACATCCTTCAAATTCTGGGCAACGTCGGGCACTTTAGTTTGTAACAGATAAATGGCTTTTGTATCTGTACATCTAATGCTAATATTGTGAAGCGTTATAATATTATAAAGTGTATAATATTATTAATGTTTGTACGTTTGTGAGGTCTTATCTCTGAAACTACATAGCCAACTTAAAAAAAATGTTGGTGGCCATCTTTGCTCCGAAAAAAGACTATTTTATGTCAGTGAAAGAACCTACATCGCTGCAGGGGCAAAAAAAGTTCTAAAATTGCGATTTCTGCGATATTGATTGGGTTAGAAACTTTAAATTCGGTGTGGTGGTTACTTTTAAGATGTAAATACTCGTAATGAACGCTATCTAAAAGGTTCAATTTGACGGATAAACATAAAAATTTCTAGAAAGGTTCTAAACTATGATTTACTTGGAATACTGAAATTTTTGGGATACTGTTGGTGTTAGAAACTAGAACTTTGGCACGGTAATAATTAATAAGATTTAAATGCTCGTTATAGAACGAATATTAAAAAATCGAAAGACTAAACAAAGCGGAAAAAGATCTAAAGATGATTTAAGTAACGAAGTACACAGAATTGTTAGGAATATAAATATGAAAATTGACATGGCTGTATTTATCATGACGTAAATTCTCTCAATAGAACAATTTCTAAATATGTCGCTACATAAAACACTGCAGAAACAAAAAACTTTCGAAAAACTCTATTTCTGTGTTACTGCTGAGCCCAAAAACTTTAAATTTTGCTTTGGGTTACTTTTAAAATATAAAATTGTCTCTATGAATGGTTTCTAAAAAATTAAAAATATAAAAAGATGAAATGAACGGAAAGCGATTTCAATTACCATTAATTTGGAATTTTTTAGGTATAGCAACTTGAATATTTCATAATGGCGCATTTCCTCTACACATGCAATTTAAATGCATTAAAACTGGTAGATACCGACCTAGCATTAAATACATTGTGTAAATATTGAATAAAGACCTGTATGAAACAGTGAGTAGGTTGCCCGAAAGTACTTGTTTAAGTGTTCCTTCTCCAGGCTTTTCTCTCTCTCGGCAAGGCCACTAACACAGGGAAGTGCCGTTTTAAAAGCGATATGAATTTTTTTTCTGATTCATTTTTCTAGACATTTTATCATAAGGTCATATTCTTAATTGTCATTAGTAGATTTTTTATATATTAACTTATTCTGGTGAAATTTCATAATCGGGTTCATATTAGCGTATTTTAGCTTGCATGATTTGCTGAAAATATATGTATAGATTTGTAAATTACTTCAAATGACACTTTGACAACTCAAAGGCTATGCGGACGATATATTCAGATCTTGTGTCATACTTTATGTTGCAATCATTGCCGATTTCTTTTATTTAATACATGCTAAATACAGCTCAACTTGTGCAGAATATGTTTGAAAACAAAACAATACAGTGTATGTAGTGGCCAGCATACACTCATCATTTAAATAGGATCGAGCATATCTAAAACACACTCTAACGACGCATTGCATGTCACTGTTGATGTGTTCGGTACTTTGATGCTATGTCAGATTTTGAAGAGAGAATTCCTTAACTCTTATCAACAACCTGATTGCATCCGTGGAAAACAGATATTGTTCAATTTTAACTATTCCGGGGGAGCACACACCATATAAAGTATTGTCCATTCTTTTTATACATCATATATTTGTCATTTAAAGTTACTCAAATTGGTGCGCAGCGTCTTATTATGCTCTTGACATCATTTTATACAGTTAAAATTCCGATATAAGGTAATTTAGTGTTTCATTTTCTATTTTACTTTTAATATATTGCGTATTTTCAATTTTATATTCATGCATGGTTATCTTGCATGGTTTGCTTTCCCATTTTTTTAAACAGTGTATACGGATTTATATATAAGATTTTGTAATTCTACGAATCGTTTATTTTCATCATTTCAATTCATCGCAGTATATGGACAATTAAAGATAACATCTCATTTTCTTTGTTTCCACATTTTATTATTAAATCTATGTTCTCAGCAATATCGCTCAGACTAATCCCTCTGAGGGAAGTCCTAGTTCTAATGATATTATAAATGTAAAGTGTAAAAATGTTTGCCTGACGTTAGGGTCAAAACGGATGATAAAATGTCTTTCCATATGGGTGAATTATAACCCAGAGAGTAACATGGGCTAGTTTTTATTTACATTATTCAAATATTTTTCTTAATAATTCCAAATTTCGCTTTTTTCATTGAAAAATAGCGGAAATTTTTCCTATAAATTTAAACTTTTTTTTTTTTTTTAATTGTTGCAGATAATTCAATAGCCGTAATAATAATTTATCTCTTTTTAGTTGAAAGATTTCGACGTAAAAAATTAACTGAAATAGTTTTTTTTTTTTTTTAAAGAATTAAAAAGATGAATATGGCGTCATAGTGGAGATAAAAGAACATTTTCCGAATAAGTTTTCGCTCCGGTCAAGTTTATATTTTAGTAAAATGCTTCAAAAGGATAGCTATTTTTACGCAGGTAGCGAACTTAGTGAGAAATTACATAACTTAAATTTTAAAATCTATTTTTTTTTTTTCACGATGGGAACTATTTATATCCCAAGTTAAACTTAGGTAATAATTTTCTCTTGTGTTTATATCACCTCTTGGGAGAGAATAAGATAACAAAATTTAAGCAAAACTTTTTTTTAATTATTTTACTGTATCACAGCTTTAATATTATTAAATATTAGTAAAGGATTCAACACAATTTATTTTTGCATTCATAGTGTTCCTGAGTGGGAAATAGGATAACTAAATTTAATTGAAATTAATTTTTTATGTTTTGATTATAGATTTTTTACGTTCATATTGGAAGTTTTTGTCCAAACTACAGCAACCTGCATTACTGCAGTGGGTAATATTTTGAATTATACATAGGTAATTAAAATAATAAAACTTTGTAAAAAAATCACCATAAAATAAAACAATACACAGGACGCGTTTCGAGCTAAAAACATAACAGCTCGTCATCAGCTACAACAAACACGTGTCCGCAAGCGAACAAGGTCAAAATGTAACATTGAGTGTGTTCAATGTAACATTGAGTGTGTTCAATGTGACACACACCCTTGTGTGTGTACACAAAAATATAACATTGAGTGTAGAACTAATTGAATGAAATATCTTAATATCTGTCCCTTCTCGAGCTTAAACAATGTAGGAAATATATATAGGTATATATATATGTAATTCAATATATAAGTTTTTCAATTTTTTCGGAATCCATATTCTTCTTTTTTTTTCCTTATTAATTCTTGTAATTAAGTATAAGGTACTTTATTTTATACATACAGTTCTATATTATAGGTTTGTGGCATCCATTTTTATTGTCAATTCATTCACAAAAATGCGGTTTTTGCTGATGGTCGGTAATGTTTAATTAATGGTTATATATTAGAATGCATAAAAGCATCTATCTATTCACAGCATCAAACCTTACGTAAATTATCCGTGTTCTTGGGCTTCTTAAATGAAGTGCATTGTTTAAAATTCCAGTAATAATGGAAAAGAATATATGATAGAGAAGAAAGGAGTCCCTTTGTAAGAGGGTGGAGTATTCGCAAAATTATTGGTCTTTGGAGGCATTTATCACCGCATCTAGCAAACAGGCGTGAGAATGAAGTGAAGAGGAGTAATGTGATGAGCGTGAGATGCGTGATGAACCGACACCTGGCCCCTGTGATTAAGAGGCCCAGAAAAAAATTCAACACCTCCGCTTTCGCGACTCATGGTTTCACCACCAATTTAAAAATTACTATTCGTTTCTTTAATGTTTCAGTTAAAAACACTCAAAAAATCATTTTACCGAAAATTATGTTTTAAGTGGGCTCAGGCCTTTATCGATACAAAAAAACATGTAAACAGAGCTCTCGCTTCGAATCCATATAAAAACAGAAGTATTCAATGTAACTAATTTAAACTTTCTGATATTTTTAAGGTATGCTTGTAGTCTTATAAAATTATAAAAGGAAATACTTCAATGTAATAAAATAAAAAATATGTCAAAATCTATATATAGCCCAGTGGTTAAGGAGTTGAATTCGGAATTAATTAGGGGAAAGCTGCAATTTGATTTAATCCCTTCTGTTTAGGTCTAGAACGAATATGCTATGTTTTCCCCCTCATACTAGGTGAGCGTTAGGAAATATGTATAGATTTATAGTCAAAAAACACGTTTTTTTGCATACCATAACAATATCTCAAAACAGCTAACTCTGTCAAAAACATTGTTAATACAAATGTTATACAGCTTAAAATTCTGAGTAAAATGAGTACCTACACTTAATATTTTTGTTGAACATTGAGGTCACAATTCCACTTTAAAGTTTTAGACACGTGCTCAGGGTGTTGAACTCAGAATTAACTTGGAGATAACTGAAAATTGTTTTAATTCCTTCAGTTTAGGTCTAAAATGAACATACTATGTTTTCGCCCTCGTACTTGGGTAAATGTTAGAAAATATGTACATATTTATTTTCGAAAAACACTTTTTTTAAATTACTTTAACACTATCTCAAAACAGCTAACTCTACGAAAAACATTGTCAATACAAATGTTGTAGAGCTTCAAATTCTAAATAAAATGAGTACCATCATTAATATGTTTGTTCAACATTAAGGTCGCAATTCTATTTCAAACATTTTCAAATCAAGAACTTGAAGCCAGGAGAGACCAAGTTAACTTAACAATATCTCAAAATTGCGGCTTTAATATTGACAACAATATTAAGTGTAGGTACTTATTTTATTCAGAATTTTAGGCTCTACAACTTTTGTACTGAGAATTTTATTGATGGAGTTAGTTGTTTTGAGATATTATTAAGTTAACTTGGTCTCTCCTGGCTTCAAGCTCTTGATTGGCGATTAAGGCAAAATTTTGAAATAGAATTGCGACCTTAATGTTGAACAAAAATATTAATGATGGATACGAGGAAGAAAACATAGTACGTTCATTTTAGACCTAAACTGAAGGGATTAAAACAATTTTCAATTTTCTCCAAATTAATTCTAAGTTCAACGCCCTGAGCACGTGTCTAAAACTTTAAAGTGGAATTGTGATTTTAATGTTCAACAAAAATATTAAGTGTAGGTACTCATTTTACTCAAAATTTTAAGCTCTACAACATTTGTACTGACAATGTTTTTGACAGAGTTAGCTGTTTGGAGATACTGTTATGGTATGTAAAAAAACGTATTTTTTTACTATAAATCTATACATATTTTCTAACGCTCACCTAATACGAGGGGGGAAACATTGCATGTTCATTCTATACCTAAACTAAATGGACTAAAATAATTTCCGGCTTTGCTCTAATTAATTCCGAATTCGGACTCTTTTTCGTCCCCTACCACTGGGCTAATAACACAATTTTCGAAAAAAAATTTAGGTGTCACATCACCATCCGTAAGATATCTTAACGTTGAATTGACACAAGAACCTAATTTTTGCTTTAAAATGATCAGGAAACTTTACTCTATAGAATGAATTAAGGATATAACTATCAATCAAATGAAACCTTATTAAAAAAACTCTCAAATTTTAAAATTTTAAAACCCTTAAAAAATATAATTTTTTTTATTAAAAATACTCAAAATATTAAACTATTTAAAATATATTAATTCATTCTATAGATAATAATGTTATATGCATGCAAAAAAATAAAATAAAATAAAATAAAGCCATTTCATCAAATAGTTTTTTTTAAAGTCGATTTTTTAATTGATTAATCGCTTTTTTAAAAGTTTTTAAGCCCTGACACCCCCCCCCGCCCCCCCTAACGACAAGTCACTGAATTTAGAAGTCGAAAAAATTGAATCGGTCAATTAAAAAAATACAAGTTTTTTATAGAATTTTTTGTTTCAGACGTTCTTTGAAAGTTAGATCACACGTGTTTACCTCGCATGCGTAGGCAAAAATTACACGGGTTTATTTATCGTTTGCTACTCAAAAAATTCAACACCTCCGCTTTCGTAACTCATGACTTCACCACTACTTTAAAAAAAAATACTATTCGTTTCTTTAACGTTTCAGTTAAAAACATTCAAAAATCATTTTACTGAAAATATTTTAACGACAAATAAATTAGTATTTGAGAACTCGAAAAAATTGAATCGGTCACTTAAAAAAATACAGTTTTTTTGTGGAATTTTTTGTTGTAGACGTGTCCTTGAAGGTTAACTCGCATGTTTTACGCAAAAACTGCATAGGTTTATTTATCGTTTGCTACTCAAATTTACAAAATATATCACAAACACCTTCAAGCCTTTGATGAGAACATATTCAGAAGCTTTGGAGATCCAGGAAAGTAAAGAAATCTGTCGAAAGCTGGACTGGGAGTAGACATCAATATAGCCTCACTATTTGGCAAAAGCATATGCTCTCATATCATAATATTAAAATATTTATTTGCTTAAAAGACGTTATAAAAACACATTAAAAGTAAATTAAAAACTCTTTATTTGCATGTTTCAACTCATTTTCTGAGTCGTCGTCAGAATGTATAATAGAAAATTACAAATGCATAATTAAAAATGGAAAAAATCATCGAAAATAAACAAGTAATCATGTAGCGCGCCCTATATTTTCGCGATTGCTCGTGTTCCCTCTATGTTGCGATGCCGTAATTTATCCAACCATTCAACCCATAAATTCGGGATACGAAAAGATAATGTATCGTTACAAACTCCTGAACTTCTTAAATAAATTTCAATGGATTCTCTTATGAATAATTGTAAATAAAAATTAGACATGTAGATAATTGTAAATAAAAATTAGACCTGTAGATGATTTTACTCACGTTAAAAAGTATGTTAATGTTCTCTATTTGATTTAGCCGCGATAAAGCAGTATTACCTCTATTGTATTTTATGTCCTCTATATTTTCTTTACATCTGATATTGAATTTTCGTTGGGTTATACCTATATAATGATTTTTGATTCCTCCCTCCCTAATAAATGGAATCATATAAACTCCTGAGAGGTCATCTCTATTAAATCTCTGTTAAATTATCATCTCTATCTCTCTGAAAATTCAGTATCAGATGTAAAGAACACATAACGGACATAAAATACAATAGAGGTAATACTGCTTTATCCCGGATAAAGCAGTATTACCTCTATTGTATTTTATGTCCTCTATATTTTCTTTACATCTGATATTGAATTTTCGTTGGGTTATGCCTATGTAATGATGATTTTTGATTCCTCCCTCCCTAATAAATGGAATCATATAAACTCCTGAGAGGTCATCTCTATTAAATCTCTGTTAAATTATCATCTCTATCTCTCTGAAAATTCAGTATCAGATGTAAAGAACACATAGCGGACATAAAATACAATAGAGGTAATACATGCTTTATCCCGGCTAAATCAAATAGAGAACATTAACATACTTTTTAACGAGAGTAAAATCATACTTTTTATTTACAATTATTCATAAGAGAATCCATTGAAATTTATTTAAGAGGTTCAGGAGTTTGTAACGATACATTATCTTTTCGTATCCCGAATTTATGGGTTGAATGATTGGATAAATTACGGCATCGCAACATAGAGGGAACACGGGCAATCGCGAAAATATAGGGCGTGTTACATGATTACTTGTTTATTTTCGATGATTTTTTCCATTTTTCATTATGCATTTGTAATTTGCTATTATACATTCTGACGACGACTGAGAAAATGAGTTAAAATATGTAAATAAAGAGTTTTTAATTTACTTTTAATGTATTTTTATAACGTCTTTTAAGCAAATAAATATTTTAATATTATGATATGATTAGAAATGGAAGTAATTTTGACTTACTACTCACACTTATTTAGAATATGCTCTCTTCCATAAATCGGGAAAAATATTTAATACAGGTGTGCTCCGCTTTACGCGATTAATTCGTCCCGAAAAATCAAAACTCGAAAATGCGTAAAATAATTTTTTTTTTCAATGTTTGATATAAGAATATGTGTAGTTTGAAAGGTAGAAAAATAACTAAAACGTCCATCTACTATGAAATATTACTTTATTAACAGTAAAATGAAATACATATATACAGCGTGTATCTGAAAAAAGTGGGCGAAACTTTTCGGGATGATAGAACGCAGCTATACGAGCAAATTTCGTCATAGAATGTAGGGTCGGAACGCAAGCGATGAGAAGTTAAAAGGTAGTTTTCCACTATCTCTGGGCGATGGACTGTTCGAGGTGGTCCCATAGCTTGGCCACCAAGATCGCCGGATCTCTCGTGTTTGCACTTTTTCCTGTGGGGCCATATGAAAAGCCTAATCTACTAGTGCCCCATTGAAACTGATATGGATCTAGTCGCCAGGATTGCCGTTGTTGCCGGCGATATTCGGGAAATGCCTGGTGTCTTCGCAAATGTGCGTCAGTCCCTATCCCGCAGGTGTGAAGCGTGCATTACAACTGGCGGAAGATCTTTTGAGAAATTTATTTGAGTATGCACCTCAATTACATTCATGTAATAAAATTTTTTCTGAAGTATCTCTTCTCATTCTTTTGTTAATTCTTTAACTGCGACAGTAAAAAACTACCTTTTAACTTCTCATCGCTTGCGTTCCGACCACACATTCTATGACGAAATTTGCTCGTATAGCTGAATTCTATCACCCCGTAAACTTTTGCCTATTTTTTTAGATACACCCTGTATATGATTTAAGTACGTTAACAGTAACTCAGTTACAGATTTTCACGTCTTTTTTTTATATATTTATTTCAGCTAAATTTTTTTATTGCAAAAATGTGTAAAGTGAGAAAACATATAGCAGTGATACATGTAAAATCGTAGCATTAATAAAAAGCACGGGGTAAATTATGGAATTTGGAGGATGAAGTATATTCATGTTAGCGACGATCCTACTTTCATCGGGAGATTTATTCTTTTTCTATTCTGAAATGCATTCATGAGCTTCTCAGTAGGGAAATAATCTTTAAAAGCATAAATGTTTCACTTTGCAGAAAATTTTTGTATCAGAGGTTGCACGTTAGTACAAATTGTTGGAGTCTGGAAGTAATTGCAGTTTTCAGATATCCAACAACAGCTGGACTGGTCAGTTTCGTATAACAGCATTGAATTAATCTAATACATTTTGACGATCAGACAAAAATACATTTATTACTTATATTTCAGTATCTATATGTGACATGGATATTATTTTAATGCATAGCTATTCACAGAATATAGCCTATTAAATACGTCGCACTAATGTTCTGTTGCTGGTACTAAAGAAAAGATACTTTTTTATTAAAATTTTCTAAAAAAATATATATTGCATTAATTTTCATTTCCATAATCATTAATTTCAATAATCATTTCCTTAAAAATGGTGTTTAAATCATGTTTCTATCTTAATTGGAACAGGAAATATTATTTTCTCGTTTTGGTTTGTTTTCAAAATCAAGTTTTCAAGCAATGGTTGTGAGGGAAACGACTTTTTGAGAAAATACATTAACAGTCACTGAACATATTCCTTTATATTATTCCTTTATGTAATTCCTTTACATTAACAGTCAACTGAACAAGTTGTTACATTATAATGCTCAAGAAAGGTTTTGTATTCAGTATCATGCGAATTTCAAATTAATGTCTTTATTTCTTTATACTCCGTATTATAAAAGTTGCCAAATTCCATTTATGGTTATCCTAACGACTATCTGGCCAAGTCTTTATTAAGCACAATATAACATTTCAAAGAAAAAAAATCATGTCAGAAAAAAAGACTAGAAAATGTTAATTTTTAATATCTTAACTTAGGGAGATTCTCAAAAGGTGGGATCATTAAACGTTAACTGTATGTAATTTTTAAAATTTTCAAATTTAAGGCAAATTTTTTTAAATAGTATAGTATATAAGTCTACAAAATTATGCACAAATGTTAAAAGACAACCACTATTCTGGAAAATTAATTATTAAAGCATTTAATTAGTAGATCTGTACGTTAAAAATTTTGGACATTTCTTTCATGTAGGTTACAGATTTTGGACATTGCTGAGATGTAGGTTACACAGTATTGACATTGCCATAAATAAGTTGTGCTTAGTATTCAAAAAATTCTTAAAACTAAGAATGTAATAAATTTATTCTATAATTGTAAGTATAATTATTATTATTATTATTATATATATAATTAACTTTTTGTTATCCAGTAATAATAATAAGAAAATCAAATGTTGAACTTTGATATTAAAATATTTACTACTTTTTCAGAATTAATATCTTAATTTTATAGGAATTACACATTATGCAAAAAACATACCTTTACACAATATTAGATGTATCCAACATAAATATGAATAATATATTCTTTTAAACATGAATAATATATTCTTTTTATTTTCTCAAAAAAACAAAAACAAACAAAACAAATTATACTGCCATTTTTTTAATGCACATATCTATAATTTCTTTATCAAAAGAAAAGTGTCCTCTTGCTGTCACCGGGTGAGGTGGATATGGTGATTTCAACAAAATATCTTCATATTTTAAATTTGTGCTGTCTTTTTAGATGGATAACGAAACCTGTAAAATCAATGTCTGCCTGAGGAGTCAAAAAATTTATAGAAAATATTTGTTCACCATTATCAATGCTGGTCTTTTCAATAATACCTGGCCATAAGTTTTCATCATGAATTAATACAAAGTACCAGTCACCAATGTCTATCTATTTTCAACTGTGAGGAGTCAATTGTAGAAACAATATTTTTTTCACCAGCTTCACTGGTAATGCATTATTGATTGTTTTTTAAAGAGATTGTAAAAACCAGATCTATTTCTTATTTGAATAGTACCAAATTTGTTTGTCGTGTGTACGGAGTGAATCTTTTGAGTACCTTTAACAATTTTCACTGGCTGTCTTCTATACTTTGAGTACTGTCAATTTCTGTTTTTTTCTTTTTTTTAACCAAAGTTACAGAACGTAGTGGCGTAAACTTTTTATTTCCTTGCATTTTGGTGGGGAAGCAAAGAGGAAGAATGGAATTTTAAGGAGGGGGGATTCTTAAACCGTGAATTAAAAAAAAAAAAAAGAACTCAAGTACAATATTTAACAAAAAAAAATATTTATTTTATTTTTTAAGATGTATGTTAGAACAATGGACTATGTTATATATTTATTTATGTATTTAGAAAATTAAAATTATTAATGTTTAGATTGTTTCACGATTTGGACATTGTTATTAAATAATCTTTTGGGGTACATTTGCTACAAAGAAAACTTTGCAAAATACATAAAAACCCGTAAGATCACTGAATAATTACTTTTGAAATAAAAAAAGAAGTTTTACTATTAATTTTAAATCATACTTTTAAATAAGCATGTCCGAAATTTTGTAATGATCGCAGCGGTCGTCATTTTGTGTCGATCGTTACACACATTAGTTGAGCATGCTTCAAGTCAAGTTATATTATTACACGTACTAAATACACTTTATTTATACAAAACACGGTAATTATTTACGATAAAACATTATAATATATATCTTTTTATACGTTTCACGACACCAAATCATCTTTAAAAATAAATTTACCGAAAATAAAATCGGCGTTTCCATCGTTACACGATTTGGACATTCCACTGTCTTATTTGAGAAAAGTGTATTTATTGCAAAAGTGTATTTATTGTATATCTTACAAAAACAAATAAAAATACTTTAAAAATTTTTTTAAAATGATTTTAAAGTTAGATAAAAGAGTTTAAAGTACTTACTTGATGTATTTTTCGTGGAAATGATAGCTTTGTGGCGTTCGTTACTTTTGGACATAACAAAATACAGAAAAATTCTTTATAGAAAATTCCTTCTATCTTCAAAAAAGCAATAAATCAGCCTGCCATCTCTTAACGAAATTATCAAAAAATCATCCGTTTCCTTTATGCATTCGTTGTTTACCATTAGAACCACCTGGAAGGAAGTTAAAACTCTTTTTCTTGGTGGTACATTGGAGCAGTTAACGTTATGAATGTCCAAAATTGGCCTCTTTAGCATAAAATATTAAAATTTTAAGATATTTATGCAAAGCTTTTACAATAAATTATGTCATTTTCTCCCTCTGAATAGAATTAAAAACTCAGTGTAAAAAAAAAAAATTAAAGTCAATGATAATCAAAGTTATTTTTGAAAGGCTTAAGGTTATGACGTGTGTCCAGTGCCCACCTTTTGAGAACCGCCCCTTAAATCAAACGACTGTTTACATGTAAAAATAATTATAAAATAACAGTTTTGTATTTTATTAAAATTAAATTGCTTCCTAAAGACTAAATGCAAGTTCATGAACAAGGCACTTTTTTTTCTTTTGTGCCGTTTAATTTTGAACGGAAGTTTCTGTCAACAATAACAAAAAAAGAAACTTTTTTCCGTTATAAATATTTTATCTACCTTTTATGTCACGAATTAGATTAATAGGCAACATTTTTATTTTTTACTGCACGAAACGAAACGGAAGAAAAATGAAAACTTAACCCTTATTTCAATCAAGTCCATGATATGCGTGACCATTCCATTTCGTGATCTATTCTCACGAGTAGCCTTTCGATTTTCATTCACCAAATTGCTGTTTTTTTACAACCATCTTAACTTTATGAATGGGCGAAAAGATTCTTACGCATCCATTCATATCTTTCATACTCTCCATTCTTCAATTTCATTCATCTTTTGACCGAAAGATTTTGAATCGCTGAAACTGAATAAAACTTCTGAATCTTCGGAACAAGCTATATTCAGAGGAAAAAGTAACTTTTACGATTATCAGAACAAATTAATTTGAAATTCAGTTTTTGATCATAGAAGTAAAATGTGTCTTGCAACTGCACAAATTATTCCAAATCATGAAATTTTCCGTATGTTTAAATTTCCAACTCAGCAATGGTTTATTTTCTCTTCGCTTCAAAATATTAACACTAATATTTTTCAACTATCTGATTTCTTAATTTATGCTAAATGTTTCCTTTTTATTATCATTATTATTATTATTATTATTATTATAATTATTATTTTTATTTTAATTTAGAAAGAGTATACCTTTCTCATTTTTCATGTTCTATAACATTACAAGTACAAAGATGTCAAAAATTATTAGAATAATTGTGAAATTCATAATAAAATCTTGTTATATTAAAGAAATGATACGCTATTTTAAAAATATTGATACATTTAATATTTAGTTTGCATTCCCTTGTTTTTTATTAAAGATTCGATAAGTCTTGGCATACTTTGTATGAGTTTTTGGCAATTAATTTGTATTTCGTTGGCATGGTGCTAAATTTAGATGAGTCTTTCTATCAGACCATTCTTGCTTGTGATGTTGCATTTCTTTAATTTTTTTTCTTTTAAAATAGCTCAAAGATTCTCTGTCGGGTTTATATCTGGAATGTTTCCAGGCCATAAAAGTGTTTTCCTTAACTAAAAATTAAAGAAATGCAACATCGCAAGCAAGAATGGTCTGATAGAAAGACTCGTCCAAATTTGGCACCATGACAACGAAATACAAATTAATTGCCAAAAGCAAAAACTTATACAAAGTATGACAAAACGTATTGAATCTTTAATTAAAAAACAAGGATATGCACACTAAATATTAAATATATCAATATTTTTTAAATAATGTATTATTTCTTTAATATAACAAGATTTTAATGTAAACTTCACAATTAATCTAATGATTTTCACACCTCTGTACATAAGTCATTACTCTTACTCGTTTTACTCCAAGAAAACGTTGGACAATTTTTTTACTCAGTTCGAATATTACAGCTCGTATGATTGATTTTCCAATTAGAATACAGTAGTACCCCGAATTACGTCCTCTCGACTTAAGTCACACCGCATTTACTGGCTTGTATATAACTGGTTTGGGAAAAAATTTCTTAATTAAGATGCACTTTGAACGTTTTTGAAGATTTTGGTTGTATGAAGGGAAATTTTCCCGCGACAGTCAAGTGATAGTGACAAACAAATAAAAAAGTCACTAGAAAAAGCTTAGATGTCTCACTCCGCTGTCACAACGAGCTTCTAAATGTAAAGAAGAAAAAATTGTCGATTGAAACTTCATTGCAAGATTTTTTTCGCATCCTTAAAGACTCGTACGGGGCAGTTAGAAGAACAATAAATCGTAATTTAACATTTTATTGATTTAGTCCAAATTCTTGTATTGCAAACGCATTTTTTACTACTGATAAATGTATGTAACATAATCCCTAAATACAACAGAATATGTTCATTAGATTTTGGAGAATTTTTATTAAGTGTACCTTGACTTACGTCGCTAGTCTTGAAATAAATTGCTGACGTAAGTCGAGGTATTAGTGTAATCTGTTAAATTAATGTAGTGTAACTGCGTATCCAATATTTTCTTGGAGCTCCATTAACTGCGATTTATTCTGTTGAGCTGTTTCAGATAACATACCAAATGTTATTATCCAAAAATTGTCGGAGTGAATTGTGACCACCACATTTGTCCAAATAGCTCAGTTGGTAGAACGTCGGAAGCTTAAGCCAATGGTACCCGATTCAAATCCTGGCCCGGAAACTTTTTTACTCAATTGGAAAATTATAAATCGTATGAGTTATTTTCCAATTTTACTAATGCTGTTATCGCCATTTTGTCAATTGTTATGGGGTCATCCACAAATGATGTCACGCTTGGAGGGGGGGGGGGGGTCCGGAAACTGTAACAGTTTGTGACAAGGGGGTGGGAGGGGGTAAGAATAAATGTGACATCACACAGTTTGGTTGAAATAAAAGCATTAAAAGTCAGCAAATTAAATTTTGAAATTGAAGTAATTTGTGTTGATAAAGTAAAGATAAAATTTAAAGCCAAATATATTAAATTCCATTTCAAATTCCAAAATACTACTGTTTTCAATTGCTCTTTCATATTAACATATTTTATTACTATTGCATATGAATTACGCTTTTTGTTGTAAACCTTAATCTTATTTCATACAAAATAAGTGCACGAATCATTTTTATTGTTATGCTCACAAATGTCATTAAAACACATAGTTAAAGTTTAAAAATAAAATTTGAAATATGATCTATAACGTAGTGCTTTGTTTGTGTACTGCAAGTGTATGTTTAGGTATTATTGCGTGACATGTGACAAGGGGGGGAGGGGGGTATGGTGAAATGTGACACTTTGTGACAAATGGGGGAGGGGGGGGGTCAAAAATATTGAAAAAAAGTGTGACATCATTTATGGACCGTTCCTATATCAGCATGTGAGAAAAATATACAACTTTTTGATGCTCTCTTAGCATTTAATTCAGAATCAACACTTTTGTCGGAATTCAGAGGAAAAAGAATATAAGATAATCTTTATACAATGCTATATGGACTTTGTTGAATACTGCTAACTAACTGTAGATCCTAAACCGAAAATGTAATAGCACATATTAAATAGTATTGTAAAATGTCTCACTGTGCTAGTAGAAAAAACTTAACCTCTGCCCTGAATTTTTCCAAAAAATATCTTTTCGCATATCCTTTTTTTGAAGCTCATTTTAATGTCCTCTCGATATCATTTCTAGAAAATTTCATTGCCATGCCGAAACGGTACATAATAATAATAATAATAATAATCACCATTGTTAAATTCATAATTGTTATAACAACAAATTCAAGAAATATGCAATTTATTGGATGCTCTCCTTTACATGTCATTCATTTTATTAGTTCCATACTTTTTTTAATTCGGGAGATCAAAAAATACTAATCTCAGTACTATATAGACTCTGACAAATACTAAAAATCTCACTACAGATCCTAAACCAAAATGTGGGGCGAATTAAATAGTACAGCAAAGGATTTTTTGTGCCAATAGAAAAAACTTAACCTTTGCCTTGAATTTTTCCAAAAAATTATCTTTTCGAATATGCTATTCTTGAAGGTCATTTTGATGTCCTTTCTACATCATTTATAGAAAATGTCATATGTAAACGGTAAATAATAATAATAATCATTGTTATATTGATAATTGTTATAACAAAAAATATAAAAAATATGTAGTTATTGGATGCTCTCCTCAACATATTCATTTTATTAGTTCCATTTTTTTTTTTTTTTTTTTTTTTTTTAAAGTCAGGAGACAAAAAATACTTATCTCAGTACGATGTAGACTCTGACGAATACTAAAAATCTAACTACAGAACATAAACAAAAATTTAGGACGAATTAAATAATGCAGCAAAGGATTTTGTGTGCCAATAGGAAAAACTTAACCCTTGCCTTGAATTTTTCCAAAAAATTATCTTTTCGAATATCCTATTCTTTAAGTTCATTTTGATGTCCTCTCGAAATCATTTATATGGAAACGGTATTGTATCATAATAATAATTATCATTGTTATATTGATAAATTTTATAACAAAAAATATGAGAAATATGCAATTATTTGATGCACTCCTCAACATATCATTCATTTTATCAGTTCAATATATTTTTTTGAATACTAAAAACCCAACTACAGATCCTAAACCAACATGTAGGACGAATTAAATAGAACAGCAAAGGATTTTCTGTGCCAATAGAAAAACTTAACCTTTGCCTTGAATTTTTCCAAAAAATTATCTTTTCGTATATCCTCTTCTTGAAGGTCATTTTGATGTCCTCTCGATATCTTCTCAAGAAAGTGATAAAGCTATGATCATCTCGTATCTGATCTTAACACTTTTTTCCTCTTGAAAGGGGAGGGTTAAGTGGCACTCAGATGGCAAAATAACCTTTTATCCAGAGAAGTGACAAGAGGGAAAGTGAAGAAGATACGGCTCATCGCAACGCTTTTTTTCACATCACATAGATTTGTTCCAGTTTCAAACTGTTGTACAAACTATTGTGGCTCTTGAGAAGTAGAGTTATGTATATATATGTAAAAAAAAGTGTATAGAATACTCTTTTATATATTTTAGATTAATGTATAGATATATACAAACATCCTTTTCGTGTATAGGATTTTTTCACACCATATGGTAATAAACTTGTTCCAGTTATAAATATTTAAAAAAGCTCTGCTCTTCACGTGCAATTTTTTTTTTCAACGAATATAGGTATTTAGCCACACAAAAATGGAGGGGGGGGGGGGGGGGAAGCAAGAATGTATGTTATTAGGCGTATTTATTTGTCAGTTATATACTTTAGAGCAAGATGCTGAGTATTTTTCAGAAATGATGTTATTAACTAGAGATATTAACTAGACATGAAAAATATACAGGAAAAAATATCTTCTTTTTCTCAGTATAATTATTAGGATGACCGAAGCGAATCCTCTACTAGGCTACACAAATTACATTTTGTCGTACACTTTACAAAAAAAAAAAAAAAATAAAAAAGACTTGAAATTAAATATAAAAATAAATTATGATCTGTAGATTTGCACAATATTATCTTTTTTTACGATTTCTTTCATGAAATTTTTAAAATACCTTTTTTTATATAAAAAATTATATCATATTTTTAATGAATTAAAATTTGTGAAAATTCAATTATTTACATTCAACTATAAAAGTATTTTTCAGTGTTAAGAATTCAAATACACAATTTATTCTTATTATGTGAAATCATTTACGCATTTTAAATGAATTATATTATATTTTTTTTGTAAAGTGGCAACAAAAGAATTGTAAACAAATTAAATTAATCGTTAAATTCGTTATATCATAAATAAAATATTCCGAGGAATTTCTTAGTTATTTGGCTGAATTTACATTTCTAAAATTAAAATGCGCCAAAACATAAAATAACGTTTCTGCTTAATAAAGATGCAAAAATAATATTAAAAAATGTCGTTGCTTTCAAATATTTATCTTATTAAATAATGTTTCGCGAACTCAAACAAAGCATGGCTTTTGCTAGTGAGTAAATAACACGACTATCGTTTCGAAAGCAATTAATTATTAGCTATCATCATCAGCTCCTATATTGCTTAGCATCATGTAATTCTTATAATTACTTAACATTTTTTTTTTTAAGAATTTGACTCAGTCGTCTCTACATGTTCCCTGTATATGTCAACTTGGGCCAGTTTTATGTTTCTCTTGCACCTCCTGCATATGTGGTGATATCTGCCTTCTTGAAGCATCCCTTTATTCCTTCCCCGCCCCTTCCTTTTCGATTTCTTATTTACATCAAAAACGTCTTGTACCTCATGCTAGAATATCTTTTTATAATTGTCCCTACAATAACTCTCTGCTACTATAACCAGACGATGAGAGCTGAAAAGTTACGTTGCACCAGAACATACAAATAATTTTCTTAAAAAAAACACTTTCCAACATAGTTGAAAAGTGTGGAAAAATTTGGTTTGTCTGACCATCTGTCTGGATATGCTCTAATTCGAGTAAATATAGTCAGATTGCCATGCAATTGATATATATTATTCAATTTTTAATGGTATGTTCGGCATTGAAAATGAAGTGTGTAGCATTTATAGTACGTTTACAGGGACATCCAAAAGAATTCAGTTGCATTATGGTCAATGGAGAAATCTTTGCTGTGTATTTTAATAATGTTACATAATTTTAAATATATTGAAATTGATATACATCAATGAAGTCACTATAGAAGGCTTACTATAGATTATCGTTTTCATAGCATTTATCGTTCATTTACAGGGATACACAAAAGAATTAGGTTACAGTACTGTCCTTGAGTAATAATTGCTGGATGTACGTTTACAATTTTGATACGCGTTTTAAAATTTAACTAATTTGTTTACTCGATGTGTATAAGTTATACAGATCATGTACAGGGCTGCACAAAAAAAAAATTCGACTACATTTCTGTTTTTTGACAGAAATTGGTGATTGGGAGTTTTCAGCTGTGTTATGAGTTTTCTAACTGAACGAAATTTTTGTATACCATGTAGTATATGCAGGGTGAGCCTAAATTGTTTTTACAAAATAATAGAGGGGTGATAGTATCCATCCAAACGAACAATAATTATCATGGAACATACGGTCACAAACAGCTTATTTCATGAAATGCAGGGTGTTTCATCATAACTGAACTCGGTTTGATGGCAATAATTTTACGAAAAATAATAATATTGCCATGAAAATCTAGTGATATGTACCTTGGTTTGTATGAAATATGATAACGTTACGAAAAGGTCTTGGAAAACAGGATGTTCAAGCAATTCATGATACCGTATGGACTGGTAATCGCAGTTTAAAATGTGGAGCGTCAAGTGCATACTTCTTGTGCTTATAATGGAAACTTCTACCCCCCCCCCCCTTTTTTGTGTTTTCACATTTGCAAGAAAGATGAGCATGTCTGTTAAAAGTTTCATTATAATATACTCCAGTTTTCTGAAAGTTATGAACCTTTTGTACCACTCGACGTCACACCCTTCATAACTATTTTTGCGATTTTCTCCCACTAAACGTGGTTTGCGACCCCATGTTCTATTGCAATTTTTCATCCTCTTGATGCCTACTATTACCCCTCTGATTTTGTAAAAGGAATTTAGACTCACCCTGTATATATAGTTACATATATCATATACCGGGCTGCACAAAACAAATTGAATGCTTTTTCAACTATTGATTTTAATTGCTACAATTGGATTTTCCAATGCGTTATGGGTTTTCTAAATTGTTTACTTAGATATAGTATCATCTTTAGCTTATTAAAAGGCGAAGTTTTATCTCGTTATTCTGAATGTGTTGGAAAGCGTTTGATAGTCTATGCTTGATTCTTGGTTTTTTTCTTCTTTTTAGATGCGTTTGTAATTATATGAATACGTAGCACTATAGTCGTCGTTCAGTCCGTCTGTCTGTCCGTCCATCCGCATATAACAAAGCAATAACTACCCAACCGAATAGTCTGAAATTTTAAATATATAATTGTTGCAATATTTTGTCGAGCCTTTTCAAATTTTATGAAAATCGAATGTATAATTTAATTACAGGGACAATCAAAAGCTTTCCGTTACATTACGGCCAATGGGAAAAAATATTTCTAGTGCATTTTAATGATGTTACAGCCTTCCGAATGGTCTGATATTTTAAATATATAACTGTTGCATATTTTATCAAGTTATTTCAAATTTTATGAAAATCGGATGCATAGTTTAATTACAGGGACAGTCAAAAGTTTTCCGTTACATTATGGGCAGTGGGAAAAATAATTCAAGTGCATTTTTATGATGTTACAGCCTTCCGAACAGAATGAAATAGATATGAACTTATTGAAGTGCACTAAAATATACATTTAGTACAGCGCACGATGCAAAAAATATTTATAAAACTTGCTATAGTACGAACGCACCTCATTTGCCACGTTTGACGTGCAATTTCAAACTTGTTTTTTATTTCTCTCTATAAGAATTTTTTTTTGTTTCTCGCCCTGTGCGATATAGTGAGGGGCTACTGCATTACTAAGTAACACCTCACGTTGAAACAGAATTATGAATATCAATGAACTAAACCCCCACATCTAAAACTAAACTTTATACGTTGCGGACAACTTCATATTTCACACCGGAAACAAGAGAGGCGTGTCTGACAGGAAACAGACCCTTAAATCACACCACTGTAGTACCCATTGTTGCGCCCCGAAGTACATCTCGATATTTAGTCCGCCGAAAATTTTTCGGATCTCGATAGAGATTTAAGTCATATGGTGCGCCCTTACCCTGTAATCTTGTCTTATTATATGCTAATGCGCGCGCACCTCGATTGAGCCATAGTATTGTGGCTAGGGCATGATTTATAGTTTTCTGTGGAAGTGGGTTTAATTTTCGATATCCGCGCAAAAGTTTTTGTTGTGCTACCGTATACGAAAATCGGGGTTAAGTAATTCACGGAGAGATACCTTCCGCATATCGGATGTGAGATTTCATAACAGATTTATGAGTATTTATTTCTGGGAGGAGGCGCAGTTTGGTGATTGTTTTGGAGGGTTTTTCTTCCGAAAAAGTGGATTTTCACGCACTAGTTCTTCCACAAATTAGGTTACAATCTAAAACAGAGCATAAGTTGTTAAATGTTAAGCTAAGGGTAAATTTAAACACAGGGAAACCCATTACTTAATGTAATATATTTTTCAAAATTCGATTTTTACATTCAGAAATATGATATCAATTAAAGTGCTCCCTTTGCAATTTTGTATGTGTTTTCTTTTAAAGTTATAAAGTGAGAAAATTTTACTAAAATTGATTTATTACCCTGTAAATAATTAACAAATTGTGATACACAAAATCTAAAAACAAACTAGAAGTTTTAAGATATTAGAATTCTTTTCTTAAAAGCATTATACACAAACACACACACAATTACTACATCAACACAAAACCCAAACAGAAAAAGAAAAAGGGGTCAATAAGAAATTGATAAAAGTAACGAAGTAATATGAGCAACACGATGAGAAACCTCGAAAGAGTACAATTCCCATAATGCAAGCCAAAAATGTGAAGTTTCGGATATGTACAGTTGAACCCAGTTAATCCTTTATCTACTGGTGGTACTTATAAGCGCCACTCGCTTTAAACTTTAATCCCATAGTGAATATTACTAATATTCTAATGGTACTTTGCAAAAACACTCTTTTAATACCACTTTTTCAAGATACAGTCGTCGAAAAAAAAAAGTAAACATCCCTACTAACTCTTCAACAAATTATCGTAGAAGAAAGTTACTGGTGCCGAGTGATCGTAAGTAAAGTCTACCTTTAAATGCTGTATATAAAATTTGCTTAGGGGGCCATCTACATACTAAAACGAACCCAAACTTCATTTTTTTTCAAAGGAAATACCCAATTTTAACAATATATTTCAAATCTTCGGTTCAAACTATGCCTAGTCACCAAATTTCAAGTCATTTGAATATTACGTTTTTGAACTATAAACTTTCAAAATTTAGTGCTTCGAATGTTAAATTACATTTTCATATATATCTCCTGAAATTATACTCCTAATGTGCTAATTTTTTATGTAGCAATAATACTAAAATACTCAAACATAAATATGTTGAATTTGCAATTTTTATAATTTTATGATATGAATTATGAAATTAATATTCGAAAAAATTATGAATTGCAATCTACAATTTTTTTTGATGGATTTAGATCTATTAAGTCCTGCTTTATGGAAATCTAAAATTTCACATTTTCTTCCAAGTAGTTTTCAAATTATGCTTAAAAAAAGCGGCAAAATTATGCTTTAAGGTCTATGATAGAAGTGAGTAGATATTTTGAAATTACTCATGCTATCCTGTAATCTAGCAGTCTTCAAAGTCTCTCTCGATCAACAATTGAGTACCGAACTTCAATTTGGATACAGCCGCCAAAGTACGCTCGTTTTAAAATAATTAATTTCTCGGAAACTTTTCATACGAATGGCATAAAAATTTGTTTTTAGGCTAATTGAAGGGTGCAGAGTTCATTTATGCTGTCATAATTGTGTACTGCTATTGAAAAAAACAAAGTTATGGTTCGTTTTAATATGGAGATGACCCTTTAAGCAAATTTTATGTACATGATTTAAAAGTAGACTTTATTACCAATCGTGTGGTACTAGCCACTTTCTTCTACGATATTTTTTTGCATAGTTAGTAAAGGATATTTACTTTTTTTTCCCCCACGACCCTACATTGCAGCAGTAGTTCTAGGTTAATTATTTTAGCGAGAAAGGAGGCTATTTTTGAAACAATCGATGCGTTTTGTGTCGACATTTTGTACAGATTGTCATGCTTGTGTTTTTATTGCTGCAAACATAGTAAAGATCATAAGATAAGTGTTGAATTTTTTTATGTGTTCATTATGATCTTAGAATATAATATGAACTAGTTATTGAACAGTGCATGTATTTGATTTAATAGTTTAATTACTCGGCGGTACTTATAAGTAGGGTAGATCGGGGTTAGTTGGCCTTAGGGGCATGTTGGCCCAGCCGCAATATTTTTTTTAACTTTGCGTTAGATGACATTGTCATTCCAGCCCAGTATGAGTTGCTTCCCTTTCCTCCTCCAATATCAGCATCATTAAAGTCGGAGCGTCCGTTAAAGAATTATTGATAATTTTCAAAATTTTGCAAAGGTGAGTAAATTTCCTCTATTATAAATAATCGTTTTTTATTTGTTTGTAGATTACATTTTAGATTTTGATATATAATAACTCAGAAAAAGAATTGTTCGTAGTTATTGTAGGGCATGTTTTTTTTTATTCAAATACACTGCTCAAAACAATTAAAGGATATTGCAGTTTTAGGTGGATTTTGTATCTGGTAAACTGTTTAGCTGATTGATACATGGTCGACAGACATAGTAGGTTATATGAGAATAAATTACACATGTTTGGCAGAAAAAAATGCATTTTATTGCGCATTTGTGTACTAAAGGAAAAAAACACAATTTGTGCATATGAGAAAAAAAGAATAAGAAAAGGTGTTTTCTTCAAAGAAAATCATTTTCAGTAGGGGGTATGGTTTCCACGGGCGGCCAGCAACATTGAACACCTTTGAGGCATGGACTCAATGAGGTTATTAATGACGAGTTGGGGTATTCTGCCCCACTCTTCCAGAAGAGCTCTTTCCAGTTCTTGGAGAGTTTGTGGGGGTTGTTGGCGGCCAGAAACTCGTCTTCCTAGAGCGTCCCAAACGTGCTCGATTGGATTCATGTCTGGAGATCACGCTGGTCATTCCATTCGAACGATTCCTTCCTCGAAAAGGAAATCCTCCACCAGGTTTACACGATGTGGCCTGCAGTTATCGTCCATTAAAATGAAGTTATCTCCGATTGCTGCAGCGTAAGGGACTACAATAGGTCTGAGGATCTCATCCCTATATCGGCGACCAGTCAGAGCTCCATCTCGAATGATGTAGAGGTCAGTGCGCCCGTCAATGGAGATGCCACCATACACCAACACTCCTCCACCGCCAAATCTGACACTTTCGTGCACAAACGCAGGATTATTCCTACTGCCACGGTCCCTCCAGATAAAAATACGCCTATTATCTGGATGCACAGAAAAACGGGACTCGTCAGAAAACAGAATATTGCTCCATTCATTTCTTCTCCAGTTGACATCCTCGGTTGCCCACTCCCTGCGGTCGCGACGATGCCTTGATGTTAATCTAACACATACCATCGGTCGGCGAGCATACAGACCTACAGCATGGAGCCGGTTTCGGACAGTCTGAGTTGAAATCGTGTTGCCTGTAGCCGAGCGAAGGTGTTGTTGGAGAAGAGTAGCGTTCATGGTTCGATGTCTCCGAGCTGTTAACGCTAAATACCGATCTTCATTGGGCGTTGTTGCCCGTCTACGACCTTGCCCTGGTCTTCGTCCTGCACATCCATTCTCCAAAAAACGGTTCCAGATCCTGGAAATGACACTTTGTGACACTCCAGTGGCTTGCGCTACTTCGGCTTGAGTTTGGCCCCCTTCTAACCTACCAACAATTCTCAAAGCTTCTGAATCTGTCAAATGACTTCGCTGAGGCATCGTACTCATCGAAACAAAGCAATCACTGAATGCCGATCATCCTTGTCTTCATTCTCTTTTATCCAGTTGAAAGTCAAATTTCATTCGCTGCCGCTGAAGCGACGTTTTTGACGTCGAACTCAAAATTTGCATACTCCACAGTTTGAAAACCAGAAAAATTTGCATTTGTGATTCTCTTCTTCTATTTTCGGCAAAAAAAATTTCGCTTATATCTTTATTTTATATAAAACTTCAAATATCCTTTAATTGTTTTGAGCAGTGTACTTTCAGAATAATTCCTTACAGTCATGAAAAACTAAAATGGCGATATGGAGTGAGCTGGCCCATTTGACACGGAGCATGTTGGCCCGCCGGGCCAGCATTCCCCGTAGGAATTTGGCTCTGAGGTATTGGAATTTTGATAGTTTTAATGAATTATTTTAATAAGCATTTATTATAATTTTAATTAATTTATTATTAATTAATAGTAAGGAATTATTTTATTAATCTAATTTCTAGTTATTCCGGTCAATCTCTTTAAAAAATGAAGAAAACTTCCCAAATTAAATCAGCTGCTCCTGTTGCACAAATACATTTATAACTTTCATAATTGTAGAAAAATCCCCGTTGGCTTGGCCTACAGGCGCAGGTAAATTTCGAAGTTAAGTACTAATTTCACTAAGAATTTAAGGGATTAAGGGAAATGGGATTTTCTTTTCTTATACAACCTCTCCCCCCCCCCCACACACACACACACTTTTTTGTTTTTAATTTCTTTCTGATGTAAGAGTTGCTCCTATCAAATCTTGTCAATACAAAAGTTGTAGATAATATTAAGAGTATTTTATGATACATATTTTTTATATATTTTTATGATAAATTTAAGTGAATTTGATATCTTGTGAATTGATGAAGTTATGAATTTTTTTCTTCTGAAAACCCTATTTTTTGCACTCTTTGAAGCCATTTTTAATTATATCAAAAATCTGTCATGCATGATTTTTTGGTCCTTTTCCTAGAAGTTTTGAAAACTTTAAACTGATTGGATATGTTATCGTGTGCATACAAAAGTAATATATATATATATATATATATATATATATATATGGGTTCTAGGGGTCATAATCGGTGTAGATCTGCGAAAGTTTTTCAAGAATTCCAACATATGGGAGATTGCAATAGGTAGTATTTCTTACGAAATCTACCTAAAAGTTCAGCCTCCTAGTGTTACTACTGATAAAAGTAACAAATCTAACAATCAAAATCTACCTGACTCTGATACTTCTCAATTATTAATAAAATCCCCTTGTTCCCCCGTCCAGAAAAGAGTTTGCCACAAATAATGCTTTAATAACATCACATTTTATGAAGTGAAAACCTCTTACCTGGGTAGTTATTCGTTGAAACTAAATAATCCTTTCTGTCTTCATAATCCATAAAAGGGGCAGTTTCAGGAAATAGTTTTTTAATTATCAAAAAATATCTTTTCCTTTAAGAGACATGTTGTCCCTTCCACAGACAGAATAGAACTACACTTCCTGAACCGTTAATAAAGATCAGCAGTTCAAACAAAACATATAAAAATGATATCATCCAACATAATTATATCAAGCACATTGCTATATCCTAACTTATTACATTATCTAAATCACATTATACCAATAATAAATCATGAATGTAATCAATAATATATATATTTCATGATAAACAAACTGGGTTTTTTATACTTGATAAGGAATTAAAGTTTTATATAATCGAAAATTATCATTATTTCAAAGATGCTGGCATTACCCAAAGCATCATGAAGCAATATTACATTTTACTGACAGAAATTTGAAGGGAATGATGCGTTAGAAAAACATAATAAACGAAAGAAAAGAGTTATTGCACTTAACAGATGTACAGAGGTCTTGATACAATTTATTTGTCATCTAGTGTTTATAATAAATCACCTAATTAAGGATGAATGATTTCTTAAATTACCATACTTTAAGATTTACGATGTTTTAACACCTAGCATGCCTTTATTAAAATCTATTACTGTTCCGTAATGTATTAAAGACATTTTTTATGAGAAAATAAAATCAATCTTTAAAGCAATTTTTGGTCGAAGTTAATAATTTGAATAACTCACAGTTTTAATCAAGGACGGATCTAAGGAAGGGAGGGGGCGAAGGGGCGATCGCCCCTTCCCCTTGGACTAATAAAGGGTTTGCAAAATGACTTTATGCATCCTCACGGGAAATGACTTGGGGCGAAGCTCGAGTCCGGCGCGACCCGACCCGGACCGCGCCTGTTTATATCCATGAGACACGGGCTGGGTCAGATCTTCTTTCTTTTAGAGCTGGGCCGTGCCCTGATCTTACATTTTCTGCAGATTTGGGTTGGGCCAGATTTCTTTTTCTTCCAGGTCAAGCCTGGTGTGGATTTCTTTCTTCTTAGAGGTCTGCACTAGCCTAAATTTCCAGGTCGGGGCTCGGCCCAGAATAAAATCTAAACGTTCGCTCCGTGTCAGCCCGTATGATAAGCATTAATTGGCCCGACCGCGACCCGTGCACTCCTCTAGATTCTTCCCCCCGAGGCCAAGTTGGTCTGGCATTTTACTTATTTGTTATTCGTAAAAATTATATTTATGTTGTACATTTGTTTAGCGGAATCGTTAGAAATTTAATTTGATTTGATAAGTTACAAAGATACATTTTTAAAAATCTCCCTTTTTCTTTGTAGAGCTTTAAAATTATAATGTTCTTTTATCACCCGTTTCTTTCATTCTAAACTGATTTTCTTACTGGATATTCATTTGAATGTCATTGTCTAAGTCATATTTTTACGTAGCGTTTATATACATAATTGCCTAAATAGTCATTAATATTATTGTTTTGCTGTTGTCATGAATTTCGAACATAATCTGAAAATAAAATAGGAGCATAAGTAAATGCGCATTATGAATAATTTTAATTGCAAAATGCAGGCTGAGCTGCAGTCGATTTTTTAGCTTTTCTACCGGGTCGGACCAATAATTTTTTTGTGTGGGTTAGACATGGGCTTGGGCCTGGAATTTTCAGCCCGGGTAAACCTCTAACTGACATATCTAAGCCAGCTTTAATTTTTTTTTAATGCTTCTTTCAGCCATCATCCCATAGCTACTGAATATACCGGATGTCCTAAAATGTTCTGACTGATTTTAAAATTCAATAACTTGCAAATGCAGCTATTAACTTACTATTAACTTGCAAATGCAGCTATTAAAATATATATATATATATATTTGCAGGAGGATTATGTAAGATGTCAGGAGCAGGGGTGATTCTATTCCGAATTTCGAAAAATTTTGAAAATTTAACCGTCTTGTTGCGCATTCTGCGATTTCCACGGCCAACGTAAAAGTAGCAAAAATTGCTCAATCCGAAATTTCTGCAGCAAATTTTTTTTTAAAGATCAATTTTTTTTTTTTTTTAACTCTTTCACAAAGAATTTGGATATATTTTACTATGCATATTTGAAAATGTAATAAAATAAATGGGCAATTTTTTAACCTACTTTGATTTTTTAAAAAAAGAATTACGCAGCGAGAGGGTTAAGGTATTCGATTCTGAAAATTGAAAAATTCATCGATTCGAAAATTTGGACATAAAAATAATCGCGAATTTTGACAAATGGTCACCATAAAAAATCTATTTCGTCAATCCTCCGCAGGAAATAACTTCAATTTTGACCAAAGAATCGCGGAAAAAGCGCGGAATTTATGAAAGGGCTAGAAAATCACATTAATTTCGTCGAAAGGTTCCGGAAGAAACTCGTATTTCAACAAAGGATCGTGCAAGAAATGCGAATTTCCTCAAACCACTGCGAAAAAACGCGAGTTTTATCAAAGGGCTGCGAAAATATGCTAATTTCGTCAAAGAGTTGCGGATAAAACGCGAATTTCGTCAAAGAGTCGTGGAAGAAATACGAATTTCATCAAAGAGTCGTGGAGAAAATACAGTGATCTCTTTAGAAAACAGCACACATACTATGTTTATTATTATAGGTATAGTCAGATTAAAAAATCTGAAATAATATATTGAACTAACTTTTGAAAAAAACGTGTTAACCCAAACCCAGTTTGTAGAAATCTACACTCAGCCTGAAACCGACCCGAATCGAAAACAGCTAACCCGACCCGCAACAAAAATAATTAGTGGCAGGAGGGAATCACACTCCCTCTACTGTAACTTTTCAGAAAATTTGCTTTGAATTTCAGATTTTTTTTTTTGTTTGTTTTTGTTTTTACTGAGAATAATCCCTGATCAGAAGTTTTTTTTTTTTTTTTTTACTGCGACTCTTGATTTTAGTTTAAAATAGCGGCGATAGATGGCGCTGCAAGCAATAGGCCCTAAATCGGTTCCCAGAGGAGGAAGGCCAGAAATCGGGCCCTAATTTAACGACTACTGTTTGGAGCGCCACTATTGGTGCTATTTTAAAATAAAATCAAGAATCGCAGTAAAAAATATCCTGACAACTTACATAACGCTCCTGCAAGACTTGTTTAAATTGCTGTCACCATTTGTAAATTAAAGAATTTTAAACTCAGTGAGTTCATTTTAGGACATTCGGTGTGTTTTTTAATAAGTTCCAAAGCATTCTTTACTGAATTGCAACTGATCTTAGATATAAAGAGACTAGCAGTCTTATAAGCAAATTAGTATTTTTTACATAATTCGGAAGATTAAAAAGTATTCCTAAATAATTATTTAGGCGTGTCCGTTATGGAGCTTTTACTGCACATAGTTTTTATCTTAAAAAATATTTAGACTTTCTTTTCAAAAATCGGGTCCTTTCTCGCAAGAGTGAAAACCCTCTCCTCAAACTGACCCAAACTCGAAATAATGTATATCAGTCTGCCCCAAACCCAAAGCGCTAGGTGCAGCTATAAGTAGAAGTCAACCTGACCGCAGCAGAAAATTAGAAGTCAGCCGGACCCAAACCCGACCCACAGCATAAAAGTAGAAGTTAACCCGACCCGCAGCGAAAAGTAGAAGTCAACCGGACCCAAACGCGATGCATAGCAAAAATTATAAGTTAACCTGAACAGCAGCAAAGATTAGAATTCAACCGGACCCAAACGTGATCCACTGCAAAAATTATAAGTTAACCGGACCAGCAGCAAAAATTAGAAGTCAACCGGACCCAAACACGATCCGCAGCATAAAAGTAGAAGTTCACCCGACCCGCAGCAAAAAATAGAAGTCAACCGCACCCAAACCCGAGCCGCAGCAAAAAGTAGAAGTAACACGACCCACAGTGCAAAAAATTATCCCCGACCGGAGCATCACATTGCAATCTCCAAATTTTTAAAATCCCCCCCCCCCTTGAGGACTCTCCAGATCCGCCCTTGGTTTTAATATTTAAAATTTTTATTTTAATTTAGAATGCTATATTGTGTTTTCATTCGCAAGAAATAAAAATTAACCCGGCAGGATGGGCGCGGGGTGTTTTGAAATCCCATGCCCGAAAATATTAATCTGCTGTCGGTGAGTGCTTTTAATTTAATGTTTATTATTTTTTTTAAATTAACTATAATTTATCATTTCAGCTATCGTTTTTCACGAGAAAGAGTGTAATTATCATAAATTTCACTAACAGAAAGGATTCTAAAGTTTTTTTTTTCGTATTTATGCCATTTAATATGTTTGGGGTGTGTTGACACCCCATGGCCGTTCTAAAGTTACCTTTCACGGCGCGCGTCCTGCCGGGTTAAGATTTGGTAAAATTTTGATCATTTCTTAAACTTCTACACTGTCAGGGCATTAAAAAATGGCGTGGGCCAACTTACCCCGCAATCGGGGACAGGTTGGCCCAAGCAACTTGGTGTCAATTTGAGCTTCTAAACTACTACTTATAGTTAATATTTTCAAGTTTTACTATTGTGACTTCTTCCTGAAAGCACACTGATAGTGGTAACATAAAAAGAAATTTCAAATATTGAACTGTAATTTTTTTTAAATTATTAGAAGAAAAAGCGAGCCAACTAGCCTCGGTCTACTCTACCGCCTGTATACTGGGTATTAGAGAAAAACTTAATGTTTACTTTTCGTCCGTGTAGTTATACATCGTTTTTATCTGTTGTATAAGGTATATTAAATTGCAGTGTAGTAATGTTTTTCCTGGTATTTGTTTTCTATTTCATTATTATTTTTTTAGGAAATCGAAAAAGTTGTGGCACCGGCTCTTTATTGCTATGGTAGAAAGTGTATATGTAAATTCATATACTACATATATACAGATGCGAGAGAACATGTTGTCCCGGCAATATAGGCGTCGCGTAACTAAAAGACTGCTAACAAGATCGAAACCAAAAAAAAAAAATGCCATCAAATTTGAATTTGTACTTATTTTTCATGTATAGAATAAAACTATGTCAATTTGATATTTTTTTATTGTTAACTTGCGAATGTCTTCTTATTATTTAGCATTTTTAAACGTTTGAATTTTATTCGAAATATCATGTGGGTTTTCTATTACGAGAATACTTTAGGCATAGTGTACTGACGGTATTTTAAAGTACCACTTTAATTAATTACCTCTAACGAATTAAATTTCTCACGGATGAGTATTTTATACATATGTATGTGACATTCCGGAGATACTCGTATATATCGAAGTAAATGTAGTATAATAATCAATGCCAATCCTCCATTATCATGAGACAACCGAAGTGTAGTCGTAGTGACGAATTAGAGACAGGCTCCATAAACATTGAAAGAATTTCCCATGGAATAATTAATAGGGAGGCATCGTAATTTAAACGTTGTTCATTTGGCAGACACATATCGCTACATTTCCAATAGCTTATTCATAAACTCTCGAATAATCGCTGATCCACTTCACAATAAACTTAAGATGTTAAAAGTATCAGAATCTACACATTAAAAGTCATTCACCCCAAGTGACGTGGATTTATTAAACAACCCAAAAAACGTAAAATCTCTCGCTCCTCGTCGATGCAACAGTATAAATACTCAAAGAAACTGAACACGGACGGATATATTACAAGTTAAAGAACAAATCCCGTAAAAGTAGCCGTAAGGACGCGATGAGATGCAGAATACGATAGGACTTCACTCCGGGGGAAGAGGGAAAGCACGCGTGACGGCCATGTGAAGTCTTTAGCCTCGGCGACAGATTCATTACGGTGACAGATGTTGGCGGGAGGCTGGCCATGGAATTATGGGAAATAGAACGTCAGAGAATAAATGCCATTAAAAACATTCGAAACAAAAAGAATTTATTTTTAGAATAAAATGAAAAAAGTAATTTAATGGGTTTTATAAGATTAGAGAAATGGATTAAGGTTTTTAGAATAATAAACGAATACGCATTTAAAGCATGGAAAAAAGATAAACGATATTTAAGATATTATTAAAGATAAGTCAAAAAGGGGTAAATATTAAGAATTTAGAATAGTTTTACTATGATAAAAGGTCGAAATTTTTTATTATTACATACCCCCCACACACACACACACACACACACACCTAAAAAATGGATTAACCAGTATGTCTTATGACATGCAAGTTCATAGAAGGGAAATGTTACATAGACTTGTATTACAATTTCGCCACTTGGAGTAAACACTAAAGAATTAACTTTCTAAAACTATCTAAATGCTATATTAAATTTAAAATTTAGAATTTATAACACAAACTACTGGAATTGTTAATTAAATACAAGGACAAGATATTAATCTTGTTTACAATTTACAAAGATGTAAAATAAAAAGTTACTATAAATATTGAGAATAATTATTTAACATAGTTTTGTTATTTACATAATAAATTTATGGCCATTCATGGCTCATATTCATGTGTAAAGCATTCATGAACTCAGTTGTAAAGATTTGAACGTAGCATTTTATAATATAAGTGTGCTAATGGAATTATTGAAAAATGTCTTCAAAATATATAAGTTCAAAATTAGATTCGTAAATATAATGTTCATTTGAATCTACTTATCCTTACATTAGCAACTCAGTTTCTCCAATCTACGTTCACTTTCAGTTCGATAAATAAAGTTAATATATTACAAATAATAAATAATAATAAAATTAATAATATAAAATTTAACAATAATAATAAAATTTTTTATAACTACAATTTAAATAAACCTATTTACAGCATCCTTTAAGTGTATTGACATTCAGACATCGATGGACCATCTCTATGTGGGTATCTTTTTAGGTGCGTTCGTAATTATATAAATACGTAACCTATAGTCGTCGTTCAGTCCGTCTGTCAGTCCGCCCGTCTGTCCGTCCGTCTGTCCGCATATAACAGAGCAAAAACTGCCCGACCGAATGGTCTGAAATTTTAAATATATAACTATTGCAAAATTTTGTCGAGCCATTTGAAATTTTATGAAAATCGGATGTATAGTTTAATTACAGGGACAGTCAAAAGTTTTCAGTTACATTACGGCCAATGGGAAAAAATTATTGCAAGTGCATTTTAATGATGTTACAGCCTTCCGAATGGTCTGAAATTTTAAATATATAATTGTTGCAAAATTTTGTCGAGCCATTTGAAATTTTATGAAAATCGGATGTATAATTTAATTACAGGGAAAGTCAAAAGTTTGCCGTTACATTACGGCCAATGGGAAAAAATTATTGCAAGTGCATTTTAATGATATTACAGCCTTCCGAATGGTCTGAAATTTTAAATATATAATTGTTGCAAAATGTTGTCGAGCCATTTGAAATTTTATGAAAATCGGATGTATAGTTTAATTACAGCGACAGTCAAAAATTTCCCGTTACATTACGGGAAATTGAAAAAAAAATATTGCAAGTGCATTTTAATGATGCTACAGACTTATGCACTTATGAAGTTAAAAAATATATACATTCAGTGCAATATGGGGGTGCAAAAAATAATTATAAAACTAGTTATAGTACGAACGCACCTCATTTGCCACGTTTGACGAGCAATTTCCAACTTGTTACTATTTGTTATTATTTACCATTTACCACGGGGTATTTACCTATTACAATCATCATAGGATTTTCAGAAACTTTGGAATTCCTCTAAGCTGAAAAAATTTAATAATCTGAAATTTCTAACTCATAACTAATAAACTCTCTAACTAATTACAATTAAAACCATTTAAATCTGAAATTCTCATAAACTAACAAAAACTCTTAAAATCTGAAACTTCATAAGAATTTTTTTTTCTCATGTTCTGTCTATTAGCTAGCTACACGGTAATTATCTTTCAATTACCTAATAATAAGCAAATTATATCTAATAATATCAATTTCTAGGACTAACTTACAATGAGTAATTGAAATTCATACTAATCGGATTATCACAACTCATAGCATAAATACTCTCTCAAGTAATACCCCATGCTAAGTATATCTCATTTATTACAGTAATCAATATTCATTATGATCTTTTCCTCTCAATATCAAATAATGCATAGCATAATAAATAATAATAATAACAACTACATTCAACAACACATCAGTAATATTCAAAAGTATCAAACAAATTTCTTTGACTAATCCTTAAAGTATCTAATTGATATCTCATCCATATGCAGTGAATGAGGTACGACAATATATTCAAATATTAGACATAACATTAAGCAACAAAAATAAATAAGTAATGTTGTGAAACAACTATCAATTCAGCATGATTATGCAACGATCTTGTTTTCAATCAAACAAGAAAACTATAGTTGCTGAATGAAAATGAAACTTTGTAGCATACTTAAGAAAGGTTGATAAAAGATCCAGATTATTGAATTATAGTAATAAACTTTAATCCTAGATTCAAATTCAATTTCATTCTAATCCAGATAATTATTTTATTTAGTTAATTTAGTTTAAGTTATTCATTCAATTAATTTCAATGCAAGAAATTCTCAACTTAAATCAATCAATTTACGCCAGCATAAACAGTTAACTCAAGCAAAAAAATCTCAGCAGTAAAATTCCAGTCCGGATTCAAGAACACACTGTTATATAGAAAATAATTGCTTATTAACTTGTAAATGTATTTGTTTAATTTAGTTAAATTACTTATTATTATAAAATTAAGACTCCGCTATGAATTTAACATTAGTTTTCTGGGGTTTTTCATCGGATAACTTTAGTTGATCTGGAGAATAATATTTTGTATTTTAGCTACATGGACAATCTCCGTATTTCGGTTTTGAATTTTCCTATCTATCTCAAAGTTAACATAAGATAATTTATTAAGGATTCGATATGGGAACAAATTTTTAGTGGCCCTTAAGAATAATTTAAAATTATATACTTTCTAGTGCAAAACTTAAATTTAAAAACATTAAAATATTTTTCAGGAACAAAATAAAATGATAAATAATTCAATTTTCAATTTAGACTTTTTGGAGTAGTAAACATTAAACACAACACAACATAGCAATATCTCAACAAAAACATTCAAGAAACCTAAGCTTGTTTATAAGACAAGAACATTTTTACATATTTATCATCAGATATCATCAATCATCAAGGAAGGTTATTAAACTTGAATAGGTGCAATAGATCTTAGCATTAGAAATTTTATCAAAACATGGTGCAAACAAGGTCAACTTTACTATATTTAATCAAAGCAACTTTTTTTTAACTATATTTTAATTGTCAAAATCCCAGTAAAGGGTTTATTCAATCCCATCTTTTCTCACTGAATTTATTTAAATTATAAGAAATTGGGGATAAAATAACCTTAACCAGACATTCTACTCAATAAAAACATAGAAACTTAAATATCACAGTTATAATTTTTTAAAGTTAAACTAATTCTTTTATAATTCATAAAGGAACAGATGTCATATCTATATTATAAAGGACAAACATATCTGTGCGTAACGCATACGTCATTCTGCGAATGGCAACACTTTGAAATTTGAAATGAAATTTCGGTTTTGCAATTATCTTTACTGCAAATTTTTAAACTTCTAAACATCGCACATTTTAAATTTTTACACCGTTGTATAAGGAAAAAAATGCTCTTTTAAATGCAATTTGTTTGAAAGCTGTATCTTAATTTAATTTTGAGATATTAATTTTTTTGTAGTTTTTAATACATTTTTTGTAATTGTGGCAACGGAAGTCCGCCATTTCTGTTGAAAGTCATGGGGGGTTTAGAGGGAAAATAATCCCCGAGTAAAGAAAATAATATATTACTGTAGCTTTTGTTGCCGTTTTCTCATAAAAACTGAAAAAAAATTGAAATTACAATGCGTGCTATGTCAGCGATTTTTTAAGTTTCCAATTCAAAGCCCCTGTGGCAGAATGTGCGCGACGCTGCGACGGGCGTCGCAGACTTTTCAGGGCACCTGCAGACTAAAAGAAAGTATCTCAAATTTCGACAAATGATCGCCGAAAAAAAAATCTTCGTTAATCGTTTGCAGAAAAAAAACGTCAATTTCACAAAAGGATCGCGGGAAAAATGCAAATATTGTCAAAGAATCGGGAAAAAATGCAAATTTTGTTAAAGGATCGCAAAAGAACTCGAATTTCGCCAAAACATCGCTAAAAAAAACGCAAATTTTGTCAAAGGATCGCACAAAACGCAAATTTTGCGAAAAATCGCGAAAAAGCGCAAATTTCGTTAAAGAATCGCGGATAGAACTTGAATTTATTCAAAGAATTCCGGAAAAAACGCGGATTTCTTTAAAGGATCGCGGGAAAAAGCGAATTTCTTCAAAGGATCGCAAAAACACGAAAGTTTTGTGAAATATCGGGAAGAAATGCGAATTTTGTCAAAGGATTGCGAAAAAACGCGATTTTCGTAGGGGGACAGCGACAAAAACGCGATTTTCATAAAAGGATCGGGGAAGAAACGCAAATTTCGTCAAACGATAGCAAACAAAAGTACATTTCGCCAAAGGATCGCAGTGGAAAAACGGGAAATTTGTTAAAGGATAGCAGAAAAAAACGCAAAATTCATAAAGGATCGTGGTAAAAAGGCGAATTTCTTCAAAGGATCGCGGGAAAAATAAATTAATTTATTTATATTATAATTAAAATGAAGGTATATTTTTATAATGTTAATCAGTAAGAATTCTATTTATTATAACGTTTATAATGTTCTTGTTCATAATAAGAAAATTGAAATATGCTACTCCCGCAGACAATTTTCATTTCACTAAATTGCTGTCGCAGACACAACCACAATTTTCTGCCACCGGGTTCAAAGCCATTTTCAATTTTTACACCGTCAAATAGAGAAAAAAATCTATTTTCAAATGCAATGTGTTTGAAAATTGTATCTTAATTGACTGAGTTATTACGGTTTTTAAAATAATTAGCTGCCCGTGGTGACCAGTTTGGTCTCCCTTAAATGGAATGCTAGGCATTATATCGTGTTACTTTTATTCATAATTTAATTTACTTGCTCAATCCTTCGCCAAATCGGAAGATTCTGATAGAGAAATCAAGAACTCGGTATTTTTATGTTAGTCGGGCACAGGTGATAAATCGCCAAACATAGTACCCGTCGTATTTTTTCATATTTCTAAAGAAATATGAAATATTAAGGTAAAATATAACCCTCTCACTCATTTTAAAATGGATAACTTTAATTTAAAACTGAAACATTTCAAAATCAAGAATTTCAGTTAAAAAGAAATCTTAAAAAAAAAAAAAAGAAAAGAAAAGAATAATTACCATAAACCATTTAATTTCAACATCAAAGCATTGTTTTAATTTACACCTGAAAAATAAAAAATGCTGCTGGCGAGTTAAAAAAATGCTATTGGCGATAATTGCGCCCAGCTAATATGAAAGTACGAACTTTTTGCGATCATAGCAACTTTTATGTAGTATTATTCGAAAAAAATATTTTGATGAAATAGGTTGCCAGAAAATACGTTGCCAAATTTCTTTTCTCGCCATGGACCTTTTCTCTATTTCGCCAAGTACCTATACTGGAAAAGTACCTTCATTTATTTATTTATTTGTTGTATTTTAAATTAGATGAATAAAAGACGGCACAGGTGTCATATACGCACTATGTTGGCGCGATTTTTTTCTGACGCCAATGTCATATACGCACAGGGTACTTAACTGGCGCCAAATTGTCGTTATTTTGCTTGATATGGTAGCCCGGATGTTGTTATTTATTAATAAATTGTTTATTTACTTTTATTTTATTTTTTTTAATTATATAAATTGTTTTGTTCTATAGTTATTAATTAAACTTTTTTTTTATTTATTGTTATTCCCTTTTTAAAAAATATTACACAATAACCAATGAGGTGCGTTACATTCAGGTGTTGCCATTAAACAATTAACAAATAATCGCGATTTCTGTGCCACCTACGATAGCATAAAATATATAGATTTTCAAGCATGAATTATTTTTAAATTTATCTATCCCGTGTAGCTCGATTACGAAAGATTAATCTCCCTTAAAAAAATGTAAAAAGTTCAGCATTTGTTTCCGTCTAATGTTGCATAGCAAAATTAAAACTTCCTCTATAGAAAAATTAATAAAATAATGTAAATAAGAAAACAATTTAACAGACATGTGATTGAACCACGTGCATAAAGCACTGAAATGATCGGAAAAACTGCCGTAAGTCGTAAAATCTTGAGCTAATAACTCCTGGCATGCGCTGACATGTGAAAGTATCGCTTTTAATAAAATTTAAAACTTTATTTGATTGCATAATTGATATTTTTCAGATAAAAATTCTTTTTGATGTTAGTGGGCAATCTAAAATATATATTACATGTAAAAAAAAAAAAAAAAAAAAAAAAAAAAAAAAGAATGGTTTTCACCTATACTCTGTAACCCGAGGAGCTCGGGTTTGATCCCCTAGTATTATTAATAGAAGATTGTTGTTGATTAGTAGGAGCATATGATGGAAAAGGGTTAACATTAAATACACATTCTCTTTCCCAGTGATATGCGTTAAGAATTCCCTTGTTAAGACAAATCCTGCAAGGTCTAGTGAGGTATAGTTGCTGAAAATGCGTATTTTGCATTCTAGGAGTTGTAAATCGAGGATTATTTGCATTTAAATTAGGATTCTGCTGACGAATCCAATGTCTAGGTGCATTGTAATGAGGCTGAAAAGGCCTAACATTTTCTGAATTATTCCTAACAGCATTTACAGGAGAGGTTGGAATTATTACAAGTTGTTTTGCCATCCGATACCTCTCAGTGGTATTATTTGGAGGATTTACTATAAAAAAATTTTGGTATTCGGGCTTTAGTTCATCTGTGAGTCCCTGCACAGTTATTGTTTCACACAATTGTAACTTCCTACACCCTTCAACCTTTTTATGAAAATATTGCTGTAATTCATTTAAGTCATTTAACTTTAAAGCTGCAAATTCAGAAAATCTAGGAACATATACACTAATAAATTTTTCAGTAAGAAGCTGAGAATTTTTTTTATTTCTGAGATGTCAAGTAAAATACCATTTGGATAGTAATTTGGCAGACATGATTACAAGAATTTACTTTTTCATTTTATTCTAAAACTAAATTCTTTTTGTTTCGAATATTTTTAATAGCATTTGTTCTCTGACGTTCTATTTCCCATAATTACATGGCCAGCCTCCCGCCAACATTTGTTTGCGTAATGATTCTGACGCCGAGGCTAAAGAGTCGTCAAGCATGCTTTCCCCCTTCCCCCGGAGATAAGTCCTACTGTATTCTGCATCTCATCGCGTCCTTCCGGCTACTTTTACGGGATTTTTTCTTTAACTTATAATATATCCGTCCGAGTTCTGTTTCTTTGAGTATTTATACTGTTGCATCGACGAGGAGCGAGAGATTTTACGTTTTTTGGGTTGTTTAATAAATCCACGTCACTTGGGGTGAATGACTTTTAATGTGTAGATTCTAATAATTTTAACGTCTTAAGTTTATTATGAAGTGGATCAGCGATTATTCGAGAGTTTATGGATAAGCTACTGGAAATGTTACGGTATATGTCTGCCATTTAAACAACGTTTAAATTACCTTGCCTCTCTATTAATTATTCCATGGGAAATTCTTTCCATGTTTATGACCCTGTCTTATAATTCGCCACCACGACTGCACTCCGGTTATCTCATGATAACGGAGGGTTGGCATTGATTACTATACTACATTTACTTCGATATATATGATATCTCCGGAATGTCATAAAAGTCGACAGCAACATGCAATAAAATACGCACAGGATTACATCACCTGTTAATCAATAGTTAATAGAGGAAAATCATCGAAACTTCAGAGTGTCAGTAATTTTCTGACTATGCTGTGTGATTTAATTTAATCGATTATCAACAAGTATGGTTGCGTGGAGTGATGTTTTTCATGATCGAATTTCACATTGTCAGTAAAACTCTGACTATTGAATGTCACTAAGTTTTTCATCGACTCTCATCTAGCATGATTAAAAAATATATCCACGAATTCCTGAAACCTCCAAGTGGCAGTATTAGATCTCACATTATTTTCGTAAATATGTCCGAAAGTGGCATTAACCTGGTCAAATAACAGCACTATTTTTCATCGATTACGGCTTTCTTTTTTAAATAAATTCTAGCTATACTCCGTTCAGAATTCACCAGGTTTGGAAACTACCTTTCTGTGGGTGAGAATTGTTATATTATTTATTAATGCTTCAAGTATTTTAGTAGATTTTTATTTTATTTACAATATTGTTATTATTATTGTTGTTGTTAGAGATGAATTATACTTTAGTTGTTGTTATTATTTATTGAGAAAAAAATATTTACATTGTTTATTTAATTTAAAGTTATATATTTTTTAATTATGTTTATACTATTGCATTTCTATATAAATGAGTTATCCCTCCTTTATACAATTAAGATCTAGAATCGTTAAAAAATCGAATAACACCATGAGTGAAATTAATATTGTTCCCTTTGACCCAGAGTCGGGTGTGAAAATACAACCTTGGTTAATGCATTTTGAGGAATCTTGCATTACCGAGAAAAAAGCTGAAAATTGGAAATTAAATAATATTTCTAAATATTTGAAGGGAGAAGTCTTGAAAGTTTATATAAATGATTGTTTGGAGTGTACTAGTTTGAAAAAATTTTTGAGCTTCTTACTGAAAAGTTTAATAGTGTATATGTTCCTAGATTTTCTGAATTTGCAGCTTTAAATTTTAATGAATTAGACCACTTAAATGAATTAGAGCAATATTTTCATAAAAAGGTTGAAGTGGGTAGGAAGTTACAATTGTGTGAAACAATAATTGTGCAGGGACTCACAGATGGACCCCGAATACCAGAATTTTTTTATAGTAACTCCTCCAAATAATACCACTGACTGATATCGGATAGCAAAATAACTTGTAATAATTCCAACCTCTCCTGTAAATGCTGTTAGGAATAATTCAGAAAATGTTAGGCCTTTTCAGCCTCATTACAATGCATCTAGACATTGGATTCGTCAGGAGAATCCTAATTTAAATGCAATTAATCCTCGATTTACAACTCCTAGAATGCAAAATACGCATTTTCAGCATGGAAAAAAGATAAAGTATATTTAAGATATTATTAAAGCTAAGTAAAAACGGGGTAAATATTAAGAATTTGGAATAGTTTTACTAAATAGAAGGGCGAAAATTTTTATTATTACATATATATCCTTTAATTTTCATTGTAGTAACCGAAAAAACATTACATGAAGAAAAATGCAGTAGATAAAGGGTTAAGACGCATTTCAAGGGACTAGATAAAAGTCGCGTATTAAGTGGGATCGCGTATTAAATGTGACTTCCATAATGTTGCAGGAACCGAGCATTATTTACACATCTGATCGTCTAAATGAACTTTAGAGGTTCCGTTTTTATGTTTACCGTCAGGAATTGTGTCTTTCATTTTCATGCATATTTGTCGCCCGGTGGAGTGGTCAGTAAACGGAGGTTGCTGCCACACTGAAGGTCCTTGTTCAAATCCTGGGTAAGGCATGGATGTAATTGTGAGTTAACATATATATAATGGAAGAAATAAAAATAGTTATGTCATATTTGGGTTCTCTTTTTTTGTGAATAAAATTAAGGATCATTCGAGGCGAAAGCCAAGTTGCTATAGGCCTCAAAGCAATCTCCACTTCGGTGGACTTCAAATGTCAAAAAATACTCACATTTAGATTAAAACTTAACTGCATTCAAGTTTAACTTATTGTTTGTTTTTGCTGAACCTACAGGAATAATAACTGAAAATAAAAATTGATTCAAATAAGATTTTTCGTCTATTAATACGTTTTAACCAAAATCAGCACCATGTGAAGGAAATGCTGAAACAGAATTGGAAATTAAAGAATTTTTCCTTTTCTCTTCAAATGCGTTTAAAATTATAAGTACTAAGGTCACGTTATTTCCTGTTGTTTACAAAAGCAAAAAACAAGAATCGACGATATACATCGAGAAAAGAAAGAAAAATATGTAATAAAAACCCACAAAAATTCATTTATTTTCTCTCTACTTTAGTAAAAACGTATACGCGAAGCAAGAGACAAAGAATATTACAGGTCTGCCACGATTTGAGGGTACCAGAATATAATAATAGTCGCAGCGACAGGGCTGCGACTATTTTGATATCCTGGTCGCACCACTAATTTAAAAAAAAATACATTTTGTAGTACATTTCCTTGCAAATGTTGTAGCTTTAATTTATTAAGTATAGATGGCAGCATCAAAGTTTTCTTTCCTCCCACAATTCATTTTCACAGAATTCTGTTCTGTTTATTTTTGTGTCATGTGACTGACGTTTGTAAGTGTTGTGATGTGTTCGTGAAATGATTATTAAGTGTTCATCTGTCTACGATATGCCTCGTCAATTAAGAGTTATGTTAATTATTATTAGTTAATTACTAAATATATAAGAAGTGGCGACGATGGATAGCAATGAAATATTTGTACCGGGAAAAGTTTACAGAAAATGAGAATTGTGCCGGTGAAAATGGCTATACTTCTTTATGTTCTACGGTTCTGTGCAATACTTCAATGCTATATTAATACTTCATAGTCTTCTACAGTATTTACGGCGGTGGTAAGTGCTACATTACATTTATATAAGATATTTACGCTTTTGCTACGTTTAATAAAGTAAAATGTTTACCCATTTCAAGGAGTTTGATGAAAAAGTAAAATCTTTCACAACGTACGTGAAAAGATTAGAACAAAATTTCGTTCTGCATGACATAACAGAACAGAAAAAAGTTCCTGCTCTTTTATCATTATTAGTACCGAAATTATATGGTTTATTATGTGATTTATGTGAACCTAAGAATTGTGAAACCTTAAAATATAATGAAATTGTTGATATTCTGCTTAAACACTTAAACGCCACCTACAATAAATTCATTGAGCGCATTAAATTTAGAAAATGTTTTAAAAATGAAACTGAATCAATTCATGATTTTGCTGCTAGATTAAAAAAGGGTACGACATTTTGTTCATTTACTGGTGATGATGAAAATTGGATGATCTAAATGAAAATTTACTGGAACAGTTTCTGCGCGTTCTGAAAAACGAAAATATTCAGAATAAATTGATACCTCAAGTTGATGATTTAAATTTCGAAAAAGCTGTTGAGAAAGCTTTAGCTTTTTACAATGTAGATATTGAAATTGCTGAAATTAAGCATAAAAATTTTTCAATGTAAATAAAATTTCCAGTACGAAAAATGTACAAAATAAGAAATTACAAAATTGTTTTCAAAAACAGAATGTCAACAATCATGTAAATAATACTCATTCTGACATGAATAAAAATAAGATAAAATGCTATCGATGTGGAAATGCCTCACATTTAGCAAATTCGTGTCGATTTATTAATGTTACTTGCAACCTTTGTGGGAAAAAAGGCCATTTAAGCAAGGTATGCAGAAGTACAAATTCTGAAAAACACGTAAATTCTTTAAATACTGTAAATGTTTTAACTGTAAAGTATGATAAAGGTTGAAATCCAATTAAGTTGTCTGTTTTCATTGAAAACAAAGCTAGAGCTGGTATAGAATCAGATACAGTATCTGGAATTTCTGCTGTTCCTTTAAAAAGATTTCGCAGAATTTTTCCTGATTATAAAATCTTTCGTGCAGATGTTCAGTTAAAAACTACAACAGGTGAAATTTTCAAACCTGTTGGTTATGTTGAAGTAAATGTTACTATTGAAAATAAAACTAGAAAGGTAAAGTTGTATTTGATAAAATAAGATAATTTTCCAGTATTACTTGGTAGAGATTGGGTATCTGAATTTGATATTTTCTCCACATAATTTAAAATCAGTATATGTGAATGAAGTTGTAAATTATTCTGAAAAAATTACAAGGTTTGTTAAAGGAATTTTCTGGTTTATTTACTGATAAGGCTGGGGAAATTAAAGGTTTACAGGAAGAACTTTATCTTGAAAAGGATGATACACCCATATTTTGCAAAGCTAGGACTGTCACTTATGCACTACGTGCAACAGTCAATGAAGAATTACAAAAATTACAAGACGCAGGTATTATTAAACCAGTTATACACAGCAAGTGGGCAACTCCTATAGTTCCAGAGGTTAAGCCTAATGGGAAAATTCGCTTATGTGTTGATTTTAAAGTAACATTAAACAAATTTCTGAGAGTTGAAAAGTATCCTTTACCTAAGATAGAAGATATGTTAACTAAATTAAGTGGTGGTGTACATTTTACAAAAATTGATTTAAATCAAGCTTATATTCAGTTACATGTAGATGAAAAATCACAAGAATTATTGACCATTAATATACCAAAAGGATTATTCCAATTCCATAAATTACCAATGGGTCTTGCTAGTTCTCCTGCTATATGACAAAGAAAATTTTTAAAAACACATTTTAAGCGGAATTGAGGGATTTACAATTTTTATAGATGTTATTGGGGTTACAGGTGAAACAGATGAAATTCATTTACAAAGATTAAAGCAAGTATTAGAAAGATTAACGGATTATAACATTAGAATAAATAAATAAAAATCATTCTTTATGGCAGATGAGATTACTTATTGTGGTTATAAAGTTGATAAACATGGTATTCATAAAACACAAGATAAAATTGAAGCAATTTTAAATGCTCCAAGACCAGTAAATGTATCACAGTTTAAAGTTTTTCTAGGCTTAGTTATGTATTACGCTAAGTTTGTACCAAACTTATCTACTATTGCAAATCCTTTAAATAATTTGCTTAAGAAGAATGTTAAGTTTAATTGGTCTTATAAATGTGAACAAGCATAGTATAAAAAAAGAAATTACTTCTGACAGGATTCTTACTCACTTTAAGCCCAAGTTACCTTTAGTTTTAGCTACTGATGCTTCTCCTTATGGTATCTCTGCGGTTCTTTCGCATATGATGCCAGATAACACTGAAAAGCTATTGGGTTTGTATCCAGAACTTTGAATAATGCAGAAAAACAGTATAGTCAAGTTGATAAAGAGGCATTAGCAATTATATTTGGTGTGAAGAAATTTTTCCAATATTTGTATGGCAACAGGTTTACCTTATTTACTGACAGTAAACCATTAGTGTCTATTTGTTCTCCTTCTAAAAGTATTCCTGTTTATCGGCTGCTAGAATGCAACGATATGCAATTTATTTACAAACGTTTCAATATGATATCCGTTATAAGAAAACTACAGAATACGGCAATGTTGATGCTCTTTCACGACTTCCTTTACGTAGTGAAGATTTACTTCAACAATTTAATTCAATAGATGTAACTGATGAATCTGAAATTCTTCAAATTAATTAACTCTCTATCTTACTTTTAACTTCGAAACTAATTGCTTCAGCAACAAAATCTGATCCCCTTTTACGTCAAATTTTTTATTAGCTCATTTCTAGTTCTGAAATTCCTAAAAATTTACTTTTTGGTGATAAACAAGAAGAATTTACTCTTCAACATAGTTGTATTTTAAAGGGATGTAGCGAATTATCCCAGAAGTGCATAGAAACCAAATCTTAAAAGAATTACACTTTGGTCATTTTGGTATAGTTAAAATGAAGTCTTTAGCCCGTAGTTTTGTATGTTGGCCAGGTATAGTCCAAGATATTGAAGAACTTCCACGAAATTGCACTACTTGTGTAAATTTGAAAAATAATCCTCCCAAAATCGATACACATCATTGGGAATGGCCTAATTTAGAAATTTCAGAAGTGAAAATGCAATACTGAAACAAGGTGATTTTCCACCAATATAGCATAGTATCGCAGATCTGCAACCAGTTGACTCTCATGATCCAAATACTCCAGGTCCTACGCCAACTGACTTTCAACTGACTTTCTGTTCCCACTAGTTCAACAGTTGATGCTGCTGAACTTTTAAAAACTAACTCTTCTTCTTCTTCTCCACAGGTACTGAGAAGATCCGGTAGGTACAGAAGAGCTCCTGAAAGCTCTATGGCAAAAAATTCATATTGATTATTTTTGTCCTGGTATGGTAAAAATGCTTCTTTTAGTGGTTGATACCCATAGAAAATGGCCAGAAGTTTTTATTGTTCCTAGTACAACTTCAGATAATACAATTACTTGTCTTTCTTCACTTTTTGCACGATACGGTTTTCCGATTTCTTTAGTATCAGATAATGCTAAACAGTTTACATCAGCAGAATTTGAAATATTTTTGAAAAATCATGGTGTAAAACATAAGTTAGTGCTTCATACTATCCAGCACCTGGTTTTATGGTATGGGGTGGTATTGGATTCGACTTCCGCACCCTCCTAGTACGCATTAACGGTACATTTAACTTACCAGCCAATGCTATATCTCTGAGGTTTCGGAGCCTGTTCTCCTCCCTTAGTTTCAGGGCTTGCCTCTGACTACGTTTCAACAGAACAATGCGTGACCACACGTTGCACGCAATGTTCAAGTTTTTTTCTTAGCCCACCATATTCCATTGTTAGCCTGGCCTTCTTTTCTCCAGATCTACCACCCATCGAGAATGTCTGGTCAATGATTGGAGAACGCCTAGCCCAGAATGCCGCACCCGCGAGTATACCAGATGAAATTTGCCCACGTGTGGAAGCAGCGTAGGATGACATTCCCCAACAACACAGCCAAAGCCTCTTTCACTCTAATGCCGCATCGTGTACTAGCGGTTATTGGCAGACGTGGAGGTAACAGTTCTTACTGATTTTCCCGTCTACCTCATTTCAAAGAACGTTGTCTTTGGAATCAATTAACACTGATACTATGTGCAATCTCTAAAATAAATTTAGCTTTGATATCTCCTGTCTTTCTTGGTGTTGCATTTTGGATGGCCAGAAGTGCATTTACATCAAATTAAAAAAATTATTCTGTTACATATATCTAAAATTTAAAAAAAAGAAAAATTAATAAATTTTGCTTTTCCTTCATAATCTTGCATGTTATGTATTACTGTTCGTTCAACGACAATTAATTCCGACCAGCATGACCCCTATGTATAAATTTAATACGACCTCAAAGGGTTAATAGCGTATTTATGTTACTGAAACTTTTTCAAGTATTTGATCAAAGATTGTATCAGACATGTTTTTACCACAAAACTTTAACTGTTAAGAATCTATCGCGACCACCGAAAGCTAACGATGACCTATGGTAGCAGTCTTTTCAAATTTCTCGTTTGAATTTCAATAATTTTAAATTATTTATTATTCGCATACACTTTTTAAAAAATCTGTAAAGTTACTAAAGTTTTTCTAGAAACTGGGATTCCTGGAACTTTTTATGTAGCGGCAACATCAAAAATTCCTGTAACAGCGTCCGTTAGAGAAAGTTTTCTTGTAGCCGTTACATAAAAAGTTCTAGGAATCCCAGTTTCCTAGAAAAACTTTGTCAACTTTGCAGATTTTTTTTTACAGTGTACACTATTAAAAATATCGTGAAAAATTACCTCTGTTTTTAAAGGCTATCTATTTTCTGACCAATGAGAATGCTTCATATGCGTTTATGTAGCGCTCTCATTGGTCAGAAAATAGATAGCCTTTAAAAACAGAGGTAATATTTCGCGATATTTTTAAAAGTGTAGGATGGATGAAGTTGATCTCTAAACGGGCCTTAATGTTTCTGGAAAGGGAAATGGAAAAAAAAACTTTCACAGTTGACTTTAAATGCCAGAAATACATTGCCTGAAACTGCCAATAAAAATACGACCACCTGTTACCTAAAATTCATGGAGTAGATTTTATTCCAAAGCAAACAAAATTTCGCAAATGTTGTGTTATCGAGATATAGTTAGTTTCTAATAAATGTCAATGAAGAGGGCAACTCAAATCACACAAGGATTCATAAAAAGTGCCTCTTTTTATTACTTGTCTAAATATTGCTAATATATATATATATATATATATATATATATTTTAATCTTAGCTAAGGTGAGTAAGAGTTTAACACTTCAAATAAAATTACGTATACATTTTAGAAGTAGCCTGTCCATTAAAAGAAAACAAAACAGTAGGCACCTTTTAAAAAGATTTCAGAGAAAAAGAAAGTTAAAAATATAAAATTTTTGAGGAGCTGATCGGCATGAATAAACTAACTGAATTATTCAACGAAATATAACATTATCAAAATACATGTCGCAATTGTGTCCTTCCGTTACCACATAAAAAAACACGCACACAAAATAAATATTATTAAGTATATTAAGTATGCTTGTTTATGAATTGAGATCTTTAAAGTTTTAAAAAAGAGTTGTTCTAAAACAAATTGTTTGTTTGTTGTCACATGTTGACAATTTGCTTAAATAATCAGGAATAATGCATATGTTTTGTAAATGTCATTATGTTACTGCATGGAATGACCCGAAACTGTTATTGAACCAAAAAAAAAAAAAAAACTACTCAGGGCACTTCAGATGAACAAATTAGTTTGTCATATGAATAAATTTATTTCAAAATATTGTCCTTCATTATATGATTGATAAATGTAACAAACAGTAGAAAAGCTAGCTGCAACACAGCTACCCACAGCTTGTATTCTTCAAACCGAAAAAACGAAATTTTTCTGAGCTAGTTTTGAGCTGCAATGTCTATACTGAAGTAGCTTGCAGTTTTCTTGATTTAAATGTGACTGAAATCGATTGAAACAGAAGATATGTCTCCATTTAAGTATGAAAATCAAATAATATCAGATGATTATGATAATGAGGTAAATAGATTTATTTATAAACTAGCTTTAGTTTTTCGACAACAAATATTGCACTTGCCATCTTTATATAGTATTTGACCTCCTGTTGCTGATAATTTATAATTCAAGAATCTTGCAAATAGAAATCCCGCACTGCTTTTCAATTATTTATGTCTGTTGTTTTGAAGAAACAGACCACGTCGGATATGAAAATTTTATAAAGCTATGTCGGATATAATTTACTTGGACTAAAAGCTCTGTAAATGATACACGATGTTTAAACACAAGTTAAAATTAATGTTTATTTACCGCCAAATTAAAGTCATGGCTCTTTCCGTGCTGCATTACAATGATTACTATGGCATTACAACGATTGCTGCGAACCTACGAGTATTGTGTTCTGATTGGCTGACACGTAATAATAATTTTATAACACGCTTTATAATTACTACTTTTGTATTAAATTTTCGTACTTAAATTGGATCTTTAAATAAGAGAGAGATAATAGATTACTAAGAGAGATAATACATTCAGACATTTAAGTGTCTGAATTCCTAAACGTCTTAATTTCAGACATATCATCATTTTTCAGACAATTAGGTAGCTTTCATTACAAAAAGCTACCTATTTCAGCCGTTCGGAGGAAAGCTATTTCAAAAAATTTTGGTATATTTTCATCGATCATGAACCCCAGACCCCAAAACCACCCTCCGTTCAAAACTGATATATATATATATATATATATATATACAGTCGAGTCTCTATATAACGAAATCCATTGTTCCAGTAAATTCGTTATATAGAGAAATTCGTTGTATAGAGAATGAGTAAAAATTCCTATTTAATGTGTAAGTTTTGAACAAAAATTATTTTTGAGGTATTTAATTAGAATTTGAAATGGTTAGCGAAAATTTTAACCTAATATTGTATTTCTTAATTATTTAAACAGTTTCAAAAAAGAGAACAGACATTTATTTGAAAGCATAATAAAAATCACATAAGAAAAACTTACATTAATTTTAGACGAAGAAATCTGTAATTTTTCGCTGCTTTGATTTCAAAATTGTTACACTCTCGAAAAAATGTTCACACTTTAGCAAGGAATAAAAATTGTATCGGGAACATTTTCCTCCATTTGAAGTCCTCTCCTTACAAGATCAAAAGAATCATCAAAATCATCAAAATCATTTCACTGCTTGGTGGTTTTTTCTCTTGTTGTACGTTTTCATTCTCATTGTCACTTTCACATCATTGTTCATAACGCTACTTAAAATATCACTATCAGTAGGATACTGTTCTATAGTGAGATTGTCATCCACTTCCAAAAAATCAGAGAGAGTAACATTTTCTTCGACTTTTCCGCGTTCCTTTATTAATTTCCATTTCTCTTTTAATTATCAATAAGCCAAACAATTTTTTCGGCGTTGTTTTCTCATTTGATTGTGAAGTGCTTTTAACCATTTGTCAAAAATTTCAGTGGTCATCCAGGACGTTTTATTAAAATCATAGTCCACTTCTAAGGACTTCACCCCTTTAAAACCCAGAGTAAATTTATTTTTCCCAATGACTAGCATCTTTAATTTCCTAGCTAATCCTGACTAGCATCTTTCCCTGTCATGTTAGCACACAACAGAATAGTAATCCTTTATTTTCTTTGTTTACCGCCAAAACATTTATCTCCTTTAAACGCCAGAGTCTTGTTTGGGAGACTCTTGTAAAAGAGGCCTGTTTCGTCAGCATTGAAAATGTTCTCAGGAGCGAATTCTTTTAGAATTTCTGCTACTTTAAGACTCCAGTTCTCACATGCTGTCACCGGAGCATCCACACTTTCACCGCAGGTAGTTTTCTGGTCCTGAATAATCCACGTCTTTTCTTGAACTTTTCTAGCCAACCAATGCTGGCTTGGAAGTCAGAGTGCCCAAGAGATGAAGCATATTCTAGAGCCTTTTCTAAAATCATTGGTCCCGAAAGTGGTAGATTGCGGTCCCTTATACCTTTAATCCACTTAAACATTGCTTCGTCCAAGTTCGTGTATTGGCATGTCCACTTTCTTTTCCGCGCCGAACCAAGATCCGAATTCTGCTCGGTGATTGTCTCGCTATTTTTTATGATTGTTGACAGAGTGCTTGCCAGAATCCCAAACATTTTTGCCACAGCTTTTTTTTTAATCCCTTATCAATTTCTTTCAAAATCTTCACTTTATTACAGAGAGTTATGCAGTTCCTAAGAGACATTTTTTGCAGAAGCAGTAAAAATACGCACTCAAGCAGATTAAGTTTTGTGAATCTTTCACATTGAAGAAAGCCAGAAACAATAAACATCTACTCTAACTGTAAGGGTTGACAGCCTTAGTTTGGATAGATGAAAACGTGTTCTAAATGGTGACAGTGATCTGCTCTCGCGGCTGCAGCTGTCAAGAGAGAATATTCCATTCGACCAATAGCGGCTTCCGCCTTCTTTCCCGCCAGCTTTTTTGGGGTGCATAAGGTCACATGTCATACCAGTGGATCTCGGGAGCTTTATGGCAAGGAATATTACGAATATCGACTTGTTGTGCTTGATTAAAAGAGAGTTTATTTTTCTAATTTAACCTTCTGCATGATCTTCGTTCTCATTCACCTTCAATTACCTCTCTGATCCCGCTCTTATATGTGTAACAATCCAAATGACACTGTTTTAAGAAGGATGTTGGAAGGTGTGCGGGAAGGGGGGGGGGGGGGGTGATGAATTCGTTGTACATAAAGAACAAGCAGATTCAAGGTTGAAATGTAAGATAAAAAACTCAGCTCTGAACGATAAATCAGTAATCAGTGATGGAAAATTGATTCCATGCGATTTGGAAGCTTTTTTAAAATTGAATAAATAAAGAGCATTTTATGAAAAAAATTCGTTATATGGAGATAGATGTTTCGCTATATGGAGACTGTTTTTAATGATATCATGGGAAAAGGGGACCGTTCCTACTAAAAGTTCGTTATATAGAGAAATTCGATGTATGGAGTTTCGTTATAGAGAGACTCGACTGTATATCTGACCTTTGTCACACTGTAACTCTCGTATTTATGAACCGATTTGGATGTAATTCGGTGTGTACATAGTACATACCAATGTCTCGACCGAGTTCGTTGGCCAGCTTCATCCGCCATTTTGTTTCAAAATGGCGGTCATTTAAAAATTCTTAAAAAATTTTAAATTTGAAAAGTGGTACCAAAAAATTTAAAATGGAAAAATATTTTTTTCTTATGTATTTGACCTTTATACAAAGATTCCGGAGCAGTTTTTGTTTCGTCTATATCTTAAAAAATGGCTGAGTTATAGCATTTTGAATTTCTAGCGTGGCTGGCATTTTGAAACGTCCTGAATTTTGTCACGCGATAAAAGGCGTATTTATGAACCGATTTGGATGTAACTTCGTTTATACATAGTACATACCAATGTCTCGACCGAGTTCGTTGGCCAGCTTCATCCGCCATCTTCTTTAAAAATGGCGGCTATTTAATTTTTTAAGAAAATTTTAAATTTGAAGCGTGGTACCAAAAAATTGAAAATTGAAAAAACATTTTTTTTCTTATGTATTTGACCTTTATACAAAAATTCCAGAGCAGTTTTTGTTTCGTCTACATCTTAAAAAATGGCTGAGTTATAGCATTTTGAATTTCTAGCGTGGCTGACATTTTGAAACGTCCTGAATTTTGTCACGCAATAAAAGGCGTATTTATCAACCGATTTGGATGTAACTTCGTTTACACATAGTACATACCAATGTCTCGACCGAGTTCGTTGGCCAGCTTCATCCGCCATTTTGTTTAAAAATGGAGGCCATTTAAATTTTTAAGAAATATTTAAATTTGAAATGTGGTACCAAAAAATTGAAAATTGAAAAAATATTTTTTTCTTATGTGTTTGACCTTGATAAAAAGATTCGGGAGCAGTTTTTGTTTCGTCTATATCTTAAGAAGTGGCTGAGTTATAGCAATTTGAATTTCTAGCGTGGCTGACATTTTTTTCAATTTTCTTAAAAACCGTGATAAACGCAGTTCTGCCCCGATTATTCAAATGTTTCCCACAGATTTAATGCCCCACCAGTGGCCGAGAGGTTCTGCTCTCGAAGCTGGTAGACGGGAGGTGCTGGGTTCGAACCCAATCGCGCCCGTCGGCCTAACCGTTCGGAGTTTTCGTGGTTTTCTTCGAGCCGTGGATTTTCCATGCGTAAATACGGATTAGGTTCCCTTAGAAAGACCCCCACGGAGGGTACTTCCCCCCTGGGCCTATATCCCTAGTGTAGATAATTGGCCGTCAAAAATCAACCCCAACCCCACGGATTTAATCGTGTATCTCAACTTCTATATATTAGTAGCAGTAAATTATGTGTTTCAGGGCTAAAACTAGCCTTTTTTTGCACCCATGCCTAACATGGATTTTGGCGCCCCATCCACTCCCCCCCCCCTCTTTTACAAAGAAAATTTACCACGGGAATTTAAATAAATCTCTAATAGCCGGATTTTGAAAATTTTAAGTGTGTAAGCATTAAATACGTGATGCTGAACTACGTAATCAGCTTTGCCAAATATTGATTCATTAAAACCTTGAAAACCGTACCGAAAGGAACCGAAATATATTCCGTTTTAAACAGGTTTCTATCTTAGCAGGTATAATTGTTCATATTCTTTCTCTTGAAAAAATATATACTTTTCTTTAAAGGTCGAATTCCGCATATACAGATTTCATTTTCAAAGATTTTACGGTAGTTTTCGCATTGAAGCGTTTAAAGTCACAGTTATATGAATTATAAGACTAAATTAGTCACACGTTCTTGACAAATATCTCGCTCGCATTTTGTTACTTTTAAATAATTTTTTTTCATGGGATACATGAGATCAACATCTAATGTTGTGCTTTTGTACTTTTTTGGGTTTGGTTGCTTTTTTTTAAATATATTTGGACACTTTCATTTTTGGAAAACTGTTTGTAATCTGTTCTGAAATTTAAAGTATTCCGTTTGAGTTTTAAAGCAATTAACACTAGAACGCCCGGAAATTTTACTCAAGTTCATAAAAATATTTTACACCAGAATTTTTATTTAAAATTATTTGACTGATTTATTTAACGTAAATCTGCGCTTTTAAAATTTAACTTATTTTGTGAAAGTATTTCTGGTTCCAATTGACATTTAATCATATGGTCGGAGTCGAATCGACTCCTTTCGGGCGTTCTAGTGTTAATAGATAATCTTAAAGTTTTACATATTTTTGCATGCTAAAATGATATAATCTCTCGTTATATTTATTGATATAAGTGGGAAAAAATTGACAATATATTTTAAAACAAATATTTTAAATATTTTTTTATAAAGCTAGTGATCTCTAATATTTTATTAACAGAATTTATAAATTTTACATGATATAAATGCGTAACATTAGTTAGTGAAAGAATCTGGTGTCATTTTTATTGTAGTTATTTTATAAGGTAAAAGTATTTCTTTCATAAAAGATATTTTGAGTCCCCCCATTTTATATGGAACTACAATTCAATGTTTACTATCTCTAAAACAGTAAAATATTAAAACATATGTTATCAATAACTGATAAAAAAAAAATATATACCATTGTAGTGAGGAATAAAATATGTTTTTCGCAAATTTTCATACCTGGGTGATTTTCAAAAAAAGTCTCATGTTTTACTGTCCTTCTACATTTGCACAGAACAATAGTTAAATATCACAATTTTAATTATTGCATTTTAACTATCATGTTTTTTAATGATGGTTTACAAATGTATTATTATTTATAAAAAAATTAAAAATAAGAAATTTATTCTTTTGTAGTCAAAATATCATTATCGTAGGTTGTCCCAACAAGCAATTTATTAGGTAAAGATTTTACTAATTTCTATTTAAAACAGATGGTTATAATTTTTTTATACATTTTTATTTATTAAGATGCTACTAATTAAAAAAATATTTATTTTCATTAATTAAACTTATCTATAATTCTTAATAATTTTTTAAAACCGTGTCCCAAGAAAGAGTGTCATTACCATGCTTCTGACAAAAAGTTCCACTGGATTTTCTTAGAGGACAGCACATGCCTTTTTATCAAGGCAAAACTACTCCTTAAAAGTCAATTTGTTATCATGTTTAGGTGAATAGAGTAAATAGTTTTATAGTTTCAATAAAACAAGTAAAGACTTTTAATGTTTTGGTGAGTATTCTTTTGTAAGTCATTACCGTACCCAATTCTAATTGATAATGAAATGAACTTTTATTTCTTAATCTGCTTTCATTATATGAGAAATAGAAAATCATTGTATGGGACAGAAGATATAAAGGCTGCCATTTATGCCTGGGGAAAAATAAAAATATTTTGCTTAATTTGTCATTACCGTGCTCATTTATGTCATTATTCCAAGTGTATTAAAATTTCAAAATTAGTTTTAAAATGTTAAATTAGTAATTTGGTCTCTGCTGATGCTTGTATATTAATGTTTATGAGGTAAGGAAATTATTTACAAACAATTAAAACTTTCTGATTATTTCTAAAAATTCGATTTTGTTATTCCAAAACATGTACAGATTTTGAAAATGACCCACCTATTCCGTTGATACCTGGAAAAATATGTATGCCTTATAAAAATTATTAAAATTTATTAAAATTAAGCAAGAAATCTTTTTTAATTGAAACTATCGTGCCAATAAGTTACTATAGATTGAAAAATTCTTTTAAACAATGCTTTGAAGTTAACACTGTATATACTTAAAGTTGCTGTCTAAATATGAAAATTGTCTCATTCATCAACACTCTGCCCTACTTTTAAAATTATATAAATTTATTGAATATAAAATGTCTGTTGAGATGACAATAAAGACGTTAGTGTGCAAATAATAGATAATTTACTGCTACCAATTTTTAGAAGTCGACATACACAATTAGATCTGCGAGGATCATTTGAATAATCGTGGCAAAACTACGTTTTTCACGGTTTTTAAGAAAATTGAAAAAATTGTCCCATTTTTGAAATAGTGTACTGCGCTTGCTATTGAGTGTATAAAAAAGTTGTAAGTATGAAAGTTGTAGAGAATTTTATTTTCTTTAATATTGTAATTGACAAATATTATGCTACGGCAACGAGTTTCGAGATATTTCCAAAAAATCAAAAAATGTCCCAAAATTTTGTTGTTTTTCGGCCACAGAAAATTTAGCCTTAAGAAATTTTGTTAGAAAACTTGGTTTTTCCATGTTGGCATCATTAAAATCTATTTAGAAAAAAAAAATCTTTTACCCGACCTTTTGCAAGGTAAAATGTACATTTCCCCTGGACTATTAGTAAGGCACTAATAGGTTGCATAGGTTGACCGCGTCAGTAGTTGATACCTCTCCAGTAGTTGGTCAATTTTTTGAAATATTGCACAATTTCCGGCGGAAATGAGTTTTACACGTGGCATTAGGCATGATATTTTTGTTTGAATGTTAGTGCACCTGTTGTCACATAGTTTTCAGCTGCCTTCTGTAAGAGAAGCCACATTATGATTTTTTTTTTTATTAGAAAGCGTAAAAATTTAGTTTTTGATTAGTTGGAGACAGTTACGATAAGTTGAATTAATCCTCTTCCATCTTGCTTATTTCAACTAATATTTTTATAGGAATTGTTGTTAATCACAGCCCAAGGATGTTATTTTAAGTATTAATTTTTAGATTTTCGATTGACTTCTTTTTAGAGGTTCAAATTTGACTGATCAACTTCTGGTCTTATTAAATAAGCAAATTCCAGAAATTGATCAGCTGTGATCAATTATTGGTTTCGAGGACTCTAGTTATTGATCAGCATATAAACTACTGGCTAACAACATGCATAGCCATGAGTTGATCATTCTTTAATTTATTTGCTTATCAAGCCATTATTGCTTATTTTCAAAATTCATTAAGCCGCCGAAAAATAACTTCTTCCAGTACTCAGAGGATGATCTGCGAGTAGCCATTAAAGACGTAAGAGAAAAGGGTGTTTTCATTAGGAACGCCTCCAAAAACCATAACATACCTTTCGGAACTTTGCATAATAAGGTAGGTAGATACGTAAGAATGCTTCCTACCTGTTATTAACACCTATTAACATATGTAATTTCGAATAAATAGCCCTGTTCGAAATGTTCCACCTATGTTTCCTTAAAAAGCATTTTGTTTTCAAGTAAAACGCCAAAGGTGAGACGTATGGGACCTTCATCAATTTTAAGCAAAGAAGAGGAACAGTTCCTCCTTGATTGAATAAATGCTTATGCCAAAAAAGGGTTTCCGATTAAGAGGAGGACTTTATTTGAAACCGTAAAAAACGTCATTGAAGCCGATAAAAGGTCAAACCCTTTTGCGAACTCAAGTTCTGAGAAAGCATGGTTTAAAGGATTCATGCGAAAAACAGTTCGATAGCTGGGAGGTATGCAAATGCTATCAACACCGCAAGAGCAGAAGTGTCAGAGTCCAACAACCGCGAGTGGTTCCAAGACCTTCACAAATATCTTGAAACCGAAGGCCACCTTGACATTCTTCTTGATTCCAGGAGAATTTTTAACGCTGACGAAAGTGGTTTTCAAACTTGTCCAAAAACGGGAAAAGTTTTAGGACCCATTTCATTCAACAATTTATATGAAATAAAAAGAGGTAATGAAAAAGAAGCTATAACCGTGATTTTAGCCATCACGGTTATAGCACGGTTCAATGCAGCAAGAGAAGTTATTCCTGGGATGATCGTTACCCAATCCAGAAAATATCACGTGAAATTGCACAGAATATGCCAGACAACTGGGGAATAGGTAGATCAAAGAAAGTTTGGATGTGTGGGAGCACTTACTTTGAATATCTCGCAAACGTATTTTTGCCTTCATTGAGAAAGCAACATATCAAACAACACATATTACTTTTGGTGGATGGCCACAAGATCCACTTAACTCTTGAAGTGGCAATGTTATGCTCAGAGAACCAAATCCTTCATTTCGTTCTTTACCCGAATGCAACACACATACTCAGCCAGCTGATGTTGCTATTTTTTGGCCTCTCAAAGTGCGCTAGCGAGAAACTGTTTACGATTGGACATTTGGAAACAAAGTGGTCACAAAAACAATATTTGGACCTCTGACTGCAAGTGTATTTCGAGAAGCAGCAACTTCGGTTGGTTGGTTGTGTTTATGACGGCCAATTATCAACACGAGGAATATAGGCCCTAAGGGGGGAGGTGGCCTTCGTGGGGGTCTTTCTAAGGGAACCTAACACGTATTAACGCTTGAAAATCCAAGGTTCGGAGAAAACCACGAAAACTCGGAACGATTAGGCCGACAGGCGCGATTGGGTTCAAACCCAGCACTTCCCGTCTACCAGCTTCCAGAGCAGAACCTCTCGGCCACTGGTGGGGCAAGCAACTTCGGAAGTCAATAAAAACGGCTTCCAGAAATGAAGTCTGTTTCCGTTTAACTCAGATTCAGTAGACTACGAAAGGTACATTAACAGTAAGCAACAACCGTATCCGCTTACAAACCCAGGTGAAAATAGGTCTAGAGTAGGAGTAGCGGAAATCTTCAACGTCCAGACGCTTTTGTACATTGAATCCCTATTCAAAAAAGGTCGAGCTCAGGAGTTCAGAAGAGTGGAAGGGGACAAATGGGAGGGTGATGTTGAGGCTCTTGAATTGTCCATTTCTGGAGGCAAATGCGGAACAAAGGTCTTGAACAAACTCAAACGAACATTGCGATACCAGAGAGCGAACCTGAATCAATAGTTGATGATCTCCTAACACCAACTGCTGATATTGCATCACAATCTGATGATCCTCCAATAACATTTGATTATGATCATCCAACACCAGATCCTTCGAGTCAACCGGACCCACTTCCAAATTATACGATTCCTGAGGACCCAAAAACCTAGGTCTAGCTAAAGTAAAAAATGTCAGTCCAGCTTTTGCAGACAACATTATATGGCCTCACGACTTGCTAGACAAGAAGGAAACAGAAATGAGACGGTTGCCTTATGCGACAACGTCAAAACAGTGGTAGTACAAAACAGTGGTCTTTCGAAGAAAAGGAAAAAGAAAAATCAGAGAAAGAAATCCGAAAGAAAGAAATGATTCAGAAAAGGGAAGAGAGGGAGCAACAACTTATACATCAATGGCAGATATAGGACTGTCTAAAATTCCGACTAGACGGAAAAAACAACGGCTGAGCAACTCACACAGCTTTGAGTCTAGTGCCACAGTTTCGTACGGCGAGAGTGTGTGAGCGGAATCCCCAGATCAGGAAACTGCCCATACTTGGCAGACGGTGCAAAAGTATATTCATGAGCACGTTGTCATCAAGTATGAAGGGAAATATTTTCCAGGGAAAATATTGGGAATGGAAAGAGAAGGAGCTACGGTGGCTACCATGGCGGCATGAGGGCGCCTATGGAAGTAGTCCTTTTTCACTTTCTTCTATCTATACAAGAAGAAAGTATTGGATTCATGAAAATTTTTGAATTCCGGTTTTCGACGGATTTACACGTTTCAGGGGTCAGAGAACCCGAAAAACATGTTTTTACAAAATGTCTGTCTGTGAGTCTGTGAGTCTGCCTGTGTGTGACACAAATTTTATGGGCGCTCTATCTCAAGAACTAATGAACGGAATTTAATAAAAATTGATATTCAGTTAGTCCCTGATATGAATTGGTGCTGATTAGTTTTGGGTGTAAATCGCTCAACAGGTGACTCTGCTATACAGCATTTTTCATGATTTCCACAGTAGCTCAATTTCCAGAACTAATGCACGGATTTTCAACAAACTTCAGACTCAGGTATATCTTGATATGAATTACTGCTGTGTATGTTTTGGTGCAACTGGCTCAAAAGGTGGCGCTGTTATGCTGCATTTTTTGCGATTTCCGCAATAGCTCTATCTCAAGAACTAATGCTTGGATTTTCAATAACCTTCAGATTCATGTATACCTTGATATGAATTACTGCTGTTTATGTTTTGGTGCAAATCTCTCAACAGGTGGCGCTGCTATGCTGCATTTTTCAGAATTTCCACTTTAGCTCTATCTCAATAACTAATGGACCAATTTTCATCAAACTTCAGATTGTGGTATACCTTGATATCAATTAGTGATGTTTATGTTTTGGTGCAAATCGCTCAATAGGTGGCACTGCTATGCTACATTTTTCACAATTTCCGCTATAGCTCTATCTCAAGAAATAACTCACGAATTTTCATCAAACTTCAAATTCAGATATAATTTGATATGAATCGGTGCTAAATTGACGTAATTTCTTGTATTATTTAAATGATTTAATTGACGTGATTTATATAGAAGAAAGTTTTGTGATGGCCACAACATACTAGTTATATATGGAATCAAGTTATTTCGCACAAAAATCTTTTCTCTGTCCCTGAATTAGAGTTTCAAAATTGCTTATGTGTTATAGGCAAATTGTATTTTTTACTTTTATTCGTCTCATTAAAATGTTTACTAGTCTCAAAATTGTTTAAATTTTTCTACTTCGTGGGGAAAAAGATCAAAATGACCAGGGATCAACTACTGGAATGAAATAGATCAAAAACTGGATTCGCCTGATCAACTACTGGGGAAATGACAATTAAAAAACTATTTGTTGCTATTTAACTTCAGCAGAGTTTAATTATTGTCCATTATAAGACATTCATTAAGGGTTGTAGAAATCATGTTAGTTTACTTCTAAAAGGTCAAAGGAAGGAAATAAAAACCCCGTAGCACCGACCTTATTTGATCAACTACTGGCTCGGTCACCCTATATATTTTAAAATTAAAATAAATTTCTTTATTATCCTTACTCACTATGGAGCATAAAAAAATCTGCTAAAGGCATTTTTTAAAACTTATTTTTATTTAATTATTTGCTTTTTTTAATTAAAAATACGGCAATATTGCATCAAGTTCCTTATAATAGAGTCATTTGTCGAATGCCGTGGCATGTATATCTCCCTCCATTTTGATAAATATCTCACGTGCGCAACCACCCCCTCTCGAGATTCAATTTCCAAGTTGCTTATTTGTTGCGCCCATTTTTCACCTCGCTCTATGACTGTTTTAAGAGCAAGTGTTATGCCCTCCCATTGAGAGAAATGGGATGATGCTGTTTTATTGCAAGGATCGCGTTTTATGAAAATACAGTTCTGTAAGATTTGATTTTAAGAAGAATCCAGTTATATATATATATATATATATAGTCTTAAAAACTAAATAGTCTAATAGTAGAGTAACACCTCGTTATATTGGAAATATCAGGATAGAAGAAAACATCGTGATATATCTGAATGCGCTATAAAATTGACGGTACTGAAAAATTAAGGACTATAACATACAACAAAATGTTTCATACAGTCTTTAAAACTTTCCTTTATAAGCATATTACATAAATTATTAATAATCTCAATAATTAACAATTTAGTAAATGGATAATTACGTTTACTGATTTTTATCTATATGGAAGTACTTAAAAAATATAATTAAAATATATATATATATATATTGTTTTTACATTTCTTCTCCTGTCGGGAGACAAAGAAAAAAGAGCTATATATCCAAATGAGGGACATAACGAGGAACGAATGTATTTATTTTGAGATTTCTTTTTATTGTAAAACGAGAGTTTTCGAAAAACATATAGCTACAAAATTCGCTTATTTTTTATTCTGCAAATTTGGCTTTATTTTTATTAATATTTGGCTTATGCTGAATTTGAGTCACGGATATCTTTGATCCCACAAAACCAATTTAATATTTATCTTCCATAAAACATGATCATTGTATTTTTATTGAAAAACGAATATTTTCTAAACAGTACATCTACAGAATATTGCTAATTTGCTATGAATCTCATTCATCACATGATTCTGCTAAATCCGAGTGTTGTCTGAAAATTGTGCTTGAAAACGGAACTGACTCGTGAGAGAGTGGAATAAGAACAAAATAATTAAAAATTTTAAACATTTGCATTCAACAAAATGGGATAATGTCATTTATTGGGTAATTTTTTACACTATTTGACTTAACGTCGTTTTTATGTATAAAAATGAAATTTTGTGATCGATTTTTCATTCACTCCCTGCTATACTGCAATTATAAAAATCCCTGCCAGCCCGGCCTACAGGCGAAGGTAGATTTCGAAGTTAAGTATACTAATTTCACAAACAAAAACCAAATCATGATTAGAGATAAACCCACTTTAACAATTTCATCTGGCCGCTTTTGACGAGTTTTTATTTCATTTTTATATTAACTGGTTTTATCAGAATCATGTTAGGGCGGTATTAAAAAAAATACTTTTCCATGCTCAACAACTCGAAATTTTCTGGCATAACTCCAGATTCATTTTTAATAGGAAAAATATGAAACTTGTTGGCGTGATTTTTGAAAAGATTTATAAGCGACCTGTGTTTTTAATTTTCGTTCAATTAATTAAAACTTGATATATAAACAATTATTTTCTCAGTAAGACAATATTTTTCGTTTCTAACACAATCGCTTCGGGAAATTCCGTTCAAAATGCCCACTTTGACATCATTTTTTGAAATATATTCTGCCTTTGTCAAAAAATCGATCATTACGGTACATTATATAGTTTCTGAATAAACGAATCTACCAATTAGATGCGTTTGAGAGCAAAAATGAATTTAAAAATGAGTCAGAAAATAAGCAGTTTGGATTTGAATACTCCCTTAATACGATGATTTTTCCAACACAATCCGCTTCGGGAAATTCGGTTCAAAAGGCCCACTTTGATAGCATGTTTTAAAATATATTCTGCCTCTATCAAAAAATTGGCCATTACGGCACATTATATAGTTTCTGAGTAAGAAAAGGTACCAATTGGAAGCCTTTGAGAGCAACAATGAATTGTAAAATGAGTCAGAAAATAAGCAGTTTGGATTTGAATACACCCTTACTAAGATGATTTTTTTCTTCAACCTCTATGTATTTTTAATCTGTTTTTGCTGTAAGAATTGTTCCTATCCAAAACTTGCCTATATAGATGTTGTAGACAATATTAAGAAGATATATGATAAATTCATGGGGATTTTATATCTTTTGAATTGACGGAGTTATGGATTTTTTTCTTCTTCAAACGCCGTTTTTGTTTTCGTTTTTATTTTTTTTGCGGTACGAATTGTCCTATCAAAAACTTGTGAATATAAAAGTTGTAGATAATATTAAGGAGATTCATGATAAAATTAATTGGATTTGATATCTTGAGAATTGACGAAGTTATGAATTTTTTTCTCCCAAAAACCCTATTTTGTGCGTCCCTTGAGCCCATTTTTAACTTTATCAAAAATCTGTGATACATAAAATTTTGGCCCTATTTTTAGAAGTAATAAAAACTTTAAACTGATTTCATATGTACAAAAATTAAGAAGTTATGGGGAGTTTTTGGTTTTCACAAAACCCTTCCCTATTTCCATCCCCTTGGTTTGATTTTGCCCATTTACGAACTTGACCGAGATTTTATGCCCCTTGATTTTATGTATCAGTTTGGAAGAGATTGGTGCAGAATTGTGGAAGTTATCGTGTCCAGAAGAAAGTGATATATATACATAGATAGATACATAGATAGATAGATAGATAGATAGATAAAGTTTTTTACTGAGGGTGGTTTTGGGCTCTAGGGGATCATGATCGGTGTAAATCTGCAAAAAATTTTCAGAAATTCCAACATAGGAACGACGCCAATAGGTAGTATTTCAAACAAAATCCACCTAAAGATCATATATACAGATGTGCTTCCGATGACAATAAAACATTTTATATTTTTATAAATTAATTCTAAATTACTTTTAAGGCATTTTTTCGTTATTCGGATGGAGGAGATAAATAACCAAACACTTTTTATGTATACTTTTGTACAGAAGTTACAAAAATAATAGAGTTAAATTATGTACGCCAAACCACACTTCCAAAATAGACCAACTGGCTGTTGTAATGTTAAAATATTTATTTGGCAATGAGGATAGAACAAAAATTTAAAATAATCTTGAGATTTTGCATTGTGAAAAGTTGTGAGCGTGCAGTAAAGCCGCTAGTAAAACCCTGGCTCCTGTCCCTGCCTATGAAGACACTCACGAGCTAATGCTAATCCTATGTGGAGGGATTTTTCTAATATCTCGTTTGCATTTCGACATTTTAAATAATTTTTTTTTGCATTGGATAGCCGAGGTCCGTCTCTACATCGCACCTTTTTTACTTTTTCGATTTTGGTTGCAGGTATTTTTTAGAATGACACTTTCATTTTCAGAACCGGTTTTGAAAGTGAAAGTAACTTTATTAAAAATATCTGTGACCAAAATCGAAAAAGTAAAAAACGTGCGATGTAGAGACGGATCTCAGCTATCCAGTGCAAAAAAAAAAAAAAAATTATTTAAAAATGTCGAAATGCAAACGAGATATTAGAAAAATCCCTCCCCATAGGATTAGCATTAGCTCGTGAGTGTCTTCATAGGCAGGGACAGGAGTCTTAAATGTTCTTTGCGGTAAAAAAAAAAAATTGGCAGTAAAAAATATTGAAATAAAGTACTACCATGAAGTAGACCTTAGTTTTAAATGAATGACACTGAAGCTTGTAGATAAATGAAGACACGTAGATAGTATAAAATTCTTGTTTATTTAATTCAATCTTGAAAGGTAGGAAGGAAAGTAATTTGGTCACTGTCACGAGAATTCCACGCGGAGAATCTTTTTAAAAATTCCATATTATCGAAGCTATGGCTGGCTAAATTCATTCAGAAGAATCCTTGGTAATAAATATCCAAATTTTGTAATTTAGCATTCTGAGAGAAATCGTAATTTAAATTTAATATTAGTAATGTCATTACATAAAGAGAACTTGAGTTTTCTTTGAAACAAAAACATCGCTATCGAAAGTCCGAAACAGGCGCAAGACCCGGATTTCAAATCGACAATCACATCGTCACTTCTTTAAAAGTCTTAAAATTCTCTTAGAAAACTCAAGTGCAGTAGTATATATACTAAAGAAAAGTGGTCCAAAAGAGTGACTCCAAAGAAATTTTGTATCCATTAGTTAAATTAAACAGATGATGTAAATTGAAGAGCATATAAAACAGACTGAAACAAAACTAGCTCCTAATTCGTCCAATACAGACACACCCCTCTGTCTATTGATGCTGAAACTAACTAAAGATAGATTAGAAGCGACGCCACAGGTGCATGCGCGTTGCGCATAAAGTACGATGCCAGGGAAGGAGTAACACGGGAAGAAAAAAACTCTCTGAACTACCTTAGCAGTAAAATGAGAGAATTGCCGTAATCGCCAAAGGAAATAAATTCCAAAGGAGGTGTACAGACCCAGAATATTACAATATACCCTATATAAAAACCCTAAGATCACACAGTTTCTCAGCATAGGAACTGCAATGTGTTTTACAAAATTGACCAAGAAATGGTCAGAGTTTACTAACCCTTCAGGGACATTAGAGCAAACGTTACTTCATGATCAATCTTGGAGGCCCGATAGTCTTTGACAAGCACTTAAGTGCAAGACCACCATGAGCGACTGTGATCTCCCGACATAGTGAAACTAGAAAAGTACTTTCGCTTTAAAAGGCATTTCCTTCAGGTGTACAGCGTAAGAGTAGGTGGGTCATATGAAAACCCTAGCTGACCACTCAGGTGAAAAAAGGATGGAGATTGGCCAAAATCCAGGTACACGGAGAGCCTGGACAAATAATCTATAATAAAGAGGTGAGGCAATAATTAAGAAGTTAGTGATTCCTCGAGATTTGAGAGAGCAGAGATCGGTTGAACCGATGCTTCGCCTCTGAATTTTGACTAGGGGTCGTCCTGATCCCAGAGAAGGAGGAGAGCTTCGTCGGCGAACGAACCGTGCGGCCCAGAGACGGTGATAGTTAGCGAGACGCAACTTTGTCGTGGAAAGGGAAACTTACCCTTTGGTAGAACGATTCATCCAATAAATCACATTTGATCTTAGAGACAATTAAGTCTGTGAACTTTTCATCTCCTACAATTTGGACTTATAACTTATAGCTGCCACCTCGTGACTGTATATATTTTCACCAATACTCAACTATAATTATTATTGTTGTGTTTGTGTTGTCTAGTAGCTTTAATCAAGAAATATACCTGTTTATTTTTATCTTAATAAAATAACTTAATATTTTCTACATCTGAGTTATACTAAACTTCACACCTTCGAAGTATATTTACCGCTCTCGCTACCATACTTTAAGGACTTGGCACAGAGGCATAATGAACATGGCTGGCGTGAAACTTCAGAAATACGGCACGTAAATTAAAAGAAATGGATTGTAAGATCATTGCTGTGAAACTGCAAAGGTGGAAAAGTTTAAGCACTAAAAAGATTATCATTTTTTTAAAAGTACCCTTCATTCAAATAACAATTTAACATTAATTAAATTATGGTTATACGTTGAAAAAACAATTTAAAAATCTTCAGTTGATAATTTAAACAATTCTTTTTTCCTGTTTCCACATCTTAATAAAAGCAACATAACAAATTTCGCGCTTTTTAAAGCGTAAACCAAAGCGACGAATTTTCCATAATTGTTACCTGCTCACGCCAAATTAACATATTATAAGGAATATTTTTTGTAACAAAAGGCATTGCTGACATGAAATTAGTCGTGCGTTTTAAGATAATCATTGAAAGCTTATAAATCAGTGTTTAGGAAAACTATCTTTACTTTACTATTTATTTAATGATATTCCTCCTTTTTTGCCGGTCCGGTCGTCTGATAGCTGCCAATCTTCCATATTTTTTCTATTTTTTCCAAGTCAAATGTACATATTTGAAACACAAATTTTATTTAATAGATAAAATAAAATTGAAATTAAATTACTTAGACTGCCAGATAAAGAAAATGTTTAATTTTTATAAAAATTTCAAAATACTTTTATTTGATTTTAAAAACTGGCAGGTTGGCAGTTATGCTGTTTGTTTTCGGGACAAATCTTACAATCGATTTTTGACACATTTCAGTAGAACCAATTTTTTAAAAATATTGCACACAAGCTCATTGCCGATGACAATGCTTTATCCCTGTATTTTCAAAGTCTTACTTCTTCGGGGACGGTGTCTAGAGGTAATAACGCTACCTTCCATCAAATACTGCAATTTCAACTTTACTGTTCCGCAAAGAAAACCTCCTACTTCAACCTTAGAAATGCTCCTGCATCTAAAAAACAATTACTACAATAAAAAACGCACCACAACTTTGATATTCAGAACAGTTTCTCCACATTCTGATTCTCCGTATACAACTACAACTTGCAACATAATTTCAATTACTATGTATTATTTGCAGATATGATATTCACAAATTAATGGGAAATATTTTCCATGCTCAACTACGCGAAACTTTCTTAAAACTTTTTTAGACTTATTTTTAAACGTAAAAGCATGGCACTTTCAGTGATGTGAATCGAACAGCTTTTTTTTTTTTTCATTTTTCGATAACTAATTTAAATTTGACTAATGAGCGATTGCGGTGTCATGAGAGCATTTTTTTCACGTTCTGTTGCGTCCAGAAATTGGTTCAAAAAGGCCTCTTTGACAGCATTTCCTGAGCGTTTCTCTGTCTTTACCAAAAAGTGAAAAACAACAGTTTGCGTACATAGTTAATGAGTAAGAGAATCTTAACTTTTCATGCGTTTTGAAATAAAAATGAATAAAAAAGATGTGTCAGAAAGTAGCCAGTTTGGATTTGAGAACTTCCTTAAGCTAATGTTTTTTCCTAATATATTATTCATAACACTGTACAAACACGAAAAATATCCTTTTGCATTTATAGTTAAAATCGTACATTTAGCGAACAGATTTCGCACCAATTTTGCTCACAAGTTTCTTGACGATGACAATGCAATATTCATGTACAGTCGTGTAAAAAAAAAGTAAACACCCCATATTAACTCCTCAACAAATAATCGTAGAAGAAAGTTACTGGAACTGAACGATTGGAAATAAAATCTACTTTTAAATGATGTATATAAAATTTGCTTCGGGGGCCATCTACATATTAAAACGAATCCAAGCTTGATTTTTTTCAATGGTAATACCCAATTTTAACGAGATATTTCAAATCTTCGGTTAGACTATGCCTAGACACCGAATTTCAAGTCATTTGAATGGTAAGTTTTTGAATTATAAACATTCAAAATTTAGTGCTTCCAATGTTAAATTACATTTTCATATTTTTGTTTATATCTCCAGAAATTATGCTCCTAATGTGCTAATTTTTTGTGTAGCAATCATACTAATATACTCAAACATAATTATGCTGAATTTGTAATTTTTATAATTTTATGATATGAATTATGAAATTAATATTCGAAAAAATTATGAATTGCAACCTACAAATTTTTTGGTGGATTTAGACTTATTAAGTCCTTCTTTATGAAAAACCAAAATTTCACATTTTTCTTCCAAGTAGTTTTCAAATTATGCTTAAAAAACGGCAAAATGATGGCTTAAGGGGCCATCTATAATAGAAGTGACTAGATATTTTGATATTTCTTCTGCTGTCCTATAATCTAGCGGGCTTCTTTGACTTCTTAAGGTGCCTTGATCAAGATGGGGGATCTCTCGGTTAACAATCGAGTTCCGAACTTCAATTTGGATACAGCCCTTAAAATCCGCTCGTTTTAAAATAATTAATTTCTCGGAAACTTATGGTACGAATTGCATAAAAATTTGTTTTTAGGCTAATGGAAGGGTGTTGAGTTCATTTATGCTGTCAGAATTGTGTACTGCGATTGAAAAAGACAAAGTTATGGTTCGTTTTAATATGTAGATGGCCCCCTAAGCAAATTTTATCTATATCATTTAAAAGTAGACTTCATTTTCAATTGTTCGATACCAGTAACTTTTTTCTGCGATAATTTGTTGAGGAGTTAGTAGGGGTGTTTACTTTTTTTTTTCCACGACTGTACTTTTAGTACCGTGCTTTATCAAAAGCAGAGTACAGGGGCAAACACATTCCTCTGCGGATTTGACTGAAATCAATTAATTACATTGCCTAATGAACCAATTTTGCACACAAGTTCACTGTCGATGACAATGGGATATTCATGTAGTTTCAAGGCCGTTGCCTTATCAGGAGCGGAATGCAGGGCAAAAATGTTCCTTTGCATTTTTGATTGAAATCCCGTTACCTAATGAACCGATTTTGCACCTATTTTGCACACAAAACCACTGTTGATGGCAATGGAATATTCATGTATTTTCATGGCATAGTTTCAAGGCCGTTGCCTTATTAGGAGCAGAGTGAAGGAACAAAAATATTCCTTTTCCGTTTTTAATTGAAACCACATTACCTAATGAACCAATTTTGCACTCAAATCCATGATCGATGACAATGAAGTATTCATGTAATTTCCGAGTCGTGCCTCATCAGGAGCAGAGTGCAGTGGCAAAAACATTCCTTTGCGTTTTAGATTCAAATTACGTTACCTATGATAACCCATTTTGCTCCAATTTTGCACCCAAATGTCGGTGACGATGCAGAATAAAATATTTTTAGATTCGTACTTCCTTTAGTGCACAGTTCAGGGATGAAACTATCTTATTCGTTTTTTTACTGAAATAAAATTAAATTTTGGATTAAAGGCGTACTATTTAAAGTTTTGAACTTATATTTCTTGTTAAAAACGCAGATACGTAGTTTTCTAACATTTAAATTAGGACTGCGTTAAGTTACGAATCTTTGATCTTGGGCTCTAAGTCTGATCTTAGGATTTTTATTTCAAAATGAACTGAAGTGGACAGCAATCTAAAATATTTCACCCCAATCCCGTACAATTCCTTACAGGCTTCATTGTACTTATTGCAAATTAATATAAACCTTGTAAAACACAACTTGTAATGCATGTAAGTGGACTTAGTTGTGCTTTTAAAGATAAGTTACGATTTTTACAAATTCTGAAGAATAATTTTTTTGATTTATAATGCATATTATCAGACTAAAAAAAAAAAAAAAAAAAAAAAAAAAAAAAAAAAAAAAAAAAAAAAAAAAATGGTAAGTTAAGTTCAAGGAATATTGTAGTTTTTTAAAAACTTTGAATTCAAATTAAACACAATTTGCTAAATGGTACATATAACATATAAGTAATATTACAAACACATTAAAAATCTACGTTTCGAATCGATTCCACGATCGTCATCAGGATAAAATGTTGTTACACATGTCTAAAAGTTCAAAACGAACATAAACATCCAAGAGCCTCTTCAGCGCTCATTAAATCATAAATGAAAAAAATGTTTTAAATATATTTTTTTTCTAAGTGCAGATATAGAAAAGGCTTCTTTTTGTAAATCATATTTTTATAATGCGGGCATTTCTATTGTTATGTTATTTATTTATTTATTTACTTCAGATGTGGCTATTTTTTGAAGATTGAAATAATAAAAAACATTTAAGGAAATTGAACATTTGAAGAAATTAAACATTTTGTATACTTTTTACGGGACAAAAAATAAGCGAAATTTAAAATTACGCTAGAGTTTAGAGCATTTCTGAAATATTTCAATGCGTTTTTCTGAACGTATTGTAATGATAATCTAATGAAAAATGATAATATTTCCGTAAAATGTTCAAAACACAGGTATAAAAATGTTTCGATGAATTAGAAATTTAAAAAAGACATATTTTTTTTTATCCCATCAAATATTTCTTATAAGAATATCTAATGAGAAACTGTAATTACTGACCGAGATTTTCCTATAGTTTCCTTTGAGGCCCCACAGAAAAGAATTTTCTGCTTCGAAATTACGTACTTAACACTCAGAATCAATTTACGCTATAAAATGATGAAGATTTTTTTTTTTGCTTTCTTAGATACGGAGCACTAAATGTGGTCTTTAAGAAATCCATTATAATCTTTAACAATATCTCATAAAAAGGGAAGAAAATTCACTAACCTTGAATAAAAGCGAAAAGGTCATCAATGAATGTATCGTAATTGTTCATGAATGAATGAAGGGGGGAAATTGGGATTAATAGTGTTGTGTTTAATTAATGCTAAGGTGGTTAATTAATTTCTAAATAACGACCAGTCGAAAGGTTCAGGAGGGGAATAGCTGAACAGGTTATTTGTCGGAACTTCCAAAACGTTTAACCCTAATCAATTATGATGGCGCCCTCAGTTATGAAAACGTGGTTATGTAATTAAAACTGGAAAAAAGAATGCTTTACATCGATGGGAAAAAGTTAGAAATACGTGAAAAAAAGGTCTAAAGGTTTTGAATAGACAAAGAGATCATGCTAATAATATGAATTGAAATCTGTTTCTTTTAATAGAAGAATAATTTTTTAATGGGTATTTAAGGTAACGGTACAGTGGTGGATGCTGTAGCAGTAATTTAAACTTTTAAATTTGATCTAAAAAAATAGGTTTTGAAAGTCGCAGAAGTTTGCATACCTTATTGGGTTGCTGATACAACTCTATATTGTTAAATTCTTTAACTCCAGATATTTCAGTTTCAGAGTGACGTGATCCCATGTCTAAAAATGTGATCTTAGGGCATCTTATCGTGATTTATTACAGTTTGAAATAATGTAAGCCCCCCCCCCTTTTTTTTTTTTTTTGCTTAGGGGGGGACCGTGGGAATAGCGACACCTTAAGAGAACTTAAAATTTTCCACCTCAAAAAAAGTTTATTTTTTAATAGTAAAAATTCTAAAGCTGAATCATGATCTTTAGTATCTGTATAAATTTAACCGTCATCATAACTGTAAAGTAAGCACACATAAAAAAATTTCTTTCAACCTCTGTTTCTATTGTTGGCCGCTATAGTGCTCACTATCTCAAACTGCCGTTAGTTTTTAAACTAGGCGGGGTGGCGGCATAACCCCGAGTGGCGCCATTTCCCCGATCTCCCCTTCATTTAAACATTTTTTTGTATCTTTGACTTTATAATGGCTAAAATGGCTATGCAGAATTCATTTATTGTGTTTATTTTTTAATTTTTGACAAATTTAAGGATTTATTACAGGCACACCACTACTAGTACCTCGCTATATCACCATAACCAATAGTGGACACAACTGTCAAAAGATTGAATCATGGTGGCAAGGGTTTCCCTTACGAACAGTGTGCGAAAACTGGGAATAGTACTGGATCAAGAAAAACCTATTTTGTGGGTAATCGACTAGGGTACAATTAACTGTTGAAAAAGTTCGATGAGCTCCATAGTTAATTGTCAGGAAAGGACCTCACTCGACACTTAAAGGATCAAACAAAGAATTTAACATTGACGATACAATACTTTTTTCAAAATCATACAGTCAGTAAAGTTTTAGCTTTAAATGAGGACAAAACCATTTACTTTAATTTACTATTCCCTAATAGTAATTTTTGCCTATTTAATATCAGGAAAATAAGATAACGATTACTGCTAGAAAATATAGTGGCAACCAAATTCAAAGTACCGTGCGAAAGGGGAGAAAATTTCCTACAACGGCTGCCATTTTTCAAGTCAGATTAGGGCTGTGAATAGAATAGACCAATGATGGCGAACCTTTTCCAGTATGCATGCCAATTTTTTCAAAAAAGCATTTTACGTCATCAAGACGTACCAACAACCCCAAAAAATGTATTGAGCTAAAATTATTATTTTTTTTCTATTAGGTTGGTTGTATACGGTTTTATGGCACAAAGTCCCATGAGGGACATGCTGCGCCATTTTTTTTCTATTAGGAGTAAAAAATATGAGTAATATGCAAGTAGGTAACAATTTTTATATAAATATTTAAAACCCAATAAAAAATTAAAATGTGATTCTGTTGTTGCATTTTATATGCCAAATATGATATAAAGAGTTCATACTTAGCTACTTTCAACAGAAGGTAAACTGAACTGGAGCGATGTAATTATCGGTTTTTGAGTTTTTCACATTTTATGTAGAGGGAGGAGGGGGGTGTCAAATGTCAAACACCATCTTTTTAAACACTAGAACTACCACAGCGGTCAGTTTGATCACTACCAAATAACAATATTTCGATTCAAACCAGAATTATTTTCCTAAAATAAGTTCAATATGTATCATGGAGAAATAAGTTAAATAGTTTCAAATAAAAACTAGTGTTAAACATAAATGTTTCTGGAATTAAATTCTAAGTTCCTATAGTCTTATTATCGGTATTTTTGCTCATAATGTCTCATAATATTTCTTTTTCGATAACCTCCAAATCGTCTCACAAATTTGATAAAATTTTGAACCCATATTGAATAGAGTGGAATTCAATAAATTTAATTTCAATTTCTTCAGTTGGAAAAAAATTTATGACATCCTGAGAAAGACTGCTCAGACGAAGAGATCAAGTCTGTAGAACATAGAATTTCCTCCCGATACTTTTTATTGTGGTTAAATTTTCCAGATAAGCCCACTTTGTCTAGATACGTGTATTTTGTGTAATTTTACTGTATTTTGATTTAGAATCTTAATAAACGCCGAGCCGAAATTATTCTGGCACGTGTCACTGGCACATGTGCTATTATAAGTTCGCCGCCCCTGAACTAGGTCTTTTTAAGGTTACTATGTTAGCATAATGCCGTGTTTAAAATTTTATATACTCGTTAAAACTTAATTGAAATGCATTGATGTAATTAAAGCGTTGTTCTTGAAATGTTCCTCGCCCCTGAACTAGGTCTCTTTAAGGTTGCTACGTTAGCATAATGCCGTGTTTAAAATTTTATATACTCGTTAAAACTTAATTGAAATACATTGATGAGATTAAAGCGTTGTTCTTGAAAGGTTCCTCGCCCCTGAGCTAGGTCTTTTTAAGATTACTACGTTAGCATAATGCCGTGTTTAAAATTTTATTTACCCGTTAAAACTTAATTGCAATACAATGCTGTGATTAATGCGTTGTTCTTGAAATGTTCCTCGCCCCTGAACTAGGTCTCTTTAAGGTTACTACGTTAGCATATTGCCGTGTTTAAAATTTTATATACTCGTTAAAACTTAATTGAAATACATTGATGAGATTAAAGCGTTGTTCTTGAAAGGTTCCTCGCCCCTGAACTAGGTCTTTTTAAGATTACTACGTTAGCATAATGCCGTGTTTAAAATTTTATTTACCCGTTAAAACTTAATTGCAATACAATGCTGTGATTAATGCGTTGTTCTTGAAATGTTCCTCGCCCCTGAACTAGGTCTCTTTAAGGTTACTACGTTAGCATAATGCCGTGTTTTAAATTTTATATACTCGTTAAAACTTAATTGTAATACATTGATGAGATTAAAGCGTTGTTCTTGAAAGGTTCCTCGCCCCTGAACTAGGTCTTTTTAAGATTACTACGTTAGCATAATGCCGTGTTTAAAATTTTATTTACCCTTTAAAACTTAATTGCAATACAATGCTGTGATTAATGCGTTGTTCTTGAAATGTTCCTCGCCCCTGAACTAGGTCTCTTTAAGGTTACTACGTTAGCATAATGCCGTGTTTAAAATTTTATATACTCGTTAAAACTTAATTGAAATGCATTGATGAGATTAAAGCGTTGTTCTTGAAAGGTTCCTCGCCCCTGAACTAGATCTTTTTAAGATTACTACGTTAGCATAATGCCGTCTTTAAAATTTTATTTACCCTTTAAAACTTAATTGCAATACAATGCTGTGATTAATGCGTTGTTCTTGAAATGTTCCTCGCCCCTGAACTAGGTCTCTTTAAGTTTACTACGTTAGCATAATGCCGTGTTTAAAATTTTATGTACTCGTTAAAACTTAATTGAAATACATTGATGAGATTAAAGCGTTGTTCTTGAAAGGTTCCTCGCCCCTGAACTAGGTCTTTTTAAGATTACTACGTTAGCATAATGCCGTGTTTAAAATTTTATATACCTATTAAAACTTAATTGCAAAAAATTGCTGTAATTAAAGCGTTGTTCTTGAAATGTTCCTCGCTGCAAAGATTAATTTCTTAAACTTTTCAGAAACGATTTGTTCAGATTTTGATACGAGTTTGTTAATATTTGTTTTCATTGTATTAACTCAGTAATGTATGAACAATTTTTCCAGCCATTGCGTCTTTTATTTAACTTTTTCTGCAAGAATTCGATTATGTCCGCTATTGGAATAGGCAAGTGTCTACAAGTAGTGCATTTTAAGTTCTTCAGAAAAATTAATTTTGTGAGGGAAAATGTTTAAAGCAATAATTTTTGCAGTAGTCGAGTACAGAAAGGGTTAACTGAAATATCGAACACTCGCTGTTTTATCACTCAGTAAAATTGAGAACAATACACTAAAAATGGACGAAAAAGGTTCTTAAATTTTCACCTACTGGTTAAAGTTACATCAATTAGCTGTTTCATGTTATAAAATGTTTCTAGCTTAATTTTCGAGTTTCAAGTTTTAAAGTATAATAAAACTATATTATACATTTTTACTGTAGGCGTTTTCTAAAAACACAATTACGTAGTTTTGTAAAATTTTTAGGTTGGATGTAATGTAATTTATAAATATTTACCTTCTAAGGAACAATTTATAAATTCAATGTAAAAATTATGTCCGCCATGATCCCTATAAATGAGTAACGTAACAAAAAAAAAAAAAAAAAAAAAAAAAAAAATCAGTGAAGAAGGGAAAAATGGACTATTTTAATGTACTTATGTAATTTATAAGCACTTTATTCTATCATTTTGTAAAATTTCAATGTTTATTTGCTAATATTTCTTTCTAATACGACATATTAATAAAGTAGTGCAGACCAACTATAAAAAATGTATACATTTTATCAAATTTTTAACAAAAATGTTTTTAATAGAATAATTAATAACTTACCTATATTAATATTTGGAAATTTTTCCAGAGAGAAACATTCGCCTTGAATACAATATTTCAAATGAAAATCAAATTTCAAAATATTTTTGCTTAAAAGGCGCAAAGACCAACTTAGTGAAAAATATCCCATGCCGGGAATCGAACCCGGGTCATCAGTATAGCGCACTGACGTTCTACCGCTAAACCACATTGGAACGATACCCAGCCTGGAACTTCTCACTATTACAAGTTGGCAATACTACAAACGCAGCACAAGATGGAATATTTTCCGTGAGCCACCAACATGGGACAAACACAGACACTTAATTAAATCCAGCATCGATGAATCTATATTAATATTTGGAAATTTTTCCAGAGAAAAACATTCGCCTTGAATACAATATTTCAAATGAAAATCAAATTTCAAAATATTTTTGCTTAAAAGGCGCAAAGACCAACTTAGTGAAAAATATTCCATGCCGGGAATCGAACCCGGGTCATCAGTATAGCGCACTGACGTTCTACCGCTAAACCACATGGAACGATACCCAGCCTGGAACTTCTCACTATTACAAGTTGGCAAGGCTACAAACGCAGCACAAGATGGAATATTTTCCGTGAGCCACCAACATGGGGCAAACACAGACACTTAATTAAATCCAGCATCGATGAATCTATATTAATATTTGGAAATTTTTCCAGAGAGAAACATTCGCCTTGAATACAATATTTCAAATGAAAATCAAATTTCAAAATATTTTTGCTTAAAAGGCGCAAAGACCAACTTAGTGAAAAATGTTCCATGCCGGGAATCGAACCCGGGTCATCAGTATAGCGCACTGACGTTCTACCGCTAAACCACATGGAACGATACCCAGCCTGGAACTTCTCACTATTACATGCTGGATTTAATTAAGTGTCTGTGTTTGCCCCATGTTGGTGGCTCACGGAAAATATTCCATCTTGTGCTGCGTTTGTAGCCTTGCCAACTTGTAATAGTGAGAAGTTCCAAGCTGGGTATCGTTCCATGTGGTTTAGCGGTAGAACGTCAGTGCGCTATACTGATGACCCGGGTTCGATTCCCGGCATGGAATATTTTTCACTAAGTTGGTCTTTGCGCCTTTTAAGCAAAAATATTTTGAAATTTGATTTTCATTTGAAATAACTTACCTTTTCGATATTATTATCAATTTTTTTCGATCATGCGTTACGGAATAAAAATTTTCAGTTAAACATAAAATTAAAATAGTAATAATAATTTAAAATTTTGAAAAATGTAACGATGATTGCTTTTCATATTGTCAAGATCTTAGACATTTTCTGTCTAGTGCTGTTTGCAGACAAACAGTGAGACAGTTTTATTATTATAATTTTTAAAGTATTTCATTTCATTTATTTTTATTTTTTATTGAATTTATAAGCGACACATCTTCTTATTCTTTACAATTGCTGGAGAAACGCCAGCAGTGTCATTGTAAGTAAAAGTACAACAATGGCGGGTGAGGGGGGGGGGGACATTGCTGAGTTATGTAGTTGCATTGTGGATAAAAATTTATTATTGATTCGTTTATGTATGCTATATTCATCTCAAATAACTATTAAATGCTAGCAACTATTGCGTCAACTTAATAGACTCATTGCGTCACAATTACACTTTAAACTCTTCGGATGTGCCAACCCAAAACTTTCCACTATCTCATTTTTTGTTAATTTAAGTGCAGTTTATCTTTTGTAATCGTTTGCACGTGATAGAGATAGATTTTAAAAACATAATTGTGGTACACTTTTGAAACAAACTGCTATACAGTTTCAAATAAATTGCATTTCAAAGTTTTTTTTCCCAATTTGACAGTGTAGAAATTGAAAATGTGCGATGTTTAGAATTTAAAAAAAATAGCGAAATTTAATCGTCTGCCACTGACAACTCACCGCCGCCCCCTGAATACTAGGCCTTAGCACTGGACCAAAAATGGCGGCTGCCGAAGGCGGATTTTTTTCCACGTATGTACGGTCCCTTAAATATGCCTACCAATAATATTTTGAAGTTTTTTCCGCTTCATTTTTCTGAGAATAAACAAGGTAGAGAAATTAAAAAGCAGTAAACCAACGTTTAAAATGCACAAATAATGGATGAAAAGCAGCAAACAGCTGTTTCGAATCTACAGCGAGATTCTTCTTCAGTGCAAGATAGGGAAAAGGGAACAGCGTGCTAGAAAAAGCAAGGCTGAGCAAAATGATAGACAGAGACGCGCTGCCTTATATAATTTGAGACATTGCGGGAAAAAAAAATTGAGAAAAAGAATAAAGAAAGAAATCACAGAAGAATAAAGGCCCGTTAAAGCCGAATACATTAAAATAGCAATTATAGCCTTTGTGCAGGAATATTAAAAAGCAGTAAACCAACGTTTAAAATGCACAAATAATGGATGAAAAGCAGCAAACAGCTGTTTCGAATCTACAGCGAGATTCTTCTTCAGTGCAAGATAGGGAAAAAGGAACAGCGTGCTAGAAAAAGCAAGGCTGAGCAAAACGATAGACAGAGACGCGCTGCCTTATATAATTTGAGACATTGCGGAAAAAAAAAATTTGAGAAAAAGAAAAAAGAAAGAAATCACAGAATAATAAAGGCCCGTTAAAGCCGAATACATTAAAATAGCAATTATAGCCTTTGTGCAGGAATATTAAAAAGCAGTAAACCAACGTTTAAAATGCACAAATAATGGAAAGGCAGCGCGTCTCTGTCTATCATTTTGCTCAGCCTTGCTTTTTCTAGCACGCTGTTCCTTTTTCCCTATCTTGTATTGAAGAAGAATCTCGCTGTAGATTCGAAACAGCTGTTTGCTGCTTTTCATCCATTATTTGTGCATTTTAAACATTGGTTTACTGCTTTTTAATATTCCTGCACAAAGGCTATAATTGCTATTTTAATGTATTCGGCTTTAACGGGCCTTTATTCTTTTGTAATTTCTTTCTTTATTCTTTTTCTCAATTTTTTTTTTCCCGCAATGTCTCAAATTATATAAGGCAGCGCGTCTCTGTCTATCATTTTGCTCAGCCTTGCTTTTTCTAGCACGCTGTTCCTTTTTCCCTATCTTGCACTGAAGAAGAATCTCGCTGTAGATTCGAAACAGCTGTTTGCTGCTTTTCATCTATTATTTGTGCATTTTAAACATTGGTTTACTGCTTTTTAATATTCCTGCACAAAGGCTATAATTGCTATTTTAATGTATTCGGCTTTAACGGGCCTTTATTCTTCTGTAATTTCTTTCTTTATTCTTTTTCTCATTTTTTTTTTCTTTTTTTTCCGCAATGTCTCAAATTATATAAGGCAGCGCGTCTCTGTCTATCATTTTGCTCAGCCTTGCTTTTTCTAGCACGCTGTTCCTTTTTCCCTATCTTGCACTGAAGAAGAATCTCGCTGTAGATTCGAAACAGCTGTTTGCTGCTTTTCATCCATTATTTGTGCATTTTAAACATTGGTTTACTGCTTTTTAATATTCCTGCACAAAGGCTATAATTGCTATTTTAATGTATTCGGCTTTAACGGGCCTTTATTCTTCTGTAATTTCTTTCTTTATTCTTTTTCTCAATTTTTTTTTTCTTTTTTTTCCGCAATGTCTCAAATTATATAAGGCAGCGCGTCTCTGTCTATCATTTTGCTCAGCCTTGCTTTTTCTAGCACGCTGTTCCTTTTTCCCTGTCTTGCACTGAAGAAGAATCTCGCTGTAGATTCGAAACAGCTGTTTGCTGCTTTTCATCTATTATTTGTGCATTTTAAACATTGGTTTACTGCTTTTTAATATTCCTGCACAAAGGCTATAATTGCTATTTTAATGTATTCGGCTTTAACGGGCCTTTATTCTTCTGTAATTTCTTTCTTTATTCTTTTTCTCAATTTTTTTTTTCTTTTTTTTCCGCAATGTCTCAAATTATATAAGGCAGCGCGTCTCTGTCTATTATTTTGCTCAGCCTTGCTTTTTCTAGCACGCTGTTCCTTTTTCCCTATCTTGCACTGAAGAAGAATATCGCTGTAGATTCGAAACAGCTGTTTGCTGCTTTTCATCCATTATTTGTGCATTTTAAACGTTGGTTTACTGCTTTTTAATATTCCTCCACAAAGGCTATAATTGCTATTTTAAGGTAGAGAAATCTTTTATAAAATACTGGTGTCTATATTTAAGGGACCGTGCCTACGCTAAAAAAAGCCCGCCTTCGGCAGCCGCCATTTTTGTGTCAGTTTTGTGTGAGCGCTCAGGCCTAGTATTCAGAGGGCGGTGGACAACTTCAAAATGACGTCAGCGTTACACACGGATATTTTTGTCCTTTAAAATATATATATGTAACCAAACAACGTTTCTTAATGGATAACTAAACTGGCTGATTTTGATTTATTTTTTCATTCATTTATTAAACGTTTACTTAGAGGGATGGTAAAACAAAAAGTTATCTTAATCAATAAATGCAGGGGATAATCCTACCTTAAATATGAAAGATTACATAATTTTCTTTTACCCATGTCTATGAAGGAAAGATTAGAACTCCTTGTTCCAGTTTTTACTCTCTTAAATCAAAGCTGATCTCTCAACTAGCGAAATATATACATCAAAAGTTCACTCAACTCAACTCTATTCCTACAATAATGAAGAGCGACACTAATCTGTTTCTTCATTAAATACTTTGAAACTCAAATAAAATTTTAGCCTTTGTATTTGGCTACTTAATTTCGTAAACCTTCTAAATACACTAGACCCTCCCGTTTCTCGGCTGTAGGGCTGTATTATCCATCAAGGGGGCCCAACAACGGTGGTCCATTAAAGAAAGTGAAAGCTCGGGTTTTTAATGAACATATAGCTGTAAATCGGTGGCAACAATGAGCATTTTGACGTACAGCTCATGGGCTCGGCCGTAATAGATTTTTTACTTTTTTCCAGATTACTTTTTACCAGAAAACCGCAGATTCCAAAAACACTGTTCCTTTCTGCCTCTCTAATGCCGAAGAATTTAATAAATTTTTTGTGAAAATTTATTACGAAAATGACCATCCCGTGGGCCAATGTTGGGTTACAGAAATAATTAAATATTCGGCGGTTTTCGGAAATCACAGCAACCTGAGAAAAATACTTCTATTTTGATTCCTTATGAAGGTTTTTCCAGGATTTTTATAAACTTTGATTTTAATTTCTTACAGAAACTTTTCCCAGACTATTATAGGCTTCTGCCTCCATTTCTTACAAAGATCTTTATAGAAATTTTATTTTAAATTATTAAGAAGATTTTCCCCAGACATTTATGGAATACTCATACTTTGATTAAGTATTAAGTCTTTTTTGAGAATTTTTACGTTTCATTTCGATTTATTATGGTAGGTTTTTCCACACTTTAGTAGATTTATATTTTGATCCTTTTTTTAAAATTAACCCTTTCTGGGGCAAGGCACTTCTGTTTCTGAAAGGTTAAAATGATTGATTGACACCGGTATTTATAAACAACTTTATATGAAACTATGTAAAAGCTTTTCTTCGCATACATTATATGAAACAAAATTTAATTTCTAAATTCTGGTATGAATATGTCATTTGGGAATTAATATTAAGTGGTATATAACATCTACCGGTGCTCTTCAAGGGGTTAAAGACTTTTACTTCAACTTATTAGAAGACTTTCCCCGGACATTTATAGACATTTATTATAGATTCCTTGTGAAGATTTTTGCCGTCCTTTTAAATATTTTTATATTAATTCCTTATAAAGGTTTTTCCGGCATTTGTATAGACTTTTATTTCAGTTTCTTATAAAAGCTTTTCCCATACTTTTATAGGCTTCTACCTCCATTACTGACAAGGATTTTTACAGGAATTTTATTTTAAATTATTAAGTTTTCCCAGACGTTTATAGATTACTCATACTTTGATTCAGTATGAAGTCTTTTTGAGAATTTTTATATTTATTTCGATCTATTATCTAGGTTTTTCGAGACTTTTGTAGATCTCTATTTTGATTCTTTTTTAAAATTGATAACTTTTATTGCAATTTATTAGAAGACTTTCCTGGGCATTTATAGAAATTTATTACGGATTCCTTTTGCCAGACTTTACAGGTTTTTATTTTGATTCATTATGAAGGTTTTTCCGGGATTTGTATAGACTTTTATTTCAAATTCTTAGAAAAGCTTTTCCCAGACAATTATAGACTTCTGCCTCCATTCTTTACAAAGATTTATTACAGGAATTTTATTTTGAATTATTAAGAAGAGTTTTCAAAGACGTTTATAGAATACTCATACTTTGATTCGGTTTGAAGTCTTTTTGAGAATTTTTATATTTCATTTCGATTAATTAAGTAGGGTTTTCCAGACTTTTGTAGATTTATATTTTGATTCTTTTTTAAGAATGAAAAACTTTTACTTCAGTTTATTACAAGACTTTCCTCTGGCATTTATGACATTTATTACGAATTCCTTGTGAAGACTATTGCATGACTTTTAAAGGTTTTTATATCGATTCATTATGATGGTTTTTCCGGCATTTGTATACACTTTTAATTCAATTTTTTACAAAAGCTTTTCCCAAATTATTATAGGCTTCTGCCTATACAAATCCTTACAAATATTTTTATAGGACTTTTACTTTGAATTATTAAGAAGAGTTTTTCCAGACGTTTATGGACTACTCGTACTGATTCAGTTTTGAGTCTTTTTGAGAATTTTGACGTTTAATTTCGATTTATTATGTAAGTTTTTCCAGACTTTTGTAGGCTTCTGTTTTTATTATTTTATAAGAAGGAAAGACTTTTACTTCAGTTTATTACAAAACATTTATAGACATTTATTACGAAGACTTTTGCCTGACTTTTAAAGGTTTTTATATCGATTCATTATGAAGCTTTTTCTGGTATTTGTATAGACTTTTATTTCAATTTTTTACAAAAACTTTTCCCAAACTATTATAGGCTTCTATTCCTTACAAAGATTTTTACAGGAATTTTATTTTGACTTATTAAGAAGAGTTTTCCTAGACTACTTATACTGATTCAGTATTAAGTTTTTTTGAGAATTTTTATGTTTCATTTCGATTTATTATGTAAGTTTTCAAGTCTTTTGTAGATTTCTATTTTGATTCTCTTTTAAGAATTAAAGACTCGTACTTCAATCTATTACATGAATTTCCCGGAAGTTTCTATACATTTATTACCGATTCCTTGTGAAGACTTTTGCCGTATCTTTAAAGGTTTTTACATCGATTTATTATGCACACCTTCCCCGGACTTTTATTCACTAGTGATTTGCTTTTGTATGAAAACTTTTTATGGACTTTATTAGAGTTTTCTTTTATTTGCTGCACAGACGCAAGTTTATAACGATTTACGAAAGTTTATAACGAAAATAACCTCAAACGTAAAGTACTGTTGGGTTTGAATATATAAATATATATATAAACAAGCTTTCTGTTCGAAGAATGACAGTCCATGTGAAAATCACTATGATTGCTTACGAAGACTTTTACAAGGAGGTTTTTAGATTTTTATTTAGTTTTCTTAAGGCCGTTCTCCAGAAAATAGTTCTTCCCACTCAACAACGTGAAACTTTCTAACACATTTCTCACTTATTTTTAAACGTAAAAGCACGGCACTTGTAGGCATTATTACCGATTTGTAATCGAATAACTTTTTTTTTCCAATAGATTTCTCCTTAAGTTATACATGATTGATGTCTCAAGACGGCAGTTTTTTTCTTTCCTTCACTGTCACTTTCCGACAATTTTGACAGTATTTTCTGAAAAATCTTTTGCCTTTAAAGAAAAATTGAAAAGAGAGTTTGATTAGATAGTTTCTTAATAAGAGCACACGCCAATTTAATACGTTCGCGAAGAAAAATTAATTAAAAAAAGTGTTAGAAAGTAGCCAGTTTGAATTTGAGAACAGTCTTAAGAAGATTTTCCTCGGACATTTGTTAACTTTCATATGACTTCATTAAAAAGACCTTTGCAAGATCTTTCAATAGTGCTTTATTTTGATTATTATTCGGGTCATTTTCAAGATATTTATAGATTTTTCCCTTTCAGAAACCACTTTCTTTGATTTTCCACCAATATAGAAAAATGTAATAATTTTTTATTGTGTATATTATGAAAATGACCATCCCATGAGCCGCTATTGGTTACAAAACAAATTAAGCATTTGCTTATTATCTGAAAATTTTAATATATGGGAAAAATATTTTTATTTTCATTCCCGCAATTTTTTTTCCAAGACTTTTAGCATAAAATATTATTTTTTAGGAATATTATTTTAATCAGATTACTTTTGAAGTCTCAACACGGACACTTATAGACTTCTATTTTCATGAATTATTATTTTTTGTTGTTACTGTTTTATAGATTTCTATTAATAATCCGATTCTCTATAATAATATTTTCAAGGCATTGATAAAAATGTTCTACTTTAATAAAATAAAACCACTAACTACAGAAACAAGTTTCTTGTATCTTTTGTATTATAGAAAAACTTTATGAATTTTGGAAAAAGTTTATAATGAGGATAGCTGTCCTTTTGGCCACTGTTGAGTTAAAAAATAAGCAAATAAATAAGCTTTCTCATATTTTCTAAAAATTACGCTACATGAAAAATACGATTATAGTTTTTTTTTTCTTCTGGAGAGTTTTCAATGGCTTTTATAGAATTCTCAACTATTTTCTGAGACGATTATCTATATATGTATATATATATCCTCATAAGTTGGTAGAAAACTGCAGAATCCAATGAAATGTTCCTTTCAGCTTCACTGTTGTATAAATATCTAACAAGCTTATTTTTTTTTATTAATGAGAATAACCATCTCATGGGCTATTATGGGATTTTTCTTAAGCGTTCTCCTGTTTTCTAATAATTACAGTAATTTGAAAATTCCTCTATAATTCTATTCCTTACAAAAACTTTTTTTATGGAATAATATGTTAAAAAATTAAAGAAAAAGCTCATTCTAAATAATTTCTTGTTTGAAGAAGAATTTGATTAATTTTTAAGAGAGTTATAAGGATAAATATGAGAATGAGCATGATAATTTGAAGATTGACTATTCAATAGCTCATGGTTGGATTCCCTGCCTTCCAACCGCAAAAAAAAGGGAAAAGAAAAAAAGAACTTCTCATACTTTACCATAGTACGTGGGAAAAGTACTTCTATTTCGATTTTCGTGAATATATTAATTATTTATATATTAATATAAAATAAATACTCTTTAAAAATTACAGTAAAAAATACAATACAGTGTAGCGCAGTTTTCATATTTTAAATGAGAACATCTCAGGAAAAAATATTTAAAAAAACCCCCTGAAATGCGCAAACTTAATGCTTAGCTTAATAATATACATAGTGAAAAGTATAATAATAAAAAACTAATAATGGACCATTCTTCCAGATCTCGCAATGTATGAGAAATTTTTATTGTTCTACCACTATTTTGAAATAAATATCTTCATCATACATTTGGTAATGCATGTTAAAGAAATTTATTCTGAAGATTATTGATTAGGAATGCTGGTAGAAACAATAAGATTTTTCCTATATGCTGCGAGCCTTGTACCTAACAAACGAGTAAATATCTACTCAAAATGTTACTTAAAAAAAAAAAAAAAAAAATCATGAAATATTTACACTTTTGTGGTTTTAAGCTATTTTGTATACTTTATCAAGCATGCAAGTTCAACGGTCATGCGACCAGATACCTAGTCCATTAAATATTTAAATTTCAAAAGTTAAGTTTTAAATTCATTAATTAGTAACATTTATTAAATATTTAAGTAAAAAATAGTGAGAAAATGAAGGATCCTGTTCTCATATTGTATGAAAAATCTATTTTAAGTAAAACGATAAACTATGAAAAAAAAAAAAAACTGAGCTTAGATCTACGCATTTCTAAGATTGACTAGATTAGGTCAAATAAACACGTTCCAAAAATTAATTTTGTTTGGAAAAAAAAAAGAGTGTAAATAAATGCAAACAAAAAATAAGTAGCATGTCTATACTGATGAAATAAAAGAGTTTGTGCATCTCTCTCTGTGTGTGTGTTTGTGTGTGATGTACGCACGCGTGCGATGGTAGGAAAATCTATCGTACGTAAAGGTCTGAAAATTTGGATAAGGATAGTCCAAAGCAGCTCCTAAATCCTATTTCACCCGCAACTCAGATTTTTCATTTTTTGATAATTAGCCGAGATATTAATTAAACTACCAATTAAACAGATCGACCGGAAAAATTCACACTAGTGCGTGTGCGAATGCTGTTCCGGAAGCGCGGAAGCTGTAAAAATCCGAAAGTGTGAAAGCTGCTATTTTTTCTACTGCCTTTCGAAATGCGCATCGGCCGAACCGTTCGAAATGCGGAGAAACAAAAGACAACCAACCACATCTAGGTTCTTTAAGCTTTGTGACGAATAAATCCGTTTAGAAAAATATGAAAGTTAACCCTTTTAGAAAATTAATTAAGAAATCTCGCATTCGTGTTTTTCCTCCAACCGTTTTTCCAAGCCCGCATCAACGTAACTTTTTGAAATACGGAAAAAAAAAATGAAACCAAATTAAAGATAGTAATTTTAGGTTTAAAACACTACAATCCATTTGAAAACAATATCAGTGTTAACCATTTAAAAAAAAAAAAATTCTCGATAGCCGTTTCGTTGTTTTTCGTGATTTATGCAATCTTTAAAAGTCTGCCCCAGGCTTCTGAACAAAATACGAAAAATCTAAAAATGACCATGTCATATCTACGTTCATTTTCTTTACGAATTTCGGAATCCGTTTGGAAAAATATGAATAGTAACCTTTGAAAGAAATTTGTTTGTGAAAGTCACTTTTGCGAATTTCGTTTCTTCTGCGCTGCACAGTGTGGTATTTCGCTGAAAAAGCTGGCCAAAAGTCAAAATTTCAAATCTCGTATATAGCTGATCATTTTCTGGTTGATATAAGAGCACTATCCTGTCCATATGATAACGGGTTGATTTCGATCTATAGACTCTTCAGTTGTCTGGTATTTTATTTGGAATTCATGGTTTGTGCATTTCCCTTTTTATGCTTCTGATCTATGCATCTTTTATCGAACGTCTAAAAAACTATTCTTAGTAGAATTTCAGAAACTTTTTACGGTTTATAAAGACGAAGATGTATACTTCCTTTTACATACATATTTTTGTAAATATAATGCTTCTTCATTATGATATTCACGTTTGAAACCACAATTTTTTTAAATTAAATATTTTAGATAAAATTATAATTGTAATAGGGAGTTAAACTGAGTTCAGTAAGAACTCTTGTGTTTTCATACAGTATATGTAGGCTAATTAAAAGATATGAAATAAAATCTGCCCCCATTTGACCCCCATTTTTTTAATAAGTAAAACAAAATTTCAAAAATGTTTCTGAAAAACAGTTTTTTTACTTTATTAAAATTTTAAATTTATTAACTGTTTACATTTAATATATGCTGTATTTTTTTACTCCATACTGGTGACCATTTGATGCGCAGAGGACAAATCTGAAAATTGAAGAGAAAAAATCCCTTTTTTAACCCTTTGAGCTCTGGTGGTTGAATTTTTCCCACTTAATTTTAATCCCCAAATGTCACAATAACACCGGAACATTCGACCAAATTTATTCGAAAAGAGTTTAATGCATTTTTTTTCGTTTATATTTTAAATCGAATTTTTTTATTTCAAAATACCGGTGCCAATGTGACATTTGGGAATTTTGAAGAAATTCACCCACCAGAGTTCAAAGAGTTAAGTGGTTAGACGTGCCTTCTTTTTATTTTAAGCAAGATGATTTTTGATCGTATAGTAGAGATGGGCAACATCGTTCCAACCGGAATCGTTCACCGAAAGGAACGAGTTCATTGGAGACGTTCCTTTCGGAATCGTTCCGAAAAAAAACGAACGAATCCGAGGAAAAGGAACGATTCCGAGAAAAAAGGAACTATTTCAAGAAAAAAGGAACGATTCCGAGAAAAAAAAGAACGATTCCAAGAAAAAAAGAACGATTTTGAAAAATAAAGGATTCCAACGGGAAAAAAACACTTCCGAGATAAAGAGAACCACATGCAATCCATAATATTTTTTACTAATTTATTTTCTTATGTACCCATCCATTTTCTTACGCATCCAGTCGCCTTAATTTTGTAATGTTTTGGACAGATGATTTTGTTTTTAAGAATTCATTTCATTGATCAGTGTGTGCAATTAATTTGCAGTTATTTCTAGCTTTAAGATTTATGGTATAAAGCATAATTCCCCTTAGAAATTTAAGGGCGGTGCAAGGTCTATTCGATTTTCAGTGTAATCATTGGTTTCTCTTGAAAATATGTCGTCAAATGACCGTCCATTTATATTATTATTTTATACAGTGTGTCTTTACTCTCAAAGATGTTCAGTGGCTAAGTCCTAAACCGTTAGTCATAGACCTATAGTTCCAATTGTGTGTTGTTGTGTGTTAAAAGAAAAATGTTTTAAATAAGGTAAAAAATTATTCTGAAAGTCGTTTGGATCAATAAAAATATTTCTAAAAAAGTTACGAAATTTAATTTTTTATACGGTCCCCCGCCCTATAAGAGATATTTAGTAAAAATTTCCTGCTCTCTTAAAAGAAAGACAAAAAAAGTCCCATTCATCTAACACTAAAATTCATGAAGTTATACGAAACTTTGAAATGCAAGACTTATGCAACTTTTCTGCACCCGAATACACATGAGTTTAGCCATGCTTCTAGGGGTCGTAAACAAAGTGCTTAAAGTATTTGAAGGATTTATTTCATGTGTAGCTGCGCTTTGAAAGAAATCGTATTACGACAGATTTTTGTAAGGATTTGAAGCTGTTTCTTTTCATAATTTTTTTAACAAAAATTATGCTATTTTTATAAGCTTTTATTTAACCTATTAACCGCCAAAACTATAAGTAGGAATTTTCAAATTTCTTGTTGAAAGTCGCTTGTCACCACAAATTCAGAAAGGTAATTTCCGCTTTATTAAAATATCGAAATTTTTGCCAATAAATAAGGCAATTTTTTTAATTGTAAAATAGTGGTGACAAAGTAATTAAAGTAAGCATGAGCAATTATTTTGACCGTTGCGTGAACGCAACACCAGCCGGTAACGGGTTAACTTGAAACGATCGTATGTATGTCTTTCCAGTTCAAAATTTGTACTCGAAATTCAACTCACTTTAAAATATGCGATCGAGGTTAAATTTTACATATTGACGTAAATCAGATGACAATGTAATATTATTATGATTTTCAGTGCTTACCATTATGTACTTATTTTACAGGGTAACACAAAAAATTTCGGATAGATTACTGCCAACAAGTTTACTAAAAAGTTTTAGATTAGATAACACAAGACTGCGATAGTTGTGTTTTTTTATTTTTAAAATTATGATTTTTATGTATTTTTTAGCGCTGAATGCGAAAATTATCTTCATTTTTAACCATCATGTCAGAATTTTTCGCAAATAGTAAATTTCAAAATAGTAAATTTCAAAATTGAAACAATAGCTAATACTATAAAATAGAGTCGATGGTTGTATTTTTTAACTTTTACGATTGATTTGTATGTGCTTTTTAGCACTGAATGTAAAAATTACCTTCATATTTAACCATCATGTTAGACTTTTTTGTAAATGGTAAATTTCAAAGTTATAAAAATAGCGAAATTCTGATACTATAAAATGGATGTAAAACTTCTTTTATTCAATTTAATTTTATTTAATTCAAGAATTTATTCAATTTTTGGCTTATACTGGGATTCTTACAGCTAAACAGCTCGGGGATCCGATGATGTGGGAAGGGAAGAGGTTCAATTAAAACTTTGAACATTAAACTTTGAAATTTACAATTTGAGGAAAATCCTGACGTGATGGTTAAAAATGAAGGTCATTTTCGGATTCAATAGTAAAAAATACATAAAAATCAGTTATCAAAAGTTAAAGAAATAACAATCACGTCTATTTTATACTATCAGAATCAGATTTCCGAAAATTTTTCACTTTTTAGCTTTCAAATTTACGATTTACAAAAAATCTGTACTTTGTGATAAAAAATGAAGGCCATTTTTGGATTCAGTGTGTAAAGAATAGAGACTGTTGCTTTTCGACATTTTATTTAACGAAAATTCTATTATTTTTTTCCCGTTATATGTTTAGTACAAGCTGTATATTTTGCATTAATATTTCAGAATGATTATAGATTTCAAATTTATAATGCAATGTTAATTTTACTATCAAATATTTTTTTATATATATCTGAAGATTATTTATATTCCTAGTAAATTTGGAAATGACCCCTATTTCGCAGCAAAAAATATGCTCCAAGTTTAAACAGCCATTACTTCTGTCAGTTTTAGTCGTAGAATAATAGGACTTTTATTTGTCTTACTTATAAGTGTAATAGAAAAGTTTTACTAACTATAACTTGAAGGACCGGGGAATCGTGTAAAAAATTAAATTTCATAACTTTTCAAGAAATGATTCTATTGACCCAAATCACTTTTTAAATACTTCTTTACCCCCATTTAAAACATTTTTGTAATTGGAACTATATGGCTATGACTAACGGTTTAGGAATTAGCTATTGGACTTCGTTGAGAGTGGACATCCTGTATAGGAAATTTTATTATTGCTCTGATATTTGTCACCAGGGTCTAGGAATTTTTAGTCTCATAGATTCCTCTTCAAAATCTACCTCTAGGTAATCTTAATTTCATTTTTCATTTGGATGGCCCTACTGGTTTGGATATGTAACTAGTTAAATTAGATTACATTTTTGTTTCAGTGTCCATACTTTCAATAACTTTATCCCCTTTATCGTCTTTCTCCTCAGCTCCCTAACTTTACGCACACAGGATATTTCGCATAATTCATCAACATAATTATCACCGCCTTCAGGATCTGGTTCAGAAGTGAAACACCCTATTCTATAGCAATCATCTTGTAGTGCATTTCAGTGATATATATCAATTTTAATGCATATGAAATAGCTTAATGTCATTAAAATGCGCTGCAAACGATTTTTTCCCGTTGACCATAATGTAACGAAATACTTTTGAGTGCCCCTGTAAATAAACTATTAATGCTACACTCTTCATATTGAATACCAAACCTCCCATGGTAAACATCATTAACATATATCAATTGCATGGGAATCCGAGTATATTTACGAGAGTTAGGTATATCACACACTGAGACCACAGAACGACACAAAGCGCAACATGAAGTGCAAAAACCGGTCGAAACAAAGAACGAAGCTGTTGCAAACTTGTTTTAAACCAGTTTTTCTAGCGAATTCAAGCGACATGTCTTATGTGTCGCCTTAGTGTGCGACTTGCCTTAGAGCGTGAACAGACGGTCTGACGGACAGACAAACCGCATTCATAAACACTAACTTTATTGGAGAGAGTTAAAAAGTAAAGCATGTTTTTGCACACTGTCTTTCCTGAGTGACTGATGTATGTCTTGTCTTTTACACTAACATCGCTATTTGTGAACTGCTGTTAACTACGTAGAATTTCAATAAACTTACAACTCTTTTTGAATCTCCAATTTCACGAGACCCTACAGGAATTTCTCTAATTTCACACCCTCATCCGCCGTCACCCTCTCTCCACTTATACCATACAGAACCTCAGTTCGGTGTGAGTGAATTGCGGTGCTAATATGTTTGTTTGGATTGGGATCTTTGGAGCTTCATAACTCATGAAGTCATTGAACACTTGTGTTACACGAAAGGGTAGAAGTTCTTTCAGATGATTTGTAAACAGATTCATTAGCAGCATGGCTATGGCTAGTGATATTTATAAGATAATATTATATATATTAATATAATAATATAATAATATATATATATATATATATATTCAACTTGTTAATATTTTAAAAAATCTTCATTGTGTTTATAATATAACGACATATGACTTCAAAGATCGTTTTAATAATATAGACCTATTAGATTTACATAAAATTATAAATGCATTATTTAAAAAGTATTATAAAAAACTGGAATTACCATCTAATATAATTATTGCATATTTTAAATCTTTAACTAACTTCATTATATATAATAATTATATATTGCAAGATAACACTTTATATTTACAGCATGTCGGTATACCATAAGGCGGTTGTACTTCCAGTTTACTCTCAGACTTATACTTATATCATTATGAACGTAATTTTACTAATAATAATCTACATTTATATCGTTATATTGATGACATAATTTTAATTGATACTGATCAATCTACAAATACTCGATTTCCAGTTGATTATCCCACTAATTTGGAATTAACGGAAAACCTTTTATCTAACAATACAATTAACTTCTTAGGTCTTAAAATTACAATAAAAGACAACAAAACAAACAATAAAAGACAACAAAACAATCACAGATTTATATGACAAACGTAAAGATTTTAAATTCAAAGTTAATACATTTACAAATTTTAAATCTTGTCTACATCATTCTGTATTTCGAAATATAATACTTAATCATTTATATAGAATAAAATGTTTATGTTCTTCTCCTCTAATTAACAATAATATTAAAAAACTAATTTATGATGCATTAAATCATGGTTTTCCAAAAAAATTCATATATTCATTAATATACAATTAGTACTTTTCTTACATGATCTTTTAAAACAAATTAACACATGCGTAAACAAAATTACAAAAAAATTATAAAATAAAAAAATATCTATAAAAAATTAAAAATTGTAAAATAATATAAAAAAATTATTATAGGCTGGTTGGGTGGGTAGATGTTAGAGTACGGAGGAGGGTGGTGTTGTCTGGATAATACGCAATGGTTAATTATAAAAAAGGGGGGGCTTTTGTATTATTACTATTTTTTTGTACGTATTTTATATGGATGTTGATTTGATACATTATATGTAATTGGAGAATTTCATTAATATTATAATTAGCTTAATTATTGATTAATCTTATTTACAATCATTTGTTATTAAATTTTAATTTACTAAGGACCATATCATATTAATTACTAATTGTATGTCATTTTTATAGTGATTAATATACATATAAATATGTTTAATATAAATATAGTTATACTGCATGTATTAAAATTGGGTAATTATTTTTATTATTATTCCTCTATTCTTTTTAATATTTATCTATTTTCAATATATTATCGGTTTAATGTTTTTGAATGTCCCACATTCATACTTTTTGGATTTTTATGGATGTATGAAAATAATCCACACTCTATATTTGTGCTTTTTAAGTAATGGGAATTTAAGTATCATTTAACCTTCTATATATTCCATATGTTTTTTATTTCCTGTTCATTTTATAATTATCTTATATATAATTGATTTAAAAGATAATTTTTATATTATTTTTAATAATTATTTATGATAATTATTACTCAAATTATTTTATTTTATAGCATGTAGCTATATGCTATATATTATCAATGTTCTAGAATTATTTAAATTCTTAGTTTAGTTTAAATAAGTTAGCTAATAGAATATTTTGTATGCCTTTAAATTTTATTAACAATAGTTTTATTTTTTTATTTTTTTATCAATTACTGTGATTTCTTAACTGTTTTATTCACCTTAATCTTTTTGATATTCTGGTAGCCATGTGCGTGGATATTTGTAAAATACTGAAATATTAATCGGTATGGTGTTTATTATTTATATTTTATATCCTATAAATATTTAAATAGGTTTTATTGATTCTTACATTTCATATTTGTTTCTATTCTGTTTTCATTTTTAATCAATTCACTTGATTTTAATGGTTGTTTGGGCACAGGGGAAAATAATTTTTAGCTTTAGCTTATTTTTCTCACAGAAAACTACCATTTTGCTTATATCATTGAATTCTGTGCCCTTGACAACGTAATTCAATGTATAAGCTTTTCCATTTTTTGTCGGTGTCCACTTTTTTCTTTTTCTTCCATAATAATTCTTATAATAAATTTATTTTATTTTTCTTTTTTTAATACTTACAGCTTTAATTCATAATATTTGATGGTGGTAGGTTATGTTTAATTAATGGTTATATATATATATATATATAGTAATATATATGATTTTATTCATATATAGTACATATTATCTCCGCCAAAAGATATAGTGATTCACTAAACTTAAAAGTTCTATTTCTTTAAATTTGAAATTTGCTTACATTTTAACTGAAAAGCGGTTTATTGGTTTAATTAAATTAAACAAATTAAAAGTATGTCCATTATTATTACAGAGTGTAGTACTATATAAAGAACTATCCTTTTGACGATGTTTCGGCCGTTGAATGAAAGATATCAGTTGTAAACATGTTATAGATAATACCAATCTTAATTTTTTGAGAATTTGACTATTTTTTATTCGGAGTTAAACTTTTTATTGTCAAAACTATTTAAAATAGATAAAACATTTTGTTAAATTCGAACTTTTCAGAAAACTTTATGTAATTTAAGAAAATAAATAAATAAATCTTCTAAGTGAAAAGAATAACAATAAGAAAGGAAAATACATAAAATTTAGCATCGTATTTTCAGTAAGTTTTACCTCAATAAAAACGGAAGTTTGGTATTAGGCTTGAAACATTAAATTTAGTTTAGCATGAAGGGAGCCTTGGTTTGATCGAAACTAAACTCAGATATGTATTATCCATCACCACAGTAACAGGCATGAATCGTGGCATTAATTTCGGGATTTACGAGTATCCATAACGATCAAGAAATCTGAATTATTATAAGAAATTATTACGATAAACGATTTTTTTTGCTTTTATTTTACGTTGAATTAAAACAAAGTCACAGTTATTTAAATTCTAATTATTTAGCAAGAAATAGAAATAAAATAACAAATGAAAAAACTGTACAAAATCACAACGTGGCATTCTTTGGAAACCAATAATTAAATTCGTATATTGTAAAACTTTTTAAATGCAATATTAACCTTCCGCATACCAGACCGGTGCAACAGACCCGATAAATACATTCAAATTGATTTTTCACATTTTAAAAAATGAAAATTTTGTAAATATGTGACTTTTTCTGGAATGTTCTACTCAAAAGAATGGAACATCCCAGGAAAAACCCATATTTACAGAAATTTCAGTTTTTAAAATAAATTAGAAATATCATTATAAATGTACCTGTCCGGGCCATTGAACCCCTCTGGTAGGCGGAGGGTTAACATAAATCTATTAAAACCGAAACAAGCATAAAATATGCAGCTTTATATATACTAGCAGGAATGACCGAGCTAAGCTCGGTCAAATTCAGCTTTGTGTTTCTCTCGATGTATTATTCCCACTGAATCATTCTTGCTGTTTTAGTTACACTTAGCTTAACCCTGAGCCAATTACACCCAAAATGACCCACCAATCGAATTTTTTCGAACATGCGACCTAACCCAGCGCTCTTCTCCAGCCGGAATACGATGGAATACAAAATTTAGTGAAAATCGTTAGTCATTTTCTAGATAAAATTAGCTTGACCCGCGTTCATCCAAAAATGACCCACTAATCGAAATTTATCGAACATGTGACATACTCCAACGGTCTTCACGTACCGGGAAACGGTATAGTAAAAAAATATTCAAAATCGTTTGAACCTTTTTGAGATACAGTTAGCTTGACCCTGACCCATTATGACCCAAAATGATCCATTAATAGAATTTTCTTGAGCATGCGACCTAGCCCAATGGTTTTCTCGTGTCAAAAACGATATAATACAAAGTTTTGTCAAAATCGTTTGAGCCGTTGTTTAGATACAGCTTTGATTCTGATCCATTAGGACCCAAAATGACCAACTGATTGAATTTTCTTGAGCATGCGACCTAGCCCCATGGTCTTATGTCCGAAAACAGTATAATACAAAGTTTTGTCAAAATGTTTTGAACTGTGTTTTAGATACAATTAGCTTGACCCTGACCAATTGTGACCCAAAATGATCCACTATTCGAATTTTCTTGAACATGTGACCTAGTCCAATGGACTTCTCGAGCCCGAAAACAATGGAATACAAAATTGAGTCACAATCGTTGCAACTTTATTCTAGATAAATTTAGCTTGACCCACAGGGAACCAAAAATAACCTATCGAAATTTCTCGAACATGTGACTTAGCCCAATGGTCTGCTCATGCCCAGAAACGGTATAATACAAAATTTTGTCAACATCGTTTGAGTCGTTTATAGATACAATTAGCTTGACCCACAGTGACCCGAAAATGACCCAATAATTGAATTTTCTCGAACATGGGACTTAGCCTAATGGTCATCTCATGCCCAGAAACGGTACATTACAAAATTTTGTGAAAACGTTTTGAGCCTTTTTTTAGATTCAATTAGCTTGAGCCTGACCCATTGTGACCCAAAATGACCCACTAATCGAATTATTGAACATGCGACTTAGCCCAATTTTATTCTCGCGCCCGAAAACGACAGATTACAAAATTTCGTCAAAATCGTTGAAGCCGTTTTCTAGATATACTAAGCTTGACGCACAGGGATCCAAAAATGACCCACTAATCGAATTTCCTCGAAATGTGACTTAGCACAATAGTCTTCTCGTAATCCAAAACTGTAGAATATAGAGTTTCGTGAAAATCGTTAGAGCCGTTTTTTAGATAAAAATAGCTTGGCCCGAAGTGACCCAAAAAATGACCCACTAATCGAAATTTCTCAAACGTGTGACCTAGACCAATAGTCTTCCCATTCCCGAAAACGGTTGGATACAAAATTTACTCAAAATCGATTGAGCCGTTTTTTAGATATAATTAGCTTGACCCTGACCCATAATGATCCAAATTGACCCACTAATCGAATTTTCTCGAACATGTGACCTAGCCCAATGATCTATTCGTGACCAGAAACGGTATATCACAAAATTTTGTGAAAAAGTTTAGAGCCTTTTTTTAAGATTCAATTAGCTTGAGCCTGACCCATTGTGACCCAAAATGACCCACTGATCGAATTTTCTTGAACATGCGACCTAGCCCAATGGTATTATCGCGCCCGAAAATGGCAGATTACAAAATTTCGTCAAAATCGTTAAAGCCGTTTTCTAGATAAGCTAAGCTTGACCCACGGTGACCCAAAAATGACCCACTAATCGAATTTTCGCGAACATGTGGCTTAGCCCAACAGTCTTCTCATAATCCAAAACTGTAGAATATAGAGTTTCGTGAAAATCGTTAGAGCCGTTTTTTACATAAAAATAGCTTGACCCGCAGTGAGCCAAAAATGACCCACTAATCGAAATTTCTCGAACATGTGACCTAGCCCAATATTCTTCTCATTCCCGAAAACGGTTGGATACAAAATTTACTCAAAATCGATTGAGCCGTTTTTTAGATATAATTAGCTTGACCCTGACCCATAATGACCCATAATGACCCACTAATCGAATTTTCTCGAACATGTGACCTAGCCCAATAGTCTTTTCGTGCCCGAAAATGGTAAAATACAAAATTTCGTCAAAATCGTTAGAGCCGTTTTTAAGATAAAATTTACATACACACACAATTTTTGCTCGCATTATAGTATAAGATATATATATATATATATATATATATATATATATATATATATATATATGTCGCAGTGTTGGAGAAAGTCCAATAATCTATATGTAGCACGTGATTTTTCTTTCCCGTTTTTATACTCAAAACGGCCATTAAGAGAGCGAACCGCGGTTAAATTATTTCAATCCCACCCACCACTGTTACTGTCATCTTATTATTATTATTAGACATTATGCTTTTTGAAATATTCATTATCTTAAGAAAGAAAGAAACGTTTTACAAAAATTCCTTGTTCTAACAGATTTTACTCTATGTAATAAACCTCAATGTAAGATGTAATGTAAAACAATGTAAATCAACAATCTTAGGGAGTTTCGAGATTTTTTTAATCATCTTCTGCAGGAGAGAAAAACAAGACGCCAAACTGTGGAAATAAAGTGGTACTCGAGCGCTCGTAGCTGGTCATATATTTATTTTGACAAAGAGGATTCTCAAATTGAAATTATGTTTGAAGAAAAAACATAAAATAGTGAAATATGCATGAAAGTGCGTAACTCTACAATTATTAAAATAATTGAAAATCAGTTATTATTATCCTATTAAAATGCAATTTTTATGGCCTAGTGATATATTTCTTTTTCTTACATTATTCAAAACTGTTTCTAGTCAGATTTAAAAAAATATTTTTCACTAGTAATTAAACAAGCATTTTCTTTGTTTTTCTTAAGGCTGTTCTTAAGTGATCTGCTCAACAAGCGTAAAACGTTTTGACGCATTTACAAATTCATTTTTTAACGGAAAGATATAAAATTGGAATGTTTGACCATGGAAGCGATTTGGAATCGAACTGTGTTTTCCATCTTTTGATCAGTAAATTACCTATTGAGTTATAATCGATTTTGATCACGTGACAAACATGTCTTTCACTCATTTTAGAGAAATGATGCCTCTTTCGCGCGGAAATTCGGTTCAAAACGCCCACTTTGACACTATTTTCTGAAATGCCTATTGCGTTTGAAAAAAAAAAAAAAAAAAAAAAAAAAAAAAAACGGAAAAAACAGCTCAGTTACATAGTTTCTGAACAACAACACCTGCTCGTTTCATGCATTTCCGAATAAAAATAAATTAAAACTTTTGTCACAAATTTATCCTTTTGGATTTGAGAACAGCCTTAAGAATTCATTTAGAAAAAATTCATTTCGTATGATACATTATACATTTACCAATTAGAAAATGTATTAGTGTATTAAAGTACACATGGTGTTCCATTACCCTCGGGGTCCAGGTACTCAATCGGTAAAGCACGTAAAGTTTCTGGGTTCGAATCCCATCTCGGGCACTTTTTCACTCAGGTGTAAAAAATCCAATTCGTATAAAATATTTTTTTTTATTTCTTTCAGATTAATTTAGCACAAGAAGATGAAATAGTAATGTTTATTAAACGCCCTACTCCGCCCCGCACTTCAATTTCTTTTTTCTTTCTTTCTTTACTTTTCTTTTTTCTTTCTTTCTTTACTTTTCTTTTTTTTTCTTTTTTTTTGAGGAGGGGGGGGGAGGGGCACACACATTAGAAGGATATTTTGGCAATAAAGTCAGCTTTAATAGAATCAAAATCTGTTATTTTGAAATAAAATAGCGTATTTTAATTTATTAAAACTGGCCAGTCTACAAGAAAAGAACCAATTCCCAAGGAATCGGTCCTTTTCGGAACGGTTCCTCGGATTCGGTCCTTTTTGGAACGGTTCCTCGGAATCGGTCCTTTTTGGACCGACTCCGAGGAATCGGTCCTTTTCGGAACGACTCCAGGAATCGGTCCTTTTCGGAACGACTCCAGGAATCGGTCCTTTTCGGAGTCGGTACATTTTGGACCGATTCCGAGGAATCGTTCCGAAAAGGACCGAATCCGAGGAACCGTTCCGAAAAGGACCGAATCCGAGGAACCGTTCCGAAAAGGACCGATTCCGAGGAGTCGTTCCTTTTTGGAATCGTTCCGAAAAGGACCGATTCCTTTTTACAGAATGGAATCGTTCCTTCAGTTTCACTGCCGGAATCGTTCCTTTGGAGTCGTTCCTCAACAAATGACACATCTCTATCGTATAGTGATAACGTGCATTAAATGATTCTTTGTAAATAATGTTACATTTTGGTTTTGTACCAAGTGTTTGTAATATGTGAATTATCTGTTATCATTTTGGATAATATATTTTAGATTAGCCATAAAGAAGGGCGTTCTTTACTCACTAACGAGGTAAGAGAGTTTTATATTATTAAGAAGAGATGTACTAGATATACATATATTATTTTTTATTCAATATACGAATATCAATACAAATATCAAGAAAATATATGTTTGATGTAATCAAAGTAGTGTGACACAGAAAAATAAACAAGAAGCTAAGTTTCTAGAAAAGGAACTTATCGAAATTACGAAATTTCCAGAAAATTAAATACATTTGCTCCGTAACAAAGTAAAATCTTTCAAACATACTTATAAACAGAAATGAGCTTCTTCGCGATTCACTGAACAATGTTTTCAAGAAAACAACGAGGGATGGTTGAAACGAACGCTTTATTTTCCTACAAGGAATATAGAGAAACTCAGAGTCGCCCAGCTAAAGAATTTTAAAATTGTAGTGGCAGTAGCAGGCGTAAAAGAGAACAATTAAGATCTGAAATAAAGAAGGAACAATTGACACATGCAGCTCAAATGAGCGAAAGAGCTGCAGGACATGCAGTTGCAGATGTCTCAAAAATTATTAAAGACGTTACAGCCAGCCCAACTAGGGAAAAAAAATATTGAAAAATTTTGAATTCTTCGGTTTAGACAACAAAACTAAGTACATTGACGTTATCACCGACTGAGGTTTTGGCCATGTTAGTTGCAGCAGATTTCACTTACAAACAATATAATATAATCCGAACTTCTAATAAATATAAATGTCCTTGCTATTCACTTCTATAGCGAGCTAAAGAGGGCTACTTTTTTTATTCAAAAGATACCACATTACTGACAACATGGCGGAAGTAAAACTTCAAAATCTTTTAGATCACACTACTCAAAGACTGTGTAAATACATAGAAGATGTTTTCACAACAGCAAGTGAAGAAGAATTGAAAAATTTAGAATACCTCTGCAAATGGGGTTGTGACGGTTTCCAGCAACAAATGTTCAAACAAAAGTTTGAAAACTCCTCAAACATCTTCCAAAGCTCTTTAGTACATTTGAGATTAATAAGTAACATAAATAGATTTCAAAAAGTATGGTGGCAGAACCTTGTACTTTCACATCCACGTTTTTGCCATTTTATACGAATAAGATTCATTCAGAAAGATAATGACATAAACCCAGAGGAAGTAAACTACATTGAAAAGCAGGCACGGAATTTAATAAACACAAAGATACTCACAGATTATGGCTTACTGCCCGTTCAGTACAGATTAATGCTGACTATTGTCGATGCTAAAGTTTACAATGCTATTACCAGCACCAATTCCACGATGCGCTGTAATATTTGCAAACAATCATCCAAAGATTTTAATAAGTTAAAAATAGTTAAAGATATTGACCCTGATTCTTTAAAATTCGGTCTCTCAATACTCCAGTCTAGGATCAGGTTTTTTGAGTCGATTCTACATCTTGCTTAGTAGCTTCCAATAAAAAAACGGCAAGCAAGAAGTGATAATGATAGATTGTCAATAAACGAAAAAAATCAATGCAAGACAAGTTTTAAATTGAGATGCGATTACTGGTAGGCATTTCAAAAGCCCGTTTCGGAAATACCAATATCGGAAACATCTCAAGAAAGTTTTTCTCAGATCCAGAAACATCAGCTTAAATTACAGGAATTGACATAAAATTAATGCACTATCTAAAAACTATTCTAGAAGGATTATCTAATGGTTCTAAAATAAATACTAAAAAATTTTAAGAATTTGCGAATGATACCTCTAAACATTATCTAAATTTTTATGGTTGGCAACCAATGTCAACCACATTACACAAAATCTTTAATCATGGAGCTACTATTATACAACACGCATTGCATCCAATCGGGTAGCTATCAGAGGAAGCGGCTGAAACTCGCATCACGTATTTTCGTTCATATAGGCAAAACTTTTCAAGAAAAGCCTCACTCATAGACTGGAATCATGAGTGCTTAATCGCTTACTTTTATGTTCTGATTCTTGTTTAAGTTTCAGTATGCGAAAAAACTCCACAAAACATAAAATTTCTCTGCAGAGGCAATACAGTTTTTAGTGCCAGAATCTAGTTTTCGAGTGATTCTGAAGAGGATGATGTGGACAACTATGATCAAAAGAATGAGGGTCAGTAGGACATTGATTTGTTACACATATTTGCATAAATTGTACGAAAAGTGAGTTGTTTCTAGCATATTAAAATATTTTTCGTTTTCTTAAGACATTTTATCTGCTATAGAACGCACAAAAGATTTTAAATAATTTTGGCCAGGTTTTTCAGCAAAATACCACACTGTGCGCTGGTTAAAATTCTGCACCAACTTCTTAAATCAAAATACGAGAAAAGAGAACAAAAGATACCAAACCATATCTACGTTTATTTTTCTTTAAAACGAAGCCTTCGGTTTTAAAAACTTTTAATATTAACCTTTTCAAAAACGCTTATTTCCGTAAGTCGCTTCCGTAAGTTATTTCCTGCAATTTTTAAATATCTGCATCTGCTTTGGAAATCCAAATGCGAAAAAATCAAACATACCAAACCATATCCACGTTTATTTTCCTTTAAAATGACTCCTTCGGTTTTAAAAAATATCTATATTAACCCTTTCAAACTCTGTCATTAATTTTCCTTGGTCCTAACGATAAAATTAAGAAAGACTTCGCATGTGCATGACTGTTATGACTCTCAAGTGTCGGGACTAGGGTCGGTTAGGTAAGGCATTGAAAGGGGTCTCTTTGAATGATGAACATGTACAAGTTTCTTCTAAAAAAGTTTAATCTTTAAAAAAAAGTGTCCATTTAATATTATATGAAACTAGAAGATTTAATCCGCCCTTCCCGGATTACAGAACTTCTTGCCCGGTGCACAGAACATAGGTGAAAACCATTTTTTTCATTGGAAACTCTAATACATTTTTGGTTATTTAATATATATTTTTAGATTGCATACTAAAAATTTCAAAAAGCATTTTTATATGAATATATATATCATTTCTATATCAATTATGTGTTCAAATCAAGTTGTCAAATTTATTAAAAGCGCGGTACTTTCGTATTATCCACGTGCCAAAGCTGCAGAAATCGACAAAGATTTTTCTACTTAAAACAGAAATTTTGATTCTAGTTATTTTGATCTTTAAGCACGAAGTTCTATTACATATCTATTAAATTCGTGTATATATATATATATGAATTGATGATCTCAATATTAGTCGAAACAAACCGTGATTTATTTATATTGTTTTAAGTGTAAGTGGGTTAATCTTATGTAATCAAACTGTACGTGATAGAGATAACTTTAAAGAAAAATTCCTGCTTGAAAATTGCTTTAGAAATCATAAAAAGTCAGCAAATTGAGATGCAATTTTCAATCAAATTACACTTGAAATAACATTTTTTTTTTTTTCGCTGTTCGTCGGTGTAAAATTAAAATTATGCAATTTTTAGAAGAAATTAAATTTGCGAAAAATGTGAAATGGATTTTTCGAGTGTTGCCAACGTCGATATGACATCTGCGTTACTCATGGACATGTTTTTACTTTATGATATAGATTTGGATTCATTACAATTGTTAAAACAAACAATTATTATGACCAAAATTGGATATATCTTTCATTCTTTCTTTCTTTTTAGGGTTTCGTTCATCTCACGAAACCTTATAGTCTCACTTCTCTGTCTGTCCGTCACAGCGCTCATATTCGGAAACTATTTAAGTTACAGACTTGAATATTTTTTATTACGTAGAACTAAATACCCCTGTCATACCCAAAATCATAAAATTTTGAAAACATTCTTATATTATTTTGATTATGCTAATTGGTTGCTTTTCGATTTCAAAACATAATCTTAAATTCAGCAAATGTCACAGAGGAGCGATAGCGCCGTTGTAAAGAGCACTTCTCCCACACAGTTGATTGTGAGTTCGAATCTTTCAGAGGGAACTTTAAAATTTTGATTTTCATTATTATATTTCATTATTTAATAAAAAGAAAATTCCCTTTTTTGGCAGTTTTAGAGGTTTATTTTATTTTATTTTATTTTATTTTATTTTTTTTGCACAGCGATAATTTTTAAAATTTCTTTTTTTATTTCATACAGAGAAAATCTGAAATTTCAATTTTTATTTTTGTATTTTATTATTGTATTTAAAAAAAAAAATGCGCGCTTATTAGGAATTAATGTTTGACATGTCAGATGATATTATCAAATCCATATTTAATGTAAAAAATGTCCTCATTTTTAATAATTAATTGGATACAGAGGAATAAATATTGGAATCACCTAGAATAAATATTTTTGTTTGCTGCAGCCATCTACTGTCAATTTTTTGAAATAATAGACTTCTATGGACAACGTTTTCCATTATAAGCATTAATTAGAAATTGAAAGGTTCTTTTTTCTTCGAATTTTGATAAATTTTAACATTATTTTTGGCGCTATCTAGAGAGTGATTGGAAAGTGAAAGAATTAATATGGATTTTTTTTTTTCAGAATTATTTGAGCATTTTAAATTTGTTTTAAACAATTTTTTGCATATTTAAAAATTTTATATTTTATTTATACCCCTCCCCCCTAATTTTTTTTAATTGCTGAATTAAAAAATGTTCGGATTTTTTTATTTTATTTAAATAATTTTACTGGAATATTTTTAATTTAATTTAAAACTATTTTTTTAATTCTTTTAAAATTAAATGTAATGGGGCTGCCATTTATGTAAGAATTTAAGGGGAACAGTTTACCTTAAAATTGGTCAAAAAATTGATTTTTCTTTTTTAATATAAAATGAAAGTCTGTTTAATTCTGAATATTTTGACACCACATTTTTATCCATACAAAACTTATCTAGCGAGATAGTGTAGATTTTGTTACTACACTCAGCGCAATTACCCACACAAATTAAACCTTTAAATAGCTTTTTGTCCATGTTCATGTTTTCTTCACCTTCATGTTTTAAAAATGCTAAGGCCTTTTTTTGTATTTGAGATAGAGATTTAAGCTTTTTTATACATGTTCTTTATTGTACATCTGATAAATCTGAACATGGAATTAGCCTTCAGGTTTTTTGTTATTTCTAAGAAAATAAAAGTATATGACGATAGGTTAAATTTCATCGTTTTACACTATATATTTCAGTAAAAAAATTATATTAAATATAATATTCGATGTATCTAAAAATCCATGCGCAGTTTTGTGTAATTATACATTTGAAAATTTTTAAAAAAATGGACAAAAATATAAATTTTTAAAAAGGTAGTAAGAATTTTAAAAAATTCAAAATTTTTTTAACTTCTTAAAAATTTTAATTAAATATGCAGTTAATTTTTTTTCTCCCAAAATATACTTTTAGTTGAACACTGAAATGCAGTGAGTTCACTATTTGTACCATTTTTATTAAAATAAACAAAATTGCTGAAAAGGTAAACTGTCCTCTTAATATTTATAAAGTTTATCTATTTATTTTACGCGGTAAATCATCTTAAGGTTGCTTGCCCAGTGGATTTCTGGGCGCAAATTTAGTCGGAGATTAAGCGGAGAGATTCATCTTCCGTAGGCGCTCCCTATCTACTAAGCTCTAGTATTGACTTGACTTGACAGAGCAGTAAAGAGTACAATGGGGATATAATAATTTATAAGGCATTGAATAAAATTGGTACTCTAATTTGCTCATACTCAAAAAAAAAAGTTTTAGTTTACAAGATGAAGAAGATATATTACATTTATTATAAATTTATACAATTAATTTGTATTATAATTTTGCAGCAAATTTTCAAAAAGTTTTATGTATTTATTATAAATTATTTTTCTGTAATAACAATGAATAAATTATGTTTCTGAAGTGTAATAAAAAAATTTGTTTAATGAAAAATCAATTTTTATTAGAACATTTTTAATTCCCATTACATATTAAGTTCTAAGCTGTCTTTTTTTTTTTTCTTTTTTAACATTTTTTTTTATTTACAGTTAATATATAAATAATTAATAATTAATAAAAAATAATAAATAATAATAATAATAATAATATATAAAATATAGTTATTTATTTAGTTATAGTTAATTATTGTTCTATGCTATATTTTAAAGTTTTTCATGAATATAGCTTGGGCTATACTTTTAAAGCCTTATCGACCTTAACACTTTGCATTACTTTTTCATTTCGATTAAATTCTACATTTTGGTAGATTAAAACTTATGAGGACAGATATGAAGATTCCGTCAACGATTACGTGAATAACCAAAAGGTCATTGACATAATACAGAAATAAGTATAAAAGTAAAAATAGTTTTCAAAAAAACACCCACTTTTATAAACATTCAATGTTCTTAAAAGTCACTATTTTTTTTACTGCATTTCATGTTTTTCCCGAAAATTTTTCGTTACAATATATTAATTTAGCGTGGGCAAACGAACTGGATTATGAAAAAATTAATGATTTTTTTATGTTTGGTAGAAAGTGCTAGCAAGTGAATTGAAAAATACATAACTTTTGCTTATTTAAACTGTCTTTTTATGATTTATTTATTGATTTTGCAAAGTATAATCGTAAATTAATTAATGTTAAACTATTAACTGACAAAAGTGTATTTTTAAAAATATCATACTCTCCATTTTTTATTTATAATTTATTTTCTACTTTTAAAATGTTTCATTGTTTCAGTTTCACAACGATTTGGCCTATTTTCATGAGCGTTTAGTGCCACATCATTAAACCGACAGTGTTTAAGTAATTGCAACAAACTGTCCTGTGCATTAATCATTTTCAAAGAAAACGGTTACATAACTGTAATTTAACACTATTTTGGGCATAATATGGACAATAATATGGTCAGAAAACAGTTAAATTTAGGTTATGTAAGCGCTTTCTATAAAAACAGTCGAATGATTAAAACGGTCACCGTTCCAGAAGTTACACCGATTATTGTTGTTTAGGTTTACAGATAGAAGTTTTTAACAGTGCATTGTTTCTTTCAACTCTCATACAGTGCGCAGCAAAAGTTTAGACAATAGTCGATTACGCTTCTGTACTGAGAAGTATGTAACGAATTGTTGTAACTCAACTGTCATATATTACTTGTATCTTATCTTTCATTACCAAACAATAAATTTTAAATTATACACTTTACATAGTATATAATGGCAAAAAAACAAAATTAACATTGCGGCAAAAGTATAGACAATCTGTCTATTTACAGAAAAATAACCATAAATTAAAATCGAACTGCACCTACATTGTCTGCAATTAGTGCAAAAATATGACTTTCCACCGAAGAAACTAAATACTGCATCACACCAAACGTGTTCAACAGCAGATCGAAGTTCATTAACAGAGGAATATTGTCAAAATTTTGAGTAAAACTTACGAGATTTGATGCCACAAAAGTCTTCGATTGGGTTCAGATCAGGGCTACACGTCGATCATTCGAAAACAGTAACATTTTGAGAGTTAAACCAAGTTTTTGTTTTGTATGCAACATGAATGGACACATTATATTGCTCAAATACATACTTTGGACCAGCTAAAAGTCCCTCAAATGGCTGTAAATTGTTCTCCAATTACATTTATGTAGTCTTGCGCAGTTTGGTGACCATTGAGGAACTTAAGCATTAAAGCAAAGATGTGCCCAAATCATTAAAAAGTCACCTCCTTGTTGTCGACTAATGAAAGTCCAAGGCTTTTTACGCAAGTCGTGCCATTAGTATGCCCACCCATTTGGACCATCCAAATTCCGCATTTTTTCGCCCCTGAATATCACAGTTCAGCATTGGGATCCATATGACATATGTTTGCAAGCCCGCTGTATTCTCGTCAATTTGTAGTGATATTTCAAAGCTGGCTGTTTTATAATTTTCATGTAAACTAATTTACCTTTTTCTTTGATTCATCTACGAATCGCGTTCGCTGACACATAAAATCCCGACTCACTTTTAATGTGACTAGCAGTCATCATTCGTGTAGATGTCAGTTTATGGATCCTTCTATCATTTCATTTTCTGCTCACACGAGGCCTTCCAGATCTATGTTTTGCTTTGAAGAAGTCACTCTTAGACAATATCTGATAGACATACTTCTTTGGACGATTTAAAAGTAGATGAAATTTCTGCAAAGGTCTTCCCTTTCGATTTCAGCTTCCATACTTCAATTACTTCATCTGACTAAATATTTTATAGCTCGCGGCATCTCCACTAACCGGTGCTATCGCGAGGTGCACTTATGTACTTCATGCAAGCGACGTCATAAGTTTGAAATTTGCATTTTTTCGTGAACAGTTGCCAAAAATCAAGAAAGTGTCTAAAATTTTGCAATATGCAAATTTCACTTTTTTCAGTTAAATTAAATATTATGCTACATTAAAAAAATTATTTCCGACCTAAAATATTTAAAATATATTTAAAAATAAGTATAGCTATTTGTATAACCCAAGAGTTCTTATTTTTTATTTAATAGTTAAATATCCCTAGTGTCTAAACTTTTGCTGAGGACTGTAAAATTGTACAAGTTACGGGGAATATTTGGCGATTTATCACCATTGGCGGAGAAAATGTCTTAAAATTTATGTATTAATTTATATTTAAATAATAAAATTATTGAAATATTGTATTGTCATAGAAAACACACCTTTGTGTGTAATTTTAAAAATTCTAACCAGAAAGCGAGTTAAAATCGATTGCAAAACTCCATTTTTACATACAAAACTCAGGTTGAGTTAAATAAAATAGTGTAAAAATCGTCTCATTGTTATAACTCATTGAATGACATAAGGTACAAATCTTGAACAGTCGGGAAAAGAAAAAAAAACGGCTTGTATGGTTCTTTAAATGTATGCTACAAAAATAGGCTTAGGAGAATGTGTTCATCCTGAAATTGTACCAAACTCTGAAGTATTCAATACGAACACCTAATTTTGGTATCATATTTGTATTTTTCGTTAAATTTTACCTTGGGATACAAGATGAGAAGTCATTTGATGAAATAGTTTAGGAATCATGAAGGTTTGGAACGCCTAACGTTAAATTCAGTTTCAATCATTTCAAAACAGAATGTAATGTGGGTAGTTTTTTAACCTAACTCGAGAACTATTGTGCGGGTTGGGCTATGATTTTTTATTCGCATTTTCGAAGCTTTTAGAGATTGATTTCTATTAAAATTTTTATCGGCTACAATTGATGTTTTTCTCGAAAATTAATTTCAAAAATATTTATTTTGAAATTAATTTTCGAAAAAAAATATATGAATTGTAACCTCAGAATTGTAACCTTTTTAGAAGCTTCAAATATGCGAATCTAAAATTACAGCTCCTTGTACCCACTAAATTTGCAGTTTTGTGTTGGAGGACGTAAATTCTAATTTAAAAAATCGACGTGTTGAGCAGCCATTAAGAGGTCAAAATGGTATTGATTTAAGGGATGATAGGTTTTTTTAAACGCTTCCCTTACCAATTTTTTTTGAAAAAAAAAACTGCAAAAAATCATCGCATTTTTTGCAATCACGTCATTGCATTTCATCATTTGTATTTCATCATTTGCATTTCATATCACAAAACTTGGAAAACTGCCAAGCAAATATTATATATAATTTATTATATCATATAAGAATATTTTCTTTCTTTTTAAGCTTCAGGTCGAGTAAAAACGTAATAAAACAAATCATAGTGACAAATTATGTGACGCCCGAGTTTTTTCGGAATAACAATTAAGTCTCATGTATACGAATCCGAGACAACTCAGGATAATAAGGGAAGCGGTTAAACCTTCAAAAATTCAATCTTTGAAATATATATATGTATATGAAACAGTAATCATATCTGAACGCTCTAAAATAAAATGAATAACATTCTTAATGGGTGTTAAATATGGACTATTTTCAAAGAGAGAAGTTTAAAGTCATTTTTCTCAAAATGTGATTTTGGGGCATTGCGCGCAAGATAGTTAAAAACGTTTCGATATTTTTTTATGAAATTTTTAGGATATATAGTATATGGTAAGCTCTATGAAGTGAATCTAATTTTTTATCTTTTTCTGTTGAAAAAAGAAGAAAAAAAGAGTTTTTTTTTATTGATGACATATTCATAAAATTTTGAAATTTTTATATAAGCAAGATATAGTTTTGTTTTTAAAACATGAAATGCTATAAATAGTTTTTTTTTGTATGTTCAGCGCAAGAACAAGTCTCTCAAGCATAATTAGATACGACATTTTTTCTTTTATATGCGGAAATTCTGTTGCAATCATACGCGCAAACTGCGATTTCAATTTTTTACTTGACAAGTTTAAAAATCCCTATAAAAAAAATTAATTTTACAATTATGATCTGAAAAAAAAGAAATGGAAGAGGAAATGTGTATCTATTACCACTTTCAAAAATTGTGCTGTTGTAATGTACACTTTTTAAAATATAAATGGCGAAAATTATTATTTTTTTCATTTTTCGTCATTTTAAAACTCCTTTTACCTCTTCAGAAACAAAGCTAAATTGATGATACAAATACTCATTCATTGGTTTTTCACAAACAAAATGACATCACGGATGACAGAAAAAAGGAATTTTGTGAAATTAATCCTTTAGGGGACTAGTATTTTAGGGTCAGAAATATGGATCTAAAATTATAAAGCCCCATAAAATATTAATTTCACTATTCCTAACCTAAATTCACGCAATTACAAATATAAAGGTTTTATACAAGTGAATGATATACAAATCTTCAAAAATTTTATTGTAAAGGATTTAAGTTAAATATGAAAATTTTTCACTTTTTTGGCCACACTGTTTTGAAAGCATTTTGCAAATTCAACTGGTTAGTAACATTTATTTTATGAGGAAATCAGCATTGATGTGGACATTTATTAATCTGCTTTTAAGGCAAAAAACATTCAGCTATTAAGAAGTGAAGTCAAAATGTTAAAAATCAAACAGTATAGCTTTTATGATTAAAAATAAATAAAAAATAAAAAAAGGTCCACATGTGTGGACCCAGGTAGCGAAGAGGTTAAAGGTTGGTGGCTAATACAAATAGGTAATTAAGAATATCCTTCTTTTCGTATCTAGTAAAAATTCTGTACTTCTTGAACCTAAAAATGTGCTACAACTTTAAAATATTCCAATTTGTATTTTTAAACTTTTCAGTGTTGTAAAGACTCTTTGAAATAATTCTCAATAAAACGTCGAAATGAAAATTATGATGTAATTCAATTTAAAAATATTCTTTTACATGAATGAATTTAATCAAAAGATATGGTAAAGTAGAATTAAAAGAAGATAATTATACCTGTTTAGCGGCAATAGACGTTATAATGTTAAGCAGTCATTGGCAATGGCCGTGAAACCCGTTTAAAGATAGATGGGCAAACACGGGTAAGTTGTAGGTTATTAAGTATATCCTTCTTAGCGAATCGAATAAAAATTCATATTCATGGTTTATACTCCGAATTTTTCTTTCTCCTTTCTCTAAAATCTTCACAATTTTCAATGTAGGCAATTAAAAAAAAAAATTGTAAGTAATATTATTTTGTAACTACCCTCAATAGGATTATAAAGATCCATTTTTGGCTAACTTAATTTATTTAAAAAAAAACTAAATGAATAACTTTAAGGAATAAGTATTCTAAATTACAGTTAGAAGTCCTGCAATAAAAATTTTAGACGCGATTACAATTCGAAACATCGCAGTTGTTTGATGTCTACGGAAGTAACAGTGATAAGCAGTCATTGACAGGCCTTCACCATGACACTGATTTAAAGGTAGATGACAAACACAGATGGTCGAAATTCATGAATGAATTTAAGGAATAAGTAATCTAAATTGCAATTAGAAGTAATGCAATAAAAATATTAGAAATAATTAGAAGATGCAGTAATCACAGATGGTGTCTACAGACATAATAAGCGTTAAGTAGATATTGACAGGACTTCACCATGACACTGTTTAAAAGTTGATGGCAATTACAAATAGTCCGTTAGGGATATCCTTTTATCAGATCGATTAAAAGTTCATTATCATCGTTTTGGCTTCACCCCAAATTTTTTTGTTTCTCCTTCCTCTAAAAACTTCAATATTTTCACTGTGAACAATTTAAAAAATCGTTTAAATCAATATTTTCATAGCTTAACGATTGTCAATATGCATACAGATAATTAGAAGTAGTAGTAGTAGAAATTGAAAGTAATTGCAATTAGAAGCAACAATCGCCGTTTGAAGTCGACGGACGTAATAGTGCTAAGCAGTCATTGACAGGCCTTCACCATGACACTGATTTAAAGGTAGATGGCAAACAGAGATAGACCGTTAAGGATACCCTTCTTATCAGATCGAGTAAAAGTTCATTATCATGGCTTCCACCCGAAAATTCTTCTTTCTCGCTGCTCTAAAACCTTGAAAAACATCATGAGAAAAGTTTAATCCTGAGCACTTTGCAACCTCGCATTGAAAGATTCGGCCAAACCTCAAAAGGAGCAGGATATTCCTATCTTCTTCTCTTACTCCTCCTTTTCTCTAAGTTGAAAGTGCAACCCACACAGTGTTCCCAGCAGAATTCGAGAATGCAAAAAAGCTACTTTCACTTCCACTTCCAAGTCCATTTCGAACAATTCTTTAAATGCAAAAAAGGGATTAAGATGCTTTTAATCCGTTCTGATAGTAAAGCGACTTTCTGTTAAAAACTCGTTTGGATCTCCCGCTTTACAAAGGGAGTAAGGCATCTTCGATTGCGCGACAAAAGAGACATGATAACGGAATGAATGAAAACTGGGACGACGGATTTCGTAGTACAGCTGGGATTTTTACTAACTCCGCAAGTTCGATGTCTCTAGACGAATTGACAAGAAATAGCGAAAATTGTTGAGAAATCTTTGTACTGCATCTTAGTGTCCTAAATTTCTTTAACATCACTTCAGATTCTTCAGAAAGAGACATCCATTAGTTCTATTCTAACACTCGTGGCGGAAAAGTGAATATGTGTTGTTAAAGATGAGATCGAAAAATGTAATTAATTCACTTCCAAAGTATTTTCTACTAATTTGAGGAAAATATTGGGCGAAATTGCTCTGGTCCATTATTCTGAAACAGGTTAAATCAAATAACTTAATGAAAACACTATCTTTATTCAGAGTATTATAGTTAAGATTCTTAAATAAAAATTCGGATCTCACAACCCGGAATTAGCTTTGACTTGTTTCAACTGTCAAACGTTCTAAGTGATCTATGTAACAGCACCCCATACCTCCGATTTAATGTAACAATTTAAACTCGGGTCATCTTTACTGTATAAAATAATCAAAGAATAATATAGTGTTTGATTTGGCATGATATTCTACACTTATTGTATTCTACGGAGCTTATTTTAAAGTTTTAAATATTTTTAAATGAAAAAAAAATAGTCCAGCAGAAAGAATTCATACCCACTCATACTTAAGATGGATTCTTAATGCTCTAAAATATTTTTAAGTAAAAATTTACTGGCAGAGCATTAACGTTACCTTTAAACTGTGTGGAATAGGATGGTAAAGAATCTTACCTTATGGATGTTCTCAACAAGCGCAAAATGTTTTGATACATTTGCAGATTAATTTTTTAACGTAAAGCTATAAAATTGGAAAGCCTGACCATGGAAGCGATTTGGAATCGAACTGTGTTTTCCATTTTTTTGATAAATAAATTATATATTGAGTTATAAGCGATTTTGATCACGTGACAAACACGTTTTTCGCCCTTTCTTGAGTGGTTATTCTTCTTTCGCTCTGAAATTCGGTCCAAAACGCCTACTTTGACACTATTTTCTGAAAGATCTATTGCGTTTGCAAAAAAAAAAACAGCTCGATTACATAGTTTCTGAATAACAAACAACACCTGCTAGTTTTATGCATTTCCGAACAAAAATAAATTAAAACTTCAGTCATAAAGTTGCCCTCTTGGATTTGAGAACAGCCTTAAATCACTAAAGTGGGCCAAAATTAGGCTTGAGTTCTCTATATAAGGTAAGTGCTCCAGTAGTGAACCACTTAAGGAAAGTTATCTAAATATGATTAAAGTGTTAGTGAATTCCAGAAGGTATATATTTTTAGTCTAGTCCTAACCTTCATATATCAGAATAATTATAAAGTTTCAAAATTTATTCTTTGAAAAAAAAAAAAAAAAGGAAAAAAAGAAAAAAAAATGTTACCTTCCTCTATTCTCCAGTCGTGGGACTAGTAAAGTTCTGATGCAGGAATCTTTAAGTTTTCGACTTTTCCAACAAATTATTTACAATGTAATAGAGTAATTTAATTTAAAATAAAACATAATATTAAAGAAACATTGTTTTAAATAAAAACGTATCTCTTAATGATCTCTTAATCTCTAAGAATTTGCTAAAAAAGACTGTTTTTGAAGTCACTCTAGAAAATAAACAAATGTACCGGCAGAAAAAAAAAAAACAATTATTCCAAACAGTTTGAGGAAAGTTAACATTTAAGGATGTTAGTCAATCAGATTTCTTTCAATCGTTTTCAAGAAATGCATTTTGAGCTTTTTTAAAATTTAAAAATTTGTGCCCCATTACTGGTACATGGCCCACTATAGGCGCCTTTATCTTAGTACTGCAATATTTAAGAAACTTCTTATTATGCAGTGTTTCAAGCCAGAGCGTTCACTGTAAGAAGTTTCAGCTAAAGTCAAAGTTAAATATCTCTAATATCGTACTCTGAATGGGATAATCTTAAGAATCTTCAGACTGTCTTATGCTGAATTAAATTAGAGTTAGGTTTAAAATGTGCAGTGTTAGTACAGTTCTTGAAGCTCATATTCTCAAATGCACGCAAAATACATGGAGAATGAAAACGAAAATTTGAGTAGGCCACTTCTATACTAGTTTCTTAACCCTTTCACGGGCAGAAAAATTCTGTTCGTAAAATTATATAATAATTGACTGACACCGGAATTTACAAACGAATTTTTCAGAAAATAAAAACCTGTTTTCTACACTTTCGTTACAAAAAGCAAAATTTTAATAAAACGTTCTTGGTGCCGTTTGTCAGTTTTAGAATTAAAATTAAGTGGTCACACCATGTGACCACCGCCCTTAAAAGGGTTAAATATCCTAATTTGAATGTAACATGAAGCATCTTAATAGTGTCGGTCAGCCAGATCTCGGATTCCACTCGCTAATGTTGAACCTATGGGTATGGAATGCATCCGTATTTTAAAAATATTTCATGAGAAAACACATATTTTTAACTTTTTTTCTGTGTATTCTTCTTAAAGGATGACACTTTTCTTTTAAATTTAACATTAGAAGTTCCAAACTTTAAACCTCCAAAATTCCTAAACTACTTGACTAAATGACTTCCCATTAGTATCTTTAGATAAAATTTACTGAAGAATACAAATATAATGCGAAATTAGGTATTAGCATTGAAAATTAAGTTTGATTTCTATACGCAAATGACCATTAAGAAAAATTTACTTATACTGTTAATTAGTAGACATTATTACTAAACGACTAGTACCAGCAACATTTTGGTATACCTTTTATTTTCACGAATGTCCATGAATATACATTGAAATAGGAAGACAGTGACATAGATTTTTTTAACCTTTTTAATTTTTTAGTACATGTGTATGTTTTAAAAAACAAAAATCCACAATCTGTTATTTTTCCTTAATAAGTTATTCACAGATAAATCTGTTTATTTAAAACCTGTATTTTACATATAATCCATAACTTTAAGTTATTTACCTTATTATCAGGTTTTACTTAATTTTCCATGTGCAGCAATACTTTATTTTGTATACATCCTTCATATATTTAAAAGCATTTTCATTTTGTTAATATTTTCTTTATTTATATTAAAAAAGGCCACATCATTTTAAATTGTTTTTAAAAACTATATATTATTTTACAGTTCTATATAAAAAAAAACATTACATTTCACTTCACTTAGTATTCCCTTTTACTATCCATTTATATACTTTGTATTTCGTCCGTTCACAAATATTTCATAAAGTTACAGTTCAATCCATTCCAAAATTGTGGATATAGTTTTAAGTCTATAAAAACTCTTCAATTTTCCATAATAAAATTATCACTTCTTCTAAGTATCTTTTTATAAAAGTAGCTTTATAAAAAGATATGTCGTGAAATGTCGTAGTTTTCAGTTGTGTTACTTTTATTTGCGAGAGAACGAATGTTGTTTTCATCTAACTGTGCAAAATCTCTCCGAAAACCTAAAGTGACCAAGAAAGTAATTTTTATAATTACATAACTTAGACACTTAGTAGTAAAAATAAAAAATCATAAATAAATAAAATAAAGCTTTTTTGGATTTTACTTTGTTTAAAGCTACATAGTAGTATATTTCTTACTGTATGAATCTAGACTACTGATAATTAAATTCATATTTTAGGGCGCTATTAATTATAGGTCCACATATGTGAACCTATACAATTACTAGTCCCTAAAGATATTAAATTCAGAAAAATATTTTTTTCTGTGATCTATGGTGTTATTATATATGTATGTGAAAACAGTGAATGCATGTTTCTAGTAGTATTATAACTTCGGTTCTAAAAAGAATACAGAATGTGTGTACAGTATGTTGGGTACTTTAAATATTAATACTTAAATTCGACCTACATCTACGAGACAGAGCGCGGTGCATTTTTCGGCCTTTGTTTTATGTTAGGATTATTTTGTAGCACTGCAAGATAATGCGACGACTAGTGCAGGACGGTCCCTGACATGCTTATCAACTCACCTGGGGAGAATTTCTTTTGTTGATTTTGAGAGCTTTGGCTTTGCTTCTAAGCCTTTAAAAAGCAATAAAAAAAGGTCGCAGTTGGCCACAGAGCCTTTGAAACAAAAATAATTTATAACTTTTGTTCTCGTAGTAAAATTCGATCTGTACGGAGCCAGAGATTTTAACTGCGAATTTTTCTAAAAAAAAAATAAAGAAAAAACTTTTTTCAGTACTGATGAACAGGCTACTTTCTTCTTTTTTACGAAAATTTTATGAGTCTGTTCCATTGTTAATAAACTTGTCGCTCGCTCTCTTTTTACAGGAAATGCGAACGTTTTCATATTCGGGGCTCATCTCTGATTCTCTCACGTGACCTTGAACGCACAGACACCCACGCTCGGTATTATCAATCAGAACGTAAGGTTCATTGTTGAATCAACAAATAAAAAGTCATAACGCGACGGTGCTTCAAGGGACAAGAAACTGAATCCTTCAATAAAATATAAAGAAAAGGAATAGAAAATTCATTGTGCTTTCCACTGTGAGCAGGAATATTGATGACACCCTGTCTTTTCTGCGGAAGTGAAATTTCCTAATCATCAGCCACTTTCTCCGGAAACTTTCAAAAATTCCAAATCCAGGTGTATATGCATCTCTTCTTTCCCTGTATCACCTGTTTTGCATTTCACCTTGGCCGGTGATGAACGGTTTCTATATTCATGATCTGTCTGTCATTTAAACGGGGAAAAGGCGATAGGAGGAGCTACCGTTTTCATATAGGATCCCCCGATAAGGTTTCACCCTCTAAGATGTGGAATTTAGATAGGGAAATTAAAGAGTGGTGCAAATTTCACATAAGAAATTCTTTTCAACCAGTTCTGATATCTAAGCGTGCGTAGCATTATGCACAGACGTAGGCTCTTGCTGAGGCACAGGATTTGTATCTTTGCTGTCACATCCCTTCAAAGGGGTTCGGTATTAATCGTTTGAAGATTTATCTATGTAACTCATAAATGTTCGAAGAAGTATATGATTAAGGTGGAATTTTTCTTTTTTTTTTGTTATTTACGTGTCAGTAAACTTTATTTTGGTCAGAAGATGCTTATTGTAATGTTCATATAGAACCTTCGAAAAGGTGTCGTCCTCTACTCTATGATGTACAATTTAAATAGCAAATTTTAAGAGTTATGCAAATTTCACGAAAGTGGTTCTTTTCAACCCCTTCTAAGATCTAAGCGTGAGTAGAATTATGCACAGACGTAGGTTCTTTCCGAGGAACAAGATTAGTACCGCTGCTGTCACAACCCTTCAAAGGGGTTCGGTATTAATCGTTTGAAGATTTATCCATGCAACTCATAAATATTCAAGGAAGTATAGGTTTTAGGTAAATTTTTTTGTCCGTTAGTTACGTGTCAGTAAACTTTATTTTGGTCAGCAGATGCTTGTTGTAATTTCCGTATAGTACCTCCGATAAGATTTCATCCTCTACTCTATGATGTAGAATTTAAATAGGGAAATTAAAAAGTAGTGCAAATATTACATAAGAAAATCTTTTCAACTAGTTCTAAGATCTAACCGTGCGCAGCATTATGCATAGAAATAGGTTCTTGCCGAGGAACAGGATTTGTATCTTTGCCGTCACATGTCTTCAAAGGTGTTCGAATTAATCGTTTGAAGATTTATCCATGTAGCTCTTAAATATTCGAAGAAGAATAGGATTAAGGTTGAATTTTTTCGTTATTTACGTGTCAGTATACTTTATTTTGGTCAGAAGATACTTATTGTAATGTTCATATAGGACCTCCGATAAGGTTTCATCCTCTAATCAGTGATGTACATTTTAAATAGGGAATTTTAAGAATTATGCAAATTTCTCATAAGAGATTCTTTTCAACCCCTTCTGAGATCTAAGCGTGCGTAGAATTGTGCACAGATGTAGGTTCTTGCCGTGACAGAAGATTTGTACCTCTACTATCACAACCCTTCAAACGGGTCCGGTATTAATTGTTTGAAAATTTATAATTTATCCATGTAATTTATAAATATTCGACAAACAATAGGATTTAGGTAGATTTTTTTTTTTTTTTTTTTTTTTTGTCATTTACATGTCAGTAAACTTTATTTTGGTCACAGATACTTATTGTGATGTTCGTATAGGTCCTCCGATAAGGTTTCATCCTCTACTCTATGATGTGGAATTTAGATAGTGAAAGCCGAGGCACAGGATTTGTATCTTTGCCGTCACATGCTTTTGGTATTCATCGTTTGAAGATTTATCTATGTAACTTAGAAACATTCAAAGAAGTATAAGATTAAGGTGGAATTTTGTTTCGTTATTTGCGTGCGATTAAACTTTATTTTGGTCAGCAGTTGCTTATTGTAATGTTCATGTAGGACCTCCCATAAGGTTTCATCCTGTACTCCATGATGTAAAATTTAAATAGGAAATTTGAAGAGGTGTGCAATCTTTACGTAAGAGGTTCTTTTCAACCAATTCTGAAACCTAAGCGTGCACAACATAATGAACAGGTGTAGGTTCTCGTTAATACACAGGATTTGGTTTCACATCCCTTTGAAGAGGTTCCGTATTAATCGTTTGAAGATTTATCTTTGTAACTCTTAAATATTCAAAAAAATATAGAATCTCCCGATAAGGTTTCTCCCTTTTTGATGTGGAATTCAGATAGGGAAATTAAAGAGTGATGCAAATTTCACATAAGAAATTCTTTTCAATTAGTTATGAGGCCTAAGCATGAGTAACATTACGCACAGACATATGTTCTTGCGGAGGTACAGGATTTGTATCTTTGCCGTTACATCTCTTTAAAGGAATTCAGTATTAATTTTTTGTAGATTTATCTATGTAACTCTTAGATATTCAAAGAGGTATAGGGGGTTTTTTTTCGTTATTTACGTGTAAATAAACTTTATTTTGATCAGCAGATGCTTAACATAATATTCAAATAGAACCTCTTATAAGGTTTCATCCTCTACTCTATGATATGGAATTTAGATAGTGAAATTTAAGAGTTGTGTAAATTTTCCCTATGGTTTCTTTTTAACCAGTTCTGAGACCAACGCGCGCAAATATTTTGAACGAACGTAGGTTCTCGTCAATATGCAAGATTTAACGTCACATCCCATTGAAAGGGTCGCACCCTCGCCTCCAGGACCGCGTGCGAACACCCTACCTCGACGCCACGAAGATCACGAACAGAAATTTAAACAAATGAGTATTTAAAAGTATTCTAAAGTTTAACCTCCAATTTCTCTAAAACTAAAGCCTATTTTTAAAAAACCTTTCACCAGAATAGTTAAGAGACCTTTACAACATACTTTAAAATCGTGAAAATCTCTTAGCATCATGTTTGGAGGTCCTCTTGAGGAACATTTCAAAACATTCGAATATAAAATGAATGAAGGAGGTGCTTTCTTAATTCTTTTCTTGAAATATTTAATGAATATTTACAGATACAAGATTCTATACGTATTTACAATAAGTATTATCAAATACTTGATCTGGTTTTTCGAAAAAGGGAGGTTTAGCCTCATCAACAAACTGTAAAAAAATTACAGCGATCATGCTTTTGAAATCAAAACATCTCTTCCTATCGTTCCAGCAAATAAAAAATGAAGTCGCATTCTAAGGTAGGATGCGCGCATCGCGCGTCCTTCGTTGCCATGGGGAGCAGAGAAAAAGTTTCTCTTCACACTCCCCACCTGAACTCTTAAAGAGTTCACAAATTAAAATTCCATCATAAAATTATAAAAATTCAATTTTTCGTATCAGTGGTTCAGTAATCTAATACAATTTTTAAAATTCGAATACAAAATACTAAATATAAGAATTCAAACAATATCTAATTAATCACTTAATTAGTCAAATTCAAAATATCAATAAATTCTAAATAAAACACTTTAAATTCAAACAAAGTAAAAATAATGACAGCTAAATAACACACACATTTTTTTTTTCAGTTAAATCATATACTTACTTATACCAAAATTCAAAAAGATTCTATAGATAAATAAGACTAAAAATTAAAAAAGAGAAAGAAAATATTTAGAGTCCTAAATGCAGAAAAAACAAACTAAATAAATGTCTATAAAAGTTTATGAATGTTTATAAAAAGTCTGCAAAAAGTCATTTGTTAGTCATTTTGTATTTCAAAGGGATACAAGTGCTGAATGGATCTTTTTAAGATTCCACTCGCTGTTTTTATTTCGTATGAACGAATATTGCCATCTCTTCCAGGAATGGCAGTCTGAATCTTACCAAATTTCCAAAGAAACTTATTTTTTGCGTCATCTTGAATCAAAACAATATCGCCCACTTTCAGTGGCGTATGGGCATTAGGATTTTTCTAGGAATGGGCTGTTTTCAAATCCATCAAATATTGTTTTTTCCATTTGGTCCACAATTGTTTCAATAGTAAGGATTGATAATTTTTTCTTTTCAGGAGTGTTGATCTCTTTGAACAATCTTCAATTATTTAAAAAAAAAATTAATAGGAAATGAAAGTTCTTTTCCAAAATTTAAAAAGTGCATTGGAGTAAGAGGTTCTGGTTCATCTCTGTCGCTATATACATACGTCAGTGGTCACGTATTCAAAACTGCTTCCACTTCTGTCAACAGAGTCGCTAATTCATCATAACTTAAGAGTGCTCTACCAATTACTTTTCTCAAACAGTCTTTGACTGACTTTACTAGTCGCTCATAGAAGCCTCCCCACCATGCAGCTCTTTCTGTAATATTCTTCCATATAATTCTCTCTTTTGTAATAAAATTTAATAATACTTTGTCTGTCAGTATGTTGTATAAAATTTCGAATTCACTTTTGGCCTTTTTGAAGGTTTTTGCGTTGTCAGAATAAATAATTTTGGGATTTCCTCGTCTAGCTGTGAATCTTCTGAATGCCATCAAAAAAGAATTTGTTGTCATATCAGACGCGAGTTCCAGGTGAATGGTTTTAGTCACACCGCAAGTAAACAGGACAATGTAAGATTTTTGCGTTTCTTTAAAATTTCTGATATAGATCGGACCGGCCAAGTCTAAACCGCAGATTGCGAATGGCGGTGCTTCACTAGCTCTGTCTTTTGGTAATGGTGCGGTGATCTGGTCTGCTGGTTTGGAGAAATATTTTTTACATATTATACAATTCTTGATAACACCTTGACCAACTGATGACCTTTAGGTATCCAAAAACGAGATCTAATTTTTGCCAAAGTACTGGCTGTCCCACCATGCATAATTTTCTCGTGTTGTTGACGAACTATTAGAGTAGTTAACCAAGAATGTTTGGGGAGAATTATTGGGTTTTCTCTTCTGCGGACAGGTTAGAAAATTCGAGCCTTCCGCCCAACCTCATCAACCCGTTTTTGTCAATAAAGGGCATGAAATTTGATAAGGATGACGTCTTATCCACTGATTTACTATTTTTTAGAGATTCTATTTCTTCCTTATAAAATTGTTTTTGTTCAGATTGTATCAAAAAATTTTCAGCTTCGAGTAATTCTTCGGTTGTTACTACGTCTTGCACTTCAGTTGATTTTTTCAGCTTCATAATGAATTTCTTTACCCAAACGGTAATTCTCAAAAGTTTCTCTAAATTACTATATTTTGAAATGTTTATGGGATTTTCGTGCTTTTTGACTAAGCACTCGCTCTGAAAAACATGGTTAGGATTTTTTTTTTTTTTTTGTATTCTAATTCATCTGAGTAAGCAATTTCTTTGTTTTCTGATATTGGCCAACACTCAGGAGGTAAACTTAGCCATTCTGGTCCCTGTAACCAAGTTGTATCATTGATTATCCTAGAGAATTTTTATCCTCGAGAAACTATATCAGCTGGATTGGCAGTACCAGGACAATGATACCAGTTATCAGGTGAGGTCAATTTATGGATTTCTTCAATTCTGTTTCTGACAAAGGGTTTAAACTTTTTAGGGGATCCTTTTATCCAAAAATAGGATATTTTTAAATCCGTCCAGTAATAAGTCGGTACATTCAATTTTAGAGATTTCAAAATGTTACTACTTAGCTTGGTCGACAACAAGGCGGCCATCAATTCAAGCCTTGATAAGGTAAGCGCTTTCAGTGGAGCAACCCTGTTTTTCGAAGCAACAAAAACTGTTCGAACATTTTTGGTGGTTGTTGCTACACGTAAATAAGCAACCGCACTATAAGCCTTCATGCTCGAATCGGCAAAAATATGCAATTGTAGGTCATAATCATGCCAATTGGTGATGTCAGAAAAATCTGTGTACTGAAAAGTTATTCAAATGAGGCAGTTTGTTACACCAGCTACTCCAAAGTATACGTAAATCTTCGGGTAAGGTGTCATCCCAATCTAGACCCAAATTCCAAATTTGTTGAATTATACATTTTAGTCTCAATGTAAATGGTCCTAGGAATCCAAGTGTATCAAAAATCCTGCCTAAAACTTGTAGAATAAATCTTTTGGTGTCTATTCTTTTTGAAACGAAATCAACTAAACCTCGAACATCAAAATAAAGTAAATCTTTGGAACTATTCCAAGCGATTCCTAAAACTTTATAAGGGAGATTTTGTTCTCCAAAAGCTTCAGAATTGACTTTTGAAGTTATGCCATTTTCTTTCCATAGTTCAATAAGTGGTAAAGAGTTCGTATGCCATTTGTGTAAATGCATACTTGCATTTTCAAATATATCAATACATTGTAAACTCGTGGATAGGGCTTGATCAATATTTTCATGACTTCCTATAACGTCATCAACATAGATATTTTCATTTAAAAATTTTACTGTGTTTGGATATTTTTCGATGTATTTTTTCAAGTGGTGTTTAATTGTTGCAGCCAATAAAAAGGGACTGCTACTAATTCTAAATGACACTCTGGTGAATCTATAAATTTCAAAGGGTTTAGAATTATCAAACAAATCTTGTGAAAATAAAAATCTTGTTACATCACGATCGTTTTCATCTATAATTATTTGTAGAAATGCTTGTTTTATATCAGTTGTAAAAGCTATGGGATTAAATCTAAACCGTAACAAAACATCAAATTTCAGGATATACATTTGGACCTACATGCAGGCAATTATTCAAAGACAGTGAGCCTGTGTCATGAGCAGAGGCATCGAAAACTATGCGTAATCTGCTCGTTGTGCTATCAGTTCTAATTATTTCTCGATGAGGTAAATAAAAAGTTACATTTTGTTTTTCTTCAGGATCTGTAACTAACTCAATAATACCTTGTTTCAAATAATCTGCTAACACCTCCTTATACTCCATAAATAATTCAGGGTTTTTAATTAATCTTTGTTTGAGTTTAAAAAATCTATATTCTGCAATTTTCCGATTGTTATTTAAACATTCCCTTTCAAGCTTCCACAGAAATCGAACTGTATATCGCTTATCATTGTATTTAATTTCTGACTCAAACTGCTTTATAACGTTGTTTTCTGAAAAATCTGAATCCTGTTTAGTATTAAAAAGGCCAGATGATTCGATATTCCAGAATTTTTCAATCTGTTCAGAAATAAAAAAATTTTCTACTATTACATTAAATGCTAAGGGCGTATAACTGTCAGTTGTTTTTCCCTGTAGACACCAACCAAAAATGGTGTCGACAGCTACTAATTTTTTATTCAAATGCTTTATATTTCCAGTAACTATATCATAATAATCAATAACTATATCATAATAGTCAGCACCTATAAGTAATGTAATGGGTTCTTTGGATGCGGGTGTGTCCGCAAGGGTTAAATTTTCAAATTGTTTACTTTTCATCAAATCATTGATTTCAGGTGGGGGGCATTTCAGTAGCTGATATTTGATTGGTGACTAGCGCTTCTATATCTAATTTTGAATTAGGTACATTTTTATTTTCAATAGTTAGTTTAACTACTTCAAAGGTTTTTTCAATGGGGTTCTTATTTCCAAATGTAAAAACCGACAATTTTTCTTTTCTTATTGCCTGTAAATTCAATTTATTTGCTATTTCTTCAGATATAAAGGTTCGCATGCTCCCACAATCTAAAAGTAACCTTATTAGAGATTGTTTTCCGTTTGATTTTATTTTTACACAACAAGTTTGTAGAAGAATTTTATTATTTTCTGTAGATTTAATTAATTAACCGAAATTACTTTTTCACTAGTTTCACTTTCATTACCTTTTAATTCGGGTGTTTTTACTTCTTTTATTAATTTAGATCTTAGGCATATCGTTTGATTATGTCTGCCTGAACACCTCTTGCAACTAGTTTTAGAGTTACAATTTTTGATAACGTGTTTCCTGCCTAAGCAAAGGAAACATCTTCCTTGAGATTTCAACAAATTTCTTTTAGTGTTTACATCATCAGCTTCACACAAATCAGATGAATGTTTACTATCGTTGCAAAAAATGCAATGAGCCAGCTGCCTATCTGAAGTCGATTTATCATTCGAAATGTTCATAAATTCACAAGTAGATTTAAATTCAGATTTTGTTGTTTGACTCTTGATTTTTGTTTTATTATTTTCAAATGCTTTCATTCTCGAAAAAAAATGTGTGTTCTCTGCTTTTTATTTCAGTGTGCAGAAAATCTAATAATTTATGTATATCTGAATGTGTTAAATTATCTACATTTTGTCTATTATATTCCAAAGCTAATTCTGCCGGTATTAATTTTAAAATTACGGCGATAAGCATGGAGCCATAATTTGCTGGTTCGAGTCCTAATGTGGACAAACATCGAACATTTATTTCTATATCACTGTGCAATTTTTTCAATTTTTGAATTTCGTTAGCCTTATAAACAGGGGATAAATTAAGAAGTTTGTTCAGGTGATGATTAATTATTACGTCTTTTTTACCATAACGCGTTTCTAAAACTTTCAATGCTGCGTCATAATTAGCTTCTGATATTTCAAAACCTTCTACAGCATTAGCCGCAGCTCCAGATAAATAACTCTTCAAATAATGAAATTTTTCAATTTTCGAAAGCGATTTATTTTCGTGAATTGTATTTTTAAAGGTATTAAAAAATGAAATAAATTGCGTACAGTCGCCATAGAATTTTTGTATATTGAGTTTTGGCAATTTAACAACTGAGTTTTCATAATTAATCACATTCGATTTTAAATCTTGACTGTTATTTAAATCGATATTAACAATTTTTTTGTTTTCGGTTAATTTTTTCTTCACCCGGAATTTTGCAACTCATATTTTATCCGCGTAATCATAAACAGAACTGATTTCAGTTTCATAGTCGTCTAACCCTAAAAGGGGCTCAATTTTCTCGTCAACTGACTTCAATAATTCTGCTTTAGTATCTAACTGAATAAATAATTCTTCTAAATTATCAAAATCTATTGGACTATCCTTCATAACATTTTCAATATTATTAATCAGTTTTGTTACTGCTGTTCTTAAAACTGATCGGTTCTTTTTCAACTTTTCTAAATCAGACATTTCGAAATGAAATATGAAAAACTTATCTTACCTTTGCCGTCTTCTTATTACTTACTATCTTCTATATCCTTATTTGTGTTTTAAAGACATTAAAAAGGTAACAAATACTTTTTTTTTTCTTTCTTTCTTTCCCGGCGTGATGCACCATGAGGAAAATTTCAAAACATTCAAATATAAAATCAATGAAGGAGGTGCTTCATAATTCTTTTCTTGAAATATTTAATGAATATTTACAGATACAAGATTCTATACATATTTACAATAAGTATTATCAAATACTTGATCTGGTTTTTCGAAAAAGGGAGGTTTAGCCTCATCAACAAACTGTAAAAAAATTACAGCGATCATGCTTTTGAAATCAAAACATCTCTTCCTATCGTTCCAGCAAATAAAAAACGAAGTCGCATTCTAAGGTAGGATGCGCGCGCATCGCGCGTCCTTCGTTGCCATGGGGAGCAGAGAAAAAGTTTCTCTCCACTCTTGTTAGTGAATCTATCGGTGAAGAACATTCAGATTTCCCAGATAAATAATTTCTAAGATCAATGGTATGTTAGAACCAAATCTCTCTGCAATGATATTTTGTTTGCTTAAAATATTTGAAAACATGTTTATTCTTTCCGTTGTCTTGTTTTTATCCATAGTTATACATTTCCCTCAAAGTCAATCATTATTCTTTTTTCTAAAACGAAGTTTTTTTTTAATGAAAAAGTTATAGAAAATTAATAATTTTTAATTTTTGTGCAACCTATGTCTGAAATAATAAGTTTTGGGATTCGTAATGCTAGGGAACTGTTTTCGCTTGTCTCGTAACTGGGTGATTTTCAAAAACTGTCCTTTCACATTTACACAGAAAAATAGTTAAATATCATAATTTTAACTATTGCATTTTAACTATCATGTTTTTTTTAATGATAATTTACAGATATATTATTATTTATAAAAGAAAAATTTTAAGTAAAAAATATATTCGTTTGTAGTCAAAATGTCATTACCGTAGGTTTTCCCAACAAGCAATTTATTAGGTAAAGATTTTACTAAGTTTTATTTAAAACAGATGGTTATAATTTTTTTAATACATTTTTATTTATTAAGATGTTACTAATTTTAAAAAAATATTTATTTTCCTTAATTAAACTTATCTATAATTTTTAATAATTATTTTAAACCGTGTCCCAAGAAAGAGTGTCATTGCCATGGTTCTGACAAAAAGTTCATCTGGAATTTTTTAGGGAGTAGCACATGCCTTTTTATCAAGGCAAAAATATTCCTTAAAAGTCGACTTGTTATCGAGTTTAGGTGAATAGAGTAAATAGTTTTATAGTTTCAATAAAACAAGCAAAGACTTTGAATTTTTTGGTGAGTATTTTTTTGTACGTTATTACCGTACCCACTTCTAATTGATAATTAAATGAGCTTTCATTTATTAATCTTCTTTTATTATATAAGAAATAGAAAATCATTGTATGGGCCAGAAGATATAATTACTGCCATTTATGCCTGGAGAAAAACAAAAGTATTTTGTTTAATTTGTCAATACCGTAGATGTCATCACCGTGCTCACTTATCTCCTTAAAAAGTTAATTAAAATTTTAATTTTTTTTTTTAATGTTAAATTAGTAATTTTTGTTTTATATATTAATGTTTTTGAGGTAAGGTAATTATTTACAAAAGATTAAAACTTTCTGATTATTTCTAAAAATTTGATTTTGCTATTCCAAAACATGGACAGATTTTGAAAATGACCCAACTAGTGTTGCCAGGTCCACTGTCACTAGAAAGCGGGACAATGGCTTCTACAGGGTGTTACCGAATTCGACCGAAAATTTCAGAGGGACGATAGTAGGCATCAAGCGGATGAAAAATTGCAATAGAACATGGAGTCGTAAACCACTTATTCAGGCATAAATACTGGGTGTTTCATCCTAGGTGAACTTGGATTGGCGGTAATAATTTTGATAAAAATAAAAACATTGCAATGAAAATGCAACGGTATATACCTTGTTTTGTGCATTATAACATTACGAAAAATTTTGGAAAAACGGTGTGCTTGAGCAATCGATGATACCGTATGAAATAGTAACCGCAGTCCAAAAAGTGCAGCGTCAAGTGCATAACCACTGGCACGTATAATGAAAACTTCTACCACTTTTTTCTTATATAATCACATTAACAACAAAGGTGAGAATGTCTATTGAAAGTTGTATTACATTATACTTCAGTGTTCTGAAAGTTATTACCATAAATCCAAATTGAGTTAGGGTAGAACACCCTTTGTTTTTGATTAAAAACGTGTTTTGAGACCCCATGTTCTATGGTAATTTTTCATCTTCTTGATGCCTTATTACTCTGAATTTGTCGATCGAATTCAGCAATACTATGTATATCCAAACAAAAAGATACGGTAAATCCTGCCTACAACAGAATCAAGTCTTTAAAGTAAAAAGTCCGTTATCCTGGCGGAAAGAGTACCATACAAATCTATACCGAAAACGGCGAAAACCAATTTAAAAAGTAATTTTTCTCTGGCCACTTGAGATTCTGTCGTAGTAGGTTTTACTCTATTAAATAAACATAATAATCTTAAAGAGTAAAATACGCGAAAGAGGAATCACTAGTGACAGAAATCGAATCCTGATTTGGAGAGGTTTCGATTTAGCAGTTATAATTGCATAGTATTATTTCTGTAGGTGTCCCAAGAATGATTTACAAGTAAAATGGAATTTATTATAAGGAGGTTCCGTTTTTAGAGGATTTAAAGAACTAAGCACAGTAAAATATCTAGAAACAGATTCGCCAGATACCAGAAAGTATTCCGTTTTAGACAGATTTTCATTTAAGTAAATAGATTCCTTTCGGAGAGACCGTAAAGACAGTTCCGTTATAGACAGTTCGCTTTATAAAAGGTTTACTGTATAAAGCTTCTCTCGATGTAGACTAACAAATATCGTGATACTAAAAGAATTAAAAAGAAATTGTATATCATGAAAGGTCGGTACGTTTGTTGTACCGCGCACTGGTTTCGCGGGACGGGTCTTAAGAGGCTTGAAAATCAGGACATCCCACTAAAATCAGGACACCTAGCAACACTACTCTTGTCTTAACCACTGCTACAGATACAAACTGCGATTTTCGAATATCTGATTAGTCGAACCACTAGATTTTCTTTGCATTTTGGTGTTTTAAACAGCCAACTTACAAGCCGGAAAATTCATATAAGGTGTTTCAATGATTAGATTAAATATTTTAATAAGTGATAGAATACACAATACAAGCACTTTTGGTATAGAAAACAAAAATCACAATCCATGTTATTCGATCAAAATTCAATATCACTTCCATCCGGACCCGGATTTTTGTTCCTTATTTTAACAATAAGGAAAATATTTTAACGAAAGGACTTGCATTTCTTTGTCTGAAATCCGATGACATCAGAAAAGTGCTGGAAATGTTTAGTAATTCGGTCAACATTCCGAAATAAAAAGTATCTTGTTAGAAGCCGTTTAAATACGGATGGTAAACAGTTGTATTACATCTCGTGATATAATTACATGTCCCGCAAAGCAAGGTTATTGTAAATTTGATTAAACGTTCTTCATTATTGATAAAATTATAAACAAATAATCTGTTTTCGTATTGGAGCGAGACAAAAATTGTTTGTTGTAGCAAGAGAGTTTTTAACTGTTGTACCGAATCCCCTATATATTATTCTTATCCCAGTGGGATGCATGGATATGGATATGAAATAAGGATTGGTGATATGAAATAAATAAATTTTAAAAGAATATTTGTTGCTGAAGTATGAAGTATGTATATCTTTAAACCCATTTAACTGAAAAACGAAATGATTTTTAATAAAGAAAAGATGCTTTTAATTAAAAAAGGGGGAAAATTGGTAAAAGAAAAATTTCTTTGAATTTTTTATCATAAATAACCCTACAATAAAAGTTTAAGTCAGATCTTACATTATATCAGTATGAAAATATTGCACCGAGTTAGGTTCTTGGAATCAAAATTTTATGTATATCTAATGCCTAAAACGTTTCGTAAGAAAAATGTTATAGCCTATCCCGTGGACTATATAATTCTTTAATAATCGAAAAACAAGCAAATACTCTGCATCTATAGCTTTTCAGATGTAGGTCAAACATATTTATATTACGACTACCTGTGGGGCCGAAGGCCTACAAACAAAACAAACAACTAACAACAAGGCAATAACTGTCAGAGTTGGCAACAGTTGTCGACTTCTTTGTCGTGCTTTTCACCAAAAGTCTATATGATCCCTGCTGCGAAAAGAGGACTTCTACAAGAAATACGACAAAATTCGGGTGTCAACTGAATTGGCCCCCTCTCGTGAGCTCTACGATCTGGCATCCCGTACTACTTGTGAGGCCCCATCATCATATATTCTTGACAATAACTTGACGATTTGTCAGAGGAAGAGCTTTCTTTACCTATAGTCTGCATGAATTTTGTTATATATACAGAGTTTTAAGAATGTTTCTAAGCACTATGAATTTTACCAGAACAATTTTATCAACCCTTTAATACAGTGGTTGGTACACCTTTTCAGTGCATGGTCGGATGCAATGTAAATGGGGGAAAGGTGATCCAAATCTGTCGAGAAAATTAAGAATTTGAAAGTAATAAAAATATAAAAATGCCTGCACACATTTAATTGTACTCGTTCTCTATTTATAAAAAAAAATGTGGTAACAATATAATTAGCGTGACAGTTTACAGGCTGTTCGTTGCTTGACAATGTCTCATTATGACAGGTAACAAGCGGTAAGTGGCCAGACGTAATTAGACACCTAAATGATCATCAGTCATTTAGATGATAACGGCCAAACTCAGAAATCAACTGATTATCAGTCAACTGAGTTCTGAGTTTGATTCATTTATTAAATAAAATTCTTCTAATAAGTAAGTACTTTCGAACAGAGTTGGCATTTTTTTTTTTCGCATGATTTAGAATCAAATCTAGAAGACGGAAGAACTTTAATGAAAGAAAAAATAGATCTGCCGCTGTAATTGAAGTAATATTGTTCTAGGAAAGAGGTTTCTAAAATTTTTGACTCGCAAAGCCCCTTTTAGAATGATTTTCTATGACGGAGTCCCTTAAGCCTTAGATTCATTGCAACAGAGCAGAGGAGGAGAGGATGATAGATAATAAAACAATTAAGTATTGCCCTTTGAAACTAATATTTTGAAAATTTGACTAATAATACTCAATTTATTTTCAGTTATCACCAATGCACACGATATGATCAAAACTTGACTATATTTAAAATTTCCCAAAAGTCGAAGAAATGTAGACTTTTGTCTTACAATAGACCTGCTGCTGTATTTTGATGTAATATTGCTCTAGGTAAAAAGTTTCCAAAATCTTTACTCGCAAATCTCCTTTTAGAATGATTTTCTATGACGGAGTCCCTTAAGGCTGCTCGTCATCGCCACTTTCTGTATTTCCCTCGGTAATGTTAAGTCTATGGTATTTGATTCATTCTTATATTTAAAGTATCTCCCCAGGACACTAATATTTTTTATTTCTGTTTTCTGTGCGCTCTTCTTAAAGGATGTCTCTTTTTTTCCTAGTTATCAAAATATTTCTGAAATCTATGCTTAATTTAATATTTATGTGTTAAAAGCGGACGAACTGTGAATAAAATTTTAACACTTCATATAAAATTAAGCATAGATTTTAGAAATATTTTGAGAACTAAGAATAAAAGAAACATTCTTTAAAAAGAACACACAGGAAAAATGAGTTAAAAATATCAATTTCCGACGAGATATTTTAAATACAAGAATGCATCAAATGCTCATTAGACTTAACATTACGGAGGGAATTCGGGAACTAAGTGACGAGCAGCCTTAAACCTACCGTCCCCTTTGTGGTGTTTAGATTCATTGCTGCAGAGCAGAGAAGGAGGGAATTATAGATAATAAAACAATTAAGTATTGCCCCGGAAACTTAGATTTTGAAAATTTTACCGTAATACTCAATTTATTTTTAGTTATCACCAATACACACATTTATTCTCAGTTATCACCAACACACACGATATACTTGTATTATCAAAGCTTAAGCTACATTTAAAATTTCCCTAAAATCGAAGAAATATAAATTTTTCTCCTACAATAGATTTTACATTGTTAGTGTAACCAACAATAATTTATAAATGTTAGGCGTGTAATCTACGTGAAATCTCAAAAATTGTTTTACGGATTTTTCTTTCGATTGAATTACAGAAAATTCAAGGAAATGTCTGGTTCGGAAATTCAAAGGCATTTCGACACTTCTTGAGATATCATAACATTTTTTCATAAAAAAAAAGTAAGCAATATCTTCTTTCATATAACTTAATGATTAAAAATTCGGCCTCATTTTTTAATTAAGCTACTTTATATTTTTGAATGAATAAGTAGATTGCAACTCTATATTCATTTCTCATCATTGTTTCTTGTACAGTCGTGGAAAAAAAAAGTAAACACCCCTACCAACTCCTCAACAAATTATCGTAGACGAAAGTTACTGGTACCGAACGATTGGAAATAAAGTCTACTTTTAAATGACGTATATAAAATTTGCTTAGCGGGGCCCTCTACATATTAAAACGAATTATTTCTTTGTTTTTTTCAATGGCAATACCCAATTTTAACGAGATATTTCAAATCTTTGGTTAAAACTATGCCTAGATACCAAATTTCAAGTCAAATAAATGATAAGTTTTTGAATTATAAACATTAAAAATTTAGTTCTTCTAATGTTAAATTATATTTTCATATTTTTATTTATATCTCCTGAAATTATGCTCCTAATGTGCTAATTTTTTGTGTAGCAATAATATTAATATACCCAAACATAAATACGCTGAATTTGCAATTTTTATAATTTTATGATATGAATTATAAATTTAATATTCGAAAAAATTATGCATTGCAACCTACAATTTTTTTGATGGATTTAGATTTATTAAGTCCTGCTTTATGGCAATTCAAAATTTCATGTTTTTGTTCCAAGTAGTTTTCAAATTATGCTTAAAAAAACGGTAAAATGATGGTTTAAGGGGCCGTCTATGATAGAAGTGATTAGATATTTTGACATTTCTTCTGCTATTCTGTAATCTAGCAGGCTTCATTGACTGCTTGAGTAACGCTTAAGGTGCCTTGATCAAGAAGGGGGTTAACAATCGAGTAACAATCGGTCAATCTCTCGGTTAACAATCAAGTAACGAACTGCAATTTGGATACAGACCTTAAAATACGCTCGTTTTAAAATAATTAATTTCTCGGAAACTTATGGTACGAATTGCATAAAAATTTGTTTTTAGGCTAATGGAAGGGTGTAGAGTTCATTTATGCTGTCAGAATTGTGTACTGCTATTGAAAAAAATAACAAATTTATGGTTCGTTTTAACATGTAGATGGCCCCCTAAGCAAATTTTATATACGCCATTTAAAAGTAGACTTTATTTCCAATCGTTCGGTACCAGTCACTTTCTTCTACGATAATTTGTTGAGGCGTTAGTAGGGGGTGTTTACTTCTTTTTTTCCATGACTGTACGTGATCTGATTTCCTCTTTCAGTTTTTCAAGTTATTTAAAAAAATCCATGGAGATTTGAAATTTCCTGAATTTCTTTTTTACATTGTCTTTTCTTTTTAACACTTTCCAACATATATGAAAAGTGTTTATGAATTCGGTCTGTTTGTCGGTCTGTCTGTCCGTCTGTCTGCCTATCTGTTCCGCGTTCTAACTCGCATAAATATAGTCCTATTGCCATGAAATTGATATATGTTATTGTAGCTTACCATGGCATGTTCGGTATTGAAAATGATGTGTGTAGCATTTTCGATTCATTTACAGGGCAACTCAAAAGAGTTTCGTTACATTACGGTCTATGGGGAAAATTGTTTGCCGAGTATTTTAATGATATTACAGTATTTTGAATATATTGAAACTGATATACATCCCTGAGTTGTACTACAAGGTTCTTACTATAGAATATGGTGTCCATCGAACTTATCATTCATTTAAAGGGGCAGACAAACGAATTTGGCTATAGAAGAAAATGAGCAATAATTGGGCTATTGAAGCCTACGGACAATAATGGCTGGAAGTGCGTTTTCAGTTGTGGTATGCGTTTTTAAATTTAACTATTTTTTAAACATTACTTGGTGTGTATAAATTCTATAGATCATATAGAGGATCTCACAAATGTTCTCAATAATTGCCGTAAATTGCTGAATGGCAATTTTCAACTATTCTATGCGTATAACTGAACTAACTTTTAGAGTACTATGCATATATATCTGTAGATCATATACAGGAATGCATAAAACAAAATTGTAATATTTAAGGACTATTCATAGTAATAACAGAAATCGGGTTTTCAAATGCGTTAGGCGTTTTCAAAATTGTTAATTTAGACATCATCTTTCACCTTAGTAAACTGTTTCTTTCTTTTAGGTAGATTTCGTAAGAAATACTACCTATTGCAGTCGTTACCATGGTGCGACTTTTGAAAAATTCCTTCATAACTTTTCATTATAGCACCCCATGAACCCAAAACCACCCCCACCTAAAAAGTCTATACACATATATATATATATATGTATGTATGTATGTATGTATGTATGTACTAAATTTTGTCCGCACGATAAAAGTCGCAATTATGCACGGATTGTCCTCAAACTCGCCAACAACTTTGATATGGCTAATATCTCGGCGGGGATTGAAAATGGGCGAAATCGGCCCAAGAGAGCGGAAATGGGGAGGGTTCAAAATTTTGAATACTGTCTTAATATGATTCTGATAAAACCAGCTCTTACACAACAATGGCAGGAAAGAGATAAAAGTTTTTCGTTATGGCAGTTGCCAACAATTAAAAAAAAAACAATAAAATTCTCACCACAACAATTACTTTTCTATTGCAAAATTTTCACGTGTAAAATTAAATAGTTTGACAAATTGAAAACAAATTGAATATTACATCATAAGTTTTCTAGAGCAAGATTTCAGCATGAAAACTCAAAATAAAATAAATAGTTTGACGAATTAAAAAAATATGTATATTGCGTCATATTGGAAATATAATAGACTTCAGCAGGTGAATATGTAACGCCATGTGAGTTTGAAGAAACGTATTAAAACATGATAAAAACCCGACTATGGAAATATTAACATATTTTAACACTTTAAGGTTCTCTGAATTTTTTGTTGCCATTTTTTAAACCTATTCCATATACATGTGTGTGTGTATTCGTGTATATTATAATTTTCACAAAAAGTTTAGATCCCTACAGCTCACTCTTTGTGAAGAAACTGGGTTTATCTCTAATCTTGATTTAAGTTTTGTTGGAGAATTTAGTACTTAACTTCGAAATCTACCTCCGCCTGTAGGCCCGAGCCGGCAGGGATTTTTTTTTCTTTTTCTTTCTTTCATTTTTGTTTTGTTTTGTTTTTTCTTTTTCTCTCTTTTTTTTTCTTTTTCTCTCTTTATTTTCTTTTTCTTTCTTTCTTTTATTATAACTAAATAGGAATGTCAAGATGTCTTCTTTTGTATATATTTTTAGCTTGAGCCTAAAAAGCAAACTTAGTTTCGTATTTATATTTTGATCGGAACCCAAGAAAAAACCCATTGTCAAAGTAATTGCGAACTGCGGCAATATTATGTGTTATTTATCATAATTGAAAATCAGATTTCTAAAATCAATCTACTAAATTAATCTCAAAATAAATTCATGCTGCATTTTGTATCATTCATAAGTTTCTAACATTTTATTTTCTATACATTAAATATAATATATAAATAATATATAAATGCATAAATACATTGTCCTGCTTGGTAAAAAGTATAAATATGTTTCAATATACAAATACATTTATTCGTGTTTATGAAAATGTGTAAGTACATTTTCCAACTCATTAAAATCTAATTTTATTTAAGTTTTCACTTTGCAATTTAGTTTTTCTAAATTAATGAAAGCTAATTCATACATTTAGTATCATATCTTTTGGAACCACTTTCCTATTTGAATAAATACATTTTCTTATTTAAATCTCGCGAATAAAACTGTTTAAATGCATAAACACACTTTCTGTGTCGAGAAAATTACCTACTCATCTGAAGGAATTTTATTAAATTGTTCATTTCGCTGTTTCATTCTCCTAAATCAATCTCAAGACTAACTTATCCATTTATAAACATTCAGATACGTCTATGATCTCGTTTTACATTCTATTTGGTGTTTATGCATATAAGATTTACAAAATGTGAGCGTGAGCTTGGGAATGTTCTACTCACCTTATTGTAATTTCCTTAAACTGTTCATTTGGCCGTTTCATTCTCCTAAATTAATCTCAAGATTAACTCATGCATTGAGTGTCATTCAAATACTTCTCCAATGCCGTTTACTATTCGAGTTAACATTACTATGTTTATGCCTACACGATTTATAGAATGTGAGCGTGGACTCGTGAGTGTTCAATTCATCTGGATGTAATTTTATTAAACCGTTCATTAGACTGTGTCATTCTTCTAACTTAATCTCAATATTAACTTATGCATTTAGTTATCATGCTGATGCGTCTATTATATTGTTCTTTACCACTTAACATATTATGTTCCTGTATGTACGATTTATAGAATGTGAGCGTTGGCTCGTCAATGTTCTACCCATCTGAACGTGATTTTATTAAACTGTTCATTTTGCTGTCTCATTCTCCTAATTTAATCTCAAGATTAACTGACGAATTTAGTAACATTCAGATACGTCTATCATCTCGTTTTCTATTCAATTTGACATATAATATTTATGCATATACTTTATAGAATGTGAGCGTTGACTCGTACATTTTCTACTCATCTGAATGTAACTTTATTAAAATGTTCATTTTGCTGTTTCATTCTCCTAAATTAGTCTAAAGATTAACTCACGCGTTTAGTAACGTTCAAATATGTCTATCATCTTGTTTTCTATTCAATTTGACATATTATATTTATGCATATACGATTTATAGAATGTGAGCGTTGGCTCGTACATTTTCTACTCATCTGAATGTAACTTTATTAAAATGTTCATTTTGCTGTTTCATTCTCCTAAATTAATCTAAAGATTAACTCACGCGTTTAGTAACATTCAAATACGTCTATCATTTCGTTTTCTATTCAATTTGACATATTATATTTATGCATATACGATTTATAGAATGAGAGCGTGCGGTCGCGTGAGCACGCGTCTTTCGGAACGAATGTACCCTTAAGCCCAAATATAAGGGGGCTGACATACGTTTACGAACAGACGCGGTGGCAGATGTCCCCACACAAACTTCATGTCGGAAACTTATTCGAGACCATCAGACCGAAGAATCTGTTTTTGCTCGGACTCTTGAAATGGACAATGGTCGCACAGACGAAAGATTAAGCGGTCATCGACATTGGCGGGGGCGAGTGAAAATCAAGGTGAAAGTTTGTAGTGAAAGTTATCACCTGTGCAGTTAAAAGAGGTCTAAGACCTCCGGAACAACGGGAGCTGACACTTCAAATCTGAAAGCGAGCAGAAGGTAAAAGTTAGAATCGTCAACTTATCCGTCTGGTAGCAAAAGAAAAAAGTTGTTTTTGGTTTAGAAATGATCAGCCAGATCTTACTGAAAAATCAAAAATTCGACATAAACTCACTTTTTTGTAGCATACATGAAATCATCTCCAACCTTCCTAACATGAACAAAATTATGATGGATTCTAAAACTTAACTATAACCTCAATATTTAGTGACACAAATATATTATCATGTACATTCTTATATAGGTAGAATTTTGAAAGATGGTAAAATTTAACTGTGATTGCACTGTTTTATGACATAAATGCAAAATCATTTTCATTATTACATGAATTATAACTAAGACCTTCGGAATAACGGGAGATGATACTTCAAAGCTGAAAGCGAGCATAAGATAACAGTCAAAATGGTCAACATATCCGTCTGGTAGTGAAAGCAAAAGGTTATTGTTGGTTTCGAAATGGCCAACCAGACCTTAATGAAAATCAAGAAATTCAATAATGAACTCACCATTTTGTAAAAAAAAAACCCCACGAAATCATCTTCATTCTAACATTAAAAAAATTTATGATGGCTGATAAGGTTTAACTATGATCTCATTATTTAGTGACACAAACACATAATCATGTTCATTCTTATATGGATAGAATTTTGAAAGGTAGTAAATTTTAACTATGAGTGCACTGTTTTGAGACAAAATCGCGAAATCATTTTTATTATTAGATGAATAGATTTTCTGATATTCTTGAGGAAATCTCAAATAAATGAACAGTTTTTCTTCCCCTATCGAAGTGTAATCATCAATAAAAGAAAGAGAACACCCCCCCACACACATTTTAATCTTCAAATGGTCATAGAGAAATCAGAAATAGCCACTCGACTAGAAATTATGTCTTATTACAATTTATAATTAAAAAAATAAGTTTAGGGTTTGTCTTTGTACAAATTGTACCAGACTCTGCAATTTTAAATATAAACACCCAATTTTGACATCGTATTTAGGCTTTTTTTGTAAATTTTATCGTAGGGTACAAAACATAAAGTCATTCGGTTAGTCAACGTAAGGCATTACGAAGGACTGTCATGATTTCATAAACTGAAGGTCATTTTCTGGAAGGATAATTCTTATTATTACAGTGTTAAATTTAACTTTTTGATTACTGATTCATAGTTTACAGTTACATTTTTGAAGATTATTAATAACTTATTAATGATTTAAATGAAACTGAATGGATTTGAACTAATAATATTATTTTAATGTTATATAATTTGATTTAAGAAACAAATATTGTATAAGAAACAAATCTTTTAAAATTAATATAAAACTCAAATAAGGAAATTTAATTGCTTAAGAAATTTTACACGTTTGGTTTCTAAGCTTAGAGATTCGGTTAAATTCAGAACATAACTCTAGAACAAAGAAAAATACGTAACAGAATATTATGATAAAAAAACAAAATTCAAATTATATACAAATTAATATATAGATAGAGAGATAGAGAAGGATTAAAAAATGTAAATAAATTACTTACCAAGATCAGTAAAGAAACTATTTCAAAAATGAAAAGAGAAAAATGAGAGAAAAAAATAATAAATCAAAGAAACAAGATAAAACAGTTATTTATAGAGTGAAATTTTTTAAAACTGGTGTAAAGTACAATAGACGTGATATGATATAATAATAAAAGAGCTTTACTACACATACATGAACGTGTGCATTTACATATTGCAGTGAAGATATTATTCAACGATATTCCATCAACTCTTTGAATGTATAAATTTAACTTCTAAAAATACCGTCTTTCACCCGGCTGTGTATCCAGATGAGTTAACTAGACGCGTGAAAAAGTCTATTAAGAGATGACGAATTTCCTGAGTTGGTTTCTCCCTGCATACTCGAATTAGATAAAGAAAAAACATTTACAGGCAGATAAACTAATTTATTATACTGCAATCAAAGAGTTATATTTTGTTAAATTCAAAATTATTAATTTAAAAATTAACTGATTATTAATAGTTACAATCAAAGAGTTACAGTTTATTAAATTCGAAATTATTAATTTAAAAATTAATTGATTGTAATCAGTTATTTTTTGTTTAAACATTTTTTATTTAATTTAATTAGTCTCTGTTTAATCTAGTTTATTCTAATTAATTAATAATTATTAATTGTTGCAACCAAAGAGTTACAGTTCATGCGAATTCGAAATTATTAATTGAAAAATTAACTGATTGTTAATTAACACTGATGATAATTGATATAATCTTTTTCTTTCAAGAGAAAGAAAAGTTAAGATAATTGTTTATGATTCAAATCGAGATGGTCGATATCTCGAGTTTTCGAACAGATATTGTCAATATTCACAGTTGGTTTCTCCCTACATACTCGAATTAGATAAAGAAACAACATTTCCAGGCACAGAAACTAATGTGCTATATTGTAATCAAAGAGTTACATTTTTTTATTAAAAATTATTGATTGAAAAATTAACTGAACATTAATTTTTGCAATGACAAGTTACAATTTATTAAACTCGGAATTATTAATTGAAAAATTAACTGATTGTAATAAGTTATTTTTGGAATTTAAGTAATTTAATTAGTCTTTAATAAGTTAATTTAATTAATTAATAAATATTAATTGTTGTAATCAAAGAGTTACACTTAACGATATTCAAAATTATAGACTGAAAAAATAACTACTTATTAATTAACACTGATGATAATTGATATAATTTTTTTCTTTCAAGAGAAAGAAAAGTTAAGATAATTGTTTATGATTCAAATCGAGATGGTCGATATCCCGAGTTTTCGATCAGATAGTGTCAATGTCCACAGTTTGTTTCTCCCTACATACTCGAATTACATAAAGAAACAACATTTACAGGCAGAGAAACTAATGTGCTATATTGTAATCAGTCATATTTCATTAAATTCTAAATTATTGATTAAAAACTTTACTGGTTATTAATGTTGCGATCAAAGAGTTACAGTTTATTAAAATCGAAATTATTAATTGAAAAATTCTCTGATTGTAATCAGTTATTTTTTTTAAGTAGTTTAACTAGTCTTTAACCAGTTAGTTTAATTAATTAATTATTATTAATTGTTGTAACCAAAGAATTATAGTTTATTAAATTCGAAATTATTGATTGAAAAATTAATTGATTAATAATTAACACTGATAGTAATTAATCTCATCTTATAATATCAAGAAGTTAAGATAATTTCTTATGATTCAAATAGAGATGGGTGATATCACGAGTTTTCGATCCGAGGTTGTCAATATCCCCAGTTGGTTTCTCCCTGCTTTTTCGAATTAGATAAAGAAACAAAATTAACAGGCTCAGAAAGTAATGTGCTATATTGTAATCAAAGAGTTATATTTATTAAATTTGAAATTATTGATTAAAAGTTAATTGATTATTAATTAATGCAATCAAAGAGTCAGAGTTTATTAAATTCAGAATTATTTATTGAATTAATAACTGATTGTCATCAGTTATTTTTTAATTTGTTTAATTAGTCTTTAACCAGTTAATTTAATTAATTATTAATTATTAATTGTTATAATCAAAGAGTTATAGTTTATCAAATTCGAAATTATTGATTGAACAAATAACTGATTATTAATTAACACTGATCATAACTGATATCATCTTATAATTTCAAGACAAAGAAAAGTTAAGGTAATTGTAATGATTCAAATCGAGATAAGCGATATCCCGAGTTTTCGATCAGAGATGATCAATATACCCTGTTTGTTCCTCCCTTCATACTCGAATTAGATGAAGAAACAACATTTACAGGCAAAGAAACTAATGAGCTATGCAGAAATCAAAGAATTGGGGTTTATTAAATTCGAAATTATTGATTGGAAAATTAACTGATTATTAATTAAAACTGACTTTAATTAATCTCATCTTATAATTTCAAGATAAAGAAAAGTTAAGATAATTTCTTATGATTCATACAGAGATGGGGGATATCGCGAATTGGCCATCAGAGATGAGCGATATCCTGAGTTGGTTTCTCCCTACATACTCGAATTAGAAAAGGAACAGCATTTATAGGCACAGAAACTAATGTGCTATGTCGAAATAAAAGAATTACAGTTTATTAAATTAGAAATTATTGATTGAAAAATTAGCTTTTATCGTAATTAATCTAATATTTATGATTTCAAGACCAAATAAAAAGTTAAGGTAATTTTTTATGATTCCAATTGAAATGGGCGATATCCCAAGTTTTCGATCAGAGATTGTCACTATCCGCAGTTGGTTTCTCCCTGCATACTCGAATTAGATAAAGAAATTACATCTACAGGCACAGAAGCTAATGCGCTATATTGTAATCAAAGAGTTATATTTTATTAAAGTTGAAATTATTGATTGAAAAATTAACTGAGCATTAATTGTTACAATCAAAGAGTTACAGTTTTTTAAATTAGAAATTAACAATTGAAAAATTAACTGATTGTAATAAGCTTTTTTTTATTTAACAAGTTTAATTAGTCTTTAATCCCTTAAGTTAATTAACTAATTATTATTAATTGCTGCAAGCAAATAATTACAGCTTATTAAATTCGAAATTATTGATTGAAAATTATCTGATTATTGATTAGCTTTGATCGTAAGTAATCTCAGCTTATAATTTCAAGAGAGAGAGAGAGAGTTCAAGATAATTTCTCATAATTCAAATAGAGATCGGTGATATTCCGAGTTGGCGATTAGAGAAGAGGGATATCCTGAGTTGATGTCTCCCTGTATACTGGAATTAGATAAAGAAGCAGCATTTACAGGCACAGGAACTAATGTGCTATTTTCGTAATAAAAGAATTACAGTTTATTAATTTAGAGATTCTTAATTAAAAAATTAACTGATTATTAATTGGGGGCTCACAACTCAAGTAGACCAAGTCCATTTTGAAAACAAAAATGATATAGTCAATGCAGAAAACACATAAAACTGTTTTAGTCACTCTCAGAGTGAACCAAGTCTGTAAACAGATGCCATATATGAGAAAGTATGTGAAAACAAACTTGGTTCAATGTGGGAGTAGATAAAATAGATTTTATGCACCTTCTAAATGGACTATCTCATTTTTAGCTCACAGGCTATCAAAGTCTGAAAGCTAATATGTCCGCAGGTTCTGTATGTATGTACGTATGTATGTACGTACGTACGTAACGCGATAACTCTTGATAGAAATATCGGATTTGCTTCATTTTTTTTTCTTGCAACATTCTGATAAGGCGCTTCCCTGATTAGTTTTGTGGGTTCATTGGTTAAGTATAAAGGGGGGAACGGGGCGCTCATCCCCCCCTTAACTTAGTTAAATGGGTTTTTCATGCAGAATTATCAGATTTTCTTCTAATTTGGTATACCGGCTAATTCTGATAAGGCGCTTCCCTGATTAGATTTGGAAGTTCATTGGTTAAATATAAAGTGGGGGAGACGGGGAGCTAATACCACCCTTAATTTAGATAAATGGGTTTTTCTATTCGATTTGCTTCAAATTTGGTATACCGGTTTATTTCGATAAGGCACTTCCCCGATTACATTTGGAGGCTCATTGGTAAAGTATAAAGAGGGGAAACGGGCGGGACTATTCTCCCCCTTAATCCATTTTTCGAGGGACATTATTCTTTGAAATAAGAGCGTAATATACAAATAGTGTGAATAGCCAGTGAGCTCAATGCCATCAGTTTAACTGGTCACTCTCCTTTTTATTTTTTTTTTTCAAAATGGACTTGATCTTCTATGTTTGTGAGCTCCGCAATTAACACTGATCGTAATTAAACTAACCTTCATTATTTCAAGATAAAGAAAAGTTAAGATAATGTTTTGTGATTTCAATGGAGATGGACAATATCCCGAGTTGACGATCAGAAATAGACGATATACTGAGTTGGTTTCTCCCTACGTACTCGAATTAGAGAAAGAAACAACATTTACAAGCACAGAAACTAATGTGTATTGCTCATCAAAGAATTACAGTTTATTAAATTCGAAGTTATTGATTGAAAAAATAAATGATTATTAACTAACACTGATTATAATTAATCTCATTTTTATAATTTCAAGACAAAGAAAAGTTTATATATTTTTATTATTGCAATCGGATAAAAATATTTGCATGAGCAAACAGTAAGATTATAGTTTAATAATCAAAGAAGTTTATCAAATTTCGAATAAAGTATTAAAATAGAAAACAAGAATTCTGCTTTTTCAGAAATTCGTGTCGCCTCCGATGAAAAAAATATATTAAATAGTTTTTTTTTGTTTTTTTTCAATCGAACTTATACCTTTGTAATGGATCCTTTTCTTCTGATGGACTGACGGCTCCATTATTATGAAGCAGCCATTATAAATGAAGTGTTAGGTGAAGATGTAAAAGTAGCCGTAAAAAGTTAGAACTCTGATTTTCTGGTTAAAATGGGAAAAAGAATGGCCATTTTTTTTTCTTTGAAAATTATAGCCATTTTTTTTCCCCAAAGAAAGGCATTTAAATTGTTAGAAAAACGTATCAGTATTTATCAGGGTCATTAACTATTATTAAAAATTGTATTATTATCTTAGAAATCCCAAAACTAGTTGAGCATTCCTCATTCTTCAATCCCCTATCATAAGTATGAAAATAGATGAAACTGAAATAATTTTAAAAATTGTTTATGTGAAATAAATTTTATGTCTTACATTTAATAATATAACTAAGTAAAAGCCTATTTTAAACTGAAATGTTTGTTATTTTATGTTATACTGGGCTAGAGTTATTTTTTTTATATTTTCTATTATCATTATTTTAATGCGACTTTAATCCCCATATAACTTATAAAATTTATGATTTGCTTTTAAGGGGACAAAGGACCTTCAAATTCCTTTTTAATATTTTTTTTAAGTTTCACTTTAAGAAGTACTGTTCAAGCGCACATTATATGCATATTGGCATATATTTATCACACATGAAATAAAAAAAAAATTGGAGAGAAGAATAAGGAATTTTCTCGAATATTTTAAGCGTTATGAAGAACTTTTCAAAATGCCTCATGCGCATTCCATCTCAATTAAACCCCCCAATTTTTTAATAGCTGTTTGTCATTATATATGTCATCAAACTATGCATCGTTTTTTGAAACTAAATATAATTGGAAAAATTAAAGATAGTTAACCGCAAAAATGTGATGAAAAATACTGAAAATTTCATAAAATTTTGAAAATATTTTTTTTCTTACCTTTATATTCAAATATATAAAATTCGATGCACAGTTCTATTTGTATATATAAAACAAACTTGCATAAAAAATATTCGAAATTTTAAGTGATATGGAATGCGCATGGGGCATTTTGAAAAGTTCTCCATAACGCTTAAGCATTCAAGAAGATTCCTTATTTTCCTCTCATTTTTTTAAATTTCATATGTGGTAATATATGCCATAATGCATGTAGTGTACTCTTGAATAGCATTTAATGAGAAAATTTTAAAAAAAGTTAAAAAATTAATTTGAATGTCCTTTGTCCCCTTAAAATGATAATTTACAAGAAAAAGTCTAGTTTTGCAGTAATTTCTAGGCAAAGTCCTCATTTAATCTGAACGTACAACTTTACCTGAACTTTTATCTGTTTGTTTGTTTGTTTTTAAGGAACATTTACTCCTTTTATCAAAAATTCAGAATTCAATAAGCCAGATCTCTTTAAGGTACGGGAGCTAGGGGATGAATGGGACAAGGGATGGATGGGACATTCTCAATATTTCAGGCAATAAACATTTATTTTAAATTGCTTTCTAACCCCATATAAGGCTCTACCACAGTGTATTGATCAAATGGGGACATTATATTGAATTTGAAATGTTGCTCAAATAAATCCCCACCCCGAACATATTGGGTCGATCGGAAAGTCGTGTTGTGTTGGGAAAATCAATTCGTACCGGAAAATTCTATCATTTAATTATTAGACATTGATTCCGATATCTAATGTCTAATAGTTACCGGGCAGAATTTTCCGGTACGAATTGATTTTGCAACACGGCAAGACTTTCCGATCGACCCAATAATTTCCGTTCTGCATGTTTCTAAGATACATTTGATTAATATTAATTAATAAGTTATGATTGAAAATTATTAGCTATGCCATATTTAAAAGACATTTTGCACTTTCATTTCAAATCTAAAATGCCTCATAAGTGGGAAAAAAGAACAGATTGATAGCCGAAGTCTGCATTAAAAGTTAAAACTGCAATAAAAGAAGTTATTGAAAAAAACAAAAAACCATATCGATTCGTGTTGTAAAATCATATATTACAAATATAATTACATATAAGGTTATAATTATAAATTTTAATTGGGTAAAATTGAATACGGGGAGGAAAATCTTTGTGTCCCATCCATCCCTATTAGTGTCCCATTCATCCCTGCTGTGGGGATGATTCGGACAGGGAGGAACGTTTTTTTTTATTTCATAATATTTTTCTGAATAAATCATAATCTAGAATAAATATTGTTCATATATGTTGTCAAATACATGAAATGTGATATATAATATTGATAACAACTTAAATAATAATAAAAATATATATTTTTTTGTGAAAATGTCCCATTCATCCCTCATCTCCCCTATGTGCCTACCTTCGGGGCACTTTTTTTTTTTTTTTTTTGAAAAATATGAAATTTTTATCAAACGTCTTTTTAGTTAAAACGGGGAATAAAACTATGAATTATATAATTTTTTTAAGAAATTTTGCTTAACATTTCAAATTTAGGCAATATTTAGTAGTCAAATTTTAGTAAAGAATTTGCGTTTATGCCAAACCTTCTATAACCAAATCTATTCAATATATTTCTCTTTTTTTTTGTCAACAATAGATTAGAAAACCACTTACCTGTGTTATGAAGCAAAAAATTTGCAATACCTCTTAAATATACTAACATATACCAAATTTTGTATACATAACATTATTTTATTTTTTAAAATATGTATTTTTCAATAAAAATAGATCGTCTATTATCTATATTTCTATATTATAAAGGACAAACATATCTGTGCGTAACGCATACGTCATTTTGCGAATGGCAAGACTTTGAAATTTGAAATGAAATTTTGGTTTTGCAATTTTCTCTACTGCAAATTTTTAAATTTCTAAACATCGCACATTTTAAATTTTTGCATCGTCGTATAAGGAAAAAAATGCTCTTTTAAATGCAATTTGTTTGAAAGCTGTACATCAATTAATTTTTGAGATATTAATTTTTTTATAGTTTTTAATACCAATTTCCTAATCGTGGCAACTGAAGTACTTCATTTCTGTTAAAAGTGGTTTAGCTATCTTTATTGATTATCTTCTTACTGATGCCATTTTCTCATTGCAATTAAAAATATCTTTTTTAAAAAATTTGAACAAAATGAAGTTACGCTTTAAAAAAAGACAAAATTTCCCTGATGATGCTGTTATATTTCACTATTTTTTCATTTCGCAAATATTGAGTTTGTGACAATACACAAAATATTTCAGCGACTGAAAATGACGTCATATTTAAAAGAAAACGTTAATTTTATTTGATAAAACAAGATATTTCCCCTTGAATACGTCTAAAAGTTATAAATTTCTGGAATTTTTACGCGCAGGTACAGAGATTATACAAAGACCTCAAATCACGAGTGGGAATTTTAACATGGAAAGTTGTAATAATTGACAAATGTGACTTCAAGCTTGAGAATATATTTATTAATAACCTGTTGCGCGTTAAAAATGTTTTTAAATGGTTAATATGGAGGATGTGAAACGCGAAAAATGACTGGATTCGGTTTAGATTTAAAAGGGGGAAAATTCTATGATTATGTAAAGGTGAAATCATATTTGCTGATTTTTCATTCCTTAATATCAAGCATCAATTGATAACTTAATCAAAATTACTTATCTTGATTATATGTTACTGATTACGTATATGAATGAAGTTTAATTTTTCAATAATTTTAACAGTTGAAGTTTATGAAAAAAGTATTTTGTTAATCTTAGATTAAAATATGTCTTTGGAGAGTTAAACTAACAAGTGTAAGATGGATTTTTTATTGTAATTATTGTTGTCGATGTATTATAAATTTGATGCAATAGTTCCTTTGTAAACATTTTCTTTCGTCGAAATTCGACGGGTTCTACCTCGTATATATAAAATCCAAACGGAAATTTCGTTACGAACGCCTAGATTTCGAGTTCTACCGCATGGATTTTTACGGAACTTATACCGTTAGATAGGTATCGTTTCAGGGAAGGTTTTAAGCTATAACACATCATTCTACCTAGATGAGTTATAGACTTATTACGGAAAATTCTGTTATTTTGGACTTTGTTACTTCATATTTCCTTAAATATCTGGGCTCCTATTGGTCGTAGAGCTTAGATCTCGCGCCAAAAGTAGCTCCGAGGCACCCAAGCAAACTTTTCCCCGCGATTATTTTGCCGTCTTCCGATTTCCTCTAATTCTATTAGGGGCCCGCGTAGGGCCCCTTTAAAATATTTTTCGTAGTAATTTCAGCAATTATCTTAAATTATTGGTTAAGACCGCCACTCTCCCGATTCATGTATCTACGGAAAGGTTGCATGAAGGAGTTTCGTTCAGATACGCTTTCGTTAAGAATAGAGTGCGCTCCCTGGTGGTGGAATGTGGAACTAACATAACGCGATATTGTTAAAATTAGGAAATCTAACAATGCTATCTGTTTTAAACTTTGAGATAGTTCATAACACATAATCTATTATCTATTCTATTATCTATTGTATATATAAAATCCAAACGGAAATTTCGTTCCGAACGTCCAGATTTCGAGTTCTAATGCATGGATTTTGACAGAACTTATACTGTTAGATAGGTATCGTTTCAGGAAAGGTTTTAAGCTATAACACATCGTTATACGTAGATTAGTTATAGAATTATGATGGAAAGTTCTGTTATTTTGGACGATAAGGTTACAATTTTATTTCTTGACGAAGTTTTTTGTTGTTGAAAAAATTGAAACGGCTATTACACCTAGAAAAATAAAAGACAAAAAACTGTTTCTAATTTTATTTAAAATCTTTAAAAAAGAAATCCATTTTAATGAGTGATAATATTAAAAAACGAAAATGTTTAATTTAAACATGAAAGAGAATGTTCGTAATACTTAAAAAATTACTCAGTTGAAATATTGCAATTGAAATAATATTTGGCGATTTATCTTTTGCATCAGGTTAAGAAAAATGCATCTGAAAAATTGATAAAATGATATCAAGGAAGTTCCAAATAAGCACATGCTCAGAATTATTTGAAAAAAATTATAGAATATTCTTCTCATAAGTATATATATATATCCATAAAAAAAAAATCGGCAGAACCTCTATTTAGCATTCCTAAAAAAATAATGAAAATTTCATTTTTTGCGATTTAGCGCTGGATGGCGACACGATAAAATTTTGAATAATAGTATGATAAATATTCTTTAAGAAAAACTTTTTCAACTCTCGATACGAGTTAGTTTAAGTAAGTTTAACTTAAATAAATGCTTATTTATAACTGCAGTTTTGTCATATACATTTATATATGTAATAATGAAATTTAACGATCGTATTTATGCCGTTTACAACGAAATTTAAATGGATTAAAAGTGTTTCAAACTCAAATTAAGGTCCAATTCTGAGCATTGGCAATTTGACTTCGATATTGTTAGTGTCAGAGACAACAAGAGAGTTTTATTGCCATGGAAACAACAATTTAATATCGAAATGTTTAATGATAGCCTTCTTAATTAAAATACCCTTAAAACTTCTCCAGCCGGTGACACCGTATAAAATTCAATAGCTCAATACAAATAACACGCAATTTGCATATATTATATAAGCTTACAGCAAAAATAGTAAACTAATCCACAGTTTAAATTTAAATTCATTGAGCATTAGGCATTTAATTCCTTATTTAACAAGGAATTTATAAATGCATTTCAATCTCTTGCATTTGGCGAGGAAACGTATTGGTTCGCCAAAGAGCGTGGAGCGTTTGTCTTTTCGCGCCAAATACTCGAATTTTTTTTTTTTTTTTTTTTTTTTTTTTTTACAGATTTTCTACTGGGATTCTACTACAATATTTTTACCGATCTTTTTTACATACATGAGTAATTTTATTAGCATTTCCTTCTTCAAAATATTTTGAGTATGCATTTTAAGGAGACCTTACTTGTGAGTAACAATTATTATTATTATTATTATTATTATTATTATTATTATTATTATTATTATTATTATTATGTATCTCTTACAGAAAAAACTAGCAGATGTAATTATAAAAATGACGATATTATATAAATAGCAGTTAATATTATAAAAGTGGAGTCAAATATTTAAAGTTTAATGCAAACGTTTGCACCCCCCCCCCCCTCCCACACACACACACACACACATATTATAAATAATTTAATTTCAGATATTTAAAATATTTTTCGCGTACTTTACTACGGAAACATGCTATTTTTTTTTCCTTCCCCAAACTTATGACTTTTATAATCTCGAACTCAGATCAACGAATATTGTCTACTCTTTTTTAGGGTTTCGTTCATCTGACGAAACCCTATTCGTCTCACTCCTTTGTCTGTCTGTCTGTCTGTCTGTCTGTCTGTCTGTCTGTCTGTCTGTCCGTCTGTCCGTTACAGAGCCCGTTCTCAGAAACTATACATGTTAGAGATTTGAAATTTTGGGTACTTATAGCTGAACACCTCACATCAAACAACAAATCATAAAATTTTGAAAAAGTTGGTAATTAACTGAATTACGGGCTAATTAACTTCTAAAATTAACCAATCCACCTTTTTAACGCAGATTCAAATGAACTTTCTCCAACGCACAGTGGGGTATTTTACAAATCTTGGCGGCCAAAAGTCGATTTCATAAAGTACAACGCAGGATCGAATGGATGGATATAAGTTGAAACTGAATCATTGGGGAATCACGTGATGAGATTTTTATCTCCTTTAAGTGAACGATGACCTCCTGTTATCAGTTGAAACTGGAGTGTTGCGTTAAGTGCATGAGTGCCAAATCGTTCTTCATTGTGACTTTCTATTTTTGAATTTGAATAACTTTAGTTTTGTAAGTATTTAAAATCTAATCGTTATGGATAGTGACGAGGCAGGTATGTATCATTATTTTTTTAAACTTTGAATTGAGAAAGAAATAGTTTTAGTATTTACAAAATTAATTTAAAATAACGCATATTTTTTCTATTATTTTTTCCCTTGTTTCCCAATTCACGAAGGGTTTAGTTATATTTCCAAACATTTCCAAGCAAAGTTACTTGTTGTACCAATAAATATACACCCTTCTATTTATGTTTTCGTTTAAAGTAGTTCCACCTTTGTCCCCTTTTTAAAATGAAGGCGATATAAATATGCTCTTCCAAAATTCTGAGTAAACATACAAAATTACTATATATTGATTTTTAACTGATATTTATCATATAAATTTTAATATGAAAAAAATTGTTATGATTCAATAGAAAGTGATCAGATTTGTTTATTTTTCAGTTATTCTGATTGAAATTAAATTTATATAATTAAAAAAAAAATTGCTTTAAAGTAATGTATTCATTCCCTTTTATCTCTTTTTAAGCTCTTTTCAGATAATTGAAATAATTTATTGCTCGTTATTAACATTTGTTTATTTAAAAAATAAGTCGAGACAATTTTCATATGTTTTTGTTAAAAGTTAGCGAAAGATTGTGAGATTTTTTAAAAAATAAGGGATAAAATGATGTTATCTATCTAAATTGCATATAATTATTATGCATTCTTTTTTGTTCATATTTTGTATTTATTTTTATTTAGGGTCTTCGAATGTCAGAGTAATGACTCAAAAAGAATTTTTAAACATTATGCAACGGCAGAATTTTCCAAACACTAATCATAGATTAAATTTCCTTGAAAATTACCTTCTTAATTGCGATAATTTTGATGATGATGAAATTAAAAATCTCAAGCACAATTTCTCCCAATTTAAATCTCAGTTCAATAGCAAATGGATCGAAGCCCATTATATGTTAGATAAATTTGTGAAAAATAATAAAGAATGGCTTGAAGGTACAGTAGAAATTTCAAGAAAAATAAATCGACCAGAAAGGCCAGCAAAAGCTTTCACTGAATCAAGTGACAGGTCAAAGCGGAGAAAGTCTGAAAGTTTGAGGAGCTCGACTGATGTGGAAGTACTTACACATACTTTACACAGAAGATTCTTTACTGACCCATCTCTAGCAGCGGAAATTACCGGCATTGATGAAAATTTAATATATCGATTTAAAGTTATTCTTGAAACCATATCCAGTGGCCACAAAATTCACCTTGATAAATTTAAGAATATACAGAAAAACCAGCAGAGCTCTACGTCCAGTTATATAAATGGTATCCAATGTCACCCACAATCCATAAAATATTAATCCATGGACGCATTGTGATAGAGAAAGCTTTACCAGTAGGCCAATTGTCTGAAGAAGTAGCCGAAACATGGAACAAACATTTTCGATTATTTCGACAAAATCTATCGCATAAATTTTCAAGAATTTCTTGTAAACGTGATGTCCTCAACAGATTGCTTTTGAGTTCAGAATTAGTTTTAACTGGAATAAGACCCACGATAAGAAAAAAATCAAAATTGTTTCGTAAAGAAACTCTAGAAATGTTACTGCCTATGGAATCTTCTGAAGCTCGTGATCCAGAGGATTTTGATTATGAAGAAACAGATTACGATTCTGAATTATCATCTGATTAAAAGATCCCACCTTGGTGATTTACAAACTAATTGTTCTTATCATTAATAATCTGTTTTTATAATTTATTCAATATATTATTCCATTTCATTTATCATGATTATCATTTATTTTATAATACTACTTATCATGATTATCATTTATTTTATAATACTATTTATCATAATTATCATTTATTTTATAATACTATTTATCATAATTAAAATATATTTTATGATACTATTTATCATATCATTTATTTTATAATACTGCTTATCATAAATATCATTTATTTTATAATACTAATTTTGATCAATAAATATCAATACGAAGTTGCAAAACATCCATGATTTTCAAGTTATTAAACAATATTTATTTCAAAAAGTGCATTTATTTACTGCTTTAAACGTTTAAATTAGTTTAAAAGGAAAAAATAATTTTGGCCGCCCAGATTTGTAAAATACCCCACAGTGCAACGGCGCGAAAGCAGGTGTGCTCAACTTCAGACATGACGGAGACCTTGCGGTTTTCCGTAGTGGAATATTTTAATACGAAATTTTAACTTTTTAAATATTAAATTTTTTGATAAAATTTTTTGCCATCCGGACGGGAAATCTCTCGCAGATTTCATACATACCACATTCAAAGCGATAACTCAATTAGAAGCTGAGATATTAATTATTATTTAATTAATCTGTTTCATTTCTATCTAATGAATAGAATAAAATGGAGGCACGTGCTTTTTTTAACCATGAAATTATTTAAATTGGGAAATCTAACAATTTGCGTGAGGTTTTATCCGCTCTATGAGACAAGTATAACTTATTCATTATAAGAAAGTTTGTAAGTATTCATACAACTATTTTCGAATAGTAATTTCTGCAAATATTTTAAATTATTGGTTGAGATCGCCATTCGATCTGGTTGAAACTTTAAAATAGTTTATAACGCATAAGAAAAATCGTAAAAAAGAATGGAGTGTGATATTTCGAGGGGAGACTAGCGTGCTTCGCCCGTTATCGTATAATTTGTATTTGTAAGGTTTGGGTAAATGGAAAGGGGGGGGGGGGAGGGAAATACTTTTGATTAAATATCCCAAAAGAGTTTCGTTCTGATGCACTTTTGTTATGAATAGTTTGCGCTCCCTGGTGGTGGAATGTGGAACTAACATAAAGCGATTTTGTTAAAATTAGGAAAGTTCGCATTACAGATATTATGACAAAGACTAGCGTGCTTCGCCCGCTATCGGATTATTTCAGTCCGTGCGAGGCTGATGTAAAATGAGATGCATTCTTCCAGCGAAATTGAAAAGCGTGCTTCGCCCGCTATCGCATAATTTTATTTTGTTAGGTTTGTGTCAATGGAAAAGGGGGAGGGAGGGAACTACTTTTGATTAAATATACCAGTTAGTGCGCATTACAGATATTATTATGACAAAGACTAACGTGCTTCGCCCGCTACCGCATAATTTGTATTTGTTAGGTTTGTGGGAATGGAAAAGGGGGGGGGGGAGAGGGAACTACTTTTGATTAAATATCCCAGTTAGTCAACATGACAAATATTATTATGATAAAGACTAACGTGCTTCGAAAATCTAATAATTTGCGTGGGATATTTGAACAGCGCTATGAGATAAGTATAACTCATTCATCATCAGAAAGTTTACAAGTATTCATACCACTATTTTCGAATAGTAATTTCAGGAAATATCTTAAATTTTTGGTTAAGACCGCCACTCGATTTGTTTGAAACTTTAAGATAGTTTATAACACATAAGAAAAAGTGTAAAAAAGAATGGAGTGTGATACTTCGAGGGGGGGAGGGGAGCTAGAATTATTTTTAAAATCTTAGCGTTTGTTACCGCAGACCGCCACCATCCGGGCCCATGTATCTACGGAAAGATTGCGTAAAGGAGTTTCGTTCAGATATGCTTTTGTTAAGAATACAGTGCATTCCCTGGTGGTGGAATGTGGAACTAACATAACGCGATTTTGTTAAAATTAGGAAATCTAACAAGTCGATCTGTTTGAAACTTTAAGATATTTTATAACACATAAGCTAAAGTGTAAAAAAGAATGGCACGTGAAATTCCGGGGAGGGGTGGGGAGGCGCTAGATTTCTGTTTAAAAAGTTAGTGTTTCTGACCATTTTAGGTGCTTTTTTTGAGGGAGTCCTGAGATATATGTTACTTATTTAATATAAAATTGTCTAAAGTTTAGTTACCACTATTTCCGAATAGTAATTTCAGCAAATATCTTAATTTCTTATTAAGACGGCCACCACCTCGAGTAACATAACTACTTATAGGTTGTTTAACGGAGTTTCCTTCCGATACAGTTTTGTTAAGAATAGAGTGCACTCCCTGGTGGTGGAATGTGGAACTGACATAACGCGATTTTGTTAAAATTAGGAAATATAACAAGGCGATCTGTTTGAAACTTAAAGATAGTTTATAACACATAAGAAAAAGTTTATAAAAATAGCGCGTGAAATTTGGCGTAGGGGGGGAGGGGCGCTAATTTCACTAATTGATTTATTTCTATTATATACTTATTTTACAAGGCAGTTACGTGATGTTTCATTGCAGTATACTTCTGAACGGTGTCCGATTTTTAAAAATACAGCATAAATGTTACTTATGCCAGATAAAAATGTCAGAAGTATTGATACCACTATTTTCGAATAATAATTTCAGCAAATATAATAAATTCTTGGTTAAGACCGCCACCCCCTTGACTAGCATATCTCCTTATAGGTTGTTTAACGTAGTTACGTTCAGATACAGTTTTGTTAAGAATAGAGTGCGCTCCCTCGTGGTGGAATGTGGAACTAACAGACCGCGATTTCATTTAAAGTAGGAAATCTAACAAGGTGATCTGTTTGAAACTTTAACATAGTTTATAACATATAAGAAAAAGTTTATTAATAATGGCGCGTGAAATTTCGGGCAGGTGGAGAGAGGGGGAGGGGCAAAATATTTATTTTTTGTTTCATACCATTTCAGGTGCATTTTTTTTTACGGAGTCCTCAGATACATGGTACTTATTAAATATAAATATTTCAAAAGTTAAATTACCACTATTTCCGAATGGTAATTTCAACAATTATCTTAAATTCTTGCTGAAGACCGCCACCCCCTCGAGTAACATATCTACTGATAGGTTGTGTAAAGGAGTTTCGTTCAGATACGCTTTTTTTAAGAATAGAGTGCGCTCCCTGTTGGTAGAATGTGGAACTAACAGACCGCGATTTCATTTAAAGTAGGAAATCTAACAATTCGATCTGTTTTGTTATAAAGTATTTAAAGTTTAAATTATAATGAAGTATAAAGAAGAATGGCGTGTCGCATTTCGAGGGGGGAGGGTGAGGGAGTGGCGCGAACAAAATTAGGAAATATAGCTGGACGATCTGTTTGAAACTTTAGTATAGCTTATAAAAAGTAACAAAAATTTTAAACATCAGGCCGCGTCAAAAATCATGGTGACCATTACCCCACTTCACCCCCCCCCCAAAGGGGGCACTTTTCTAAATTTGGCAGATACCCGTCATGTGATATATCGTAGCATTTCGAGGAGGGGGGTGTGGCACGAACAAAATTAGGAAATATAACAAGGTGAATCTGTTTGAAGCTTTACGATAGTTTAGGAAGGGTTTGCCAAAATTTAGAAGATGTTCCATGGCGATAAATGTACTGGACGTTTTGAAAGGAATATTAAACGAAACCCTTTGTGCGATCTATGATCACACTTACCCACTTGTTTTTTTTTTTTTTTTTTTTTTTTTGTTGTTGTTTTTTTACATATATTGCCAATTTTTCTTTTAGAAAAGTCTACTGTTTCAAATGTTAAGTACTAAAGATTATTCTTAAGAAAATTTATGCAATTTTGCGTTATTAATACCACAAAAGAAAATATTTTACAATAAAAATTGCTTACTGAAATAAATTTTCGATTATCTTTTTAATTCTCTATCCTTTTTTCATTTTTTTTTTTCGAAGGTTTTTGATATTGGATTAATCTTCCGTAATCAGGTTACCCGCTAATTAGTGTATTTACTGAACTATTTGGATGTTTCTTTTATATTTGAAAGAGTCTCTAGACAGTAATCGCGATTGCAGAAGATTACCTGAAATTTGTACTTAGCGATTAGTAAATTTATGTTTTTTCATTATGAAGCAAACGGAGAACAGAAGATTTAGTATTATATATTTTTTATTTGCAGTTATTTTACTGTCACTAAAAAATAAATACTTGGAAAAAAATTTTGAAATTCCAATGGTGGCTGGTGGAACAATATTTGTTGATTTATCATTTTAGCGTAGATCAGAAAATAAGTACCTGAAATGCAGATTAAATTGAAAATAGAAATCCTTATAAAGCAAGTTCTTCTGACGCACAATCCTATTCGCTAAACTGGGGAAAAAATAACGATTTTAGGTTTATTTAGGCAGCAGACTGAAGAATATTGTAATTTTGAAAATAAAAAGTGTATTTATTTCTCCGTGTTATTGTACTCTTTAGAGAAATGAAAAAGGTCTTCTTTGCATCAAAAAGATTATTTCGTTATATTATAACGTGTTAGGTTATTAAGTTTTGTATAACTGACTTTATTTGTCATTTACAAAGAGTATTTTTGGCGAAAGATCTATAATTCAGCCAACAGCAATTTGACTTTATTTAATAGAATGTTGTTTGGCGCATAATTACGTATGTTTTATGTGTGTTAACTCTGCTAAATTTGTAACCATATAGTTTGCAAACACTTCTAATGTTTGCCGTAAAACTTAGCTGTGCACCCGATTATGGAAGATTGGGAAGATTTTGATTGGATGAAAACAAGAGGTTTATTTTTCTATCATAATCAGTTATCGAGGGTTTTTTTTTTCAGGTTAACAGCTACATAATTGCAAGTGGTATATATATAAAAAGGAAATGGTAATGGAAATGAAAATGACATTATTTTAATTTTATTTAAACACATCATTTTTAAAAATCCACTTTTATGTGATTCACATTTCTTTTAATGAAAGTTAAAGACTTTTTTGTGTGCAAACAATTCATTACATTTTTTTTTTTTTACCGTATTTACTCTGCTCTAATCCGAAGATAGAAAACTGCAGTAGACCTGCTAGAAGACATATATTACAAAATATAATGCAACGTAGAGAGAAATTGTATTTAAGCTACCAGAACCATATACATAGCACCAAGCTGAGAAGCCCGGAGTTCAAGAACTATCAAACGAAAGTGAATAATCCGAACATAATTAATGTTCGGTGGTCACTCTCTGCAATCATTGTAATTATCTCTCATTTTAGTAGTGTGGTGACTAGAGAACATTTTAACATTTCTGATTATCATAACGGCCGTATTTTCTTCCCAACCTCTGCTTTAAATATATACTGTAAAAAGAGTTTCTTCTCAATAGCCCGAATTTTGCCTAACCCATAAGATAATATAATAGCTAAATAGTGTTCGCATAGTATTCAGCAAATGCGGAAAGATATTCCCGGTGAAGGTCCATATTAATTTAAAATACAAGGTCGAATTCATAATTTTGTTTGATCAAGGATCATTTGGAAAATATACCAGCGAAGCGGGTGCAGCCTGCTAGAAATATATACAAACTTACAAGCTATATGTTGCTTCATAACACATCAATAAATAAGCAGAACCTTGTTACAAAATTTTATTTCAATATCTTAAAAACTTTTTAAGAAATGATGTTTCTCGTAAACGTACACAATGAAAAACGTAGTTTTCAAGAAAACGTAAATTAAGACTTTGATAGAGTACACAAAATTATGTATTAAATTTACAACTTTAAAATCCACCATATTTGTAGGTGTTTATATATTTGTGTATATATTATATATTATATATTTGTGTATTAAAATGTATTGTTTACCTTTCTGTGGCTTTTTAAAAGGTCACTTCCGGTTCTGAAAGCTCATTTCTGTTTTATATTTTGGACTATAACTTTGCTTCTAATTATCGCTGAACCAAAAGTGAGGCATTTTTTGGAATCCTAAATGTTTGAACTTTAAGGGTGTATTCGAAAAAATATTTTTCCATCCTCAACAGCTCGAAATTTTATGAAACATTTTCAGACTCATTTTTAAAAGTAAAAACATGAAACTTGCTGAGGTGATTTTTGCAGTGATTTCATTTTCCGCTCAATTGATTAGAATTTGATTTTTAAAAATTATTTTCTCAGTATGACCATTTTTTTCATTCCCAGATCTCCCGCTCGGAAAATTCGGTTCAAAACGCCAACTTTGACAGCATTTTTTGCAATATTTTCTGCATTTATCAAAAAATCGACTAGCACGGCACATTAAGTAGTTTTTAAATGAGAGAATTTGCCAGTTTGATGCGTTTGAGAGCAAAAATGAATTTAAAAATAAATCAGAAAATAAGCAGTTTGGATTCAAATACACCCTTAAAATAATAAAAATAAAATCGAAATTTTTCACAAAAATAGCGATTTGACGGTAGGCACATACCTAAATTCCGTCCGTATAACATTGTAACTGTTATTTGTATTGTTATTTTATGCTACACTAGGCTATATTTATTTTTTATGTTATTACTTGATTTTTTGATGCTATTATTATGCGACTTTACACTGAAAAAAATGAAGTACTCAAAAATGAGTAAATCGATGTACTCATATCGAATTGAGTATGTTTGGATCAAAAATGAACCTACGCTTTCTCAATTTTGATACATCACATGTTATCAAACTCAAACGAAACGATAATTTTGTACTTTGTAGTGGTTTATTTTCTTCATGGCGGCTTAAAAGATGTTCTTTAAAGTAAAAAGTTTAAGAAAACAGTAATATACCTTGTAAATCAGGGGTATAATATTACATTTTTATTCCTCTGAAGGAACTATATCCCGTGTCTCCTTTATAACGCGTAAGGTTACATTGTGTTGTTGTTGTTGTTAATCAGTGCTTCGTAAATTCGGTCTGCTCTGTGTGCTAAGTTAGATGGATTTGATCGAGAAAACAATAATTAGAAAAATGGGATTATCAATATCCTCTGTTCTCTCTGTTAAATATTCAATGCATTTTTTTCTTGTTTAATGTAATCAGGTGTACCTTTTGTAAACATCATATTAATGTAAATATTAAATTATGCACAGTATTTTAAAAGGATTTAAAAATGCTTGGAAACAATGCTCATGTCATAAAATTAATTGTTTAGCGTATCTTGATAATGATTTTGCTATTTTTCTTAGTAAATAATTAAATATTTCCTGTTAATAATTTTTAGCGAGAAATATATGTCAGAACATTTTTACTTTAATTTGTAGTAAAGTGTCTCAGGAGGGAGGGGGGGGGGGGACCCCTTTGACAAGAAAATTATTTTTTTTTTCATTTAACTTATTTTAGTTTTCAAAGTATTTTGTAAATTGTGTGTCTTTTAGTCCGGTACCTCATTTTGATTTCGCACGTGTTACTAATCGGCCATCTTGGGCGCCATTTTGTTTAACTTCATATCTATATTATAAAGGACAAACATATCTGTGCGTAACGCATACGTCATTTTGCGAATGGCAACACTTTGAAATTTGGAATGAAATTTTGGTTTTGCAATTTTCTCTACTGCAAATTTTTAAACTTCTAAACATAGCACATTTTAAATTTTTACACCGTCGTATAAGGAAAAAACTGCTTTTTTAAATGCAATTTGTTTGAAAGCTGTATCTCAATTAATTTTTGAGATATTAATTTTTTTGCAGTTTTTAATACCATTTTTCTTATCGTGGCAACAAATGTACCTCATTTCTATTGAAAGTCATTGAAAGTAAACGGAAAATAGTTGAAAATAGGAGATACTGTATCCTTTTGTTGCCATTTTCTCATAAAACCTGAAACAATAGTTGAAAATAAAATATGGGCTATGTCAAGAATATTGTCTGTTATTCCGTGATAATGACGTCATATGCACACTTTTCCATAGACGAAGTTTAAGACTGGGTTGTAAAAGTAGATTGCTTTAGCGGATGCAAATGACATCATTTTATAAAAAAGCGTGTATTTTAATTCTTAAACCTGAATTATGTTTTGTAGAAGTGCGTCATTTTCACAGCCCAGCTGCTTTGAAATTCTTCACAGGTGAAAATGCTTCACTTTTGAAAATAATGTAATCGAAAGCACACACTGATAAACGCAATGTTTTACAAAAATGTAGAGTGTCTTTATAAAAAAGAGGTGACATGCAAATAATAGCGATTTATATTACAGAAATTGATGATTCTCGCCTGGATGGATTTGCTTTGCCGATTAAGACAAGCAAACAAATAATTCGTGGTTGTCGAAAGTTCTCTCGAATAATAAAATTTTAATGCTATTCTTTAGAACATTCTACTATAATTTTATCAAAATAGCATAATTTGCTTAATTTAATTTTTCCTAATTTTATATAACCTACATATTTAAAACACAAATGTGTTTTTTAGTCATCTGCCCTGATATTTCTGCTGAACCAATTTTAGAAATATATATATATTTTTAACCTCTTCCTTTGTAGATGTGGTCGCACTATCTGTTTTTTTTTTTTTTAAATATCCCTACTTTTATATTTTAATTTTAAAAGCATTTTATGAAATTTCTTCAAAATGATGAAAATTAGATAGCTTTCATTGCTGCAGACAAGAGAGAAATAATGAGGTATTTTAAACTTTATTCATGCTATTTTCTGATAAAAATTAAAAATTGTTGTATAGGGTTTAGTGGCGCAAAATCCCATTAGGAGCAGAATATTATATTAGGGGCATAACAACGGAAAATGGCATACTGCTCTTGAAAAACACGCATTTTTCCTCATACATTTCCTATAGTGATTTTCCTTCTGCATGTGTACTGATATTAAGTTTCAGACACTAGGCGAAATGCTTATTTAAGGGAAAATGAAGTCATATTTAAAAGAAAACGATCATTTTGTTAAATAAAACTAAGCCTTTTAACACAAATGCGTCTAAAAACCATAAATTTCGGAAATTTTTACTCTCCAAAATTGAGATTAGAATCTCAAATAAAGCGTGCGTCTGTTCACATAAAAGATGTTGCTGGCAATCTTGACTTCAAGTTTTGAGTTAAAATGATTTTTAAATGATCAAACAAAATACAATTTTTTTAAAAATGATGAATATGGATATGAGAAGTGCGTATGCAAATTTTGAGAAGGTGAAAATTGCTGTTTTCACTCCGGAAATCCAAGCATAACAGCCTCAATTGATAACCACATCCTAATAACTGATCTTTATTATATTTTACTGATTATGTATCTATATTATAAAGAACAAACGTATCTGTACGTAACGCTGACGTCATTTTGCGAATGGCAATACTTCACGATCAAATTTCGGTCTTGAAATATTCGCTACTGCATTTTTTCAATCTTCTGACCGTCATACATTTTCAATTTTTGTCGCATAGGGAAATAAATGTACTTTCAAATGCAATTTGTTTAAAAACTGTATTCATTGACTGATGTATTATATTTTCTAAAATAATTTTTAAGCATGATTTTTTTAAAAGTTTATCTTATCACGTGCCGGTTTCAATACATAAAATAATAAACATTTTACACATAAAGCAACAAACATTTTTCAGAATTTGTTTCTGACTATTTTTGCATAATGAAATTAATACGTCCTTTATAAGCAAATAAAATAATAATATTTAAAAAAACCCACCAAACTAACATATTTGTGAAAGACATATTAACGAAATTAATACTTCTTTTATAAAGAAATAAAAGAATAATATTGAAAAAACACAAATCTAACTTATTTGTAATCGTACAATTTAAATTTTTAGATCACCAAAAAGGATTTCTTTTTCAAATGGAATTTGTTTGCAAAGTTCATCTCAGTTTACTGATTGGCTATGGTTTTAGAAACAATTTTAAAGCATGAAATTTTTTAATTTATATATATAGCGTGGAGTTCGATTACGAAAGATTAATCCGTTTGCCCTTAAAACAAAATAAAGAGTTCATCATTTTCTTACGGCGAATTTCCATTAAAAAAAACTTCCCTATGAATAAATAAATAAAATAACATAAATAAAACACAAATTTACCGGACATGTATAAGCTCTGAAATTATGAGAACATAAAAGGATGCCATAAGTAGTAAAATCTTGTCAAATAACTCTTAGCATGCGGCTAATAAGAAAATATCGCTTTTGATAAATTTCAAAAATGTATTTGATTGTGTAATTCGTATTTTCCATATGAAAAATGCTTTTTTAATGTAAGTGGTCAATCTAAAAAATTTATTGCATATAAAAAATTGTTAGTTTTCAATAATTTAAAAAAAAATGTTTTCACTTATATTCTTTAACCCGGGAAGCCCGGGTACGATCCCCTAGTTTTTATAACAGAAGCGTTGTTTTCAAACACTTTCAAAGCACTCTGCGTAATTTAATATTTGCATTAATGTAATACTTACTGAAGGTACAGCTGATTGCATAAAATAAGAAAAAAATGCATTGAATATTTAACTGAGAGCAATTACCTTCAAGTTCTTATTTGACCACATCCATGGAATCAAAAAGGAGTGCATGTGTTTCTCGATTTTGAATACATTTGGATCGGAGCTATTTTGAGTATGTGACGTATTTAAAAAGGAGTACTTTTTATACTCAATTTTGAGAACCCCCTTTTTTTTCAGTGTAATCACCATATAACGTATGAAATTTATGCTTTGCTTTTAAAATAATAGTTTGCCGAAAAAAGGCTAGCGTTGTGGTAATATTTAGGCAAATTTGGACGTGCAAGAACAATGTGTTTGGTGTTCTTATTATTTCTTTTTTTCCCTCCTCTCCGAAGATACATTGACTTGTTCAGTTTTGGGGAGCGGTTCCTACCTGGTAGCTAAGATGGGAGGTTTTCCAAGCCCAAAACTCATTTAAAGTTGTCGAAAAACTCGAAAACATCATCGCCGCTCAGTATCGAAGGGGCGGTTGTTCCACAGGTTTTTGCGGTAGTTTCTACAAAGACAAACTAACGGCCGCCGCAGGTTTGCCGTAAGCAATTTAAACGGTATATAATGAACCTGGCCGAAGAATTTTCTTTTGGTTTTTGTTTGCTTGTTTAAGGGGTTTTTTTTACATTCTCGACGAACAGTGACGAACGCATAACTGAAGGAACAGGAATACAGGATTGTGTCCTTCATGACTCCAGAATAGCTAATTTAACAGAAAGTTCAACAATAATTTAAATTTTTTCTTTAAAAAAATGTAAAAAAAACTTTTAGGGCTCTTATAGATTTTAAGGTTTAAAAAAATATTTTTTTATTTCATTTATTATTAGAAAATAATTCGTTATAAGTATTTTAAGTCTAACCGCATAGCAAAAAAGTTATCGGGAAAAAAAGTTGCATTTTTTTTTGTATAGTATTTAAGTTAAGTTGTAACTTCGACACAGGTTTATTAAAAACTACATTTTCGGCCATTGTGTGCATGATAAATTGAGAACGTATCCATGGATTTAATGAAATTTGGTATAGATAATAAGCAGGGTTGTTCAAAAATTTAATTAGATTAACAATTAAAAACTAACAATTTTTTAGTTGTGACTAAAGATTGACCGATTAAACTCCGTTTCAATCCTACTCATAAACTAATGATTAACAATTATTTTATTCTCAATCGCTTGCTTTCAGTAACTAATAAATTAATTCTCAATCTATTTAGTTAATCTAATTAGTGATTAAAAACGCCATGTGTTGTTCCAGCTTCGGGGGCCTTTATTTTCTTTATTTTTTCCCCAAGCTTCTTCTGGCTTAATAACCCTGAGTCGCTGCTAGAGTCCTGCATCGGGTCATGTAACTAAATTTTACGCTATCAGACCGAGTCGGATCGGGTCGTCTTTAAATTTTTCGGGTTAGGTTTTGGACTCTTTCTAGCCGGATTGACTCAATTTTCCAAAAGAAAGTGCTGAATATGTTCCAAATGAAGAAAACTATATATGAATATAATGAATGTATAATATGCTCATTTTTACACAAAAATGACAAAGTTGATGTCGACCGTCTATATCTGTATATAATCATAATGAAACGATTTTATAATACGAAATTGTGAAAAGATTTTATGAAACGATTGATTTAACGAATATATGTTAAATGAGAGGTTCGTGGAGCGCTGCGCTAATGTAATTTTAGTATGCTGTTACAGTCGTTTACAGCATGTTTTTTTTTTTTCTTGAAGAGTGTGTATCTGTGTAGAATTTGTAATTTATCCCCCCCCCTCAGGGCCGTTCGAAAGGATACGAATATATGTTAAGGGGTCAGCTTGCCTTTTCAACAATTTTGTTTATTTTTAAAAATATGGTTAAAATAGTGAACTCACGGCATTTCAGTGTTCAACTAAAAGTACATTTTGAAAAAAAAATTAACTGCATCTATTTATATAAAATCCAAGTTTCTGTGTGTCCCACAATTCCGGTAGGACCACCTCATTAATCGCAGCAATGGAGAAATTGGTATCAGCTTCAACAATGAGTAATTGTTGATAAGTACTAATACAGTTTTACTACAATAGCGCCAAATTTTGACCAACTTGGCTAAATATCGCCAAATTTGGCGACAAAAATAAGTAGCCATATATGAAGCCAACTTGGCGATAGCTGGCTAATTTAGCAAATTTCCCATTGAAACCCATTATTAATCTTTACAATCGAGCTCACCGCAATTTAATTTAAACTCAGCGCATTTAAGGGTTTTTTTTTTTTTGGTTTTTTTTTAAACTTTGGGTCAGAATTTAATGAGTAATATACGATAATGTATGTTTTTACATATTCAGCCCGATGCTACTAATAAGATAAACGCTACTAGAAGGTGCTTGCACTATCTGAGCTCCTAACTATCCGATTTTAATTTGCTTTACACAGAGAATGCAGAAATTTAATTCTCGGTACTTTTCCGGTTTAAGAGCCTTTGCGAAATAAAGAAAACTGCCTGGGCGAAGAAGGAAATTTGGCAAAATATATTCTAACAACCTATTCACTGCTTCATTTCATATACATACGCATTTATTTTCAATATTTATGCAATTTAGTTAACATAAAGAAGCCATTTTTCTAATTTTATGCAGAAATAGAAGTAATATGTACATAAAAACAACAATAATATACATTTAATTAAAATACATATAGACACAAACAAAAAATTTCATAAAGTTTGTTTCCATAGCTGTTGATATCATTTAATGACAAATCTCACTTTCTGACGCCCAAATCCCGCCAAGCTTTTAAAAAAACGCCAAGGCCCCTATAGTGGAAAAGTACCAAATTCTCTATTATTTTGCACAATTTGCACCATAGTTTATACTATATGCAAGGGTAGAGGGAGGACGAAAAGTTTAAATATTAAATTTTAAAAGGCTAAAAATTTAAGACTAAAATAAATTTAAGATAAGACTAAAATATGGCTCTAGTTTAGTTAGTTACGAAAAAAAAATTAAATAAACGTATTTTTTAAGACATGCTTTCGTTAACATTCACAAAAATGTAGAAAATACATATTTAAATGCACTAAAAAGTAGAAAATAATTTCGGGACCAGAAAAAAATTGTTTTACTTTCTCATGTCCAAGAAAAAAATGAGAGCGTGGGAACTTTATATATAGATATATATACATATGTATATAATTTAATATAATACCATAAAAAAGTTAAATTGCATTGGCGCATTTGAAATGAGTGAGTAATAAATGAAATAAATTTATATGAATGAAATTTCCAGTTATACTGTCATTTGCAATGACGTTGAATAAGTCTCAAATACAAACATTTTCTACAGTTGGACGGTATTTAAAAGAACAGTTTTTTCTCATGGTCAATTATATGTAAGTACACTGGCGTGCAAAAGTTAAGGAAAAGTCACAAAATGCTAATTTTCAAATACGCGAACACTCAAAAGGAAATAATATAATTCGAGTAATTACTATCTCTACAACACAGCTAGTCCATATAACATCTCATTCATGTCACACATGATCACAAGTGTCACAGTCACTACGGTGAAGCAAAAAAATAGGAAATTCCATACATCTTATTATGAGTCTCAAATGATCCCTATATGTGACTCCATTGAGAAGTCACTGTGACTGCTGCTTTGTGACGAGTCACCATGTGACTTTACAATGTAGTTACATTGTGACTCTCATGTGACTGTCATTTGTAGACTCAATTTCAAAGGCATCGTGAATGCTGCATTGTGATAAGTTACCAAATAATGTCACATTAAAGTCATACTTTGATGACTTTCAGGCAACAGAGAGACTACTGTGAAGTCACCTTGTGCTCTTTGGGGAAAAGTCTGCATGTGACTATAATAATGAATTTATTTGGTGACTTATCATAATGCAACGTTCATGATGACTATGAAATTGAGTCTAAAAATGGCAGTCACACGAGAGTCACAATTTAACTACATTGTAAAGTCACTTGGTGACTCGTCACAAAGCAGCAGTCACATTGACTTCTAAGTGGAGTCACATATAGTGATCATTTGAGACTCACAATGAGGTGTATGGAATTTCCTACTTTTTTGCTTCACCGTACTGACTGTGACACTTGTGACCATGTATGACATGAATGAGATGTTATATGGGCTAGCTGTGTTGCACAGATAGTAATTACTCGAATTATATTATTTCCTTTTGAGTGTTCGCGTATTTGAAAATTAGCATTTTGTGACTTTTCTTTGATTTTTGATAACCAGTGTATTTCAAGATGTAAAGAGGAAGGGCAGTTAAAAATTTATGTCGAAGATACTGAAGATCAAAGTCAGCATTAAATAATGAAAGAGTTTTTACAAAAAAAAAAATATCGCATATCCTGAAGTTTTGTGGTCAAATCTTAATTAATCTTAAATTGAATTTTTAATGTTTTCATTACATACATAGTTTTTCATAAATGGGTTTCGTTTTTAAAATGTGTTATTTTCATCTATCAAACAAGCAAAACAAGTGAGAAAAACACATTATTGCTCATGTGTTGTATATATCTTTATATTTCATTTTCCGTCATTTTTGACGGGCTATCTTTCTAGTATTTAAATAACTTAAAAAAGTTAAAAAATTTTGAATTTTTTTAAATCCTTATTACTTTTTTAAATATTGATATTTTTGGCCATTTTTTTTTTTTTTTTAAGATTTTCACATGTGTATTACACAAGACCTGCACATGGATTTTTAGATTCATGTAATATTGCATTTAATATATTTTTTTACGGACATATATAGGGTAAAACGATGAAATCTAGCACATCTTCATATACTTCAATTTTTAAAAAAAATAGCAAAATACCTGAAGGCTAATTCTATGCGCAGATTTATCATGTATATAATAAAGAACATGCCCAAAAAAGTTTAAATATCTATCTGAAATACATAAAGAGCCTTGGAATTTTTAAAACATGAAAGGGAACACAATATGAACATGGAGAAAAAGCCATTTAAAGTTTTAATTTGTGTGGGTAATTGTGCTGGGTGTATTAACAAAATTTACAATATCTCGCGATATAATTTCGTGTGGATAAAAATGATATGTCAAAATGTTCACAATTAAACAGGCTTTCATCTTATATTAAAAAAGAAAAATCAATTTTTTGACCAATTTTGAGGTAAACTGTCCCCTTACATAAACACATATTTAGAGGCAATAATATTCATCATACAATATTATTCATCTTTTAAACAGGAAGCTCCGCCTGTCTGTGTTATTATAGCATGTTTCATTATATAATAAAAAATAATGAGTTTCAAGATGAATTAATTATGTAGAAACAGATTATTAAGTGTGCGTTAAACAGTTATTGGTCTTCCATGTGATATATTGGTACGATATGAGCAGAACGGGCGCCAAATCTTCATATGTCACATAGTTTCGGCATAAATTTTTGACACCTTAGATATCAACTAGTACAATACAAATAATTCAGTCTGCTTCGTTATATTTTGGAACGCTATGAGAAGAAAGAGAAGCAATTTCGTCAGTTTGATAGTGCTACATGTCATCGAGCTTCAGCATAATATTTTAACACCTTAAAGGGTTGGGTTGATTTTTGACGACCAATTATCTACTCGAGGGATATAGGCCCAGGGGGGAGGGGGGAGTGCGCTTCGTGGGGGTCTTTCTAAGGGAACCTAACCCGTATTTACGCATGAAAATCCATGGTTCGAAGAAAATCACGAAAACTCCGAACGATTAGGCTGACGGGCACAATTGGGTTCGAACCCAGCACCTCCCGTCTACCAGCTTCGAGAGCAGAACCTCTCGGCCACTGGTGGGGCTTTAACACCTTAAAGATATCGATTAGGACAATACAAATAATTCAGTCTGCTTCGTGATATCTTGTTACGACACGAGCTGACGGAATCACCAATTTTTAATTTTGACGTTACGATCACTTCATCGAGTTTCGGCATAAAATTTCAACACATATAAAAATATCATTAAAAATACCGATCAATGCAATACAAATATTTCAGTCTGTTTCGTGATATCTCGGTACGATATGAGCCAATCCGTCATTGTTAGGATACTATTATGTTATCGAGTTCTGCCAGGAAATTTTAAGATGTTGTTATAAATATTTCATTCTGTCTCATAATATCTTTGTAGAATATGGGCACAACGGGACATCAATTCTTCATTTGGAACATATTATCGTACCATATGTTTCAATATGAAATTTTAAGGCATTGAAGATACTGATTGGTAAAATACAAATATTTCAGTCTACTTCGTGATATATTAGTACGATATAAGCAGCACGGGAAGCCAATTCGTCATTTTGCCAGTACTATCATGTTATCGAGTTTCGGCATGGAATTTTAACATGTTGCAGATCTTGACCAACATAAAAATAATATTTAAATATTTAAATATTTGTATAATGTCTCAATTGTACAATGTGACGACATTTTCTGACATAAAGTTTAGTCTGCCAGAGAGATTTACTGGAATATTGGCCTTACAGACACAAAATATTTTAAACTCTTTTGTTTATTAATAAGTTTGCACCAATTGTATTTCCAAAGTTGATGACGTGTTAGTACTACCAAAATTACGAATTGGCCACCTGTTGCTCTTATTATACCCAGATATCAAGAGGCAGACTGAAATACTTTTATTGCACTAATCGATGCCTACAACATGTTAAAATTTCATATTGAAATTCGATGAGCAGGGATTGTCACCATCAAATTGCCACCATTACTTTTGAAGTCAGTTCGGTAGTACCACAGATTACCCTAATAAACAAACAAACAAAAGTTACAAAAAGAATATTTAGGATGAGCGAAGTGAATCCTCTACTACGCTACACAAATTACATTTTGTCGTACACTTTACAAAGAAACTATTCAGTATTTTGAATTGAAATTAAACGTAAAAATAAATTATGATCTGCAGATTTGCGCAATATAATTTTTTTACAGAATAATCTTAAAAAATTTATTATTTTAATTAATTTATTTTACATGTTTTTCCATTACGGACACATTTTTGCGAATAAAAAATGAAACACGTATATTTTCTGAAGAAAAAATAAATCATGGAGTAGTAATTATAGATAGAATCATGATTAATTAAATAAATAAAATATATTTTCATTATTCCGCCAAAATGTCTCAAAAACTGTTTTTTAATTTAATTAAAGAAAGAAATATTTTTGGGCTTGATAGAAATAAAATATGATCCGTAGATTCTGACAATATTATTTTCTTATCGAATGATTTAACAAAAAACATTTTTTTATTATTTTGTTCAATAGATTTTTACATGATATGAATTTATTTTTGTAAACGATAATGAAATATGCGTATTTCTTGCAGTAAATAAAAATCATTGAGTCAGTAAAAGTAAATAAAGTCACGAATGATTAAGTACGTGAAATATTATCTTTGCATAAAAATTTCTCATTTAAAATAAAATAAAATAAAATAAAATAAAATAAGGAAAGGAACCTATATAATATGCATTTTGAGAAGACGAAATATTTTAAATATTGAAAATAACTGCAGAATTTATACTTCGAACCGTAAAAGAACATTAAACTTTCTTATATTAAAAATGTATGTTATTTGAGAGGATAATATACATTCTAATAGAATACTTTATTAAGAAAGATTGGAAATGGCGCATATTTAGGTGCTCATTCCTTTTAATCATATAATAGTTTCACGATTTCTTTTATGAGATTTTTAAAATACCTTTTTTATGAAAATTGTAGTATATTTTTAATGAATTAAAATTTGTGAACATTCAATTATTTACATTCAATTATAAAAGTATTTTTCAGTGTCAAGAATTCAAATACACAATTTATTCTTATTATGTGAAATCATTTTACGCAGTCGATATTTACGCATTTTAAAATAATTATATTATGATTTTTTTTTGTAAAGTGGCAACAAAAGAATTGTAAACAAATAAATTTAATTGTTAAATTCGTGATATAAAGTGTTATTAGAATAAGGTTTAATAATAACATTAATATAATAAGTTAATAATTATTAGTATCAACGAGAGCAGATTTCAAATGTTTTTCCGAAAATAGGATTTTGTAGAAGTAAATTTCTTCAAGCTCTCTTCGAATATATTATTCTAAGATTGCTATCAAAGATCACTCATTGCTATCACTCGGATTTTCTTTTTGCCTACGGTACTTTTTACCGTGCATTAAAAAACTTATAATTATTTTCTCATAAATATTGTCTAGAAAGCAAATTGAAAAGTTTTTTCGTCTTTTCTGGTTAGTATGATACAATCGAATTTCCAAGTGACACAGCTTCATTTTTAGTTGGGTCACTACAGCATCAATATGCGTTTTGTACTAATAATTCCAATAAAAAATATATATTTGTTTGATTTCATGCCAGTCTAGAAACATATTTTGCAAAGGAAAAGCCCAAATAAATCATTCATTCTTGCAACACTGAAAAATATGTACATGACCTTTTATGACAAAATAAAATATATATAGTTATAAAAAACATTGTTTAAATTAAAAGTTTTTTCTTTGCATTTATGATAAATGAAGTTGCAGCGATTGTTCGAATTTTCTTTTTACCTACTGCACCTTTGACAGTGGATAGAAAAACTCTTAATGTTCTCAAACCCAAAAGGGCAACTTTATGACATAAGTTTTAATTTATTTTTGTTCGAAAATGCATGAAACTAGCAGGTGTTCAGAAACTATGTAATCGAGATGTTTTTTCCGGGTTTTTTTTTTGCAAACACAATAGATTTTTCAGAAAATAGTGTCAAAGTGGGCGTTTTGAACCAAATTTCCGCGCGAAAGAAGAATAACCACTCAAGAAAGAGCGATAAACGTGTTTGTCACATGATCAAAATCGCTTATAACTCAATAGGTAATTTATTTATTAAAAATTGAAAACACAGCTCGATTCCAAATCGCTTCCATGGTCAGGCTTTCCAATTGTATATCTTTCCGTTAGAAAATGAATTTGTGAATGTGTCAAAACGTTTTGCGCTTATTGAGCAGAGCAGTTGAGAATAGCCTTAATTAATTTCTCATGAATTTTAATTAGAAAGCAAACAATTAACTTTTTTCGTCTTTTCTGTCGATTATGATACAATTGAATTTCAAAGTGACACAACTTCTTCTTTTTCTGTGTGCGTGTGTGTGTTACTAAGGCATCAATGTACATTTTGTTATTGATAATTCCGATAAAAAATGAAAACAGTTTTTCCAAATTTCATATCAGTATGTACATTAAAGAAACATGTTTTGTAAAAAAAATGCCCCGATAAATCATTCCTTCTTGCAACCCCCAAAAGCCAGCAAAAGGTCAAGTGGGCCGTCCCAACCAAACACTCACCTTAAACACCGAATAAGTCCCTCTCGATTAATACACTTCTGTAATTTTCCCTGTCGTACAATTATGTTCATCGATTACGCTCACCAATAGTTAGTGACTGCATCATCAAAGATTGTTTACAATCAAATCTCACTAAAATAATGACAGAGCATTGGGAAAAAACATTCTGGCATCAGGTAAAAGTCGCGTTCTTTTTCCGGTCCGAGCGAGATGTGCAAATTTTGTTTGTATTGCTGGCAACAATTTCGACAAAAATATAGAGCGAACGTTGCCGCTGTTTATCGACTGTTATGTCGAATTGGTTATTATTTTCTCATTGCATCGTCATCAAGAGAGAAACGTTTAATATATGCAGCGACGAAAAGCAAGTTTATGCCGTAATAATAGTAATACAAAACCAAAAGGATCGCCCATGAAATTTGCAAGAGATGTCTAATTTGCGAATTTTAAATCCTGCCGGATGTAAATCAAAGAACCAAATTCTCTGTGTTATATACATATAGAGGTTATTTGTTTATTTATTTCTTAGTAGCTTTTGAAAATAATACGCCTGTCAATAACATTGTTCACCTAAAATTTTCCCTTGAAATATCATTCAGATAATGCCAGGAGATTTCTGATATTTATTTATTTTTTGCTGTACTATAAAGTCACAACTTTGTTTCATTGCATCGCCATTTAGAAAGAAACTTTTAATATATGCAGCGACGAAAGGCAAGTTTATGGGGTAATAATAGTAATACAAAACCAAAAGGATCGCCCATGAAATTTGTAAGAGATGTGTAATTTGCGAATTTTAAATCGTGCTGGATGTAAATCAAAGAACAAAATACTCTGTGTTAGATACATATAGAGGTTATATATGTTTATTTATTTCTTAGTAGCTTTTGAAAATAATACGCCTTTCAGTAACATGTTTCACCTAAAATTTTTCCTTGAAACATCCTTCAGTGATGACAGAACATTTCTCATATTTTCTTGCTTTTCTATAAAATCACAACTTTATTTCATTGCATTATCATTTAGGTAGAAACTTTTAATATATGCAGCGACGAAAAGGAGGTTTATGCGGTACTAATAGTAATACAAAACAAAAAGGATCGCCCATGGAATTTGCAAGAAATGTCTAATTTGCAAACTTTAAATCGTCCCGAATGTAAATCAAAGAACAAAATGTTCTGGGTTATAGATAATATACATATAGAGAATATTTGTTTATTTATTTCTTAGTAGCTTTAGAAAATAATGCGCCTTCCAATAACTTTTTTCTTCTAAAATTTCACCGCTTGAAGTATCCTTTAATATGACAGGACATTCCTGCTTTTTTTTTTTTTTTTTTACAATCATAACTTCGCACTTCAAATATCGAAAACTATTTTTTCTAACTCATGTACATGAATTGTGTTGGTGTATGAATGAAAAAAGTAAAATACCATGTGTTAGATTCATCTAAACGAGATTTGTTCATTTACTCGTTTTTATCACTAATTGGTTTTTCAAAAATAGCTCCATACTTTTCCAGATCGAATAAGATATTGAAAAACCTTTTTCATTTATTTTCAAAGTTAAAAAACTATTTTAATCAACATTACAAGTTACAATAATTATACGGCTACGGCGAGATGTGAACATTTTGCTCCCATAAGATTTCTATAAAGTACAAAGTTGTATAAAGTTGAAGTTGCAATTGTTTCCCAGCCGAGTTTTTGAAAATATTCATCTAATTGTTATCAAGTTTTTAAAACCTACATTACATCCAGAAACAAAAAGAAAATTTATTTAGCAATAATAAAATTACAAAAGATAACGCTCCTCCTGTGATATTTGCAAGATATCTAATTTGTGATAGGTGCATTTATATCGTCCCCAGGGTGCTTATAGGTTTTTACTTTTGAATATCAATATTTCCGAATAGTAAACTTTGCTTTATTTAATTGTCGAATTCTTCAATTAAATAAGGCTAAGGTTTATTAGGAAATAGTTATATGCACCCTGGTCACGGATTTAAATCAAAAATAAAAATGTTTTGTGTTATATATAATATATTTACTTATTCATTAGTAGTTTTTGAAAATAATATACCATTCAATAGCTTCCGTGACTACATATTACACTTGTTCTTGATTATTGAGGATTTCTGATTTGCTGCTTCTCTATAAGGCTCTTCTGCTTCTTTTAACATCTATTTTTTTTATGAATCTATTGAATAATTTAAACAAATACTAATTAAATGGGAATTTTGGTTGTGTACTAAAAAAAGAAAACAAATCTGTGTTAAATACATCTAGAAGACATTTATTCTTTACACATTTGTATGGCTAATTAGTTTTTATTTTTTGACAATGTGTAAATACTTTTTCATTTACTTCACAGCCATTTTATGGAGAACATTGCGACTATTTTACAGCTCCAGCGAAATGCGTTAATTTCGTTTGCACAGATGGCAACGTTTTCGATAAGAGTACGAAGGTGAAGTTGTAATTTTTTGTTGTTGTTTTTTTTGTTTGTTTGTTTGGTTTTTTTTTTTTTTTTGTTTTTTTTTTTTTTTTTTTGATAAACTGTTTAGAAGGTGCTTAGTCCATCGCGGCCCAAGTTTGAAACTTTCAACACACCACGGCAATAGTAGTACTATTATAAAACAAAAGATTATCTCGTGAAATTTGTGAACTGATGCATTTAAATCGCCCTGGATGTAAATTAAAGAACAAAATACTGTATGTTAGATGCATACAGGTCCTGATTAAAGCATTGGGTGACTGGTCAATGGCCCAGAAGCCCCTTGATTTAACCCTTTATCTAATGACGGTACTTATAAGTACCATTAAAATAACTTGTTCTAACATTCATTTAATACATCGATTAGTTGTAATACAGTTTAGAAGGAGTTATAGATACATTACTTTATCTTGTTCCAAAAGCATTATTGGATACACAAAACAAAAATAGTTTTAAAAAGATTATTTCTTTTGCCTTTGCATCTTTTCAGCTTTCTTGTCGTTGGGGAGGGGGGGTGGATTTTTCAATTCGGAAATATTTCTATATTTCTATTGTAAGAACATTATAATTGAACATTTCCTAATCCTGCAAAATACTAAGAAAAATATTTAAAGTAAAAGATTTGAATGGGGTTATAAATATTGTACAAAATTCCTATAAACTGAAATTTAATTAATTAATTTTGATAGTCAAAATCTTTGTAAAATTTATTAAACGTTTGTGCAAATCTTCTAATGTAGTTTCGAAAATTCACTTATTATGCCCCACTAATATGATGTAGCAATCATGTTAGAAATTATTGCTAAAATGAATCAGTCAGAGTTTTGTAAGGAGTTTGTCCAGGCTCTATCTTACAAATTAGTTGGTAATAAGTTGAGATGAAGATTTTAAGTTTTTTCAACAGATCAGGGAGTCAAGTTCTGGCGGGTACCAACTAGGGTGACCGAGCCAGTAGTTGATTAAATAAGGTCAGTGCTACGGGTTTTTTTTATTATATTTCTATCCTTTTAACTTTTAGAATTAAACTAACAAGATTTCAACAACAAAATGCTTTAGTAGATGAGCTTTTTTACAAAGTTGATAATTTAAATCTTTTTTAAACTTATACTGATTGCAATCTGTGCTTTGAACTTTTTGAGTCGAATAAGGTTAAAAATAAAAATATATATTTATCTAAATATGTATTTATATATTTAATTTTATTATGAATACTTTTTTTTTTTCGGGACAGTATAGGGAAGAGGATCTCAGAATCAAATGAACAAGGTTTTTCTTTGGCTTGATCGGCTCTGGATATATATAGAAATTACTTATTCATATATTTATTTGTTGTTTTATAGTGTGTCCAAATAATTTAATTCTCACAATTTATTTATTTATTTATTTATTTTTACTACAATTTCTTTATGGAAACGTCCTTCGCTGATAACTAGATAATTCAGATTTTTTTTTTCTAAAATAAATGCAATTTTATGTTTAAAATCCTAAAATCTAAGTAGGGTGACCACGCCAGTAGTTGATACCCCTCCAGTAGTTGATCAATTTTTTTAAATATTGGTCCATTTCAGGCGGAAATGAGTTTTGCACGTGGCACTAGACATATCTTTGTTTGAATGTTGGAGCACCTGTTGTCACATTGTTTTCATCTGCCTGCTGTAAGAGAAGCCATTTTATGATTTTTTTTTAATTAGAAAATATAAAAATTTAGTTTTTGATTAGCTGGAGACAATGATGGTAAGGTAATATAATCCACTTCCATCTTCCTTATTTATAATAGTTTTATATGAATTATTGTTAATCACAGCTCAAGCATGATATTTTAAATATTAATATTTGAATTTTCAATTGTTTTCTTCGATTGACTAAATACTGGGAAAATAGCAATTAAAGAAACTATTTATTTATAATTTTGTTGCTATTTAATTTCAGCAGATTTCATTTTTGCCCATTATAGGACATTCATTAATGGTTGTAGTTTACTTCTAAAATTTAAAAGGATAGAAATATAATAAAAATCCCGTAGCACTGACCTTATTTGATCAACTACTGGCTCGGTCACCCTAGTTGGTACCCGCTAGAACTTGACTCCCTGATCTGTTGAAAACACTTAAAATCTTCATCTCAACTTATTACCAACTAATTTGTAAGATAGAGCCTGGACAAACTCCTTACAAAACTCTAACTGATTCATTTTAGTAATAATTTCTAACATGATTGCTACATCATATTAGTGGGGCATAATGAATGACCAGCAGGAATGACCGAGCTAAGCTCGGTCAAAATTAGCTTTCTGTTTATCTCGATATATTTTTCCCACTGAATCATTCTTGCTGTTTTAGATGCAATTAGCTTGACCATGAAACATAGTGACCCAAAATGACCCACTAATCGAGTTTTTTCGAACATCCGACCTATCACAATGCTCTTCTCGAGCCTGAAAACGATGGAATACAAAATTTAGTGAAAATCGTTAGTCGTTTTCTAGGTCAAATAACCTTGATCCACGTTGATTCAAAAAGCCACTAACCGAAATTCATCGACAGATGTGAGCTATTTCAATGGTCTTTTTGTACTGTGAAACGGTATAACAAAAAAAATTGCCAAAATTGTTTGAACCTTTTTGAGATGCCGTTAGCTTGACCTCGACCCATTATCACCAAAATGACCCACTAATAGAATTTTCTTGAGCATGCAACCCAGCCCAATGGTTTTATCTTGTCCAGAAACGGTGTAGTACAAAGTTTTGTCAAAATCTTTTGAGCGGTTTTTTAGATACAGTTAGCTTGATCCTGATCCATTATGACCCAAAATAACCCATTGATTGAATTTCCTTGAACATGCGACCCTGCACAATGCTCTTATCATGCCCGGAAACGGTATTATACAAAATTATGTCAAATTGTTTTGAAGCGCTTTTTAAATACAATAAGCTTGACCCTGATCCATTGTGATCCAAAATGATCCACTAATAGAATTTTCTTGAGCATGCGACACATCCCAATGGTTTTATCTTGTCCAGAAACGGTGTAGTACAAAGTTTTATCAAAATCTTTTGAGCAGTTTTTTAGATACAGTTAGCTTGATCCTGCTCCATTAGGACCCAAAATGACCCATTGATTGAATTTTCTTGAACACGCGACCATGCACAATGCTCCTATCACGTCCGAAACGGTATTATACAAAATTATGTCAAATTGTTTTGAAGCGCTTTTTAAATACACTTAGATTGACCCTGATCCATTGTGATCCAAAATGACCCACTAATCGAATAATCTTGAACATGCGACCTAGCCCAATGGTCTTCTCGAGCCCGAAAACGATAGAATACAAAATTTAGTCGAAATCGTTCAAGCCGTTTTTTAGATACAATGAGCTGGACCCTGACCCATTATAACCCAAAATGACCCACTAATCGAATTTTCTCGAACATGTGACTTAGCCCAATTCTCTTCTCATGCCCTGAAACGGTATACGTAATATAAAATTTGGTCAAAATGTTTTGAGCATGTTTTTAGATTCAATTAGCTTGACCCTGGCCCATTGTGACCCAAAATGACCCACTAATTGAATTTTCTAGAACACGTGACTTAGCCCAATGGTCCTCTCATGACCAGAAACGGCCGTATATTAAAAAAAATTGTGAAAATCTCTTGAGCCGTTTTTTAGATAATAATTAGCTTTACCCTGACCCATAATGACCCACTAATCGAATTTTCTCGAACACGTGACCCATCCCAAAAGCCTTTTCGTGCCCGAAAACGATAGATTACAGAATTTTGTCAAATCGTAGTGCCGTTATCTAGATAAACTTAGCTGGACTCACGGTGACCCAAAAATGACCCACTAATCGAATTTTCTTGAACACGTTACCCATCCCAGTGGTTTTTTCATGCCCGAAAATGGTTAGATACAATATTTAGTCAAAAATGATTGAGCCGTTCTTTAGATATAATTAGCTTGACCCTGACCCATTATGACCCAAAATGACCCACTAATCGAATTTTCTCGAACACGAGACCCATCCCAATGGTCTTTTCGTGCCCGAAAACCGTAGGGTGCAAAATTTCGTCAAAATCGTTAGAGCTGTTATCTAGATAAACTTAGCTTGACCCACTGTGATCCAAAAATGACTCACTAATCGAATTTCCTCGAACATGTGACTTAGCTCAATGGTCTTCTCGTAATCCAAAACTGTAGAATATAGAGTTTAGTGAAAATCGTTAGAGCCGTTTTTTAGATAAAAAAGCTTGACCCACAGTTACCCAAAATTGATCCACTTATCTAATTTTCTCGAACACGTGACCCATCCCAATGGTCTTTTCGTGCCCGAAAATGGTTAGATACAAAATTTAATCAAAATCGATTGAGCAGTTCTCTAGATATAATTAGTTTGACCCTGACCCATTATGACCCAAAATGACCCACTAATCGAATTTTCTCGAACACGAGACCCATTCCAATGGTTTTTTAGTGCCCGAAAATGGTTAGATACAAAATTTAATCACAATCGATTGAGCAGTTCTCTAGATATAATTAGTTTGACCCTGACCCATTATGACCCAAAATGACCCACTAATAGAATTTTCTCGAACACGAGACCCATCCCAATGGTCTTTTCGTGCCCGAAAACAGTAGGGTGCAAAATTTCGTCAAAATCGTTAAAGAAGTTATCTAGATAAACTTAGCTTGACCCACGGTGACCCAAAAATGGCCCACTAATCGAATTTTCTCGAACATGAAACTTAGCCCAATAGTTTTCTCGTAATCCAAAACTGTAGAATCTAGAGTTTAGTGAAAATCGTTCGAACCATTTTTTAGATAAAATTGGCTTGACACATAGTGGCCCAAAAATGACCCACTAATCGACGTTTCTCGAACATGTGACCTAGCCCAATAGTTTCTTCGTGTTGAAAAACGGTTGGATTTGAAATTTGGTCAAAATCGATTGAGCCGTATTTTAGCCGTATTTGCTTGACCTTGACCCATTACGACCCAAAATGACCCACTAATCGAATTTTCTCGAACACGTGACCTAGCCCAATGGTCTTATCATGCCCGAAAATGGTAAAATACAAAATTTCGTCAAAATCGTTAGAGCCGTTTTTAAAATAAAATTTACATACACACGCACACAATTTTTGCTCGCATTATAGTATAAGATTTTGATATTCGAATGAATTATTCTTGCATGCGCAAAAACATTGCTGCCAACTTTTGCATTCTTTTTAATTAATTAAAACCAGATTCTTTTTTTTTTTTTAAAGTAAGATAGAGAGACAGAGAATTAAATTAAGAGTCACGTGCGCTTCTTAATTATTATTATTATGTATCACAATATATCTATCATAGTCTATTTTGGGGCTGTGCATATATAAAGTTATCACTTTACGGGGGCTAAAGGTCTGGCACTAGGTAACGTAAAATATCTCTGGGGGGGGGGGGTCTGTTTGATATCGTTATCATTTTTTATCCAACCAAGTTTTCTTTTTTCAATAACATTTCTTTACATCCAAATTGTCTGTTATCTGTTTTATTATTTTTTATATGTTTTTTATGAAAATACAAGTGCAAACCGGTTAATCTTCCGTAATTGGGTTGCACGCAGTTTTTAAATTATTCATGCTTGGAAATTATTATTAAAAAAAACAGTAAATTGAAGTACAGTTTTCAAAGAAATTGCATTTTAAAGTATATTTTTTCGGTATTTGGCAGTGTAAAAATTTAAATTATGTGATGTTTAGAAGTAATAAAATCTCCGAAAAAAGTGGAAATTATTTTGCTTAGATCCTTGTCACCATTGATATAACTTAGCGTTTCGCATGTATATGTTTTTGCTTTATAATATAGATTTAACAACGTGTCATGGCAATACCTGATTAACTTTAATTATGTTTTGCATAAAAGCCAAATGAACAGAATTATAGTTATATGACTATATTATACAATGGTCGCTTCTAACTGTACTACCAACACTAGGTTAAAAAAGAAAGAAAAAATCATGCTTCAAGCATAGATTATGAAACACTTTCCAACACATTCAGAATACTGGTAACAAAACTGCACGGTTTCATAAATTAAAATATTATGTCTAATTCAAGCTTTATGGAAACGCATAACACACTTGAAAAGCCAATTTTAGTTGTTCCCATCTACAATCGGAAAATTATCCTAATTCTTTGAGCAGCCCTGTATAGGATATATAGATTTGTATCTATTAACTACATGCATGCAAAAATTTAGTTCAGTTAAGAAATACATATATACTTTAGTTGAAATTTCCCTTTCAGCAATTTACGCTAATAAGGAGAAACACGGAAAGGAGGAACGTGAATTCTTTTCTGCAGCCCTGCATATGAGGTATAGAATTTATATACAACTAGTAAAATGCAATGAAATAGTTAAATTTAAATAGTCAAATTTAAGGGGTCAGGTAACCTTTGAGGCGTCCGAAAATCGATTTTTTTTTAAAATAGCTTATAATTAAATATGATTCTTTAGGAACATTTAAAAGCAAACCCCATACAAAAATTCGCATTAGAAGAGAAGTTATTTCTAAAACACTTTGAGCTTTTGCTATATGATCAACGGGTGATTCAATCTTTAAAGCCAATTTTCTCAAAACAGCGATTTTGATCATTGCGCGCACGGTTTCTGAAAAACGGTTACCTAGATTTTCACGAAATTTTTGTTGGATGTATTAAACGTACAGAAGCACAAAATGACCTATTATTACGTTTCTCAAGTAAGAAGTTTAGAATTCACGACTACTTTTGTATAAAAAAAATCTCGACATTTCGAATTACTTAAAAAAACAATTTTTTTCTCGGGATCTACAAGTTTCTTTTTTTTCATTGTAGGTCATTTTGAAAACACTTTATATCTGTACTCATTAAAAAAATCTTGGATTGTTTCAGCCATTGAAATGGTAAAAATCATGCGCGCAATGCATGCAAGAATAATTATTTCGTAAAAATTGTATTATTTTTAAAAATAAATTTAAAAACTTTATATATGTGTATACCTTTTTTAACAACTTTAATTGATAAAACAAATTGTTCCTAACATGTGTTTTCAATTTTTTAATTAAAAGTTAATTAGTTAAAGAGTAACTGCAATTCTTACAGAGGTCACTTTTCCATGTACTTTATTGATTCAAAGGGTACCGACCCCTTAAAAGCACATGCCGAAATTGATAATGCACTTCAAGCAATTATTACTCAAAGGCAGTACTTAGCCGATTTATTTTGTGTGTAAATGAACGACAAATGCTGTGAATGCCTTATTCTACCGTAATCATCTTGTAGTAAAATATACAGTGATTTATATCAGTTTCAATACATTTGAAATAGTGTAATGTCATTGAAATACTCTGCAAACGATTTTTCCTCATATACCATAATGTAATGGAAGTCCCTGTAAATGAACTATTAACCCCACATACTTCATATACAATACCAAATTTGCCTAGGTGACCCTAAATAACTTTTATCAAGTGTATGAAAATCCGAGTATATTTAAGGGAGTTAGAACGTGGACAGACGGACAGAGACAAACCGAATGCATAAACACTTTTCAACATTGTTGGAAAGTGTTAAAAATGAAACATGATGATGATGGACCTATTAAGAAAAGTAGTAACACTTTTTGAAAGATTTATTTTTAAATTTGAACACGTACGTGAGCTTAAGGTGAAAACTTTTAAATTTAAATAAGAATATTTTTTTAATACAAAACAAATCATAAAATTTATGTTTATACCTGTGTTCTATGGTGCACTAGACTGCAATCTAAATGTAATCTTTATTTATTTATTTATTCGTGTATTGCAAATTAATTTTGCATTTACAGAGTAACGATTCTGAATGCGAACATATGACTTTAACAATGTAAAAATTATAATAATGAGTATATAAAATGAAAATGCATTTTTGGAAGATTTGTTTTTAACCTGCGAACTCTACAATGTTGGTGCGAATTGCGAATTCGCACCAACCAAAATTTCAAATGTCGACGTTTCATGAAAACAAACTACTTTCATTAATTTACATTTTTCAATAAAGAAATGAAATTTTTGATAAAAATAAGTATCACAATATTTACGTTTTCTCATTAAATTTCGTATAGTAATCACGTGCTATATTTAATTATCAATACAGTCCTCCCCCACTTAATCGGATCTCTGATAATCAAATACCCCGCTTAATCGAATAGATTCCCCGGAACCGAGTTTATTTCCATTGGTTTAATGCTATTTTTCCCGCTTAAAACGGATGCTATTCACGCTTTCTCCGCTTAATCGAATAACAACTGAATGACCGATGTTAAAAAATAGGATCGAAAAATATGTTTCAGCTGGAATTTCACCTCCACATTTTGTTATTTTCGGTTCCTTTTTCACTGAACACCAAATTTCATTTCTTCCTGCAAGGATTTTGGCCGGCAGTTGTATAATGGACAGGTCAAATGATTTCCCCTTCTTTTTCTTGGATTAAATTGGGAAAAGGGTGAGATAAGTTCGTCAGTATGGATGATTTTTGTATTTTGTTCGTTTAGTTTGCATTTTCGTTCGGAAAAAGCGTCACGATGAATTCTAAATAGAAAGATTTGAACCTTTCCGATATAGTTAAGCGTTAAATAAGAAAACGAAGTCCAGGTAGCAAAAGATTTTAAAATATTGCAGACGCAAGTTTACAATATAAAACGCATGCAGAAAAAATTCAAGAAGAATGGAGAGAAAATGGAAATTTGGATCAAAGGAGGAAACGTAAAGCCAATTTTGATCATTTTCATGAGCGTGCGCCGTCACTTCGAGGTTATAATAATTATGATGTTTTGTATGCATTCGAGAAGAACTCTACATTTGCTCCTCTAAAATTACACATAAACAGACCACTTTAAACGACTTTTTTAAGCCAGTATAAATTACGTAAATTACAAATAACGAAGTTTTGACCAAATTCAAACAAACTGCATTAAAAGTAATGTAAACCAAATACATGTATGTACTGAGATTAAATTATTACATATTTATTTTATATTAGCATTTGTATCTATTTTAGTTTATGTTGCTCTATTAACGATTTTATTATGATGTTAATTAATTATATTATAAATGGTTATTTTACATTTTTATTACACATTAAATATTACAATTATACATTTCCCCGTTCAATCAAATTTCTCGCTTTATCAAATATTATATCTGGAACCGTCAGTATTCGTTTAAGCGGGACGTATGTACACTGCCACAAAATGTTACGCAGTTTGATTAAAGGAATCCCAAATCGCACTACTGTGGCGTGTGCGGGTGCTGAACCGAAGTGTTTCGCAGATTAATTTTAAGCGTCTACTTCACACAGTCGAAGGCATTCGCGCGCTAAAGTTAATCCTATGGAAGCGTTCTTTTAAAATATCTCATTTACATTTTAATATTTTTAAATAATATTTGTTTACATTAGCTGAAGGTCGATTTCTACAAAGGCCTTTTTTCATTATTATTTTGATTTCGGTTGTGTTACTATAATAATAATAATAATTATTATTGTTGTTACTATTATTATTGTTTTAGTTATAATTATAATTATCATTTTTTTTTTTTTTTTTTTTTTTTTTTTTTTTTTTTTTTTTTTACCGGCTCAGAAAAAGAAAGTGTCCTCTTAAAGAAATCTGCAGCCAAAATCGAAGAAGTAAATATAGGTCTTTGTTACCTCAGCTATGCAATGCAAACTAGTTGGATGTGCCAATCCCAAAACTTTCTTCTATCTTATACATCTTAATATTTCAAAACCTAGTTACACATGTTAATACTTCAATATTATTAGTTCAATACTATACCAACTTTGATTTTCATTTTAAATTTCTGCTCAAGTCAATTAAACGGACTAAAAACGAGTTAATCTATATCATGATATTTGTTAAAATTATTAATTTTTCCTTATTTTGTTGTTATCAGCTGTTTGCGAATAGCCGGCTTAGCAGGTAGCGAGTTCCCGCCGCTGCATGAGCCGCCGCTGCATGAGCCGCCGCTGCACAATAGAACTACGAAAAATCAAGAAAAGTATACAAAAAATCGCTAGCACAGAGCCCCTTTACCGCGCAAGGACCTGTTGGCCAAAGCCAAAAACAAGTACAAAAATTTTGGTTCAATTGTATGCATAATTTTATACGTTGTTCGATGGTACAATAATGAAAATGGCACAGAGATCGGAATTATAGCGCCCCTTTCTGGCGGAATTTTTTCAAGTTCAGGGAGGACTTGTTTGCCATAGCCAGAAACATGCACAAAAAATTTGGTTCAATTATATGGATAACTTCATACACTTTTCGATGGTACAATAATGAAAATGGTACAGACATCGCAATTATAGTGCCCCCTACCGGCAGAATTTTTCCAAATTCAGGGAGGACCTTCGTGACATAACCAAAACAAACACATAAAATTTGGTTCAATTCTATGCATAACTTCATACACTTTTCGACGGTACAATATTCAAAATGGCGCAAAAATGGCACAAAAATCGCTATAACAGCGCCCTCTACGGGCGATTTTTTTACAAATTAAGGGAGGACCTCCTTTCCATAGCCAAGACCTTAAAAAAAATTTTGGTTCAATTCCATGCATAACTTTATACACTTTTCGTCGGTATAATATTCAAAATCGTACAAAAATCGCTATTACAGCGTCCCCTAACGGCGAATTATTTGCAAATTCAGGGAGGACCTGCTTGCCATATCCAAAAACTTAAAATAAAAATTTGGTTTAATTCTATGCATAACTTCATACACTTTTGGACGGTACAACATTCAAAATCGCACAAAAATCGCTATTACAGCGCCCCCTACCGGTGAATTTTTTCCAAATTCAGGGAGGACCAGCCTGCCATAGCCAAAAACTTAAAATAAAAATTTGGTTCAATTCTATGCATAACTTCATACACTTTTGGACGGTACAACATTCAAAATCGCACAAAAATCGCATTTACAGCGCCCCCTACTGGCGAATTTTTTCCAAATTCAGGGAGGACCTGCTTGCTATATCCAAAAACTTAAAATAAAAATTTGGTTCAATTCCATGCATAACTCCATACACTTTTGGATGGTACAATATTCAAAATCGCACAAAACTTGCTATATCAGCGCTCCCTACCGGCGAATTTTTTCCAAATTCCAGGAAGACCTGCTTGCCATAGCCAAAAACTTAAAATAAAATTTTGGTTTAATTCTATGCATAACTTCATACACTTTTTGATGGTACAATGGCGACAGACAGACAGACAGACGGACGGACGGACAGACGGACACACAGACAGACAGACATTTTCTATAACATGTTTTTTGGAATCTCTGACCCCTAAAACATGTAAATCCGTCGAAAACCGGAAGTCGAAAAAAATTTCGATTACAATACTTTCTTCTATTGAAGATAGAAGAAAGTAAAAAAGTTATTTAAAAACATTGGAGTAGCCCCTTAACGGTCGAATTAAATTACGGTTTAAAAATTCAAATTGCTTATTGGTACCACTTTTTTTTTGGAGAAATATTCACCTTATTTAATGACAGGTAAACGATACCATAATAAAGCCAATTACACTATTTTATAAAACTGGTGGGAATCAAACAATCTGAATAAAAGACACAGCCCGTGAATATCACGGGAGCGAGCATTAACCCTTAAATGCGCGATTTTTTTATTTTGTTTCGAGAAAATCGTATAGGATTCTCTGAAAGGTTTATTACACAGGAAAAATAATGAAAAAAATCAGAGATACATTTTTCATATAATACATCAATCTTTTCTTCTGTTGCACATCTGCAACATAAGTAAAAACTACTGTCGTGTGGCTGTTTTACGCTAAAATATTGCAAATTAGTAAATATTTTAATAAGTGTGTCTCCAAATACCTTATTTTATATAATTATTTATTTTATAAAATTTAAGGTTTAATCCTTTAATTACCATGATAGAATACATTCTAGAAATTACGTAATTAAGATAATCTGACTTTACACCAGAAAATCTCAATGGTTAATTTCGCTTTTTTTTTAAATACGGAATGTCTATTATTAATTAAAGCAAATATTACAATTTTAATTTTCTAGTGGGAATTAGCTACATGAATAAAAAAAATTAATATATTAAAAACACTGTTGTTTGCATATGTGCAAAGTTGCGCACTAAAAGGATTAAGGGGTTAAACACTTCCATGAACTTAAATTGAAAATGTAAAAATTTAAATAAAAAAAATAATAAACTGGTGTCTATACCTGTATTATTTTGCACAACGGGAATCAACCTTTTATCGCACGCATTGCTAAATAATTTTGCATTTACAAGGCAATGTTCTTAAATGGTAACATGATAGATTTTTTAATTTACAATCAGTGCATTTCTTACTTTTTACGCTCTACAGTTAATCGTTTAAAGTACATCTACGAAATTATAGGCGTATTTAAAAGTTTTCAAATTTATATCAGTTTTTTAATTGCGCATTGTTAAAACCGGCAGAAAGGTCTCTTTTATATATTATGTGTTTATAATTTTTACCTTTTAAAAAAGAAGATAAAAAGCCATTTTTCTGCTATTCTAAGCATAAAATCTGCTACTTTTTTCACGTCATTGTGAATGAAATTAAATTTACAAATCATTTTTAATTTTTTATGTTCCAGCTGAGAATAATGGCCGGTATTGTCGTAATTTTTTTTTACACATATATGTAACTGTAAATTGCTCTAATTTTTAAAAATATCTGTATAAATTACAATTGTTTCTCACAAAAAAAAAAAAAAAAAAAAGAAAAGAAAAAAGAAAAAGAAAAAAGAAAAGAAAAAAGGAAGATTCCATGTTAGCCTATCTGAAAACTTTGAAGCGCGATTACTCATTACCTAATATAATTATTAAAGTACTGTTTTCACCATCAGAAAGTAGATGTCAGGTGCCAATGATGTGTATTTTTAAAAATTATCTCCGTAAATTTTAAGTACATAAAAAGTTCTTCTAAACTTTGAAATTTCTAATTGATTAAATTTTATCATCTTCTTAAAAGTACTTAAAATTTACAGAGATATTTTTAAAAAACGCACATCATCGGCATCTGGCGTCTACTTTCTGATGGTGAAAACGGTATTTTAATAATTATGTTAGGTAATGAATCATCGCATATCAAAATTTCCCCATAGGTTAACATGGGATTTTGCGATTGGAAAGTTTCATTGCAGCGGCCCCTTAAGCATAAAGAACACATTATTTTCATTAAAATATTTCTAATTAAAAATGTTTATTGCTTTTACTATTATTTCTAATTATATATTATTAATTATTATATTAATTATTATAACTAATTATATATTATTATCTAATTATATATTATAAAAAATTATTATACATATTTTTTTAATAGACTATTCATTGTTCAAAATATTCTTACAGAGGTAAAGGAAAACTTTTATTTGAATAATTTCATTGAACATCGAGTTCATTTAACAATTTTTTAACCTCTTCGCTACTGAGTATTAATGCAGTATTATTAATTATTACTGAATTATTTCTTCTCCCATTTGACTTCAGAGCAAGATTTTTATTTTACTTGCATTAGTTCTAAACGTAGACTTAGAACCAAAGGTCCCCATTTGACAGGGGCGTAGCTACCGAGGAGCAGTTGGAGCAAACTGCTCCAGGCGCACGAATCCTAAGGGCGCAAAATTAGAAAGAGCGAAATAAAGATTTGCAAAAATATTTGAATATTTTTTTCATTATTAATCAGATATTATAGAAGAATATTTTAACAATCAGCATATTCCTATGATATTTTACCTTGTGTTTAACCTCAATTAGTTAGATATACCATATTGCAGTCTCAAGTAACTTCTCCAAAACTGTTTCAGCATGCCTGATTTTTTTTTCTGTAACTTTTCCGTAGACGATAGTAGAAGATTTTCAAATCTTAAAGTAATCAGTACCTATTTACAGGTCTCTCACCGGTCGCTTTATTGGCAACCGCTATTTCCAAACAATAATATTCTTGGTACATTTTTCTTCAAAATGTTTTATAAAATCATCATGGGTATTACTGTAAGGAAATAATGGTAGTCAAAGAAGTCACCGCTGAGAAACCTATATTTACAATGCAACAGCAATGCCTTAGTTATTTATTTATTTTACGATTTGAATAAAAAAAAAGAGGAATAGTTTGACAAGTTGAAGAAAATTATTGACAATTTTACAAACAGAAAGTGAAAAAACGAAAATTTTGAAGTTGTTGTTTTGTGGAAACTAAACATGCATCAATACAGATACAAAACAACAATGAGAGCAGATTTTGGTATATTCCACATACTTCTACAGCAACAAAATTTAAAAGGGGGGTAGCAGCAAATTAAATTTTGTGCAGATTGTTTTTGAGATTTTGAAACTATGGCAAATCTCAAATGCAAAACTGATAAGCATTTTCCTTTAAAACGAAAGAAAAAGTTAAGTATAAAATTCAGTGTTCCTTGATACCTGATTATCGCCTATGTAAATTTACATAGTTAAATTACTTTTTTCGAAAAGCTTTTTTCTGCATTAAACCTTATTTAATCGCAGAATTTTACGTTAAATAAGGCAAAACATATTTTTCGAAAATAGCAATGTGAGTTTGCTTAGGCCGTAATCAGGCTCTGCCCCTCCCCCCTCGCAATCATCCGATATCCGATCGTAAATAAATTTTCTAATTATAAAATGAAAAGAAATCTGGAGTTACCTCACTCAACTTTCCGAACAGTTTACAGAAATACTGTGTGTTCAATTCAGTATAACAATGAATAAAAACTTAGATCATAATTTTACACAAAGGTGAAATATTTCCACTGGTGATAAAGACCTTGTGTTTTAAAGAAAACATGCACTTTCATTCATAAAGCCAGAGGTTGGAGCATATAGGACAAATTTTATTGTTCTTACCTGTATCTTTTATCAATAATCTTCAAGAGACTTTTTTATAAGATATGCAATAGGAATATATCATAAAGATTATTGATAAAAGATAAAGGTAAGATCAATCAAATTTATCCTATATGCTCCGGCCCCTGTAAAGCTCAAACAATTACATAATTTTCAACAAATTTTCATTCTGCCCCGTGGTAAAACAAAGCTTATAAATGATATGTATACATACCGGGTGTCCCAAAAAGGACTGACTGATTTTAAAATTCAATAACTTGCAAACGGTGACAGATATTTAAAAAATTCTTGCAGGAGGGTTATGCATAAGGTCAAAAGTTTTTTTACAGTGATTTTCAATTTTAGTTCGAATTACAAACAATAGATGGCGCTGCGATCAATTGACGCTTAATTCAGACTCGATTTTTGGTACTTCATGGCCCGGATAATACATTTCCATCTCCTTTTTCAGCATGGAACAAGAGAAAGGACCAGAAATCGAGCCTGTATTTAGCGACTATTGCTTACAGCGCCATCTATTGTTTGTAATTCGAACTAAAATCGAAAATCACTGTAATAAAACTTTTGACCTTATGCATAACCCTCCTGCAAGAATTTTTTAAATATCTGTCACCGTTTGCAAGTAATTGAATTTTAAAATCAGTCAGTCCTTTTTGGGACACCCGGTATATATATAGCATTTTACTAAATTAAGTCTCACTCTGGCCCGCCGGACAAAACCTGCGAGTCGGTGTGCCCTAAACCAGGTAAAGCTTCGCCCTCCCTCAGATGAAGCTAATAGTTACAAAATTTGCTACAGGCATTAAATTTATACAGTCTTAAATTATTTAATAATAATAAAAAATAACTTTTTTGAAACTTTTTTCATTAATGATTTTTTTTTCTGTTTGCAAAACAGAATAATTTAATTTTTTCTTGAAAGTTTCTTTCTTTCAGAGGATCATTTAAATCTTTTTAGACCTAATGTACAAGGTGGCCATAAGTTAAACTGGCAGTACTCAGAGTATTCTGTAGCGTTATCTAATTGATAGAATGACGCCAAATTTTATAAGAAGATTAAACAAGACTAGAGACGAAGGATTCCGCGAAAAAATATTTAGTTCCAAGAGTCACTGTTAGGGAAATATGTGACGCTGTGTAACGGAAAAGACAGTTTTTAAAAATGCAGAATCAATATTGAAATAAAATTACCTTTTATTTAGCACATTTAAGGATTTTAGTATTGATTCTGCATTTTGTCTTTTCTGTTACACAGCGCCACATATTCCCAACTAATTTTTTTTTCCGCAGAATCCTTCGTCTCTAGTCTTGTTTAACCTTCTTACAAAATTTGGCGTCTTTCTCTCAATTAGATCGCGCTACAGAGCACTCTGAGTACTGTCAGTTTAATTAATTATGGCAACCTTGTACATTCTCTAATTTTGTCTGTTACCAATGGAAACATGATCTGCCTCAAAAATTTTCAGCCTGTCTGGCACCAAAGAGCATCACCAAAATTTCAAAATATATATATGTAATTTTTTTTTATATAAAATCATTCATTATTTGTTTGAAATGTGTAAGGCTTCGTGTATTCGTACAAAGATATGGCTGTAATTTCCCCTTATGTAAATGTTTATTATATTGATTTTTGCGTTTGATGCACAAAAATATTTATAAAGAATATTTTCGGCAAAGAAAAGACAGGTTGAAAGTTGAGCATTGTTGTTGTTTGTTGTTGTTTTTTGTTAAAAATTACATTTTAATATGAAAATGACACTGTTTCAATATTGTCTATAAATGTCATAATCAGAACGGCGCGGCGGTCAGCTATTTTGTATATACGTTAGAACAGAACTGTCCTAGTAACTTAGGCGCCGTTTGAAGGTTCTTTTTTGCGCCCCTTCGATTACAACTTTTTGCTTGGTTGTTTTTTCTCATAAATACATTCTGCCTAAGGCGGGGTCTGTATAAGACAGAAATCTGTCCTACATAGAGCTTTAGACAGAGTTTACTGCATAAAAATCTTTTTAAAAGATACTCTGCTTTAAAATCAAATTAATAATATTTGCACGTTTCTAAACATTACTAGCAGCATTAATATTTTTTTTATCCTCCCTCTTCAAAAAAGTTTAAAATAGGTTTAATTAATCATAACATTCTTATTTAGTACTAAAATTCTTATATACTTCGCATCCTACACTAGTCACTCGCAAGCTAATGTTAAACCAACGGCAGCGTTCTTTACAAATTTCTCATTCGCATTTCAATATTTAACTTTTTCCCTTCGCATAGAATATATGAGGTTGATGTCTAAACGGTTAAATCTTTATACTATTATGATTTCTTTTTTATTTCTAAGGACACTTTCAATTTCGGATTCAGTTTCGAAATTTAAAGCAACCCAAATCCCGCCCAATTCGCAGAAAGTATTAGTAGGTACCCCATACTTAAAGAATTATAATTCACTTCACTATTCATTATTTATTTTTTATGATTTATATTTAATATGTTGTTAAAATACTTTGACTTTCAAATAAAAGTAAGATTTTAAATCAAATTAAGCATTGTATCTAAATTTTAAACTTCAAAACAAAATTACGCAAAACTTTTTCGAGTGACAAGAGGGCGTACAAACTTTACTTGCTCCAGGGTGCTGAATATGTAGCTACGCCACTGCCATTTGAGGAAACAAGGGAGTGAAGAGGATAATGAAAAAATCTGGTCAAATAGTTCTCTCCTACAATTTCTTACCAAGTATGTTATCGCCATCTATCGGCTGACAATACAACTATTATTAAGCATTGCCAGAAAAATCACTTCACACTATTCCTGATTTTAAAATGAATTAGCAAAATACGTAGGGCGTGGAGGCCCTCGAACAATGACAAAGTAGTATTTTAAACTAAGATCAAATAGAAAACGTAACTTACAATTAACATGAATAATTTATTACCATGTGTAGTAGTTTTTAGCTAGAATAATGCACAGAATATATAATTCATATAAAAAATAAAAACAAAATAAATATTTTTGTTCATCAAAATAAATATTTTTGTTCATCCAAAAGCACTTTTCAAGCTTTTTCGTCGGTAAAAAAAAAAAAAAAAAAAAATCCTTAATGATTTTAGTGTAATCCAGCTGCCAGAGTAAATAGTTTTTTTTATGCTTAAGGGTGATTAGGTATGTCAAATGAAATTGGATCATTTATACTAGTAATTTATTTATTTATTTAATTTTTTTTTTTAAATACAAGTGCTCTCTACTGGATACTATAAACATTGGTTACCAATACTTTTAATGCATTTTGAGATTTATAAAATATGTCGTCGTCGTCCACCCTCCCTCCCAACAAACACGAACAAACAAATTGCAAAATAAATTTCAAAATCGGAAAGAGAGAGACCCTGTAAATTTTAATCACTGGACAGTCGTAAAGAAAAAAGGAAATAGCCGTTTGATTAGGGATTATGTCATTTTAAAAGTTTTATTAAAGCAGTAAGCTTAGAGGGTTATATCCACATTGAAACAGTAAGACACTTTTTTTTTTACTTCATATTTTGATTATAGAATAAATTTTAATTTTGGAAACCAAAGGCGAAATCATTCGGTCACGAAGTTTAGAAATTATAAACGTAAAATTTTAACCTTTTAATGCCAAAGAAGTTTTTAATGTATTTCATCCATATGTGTAACAATTTATTTTGCCCTTTGGTATTTTCCCGGTATGTTAGCATTAATAATCCCAAACATAATTACATGTTTTTCGTACTTGATACAAAAAATATGAAGCATAGAGTTAATAATCGGAAGAAATATTAATTTTAACTTATGAGTTTTGTAATGTAAATTGATTTATAGGATCTTCTAACATGAGAGTTCAAAATTTCAGCTCCATCCGATGAATTGTTTTTGAGTTACACTTTAAATAATAATTATAATAGTAATAATAGTAATATTAATATTAATAATTTCATAAAAATGCCTAGATATATAAATGTAACAGCTGTTTAAATATTTCTTTGAATATTTAAACAATTTATTTAACATTTTTCTAACAAAAGTGATATTTGAAAAGTGATTATAAAATTTGTGTTAAATTTTAACATTGAAGTAACAAGAACTCCGAAGTCCCTTCGGAGACAACCTTCAAAATTAAACTAATATTTAATATTGAATATTTCTTAAACTAATTATAGGACAAATTTACATCTGATCTAACTTGAGGGTCGAGATCAAAATTTATATTCTGGTGCTAAAAGTACGTGCTCGTATTTAAAATTTTAAAATTTGTTGCTACAGTCGAACCTTAACGCGAACATGCTTAACGTGAATTATTTTTAACATGAACAGTTCCCACTGTCCACGTCAAAATGAATACGGATTCTAGCGTTTTTCCCCTTTTAAGATGAACACGTTTAACGTGAAATTTTGATTAATATGAACAATTCTTGATATCCCCATGTGAGATTTTGACACTTAATGTGAATAAAAATTCCTAGAAAAGTGTGAAAGCTTCTTTTTCCTAGGAAACAGGAATAATCTTAGGGAAAAGGACTTTTTTTTTACACAATTACTTCAAATAGTTTTCTATTAATGGATAAAAAAATAACTAATAGTTTAATTATTAAAATAGAAATATGTCTAAAACAAAGTTTTCTCCCATTAGACCCTGGTGTGAAATGCACATTTGTCCCTGAATCCTTTACCACTGCATTTAAGCTTATTGTAAATTAACTGTTTATCTCTGGTACGAAGTAATTATTAAAAATAAATGATTAAAATTAAAACATTGTATAAAAGCTTCATAATAAAACGTATCGTATTAAACACTTATTTAATAGTTGACCAAAACAAACATTTATTAAATATAAAAAATCTCATCTTGATGCTTAAATATATCTCGCTTCTTGCTTTGCAAATAGCTAATGACAAAAAGTGGTTCAATGCATGTTCTTGTGTAACACTGGAAATGACATTTACTGATAAATTTTGAATGTCATGTTTTACGAGAAAACCCTCTTGTTACGTTAGCTCCCACGTCCCATTAGCCCCCAGTCTCTACTATATGTATTTTTCTAATTTTTTTTCTGGATTTTTTGTTATTCTGATAGCATGAACAACGGGTAACATGAACAAAAATTTAATTACCCTTGAGGTTCATGTTAACGAGGTTTGACTGTATTTACATATAGAAGCCCTCTTTTATATACAGGGTGTGTCCGAAAAGTCTAGAAACGGTCGAATAACTCGAGAAATACACGTCGGATTAAAAAACGGAAAAATACGTGTTAAATATATATATATATATATTTTAAAGCTATATTCAGTGGTGACAAAGTTGACCCCTCACCCCGACTCCCTGGGTGTCAGAGGAGGACCAAATTTGAAATCTTGAATGAGAACTCCTATTTTTTTATATTGTAAATTCGGATTCGACGGGGAAAAAATGCGTAACTTTTGTATTTAACATTTTTTTCAGATCATCGGTGGTGGCAATGTAATCGAGCATGCTGTCAGAGTCGTTTGCTGAACTGGGAATCCTCTTTTTCATTATAGTTCTGATTTTAAAATTTATAAAAATAGAAACTAAACAGAAAAATGCTACTTCCCTCCCTATAACCGTAGGTATAAAGAGGCCTACTGCTTAAATTGTAAATGAATGCACTACTTTAAGCATTAACTAAGAACAAAAACTTGGTCGTAGTAGCTTCCTGTTCCTTTCCGGATCTCAGGATTTTTTTTTTTTTTTTTTTTTTTTTTTTTTTTTTTTTTTTTTTTTACGTTGCATTTTGCTTGATTACGTCGCTATCTTACGATGATCCAAAAACAGGAAATGTTACGCATTTTTTCCCGTGGAATCCGAACACTATCTGCAATAAAAAAAATGGGGTTATCATTCAAGATTTCGAATTTGGACGGTGAACTTTGGCATCACTGAATACATATATTATTTTTTTTTTTTACATTTAGCACATATTTTTCCGTTTTTCAATCGGATGCGTATTTTTCGAGTTATTCGACCGTTTCCAGACTTTTTGGACATCCTATATATAGGTATAGAAAATTTTAAAGATGACACAATTCCCACTCGAAGGACTTTTTTTATTTGACAGTTTAAATATATAGAGTTTTATTTATTTTTTTATTTTATTTTGTAAGGGAGAGTTGGAGGAGGGAGGCTGTGCCTGTGAAATTGTGATTCTTATATTTTTTAAACATTCCATAAAATGAAATTTCCTTTCAAAGAATATTTTTCCAATTATCATTAATAAGCATAGTTGCCAGCCTTCGTAATTTTTTTAATCAATTATTTTCAGAAATTTTGAAGATAAAAAGAAATTTTATATTTTTATGGGGCTCTTAAATGAATTACAAAAATAAGAAACTTCTGTTTCGATACAAAATTTCTGGTAGAAATTGAATTTTAAAGAACAAAAGTTGGCAGTGATTTTTTGCGCATGCCCGAATGATTTATTCGAATAGTAAAGTCATTCATTCTGTCCATTACTAAGTTTAAACGCTTGAAACTTCGACGAATATCATCAGACTTTTCGGACACTGTTTTTTGAGCTAAATTTATTTTAATTTCATAATAATAATAAGATCGATATTTAGTAAAAAATGATTCTGAAATCAAATGATGGTTCCTTACATTATTCAGATCTACTGGAAATATTTTTATAATTTAAGTGCCACAATGAAAAATAAGTTAAATTTTCAAAATGATATTGCTTTTCAAAATGTTCAGTTTTCAATGTTTTCATTAAACAATTGTTTTTCTATAGTCTTAATTCCAAACATAAAATATTGTAAATAAAAATAAATAAATAAATAAATAAAGCACCCCTATGCTATTTCACTACCAAATTGTCACTGATAGATGTGAGACGTTGGATTTAGTATTTGCGAATGCAAATGCAATTTTTGAAATGAGAGTTATCTACACATTTGAACTTGCAAAAACTTTCATTTTTCGTAAGTAACAACCAGTTTCGACACTTTAGTTGAGGTCTCCCCCTCCCCTCAAAACGTGTAGATCAGTGGTTCCCAACATGGGACGTACGCCCCACCCGCAGACAGGACCAATTTCATTTTTTAGGTGGACGATTTCAAATTTGTAGTCCATTCTTTGTAATTTCCCCCTTTATTTTTGAAAAATAATGTTATAGACTAAAAATGAAAGTAATCTATACAAAATTGAAAAAAATATATAAATAAATATAATTTTTAAAAGATTAGCAATCAAAAGTTGAAAATAGAATCCGTACCACAATAATTATATTAAATATAATTAGCCATCAAATATTTTCTATTTAAAAAGTTTTATAATTTTTCTGGTTATTATTGTGTTATATATATATTTTTTTCAAATTGTTTATTTTAGGCTATTTATTAAATATTTGTGTTTTCAGTAGTTCTGCTCTACGTCGCATGAAAAAACTTTTAGACGTAAAACTACATGAACGTTAGCTACATAAAATATTTAAAATCAAAACTGATATATTTTATTAAAAATGTGCTAAAAAATGCATGTAAAAGATATACTACATACCTTCAATTCAATCTCAGTCTTTTCATCTGGTTCAGATATCGTTATAAAATTCAACAATACGGTTGAAGGTCGGTGGAGTTGAGAATTTTTTCAAATAAGCACAAACGATGAATATTTCATAAAGCATTAAAAATTACATACCACATATAAACTGAGGTCAGATTTATAAATTTCAGATAAAAATAATGATGGAAATATAACCATCCTCAGATCAGCAGTAAACAACGAAAACAGGAAATTGAAACGATAATTTTCAAGGACAATAACATTTTCGAATTCTTATCAAAATAAATTAGACTGTAAATCATTATATAATCATCGAACTGGTAAAATATCTAAATTATATTTATCAAAAGTGAACAGTAATAATCATAAATAAAATATGTTTATTCCTTCCCACGCATGATGCAAGAGACTCACGTGATTACTGAAAAGAACTGAAAAACTTTATGACATTTTGATTATTATGATATTAGCTGTAAAATAAGAAACATGTAAGATTTATAATAGCTGTCGTAAGATGCAGCATAATTGTGTATGTTAAAAAATACATATAATATAATATAACCAAGAAAACCAAAAATAGGCTCATTAGTGAATTTTCTTCATGTGTTCAAAATATTATAACACAACATTTCTTTTCTCTTATCACATTCTAGTAAAATACATAAGAATTTCATCAAAGATTAGCCAACACGGATACATCGGCCATACACTATATCCAGGGATTGCTACATCGGAAACATAAAGGTAAGAAATTTACCTATATTATTCTATTGATTGATTTATTATGACAGACCAGATTTACATTTCTAAATATTAGCACGCGTGTGCTACTGCGCAAAACAGAGGTGGCTTTTTTGCCAACAAATAACACCAGAAACATCTAGTTTCATTTATAGGAGGAAATGTATGTGAAGTTGAGTTATTTAAAATCTTCTGATACATTTTCTATTTCCTTTTCAATTCTTGAAAAATCAAAGTCTTATTAATATATGGATCTGAAGAGCCTCATCTCTGACCTTCCCAAACAATGGGGAGGTCCTTCTCACCTTGAAAATGTAATTGGAAATATCATTAGTTATCCAGAATAAATTATCCATTTCCCCCAAAAAAGTTACATCCTTCCATTGTTTATGGTGTGGCTAGACATAACTTTGCGAAGCGAGAGAAAAAAAAATTATATCAGCAAGTTTAAAAAAAATTCTGAAATAAGGAATAATTAGAACTTCAGTGAGATATTTTCAAATGAATCGAGTCGTTTCTTTGAGCAGAAATTTAATTTTAACGCATTGGAATCTTTGATCTCCCAATTGATTTATGTGCATTTTATTATAGAAATGTATTTTACGAAAATCTACATACTCGACATTTCTGTCTGCAAGGAAGGGTAAATTCTTCTCAGAAGGAAGTTGAATAGTAGATTGATGATGTGTTCTGTCATCGCGTGTAAGACCTACACCTCCTTTCCCTTGGTAGAACTGACGCGTTGATTTATTACCTGTCATACCTACCTGGGAAAAGATGAGTGGCTTTACTCAGCAAAACAAACTAGATTATAACATTATTCACAAATCCAAATTCGCTACTTTCTTACACAATTGTGATTTTTTTTTTTTTTTTTTTTTTTTTTTTTTTTTTTTTTTTTTGTTCACTGTAGGTTTCATGTTTCAGATACTGTAACTCGAATTTCAAATAAATTAGCAGTTTTAAATATTTCAATACAAATACAACAATTCCCTGCCGGCTCGGCCTACAGGCGCAGGTAGATTTCGAAATTAAATACTAATTTCACCAACAAAAACTAAATCATGATTAGAGATAAACCCACTTTAACAATTTTATCTCGCCGCTTTTGACAAGTTTTTAATTTCATTTTTATATAAGAGTTGGTTTTATCAGAACCATGTTAAGGCCAGGTTTCAAAAATATTTTTCCATGCTCAACAACTTGAAATTTCCTGGCACATTTTCAGATTCATTTTTAAAAGGAAAAACACGAAACTTGTTGACGTGATTTTTTAAAAGATTTATAAACGACTTAGGTTTTTATTTTTCGTTCAATTAATTAGAACTTGATTTAAATAAACAATTATTTTCTCATTAGGGCGATATTTTTCGTTTCCAGCACAATCGCTTCGAGAAATTCCGTTCAAAATGCCCACTTTGACATCATTTTTAAAAAATATATTCTGCCTGTAATTAAAAAAAAAAAAAATCGGCCATTACGGCACATTATATAGTTTCTGAATAAGAGAACCTACCAAATGGATGCGTTTGAAAGCAAAAATGAATTTAAAAATGAGTCAGAAAATAAGCTGTTTGGACTTCAGCACATCCTTAATACGATATTTTTTTCTTCAACCTCCATGTATGCGTAATTTGTTTTTGCTGTAAGAATTTGTCCAATCAAAAACTTGTCAGTATAAAAGTTGTAGATAATATTAAGAAGATATATAATAAATTCATGCGGATTTGATATCTTGTGAATTGACGAAGTTATGCATTTTTTTCTTCTTCAACACACCCCCCTTTTTTTTTTTTTTTTTTTTTTTTTTTTTTTTTTTTTTTTTTTTTTTTTACGTTGCATTTTGCTTGATTACGTCGCTATCTTACGATGATCCAAAAACAGGAAATGTTACGCATTTTTTCCCGTGGAATCCGAACACTATCTGCAATAAAAAAAATGGGGTTATCATTCAAGATTTCGAATTTGGACGGTGAACTTTGGCATCACTGAATACATATATTATTTTTTTTTTTTACATTTAGCACATATTTTTCCGTTTTTCAATCGGATGCGTATTTTTCGAGTTATTCGACCGTTTCCAGACTTTTTGGACATCCTATATATAGGTATAGAAAATTTTAAAGATGACACAATTCCCACTCGAAGGACTTTTTTTATTTGACAGTTTAAATATATAGAGTTTTATTTATTTTTTTATTTTATTTTGTAAGGGAGAGTTGGAGGAGGGAGGCTGTGCCTGTGAAATTGTGATTCTTATATTTTTTAAACATTCCATAAAATGAAATTTCCTTTCAAAGAATATTTTTCCAATTATCATTAATAAGCATAGTTGCCAGCCTTCGTAATTTTTTTAATCAATTATTTTCAGAAATTTTGAAGATAAAAAGAAATTTTATATTTTTATGGGGCTCTTAAATGAATTACAAAAATAAGAAACTTCTGTTTCGATACAAAATTTCTGGTAGAAATTGAATTTTAAAGAACAAAAGTTGGCAGTGATTTTTTGCGCATGCCCGAATGATTTATTCGAATAGTAAAGTCATTCATTCTGTCCATTACTAAGTTTAAACGCTTGAAACTTCGACGAATATCATCAGACTTTTCGGACACTGTTTTTTGAGCTAAATTTATTTTAATTTCATAATAATAATAAGATCGATATTTAGTAAAAAATGATTCTGAAATCAAATGATGGTTCCTTACATTATTCAGATCTACTGGAAATATTTTTATAATTTAAGTGCCACAATGAAAAATAAGTTAAATTTTCAAAATGATATTGCTTTTCAAAATGTTCAGTTTTCAATGTTTTCATTAAACAATTGTTTTTCTATAGTCTTAATTCCAAACATAAAATATTGTAAATAAAAATAAATAAATAAATAAATAAAGCACCCCTATGCTATTTCACTACCAAATTGTCACTGATAGATGTGAGACGTTGGATTTAGTATTTGCGAATGCAAATGCAATTTTTGAAATGAGAGTTATCTACACATTTGAACTTGCAAAAACTTTCATTTTTCGTAAGTAACAACCAGTTTCGACACTTTAGTTGAGGTCTCCCCCTCCCCTCAAAACGTGTAGATCAGTGGTTCCCAACATGGGACGTACGCCCCACCCGCAGACAGGACCAATTTCATTTTTTAGGTGGACGATTTCAAATTTGTAGTCCATTCTTTGTAATTTCCCCCTTTATTTTTGAAAAATAATGTTATAGACTAAAAATGAAAGTAATCTATACAAAATTGAAAAAAATATATAAATAAATATAATTTTTAAAAGATTAGCAATCAAAAGTTGAAAATAGAATCCGTACCACAATAATTATATTAAATATAATTAGCCATCAAATATTTTCTATTTAAAAAGTTTTATAATTTTTCTGGTTATTATTGTGTTATATATATATTTTTTTCAAATTGTTTATTTTAGGCTATTTATTAAATATTTGTGTTTTCAGTAGTTCTGCTCTACGTCGCATGAAAAAACTTTTAGACGTAAAACTACATGAACGTTAGCTACATAAAATATTTAAAATCAAAACTGATATATTTTATTAAAAATGTGCTAAAAAATGCATGTAAAAGATATACTACATACCTTCAATTCAATCTCAGTCTTTTCATCTGGTTCAGATATCGTTATAAAATTCAACAATACGGTTGAAGGTCGGTGGAGTTGAGAATTTTTTCAAATAAGCACAAACGATGAATATTTCATAAAGCATTAAAAATTACATACCACATATAAACTGAGGTCAGATTTATAAATTTCAGATAAAAATAATGATGGAAATATAACCATCCTCAGATCAGCAGTAAACAACGAAAACAGGAAATTGAAACGATAATTTTCAAGGACAATAACATTTTCGAATTCTTATCAAAATAAATTAGACTGTAAATCATTATATAATCATCGAACTGGTAAAATATCTAAATTATATTTATCAAAAGTGAACAGTAATAATCATAAATAAAATATGTTTATTCCTTCCCACGCATGATGCAAGAGACTCACGTGATTACTGAAAAGAACTGAAAAACTTTATGACATTTTGATTATTATGATATTAGCTGTAAAATAAGAAACATGTAAGATTTATAATAGCTGTCGTAAGATGCAGCATAATTGTGTATGTTAAAAAATACATATAATATAATATAACCAAGAAAACCAAAAATAGGCTCATTAGTGAATTTTCTTCATGTGTTCAAAATATTATAACACAACATTTCTTTTCTCTTATCACATTCTAGTAAAATACATAAGAATTTCATCAAAGATTAGCCAACACGGATACATCGGCCATACACTATATCCAGGGATTGCTACATCGGAAACATAAAGGTAAGAAATTTACCTATATTATTCTATTGATTGATTTATTATGACAGACCAGATTTACATTTCTAAATATTAGCACGCGTGTGCTACTGCGCAAAACAGAGGTGGCTTTTTTGCCAACAAATAACACCAGAAACATCTAGTTTCATTTATAGGAGGAAATGTATGTGAAGTTGAGTTATTTAAAATCTTCTGATACATTTTCTATTTCCTTTTCAATTCTTGAAAAATCAAAGTCTTATTAATATATGGATCTGAAGAGCCTCATCTCTGACCTTCCCAAACAATGGGGAGGTCCTTCTCACCTTGAAAATGTAATTGGAAATATCATTAGTTATCCAGAATAAATTATCCATTTCCCCCAAAAAAGTTACATCCTTCCATTGTTTATGGTGTGGCTAGACATAACTTTGCGAAGCGAGAGAAAAAAAAATTATATCAGCAAGTTTAAAAAAAATTCTGAAATAAGGAATAATTAGAACTTCAGTGAGATATTTTCAAATGAATCGAGTCGTTTCTTTGAGCAGAAATTTAATTTTAACGCATTGGAATCTTTGATCTCCCAATTGATTTATGTGCATTTTATTATAGAAATGTATTTTACGAAAATCTACATACTCGACATTTCTGTCTGCAAGGAAGGGTAAATTCTTCTCAGAAGGAAGTTGAATAGTAGATTGATGATGTGTTCTGTCATCGCGTGTAAGACCTACACCTCCTTTCCCTTGGTAGAACTGACGCGTTGATTTATTACCTGTCATACCTACCTGGGAAAAGATGAGTGGCTTTACTCAGCAAAACAAACTAGATTATAACATTATTCACAAATCCAAATTCGCTACTTTCTTACACAATTGTGATTTTTTTTTTTTTTTTTTTTTTTTTTTGTTCACTGTAGGTTTCATGTTTCAGATACTGTAACTCGAATTTCAAATAAATTAGCAGTTTTAAATATTTCAATACAAATACAACAATTCCCTGCCGGCTCGGCCTACAGGCGCAGGTAGATTTCGAAATTAAATACTAATTTCACCAACAAAAACTAAATCATGATTAGAGATAAACCCACTTTAACAATTTTATCTCGCCGCTTTTGACAAGTTTTTAATTTCATTTTTATATAAGAGTTGGTTTTATCAGAACCATGTTAAGGCCAGGTTTCAAAAATATTTTTCCATGCTCAACAACTTGAAATTTCCTGGCACATTTTCAGATTCATTTTTAAAAGGAAAAACACGAAACTTGTTGACGTGATTTTTTAAAAGATTTATAAACGACTTAGGTTTTTATTTTTCGTTCAATTAATTAGAACTTGATTTAAATAAACAATTATTTTCTCATTAGGGCGATATTTTTCGTTTCCAGCACAATCGCTTCGAGAAATTCCGTTCAAAATGCCCACTTTGACATCATTTTTAAAAAATATATTCTGCCTGTAATTAAAAAAAAAAAAAATCGGCCATTACGGCACATTATATAGTTTCTGAATAAGAGAACCTACCAAATGGATGCGTTTGAAAGCAAAAATGAATTTAAAAATGAGTCAGAAAATAAGCTGTTTGGACTTCAGCACATCCTTAATACGATATTTTTTTCTTCAACCTCCATGTATGCGTAATTTGTTTTTGCTGTAAGAATTTGTCCAATCAAAAACTTGTCAGTATAAAAGTTGTAGATAATATTAAGAAGATATATAATAAATTCATGCGGATTTGATATCTTGTGAATTGACGAAGTTATGCATTTTTTTCTTCTTCAACACACCCCCCTTTTTTTTTTTTTTTTTTTTTTTTTTTTTTTTTTTTGCAGCAAGAATTGGTCCTATCAAAAACTTCTCAATATAAAAGTTGTAGATAATATTAAGGCAATTTATAAGAAATTTAATTGGATTTGATATCTTGAGAATTGACAAAGTTATGAATTTTTTTCTCCCCAAATCTCTAATTTTTTCTCCGCTTGAGCTCATTTCTAGTTTTATCAAAAATCTGTCATACATAAATTTTTGGCCCATTTTTTAGAAGTAATAATAACTTTAAACTCAGTCGATATGAATATTAATTAACAAGCTATGGGGTTTTTTTTCGTTTTTCACAAAACCCCTCCCTATTCCCACCCCCTTGGTCCGATTTTGCCCATTAACGAACTTGGCCGAGATTTTATGCCCCTTCATTTTATGTACCAGTTTGGAAAATATTCGTGCAAAATTGTGGAGGTTATCGTGTCCATAAAAAAGTGATATATAGATAGATACATAGATTGATTGATAAAAGTTTTTTACTGGGACTGGTTTTGGGTTCTAGGAGTCATGATCGGAGTAGATCTGCAAAAAATTTTCCGCAGTTCCAACATAGGGGAGATCCTAATAGGTAGTATTTCATAAGACATCTACCTAATAACATTGGTCAACTAAACTGAACTTTTTCCCTTTCATAAAACCAAAATTAGTTGTGTCTTTTTCACTTTTTTGTGCTGGTTCCGAATCTTGTTTTAAATTTTCTCCATCAGGTGTAGATTTTGAGATATTTGCATATTTCGATTTATGCAATTTTTGGAATTTTTGTACAATTATATGCAAATTTAAGGAATAAAGCCTTATCAGAGTGGCTTTTTTGTTTTATTTTTGTATTGCTGTCTAGTTTTCTTCATAAAAATGTTGTTTATGAGATTATAGTGACATGTTATCGTGAAATATTGTGCCTAATTTGCATATTTTTCTAATAACATTTCTTGATGTCCAAAAATTTTGCCACATGAGTACGCTAATATGTTTCTAAACCAGTTTTTTGCGCTGATTTCAAATTTGGTACAAGTTTTCTTCTATCATCTTTATATCATCATTATATAACTTACTTTAATTTTCGTCTAGTTTTTTAAAAAAGTGACATTTTATTATTTTGTTAAAAAAGACCAGAAAATACTATGTGATATAGATCCGCTAGTTAGGATATATTCTACTACTTTTTTTCAATTGTTTTTTTCCTATACCCATTGTTTATTATGTCCCTGATAGGATTCTGACATTTTTCACCCTTTTGATGACGAGGTACACACCCATGAAACTCATTTTATATCAAATTTGTGTCAATACCATACAAAAGTAGAAATTCATTTTACTCAGAAACTAGACGTGATATACGGAAACGGATTGCAGAGGATAAAAATCTAGTCTACGTCAATTACATCTAATTATGTCAATTCTGTAACAACTACTTTAAAGTTTGAAGTAATGTAAACATTACAATATTGAGAAAAAAAGCAGATTAGGTTCAATAAAAGATAGATAAATGTTAAGAAAGTGCAAATTGCGACATTTATCTGAAGCAAATATGTCCAGTAATAATCTAGAAAATTTCATTCAATCTGACTTTTATTGTACCTAAAATTTGCACGAAATGGCGAAAAAAAACCTTAAATTTGCATTAACTTAAATGTGCAAATTTCTCAAAAACTGGATCATCTAGAGAAAAATGGAAAGCCTAATAGGAATCGGCGCAAGAAACTGATCTAGAATCAACTAATTTCAGTTCTGTGAAAGAACCATTGTTGTCCAGTCTAATTTATTTTTCGGAAAACTGAGTTAAGGTTTAACAAAGGTTTAATCGATTTTCGAAAGCATAAGAACTATAGAAAGGTGATAATAAACTAATAACGTATATTCCGGCATACAAAGCGCATTTTTTTTTGCATGAAAATTGTTCAAAATTTATAGGTGCGTGTTGAACACGGCGGATAAATGTGAAAGGTTAAAAATTATGGAAAGATGAACATGAGAATATTGATTTCTTCATTAATGAACAAGCTATAGTATTTCTTTACCAAAAATAAAATTACGTACTTTAAGAGTTTAATAATGTCCGCTATAGAGAATCGTGAAAAGTTCGTTATAAGGTCTATAAGGAAACCTCGGTAAGGTTGTATACCGCATATTTTAAAAGATTTTTTTTTTTAAATTATTCTGACTTAAATAGATTTTATCGTGATGAAAAACGTTTGAAACATTTTTGCAATCGAAACAATAAACGTCTAAAACTAGCGGGTTATGCATTTGTCAACGATAAAAAAAGAAACTTGAATATTAAAAAAATACTTTATTGTGAAACTAAACTCATTACTGCCAACCTTCGGTTTTTTAATCAAACTGGGGGGGGGGGGGGGGAGGGGTTCTATAAAACCCCCGATTTTCCTAGATTTTTTCTCCCAGCATCGTTCTTTTTTTTCTCTTTTACTATCAATTTTGGGGAAAGATGAAAGACAAAGAACTTGTTTGGCTACTACGGGGGTTATTAAAAGTTCGTGGAACCTGTGTGTGTGTAAGGGGGGGGGGGGACGAAAAGAGTCAACGGTTGGTGGACGCTGCATTAACACTGACACACTTAGAACCTTTTTTTATTTCTCACAATACGAGTGAGAAACTTTCCAGGAGCTTAACTTCATTAAATAACGCTTTTATTAAGTCTGAAATTAATTTAGATCATCAAACGACGGTTAAAGATTAGTTTAATTAAAATCTGTTTGTAGGTTCCATAATGGAATAAAAAAGTGTAATTCAAGGTGTGCAACTGATATAAGGTTTGATACTCCCTTTCATTTTTCAATTTTAGAAATGATTATTTAATGGGTTTTTTTTTTTTTTTTTTTTCAAATTTTCAAATTTTCTTCAATATATAGTGCAGCATAAACAACCGAAAATGGTAGTGAAATTAAATTTGTGTGATTGCAGCATTATAAGCCTACAGTCAAAGATTTTACATCCTTTGGCGGCTATGATTTCGATTGTAAGTTTTTCACAGTTACACGTCGTTTTAGAACAATCCCCTTAAAGACGTATAATCGATGCTTTACTATAGAAGGAAATAACAGCAAAAATTTCATTAAGTAAAGCAATTTATGAAGTAATCCCATAGAAACAAGAAACATTTCATTAAATACTTTTTATTTTCAAGTTTGAATTTCATTTTTTTAATTAAAAAAAAGAGAAAAAAACGAAACATTCCCAATTGGGTGGTGGTGGGGGGATCGATTAACTCCCTAAATAACTGGCCACACAGGTAGAACTCGTCCTAATCTTGATATGTGTCCAGTGGATTACTTGCTTGAAAGGAAACTGTCACGAGTATACAGCAGAAAGTAGAAAGACTGGTTGTTATTGGTGTGAAAAGGGACTTAAGAGTGCGTTTAGACATAGTTTTTTCCAGTAAAAGATTTTTTACAACTGTTTCATCTTAAAATAAAACCCTTCACAAAATATTTCATCATAAAATAGGGTTCAAATTCACACACAAAAAAAATGCAAGTGTAAAAATTTGATTTTAATTTTAAAAAAAACAGGACCCGTGAAAAAGTCTCGGGTAAAATTAGACATACGTTTATGATTTCTATCTAAAGTTTTATGGCTAAAGCTGCTCTCCACTCTAAACTCACTATTTTTTATACTTCGAGAAAATTTTTTAATACATAATTAAATACATAATTTATTTCATAAAATTTATAGGCATTTTTATTCGGATGCCAATAAATCGAATAGCGTTTCTTATTTTCTTGTAAAAGTAAAATATTATTCAGAATATGTCGTCGTGTTCGGCAATTTGAGAACACGATAATCAAAGAAAGGTTATCAATGAAGAGAAATGTATTAGAAATTAAATAATATATTCAAAACGATATAATAAATAACTTAATAAAGAAAAACAGTGATTAATTCGTGAGAACTCAGCAAATTTCATGCATTTCCGTATAAAAATACTTTGGTAAATAAGTCAGAATGTTTGAGTTTTTTAACCATTTGGAAAAATGGTTATTGTTCTCGTCAGGGTAGGAAATCAAAAGCATATCTGAACGTTTTCATTGGTTTAATCCGCAATTTATTCGTTATCTGATTGGTATATACAGAAATCTGTATTTTCCCTTTGATTTCAACAACGATGGACAACAGAGTGTTGCCACTATGACAAAAAAGTAATAAAAACTAAAAAAATTAATAAATCAGAAACAAACTGAGATACAACTTTCAAACAAATTGCATTTAAAAGTACATTTTTTTCTCTAACCGACGGTATAAAAAATAATATTGTCGGATGTTTAGAAGTTTAAGAATGAAATTTTATTTTAAATTGGTCGTGAGATTTTTTGGAAATCTGATGATAGAAAAGCCTTTTCCCGAACAGCCAATGAAATGCTTGGCTACATTGGCGCACCCACGGGGGGAGCTAAGGGGGCTGAAGCCCCTCTCAAACTAGACCAGGTATTTAAATTTATGAAAGATGATTATTTTTTTTTAATAGGCCCTTAAAAATCGGAATTTTTGAAAATATATTAATTTTGTCTCACAATTTTTTCTCTTTTATAAATTTTATTATGAAATTCGAAATATTAGCATGTTTAAAATTTACTTAATTAAAAATTTAAGACCCCGTGCTCTCTTTAAACTTCATAACATTTTGAAAATTTAATAATAAAACTTTAAATCGTTTGATTGCAAACAGATTTAAAAATTATCCAAATACAGAAACACACCAAAAAATTGCAAAAATTAAGATATATTTTTGTACATTACTTCATTATTTAACATGTTAAACGCATTCAGAACTAGACCCACCAAAACTTTCCAGAGCTTCCACTGACTTCTCTGGCTGGTTACGACTCTGCTCAAATCAGCAAAAAAAATTTACTAAGTCAGGACCTGATCCGGCACGCCCTATCAAATCAAATGAAAGAAAGACAGAGCTCGGCAGCGGGCCGGGTCAGATCTGGGTACATATAGGCTTCTGAAATATGCTAGCCCCCTCCAAAACGTAATCTTGGATGCGCCACTGCTTGGCTATTACTTAAGTTTCATAGGAAATCTGACGAGTCGCAGGCGATTTCTCTTGCTTGCAATTTTTACGTGTAATAACACTATTAATGTTTAATTCATGGCGTACGTAATGTATGATCAACTCCGTGCGATTTTTTATGTCTTAAATTTTAGTCTTCAAAAAAATCGTTTTCCAAATGGTCGTTGTAATTTGATAAATTGCTTTTTTTTTTTTCTTTTTGACCTTGGTATCTGAATGTTTTGCAGTACGTACGTTACATATATTTTTTACTATATGGAATTTTAAGGCACGTATATGATCTAATCTTTACTTCTAAGACTAAAACAAAGACGTACAATGGCTATTGATGCTTTAAATTGGGCGACTATCAGTCCTTCAATTTCAGGAGAGATGGCCACATGAAAACGAGGAGAGATGGCCACCTTTAATCAATAATTCAAAATTATACGGAGTGATGATTTTAACTAAATATAATTAAATTTAAAATAGATATATAACATTTACGTTTACAAATATATTAACTGATATAATTATCTAAATTTTAACTAATATAAATATTTTAATAATAATAATAATAATATAATAAGACCTAACGATTTATTTGTTTCAGAAAATACTAAAAAACTTCGGAAACTTTCAAAACAGAAACTGATAAAGTTGATAAATAAACTAAATTAACGTAATAAACCTACAATTAACGCGCGAGAAAAAAAAACAACACACACACACAACACTTCCAGTAGCCCCCGTGTAATAACACTATTAATCTTTAATTCATGACGTACGTAATGTATGACCAGCTCCGTAGAAGTTTAAAAATGTACTGTACCGAAAATTGTAAAACTGAAATTTCTTTTAAAATTTGTTCATGATGGGGTCCAGGGAATGTTATCGTTTAATTCATGGCGTACGTAATGTATGACCAGTTCCGTAGAAGTTTAAAAATGTACAGTACCGAAAATTGTAAAACTGAAATTTCTTTTAAAATTTGTTCATGATGGGGTCCAGGGAATGTTATCGTTTAATTCATGGCGTACGTAATGTATGACCAGCTCCGTAGAAGTTTAAAAATGTACAGTACCGAAAATTGTAAAACTGAAATTTCTTTTAAAATTTGTTCATGATGAGGTCCAGGAATGTTATCGTTTAATCCATGGCGTACGTAATGTAGGATCAACTCCGTGCGATTTTTTATGTCTTAAATTTCAGTCTTTGAAAAAATCATTTTCCAAATGGTCGTTGTAATTTGTTAAATTGCTTTTTTTTGTTGTTGTTGTTTATTATTATTTTTTTTTTCTTAGCAGTAACACCCGCCAATTTTATGCGCTTACGAATAAAAATTCATTCTGTGATCTGCAGAAAGTAGCCAATTTGAATTTGAGAACAGTCGTGCTTGAAACCGTTCCTAGAAAAACTTGAGCAAGTTTTTATTAATTTATAATAGCGATATAATTATTCGCATTTGAAAAATGGCAATAATATTTCTAAGATCTCTATCATCTTGGAAATAAATAAATAACAACTTTTGTCTTCATAGAAAAAAAAAATTATTTATTTTTATTTACTTACTTTTATGGCAGTTTTATTTTGAAAAATAAATTCCTTATTATTTTGAAGAAAATTAATTGGGCAAAACATTTAATGATGACTTGTTTGTAAGTATTATAAGGAAAATAATCGGTTGTAATGTTTATTCATTTCTTAATTTTACGTAGAAATATTTAGAAACTTGTTAGTTTTGTAATTTATACTAACAAGAGAACCACTTTTGGTGTTGCTCGCACCTAGCATTGAGACTTGGTGCATTTTAAGGAACTATGTTATGAAATTTGAGAATCTATAAAATTTTTCTGTTAAAATGATATTTCTTGATTATACAGCAGCATAACTTTCTGAAAATGCAATTTTCGAGACCACTTATCGGACTATTGACATTGAATTTTTTTAAAGAAAAGCATTTAAAAATAAAAATTAGTTAATAATAAGTATAAAATTTTGAAAAAAGTTTGAAAATTCCTTCAAAAACCCACGAATTTGATTTTGAAAAACTTGCAACTTTATGTTCATATTTTTGGCGGGGAAACAGTTGGCGTTTTATTTTCAAAAGTAGAGCTTTTCGGCAACCCTAGCCAAATGTCATAGATGAATTTGTAAAAGTTAGAAATTGCAATGTCCGATCTATTTCGCCTCAGTAATTTTTCTAAATTGTGTAAAAATATTAATTTACTTTATGATTACTTTTACGGAAGGACCATTTAATACAGCAACATTTCATTTTAAACATTCGGAACTTTATTTCATTTGATTCCAAAAGAAAATAGTTTGCTTATTTTGTATTTCACTAAAAAATAGTTTTCAATGATCTTCGAAGCTTTTATAGAATTATATTTATTACTTATATATTTATCGTCTGCATAGAAAAAAAAAAAATAAAAACCTAATATTTGTTTCTTATGCTATCAATTTCAAATATTAATATAGATAATATAGATAATAATATAATATATAATATAATGATATAATAATAATATAGATATCAAATATTCTTATGCTATTATATTTGTTTCTTATGCTATCAATAAAAAATAATCGCAATCTGATATAATTCTAGAAATAGATTGTTCTGTACATTTTCTCTTTGGATAAAGCGGACAGAAAAATTGTAGCGCCATATTTGGCGACTTAACTCACTTTTGGCGTGAAATAAACAAATAAATATGTAATAATAAAAAATTAAAAGTATAAAAATGTATATAAAATATTATTTTAACAGAGAAATTTTTTCGGTTCTCTAACTTTTATGTATAGGGCTACAAAACGCACCAGATCTCGATGCTAGGTGCGAACAACACCAAAAGTGGTTCCCTTGTAAGTTTGCTGATATTAAGGGAACCGTGGACCTTTGCCTGAGAGGGAATCGACCCAAAAATCGAAAATTATTTTTGTGCTTATTATTATTTTCCAGTTTGTTCTGAGCCATTTTCTAAAAACCATATGCAGATGCGATTATTTTTCGCAGTGTTACAAACGTTTGAATTTTGCACGCAAACAATTTTTCGACCCTTTAATACACTTTACATCTATTTTTCTCTAAACTGATTTTTCAACGTTTTTAGATTTTTAAAATGCTCCATGCGTCATAATATATGATCAAAATTCATGAAATTAGGAAGGACGAATCCTGATATTGCTTAAAAATAAACTGTGCATGCATTTAAAAATTCGTCTTCATTAAGATTATTAAATTTGATTTTTAGCTTATTAAAAGACAAAATTTTGATGAAAATCGATATCGAATTGAGAAAAAAATCTCTAGAAAATTAAGTATTCAAGGGATTAAAAAATCGATGTACAGATTTGTATTTTTAATAGAGTTTTAAGTGATTAAGATACCAAATCGAAGAAATATCTAAAAAATTATGATGCAAGGAGCATTTTAAAATTTCGTTTTAAAATTTAATTTTTTTTTTAAAATCTTAAAATTATAATAAGATTGGAAATTTCTTTTAAAATGGTTTATATACTTATGGTGAAATGTATATTTCCACAAAATTTTATATCTCTATGACGAAAATTAAAAATATATATATATATATTTTTAACGTCCACCGCAAGAACTTTTAGAGAGGTAATTTTTATATTAACAACATAAACATCGCATGTTAATAAAAAAATTTAAATATTGATAATTTGGATATTCTCGGTTTTCGAAAATTATCATGATTTCTAATTATGCTTTTAATATCTGTGAAAAGAAAAGCGGTTTTTTTTTCTGCTAATAAACCTGATGCTTTGAAACATTTGCGACGCTACCTAAGGCCCCTATATATATTCTATAGAAGCTTTAACACTCCCTGCAAGTACCATGTGCATAATTTTACAATCCAACTATTAAAGTGTTTTAAATTTGCAATGGAATCAAGTTAGGCCACTGAAGATAATCTACCATGAATTTCAAAACACATGTTTTGGAATTTAAAAGGGATTAAATTCATTTCGTCGATATAAATGTGTATAGATACATTAACAATATATTTGTTTGAAATTAAAAAGAAAATCGATTCGTTCTAGACAACACTGTTTTTAATAAAGGGAAAAAAATATATATGTGTTTAATTTATAACATTTGAATTAAATTGAAATTTTATTTATTACTAAAAAGTTCTACCTAAAATATGCTTGAATTTTTTTAGATTTTTAAAATAATAACAATATTTTTATTTTTATTTGATGAAAAATTCAATTTTATTATATTAAAACGAGCATTTCGACAGATTATTTCGCCAATAAATAGATAAGATAAGACAAGTCGTTTGAAGCCCCCCCCCCCCTCTCCATTTTCTAAATCAGTATGTAGACTTCAGAGAGATTATTAATATTGATTAAAAGATGTAAACATCCATAAAAATAAAAGGGAAAAAGACTTGAAAAATCATTCATCCGCAACGAACAAAACGGTAAAATACAAAATTTTGTGAATATCGTTTGAGACTTTTTTAGGTATATTTAGCTTGACCCGGAGACATAGTGACCCAAAAGGACCCATTAATCGAATTTTCTCGAACATGCGACCTAACCCTTATGGTCCTCTGGAGCCTGAAAACGACAGATTACAAAATTTAGTCAAAATCGTTTGAGTTGTTTTCTAGATAAAATCAGCTTGACTCACAGTGACCCAAAAATGACCCATTAATCAAATTTTCTCTAACATGTTACTTAGCCCAACGGTCTTCTCGAAATCCAAAATGATAGAATACAAAATTTAGTCAAAATCGTTAGAGCCGTTTTTTAGATAAAATAGGCTTGACCCATAGTGACCCAAAAATGACCCACTAATTGAAATTTTCGAACACGTGACCTAGCCCAATAGTCTTCTCGTGTATTTTTCAAAAAATAATGTCAAAGTGGGCATTTTGAACCGAATTTCCCGACGCGATTGTGTTGGAAATGGAAAATATTGTCCTACTGAGAAAATAGAATCAAGTTAATTAATTGAACGTAAAAAAAAAAAAAAAAAAAAAAAAAAAAACAGGTCGCTTATTAATCTCTTCAAAAATCACGTCAGCAAGTTTCATGTTTTTTCTTATAAAAATGAATCTGAAAATAGGTCAGGGAATTTCGAGTATTTGAGCAAGGAAAAGTATATAATATATTTTTTTTAATAATACCTTAACATGATTCTGATAAAACCAGCTCTTATGTAAAAATGGAATTAAAAACTCGTCAAAAGCGGTCAGATAAAATTGTTAAAGTGGGTTTATCTCTAATCATGATTTAGTTTTTGTTGTTGAAATTAGTACTTAACTTCGAAATCTACCTGCGCCTGTAGGCCGAGCCGGCAGAGATGTTTTGTATTAAAATAGTAAGTTTTCTAATTGAAATTATAATCAAAATTGTTTTAAAGACATACAAATACCTTATGAAATAAATATACAACGTGAAAATTGTACAAATAGTAAATATACTGTATGACCATTAATCACCGGACACTTTCAATTTTAGACATTTTGTCGAATAGTTAAAAATATACTTGTCGGGTTCTTCTGGAACTTCAGGATTATAAAGAATATGTTTAATCTCTTATTTAGCAACGTCGATTTGAAAAGGAGGACAATTAGGGAGACAACAAAAAATAATAATATTTGGGATCACCCTGTAAAATAAAATGCACGATACGATCTATCGCTACAGCATACAAATATGTATGTATTGTACAATATTTTTATTCATTTGTGTAAGAATAGCACTAATATTCGTGGAGATACAGAGATTCAAACAATTCTTTCATTTTTAGGGTTCCATACTTAAAAAGTAAAAACGGAACCATTATAAGATCACTCCTGTGTCTGTCCGTCTGTCACAGCCGTTTTACTCGTAAACTATGGAACGTGGAAAGTTCAAATTCGGGGAAGTAATAAAGACCATTGACCCATATATTTTCAGATTAATAAACATTCATTCATAAATATATTTAGTAAAAAAGTAGAGGGGCTAATTATGCTACTTGAAAAAAAAAAAAATCTTTTCTTTGTATATCATGTGGGGTGTCCTGTGAAAGCTTTTGTAACGCTGAACTCAAAAATATATTCCTTTTAATTTTAGGTATTATATTTTCAAAGATATTGTTGAAAATGTAGCGCAAAAATATGTCCTCCCCCCACACCCATCTAATTCCGAATCTACTGAAACTAAAATTATGAAAAAATTAGAGGTAGTATACGTTAATATAAACCTTGCCGGAAAATTATAGCGATTTCCCTAGGTCACATAGTTTTTGAGTAATTAACATTTTTCTGTTATACACAAATTTCGATTTACGGGCATTCAGAAAAATTGTTGAGCATCGCTGAATATACCTATCGTTGCAGAAGAATAAAAGCATTGTTGATAATGATTTTAAAAAAAATAATTGGTAATTAGCAGAGATATTAACCCTTAAAGGTACGGTCAGTTTGGACATACACAAGGACAGGGGCGGAGTACTCTATGCCTAGTTAACAACTTTTAATGATATATATGTGTAATGTAATGTCCAGTAACAGTATATAAAAGCAATAAACGTCAAACTTTTAAAAACATACTAATTTAAGGGGTCTCGGGACTCTAAAAAGTGGAAAAAAGGAAAAAAAAGACCATTTTCAACATTTAATGTCTTAAAATGTATATGATTTTAAAACGCAATTTTAATTGGGATGAAAGATATAAGTATGTTCTTTCGTTTCATGTATTTAAAAAATTGCAAGATTACAGAATTAGTATTTATAGAAACTGTTAGACATTTGTCGAACAAAAAATTGGCATAACAGTTTACGCGCAGGATTACAAAATAAATATTGAAACTAGAATGAAAATTTTGGCGCTTACTTATACTTCAGATTGTAATAATTTCACTGAACTTAAATAAATTTGTATTTAAAGCATTTTCATATTTTTAATGCAATGTTGCATTTAGCTAATACAAATTTTTGAAAATTTCAACAGTAAAATCCCCTAAAAAAATATTTTTTCGAACAATAAAAAGGAAATTTTAGGTTCAATTTATACAGACTAACATAAAATATGTATTTTGAAAATTTCATGAAAAAATATTCAGAAGTTTTTGAGGTATCCTGCGCGTTATGCCCAAAAAGCGCCATTTGGAAAATAATGACTTTAAAGTTTTGGAAACGCCGCTTCAACTATTGAGCGGGTATAATTCTAAAAGCCAAAATTTCTGTTCTAATGGGAATTTCAAGGAAACAATTATATCAAAATATTCAGAAAAGATAGGAGTTTAACATCTAAAAATATTTAAATTTCTTAAATTTTGAAGCTTTAAGAGTCCTGAGACCACTTAATCCTTTCCGGCACGGAATAATTCTATTTATAAACTTATGAAATAATGAACTGACACCAGAATTTATAAACGAATTTATTAGAAAATGCGAACTTGCTTATTTTCACGTACATCATAAAAGGAAAATTTTAATTAAATATTCTTGGTGCCGTTTGTCTGTTTTGGAATTAAAATTAGGTGTCCGTTTTTTAAGGGCATCGCCCTCGAAATATTTAATTAGAATGAATGACATAAATAATGTGGGATTCGCGATAGTTTGCATTGATTGTATTTCTCAATACGCCTCGAGTGACTTTAAAAGTTAATTAAACACCTATCTGGAAAAACGCGGCACTAACCAAGGCGGCGTTGCATCTTTGAGACCTCAATTCGAAGCGCGCTTAGCACAATGCCAAATTTAAACTTTGAACAAAGGTTTTGTTTTAGCTACACTGTAGAAATAAAGGTTATTACTACGCTGAATTTAGTTTCATGAAATGAAGTTTATGCCAAATGAAGTTTAACTATGCACTGCTTTTATTGTCAGTACCGAATTAAGTTCATCATAAACAGATTAGGATAATATTAAAAAAAGAATTATACGAACAGCTATATTTGATATTATTTAGGTTCCATATCTCTTTGAACTTTTATGGTACACCCATTTACACTTTTCTAATATATACAGTTATACCCAACCCTATGTTGTATAGTTTTTTACAAAGTCTTAGTATTCTTAGCAACTTTATATATATATATATATATATATATATATATATATATATATATATAATACAATTACAAATTCATATATTTATTCTACGGAACCCTCTGTACGCGAGTAATGCTCGCACTTGACCGTTTATTTGCTTAAATCATGCTGGGTTTTCAACCAAAATTAACGTCAGTTTCAGAACTTTTTGGCAAAATGTAGTGGAAACAATATAGTGCAATTGGAATATAAATGCATTAAATATTGGATGAAATATGAGCAGTTGTATGAAATATTTTTTATCTGCGCAATGCGCGAACGATAACAAAGATTTTTTTTTCATGATTTAATAGTCAACTCTATGGAGCAATTTATATAAAAAATTCAGTCAAATATCGTGAAAATTCATAAAGATGTCAGCGATAGAGTGAGCTGATTTTTAGTTGTTCTCTAAAAGTTATCAGCTGAATGATAAAGGATTTTCCATAAATTGTCATTTTTAATTTTTTTTCTTTTGTAATTTTAATTTTTTATTCATGCTTTAGTTTTTCTTGGAAAACCACCAGAACGAGCATATTCCAAGAAAAAAAAAGAAATATCAAAATTGTTTTTTTATTTTTCTCAAAAGTGATTTAAATATTCGACAAAATGTCTAAAATTGAAAGTGTCCGGCGATTAATGGCCGTATTATGTATGCGTGTTTGTGTGTACGAGCACATTTATTAATTTTTTAACTCTCTTTCATTATTCCTGGAAACTATACGCAGTTGCCAGTCCTAGTATTACGTAAACGGTATTTTATGTAATGTTTATAGAAAAGTAAAATGAATCAAAATTTCACATTCAGAGGCTGTTTGAATTTCTATTTAAAACATACAAGTAAAATAATGAAGAAAGAGCTCCACGGGCATCAGTAGACAGAAATCTGGAGTGGGGCAAGATTTTAGAACAGATGCGTCTGTATAATAGTCTAGGCCGGGATGTTTAAAACCTTATCAGTGGCGTGAACTGATATATGCGTTCACTAAGCTGTAGGTTTCACTGCGACAGAAGCATTATTTAAATTAATATAATTCTACACATAAAATGCAGTTTTAAAACATTGAGTAATAATTAATATTCTCAAGGTTTATATTATATTCATACACGTAATTAAGATTTTTATATCATGTTGGAAAAATCATCTTTTTTTAGATTTAAAAAATTACAGAGAAATAAAATTATTGCAATTTTCCCTTGTGTTGGACAACCCCAAGACTGTCCAGCAAAAGGGTAAAATTGTAATGTTGTTTTCTCTGTAATTTTTTTAAAGTGCTAAAAAAGGTGATTTTCTAACACGATATAAAAAACATCATTATGTATGGGAATTTCGTCATTTTGAAAAATGCTAGTAGAAAGTTATTTTTGAATATTAAGTATTTCTTAGTCGTAAAATTTCCCTATTGTTCTTTATGTTCACCTATTTAAAAATTCTCTTGAAGGGAGAGTTTTACAACAAATACTTAGTTTAGCTTATATTTATTTTCTAAGAAACACCAAATCTCCAAATTTTTAAGTACCGTTATTTCGGCGTAAAAATGTAATTGAAAAATTTCTGCATTGAATAAAAAGAGTATTTCTTTCCGAAAATTGTGATACTTAAAAATCTAGAAATTTGACAGCTCTGTATTTTCCATTTTAAAACCTTCTCAGCGCCGTGAACTGGTATATCCGTTCACTACGCTGTAGTTTTCGTTTCAGGATTATATTCCTGTAGGAATATAATCCTGCATTATAACTCTAGATTTATATTAATTTGAAAATTGATTCTATCGCAGTGAAAACTACAGCGTAGTGAACTGATATAACAGTTCACGGAGCTGAGAAAGTTTTAAAACGGAAAATTACAGATATGTCAAATTTCTAGATTTTTAAGTATCACTATTTTCGGAAAGAAATACTCTTTTTAGTCAATGCAGAAATTTTGCAATTACATTTTTACGCCTAAATAACGGTACTCAAAAATTCGGAGATTTGGTGTTTCTTTAAATAAATATAAGCTAAACTAAGAATTTGTTGTAAAACTCTCCATCCAAGAGAATTTTTTAACTGATGAACATAAAGAACAATAGGGAAATTTTACAACTAAGAAATATTTAATATTCAAAAATAACTTTCTACTAGCAGTTTTCAAAATTACGAATTGCAACAATTCATTCTTATTTCCCTCACATGAACTTCCCGTTTTAGATAAAATTGAAATAAATGAACCCAAGAAGAATAAACATAATTGAAAATTATCTTCCACGGGGGATTTCAGTATGTGGGGGAAGGTATATGTGGGGGGGGGGGGGTTGAGACTCCTGACGAAATTTAAAATCACTATGTAAAAAATAATTTTCGCTATTTTTTTTTTTTTTTCAAAATCTTCAGTTGTAATAATAAAAATAATTAAATACATATAATTTTTTTTTTCCTTTTTTAAACTTCTGACGAAGACTTTTTTTTTTTATGTTAATGATCAATTATTTTAAAAGTCATTTGGGAAAAATAAATTTTGCTATTATTTGCTATTATTTTATTTATTTATTTATTTATTTATTTATTTATTTTCAAAATCTTCAGGTGTAAAGAAAATTTAGTTAATTAAATTTCTGAGTCCAGAAAGAGGCAATGGATCTCCCCTAAACCTCTTCAGTGGAACATATGGGGAGTGCTCTGAAGGATAATTAAAAATGTATTAAGTTTAATTGTAATTTAATTTAATTTTTTTAGAGACTCCTGACGAAGACTTAAGAAAGAATAAACTTTTCTATTATTTGCTATTATTTTTTTTTTTTCAAAATCTTCAGATGTAAAGAAAATTAAGTTTATTAAATTTCTGAGTCCAGAAAGAGGCAATGGCTCTCCCCTAAACCTTCTTAGTGGAATATATAGGGAGAAATCTGAAAAAAAAAATTAAAATTTCGTTTTTTTTTTTTTTTTTTTTTTTTTTTTTTTTTTTTAGAGAGATTTGTTGAAGACTTCTTTATCTGAATGATCAATTATTTTAAAGTCACATGAAAAGAATAAATTACGCTCCCCCCCCCTTCCCCCCAGAATCTTCAGGTGTAAATGAAATTTAGTTAATTAAATTTCTGAGTCCAGAAAGAGGCAATGGCTCTCCCGTAAACTTTCTCATTGGAACATATGGGTGAGGGCTCTAAAAAATAATTACAAATATATAAAGTTTTTTTTTTTTTTTTTTTTTTTTTTTTAGAGATTTTTGACGAAGACTTCTTTATCTTAATGATAAATTATTTTAAAGTCACTTGGAAAGAATAAATTTCGCTATTATTATTATTTTTTTTAACCTTCTGCTGAACATAAAATTTAGTTTAATTAAATTTCTGAGACCATAAAGAGCCAATGGCTCTACCTTAACCCTCTTTAGTGGAACTATGGGGAGGCTCTAAAAATATATATACATATATACATTAAGTTTTTTTTTTTTTTTTTTTTTTTTAATGATCAATTATTTTAAAAGTCACTTAGAAAGAATAAATTTTGCTATTATAATTTTTTTTTTCACAACCTTCAGATGTAAAGAAAATTTAGTTAATTAAATTTCTGAGTCCAGAAAGAGGCAATGGCTCTCCCCTAAACCTCCTCATTGGAACGTATACTCTAAAAAATAATTACTTATGGGGAAGGGCTCTAAAAAATAATTAAAAACATATTAAGAAGGTTTTTTTTCGTCTTCCCAACTCTGAAAGTCTAATACATTTAAAGTGTTATTATTATTTTTTTTATGAGGTGGAATAAAAAGTTATAACAATGAACTTCAAATTTAATAATTATTTTGTCAAGATAATCTCCTCTCTTTTTATTTAATATTTATATATTAGATATAAATAAATATTAATATTGATAATAATACATCTGCGCTATTTTAAAATAATTTGGAAAGAATAAATTTCGCATTTTTTTTCTATTAATTGTTTAATGAAAATCTCCAGATCTAAAGAAAATTTAGTTAATTAAATTTATGAATCCAGAAAAAATCAACGGCCCGTCTCTGATTCTACTCGTTGTAACTTATATTAGGGTGGGGTGGGGGTCGGAGGGGGGCTCTTGCTCTAAATAATAATAAAAATATAAGCTTCTTCTTCTTTTTTCTTTCTTTCTTTCTTTCTTTTTTTTTTTTTTTTTTTTTTTTTTTTTGTCTTTAACAATCCATTATTATTCAAACATTTTTAAATATAATTTGTAACCATTGATTTAAACCACTTCTTTAAACCACTTTTTCTTTTCTCTTCTTTTCTACCGTTATGGGGCTGAAAAAAATCTCTAAAATTCTAAATAAACTTATTCTATCAGAAAGAGAATGGAAAAAAAAATTATAATAATTAGCTTAAATTTTAATAATTAATTTAAAAATATGCCAAGATAGTCCCCCCCCCAAATTACAGCGACGAATACTACAGTTTGAATTTAAAGTGTTGGAAATTACGATTAAAAAAGGTTGATTTTAATTAGTCCCGGTTTGTTTAACATTCAAGTCTAAATGAAATACACACACACACACACACACACACATATATATATACATATAATATATTTCATTACCGCCATAGACTATGCAAAAACGATTACAAATCGGTGACTTTAAAATTTTTAGAAATGCGTTTAACATGATAAAATATTGCTTTAGTAAAATAGCATTCTATAGACATATGTCGTAGGCTAATTGAGAAATCCGGCTCTTTGCAAACAGCCTAGGCTGTTTGCAAAGAGCCGGGCTAATTGGAGAATCATCTCTCTTTTTCCAATTAGCCTGATATTTTCCAGGCTTATTGCAAACAGCCTAGACACAGTTAGGCTAATTGAAAAATGACCACTTATTTCCCAATCAGAATGCTTTTTTTAGGCTTAATTACCGATAACCCGACCCGAACCCGAAAAATAAATTACAACAGACCGTACTCCGATCCGAGCAAAACAAAATAATTTCAGTCTACAAGCAACCCGACCCGAACCTAAAAATTCCATTTAAAAAAACCGGAATCTGAACCGAACCAAATCTGAACCCGATAAAAATATTCCAATGAACCATAACCGATCCGAGCAAGTCAAAATAATTTCTGAGGACATACAAACCGACCCGAACCTAAAAATTCTATTTGAAAAAAAGCCGGAATCTGAACCCGACAAAAATATTCCAATGAACCATAACCGTTCCGTTCAAGACAAAATAATTTCTGAAGACATGCGACCCAACCAGAACCTAAAAATTCAATTTGAGAAAAACTCCGAATTCTGACGCGAACCAAATCTGAACCCGACAAAATTATTCCAAAGAACCATAAACGGATCCGAGCAACGCAAAATAATTTCCGCGGACATGTTACCCGACACGAACCTAAAAATTCCATTTGAAGAAAACTCGGAATCTGAACCGAACCAAATCTGAACACGACAAAAATATTCTAATAAACCATAATCGATCCCAGCAAGACAAAATGATTTCTGAGGACATGCAACCCGGCCCGAACCTAAAAATTCTAATTGAAAAAAACCCGGAATCTGAACCCGACAAAAATATTCCAATGAACCATAACCGATCCGAGCAAGACAAAATAATTTCTTAGGACATACAACCAAACCAGAACCTAAAATTTCAATTTGAAAAACCCCTAAATCTGACTTGAACCAAATCTGAACCCGAAAAAATTATTCCAAAGAAACATAAACGGATACGAGCAACGCAAATTAATTTCTGTGGACATGTTACCCGACACGAACCTAAAAATTCCATTTGAAAAAAAACTCAGAATCTGAACCGAACCAAATCTGAACCCGATAAAAATATTCCAATGAACCATAACCGATCCGAGCAAGAGAAAATAATTTCTGAGGACATGCAACCCGATCCGAACCTAAAAATTCTAATTGAAAACCCGGAATCTGAACCCGACAAAAATATTCCAATGAACCATAACCGATCCGAGGAAGAAAAAATAATTTCTGAGGACATACAACCAAACCAGAACTTAAAAATTCAATTTGAAAAAAAACCCTAAATCTGACTTGAACCAAATCTGAACCCGATAAAAAATTATTCCCGATTATTCCAAAGAAACATAAAGGGATCCGAGTAAAACAAAATAATTTCCATGGACATGTTACCCGACGTGAACCTAAAAATTCCATTTGAAAATAAATCGAAATCTGACCCGAACCAGATCTGGACCCGCTAAAAATTTTCCAATGAACCATAACCCGATCCGAGCAAGACAAAATATTTTCTGTCGACAGACAACGCAATCCGAGCAATACAAAACTATGTCCATGGACACGCACCCCAACCGGAACCTAAAATTTCATTTGAAAAAAAAAACGACATTTGAATCCGTCAAAAATATTCCAAAGATCAATAATCCTATACGAGCAAGACAAAATAATTTCCGTGGACGCGCACCCCTAGCCGAACTAAAAATTCCATTTGAAAAAACCCGAATCAAATCTGAACCCGACAAAAAGATTCCAAAGAACCATAACTGGATCGGAGCAAGGCAAATTAATTTCCGTGGACAGGCAACACGACCAGAACCGAAAAATTCCATTTGAAGTCAACCTGCAACCCGACCCGAACCAAATTTTAACCCGACAAAAATATTCCAAAGAACCATAACTCGATTCGAGCAAGACAAAATAATTTCTGTCGACAGGCAACCCGATTCGAACCTGAAAGTTCTAGTTAAACTCAATCCGAAATTTGACCCGAACGCGGGTTATGGAAGGTTTTCGGGTTGACCTCAAATGAAACTTTTAGGTTCGAATCCGGTTGTATGTCGAAGAAAATTACATTGTCTCTTTCAGATCGGGTTACGGTTCTTTGAAATATGTTTGTCGTGTTCCGATCGGGTTCGTGTCGGGTTTCAGGTTGACGTCCAGTGGAATTTTTAAATTCTGGTCGTACTGCGTGTACGCGAAAAATAATTTGCATTGCTCGGATCGGGGTATACGGCCTGATGTATTTTAATTTCGGGTTCTGGTCAGGTTTTGGGTTAACTTCAAGTAGAACTTTCAGCGGATCGGGTTTCATGCCGACTGAAATTATTTTGTCTTGCTCGGATCCGGTTATGGTTTTTTGGAATATTTTTGACGGATTCAGATTTGGTTCGGTTCAGATTTCGGGGATTTTCTAATGGGATTTTTAGTTTCGGGTCGGGTTGCGTGTCCACGAAAATTATTTTTTCTTTCTCGGATCTGGTTATGGTTTTGGGAGATATTTTTGTCGGATTCAGATTTGGTTCGGGTCAGATTTCAGGGTTTTTTCAAATGGAATTTTTAGGTTCGGGTCCGGTTGCGTGTCCATGGAAATTACTGTCTTGCTCGGATCGGGTTATGGTTCATTAGAATATTTTTGTCGGTTATCATATTTGGTTCGGGTAATATTTCGCGTTTTTTTAAACAAAATTTTTAGGTTCGGATTGGGTTGCGTGTCCGTGGAAGTTATTTTGTCTTTCTCCGATCGGGCTATGGTTCTTTGGATTATTTTTCTCGGGTTCAGATTTGATTCGCGTCAGATTTCGGGGTTTTTTTCAAATAGAATTTTTAGGTTCGAGTCGGGTTGCGTGACCACGGAAATTATTTTGCCTTACTCGGATCTGTTTGTGGTTCTTTGGAATAATTTTGTTGGGTTCAAATTTGGTTCGCGTCAGATTTCGTTTTTTTTTTTTAAATTGAATTTTTAGGTTCGAGTCGGGTGCGTGTCCACGGAAATAATTCTGCCTTGCTCGGATCCGGTAATGGTTCTTTGGAAAAATTTTGTCGGGTTCAGATTTGGTTCGTGACAGATTTCGGTTTTTTTTAAACTAAATTTTTAGGTTCTGGTTGTGTTGCATGTCCTCGGAAATTATTTTGTCTTGCTCTTATCGGTTATGGTTCATTGGTATATTTTTGTCGGGTTCAGATTCCGTTTTTTTTTTTCAAATAGAATTTTTGGGTTCGGATCGGGTTGCATGTCCTCAGAAATCAATTTGTCTTGCTCGGATCGGTTACGGTTCATTGGAATATTGTTGTCGGGTTCAGATTTGGTTCGGTTCAGATTCCGGGTTTTTTTTAAATGGAATTTTTAGGTTCGGGTCGGGTTGTGTGCAGACTGAAATTATTTTGTCTTGCTCAGATCGAGATACGGTCTGTTGTAATTTATTTTTCGGGTTCGGGCCAGGTTATGGGTTAATAAGCGTAAAAAATCATCGTGACTGGGATATAAGTGGTCATTTTTCAATTAGCCTAGCGGTGTATAGGCTCTTTGCAATAAGCCTGAAAAATATCAGGCTAATTGGAAAAAGAAAGACGATTCTCCAATTAGCCCGGCTCTTTGCAAAGAGCCTGATTTCTCAATTTCCGTGGTATCCTTGTATTTTCAACATTCTTTCATAAATAATAGGGGCAAAAAAGATAACATAATAGCTGAACACAACCAATACTAAACGTATTAAAGAGTAAGTAACGTTTAACTTTTTAAGTTCATATGTATCATTTCTTTATCCTTTTTATGCTTATATATAAGCATAAGGAAAAAAAATATATAAATGAAACTGCTATATATATGAATGCAGTAAAAGATTGGTGTCGAGAGAGCTCCCTAAAAAAACATAGCTTTCCCTCACAAACGGAAGATTTACATATCAATGATTCTCTCTATCTGATACATCCCAAAACGCATACATTCGTAATATCGTTATACAACCCAATACTCAAAAAATCATCTGGGTACACTTCCTGTCCCTGTACATCCATACACTGCAGACACAACAATACACTGCGCAAGGCCCCGTAGCAATATCGGACACGCGAACAAGAAAGGGGGTCCTCCTAGGCCGCCGGGGGGTAAGGGCGGAGCTTAGTATTCATCAGGTAGAAGCAAAAATAGGGGAGCAGAATCGAAGCCGGTTTAGTTTGAAGGTAGACTTCGTTCACTAAAGAGGTGCGCAGCCAAGGTGATGTTTATAGTGCTGTTCCAAAATAAAACCGCGTGCGTTCAGGTATCGTTGTTTTCATATCCCGTTAGAGCCATATTAAGCTGCGTTGTAAAGCAGATATAGGACTTGTCATTATCAGCTGTCGGTACTGAATTTGTTGTTACTGCGAGTTATGCAGTTTTGTATTATCGCACAGCACCACTAATTGTAAATTTCATCGCTTTTTTTTTAATTTATCCTTTCGAGCGTAAAGTCATCATGGCTTCGTTAACTCTCTACAACAATTGCGAGAACCTTATGAACAGTTCGTTGAATAACTACATGATCAGTAACGATAAAATGATGATTCATCATCACAGAACTTTAGCTTCACCGGAGCACTCGCCGCAGAGAATCGCTCCCAAGTTACCAAATGAAAATCTTCATCTCTACAGCAACAGCAACCACCATCAACAACAGAATCCTGACTTGATTCGCTGCAAAAGGCGAATCCAACTTGGACATTTACCATCTTCTTCAAGAAGCACTGGTCCCCAACCGTCAGCTGTAGCCAGAAGAAACGAAAGAGAAAGAAAACGAGTGAAATTAGTAAACGAAGGGTTCAACACATTAAGAAAACATGTTCCCCATTCTTCAAAGAATAAGAAGATGAGTAAAGTGGACACTTTGCGATCAGCTGTAGAATATATAAGAAGACTTAAAGAACTCCTTGGCGAAACGAATTCTGAAGGGTCAACATCACAAGGACTGGACGAGAATTCTTATCCAGTAGGCGGACAATCCTCGACAGGTTCCCCCACCCCTAGTATGTGCTCAGAAGCTTCATCGCCTTACGAATTTTTACAAGGGGACGAAGATGAGGAATTCATGGAATTTGCGTCTTGGTACTAAATTATACCAGGTAAGCTAAATTATTACATTTATTTTACTCAGTAAAATATATATGTGTGTGTATATATACTATATATATAACGTAATATTTTAGAAATAAATTAGTTATAAAGCATTTGAAACCTATTTAAAAAAATAATTTTCTTTTATGGTAAATGAAAAAATTTAATCGTAATTATTCCGAAAGTTTTTAAAAAGTAAAAAACAAAAGTGATTTTATTTTTATAATAATGATATTTAATTTAAAGGTGTAAAACTCTTCTAACTTCAGGGGAGAAAGAAAAAAACAAGAAAACCCGTCGTTTTAAGTTTTAACATGAGTCTAACAATATTCTATCCTATTACTTATTTAAATTTTGATGTCATTTACTGTTTAATATTATCTCGAATATTTTTAAAACAAATAATAATCAAAACATTCGAATGAGAATTTTCCAATAAAACTTTCTAATTAGCAATATACAGCAATACAAGATATTCTTATGAGCAACGTTTTCTATATTCTTGAAAAAAATATTTTAAGCAATTTGTCTTCTGAATTCTTAAAAAATATTTTACCGAACTAGTTTTTATTTTCTGTATGTTTAGTACTGCAAATAATTTCCGGTTTTCCATAGCAATAATAATTTACGCGACATCAACATCTTCGCGACTGAATGAATGATCCCGGAACTCCCGCTCTGTTGACAGCGCGGTAAAATTATTTTTAAATTACGCATGGATTTAGTGTATTGTTACCATAACAGCAGACGCGCGTGTATGGTTTTGGCACAGCAATTTTTAACATTTTTTGCTAATACTTTTTCTCTCATCAGCTTTAATTAACTGCAATTTTTTTCTTATCAAACGACGCGTTTTAACAAAATGTGAGTGTACTATATTTTTAAAAGCCTGTTCAAAAACCTTTTAGTATGATACCTCATTCATTGTTGAGCGTTTTGTATAGGTATTTGACATCAGAAATTGTTATATGGTTTACACTTGGGACGTAAATATATCAAATGTAGATTAAATGATTGATGCACCTCCAAGGAACTATAATTTAACAATAATTAAATATATACAGTTTTGTTGATACGTTATATATTACACGTATTTTAGGATATAGGAAAGAAAAATTAACAAAATTTAAGAATTGTTCAATTGTATTGATTACAAATTTGTTCTACCTTTTTAATTTCCTCTTTATTTATTTTGCGTTAGGGTCAAACAAAATATTTATCCCAAAAGAAATGTTTTAGATAGCTTTAATGTTTTTGGAAGGATAAAATTGTAAATAATGTACTAAATTAATCGCATGAGTAAATTTTTCTTTCAAAATTACTAGATTTTGAAGGATCTTTCAATTATTGAAACTTTTTCGGCTATAACATTTTGTAACCTAGAGCTACAATTAATGATTATGTCATTTGGTAACTACAGCTACAATTTATTTTAAATTTGGAATGTTTTTTTTTTTTTATTACTGTAATATATTACGAATCTAGTGAGTATTTCCCAAAAATATGTTAAAAAACTATTTTGAGTGCTTTATATTTTCATAATATCATTCGATAACCGACAATTGTTTTTCTCATGTATTACTTCTTCTTTGAATTTGCACATATAAATAATGGTTAACAATTTTGTAATTACTCTTCATTATATTATTACTAACAATTTGAAAGTGCTTTATATTTGGAGTTTTCCGAAAAAATATTTTTTTTTTCTTTTATCGTAATTACTCTTCATTATATTATTACTAACAATTTGAAAGTGTTTTATATTTGGAGTTTTACGAAAAAATACTTTTCCCTTTTATCAAAGTTAAATATGTATTTTTTAATTAGATCACAGACTGTTTTCAAATCATTATGAATTTTTATAATTTACATAAATATTACAGATAGTTTATTTTAGATTCCAATTAATTTATCAACATTTTTCCCATTTACCTATTAAAAAAAAAAAAAAAAAAAAAAAAAAAAAAAAAAAAAAAAATCCGAAATTGATGTTTTAAAGAATTTTGAAACAGAATACCACGAAGAAGTATTACTGAACTACAGAGGGAAATGTAGTCTGAGATTGTGTTCTAATTATAAGGAAATAATAAATTTAAACTCTTCTATACGTGACAAAGAATATCTGAAAATTTTATGTATATAGGAATTAAAATTATTTTGTAATTGGGGCAGAAAAATTAATTCAAAATCACGTTTTCAAATGAAAGATTTGAAAAGAGTCATTAAAAAAATCCTTCTGCTTTATAACATGCAATTCTACTTTAGGGAAATTATTTTACCACAGTTTTTATATTACGGTTTGATATCCGCCTTATAATATGAACATGCTGTTTCCCAACAATTATTGTAATCGTAAAAGATACTCCTAAATATAATTGATGTTCCAAAGAGGAAGTTGTGATCACGTTTTATTATGCGCTCATCTTCCTCCTTATCAAAGGTCTTCTCTTCCCGCCTTTAGTTTTCTTGTTTCGTATATCTTCAACAAATGAAGGATTCATTAGATTGTATCGTAGATATATTCTTATGTCATTGCTAATTAAGATATTTTCGGCTTTGTTTTGAAAGTTATTTAAAATGTTTCTTTCTCATTGTTGCTTTTAAATACAGTAATTCTTTGACATATCGCGCCTCGTTTTTTTTGCTCATTCGAGTATATCGCTCTTTTTCGTATATCCCCCCGAAAATAAATTCTACTTAAACTGCACTTTTAAGGCTGTTCTCTAATCCGAAATGGGTATTTTCGGACAGATTTTTTAATTCGTTTTTGTTCGAAAATGCATGATATTGGAAGGTGTTCTCATTCAGAAACTTTGAAATCGAACTGTTTTTTTTTTTTTTCATTTCTTGGTAAATGCAGATGATCTATCAGAAAATGCTGTCAAAATTAGTATTTCGAAGCGAATTTATGGACGCGGCAGCACGGGAAAGGGAAAAAACAGCCATCCGGAGATTATAATCTCTTACAACTCAATACGTAAATCATTTATCAAAAATAGGAAAAACTGTTCGATTCCAAATTACTTCAATAATCATGCCTGCAAATGTCATGCTTTACGTTTAAAAATGTGGCAGAAATTTTCGCATTGTTGAGACCAGATTGTTTTTCTTTCTTTTTTTCATCTTTTCTTTCTTTTTTTAGGAACTGCTTAATTACGTAAATTTTTTTTAATGTCAGTTACAATAAGTGTAAATATGCTTAGAAAAAGGTTTTCGGAACAAGAACTAAAACATTTATTATAATAAATATTAAAACATTTCCTTAATTTATAATACTCTTGGCATATCGAAATTTTTTCATTGTCTCTCGACAGGCACGTTATAACAAGGGTTAACTGTATTACCCCGAGATTGTTATTTTAAACGTTCCTTTGATTGCTTAAAATTGGTTTTATTTTTAATAGTAATTATTATTATATTTGTTCTATCTTTATTTTTTTTTCCTATTTCGTACTTAAACAACAAATTGCTTATTAATTATAATGGCAGCGAAATTAAGAATGTGTCGGCTGGCAAAAATTGTCTTTGATTGTTTTTCGTTCTCAGCTAACGAATATGGATTCGGTTAAAAGGGGGCGGGGGGAAAATAACCTACTCGAAGAAAGATTTAAAAAAATCCATGTTCATTTTTTTTTTTTTTTTTCATAATATTACTCTACACTATGTACTGCACAAAATGTAAAAATTCCCATCATAACATGTGCTTTGGAAGTTGAGAAAAGTTGTACTTTTTTTTTTTTTTCTCTCCTGAAAAGTAGCATTTAAAAAAAAAAGAATCACAATTTGTACCTTTCCTTCAAAAGTATAATAGACATCTTGGTATTTTTTTTTCTCTGTTAGTTTGTCTCATTGGCTATCATTTGAATTCGGGGGAATTTAAAACAAGCATTTTTTTTTTTTTTTAAACTCAAAAAGCAGTCCAAAAGTGCTTTTTTCAAAACCTCAATAAAATATAAGTATATATATTTTTTAATACTTAATTCAGTTGATAAATATAGATCCAATACAGTCATAAAAAGAAAAATTCTGGTGATCGGATGAGTGATTTGGAGAAAAAGTTCATTTAGTTAAAATGTAAAACACTTCAATATATTAAAGAATATTTTTTAAATGTCCGTTCTAAAATAATGAAACAGCATTGAATTTTAATTGAACATTAAATAGTTTTTCGGTTTGCTAATTTTTAGGTTCACGAATGTGACGCCGGAACGAATTATCTTCGTTAACCTTTGTATTATTTTAACCTTTTTACTTTTCTTCTTTTGTAATTGATGAAAATTGTAAGTCATTCATAACGATTTCCTACGATTCATTAGCATAAACTGATTTGTATCTAGATATCTTCTTATGTCATTGCTAACTTTAAGGCACTTTCGGTTTCATACGAAAGTTAGGTTTAAAAGGTTTCTTTGCATCGCTATTTTTAAATATTACCAGATTATTTTTGTTTCATTTTTTCCCTTTGATTCTTTAAAATATGTTTTATTATTATTAAAATTTTACGATTATTTTAACTTGATTACTATTTTACTTTTATTTTATTAAATATTTTAAAAAAACTTTAAAGTCTGTTGGGATTTTATCAACAACCGAAGTTACAGTGATAAATAAATAACTATTGTTATTTATTTATTACTTTATTTATTTATTTATTTATTTATTTATTATTTTAACAATTGTTATAGCAATAAAAGGTACAGACGTAATATTATTATACCTTTTATTAACTTTTATTACTGTAATGTATACTTAAAGGTACATTACAGTAATAAATAAGAATACTTTTACCCTTTATCATATATATATATATATATGTATATTTATATGCTTTATATACATATATATATAAAGATATATATATAACCATAAATTAAACATTACAGACCATCATCGAAAACTGCAATATTGTGAATGATTGACTACACGCCATAAACCAACAATATAGAACTGTATGTGTAAAATAAAGTACCGTATACCTAATTACAAGAATTAACATGGAAGAAAAAAAAAAGGAAGAATATGGATTCCGAAAAAATTGAAAAACTTATATATTGAATTACGTTTTCAAGAGTACTGAATTCAATGATATAAGCAAATCTGTTGCTTTCTGTGGGAAAAAAGCTATAAGCTGAAAAAAAATTTTCCCCTGTACTCAAACAACCAATATAATCAAAATAATAGTTTCAAGATGAATACAGAACATTATCAAATGGCATGAAATGGAAAAAAACTACAACCCATTAAATATTTAGTTTATAGCAATAGAAATCTTACAAAACATACCGTATTAATTCCCAGTAGATTTTCAAAATAAACATCTACTGGGAATTAATACGGTATGTTTTGTAAGATTTCTATTGCTATAAATTAAATATTTAATGGGTTGTAGTTTTTTTCCATTTCATGCCATTTGATAATGTTCTGTATTCATTTTGAAACTATTATTTTGATTATATTGGTTGTTTGAGTACAGGAGAAATTTTTTTTTCAGCTTATAGCTTTTTTTTCACAGAAAACAACCGATTTGCTTATATCATTGAATTCTGTACTCTTGAAAACGTAATTCAATATATAAGTTTTTCAATTTTTTCGGAATCCATATTCTTCCTTTTTTTTCTTCCATGTTAATTCTTGTAATTAGGTATACGGTACTTTATTTTACACATACAGTTCTATATTGTTGGTTTATGGCGTGTAGTCAATCATTCACAATATTGCAGTTTTCGATGATGGTCGGTAATGTTTAATTAATGGTTTTATATTAGCATTCAAATTATTATGCTGCATTTGCGCATGTAATTATGAATGTAAGCTTTTTATGATGTTTTTTATTATGATATCCTTTCATTTTGAATGAAAATTCATTTTGAAATATTTTGTCCTTAATATTGGTATCTTATATATATTTATATATACCTAGGCAGCTAAATGTTTTAGCAATCTTTTAAAGATATATATATATATATATATATATATATATTAACTTTAAAGTTTAACATTTTAAGTCATCTGGAGAAAAAAAAATATCCTTAATTTATGTTATTTTTCAAAATCATCAAAGATAAGAATATTTTTTCCTTTATCACATATATTTTTTTAATTAGCAGTTTAATCGTTTTAAGTCACCCTGGAGAAAATAAACTTTATGACATTTTTCAAAATCATCACTTTCACCCTTTATCATATATATATATATATATATATTTACTTTTCAGTTTAATTATTTTAAGCCATCTGGAGAAAATAAACTTTCCTTTATGTTATTTTTCAAAATAATCAAAGATAAAGATTATTTGAATAAAATTCATAATGCAGAAGAGAATAGTTTGCCATCTCTCCCCGGTGTTCAGAGCCCGATTGGCACAATTTGAAGCCAAAGGCACATCATGAGTCTCGGCGACCCCTACTCTCAGTTACTCGACTTTTGAATATTCATTATATGAATTTACAGCTAAGTATTTACAACTTGCTAATATTTCTACGTAGTTTAGAGGATTATTCAATTTGAAATATAATTTTAATGATTATTAAACATATCCAGTTTGCAAATAAGTAATATCAAATCCTTATAAAAGCATTTTTTTAAATTCGATAAACGATTAAGAGACCCTCAACATTCCGGGTCCAAGGTGAAAAATAAGGCCCTCTTTGTGTTTTTCTATTTATTAAATTAGGAATGGAGGCCTACAATCGAAAAGCCATTGTATAGAGCCTGCATTTCTGTCCGTGTCCCCTGGGAGAACAGGTACTTTTTACCTTTTCTGAAGACATGCAGCCCAAGTTCGTTGAGCGGACATCCGCACCCAAAGCTCCTCCGCCGAAATCCGGGCGAATCCTTAATAAAAAGGGGCCATCCCCTACCCCTCTACAATAAAAAAAAAATCTTTTAGTTGTAGTGCGATGCCCACTGGGGTCTGGAGGAATGGACAAACTATCACTATAGTGCCAAGAAGGAACAGGTAGCATTCATTAGATGAATGGAAGCACAACAAGGGTGCTTTGCTTTTGAAGGAAGTCCTCCTTTTTTTGATCGACTTTTTTTGTAGCATATTTACAAATATATGTGTAAGATTTTTTATTTATTTTCTATACATATGGGTCTCTATATCTTAGGTTTAGCTGTAGCAGGAAGTGGAAGATGCTTTTTTGTTTGCATCTCGGGGGAGGGTGCTTTTGCAAATGTTGTTCAAAAGTGGGATTTTTGTGCTTTTTTACATAATGAACAGGAAATTCGGTCACTGTATTACTTGATCTTTGAATTATATCGCCAGAACTTAATATTTCTTCTCTCATGGCCCTGACCTGTGAGATTGAGTTTATTAAACTTTGTTTAGGTAAATATGAACTATGGTTCGTTTACTATTATTTCAATTTTATCACTGTTTTAAAAATTATAATAATGATTAATTTTTCCAGATATTACTTTTGGTATTAGAATCAATCATTTTTTTATGTATAGGCTGCTCTTTCAAAAAAAATGGGAAAATTATTTGAAATACATAATTGGTATTTATAATGGACAGGTCTGATCATTTTACAACAACGATGTGAAGGGTAAAATTCCAATGCAAAACACATTTAATAAAGTTCAATCTTCTTAAATGCATAGGAAAAGTATAAAGTTTCGCAGAAAAAAAATCTCCAGGTTAATGTAAGCTATTATTACAATAGCAAAAGCAGCACTCTAGCCTGTCTGCTACTTTTCCACTTGTAGCAGTTGCAAGAGATTCAACGTCAATAAGAAATATTCTCTTTTTAAAACACGTTATCGCCACTATATGTTTATGGTGTATTTTGTACTTTATTAAGAATTCATCATTAAAACGATGTGCTTTGTTCTTTAATACACACAACCAGATGAAGAGAGGAGTAGGAAGTCTCCAAGAATTGCAGAATGTCCCCTCTTGCGGTCCCGATTAACCTCTGAATCTAGACGGAGCACGGTATCATTTTGGGGGACAACTTTCACCAGGGAAAAGCTTTTTAAATTATATTCTACATTCATGGAATCATTTCAATGCAACAAATATTATTCCCGGGGGCTTTGCTGAATTAGTTTTCTTCGATCAGCTATTTTTATGTCCCTATGGTATATGATCTAGAGATAGAGTATATTTGCGGTATATAAAGTTGCTGTATGTTTAATTACCTATTTCCCGATTAGATAATTTCTGAAGTAGTCCTGTAGTAGTACTTTCTGTTGCATTTGGCTAATTTTTCCCTCGAAAAAAATATAAAAAGGCAATGTAAAAAATATATAATTCGAGTTAGAGACCCAATTTTATAGTCATTTTGGGGCCCCTTTTAAATTTTAGAGGGAAAGCTCGTACTTCACGTGCCTTCTGGATAATCAGGCCCTGCCTATTTGGAACCACAGTAATCTCTTGAGGGAAAATATCTCAATTCAATACTACAAGCATAAGTAACCATTTGCGTTTTATGTACAAATTTCTCATCAGATATTAATATCAAATATTTTTTATGAATTATATTTGTTTTGTTCATTCTGCTTTGACTTATGAATGTATTTTATATCTTTACAGGATGAGGAAATGTATATCTTGTATAATAAATCTACCGGCAACTACCTCAAGCATGATGATGATGATGATGATGCAACTTCCGAATTAAATTTCTAGAGCCATTTTTATATCAACATGATCGTCACGTTTGTAAAGTCAAAGATTCAACATGTGTCTTTAGCTGAAATGAAAAATTGAGTCTAAATTGATATCTTTGAACGTTTGCAGGCAAAGATTCGATATGTGTCTTCAATTGGTGTAAAATTTGAACTTTGACTTGACATTTTTAGAATATTTATTTTCTTATGTTGCCATGTTGTACATAAATTCTAATTTATTGAATGAAAAGTTATGAGCTATGAAATGGTAGATATTTTGGAAAACAATGATTTTCGCATATTACAAAACTTTAAAAAAAAAAATTGTGCCTTGCTATTTGTAGGAAAAATATTAAAAAGTAAGGATATATTTTCTTTGTATCCAACCGGTACATTATGTAACTGAAAAACGACACGCAATCACGTTTGTTTCTTAAACTATATATTGAGTTAAAGTCTTAAATGAATTTTATAGGACTAGAAGCACAAGTTCTTCTCAAGCGTTGAATAAAAGACGCTAAAAGAAAAGGAAAAATGTAGTTTAAGAACTTGTAAATGTAATAGATTGACGATAGTAAAATATTTAATGCACTAAAATAAAAATTTTGCAATACTTGTTCCATCCGATACACTAATGTGTTTCATACATTGTCATGTCGGTATTTTATTTCAAATTTTTTTTTTTTTTTTTTTTTTTTTTTTTAATGTTTATCAAGTTGTAGAAACAAGCAATAATTTTCGTTTTAATTGGGTAATGTGGAATTAACCCCTGTCCTTCGTTTCTTTAATATGCACATTAAAAAAAAATATATGCTTTTATCTTTCCTCAAATTGTAGTTCAATCTGCAACTTTCCATCTCTTCGATGGATTTTTCTTTTTCTTTTATAATAAAGGAATAATATTGAAGTGAAATAAAATGTATCGAAGAATATATATTTTAAGATGGGCATAATGAATTATTTTGATATTTAGAGGAATCATTCGGATATACACAAATGCATAGGTGCCAACCTTCGTATTCTTTTTAATCAATTAAAACCAGAAATTTTGTTTTAAAAAATTTAAACGCTTTTAAATATAAAATTTCTGGTTTTAATTGATTAAAAAGAATACGAATGTTGACAGCCATGCGTTTTCGCATGGTTGAATGACTCATTCGAATATCAAAAACATTAATTATACCCATCACTAATATATACATATATATACCTGCCAACTTTTACACTTTAGCTGTAAAATTTACACTAATTGACACTTTTTTTTTTTTAAATTTTTATTGACACTTTTTTTTTTAATTTTATGTAAACACTTTTTTTTTTTTAATTTTATGTAAAGTTTCTCCCAAGTCCTATTTTTCTTCCTTAAATTATGAATTATTTGTAAATCTGCTTTTAAGAAGGATAAATGTTGAATGAAAGGGGATATTTAGTAATGTTAAAAGAATAAATTCAGATGTTGTTGTCAAAAACCGCCAGAAGAAATATTACAATTTTCATTATATGCAAAATGAAGTCATATTTGGAAGAGATTATTGTTCAGACGTTCTTTAAAACATAAAATTTAAATTTAAATAAGTCCTGTATATGTCTTTAAAATCAGGAAAGTATTATAATGTTTTTTCCTATATTGTCTCATCGCAAAATTTTTATAATGGTCAGTAGTGTATTATTTAACAATATTCATATGTAAGATTTTAAAAAGTTACGTGCGTCATATATTCGTATGGAGGGAAAAAGGTGTGAAATACTCTCCACGCATCATTTTACACTTTACCATTTTCAAAAGTTTGCAGAAACGAAAATCTATAGTGATGTCCACATATCACAATTTATAGGGAAAATATAAAGCTTGTTTATTTACTAATAGTAAAATTTTTCAAGAATTTTCAGAAAGATATGTATTGAAAAACTAATATTTTATCTTTGAGAATAGCAGAAGTAACTGAAAATTTAAGGAAAGATATTTATATATATATATATATACATATATATTTAACCATTAATTAAACATAACCTACCACCATCAAAAACCGTAATATTATGAATTAAAGCTGTAAGTATAAAAAATGTGCCAAATAATTTATTATAAGAATTATTATGGAAGAAAAAATAAGAAAGTGGACGCCGACAAATAATGGAATAGCTTATATATTGAATTACGTTTTCAAGGGCACAGAATTCAATGATATAAGCAATATGGTGTTTTCTGTGATAAAAATAAGCTAAAGCTAAAAATTATTTTTCTCTGTGCCCGAACAACCATTATAATCAAGTGAATAGATTAAAAATGAAAACAGAATAGAAACAAATAATATGAAATGGAAAAATCAATAAAACCTGTTTAAATATTTATAGGATAAAAAATAGAAATAATACACAACATACCGATTAATATTTCAGTATTTTTCAATATATCCTCTCGCACATGGCTACCAAAATATCGTAAAGATTAAGGTGAATAAAACAGTTAAGAATTCACAGTAATTGATACCAAAGGATGCAGTTAATACATTTTGAAATACCATGATAAATGGAATTAATATAATATAAAATAAAATAAATAGAAATTACATTATTTAAAATAACTAAAATGCACTATTAAATTAATTAATTACTATTTAACAATATCGTCAAAATTTAGCAAAAAATCATATATATATATATATATATATATATATATATATATATATATATATATATATATATATATATATCGCGGAGGAAGAGATATATATTCCTTCTTCCATTTCAAAAAAGCACAAAGAGTTTAACTAAAAATTTAAATAAAAGGTAAGCAATTGTGTGACAAGAAATCGAGTGCCTTGATCGCTAAAAAATATGACAGATGAAATATTAGTAAATTTTATAGCATAAAAGTGCTTGATTAAAAATTATGAATGTTTTTAATGTCGAAAATTACACTCTCTGTAGATAAAATTGAAAGCATAAAAATGCTTGATGTTAGTTATTATATTGATCTGATTATGGTATGCAAAAATTATATATATTGGTTAACATTCCATATTATATCTAGATTATAAGTTGCTGTACATAAGAGAAGTTTATTTTTTGAGTGTTCTATTGAACTTTTTAGAGCATGATTTTTTCGTCCACTATCTGTACGAAATGTTGCACTGTTTGAAAAATATTTTTAATAAAAAACATTTAACAAATGTATCTGCGTTTGTCTCTTTATGTTATTTCTTCAAAGTAATCAAACATGTATTTAAAAAAAAATTCAAACAATAATAATTTTAAGAAATGTATGAAAAAGAAACAAAGAAAGTTTCTGCTGAAAGTTATTCAACAAAGATTTAATTATTCAAATTGCAAGAAAGTAACTATCATGAATTATAGGAATTTTACATAACATACGAATTAAGACTTTATTTGGGCTGGGAATTTTACCTTTTTAGAAATACTTGCATCAGGTGACACCAGAATTTACGAAAAAAATAATTTGAAATAAGTAAAAGCTTTTCTATTCGTAAATTATAAAATCAAATGTTATTCGAAAATTCTGGTGTCATTGTGGCATTTGGGATTAAAATTAAGAGGCATATAGAACATCCTACTGCACATAAGGGATTAAGGCATATATAATACAACTTACAAAGCTTAAAATATAGCTGATTTTATTATTATTTTGAGAAACCTATATACGCCGGAATGAAAATAGGTTTGAAGATATTTATTATATGCCTCTATATCATGAACATATATATATATATATATTCTTTAGGGATAATTTTAGGAAGCACATAGCCAACGCTTTCAACGTGTATTTGAAGTTAGCTTGCAGCATACGTTTAACAATTTTAATCGAATCACCTCTAAATTTTAACCACACATTCTCAACACTTTTCTCTAGGAAAATATGCAATATTATTATGATTGATCGATTATTTATTTTTAAACAATGTACAAAGACACGTTTTAAGCTAAATATTGTGCCCAGTTTTCGGCATGTTTGTCATTTTCCAAACGACTATATTTTTAAAATATCTCTGGCAAATTTTATGTAGATTAGCAGAAAAAAAATGTTCCAGGGTGATTTGGGGAGCATCTATGCCACAGTGATTATTGAAATGATTTGTAATCGAACCTTTTTTTCCTCCCGTTTCCCGATAAATGAATCACATTTTGATTTATAAGCACTTGTCCCTGGACAACAGTTTTCCCCTTTCCCGCGTTGTCGGTCCGAAAATTCTGTTTGAAACACCCACTTTAACGACATTTACTGAAAAAAAAAAAAAAAAAAAAAAAAAAAAAAAAAAAAAATCTGACTTTACCGAAAAACGGAGAAGCAGTTCGACTATAATGTTTATCAATGAGAGCACCAGCCTTTTTCATGGATTTTCAAACAAAAATTAATTTAAAAGTGTGTCAGAAAGTAGCCAAAATCCACCCTCAATTGTATCAGAGCGAATTTGGGTGGGAGGATCATATCTCTCGTGGCTTGGGACTGACAAAAGTTGAACATTCTTAGGCGCCAGGAAAAATTCTTAGGAACCAGCTTGAAGAATCATTTCTCTGACATTAACGCATTTACTGCAAAATGGAACACTGGCTACTCGTAATCGTATTCGGCTATTTTTGAGTGATCTATGTGTCATTTTGCAGTGAACAAGTTAAATATTCAATAAAAAATTCAAACTGAGCAAAAATTTTAAGATAATATCACTTTTACATTGTAAAAATTAAATGGAAACAAAAACTATGAAATTAAACTTTAAAACAGTAGACAAATTAATATCCTTACCTTTAATTTCCAACAAGAAATTATTATACATAAATTAACAATGCCTTTGAGATTTTGATTTGAAATACCATTTGTCATTTTTGTGAGATATGGGGCATTCTCACAATCTTTTGACTTTTGAGAAAAAAAATTGACAAAATTAAACTTGCTAAAATAATATTTTAATCTGATAGACGAATGCCTTAATGATTCAAAAAAAAGAAAAAATGGTCAGCAGCGAAATTTTTTTTATTCAACTGAGGTTTAAGTTAAACTTGCGAGTTTAATTTTCCTTACCATTTTACCCCTATAACTTTTTATTTTCTGCTAAATTTTTACTTATAATGAATTTGCATAGTACCCACAGGACATTCAAATAAGAAATAATAACAATGTAGTACTTTTAATACAGAATTTTTGTATAACATTGTCTTAAAGAGGTGTTAAACAAGGGACGGTAAGGTAAAAAAAAAGGGGGGATGGTATTGGAAAAAAGGGACGAAACGGTAAAAAAAAGGGACGGTAAGCATGGAACGGTAAGAAAAATTACCACCATTTTTTAGAAAAATCATGTGAAGACTAAGTGATAGCCACAATGTTCATTGATTTTTAGAAACAGTTGTTAACATTGGATTAAATTAAATTTTTTTTTAATTTACCTCGAAAAGTGCAGGAATAAACCTTGGGGACGGTGAGACTACCATTAAAGCCACGATGCTTGAAATTGATATTTAAATGCTGATTTAAATTCTACAGTAAACTTCCTGCCAAATAATTTTAGACATTATTTCTCTAGTATACTTCTGCATGAGAAAAAACTTGAAAAAAATTCTGTGGCTGCATCTGAAATGATTTTCTGTATAATTTTAGAAGAGGGATAAAAATAATAACAACCCTAAAAATGTGTGTAGGTTAATTTTTAGCTACATATTTATATAAAGCAATAGTTCCAGTTTCAGAAAAAAATTACATCGAATTATTTTTATTGAAACAATTTTATCCAGACAGCTCCAAACTTCAAAATCAGCATCAGGGACACGGGACGGTATAGGGGTTTTCCAGGTGTTTGGACCCCCAACATCGTCCAAAACTTATTTATCTCGTTAATATTGTTGTGCAATCATGCAATGGGATGTTCCCCAGTATATGAAATAAAAAGAACACAAAAAAGTGTATTAAAATAAAAATTATTATTCATTGACATGAAAGTCAAAAGATTGTGAGAATGCCCCATGACAACTGTACAGAACATTTCACTTAATGAAACATCATTTATTATTATTATTTTTTTTTTCATTTTCTTCTGGGGTATTTTTAAGATTTTCTAATCTAAGCAGTGCTCTTTCAACACGTACTTTAGTTTGGCTTATCAAAAACTCTGATTTCTGAAACATTAGGGACAGTTGTTGCGTCAGTATGGTACATTTTCTTCCATTGCAAATAATCGGGCTATTAAAAATAAATATTTTCGCACATGGATTTTTTTTGGTTAAAGGAAAAAAAATAAAATTAATAAGTAGGTAAAAGAGTTAGTCGCCAAGAGGAATTTTTTAGTCGTCCGGGCGACCTGGCGCCCTGGTTTTGTCGGACCTTGCTCATGACAAAATATATAAAGCATGCGAAGTTACTATTTTTTCCCCCTTACACATCTCACAGATTACTCTACTGTAGGATTATGCAAAAATATTGCACTCATGCGTTAGAATAGTACTTTATTTATAGATTCAGTTAGTTATACGTAAAAATCGATTGCACGACGCCGCCCCCCCCCCCCCCTCTTTATAACTGTCATAGATCTAAGCCTTTTTATGTTTAAAAATATATTGATGAAAATAGTAAATAAGCATAAACTGTGCCGATTGAACGAGAACCAGTAAAAAGCCCAGCTAAATAGTACAAATCAATTCATGAATTTTGGCAGATATTGGAGAGGAGATAATCTCAGCTGTCTTGTGAGAAAATAATGAATAGTAAAATTTAGATTTTCCGATAATTTTGGGATTGAGTCTGCAGTCCTAATGAATAAAAAAAAAAAAAAAAAGAAAAAAAAAGAAAGAAAGAAAGAAAAAAGAAAAAAAAAAGTTACAAACTTCATTCAGCATCATTTGAAAAAAAAAAAAAGTGCCTTGTACAGATTGCACCACTTATGCTTCTTCACACTTCCCAATTAAAATATACTCTCCTCAACGTGAAATCATTAGAGATAGACCGAAAATTCTGTTTCGTTTTCGGCCCAAAATCTGAGTTCCGCCGAAAATTCTGCGAAAAATTCAGCCGGACCTAAACTCGACCGAAACAATCTGTATTCCAAAAATCTCATTTCTTCCTTCGGAAATTTTCAACATTATTGGTTGATTTGAGATGTATCGGCTCAAATGAGGCACTCTTCATTTATTGCTATGAATTCTACTGTCTATATATATCAGTCATGACTGACTCAAGATGTGAGTGCAAATTATAAAGCAAACAATGCATATGTGGCTAAACTTTGAAAACGCTTTTCACGTGTTTATTAAAAGCTGCAGCCTTAACAGTAATAGAAAATTTTTAGCTTGAAAGCGCAGAAGTGCAAATCAATTTAAAAAAATCATTAAAAATTAAAAATTTATATTATTTACAATGATATTATTTACAATGATATTATTTACAAAAATCACTATAAAAGATAAATCGAGGTATGTATATCTAAAACATTTTTTAATTAGATGAAATTTGAATAATTAGAAAATCATTTTGTGTCGTAGATGAATTAATTACATTTTATTTTTATGAAACAAAAAAGTTTTGGTCAGAAGCACAGAGAGTCAACTTAGGCCACACGTATAATATACACGTATGATAAATTAATAATTCTGTATGTTTATTTAAATATTAATTATTTAAAAATAGTTTTTGACATTTTCGCTTTCGGCCGAAAATAAGAAGATTACCGAAATTCGGTTTCGGTCTTAAAAACTTGTTTCGGCCGATCCTTAGAAATCATCCTAAGCAGTCCCGATGCCGACAGGATCCAGTATTTGTGGTAAAATTCCTCCCCTTCCCACCCTTTCATTAGTTTTTTAAAGCTAATTTTTAAATTCGCAGAAAAAAATTCTAAGAAATGGAAAATAAAATGCTATAACTTGTAAATGCAAATGAAATTTCCCTACAGTAAGTTCTGAAAGATTGAACTTTATTTTAAAATAAATAAATTTTCAACCCGTGTTTTTATGAATTATTAAAAATCTTTAAAACTGTACAACCGTCTTGTACTAGGAAATACTTATTAATACATGATGTAACTTCTACATCTGTAAAAATAAAATAATGAGAATATATAATTAAATAAATTATATATATATATTATAACAATATTATTATTATAATATATATTATAATAATAATTATAATAATAATTATATATATTATACTAATTATATAATAATAATAATTCCCCCCCCCCCCCCTAAAAAAAAAAAAAAAAAAAAAAAAAACAAAAAAAACACCGAATTCGGAAGAAATTTATTATATTTTTGTCTCTCCTTTTAGTGTTTGTTTCCCAATTTATTTTTGTAAACTAGCAATATAAATCAATTCTTGATAAAAATTATGGATCCAATCCAATCCAATATTTCTTTTACTATTACCACAGCGCCATCTAGTGACAAAAAGAAAACTACAAAAGAGTTTTTAAGCTAGGCTTTACTACCATTAAAACTTTTCAAAGCTTAAGATTTTTTTTTTTTTTATAGCTAGTTTCTTTATATGTTTTATGTTCAACTGTTAAAGGTACTCTGGACTCTTTGAAGAACTTTGAAGATTTTTTTTTACTCATGTACATTTACTTATTATATAATATACAGATATTATTATAGGTAATAGGAATACTTAGGAAAACTGATTTTGACAAGAAGAAAAATCATTTTTTCGGTAAAAATTGAGAATTTTAATGTATATATTTTTTAATTTAAATAATTTTAAAGTTTGCTGGGGTTTTTTTATACATTACTGTGTTTAAAACCCGAAAACTTCTACAAATATTTGTCAAACCACTCCATAATTTTTTTGTATCCTCAATATAAGATACTTAATAAAATTAGGGATGGATTTTGCAACATAATAAAATAATAATAATAATAATAATAATCGAAACGTGGAAGAAGTCATTTTTTTGCTACGTTTTTGCCTGTGTTTGTATATTTTATTTTATTTTTTCTCATAAACTAATTCATTAATTATAAAATTCATTCCCAATTTTATTAAGTACACTTATATTGAGGATACAAACAAATAATGGAGTGATTTGACAAATATCTGTAGAAAATTTAGTGTTTTAAACACAGTAATGTATCAAAAAACAGCAAACTTTAAAATTTTTTTAATTAAAAAAAATTAAATTCGCAATTTTTACCCACAAAATGGTTTTTTCTCTTGTCAAAATCAGTTTTTTCTTTATTACCTAATAATATGTGTACATAATAAGTAAATGTATATAAGTAACAAAAATTCTTCAAAGGTACCGAGTACCCTTAAGTTGTTAAGAGTAAAAAATAGTGTATGCGTGTAAAGATAATTTTAAAGTTGTTCTCAAGAATGACCTTTTTATGGCAAGCGTTATAATAAACAAAAAAGAAAAAAAAAAGAATAAAAAATTATGCATCTGGCATAGATTATGAATAACTTTCCAAAGCTACCGTAACATAGTTTAAAAAAATTTCATGCAATAAAATGAGATATCTAAATAAGCAATTTTCAAAACACATAACCCATTTCTGTGCATACGCGATAATATGGGGAAATTATTTCATGCAGCCCTGTGTATGTTCCATGCAATTCATATACGCTACATGATACACTAAAACTAGATTAATTGTTAAAATAAATGTCACAGTTAAAAATGCACTGCCAGAAATAAATGCTACCCAGTCATAATACAGTTGATCCTCGTTATCCCGACACTCTAATGACCTGAAAAAAGTGTCGTCATAAGCAGAGTGTCGCGGTAACTGGAATTGGAAAAAAATATGTTTATAAAAAGCTGTATTTTTAATTAATTTAAGACAATTTTAAATTCATAACTGTTCTTGCAGTTTTAAGCAATAAAACATTATTATTAAACAAAATAAACACAAAAACGAAACTGAAAAGAATAAAAATCAGATTTATGATGACTTGTTTTTTTTTTTATTATTATTATTGTTACATGAAATATTGATGAATTAAGTTTTGCTTATCCCTAGATGTGCTTCCAACAATTCTTTTTTCAATATTATACAATGAATTGTAATCAATATTCGTTGGTTCAGAAATGGATGTTAAAAATTTTTGATCGTTTCAATGCAATGAAATGCTTCGGTTTTAGTTGGAAGACACACGCCGTGTAACCACAAGAAAGCGCCGCCTGACCAGAACAAACAAACCGCAGTTAGACTGATACCTCTATCTAGAGCTTAAGTCGGTCATTCATATGTATTTTCTTCTTGTAAGGATGCACTCATAACCAAATCTTCATCTATATCTGACTGCATACTAAACAGATTATTAGGCTCTAAATGGATAACTTTTAGCAATCAGACAAATAATTATTCGTCATTCTAAAGAAAAAATTACTGCAGCACAAAAGGAGTTGGAATTCAGTCAGCACGGCAATTGGGTTTGCTTATTGAGATAAAGGATTGAAGTAAAATTTCTCATTTATCTCAATGGGTATTTTATACACTTTTGTGAAAAGTTTGGCAAAGACATTTCTTACCACTTAATTTCCGTGCTTATAAGATGGACAGTTTTCCTAAACTGTCGGGATACCCGGAATTGAAAATTATTCCACGGCGTAAAATCCGGAATTTATTTACATTAAAATCACATGCTGAAAATCGGGACTTTGAAAAACTGACGTGATAAGCGGACGGACGTGAAAACCGGGTGTCGGGATAACGAGGTCCGAATGTATATAGAAAGCATGTTGTAGTCAACATCAGTGACGCATATAAATTCAATTATGTCTAAAGTCTCATGAAATGGTTGAAATGCACCACAAAAGATACACGTAGATACACGTAGGCCATAATGTAACGGAATGCTTTTGTGCCTCCTGTAAACAACTATAAATGCTACTCACTCTATACTCTATAGCATCTGTTCCCCACCTATGGGTCGCGAAAGAATTGAGGTTTGTCATAAAAATATATCTTTTATTTCATCTGTTTAAAAAATTTAACAATTTCAACAGAAAATAATATTTCAGGGGGAAATCCTTAATTTCCTTCGAGAAGAATATCTAGAATTATCAAACTCAGATTTGAGGTCCTTGATTGGGGTTCAACACGACATACTTGTGTGAACATTGCTTTTTCTACTTTGCTGGGTTTTTTTACCTTTGAAAAACAAGTACAGAAACAAACTGTGCGTAGAAAGAGACTTAAGGTTAAAATTAACCAGTTTTAACCTTGATAAAGATGCCCTCATCGGTAAACACCAGTGCCAGAAACCTCTCTATATAAAGTTATGTTTTCATAACAATTAAACGTATTTTTAATTATCTTTGTAGTTTGTGTGTTGCTTTAATTATTGTTCCATTTTCACATACAGTCGTCCCCATTTAAACGAATATAGACGGTTCCAGAAATAATATTCGATTAAGCGGACTATTTGATTAAACGGGAAATCATAACACGTAATATTTAATGCGTAATAAAAAGGCAAAATAACCATCTACAGTATATCTAATTAACAGCATAATAAATCGTTAATAGAATAACATAAACTAAAATAAATACAAATGCTTTAAAGTAAATACGTATTAATTTAATGTCAGTACATACATTTATATGGTTTACATCACACTTAACGCAGATCGTTTGAATATGGTCAAAACTTTGCTACTTCTAATTTACGTTACTTATACTGCCTTAAAAAAATCGTTTAAAGTGGTTTGTTTAAGTGGAATTTTAAAGGAGTAAATTTTGAGTTATTTTTCGAATGAGTGCAAAATATCACAACTACCATCTCGAGCCTCGGAAGTGACGGCGCATTGCCATTAAAGGCTGAAGCAAGAAGTGATGGTGGGGAGATCAAGATGGGGAAATCATTTGACCTGTCCATTATACACCTGCCGCCCGAAACTATTGCAGGAAGAACTGAAAAATTGTTTTCAGCGTAAAGGAACCAAAACTGACAAAAAGTGGAACGAAATTTCAGCTGAAACGTGCTTTCCACGCCTATTTTCAAACATCGGTCACACAGTTGTTATTCGATTAAGCGGGTCGTTCGTAAAAGGTATTTGGTTTAAGCGGTGGAAAATAACATAGAACCAATAGGAATAAATTCGGTTCCGGAGGATTCTATTCGAATAAGCGGGTATTCAATTATCCGTGACCCGGTTAAGTGGGGAGGACTGTATTGTCATTACCAAGTTTTTTTTTTTTGTTGTTGTTGTTGTTGATTGTGGTATCCTTCGTATGAAAATTTGCCTTTTTCGTAGGATAGGATAGCCGATAGCTTATAGAAGTCATACAACAATTTCTGTACTGACATACATACCGTTATATTTGGTGGCCCGCGAAATTTTTTTTACTTACATGTGGGTCGCGTACCAATAACGGTTGGGAACCGCAGCTCTATAGAAAGATGTAGTTCACCTTATTAATGCTAATCAGTTTCATTACGTTTGAAATAGTGCAACATCATTAAATACACTGCAAACAATTCCCTTTCACAGACCGTAATGATATCGAATACTTTTGAGTGTCCCTGTAAACGAACTGTAAATGCTACACATTTCAGTTTTAATAGCGAATAACTTGTGGTAAACTTGAATAAGATATATCTAATCTATTATAATCCGAGCAATTCGAGTATATTTACGAGATTTAGTGCACGACCGGACAGACAGACGGTCAGACAAATCGAAGTCATAAACACTTTTTATTCACACTGAAGTGATACGCTCGACAGTCGAACCCATGGATTTTGGATTAAACTGACAACGCTCTGCCCATTCATCTACCTGCACTGACAACCGGCCGATACAATTCACCCAGACAATTTTACTGTCAATATTCCGAGTTTAAAAAAGCAATGTCTGAGTGAATTGTGTCAGACGATTACCAGATAGCTGAAGAAAGGCGGAGAGCCAACCTTTGGGAATTTAAGGCAAAGGTCTTGAGCTCGGCTACAAGCCTGGACACTTTTTTAGCTCACAGGCTATCAAAGTCTGAGAGCTAATGTGCCCGCCCGTTCTGTATGTATGTACGTACGTATGTATGTATGTATGTATGTACGTAACGCGATAACTCTTGATAGAAACATCCGATTTGCTTCAAAATTTTTTCTAGGTTCATTGTGATAAAGCGCTTCCCTGATTAGTTTTGGGAGTTCATTGGTTAAGGATAAAGGGGGAAAAACGGGGTTAGTCCAACCCCTTAATTCAGATAAATGGGTTTTTCATGCAGAATCATTCGATTTGCTCCGTATTTGGTATACCGGTTTATTATGTTAAGGAACTTCCCTGATTAGTTTTGGGGGTTCATTGGTTAAGGATAAAGGGGGAAAAGGGGGGTTAGTCCACCCCCTTAATCCAGACAAATGGGTTTTTCATGCAAAATGATTCGATTTTCTCCGAATTTCGTATACCGGTTTATTATGTTAAGGAACTTCTCTGATTAGTTTTGGGCGTTCATTGGTTAAGGATAAAGGGGGAAAAGGGGGGTTAGTCCACCCCCTTAATCCAGATAAATGGGTTTTTCATGCAGAATGATTCGATTTGCTCCGAATTTGGTATACCGGTTTATTATGTTAAGGAACTTCCCTGATTAGTTTTGGGGGTTCATTGGTTAAGGATAAAGGGGGAAGGGGGGCTAGTCCACCCCCCTTAATTTATATAAACGGGTTTTTCATGCAGGATTATTCGCTTTGCTCCAAATTTGGTATACCGGTTCATTATGTTATGGAGCTTCCCTGATTCGTTTTGGGGATTCATTGGTTAAGGATAAAGGGGAGACTAGTCCACCCCCTTAATTTAGATAAATGTTTTTTTTTTTTTTGCAGGATTATTCGATTTGCTCCAAATTTGGTATACCGGTTTATTATGATAAGGAGCTTCCCTGATTAGATTTGGAGGTTCACTGGTTAAGTATAAAGGGGGAAACGGGGGCTAATTCCCCTTCACTTATTTTTTTGAGGGGCATTATTTTTTAAAATAAGAGTATGATATACAATTAGTGTGAATAGCCTGTGAGCTCAATGCCATCAGTTTAGCTGGGCACTTTTCTTTTTTATTATTCAGTTGAAAAAAAAAATGTCATTCGGTATGATATCATTTCCAATTAGTATAATTGTTTTTAAATAATAGAACTTCTCAACTATGTTGGAAAGTGTTAAAAATTAATTAAGAACTATCACAATAATTGTATTTTTTGATGCAAAATTTTTTACTCATATATTTTTATGTTTTAATGCAATTCAATTTCAAAATTACGTTTAAGTTATTGTAAATCACTAAATTAGTTTTGGAGTTAAAATCTTTATAAATTAAAACAACGTCAATATCTTTTATTTTATTTATTTATTTTTAACCTAGCTGATTTTCCCCTCACCGCCCGCCACACTGCCTTCGGCAGCATACACACGTGTAATGAAGGGTCGAATTTATTAATAAAAATTGTATTTGAAATTTTGTTTCAATAATTTTAGTTCATTTTAAACTAAAGTATTAACGTTACTAAAGCAAATTTAAAATGAGTTTAAAAATAATTTACAATAGAAAAAAAAACAATAAATTAATATATATAGTGTTAATTCAATGAAAAATTCCGCGCCTGTTGTTACAAAAAAAATCTTGATTAAACATACTGTGATTAAATACTTTTTGTTTTATATTTTTATTGAATATGTATCTTGAATATTATACAATTGTAAATGATTAATGGGGGAAAAAAAGACAAGAACATAACATGTGGGATTTATGTGAATACGTAATGCTTAATCAAAACTGACTAGTCTTCAAACTGTGAATATGTATAAAAAAGGTTTAATAGATCATCAACCATACAACTTAACGTTCAAATAGCATTGTACGACTGAACAATAGTTACCGCAAAAAGCTTCCCTGAGCCTTGCATTAAAAAATCATCAATCACAACTATGGCTGAAATCTATAGAACAACCACATCTCGCTTTCCTCTTTTCACTTCACTTTTTACGAGTCTCCCTTGAGATATCACGTTCATTGAACCCTTCGGTTTATTATCTTTTATTGTTCCAAACATTATCTTTTATTCCCACATACATGGACTTGATTTAACAATTTTTTAAATATGCAACTCAATTTCTCATAAAATTTGAAATGCTACTTTTAGAACATATCGTGAAGCTATTATTACCAGTATTTTTTATTCCACATAGTTATCACAAATCTAAATTAATATTTGGAAATATCAGTAAATTATACCAGATTAATAATAACAATAAAAAAATTCTATATTTTGGAAGTGGAAAGTATCATTCCTTCCCCGTCCAGTCTTTTTTTACAAACAAAACTACGAGTTAAAAGCTTTGAATGTGCTCATAAAATGAACTAAAGTAAAAATTGTTTGTGAAGATAAAAGCAAATCAACAAATAAATTAATAACTGCTTTAAAAATGTAACGCCAAACTAGAATTTAAGTGGGCACGAGACATCCAGAAATTTTATTTAATTTTGTTTTGTATATGTACAGTTTATTATCAGATTATTGAAAATTTTATTTTCGCAATCCCTTCCACGTCCAGTCTTTTTTCCCTAACAAAACTACGAGTTAAAAGCTTTGAATGTGCTCATAAAATGAACTAAAGTAAAAATTGTTTGTGAAGATAAAAGCAAACCAACAAACAAATTAATAACTGCTTTAAAAATTTAACGCCGAACTGGAGTTTAAGAGTGCACGAGACATTCAGAAATTTTGTTTAATTTTGTTTTGTACACAGTTTATTATCAGATTTTCGAAAATTTTATTTTCGTAGCTCAAATATTGCGACTTGAAGGAAAATATAAATAAAATAACTAAATAATATTCCAATCATTTTAAGCTTCACTAAAATTTAGCAAAATTAGTATATTCAGTTACGTCTATCACAAAAGAACTTCGAGTTACTATTTTTATCTTTTCGTACATTCAGTTAGAGAGTTTTGAAACTATTTTTTTTTTCTTTATTAATCTGTTTCTTTCTTTCTTTCTACAAATGCCCCTTCAATTACATATCTTTGCTACCGTTTTCGTAATGTCTTAAACGGAAAATGTAAACAGGATTTTGCACGGCAATTAAGCAGTGAACAAACAGATAAGGCTAATTGTGTTAATAATATGGAAACTTTCTTTAGTAATTTATCGCGTGCGTAAAGAATGAACTGGAATACCAAATTTGACCGACTCTCCATATTTGACCACTTAGACTAGTACAGAAAAAAAAAACACCTGTTTCCAGCACTGTTTTCGTTAAGAAAATTGAATATCATGAAATATTATTTTTTAAATTGTTAATAAGCACATTTTTTTTACTATTACTCGCTACGAAAATACTAAAACTTGTAAGATTATTACAATTTTTAATTAAATACTGATGAATTGCTTCCCAATTAATATTCTGGGTCTTCATTTAGTTTCTGTGTTATTGTTTTGCGTTCTATATATTTTTTAATTCTTCAAAAACATTACTTTAATACAAAATCAGTAAAATAACTTTTTTCTCCCGATAAAAATAAATGTTGTTTATATTGTACTTTTTATTGGACATTTAGACTATATTCGTTTCAAATTAATCACAATAAACTACACTAAAATAGAGGATGAATAAATACTGAATATTATATAGATATTAAAATTATTATTATTATTAGGGACAAAGTCCTACTTCTTTCACTTTCGGACTTTTTCATCGTCTCCATAAATTTACATACTACTTTTGGACAGCTGATCGGTTGCTATCGGTTGGTCATCAAGAACGATTGTTATTTTTAGAAATGTATAATTAGGTTTATTTTATTGACAGATTAACAGAGTAATTTTTTTTTAAGGTTAACCCCTGTTGCGTAAATTAAATTTGCCAATAAGGCAGTTTTCTTACATACTAACCGCCCTTGGCGACCAGTTTGGTCTCTCTTAAAATTTATGTTTGGGAAAGCAGGCTAAGCATGTTACTTTTATCCATAATTTAATTTACTTGGGCTCCCTAAAATATAATTAACATAATCCCTTAAGCTAATATTAGTTTTTGTTGCATTAAAATATCTCAATTTGCTGATTTTCTGTAAGCAAGTAAACCCTATTGGTTTACAATGGAAGTCTATGGGAATTTGGCGAAATATTAAAGATATCGCAAGTTGGTGACAAACTTGGTGGCATTTGGAGACAGAACAGGGTCCCCTCCCCTATGGTAACCCCCTTATAGTATGGAGATGCATTAAATGCTGGCCAATAACCAATGAGATGCGTTTCATTCGGGCGTTGCCATTAAATAATTAACAAATTATTCGCGATTTCTGTGCCACGTACGATAGCGTAATATATATATATAGATTTTTAATTTCCCTTTAACCTTTTATGTACTGAATTATGAATTCATGAAAATTTCATCTTCTAAAGCATTTTTCATGAATTTTTGAAACTACATTATAGAAGATTTATATAATCATTTAACAAATTTTAGAAGGAGTGAAGGATTTAGAAGAAATAATTAAATTTGAATTTTTAGGGATTTTGTGCAGTATTTATAACCCCACTCGAATATTTTGTTTTAAATATTTTTCGTAGTATTTTGTAGAATTAGGAAATGTACAAATATAATGTTCTTACAATAGAAATACAGAAACATTTCCGAATTGAAAACTCCCCCTCCCCCCCCCCCCCCCCCCAACGCCAAGAAAGCTGAAAAGATGCAAAGGCAAAAGAAATCCTTTTAAAAATATTTTTTTTTGTATAACCAATAATGCTTTTGGAACAAGATAAAGTAATGCATCTATAACTCATTCTAAACTGTATTACTACTAATCGATGTATTAGATAAATTTTATAACACGTTATTTTAATGGTACTTATAAGTACCACCAGTAGATAAAGGGTTAAGAACTTTTTATTTCGTACAAGGGCAAAGCAAATGGAAGGAAGGGGCTCACGAGGCTCAAACCTTCCCATCCAAATGAATACAGTTTTCTAAAAATCACACAAATTGTTCCAAAGACTTTTTTTTTTCTTTTTTGCCAGCAATGTTCCGCAATTTATCTCAGAGGGGGGAAAAAATCAACTTTTACACATAGAGAAGCATAATAAATTTGAATTATTTATCTGATGTGGTAAATCCGCAGATTTAGATTTTCAAAGTCAACTCAAGAAGTGGCGTTTTTATTTTGAACTCATGCTACTTTACTCACTCGAAAACAAATCCGCTGGCTAATGTTAATCCGAATGTTTTTTTTTTTCTTTTGGCATTGGATAGCTGAGGTCTATCTCTATAAAGACCATTTTTTAATTTTTCGATTTTGTTTGTAGGTTTTTGCTTTACGTGGATACTTCATTTTCGAAACCAGTCCCGAAAGTGAAAGTATTCTAATAAAAAATACCTGCGAACAAAATCGAAAAATGTAAAGAACGGTCTTCCTAGAAATTGACCGTAGCTATCAAATGAAAAAAAAAATTTAAAAATACTGAAATGCAAACGAGATATTTTTAAAAAGTTCTTTCTCCCTTATGATTCACATTAGTGAGCGGGTGTTTTCTCTTGAATGAAGTAGCCTCTTAACACCTTCTGGACGAGCATCCTTTAATAAAAAATTTTATCTTTTATCACCGGTTTTTAAAGCAGAAATACGTTGATTAAAAAAGGCAAAGTTTACAATTGAAAATAACTGGTGGGAATAATAGGGGATTCTGATCACCTTATGCGTCACGTATACGTGACGCTCATCGCGCAGGGTTTAACATTTAAAGCTCACAATCCATGGTTTCCTTTCTTTCATAACAGTATTACTAAGTAGCTTTGGGGAATATAACTCTTGTAAATTGTAACGCGAAAAACTATTATATGCATTGATACTCCAGGATTGTTTATCCATCGCGGAAACTTTTTAGCGCTTTCCAACATAGTTCAAAAGTGTTTTTGAATTCGGTTTGTTTGTCTGTCTGTACATGCTCTAATTCGCGTAAATATACTCAGATTGTCATGAAGTTTACTATGATATGTTTTGAATTGAAAAAGGAAAGTGTGGCATTTACAGTCCATTTACAGGAACACCCAAAAGAATTCCGTTACATTCGTCTATGGGCAAAAAACGTTAGCGATGTATTTTAATGTTGTTACACTTTTGCAAACATATTGAAATTGATATATATCCCTGAGGTGATCTGCAAGATGCTTACTATTGAATACAGTGTGCATAGCATTCATCGTTTATTTACACGGGCACACAAAAGAATTCGGGTACAGTAAAGTAGGTGAACAGTAATTGATGAAAGTCCGTTGTCATTTGTTATAATGGCTTTTAAATTAAAGATATTTTTTGCTCACTACTTGGCGTGTATAATTTCTATAGATCATATACAGGGTTGCACAAAACATGCTTTGTACATTTCCGTCTATTGATGGAAATTGTTGAAAGTGAATTTTCAACTGCCCTCTGCATTTTCTAACTAAACTAAATTTTAACATGTTATTGAGTATATCTACAAATCAATAGATCATTTACAGTGCTGCACAGAAGAATTCGAATATTTTTGCGACTATTGATGATTATTGCGAAAATTAACTTTTCATATGTATTCAAGGCCGTAAGCCAATGGGGGATCACCAGGGTTTGATCCCCCTCCGAAATTTCTGTCAAGATGACTATAAATATGCCATTAACTATCACTCAACACAGTCAAGATTCGAAAATCAACTGCAGTAAGAGTCCCGATTATATACAAATAGGGACCAAGCGCACCTCGGATAAGTAAAAAACTCAGATAAACCCGATTTGCATAAATTATCACCAACTAAGGAGATGAAATATAAATTTTCACTTAATTCATTCATTTTTATAGTGCTAGTAAAATTTCTTTGATGCACATTTCCGTTTCTTTTAAGAAAAACGGGGAATGAAATTGTATATTTGAAAAAGCGTTTGATAGTTTTTTGTTTGTTAGATGTCAATTTTGCTGCAGTTTTTTTTTTTTTTTTTTTTTTTTTGCTGCAGTATTACGCTACTGCATAACTATCGATTTCTAAGATTTTCCCTTACCACTGAATCTTACCAGTCAATTTTGCCTAATTCAATCGCCGAAATCTAACAATTCTCAACGATTAAATATGGCAAAAATTTGTATTAAATTTTAGAGGTAACAAGACCGTACAAATTGGCAGCTATGTGATTCTATTAGTGTCATGAAAATTGCAGGTGTAGCCTCTTCTTTCTGCTCAAAGTATTAAATAGTTTTTTTCAATCGAACTTACACCTTTGGAATGGATCATTTTCTTCTGATGGACTGATGGCTTCCATTATTACGAAATAGCCATTATAAATGATGTGTTAGGCGAAGATGAAAGAGCAGTCGTAAAAAATTAGAACTCTGATTTTCTGGTCAGAATGGGAAAAAAAATGGCCATAATTTTTTTCTAACTTTTTATGACTGCTCTTTCATCTTCACCTAACACTTCATTTATAATGGCTGTTTCATAATAATGGAAGCTATCAGTCCATCAGAAGAAAATAACTCGGTTAAAAATAAAAAATCCAAAATGAGATAATGATCAAATCATGTTATAAAAACATGTATAATAATCACTTCTAAACAGATTAAGTTAAATAATGCTATAAAAAGTGATAAAATATCTTTATTAAGATTGACGATCGTTTCGTCGCACAAACGGCGACATTTTCAAAATCATTCAGGATAGAAAATATTTTCACATAATTTAAAACAATAAACATAATAAACAATGTCACGAGACATGATGCATAATGAAAAACATTGCAAAAATAAAATTAAATTAATTTATGAGGATGATGATTCTATGAAATTAAAAAATATAGTATGCAAGAAAATAGATCCAAATGAGTCAAACCAGTTATCAGGAGTATACGAAATATTTTTCACCAAAGAAGATGAAACAAAGCAGTTTCATATAATGACAAGCAGAAAACTTAAAACTAGAATCAAAGAACATATAGCAGACATCAAATACTACAGAAGAACCACAGCTTTGGCCAGATTATACAGCGAAGAACTTTTACAGATCAATTTTTTAAATAGCAAGTTAATTTATACATCAAGATTTTATTTACCATCTATAATCCAAGAATCAATCGAGATATTTTTACGCAACAAGAATATTTGCAATGATTCAGTGTCCCTTGATTTACATAAACTTTTGAAAGAGATGGTATGTAATTTTAGTAGCAATAGTAAAAATTAATCCACGCTCGCAAATAGCCAAGATAATTTTATTTTTATCTTAGGTTTTGCAATGTATTTCATTATGCATGTTGCCTCGTGCCATTATTTACCATGTTATTGTTTTTATTATTATTATTATTATATGAAAATTAATCCACGCTCGCAAATAGCTAATTTAATTTTAATTTCATTTTGTGTTTGCATTGTTTTTCATTATGCATCATGTCTCATTTAATATGTTTATTGTTTTTAAATTATGTGAAAATATTTTCTATCCTGAATGATTTTGAAAATGTCGCCGTTTGTGCGACGAAACGATCGTCAATCTTAATAAAGATATGTTATTATTTTTTATAGCATTATTTTATTTAATTTGATCAAATCATGATCAAATCCCCTACAAAATATTTTTATGGCTACGGCCGTGCATTTGTTATGCGTTTTACAAACTGTTTACTTAGATATTATCTTTCACCTTATTAAAGAGTGAAGTGTTATTATAGAACTAGTATATAACACCCGTCAAAAATGACGGAATTTTGAACTGCGTTTTATTTTTATAAGACTTCTTACAAACAAACAGTATAAAGATTTTTTATTATTGAAATGTTTGTGTTGTGTAAAAGTACATTTTAAAATGACAAATAATTTCTACAAATACAAATGATGAGGCTATCTTTTTTTACTCAGTATTTAATTTCTGAAATAGTTCAACATTCAATAAAGGCTCCTATTCTAATCTTTATAGCTAAGAAATGAAATATCGGTGAAAATTACGTCATGTTGACACCATCATATCAATTTTCTTCTTAGTTTTATTAACGTAAAAATACATTTCGAGCTAAGCATAACGTCAGCGACGCAAACTTTTCAATCATACGTTACACACGTACATTTATATGCTTAACCACAGTATATTCAAATAAAAAAGTATTCTCCACTTAATTGGGATGATAAAAACTAATAAAGCATAATGTATCAAGATAAAATAAACCCGCTAGACAATATTCTCATGATGTTGCAATAAATATGAATTCTTATTAACTTATGAAAATAAGTATACGTGAATATATTTTTTACCGAAAATAATTTGCAAATGAAAAAATACGTCCAAAAATTGTCTGAATGGTTTTCATTATTTCTCTTTTATCTGAAGCAATGGAAGTAAACCGATTGCCACCATTTTAGAGACATTTCACAAAAAATATAAAAATGGGATTTACACTGGCCTCCAAAAGTTAAGGTACAGGGACTGGATGCTTTCAATTGTACACTGCTTGTCGAATAACTACGAAAATTATTGGCGAATTGTTCTTGAACTTCTGGGATGTAAAGAACATGTTTGATTTCATATTTCTCGATGAAGATTTAGTCGGGAGGACAATTGCAGGCTAATAATAAATTTAACAATAAAATAATATTTGCGATCCCCTATGTAACAGAAAATGCTGGAAATGGTTTGTCGCTGTCTTAAATGACTATTTGGATCATGTTCAACGTTTGTGTGCAATTGTGTAAGCTTTGCACTCATATTCATGAAGATGTTATTGTCTTTGTGAAAAATTCACAAGTTTTTTGTTTATAGCATACAGAGTTTTCAGCCAAATTTAACACAACTTTCCGAAAACTTGACAAAGAATAGTAGCAACAGTATACTGCAATTAAAACATGGATATATTGAATATTTGATGAGATATGGGCATTTTTATGAAATAATTTTTAACTGCGCATGCGTGGAAGATTTCAAAATTTTTATTTCATAATTTGGTAGTCAGCTATTCTGCGCAACTTCTATAAAAATTCCAGTGAAATATCGCGAAAATTCACAAAGATAGGGACGATATAGTGAGTTGCTTTCTAAAAATAGCTTTATTATAAGGGATTTTCCACAATTTTCAAATCAGCTCACTATATCTTTCTGAGTTTTCACAATACTTGACGGGACTTTTTATAGAAGTTGCCCAGAATAGCTGACTACCAAATTATGAAAAAAAAAAAATTGAAACCTTCCGCGCATGCGCAGTTAAAAATTATTTCATAAAAATGCCCATTTGTCATCAAATGTCCTCCCGACTAAATCTTCACCGAGAAATATGAAATAAAACATGTTCTTTACATCCCAGAAGTTCAAGAACAATTCGCCAATAATTTTCGTAGATATTCGACAAGCAGTGTACAATCGAAAGCATCCAGTCCCTGTACCTTAACTTTTGGAGGCCAGTGTAATATAAAATATAAAAAATCACAAAAAATCACCTTATAAAATCACAAAAAGTTAAAAATGGGAATAATTTTAAAAATAGCTAGTGAGGGCACATGTGCAAATGAACAGCTTTCAATTAAATAAAAATAATAATAATAATAATTAGTATTTTGTATTAAAATAAAATTATAATAATAATAATAATTGATTATTTAAAAATAATAATTAACATATTATATAAATAATTAGCAAAATCGATTCAACAAAACTTCAGGACAGATGACTTAAAAAACAGCCTTATGTTTTAAATATATAGATGGCATGGTTCGCCCTGGAATGCTTACCGACACTTTCCTACACTTAGATTTTATATAAGTAGATTCTAAATGTGTTGGAAAACGTTTCATAATCCATGTTTGCTTGATGCATGATTTTTTGTTCTTGTTATTATATCATGGAACTCTACTTCTCCGCAAGCACTAACTCTGTCTCCTTAATTTGATGAATTTGTAGAATTCAATATTTTGAATCTTCTATCTGAAATAATAACGAGAACGAAAAATCATGCGTCAACCACAGATTGTGAAACACTTTCCAACACATTTAGAATATTTAAAGAAAAATTCATCGATTAACAAGATAAAAGATGGTTTCTAAGTAAACCATTTGGAAAAATAATAACACATTTCAAAGCCAAATTTCAAGAATTTCCATCAATAGTCAGAAAAATATACCAATTCTTTGGTGCAGACCTGTATATGATCTATAGATCTGCATATATACACTACATTACTGTGTTAGTTCAGTTCTAGCGCATAGCACAGTTAAAATTTCCTCTTCAGCAATTTCTGTCAATAAACGGGAAATAATTTGCTCTGCCCTGCTTATGGTTTATTATAGAATTTATACATACCAAGTAATGGGTAAAAATTATTTAAATTTTAAAAAGCGTAAGACAACTGAAAACCCACTTCCAGCAATTATTTTTATAGACAGTACTGTAACCGAACTATTTTGTGTATCCCTGTAAATGAACGATAAATGCTATACGCATTATATTCTATAGTAAGCCTCTTGCAGTGCACTTAAGGGATTTTTAACTATTTCGATATGTTTGAAATAGTGTAACATCATTAAAATGCATCTCAAATGATTTCCCCCCATAGACCGTAAGGAAACGGTATTCTTTTGTTTGTCCCTCTAAAAGAACTTTATACATCCCAAGTAAAATTAAAAAAAAAAAAGTTCAATTTAAAAACATGTACCACAACTGAAAACGCACTTCCAGCAATTATTGTTAATTGGCTTCAATAGTTCAAATGCTGTTCGATTTCATCTGTAGCCAAATTCTTTTGTTTGTTCCTGTAAATGAACGAACAAATCTATCCACGTAGTATTCTACAGTAAACGTCGCGTAGTACACCTCAGCGACTTATATAAATTTCAGTATATTTAAAATAATGTAATATCATTAAAATACACTGCAAACGATTTTACCCCATAGACTGAAATGTAACGGGATTTTTTTGAGTATCCCTGTACACGGACTATAACGACTACACACTTCATTTTCATCAACGAACATACCATAGTAAACCCCAGTAACATTTATCAATTGCATGGAAATCTGGGTATATTTACGCGAATTAGAGCACGGCCAGACAGACATACAGCAGAAGGAGAGACAAACCGAATTCATAAACACTTTTCAACTATGTTGGAAAGTGTTAAAAATATTGATTTTGTAATAATGGCAATAATTATTTATTGAGTGATGAATTATTCTTTTAAATATTTTATTATTACTGAAAATCGCAATTGTTTAATATATTTCAAAGTTACTACTCAAGCCATTTGTATTGTTACTGATTCCATACATATTTGGCCTAAAATGGCGATTTTCTAGACTTAATATTTTTTTAGCTTTGCGAAGGAAATGAAGACTTCAAACCAAACTACTACTTCGGAAAATTGTACCACCCCCTCGAAGCGTAGGACGCGCCATCACTCTAATTATTGTTATTGGTACATTTGTATATAATAGGATGGACCACCGCAGTATTCGTTACACCCCTTAGGAAACGATATATTTTTTCCTAATATAAATACTGTTTTCACAAAAAAGGGAGATTTTTCCCCATTGTGTATTTTTCCCTATTTTATTTTGTCAGCTGTAACCGAAGTTATATGTACGTAAACTTTTTGTATAAATAATTCATTTTATTGATAAAACATCATTAATGATTTCAGCATTTTATTTAAGGATTTAATTTAAGAAAAAATCCCCGCTCAGTAATTCGAAATTTTCCGACACATTTTCTGTCTCATTTTTAAACATAAAAGAATGATGTACTTGAAAGCAAGATTATTAAAGTGATTTGTAATCGAAGTTTTTTTCTCATTTTTCGATATATGAATTACATTGAGATAAAAAAGATTGTTGCCTGAAGATGAAAGTTTTTTCTCCTTTCCCATTCCTGCGCTGCCATTTTCTTAAATTAACAACAGTTTCTGAATATTCTTTTGCCATTACTGAAAAGCGAAAAAAAAAAAAAGATTTTGATTACATAGTTTTTGAATAAAAAAAACCTGCCAATTTGATACGTTTGAGAACTAAAATGAATTGCAAGAAAAAAAAAAATCATGTGTTCAGCAGAGATATTGTAACACTTTCCAACACATTCAGAATACTGTAACGAAATTTTCACAGGTTTATTAAGGTGAAATATGATGACTAAATAAACAATTTGAAAAACTCATAACGCATTTGAAAACACAAATTCTGCTATTAAAAACATTAGTCGTAAAAATATCTTTTTCTTTTCTTTTTGTACAGCCCTGTATATGATCTATCTGGATTTGCATGTATACTGCATAGAATATTAAAAGTTAGTTCAGTTAAACGAACAGTACAGTTTAAATTTTCCATTCAGCAATTTCCGTGAATAAACGGAAATGCACTTGAGAACATTTGTGCAACCCTGTATATGGTCCATAGAATTTATACATACCAAGTAATATTTAAAAAAAAAAATAGTTCAATTTAAAAACGCATACCGCAATTTAAAACGTACTTTCAGCAATTATTGTTCATAGGCTTCAATAGTTCAATTTCTTCTGTGGCCAAAGGCTTCTCCCTGCAAGTGAATGACAAATTCTAATGCACGCCATATTCTACAGTAAGCGCCGTGTATTTCCCCTCGGTGATATATATAAATTTCAGTATATTTAAAATAATGTAATATCATTAAAATACACCGCAAACGGTTTTCCCCATAGATACTAATGGAATTCTTTTGAGTGTCTCTGTAAATGAACCGTAAATGTAACCCTATATATTTCATTTTCCATACCGAACATGCCATAGTGATACTCAATAACACCTATGAATTTCATGGCAATTGGATTATATTTACGCGAGTTAGAGCACGGACGTACAGACAGACAGACCGAATTCATAAACACTTTTTAAATTTATTGGAAAGTGTTAAAAATATATCAGAAAGTTGCCAGTTTGGATTTTATACAGTCATAATGTAAAAATATTAATTATTATTACAATGTAATCAATCTCATTAATTCATTTTGGCGCAGCATCTCCCCGTCGTGGTCCTAGCGTCATTACCCCATCCATAACTACAGCCGTTTTATTATGAATTTACTTAAAATATAAAATGTCGGTATTTCCTTCTGGCATTTAATTTTAAGATTACTCGAGCATTTTGATCTAATGAATTATTTTCAAAAAAAAAAAAAAAATTACCTAAAAAACTGGGTCTGAAGAAAAAACAGACATGCAGACATTCTATTTTTGGATCTCTACAATAATGTAAAACAAGCTCTTACAAACAAAGAATATGTATATGCATATATCAAAATTTGTTTCCTTGTCCTAAAAGTACGCTTGAATAGTAAAATTAGAAAGAAAAAAAAAGTTGATTAATAAATAGTCCCGTGGCAGATCGTAGAGAAGTCATGACGACGCCCTTTTAAGACATTGTGATTTGCAATGACATCAGGTGACGTGGATGTGGCATTCAAGTGACAGTGACGTTCATTCGTTCGTTTATAGCCACATTTGTGAATCAGTCAAAAACACATATATACTGCTTGCAAGTGGTCATCTTAAAATGCCATATTATTGTTTTGGCACATTTGTTGCACGTCACAGCCACATTCGTGATGTTCTCGGACGTTACATTGATATCACAGTTTTCACCGTGGCATTTTTGACTAGCGGTAACGTCATTGCGATCTAGCTGCTATGGTTTTCTGTCATTAATAAAGACTAGTAAATATTTTTACGAATATTTAACATATTTACCTTCTTTATGTGAAAAGTCATGGTATAACGAAAAGTGCTGAAAGTGCGCTTACATCTGTGCTAAAATAATAGTCAGCTAAATATTACTATATTTCAGAATGTAGTTGATCAATGGCATACTGAGTTATCGTGCACTTCAAACATTTCTGAGGATGGCTTCACTTTTTACACAAAGGAAATAGGTCTCCGATAGAATTGTTGTTGTTGGTAATTATTGTTAAACTAATCTAGTTAAGAAAATCTAGTTTCGGCTTGTATTGTGCGACATCCTGTGTCTTTGACTGAATAAATCAATTCTGTGATCCTATGTGATTTTGTTTGCTTCTGTACGTTTGGTTTGACCTTTCAATTTATCGACATGAGTTTGAATAGTCCTGTGTTCCGGTTTGGCATGAAACATCCTGCATTTTTCACTGCAAAAACGATATTTTGACATAGTTCTGACTCAAGTATTGTACGTCGAGCTGTGTGCTTTCACCTATCTTTTCGTTACAAGAGTTCGTGGGCACCTTATATATTTAAACATATTTAATTTTCAAAGGCATAGAAAAAAAATAAACCGGAAAATTTAAAGCAAAAATTAGCAAGCGTAAACAAGAAATCTTTCAATTTCACTAACGATTAAATTAACCAATAATGATCATGAATTTCTCTGATATTTATCGAATTAGAATATCTAAATTAAGTCATTGAAATAATACCTAAATTTTGGGGATTTTTCTTCAAGTGTAAGGGAAAAATTCTGAGAAAAACTGAGGCCACCTGTACAGTTGAACCACACCCGTATACTCTCAATTCGGTAGCTCAAATAGTGCGAATAACTGTGTAACCGCCTACGTCGCCCACTAAATTGTAGTCTGCGTTATTATTTGCGCCTTTAAATACCATCTCCTTCATGTGCAGTAATGAGCAGACCACCCCTTCGTATGTTTTTCCGCTTGACGAACTTGGAAGAATTTTTTTTCTAAGCGAAATTGATTTTTTCTTGGAGAAAATAGATTTTCGAGGTATATTAAGAGGGCAGTTTGACATTTTAAGGTGCTCATTCGAGTAAAATTGCGTAGACATTAGTGGGTCAACAAACCGAACCACCCGGTTGCAGTTGTAAAACTAAGAGGCAAATTTTAGAGCGCTCTTCTGTATGTTTTCTTGTAGGTAAACATTTATATTTCTGTATCTTTCTTTTTCGGTGGAATCGTGGGATATTTATTGTGAGAATAATTCCTCACCATGTTTTGTTTGTATGAGAATGTCTAGTTTCAGTTGAATTACTTACTTTTGGGTTGGGTTTAGCGGATTCTAATAGACGGAGTTTTGATTAGATTTCCGTATCAGGAATGTTTCCAGGTACAGGTATACATTAAGTCTGTACCGGGCTAACTGTACGTATTAGAACTGCAGTCAATGCCCTGCTAACAGTAGAGTGTACGAGGGTACTTGAACAGGGCCAGCTGTTTTAACGGACCCAAATCTTTCATGTAATCATTTCCGTAAAAAAAAAAAACAATATTTCAAGGTAATAAATATTTTAAAAATTCATTACTCGTATCATATAAAGTAAAATGCCCCAGTGGCATAGTTCTGCTGTAAATGGTTACTTACAATATTACAACATCCAGATTTGATTATATTACCGCAATAAACATGTTTTCAGTTACAAATGTATATTTTTTACTTACTAGGCTATCAACTTGTGAATGTAAATGCATTTTTATATTTACTGCATATTAGAAATTTAATTTTTTTATAATGAATCTGAAATATCTGACTTCTTTGTATATATCGAATGTTTAAAATTCTACATGGGTGTTTAACGATTAACATGGCTATGGAATTCATAATTTCTCTTGTGCATATATATTTTACAAGATTAGTGAAGTAATAATTCGTGTTTGCTTTCATTATATTTGACTCTAGATTTTTCAGTTTAAATGTATATTTATTAAGTTTTAGATTTATAGGAAAAGAAAAGAAATCTTTTAGCAACGAATTAAAATGAGTAAAATGAGCTTTTAATTTAAGATATATTATAGTGCTTTTAGGTGCGTTCGTAATTATATAGATATGTAGCACCTGTAATTGGCGTCTGGTCCGTCCGTCTGTTCGCATATAACAGCGCAAAAACTAACCAACCAAATGGTTTGAAATTTAATACATATAATCGTTGCAGAATTTTGTCAAGTCATTTCAAATTTTATGAAAGTCGAATCAAAACTTAAAAAGACATTAATAAAAGTTTTCTTCATTCTCTTAAATCCTGTCATACGTAATTAATTTAATAATATCCCATGATAGGTAATGATTCTAGGTTACCATGGTAATTATTCTATTAAATACTATTATACGTAATTAAGTTAATAATATTCCATGATAGGTAATGATTCTAGGCTGCCATGGTGATTACGTCCTATTTAAGATGGCGTCATATTATTTCCATATTACTGAATTTAATATATATAACGTAATGAATTTTGTACTCATGCATTTTTACACAAGAGTGCAACAGCTATTGCACCAAGATCTGAATATTTATAAAACTAGTTATAGTACGATTTCATTTGCCAGGTTTGACGTGCAATTTCAGAATTGTTTAACATGCAAATTGCTGTTTTCGTTTTAGCTCTGCTCGTATTAAATGAGTTCGACTGTATTATATTTCAATTTTCAACTTTTTTGTTAAACAAAATCTGTTGAGAAATGATTTTTAGATATGGAAAATTTTTATAAAATCATTACTTTTAATTAGTTAGTCCTAAATACCATGTTAATTTTTTAGCCTATGACTAAGCATGAACCGTCAAGGGGTAAATAAATGTTTTTCTGTCTAAAAGCCGTCTGCATCTAGAAAGAAAACTCTTAAACGTTAAACAGTCAAACCAAACCAATTGAACCAGTGTTTTCTACAAACATCTTCAAGGATTCAAGGAAGCTACCCGTAACACACTTTCTTACCTCGAGTTTATAGATGAAAGTCTGACACTAAGTACACAATTGCAATTAGTTAGTGGAGCCAGTTCGGACAACTTTGTTAAAGTACCAATAAACTGAAGTCCTTCAGAGAGTTTGTTACAAACAAGCTAAAGAGTGTTTGTTTAATTGAAGGACTGTTTTCAATGCAAACTTGCCACTTACTGCCAAAATCATAAGATTGTTTTTAACCAAAGACAGCTAAATAATAGTTTCATGTTTATGAACTCCCCTCTTTAGAAAAAAAAAAAAAAAAAAAAAAAAACTAAGAATTATTAAGTTTTAAATCATCGCATACAAAACGTAAAAAGTTTCCACCAAGCTAGTGATCAACATTAATCGAACTTCATACACACTAGCTGACCCGCCCGGCGTTGCCCGGGCCCATAATAATATTCTTAAATGAATCTGAAATTTTTTATCGCAGATCCGTACAGAGGGGACGGTGCAAATTACCAGGGCCCGACTCTCGTTCAGTTCAAAAGTTGTGTAAAGTCAAAGGTTAAGATTTTTAATTTTTATATGTCTCATACTTTAAACTTTTTTATTCTAAATTAACTGATGAATTTAATTAAAATGTAATTATATTTTCAAAAATTTAATTTTTTATTTAAAATCTTTATATCAAAAAGCAATTACAAATACAGCATAAAGTGTAATGCTGAAAAAGAAATAATAAAATTGTAAGCAAATATTACTATATAGATTTTTAAGAAAAGTACCATCCAGCAAATTTATTTTCTAATAGAATAAAGCCTGTTTATAACGGAATCCTGCAATAAACGAAAAAAAAAGTTCCAGCTCTCCCCCCCCCCCCCAAAAAAAAATGCTATTATGCGTTGTTTAATTTAATGACCTGCATAAAACGGAATTTTAACTGGTCGTTTTCGTTTACGTCTAAGCAGGTTTTATTGTATCTTACTTTTGAGGGGGCCTGTAATAATATTCTTAAATGAACCTGAAATTCGTATCGCAGGTCCGTACAAAATTACTTTTTACGTCATGACAACATTTTGTAAACTTCTTGCTGCTGTTTAATTCGCATTTCCAATACAGTGCTTTGCATAAATTGCACGTTTCACCCACAGTTATGCATGCCCCGGAACGTTTAAATTAGTAATTTGGATTTCAGTAGCAACTCGTGCATGCTACAGTTATTAAGCCTATTTTGCCGATCGCTTAACGGCGTTCTCGACAATTCTATTTGGATTTCGAATCTATTTCGATTCGACTCGAATTCGGCTTCTTCTTCACTTTCAAGCATTCACCGAGATTTTTTACGGGCATTTCAAATGATATTTTGAAGCTACATAATTGCAGCGAAAGATATTCCACAGAAAACGCAAAACGTAAACAACAACAAACCCGATCGCCCTAAATCTTGCCAAGGACTCTTACACAATAACGAATCAGATGCGTTTCTCGGGCGTTGCCATTAAACAATAACAAATAATCGCGATTTCTGTGTTACGTACGTTAGCGTAATATATATATAGATAATTTCGGATTTCAACGTCCCTTTTTCAGAGCACATACAAAAGGAATGATTGAGGTATCATTCGAAAGGTTCTTGAACGGACTTTTGACAAAGTATGCTGATATTTTGTTAAAACACGCTATTTGTATAAAAATTGCAGTTAATTAAAAATTTATAAAGATTGCAATGTGAAAGTCTCGTAAGGACACACCTGTTTTTAAGGAAAAGCTACTCTTTGGATAAAAAATTTCGATTTCTTTTTCATTTCTGCATCCTTTAAGGGAGTTGATTTTTATTCTAAAGTAGCTTCGTTATATTCCAATGACTTATAATCTTTTTTGCTCGTTGAACATATCGCTATTGTAAAACTTTAAACTTGTCTTTTCTTGAAACCGTGTTTTTCAAATTGGGCGACCATTTTTCTCGAGAACAATTGCACCGATTTCCTTCATTTTGCATTAAAAAAGAAAGGTAATAATTTTTGCTGAAGCTTATATCATTGAAAATTATGATCTTAATTGATTAATTATTTTTTCGAGCTCACAAAAGGTTTTTTTTTTTTTTTTTTTTTTTTTTTTTTTAAAGACTAACACATGGCATTTTTTGTTCAAATGACCACCATTTTCTCAAACTTTTAAAACTAAATGTTGGCATAAGCTCCAGAGAAGTTAAATGCCCTTTAATAATTTGGCGACCAAATTTGTTTCAGATGCTTGGATGCTTGTGCTCGAAAAAAAAAAACGGTCGCGGCCAAAACAGTAGAACTTCTCCTTAACGCAGGCACAATTAGCTCAGTAATGCAGTAAATCTTCAAAAAGCTAAGCTAAAGGCACTTTTGAAAACTGGTCAAGGATTGAGCGATTGTGCTTATTCACAGATTCAGAAATATAAGTAATTATGAGAAAAATTAAGTAAATACCTAATAATTAATAAAATTTAAAACTGATGTGAAAAACCATTTTGGGGAACCCATGCAATTGTTAGAAAATTCCGAAAGAAAAGCAAGAGTCGACTGCAGATTTCTATAATAATTAACAAAATTCTCCCAGCAATTCAGGAAATCATAAAAAATCTTGAAGCTAAAAGCAATTCTCAAAACTAGCCAAGGATTGGACGATTATGCTTATATATTTTATTTCTGATATACGGTCCCAGCTGCTCGATTAAGTGGTCGAAAATTAGACTCCTAGACTCGCTTCATTCGAGCCAGCCGCGACGCCCATATTTCCGAAATCCTAATGGCATAAAATTATTTATTTAATAAAACCAATATCATGGCCATTAACATTACTTTTATGCATGTGTTTTATTTTGTTTTAAATGTGTATATCTAAAAAAAACCACCCTTTAGTTTGAAAAAACTTTCCCAGTTACCAAACATTAATCACACCAAAGAATTTTGAGACTACAGTGTAACTTCAAAAATCCGGCAACATCAAAAATCCGGAATCAAAACCATCTTTTCCCTTTCTTTTTCTTTTTCACTTTCAAGTTATGAGAAAACTAAAATAGCAATTCTTTATGAATTAAAAACTTCAAGATCGAAAGTAAAAATGCAAAAAAAAAAAAAAAAAAAAAAAAAAAAGAACATTTGACTTTCTTTTTTCTTTTCTTTTCTTTTTTTTTTTTTTTTTTTGTCTAAGGCGATTATTTTCTTAACAATTTTTCTGGGAGCTGCACTGTTGCTTAGTAAAAGGAACGACTATGGCGAATGCATTGCACCATATATGGACGGAACGAATTTTCGGCAAAGGCGACATCAATGATGAGGAAGAATTTCCAGGCTTTCCCATTTCCCGTGAAAAGGCCGCAATTAGGGTAACTCTATGATAGATGGCCATAGTTTTTAAAGATTGAAATAAAAATTCTTAGAATGCAAATACAAAAAATATTTATGCATATTTAAAATTCTGATACATATACTCATCATATTTTATACAAAAAATAATTAAATATTGAAAACAAATGTGTTACACAAAATTGAAATTAAAATGGCAGATGGCCATACTCTCCTTCAAGCCGAGGAGAGGTGGCCATCCAATACAAGAAAGAAAAAAAAAAAAAAAAAAAAAATAACACATTTCATATAGTTAATCATGCGAAACATATAGCAATTTGTAAAGATCAGTTATATGATGGAAAAGGAGTGAATAAAACTCGAATAAACAAAATTTGAAATATAATTTCAATACTTCACTTTTCGTAAAACCTTACCACATGTTTGGCAAAGGTCTTGATAATTTGTACACGTTTCATGGGACTACTTCAGGTACCTTATTCATTGTATACATTCTTTTTTGGATGTGATATTATATTGTTTTGCACAACCAACACAGTAATCGTAATCCAATTCTATTCACTCGGAATCTGTAGAATCTGATAATTTAAATGTATTTCGTTTTCTTCGCTACTGGAAATGTCGTGTTTTTTTTTTTTTTTTTCTCGCGTTAATTGTAGGTTTATTATGTTAATTTTGTTTATTTATCAACTTTATCAGTTTCTGTTTTGAAAGTTCCCGAAGTTTTTCAGTATTTTCTGAAACAAATAAATCAGGTCTTATTATATTATTATTATTATTATTAAAATATTTATATTAGTTAAAATTTAGATAATTATATCAGTTAATATATTTATAAACGTAAACGTTAAATATCTATTTTAAATTTAATTATATTTAGTTAAAATCATCACTCCGTATAATTTTGAAGTATTGATTAAAGGTGGCCATCTCTCCTCGTTTTCATGTGTCCATCTCTCCTGAAATTGAAGGACTGATAGTCGCCCAATTTAAAGCATCAATAGACATTGTACGTATTTGTTTTAGTCTTAGAAGTAAAGATTAGATCATATACGTGCCTTAAAAGCCCATATTGTAAAAAATATATGTAACGTACGTACTGCAAAACATTCAGATACCAAGGTCAAAAGAAAAAAAAAAAAAAGCAATTTATCAAATTACAACGACCATTTGGAAAACGATTTTTTTGAAGACTAAAATTTAAGACATAAAAAATCGCACGGTGTGGATCATACATTACGTACGCCATGAATTAAACATTAATAGTGTTATTACACGTAAAAATTGCAAGCCAAAAATATCGCCTGCGACCCGTCAGATTTCATGAAACATAGGTATTATCCACCTGAAACTTAACGTAAATATCCAAGCATTTCATTGGCTGTTCGGGAAAAGTTTTTTCCATCGTCAGATTTCCAAGAAATCTGACGGCCAATTTTAAATGAAATTTCATTCTTAAACTTCTAAACATCCGACAATAATACTTTTTACACCGTCGGATAGAGAAAAAAATCTACTTTTAAATGCAATTTGTTTGAAAGCTGTATCTCAATTTGTTTCTGAGTTATTAATTTTTGTTGTAGTTTTTATTACTTTTTTGTCATAGTGGCAACAGAAAGTATCCATCGTTGTTGAAATTAAAGGGAAATACAGATTACTGTATAGACCAATCAGAAAACGAATAAATTGCAGATTAAACCAATGAAAACCTTCAGATATGCTTTTGATTTCCCATCCTGACGAGAACAATAACCATTTTTCCAAATGGTTAAAAAATTTTTCAACCACCTAATTAAATAAACATTACAATTACACTTACTTTTTATAATCGAAAAACACATCTGCACGTCGCAATAAATAAACTCATTGAACTATTTCATGCGAACAAAGTTTATGTTGCAATCAATGATCAAGTTTTGGAGATATTTAGACTGGCCATCTCTCCTCTATGGCCATATAGCCTAGAGTTACCTTATGAGCCGATTGAACACGCAAAATCTGAAAATGCGATAAGTCTCGAAAAAAGGGATATAGATGATTGGATAAGTATTGGCGAAAATGAATCAACAACGAACAATTTAACGTAGAACGAGATCGCAGACGCTGTTCTAAATAGAACCGCAAATAATGCTAGTAGCAGCTCAGAAGACGAGGATGAGAAACCTGCAGAAGAAAAAGTGTCACTAGAAAAATGCATAAATTTGACTGGAAAATAATATATGCTTTAGAGAAACAAGACTGTATTTCCGAAATAGATATTCTTCATTTGTATAAAATACAAAAAAATCTCTCTATTCTAAAAAAAAGTAACTACCGCCGCCGCCGCCGCCGGTTTTGATTTTTTTGTGACCGGAGGCCTTTCTTCGTTAATATTAACAAAAATAATGCATAGAAAAATATGAAAATCGGTGGTTTTATACAGAAATGTTTGATAAACACGCTGATGCAGACAGTTTTCAAATCGAAGAATTATTTTAAGAGTTATTTAATGCTAAAGTTGGACAAAATCGTTCCACTAAAAAAGTTTTATAGGAGCAAAAACTATTTATGGGAATTTAATCATTTTTAGATCATTTTATACGTTATAATTTCCCGGTGTGCAGAATTAATTTATTCTTTTAATTTGACTCATTTTTCGAGGTTTTATTTCTATTTTAAATTCAAATTTTCAGCATTTCTAGAGATAGATATTTTTTACAGATTTCAGAAAATTGTACTAATTTAAACTGTTGCCAACTGTATAAAAAGCGCAAGCAATAATGTTTGCTTCAAATTAAAAATTTATTTACACGTGACTATTATAAACAGGAAAAAAACTTTCAAATTAGAATTAAATAATTACGTAAAAAAAGCAGGAACTTATTAAAAATTACGTCATAAAAAGTATACACGTGAATTTTAAAAGAGAAAGGATATTGTAAAATAATAAATTCATTAACATGCGTTAGAAGTCTTAGGAGAAATTACGTCATATTTACGTCACATAATAGTTATTACATAAAATGAACACAAAATAATATTGCAAAAAAGTTTACATTTAGAAATTGCGCTAGACATTTATTTGATATTTTGAGAATTAATTTAAAATGTCTCATTTAAAAGAACTTTCTTTTCGCTTTGTTAAAAAATATCAGGAGACAAAGACTCTCTTTACTTAATTCCTTTTATATTAGCTTATTTTTAAAATGTTGTTACACGTGAATACGTCATCAAGTTATTTTTATTTCGACGTTTTATTTGTGTTTTTATTAATGTTGTACTAATTTATTTGTTCTTTCGTTATTTAAAATAAAAATTATATCAATTTGTATAATTTGGCGAGTGGTTTGGCGAAATGGGTCGACAGGATAATCAAGTAGTACCGCAGCGGATTTGGCGTTAAAATTCCCCAATCAAAGAGAAATGAATAGAAATTCGTTTATAGGGAGATCGCCACTGTTTTTTAAATTATAATTCAATCATTCGAAATCTTTTTAAAGCCGATCAAATTAGCGTGCATTTAGAGTCTGCGGTGTCTGGGCGGGGGTTGGCGAGCGTAGCTCGTAGGGGGCCGAGCCCCCTAGTAAAATAAATAAAAACAAAAAAAAAGCAATTTAACAAATTACAACGACCATTTGGAATTTTTCTTTTTCAAAGACTGAAATTTAAGACATAAAAAATCGCACGGAGTTGATCCTACATTACGTACGCCATGGATTAAACGATAACATTCCTGGACCCCATCATGAACAAATTTTAAAAGAAATTTCAGTTTTACAATTTTCGGTACTGTGCATTTTTAAACTTCTACGGAGCTGGTCATACATTACGTACGCCATGAATTAAAGATTAATAGTGTTATTACACGTAAAAATTGCAAGCAAGAGAAATCGCCTGCGACTCGTCAGATTTCCTATGAAACTTACGTAATAGCTAAGCATTTCATTGTCTGTTCGGGAAAAAGCTTTTCTATCATCAGATTTCCAAAAAATATCACGACCAATTTTAAATAAAATTTCATTCTTAAACTTCTAAACATCCGATAATATTACTTTTTATACCGTCGGGTAGAGAAAAAAATGTACTTTTAAATGCAATTTGTTTGAAAGCTGTATCTCAATTTGTTTCTGATTTATTAATTTTTTTTGCAGTTTTTATTACTTTTTTGTCATAGTGGCAACATTCTGTTGTCCATCGTTGTTGAAACCAAAGGGAAATACAGATTACTGTATATACCAATCAGATAACGAATAAATTGCGGATTAAACCAATGAAAACGTTCAGATATGCTTTTGATTTCCTACCCTGACGAGAACAATAACCATTTTTCCAAATGGTTAAAAAAAAAAAAAAAAAAAAAAAAAAAAAAAAAACTTGTTAAAGAACGGCCAAAAAAATTGAAGCAAACAAAGTTGAGATCGATGTTTCCGAAATTACAAGAGAAGAATTAATTTCAATATTTATCAGATTTTTTCTCCCTGTAACATAGAAAATATCAATTAAAGTAAGTTTTTTTTTTTAATTTAGTTTTCTCTCTCTTTTTTTTTTTTTTTTTTTACATATTTATCACTTAATAATGAATTAAATTATGTCTAAAGGCACCATTAAGAATATAGTACTACTTTTGATGTTCATACTTACTATTTTTGATATTCCTTCAAAAATTCGGCATAGTGTCGGCATAGATCAACTAATGGGTTTGGAACCAAACTCAGGAAGTGGGTGAATCAAAATTATGCGCAAACTATTGCGCCCCCTTCACCCACATATCCACCTTCAAATAATTATCTGGACTTTGCAATCACCCGCAACTTCCCTTATCCTTACAGCATTCAAACGCTGAACGATCTAAGTTCAGATCATTTGCCAGTGATCCTTCGATACCGAGTTGACACTTACAACCTGGACTTAGGTAGGCTTCTCCGCACAAGGTGGGAAGACTTCACCTTCCTGCTTGAACAGCGGGAGACTCCGAACATTGTCCCAGAGACAAAAGAGGAGGCGGAGGAAGCCATCAGTCAACTCGGGGATGTTCTCAGAGAGGTGTATGAGCAGTGTTCTCAACCGAGAACCAATACTGCCGACACACTCCGTCTACCGTTGGAAATCAGGCAATTGATTACTGAACGAAATCGTGCTCGTAGGACGTGGCAGGTCTATCGTACTCAGTATTTTAGGACCCATTTAAATCAGTTGCACAGGAGAGTCAAGGCTGCTATCTCCAAGTTTAGAAGTGAACGCTGGAACACATTTGTTGAGTCATTGTCAACACAAGACAACACAATTTGGAAGGCTGCTTCCCGCATTCGTAGGACACGAACACACATTCCGGCTATTACTAGCCCTAACTGCCCAAATGGCACGGGCATGGCATATACTAACACTGAAAAGGCTGAAGCTATCGCTGAAAGTCTTAGAAGTCAGTTTACACCTAATTCTGGTATGGACAACCCTAGGGTTGCCACTGTGTTGGAGACCACAGTTCAAAATTTTTTAAACACTGACACACCTAACACACTATCCCCGACCACACCTTCTGAGGTTCGGGAGTACATCTCAGGCTTAAAAAAGGACAAGTCTCCGGGTGAAGACCGCATCTCTACTAATATGCTTATTAACTTACCCCATAACTTTATTCTCTATCTTGTCATTCTTATTAATTGCATGTTAACTTTAAAAATTTTTCCTGATTGCTGGAAGAAGGCTATTGTTGTCCCCATTCCCAAGAGTGGGGCGGCTGATAGTCATGACCCTTCCAGCTTTCGCCCCATATCTTTATTATCAAGTCTATCTAAAGTTTATGAATATGTTCTTGTCAACCGCCTTAAGGAGTTCTTAAATTCTAATGACGTGCTTATACCGGAGCAATTCGGTTTTCGGGCACGTCATTCAACAACTCATCAGTTGTGGAGAGTTTCTGAACTTCTTCACGATGGCATTAAATCCGGCGGTGTGACAGGAGCAATCTTTCTTGATGTGCAAAAGGCCTTTGACAAGGTCTGGCACATCGCTCTCATCTTTAAATTAATTGCTCTCGGCGTTCCTAGCCAACTTATTAAAATCTATAATGACTACTTTAAACTTAGATCTTTTGTCGTTAGAGTTGGAAGTTCCTACTCTAACTCCCATCCTATCTCTAGCTCTGTGCCCCAGGGCTCTCTTAGCGGTCCCACCCTCTTCAACATCTATGTTAACGATATTCCAAAAATGCCTGATGTCGACTTAGCAATCTTTGCCGACGACACTGCCATGCTTCACAAACACAAACATGCACTATCAGTGTTCTCTAAACTTCAAAATTATCTTGATATTCTTTCGGCCTGGTTTAGAAAATGGAAAATTAAAGTGAACAGTGCCAAAAGTGCCGCCATCTTCTTCACCAATCAACGTACCAACCCCGTTGCTAATTTAAACTTTAAATTGAACAATGAAAATATTCCCTGGAAGACAGATTATAAGTACCTAGGCATTCACCTGGATTCCAAATTATCATGGCAACAGCACATCACGGAAATCCTGCATCGTGCTGATCGTGCCGTGGGCTCCCTTAACCCCCTCTTGGCTTGGAATAGCCCCCTGTCAATCAAGAACAAATTGTTACTGTACAAATCTATGATTCGACCCATTATAACTTATGGTTCTGCAATCTATGGATGTGCTACTAAAACTAGACTTGATAAAATTCAAGTCTTTCAAAATAAACTTCTGCGTAGGTTTGTGAGAGCGACCCGCTATGTCCGAAATGACGTCATTCATCGTGACCTTAAAATTAAACCTATTTTTGCTGAAATCAGAAAACTTGCGATGAAGTTTCACAGGTCAATCCCAGCTGTGCGGAATCCTGCGTTAAATGCCATTCAACATTATGATGCAAGAGTGGGGAGAAACCGGAAACGGCCTCTCGCTATTCTCACTCGGGACGATAACTTCGTCCCACCCTCTAAAACTTCCAGAAGAAATCCTTCTGCTGTCACTTAAACGCAGGATTCCCCGGGAAAAATTTTAATTCCCCTAGATTGAAAGAAATTTTCATCTAGAATTGGCATTTCCCCTTTGACGTCATGCAGCAAACTGTTTATTGATAACAGCCGCGTATGTCAACTTCCCTAATTTTCTGTTTTATTTTAATTTTATCATTTTATTATAATTTTGGAACTTCCCTTCCTTCATGTACTTGGGTGCCTACTATCCTGTTGCAAAATTTCAGTTTTATTTCTTTGTGATGTTACGATACTCCATCTTGGGCGAGGTTAGGCTTGCCTTCCTCGCTCCAGTCCGGCCTTGGGGTGTTTGCTCACTGCACCCCGGCCAATTTTTATTCATTTTACCCCATGTTTGGACTTTTCGACCAGGAGTTAGAAAAAAAAAAAAAAAAAAAAAAAAAAAAAAATTTACCCGGTCGCAAAATTTCATTTCCCAGTTTATAGTTATATTTTTATTAGTTGTTTTCAGCTTTTTAAATTTTTAACTTGTCCCCAATTTCGACCTTTGTCAGTGCCGAAGTGTTAATTGCACTAGCGGTGTTTTTCACTCTTGCTCAGACGTAGCCGAACTGGCTGTCCGAAATGTTAGTATTCTCTCACGGGGATCTAAATCCAGGCCTTTTTCAAGGCTTTACCGTTGGTGCATGAGGAATGCGTTTTGAACCGTAATGAGATGCTAGCACTAGGCTGTCAGTGAAACTGCTGATGAGTTTGCAGCTGGGAGACCCACGAAATGTGATGCGCACCAGGCCTGACACTCAAAATTAGTGAGCTATATGGCCCGCCTTTTTTTTTATAGGTTTTAGAGTTAGTTAGGCTTGGCTACCTTATGCTATGATTTTTCTGTGCTCGTTGGTACCCTACTGTCTTCGCATTCTCCGATCTTTACCTACGCCAGTAAGTGAAATGACATCGAAGTGTAGGGCAACCAAATTCATTTGGATGCCTTATGCGCCCCCCTTTTGGTGGTTATATTTAACCCCGTGCTTCCAACTCTGGAATGGCCCTCGGGACTCCTCCAGAGTATCCAAATTATACTTTTAGGCCGTGCATTGTTTCGAAATTCATCTCTAGTTCCCTTTCTCATTTTTAGTTGGAGGTTACGCGCGGCGGCGTTTCACGCCGCGTTGGCACTCCTTAAGCACCGCGATGTCATGTCATAGTGTCGGTCCCCATGATGCTGGATTTTTGAAGTTATACTTTACTTCTATCGCCAAAACAGAAAAAATAAGATTACCCTTACAAGAGCCCTATTAAAGAAGGGAATGAAAATACCATCATCTGTTACTCAAAACTTGGAGAATTAAATGACATTAAAATAAAAACTAATGATAAAATCCAATAGCTATCACAGAAATTATATTGATTTTAAATTTTAGCAAAACAAATTTGTAAAAATTACCATTTTTTTTCTATTTCTTTGTTCTTGAGTCTATACTTATTTTGGGACATGATTTTCATGTCATTATAAATAATCACAATTTTCACTTTAAATATTTAGATTTGTGATCATAAAGATAAGGTTGGTTTTGGTTATTGATATTTTGAATGTAATAAGATTTTTTTTTTTTAAACAAATGTCAAAACAAGTGTTCTTCACACATTTACTTTTCCTATTAAGTGTATTATTATGTAATGGATTATTGTACATGCGTTCAATGTATGTTACCCCAGTTTGATGCAGCATGCGAGAAAACCTATTAATAGTTTTTATTTGTTTATTTATTTATTTTAAGAAGTGTCAAAACAAATGTTCTTCACATTTAATTTTGCTTTTAAGTGCATTGTTATGTAATGGATTATTGTACATGCGTTCAATGTATGTTACCCCTGTTTGATGGAGCTTGTGAGAAAACATTTTAATATATATTTTTTTTCTGAATGTGAAACATTAACTTTCGAATATAAAATATTCAAAAATATTTTTCATTTTACTACAATGTAAAACTAGTTGGGGGCCACTGTAATACTTACCCATCATGGATATAGATAATATAAAATATGAAAATAAAACATGTGATATTTGCTAAGCATTGTGCCATGTTACTTTTATTCATAACTTAATTTATTTGGACTCCCTTAAATATAATTAATATAACCCCTTAAGCTAATATTACTTTTTGTTGCATTAAAATATCTCAATTTGTTGATTTTCTGTAAGCAAGTAAACGCTATTGGTTTACAATGGAAGTCTATGGGAATTTCGCGAAATATTACAGATACCGCCAATTTGGCGACTCATTTTGGCCGCCAAATTTGGCGATATACCGCCAAGTTGGCGACAATCTTGGCGGTATTTGGCAACTGAACAGGATCCCCCCTATGGTAAGCCCCTTATAGGTATGGAGAGGCATTAAATGCTTGACATTTACGATAAGCCATTCTTGACATTTAATCTTACAGTTTGGCGATAGTTTTTTGGTCGGCGGGATAATCGAGTAGTACCGAATTGCGCAAAAGAAACATCCTTATAACTCGAAAAATTATAGTCCTATTAACTAACAGTTTACTGCATCGGATTAAGCGTCTCATTTCCAATTAAAATATATCTTTGAATTGAAATTTGAATGAAATACAGGGTCATGAAAAATCGAAGAGTGTGAAAAATAAAATTACAAATATCTCGGCAACTAATTATCCTATCGAGTTCATTCATGAAGCAAAATTTATGGTTTTATTGTCTTTTATATTCACTCCTTCAAATAAACAATTTCGAAAATTTTTGTATACCTTTTATCAGAACGAATATTTCGAGAGTCCGAAAAAAATATTTCCGGTTCGAGGTTCCTGATATTCAATAGGCTTCTTTCCATTATTATTCCCTAAGTACACACCGAATTTCAAGTCTCTATCTCAATTTGTTCGGGAGATAGAGCGATTACAGACACACAGACATACAGACGGACGGACAATTTTTTTTTTTTTTCTAAAAATATGTTTTTTGGAATCTCCAGTGTCTGAAACGTGTAAATCCGTCAAAAAAATTTTTCGATTTTTAAAACGATTACAAGACTTACCCTACTACGTATGATGGGAAGTAATATATTGGTGAACAACATCAAAAATTGTGGCAGTTCAGTTGCCACCAAAAGTGGTGTAAGCGAAAATCATCTTTAAATTGGTGTAATGAAACACCACAAAAGTAATTTCTTTCTTGAAGTTATCAATGTCTCAGCTGTCAATTTAATATTCGAACTAAAATCCTTCATCATCCATTTACTTAACTGCGCATAAAAAATATGTCATATATAGATTCATTTCTTTTGCTTTGATATAGGAAAACAGAAATTGGAACAGAATTCTTATTTAGGAAGAATTATATTCTAAACAAGTAATTTTAAAACAAAGAATGAAAACAACTTCAAGCAAAAATTTCTTAATCAAAGATTCCACCCTTCCTCATTTCTGTTTTGCTATCTTAAATTTGTTTTTGAACAGAGCGAAAGAAATGTATCTATGTATGACATTTTTCTCCTGCACAATTAAGCTAGTACATGATGAAGGATTTTAGTTCGATTATATCTACAACTAGACATTGATAATTTCATGAAAGAAATTATTTTTGCAGTGTTTCATTACATCAACTTACAGGTGGTTTTTCCTTACACCACTTTTAGTGGCAATTTAGTTGCCACCATTTTTGGTGTTGTACACCAATTTTTTTTACAGTGTAGATAAATACATGTACAAACATCTGCGATCTGGAAGATTAAATCAAGTTATAGGAATGTGATCCAATTCGCGTGCTAAAAGCATATAAGACAACTGGTATTCCTTCAACCCTATATTATATCACTTCAGAACTTCTTAGCAGGTGAACGCTAACAAATACTTTCAAAATTTCACATGCATATATATAACAATAATTATCATAGCTGCTGATTCTATAATTGCCTTAATAACCGAAAGCAAAATATTACTTTTTTCAAAGAAAAAAATCAATGCAAACATGCAAGAAGCAAAGAAATTCCTGTTTATATAAGATTGTAACTTTTGTATAATTATTAAACCCTAATTAACGTTATTTAAACACAAAGACATTTGTAAAAAGCGCCGATTCTTTTAACAGAAATTTAAAAATAAAAAGTTGAATAGAATTTAATTGTAACTTGTTTGTTAATATAAGCCGAACATTTTCCGAATGGGTTATGCCTTTCTCATCGCTACCTTATTGTTTTTATTTTATAGATAAATTTTTACCGTGTATTCATTTTTTATATATATTAGCAGTAAAAATCAGTTTTTATAGCGTGCTGTTTAATCAGGTAGGTTGGCATCACGCACTAAAATTATTATTAAACCAAACAAGACAAAAGTTCTTAATTGAGTAGGGGGTATTTTGGTATTTTAATGCATTTTTAAGCGCATTTTAACAACTGGTTAACTTTAATAATTTAACATTTAAAACATGTAGTATCGTTTTAATTTTTTTAAGTTACGATGTATCGTCCAATATCTATTTAAAATGTTATTAATGACTTGACTAGTTTATCTTAAGCTATATTTAGTTAAGTCAATGAATCATTAACCCTTCAGTTCCGAAGTAAGATCTACCCGAAGCAATTTTTATTTTTTCAATTGTTTTTAGTTACTTAAGGGGGCACAGGACCTTTAAAATTTCCAAAAATCAGTTTTTGGATTTTGTTTTATTCTGAATTTTTAAAAAATTGTCAACAATACGGAAAAAACCCCATTTAAAAATCTGCATTATTTCTTGAGCTATAATCAATTATAGACGGTGAGTACAATAGTCCGTTGATTTTGAAACTTTAAAATGCGTTTTCTCAGATTTAGCCTAGTGGTTAGGGAGTTGAATTCGGAAATAATTAGGGGACAGCTGGAAATTGCTTTAACCCCTTTAGTTTAGGTCTAGAATGAATATGCTACGTTTCCCCCCTCGTACTAGGTGAGCGTTAGGAATTATACATTGATTTATAGTCAAAGAACACGTTTTTTTTTTTTTTTTTTTTTTTTTTTTTTTTTTTTTTTTTTAAATACCATAACACTATCTCGAAATTGCTAACTTTTTAAAAAACATTGTCAATACAAATGTTGTAGATCTTAACATTCTGAATAAAATGAGTACCTACACTTAATACTTTTGTTGAATATTAAGGTCACAATTCAACTTTAAAGTTTTAGCACTGTGGTCAGAGGGTTGAACTCAGAATTAATTAGAGGAAAACTGGAAATCGTTTTAATCCCTTCAGATTAGGTCAAAAATGAATATTCTACGTTTTCCTCCTCGTACCAAGTGAGCGTTAGGGAATATGTACGTATTTACATTCGAAAATAATGTTTTTCCTTAATATTTTTAACAATATCTCAGAATAATTAATTCTACCAAAATCATTGTCAATGCAGATGTTGTAGAGCTTAAAATTCTGAATAAAATGAGCACACACATTAGTATTTTTGTTCAAAATTAAGGTCGCAATTCTAATTTCAAAATTTTGCCTTAATCGCTAATCAAGAGTTTGAAGTCCGGAGAGACCAAGTTACCTAAGAATATCTCAAAACAGCTAAGTATATCAAAAACATTGTCAGTACAAATTTTGTAAAGCATAAAATTCTGAATAAAAGGAGTACCCACATTAATATTTTTGTTCAAAATTAAGGTTGCAATTCCATTTCAAAATTTTGCCTTAATCACTAATCAAGAGCTTAGATAGGAGAGACCAGATTACCTTAACAATATCTCAAAACAGCTAACTATATCAAAAAAAAAAAAAATGCCAATACAGATGTTGTAGAGCTTAAAATTTTGAATAAAATAAATACTTATATTAATATTATTGTTCAAAATTAAGGTCGCAGTTTGAGATATTGTTACAAATCTTAAAGAAAAACGTGTTTTTCGAATGCAAATGTGTACATATATCCTAACGCTCACTTAGTACGAAGGGTAAAAGATAGAATATTCATTTTAGACCTAATCTGAAGGGATTAAAATGATTTCCAGTTTTCCCCTAATTAATTCTGAGTTCAACCCTCTGACCACAGTGCTAAAACTTTAAAGTGGAATTGTGACCTTAACATTCAACAACAGTATTAAGTGTAGGTACTCATTTTATTCAGAATTTTAAGCTCTACAACATTTGCATTGACAATGTTTTTGAAAAAGTTAGTGATTTCGAGATAGTGTTATAGTATTTAAAAAAAAAAAAAAAAAAAAAAAAAAAAAAAAAAAAAAAAGTGTTTTTTGACTATAAATCAATGTATAATTCCTAACGCTCACCTAGTACGAGGAGGAAAATGTAGCATAATCATTCTATACATAAACTGCAGGGATTAAAACAATTTCCAGATTTCCCCTAATTATTTCCGAATTGGGCCTTTTTTTGCTCCCCTACCACTGGGCTAATTAGTAAATTAGGAGTTCGCGCGCACTGTTACTTTCAAACTATATAAGCTATTGCTTTGAAATATTAACTAAACATCCGTTTTTCGCTATAGTCGTCATGTTACCCCCCCACCCGGAAAAAAAACAAACATAATTTGGTTATTTATTTTTTTGCAATTGAAAAACTTGAATTTTTTTTTTTTTTTTTGAAAATTTTGTATATTTTTGCGCTAAAATTAAATTTTAAACAAAGCTTGTTGTATATGTTTTGGTTTTAATTTAGAGGTAGGTGTGTTATGATTCTATTTTCTTCAAAAATTGCTTTCTATATGCATAATTTAAAGTTTTCTCATGCGCGAAGCACTTGATGATTTTAATTCACGCATTTTTGAAATGAATTTTTAAATTTAAAATTTAAATATTAATTTTGTATATAAAACATTTATTTTTCTGGATAATATAGCTAAGAATATATACTTTAGGCAAAAAGGGGAAAAAGATCTTAATTGCATATTATTTGTGTTCTGGTACTTTGAAAAAGGCGATGTTTTAGATCGTTTCGACAAACTCAAAGGTCCTGTGCCCCCTTAAGGGGTCAGGTACCTTTGAAGTTGAGAAAATTGCATGCAAATGAGACTCTGATATCGATTGTTATAACTCCGCATCTGATTAATTTTTTGATACGAAATTTTAAATACACATTAAAAGAGTCATAGGCTAATAGTTAATGCTCTGAAAAAAAGTCTAGATGCATGTAAAGTTTTTTAAAACTTCATTTGAAATTTAATGTTTTTTTAATAAACGAATTCACCTTATATGTCTTGCGCGCATGATTTCTCATAAATGAATTGTCAGATTGAGCCCAAATTTTTTTATTGAGTTGAGATATAATACGTGCTTAAAATGACCTACACTGAAAAAAATATAATGATTAGTTTTTGAGAAAATAAATGTAAAATTAAAAATCTCAAAATTTTGAAATTATTTTTGTATAAAAATAGTCATAATTTTTGAATTTGTTACTTGATGAACATAATAGTAGGTCATTTTGTGCATCTGTAAGATTGTTATTTTCATTTAAAATTTCATGAAATTCTATCCAGCCATTTCTTAGAAATCATGCGCGCTGTGACCAAAATCAACGATTTGAGAAAATTGACTTTAAAAATCCAATTGCCCCTTGATAACATAAAGAGACCCCAAACTGTTTTCGTCATAACTTCCCTTCTAAAGCGAACTTTTACATGGGGTTTCTTTTAGAATATTCCTTAAGAATAAAATTTTAATATAAACTATTAAATAAAAAAAAATATTTTTGGACACTTTCAAAGGTACCTGACCCCTTAAGTCTCTAAATAAGACAAATATATACAATTTTAATGATTTTACATTCTTTACTTAAATAAGCTTGGTTTTTGTATGTAAATATGGAATTTCGTAATCGATTTCTCACTCACTTATTTTGATATCTTGATACACTCTCAGAAATACTTTCTTCAATTCACGGTAATTTTCCATGGCAGCAGTGCAACCAGGATTTTTCCGTTAATTGACGAATATCTGTTTATTTTTTCTCCATTACAGGAAGTAAAAAATAGTGGGATAAAGTAAAAATTGCTGACCTTGGAGTCGAACCAGCTAAGATATGCTATATTAAAATATTAAATGGAAAAAAATCGATTTTACACAAATATATCTCTTTGAATATAATATTAATATTTTACATCTAGCAATTTTTATAAAAATATTCATAATTCATATTTTTATACCATTTCAATACTAAAGTATTAACCCCAGCCACAATCTCATTAAAGACGAAATCTTCCCGAAATTAATTTCAAAGCTTTTTAAAGAAATTCATCAAGACATACTCATGTGAGGTAAAGATGGAATTTCATAATCGATTTTTCCCTCGCTTATTTGATATCTTGATGCACTCTCAGAAATACTGTCTTCAATTCACGGTAATTTTCCTGGCAGCAATGCTACCAGGATTTTTCCGTTAATTTACGAATATCTCTTTATTTTTTTTTCTCCGTTACAGGAGGTAAAATATACGTCAATTGAAAAAAGTGGGATAAAGAAAAAGTGTCTGACCTTGGAGTCGAACCAGCTAGGATTTGCTATATTAATTAAAATATTAACGGAACAAAAAAAAAATCAATTTTACGCAAAAAAATCTTTTCGAATATAATATTCATATTTTACATCTAGCAATTTAGGTGAGGGTAGTACACAGTGAGACGAAAATTATTATTACTTAACGAATGGCAACGATTTTTATTCTTTTGAAAAAATTTTTGCTACATCTTTAAGCTACACAAATACACTACACATTAATGTATAAATGATTTTAAAAAAGTTATTTATAAAAGCACAGAAGCAGAATAACGGAGTATCAAAAATTGTCTCACTGCGTACCACAAGCGGTACACTGTGAGACAATGTATATATTTTCATAAATCATACATTTTTACACTCTATCAATAATTTTCTGCAGTTTATGACTTCTAGTTAATATTTCTAGATTATTTTTTTTTTTTTTAAATGTGAGCCTCAGGTGAACAATGGCAGACATTGGGCTACCTTCATGTAAATTTTCAACCTCTTACGTTTAGTAGATTTCACTAGCCAACGTATGTCCCCCCCCCCCCCACACACACACACACACACGCACAGATACAGAGAGAGAAAAAAAAACCCTTCTTTTATTAATAAATAACTTTTATTTACATCAGAACAACACAGTAGATACACAATGAGATACGTCTCATTGTGTACCACAACTGTGTGTCTCGCTGTGTACTTTCGTTACGTTGTAACAAAATGGATGCCATATCTGTTTCATCATCAATTTCACAGCCTTGAATGCTTGTGTAGTTTTGTCGATATAGTCTATCATATAACTAGGTTTGGTTAAGTAAATATACGCTATAATGAAAGAAATAAACTCTAAAATGAACGTTTATGTAACTTTAACCCCTGTAAAATAAATAAATACTTACTATTTTGTTGAACAAGTAACCGGAGTGCCCAAACTACATCCACGTGTTGCATAAGATGAGGTGGTTCAGTGTGTGTTCCAGCTAAGAGAAAAAGCTATAACTATATGTCAAAACGGCTGCTGTCTCACTGTGTACTCCCCTACCCTACATAAAAATATTCATAATTCATATTGTTATCCTATTTTAATACTAAAGTATTATTCCCAGCCACAATCTCATTAAAGACGAAATATTCCCGAAATTAATTTCAAATTTCAAAGCTTTTTAAAGAAATTAATCAAGATTAATCATGTGAGGCAAAGATGGAATTTCGTAATCAATTTTTCGCTCACTTATTTGATATCTTGATGCACTCTCAGAAATGCATTCTTCAATTCACGGTAATTTTCCTGGCAGCAGTGCTACCAGGATTTTTCTGTTAATTGATGAATATCCATTTATTTTTTCTTCTTTATACGAGGTAAATTATACTTGAATTGAAAAAAGTGAGCTAAAGAAAAAGGGTCTGACCTTGGAGTCGAACCAGCTAAGATTTGCTATAGTAATTAAAGTATTAAATGGAAAAAAATATCGATTTTACACAAAAATTATTTTTGAATGTAATATTCATATTTTAAATCTAGCAATTTACATAAAAATATTTATAATTCATATTTTTATCCCATTTTAATACTAAAGTATTAACCCCAGCCACAATCTCATTAAAGACGAAATCGTCCCGAAATTAATTTCAAATTTCAAAGCTTTTTAAAGAAATTAATCAAGACATACTCATGTGAGGCAAAGATGGAATTTCGCAACCGATTTTCCACTCACTTATTTGATATCTTGATACACTTTCATAAATACTTTCTTCAGTTCATGGTAATTTTCCTGGCAGCAGTGCTAACAGGATTTTTCCGTTAATTGATGAATATCTCTTTATTTTTTCTTCTTTATAGGAGGTAAAATATACTTCAATTGAAAAAAGTGAGCTAAAGAAAAAGTGTCTGACCTTGGAGTCGAACCAGCTAAGATTTGCTATAGTAATTAAAATATTAAATGGAAAAAAATATCGATTTTACACAAAAATTATTTTTGAATGTAATATTCATATTTTAAATCTAGCAATTTACATAAAAATATTTATAATTCATATTTTTATCCCATTTTAATACTAAAGTATTAACCCCAGCCACAATCTCATTAAAGACGAAATCGTCCCGAAATTAATTTCAAATTTCAAAGCTTTTTAAAGAAATTAATCAAGACATACTCATGTGAGGCAAAGATGGAATTTCGCAACCGATTTTCCACTCACTTATTTGATATCTTGATACACTTTCATAAATACTTTCTTCAGTTCATGGTAATTTTCCTGGCAGCAGTGCTAACAGGATTTTTCCGTTAATTGATGAATATCTCTTTATTTTTTCTTCTTTATAGGAGGTAAAATATACTTCAATTGAAAAAAGTGAGCTAAAGAAAAAGTGTCTGACCTTGGAGTCGAACCAGCTAAGATTTGCTATAGTAATTAAAATATTAAATGGAAAAAAATATCGATTTTACACAAAAATTATTTTTGAATGTAATATTCATATTTTAAATCTAGCAATTTACATAAAAATATTTATAATTCATATTTTTATCCCATTTTAATACTAAAGTATTAACCCCAGCCACAATCTCATTAAAGACGAAATCGTCCCGAAATTAATTTCAAATTTCAAAGCTTTTTAAAGAAATTAATCAAGACATACTCATGTGAGGCAAAGATGGAATTTCGCAACCGATTTTCCACTCACTTATTTGATATCTTGATACACTTTCATAAATACTTTCTTCAGTTCATGGTAATTTTCCTGGCAGCAGTGCTAACAGGATTTTTCCGTTAATTGATGAATATCTCTTTATTTTTTCTTCTTTATAGGAGGTAAAATATACTTCAATTGAAAAAAGTGAGCTAAAGAAAAAGTGTCTGACCTTGGAGTCGAACCAGCTAAGATTTGCTATAGTAATTAAAATATTAAATGGAAAAAAATATCGATTTTACACAAAAATTATTTTTGAATGTAATATTCATATTTTACATCTAGCAATTTACATAAAAATATTAATAATTTACATTTTTATCCTATTTTAATCCTAAAGTATTAACTCCAGCTACAATCTCATTAAAGACGAAATCTTCCCGAAATTAATTTCCAATTTCAAAGCTTTTCAAAGAAATTAATCAAGACATACTCATGTGAGGCAAAGATGGAATTTCGCAACCGATTTTCCACTCACTTATTTGATATCTTGAAACACTTTCATAAATACTTTCTTCAGTTCATGGTAATTTTCCTGGCAGCAGTGCTAACAGGATTTTTCCGTTAATTGATGAATATCTCTTTATTTTTTCTTCGTTACAGGAGGTAAAATATCCGTCAATTGAAAAAAGTGGGATAAAGAAAAAGTGTCTAACCTTGGAGTCGAGCCAGCTAAGATTTGCTATATTAATTAAAGTATTAAAAGGAAAAAAATATCGATTTTACACAAAAAAAATCTTTTCGAATATAATATTCATGTTTTACATCTAGTAATTCCCATAAAAATATTCATAATTCATATTTTTATCCTATTTTAATACTAAAATACTAACCCCCGGCCACAATCTCGGAAAGACGAAATCTTCCTGAAATTAATTTCAAATTTCAAAGTTTTTTAAAGAAGGTAAAATATACGTCAATTGGAAAAAGTGGGATAAATTATTTCTGACCTTGGAGTCGAACCAGCTCTCTTAGTATTACGACTCGGCTACGATTGTTCGGTTTCGAAGCAATTCGAAGTAAATATATTTGCCTCACATGAGTATGTCTTGATTAATTTCTTTAAAAAGCTTTGAAATTTTAAATTAATTTCGGGAAGATTTCGTCTTTAATAAGATTGTGGTTGTGGTTAATACTTTAATTTTAAAATAGGATAAAAATATGAATTATGAATATTTTTATGTAGCTTGCTAGATGTAAAATATGAATATTATATTCGAAAAAATTTTTTGTGTAAAATCGATTTTTTTTTCATTTAATATTTTAATTAATATACCTGTTTTAAATTTGTGTGTAGAATATATTTTAAATGCGAATATTTTTTTTATAAAAAAATAAATTGTGAGTACTTTTAAATGAATGAGAAAATTAATTGTTATTTATTTTTAAATTCGAAAACGCTTCTTTTTGTTGCTTTTGTTTATTTGCTTCTTTTAGGTAACTTTCATTACAAAAAGCTACCTATTGCAGCCGTTCGGAGGAAAGCGATTTCAAAAAATTTTGGTATATTTTCATCATATTTTCATCAGCTTTTATATAAAGTAACTTATTTTTGGTTGCCAAATTCGGCGATATCTTGAAGTGCCTGCTATTTTAAGACAACATGGTGGATGAGGCTAACCCGTGAACTTGGTCGAGACCTTAATAATTCCTGTGCACATGCTCACTCACATCGGAATCGGTTGATACATACGAGTGCTGTCGCAGGCAAACAATCAGATTTTTCAAAATGTCACCCACATAAAGAAATTCAAACTGCTATATCTGAGCCATTTTTTAAGATAAAGATAAAACAAGAAAAGCTCCGGAATCCTTATATCAAGGTCAAATATAGAAGGTCAAATAAGAAAGAAACCTTTTTCAATTTCTAATTTTTTGAACCTCACTTTAAATATAATTTTTTTAATCTAATGGCCGCCATTTTGAAACAAGACGGTTGATGAAGCTGGCCAGAAAACTTGGTCGAGACATTCCTATATACTATCCACATGCCATACATCCAAATAGGTTAATAAATACGTGTGGTATAGCGTGACAAATATCAGATCGTTTCAAAATGTCAGCCATGCTAGAAATTCAAAGTGCTGTAACTCAACCATTTTTTAAGTTATAGACGAAACAAAAACTGCTCCGGAATCTTTGTATCAAGGTCAAACGCATAAAAAAAAATTTTCATTTTCCAATTTTTTGATACCTCATTTTAAATTAATTTTTTTTTTAATTTTTTTAAATGGCCGCCATTTTGAAACAAGAGGGCGGATGAAGCCCTGCCAACGAACTCGGTCGAGGCATTGCTATGTACTATGTACACACGAAGGTACATCCATATCGGTTCATAAATACGCCTGTTATCGCGTGACAAAAATCAGGACGTTTCAAAATGTAAGCCACTCTAAAAATTCAAAGTGCTTTAACTCAGCCATTTTTTAAGATAGAGACGAAACAAAATCTGCTCCGGAATCTTTGTATAAAGGTCAAACACATAAGAAAAAAATATTTTTCCATTTTCAATTTTTTGGTACCACATTTCAAATTTTAAATTAAAAAAAAATTAAATGGCCACCATTTTGAAACAAAATGGCGGATGGAGCTGGCCAACGAACTCGGTCGAGACATTGGTATGTACTATGTACACACAGAGTTACATCTAAATCGGTTCATAAATACGAGAATTACAGTATGACAAAGATCAGATATATATATATATATATATATATATATATATATATATATATCAACTTTTGAACGGAGGGTGGTTTCGGGGTCTGGGGGTCATGATCGATGAAAATATACCAAAATTTTTTGAAATCGCTTTCCTCCGAACGGCTGCAATAGGTAGCTTTTTGTAATGAAAGCTACCTAAAATGGCTGAGTTATAGCATTTTGAATTTTTAGCGTGGCTGACATTTTGAAATTCCTGAATTTTGTCACGCGATAAAAGGCGTATTTATGAACCGATTTGGATGTAACTTCGTTTATACATAGTGCATGCCAATGTCTCGACCGAGTTCGTTGGTCAGCTGCATCCGCCATCTTGTTTAAAAATGGCGGCCATTTAAATTTTTAAGAAAAATTTAAATTTGAAATGTAATACCAAAAAAATGAAAATTGATATGTTTGACCTTGATAAAAAGACTCGGAAGCAGTTTTTGTTTCGGCTATATCTTAAAAAATGGCTGAGTTATAGCATTTTGAATTTCTAGCGTGGCTGACATTTTGAAACGTCCTGATTTTTGTCACGTGATAACGGGCGTACTTATGAACCGATTTGGATGTACCTTGGTGTGTACATAGTACATACAAATATCTCGACCGAGTTCGTTGTCCAGCTTCATCCGCTATCTTGTTTCAAAATGGTGGCCATTTAAAAATTTAAAAAAAAATTTTAATTTAAAATGAGGTGCCAAAAAATTGGAAAATGAAAAGATTTTTTTTTGTATGTGTTTGACCTTAATACAAAGATTCCGGAACAGTTTTTGTTTCGTCTATATCTAAAAAAATGGTTGAGTTATAGCATTTTGAATTTCTATTGTGGCTGACATTTTAAAACGACCTGATTTTTATCACGCGATAACAGGCGTATTTATGAACCGATTTGGATGTAACTTGGTCTGTACATAGTACATACCAATGTCTCGGCCGAGTTCGTTGGCCAGCTTCATTCGTCATCTTCTTTCAAAAAGGTTGCCATTAAAAAAAAAAAAAAAAAAATTAAATTTAAAATAAGGTATTAAAAAATTGGAAAATGAAAAAGATTTTTTTTATGTGTTTGGCCTTGATACAAAGATTCTGGAGCAGTTTTTGTTTCTGAAAATTTGTTCTTTTGTTTATATCTTAAAAAATGGTTGAATTATAGCACTTTGAATTTCTAGCATGGCTAACATTTTGGAACGATCTTGTATTTGTCACGCGATAACACACGTATTCGCCTATTTTGATGTAAGAAGGCATGTGGATAGTATACATCAATATCTCGACCATGTTCGCTGGCCAGCTTCATCAGCCATCTTGTTTCAAAATGGCGGCCATTAAATTTTAAAAAAATTATATTTAAAGTGAGGTGCAAATAAATTAGAACTTGAAAAAGGTTTCTTTCTTAAGTATTTGACCTTGATATAAGGATTCAGGAGCATTTTTTGTTTGTCTTTATCTTTAAAAAAAGACTCAGATATAGCCATTTCAATATCTAATGTGGGTGATATTTTGAAAAATCTGATTTTTTGACTGCGACAGCACTCGTATATATCAATCGATTCCGATGTGAGTGAGCATGTGCACAGCAATTACTAAGGTCTCGACCAAGTTCACTGGTTAGTCTCATCCACCATGTTGTCTTAAAATGGCAGGCACTTTAAGAAATCGCCGAATTTGGCAGACAAATATAAGTTACTTTAAATAAAAGCAGCTTGGATAAAGCTGACTAATTTCGCGAACTTCTCATTCATAATGATTTAATAATCGTATTGATAAAAATTAGTATTGAATCTCCTGTATTCGGTTTCCCCTAAATTGAGCTTCGTGTGTTTGGATAATATAAGTTGGCTTTTTTAAAATAAGGAACATGAAAGCTACCTCTTCCTCCCGGCACTGGCCGGAAGGACTTTTTAAATTAAATTAGAAAACTTAATTTATAGAATTTTTGGTCTTACATTTAAAAAATAAATTCAGATTTTAGTATTAATAGAGACAATACACTTGCGAATTAGGAATGAACGGACTTTTTCAGACTTTGGGGACGAATTCACAGATAAAACATGCTTTTTAGTAGTTACGGAAATTGTTTGTTAAAAAATGAGGTATAATCTAGTATATATAGACGAGTTTTTCTGACAGTGTATGCTATAAATATAATAATTACGTTTACAAGTGCGTTTTCGATGAAAGTAAAACATTTTAATGGTTTTAGAACTTAATTATATATTGATAATTTAAATGTAAGGCATTTTTACGTTAGTCCGCCAAAGGTGATAAATCGCCCAATATTCTTTACGGTTGGAATTACACACGACTTACAACAACAATGGAGTTAATGATGCGCCAAACTATGCTCGACAAAATAGGCAAACTGACTATGAAACAACAACAACGAATAATTTTAAACTGTAAAAAGTAAAAATAAAGAGTGCAATATTAAAAAAAAAATTATACTTTAATCGATTAATAGTTTAGTATTATTTAAATTGTGATTACATGTTAAATAAACATTGTAAAAATCCTGAATAGATAGTTTAAATATTTATTTTCTTTCCTGTTGCCATATCTTCTAAAAGAAACTAAGCAAAAATTATATATTTTTTAAATAAATACAGATGATTGTGCTTGCTACCAAACGTAAATCGAAGCAGTGGTTTTTTTCACATCAGAACCGAAAATTACATACTATAAAGGAATTTTTTGGAAAAAAAATATCAATTGTAGTTGGGGCATTCTCACAATTTTTTGACTTTTAAGTCCCTGAACAATAATTTTTATTTTAGTACATAGTCTTGTGTTATATATATATATATATATATATACTGGGGAACATCCCATTGCATGACTGCATGACAATATTAACGAGATAAGTAAATTTTGGACGATGTTGAGGGTCCAAATACCAGGAAAACTCCGATACCATCCCGGGTCCCTGATGCTGATTTTTAAGTTTGGAGCTCTCTGTATAAAATTGTTTCAATAAAAGTAATTCGATGTAATTTTTTCCGAAAGTGGGACAATGGTTTTACATAAATATGTAGCAAAAAATTAACCTGCATACATTTTTACGGTTGATATTATTTTTTGAACTCTATCCCTGGGTTTTAGATTCCTTACCATCCCTCTTGCTAAACTTATACAGAAAATCACTTCAGATGCAGCCACAGAATTTTTTTTTCAAGTTTTTTCTCCTGCAGAGGTATGCTAGAGAAAGAATGTCTAAAATTCTTTGACAGGAAATTTACTGCAGAATTTAAATCAGCATTTAAATATCAATTTCAAGCATCGTGGCTTTATTGGTAGCCTTACCGTCCTCAACGTTTATTCCTGCACTTTTCGAGATAAATTAATTTCTTTTTTTAATTCAATTCAATGTAAATAACTGTTTCTAAAAATCAATGAGCATTATGGCTATCATGGTTTTTCTAAAAATAGTAGTAATTTTCCTTACCGTCCCATCCTCACCATCCTTTTTTTTTTCCATTACCGTCCCTTTTTTCCTGTACCGTTCCCTTTTCTTGCCTTACCGTCCCTTCTTTAACACCCGTTTAAGACAATGTTATACCAAAATTTTGTACTAAAAATACTACATTGTTATTATTTCTTATTTGAATGTCTGTGGGTACTATGCAAATTCATTATAAGTAAAAATTTAGAAGAAAATAGAAGTTATAGTGCTAAAATGATAAGGAAAATTAAACTCGCAAGTTTAACTTAAACCTCAGTTAAATAACATTTTTTTCGCTGCTGAGCTTTTTTTAGAATCATCAAGGCTTTCGTCTATCAGATTAAAATGTTATTTTAGCAAGTTTAGTTTCACCAGATTTTTATTCCCGAAAGTGAAAAGATTATGAGAGTGCCCCAGTTATGAAATTAGGCGTGAATTTCAAGATGCTTATAAAAATGAGTTAAATTTAAAAATGACTTTGAAAATGACACTTTCTTCAGTTCTTCAATAAGCCAAGCGGTTAGCTAAAACTTGCCTTTGTCTTTTTTTTTAGAATTATGGAGAAAAAGAGAGGCAAATTTAAACAAGTAGGGTAGTTTACAGGAAAATTAAAACTAATTTCCCAAAATAGGACGCGTGTATTAAAAGAATATACGCTACCGCAAGTACTAGTAAAAGCATGGCATAATGCTATGTATTTTATTAAAGTCAGTCAAGTATTTTCGAAAAAAAAATCTTTAAATTACTTCCTGAAGATCGATTCCCAATTAACTTATGACAATCGCACAAATTTAAAATTTTCATTTTAATATTACAAAATTTAATTGTTCTGCAAATTACATGTCTGTTGTGCCAAATAACTTTGATAATGTTATATGGCAGTCATTCCCTTGATAAGATGTTCTCTGAATATATTACGTTGTTTTCTGAGTACTATTTACAAATAAACAAGTAAACTTGTGCAGTTTTTAGGATTCAATGCTATTTTACTCTACATTTCGTATTAAAGTAAAATTTTTATTGGAATTTACTTTTATATATGTAATTTTAGGCATCTATATGATAAATATAGAATATTTATAATGCATATTTTTCGTATAATAAAAATTAAAAGGAGTGTTTAAAATTTTTTCCAGGGTTACGAAACATCTCAGTACTGTATATTTACATTTACACATCACACATTTAGAATGTTGGCTTGAATTTTTATAATATGCATTTAGTCACAAATGTAACTATGCAGAATAGTTTTGATTATGTCTGTTCAAAAAAAAAAATCTTATTACATTCAAAATAATAATTTATTTCAACAACAACGTGTTTTAACTGTATTTTAAAATTACGAAAAAATCGCAAGAATACAAATACTTAAAATCAGATAATCATATCACAAAGGTAAGTATGAAAACAATGGTAAAATAGAAAAAAAGAGTAATTTTTTCAAATTCTGAAACTCTTATGATACCCACTTAATATAATCATGACTTTTATTGTTAATGAGTTTTGCAATTTATTTCTCATTTAGTCTACAATATTTTGATTGAAAGCAGATGCTATTTTCTTTCACTCCCCTAATAGAACTCTTTATAAGATAATTCAATTAGCGTATATTCACCCACAGACAGATTTTATGCAATTATCGTGTTACACTTTTCTTCACAAAACAATAAATTGCTCATAGAAGATCTATAGATGCATACTGTACCTTAAATTAGCCAAGCTCTTTTTTTTCTGGAATATTGCAAAACAAAGTATTCTATAAGAATTGATTTATATTCATTTAGTCTAGTATATTTGGACTGAAAGAAGATGGTATTTTCTTTCAAACCTCTAATAATACTTTTTATAAGATAATTCAGTTACGTATATTCACCCACAGACAGATTCTATGCAATTATCCTGTTACACTTTTCTTCACAAAACAATAAATTGCTAATAGAAGATTTATAGACGCATATCGTACCCTAAATTAGTCAAGCTCTTTTTTTTCTGGAATATTGGAAAACAAAGTATTCTATAAGAATTATTTTATATTAATTTAGTCTAGTATATTTGGACTGAAAGCAGATGCTATTTTCTTTCACTCCCCTTATAGCACTCTTTATAAGATAATTCAATTAGCGTATATTCCCCCACAGACAGATTCTATGCAATTATCCTGTTACACTTTTTTCACAAAACAATAAATTGCTAATAGAAGATTTATAGACGCATATCGTACCCTAAATTAGCCAAGTTCTTTTTTTCTCGAATATTGGAAAACAAAGTATTCATGAGAATTGTTTTATAATCGTTTAGTCTAGTATACTTGGCCTGAAAGAAGATGGTATTTTCTTTCATTCCTCTAATAGCATTCTTTATAAGATAATTCAATTAGCGTATATTCACCCACAGACAAATTCTATGCAATTATCGTGTTATACTTTTCACAAAACAATAAACTGCTGATAGAAGATCTATAGATGCATATCGTACCATAAATTAGCCAAACTCTTTTTTTCTTGAATATTGGAAAACAAAGTATTCTATAATTATTGTTTTACATTCATTTAGTCTATATATTAGGACTGAAAGATGATGGTATTTTCTTTCACTCCTCTAATAATACTTTTTATAAGATAATTCAGTTACGTATATTCACCCACAGACAGATTCTATGCAATTATCCTGTTACACTTTTCTTCACAAAACAATAAATTGCTAATAGAAGATTTATAGACGCATATCGTACCCTAAATCAGTCAAGCTCTTTTTTTCTGGAATATTGGAAAACAAAGTATTCTATAAGAATTATTTTATATTAATTTAGTCTAGTATATTTGGACTGAAAGCAGATGCTATTTTCTTTCACTCCCCTTATAGCACTCTTTATAAGATAATTCAATTAGCGTATATTCACCCACAGACAAATTCTATGCAATTATCGTGTTATACTTTTCACAAAACAATAAACTGCTGATAGAAGATCTATAGATGCATATCGTACCATAAATTAGCCAAACTCTTCTTTTCTTGAATATTGGAAAACAAAGTATTCTATAATTATTGTTTTACATTCATTTAGTCTATATATTAGGACTGAAAGATGATGGTATTTTCTTTCACTCCTCTAATAGCACTCTTTATAAGATAATTCAATTAGCATATATTCACCCACAGACAGATTCTATGCAATTATCCTGTTACACTTTTTTTTTTTTACAAAACAATAAATAGCTAATAGAAGATTTATAAACGCATATCGTACCCTAAATTAGCCAAGCTCTTTTTTTCTTGAATATTGGAAAACAAAGTATTCTATGAGAATTGTTTTACATTCATTTAGTCTAGTATATTAGGACTGAAAGATGATGGTATTTTCTTTCACTCCTCTAATAACACTCTTTATAAGATAATTCAATTAGCGTATATTCACCCTCAGACAGATTCTATGCAATTATCGTGTTACACTTTTCACAAAACAATAAATTGCTGATAAAAGATCTATAGATGTATATTTTACCATAAATTAGCCAAGTTCTTTTTTGTCTGGAATATTGGAAAAGAAAGTATTCTATGAGAGCTTTTTCATATCTACTCTACTCTCCATATATAAAGTCCTAATGAATCGAATTGAAACGAATTTATGTAACGATTCTATGAAACGACTGATTAAACAACTGATTACGTTTCACGGCGATTTCTCCTAAAATATGGAATACTTTGCGATGAAATTAACACCAAAAATCCGTATTGATCCACAGATCTCAAAACTGGTATTAGAATTTTAAAATTAAAATTAGTTTTCGAAATATTAATTTTTTTCTAATTTTAAATACTTTTTTTCTAATGATGGCAACTCAAATTTTAATCATAACAGATATTTTTTTTCATATTTTAGAAAAGGTTATTTTTAATTAATTTGGCGACGAGTTTGGCCTCCCTTAAATGTATGCTAAGAAATGCATCATGTTACTTTTATTCAGAATTCAATTTGTATTTCATTATAATTTTATTTCATACAAAACTTTCATTTAAAATTGAAACCTTTAAAATAAAGGGCTTTTACTTCATTCTTTTTTTTAAACGAAACGAAAATAAAAATATTAGACACAGATGTCATTATACGCAACGGGGTACCTAATTGGCGCCAAAATGGCGTTATTTTGCCTAACATGGTAACCCGGCTATTGTTGCTTATTTATTAATAAATGTTTATTTGAATTTATTTTCTTTTTATTTACATATAATGCTATAAATTGTTTTATTCTATAGTTATTAATTATTATTTTTTTTTTTGTTATTTCATTTTAAAAATACATACAGTGAAACCCCGATTTTACGTCCCCCGAATCTACGTTTTTCCCGCATTATACGTTTTCTTCATCAGGTCCCAGTTTTTCCGTATAATTGTAATGTTAATTTAACCCGTATCGTAAGTTTGTTATTTATGGAATTTCCCGCATTTTACGTTTTCTCTGAAAAGTAAAAAAAGAAAAAAAACGTTCTAAAATAAGCAATAATTTTTCCTTTTGTGTTTTTTTAAAGTTAATCCACGTTGTTGAAAGTTATGCAATCTATGAAAACAGAAACGCATTCTAAAGACTCCTGTCTTCTGAAACCGGTAAACTGTACATTGAAAAAATCGCCGTACGATGAGCTGGAAGGTATCTTATTAAAGTGGTTTAAAGAAGCTCGTGCCGCGAATGTACCTGTAAATGGCACGATACTAAGAATAAAAGCTCTAGAAATCGTCGATAGGCTTGGTGGTTTGAAAGATTTCACAGCTTCAAATGGCTGGATTCACCGAATGAAAAAAAGACATAATCTTGTGTATAGATCGCTTTCGGGAGAATCATCAAGTGTAAATGAAGCTACAATAGAAGATTGGAAGAAAAATCTACCAAATTTGACCAAAGGATACAAGCCAAAGGACATATTCAATGCGGATGAAACCGGACTTTTCTTTAACCTCCTACCGGATAAAAGGTATGTTGCTAAAGGAGACTCCTGCCATGGAAAGAAGATGTCTAAATTGCGTCTTACGGTTTTACTGTGCTGTAATTCTGATGGAAGTGAGAAGCAGACGCCTCTTGTTGTTGGAAAGTCGCGCAACCCACGATGCTTCAAAAACGTGAGAAGTTATCCGACAAAGTACGAAGCAAACAAAAATGTGTGGATAACCAAACCCCTTTTCGAAGACTTTTTGCGCAAATTAAGCAAAAAAAAAATGGAGTTGCAAAATCGTAAAATAATTTTGTTCATTGATCAATGCAGTGCACATCCGGTTTTGCAGCTGTCTAATATGCATATCGAGTTTTTTTCCGGCAAATTGCACAAGCAAATTGCAGCCTTGTGATCTCAGCATTATTCGATCTTTCAAGGTTTTTTTTTTATAGAAAGCAACTTGTCCGGAAAGCTGTAGCTGAAATAGAAAATGGAAACCTAAATGACGCCTGCAAGTTAAAGTTAAGTGTTCTAGAGGCTATGCATTTTATTTCTGCGTCGTGGAGAAACGTTACACTACAGTGCATTTCCCATTGTTTTGAAGAAAGCGGATTTGTAGCATCTAATGAACCGAGAACAAATGAGGAATCAGTTGCGGTAGACTCGGAGAATGATAACGAAACAGTTATCTATGATTTTGACGATTACATCCCGGAAAATGTAGCAACATGTGAAGCTGAAAGAGCTACTGCTCCATACGTAGCCGACGTTATGGGCTTTTAGAGAATGCATTGAAGGGAGATGATAAAAATATCTCGGTGACTCCAATAATCAGAAGGTTTTGTAGAAAAATAAACTTTATTAACACAACAACACATAGTCAAATATTCGCCATCGTCACTGAAAGAATATCTGCCGCTCTCTGCAGAGTTCGAATGTTACTGCGTCACGTGACTTCAAAAGCTCTCCGCAGAAAACGCGGGGGGAGGAAATGCGCCTCATTGCTATTGGCTGGCTCCTCGCGTGCGAGAGAGAGAGAAATAGCAGACGGCTACAGAGTATGCCCCCAGTGACGAAGTCGCGATTACAAAAAGGTAGCAATTAATAAGATACATAAGAAAGGTCTTGAGTAAAATTAAAGTACATATGATGCAAAAAAAAAATAGAAAATATATTATGCATTACATGAAAAACAATACTTTTGAGAAGGAAATAGTATGCACACTATATACATCAAATGTTTTAAACAATATAATCCGTAACGAGATGTTTCGGAAAACGAACTTTACGACCAGATTTGGTGGTAGGGTGTTCGACAGGAGTAGTTGGAATATTTATGGGCTCATTTTGTTTTTGAGGTTGGGAAGGTGAAATAGAATCTGCTAATTGATACGCAGGTTTAATGCGATCAATAGATACAGTACAGCGCTTCCCGTTTAATTCCAAGTCAAACGTTTTCTCAGACCTGTCAATCACTCGATGAGGTCCTGTATAAGGGGGTGATAAGGGAGGATTGACTTTATCTGATCTAAGAAACACGTGTGAACAGGTTTTTAATGAGGGATTGACATAAATTTTAGGATTGCCGTGCATTGCAGTGGCAATGGGATTTAACTTTCTCATTTTTTCAGTTAACTCAGTGACGTATGTAAGAGTAGGTGGTTGATTTATAGTTTCAGTGTTTATGAGATCAGAGGGTAGTCTGATATTTGTGCCATAAACAAGTTGAGCACAGGTCGCTTGGATATCATTTTTAAGAGCAGTGCGTAAACCAAGTAAGACAATCGGGAGGATTTCAGTCCATTGAATTTGATTGTGAGCTTTAAGAGAACTCTTAAGATGGCGATGGAATCTTTCAATAAAACCGTTAGACTGTGGATGGTATGCTGTAGTTCTGATGCGTTTACATCCTAATCTATCTGTAAGCTCTTTGAAAAGAGTGGACTCAAAATTTCTACCCTGATCAGTAGTAATGGTAACAGGGGTTCCAAATCTGGAGATCCAACTGTGTATCAATGTACGAGCAGTTGTTTCTGCAGTCATATCAGATGTGGGTATAACTTCGGGCCATCTCGTGAACCTATCAATGATGGTCATGCAATACTGATTGCCATCGGATGATGGTAAAGGTCCGATAAAATCAATATGAATATGGGCAAAACGAGCATCAGGTTCAGAGAATGTACCAATTGGTGATTTGGTGTGTTGAAAGATTTTAGCTTTTTGACATTTCGTACAGCTGCGAACCATAGATTTTATGTCCTTACGCATGCGAGGCCATACAAATCGTTTAGAAATTAAATCTAATGAAGCTGAGATACCAGGATGCGAGAAATAATGTAAGGTTGAAAAAACTGTTTGTCGCATACTTTTAGGAACAAATGGTCGAGGATGTTTTTGTGACATATCGCAATATAAATGTACATCTTCGAGTGGAAAATAATGTTTTTCTAATTTTAATGAAGTGGTGTCAAATTCGAGAAGTTGTTTTAGCTCTTCATCATTTGTCTGAGCAGTGGCAAACTCTTTAAAATCTAACACATTAGGAGAAATTGAATCTATCTCAATTCGAGATAATGCATCGGCCACAATGTTGTCAGAGCCTTTAGTATATCTAATATCAGTAGAAAACTGTGAAATATAGTCTAAATGTCTCAATTGACGTGGGCTACATTTATCAGGATTTTGTTGAAATGCGAATGTAAGGGGTTTTTGGTCTGTATAAATAATGAAATTTCGACCTTCTAGCATGTGTCTGAATTTTTTAATAGAACAATAAATAGCAAATAATTCACGATCATAAGTAGACCAATTTCTTTGAGATTTATTTAATTTACAGGAATAAAATGCTATTGGTTCCCATTGGTTTTCGGAGAGTTGCATTAAAGATCCACCAATTGCGACATTGCTGGCATCGACCCATAAGCTTAGCTGGGCGCCAGGAATTGGATGTCGTAATAATGTAGCTCGAGCTATAGCTTCTTTTGAAGCAGTGAAGGAAAGAATGGCTTCATCGTTCCATTGTAATTGCTCAGTTTTGTTAGCATTGGAACTGGGATGTTTTTTCGTATTTTTGTGTCCTTCTAAGAATTTAACGAGTGGAGCTAAAATATCGGCAGCTTTGGGAATGCACCGTCGATAAAAATTGAAAAGACCTAAGTAGCGTCTTAGTTGAGTTAAGGTAGAGGGCTGGGGGAAATCTAGGATGCATTTTACACGATCAGGTAAGGGTTCAATTCCTTCAGCTGAAAGTTTGAATCCTAAAAAATCGATAGTGGATTGGCCAAATTTACATTTATCAACATTAATACACAGGCCATACTCTTTAAGTCTAGAAAACAACAACTCAAGGTGTTCTAAATGTTCAGTTTCATTATTTGATGCAATTAGAAAATCATCAAGAAATGCGTAAACAAATCCTAAGTCACGAATTACGTCATCAATAAATCGTTGAAAAGTTGAGGAAGCGTTACAAAGGCCGAATTGCATACGAGTGCTTTCGAAAAGTCCGAATGGAGTGCAAATCGCAGTTTTATGTACATCATCAGGATTTATGGGAATTTGATGGTAGGCTTTTACAAGATCAATGTGACTGAAGATTTGTTTACCATGTAATTCAGCAGTGAAATCTGCGATACAAGGGATAGGATATTTTTCTTTAACAGTTTGTGCATTTAGAGCACGATAATCACCAACAGGTCTCCAATCGACAGATCCTTTCTTCGGCACCAGGTGCAAAGGCGAAGAGTAATTACTTTTAGAAGGTCTCATATGACCGAGTTGTAGCATGTGCTGAAATTCAGCTTTGGCAATTTTTAACCGATCTGGAGCTAGCCGTCTAGGCTTAGCAGCGACTGGAGGCCCCTTAGTGTTTATATAATGCACAGTATTATGCTTAACCGGTTGGTTAGGATCCGGTAATTTCGTGATTTCAGGAAATTTAAATAATAATTTACCATATATATCATTTACAACATTGGGTTTCACAGAAAATATATTACAAGTACTTAATATAGCAGGAGCTTTTAAATTAGTAGTGGAATCAATAAGACGACGATTCCGTAAATCAAGTTTTAAATTAAAATTATGCAAAAAATCAGCTCCTAAAATAGCACATGAAACATCACAAATATAAAAAGAATATGTAAAATTTCGGCGTAGGCCTAAGTTGATATTAATACATTTACGACCATACACATTAATTTTTGTGCCATTAGCAGCACGAAAGGTTTGAAGAACAGGCTTAGTTTTGTCATTTTTATTCGCGGCCACAAGTGAGGCATCAGATCCAGAATCGACTAGAAAACACATACCTGTATTTCTGTCTCTAACGAAAAGGCGACGAGAAGGTGCTGGGGAGAAGTCCGTCGCCGCTACTCTTCCCGCTTCTGGTTTTCCGAATAAGAACAAGGCGCTAGGCACTTTTTTGCTTTTTCTTGATATTTTTGGTGATACCAACACAATGTTGCATCCCTATGGCGGGACTGAGAACGATTACGCTGATGGTTATCACTTCTAGATACACTTCTTGAACGACGAAGATGAGCGACCTCTTGGCGTAATGCTTGGATTTCTTTTACGAGCATATCAATGGCTGGTGGTGTCTGAGATTCAGTTGTTGGTGTTCGAATCGAAACAGAACTAATGTTGGAAGGCGTTAATTCAATTATTCTATCAGCAATATCCGCCGCTTTATCTGGAGTAATTTTTTCAATGGAAGCTAGAATCGTTTGCACAGTGGTTGGCATTTGTTGAGTAAACAGTTCTAGAAGAAGATCGTTACTAATATTATGGCTTTCAGCCCGTCTTTTCATTAATCGAAGTAATTCAGTTGGTTTTCTGTCACCCAGGCTTTCTCCAGCTAGCAATTTCCGAATTTCTAAAGTACGACTTTCTCCGCAACGTTCGATAACTTTTGCTTTCAAAATCTGATAAGGATCAGTTGGATCAGGACTCATTATCACATCTCGAACCATAGTAGCAGTAGCAGGCGGTAGATGCGCTACAACATAATTATATTTTGTTTTCGACTCAGTGATAGCTTTAGGAGTAGCTAATTCGAACGTGCTGTCCAGCATATGAAACCATAATGTAGGGTCCACAGAGATATAGGGTGGAATGACTACGGCAGATGTTTCAGCAGTTGCCATTTTGCTAGTTAAACAAAACGTTCCATGAAACAGTTGAATAGTTCGACGTTCTATGAAATAGTTGAAGGTTCAAAAATCCGCGGTCACCATTTTAGAGAATGCATTGAAGGGAGATGATAAAAATATCTCGGTGACTCCAATAATCAGAAGGTTTTGTAGAAAAATAAACTTTATTAACACAACAACACATAGTCAAATATTCGCCATCGTCACTGAAAGAATATCTGCCGCTCTCTGCAGAGTTCGAATGTTACTGCGTCACGTGACTTCAAAAGCTCTCCGCAGAAAACGCGGGGGGAGGAAATGCGCCTCATTGCTATTGGCTGGCTCCTCGCGTGCGAGAGAGAGAGAAATAGCAGACGGCTACAGGCTTTTCGTCCACTGATGAAGATGAAGAAGAAGAAACAGAAGCACAGCCAGTCCCTTCTTTCAATATTGCATTGAAGAGCTTACAAATAGTGAAAGACTATTTTCTTTCTCATAAAGACCAGGAAAAAAAACTTGCAAAGTATTTCAATCCTGGAAGATGCTGCATTCACTTTGAACTCAATGACTAAAAAGCAATCCACAATTACGGACTATTTTCAATCTAAACGCCCAGGATTCGCAATTAAATGTGTTAGTAAAATGATCTTAAAATGGTATGTATAATAATGTTCTTTTCGTAAAATATAGATTATAATACCTTTTGAGAGTCATCTTTACTACCTTTGTTTTTTTTTCTACGATTTTTTAATTTCTATGTATTTCCCGTATTTTACGTTTTTCCCGTATTTTACGTTTTTTTACTCAGTCCCTTGAGAAACGTAAAATCGGGATTTCACTGTATGTAACAGGTATTTGAAAACGAGGTTTTCGCCAAATTGTCGTAAGAAAAAAAATCACGCCAAACCCGGTGCGTATGTGACAATCCAACAAATCATGAGATTTAATTTCCACTTCAAAGCAATTTTAATGTTATTACTTCTCCCGTCGACCAATTGCGCAAAATTATACAAATTGACATATTTTTTTTTTTTTTTTAATAACAAAAGAACAAATAACATTAATAAAACATTATAACATTAATAATATTATAACAGTATAACATTAATAAAAATACAAATAAAACGTCGAAATAAAAATCACTTGATGGCGTGAACATGTGTAACTTCTTTAAAGTCAAGTGAATGTGACATTTACGATCAACCATTATTGGCATTTAATCTTATAGTTTGGCGAAAGATTTTTGGTCGATGGGATAACCAAGTAGCACCGTTTTAATTTACCACTCGAAAAATAAAAAAATGCTAACTGGCGAGTTAAGAAAAAGCTATTGGCGAGATTTTCACCCGGCTAACACAAAAGTAGCAGGAATTCTTTGTGATCATGGCAACTTTTATGTAGTTTTATTCGAAAAAATAATTTTTATTCTTTAATCAAAATGGAAACCTTTCTTATGAAAAGCGACGGAATCAGCCCGTTGTTTATGGCAGTTACATGACTTGGACTATTATAATATAAACGAAATAATGGGGATAGAATAATATTCGGCGACTTATCACACCTGTGGCTGGCTAACATTAAAGTACCAAAATGGCCGTCTGTAATATAAAAAGCGAAGGGATCCGCCTGGAGCTGTTGATGATAGTCACATGACTTAGGCTATTATTATAGAGATTGTTTTCAATTTTAAAAACAGTGAAAAGAATAATATTTCCTAACGATTAAAAATTTATTTTCACGTGACTATTAAAAACAGAAAAAAACCCTTTAAAATTACTATTAAATGAGTACATGTTAAAGGCAGGAAAATATTGAAAATTATGTCCTGAAAATTGTATTTACACGTGAATATTAAAAGGGAAAGGAAACTTTAAAATAATAAAAATATTAATATGCGTTTAACCCTTTCACGAACAAGGCACTTCTATTCGTAAATTCTTTAAATGAGTGAATGGCATCAGAATTTACAAACAAATTTCGAAATACAAAAATGCTTTTATTCACTTACTTGGACACCCAGCCAGGACGCCAACCGTTAGGCTAATGGACCGCATGTCCTGGCGGGAAAACACTCTCCACCAATCCAGCTTCACCTCATCCGCCGAAACAGGCTTACCAACGGCAATTATTTAATCAAATAAAATAGAAAAACAAAAGCACAATCCTGTGCAGCATAGATTCCTGCTATGCCAACAAAAGTTAACAAAAACGCATGTTTATAGGTTCCATGCAAATATAATATAAAATAAAAACTAAGATTAACTAACCTGAATGAACAAAAATTGCATGTTTAGAGGTTACATGCATCTCTGGCAAAAACAAAATTAAACTAAGATAACATAATTCGCATGTTTATGGGTAACATGCAACCAATGGCGTGTCAAAGTCTATACTGATAATAGTTCATGCATAATGTCTATACAAAGTCCCAAACTTAACGCACCAGATTCACAGACAGAGTCAGAGAAGACGATCCTCAAAGTTCAGTCATTACACTTCAATATCCATAGTCATGTAACATCACGAAAATGAAACTCAGTAAAAGGTCCACTTCAATGACCCTCTACCATCTCCAAAAGTCTGGAACACTGCAGCACCAATGTTGCTCCTTTTTAAAAGCATATATCACTTCCAAAATGACCAACGTTCAGATCATCAAATGAATGGCACCCCAATCTTCCGTAGAAGACAGGAAGTCCCAGCTCAAAGACCATCATCCACATACTAATCACTATCTGACAATTGTATAGGATAGTATATTCTGATAAATTAAACAATGGTTGTAGCGTACTACAGACACAATATATGATATTTAAGAATTCTGAGTATTATTAAAAACAAGTCAGCAGTAACTGATGACGATCCATGCATCAGGACCAAAGAACCACCCTATATTAGGTTTAAAACTTGTATCTTATGAACGAGTACAATTCATTAAGGACGTTATAGTTAGCACAGAGCTTTCTATAGTTTTCTTTACAAAAAAGAACTCTGGATATATTTTGGCGAACTGTAAGTGAGTTATTAAAATAGAAAAAATAAGGCATTTTGGGGCATCTTCCAAATAAATAGTGTCTAACATTCCCTTTATAACCACAGTCACAGAGGTCGCTATTTCTCTTTCCGATTTTCTTCAGGTACTCGGGAAAGCTGCCATGAGCAGTAATAAAATATTGTAATAACTGGCCTGAACATACAAAGTTTTCATCCACCCTATTTAATACTGTATAAGTGTCTCTACCTTTACCACTATGCCTCCACTCTCTTTGCCAATCCTTTACCGTATTGATTTTGCAAATTCTCTTAATTAAGGTGACAGGAAAAGGAACATTCTCGGTAATATCAGCATTTTCACGATTAATAGCCTCTTTCGCAAGAGTATCTGCTCGTTCATTTCCAAGGGTTCCGACGTGTGCACGGGTCCACCCAATAATCACAATCTTGTCAGGATGCTGTATCAAATTAGTATAAATCTCTTTAATTATCAAATTTGCTGGAAAATTTCTTTGTAGAGCTAGAGTTGAAGATTTGTTGTCGGTATATACATAAACTTTCTTGTAATCGGTATCCAAAAACCAATTAATAGCATATTTAATCGCTATCAACTCAGCCTGATAAATTGAGTTCATCTTATTTAACGAGATTTTAAAATCTTCAATAAATTCACCATACAGATAAACTGTATATGCGGCACCCACGCCAGCTATCATTTTCGATCCATCCGTGTACACGATGGGAACTTTCTGTTCTTTAATATCATCATCCGATTTATCTGTGATTTGTAGGTTATGCATTGCAGTATACTTAGGAAAATCATTTGTTGCAAGATTAATCATTATATTCTGTCTTTTTATTACTACATCCTCATATTTTATATTGTCCTTTCCAATCATTATGTCATATTTCTTAACCAGATATCTTAAACTAATGTGCAAAGGAGGGATTCCGTTTAGTACGCACAATGCATCCGTAGAGACTGTCCTGTATGTAGACAAGATGGTGAGAAGACCTAATCGCTGTCATGAGCTTAATTTACTAAGTGCATGTTCTTTCAAATCTCTGTACCAAACCTCAGCACCATAAACTATCTGCTTTTCTATTACTGTCTTATACCATATTTTTCTGAAGTTCGCTTGGAGTCCTCGATCCCGTTTATCTGTTTTCTTAATGTTTGATGCCAGATCTCTAATTTTTTCTCTGATGTTTTCCAAATGTGAGATCCAATTGAACTTCGCGTCCAAAGTCAATCCTAGATAAGTGATGGTATCTTTAATTGGTATTCAGATGTTGTCAATTTTGAAGATGGGATGCCGATTTTCCAAAAGATATCTACCGAAAAGCATGCCCATGCACTTTTCCCTGCTTATCGTTAGTTTCAGTTCATTGCTAATATCCGAAAACCACTTAATACGATCATTCATGTTCCTCTCTAATTCGGCTCTGGTGTCAGCACCAGCAAAAATTACGAAATCATCGGCATAGGACAGAATTTCTTCAAATTTGATCCTGTATTTCTTCAGTAAATAATCGGCGACAATCAGCCACAACAATGGGCCAAGGCAACTGCCTTGGGGACAGCCTTTAAAAAGTGCGAACCAGATGATTCCGTTCGTAAAGCTGAATCCAATTCGTCTATTGCTGATGTAGTTCTTCAAAATTCTTTTAATATAATCCGATATCGGTAAACCATCAATAATTTCCGCAAGTGTCATCCAATCCACCGCATCAAATGCTGCTTGTATGTCAATCGAAGTGATTGCATAGTACTTGTTAGATCTAAGTTTATCTCTTATCAACTCCCTCAAAAAATGGATTGCAGTCACCGTACTCCTCTTCTCTCTAAAGCCATATTGAGCCTCATCCCAGAATCCCATTGATTCTAACAATGGCATTTTTCTAATCTTGATAATTCTTTCTAATAATTTACCAAAAATGCTAAGTAAAGTAATTGGCCTAAACGATCTAGCACTTTTCCCATCTTTGTTCCGTTTACGAAAAAAGATAACTAATCCATTTTTCCATATCCTAGGAAAATGCCCGAATCTAAAACAAGCCGTGAAGAGTTTTCTAACATAGTTTGGGCATGCTTTACAAATATTCTTCACTATTAGAGCATCGATTGCATCATAACCCGGAGCCTTATTATTTTTTGACAAGACATAGCATATCGCATTTCTCTAGTTGTCACCTCCATTACATCACCCGCAACCTTGCCTGTTGAAGTAAAATTAAAAATTTCGGTGGGAATTTTGTCAACGCTAAAATGTTCTTTCATCAGATCCTTTGCTACATCGTCGTATGAATCAAATGGTGTCGAATTATCAAATCTTGTAAAAATAAAATCACTTGGCTTTGTAGCTTTACCAGTGATGTATTTATACAGAGTCCCATAAGTATCCGAAGTATCATGACAAAAGTTTGTCCACGAATCTCTTTTCGCCTTTTTTACCAATTTTTTATATTCTCTTCTATGTTTAATATATATTTCTTTCAAGTTTACATCTTCTGGGTTCCTGATATATCGTTTGTAATGTGCAGACACCTTATTTCTTGCAGATCTTAACTTTTCACTAAACCATTTTATGGTTGGTTTGTAGGACAAAGTACCTTTTCTAAAATGCTTCGCTGACATTTCTGTCACTATTTTCATAAAATTCTCTACGTGATCATCCAAATCACTAGTATTATTAATCAATATAAGATCTTGTAACCATTTTTTCTCAAATTTCCTAATATCTTCAATAAATTTCCGAAAGCTTTTATTCTTTGTTTTGAACCTCTGTCGCAATCTAATTATAGGGGTATAATTCAAAGAAAACCTTATGTAACGGTGATCACTGTAGGAGAATATTTTGTCGTCGACAAATCAGTTATTCAGTTTATCACATATTTCCAGACCGCCAAGTGTCAAGTCCGGACGACCCTTCTGTGTGCCCTGCACAAACGAGTGTGGAGCGGTGACATCATTCATGATTCTCAGTTGTTTTTCTACAAGGTGTTCCAGGAATATTTCTGTACGTTCCGTTTGACGGGCGTAGCCCAGGTCCATGATTGGCACATTAAAATCGCCAGCTATCAGGATCTTATCAAAATTGTTAAAATGTGAACCAAGATCCACAAAGTCTTTATCTATATTGTTATTAGGAGGTGAATACTGAGAACAAATAAAAATAACATCATCATTTACATTTAAAGAGATGGTAATGGAATTATCCAGAGCCAGGTTACTAATCACGGCATAATCCCTGTTAGTTATTATGATAGCAGAATTATATCTTAAAGAGAAATAGATTGGCCAGTCTGGTGGAATGCCAGGAGCCTCATAATCAGAAACATAGATATCTTGGCAAAGAACTAGATCTATATTATTAGACAAAACATACTGTACCAAAGCATCGCTTGCATCACCACAGTGATGCAAGTTCACCTGCACAAAATTCAACAAACCAACATGAGAAACACCCGTGACAGTGCCCTTAGCTACGATTAGCTACTATCTTCAGTCTATATTTCTGGAATGCCGGACAATTACTGCTATCAGCACGATGACTGCAATCCCCATTCACATCATCAAAATAACAATTTGAACAACAAAGTGTATCCGATTTACAATCTTTCAAGTAATGATCAGCAGCACATTTAACGCAGTTAACTCTCTCAGTACAACTATTGGACATATGCCCGAACCTCTGACATTTAAAGCATCTGGTTATTGACACAAACTCAACCACCCTATATCTTTCAAAGTCAATGCATATTCTTTTCATTTTCAGTAGGATATTCTTACACTCTTCGTCCACATCTATCAGCCAATTATTTTTTCCCTGCTTGGTTTCAATTTTACGTATTATCCGCACTTCCCTATCTGTACCTTTCATTAAACTTTCTATTATCGCCTTCGTAGTTGAGTCTACATCAGAAGACTGTAGCTTTCTTTTAAGTCCCATCATAGTATCTTCCGACGAGCCGTCCTGCAAACACTTTTCCACTTCCTGCTTTACATCCTCCTCTTTAAGTTCTGGATCAACACTTAAAATCAGTATTCTCTCCCTTCTTCTGATCGGAACATTTATCTTCGCAATATCCTTAATCTCTTCTGAATCTGCTAGAGAATCTCTAATCACATCCACCTCTGCTTTGGTCTTATATTTCAGTATCACCCTGTTAGTCTTAGTAGTTATGATGTCCTTTGGCAATGGGAGATCTTTATTCCTTTTATAAACCAACTTGATCTTTTCCCTCAGTTGTGAAACATCTTGGTTCTCCTCGTTCGGTGTCACTATTACCGTGTGCTCATCTCTCCTTTTCTGTATTACTTCCTTAGGTTTCGTCTGGACCTCCTCATTTGAGCTAACAGAAGTTCTACTGATTTTCTGGGCTAAATCTGACATCATTGCGTTATATTCAGCGCGGTCATCAAGTCTTGCTTTCATAACTTTATTGTCCTCCGATATTTTGGTACATTGTTTTAGGATAAAATCTAAAGCCTTCTTTACGCAATTCACAGTTGGTGTCGATATTTTATTACCCCTTGAACTCTTATGTTCTAACAAATCATGAATTTTCGCATTGATAACCATAACTACCTCGATAAATCTTTTACCTTCAGCATTCTTGATCCACTGTTCTACATTATCATCAGCCATCCTACCAATCCTAGAACCCTACAAATACCACCAAAGACTTTTAATACAACCCAAAGACCCTCTATCGACAATAACTATCACAAAAGACCCTCTAACTGAAAAAGCAAAACAAACCACCGACAATTCACTAGCGTACGTTTACAATGATAACCACCTTTCAGCTTATATAAAAGATCGTGTGGTCAGAAAAAACACAAATGATCCAATTAAAAAGCGAAACAGGAAAACACGATTCAAGTATAAGAGAAACAACAGCTAATAAATCACCGGGTAATAGAATCAATAACAGCTGGATAAAAGGATCAGCCCATGAAAACTGCCTCACTAGACATGTGACACAAAAAGGACTAAAAATACCAATGTAGAGAAGTAATACCACGTGCAGCACAGTCAAAAAAAAAAAAAAAAAAAAAACTCACACACCACGTGACCAAACTACACACAATAATTGTAAACAAACAATAACAAGATCGCAGTAACCACGGCAACAAAGACACTGACTACCAAAAATAAAAGTACTCTAAAAAATATACGTCACTACTAAATCACCACACAATACATCACAAAGCAGAATCACTGTGATCGCAAATGACACCAGCAAGAAAAATATACAGGAAGCAAACAACTAAACACAACTCAAACACAAAAATGGCTACCTAAACAAAATGTCAGAAATTAAAAGAAACGCTCGCCGAAAAACTTCAAAAATAGATATCTCAATAAATAACAAGAATAATTAAACGAAAAGTAAGCGAAAAGAAAGCTCAGGTAAGATTACATAAACAATATTAGTATCAGTAAAAAATATGCATAAATTAAATAGATAATAGCTAACTTAGAAAACTTAACGTTAAAGCGTGTCTTTCGACATGCAAGAATCAGTGTAAAAATTTTTCAAAGTTCAGTAACTACAGAAATAATGCAAATATTTAAATGAAACTCATAACACAGTAAGATAATAGAAACAGGAATAGGATTATGCCAAAAAATTAGAACTGGATCAGATAATTACCCATATAATAGACTTTATCGCAGGAGCACCAAAAACAATTCAACTTCAATGGCGGAAAGCTTTTCCGTTTTCTTACTTATTCACTTACTTAATAAAAGGGAAATTTTCATCCCAATATTCTGATGGTAATGTGGCATTTAAGTATTAAAATTAAGTGGTCCAAAAATGAACCACCGACCTTGAAGGGGTTAAATCAGCAAATTTTAGTAATTGTATTATGTCAATCGTTTTATAACGCTGTTAAAAAATACCGAGAGACAAAGACTCTGTTTACTTAATTCATTTTATTTTAGCTTCTTTTCAAATGTTTAACTGATCTTCTTTAACCAAACACGAAAACAACCATTGGATGTCTTAACAGCAACTGATTCTACCTTAAATTTTTGCAATCAAAGGGAATTGAATGGAAACCCGTTTACAGGGAGATCGCTACAGGTTTTTTCAGTATAATTCAATCTTTTCTAATCTTTTTAAAACCAATCAGATTAGCGTGCTTTTAGATTCTACAGTGTCTGAACGGGTTTTGGCGAGCGTAGCTTGCAGGGGGCAGAGCCCCCTAGTTCTAGATATAAAAGTAATCTATTATAATTTATTTATCTACCCATGCTTAAAATGACATTTGTCACAGTTAACTATTTCTCAAACTAGAACTATTGTCATTTAAAGGATAATAATAGGAATTTAAAAAAACAAAGAAAATCATTTTTCAGCTTCCTAATATGATGCAATTTAGTGCTATAAAGACTCAATTAAATTTTTTCACGTCAATATCATCGTACACTCCTTTGCAGCAAGGTTAATCTAACAGCCATGATGGGAATGTCGCGTGCGGGACATCTTGACCCGGTGACAGAAATAAAATACTATAGAGACTCAATCTAAATTTCACCTAAACCTTTAAGTTCTGCTGATAGTCTAAGATCTAATTATTTCATCGAAATTTAGATACTCCCTTTAATTGGTATATAGAAATTTTTGTTGGTACAAACTCTTGGAGTAAATCTCTGGATCATATACTTATATGTCCTTGAAACAGCTTAATATTATAGCAATTAAAGCAGTAGCACTTTTTTTAGATTTTAGGAATCAGGATACTCATTTGCCAAGTATATAATTGGTAGTTTAAAACCGCAGATCTAAAATTAACAGAAGTTGGCACAGTCAACTAAATTAAAGACTGCGTAGAAATATTTCGTGTTTAGTTTGGCTCAGAATAGCAGTGTCTGATGATTCAAGACACAAGATGACGAAATACGAATAAAAATTTATTATTATATATTTATATATTGATGAGTATTCAAATTTCTTTCAAGGTTAAATGGAATATAAACCTTATAATGACTGTAATAAAATTGTAATGATACTTTTAGAGTTAAGCGTCTAGAGGCTGGCTATTTTACGCTCATTTTCATGAATTTTATTGTTGAATGAAATAACCCAATTAACAGTATTTGCAATCTTTAATGTGTAAATTCCTTTAAAAATTCCTGAATATTGGAGATTTTGTATTCCTGAACCAGCATAATATCATTACCATCAATCAAAGAGATTGATGATATAAAGATTTTTCAAATTAAGATAAAATAGTACAATAATGACTACAGTAGAATTGTGGTAGAATTTGATAAGTTGGTCATCAAATTGGTTTGCTATGATACGTGCGTTTATAATTTGTCAATTTTTAAAAGCAAATTAAAAAAAAAAAAATAGATCACAAATGTGCAGTAAGATACGTGTTGTTTATTTCTTAATTTTTTCCTAGACATATAAATACCCATAGGCAAAAGGCAACATGTAGATTCAAGTCGCAGCTTTTTTTTTTTTTTTTTTTTTTTTTTTCCAACTTCTGACTTTATTTTAATTTGAATTCTGTTGATTGTACAATGCCTTGATATTGGTATTACCTTAAAAGACATGTCGATTCAGTTATGTTACAGTGTTAATTATTATAGTGACTGCTGAAAGAAAACCACTTTGAAATAGGATCAGACATTGAAAAAAAAATTCTGATTTTTACATACTTCAAAAATAATTTCAGAAATTTTTATTAAAATTAAAATGTGAATACTGTATGTTCAACATCCAAATTCTATTATCCCGTGATTCTAGCATATATTTTATTGAAATTTCTGTACTCTTTTAGCTGGTAAGAACAAATTAATTTTGGTATAAAAACCTTTATATGGACTGTATGTATATCTTATCTTGTCTTTGGAACGGCGCAAAGTCAGAACAATGTAGCTCCTTACATGTGAATTTGTATAACAAATGGAATCTAAGATAGTGGCAAACTGCAGCTGATTCAACCCTGAAATGCTACTTGGAGTATGTTAATTTATCTCTTTCTTCAAAAACTTTAAAAAAATCTTTTTTTGCGTATCCCTATTAGTATTGTAGCAGATTCATTAATAGAACTAAGTAAAAATAAGTTCAGATTTAAGTTCCAGGATTACACGAGTTTCTGTTAAAAAGTGTCAACAATAGTTTTTTTTTTTTTTTTTTCTCACGGAAGTTAACATTATACCACATATATTAATAACAAATGTCGAGTTACCTAATTGTAATCGATTTATCCACAGCCAGAATTATCATAGTTGGACAGTAATTCAAAATCGCTACAGGACCGAAATTCTATTTACGCAATCGTTTCAAGAAATGAAGAAATCTGCTTCCACCTGACGTCAACTGCATTTCCCAAAGGTTAGAACTAACCACCACTTTTTTGAAGCAGTCGGATGTTGTTTCGATTGAAACATTCCTGAGACGGGAAGAAAATCTTCCTGAAATAATAATAATAATATCAATTACGATCGACGCAAAAGATGGACACACCCGCTATTAATTTCTAATTTCTGAATTGAAAAACCAAAACGTTGAAATGAATTGGTGCACAATCTAGTACCATTTATGCTTTCTTTTAGAATCTAATTACTGCCTTGGCCCAATAGATCCTTACCTACAGCGCCCGTATTAGGGGCCCATACATACTTTTGCAATAGTATCAAAAATCCTCGTAAAACTTCTTCTTCTTTTCAAGCACACATCTTATTTTCGATTAAAAATGAAAATTTTTGTGGGATTTTCCCGTGGATTTTCCGAATTCTCAGCGCCATTAACAACATTTTGACTTTCAAAGACGATTTCGGATAGTCAGTGGGGGATTTTCAATATACTTTTATGCTACGAATCTTGAGAAAACGCTAGTTTAAAATTATTGTTAAGTTTGTATTGTTATATGTAGTTAATGTAATTTTATAGTTAATAACTATAAAAGATTTTTTTTTATAATGTTCATATTTTAATAGCCATAAAAATAAATGTAGGTTAAGTCCAAAATTTTGACTGTTGCACAAGGAAGCTAATGCAGATAGCAGATATAGAGGGGATATAGGATAGGTAGGGAGAGTATGCTACGCCTAGGACTCGAGATCAGGCTTTATCAGGGCATATTTCTCAGTTAAACGTTTAAGGACAGTTAAAAGTAAAATTCGAGAAAAGTCGTTTTTTTTTTTTTTTTTTTTTTTTTTTTTTTTTGGAATTTTTTGTTTTTTCAATTTCGAATGGTACATCACTTTTGTTTCTACGGCAACAAGAAGTTTATAAATTTTAAGTACTTGAGTCTGTTTATATCATACATAAACTTTAAACTCAATTTTCTCAAAATGCTGCTTTTTGAACATCGATGTACCTTTTTATAGAAACTACTACATTTTATTATTATCTGCAATCTTGCCAGAATATTTCACATATATACCTGACCAATCTAAAGTGAACTTTTGTTGCAAAATTTTTACAAAAAAGTTTTTCTTAAGAAACATGCAAGATTTTTGTTATTTAAAAGTACTTTTTATTCCAGATTAAAAAATTAAAAAAAAAAAAAAACTAAAGAATATCTGTTTATAAAGTTGACTTCACTTTATTAGGTATTATTCATGTCATGTATATAAAAATTTCAAGTGAATATCTTTGGTAGTTTTTGAGAAAAGTTACAGTCGTGAAAAAAAAAAAAAAGTAAACGCCCCTATTGATTCTGCCACTAAATATAATAGATGAAAGTTACTGGTACCAAACGGTTGGAAATAAAGTCTACTTTAAAAAAATTTGCTTAGGGGGCAGTCTACAAATCAAAATCAGACAAAACTTTGTTTTTTTTCAACGGCAAAACCCAATTTTTAACAATATATTTTAAATCTTCGGTTCAAACTATGCATTAGAAATAAAATTTCAAGTTATTTGGATGATAGGTTTTTTGAAGTATAAACTTTCAAAATTTAGAGCTTCTAATGTTAAATTACATTTCCGTATTTTTTATTAATATCTCCTGATACAATAATCCTAATGGGATAATTTTTTTGTGTGGATATAATACTAAAAAACCCGAACATAAATACATTGAATTTGTAATTTAAAAATTTTATAATATGAATTATGACATTAATATTGGAAAAAAATATAAATTGTAACCTACAATTTTGTTGGTAGATTTATATTTATTACTAGCCGCCTTTGGCGACCAATTTGGCCTCCCTTAAATGTATGCAAAGCATTGTATCATGTTACTTTTATTCATAGTTTAATTTACTTGATCAATCCTTCGCCAAATCGAAAGATTCTGATACAGAAATCATGAACTCTGTATTTTTAAGTAAGCCGGACGCAGGTGATAAATTGCCAAACATTGTTTTCCTTCGCATTTCATTAATTTAATGTAAAATATAATGCTTTCACTCATTTTATTTAAAATACATAACTTTAATTTAAACTGAAATATTTAAAATTTATAACTCTAAATTATTATTATTTTTTTTTTTTTTTAAGAAAAATAATAAATTATACCATAAACCATGCCATTTAATTTCAACATCAAAGCTTTGTTTTAATTTACCGCGAGAAAAATTATTTATGACGGTCGCATGAAATGGACAATTATAAAACTGATGGCATGATAGCGTTAGAACAATATTTGGCGATTTATCACCTGCAAGGGCTAACATTAAATTACCAAATTGACCACCTGACATATTAAAAGCGAAACGCTCAACCCGGAACTGTTGATGACATTCACATGACTTAGACTTTTATTATAGATATGTCCTGCTTTATGCAAATTCTCAATTTCAAATTTATGTCTCAAGTAGTTTTCGAATAATGGTTAAAAAACGTCAAAATGATGGTTTAAGGATGATTAATGTCTATGATGTGCAGAAAAGCATAATTTGAAAAAAAAAAATATTTTATTCATTTTATTGAGACATTTGTGTTTACAATAGTCGAAACATATTAAGCGAGTGAAATGGTCCTATTGGCACGGAATAATAAATTAATAGGGTTGATATAGTCATTCCGTAGCATTTCAGCAATCGAGTTTGAAACTTCTTTGAAACTAATCGTACGAATTTTATGAACATTTGGATTTAGGCTGATTGAAGGGTTTAGAATTTATTTATCGTGTCAAACTTGGGTGTTGCTATTCAAAAAGACAATGTTTGGGTTCGTTTTGATATGTAGATGACCCCTTAAGCAAATTGTATATGCCTTATTTAAAAGTAGACTTTGGTTCCAATTGTTTGGTACCAGTAACTTTCTTCTACATTTGTTGCAGAGTTAGTAGGGGGTGTTTACTTTTTTTTTTTTTTTTTCTCGACTGTACATTAATTTAACATGGTAGGTATAGGGATTTCCAACAGCTCTTAATATGTTTTAAGCTTAGGTTCCGTGTGAACAAAAATCTGATTTGGTTCTCTATCCATTTTATATAAGAATTATTTTCCTTTTGTAACTTTTTCTGCTTTTTCTAAAAATTTTATATTTTTAGTGGATTTACGAATATTTGGGCTCTATTAGTATGCTGTGATGCATTTTCAATTATGCGATTTCATATTATACGTTTTGTAAAAATTGTCTCCTGAAAAAGTATAAACAGTTTTTTTTCTGAATTTGACTAGGAATACGGAAAGGAAATATAGGGCTAAAAGCAATAATTAAATTGTATTGTAACAAAGATGTTTTCAGTTTTCTCCCCTGCTTCATACAAATCGAAATGGTATGCTGAAAAATATAATTTCATGATATATGAAGCATGAAATAGCTTTTACAATCTGCATAAATGACGATATCTTGAAAAAAAAAAAAGTCTTATGTGTCCTCGTCGTGGTATAGCGATAAATACGGCTTCACCAAACCCATTAAAATTAGAAGGAAAAAAATAACATTATCTCGCCGAGCTTTGATACAACTTTAAAGGCAGCTCTTAAAATGGGTGGGTATTAAAAAAAAAAATCAAACCTATACACAATTGGATAATTATGGGCCCTTCCCTGCCTAACATTACTTAACTCCTAAAACACAATCACTAGATTTATGGCGGCTTGAAGCACAAGGCACCGTACTTAGCATTCATCACTTCTGGATCAATAAGGCTAACGGGTTACGGTTTTAAACATCTTTTTTATCAAAACCTTGCTTCATTGTGAAAAAGAATTCTGATTTATTAGCATAGCTTCCAATTCTTTCCTTAACCTGGGGGCATTCTCTTCTAAACAACACCCCTGGCGCGTTCTGATGCAACAGATTGCGGGATGAATGGGACCCCTTCACACCTTTTATGTGCGGCGTGACTCGGGAAACAAATACCTTATGCGAAAAGATAAAGTGCACCCAAAATCTTTTCGCGATTTTAATCTTTTGCAATGGGGAGAAAGGTGCCCCTTTTGTCATGCACGAAGGAGAGGAGGTGGGGGGATCTCTTGACCCATTTTTTATTTATTTTTTTTATATTGTGTTGGAGGGAGCCTGAACAGTATGGCACGAGACAGTGCTTCATCTTCTTAAGTAGCTGGGGTTTTTTTTTCTTTTTTTTTTCTAAGTTGGATACAAATCTGAAGTAAAATTAAAATATTCTGTGACCTCCCGTGATCATTAAAAAATTAAAATAATGCTTTGAATAAAATGCATAACCCGTCAATAACTTTTTGAGATTAAGTTTGAAGAATACATCATATTTGTACAATGTCTTTCGAATTTGTACAATTTGTGAAAAGAAAATCTTACTTCTTAGCTGTGATACATTTCTCCCAAATCGAATATCGTTTTAAGCTTCGTAGAAATCCTTTACTGAGATATTTAGGTTAAGTTTTTCTGAATCGCTTCAATGCATTGCAATAAAGACGTGAAACTTCACTATTTGAGACAAAAGAATGTATGCAGGCGTTAAAATCTGGGAAATAAGGATGATGATAAAAGTCGTTTCCTAGAAAGTGCTCCACGAGAAAGGAATTGTAAGAAGGATTGCTACACAGCATAAAGCAGTCATTAGAATTCAGAATTTAATTCAATTCCGAAAGTTACTTTCGTAGTTACAGTAGGTGATAGTAATATAAAAGGAGAGTAAAAAATTTTGTGAGTAAAATTTTTTGCTCTGTGGGGCTCCAAGGTGGTATTTCGTTTTCTTGGCCATTAACTAAATACGAAAGTACAAATCTTCTGGGTATGGGGAAGGGGGTTAAAACCATTTGGGCTGACCGATGCTCCAGCCAGTTTTCAGAGGTTAATCGATCTCTTTCGAAGTGGTCTACAGGACATCCTAATGCTTTCCTATCTAGATGATATAATTATTTTATCAGAAACTTTTGAGAAACATTTAGCAGATTTGACGGCAGTTTTTAACAGACTCTTGGAATCAAACTTCGTGCAAATCCAGAAAAGTGTAATTTTGCCTGTTCTCGTGTAGAATATTTAGGACATTAGTTTACAATGTCCAGAATTGAAGTCGATCCCGGTAAAACTGCAGCAATCCAAAAGATGCCTGCTCCCCGAACTGCCAAGCAAGTTCAATCATTCTTGCAGTATTGCTCCTGGTACCTACGGTTCATTCCCAATTTCTAGGATATTGCTAGGCCTTTGAGTAACCTGGCCAAGAAGAATGCCTCCTGGAAATGGAAACAGGAAGAACAAGCTGCTTTAGAAACATTGAACCAGTTATTGACAAGTCCTCCTGTATTGAAACAGAATGATTCCACAAAGCCATACATCTTACGAACATATGCCAGTGGTTATGTCCCTGGTGCGGTATTTCTTGAAGGATACAAACAGCACCCAATCGAATAGGCAAGTCTTTGGTTGAATGCTGCTGAAAGAAATTATTCCACAGCAGAACGTGAAGCACTTGCAGTTGTTTGGCCTTAAACAAATTTCGTGGATACATAGAAGGACAAGAGGTAACTGTTGCCTCGAATCACTAACCACTGAAATGGTTGATGAGTTTGAAGTCACCATCCGGCAGATTGGCCCAATGGGCTCTACAAATCCAATCTTACAACATGAAGATTGAATACGTTCCTGGTAGAATGAATGTTTTTGCTGACATGTTGTCACGTCCAAATTGCAGTCACGAGGAACACTCCTTTGAAATCTGTACAGTCTCCATTGAGATACCCGAAAAATCTTCAATGAATATTCGAGAAGAACAGTTAAAAGACGATGATTTAAGAAAAATCATTGAAGCTTTCGAGTCCTATGAAAAAGGACACAGGCTGCATACTCGACTGAGCGAGGATATCTTTTAACCCAAGAAGTCTTTTATCGCTATGCTCCAAATTCCGATTCTGAAGAATCGCAACTAGTCGTTCCTGTAATGAACGAAATGAAATTTAAAAAAGTCATCACGATTCACCAACAGCCAGACGGTATGGAGCTGAAGGTACATATTACAGAATAACCAAAAGACACTATTGGACCGGTATGAGAACTTTCATGACCAACTATGTCAAGAAATGTGCAGATTGCTTTCGTTACAAAGCTAGTAACACAAAACCTGCTGGGCTCTTACAGACACCTATTTACTGTCAACTTTTCGAAAACCTTGCCATTGACTTGTTTGGACCCTTACCTAAAACCAAAGAGGTAAGAAATGGATTTTCATAATGGAAGATTGCTCTACAAAATGGGTAGAACTTTTTGCACAGAATGTTGCGACAGCCAAAGAATGCGCTGTAACTCTTCTAGAAAAAGTTTTCCTGAAGTACGATCTTCCTATAAGGATAATTAGTGACAACGGTCCTCAGTTTGTCAGTGAAGTAATGCAGCAACTGTGTTATCTTCTGGATGTGGAACAATCTTTAATTCCGGTGTATCATCCACAACCAAATCCAGTTGAAGAAAAAACCGTGATCTAAAACATCGTTTAGCTATTCTCGTTGGAAACGAACACTCTTCATGGGCAGAAAAATTGCCTACAATCCGGTTTGCTATGAACACAGCCAAATGCAACACGATAGAGCAAACGGCTGCTTTTCTAGAGTTTGGTCGCGAACCTCGCACCATTGATGACATTCGTAATGACATCAGACCTGTCATTAACAATGATAACTTTGTACCACAGATAACCCCTTATATAAAGAAATTTGCTAACTTCACTAAGCAAGCGAAAGACTTGGTCGAACAATGCCAAGTCAAAAGAAAACAGTATGCGGACAGAAACCGCAGAGAAGGACCTCAAAATTCTCCTGGTGACCATGTATGGGTAGAACTCCATCCCGTTAGCAAGGTTGGTCAGAAACGAACCGCCAAATTCAGTCCCGACGAGGCGCACCCTATATAGTGCTCACATAGCGCTGACCTACTTCCTATAAAGTTGCCAGTTTACAAGTCCCTGAAGTTCCCTTAGGAACTTACCATACATCTGCCCTAAAACTTTGTAACAATGTTACCGACCAACTAGTTGCTCCATTTAGGAAACGTGGTAGGCCAAAGAAAAATGTTCCTGGTCCCTTGTCGAGAAGTCTAAGGAACCAGAGAGGGTGGATGTAACGAATGAATTATATTTAAAGATTATTACAGTAGGTGGCAGCACTAGCTGGCAGCCCCTAATTTCTCGTCCTTACCCACGTTAATTTTTCCCGTGCAGAGTTGTTCATGAGACGCGAAAAGGAGGTGGTGGTGAAGATGTATGTGTGTCAATGCCCCCCCCCCCCCTCCCGCGGATTTCTTCTGCCATTCCTAATTTTGCAAATATGTACATCCTGTAAATAGAAATATGTCGTCTAGTACGGAAGTTTCATTAAACTTTCTTTTCTACTAAGTTCTAGAGTGGCGTGACTACTTGAAACCATGTGTCCATTATTAAAACTGTGGCGCCTACTTGGGGAAAGTAAGCTGCTAATCAAAATTGTAACTTACAAAAAGTGGTCACTCATGCGAATTACTGATTTGTTAGATCAGTATTTGTATGAATCAAATAAGTTAAAACAAATCGGATTTACAAATGTCACGTTTCTCGCAAGTTGGAATCAGGGGCCTCGAGACAGGGGGGGGGGGGGGCTCCCCCCCCCCAAACTTTCGTGAATGCTGTTACACTTGACAAATTTATAAACTTAGTTGGTGAATTTGTGTAAAACTTTAATAAAAACTATAATACATTTTCTATTTCTGACTGACTTTGCAAAAATTACAAATTTAATTGGGAATATTATTAAACTTTTTACGAATAACAACTATATTACATTTACTAATTGTGGTAACTTGGCAAAGTTATTAAACTAGTTGGCAAATACTGAAATTTGACTTGGCAATTTAAGGTCCTCTTCCCCACCAATAAAAAGTCTTCGCGATGCCCCTGGTTGGAATTAACTGCTTTATTTAATAATTATTTTTATAAAGCAAATAATTATTGCTTTTTTATTTTTAAAATTACGATTAGACGAAAAGAAGCGATTAATTTCATAACTTTATTTTTCATTTTTCTCATATCATTGTAATTACAATTGTAACTTACAAAAAGTGGACATTTACACGCATGACTAATAAATACAATATCCTCCTTATGTCAAAACCTTCCGTAAAATAAAAAAAAACATAGTCTGCAGAAATATGAAATATCTTTTACCAAAGAAGATGGAACATTGCAATTTATATAGGAATGACAAACAGAAAGCTTACAGTTAAGATAAAAAAAACATGTTGAAGACATCAAATACAGCAAGAAAACTACAGCTTTGCCCATACTGTATAACAAAGAATTTTTACAGATTGATTTTAAAAATAGTAGAATAATTTTTCAATCAAGTTTTTATTTGCAATCTATTATCCGAGAATCAATAGAGATATTTTTACGCACTGAGAATATATGCAATGATTCAGCTTCCATGGAACTACCTAAAATTTGGAAAGAGATGCTCTGCAGAGTAAGAAACAATAGTATAAAATAACTCACGTTCACAAATATCCATTTTTATTATTACTCTTGATTTCATTATACACGAGATTGTGTGATTTTTGTTTACCAGTTTTGAATGAAAAAATGTTTTTGCGGAAATATTTATATCATTATAGATTTTCTGAATGTCGCCGTCTGAGCGATGAACCATGTCGATCTGAATAAAGGTATTTATTTGTCTTGTAAGTGTATTTTGATCAGTTTTAGCAAGTACACTGTAAAAAAAAATCTCTCAAATTGACAGAAAAAACTGTCAATTTTAGCGTCAGTGGAAAATCGTTTAATTTACGAAAAATATCAGTACCTTTTCATTAAAACAGATTTTTTCTGTAAAAAATATAGATTTTTTTCTGTGAAAATTACAAAATCCAATTTTTTTAACAAAAAAAAAACTGTTTTTCTTTAAAACAGCTTTTTGTCTGTAAAAAATACGCTTTTTATCTGTAAAAATTGCAGATTTTTTTTTTTTTTACAGTGTATTAACTTATTTTGGTATAAACACTTATAAACTATGTGTTAAAAATTAATAAAATCGTAGCAACATTTCTTGTTAGAACAATTAGGGATGTGTTAGAAACTAAGCTGAAAAAAAAATTAATTAATAAAATACAAAAAGGAAAAACGTTGTAAACAGTGCGAACAATTTCGAGGAAGTAGTTACTTTTTTTATTTTGGTATCCCGACCAAGTATGGGTAACAGTTTTGTTCGTTACATACAGATCTTCTTTATAAAGACAGCTTAACATGAATTCTTCGTTATCTATCTCTAGCGATCAGAATGATCTTATCTAATGATGTTATTATGAGGTTTATAAAAGAAAGTGAAAACCAATTAATCAGTGGCAGTTCAAAGGGCAAAATTCCGAACCACAATTATTAACCAATATTGGTTGTTCCTCCTCTTATATTTGAAGTATATCTACCAATACTACATCTGAGAAATTATGGAATGATGATAGTCAATAGGAGGTGTTGAAAGCTTGTGTGATTTACCGGGGATAAAGCATATATAGAGGGGAGATTTTTATCTGGCTTGTTCACACTTCAGGTGTTAGTAAACGTGGGAGTCTCTCAGAACTTCTGACCCCTAGTAGCTGAAGCTTCTTTTAAAGCCTTGACTGAAAAATTATGCTTTAAAAAGTTCCGCAACACATTATTTGATCAAAATTATACGGACATCACTAATACTTTTAAATAATATATATAAATTCTGTAATTACGATAATTTTCTGAAATTACTGATTTCTTTATATGACCTTTTCGAAATAGTTAAGAATATTCTGAAATCCAAACTTGTATTTGCACTATTTGATCAAAAATGTGTAGACATCACTGATATTTTGTAAAAATACTACATATATATATATATATATATATATATATATTAATCGCCGTAAATTACTGAAATTACTGATTTTTTATGTAATCTTTTCGAAATAGTTAAAACTGTTTTCAAATCCAAACTTGTATTTGCACTATTTGATCAAAAATTTGTGGACACCACTAATACTTTGAAATAATACATATACTTTTTTTGAATTACAATAAATTTCAGAAATCGTCTTTTTTTAATAGGTAATGTTTTTGAATTAGTTAAGACTATTTTGAAATCAAAACTGGTTAATTTCTGACACATTACTGATTTCATTTGTGATTTTAATTGCAGGTCCTTTGTAGGTGCTCTTATTCAGAGACCAAGAAATAGAATGGCTTTCTTAATTATCCATAAAGAGAAATATTTTTTAAAAAATTGCTGCCGAAATTCACTTTTTTAGACGATTTTCGGGATACCAATACCCGGAAAACGTCTTCTATAGACAATAATAAATATATAATTCAAGATTTAATACATTTATAGAAAAATAAAAAATTCCAAACTAATAATCATGCGTCATTTTTCACAATTTTGCATATAAAAAAACGATTCCGTAAATCTATCAGAAAGTTTCGAGTTGTTAATGGAAAAAAGATTTTTTTTTTTTTTCAACTCAAAGACTGAAGTTTAGTTTCAGTAATCGAGAAATTAATGCGTGATCACTATAACACTATATAAGTCAGTATATCAAATTAAAAATGCTTAACATTTATACATATATAACAACACATAAATTTTCCTCACATTTCAATTTAAAATATACCTATTAGATTATCTTAATATTTCAGTCAAATGAAAACTAACAAGCGGAAGTTGTAAGTCAAACGTGGCAAATGAGGTGCGTCCATATTATAATTAGTTTTATATATATTCAGATCTTGGTGCAATAGCTGTTGCACTCATGCAAAAATGCATGAATACAAAATTTATTACAATTATGTATATTAAATTCAGTAATACAGACATAACAGGACTCCACTTAAATAGGACGTATTCACCGAGGCAATATTACCTATCATGGGATACCATTGAATTAATTACGTATGATAGAATTTAATAGAATGAAGAAAACTTTTATTAATATCGTTTTAAGTTTTGATTCGATTTTCATAAAATTTGAAATGATTCGACAAAATTCGGCAACGATTATATATATTAAATTTCAAACCATTCGGTTGGGTAGTTTTTGCGCTGTTATATGCAGACAGACAGACAGACGAACGGACCAGACGACGACTACAGGTGGTACGTATTTGTATAATTACGAACGCACCTAAAAATATAACAGCAAAAGAACACAGGGTGGCCCTTTTATGTTTCAATTCGAGTGTGCTGTAAATTAATTATTTTTACCTCTTATCTCCTCATTTAAGGGTTAAATTTCGGCACCGACAAATGACACTATATCAATATAAAGGATAAATATAAAATAAAGCATAACAAGTACAGGAGGATAAAACGATTCTAAACTTAGGATATTTGTGATACTGAAAGAACTAGAAATCTGAAATTTGGCATAGATGTTGCTTTTTAAGACACAAATGCTCGCTAAGAATGCATTCTCAAAAAATTCGAAACCTAAACGGATCAAATGAGTGGAAAACGTTCTAAAAACATTCTAAATTACGATTATGGAATTTACATAATATTTACATAATAATCATAATAAGCAAATATTACATATTAGAAAATATTATATTTATTATTATGCACATATTAATTTTATACATTATAAAAATGCAACAAATACATAATAAAAGCATTATATACATAATAAAAATGTAATAAAATTATATTATTTGCTTATTATGTAAACGTAATATTTACATAATATTTGTACATTCATTCCACATCCATTTCAAATACACACAAATTTTTGATGTTTTAGAGGTCTGCACGGACCCGAGTTTGGCCGGGGAGGCAAAATGAAGGAATTTTTTCCAACGGGCCGGGCTGGCAAAAAGGAGAAAATTTTTCGAACGGACAGGGCCGGCGGATTAGCTCTAAAAATATTATTATTATTGATATATCGGCGGATTAAAAATATTACAAATATGTATGATAATCCCTTGTAATGAAACAAATTAAGCTAAAAATGCTGTAAAAGGGACAAAATACCTTTATTTAGATTAACGTATGTTTCATCGCACAAACGGTAACAATAGTAGAAATTAATTCACGCTCACAAATATCCAATTTCATTTTATTTATATTTGAACTGATTTAAATTACGCATGAAGTCTCGTGACGTTAAGTTCTTGTTAAAAAAAAAAAAAAAAAAAAAAAAAAAAATATTTCTATCAAGAATGATTTTGGAAATGTCGTCGTTCGTGCGATGAAACGTACGTTAATCTAGATAAAGGTATTTATCACTTTTATAGCATTTTTAGCTTAGTTTACAAATATTAAGCTTTCGCCTGAAATACTTCTGCTATACAGATCTATTCGTACTGCCGTCCCTGTTTAAACGAATATTGACGGTTCCAGAAATAATATTCGATTAAACGGGGAATCATAACTGTAGTATTGAATGCGCAATAAAAAGACAAAATAATCATCTATGGTATATTTAATTAACAGCATAATAAATAGTTAATAGAATAACATAAACTGAAATAAATACAAATGCTAATATAAATTAAATACGCATTAATTTCATGTTAGTACATACATTAATATGGTTTACATCACACTTAATGCAGCTCGTTTGAATTTGGTCAAAACTTTTCTACTCCTAATTTACGTTACTTATACTGCCTTAAGAAAATCATTTAAAGTGGTTTGTTTAAGTGGAATTTTAAAGGAATATCGAGTTATTTTTCGGATGAGTTCAAAATATCACAACTACCATCTAGAGTCTCGAAGTGACGGTACATTGCCATTAAAGCCTGTTAACACCAAGAAGTCATGGTGCGGAGATCAAGGTGGGGAAATCATTTGACCTGTCCATTATACACCTGCCGGCCGAAATCATTGCAGGAAGAACTGAAAATTTGTTTTCAGCGTAAAAGAATCGAAAAGGACAAAAAGCGGAAGGAAGTTCCAGCTGAAACGTGCTTTCCGCGCCTATTTTCAAACATCGATCACATGGTTGTAATTCGATTAAGCGGGGACGTTTAAAAGGTATTTGGTTTAAGCGGGATAAAATAACATAGAACCAATAGGAATAAATTCGGTTCCGGGGGATTCTATTTGAATAAGCGGGGTATTCGATTATCCGCGACCCGATTAAGTGGGCAGAAATGTATCTTTATCAACAAGAAGGATAATTTATTTTTTACTTATTTTCATTTTCTACTGAATATATATACATAACTAACATCAAGGTTTACCAAAAACTTATTTCGTAGAGAATTTTACTACCAAATACCATTATCTTTTGTAAAAATTGCCATATTCTCCTGCTTTAGATAGACAGATAAACACTAACAATAATCTACCGTTTAACAATCAATAGACAGAAAGAGAGATCGAACGTTAACGTTTCCCAGAGGCGGTAGCGTACACGATTTGCTTGGAGGAATATTAACCGCGTGTGAAAATTCAAGTGTACTTCTCCAAAATCAGATTAAGCAGAAATTGGGAAGATTGTGTTTCGAAAATAGTCGTGTGATGTACTTGCCGGATGCATCTCTCTTTTAGAAGGTGAAAACAACACCTTGCTCTTCGTACTTGACCTCCTGTAACCTGATGACATACGATAAGTTTTCAGTTTTAAAGGCTGATGAATACGTAAGAGATTAAGTTATTTAGCTATTTTAGGCACCATTGTGATATTTGTAAAAACGTCAACAAATCGATGTCATCAAAATCAGTCTTTTTGTTCAGTCGTGTACGCACACTTAAGATTATACAGTGCTTGTCAGTAGTTTAAGCACAATAAAAATTTTAAAATTAAACTTCAAATATTCATTTTATTTAAATATCTGTCTTTTATATGTTAATAATAGCAGTTTTAATACCATTTTCAATACAATTATCTTTTTAATTTTATTTCAAACCATGGCGTTTAAGAATAGAACAAATATAATCGTGTAAAAAATGTTTAAGCACAAAATCATTTTTATGAAAATTTTACAAACTGATGTATAAGCTGTTGCGCACGCAAACAATTTCTGGATGTATAAGAAGCAGTCAGTTGTTGTTTTTGAGTTAGTACAAAATGCCTAAGTCGAAAAAAATTTCAGAGGTGAAGGTAATAAATATCTGGAGTATGAAAGCAAAACACAAACCTGTTTCTCAAATTGCAAGTGCATTAAAAAGATCAAAATGAGGTATTCATCAAGTTATGGGTCGTGGTAAAGCTTTCAAATGAACATTTCGTTCAGGAAGGCCACGAGTGACTACTTTGCGCGAAAACCCCCGCATCAGAAACTTAGCTTCCACTGGTAATTACTCTCTTTCGTAAGTAAAACATGCAGGTTGAAGACAAATATCGAAACAAACTGTTATAGAAGAATTTTGGAATCGGAATACATCAAAAACAGTAAAATGTCTCGGTTAATATGCCTGAAACGACACCATAAAGAAGATAGATTACAGTGGGCCAAAGTCCTTATGTCATTTGGTTATAAGTGGCTGAATGTTATATTCAGTGATGAAAAGAACTGGAATCTAGATGGACCTGATGGGTTTAAGTACTATTGACATGATCTCCGCAAAGAACCTAGGAGTATATTTAACCGACAACATGGTGGTGATTGTGTAATGGTATGGGGGGGCTATTTCTTTCAATGGTCAGACATCTCTAGCATTCATCAGTGGTTGTGAAAACTCTGAAAACTATCAAGAGACACTTGGCAATCATTTGCTCCCTGTTGCCGAGGTTTTGGGGGCGTCAGGATTAACAGGAGAAAAAAATAAACGATGCACTGAAAAAAGTGGGTACTCAAAATTGAGTAAAAAGTACTCAATTTTAAATACGTCACATACTCAAAATAGCTCCGATTCAAATGTACTCAAAATTGAGAAACACGTGTACTCATTTTCGATTTTATGGTTGTGTTCAAATATTTATTGTTATGTACTGTCCCCGTGAACCTACAAATTAAAGTAAAAATGTACTGACATTTATGTCCCGTTGAAAGTTAATTGCAAGAAACATTTAATTGGTTATTTATTAAGAAAAATAGCAAAATTATTAACAAGTACCCAAATCGAATATTTTTATGACAAGAGCATGATTTGCAAATACTTTTAAATTATTTAAAAATACAGTGCATAATTTAATATTTACTCTAATAAACATCTTTTAAGCCGCCATAAATGAAATAAACCATTACAGGTTACAAAATTATCGTTTTGTTTTGTTTGATGACATGTGATGTTTTAAAATTGAAAAAGCACATGTTTATTTTTGATCCAAACATACTCAATTCGATATGAGTACATCGATATATTCATTTTTGAATACTTCATTTATTTTAGTGTGATAAAATTATAACGATTATAATTACAGATGATTGAAAGCAACAAAATACTCTATTGCTGAGCAAATAAGCATTTGAAGTTTGAGAATCTTTTGAGAGTGATAAATAATTATATATTGTTGGTAGGCCTACCCCTATGAAAAACAAATGTATTTGGAAATGAAAATGAAATAAATATTTGAGAACTAAAATGTCTTTAAATTTTTAGCTTTTTTAAAAATCATTGTTCATGTTTCATGTTTCGCGTTTTAATTTCCTTTTTAAATAGCATATGTCTTCCACTTTGTTAAAATGTGAAGTGTTTTGAAATAGAAACATAATGTTGTTCTCTGATGTTTTTATTTCACTAATCCCCTCAAAGGCACATGAAGTGACTTAATAATTAACAATTTTCCTCATAAAGATTTTCTAATCTAATCAATTTCAACAGTATTCTTTAATACGAAAACATAGATTAAATTCGTATCTATGAGTATAAATGTAATGCAATAAATGAAATGAAAAAATATACATATAGGGGAGACTCTTTAAGGGTTGACCCTTTATTTACAAAATTATTTTTTTTTTTTTTTTAAACTGAACGTAGAACGTTCATATATCATTTTATTCGTTATACAATCAGTTATCAAAATAAAATTGCGGCATATGTGTAATATATAGGAAACTTGAAAAGTGATTAATTTTAATCATGAGAAAATAATTGGTCAAGGCACCCCACATATGGGAAGCTTGACCCACTTTATTTTATATTGAAATATTTGTTAAGGGAAATAAAATCAGTTTAAGAAAAGGCAGAATAACTTTATGCTACATGGTTTAATTATTATTAAAAATTATTTGGGAAAATGCAATGTGTAAACAAACCTGCAGAGACAGAATTCCATGCACAGAAGGAAAATACAGTTTTAAGCACCCACTTTTTGTGACACTAGACCATTCAACATTAGTTGCCTCATAGTTTGGCTTCATCTCATTGTGTTCATTTTGGTGAAATTTGTCTACACATCTTCCTAAAGTGTTTTGATCAATGTTATATTGCTTTTGCAGAGGAATGAACACCTTAACATTTCTTAACACTAGAACCGCCAACTATTTTACACAAGTTTTATAAAAAGTGTTTCATACCAGAATTTTCATTTAAAACTATTTAACTTATTTAATTAGCCTATTATTGCGCTGCGTACATTTAACATATCTAATGAAGAAATTTCTGGTTCGAATCGACTATTATCAATTTGGCAGGGGTCAAAATGGCCCTTAATGGCAATTCTAGTGTTAAGGCTGCTGCTTTCATTCATCCTTTCTAGCCCTTTTCATTCTTTCTATTTACCTACTATGGGTACTATTTAAATTAAATAAAAGTTCCTATCAACTTACCAATTTATATTTCATTAAATTTTTTTTTGCTTCTATGGCAATTTTTCACATCCTCCTTTAATCGAATTTAAATATTTTCCTTTCTATCACCACATTTTACTGTAGCTTTACAGAATGAATTTACATTATTTTAGAAATATATTAACCCTTCATTATATACAGTATATAATAAACATATTTCCAAAAACAGATAAATAAGGGAGTTTTGATCATCTGGTCAACTCTCCCTCACATTGATTGGGTCAAGCCTCCCTACACAGCCACTTTTTAAAGTATAGAAAATGATTACGTTTAGTCTAATTTACTGTACAATCGTTTTATCCTGGAATGAAAGCTCAATGTTTCTGCATTACTTTAAACTACTCACTTAAGTTTCTATGACATATTTTAGGTCAGAAAATCTTAGAAAGTGTTTCTAAAAAATACACTTTTTAAGCTTAAAACTCTTCACAATTGATTTTTCTACACCTGTTTTAATTATCTGCATGAAACAAAGACTGTTGTTTCAGCATTTCAGTAGCTTTGCTTGCCACCTATTGGCAAAATTCTGAAATTCTTTTAAATAGGAAAAGTGAAGGGCGGGTCAAGCCTCCTCTATGGTCAACCCCCACCCCCCCCCCGCCGTTTCCCCTATGTAGGAAGTAAGATTATACAAGACACTTAATCTTAGAGAAAGCGCGTGCTGTTTTTTCCATTTTTTTTTTTACAAACGCAATAGATCTTTCAGAAAATAGTGTCAAAGTGGGCGTTTTAACCCGATTTTCCGCTCGAAGGAGGAAAAACCACACAAAAAAGGGTGAAAAACGTGTTTGACACGTGATCAATATCGCTTATAACTCAATAGGTAATTTATTGATCAAAAAGTGGAAAACACAGTTCGATTCCAAATCGCTTCCATAGTCAGGCTTTCCGATTTTACATCTTCCCGTTAAAAAAAATGAATTTGTAAATGTGTCAAAACTTTTTGCGCTTGTTGAGCTGAGGTATTGAGAACAGCCTTAACAAAAAAGTGAAAATCTCTCGTTTTGCAAAAAATAGAATCGCAGTGAAGACACCGGTATGAGTATCCGCATGTGTACACGTCTTCATGTACGTATGAGCGTATATTCGTGTGAATGTGTGTGCATGTACAGGTACACTGATCCAGATTACTAACTTGGTTTCGAGCATGCAGCATAGGGATGATTAAGAGCCACCTAAGTTATCGTGTAATTGTATTCTAAAATCCTCATAAACCTTTTCGGTTTTATGTATTAACACAAATCTTTTTTTTTAAATTTTAAAAATGCGTGTTTTAGTGGATTATTTAATTTCAAATCATCTTTGCTGCCGTCCGGAAATAGTTTTTGATTAATCAATCCTGATGTTTGGTTTTCTTTTAGTGATGTGATTCGATAAACCTTTCCCAAAATTTATTTTAAATAGTTACCTTTTAATACACATATAAATAATTCACTGGAGAATATCATACTTTCATATTTGTATCTGAAAATTAAAGTAGATATAGAACGGGGGATTGTGGGCAGTGATGAACAGTCAATGCAAATGGAGCTATTCTAATACTTTTTGTTTATTTTATCCAATTTTTATTTGTAAATGTGTTTGAATATTCTGTTAATCATCCCGCTCTTTTGACCAAATACTAAGACATATCCTTTAAGAGGCTACTTCAATCACGCGAAAAGACCCGCTCGCTAATGCTAATCCTATGGAAAAAATTTATTAAGGTACCTCGTTTGCATTTTAATTTTTTTTTTTTTTCATTGGATAGCTGAGATAGATCTGTACAAAGGCCGTTTTTTACTTTTTCGATTTTGTTTACAGATATTTTTTATTAGAACGCTTTCATTTCCGTATCCGGTTCCGAAAGTGAAAGCATCCTCATAAAACAAATCTGCAAACAAAATCATAAAGTAAAAAACGTTCTTTGTACAGATTGATCTCAGCCCTCCAATGCAAAAAAAATTTATTTAAAACAATTCAAATGCAAACGAGATATCTTAATAAATTTCTTCCACAGGATTAGCATTAGCGAGCGAATCTTTCCGCGTTACTGAAGTAGTCCCCTTAAATAAAACTTCAGAGAGGGTATATACGAAATCAGAAAAAATTTCAGTTCTACTGAAAAGAGTTTTCCCATTACAACTTGGATTTGTATTTTGGAACACTTATTTTGTTACATTTAATCTATCTTCCATTGCAATTAATAAGGTAGATTTAATAGGTATTAATAATGCAAATAATTTGTAAAAATTTAAAATTTGACATTTTTCTTATAAAATGGTAAAATATAACAACAATAATAATAATAAAACGAAATAGACGATACGTTGTAAAAGAAATTAGAAACAGAAATTGGATGACATTTATGCATATGTGCTATATAAAAAATTAAAAAAAAAAAACCTCAATGCCAAAAGAAGATTTATTGACATTTGACCTATTTTTCGGAGGTCAAAAGGTATAACATTAAAATGTACTTTAGAGAAAAGGTTTCATAAAAACTCCCCAATATATAACAACATAAATTTTTACTTTCACTTTTTTCCGATGTAGATTTTTTTTAAATGTGTTTTTTTTAATCAATTTTTTTTAAATCGAACTTTTAAATGACTTTTTTAACACCATAGAATTGTGACTTTTTTCATGAAAAGTAAAACTTGACAATAACAGAATATAAAACGTGAGAAGGTCAAAGTGACATAATGACCCTTATTTTAATATTACATGTGTTATTTCCCTTTTATACGAACCCTCTAAATCCATTAACTCCAAAATATCTTTTTCTACTTTTACTTCAAAATAACATTTCCGATACATTGTCCGGCACAGGGATAAAAAGCTATCTTTTTTAAGTCACCTTTTTTTAAAGCTATAGCTTTTAGAAAGAACATAAAAAATCCCTCGGAAACTCTCTCAGCGTGTGTTTATATTAATGTGTTTTTACAATACCTCCATAGAAAAAAAAATATATATGTATATAAGAACGGTTGTTTGCTTCGTATGAAATTTTTATATTAAAAACCACCGCGAAAATAAGAAAAAAAGAGGAAGATCATGAGAGTGAATGGGCTCTTTGCAAATCTCCTAACAAATGGATTTTAAAAGGATATCTTTGTCACTACATTTGAATCCGAGGGGACAAGCTGTGGGTGGCCCAGTTATAAGTCGTGTTCGTAGGACATTTTGTCCTTATGAAAGTATTTTTCATAAATAACCATGTGGTCTTTCGGAAAAATAGATAATGAAAGCTTCCGAATCAGCATATACTTTTTTCCCCGAAATGCATTTTTGATAAAGAATGTAAATCTCTTTCAGAATGAAAATAAAAATATATACTTTAAAAGAGATTACTGTAAACATCAAGGCTTAATAAAACATTTTAATAAATATACGTACTATTTTCGTACACACAGCTGGCGACATTCCAAAACTCAGTAATGATAAAATAAACTACATTAGCAAAATAATTTAAAATTTGAACAGGATAAATTAAGATAAAATTGATAAGGTTTACCACGTAAATCTTTCAAATTATTTTCAAATATATCATACTGTAATCACTTTTAGCATATATATTTTTATTTTTATTCATAGAGAGAACATTCTTTACCAAAAATGCATTGCCAAAGCTTCAAAATCAGTATATTATTTCCACCAGAGTGCATTTTTGGTAAAGAATGTAATCCTCTCTCAGAATAAAAATAAAAATATATAAGCTGAAAATGATTACAGTAAACATCAAGGCTTTAAAAAAAAAAAAAAACTGTAATAAATAAACCTACTATTTTCGTACACAAAATCGGCGACATTCTTAAGATCAGTAATGATAAAATAAACTATAATAGCAGAATAATTTAAAATTTGAATAGAATAAACTAACATAAAGTTCATAATGCAAGATAAGGTTTACCAACGTTCATGATTTCAAATTATTTTCAAATATATATTACTGTATCACTTTAGTATGCAGCCACAAATATATTACACAGAAAATTAGTATATATATATATATATTTCTAACAGAGAATTATATTCTTTGATAAACATGCATTGCTAAAGCTTCAGAATCAGCAAACTATTCAACCCCCCCCCCCCCCCCCCCCCGAAATGTATTTTTAATAAAGAATAAGAATGTAAATCTCTTTCAGGATCAAAATAAAAATATTTACGCAAGAAGAGATTATCATCAAGGCTTAAAAAAGCCTTTTAATAAATATACCTAATATTTTCGTACACACAATCGACGACATTCGCAAACTCAGTAATGATAAAGTAAACTATATTAGCAAATTAATTTAAAATATGAAGAGGATGAATAGAGATGAAGTTGATAAGGTTTAACACGTTCATATTTAAATAATTTTCAAATATATATTACTGTAATCACTTTTAGCATATACATTTTTATTTTTTTTCTGAGAGAGAATTTCTTTCTTTATCAAAAATGCATTGCTAAAGCTTCACAATCAGCATACTATTTCCTTCAGAATACATTTTTGGTAAAGAATGTAATTCTCTTTCAGAATAATAATAAAAAAAAATGCAAGCTAACAGTGAATACAGTAAACATGAAGGTAATAAATAAACCTACTATTTTCGTACACAAAACCGGTGACGTTCTCAAGATCAGTAATAATAAAATTAACTATATTAGCAAAATAATTTGAAATTAGAGCAGGATAAACTAACATAAAGTTGATCAGGCTTAAAAGGATGCATCACATTCATATTTCAAATTATTTTCAAATATATATTTCTGTATAACTTTATCATATATATATATTTATTCTGAGAGAGAATTATATTCATCACCAAACAAACATTTCTAAAGCTTCATGATCAGCGGTCCGAAATGCACTTTTGATAAAGAATGCAAATCTTGCTCAGAATAAAAATAAAATATATAAACTAAAATTGATTACAGTAAACATGAAGTCTTAAAAAAAAATCTTTTAATAAATATACCTATTATTTCTGTACTTCCAACTAGTGACATTCCCAAGATCAATAATGATGAAATAAACTATATCAGTAAAATTAATTAAAATATGAACAGCATAAATTAGGATAAAGCTGATAAGGCTTGATAAGGTTTATCACGTAAATATTTCAAATTATTTTCAAACATATTTCAAATTATTTTCAAATATATCATAATGTAAGCACTTTTAGCATATATATATATATATATATATATATATGAGTTGTGATTTTGAGCTCTCAAAACACACTCATGCTAGCAACGAGATACGTCAGCAAGTTCTCATGAGAAAGTAGCGATCGCAGAACCGCAGATAGAATTAAACTGCTGATGCACATTTTTGCATCTCTGAGCTTGAAAACAAATTAACAGCCTAACCTCAGATTTCATTTTGAAGTGACCACGATCAGACTGATCTAACGAGCTCAAGACGAGAGCCGAAGCCGATACGAAACCGGACAAGAGGATCTGGAAGAATCTTATGCCGCGGCTGGAATTCCGCGAAACCCCTACCCTCCTTAACTTTATAAATATCTATATTACTTTCAAGTGTAATAATAATCAAGAACCAGTAAACTCCTTTTATTTATTAATTATGGCCTTATTCCTCCATCACATATATATATATATTTTATTCTGAGAAAGAATTACAGTCGAACCTCTATTTAACGAAGTCGCTAAATCCCGGAAAGAAGTTCGTTATATGGAAAATTCGTTTAATAGAGATTCACCGTTTAAAATATTTTAATCTACATAAAACAGATTTTAAATTCATAAACACTAAATATTTTTAATAAAAGTAATTAATCACACTTTTATATATATATATAAATTATATCTATTTGTTTTATTTATTTTACCCACCAATACCTATCATCAATTACGTTGATGATAGGTACTTTAAATGAAGCACGTTAATTCCTGCTTCATGATCATTTCCATCTTCATCATATTCATCTTCATTGCAACTCATTGCTGTATTGTTTTTATTTTTCACACTGTTGAAAATATCCAATTGGGTTAGAGTTTCCGAGGTCTCAATTTCAGAATTAAATGAAATACAATCATCAATCAGCACATCATAGTTAATTTCTTCTTTTTTTCTCAGCTGTATCCCCATTTTTTAAAGTTACTCTAAGAGACTATCGTCTTCGTCCTCCGTACTTACCGAATTCTCACTGCTGACAAAGAAGGCGCCTGGCAAGATCAGTTCAAGGCCATTGAACATCATAAAATGTGTTAAAAGAAAGAATAAGTTTGAAATGTCCAGAAATATTTTGAGAAATAGGGAGAAAAAAAATTTAGATCACAAGAAAAAGTTCATTAAGTAGAGAATGCACTTCGCTATTTGGGTGTTATTTTACGAAGAAATTCGCAAAATGTTCTTGGTTCCAAGGAAAAGTTCGCAAAATGGAGAAATTCGGAAAATAGAGCCTCGTTAAACAGAGGTCCGACTGTACTTTCTTTAGGAAAAATGCATTGCTAAAGCTTCAAAAACAGCATAATATTTCCCCCAGAGTGCATTTTTGCCAAAGAATGTAATTCTCTCTCAGAATATATACAGGGTGTCCGGTCTCAACGGTGTCCAATGGCTAATTCCTAAACCGTTAGTTATAGACATATAGTTCCAATTACAAAAATGTTTTAAATGAGCTAAAGAAGTATTTTTAAAGCGATTTAGGTCAAGAAAAACATTTATTTAAAAATTACGATATTTAAATTTTTATACTGTCCCCCGGTCCTATAAGTGATATTTAGTAAACTTTCCTATTTCTCTAACAAGTACGGCAAAAAAAGTCCCATTCATCTAACACTAAAATTGACCGAGTTATGACATTTTCAATTTTATGATTTAAACCACTTTTCTGTAACTGAAAACAGATGAGTTGGACCAAGCTTTCAGGGGTCGTACACGAAGTGCTTAAAGTATTATAAAGGGCGTCCACTCCAAACGATGTTCAATGGCTTATTCCTAAACCGTTAGTCAAAGACAAATAGTTCCAATTACAAAAATGTTTTAAATAATGTAAAGAAGTATTTTTAAAGCGATTTAACTGAAAGTGCTGCCCCCGTATAAATATTACGGTAGTGTTAATTTTTAGTAATTAACTTTTAGATTGGTTAAAATAATTGAAGAAGTGAGTTTCAAAACTCGCCTTATCTAGAAAATCAAATTTTGGGAAATCCCGTAAAACCTTTAAATGCGCCCATTGGTATTCTTTGAAAATTTAGAGATTGTAGTGTTTGATTGTTACAGTCATACCAATAGAATAGATTGATAGAGAAACACGATTTTTTAAATTTCGGATAAGGGGAGTTTCGAAACTGACGTCCTCAATTGTATTTTGACATTTTCTTTCTTTCTTTTTTTTTTTTTTTTTTAAGGAAATGAGTGTGTTTCTTTTGACGATTTTATTTTAAAAAGTTGTATTATGTTTATAAGCTTTAAAATTACGGCGTTCGTATGTATGTCTTCCTAATTCAAAATTTGTATTCCAATTTTAACTCACTTCGAAATATCCGATCAAGATTAAATTTTGCATAATTATGTAAATCCAATGACAATGTAATATTAATATGATTTTAGGTACCACTTATATTTATTTTACAGGACCACTCCAAAAATTCCGTATACATTATTGCCTACAAACAAAAATTTTATAATCAAAATCAGTAACATTTATGTAAGGCATTGAGATTCACAATGTAATTTATCCAAATGAAAGTGCGTTGCGTTTATATTTTTTATACAGTGCCGCATAAAAGAAGTCACATACACTACGATGTATGAGCAAGGATTGCTTATTATACATTTTGATGATATTATGCTTTTTTCAAATTCAACTTTTTTGTTCTTTATAAAAACTTGTTTGAAAAAAATATTTTAGAGACCAAAATCAAAATGTAATTTCTACTTGCTAAACAAAAAATAAATATTAAACGGAGGGAAAATTTTTGCTGTTGGACAAGGAAAATGAGGTAAACAACTTTATTTGTACAATAGATGTGCCAAAACACTTGCGGCCACAAATCATGCACATACAAGTACTTTCTAAGGTTTAAAATGCATATTTTTTCCCAACCATGTTTTGCCAATTTGTGATCTGATTGGCCAGAGGTTTCGGCGTCAAAGTGACTCATCTTGGCGGAATTCGTGCTTGGCAAGTGCAGAGACAAGTGTTTAATGGTAAAAGTGATTTATATGCTTTTGAAACTTGCTTAGCGAGAAGTACGGCAAAAAAAATTATAAATTGTTAAATGTTAAAATTTAATAATTTAATATATGTTTTGTTTTAACAATATTTTTTCCCTAATTTTTAATAAAAAAATAATTTAAAAAAATAACTGCTCTAATGAATATTTGCTGAGGGGAGAGACAGTGGAATTTTCAGAAGGGGTAATGTAAAAAAAAAATAACAATTATTATTTTTTTTATCATTACAATAAAATGATAAATGGAACAAAATCTTAAAAAAAGAAAAGTTAATTAAAAAGAGATAATGTGGGTGGTTATATGATGTCCGATCTTTAATGAATAAATCTGTGCTCTATTAGAACAAAATATTAAAATATTGTAGCAATTTTGTTATGTTTATTTAAATCATTGAAGTAATCGCACAGGTAGAATCATATAATTCAAATAATTGATGTTTATTGTAAAAGAAAATAAAAGTTATACGAGGATCATTGTCAAAAAGGGACATATTAATTTCCTTAACATAGTCAGAGCAGCCATTCAAAAGTTATGTATAAAAATATATACGTACAAAAAAAAAAAAAAAAAAAAAAACATTAAGATGGTACAAACAATTTACTTATACAAATTGAGCTTTCTTGTGTCTGTGCTTGGGAAGGGAAGGATGGGGGGGGGGGGGGGGGGAGATGTAACAAAATTTGGAGCGGAGATTTCAGGGGGAATTGATACGAGCACTTCCAGCAGGCTTTAAATTAACCTTAATTTTTATTAATTAAGTTTTAGATTAGGTAATCTAACTATGTATCATTTTCTAAAGAGTTGTGACTGTTAATTTTATAATCATTTAACAAAATTTCTGTTACTTCTTTTACTTATATTTTTAGTACAAGTTGTATATTTTGTTTTAATATGTCAGAATGAACAAAATCTCAAAATATAATTGTAATGTTAATTTACTCTCAATGTTTAATGTTAAATTTTATATCTGACGATTATTTTTATTTCTAGTAAATTTGTGACTGACCTCTATTTCGCAGCAAAAAAGATACTCTAACTTTAAACATCTATTACTCGGTCAGTTTTAATCGCAGAGGAATGAGACTTTTTTTGTCTTACTTGTCAGTGCAATAGGATATTTTTACTAAATATCACTTATAGGACCTGGGGACCATATAAAAATTTAAATTTCATAATTTTTTAATAAATGTTTTTATTGACCCAAATCGCTTTAAAAATACTTATTTACCTAATTTAAAACATTTTTGCAATTGGAACTATATGTCTATGACTAACGGTTTAGGAATTAGCTATTGGACACCGTTGAGGCCGGACACCCTGTATATATAAATACATAAGCTAAAAGGGATTAGAGTAAACATCAAGGCTTAAAAAACCCTTTAATAAATAAACTTACTAGTTTCGTACACAAAACTGGTGACATTTGCAAGCTCAGTAATGATAAAATAAACAATATCGGCAAATTAATTTTAAATTTGAACAAGATAAACTAATATAAAGTTGATAAGGCTTGATAAAGTGTACCACGTTCATATTTCAAATTATTTTCAAATATATATTATTGTATCACTTTAGCATATATATTTTTATTTTTATTCTGAGAGAGATTTATATTCTTTACCAAAACATTAGGGATGGGCATTATTTAACGTATTAGGATAAAAAAAACAAACACTGTTACTATGCTGGAAACTAATATTCCATTAATATGTTACCGAAAAGTCCCTGTTAATTAAATAACATATGGTTTTAAATGGATTCATTTGCCTTAATCAAGGATTCAATTTCGTGCCTCTAAAATAGAACATTCACTAAAAACGTCCTTAACAGTTTCTTTTGAGACGTTCGCCCTTAACTTGGCCCTATCTTCACTCTCTAGTTATTAGCAACTCTGTTAGGTGTGTGGTGCTAAAAAATTATTTTACATTTCTTCAACCCCTAATGCATGAATAACTAACAACTTGCAGCACTAATTAAAAGCTTTTTTGGCTTGGTGCTTGGTGCTAGGTCACCACCATCACATACTTTCTCCGATTCTGATTGTGCAAAGTAGAGCCTAAACGAAACACTGAAATAAATAGTAGATAAAAAAAAACATCTGAAAACTGGTAAGAAAAAAGCTCATGCTTGACATGTTTTGTACTCAAGAATCGTATATATATATATATTAATATACATATTAATTGTTTTCATTTAGCATTTACTTAACAAAAAGCCAAGTTTGACTTTCCAAAACCCAGTAACGTTTTGTCTAACGTTTGATCTGACCAGTTTTTTTCCAACTAAAAATACATTTTCGTGCTTTTTTTTTTTTTGTTTTGCTTCTAATTTTCAACGAGTAAATTAAAAAATTTATATACCTATGAATTATATTGCCAAACATATAGCTCAGTTACACATTAGAAATTTGGAATAGGAATTACAATGAATTTCTTACATGGAGTTGCAAAGATTCGGGGATTTTTTTTTTTTTTAAGATAGCACAACACCCCTGTTCAATATTCCAAATTAAAATTGAACAATTATACATAATTTAAAGCATCGATTTCTACTCCCCCCCCCTCCTTCCCCCCAAAAAGCTGCAAAACTCGAGTTTAAAATCATTAAATTTATAAAAAGTACCTTTTCGCAACGTTTAAGTAAAATGCATTTATTTATAAATTTATGCCTTAAAAATTTCAATTCTCGATTTTGGATAGAAATCTTTTTCAAAAATAATGAAACATCATCCAAATAAAATGCAGAATTTATAATTCTTAAGTCATTAGCGCGTTTAAAACGTGTACATTCTAACTAAGATTGATTTCAATTGAAAACCAACCGCAGATAATTCCTTAATTCATTGGGATACATTTTCATTACGCCATCAGTATATCTAGTTCTTAACATATAAAATGTTCTTTTTATCGTTTGGTAAGCATTTGAATAAACAGAGATAATAGAACCTGTTAAAATTTTCTGCGGTCAGTATAACATTTGCTTATTTTGAAACATTTGTTACGAAAGTGTTTTAAATTTAAAAATTACGCTGAGCAATAAATTTATCTAGCAGGATAATTTTGTCTTATTTACTCTTCATGTTTTTTGGGCTGAATGAAAGAGTGTTTTGCACATCGAGTAATTATTATGAGGAATAGGAAATCATTTGATCTGTGGGGATATTTTGAATGAGAAATATTTATGGGCAATTTCTTTGAATATTTAAAAGGGAAGGGTTATTACTACGTACTCAAGGAGGTTTTCTTGGGGGGGGGGGGATTCTCGCACTATAAATTTTGCTTTTTGGCCAAGTGTTTTCAATATTTTTGTGTTATCATTTCGTTTAATAGGAGGCGGAAAGCATTTAACTTCTGTGATTTTATTTAGCTGAAAAAAAAGAAAGAAAATAGCCTCCTATAATTTGTGAGAAAACTTAATTTTAGTACAGTTGTTATTAATTTGAAAAACATATTTGTACGAACGAAATTTCTTTGGATTAATTTAATTTGATTAAAAGTATGTAAATAATATTTTTTGTTCTTGTGAAATTAGCTTTGAATATGTGTTGATGCTGATAGATATGGCTGTTATGAAATCGGTGATCGAATTTCTCTTTTTGAGTATTTTCCACCGTAGTTGAAAAGTGTTTATGAATTCGGTTTGTTTGTCCGCCTGTCTGTCCTTGCTCTAACTCGTGTAAATATTGTCTGATTGCCATGAAATGGATATATGTTATTCTTGGGCTTTAGTATGGCATGTTCTGTATTGAAAAGGAAGTGTGTAGCATTTTTGGTTCACTTACAGGGCCACTCAAAAGAATTCCGTCACATTACGATATATGGGGAAAAATCGTTCGCCGTGTATTTTAACGATATTACAATATTTAAAATGTATTGAAATCGATATACATCACTGAGGTGTACTACAAGGTTCTTACTATAGAATATGGTGTGCATAGAAATTATCGTTTATTTACAGAAACAAACAAAAGTATATAGATATAGAAGAAAATGAGCAGTAATTGGAGTATTGAAGTCTACGCACAACAATTGTTGGAAGTGCGTTTTCATTTGTCGTATGCTTTTTTAAATGTAATTATTTTTTTTAAATATTACTTGGTGTTTATAAATTCTAGATCATATACAAGGTCGAACAAAAGTTCTTAACAACATTGTTAAAATTGCTGAGCGGAAATTTTAAATTGTATTATGCGTTTAACTGAACTAACTTTTTGAGTATTATGTAGTATGCTGTAGATCATATACAGGGCTGCAAAAAAATCGTATGTTTTAACTACTATTTATGGTAATAGCAGAAATCGTGTTTTCAAATGCATTCTGCATTTTCCAAATTGTTCATTAAGACTTCATCTTCCACCTTTGTAAATTGCGAAGTTTTGTTATAGTATTCTGAATGTGTTGAAAAGTGTTTCATAATCTATGCTGTATGCAAATTTTTTTTCTTCAGAAATCTCGTTGTTAAAACTGTGTTTAATATTATACAGCGGGTATCTTTTATCGTTAACCATTAACTAATTTCTAAGCCGTTAGTTTTAGAGGTATAGCCAGTTGCAAAAATTTTTCAAATTTTGTTTCGCATCACATAAAAATCGATTTACATTACAATAATTACTTTTTAAATAGATAAGAAATTACAAATTTTATACAATGCCTGGATCCTATAAGTTTTATTTAGAAGAAGTTTTGCCATGTTCTAACAAGTAAAATAGCAAAAATTTATTCTTGTATGGTCAAAACTTACCGAGTTATGATGCTTAGAATTTTATGAATTTTCAATGTTTTAATCACTATAAATGGAAAAACATGTTTTTAGTGTCAGAAAACGCCAAAAATGCATGAAATTCAAAGTTTATAACTAGGTAAGTTTTTGCCTTGCAAAAATTAATTTTTTAACCAGTCACTGATTTTGATTCATCAGAATATAAAACAGCATTTATAATTACGTCAAAAAAATTGTTTCAGATATTTGTTTTGAAACGCCTTCTAATTAAAACATCCGTTAACCGGATACACAGGGATTAGTTATCTATACTCCTATTATAAAGAGGAAAAAATTGTTTATTTGTCGGAGGTAAGCTCAGGAACTACCGCACCGATTTCAAAAGTAATGGTATCAAAATGATGGTGTTAGTCCAACTTAGAACATAGGCTATATCTTATTTCGGTGCCACTACCCCAAAGGGGGTGCAGGAGCAAAAAACGTTCTAAAAATGCGATTTTTGCGTTACTGAAGGGCCTAGAAATATGAAATTTGGAATATTAGTTAGTTATAAGATATAAATGATATCTAAGAACAGTTCTTAAACAATTCGAAATTTAAAAGGGGTGAAAATGCACAAAAAGCGTTCTAAAAAACGTTCTAAATGGTAGTTTCTACATAATCGCAGGAAATACGAAACCGATTTAAAAAGTAATGGTATCAAAATGATAGTGTTAGTCCAACTTAGAACATAGGCTATATTTTATGTCGGTGCCACTACCCCAAAGGGGGTGCAGGAGCAAAAAACGTTCTAAAAATGCGATTTTTGCGTTACTGAAGGGCCTAGAAATACGAAATTTGGAATATTAGTTACTTATAAGATATAAATGATATCTAAGAACAGTTCTTAAATATTTCGAAATTTAAAAGGGGTGAAAATGCACAAAAAGCGTTCTAAAAAACGTTCTAAATGGTAGTTTCTACATAATCTCAGGAAATACGAAACCGATTTAAAAAGTAATGGTATCAAAATGATAGTGTTAGTCCAACTTAGAACATAGGCTATATTTTATGTCGGTGCCACTACCCCAAAGGGGGTGCAGGAGCAAAAAAACGTTCTAAAAATGCGATTTTTGCGTTACTGAAAGGCCTAGGAATATGAAATTTGGAATATTAGTTACTTATAAGATATAAATGATGTCTAAGAACAGTTCTTAAACAATTCGAAATTTAAAAAGTGTGAAAATGCACAAAAAGCGTTCTAAAAACGTTCTAAATGGTAGTTTCTACATAATCTCAGGAAATACCGAACCGATTCCAAAAGTAGTGGTATCAAAATGATGGTGTTAGTCCAACATAGAACATAGGCTATATTTTATGTCGGTGCCACTACCCCAAAGGAGGTGCAGGAGCAAAAAAACGTTCTAAAAATGCGATTTTTGCGTTACTGAAGGGCCTAGAAATATGAAATTTGGAATATTAGTTACTTATAAGATATAAATGATATCTAAGAACAGTTCTTAAACAATTCGAAATTTAAAAGGGGTGAAAATGCACAAAAAGCGTTCTAAAAAACGTTCTAAATGGTAGTTTCTACATAATCTCGGGAAATACGAAACCGATTTAAAAAGTAATGGTATCAAAATGATAGTGTTAGTCCAACTTAGAACATAGGCTACATTTTATGTCGGTGCCACTACCCCAAAGGGGGTGCAGGAGCAAAAAAACGTTCTAAAAATGCGATTTTTGCGTTACTGAAGGGCCTAGAAATATAAAATTTGGAATATTAGTTACTTATAAGATATAAATGATGTCTAAGAACAGTTCTTAAACAATTCGAAATTTAAAAAGTGTGAAAATGCACAAAAAGCGTTCTAAAAACGTTCTAAATGGTACTTTCTACATAATCTCAGGAAATACGAAACCGATTTAAAAAGTAATGGTATCAAAATGATAGTGTTAGTCCAACTTAGAACATAGGCTATATTTTATGTCGGTGCCACTACCCCAAAGGGGGTGCAGGAGCAAAAAAACGTTCTAAAAATGCGATTTTTGCGGTACTGAAGGGCCTAGAAATACGAAATTTGGAATATTAGTTACTTATAAGATAGAAATGATAGCTAAGAACAGTTCTTAAACAATTCGAAATTTAAAAGGGTGAAAATGCACAGAAAGCGTTCTAAAAAACGTTCTAAATGGTAGTTTCTACATAATCTCAGGAAATACCAAACCGATTTAAAAAGTAATGGTATCAAAATGATAGTGTTAGTCCAACTTAGAACATAGGCTATATTTTATGTCGGTGCCACTACCCCAAAGGGGGTGCAGGAGCAAAAAACGTTCTAAAAATGCGATTTTTGCGTTACTGAAGGGCCTAGAAATACGAAATTTGGAATATTAGTTACTTATAAGATATAAATGATATCTAAGAACAGTTCTTAAATATTTCGAAATTTAAAAGGGGTGAAAATGCACAAAAAGCGTTCTAAAAAACGTTCTAAATGGTAGTTTCTACATAATCTCAGGAAATACGAAACCGATTTAAAAAGTAATGGTATCAAAATGATAGTGTTAGTCCAACTTAGAACATAGGCTATATTTTATGTCGGTGCCACTACCCCAAAGGGGGTGCAGGAGCAAAAAAACGTTCTAAAAATGCGATTTTTGCGTTACTGAAGGGCCTAGAAATATGAAATTTGGAATATTAGTTACTTATAAGATATAAATGATGTCTAAGAACAGTTCTTAAACAATTCGAAATTTAAAAAGTGTGAAAATGCACAAAAAGCGTTCTAAAAACGTTCTAAATGGTAGTTTCTACATAATCTCAGGAAATACCGAACCGATTCCAAAAGTAGTGGTATCAAAATGATGGTGTTAGTCCAACATAGAACATAGGCTATATTTTATGTCGGTGCCACTACCCCAAAGGAGGTGCAGGAGCAAAAAAACGTTCTAAAAATGCGATTTTTGCGTTACTGAAGGGCCTAGAAATATGAAATTTGGAATATTAGTTACTTATAAGATATAAATGATATCTAAGAACAGTTCTTAAACAATTCGAAATTTAAAAGGGGTGAAAATGCACAAAAAGCGTTCTAAAAAACGTTCTAAATGGTAGTTTCTACATAATCTCAGGAAATACGAAACCGATTTAAAAAGTAATGGTATCAAAATGATAGTGTTAGTCCAACTTAGAACATAGGCTACATTTTATATCGGTGCCACTACCCCAAAAGGGGTGCAGGAGCAAAAAAACGTTCTAAAAATGCGATTTTTGCGTTACTGAAGGGCCTAGAAATATGAAATTTGGAATATTAGTTACTTATAAGATATAAATGATGTCTAAGAACAGTTCTTAAACAATTCGAAATTTAAAAAGTGTGAAAATGCACAAAAAGCGTTCTAAAAACGTTCTAAATGGTACTTTCTACATAATCTCAGGAAATACGAAACCGATTTAAAAAGTAATGGTATCAAAATGATAGTGTTAGTCCAACTTAGAACATAGGCTATATTTTATGTCGGTGCCACTACCCCAAAGGGGGTGCAGGAGCAAAAAAACGTTCTAAAAATGCGATTTTTGCGTTACTGAAGGGCCTAGAAATACGAAATTTGGAATATTAGTTACTTATAAGATAGAAATGATAGCTAAGAACAGTTCTTAAACAATTCGAAATTTAAAAGGGTGAAAATGCACAGAAAGCGTTCTAAAAAACGTTCTAAATGGTAGTTTCTACATAATCTCAGGAAATACGAAACCGATTTAAAAAGTAATGGTATCAAAATGATAGTGTTAGTCCAACTTAGAACATAGGCTATATTTTATGTCGGTGCCACTACACCAAAGGGGGTGCAGGAGCAAAAAACGTTCGAAAAATGCGATTTTTGCGTTACTGAAGGGCCTAGAAATATGAAATTTGGAATATTAGTTACTTATAAGATATAAATGATATCTAAGAACAGTTCTTAAACAATTCGATATTTAAAAGGGGTGAAAATGCACAAAAAGAGTTCTAAAAAACGTTCTAAATGGTAGTTTCTACTTAATCTGAGGAAATACGAAACCGATTTAAAAAGTAATGGTATCAAAATGATAGTGTTAGTCCAACTTAGAACATAGGCTATATTTTATGTCGGTGCCACTACCCCAAAGGGGGTGTAGGAGCAAAAAACGTTCTAAAAATGCGATTTATGTGTTACTGAAGGGCCTAGAAATATGAAATTTGAAGTATCAGCTACTTATTAGATATAAAGGATTTCTAAGAACAGTTCTTAAACAATTCAAAATTTAAAAGGGGTGAAAATGCGCGAAAAGCGTTCTAAAAAACGTTCTAAATGGTGATTTCTACACGATCTCAGGAAATACCAAACCGATTAAAAAAATAATGGCGTCAAAATGATGGTGAAAACCCTTGCTCCAACATAGGCTATGTTTTATGTCAGTGCCACTACCCTAAAGGGGGTGCAGGAGAAAAGCATTCTAAATTGCGTTTTTTACATGACGGAAGGGACTTGAATCGTGAAATTTAGAATGGTAGTTAGTTATAAGATATCAATGATCTCTAAGGACATTTCCTAAAAAAAGTCGAAATTTAAAAGGGGGGTCAAAATGTGCAAAAAGCGTTGTAAAAAACGTTCTACATTGCGATTTCTAGCAATCTCAGGAAATACTGAACCGATTTCAAATATAATGGTGTAAAAATGATGGGGACAAATCTTGCTCCAATATAGGCTATATTTTATATCTGTTTCCACTACCCCAGAGGAGATGCAGAAGCAAAATGAGCGAAAAGCGTTCTAAAAACGTTCTAAAAACGTTCTAAATGCCGATTTGTCACCAATATCTCAGGAAGAATCAAACTGATTTCAAAAGTAATGGTAAGAAATTGATGCTGACAGCCTTTGCTCTAACATAGACGCTATTTTCAGTCGGTATCACTATCACCTAGACGTTGCAGGAGCAAAAAAGCGTTCCAAATTTCGATTTTTGTTATCGGTAGGGGCTAGCAACTTAAAATTAGGCAAGGAACATATTTATTACATATAAATGATCTTTAAGAACAGTTTCAAGAAAATTGGAAATTTAAAAAGGGGTGAAAATGCGCGAAAAGCGTTCTAAAAACGTTCTAAATTGCGATTTCTTCTCAGTCTCAAGAAATTCCAAAGCTATTTCAAAAGTAATGGTTGCAAATCAATGATCACAGTCCCTGCTATAACATAGGTTATATTTTATGTTGCTGTCACTACCATCTGAGGGTTGCAAAAGCAAAACATGTTCTAATTTGCGTTTTTTGCATAACTGAAGAGTCTAACACTTTGAAGTATGGCATGGCATTTACTTACAAGATGCAACTGCTTTCTTAGAACTGTCGAAAGAAAATTTCAAATTTAAAAAGATGAAGTGTGCGAAAAGTGTTATAAATTACAATTTTTATGTAATCTTATCATATACCAAACCGATTAAAAATTAATGATGACAAATTGTTGGTGATAGAACCTGCTCAAACATAAGCTATATTTTATGCCTTTGCCACTACCACCAAAGGGTTGCAGTAGCTAAAAACTTTCTAAATTGCGAATTCTGTGATACTGGAAAGGCTAGAAACTTTAAATATGGCATGGTAGTTAGTTATAAAATATAAATGCCCTCGAAGGACTGTCGAAAATAAATTCGAATTAAAACGGGGTGAAGTGAAGGGGAGGTGTGAAAAGCATTCTAAAAAAGTCCTAAATTACGATTTCTACTCAATTTCAAGGGATATAAACCAAATATAAAAGTAATAGTTGCGAATCAATGATAACAGTCTCTGATCGTACACAGGCTATATTTTATGCCGATGATTCTACCGACTGGGGTTCACAGGAACAACAAATGCTCTAAAACAGGCCTTTAAAAGCTTTCTAAATTACGTTTCTGTGGAATTTTAGGAAATAACAAACCAATTTCAAAATTAATGTTGGCAAATTAATGATGACAGTTCCTATTTCAACATAGCCCTTTATGCTGAGAGAGGTGGTAGGACTTGGAATTTGACATGATGGTTAATTTTAAGATGTAAGAAGATGGCTTCTAAAAAATTCGAAACTTCAAATGAATACTGAAATGAGCCTATTAATTAAGCATAAAAGTTTCAAAATATTTTCTAAATTATTATTTATTTAGATTTATTTCGTTTTATTAATTTAAGTCTCATTTCTGCCTTATGCAGTGTAACAATGATGTTTAATCAAACTGTGTTTTAAATAGTAATTTTTTTAATTATTCCTAAAAATAATAAGTACCTTTTAATAAAATAAAATATTACCATTTAATGAAATAAAAATTTAGTTAATACCTTTTAATAAAAATTACACATATAAATATCACTTGGCATATTTCAAATATTGCGCGAGCAAAGCCGCGGGGTTTGCTAGTATGTTATAAAAATAACAGGTTGTTGGAACCTGTTACCTGTACAAGTCTGGAACGATGTAACCTGTTAACCAAAAATAACTATATTTCCCATCTCTACAAAACATGCGTTTTCGGTAACTTCATAATCAGCGTACTATTTCCCCCGAAATGCATTTTTGATAAAGAATGTAAATATCGTTCAGAATAAAAATATATACAGTAAAAGTGATTACAGTACACATGAAGGCATAAAAAACTTTTTTATAAATATATTCATGATTATTGAAATTATTTGTAAGCGAACAATTTTTCGATAAATTAATTACATCTTGAGGTATAAAAGATTGGTACCAACGGATAACAGTTTTAAACTTTTCCGCGCTGTCGCGTTCGTAAATTAGCTTCGAAATGCCAATTTTGATAGCATTTTCTGATAGTTCTTCTGTACTTAACCAAAAAATGGAAAAACCATTCGTTTACAAAATTTCTGAATAAGACCACCTGCCAATTTCATGCATTTTCGAACAAAAATGAATTAAAAAATGGTTTCAGAAAAGTAGCCAGTTTGGATTTGAAAACAGCCATAACTAAAAATGTTTCAGAAGTGGCAATCCTTCGCATACCTATTTCGTGGTTATAACGTTGAAAAAAAAACTGCATAAAACAGACAAACAAAACTTCATACTTGTAGAAATTTTCGAAAGTTCTCCCAAACTTATTTTATCGAAATTAACCTAAATACTGAAATTAAATATCGCGTAAATGTATGTGAAAATGTTTACTATAAATAGACGCGGCAATAAAAATGTGAAAAACACATTTACTGCATTGAATTTGCATATTTTTCCCCCATAACAATCTATTAAGCGTGCTTACATATTGCATTCTTAAAAATAGAAAAATTTTTGAAATTCTGCGAATTTCCAAGTACTTATATCGAGTTTGATAATTTATGTTCAATCCTCTATAAATAGACAAATATGTTTTCAGAAATATTTTATCTGTTCAAATTCTGGAAGCAACAAGATTTAATTTTAACTTTACATAATAAAAATTTTATCGCTATTATTATATTCATTAATGAAATGTTTTGTTTTCAAATACTCCAGATGGCTGTTGTAAACTTTCCCGCGCTGTCGCGTCCGTAAATTGGCTTCGAAATGTTAAAATTGACAGCCTTTTCTGATAGTTCTTCTGTACTTACAAAAAAAAATGTTCGTTTACAAAATTTCTGAATAAAAGTACCTGCCAATTTCATGCATTTTCGTACAGAAATTTATTTCAAAATACGTCAGAAAGTAGCCCAGTTTAGAATTGCGACAGTCGTAACTAAAAATGTTTCAGAAGTGGCAATTCTTTGCATTCCTATTTCGTGGCTGTAACGTTGAAAAAAAACTTCATAAAATAGGCAAACAAAATTGCATAAAATAGACAACCTAACTGCATAAAACAAAACTGCATGTTTGTAGAAATTTTGGAGAGTTCTCCCAAACTTATTTTACCGAGGTTAATCTAACTATTGAAAATGAAATATCGCTTAAATATAGGTGAAAAAATTAACCATAAATACAAACGGCAATAAAAATATGAAAAAATTTGCATAATTTTTTTTTTCATAATAATTCATTAAATGTACTTAGATAATGCATTCGTAAAAATAGATTTTTTTTTTTTTTTAAACTTTGAGAATTTCCAAGTAATTTCATTGGGCATTTGATCAATTATATTCAATCCTCTATAAATAAGCAAGTATGTTTTCAGAAATAATTTATTTGTTCAAATTCTGGAAGCAACAAGATCTAATTTTAACTTTACATAGTCAAAATCTAATTACTGTTATTGCATTCGAAAAAATAAAAAGTTTTGTTTTCAAACGCAACAAAACCTGCAAAGTCGGAAACGTAAGGGACAGGGGGGAATTTTCAATATTACAGAAGCTTTTGTTTTACCAGGTACAAGTCTCCTATAATTGGATTGTATATTTTTCGGCGGGATTAAGGAATTGGTGGAATTGACTGTAGTTGACCTTTGGTGATAAATGCTTCTGATTGAACACTCGCTGGTGTAGAAATAATAGAATTTTAATGTCTGGAGTAAAGCATAGATTCTATTTACAGAGCACATTAACTATGTACAGGGTTTATGAGGATGAGAGGGGCTTTCTTACGGCAATCTAACGGCCTTCAATATACTCCGGCGCGCTCTAGGAACCTGATCGGATACGTCCTTCCAAATCAGTCCGCGCAACAACTCTGAAGTTACATCGAACCTTCGCTCCCAGGCTGAGGCTCAAAATTACTAACTCATCAGGTTTATTGTCTTTTAGAATTTGCACACTCTGTCAGTTCTCTTGGGAATTAGCTGCACCCTCTTACTGCGGTCAGGATGTGGTTTAGAATGTTTTGGGAAACGCAATCCACATCCATATAAATACAGACGGCAATATAAATATAAAAAAAAATTTGCATAATTTTTTTTCGTAATAATTCATTAAACGTGCTTAGATAATGCATTCGTAAAAATAGATTTTTTTTTTTTTTAACTTTGTGAATTTCCAAGTAATTTCATTGGGCATTTGATAAATTATATTCAATCCTCTATAAATAGGCAAGTATGTTTTCAGAAATATTTTTTCTGTTCAAATTCTGGAAGCAACAACATCTAATTTTAACTTTACATAATTTAAAATCTAATTACTATTATTGCATTCGAAAAAATGAAAAGATTTGTTTTCAAATGCAACAAAACCTGCTAAGTCGGAAACGTAAGGGACAGGGGGAAATTTTCAGTATTACAGAAGCTTTTGTTTTACCAGGTACAAGTCTCCTATAATTGGATTGTATATTTTTCAGCGGGATTATGAAACTTTCCGTTTAAAGCGGATATATTTTATAATAAATGTTGCATTTTAAACAAGTTCTAATGTATTTATGTTATAATAAATGTTACATTTTAAACAAATTCTAATGTATTTATATTAAAAATGAGCAGTTTCCATACGTATTTGACTATTAAACTCAACGTACTGTTACATAGAATTTTATAATTCTAACCCTTTGTATTACTGCGTTAAATATATTTAAGATACACATATATATCATAGTAGTGCTGCATATTTGCAATGTGTTCAATACTTTGAAAGTCGAGATTTTAAAAACCATTTATTCATTGAAGAATTTCGTAAAGTAATCCAGCTGATTCAAATTGTTGGAAAAATTTCAAATGTAATAACCTATGAAGTTTAAATTTTGATATCAGAAACTTTATGTGTCTTCAGTAAACTTTATTATTATAATAAATCATAACTGCTGAAATCCTAACTTAGCGTTTAAATGAATTTAAAAATTCATAGAATCCAGAAATAGATATGTCACTCATTTAAATACAAATTCTGTTATATAAACATACTTTCTGCCAGAAAATTTATATATTTATAAAAAATAATCACTTCTGTTAATTTTTGGTTAGTTAAGTCTTTAATTTTTAATTAATAATTTACTTTTTTAGAAGACAAAAATGAGACTTAAAATCACATTCCTTTATTCAGCAAGTTATTTCTCCAATAGGAGTTGTACAGATTCTGTCATATGAAGATTCTCTATGCCAAGAAATTTATATATTTGTAGATGTCACTCATTTAAATGCAAATTCTGTTATATAAACATACTTTCTGCCAGAAAATTTATATATTTATAAAAAATAATCACTTCTGTTAATTTTAGGTTAGTTAAGTCTTTAATTTTTAATTAATTAATTATTTTTGTAGAAGACAAAAATGAGACTTAAAATCACATTCCTTTATTCAGCAAGTTATTTCTCCAATAGGAGTTGTACAGATTCTGTCATATGAAGATTCTCTATGCCAAGAAATTTATATGTTTGTAGATGTCACTCATTTAAATACAAAATCTGTTATATAAACATACTTTCTGCCAGAAAATTTATATATTTATAAAAAATAATCACTTCTGTTAATTTTTGGTTAGTTAAGTCTTTAATTTTTAATTAATTAATTATTTTTTTAGAAGACAAAAATGAGACTTAAAATCACATTCCTTTATTTAGCAAGTTATTTCTCCAATAGGAGTTGTACAGATTCTGTCATATGAAGATTCTCTATGCCAAAAAAGTTATATGTTTGTAGATGTCACTCATTTAAATACAAATTCTGTTATATAAACATACTTTCTGCTAGAAAATTTATATATTTATAAAAAATAAACACTTCTGTTAATTTTTGGTTAGTTAAGTCTTTAATTTTTAATTAATTAATTCTTTATTCAGCAAGTTATTTCTCCAATAGGAGTTGTACAGATTCTGTCATATGAAGATTCTCTATGCCAAGAAATTTATATGTTTGTAGATGTCACTCATTTAAATACAAATTCTGTTATATAAACATACTTTCTGCCAGAAAATTTATATATTTATAAAAAATAATCACTTCTGTTAATTTTTGGTTAGTTAAGTCTTTAATTTTTAATTAATTAATTATTTTTGTAGAAGATAAAAATGAGACTTAAAATCACATTCCCTTATTCAGCAAGTTATTTCTCCAATAGGAGTTGTACAGATTCTGTCATATGAAGATTCTCTATGCCAAGAAATTTATATGTTTGTAGAAAACACTCATTTTTGTTAATATTTGGTTAGCTAAATATTTAATTTTTATCTAATTAATGAATTTTTTATCTGCTTAAAATGACATTATTTTCAAGTAGGAATTATACAGATTTCGTCATATGAAGATTCTCTGTTCAGAAAATTTATATATTTGTAGAAAACACTTGTTTCAGTTAATATTTGGTTAGCTAAATATTTAATTTTTATCGAATTAATTAATTTTTTATCTGCTTAAATTGACATTACGTTATTTTCCAGTTATTTCTCTTATAGGAGTTGTACTGATTCTGATGTCATATAAAGATTCTCTATTTTAGAAAATTTATATATTTGTAGAAAACACTTATTTCAGTTAATATTTGGTTAGCTAAATGTTTAATTTTTTAACAAATTTATTAATTTTTATCTGCTTAAACTGATATTCCTTTAGTTACAAGTTATTTCTCAAACAGGAGCTGTCCATATTCTGTCATATGAAGAAAATTTATGCGAAAAAAAAACCCTAATAAACATGTAGAAAATATTTATTTCTATTAAATTTTGTTAACTAAACTTTAATTTTTAACTAATTAATTAATTTTTTTATCTGTTTAAAATGGCATCTTTTAATTTAGAAAGTTATTTCTCGAACAGGGACTGTACAGATTCTGTCATATAAAGAAAGTTTATATATTTGTAGAAAATTCTTATTTCTGTTAATTTTTGGTTGACTAAATCTTTAATTTTTAACTCGTTTATTAATTTTTAGCTGTTAAAATGACATCCCTTTATTAAAAAAGTTATTTATCAAATAGGATTTGTACAGATATTGTCATAGGAAAATAGTTTATGCCAGAAAATTTATATATTTGTAGAAAATACTTATTTCTTTTAATTTTTCATTAACTAAATCTTTAATTTTTAATTAATTAATTACTTTTTTATCTGGTTAAAATGACATTCTTTTATTTACCAAGTTAATTTTCAAATGGGAGTTGTTATTATATAAAGAATTAATTACTTAATTCGTCTAAACTTATTTTTCCATAAACTCACATTCAGCTTCATGCCTGACAAGATTTTTCATACGCTTATAACCTTATACAGTCCTTATATATCCTTATACATTTAGATAGTTAGTAGTTACCTATTTACATCATCTTGTTAATTTTGTGCAAAGGAAAAGAAAAAACTTGGCAATAGAAGCTCTTAATAAAATGCTAACTATGTATATCAAGCTGGAGAAAGCTTTGTATTTAATAGCACAATTTTATAAACATATTTTTTTGTAAGAATGCATTCAATTTCGCGTATTATTAGTTCTTATAACAAATATTTAGAATTATATATTTACATAATTCATTCTTGCACATCTTTCATTTTTGATTCTATGGTGGCATGACTTGGTAGAAATGCTTGCTGGGGGAAAAGAAAAAGAATTATTCAACTATCGTAGATACAATGCCATTTTTAATATTTTGAAAAAAAAAAAAAAGCTGATAATATGTATATTTTTTATTTGTTTCTAACTTTTTTTAAATTGTTGCTGAAAAAATAATTTCCTTGTGGAACAATTAAAGAAGGACATTGGCAATTTTCTATTATATTTAAAACTAGCAGAACTACCCGGCTTCTCCCGTGTTAATTTTAAGGAGCCCTCCAGGTAAAATAAATTAAAACGAAATAATACGGCATTCACAATAACTGGAATTTGTACATTCCCATTCACAAATCATTAAAAAGACAATCAGAAAACATAACGTTATTGTCTCGCAACCATAGTAAAATCCCTGAGCTTTTATAACAGTATACACGTTTTCTTTGGTGGGTGCAAGAGAAAAATATGATTAAAAAAAAAAAAAAAAAAAAAACCGCCAAATCGCGAAGCATATAGTGAAATTCTCGTTTGTATGGTATATATACGCATTATAAAGTAAAAACACTATGTCAGTGCTCATAAATTGTGCCCCATAAATTGTAACCCATAAATTGTGCTTTTACTGACTTCTAAACACAACACAATTTTATTTTTTACAGTGTCGAATTGAAAAAAAGTTCTTTCAAATAAAATTTGTTTGAAAATCGTATCTCAATTTTCTGATTTTAATGGATTTTAAAGTAATTTTCAAGCATGGATATTTTTAAAGATGCGTGCAACCCGATTACGAAAGATGAACCCATTTACTCTTAATGCAATTGTATAAAGAAAAGACTTGTCTATGAGTAACGCTGGTATCATATTTTCGGTGGCAGCAACCTAACACAACAATAAATTTCTTTTTTACTGCAATTTAACCTCTAAACATCGCACATTCGATTGTTCCACCCGTCTTATAGAAAATAAAAGCACTTTCAGTAATATTTATCTAAATTTTTTATGGACTAACAGATTTTTTATGGATTTTAAAGTAATTTTCAAACATGAATATTTTTTAAATATGCTTGAAACCCAATTACAAATTATTTACTCAATTATTCAAAAACATTGTAAATAATTTTGAATTTGTTTGTTTTCGTGTAATATTCAATAACCGAATTGGCAAACGAAAATAAAACACCGAATATAAAATAAAATAAAACACGAATTTAACAGACATCAAATCAAACTACTCAAAATAATCTAATAAGTATATTTTTTTAACTTTTAAAATTAAAATACATGTTTTCTTTGTCACGCGTAACTGAAATATACGATTTCTCAGAATACGGGGAAAAATACAATACATGCATCAATTATAAGCTTTGATTAAAGTATTAGATGAAGAGGGTTTCCACTCTAAATAAAACATCACTCTTAAACGTAAACTTAAATTTTTCATTAATAGAAATTAAATCTACAATGATTAGATGAAATGATGTCATTTTCTATAAATTTTAAATCGTGACATCAGCCAAGAATTTTTTTGAAAAGGGAACTAACTTTTATCTTTTTACTATAAATCACAGAAAAGGTAACTACTGAATTTAAACACTTATATAACACTTAGCAACACAATATAACACTTAGCTATAACGTATAGCTATAAGATATGGCTGTAGTATACAATCGAAGTAATAAACAAAATGTAGGAGCCATTTATTTTTACAGTGATTTTGACTACACGTTGAAAAGATTTGATAGAATGTGACGTCATATCTAGCCTTTATTTTCTTTTTTCTTAATTGTTTTTCATGAAATTTTACTGTCTATATTAAAAATAGATGTTTTAATCTAAAAAAAACATTCAAATTAAGATACTACGTTATTTTACCGCTCTTGTAATTAAAGTTTTTATTTTATATATAAAAAGAAATTGCCTTTCCTGTTAAGAACGTCGTCAATTTCAAAAATGCAAAAATATAGCAAGAAAATCTGAATTTTTGTTGGCAAATAAAAAAAATTACACGCATTATCGTTAATTTTTTCACATTTTTGTACTATGGGTGTGGCAACAGGAAAGAATCGGTTTAATTAGAAAATTTAAAAAGAGATATTTCTATAATGTTAAATTATGTAAGTTGGTAGAAAAAAGGGATAAATAGTGGTCTGATGATTTTTTAAAGTTGACAGTTATTTTTTCCACATTCTAAAACGTATGTACATGAAGTTTTGTGCAAATTGGTCAAAAATTGAAGATTTGTATACCGGACATACACACAGAGAACGGCTTTTATATATACTAGAGGATCGTACCCGGGCTTCCCGGGTTAAAGAATATAGGTAAAAACATTTTTTTTTATTGAAAATTAATAAATTTAATATGCAGTATTTTTTTTTAGAATTCCCACTTACATTAAAAAAGCATTTTTCAATTTCTGATAATTTCAGAGCTTATGCATGTCTGTTAAATTTGTGTTTTATTTATTTATTCATAGGGAAGGTTTTTTTTTTTTTTTTTTTTTTTTTTTTAATGGATATTAGCCATAAGAAAATGATGAACTCTTTATTTTGTTTTAAGGACAAACGGATTAATCTTTCGTAATCCAGCTCCGCGCGATATAGATAAATTAAAAAATATTTCATGCTTTAAAATTGTTTTTAAAACCATAGACAATCAGTAAACTGAGATGTACTTTGCAAACAAATTCCATTTGTAAAAAAAATCGTATTTGGTGATCTAAATATTTAAATTGTACGATTACAAATATGTTAGATTTGTGTTTTTTCAATATTATTCTTTGTTTGTTTATAAAAGAAGTATTAATTTCGTTAATTTGTCTTTCACAAATATGGTGGGTTCTTTAATATTATTATTTTAGTTGTATACGATATGAAGTATTAATTTCGTTATGCAAAAATAATCAGAAACAAATGCTGAAAAATGTTTGTTGCTTTATGTGCAAAATGTTTATTATTATTATGCATTAAAACCGGCACGTGATAAGCATGATTTTTTTAAAGTTTATCTTAAGTTTTTCTTTTTAGAAAATGTAATATATGAATCAATTCAGATACAGTTTTTAAACAAATTGCTTTTGAAAGTAAATTTTTGTCCTATATGCGACGAAAATTAAAAATATACGATGGTCAGAAGATTAAAAAATTGCAGTAGTGAAAATATCAAGACCGAAATTTGATCGTGAAGTTTTACCATTCGCAAAATGACGTCAGCGTTACCCACAGATACGTTTGTTCTTTATAATATAGATATTTAATCAGTAAAATATAATAAAGATCAGTTAATAGGATGTGGTTATCAATTGAGGCTCTTATGCTCGGTATTCCGGAATGGAAAACAGAAATTTTCACCATCTCAAAATTTGCATGCGCACTTCTCATATCTATGTTCATCATTTTTTTAAAAACTTGTATTTTGTTTGATCATTTAAAAATCCTTTTAACTCAAAACTTGAAGTCTTGATTGTCAGCAACATCTTTTATGTGAACAGACGCACTCTTTACTTAGATTCTAATATCGATTCCGGAGAGTAAAAATTTCCATAATTTATGTTTCTTAGACGCTTTTGTGTTAAAATGTTTAGTTTTATCCAAGAAAATGATAGTTTTCTTTTAAATATGACTTCATTTTCTCTTAAATAAGCATTTCGCCTAGTGTCTGAAACTTAGTATCAGTACACATGCAGAAGGAAAAACAATGTAGAAAATTTATGAGGAAAAATGCGTTTTTTCAAAAGCAGTATGTTATTTTCCGTTTTTATGCCCCTAATTAATATTCTGCTCCTAATGGGATCTTGCGACACTAAACCCTATACAACAATTTTTATCAGAAAATAGCATGAAAATATAATAAAAAAAATAAATACCTCATAAAAATACCTCATTATTTCTCTCTTGTCTGCAATAATGAAAGCTATCTAATTTTCACCATTTTGAAGAAATTTCCTAAAATGCTTTTAAAATTAAAATACAAAAGTGGGGATATTTAAAAAAAGAAACAGATAATGCGATCTCATGTACAAATGAAGAGCTTTCAGTTAAAAAACATAAATATACTAATAAAATTGGTTCAGCAGAAAGATCAGGGCAAATGACTAAAAAACACACTTGTGTTTTAATTATATAGATTATATAAAATTAGGAAAAATTAAATTAAGCCAATTATGTTATTTGTATAAAATTATAGTAGAATGTCCTAAAGAATAGCATTAAAATTTTATTATTCGAGAGAATTTTGGAAAAAAACTTCAGGAACATGATATTATTTTAAACCACGAATTATTTTTTTGCTTGTCTAACTCGGCGAAGCAAATCCATCCAGGCGAGAATCATCAGCTTCTGTAATATAAATCGCTATTATTTGCATGTCGCCTCTCTTTTATAAAGACACTAAATTTTTGTAAAACTTTGCGTTTTATCAGTGTGTTATTTCGATTATATTATTTTGAAAAGTGAAGTATTTTCACATGTGAAGAATTTCAAAGCAGCTGGGATGTGAAAATGACACACTTCTACAAAACATAATTCAGGTTTAAGAATTAAAATACACGCTTTTTTATAAAATGACGTCATTTTCATTCGCTAAAGGAATCCACTTTTACAATCCAATCTTAAACTTCGTCTATAGAAAAGTATACATATGACGTCATTGTCACGGAATAACAGACAATATTCTTAACATAGCCAATTAGTCCAGGGGAAATGTACATTTTATCTTGTAAAAGGTCGGGTAAAATATTTTTTTCTAAATTGTTTATAATGATGCCAACAGGGAAAAACCAAGTTTTCTAACAAAATTTCTTAAGGCTAAATTTTCTTTAGCCGAAAAACAATATTTCCTATTTTCGACTATTTTCCGTTTACTTTCGATGACTTTCAATAGAAATGGGATACTTTTGTTGCCACTATAAGAAAAATGCTATTAAAAACTACAAAAAAATTAATATCTCAAAAATAAATTGAGATACAGCTTTCAAACAAATTGCATTTAAAAGAGCATTTTTTTCCTTATACGATGGTGTAAAATTTAAAAATCTGCGATGCGTAGAAGTTTAAAACTTTTCAGTTGAGAAAATTGCAAAACAAAAATTCACTTCAAATTTGAAAGTGTTGCCATTCGCAGAATGACGTATGCGTTACGCACAGATATGTTTGTCCTTTATAATATAGATAGATAGATTATTGTGAAATGGTTAGTGCCCGTACAAAACACAATTGTGATTATTAATGAACAGTGACAATTGAAGAAGGGCAATCATTATGGAAAGTATTAAAGAAAAGACAATATCGGGTTTTCTATGTAATTTTTTAAAATTATTATACCAATTATTATTTTGAAGTGATTGGTGGACATAGACCAAAAACGGTGATTTTGGCCATCGTCTCCCCTCCCTCACCCCCTGCAAGGTACAGATATATTCAAATTACTGATATTTCAGTCACACATGAAATTTAGTTATGCATCCCTCTGTCCTAAAAATATGTGGGACAATAAGAATTCTTGCTCCTAATGAAACTTTAAATAAAATAGTTGAATATAAGCGTCATATCATATCAAATTTCTAACTTAATTGCCTAATTTGTATAGCATTATTTTAGAATAAACATGCATTGAATGCCATGCATGAATATTTATCCCAAATCCAACATTTACCTGACATACTTTCAACAAAGTTTGCATATATAAGTCTTTCACATGTGGCTCAATATCGTAACCAGCAAAAGGCATTGAACAGTAGAAATTCTTAATTTTAGAAATACTCACAAATATTATAGTGATATAAAATAAAAATCTGCATATAATTATCCAGTTCACAGGAATTTATTTTTCAGTAAACATACATCATGCATGCATTTTTTTTTTTTACAAACATCAGACATTATACATTCAACAAAGTTCAACAGCTATTTCAGAACACACGCTGTTCAATTTTGTGTCCTACAAAAGGGCAAGGGGCAATGGAAATTCTTACCCCTAATAAAATACTCAAATATTATAGTAATATCTACGAAAGGAAATCTAACGGGGGCCAACTACCCTGCAGAACTCTTAATGGAGTTACTCAGTGGGGTGGTCGGATAGAAAGTTGTCAAAGAGTACGCTCCTTTCGGTATCTTTTCATCTTCGCAGTATACAGGCTCTCACCCCTTAAAAAAGAACATTTTGGCTTTGTATGCTATCTCGGCATTTTCATCTTTTATATTTGTTACCTTTCATCTCGACAATGGGCAATGTTTACTAGTGCCCTTTCTCTTTTAAAAATATGAATGAGGAATGCGTAAAAAACTCCACGGGATGTCTTCATAATATTTTAAATACGAATAAAGTATGTATTGTACCCTTTACTTTCCAGACATTGATGTACTTGAAATCTTTTTTTTTTTTTTTTTTTTTTTTTTTTATAAGTAAAGTATCAATAAGGGGGTTTATAGGGCTTTGTAGATTGTAAAAAAGTCACAGCCCTTGAAAAAAAAAATGTTTCTGTTTCAATAATTTATAGATTTTTAAATATCTACAGATACTGAAACAGGATGCGAAATTTTTCGGTGCATAAAATCTCTTTCGATGCAATTTTCATATTAGCTGACTTTCATGCACACAAACAACAATGTACTTATTGTCTTTTAATCCGGATAATAAACAGCAATTACAGTATTTACATCCCGATAATGGACAATGTACGCTTTTTCTATTAAAAATATTAATAAGAAGTTCGTCGAAAACGAAATGGTAATAGCTTCATCATAGAATAAATTACAGTTGCAAAGGACGAGAAAAAATGACGTTTTAGACAAGTTTCCATCTAAGCAGCTACATGATGTACTGTTATTGTATGGGATTTCTTTCTTTAGGACCATGATATTTTTACATTTATGGCAGGATTCCGTTATGGGCCTGCTTCATTTTAACAGGTTATGCTATACTCTTTTAATGCAAACAAAGATTTTTTTTCCAAAATGATATATGTATTTTAGAGTTTTCGATAGCTAAAATGTCGCACAGTACGGAAAAATAGTTTATGTTTCAATTACTTAAGAATAATACATAATATAATAATAATATAATAATGATATAATAATAATATAATAATATAATAATAATAATATAATAATAATAATAATATAATAATAATATAATAATATATAATAAATATTCATCGGCTAGCTGTCTCTCCCGGCGTTGCCCGGGCCCGTAATAATATTCTTAAATAAACCTGAAATTTGTATCGCAGGTCCGTAACAGACTTTTTTATACACTCAATCAGTAACTTTTTTATATACTCAATAGCAAGCGCAGTACGCCCTTTCAAAGATAAGGTAATTTTTCAATTTTCTTAAAAACCGTGAAAAACTTCTGCCACGATTATTCAAATGTTCCCCCGGATTTAATCGTGTATGTCAACTTCTATATATTGGTATCAGTAAATTATGTGTTTCAGGGCCAGAACTAGCCTTTTTTTGCGCCCGTGGCAAACACGGATCCCCCCCCCCCCACGAGAATTTTAATAAATCTTTAAAAGTCGGATTTGAAAAATTTTAGGTAGGTAATCATTATATACGTAATGTGAACTACGTAATCAGCTTTACCAAATATTGATTCATTAAAATCTTGAAAACCAAACTGAAAGGAACCGAAATTATTCTGCTTTAAAAAGGTTTCCATCTTAGCAAGTGTAATTGATTACATTCTCTCTTTTGAAAAAATATAATTTTTTTCTTTAAAGACCGGATTCCGTGTATACAGATTTCATTTTTAAAGATTTTACCGTAGTTGTAGTATTGAGGCGTTTAAACTCACAGTTATATGAATTATTAGTCCCACGAAGACATTCGCAAGGTAATATTAAACCTATGGGAGAGTTCTTGACAAATATCTCGCTTGCATTTTATTACTTTTGAATATTTTTTTTTTTTTCATGGGATACCTGAGAGTAATATCTAACGTTATGCTTTTGTGCTTTTTCGGGTTTGGTGGCATTTTTAGTTTTTAATATTCGGAAACTTTCATTTTTGGAAAACTGTTTGGAACCCGTTCTGAAATTTAAAGTATCCTCATTAAATTACTTTTTTTAAAAATGCAACCAAATTCGAAAAATTAGAAACGCACACTGTTAGATATCGACCTCAGATATCACATGAAAAAAAAAATAAATAAGTATTGAAATTCCAGCAAGAATTCTGAAAAGAATGCTCCCATAAGTTTAACATTAGGGCGAAGACTACGCTAGCCACGCGAGGACACTGGAACGCTAATGTTAAATGTATGGGAGCGTTCTTTTTACAGTTTCTGGCTTGCAAGTTAATAGTTTTAAATGATTTTTCTTGGCTTAGAATTTCTGACGTTGAATTCTAACACGATTAGTGTTTACCTTTTCTATTTTCGTTATTTTGGTTTTCTATTTTGATTACAGTTTTTTTTTTTTTTTTTTAGTTTTAGTTTTTTTTTAACTTTTTTTTTTTTTTTTAGTTTTCCGGCAGCGATACATTTTTATTCATATTTCATATATATACATATATTAATCGACAAATAAAAACTTCATTTGGCGTCCCCTTCGCCTTTTGTTTATTTTTGACCCAGATATCTGTTTTATTCAGGATAAGGATATTCCTTCGAAACGGGATGCTAATTATGCTACAACAGCGCCATCAAAAAGAAAAAACATAGTGTTAAATAGCCTGTAGAAATTATTATTATTAAAATACGTTTTTCCATTTAGCTTATGTAGTCATATTGCGTACCTTACTTTGTGTTGGGAAAGTGGAGATGAATAAAACAGGTGATCAATGCGAAAACAAAAATGTTTATATGGTCTACAATTATTAATAAATTGGTATTTCATTTGATAAATGGTATCACTGAGATCATTAAACAGATATAGTTTCAAAACAGTACATATTACAGAAGATTAGAATATTCCACAAAGTATATTTTTCAACAACCAAAACATTCTAAAGTTTTTCTGTTTGAATTTTAAAGCAATTAATAGATAATCTTAAAAGTTTTATATATTTTTGCATGCTAAAATGATATAATCTCTTGTTATATTTATTGATATAAGTGGAAAAAATATTGACAATATTTTTTAAAACTAATCTTTCAAATATTTTTATGAAACCAGTGATCTCAAATATTTTATTGACAGAATTTTAAAAATTTTACAAGAGATAAATGCATGAAATTAGTTAAATAATCTGTTGACATTTTTATTGTAGCTATTTCATAAGGTAAAAGTATTTCTTACATAAAATATATTTATTTTTTGAGTCCCCCCCTTTTAAATGGAACTAAAATCCCATGTTTGCTATCTTTAAAACATTAAAACATATGTTATCAATAATTTGTAAATAAAATAACCATTGTAGTGTAGAATAAAATATGTTTTTTGCACATTTTTGTACCTATCCCATTGATACCTGGAAAAATATGTATGCATTATAAAAATTAAAAAAATTATAAAATTATTAAAATTAAACAAGAATTCTTTCGTAATTGAAACTATCGTGAAAATAAATTACTAAATACTGATGTATTCTTTTAAACAGTGCTTTGAAGTTAATATTGTATACACTTAAATTTACTGTGTAAATATGGAAATTGTCACATTCATCCACCATCTGCCCTACTTTTAAAATTATATAAATTTAATGATTGTAAAATGTCTATTGAGATGAAAATAAAGACGTGATTGTGCAAATAATAAATAATTTACTGCTATCAATTGTTAGAAGTCGACATAGACGATTAAATCCGCGGGGAACATTTGAATAATTGGGGCAAAACTGCGTTTTTCCCGGTTTTTAAGAAAATTGAAAAAATTGTCTTATTTTTGAAATGGCGTACTGAGCTTGCTATTGAGTGTATAAAAAAGTTGTAAATATGAAAGTTGTAGAGAATTTTATCATCTTTAATATTGTGACTGACAAATAATATACTACGGCAACAGGTCTCGATATATTTAAAAAAAAATCAAAAAAGGTTCCAAAATTTTGTTGTTTTTTGGCGACAGAAAATTTAGTCTTAAGAAATTTTGTTAGAAAACTTGATTTTTCCATTGGCATCATTATAAACAATTTAGAAAAGAAAAATCTTCTACCCGACGTTTTGCAAGGTAAAATGTACATTTTTCTTGGATTGTTAAGCTACATCGACACAAAGCACTGAGTAAATTAAGGTTCTGTTCTCCTATGGATGCGTAGCTAGTTTCTTCTTCTTCTTATCTTTCTTTTTTTTTCATGTGTTTCATTAGCATAACAAAATATATAGTTATTGTTGTCCAAATTCTCTAAAATTTTAATGGATTGTAAATATACTTAAACCCAAGGTCTTTTTAAAATTTAATGAAAAAATATGCATATTTAAGAGGGAAAATGTTAACCGAAGTCGAGAGAAACCGCATAGAAATCCTTCGGTTATTATTATTATTATTATTATTTTTTTTTTTTTCTTGTCGAAGTTTTCACACATTTTATTTTGTAAAAACGTTTCTACCCGGCCGAACGGTTTGAAATTTTTGTAGGTGATGTAAATCTGGTCTATTGAGATACTCAAAACAGATTGTGTTAAAATACAGACGTTTAATTACTAGCATAGGAAAAATATCCTCTCAGTGAAGCACGAAATGACCTGCGTTTGCTGGTATATTTGAAAGGGTTAAAATTTATATCTTTAAAAAACAATCACACTATTAATTAGAAGAAAGTTTCAGATTTATAAGCATATTTTTGGTTTCTCAGTACCTTTAATATCGCGCCCTGGAGGGGCGTTACAATAAGAGGGAAAAACGACCTTTTTTGAAATTTTTCTTTTAAAGGTTCGACTTTATTTTGAATTGATTGCGCTATTTGAGGCATAAGAGTGATCTTTCGGAATATGTCTTTCAATTTGAACTGTACCGAGCGGTTTGGTCAATTTGGAGTAACAAGTAAAAAAAAAAAAAAAAAAAAAACAGAAATACAGTCGAAAATGTTTCTTCGCTAACTCCTAAAGGGTAAATGAGTCTGTACGCATGTTCACGTACTGTCCCCGTCCGGAGATCAAATAAATCACTTTTTGATGAGAATGAGTTGCGATTGTTAATTCATAACTCAACTAATTATAAAAAATTAAAAATTCTGAGATTCAGGTGCATTAGGACAGGCCTTCGATTATCTCCACAAAGAAATTCAGCCTCGTATGCACCGTAGATTTTGCTAGCCATCGCACACAGGCACAGACAGAGCAAAACTTTCTTTTATTAGTACAGATATTAAAACAGGATGGAAAACTTTAACCTTTTCTAGAGCAAAGAACTTCTGTTTCTAAAATGTTGAAATGATTGAGCGACACCAGAATTTATGAACAACTGGATTTCAAAATAAATAAATGGCCTTAAAAAATTTTATTCGAAATATCCAAAACAAATTTGACAGTTTGGGATTAAAATTAAAAGGTTTAAATAATACACCACCACTTTCCAAAAGATTAAGGTACATGAAACCTCTTCCAAAGTTATTTTTGTATTCATTCTTAAAAAAAAAAGAAAGAAAGAAAGAATAGAAAAGTAAAAAGAACTCGCAGGCACCAAGTTGTCGGAGCACCCCTCTGATTTAAAGAAATTTTTCTGCTATTTGACAAAATTTTTGCCTTTTGATAAGAGGATTTCAGGAAATTTTGAGCTTAGACCAGCGACGTTTCAGTATTTTGAATGGAAAAGGACATGTGTAAAAATTTCGTTTCTAAAGTTGCTTGCAGCAGAGTTATCGAAACACCCTAGTGATTTGATGAAAATGCAGCAGCTTAAATTGGAGGATTTCATGTAATTTTTTCGTTAGATAAGATTACGTTGGTAAAAATTCACTTCTTTGAGTGAAAATTGACAAATAAAAGCGGAAATTTTTGTGAATTAAGGAAATGTAAACCAAGGAAAAAACATATCTCAATTCACGAACTTTTTATTTTCAGAATCTTTGTTGTTTTTTATGCGAAAAACTATATTTTATATTTAATGCTTTTTATTCCGATAAAAAATAGTGTTTATTAGAGATGAATTCGGACTCCTTTTTGGATACCAAGTGCGAGGATTTAAGGAAATCTCAAGGGGAAAACATGTCAATTCACGAACTTTTTATTTTCAGAATCTTTGTTGTCTTTTATGCGAATAATTATGTCTTGCATTTAATGCCTTTCATTCCGATAAAAAGTAGCGTTTTTTAGAGATGAATTCGGACTCTTTTTTGGATACCAAGTGCGAGGATTTAAGGAAATCTCAACGGGAAAATATATGTCAATTCACGAACTTTTTATTTTCAGAATCTTTGTTGTCTTTTATGCGAATAATTATATCTTACATTTAATGCCTTTCATTCCGATAAAAAGTAGCGTTTATTAGAGATGAATTCGGACTCTTTTTTGGATACCAAGTGCGAGGATTTAAGGAAATCTCAAGAGGAAAACAAATGTCAATTCACGAACTTTTTATTTTCAGAATCTTTGTTGTCTTTTATGCGAATAATTATATCTTGCATTTAATGCCTTTCATTCCGATAAAAAGTAGCGTTTATTAGAGATGAATTCGGGCTCTTTTTTTGAATACCAAGTGCGAGGATTGGGTTGATTTTTGACGGCCGATTATCTACTCGAGGGATATAGGCCCAAGGGGGAATGCCCTCCGTGGGGGTCTTTCTAAGAGAACCTAACCCGTATTTAAGCATGGAAAATCCAAGGTTTCGAAGAAAACCACGAACACTCCGAAACGGTTTGGCCGACGGGCGCGATTGGGTTCGAACCCAGCACCTCCCGTCTACCAGCTTCGAGAGCAGAACCTCTCCCAAGTGCGAGGATTTAAGGAAATCTCAATGTGAAAGCAAATGTCAATTCACGAACTTTTTGTTTTCAGAATCTTTGTTGTCTATGAAGAACTATATTTTACATTTAGAACTATGAAGAACTATATTTTACATTTAATGCCTTTCATTTCGATAAAAAGTAGAGTTTATTAGAGATGAATTCGGGCTTTTTTTTCCGAGGATTTTAAATCCGAGCCCGCCTGAGGTAGAAAAATTTTGTGTCATCAGAGCCGAGCCCGATCCTGAAAGTACGCATTAAAAAATTATTACTAATATTTTAAAATTGCTTAAAGAATAATTTTCTCATTTAAAAATATCTTTTTGCCTGGAAATTAATCATAATACTTTAATCGTAAATATTCCCTGATGATAACGCTTCATGATTTCCATGTCCTTTAAAATCCTTTTAAAATAATAAATTTGTTATTTATATCCAACCACTGACAGAGAGCTGCGAAAGTAAAAATTCTTATTATTTTAAAATATTCTTGTACAACTATGGCAGAAAGACATGAGTTCTCTTTTTTAATAATTTTGTAAAAGGACTTCAAACAGAAAATAAGTATAGACAAAGAATATCCCACGTCTATTTTATGTTACTAATACTGACTGTGCCAAAGCTTCAAAATCAGGTATTTCATCTTATATCCCACCAAGAACAATTTAATTCCCCTTCAAACTGATCTTTTAAAGATTGTAAAATACTTTAAAACAAATGGACTACATTCTTGTTTCTCGTATAGTCATTCTTTTCTTCTTCTTTTTTTTTCAATATGTGAACAAAAAAAAAAATCTTCACTCTTAGCCCGAGCTAGCCCAACCCCGACGACAAATATCAAAATAAAACAAGCGGGTAAGTGTGATCACAGATCGCACAGCGGGTTTCGTTTAATATTCCTTTCAAAACACTTTATCCTTTTGCAAAATCTGTTAGTTCTACATTTCGCAACCAGGGAGCGCACTCTATTCTACACAAACCTCTATCCGAACGAAACCCTATTTTACAACCTATCCGTAGATATATTAGTCCAGGGAATCGGGCCCATAGCACCCGAGATAGGTAGGCGCCCCCGGGCGGTAAAAAATGGAACTACTATATGTAAGTCTATGGTGCATAATATGAAAGAGTGATCAAAGGGGTGTCGGCAAAAGTTAAAAAAGTGCCCCCCGGGTAAAAACGGGGGAAGAAAAAAAATTGCTTAAAATGCACAAGTTAGAGCACAGAGGGTTAAATATAAGATTTTTTCGAAATTTTATGATTTGTCGTTTGATCGCAAGTGTTTAGCTATAATTGTGCAAAATTTTAAGTCTTCAACTTAATTAGGACCTGAGTTAGAAAAAAAGCTTAAAATACACGAGTTAGAGCCTAGAGGGTTAAATATAACAATTATTTGAAATTTTAGGATTTGTCGTTTGATGTGAGGTGTTCAGCCATAAGTATGCAAAATTTCAAGTCTCCAATATATATAGTTTCTGAGAACTGGCTCTGTGACGGACAAACAGATAGACAGAGGAGCGAGACGAATAGGGTTTCGTCAGATGAACGAAACCCTAAAAATATCAAGACAAATATCAGTTATAAAAATCAAGCAGGAGCCCGTTTTGTGACTCAACTCAGAGCCGGCGCCGCAACGTCGCGCGGGGTCTTAGCAAAGCAGTTAATGGGGCCCAGCGTATACTGCAATGCTGGATAGATAAAAATTATTTTCAAATTGTACATGTCAGAGAATAATATGTAATATGTATAACAAATTGTATAAAAAAATAACACTAATTTCGCATTTTATGTGCATAAATATTTTTTATTTCGCAAAATGCTATACTTTACAATATTTTAAATATTTATTTTTTTAGATCACGGTTACTTTTGGGATTTTTACCTTCCTGTATATCAATATCCTTCCTGTCTTTAAGAAATTCTCACAAATAAATATTTAAAAACAAATCTAGAGCAAAATTATCATTATTTTATTCACTGGAAACGTTACTTCGAATGGTATAGAGAGGCTCGGGGCCCCTAAGAAGCCCCAATTGGTGCGGGGCCCTATGCAGTTGCCCCGCTTCCACGATTATTGGGCCGGTCCTGACCCGGCTCGGGCTGAGCCTGTCTCATCTGTACTGTTTATTTGCGGCATTACCGATAAATATGAATGAGGAGGACAAACAAGATTTAAAAAAAAAAAAAAAAAAAACTGCACAGAAGAATTTCCCTTCTTAATATAGTAAAACTTGTGAAAACGAAACCTATCTATAAGGGAATTTTGGTTTAGACGAAAAATATAACTTAGACAGAGATAGTACCAGCTAAGACAGAATTTGTCTAAACTGTTTCGGTTCCTTGAGTTTATGCCTCAGCATGTTTTATCATAAGTTAGACGGGCATGAGATTCATTGCATCTTTAATTTTCTGAAATATACACTATATTGCCATTAATGACCGGCAATTTTCAATTTTAGACATTTTGTCGAATATTTAGAAATATACTACTTGTCGGATTCTTCTGGAATTTCAAGATTAAAAAGAACAGGTATAACCTCATATTTAGCAATGTCGATTTGATAAGGGGGTCAATTAGGGGGCCAACAAAAAATCAAAGAAAAAAAGTAATACTTGGGATCACCCTGTAAAATAAAATGCACGAAATGATCTATCGCTACCGAATATAAATAAACAGACATTGTGCAATATGTGTACTCTTTTGTGTAAGAATAGCACGTATATTAATAGAGATACAGCGATTTATTTTAAAAAATTAAAAAATTCTTGCATGTTTTTTGCTTATAACATACAGGGTTTTCAACCAAATTTAACGCCGATTTCAGAAAAATTGACAAAATATAGTAAAAATAATATAGTGCAATTGGAATATAAATATATTAAATATTTTAGGAAATATGAGCAGTTATAATTTTTATCTGCGCATGCGCGAACGATAACAAGGATCATTTTACATAATTTAATAGTCAACTCTATGGAGCAGCATATTAATAAAAATCTAGTCAAATATCGTAAAAATTCAGAAAGATATCGGCGTTAGAGTGAGCAAATTTTTAGTAGTTCTCTAAAAGCAGCTGAATGATAAGGGTTTTTACACAAATTGTCATTTTTAATTTTACATTTTTTTTTTTCATTTTTTATTGATGCTTTAGTTCTTCTCTGATAATCACCAGAACGAGCCTATACCATGATCAAAAGAAGTATCAAAATCGGAGCATTTTTTTCCAAATCTACTCGTTGATAGCCACTAAATACTAACTTTTTTCTGAAAGTCAGTTAATAAAAAATGACAATTTGTGTAAAATCCCTTATCATTCAGCTGCTTTTAGAGAACAACTAAAAATTTGCTCACTCTAACGCCGATATCTTTCTGAATTTTTACGATATTTGACTAGATTTTTTTAATAAGTTGCTCCATAGAGTTGACTATTAAATTATGTAAAATGATCCTTCTTATCGTTCACGCATGCGCAGATAAAAATTATTTCATACAACTGCTCATATTTGCTAAAATCTTTAATATATTTATATTCCAATTGCATTATATTGTTTCTACTATATTTTGCCAATTTTTCTGAAATCGGCGTTAAATTTGGTTGAAAACCCTGTACGTTATAAGCAAAAAATATGCAAGAATTTTTTAATTTTTTTAAATAAATCGCTATATCTCTAGTAATATACGTGCTATTCTTACACAAAAGAATACACATATTGCACAATGTCTGTTTATTTATATTCGGTAGCGAAAGATCATTTCGTGCATTTTATTTTACAGGGTGATCCCAAGTATTATTTTTTTTCTTTGATTTTTTGTTGGCCCCCTAATTGTCCCCCTTATCAAATCGACATTGCTAAATATGAGGTCATACCTGTTCTTTTTAATCCTGAAATTCCAGAAGAATCTGACAAGTATATTTCTAAATATTTGACAAAATGCCTAAAATTGAAAATTGCCGGTCATTAATGGCAATATAGTGTATGTACTGTTAAGCTCCGGTATCTTGGCATTTCACGCGCGGAGATTCGGACGATTCTATTCTGGATAATCGGCAAAAGGTTGTAACGTACTGGAGAGAATGGCATCCATAATTGGCGCGTTAGCCTAAAATAGTGACAACCATAAGCGGATTCTTTTATATATATATATATATATATATATATATATATATATATATATATATTATAAATGTAATGTTTAACTGAGGTCGTTTCTAATAGCAATAATTTTATTATTAATTATGATATTTAAAACTTAAACGATGCTTCTGATAATAAAAAATAATGATACTAATTATCGGAATGAACTGTAAAAGCACCTAGACATATTTTCAACAATGGCAATTCTTTATATATAAGAATTAATGCGGATCATTTCATAATATTTTAGATGTGAATTTATTAATGATTTTATAATTAAAAAGATGCTTCTGAATTTTTTAAAAATGCCTACATTATTTTAGGATGTTTTCATTGTGTATATAAATCTCTTTTTTTTTTTCTAACTAAATTTAAAATGTTAGACATTTATATAAATTAATAGCTATTACACGTGACTTTAATCACGTAACATTTAAAGAAGAATAAATGCATTAATGCATTAATTAAGGGAAAAATTCACTTACGATAATTAAACACATGTACAATTAACCAACTCTTTATCTCATTTTAAAGTAGATAAAATTTGTTATGCTCCCAGTTTGCATATTTTTATTTTTATATATAGGATCATACAAATGCCTTTGAAGAGATCGAAATTTCATACACTTTCCTTAAGATTAATTAGAGAATGAATTCATTTCCTTCTAATTTTATTTTATTATCTCTATTTATTCCATTCATGCATATTGAGATATTTTTAACTACAGATTTCGATATTAAAAAAAAAAAAATTATATATAAGTATCAGAAACGGATAACTGATTAATTCCGATATTTTTTATTGGCTTTTCCATAGTACCTTTAAAAAATAGGGAGGAGGGGGGGGGGATTTAATGTTTAATTAATGGCATTGGCTTTTTGAATTATTTGTTTATTTAATCAATCGATGGTGCATTGATAGGATTAACTTGAGCGTTTATCAGATTTTACGCCTAGTGCTGAGTGACCAACGGAACTACACTTGATGTGACTCTGCATGGTTGCAGTATTAAATTAAGTTATTATAAAACCTTATATTATATTTTAAGAATGTACACTAGGGATGTTAATGTTAAACCTATGAGAGCATTCACTACAAATGTATCACTTATATTTTTAAATAATTTTTTTCTTCCTTTTTTTTTTTTTTTTTTTTTTTTTTTTATATTGTAGAATAGCTGAGGTTGATCTCTAACCGGGCTAGTTTTTACTTTTTCGATTTAGGGTGCTTTTTTTAATAATGAGTACACTTTCACTTTCAGAACCGACTCCGAAAGTGAAAGTAACTTTATGTATTATAAAAGAAATCTAAAAATCTTTATACTAAAACTTTATGAAAATCGAAAAGTAACCCATTTATAGATCGACCTCAGCTATTCTAGGGAAAAATCATTTAAAAATGTTAAAATGCAAGCGAGAAATTTTAAAAGAATGTTCCTTTCCTCCTCAAAAAATTTCACCACTTTTAAAATCCCATTTCGCTTCTTGGAATGAATAATTTTCTTTTTCCGTGGCATTTTGTCAAGGCGAATATAGTTGACAAAGATCGATAATAATAATTTAAAAGACAAAGAGCAAGATCAACCTCAAATACAAGCTACGATCTGAAATAGTAAAATCACCATGGAACAAGGAATATACATTTTACAGTTATTTCCTACTTCTTAGAAATTCACAGATAAAAGAGTAAACTTCTACTGGTGGTGCAAATCCCTATTTCCGGGATTTGGCGGATTGTCCGTTCGCCAATTACGCACGTGTACTTGGCAACCTTTGACCCTGAAACCCCTGGTCAGAAATAGATTCTCCTAAGGTCATCTGCCAAGATACGAGAGCTCAACAGTACATAGTGATGTAGTGAAGACATTCTCCAAAGAAATTCAATGTTTAAAAAATCTTATAAAAGAAGAAGAAGAAAAAGAAAGAGGAGAAGAAGAAGGAGGAGGAAGAAAAAGAAGAAGAAACAAGATATGGAAAAAAACAAAGAGCATATATGGCATGATTATAAAAAAAAAAAAAAAAAAAAAAAAACTTCTATTTTTCAGCAAATTATACAGGATGTATCCCCAAAATTAAAAAAAAAAAATGAACTTTAAATTTTCCTTGCTGGAGATTGGTTGGCAATGTAAACTACAAAAGTGTTCAGAAACAGGAAGGAAATGGCATTGCATTAGTGAAATAGTTCTACTATTCATTTTCATATAGTTAAACATTAAATTGTTGTAAGACCGTTCTAGAAAAAAAAAATTACACAATTATTATTTTTTTCCTTTTGCTACATCAGGAAGATTACAAAAATCTGCCTAGTTGTACCTTTGAAATAAAATAGTCTATAATTAAATTGCTATAATTATACGTTGTCCCTTATGAAAGGGATCATATATCAATTTAGAAATTTAAATCTGAGAGATATATATAAAAGAATGGAAAACAAGAAGGATATTCAAATACATTGAACTTAAAGATATAATCGATGCTTACAACAAATAATATTAGTGCTAAAGTACTCAAAATATTTAAAGAAGCATTCTTAGAATAGCTCAGTTATGTATTGGAAATGAGAGAAAATACTTTAAGAAATACCCTTTTTTAAAATTATGTTTCTAGACTATATCTTCTTTATTTGATCAGGACATTATTTATAACCTCTTTGCATTATCTCCGTAATCCGTATGCTTTATTTAAGTATACAGTAGAACCTCGATCCATCGTTTTTCAAGGGGTGCGTGAAAAAAAACCGATGAATTCGGGAAAACGATGAATGCGGGTTAACGTCAAAAGACGAAAAAAACAATATTTAAACGTTACTAATACATGCAATGTATACAGCATACTAATTTGTTACTTACCAAACTTTAAAAGAAATAAGTTGTAGAAAATTGATATTTATTTTAAAAAATCAGTAATTTTACGTTTGGTTTTTTATTCATTTTTTAAATTAAACAACAAATTTTCAATATGTGCAACATTTTTCTGGTCATTTTCTGTAATTTCATGTGCATATAAAAAAGTTCGCACAGTTTCAAATGCTGTAATTATATCAGCAGACTTGGCAATGATGTAGGGTCAGCTTCATCGGCATGAACATTATTCTCTGCTTCTTCGCCATTATTTTCATTTTTTGCATAATCACACATTTCTTCTATGCTTAAACACCACATGTCACAACATCTTGATCAAAGGAAATATAATCGCTACATTTCACGCCAGATACATCTTCTGCTACACGCAAGCACTCTTCATCTGCATTGTCGTCACCATCATCATTATTTTATTTCCCTTCTGTTGAGCATTCTTCATAAACTTTTCGCTCAATACCGCATTTCACGAAACAATTCTGGATGGCTGAAGAGGTTACTTCATGCCATGGTGAAAGTACAAAAAGAATAACCCGCAGAAGGACATTTTTTGGAGTAGGTTATTTTGCTTGTTCCATGAAACGTAAAGATATTTGCACTAGCTTTCTCCTGTAAAATTGCTTAAAACTGTTGATTATCCCGGCATCAAAAGGTTGTACGACAGATGTACAATTAGCTGTGAAATATTGACTTTTATATTTTTCAAAGACGACGCATCTGGTGAATAAGCTGAACAATTGTCAATAAATAGAATGATTTTCTTTTTTTTTTTTTTTTTTTGAACGCCGAATGATCTAGAAAAAGTCATGAAGAAATTTTGTAAAAATATCCTTTTTTCATCCATGCTTTGGAATTCCAATGGTAGACTGCTGGTAGTTTCTTTACATACTTGAATCATCGAGGTCTAGCAGATTTACTAGTTTCGAGAGGTACTTGTTTATCAGAACCGTCCTTATTTGTGCATAGTATAGCACTGTAAGGCTTTCTTTGGAATATTTACTACCATGACAAGATCATCCTTTGAACGCTAGTATTCTCTTTGGCAAGCATTTATGAAACAAGCCGGTTTCGTCTGCACTACACATATCAAAATCCTTGTATCCTACTAGTATCTTCGGAAGTTTTTCAAGCCACATTTCTATAGCATCAGTATTTACTACTGCAGCACTTTCGCCGCATAATTTCCTGGATACTAATCCGTGGTGAATTTTAAAACGTGAATTCCACCCATTTGATGCAGAAAAGTATCCATGGCAACTGAGGCAGCTACTTCAAGTGCCCTCCCTCAAAGAATATTCCCATCCACAGTAATATTTGACGCACAAGCTTGCTCGTAAAAGCGAAGAGAAGTCTTACCAACTCGCTATAAATAGACATTTTGCTAGTTTTTCTCTTTTTTGCAGACGTTCCATACTTATCTGCCTGCTCTGTAATTTCTTTCGTTTTCGAAATTATCAAATTCAGGGTTGAAGGCGGTATACTTAAACGTTTAGTGATGTTATTTTTTTTTCTCAGAGGATTCTTTCCCACCTCATCTACGATGTGAAGCCTTTCTTCTAAGGTTCGGATTTGTTTTGCCATTCTTAAAATTCCCAGAACGCATAAAATTTAGCGCAGAACGCAGTAAATTGAATGCTCACACTCTTGAAATTAAACATGGGCACTGCACACAACCGATTAGCCAGGAATGTGAAAGAATGTGGCGGCTGTCCGAAGTGGATGTATCCATCCTCCCTTTTACACAGAATGGAATAAAAAAACACGTGTTTCGCATTCAGTTATTTACACGTACATATGCATGTCGCTATATCAGCGCTAATCCCAGTTTACCCCCCTAAAACAGCAGAAATGAATTATTTTAGGATAAAAGAAGTAATTCCAGTTTGTATGTCATGTGGATCCTCCTGAGCTTTAATTTAATTTCGGTGAGGAGAAAATTTTTACAACGATGAATGCGGGAAAACGACTTTTTGAAGAACGATGCATGCGGGTTTCATTAACATTATTTAAATATAATTTGTACAGGGACTATAGAAATAAAACAATCAATGCTGGAAAACGATGGATGTGGGAACCATAGATCGGGGTTTCACTGTATTGTCAATTTCCAAATGTTGGTTATGTTTACTGGTGAAATACGCTATAACCTCGAAAATCCGGCATCGTCGGAACCGAGACTTTGCCGGATTTCTGAAAGAATACCCAAAGTACTTTCGATATATTTAACGGTGCCTTCATAATCAAGTAAAAATGTGAGAAAATTAAATTAAAAAAAAACTACTTTTAAGTGTTATTTTCTACGTTACAAAAAAAAAAAAAAAAAAAATCTTATAAACAGTGACGTTAATTTGTGATAAACCGATGTCAATTTTATGTGCTTCAAATTTTTTTTTTTTTGGCCGTTCTTTAACAAGTTTTTGTCATATTTTACACAAGTGAATAATATCTATTTCGGAACGACAGTCTTGTTTATGTAAAACAGATATTAATTGTCTAGTCAAATTTATGCACCTTTACATCGATAGCTTTTCTTCTGCCGGTTACTCATCCTCTCAGCTGCGGCTAGCGTTATCTGTGGTTCCATTTAGCACACCGTCAGCGATCTGGCTGACCGCTGAATGTTCATTTTTTTTTAATGTAAACAGTTGATATTTTTCTTTCTGTCGTAAGTTGGAAGTGTAAAAATAAAGAAGGATGGCTTTGATGCCGGATTTTTGAAGTTGCCGGATTTCTGAATGCCTGATTTTTGAGGTCACACTGCAGTGTCTTAAATGGGACTATGTCAGCTTTTTTCCTTTAAAATTTAGTTAATTTAAAGATATGGGATGCAGTCATTCGTAATGATCTTGCTGGAAGGGCAAAGGGAAATTTTTCTAATGGACCATTTTGTTTAGTGCAAATCGGGGGGGGGGGGAGGGGGGGGTAAGAATTTAAAAAGTGTATACCTTTGAAAATTAAGGTCATAACTATTTTGTTAGCATAAACTTATTTCATACCTTATTTTTAAAACTTCAGCAATTTACTTTACTTATCTCAAACAGTTAAAAAATTAAAGTACATTTCAAGTTCTTTGGGACATACTGTATATCATCAGATATTCAATGATATTGAGTCTGGACAATGAATGATCTTGTTGAAAAGCAAATGGAAATTTTCTAAAGATTGAATGCCTCAAGCCATCTTTTTCTTGGAATAAATAAAAAATATGCTATTTCAGGGTCGTCAGTCTCATCTTCGGAATAAAAACGAATTCAAGCAAAAAAAAAAAAAAAAAAAAAAAAAGAAGAAGATAAAAATATTGCCGAAAGTCACACATAACAATAATAATTATATGATGATAATGATGATAATGATAACGATGATGATGATAATAATAATAATAATAATGATAAATAATAATAATAATGCCATACTACAAAACATCAAATATTTTATATTAAGCAGTGCATTTAGTTTAAAGAAAGTTTAAATATTTTGTTGATTATTTGCCCTTTTCACAAGTCGTTATTTCTTTTGTAATAATAATGTAGAATTAGAAGACCGAGTGTTCCAAAAATGACTTTCTTGAAATAAATGAAAAGGGGTCTATTTAGAAAATGAATTTTTTTTTTTTTTTTAAATAGCAAGCGTATAAGCGCATCGTTTGCTGAAATGTATTTCTGAAAACGGTAAATTTTGAGAAACAGAATGCTTTTTAAGTAATATGAATTTAATAGAAAATTAATAGGAATAAAATAATATAAGTTTTCGAATAAACTCGTCATTTTTGGTACACACGGTATATGAAACATTTTTAAATGACTTCCAAACAAAGAAGGTTATAATTCATTCTCATCCCCCCCCCCCCCCACACACACATACCCCATATGTATGTCCATGTATAACAGTTGTAAAAATGTTCCTTTTTTTATGAAAGGTCTCATTTTTTTTAAATGGCCCTTTATCATTATTATTAGGAAATAAGAATTGATATTTTTACCTGCTTGTGTATATTTCCACCCCTCTCTCGCTCTTTTTTTTTTTTTTTAATTTAGCGGCTTTAATTTTAACAGAAATTTTAATCTGTCAAAGTACACAGCGCCATTTAAAATTTTAAAATAGTCGTCGTATCTCTTTTTTTTTTCTTTTTACACTGACTCATAAAAATTTTTAATATATCATCTTACACGCTAAAAAAATTAGTAATGCAGAGCTGGCAGTCTTCCTAAAATTTTGTGCATTTGGTACCACTATTTTGAAACAAAAATATTTCTAATAGATTCCTTTAGCATCTGCAATAAAATCTGCAACACTTCTGCAAAAATTTTACTGTTTCGTAGTAGTGGTAATAAAGGGGGAAACTTTTAGGAATGCTGCGAGCTACTGATATTAACAACAATGAAACTTTAAATTAATGTGGATTAGAGTCTAGTATCATGTTGGATAAACTGATTTTACTTAAAGCCGAACCGACCCATGGTTCCCGCCGGGTTGACTCCAATTATTTCGCATTGGGTTTTGACTCTTTTTTTTTTTTTCTTTTTTTTTTCAAAGAAAATCCACAATATCGTAAAAAAACACTATACAAATAAGTATATGTTTATTTTTTTATGTAAAAGATATAGTTACTATAATCTATATATGTATTTAAAAGACAAGGTTATTTTTTCAGTCATCTGCAATGGGCTTTATACTGAACCAATTTTACTAAATATTGTTTTAAATGAAAGGTGTCCATTTGTAGTTTGCTCCCACTATCTATTTTTTTTTTAATATTTCTATTTTTATATTTTATATTTAATTGTTTTTTTATTGAGTTTCTTCAAAATAGGGGAAATCGGATTACTTCAATTGTTTAAAAAAAAAGAGAAATATAACGACTTTATTTATCTCAGAAGATATATTCTTACTGATACATTTCGCAAAATAGCTAAATGTAACAGTTTGATTCTTTGTAATTCTGTGTTAAAATATCTAAAACTTTATTGCTGTTGGGATGGAACTAATTCAACCACTTTAATCATAAGTGTTTCCAAAAGCATTTTGTCGATTTTGCTTAAATTTGGGAATGCAAACGAAATTATATTCTTTAAAACGTAAAGGTAAAATTATAAAGAGAAAGAAATATGTAGCATTAAAGAAAGAGAAAGGTATATGTTATTATACCTTAGCCTGGACTTAAATTTTTTTTTAAGTCGTATTTCTTGTTGTGGAATATTTAAATAAAGTTCCTTTAACCTTTTTTTTAATTATAGAAAATTAAATATACGGGATGAAAAGAAATGAAAATAATAATAATAATAATAATAATAATAATAATAATAATAATAATAAATAAGGAGTTCTTGAAATAGGGAAAATTACCGTTAGCTTCTAACTGTGAAGAGTATTAAAAAATCATAATAAAGCGATATTTTTTTTTAATTTTTCTTTTCTCCATTTTTCACTGTTACTTTTACAAATTCAAATGAAATACATGCCCTGAAATATGATTTTAAAAAAGTGGTAAAAGGGAAGAAATATGATGTGCTGAAGGAAGAGAAAAGGGTTTGGTTACAGTTAGCCTCAATTTTCGAATTATCGGCTAAGTCACACGTAAAGTTGAGTTTTTTTACCTTATCTACCTGCATCCCATACCTAAGCTGTTGTAGCCACCTTATTAACTTTACTCCGTCCACCGTATGGCAACGAGGGGGGCACTCCTCACACGCACCAGTGGCGGACCACCTGTGGATCACGCTTACACGCGCATCTTGCGTGAAATTTCACGAAAACGATGTTGAGACTCAACCCTTTCAACTCGATAACCTTTTTCGAAACTCATTTAAAATTCATATCCCACGAAGAACAAAAGGGGTGTCTAAAGGGGTTTTCAAAAAGGAAAGAGGCAAGGAAATGCCGAAGAAGGAAATAAAGGGTCAAAAGGAGGTAAATGGAATCGGTTTAAAATAATCGGGTTCCGGCATTTTTTGGAAATATTTTAAGTGAATGAGTTTGTTTTTGCTCTTTTAGTTTTACATAATTGTGAGAAATATAGCGTTTAAATGGGGAACAATCAAATAAATTGTTTCACCTAAGAGCAGTGGGGTTTTGATTTTTTCTTTTCTGGGGAGACACAGAACTATACATGTACACGTTTTTTTTTTTTTTTTTTTTTTTTTTTTTCTTTTTGTGATTGTAACATTGAAAAGATTAAAAATTGTGAAATTTTTGAATTATCACTAAGTCAACTTCAAAAGTGTTGTGGATATTTACGTGATTTGTTAAGCTGTATGTATAGTTTGTCAACAGCAAAGATGTTTATATGTAAACTCACTGTGTTTTTTATCTTTGAACATGCTGCTAGGAAGAGTGTTAGCAAAATTCGCGATCGTTTTGATGCAAATAAATGCAATTAAGTCTACAACTACAATAGGTCTGTAATCGTTCAATAGAAAATTATTATTTTCTTGAGTCACATAACTGATAGTATCCTTAACATTTTTTGTTAAGTAAAAAAGCAGTGCTTACTCGTTCACGACAACAATATCACAATTAAGTCTACAACTACAGTTCGGCTGTAATTGTTCAAAAACAATAAGAAAATTAATATTTTCTTGCGTCATATAACTGATAATACCCTTAACATTTTTTGTAACACAGCTTTGCTTACACCTTCGCGACAGCAATATTTTACAAAATTTTAAATCTTTTGTCACTTTGTAACTTTTTCTAAATATAAATTTTTGCTTAATTTAATCACAATAGAACAATGGAATAATGTAGAAGGTGTTCTATATTTTCAAGTTGATGAGCAACTTTACATCCAATGTAAAGGTGGTTCGACTAGATAAGGTATAAAGAACTGTGGACGAAAAATGTTTAAGTGTGGTTCATCCACATAAAAAAAAAAATAATAATAATAATAATACTTTAATGACTAAGGTAGAAATGAGAGTAAAATAAATGCTTAAAAGTTTAACAATATATAAAAGTATAGAAAAAAAAAAAAAAAAAGGAGAAATATAAAAGAATTCCATTAGATCCACAAGAGGCAGGCGAAAGAGCTGCCGGGAAAAACTCCATCATAGAAAAAGATTCATAACAGAGACCATACATTTAATTTAATAAAAATAGAAATGCCAAAAAGGTAACAGAATAACAACTAATCTGTTTTTTTATTATTAAAAGAAAAGAAAAAAAAACTGAGGACAGAACAGACAAAGAAAGTTTAAGCATAGCAGAAGAGTCACAGAATCTCAGTCTTCATCATGCATCAATTAAAAGAGCATATTTAGGGCGTTTACGGTTGGTGGGGTCGGAGATCCTATAGTCTGGTAACTCGGCAACTAAATGTTCTGACTAAATAACACAAAACTTTCAGTGAAAATTTACTGGTAGGAATAATCAAGATTTTTGAGAACCGTTTGCGTCAAGTATACATGGAGGCTTGTTGCGAAGGAGTTAAGAATTTAGCATCTTTAGTGAATCCCAGACAAGCAAATTTGAATTATAAAACAATTGCAGAAAAGCCTATTGTCATCTAATATTATCACAGTTTACAAAGCATTCGAAAGAAAAACCTAACTCAACCTACCCAAGCTAGATCTACCTAAGCTCAACTTAGTGGGAGTGTCTGGCAGACTGACACAAAATTATATATTTTGAAGGTTAAACTTCGTAAAATTAAGCATTTTACAAAAAACCAGACCATTGAAAATTACCAAAAAAAAAAAGCAAAATAAAATAAATGTAAAATCATTAAATAGTAATTTAATGTAATATCCACGATTTAATGTGTGCAAGTAGATTTCGTAAGAAACACTACATACACTACATACTACACTGTAAAAAAAAGGAGTAAAAAACAGAAATTTTACAGGCAATCGAGACGCCAGTACTATTTTCGTATTTTAACGGAAGTTTTTCCCCGTAAATTACAGAAAAATAATTTACGGGGAAAAACTTCCGTTGAAATCGGAAATAGTACTGGCGTCTCGATTGCCAGTAGAATTTCCGTTTTTTAGACCTTTTTTTTTTTTTTTACAGTGTATTACGTTCTCCTATATGTTGGAATTTCTAAAAAAATTTGCAGATCTACGCCGATCGTGACCCCTAGAACCCAAAAGCACTCCCGGTTCAAAACTTATACAGGGTGATTCAAAAAAGATGGGAAAAATTTTAAGAGGTGATAGTACACACCCAAACAAACATTTTGTATCAAAGAATGCATGGTCGAAAACTAAACGTAAAAAAGTTAGAGGGCGCCAAAAGTTATGTTCTTATACGAGGCAAAAACACACAATGAACGATTAAGTTAAGTTACGAAAACAAATTTAATGGCATTTGATTACAATAAGTGCTCAAAACATTGATCGGCACTGTTATGCACGCAATACAACGGCGAAGAACAGATTGGCGAATTTTCTGAAACATACCAGGCATAACGCGAACTTCCCCTACAGCAGCCGAAAGCTTGGCGACAAGTTCTTCTGCGGATTCAGTGGGAGTCTCATACACAAGAGCCTTTAGCTGTCCCCACAAAAAAAAATTCGAGACATGAAAGATCTGGCGAGCGCGGTGGTGCCTGGTGTGTTTCAGAAAAATTCGCCAATCTGTTCTTCGCCGTTGTACTGCGTGCATAACAGCTGCCGGTCAATGTTTTGAGCACTTATTGTAATCAAATGCTATTAAATTTGTTTTCGTAACTTAACTTAATCGTTCATTTTGTGTTTTTGCCTCGTATAAGAACATAACTTTTGGCGCCCTCTAACTTTTTTACGTTTAGTTTTCGACCATGCATTCTCTGATACAAAATGTTTGTTTGGGTGTGTACTATCACCTTTTAAAATTTTTCCCATCTTTTTTTAATCACCCTGTATAACATATACATGTACTTTCATATGGATAGGATAACTTCCATTATTCTGCACAAATCTCTTCCAAAAAGATACATAAAATTAAGGAGCAGAAAATCTCGGTCAAGTTCATTAATGGGCAAAATCGGACGACGGGGGTGGAAATGGGGAGAGGTTTTGTGAAAACAGATAAAACTTCATAAGTTCTTACTTAGGATACATGTCAAGTTAGTTTAAAGTCATAATAACTTCTACAATTGGGCCAAAAATATATGTATGACAAAAACTTTCTACCATTAAAAATGACCTCAGGTGGCGAAAAAATAGGTCTTTAAGAAGAAAAAAATTCACAACTTCGTCAATTCTCAAGATATCAAATGTACGCGGATTTATTATAAATTTTCTTAATATTATCTACAACTTTTATAATGACAAGATTTTGATAGGATCAAGTCTTACAGTAAAACAAAAAATGAATAAAAACCGGAAAAAAAGTGTGTGTGTGTGTGTGGGGGGGGGGGGGGGGGGGCGTTGTACAAGAAAAAAAAATCACATTAATATGATTCTGATAAAGTTAACTCAAAAAAATAAAAATAAAAAAATAATTTAAAAAAAAACCAGTCAGTAGCGGACAGATAAAACTGTTAAACTGGGTTTATCTCTAATCTTGATTTAGTTTTTGTCAGTGAAATTAGTACTTAACTTCGAAATCTACCTGCGCCTGTTAGGCCGAGCCGGTATGGATTTTTTAAATTTGATATGTTATTAATCTTAGGTAAATGTTCGATTTACCTGTGAAATTTATTTGTGGTATAATATTTATTTTTAATGATTTTGATCAAAACTAATTATAAATATAATAGGCAGCATCGATTTTTTGTTGAAACATTTAAACGACGTAATTAGCGGTGAAAAAAAAAACAATAATTATAATTAATTTGAAAAAAGTATTCATGATATTTGCATTAAATCTAATCATTAAAGGGACGAATTTTACTTTTAAGTGCGTGTTCTAAAAAGTAACTATCCTTTTAACCGATTTTTGTCAAAAGAGGTTAACCAATTCATTTGTAAGTTTCTTCTTCTTTTTTATAGATGACCATGCATAACTTTTGAAGTAAGTGTCGATTTTTATTGTTCTTCCTTTTCTTATATATGTCTCTGTTCACGTTTGAACGGAACCTTCAATTTTCATTTTTTATTCCCTTTACTATTCACTTTATTCAATCCTTTTAACATTTTCCAAAGCAGTTGAAAAGTATTTATGAAGTCAGTTTATCTGTCTGTCCGAGATACAACATTATGAAAAATTACATAATTCTTTGCATATTTCAAATTTCATAAAAATATGAACTATCAGCTTTAGAAAATACATCTCTTTCAGGTTTTATGTCCAAATTCAGATCTAGACAATAAATAAATAAATAAATAAAACATGTATGAAAGGATGTTCATTTATCTGCAGCTAATAAAAAAAGATGAGAACCGTCTTTTAAGATATTTAACTTGAGATCACGTCCTTAATCTTTCTATATTATTAAATTAAACTGTATCAAATGTTACCGTTCAAAGGGCCATTGTGAGAGAAGATTTTAATGTCTCAGGAACAGAAAAAAATCTCTTTTGTCTTAAAAATAATAATAATAATAATAAATCATGGCTTATACACCGACAAAAATTAATCTAGCTCCAAATAATGTAGTTCATCCAAATAAACTGACTTCACTAGATATTAAATATATGAATATAAAAATTTCGTAGAAATATAGAATATCACCTTTAGAAAATACATCGCTTTCAAGTTTCAGGTCCGAATTCAGATTTAGACAAGAAAAACCGCCATATAGGAAAGGATGTTTATTTATGTGCAGCTAAGAAAAACAGATGGGAACCCATCTTATAAAATGTTATACTTGTGATCGGGTCCCTAATCTTCCTATATTATTAAATTAAACTGTATCAAATGTTACCGTTTAAAGGGCAATTGTGAGAGAAGATTCTAATGTCTCGGGAACAGACAAAATCTTCTTTGCTTTAAAAAAAATAAATAAATCATGGTTTATATACACAAACAAAAATGAATCTATCTTTGAATAATGTATTTTATCTAAATATATTAACTTCACTATATATAAATATATGCATATTAAAATTTCGTAGAAATATGGAATATCAGCTTTAGAAAATACATCTCTTTCAAGTTTCAGATATGTTTTAGACAAAAAACACCCTCATATAGGACAGGATGTATATTTATATCCAGCTAAGAAAAAGAGATGAGAACCGTCTTATAAGATATTATTCTTGAGATTGTATTCCTAATCTCCCTATATTATTAATTTAAATTTCATCGAATATTAGCGTTTAAAGGGCAATTGTGAGAGAAGATTCTGATATTTCGAGAATAGAATAAAAAATCATATTTTATACACAAACAAAAATGATGATTGAATTGATGAATTGAATTCAATCAATTCATTCAATCAATTGAATGATGCAGTTTTTCTATATAAACTAATTTCATTCTAAGTAAATATATGCATATTAAAATTTCATAAAAATATGGAATATCACTTTAGAAAATACATCTCTTTCAAGTTTCACGTCCGAATCAGATTTAGACAAAAAACACCCTCATATGAAAGGATGTATATTTATCTGCAGCTAAGAAAAAGAGATGAGAACCATCTTATAAGATGTTATTCTTGAGATCGTATCCTAATCTCAATATATTATTAATTTAAACTGTATAAAACGTTTCCGTTTAAACGGCATTTATGAAAGAAGATTCGAATCTCTCAGGCACAGAAAAGCCCCCTCACTTTAAAAATCATCATCGAATTATATACATACTTAAAAACATCTTTGTATATTTTCTTTTAATAAATAAGCTAACTTCATTTTACATAACTCTTTGAGTATTTAGAATTTCGTAGAAATATGAAATATCAGCTTTATACATCTCTTTCAAGTTTCAGGTCCAAATTCAGATTTAGACAAGAAACACACTCATATGGAAAAGGATACACATTTATCTGCAACTAAGAGAAAGAGATGAGAATCATCTTATAACATGTTATACTTGAAATCATATCCCTAATTTTCCTATATTATTAAATTAAATTGTATCAAATACTACCGTTTAAAGGGCAATTGTGAGAGAAGATTCTAATGTCTTGGGAACAGAAAAAAAAATCTTCTTCACCTTAAAAAAAAAAAAAAAAAAAAAAAAAAAAAAAAAAAATCCCGGTTTATGCGCAAACAAAAATGAATCTATGTTTGAATAGTGCAGTTTATCTAAATAAACTAACTTCGCTATATATAAATATATGCATATTAAAATTTCATAGAAATATAGGCTATCGGGTTTAGAAAATACATCTCTTTCAGGTTTCAGGTCCGAATTGAGATTTAGACAAAAAACATCCTCATATATGAAAGGATGTACTAATATATGATCTGCAGCTAAGAAAAGAGATGAGAACCGTCTCATAAGATGTTATTCTTGAGATCGCATCCCTAATCTCCCTATATTATTAATTTAAACTGTATAAAACATTTTCGTTTAAACGGCATTTATGACAGACGATTCTAATCTCTCAGACATAGAAAAGCACCCTCAATTTAAAAATAATCACCGAGTTATATGCACACAAAAAATGCATGTATCTTTGTATATATTCTCCAGCTAAGTAAGCCAACTTCATTTTACATAACTTTTTGCGTATTTAGAATTTCGTAGAAATATGAAATATCAACTGTAGAAAATACACCACTTTCAAGTTTCAGGTCCAAATTCAGATTTAGATAAGGAACACCCTCATATATGAAAGGATGTACATTTATCTGCAGCTGAGAAAACGAGATGAGAACCGTCTCAAGCGATGTTATTCTTCAGATCGTATCCCTAATCTTCCTATATTATTAATTTAAACCGCATCGAATGTTACCGTTTAAAGGACAATTGTGAAAGAAGATTCTAATATCTCGGGAAAAGAAAAAAAAATGATATTTTATACACAAAAAAAAAAAAAAAAAAAAAAAACTGAATCTACAATTGAATAATGCAGTTCATCTATATAAACTAACTTCACTCTATGTAAATATATGCATATTAAAATTTCATAAAAATATAGAATATCAGCTTTAGAAAATACATTGCTTTCAAGTTTCACGTCCGAATTCAGATTTAGACAAAAAACGCCCTCATATATGAAAGGATGTACATTTATCTGCAGTTAAGAAAAAGAGATGAGAACCGTCTCATAAGATGTTATTCTTGAGATCGTATCCCTAATCTTCCTATATTATTAATTTAAACTGTATAAAACGTTTCCGTTTAAACGGCATTTATGACAGAAGATTCTAATCTCTCAAACACAGAAAAAACACCCTCATGTTATGCATGCAAAGAGCTGCTCAGAAATCTAGTGTGCATAAAGAGGAAAGAGAGTAGAAAAATACCCGACTCTCGAACAAAAGGAGCACGCGCTTCTTCTGGTATAAGGTGTCCATCACCCCCGAAGATAATGTTAGAGGGAGGAAGAAGACGGGGATTCGAAAAAAGTGGCTGTATTTTTTGGATCGGAAAAGAGTACGAAGAGAAAGATTCGGCTTGAGGAGGGGTCAACGTTTCCTAACATCTGCCCTAAATTTTTGTTTGTTTGCTTTATCCTTTCTCATATTCGGCGTTGTTCTACCCGAATAAGATTTTTTTTTTTTTTCTTCGTGCTTAATAATACGATGAGAGTATTGGGTTAACTTGGTGCGGGTTGATTGTGTGATGGGATGAAGTATATTTTCATTATTATTATTTCTCAGGGTATTAATACTGAGCATCAATAAAGAATTAAGGGCTGTACAATTTTTTTTTTTTTTTCTCCCTCAAGAAGGGAATTAAAGGAAAAGAATTAGGGATCTAATGGGGATTTAAGCATGAGAAACGCTGCGATAATCTAGTTAAAAAGATAACTTAAAATTAATATAAGTTTATATTTTACTTCTCAAGATGTTAGTAAGAAAAGGAGGTTCCAGAGTTTGTTTGTTTTTTTTCCATTTTTTTTTCGTCTTTTTTTGATGGACGTATTATCAAATTGTTCGAGGTTTTATTATTTTAAAACTGATATAAGAGTTTTTTGGATTTACTTTTCAGAGTTACATATTAAACATCAGCTAAGAATGAAAGTTCGAATGGAAAAAATTCGATAGATTTAGCGGGAGAAACACTGTGACACCCTGTCTTTATAAATAGACATTCTAAAATCTTGTCAGTTCTCCAGACGTTATTAAGAGACTCCAGAATTTTTTCTTTAATAAATTCCATCTTTGTGCATTTCAAGTCATTTTTTAAAATTATTCTTAAAAGTATTTTCATGATTTAGAATTTATTATTTCAATTAAATCTCATTTAAAATCCTTCACAAAATCGCCCTAATTTACAAAATTTTGGGCTTTCTTTTTAGGATATTAAGCATCTGCTAAGAATAATGGCTCGAATGGAAAAAAATCGACAGATTTAGCGAGAGAAACACTGTGGAAACCTGTCTTTATAAATAGACTTTCTAAAATCTTATTTCAAACTTGTCAGTTCTCCAGCCGTTATTAACCCTTTATGCACTGAATTGTGAATTCATGAAAATTTTATTTTCTAAAACATTTTTCGTGAATTGTTTAAACTACATTTGAATATTTACATAATCATTTAATAAATTCTAGAAGGTTTTAGAAGGATTGAAAGAGTTAGAAGAATTATTTAAATTTGAATTTATAGGGATTTTGTGCAATATTTATAACCCCACTCAAATCTTTTATTTCAACCAATTGAACACCCCCCCCCCCCTCACCCAATGGCAAGAAAGCTGAAAAGATCCAAAGGCAAACGAAATCATCCTTTTAAAAATATTTCTGTTTTGTGTAACCAATAATGCTTTTGGAACAAGATAAAGTAATATATCTATAACTCATTCTAAACTGTATTACAACAAATCGACGTATTAAATGAATTTTATAACAAGTAATTTTAATGATACTTATAAGTACCGTCAGAAGATAAATCGTTAAGAGATTCCAGAAATTTTCCTTTAAAAGATCCTATATCTTTTGTGCATTTCAAGTCATTTTTTTATTCTTAAAAGGATTTTCATAAATTAAAATTCCTTATTCCACATTAAGATCAATTATATCTTATTTAATCCTTCAGAAAACTGCCCTAATTCATAAAATTTTCCTTAAATTTTTGTTTCTTTACTTCATTTTTTCTCATATTCGACATTGATAAGATTATTTTTAAGATTATTTTTTTCTTCTAACTTAATAGTACGATGAGAGTATTGGCTTATCTTGCTGCGGGTTAATTGTATTATGAGATGAGGTAGATGTTCATTACTATTACTGTCTAGGGTAGTAATACAGTAGAGCGCCAAAAACCCGCCGGCCTAAAATCCACTAAAGCTTTAAATCCGCACAGCTTCTTACATGTTAATAGTAAACTGCCTTTATCTGTTAACATTATCTGGAAATTAAATTTCCCAATCAATTGTAATTAAATGCACTGCATTCTCAAACTCATTTTTTGAAGTAATTTAAACTATTTTAAGAGCCTTGAGCTTAATAATACATATTAAAATACATAAATAGGTGGTTGTGCCATTTATATGCAAAAAGCAATATTAAAAAATATAATATTGTTTTTTTTTTGTGAAAATGGGAGAAATATTGGTGAATTTAATAGATTTCATGCAGTCCCAAATAAATTCTAAAACAAGAGTTTTTCTTTAGAAAAATAAACAAATATATAATAAAATTTTCAAAATCATTATAACCTTTAAAACAAATGAAAAATCGATAATAAATAAATAAAACAATTATTATTCTATAAAATTGTATATCGATATTCTGTATTTCTAAGAGTGGAAGAATAAAATATGTAAGGAAGAAAAACTCACAAACGGAATCCAAAAACATGACAAGAAAAATGAAACTTATATTGGGAAACACATTTTCAAGAATAATATCTCACAATTGAAAATAATAATACATTGTAAACAGTTTATACTTAATAAGTTTTATGTGCATCTTTCTCCTCTATATTCACGGCCCCACCAGTGGCTGAGATAATCTGCTCTCGACGCTGATAGACGGGAGGTACGCGCCCGTCGGCCTAATCATTCGGAGTTTTCGTGGTTTTCTTCGAGTCATGGATTTCCCTGGGTAAATACGGGTTAGGTTCCCTTAGAAAGACCCCCACGGAGGTCACTCCCCCCTCGGGCCTATATCCCTAGAGTAGATAATCGGTCATCAAAAAATCAGCCAACCAACCAACCTCTATATTCACTGTTCTTATTTATGAATATAACAGTGAAAGGCTACAATTGTTTATTTTCTGTATTTTGTCTTTATTTGTTTTATTTATTTTTATTCTAAATGTAATGATTTTTTTTTTCCGTTATGATCCCAAATCTGCACAGTATCTTCTTAGCTGTGCGGACTTTTGGCCGTCTACTGAACTGACTTCCAATGGAACATCAGTGAAAAATGATGGACCGAGTGGGATATAGTTTAGATTTAACATGAGAATCACAAAGACATTCTACCGCTGTTCTCAAATCGAAAAGGACTACTTTATGACATAAGTTTTAATTTATTTTTGTTCGGAAATGCATGAAACTAGCAGATGTTGTTTTTCAGAAACTATGTAATCAAACTGTTTTTTTTTTTTTTTTTTTTTTTTTTTTTTTTGCAAACGCAACAGATTTTTTAGAAAATAGTGTCAAAGTGGACATTTTGAACCAAATTTCCACGCGAATGAAGAATAACCACTCAAGAAAGGGTGAAAACGTCTTTGTCACGTGATCAAAATCTCTTATAACTCAATAGGTAATTTATTTATTTAAAAAAAAAAAAATGGAAAATATACAGTTCTCCAAATCACTTCCATAGTCAGGCCTTCCAAGTTTATATCTTTCCGTTAAAAAATGAATTTGTAAATTTGTTTAAACGTTTTGCGCTTGTTGAGTAGAGCAGTTAAGAACAGCCTTAACACATTGTATGCGTGGAAACGTACTCTTCCGCTTTTCGCGGTATGTCACTTGAACGTGGGTCGCGTAAAATTACCTAGGTTTTTTGCAGACTTGTGCTGTAGAGCTTTCATTTCATTTCACTATATTTATCTGACTATATTTGATTCTATATTTATCTATTCATTTTTTCTTTAGTTTTATTTTTTTTATCACTAATCATAGAGCATATATTTGAGTGTGAAATAAAAAAAGTTTCGTTGAAAAAAAACGAAATAGTTTTCGATTTATTGCGCTTTAATTGAAAGACTAAATTCCCACGCAGTTCATGGAAAATATACCCGTTATACGGCATGGTGTACTATACGCTGAGGGGAAATATACCTGCAGGCAATGTGTTACTGTTATATAAATTCTTATTTCCCATTTCATAGTTCTCTAAATTTTGGCAAAAATCTTCGGATTTTTCTCTTTTACTGGTGTAATTTTCTGGGGAATTTCATTTTTAGCCCCAGTATGCTATTTCTTTCTCCCACCAATCAAACTATCGTCTCCAAAAAAATAACGTTCCGTTGTATAAGCCAGCCGTAAAACAAAACAGATGTATCATTTTACTATTAAATACTCTAATGTAATTTTTTAAACTTCTGAGCATCGCACATTTTATATTTTTATATCGTCGTATTGGGAAAAAAAAGTACTATTTAATGCAATTTGTTTGAAAACTGCTTCTCAATTTATTTTTGAGATATTAATTTTTTTGCAGTTTTTAGCTCCATTTGTTTAATTTTGATAACTCAAGTACTCCATTTCTCTAGAAAGTAAAGAAAAAATAGTTGGAAAACAGTAATTATATCTTTTTGTTGTCATTTTCCCCATAACTACTGAAAAATAAATAAATAAATAAATAAAATACGTGCTATTTAAAAAAGTCCTTCCGGCCAGTGCCGGGAGGAAGAGGTAGCTTTCAAATACCTTATTTTAAAAAAGCCAACTTATATTATTCAAACACACGAAGCTCAATTTAGTGGAAACCGAATATAGGAGATTCAATACTAATTTTTATCAATACTAAATCATTATGAATGAGAATTTCACGAAATTAGTCAGCTTTATCCAAGCTGCTTTTATTTAAAGTAACTTGTATTTGGCTGAGATGGTGATGTATACTATCCACATGCTTTCTCACATGGAAATAGCCGAATACGTGTGTTATCGCGTGACAAATACAAGATCGTTTCAAAATGTTAGCCATACTAGGAATTCAAAGTGCTATAATTCAACCGTTATTTAAGATATAAACAAAAGAACAAATTTTCAGAAACAAAATCTGTTCCGGAATCTTTGTATTAAGGTCAAACACATACAAAAAAAATCTTTTTCATTTTCTAATATTTTGGTATCTCATTTTAAATTTTAAATTTTTAAAATTTTTTTAAATGGCCGCCATTTTGAAACAAGATGGCGGATGAAGCTGTCCAACGAACTTGGTCGAGATATTTGTATGTACTATGTACACACCAAAGTACATCCGAATCGGTTCATAAATACGCCTGTTATCACGTGACAAATATCAGGACGTTTCAAAAAGTCAGCCACGCTAGAAATTCAAAATGCTATAACTCAGCCATTTTTTGAGATATAGACGAAACAAAAACTGCTCCCGAATCTTTGTATCAAGGTCAAATACATAAAAAAAAAATATTTTTTCAATTTTCAATTTTTTGGTACCACATTTCAAATTTAAATTTTTCTTAAAAATTTAAATGGCTGCCATTTTTAAACAAGAGGGCGGATGAAGCTGGCCAACGAACTCGATCGAGACATTGGTATGTACTATGTACAAACGAAGTTACATCCAAATCGGTTCAAAAATACGCCTGTTATCACGTGACAAATATCAGGACGTTTCAAAATGTCAGCCACGCTAGAAATTCAAAATGCTATAACTCAGCCATTTTTTAAGATATAGACGAAACAAAAACTGGTCCGGAATCTTTGTATAAAGGTCAAATACATAAAAAAAAAATATTTTTCCATTTTCAATTCTTTGGTACCACATTTCAAATTTAAAATTTTTAAGAAAATTTTAAATGGCCGCCATTTTGAAACAAAATGGCGGATGAAGCTGGCCAACGAACTCGGTCGAGACATTGGTATGTACTATGTACATACCGAATTACATCCAAATCGGTTCATAAATTCGAGAGTTACAGTATGACAAATGTCAGATATATATATATATATATATATATATATATATATATATGTATTACCATTAATTAAACATAACCTGCCACCGTCAATTATTATGAATTAAAGCTGTAAGTATTAAAAAAAAAAAAAAAAAAAAAAAATATTATAAGAATTATTATGGAAGAAAAAAGAAAAAAGAAAAAAGTGGACACCGACAAAAATTGAAAAGCTTATACATTGAATTACGTTATCGAGGGCACAGAATTCAATGATATAAGCAAAATGGTTGTTTTCTGTGGGAGAAATAAGCTAAAGCTAAAATTAATTTTCCCCTGTGCCCGAACAACCACTAAAATCAAGTGAATTGATTAAAAATGAAAGCAGAATAGAAACAAATAATATGAAATGGAAGAATCAATAAAACGTATTTAAATATTTATAGGATATAAAATAGAAATAATAAACACCATACCGATTAATATTTCAGTATTTTACAAAAATCCATGTGCACATGTCTTCCAGTATATCAAAAAGATTAAGGTGAATAAAACAGTTAAGAAATCACAGTAAATGATACCAAAGGATGCAGTTAATACATTTTGAAATAATATTTGAAATACCTTGTAAAACAAATTTAATCTAATATAAAATATATAGAAATTAATTACATTATTTAAAATGCACTATTAAATTAATAGATAACAGTTTAACAATATCGTCAAAATTTAGCTAAAAATACACCCTGGTGTATAAAATATAACTAAAATGGAGCTAGAAAAATTAAAAATAAGAGCAATATGAAAGATACAATTTTAGTGCTGCCATCTATTAATAATTATATTAAACATCTATCGCAAGATAAAAATTTGCAAGCTTTTGAATGTAAATAACTGTTTAAACAGCAAAACCAAACAAATCCTTATATGTAGAGAATTATAAACCTAATATGAATCACACAAAGTATTTAAAACTATTGTTAATAAAATTTAAAAGCATACAATATGTTCTATAAGCTAAATTGTTTAAACTAAACTAAGAGTTTAAACAATGTTAGAACATTGATAATATATAGCATATATCTATATGCTATAAAACAAAATAAATTCAGTAATAATTAATATAAATAATTATTAAAAATTATCTAAAAATTATTTTTTAATGAATTATATATAAGATATTTATAAAATGAACAGGAAATATCAAACATGTGGAAGTATATAGAAGGTTAAATAATACTTAAAATCCCATTACTTAAAACGCACAAATATAGAATGTGGATTATTTTCAGACATCCATAAAAATCCATAAAGTATGAATATGGGACATTCAAAAACATTAAACTAAGAGTGGCATACTATTAGTAATTAATATGATATTGTCCTTAGTAAATTAGAATTTAATAACAAATAATTGTAAATTAGATTAATGAATAATTAAGCTAATTATAATATTAATGAAAATCTCCAACTTACATATAAAATATCAAATCAACATCCACATAAAATACATAACATGTATATATATATGTATATATATATATATATATATATATATATATATATATATATCAACTTTTGAACGGAGGGTGGTTTCGGGGTCTGGGGGTCATGATCGATGAAAATATACTAAAATTTTTTTAAATCGTTTTCCTCCGAACGGCTGCAATAGGTAGCTTTTTGTAATGAAAGCTACCTAAAATGCTATAACTCAGCCATTTCTTAAGATATAGACGAAACAAAAACTGCTCACGAATCTTTTTATCAAGCTCAAACACATAAGAAGAAAATATTTTTTCAATTTTCAATTTTTGGTACCACATTTCAAATTTAAATTTTTCTTAAAAATTTAAATGGCCGCCATTGTTAAACAAGATGGCGGGTGAAGCTGGCCAACGAACCCGGTTGAGACATTGGTATGTACTATGTATAAACGAAGTTACATCCAAATCGGTTCATAAATACGCCTTTTATCGCGTGACAAAATTCAGGACGTTTCAAAATGTCAGCCACGCTAGAAATTCAAAATGCTATAACTCAGCCATTTTTTAAGATATAGACGAAGAAAAAACTGCTCCGAAATCTTTGTATAAAGGTCAAATACATAAGAAAAAAATATTTTTCCATTTTCAATTTTTTGGTACCACATTTCAAATTTTAAATTTTTAAAAAATTTTTAAATGGCCGCCATTTTGAAACAAAATGGCGGATGAAGCTGGCCAACGAACTCGGTCGAGAGATTGGTATGTACTATGTACACACCGAATTACATCCAAATCGGTTCATAAATACGCCTTTTATCGCGTGACAAAATTCAGGACGTTTCAAAATGTCAGCCACGCTAGAAATTCAAAATGCTATAACTCAGCCATTTTTTAAGATATAGACGAAACAAAAACTGCTCCGGAATCTTTGTATAAAGGTCAAATACATAAGAAAAAAATATTTTTCCATTTTGAATTTTTTGGTACCACATTTCAAGTTTTAATTTTTTTTAAAAATTTTAAATGGCCGCCATTTTGAAACAAAACGGCGGATAAAGCTGGCCAACGAACTCGTTCGAGACATTGGTATGTACTATGTACACACCGAATTACATCCAAATCGGTTCATAAATACGAGAGTTACAGTGTGACATAGGTCAGATATATATATATATATATATATATATATATATATATGGAGATATATATATATATATATATATATATATCAATTTTGAACGGAGGGTGGTTTCGGGGTCTGGGGGTCATGATCGATGAAAATATACCAAAATTTTTTGAAATCGCTTTCCTCCGAACGGCTGCAATAGGTAGCTTTTTTGTAAAGAAAGCTACCTAAAATATATAAATGAATGATTTCTGATAAAATTTGGAGCTATTATAAACTATATTTAATTTAATTATCTATATTACAAACAAACGAAGGCATATGAATATTAGGCTTTTTTTTGTCGAGTTTCTTGAGTGATGATATCTGTTTTGTTTTTTTCTTGTATTTATGTATTACTCAGCGATAGTGACATCATATGAATACTTTTTTTGTAGATGTTGTTTAAGAGTGGATTGTAAATGAGGAATTCGTCAGAGGATGCGAATGACGTCATTTTATATAAAATAAAAGCGTGTGTTTTAAGTTTTAAAACTGAAATATGTTTTGTGTTATTTATATTTATATACATCTCTTTTTCTTTTTTTTTTCATCGGGGCGACAATAAATTCTGAAAAAGCAGAATTCCTGTTTTCTAGTTTTCTTTTTTAGTTATTTTTTAAATAACGTGTGACTTTTTTAGCTGATTATTTATTCCTTCAACCAACTTTATATAAATAATTCACAAACTGTCCCAACCTAACTCATAACAACAACCCATAAATTTGGTTTGTTCGGTTTATCCTTTGACATGTTCGGGTTTCTGCTATCAAAATCAAGATTTTTTTTTAATTTCCTTCTTAGTTAACAATACGATGACAGTATCAAGTTAACTTGCTCGGTGTGAATGTCTAAAACAGTGTTTCTCAACCATTTTTCCTTCACGGCGCACTTAAATCTAGTATTAAATTTGTGCTGCACACTAAAATTGGGATGACTTTAAACAAGTTGGAAATTGCTCGTCAAACGTGGCAAATGAGGTGCGTTCGTACTATAACAAGTTTTATAATTATTTTTTGCACCCCATATTGTACTGAATGCATAATTTTTTGCACTTCATAAAGTGCATAGTCTTTAACATCATTAAAATGCACTCCCAATAATTTTTTTTCCCATTCCCCGAACACTTTTGACTGTCCCTGTAATTAAACTATACATCCGATTTTCCTAAAATTTGAAATGGCTCGACAAAATTTTGTAACAATTATATATTTAAAATTTCAGACCATTTGGAAGGCTGTAACATCATTAAAATGCACTTGCAATAATTTTTCCCATTGGCCGTAATGTAAAGAAAAACTTTTGACTGTCCCTGTAATTAAACTATACATCTGATTTTCCTAAAATTTGAAATGGCTCGACAAAATTTTGCAACAATTATATCTTTAAAATTTCAGACCATTCGGAAGGCGGTAACATCATTAAAATGCACTTGCAATAATTTTTCCCATTGGCCGTAATGTAAAGAAAAACTTTTGACTGTCCCTGTAATTAAACTATACATCCGATTTTCATAAAATTTGAAATGGCTCGACAAAATTTTGCAACAATCTTATATTTCAAATTTCAGACCATTCGGTTGGGTAGTTTTTGCTCTGTTATATGCGGACAGACAGACGGACGGACAAACGGACGGACAGACGGACGGACTGAACGACGACTATAGGTGCTACGTATTTATATAATTACGAACGCACCTAAAAAGGAAGGATTATCTATCATTACATAAGAAATGATTACATATAATTTTTTATTTATTTACTATCACAAACAAAATAGTCCGAATACAGGAAAATAAATTTATTTTAAATAAAATTCTCATAATCTTTTTTATATACTTCTCTTTAATATTCATTATATTTCTTTTAACACTAGTTTCGGTATTATTCAGCATACCTTCATCAATGCAAAGAATCGTGGATTTTCCCATATTGGAGGAGAAGAGGATTCGAGGTATAGATTTATTGATCAATAGAAGTGCAGGAAGTTACAGGAAATAGCCAAGAGCCAGTTAGAAATTGTATAGGGAAAGGAACTAATAATGTGGAAAAGTATATCTTAATTTGTCAGTAATTTGTCACATAGCATTTAAAGAGATATCTGAGTTTGACTTTTTAAAGCTGGAATACTTTCTGCGTAAGACAAAATCTCCGGATAGGCGTAATCTTAAAAAAAAATTTCTATGATATTTTCTACTGCATTTCAAATTATAATATTTTTCCTTCAGGTGACACGATTTTTTTTCTTGAAAGAATTTATCTCAAGATACGTAAGACCATTTTTAGGGTTTCCTCGTATACTTTTAAAATGAGTAAGAAAAGAAAAAAAAATCTCCCAAATAAAGCAAATTTGTGACAGTAAACCTTATTTCAAAGTAAATCGTATAATATGAAATGCCAGATATTACAAATTCGAATTTTTTAAAATTTGATGCAACTTGACTTAAAATTTTCGCGGCGCACTATTGTGCCGCGGCACACAGGTTGAGAATCAGTGGTCTAAATAGATGAGGTACATATTCATTATTATTATTTTCCATGCTAATAATACTGATCATCTATGAAGAATTATCAATCATTGAGAGATTCTGTCTATTTGCATAACCTTAGTGTTTTAACTTTTTAGAAAAAGGCTCCAATTATCGAACTTCAATTAACCGAACTGTCCAATTATCCGAACACCCTTTCTTTTTTGGATCTGAATTTTTTTTAAGGGCATCCCTTGAAATCGAAAAGTTAGGAATTCTACGAATTTTTTACGAAAGTTACGAATTATAAATTACGAAAAAAATATATATACTATTAAAGAGTGGTTAAATAGCCAATGCAGATGATACTTGATATCAGATTTTATATAATGATGAGATTGTATCATCTATTCGAAGATGAAAAAGAAATCAAGGAAAATGAAAACGATTGTTATGAAAATGATCCAGGCTTATCACATAACAAAGCCTTTGGATGTTTGGAAACATTATATGAAATGGTTGGAACAAGAGGAGACTGTTTATATACTTAAGAATTTGTGATATGGAATATTGAAAAGAATATCTTCTTTAAAGCCAAAAATATTCCAAAGCTTTTTTGCTTAAATTTCAAATTTTGCAGTTCAGAAAATAATAATAAAAAAATTTAAATACAATGACGAAAAAATTAAAAAGCTAAAAAAATAACAGCAACAACAATAACAAAAAAAAAACCTGCACAATTTTTAAACATTCCAAGCAACAACTGCTGCCAACCCTAAGTCCATTTAAAATTGTCTGTCCAAGTATCCGAACTTTTGTTTATCCGAACTAGCGACAGTTTCGGATAATTGGCGCTCTACTGTATTTCAGACTTGATAGTTCTCAAAATGTTTAGAAAAGACCCCAGATTTCCTTACTTATTCTCACCGACGACGTGGGCTTTAGAAAATTTCTTTTGAATTTTTTTTTCCTTTCTTTATTAGCATAGAAATGATTCGTGATTTTTCTCGTTTAGGCTTTATCGTTCAATCATTTAATCCTCCAGTCAATTTTATCCTTTCTCATATTCGGCCTTGTTCTACCCGAGTAAGATTTTTTCCCCCTCCTTACGATGACAGTATGGAGTTTACTTGGTGCGGGCTGATTGTGTGATGAGATGAAGTACACTTTGTACATACAGTACTTTTTGGCGAATTTCTCTCCCCCCCCCCCCCTAAGATAACTCGTTATTTTCACCAGTTTTGAATTTATTATCTAATCAACTTTATATTATTCAGTTCTTCACAAAACTGTCTTAACTCATGACATCTGCCCGAAATTTTTGTCTCTTTTATCCTTTCTTATATTCAATATTGTTCTATCCAAATAAGATTTTTTCTTTCTTTTCTTGCTTTTACGATGATAGTTCCTGGTCAACTTGCTGCGGGTTGATTGTAATATGATGGAACCGTTGTTGTTACAGTTGTTATAAAATAAAAAAAAACTTATACCCTATAAATTTTAATTTCCAAACTGTTACAGAGAAAAACAAAATTAGCCATTCAATTAGAAATTGCGTCTTCTTTAGGGGGAAAAGTTTAGGGGGTCGTCATCGAACTGAAATAGTACAAAACTCACGAATTTTCAGTACAAACACCCAATTTTGGAAATATATTTGGATTTTTCAGTATATTTTACCTTCGGACGCCAAACAGGAATTTTCAATACAAACACTTAATTTTGAAGATATATTTGGATTTTTCGGTACCTTTTACCTTCGGACAACAAACAGGAATTTTCAATACAAACACCCAATTTTAAAAATATATTTGGATTTTTCGGTACCTTTTACCTTCGGACAACAAACAGGAATTTTCAATACAAACACCCAATTTTGAAAGTATATTTGGATCTTTCGGTACATTTTATCTTCCAACGACAAACAGGAATTTTCAACACAAACACCCAATTTTAAAAATATATTTAGATTTTTCGGTACATTTTACCTTCGGACACCAAATAGGAAGCTATTCAATCAAATAGTGTAGGAGTTATGAAGGTTTAAAGTTCGGAGCTCTAAATGTTAAATTCCTTTTTAATTGTAGCAAAACAGATTTTCAGTGCAGGAAATTTTTAAACTATTAGTAGTTGATGGAATGAATTATAAATTTGGATTCGTATATTTAAAGCTTTTTCCACGAGTCTTTCAAGAGTTCCAGAAGCTTTTTGGTCCCCAACGTATCAGATTGCAAACACGAACTTTTCAAGAGCTAATGAATATGAGTGCTGAATACGAGTTTGTGCTGAAAGATTAAAATCGAATTAAAATTTCGACAACTGGTGAATATGTTAAATACTAAGTTTACACAGAAATTGTTTAAATTGCACGACATTTTCTAGGACTGAATAATACGATGAATAGTAGTTTATGCACGAAAAAAAATTGTATATTTGAAAACAATGTGAGTTTAGAAGAATTAATCGTAATAATTTATTCAATTTAAAACTCGAGACTTTGGTGTTACATCCTGAAACATGTTATTTCCGCCTAGTAGTCGCTTCCGAACATTATACTTAATCATTTTCAAAAGCTTTATTTCATATTTTAGAAGTGGCAACAGCATAAAAAGAAATATGACGTCTATATAATTCAATCACAATATCATAATAGGCATTAGATCTACTTTTTGACATTTCACCATATAATTTCCTTTTGATATCGACGTGCAGATAGCTGTGTTAAGGCGGAGACCATATCCCAAATGATAACAATTCTTTTCCACCCCCGCAGGTGTTCGAAAAGCTTTTCGGCCTCCAACATAACTGATCGCAACCTCGCACTTTTTCGAGAGTTGGTGAATGCGAAACGCCGCTCGTGGTTCGGGCGCGTGCAGGACCACGCACGATTTTTGCGTCACCTGCTTCCTCGCGTGCGCGTGGAGGTGTAGGTAATGGAATCTATGCATTCTCTCCAGAAAACATCTGCGTCTACTTTTATGCCCTGTACATAGTTTGACAACCAGAGCGAAGTACCGTAAATGCTCCGATAGATCTTTCTTTGGAGGGAGAGCTGGGAAATTACCATGTGGAGAAGTCAAAGTTACTGTTACAGATATGATGTGGTGGAAACGGGGGCGTAAAGAAATAAAGGGGGCCATGGGGCTCAAGCCCTTACCATTCAAATGAAGACTTTTTTTTATCACATGAGTTAGAGGTTTTGCACGTGTGGGGATCTCCAGGCCAGGCCCGTTTTAAAAACTGAAATTTCAGCCCGACCCGCCTCAGTTCGTTTGTATTTTCGCGGTTCACGGTCCGGCCCGTGCAGAAATTAATGAAAACAGACCCGACTTAATTTCTCCAGAAAATACCGATTTTTCTTAACATACAATCAAGATCTTTTCTAGAATACTGCGCACATATATTTTTAGGAAAATGTAACATTACAGATTACTATATTTTCGCAAGCCATAGAATGTAGAATATTATTAGTACGGGCCCGCCATGTAGTCCCAGTATGTAGAAAGAAAATGTAAGCCTGATCCTGTCCCGGAACGAATCTGCTGAAATAATTAAGCCTTAGTTGAGACACGATGCAACCGCTGCTCTACGCTGGATATGTTTTATTTCTGTACAAATGTCAATTTATCATTGGTTCGTGCAGCATATTTACACTTATCCTCGCGTAAGTCACGTCCATTGAAAATTGTTCACATTTATTGACTTAGAATGATCCTTTTAAATTTTATATAGGGTGGATTTTTTTTCATGGGATAGGCTCGGTCCGTTAAAAGAAAAAAAAAAAATTCTTTAATCCACTGGCCCGGCCCGTTGGTAATTTTATCTTCATTTTGCCGAACCGGCCTGGGCCAAGCCCGTTCCCGTGCAGACCTTTAACACGAGTCCCAAAGAAATTATTTTTGACTTCAATGTTTAAAAATTCATCTCTGAAAAAGTAACTCCGTTCATAAAGAAGCTCTCTCAATATTAATTGAATTTCTAAAGTGTAAATCGGGGGACCTCAAAGTCACTCTTTCAAATCGCATTTTTTATATTGAACTCTTTTATTTAATATTAAAACTCTCAATCCACGGTTTCACTTCTTACATAAGTAGTATTACTAAATAATTTCAGGAGATTTAACTCGTAGGATAAGAACGGCGAACTCGCGTGCCAGAAGATCAATTGCAACAACTTTTTATGAATAGTTTTCTTCGCCTTATTTAATCTCAGAATTCCTTTCATTAAATGAATATTTTTTGGAAATATTGGTTGATGATTCTGAACCTCGCGGATTCATTGTCGCATTTAATCCACAAATTGCAATGTGATAAACGATCTATATTCACTAATACTGGGGGTTTTCATTTTCTGAGGACTGTTAAAATATTTATACACTGAGGGTATTTATTTCCTGTGAAAACTTTTCAGTAGGTGTCTATTCCTCCTCCCCTGCCCCCTGAACTTCCCATTGTCGTATTCATTTGATAATTGCATCTTTTAAGTATTTTAAATCTTTTATCTAAAATAATGAAAATATTAATTTTGTGATAATGGCATTAATAATTACCAAAACGATCAATTATTGTGATAAATATTAATAAACCTAACATAATGAAACAATTTTTTGACCTGTTTGAAAATACATATTTGAGCTTTGCTAATAACTTTTGAATTGCAACGTTACAATAAAGAAGGGGGTCTAAGAAAATTATTCGCGTTTATCAAAGAAATAGCAGAAACAACAAAACATAAAATTATATAGCACATCTTGAAAATGTCTGACATATAAAGTAGAAAGCGCATTTGACTGAGATTTCGGTGCTAGGAATTTTGTTCTTTAAGTTTGATCATTCGTTAAATCCTCTTTCAAATTAATAAAATAAGATTGAATGTCAAATATTAATTGCATATAGGCAGTACATATATATTGTAATACTTTTACGCCATCATATGATACATTTACAATTTAGGATGAAATTGTTTGAGATATTCCACCTAATGTTAAATATATAGTAATTGGAAAATAATTTGTGATAGCAGCTATCGCCTGCAGTTCTTTATTAAGTATTGTTAAGCCATAACTTGTGTACGTGTGAGTGAAGGGAGGTGAGGGGTATGCATCTACTAAGCCACATACTGAAATTTTTTAATGAAAACAAAACAATGTTTCAGAATTTTTGCATTGCAAATGATTTATTTGAAAACTGTTTAAACCCTCCGAGCGTCTTGCAAAAGGGTAAAATTGCAATGTTGTTTTCTTGCATTTTGTTTTAAATGCTACGAAAATATGATTCTTTCAGCGTTGTAAAAAAAAAAAAAAAATCAATTACAAATATGAATGTAATCCTTGAGAGTATTAATCATTCGTCAATGTATTTAAAATTCATTAAATCTATAGAATTATATTATCATAAATATTGCTTGTATTGCTGTGAAACCTGGAGCTTAGTGAACGGAATTTTACTCCCCAAACACTTAGAGGGTTAATTTTTTTATTTTATTTTTATTTTATTTATTTTTTTTGCGATTTAAGCATAGATGCCAACATCTCTTAATTATTCTGGAGTCTCAACCAAGGCAAGTATGTTTTAAACCCGAAAAAATATATGAGGAACTATGCCTTCTTTTAATAAGGTGCATTTAAGATTTCATGTTGAAAATTTAGATTAAATAAAATTTCCTGTTAAAAACAACTTCTTCTTGTAAAAGACTCCGGAATAATTAAGATATGTTGCCATCTATATGATTTAAATTGTGTATTCAAAGTAGTTATCCGAACGATTTCATAAAGGAAGCTTTACTGGATCCATAGATAAATACTGTCTTTGGAACTACAGAGTTCCCTTCCAAGTAACACACAGTGGTTGGCCAATGTTGGCTTATTGTTGGATAATTATTGGTCCACGTAAGTCCCCATTAAGAAATGTCCGCCTTGACATTGGCCAACGAACCATTTGCCAACAAAAGCCCAACAGTCACCCAACAGTTAACGGCTCAGATCCATACAATTCGATGTGATCTGACGGAATCTTTTGTTGGCCGTACAGCGCTCTAAATTAGAGAAGCCTCACCTACGATCTTATTATTGGCACATCAACTCTATCATTTTCCAATGTGTTCCACAAACTGCCAACGATTCCAATCTGTGCTACTCGGACTTTTACGTTTTACTTTTTTCACTTCAGTTCCCCAGTTACGGGTTGCAATTACTATCCGAGGTTGGTTGTCACATTTTGTAAATGTTTATACAGAATCCATAGCGGTATCATGTAGAAGGATTAATTTAGCATATGATCTCAATATGGATATGTTGTCAATTTATGAAACATTTATGAAATTAAAATAACATAAAATACAATCTTTTTTTTTTTTCCAAAATTTTTCCTGTCTTTATGCCGCTGATAGAATGCATCTAATTTTAGTTGATCGTGAGCAACTTATTTATCATGCATTGCATTTTTTTCAGATGTTTTTTTAATGAGGGTTATTTTCTCGATATCTTTAATACATGTATTATCATTTATTGGCTAATAATAATAATTTTTAAAAAAATCAACTGTTCGGTTAAGGATCAGTTTAGGATCAGTACGGTTTAAGGTGAGTTTTATAAATTAATTGTTTTTAAGAACGAGAGTATTAAAAATTGCATTTTAAGAAAGCGTCATAGAAGATAACTGATGCCGATCCTTGAATTTCAACCAATAATAAATTAAAAACATCTAGTTACATTTAGAGGTCAAAATGTGTGTTGTGCTGTGTTCTTGGTTTTCATTTTTGTGAAACAACACGCAAAGGTTATTTTCCACTAAAAATCAAATAAGACAACAAGGTGTCAATATTGTTAGGTCAAATTGTTTCACAGAGAATCAATGAAATATCAGTGTAAAATTTCTATCATAAGCTCTTACTCACATATATTTTATTTTGGATACACCTCCTCTAATATGATATACATCTCAGCGTAAACTAATTTTACCTATTTCCATATGATCATCAACAATAAAATACGAACACATGTTCCTATTTCCTCGTCCGTAAGTTATACGCATACAATAAAAACAATCACCCCCAATAATTCAATTATTTAATTGCAGTTCCTACCATTTTTTTTTTTTTTTTTTTTTTTTTTTTTTTTTGTCTTAGATCTTATCTTTAGCTCATTTTTCGTTCTGCTTTTCAAATAGTACCTGGTAATAATTCTTTAGGGCCTATTGCGCAGGTGTTCGGCGCGTTCCGCCGTTCAACACCGTGCGTGCTGTCGGGGGTGGTGGTTGAGTGAGATCGAATTTTATATTGTCCTCAACAAACATCTGCAGACGCTTTTATGTTATCCGCATAGTTTGACAAACAGAGCGAGATACCGTAATGTGGAGGACCGCTACGTAAAAGTCATACTTCGTGTACCCGTTCCGTCCGGAGGAGTTTTTCGGTTAATAAAAGTCGGATTCGGATGAGGTCGTAATGTATTCCACGTCAACAGATTTAGATTTATAACTCTTTCGCCGGAAAATAATTTAGAAATACATTTCGTTGCCTTGGAATGGCAAGGTTCTAAATGCTTCGACTACATTTGTGAGAAAAAAAGAGATGAAAGTGTTATTTTTGCACATGCAACAATATAAATAGAACATTTCGAAATTCGCTGATATTCAAAATACTCGCTAGAAAACGACATTTAGTAGCCAATACTAAAAGAATCTCATTTTGGTCAAATTTGTCAATTAGAACTTATTGTCATTCTAAGCTAATGATTTTAAAATAAATATATATTGTTCGGATAGAGTTCGGAGATTGTTTTGGCCAGCTAGTGTTTATTCTACAGAAAAGATATCTATATATATATCTTATACTATAATGCGAGCAAAAATTGTGTGTGTATGTAAATTTTATCTTAAAACGGTTCTAACGATTTTGACGAAATTTTGTATTTTACCATTTTCGAGCACGATAAGACCATTGGGCTAGGTCACGTGTTCGAAAAAACTCGATTAGTGGGTCATTTTGGGTCATAATGGGTCAAGGTCAAGCTAATTATATCTAAAAAAAGGCTCAATCGATTTTGACTAAATTTTATATCCAACCCTTTTTCGGCACGAAAAAACTATTGGGCTAGGTCACATGTTCGAGAAATTTCGATTAGTGGGTCATTTTGGGGTCATTTTGGGGTCATTGTGGGTCAAGCCAATTTTATCTAAAAAACAGCTCTAACGATTTTGGCTAAATTTTGCATTTTGTCGTTTTCGATTACGAGAAGACCAATGGGATAAGTCACTTATTAGAGAAAATTCGATTAGTGGACCATATTTGGGCCACTGTGGGTCAAGCAAAGTTTATCTAGAAAACGGCTCTAACGATTTTGACAAAATTTTGTATTCTATCATTTTCGGGCACGAGAATACTATTGGGCTTGATCGTATGTTCAAAAAAATTCGATTAGTGGGTCATTTTGGGTCACAATGGGTCAGGGTCAAGCTAATTGAATCCAAAAAAAGGCTCACAACATTTCGACAAAATTTTGCAATATACCGTTTCCGAGCATGAGATGACCGTTGGACTAAGTCACATGTACGAGAAAAATCGATTAGTGGGTCATTTTGGGTCAAGGTCAAGCTAATTATATCTAAAAAACGGGTCAATCGATTTTGACTAAATTTTATATCCAACCGTTTTTCGGCACGAGAAAACTATATGGCTAGGTCACATGTTCGAGAACTTTCGATTAGTGGGTCATTTTTGAGTACCTATGAGTCAAGCCAATTTTATCTAAAAAACGGCTCTAAAGATTTTGACTAAATTTTGTATTCTGTCGTTTTGGATTACGAGAAGTGCAACGGGCTAAATCACATATTAGAGGAAATTCGATAGTGGGTTATTTTTGGGTCACTGCGGGTCAAGAAAAGTTTATCTAGAAAACGGCTCTAACGATTTTGACGAAATTTTGTATTTTATCGTTTTCGGGCGAGAGACCGATTAGGGTCATTTTGGGTCAAGGTTTAGCTAATTTTATCTAAAAAACGGCTCAAACGATTTTGACAAAATTTTTTATTACACCGTTTCCTAGCACGATAAGACCACTGTGATAGGTCAGATGTTAGATAAATTGAGATTAGTAGGTCCTTTTTGGGTTACCGTAGGCCAAGCTAATTTTACCTGTAAAATGACAAGCGATTTTGACTAAATTTTGTATTCTATTGTTTTCGGGTTCCAAAAGAGCATTGGTTAGGTCGTGTGTTCAAAACATGTCGGTTAGTGGGTCCCTATGGCTTAGGATAATGCCATTTTTATCTAAACAGAAAGAATTATACAGTGAGAATGAAATATCGAATTGAACACAAGGCTTATTTTGACCGAGCTAAGCTCGGTCATGCCCGCTAGTATATGTATAAACAGTGCACACAAAAAATGGTGTTGTTCAGTTGATAATTACCGCATTCTCAAAAAATGACACGCATTACAAAATACCGTGGTACTGCGCCGTCTAAATCTATCTAACATAATTTCCACGGGCGCCAACTAATCGCATATTTAATTTTTTTTATATTTAATATAATCAGTAGATCTTGTTTATTTAAAAGATTGCGTAACATTTTATAAATCATCAATGTAAATAAATAATTATTATCTTAAAACAATCGTTTATAATCCTTATTGTTATAAATTTAAGGATTATGCCATTCAAATTTGAAGTGCTTGTAAAAACGTAAACAAAAATGTTAAAAAAAAAAAAAAAAAAAAAAAAAAAAAAAAAAAAAAAAAAGATTAATTCTTGTGCTTATGCAGGCAATTTAAATAGCAAAATCTATTTTTTACTATGTGGTTGTTTGTTATTTTCCTTCAAATAGGGCATTATGAGACGCAAATTAAGGATCGATCGAAACAGGTTTTTAAGACCGAAACCAAAACCGAATTTTGGTAATCTTCCTATTTTCAGTCGAAACCGAAAATGTTTACATTTTTGAGTAATTAATGCATACATAAATAAACATAGTTATTCATACTTGTGCGAAAGTTGGCTCTGTGTGTCTCTGACAATTTTTTTTTTTTTTTCATATAAAATAAAATGTATTTAATTCATTAACGACACAGAATTGATTTTCTAATTATTCGAATTTCATCTAATTAAAAAAGTTTTAGATATACATACCTCGATTTATCTTTTATAATGATTTTTGTATTTGATCATCCGTTATGCTAAAACTTTCTCGAAGAGTATATTCGAAACACTTCTGTGGTTTCAAACTAAAAATTTCCTATTACTGTTAACTCTGCAGCTTTTAATGAGCACATGAAAAGCGTCTTCTAAGTTCAGTTAAATGCGCTGTTTGCTTTACATTTTGCACTCACTATTTGAGTCATCAGTCGTGACTGATATTTATAAATAGTGACGTTCTTAGCAATAAATAAATAGTGTTTCATTTGAGCCGATATAACTCGAATCAATGAGTAATGTGGAAAATTTCCGAAAGAAAAAATGAAATTTTTGGAATGCAGATAGTTTTGTCCGGCCGAATTTTCGGCAGCGTTTTCGCCGAAACTCATATTTTGGGGCGAAAACGAAAACGAAACATAATTTTCAGTCGATCTCTAACACAAGGTTCATTAAGGACGCAAGTTTTCATTTTCATTCTACACCGTGCGTGCTGTCGGGGTTGGTGGTTGAACGAGATCGAATTTTATACTGTCTTACCCAAACATCTGCGGGCGCTTATATGTTATCTGCATAGTTTGACAAACAGAGCAAGATATCGTAATGGTGGAAGACCCTTCGTGACAGTCATACATACTTCGTGTACTCGTTCCGTCTGAAAAAATTATGTGTTTGTGGTTACTAAAAGTCGGTTTTGGATGTGGCCGTAATTTCCACATCAACAAAGATATACTTATAACTTTTTTAACCAAAACATAATTTAGAAATATTATATTTTAAAAAGCTATCCCACTGATATATTGCGCAGGTACTGTTTTAGATAGCTACTAAATATCATAAAAGGAAAGGAGGAAGAACGCACACTTGAAATAAGCCTGTGTCGTCTTAAATATGTTTAGGATAATCTCCCCGACATAATAAAAGTACTTGATTATTATTTTTCATTAACGGTATTTTTTGTTTTATTTTCTATTTAAGGTTGTTCTCGAATCCAAAACATGCTACTTTCTGATACATTTTTTAATTCACTTTTGCTTGCAAACATATTAAATTCGCTGGTGCTCTTATTTAGAAACTGCGTAATCGAACTGTTTTTATCCGTTTTTTTTTTTTTTTTTTTTTTTTAAATATAAAGCAAGAAGATTTTTTTTCAGAAAATGATGTCAGAGTTGACGTTCTGAACTGAATTTCGGATGCGACAATTCAGGAAAGGAAGAAAACTGCTGTGACGAAAATTTCTAACTAAAGACGTAATTTATCTATCAGAAAATGGGAAGAAACTACTTGATTACGAATCATTTGAATAATCATGCCTGCAAGTATCATGCTTTTATGTTTAAAATGGGGTCAGAAAGCTTCGCGTTGATGAGAAAGTAGAGCATATTTTTTCGATAGCCGCCTTAATATATTCAGTAAGTTATGGATTTTTTATTAAGAGCACATAGTATTTGATAAATCATCCTTATAAGTAAATACATTTTCTCCCACGTATTTTCTTTGTTCCCTGTATTGTGATCATATTAATAGTTGTGCGACTGAAGCCTGAAGTATCAGAAAAAAATACTAAAATAATTTGAATCTGTGAAGCAAAATGCTTTTTCTTATGTTTCTAATTACTGATAAGGGAAGGAGATATTAAATAAGCAAAAACAATTTTTGGATGTATGTGATGTCTTGATACAGGGGCGTAGGAAAGGGGGGGGCTCAAGGGGCTCAAGCTCTCCCCACACCCCCATTGAAAATCTTTTTTCTTCTCTTTAGATTATAGTTTTTCTTTTAAAGTAAACTTTAAATTCTAAATATTGAAAATAAATGAATTTTTCTTTTGTAACGAAAGTTGCTATCTTTTTCGAATCTGTCTTATTGTCGCAGTTTTTCATGTACAAGGCAAGTGATATATCTGATCGCTTTCAGAATTCTTGGAATTTTAGCAGAAATTTAGAATAGACTAGTAGGGGGAATTTGTAATACGAATCAATGCAAAAGATTCTGAAGTTCTTACAGAGAAAGGTCTGTCTCTGTTCACCTTCCATTTACTGTGATTAATCAAACATCCGTAGAAAAGTTCGGCAAAAATGGATTTTCTTTCAAAATCCATAGCATTGGAATTGGTAGATATTTGTGTTGTTCGAGGGTAAGGGGAATGCAAAAAAAAAAAAAAAAAAAAAAAAAAAAAAAAACAGAGCCATACATTTTTTTATCTTTTGTACTCTGCTGTTATATTTCCCAAAATCTTAACATTTAATTTATTCTTTAATGTTTTCTTTGAAAAAAATCACATACAAATTTTTAATTATGAATAAAATTAATTATCAATTAATCTACATAATTACTTATTATATTATATTATATTGTATTATATTATATTATATTATATTATATTATATTATATTATATTATATTACTAGCTAAAATACCTGCCGTTGCCCGGGGTTTTAAACATGCTTGATTAGAAAAATCAGTTTTAAAATTAAACACCGTACGGGTACGGGCTACGAATCTCGCGCAAATATGCGCTCTTTTTTTAATATATTGAAAGCCTTGAGAAATTTTGCTTTTATACCAGTATTTTTTTTTTTTTTTTAATGTTTCCTAAGACTAAATAAATAAAGTCTTGATTCTTGAAAAAGAAATGTAAATTCATGAAAAGTCTTTCATGATAACACTTTCTCTTGTAAAAGCCATGCATTAACCATTTCGTTTTCGTTCATACGTGAATTAATCTGTATTATTCACAACTAAAAAAGAAATGGCGCATCTAATACTTGTCGAAAATTAAATAAAAATCATGCGCTCGTGACATCATAATTCACTTTTATATTTTAACAGAATAATAAGTCTGCTATAATTTGTGACTAGTGCTATAGCCAGTAAACACGCTAACAGGACACATTGCCGTTATCATTATTTTTTTAAGCGTGAAGGTTTCGCTATAGTACTCCATTTTGAAATTTGTTAATTTTTTTAATTCAGTATTTGGAAAATGGCATAATCATTAGACTTGAAATTTATATCAAGAAAAATACAATTTTTTACTTTTCAAACGCAGTTTTTCTAACTATTTTCTGACAAATACTTTTCGAGCTATTAATTTTTTCAGTAACTTCCTTCAAATGATTCATTTCCGAGATTAATGTGTGGCAACGATTAGCGAAAAGTCAGTCGTCAGCAACGCATAACTTTTTATTAAAGAGGATATTACACGCTTTATCATTGAATGATTTTTTCAGTTTTTCAGTTATTTTGATCAAACTGAGTTAGAAACTATTTGAAGCCCCCCTCCCCTCCCCATAATTTTTAAATTCTACGCTACTGCCTTAAAGGATAGCTTTCTGAGAAGAAAGGATGAGAATTCAAAATTTTTATTAAATGCTTTTCGTGCTGTCCTCTGTTAGATTGACTTTTATGCACCTCTTCACCAAGCACAGCTGGAGGCGCTTTTATGTTATCCGCATAGAGCGAGGTAACGCAATGTAGAATACAGCCTCCAAAAAGTCATAATCCACAGTCCGTTCCATCTGAAAGAGTTTTGTTCTAACTAAATGAGGATCTAATGTAGTCCATGTATTCATGTCAGTACAGTAATGTATTCCTTGTATTTCATGTTAATACAGGTTTGTTAAAAACGTTGAAACGCACTTAATGTTTTTCCCTTTTGGAAATAAGTATGCAACTTAAATTGTAAGATATTCAAAATAAGGTACGAAACGAAGTTTATGCTAATGAAATAGTCCTGACATTCTTATAATTTTTATAAGACTCCTCTAGATAAAATTTATCAAGTAGTACAATTTTTTTCTCTTTCCTGCAACAAGACCATTACAAAATACAAAAGAAAAGTGCCCAGCTAAACTGATGGCATTGAGCTCACAGGCTATTCACACTAATTGTATATTATACTCTTATTTTAAAGAATAATGCCCCTCAAAAAAATAAGTGAAGGGGAATTAGCCCCCGTTTCCCCCTTTATACTTAACCAGTGAACCTCCAAATCTAATCAGGGAAGCTCCTTATCATAATAAACCAGTATACAAAATTTGGAGCAAATCGAATAATCCTGCAAAAAAACCATTTATCTAAATTAAGGGGGTGGACTAGCCCCCCTTTATCCTTAACCAATGAATCCCCAAAACGAATCAGGGAAGCTCCTTAACATAATAAACCGGTATACCAAATTCGGAGCAAATCGAATGATTCTGCATGAAAAACCCATTTATCTGAATTAAGGGGGGTGGACTAGCCCCCCTTCCCCCTTTATCCTTAACCAATGAACTCCCAAAACTAATCAGAGAAGTTCCTTAACACAATAAACCGGTATACCAAATTCGGAGCAAATCGAATGATTCTGCATGAAAAACCCATTTATCTGAATTAAAAGGGGTGGACTAACCATCCTTTTCCCCCTTTATCCTTAACCAATGAACCCCCAAAACTAATCAGGGAAGTTCCTTAACATAATAAACCGGTATACCAAATTCGAAGCAACTCGAATGATTCTGCATGAAAAACCCATTTATCTGAATTAAGGGGGGTGGACTAACCCCGTTTTTCCCCCTTTATCCTTAACCAATTAACTCCCAAAACTAATCAGGGATGTTCCTTAACATAATAAACCGGTATACCAAATTCGGAGCAAATCGAATAATTCTTTATGAAAAACCCATTTATCTGAATTAATGGGGTGGACTAACCCCCCTTTATCCCCCCTTATCATTAACCAATGAAACCCCAAAACTAATCAGGGAAGTTCGTTAACATAATAAACCGGTATACCAAATTCGGAGCAAATCGAATGATTCTGCATGAAAACCCATTTATCTGAATTAAGGGGGTGGACTACCCCCCCCCCTTTCACCCTTTATCCTTAACCAATGAACCCCCTAAACTAATCAGGGAAGTTCCTTAACATAATAAACCGGTATACCAAATTCGGAGCAAATCGAATGATTCTGCAAGAAAAACCCATTTATCTGAATTAAGGGGGTGGATTAACCCCCTTTTTCCCCCTTTATCCTTAACCAATGAACACCAAAAACTAATCAGGGAAGTTCCTTAACATAATAAACCGGTATACCAAATTCGGAGCAAATCGAATGATTCTGCATGAAAAACCCATTTATCTGAATTAAGGGGTTGGACTAACCCCGTTTTTCCCCCTTTATCCTTAACCAATGAACTCCCAAAACTAATCAGGGAAGCGCCTTATCACAATGAACCTAGAAAAAAATTTTGAAGCAAATCGGATGTTTCTATCAAGAGTTATCGCGTTACGTACATACATACATATACATACATACATACATACATACATACATACGTACATACAGAACGGGCGGGCACATTAGCTCTCAGGCTTTGATAGCCTGTGAGCTAAAAACTGAGCACCCCGAGTGCCCGAGTCTTTAAAATTAAAAGAGTTACGTTTAATTGAATTTTTTCAATTAAACGTAACCCATTTATCGCGCACCCATGTCTTTAAAATTTAACAAGTTATGTTTAAATGAAAACTGCCCATTGTGAATGCGGATCAAATATCAAATTACAAATGTTAATCTGAGAGATATTGCTAGAAAGAGGAAAAATGGAAGATATTACACACGCATTTGGCTTTAATTAAAAGAAAATTGGTGTTCCTAACACTATTAGTAACGGAAAACTTTAATTTATTTACGGAAGCATCATTAGACGACCTTTCATTTCAGTTATGCACTTGAAATGAAATGCTATGAGAGTGCTTTGTATCGGTTTTCTTGGGATAGTCTGCTGTTTATAAAAGTATTTGTGGAATTTCCAATTGTTACGAAATTTGAATTGTTGCTGAGGTACGACATTATTTTCCATTTTTAAGGTTACTCCTTTTAACACTTTTCAACATTGGAAAGTGGTTATGACTTCAGTTTGCTTACTTGTCTGTCTTTCTGTCTCTCTCGTAAATATTCATGGTTTTCGCGGAAGTGGATAGTGCGGTTTCGAAACTGAAAGTACCTTTTTTAAAAAAAATCTGCAGCCAAAATCGAAAAAGTAAAAAAGAATCATATTAAAGATTGAGCTCAGCTAACCTTTGTAAAAAAAAAAAAAAAAAAAAAAAAAAAAAAAATCGTTTAAAAATATTTAATTTTAAACGAGAAATTCGAAAACAACCTCCCCATTGGTTTAAGATTACGGAGCGGATGTTTTCAAGTGAGTGAAGAATCCCCTTAACATGCTGTGTAATATTAAAAGTACAGCAGAATAACATTAATTGCAAATTTAATACAGATGAACAACTTGGTCAACTGCTCGTTTCTCTATTATGAATGCATTTCTTCCTCTTAAAAAATATCCTAGAATTGGTGGCACAGAAAAATCCAACTTTAATTGTGTGTCACAATGTTGCGGTCATTTTGACACCATGAAATAATCGTCATCAATTAGAAATCTCCTATAATCAATGATATGACTACATTTGTACGGAAAATATATACAGGGTGTTTCTACGATCATGGGAAAAACTGTAAGGGACGATAAAGTACACATAAAGAAGCAATTTTGGTATAGCAATGTGGGGTCGGAAATGAAAAGTTTTGACAAAAAACAAGAAATGCGGAGAAAATGAGAACAAGTGTTTTATTGAGATAACCAGCAGCGTGCGAAGAGAAAACTGCGCCCGGGGCAAAGCTTGAATTGCCCCCCCCCCCACACACACACACATACACACACACACTTTTTTTTTATCAGATGTGTCACAAAACTGAAAAATTCAGTAACGGAAATAAATTCTATTTAATACATATTTCGTGTTTATTTCGGAAATTTATGTTTAATTTTAAATCATAAACTCTAAAGAACTGAATAAATAAGAGGAAATTGCCTTGTATTTTGGCAAAGGGAATCTAGGAAATGGATGTAGAAAATATGTATCTAACAATACAGTATAACAGTTTGCAACCCTTTTGTATTCCCAGAAGGAAACCCCATGCAATTTTGAGAGTATATGTTTTTGTTACAAGGACAGAAAGAAAATTACAGACTCAGAAAAGAGAAGATTAGCAAAAGAGACTAAGACAAAGACAAGTTTTGAAAAAAGAGAAGTCCTTATTAATAAATCTGGGTGTAGGGTAAGGGACAATGCAATAACTTTGAAACGAAAAAATAACGTGCGTTCATTCCCAATCTGAAAAAAATTCCCAATCTGTAAATATATAAATTTGTTTACGAAAAAAAGAAGAAAAAATGAGGTTAGTAATATAAATTTGACGCGCCTCAATTACTTTAATTATTAATGCGACGGCCTACCCCGCCCCGCCCCGTCCTGTCCCTTGTAAAACATAAAATTTCGGCCCTAGCCCGGCACGGCCCGTTTATAATTTTATCGGCTTCATCTAAATATTTATATCGGGCCGGTAGATCCGCTTAATTGTAGTTATCGACCCGGCCTGGCAGGGCTGTTCAATTTTTTTTTTTTGCCGGCCCATTGAAAAAACTGTCCTAATAAAGCGGCCTGGCCAGGTTGAAATTTTGCCGCCCCGCCGCGGCCCGCAGGCCGGTCCGGTGCAGACCTCTATTAGATATACAATTGTAGATTATTTTTCATAATGGTATTAAAACATGATTTGCTTTCCTTACATTGCGGGTTGAAATATTGCGGGTTCGGGTCCTGTTGCGGGTTGCCTGAAATTACTTTTGCGGGTTCGGGTCGGGTTGCGGGTTGCCAAAAATTTTTTTTGCGGGTTCGGGTTGGGTTGCGGGTTGACTTAAAATGGAATTTACGGGTTCGGAACCCGACCCGCGCAGGACTCTAATTCCATCTTTATAAGTGTAAAATAATGAGAAAAATGCTCTCTATATAAAACAATGAGAGAAAAAAAAGAAAAAAAGAAAGAAAAGGAAATCAGAACAACCTTAACACGCTGTGTAATTTTAAAAACATAATCCAACCACATTAATTGTAAATTTAATACAGATAAACAACTAGGACCCCTGCTCGTTTCTCTATTATATATTCATTTCTTCCTCTTCAAAAACATCCTAGACTTCGTGACACGGGGAAAGCCAACTTCAACTGCGTGTCACAACACTGCGGTAGTGCCTTCAAAACAAGCACATAATTGGTGCAGCTGCCGTCGACGTCGCGTGTATAGCTTTTACAACTACCCCCACAAAAAAGTTTGGTACACACTTTTCGATAGCATTTCCTGTCCAATATAAACAGCAAGTCAGGAAAAACCTCCCCCCTATAAATGCAATGAATATTTGAAGTTTATTTCCCTTTGACTGCTAAGGACAATAAAGACTTTTTTTTTTTTTTTTCTTTTCGCATAAACAGCAATAATAGATCACCAAGAAACAAAAAAAAATACTTATTTTCTTTGAAAAAAGAGGCTATTGCTGACAGTTCTTCACGTTTCTAAATATTTTACGTGTTGTTTTACTTTTTATCTGCATATAAGAGATAAAAGTAAATAATTGCTAATAAAAATATATTTGGTCATCATTTTTTTTCAATCAGATTTGTTCCAAAAGAGGCCATTTCGCATATTTTAATATTATTTCCCGTCCAATATAAACGGCTAGTGAGGAACTTCCCCGCCATATAAATGCAATAAATATTTCAAATTAATTTCCCTTTGATTACTAAGGATGACAAAGTATTTCTTATGCATCGCTAGAAATATTAGTCCAGGGGAAATGTACATTTTACCTTGCAAAAGATCGGGCAAATTTTTTTTTTCTAACTTGTTTATATTGATGCCAACATGGGAAAACAAAGTGTTCCAACAAAATTTTCTAAGCTAAATTTTCTAAGGCCAAAAAACAACAAAATTTTGGGACCTTTTTTAATTATTTTGAAATATCTCGAGACCTGTTGCCGTAGCATATTATTTGTCAATTACAATATTAAAGAAGATAAAATTCTCTACAACTTTCATATTTACAACTTTTTTATACACTCAAGCGCAGCACGCCATTTCAAATATAAGACAATTTTTTCAACTTTCTTAAAAACCGTGAAAACATAGTTTTGCCTCGATTATTCAAATGTTCCCCGCGGATTTAATCGTGTATGTCGACTTCTAAAACTTGGTAGCAGTGAATTATCTATTATTTGTACACTCCCGTCTCTGTTTTTATATCAACAGACATTTTATATTCAATAAATTTGTATAATTTTAAAAGTAGGGTGTAGATGAATGAGACAATTTTCATATTTAGCCTGTAATTTTAAGTGTATACAATGTTAACTTCAAAGCACTGTTTAAAAGAATACTGCAATATTTAGTAACTTATTGTCACGATAGTTTCAATTAAGAAAGAATTCTTGTTTAATTTTAATAATTTTAATAATTTTATAATTTTTATAATGTATACATATTTTTCCCTGCATCAATGGGATAAGTATGAAAATTTGTGAAAAACATATTTTATTCCACACTACAAACTACAATGGTATATTTTATTTACCAATTATTAATAGCATATGATTTAATGTTTTACTGTTTTAAAGATAGCAAACATTGGATTGTAGTTTTATAAAATAGCTACAATAAAAATAACAGCAGATTATTTCACTAATGTTATGCATTTATCTCTTGTAAAATTGAAAATTCTGCCAATAAAATATTTGAGATCAATAGTTCAATAAAAATATTTAAAAGATTAGTTTTAAAAAATATTGTAAATTTTTTTCACTTACATCAATAAATATAACAAGAGATTATATCATTTTAGCATGCAAAAATATATAAAGCTTTAAAATTATCAATTGATTGCTTTAAAGCTCAAACAGAAAAACTTACTTTGGTTGTTGAAAAATATACTTTGTGGAATATTCTAACCTTCTGTAATATGTACTGTTTTGAAACTATATCTATTTAATGACCTTAGTGATATCGTTTATCAAACGAAATACCAAATTATTTATGATTGTAGACCATATAAAGATTTTTGTTTTCGCGCATTGATCGTCTGTTTCATTCAGAATTCTTGCTTGAATTTCAACATTTAATTTTTTTTCATATGATACGAGGTCGATATCTAACGTTGTGTGTTTTTAATTTTTCGAATTTGGTTGCATTTTTTTAAAATGAGGATAAATTTCCAGAACGGGTTCCAAACAGTTTTCCAAAATTGAAAGTGTCCGAATAAAATTAAAAAAAAAAAAAAAAATGCAACCAAACCCGAAAAAGTACAAAAGCACAATATTAGATATTGATCTCAGGTATCCCATGAAAAAAAAAATATTCAAAAGTAATAAAATGCAAGCGAGATATTTGTCAAGAACGTCCCATAGGTTTAATATTACCTTGCCAATGTCTTCGTGTGACTAATTTAGTCTCATAATTCATATAGCTGTCACTTTAAACGCTTCAATACTTCAACTACGGTAAAATCGTTGAAAATGAAATCTGTATATACGATATCCGGTATGTAAAGAAAAAAATATATATTTTCAAGAGAAAGAATATGAACAAATATACCTGCTAAGATGAAAACCTTTTTAAAGCGGAATATATTTCGATTCATTTTGGTTCGGTTTTCAAGGTTTTAATTAATCAATATTTGACAAAGCTGCTTACGTATTTAATGATTCCACGCTTAAAATTTTCAAAATCTGGTTATTAGAGATTTATTTAAATTCCCGTGGTAAATTTTCTTTTTAAGGGAGGAGGGGGGTGAGGGCGTCAAAATCCATGTTTGCCACGCGTGCAAAAAAGGCTAGTTTTAACCCTGAAACATATAATTTACTGCTACCAATAGATGTTGACATAGACGATTAAATTTGTGGGAAACATTTCAATAATCAGGAAAGAACTACGTTTTTCACGGTTTTTAAAAAAATTGAAAAAAAAATGTCCTTTTTTTTTTTAAATGGCTTACTGCACTTGTTATTGAGCGTATAAAAAAGTTGTAAATATGAAGGTTGTAGAGAATTTTATCCTCTTTAATATTGTTATTGACAAATAATATGCTACAGCAACGGGTCTCGAGATATTTTTAAAAAAATAAAATAAAAAAAAAATAAATAAATAAAAAAATCATAGAAGGTCCCAGAATTTTGTTGTTTTTTGGCCACAGAAAATTCAGCCTTAAGAAATTTTGTTAGAAAATTTGGTTTTTCCATGTTGGCATCATTATAAACAAGTCAGAAAAAAAATCTTCTACCCGGCCTTTTGCAAGATAACCCCATTTTTTTCGTACATTTCCCCTGGACTATGTAGTTCCGCCAGAAAAGAAAAAAAAAATTATTTTGTAAAAAGAAGTTATTTTATGTTGTTCTTCACGTTTCTAAATATTTAAAGTGTTGTTTAAGTCATGTATTATTTATGATTTGCATATAAGATCTAAGAATAAATAATTGTTAAGAAATATATTAAGTCATGACTTTCCCCGAAACTGCAGCTAAAGGAGTTATTTTGCATAATTCTATAGCATTTCCTGTCCAATACAAACAGCAAGTAGGAAAAACTTTTCCCCTATAAATGCAATCAATATTTGAATTCGCTTTTACTGCTAAGGACAATAAAGTATTTCTTATGCATAGCCAGCAATAGTTTAACTAGAAAAGACTATTTACTGTTAAAAAAATGAAATTAAAAAATATATATATTATAGACTGTTTTTTATATTTCTAAGTATTTTATGTGTTGCTTTAAGTTATTTTATTTATGATTTGTTTAATGAAAGAAGTTCATTTTTAAAAAAGCGTTTAGTCATGTTTTACTTTTTCCCTCTAATTTTCTGCTAATGAAGTCAGTTTGCATTTGTCGATACTATTTTCTGTCCCATAGAAACAGCGAATCAATGCATCCCCCTTACTTTCCTTATAAATGCGATGAATATCTGAAGTATATATCCATATTGGCTCCTAAGAACAATTAAGAAATTTTTATGCAACAAGCAATGCAGTTTTAGCCCCTCATCAGTGCAATAACATTCAAATGACCAGAAAACTATATATCATTTTTACAGTTAATAATTATTAACAGTTAAAATTAAAGAAAGTATAAAAAACCATATCTAAGCAATGTATTCTGGTGGAAATTGAACAGGACTCATTAACACTAGAACGCCCGGAAATTTCACTCAAGTTTCATAAAAATATTTGACATCAGAATTTTTATTTAAAATTATTTGACTGATTTATTTAACGTAAATCTGCGTGGTTTAAATTTAACTTATTTTATGAAAGAATTTCTGGTTCCAGTCGACATTTAATCAGACGGTTGGAGACTGATCGACTCCTTCCGGGCGTTCTAGTGTTAATCGGCGAAATTTGCTTACGAGTGGACACGCCTTCCAGAAAAATTCTACTTTTAACGTTATTGCAACTGGATCTGAAAACTGCCATATAAATCATATCATGTAACATGATACATAGTTTTCTGGTCATTTGAATGTTATTGCACTGATGAGGGGCTAAAATTTAGCCCAAAACGTTTGCATTTTTAATTGTATTAAATGTAATTTTTACTTGTATGTCAGATGAACTGTAATATATTTTTTTATTTGTCAGGCTCGGGTTGGTTTGCGGGTTGATTTCAAATGGAATTTTCTTGTTACGATCTGGTTGCCTGTCGGCGGAAATTATTTTGACGCGTGCGGATCAGGTTGTTGTTTGATGATTTTTTTTTTTTTTTTTTTTTTTTTTTTCGTATTTCGGGTTGATATCAAATGGAATTTTCAGGTTCGAGTTGGGTTACATGTCGACGTAAATTATTTTGTAGTATTTGGATCGAGGAAATTTTTTTTGTCGGGTTAGGGTCGATTGTCGGTTTGCGGGTTAACTTGAAATGGAATTCTCGGTTTTGAGTACAGTTGCGTTTCGGCGGAAATTATTTTGTCATGTTGGGATCAGGTTGCCGTTCGAATGAACTCTTCTTCGCTGGGTTCAAATGGAATTTTTTGGTTCGGATGCAGTACAACACGATATTTGGATAAACAGTTGGACTAATCAGCCTAAAACTGCACAAACTCATTTGCAATACGCCTGAAAAAAAAATCAGGCTGATAGAGAAACAAGTTGACATTTTTCAATTAGCCTACACTCTTCGCAATAAGGCTCTCTAGGTTCTTCGCAATAAGCCTGAAAAATATTAAGCTGATTGTAAAAAAGGAGATGATTCTCCAGTTGGTCCAGCTCTTTTCAAAGAGCCTGATTTCTCAATTAGCCTACTACATCTCTAACACGAAATCGGGAAATCTGGTCCCCAAAATTTTATCATTAAATTTTATCGATGAAATATGCAGATGGCATAGAAATGTAACTGGTATGATGTCTGGTGTTGCCATTATTTTTTTTCTTTGTCAAATTTTATCAGTTGAAATATCAGCCACTTATAATAGTAACTAAGATAAATCATGAATAAATACAATGATGTATTCCGAGTTTTGATTTAAAAAAAAAATCAATAAAAATATTTTCAACATGAATCAATAAATTTCACTTTAGAACAGGGATAAAGATTGCAACAATGTTTAGTTAGCAGTCTGAAAATAAATATGTATCTATAAAATACATTATCTGCATTACGAAAATTTTATGAAAACTGACATCACTTATTTGTACTTCTATCATCTAAACTTGTGTTACCTCTCGAATAGGCGGGAAAAACCTTTCAACGTACTTTTTTCCTAAATCAGAGCACGTTGATGGAATAATACGAGCAAAAAAAATCAGACAAAATTAAATAGATCGGAGAGGGTGAAACCGTTACCAGTCGGGGCGCAACGGTTTTTGGCAAAAGAGATCTATTATGGTATGCCCACCCTCCCCCTCTTTATGCAAAAACTTAAGCTATTGGGGGAGATATCACCCCCTTCTGTTTTGAATGATCATACTGCACGGATGCGGGGTTATTGAAGGTAAGGGGGGGGGGGGGCATAAACAGTCATACTGGAGAGATTTTTGTTTCATACTATAGTAGTATGCTCTAGTGGTGACGTATACAAAAGTATCAATGTACATACATACTTTAGACGATTTTTTTTTAACACTTGACCGAGATGGAAAGTGGTGAAAGTACAAATTGCGATGTATTTGATGGAACAGCTGGTTTACACCATACTTAGAAATATCCATGACAGAATTCCAGAGCAGTTTCAGAATTAGCCCAATAAAATCGCCAAAATAAACTTAGCATACTACGTAAAAAATACATATACATGAATATAGATTTAAAAAAAAGTATTCCTATGCAATTTTTAATGGAAAAATTACTACACGTATTATTTATTTACCAATCAGTTTGATTTAATTGAAATAATAAAAAGTGTAATTACGTATATCCACAGTTTATTGGAGTTTTTTTACTTGCGGTTTATTCTGTCGAACTGTTTCAAAGAGCATGCCAGATGGCATTACCAAATGAATATCTGAGTGAATTGAATTGGTTGGATGTTGTCTAGATAGCTCAATTAGAAGAGCATTGATAACTAAAGTCAAAGGTTTCGGGTTCGAAACCAGGCCTGAAACTAGAACATTTATATATAGTTTTAAAAAAGCGCTTCATTTTTTAAAAGAATAGTACATCTTTAACGCGTTAAAGGAATAAAATATCCCATTTCAACACTGTAAAAAATTGTAATTTTTACAAAAAAAAAAAAAAAAAAAAAAAAGAAAAAATCAGAAAAAACTGTTTGAAAAAGATTTTTCTTTTTTTTTTTTTAGCAAATATGAATTCTGTAATTGAAAAACTGTTCAAAAGAGAAAAAAAAAAACAGTTTTTTCTGTAAAAAATATAGATTCTGTAATTTTTTGCAAAGAAAATCCATATTTTTTACAGAAAAAAGTTTAAAAGAAAAAATAGTTTTTTTTATGTTTTTAAATAACTAAAAACTAACCGATGCAAAGGATATTAAACTATAACCGCACTGTTTGTCTGTCAACTGCATTCAAAAGCCCGTCAATAAAGTCGAACAAACGGGAATTTCGAAGTGACGTTTTTTCATTATTTACATTTTAGTGGTGGGTGGCGGAAATTTATGGACTACCAGCAAAATATCAAATAAAATTGTGATATTTGGGCCTAAAAAATACGATTTTGAGATTTTATTGAGAGAAATTTGAAATACTGTATTTCTTCAAGTGAAGGGGAAAGGGGGGGTGAAGGTTGTTTAAAAAATAATGCCATCTATAGATTCTTTCAATTCACCACATTCTAGATTATATATATGCAAGATTTCAAGTTTCCTCTGTAAAAATCACAAGATATTTGTTGTTCACATTGTCACAAGTAACTGTTAAAATAACAATTTATCTCTGTAAATGTAACGGCATTTAACTGTTAAAAAGACAAATAATTAATGAATTATTTGTCTTTATTAAAAAAGTACAGATGTTTTCTATAAAATAAACGGTTTTCCATTGGCTTCCAGGCTAAATTTTTTTTTCTCCGTTAAGTTAAAGACATTTTGTTTCAGCGTATGTTTCAGCGATTTTGTATCTCAAGATTATCATTGACACAAATCTTCCTCTTTTTTGTGTACTACGAAAATTTAATTGAATTTTTCGTCTTATTTAATCGGCGGATTACGGCGATTTAAAAAAGTAAAATTTACTATAAAATTTTGTGGTACAAAAAAGCGTAAAGAGTTGGCAGATATGCATTGAAGGTATTTTCAAACGTTTTCCTTTTATTCAAAAAGTTTCAACCCTTTTATCTCGCAGTATTAATTTGAATATTGCGCGTTAGGATCTCTTTTCAATCACTTTAGGAAATACCTTGCAATTTTCAAGAGTTATAAATCTTACATTTTCTATACACTGAGTCTTTTATACAAATAATTACTTAAACTAGAACGAAAAATCATGCGTACAGCATACATTATGAAACTCTTTCCAACACATTCATAGAATACTATATCAAAACTTCATAGTTTACTAAAGTGAAACATGATGTCTAAATGAACAATATGAAAAACGCATAATGCGTTTGAAAACAAAATTTTCGCTGTTACCATGAATAGTCGGGAAAACATACTATCCTTCTGTGCACATCTGTATATGACCTATAGATATGTATGTATACTACATAGTATGATAAAAGTTAGTTCATTTAAAAGCATAGCACAGTTGAAAATTTCCATTCAGGAATTTCCGCCAATAGACTGATGTTGTTGAAAACTTTTGTGCAGCCCTGTATATGATCTACAGAATTTATACTCACGAAGTAACATTTAAAAAATAATTAAATTTACAAACGCATACCACAACTGAAAATGCAGTTCCATCAATTATTTTTCGTAGGCCTCAATAGTTCAATTATTGCTCATTTTCTTCTGTAGCCAAATTCGCTTGGGTGTCCCAGTAAATGAAAGATAAATTCTATGCACACCATGCACTATAATAAGAACCTTGTAGTGCACTTCAGTGTTAAATATCCATTTCAATATGTCTAAAATAGTGCAATATCATTAAGATATACACCGCAAACGATTTTCCCCCATAGATCGTAATTTAATTGAATTTTTTTGAGTGTCCATGTAAATGAACTGCAAATGCTACACACTTCATTTTCAATAGTGAACCTGCCATAGTGATACCCAATAACATATATCCATTTCATGGCAATCGAATTATACTGACGCGAGTTAGAGTACGGACAGATGGACAGACAGACGGACAGACAAACCGAATTCATCAATACTTTTCAACTATGTTGGAAAGTGTTAAAAATTGAATATTACTGGATTTTTTTTCATGACATTTTAAATACCTTAGAGATTTTATTCCATTTTATATATACTTATTACCTTTATAACTCAAGAAAAATCACATCATTTAGAGATTGTGAAGTTATCCTGCGAGCCGTATCACGAATTAAAAGCGTTTAAAAGTTTCGCAATACAGGGTGTCCCAAAAAGATTGAATTGTGCTTTAATTTTGTACTGGATGGAGATACATATAAATTGCAATATAAATTGCGAAAGTGTTCAAAATAAGGTAAGAATTAATATTACGTTGATAAAATAATTGTACTACTAATTTTCAGAAAGTTACATTTTAAAAAATATTTTAAATGGTCCTTGGGTTCTAAAAGTTATATTTAGAAAATATTTCTTTGTCTACTGACAAGTAAAAACCTTAAAAATTCCATTCTTCTACGATCAAAGGCTCACTGAGTTATGATACATTAAATTTTATGAAATTGATGAGTGTTCCGGCACTAAATACGGGCAGACGATTTTAAAGGCTTGTTATGATTATTTTTTCTTTTTTTCGAAAAAAATTTTTTTTTCATATTTTCACACTTTAAATCCTCGAAAACTTTGTGGTAAAGCAGTTTTTTAAAACTCGTATTGGTTCAAAAGTTACCCTCCTTTTGCTGCTACAGTGAACAGGCTCATATTTAGCGTATCGTGTTGATCGTGTGAGGCGCGCAGGTAGAAACTCTGCCACTTTCAAAACTATTTCTCTTGTCCCAATTCATGTAATAATTTCGGTGTGGCTTACTAATTCACTTTGTCTATGTCGCTGGTTATCTATTTTTAAAAACGTTGTATAGCATTAAACCTGTTTTTCTCGAAACTGTGTTTTACAAATCGGTACCAGTAGAACTCGACATTGGATAGACCGATTTGCTTGAAAATTTTATGCTTTTGTAGTATATACTATTTTGTACTTCCTCACGGACAAGTTTTTCAATATTCGAATTGTAAATGTTTTTTTGCAAGATTGAAATCCGAAAATTTTTGTCTAAAATCGACAACTTAAATTTTGAATGTATTTTCTTCAGGATCGAAAAATTGATAAACCCATCCGTAAAGGACTACAAAATATCGTAAATTTCAAGGATTTTTTTTTTTTCGTGTGTGTGTGTGTTTTTACAGATAAGCAGATTCATCTGGTACGTCGGAACACTTCACTTTTGCGTACCCCGATATCAAAGGCCTTCAGAGGACCATTTTCAATCAATTTCCAAATAAACTCGTTTGATGTGCAAATCCCAAAACTTACTTCTATCTCACACATCTTAATCTTTCAAAAAGTAAGTTACCGATGTTAATACTGCAATATTATTAGTTCAAAACTGTACCAACTTTTATTTTCATCTTAAATTTCCGCTTCAGTCAATGAAGCGTGGTAAAAATGAGTTAATCTCGATCATGATATATATTAAAATCAATAGTTTTTCGTTATTCTGTTGTACATCAGCTTTTTGCGAATAGCCGACTTAGCAGGGCGCGAGTTCCCGAGCTTCACGAGCAGCTAATGGACAACAGAACTATGAAATACCGAGAAAATTATACAAAATTAGCTACCTCAACGCCCCTTTCCGGCGAAATATATCCAAATTCAAGGAGAACCTGCTGGCCATAGCGAAACACATACATAAAAAAAATTTGTTCAGTTCTATTCATAACTTCATACACTTTTCGATGGTAAAATAAAGAAAATGGCACAAAAATCGCTAGTACAGCAACCCCATCCGACAGAATATTTTCAAATTCAAGGAGAAACTGTTGGCCACAGCCAAATACATACACAAAGAATTTAGTTCAATTATATGCATAATTTTATGATGGTACAATAATGAAAATGGCACAGACATCGCTGTTACAGCGCACCCTTCCGCAGAATATTTCTAAATTGAAGGAGGACCTGCTTGCTACAGCCAAATACGTACACAAAAAAATTGGTTCAATTCTATGCATAACTTCATACACTTTTCGGTGGTACAATGGCGATACACGGAGGGACAGAGAGGCGTTTTGTATAAACATGATTTTTGGGATCTCTGACCCCTAAAACGTGTAAATCCGTCGAAAACCGGAAGTCGAGAAAAAAAATTCGATTACAATGCTTTCTTCTATTGAAGATAGAAGAAAGTAAAAATTGTTTTTAAAGCTTCAAGATATGCTCTTTCGTTTGAAAAAAAAAAAAAAAAAAAACATTATTGTTTTTGTATAATTTCGCTTAAAAAAAAAAAAAAAAAAAAAAAGTCGCAAAGCAGTGAGAAAATGTTAGGTAATTTTTTTTTCTCCAAAAGTTTCTAAAATTCAACGCTTCATAAGACAGAGAGTTTTGATCATAGAAGAATTTAATCTGTACTGTTTTACTTGTCAGTGGATGGAGAACTATTTTCTAAATATAACTTAAAATTTTAGATATAATATTTTTTTAACTAAGCCCGGAAACCGTATAAAAATATAAAAAGTGTAACTTTTTTGAAAATTATTGGCATGATTTTTTTTCATCAGCATATTTCCTGTTCTTACCTTATTTTTAATACTTTTGCAATGTCTACTGCCTACTATTTTGGGTAAGTCAATAGATAAAAAATTAAAGCGCGTTTAAATCTTTTTTGGTTGACCTGTATAGAAGTTCATTTTTTCTTTATATGATTAAAAAATAAATAAAGAAGTAACTGAAATATAAATGTTCAGAATTAAAATAGCTTTCGTTTAATATAAAATTTCAATTATTTATTTTATTTTATTTTATTTTTTTTTTGGGGGGGGGGGGAGTTGGGTTAATGGTGTACTGTTCACTTAAAAAACTTTTATTTGCGAAAGAATTTTAGCACTTAAAATGCGGAAAAAAATAAAGTTGATGTAAAACAAGCATTCAACATGAATAAAAGATACTTTGCACATACTTTAAATACTATGCTATGTAGAGCAACCTAAATCATACATCGAACAAAACAACCTATACATCGAACAAAAGCGAAAACAAAAAAATTCAAAATTCATTGTACTATAAATCGTTTACACACAGTTAAGTGCAACAATGACTTGCGGTTGTATTTTGAAAGATTGCTAAAGAATATGAAGCAGCTGATTTTTTTTTTAATTTTTGTTCCTTATTTAAGTCAGTTTGAAACCTGTTTCACAGCAGATGAAATTTTTTAGATTCATTAGAAGGGTTTGTTAGAATGTATCATTTCTATTTCACCTGTTCTAATATAAATTGCAACAACTGTCTCTTTTCAAAAAAGTAGGTTTTAACTCTTCATTCCACTCGGCTATACATAAATTAGCTTTACTGCGCCAAACTCGGGCAGAAACATTACTTTTTCTTCTTTCGTCTTTTTATACAACTTATATAAGTTTCGAAATAAAATTTCGGTCATATATATATATATATATAACCATTAAATAAACATTACCGACCATCAACAAAAACTGTGAAATTATGAATAAAATGACATTATCAAATACAGTTCCCCCCAACACACTTAACATAGGTTCCAAAAACATAGTAAAAAACAGCAGAAATTGAATAACAGAAATGGAATTATGGAAATTTGTAGAACTTAGACAGAATCACCGGGTCCCAAATGCCTTAAGTTCCACAAACAAAATGTGTGGTTTCATCTTCATATTAGCCATAAATTAGCTAAAGAATATGAATTTGGGGCTACCACACACATGAAACCGAGAAATAAACCATTGAACACCAATTAAGTTCAAAATGAAACGAGATTAAAAAGGTAGAGAAAAAAATAAGAAAACAAATTACCAAATTAAAATCCATACTGTCATAGCATTAGGTATAAAAAATACACTCATTATGCATTTTATTCTCATTTAAGATAGTATACTATTAGAAATTATTATGATATTGTCCTGAGTAGGCTAAAATTTAACCCTTAAATGCCTGGTGTTGCATTTCGGCAACATAGCCAATTTAGGCTCTAAAATACTATTAGAATAATATTGAAGCTATAATGCCTAATGTTGCCAATAAAATACATTCTCAAAATATTATTAAATCGATTTTCAACATGTAGATGGCAACACTTGTGCTGTTTAAGAATAAAGATAGATTTATTTTTTCAATTGTTGCTACTTGTTCTTTTTGTTTTGTTTGGGAGCTTGCGAAATACTCTATTTTGACCTGCAGTGAGCAAGTGAAATTTATTTCTTATTATAGTTCCTAAAATTCTTGTGTGTTTTATATTATAGAATTTTATCAAGGCAAATTATTTTTTCAATTAAACACCAGTATTGCCGATTAGTAACAAACTGTTTTTTAGCCGTAAACTACACTTAAAACAAAATATGATTATTTAAAGTATTTTTCTCATGATTTATTTAAAAAACGAAAGCCGAAAAACATTATTACAATGATTTTTGAAAACTCAGGCATTTAAGGGTTAAATACAAGTTAATCGTTAACTTTATTAAATATTAATGAATATAAATATATTTAATATGAATTCATAAATATATAAATATAACTACTATATACATATACAGTGTAACCCCTGAATAACGGTTACCCGTGAGATCGGTGAAAAGTGATCGCTCTTCAGAGGTGGGTAAAATCAGAGGTTTCATTAAAAAAAGAAAAAATCAAAAATCAAAATTGCATAATTTTAAATAGAAATACACAGCCATTTTAATTAATCCTCATTGTTTTAATACAATATAAAAATCAGTGATTTGCAGTTGCTTTGTTTTTTTTCCTGCAAATAGCTTTCTCCAAAGAAGTAACAGTATGAGTTGTTTTGCTATACAACTCATCATCATTATGATTTAATGCAAAATTTTGGATTTCATGAAGGTTCGTCTAATCTTCGGTATATGTGTTAATATTGGAAATTTTGGGTGATTCTATAATCTCTTTCATTTCCTCTTCCTCATCACTTTTCCATTTCTCTCTCCTATCTTCCACCATTTGCTGCATGGAATCAAAAGTGGCATCAATTGCCAAATCTTTGTCCAGAGGATCATAGTCCAGACATACAAACTCAATGTATTTCATATATAGTGACCGTTGGAAGGAAAGTGTTTGCGTGTCCTCGCGTTATTAGTTTGCTGTTGTTTTATTATAAAATTCTACAACATCAAACTTAAAGGTAAGTGTACACTCTTATTTTCAAATGCTAATCTCTCATTATGTCTATAAAATATATACATTTAGCTGTACGTTCATTCTTTTATTTATTTTTGTGTTGCATTGTTACGCCAACTATGACGCATTAAAATCCAATATGCCGATGAAGGGTAATGGCGCTCACGTGCAAATCTGAGAAATCAAAATCAACAAGTAATACAAAAAAAAAAAAAATTAAGGTCAATTCCTACTTAGGTCATCAAAGAAAAATTTAATATAATCCCTTAAGCTAATAATAGTTTTTGTTGCATTAAAATATCTCAATTTGTTGATATTCTATAAACAAGTAAACCCTACTGGTTTACAATAGAAGTCTATGGGAATTTGGCGAAATACTAGAAATAACGCCAAGTAGGTGTCGTTTTGACGACTCATTTTGGTCGCCAAATTTGGCGATATATCGCCAAGTTGGCGATAAATTTGGTGGTATTTGGCGGCAGAACAGGGTCCCCCCTCCCATATAAAACTAAAATTAATTAATTAAAATGTAATTAATGAATTAATATTTGAAAAAACTGTATTAACATCAAGTGTCATCCACTACAAGTCAAGACAAATTTATTTGAACTTGAGTGGATGAATAATAAGTATTTTATTAACGATTGAAAATTTGAACAAGATATATATAGGGAGAGTGTGAACTAATAGTAGGAATTGAAAAATTACAAAGAAAAATGCACTGAAGAAGTCAAACGTCACTCTAACGAAACGCAATGTCTCAAAAAGGAATTTAAATGACAAAAGCTCAGAGGAAGACATTGAGGAATCGCAACTGTGTGATGATGATGACCCAGATGATTTGCTTCTAATCGGACAGGATATGGAGACAGAAATCAGCTGTTTTTGCAGAGAATTCGGAAGAGAACCTATGTGGTTTTGCTGCACAATATGTGGAAAGTGGTCACATAAAGCCTGCAGTGGTGTAAACAGACCGCACAACTACATATGTGACTTTTGTCGTATTTAAATATTGTATCTAAATTTTGAGTGCAATTACCCTACCATGTCGGGCATTACCGCCCAATCAATGGTATAGTTATATAAACTAAAAAAAAAAAAGTTCCTAAGCCTTTTATGCAAATTAGTTGATTGGAAACTGTTCCTTATGCTTTGGAGTTGTACTTTGTTAATAAAATATTGAATTTTGTGTAAACTTGACGAGCTATTCATGTTCTCTCTTAAGTGAGCGGCATTACCCTATTTTCCCCTATAATAATAAGGGGAGCGTAATAACGCTTTCTGTTCTATAGGCGAATAAATACAATTTTGAATTTAAGACAGACTGAGCTTGAGCACGCCCAAGCCTAAAAACTGATATAAAAATGGAGCACGTTTCATCCCCATCACCTAGGTGTGCGACACATTACGTCACATGTAAGTGTTTTGATAGAAAGTATGCAAAATCTTGGAGACGGTAGGAAAACAAAAGGGTAATTTTAGGCTTCGTTTTTACGGAACCGCTATTTCATCCGAAGCTCTGTATTTATGAGCTGCGGTGAATTCCGACCAATATTTAAACATTTACTAAAAACAGAGAACTGCTGGAGCTGAGCTCCGGTGGGCTCCGGCGCAAATTAAGCCCTGTAACTAAGCGAGAAAAATGTTTGATAAGGAAGGGATTTATTTCTTAATTGTACCCTATTTTTCGCCTAAAACCACATTAGTGCTGTTGCTGTACATATATAACGTTATCAACTTTTCAACAACTTTGGACCCCTCCCTGTTCCGATATCATACGTTATCATTCCTCGAACCCCCTCCCCCCCCTAATAATAATCAGTGTCTAAAAATTCTTTTTTTTTCCTACAATTTTTTTCTCTAGTTTTTCTTTGCATAGTTTTGCAGTGATATACAGGTATGATTATACATTTATTATTCTCATACTTTACTGACTTAAATGAAGAGAAGTTAATAAAATATCACTATTATATATATGAAATAACTTTAAGTCAAATAACACTTTAAAGAAATACTTACTATTTAAAAGTCTTTTATAATATCTTTTTGTTATAGAATGCATTCAACAGTAATATACTCTTTTTGCATTTGCTCCCTTCACGGGGATAAACAGAACTTCTTATAAACAAAACAGGTGGAAAACCCTTTTCCTCATTTTTTACAAGTAAATATAACAAATATCATTTCGAACCTGGTTTCTCTATAATAACGAATTTTATGCGGATATGGCATAGAAGAATAGGAATCGCAAACGTTGGGGTTTTCCATATTTTGTAATGGAATAATTTAATAATCATTCAATGGTTTTAATAATAACTTTGTTTTTCTTATAAAAATAGATAACAGACTAAGGGAAAAAAAAGCAATTCAACAAATTACAACGACCATTTGGAAAATGATTTTTTCAAAGACTAAAATTTAAGACATAAAAAATCGCTCGGAGTTGATCATACATTACGTACGCCATGAATTAAACATTAATAGTGTTATTACACATAAAAACTGCAAGCGAAAAAAATCGCCTGCGACTCGTCACATTTCCTGCAAACTTACGTATTATCCACCTGAAACTTACGTATTATCCAAGCATTAAAAAGGCTGTTCGGGAAAAGGCTTTTCCATCGTAGAAATCTGACGACCATTTTAAATGAAATTTCATTCTTAAACTTCTAAACATCCCACAATATAACTTTTTACACCGTCGTATAGAGAAAAAAATGTACTTTTAAATGCAATTTGTTTGAAAGCTGTATCTCAATTTGTTTCTGAGTTATTAATTTTTTTTTTGTAGTTTTTATTACTTTTGTGTCATAGTGACAACAGAAGTATCCATCTCTGTTGAAAGTACAGGGAAATATAGGTTACTGTATAGACCAATCAGAAAACGAATAAAATGAGGATTCAACCAATAAAAACTTCAGATATGCTTTTGATTTCCTACCCTGACGAGGACAATAACCATTTGGAAAAATGGTTAAAAGAAATAAGACTATATTGATGTAAAGAAACAGAAACAGAAAATTTTGGTTGGATAAAAAAGGTTAACGTTATCAAAAGTCAACCCTCTCCCTCTCCCCCCTAGAGATATCTTATTATATCAAGTGCCAGACTCCCCCTCCCATCAAAAGTAATAACGTTAAATATGTATAGCCCCTTAAAATGAACAGATGTTTTGCTCCTAAAAACCGCGGTTTGCTTTTGTAGCTCGTAAAAAGCGTGAAAATCTTAATATATTTTATATGATAAACAATTCTTAACGCACAACTTTCTAGTTTTAATTGTGTTTCCAAAAAAAATTTCTTACTTTTCGGCCGTATTAATAAGACTTTTCATGTCTCTTATAGGATTGTTATAAAATGAAGCGGATATGTGAAATCAATAGCTCAAAAATTGCAGTAACTATTGCAATTGTTAGCCGAGTTTTGCCCAGAGAAAAGTATCAGTTGCATTACTGTACGCTATTCATGTCCTTTGGAATTACTAGCTCTTCGGAAACTTTTACTTCAGTACTGTGATTTTGTCTAAAAAAAGGACCCGCCTGAAGAAAATGACACTCACAAAGTAAAGACTGAATATTTTATGTTAACTTTATAATATTAAGTTAATTTTAGCATTGAAATAGTTAGAGCAATTTATAGTAGTTATTAGTTTAATTATTTCTGAGTTTTGAAAAGTTTTTTTTTTTAATCTTCACGGGTATTACGAATAACAGTACGAGTAACAGCTAATAACGGTTGCAATATAACGGCTAAATAAATCCGCTTGCTCCTCGTTTTAACCGAGTTCGACTGTATCTATTAAAAATAGTATTTTTTCATGTGGATAGGTTATAACAAGTCGGAAATTGTACGTCAAACGTGGCAAATGAGGTGCGTTTGTACTGTAATTAGTTTTCAGATCGTGGTGCAATAGCTGTTGCACTATATTATGCAAAAATGTTGCACTATTATTACAAACGCACCTAAAGACATTGAAAAAACAACATTTTCAATGTTTCACAACACTATTCTGATAAAAGAAAGATCTAATGTAAAAGATTGCTAATAAATTCAATTTGCAATTTTTTTTCTTTTTCTGATATAGATATCTTACTGACCTATTTTTTTTAAGAATGAACAAAATTTTTTAAAAGCTCAAAAGTCACAGCTTTTGAATAATCGACAAATCTTTTGACCTTTTTTTTCAGGAAATGGTAAGCATAAATATGGAAATTTCTTCATTGTATGTATACACATGTGTGTTTGAATATCTCCTTTTGGAAAGATTTTATTTAATAGCTTGAAAAGATTCATACATAAAGATATTTTATAAGATATTGAGTTTAAAATTTTATATATTTTAATCTTTTCTACCTATCAAGTTACGGACTATATGCATAAAAAATATTTTTTTTATATATAGCTCTATAATGCAAATGTAACCTTGAATATTGTATAGTGGGGGCATCTGTAAAAGAACAAGACTATATAAAAAGGGGGTAAAAAGAGGGAGGGAGGTGCTCTCTTAGCCATCTGTCGTTACTCTATAGGCACCCACGCTTTAGAAATAGGGACTTACTATAACAATGCGGTCGCACGCTCTTGCATTAGCATTGCTTTACGTGCAATAAAAAACTTGCAAAATTCTGAACTAGAACCTCAGACATGTTTGGCCAGATTTCTTTACTATCCATCGTTAACTCATTTTTTTTTCTTTCTTTTTTTATGGCAATATGTCATTTTTTATGAGAATTTCAATCTATTAAACATGAGAATTTATGCATTATGAACATGAAGATTAAAAGTGTTAAAATTTCCTATTTTCGTAATTTTATTCACTTTTTCAAATGACATACAGAGTACTCGAAACATAACTAATTCAGTGTTTTTCAATCTTACTATATGTGCACCAGTTCTGCACGTGAACCTTCTGATACCAGCATTGGCGCACCCACGGGGGGAGCTAAGGGGCCTGAAACCGCTCCCAGACTAGACTAGATATATATATATATTTTTTTAAGAATATTATTATTATTATTATTAGGCTCTTAAAAAATCGGAATTTGGGAAAAGATATTAATTTTGTCACACAATTGTTTCTCTTTTATAAATTTTATTATGAAATTCGAAATATTGGCACGTTTAAAATTTACGTAATTAAAAATTTAAGACCTCATGCAAACTCTTGCTCTCTTTAACCTTTCATAATATTTTGATAATTTAATAATAAAACTTTAAAATGTTTGATTGCAAACACACTTTAAAATTATCCAAATACAGAAACACACCAAAGAAATCGCTAAAAACTAAGATACATTTTAACACACTATTTCATTATTTAACATGTTAAAAGCATTCGGAATTAACACCACCAAAATTTTCCACAGCTTCCTCTGGCTGGTTACGACTGTGCTCAAGTCAGCAGAAGAAATGTAAGTCAGGACCTGATCCGGCACGTCCCATCAAATCAAATGAAAGAAAGACAGAGCTCGGCATCGGCCCGGGCCAGATCTGGGCCCATATAGCCCTCTAAAATATACTAGCCTCCTCCAAAGCGTAATCCTGTATGCGACGCTGGATACCAGTAAGCAAAGGAAACACAGCAAATTATTTTGAAATCGAAACGTCCCTTTTTTTTTCGATATTAATATTACACAAATGAAAATCTTGAACTCTATGGCAATATTTCTGATTTTAAAAATTGCCAATTATGGCTTTGCTAACTGGCAATTTCAGTAGTTGTATTTTGTATTCTAAATAATAGCTCTTATACTTAATTAATTACTAAAAGCTGTTAAATAATAATAAAAAAAAAAGATAAAACAGTAAGAAGGATTTTAATGAACAGTTTATATGCTTCGGCTCCATCGAAACCATTATCAAAACAAATAAGAGTATTCTATAGTTGCATGATATGCAATGATTTGAAGCGCCATCAATCAATTTTTCACGAACTCACCCAGTTAACGCACGTTATTTCATTATACAGTCAGACCTCTATTTAACGAACCTCTATTTTGCGAATTTCTCTATTTTGCGGATTTCTCTATCTTGCGAACTTTTCCTTGGAACCAAGAACATTTTGCGAATTTCTTCGTAAAATAACCTCCCAATAGCGAAGTTTATTCTCTATTTAACGAAGTTTTTCTTGTGATCAAAAATTTTTTTTCTCCCCATTTCTCAAAATATTTCTGGACATTTCAAACTTATTATTTCTTTAAACACATTTTATGATGTTCAATGGCCTTGAACTGGTTTTACCAGGCGCCTTCTTTGTCAGCAGTGAGAATTCGGTAAGTACGGAGGACGAAGACGATAATCCCTTAGAGTAATTTAAAAAAAAAAATGTGGATATACAGTGAGAAAAAAAAGAAGAAATTAACCATGATGTACTGATTGACGATTGTATTTCACCTAATTCTGAAATTGAGACCTCGGAAACACTATCCGAATTGGATATTTTCGACAGTGTGAAAAATAAAAACAATACAGCAATGAATTGCGATGAAGACGAATATGATGATGATGATGGAAATGATCATTACGCAGGAATTAAAAGAGCTTCGTATGATGAAATGCTAAAATCATTTGAAACAATCTGACGTGGATTATAGTTAGAAGAAAATACGCATGAAGGGGTGTTCGGTGCATTGCAAAGATGCGAGACGTATTATGAGCGAAAGCACTTTTTAAAATAAAAAACTCGGGCAAAATTAATAGAGTTTTTGTGAAATTAAATTTAAGGACGCATATGTTAATGTATGGTTAAAATTATTTGTTATAATAATAATAAATACGATAATGTCATTAAAGTTCGTTAATTTTAATGCAAAACTATTTACTTTAAACAGAAAATACAGTATATTCCCGGGCAATGTTTTGTTTTCCTTGGAGATTCCAAAGATACACATAGACACACATAGAAAAACTGAATTGATGATGGATATTGGTGAGTAAAATAAATAAAACAAATCGATATAATTTATTTTAAAAAATGTGATTAATTACTTTTAGTAAAAATATTTAGTGTTTATGAATTTAAAATCTGTTTTATGTAGTTTAAAGTATTTTAAAAGGTGAATCTCTATTTAACGAATTTTCCATATAACGAACTTTTTTCCGGGATTTAGCGACTTCGTTAAATAGAGGTTCGACTGTATTTTTACATTGATGTTTATTTTCATATACTTAACCAAGGAGTAACTCAAAAAATAATTTTGTTAAGTTAAATGATGCTACATCACTACATATTGAATTTTAACTTGATATTCATTTTTTTTTCTTTTTTTTTTACCAAGTAAAAATAAAATAACAAGTAACGTGCGTAATCTGATAGAGTACGTGAAAAATATAGTGATGACCTTTCAAATCAATACATTATAGATAGTGCAACTCTAGAATATTGTAAACTGTTTTGATAATGATAATGGTTTCGGTGGAGCCGAAGCATGTAAACAAGTTTATTAAAAACTTTTTTACTATTTTTATAGTTTTTATTTAACACATTTTAACAATTAATTAAGGCTGTTCTTAACCTCTTGAGGGGCAAACAAAAATGTCTTTAAATATTGAATTCTCACCGGGAAAATCGAAAAATTTTATTTTTAAATAAAAGAAAGCAATTTTTCAACGATATTAGTCCAAAGTTAAAAATATAAAATTTAGTTAAAATTTTCTACTGAGAATCTTGTTTAAATTAGGTGGGATATATTTTATCCCACCGCCCCTTAAGGGGTTAACTGCTCTGCTCAACAAACGCAAAACGATTCACATTTACAAATTCATTTTTTAACGGAAAGGTATAAAATTGGGAAGCCTGGCCATGGAAGCGATTTGGAATTGAACTGTTTTTCCTTTTTTTTTATCCATCAATTACCTATTGAGTTATAAGGAATTTTGATCACGTGACAAACATGTTTTTTGCTCGCTTTGAGTCTCTTTCTTCTTTCGCGCTGAAGTTTGGTTCAAAACGCCCACTTTACATTATTTTCTGAAAGATCTATTGCGTTTGCAAAAAAATGAAAAAAACAGCTCAATGACATAGATTCTGAACATCAACACCAACTAGTTTCATGTATTTTTGAACAAAAATAAATTAAAACTTATGTCAGAAAGTTCCCCTTTTGAATTTGAGTATATTATCTATGGCGAAGCAAAAGACGTTATTTTTATTATTATTATTTGATTGCCTTTATCCGCAGACGAGAATTGAGAAGAATTGAAACAACTCTCCTCTGTTGTTCTTTCGATACTGGAGACTGCATACATTCGAATTTGACAATGTTGCCGGCTGAATTGCACAATATTTATTGTTCTATGTTTACGACTTTGTAAGAAATTTATTTAAAAATTTTTAATTAAAATATGTTATAGTTTACTATTAAGTCCCAGCGTATCCTTTTGCCTCAAAACTGGCGATCCGGTCGTTTAGGTGTTGTGATTCATTACATAATAACAGCTCTTATTTAGAAATAACTTTAGAAATCTGTTAAATAACAGCTTTCAGGTACTACGTATAACAAACACCTTTCTCAGTACACAAAATATTAATAGTAAAAAAATGCTAAAAAAATTCATTCTTTCACTATGAGATTAAAAAGCAGAAAAACAGCATTGCTTCCGCTTTTGGATACGTTCATGTGTGGAATAATTTAAGTAGTAAAATTTTTCCTAAATTGATGATTGATAGAAATGATGAACGTTTGAAAGACATAAGAAACAACACATTTTAAAGAATAATTTCCTGAAAATCCTACACCAGAATATAGGTTTAAAAATTACTTAGAATTTAGGAGGGGGGAGGGGGAGATTAAAAAAAAAAGAAAGAAATTATTTTGCTATACTGTGACGGCAATTTTCAGAATATTTCAAAGATGCATTATTGGAATTTTTCGTTAGATAGGTGCTTGGAATATTCTTTTATTTCTGCGAAATCTGAAAAAATTTCTACTTGCGTTTAGCATAATTTATCTTTAGAATATATTTTCATACTTTTATCACTGGCGCAAGAAAGACGGGAATTTTCAGTCTAAAATCCTCCCAGAGTATTTAAAAACTTATAAGATGCATACAAAACCTTTTGTCTTAAAATAAAAAAATATGTGTTAAACAAAAGAAAAGCATAAAATCTTTACCATTCAAATGTTTCAACGTTTCGAGGCTTCATAATACACTGGAAATAATGGGTACTCAAAACTGAGTAAAAAGTACTCCATTTTAAATATTCAAACTACTCCGATCTAAATGTACTCAAAATTGAAAAACACACATTCTCATTTTTCATTGCATGGGTGTGTTCAAATATGAAACATTAGGTACCACCCCTGAAACCCCGTTTACAAGATATTAAAGTAAATATGTATACTGACACTTATTTACCGCTCAAAATTATTAACAAGAAACATTTAATTGATTATTTATTAAGTAAAAATAACAAAATTATTATAAAAAATATCTAAATCACTGTTGTATGATAAATGCATTATTTTCAAGCACTTAATTTATTTTAAAATACTATGCATATAATTTAATATTTGCATTAATGATCATCTTTTATGCTGCCATGAAGGAAATAAGCCATTACAAAGTACAAAATTATCGCTTCGTTTCGGTTTGATAACATATGGTGTTTCAAAATTGAGAAAGCATGGTTCATTTTTTATCCAAACATTACTCAATTCGCTATGAGTACACCGATCTACTTTTTTCAGTGTAAGAACCAGTTTCAAAAAGAAAAAAAAATAATAATAACAATAATAATAATAATAATGTGTTAATAATAATAATAATGAAAGAAAAAGCAATAGCAGTAAAGTAGTACATACGTTACTGGTAGTGTTTTGTCAAATTCTCTTTCTTTTTCTGTTGATTGAAGGAAAGGCTCTTTTATGAAACTTTGAAAAACACAAATGTTAAATTTATTATGGCTGTTTGTGCTTTTTATTACCTCGACTTTTATGTATCATGTATTTACTAAACACTACTGAACACGTGTAAAGCAACGAAATTGTTCATTTTATGAGTAAGAATCGTTTAAATTCCCTCCCGGATTAGAATCCTGGCTGCACCACTGCTTTTATAGTGCGATCTCACTCCCAATTGGTGCTCTATCAAATGTTAAATTGAAATTTAATTACAATTATGTAATAGTTTAATTTATAACTGAATTTAGAAAATATTAAAATATTGCACTGCCACCAAGAACACACAACTTTGCAAATTTTCAGAAGTGTCACACTTCAGGGAATCGTGAGAAATCAATTACAAAACTGCATCTTTCAAAAAATGAAAGAAGTGAAGTTATATAAAAGCATATAAAAATGAAAAAGTATTCTTTACTCGATTTTTTACTGCTCAAAATATTATTTACCAAATAATACGGAGAAGTGAATATTCACTCTATCGCGGAGTCAAATTATGCCCAACCTCTTTAGAGTGACTATTCACTCTGAGCAAAAGTGAAATTTTTGACTCTCTGAAAGAGTGAATATCCTCTCCTGGGAAGTGACTAGTCACTCTAAACAGGAGTGAATAATCACTCTTTCGGAGGAGTGATTATTCACGCTTGCTAAAGGAGTGCGTTTTTTCACCCCTGGTAGGAGTGAACAGTCACTCTTTCATAGGAGTGAATCTTCAATTTTTATGCAGTGAATCCCTTTTTTATGCTGTTTTATGGGCATTTTAAAAGAATCACATATTTTAGCTCATGCAATGAAGCATATTTGAAATGAACTACACAGTAATAAGGTGAAAAAAATAATAATAATTCCCTTTCTTTTACTCTTTTGGCTGATTACTATTTAAATATGAAATAATTTCAAATGCGTTAAAGCCATTGTAGAAAGTTCTGAAAAAAAAATGCCAGAAGTCCGACATTTCTGTATAGGATTGATAAGATTTCTTTTATAGTCTGGAATTTTTATTCACCCTAAATGTATTGGCGGCATCTGAAATAGAAAGGTATTCTCCTCTATTTTAAGCATATCATCCTTTCAAATCCTTCCCACAAACTTTTCATATAAAGCCACTTTCTCTGCATTGCTTTCTTGTCTCCTCGTGTTTACATATCCTCCCATTCATCCAGCCACTTTCACTTCTGTCTTGCTATATACAAACACTTCCGAGCATACAAAAAATATTTGAGTTGTCGGCCGCCTTCTGGTCTTGAGTTGAGCTATTTACGTGGATTGACCAGGGGTCAAAGCCCTACCTGGGCCGCCCCGCAAGCTCACAGGGGGTTATTTAAGCAGGGAGGATGTAGAGCTCAACTTTTCCTTTCTATGTACGGGCGTATATTGGGGGAAAGCCGAATGTACATATTTCTTTCTATTCCTCCCTCGCCCTCCCTCTGCATCTTTGATTTTACTATAAAACGAACGATTTAAAATGAATAATTTAATTGTTAGTCATGTATTTTAGTCATGTATTTTAATGAAGATCAAGGGGGAAAATGCTAAACAAAAGTAACTTTGTTTTAATTTCAATTGACTTTAGATAAAATCTATAACAAACACTTACGAACTTGCCAAGTTTCCCCCTTTTTTAAGAGAATAAACATACTTTGAACGAGAAATTTTAAATAATAAATTAAATTAAATAGTCACACATAAAAAAAAAGCTTAAATAATTTCTTTAAATACATTTTGTGGTTCTAAATCATTTCTCCCGTTAAAAACTCTAGAATTGTAAAATATGCATTTATTTTAAAATTTCTCAGAATTTTTACTTTCTTCTATCTTTACTAGAAGAAAGTATTGTGATTCGTGAAAAATTTAGAATTCCAGTTTTCGACGGATTTACATGTTTTAGGGGTTAGAGATGCCGAAAACATGTTTTTACAAAATGTCTGTCTGTGAGTCTGTCTTTCTATGTGTGACACAGATTTTGGGGGCGCTCTATCTCAAGAATTAACGCACGGAATTTAATAAAAATTTATATTCAGTTAGTCCCTGATATAAATTGGTGCTGATTAGTTTTTGGTGCAAATCGCTCAACAGGTGACGCTGCTATGCTGCATTTTTTTTACGATTTCCGCAATGGCTCTATCTCAAGATCTAATGCACGAATTTTCCTGAAACTTCAGACTCCGTTAGTCCTTGATATCAGTTGATGTTTACTAAGTTTTGGTATAAATCGCTCAGCAGGTGACGCTGCTATACATAATTTTTCCTGATTTCTTCAATGGCTGTATCCCAAGAACTAATGCGTGGATTTTCATCAAACTTCAGATTCAGTTGGTCCTTAATATGAGTTGATGTTTACTACGTTTTAGTGTAAATCGCTCAGCAGGTGGTGCTGCAATACAGCATTTTTCCTGATTTCCGCAGTGTCTATCTCAAGAATTAATGCCTGGATTTTCATCAAACTTCAGATTCAGTTAGTCCTTGATATGAGTTGGCGCTGACTACATTTTGGTGTAAATCGTCCAACAGGTGACGCTGTGATGCTACATTTTTCCTGATTCTCGCAATAGTTTTATCTCAAGAAGCGATGCATGGATTTTAATCAAACTTCAGATTCAGTTATCAAGTTGACTTAAGTTGTTGCTTATTCGGTTTTCGTACCGTATTTTATGGAAGAAACTCCGCGGCGTTTACCAGTTTAAAAGTTATTTTTTTTTTCCAAGTGCGGCGTTTACGCCATGTGCGGCGTTTACGATCTTTTTAAAATACCAACTGAGTTTCCTTAATTTCAAAATTTATAAAAATATTTAAAATCGGATTTAAATATTTTAATTAAAACTTCAGACACCTTAAGATATTAAAAACGAGGCATTCTACACTGCTCATAAAACTTTGATTAAAGTTAGGTCAATGTGACGCTGTCAACAAAAGTAGCGTTCCCACGGTTCCTGCGTTTACAACAGGTGCGGCGATTACGATATTTTTAAGCTTATTCAGGCCAATTTGAGGAGTGCGGCGTTTACGACGGGTGCGGCGTTTCTTCCATAAAATACGGTACATATCGCCCAACAGGTGGCGCTGCTATACAGAATTTTTTAGATTTCCGCCACAGCTCTACTCAAAAACTAATGCATGGATTTTCACGAAACTTCATATTCAGTTAGAAGTTGACATAAGTTGCTGCTGATTAGATTTTGGTGTAAATCATCTAATAAGCTGCATTTGTCAGGAAGTATTAACATGTATGTGATAGAAGAAAGTATTGGGATTGCCACATCCGACTAGTTTTACAATGCAACGAAGCAAAAATAAATTACCTTTGATTGTTTGTTTTTATATGCGTCCTTGCTGCTATCTGCACAAGATTTTGTTCCAAAGAAAAGTTTTTCTTAAATGAGTCTATCTATAAATAACTGAAAATTAATAATAATAAAAAAAAATTTCATTCACACCAAACGCACATTGAAAAAAAAAAGTTCTCTGTGTTCCTCAAAAGTTCCTGAAAGTGCGTATTTTGTATTAAAACTGCCATAATGTTTTTATATTTTATCAGATTCCTCATTGTCTATTCCAGGGTCGGCGAACCTATGGCACGTGTGCCAGAAGTGGCACGCAAAAGAACATTTTTGGCACGCCGTTGTTTGATGTTTTAAATCAAGATACAGTGACATTCATTACACAGAATTTACCGATACAGATGTGTTGAGATTGTTTAGATTCGATATTGAAGAATTTAAATTGCAGCTTACTAAATTCCAATCTAGTTGAATGTGGGCTGAAAATTTTATCAAACAAAGACAAGATATGGAAAATATCGAAAAGATTATTAACAAATATAAGTAAAAATGCTGATGATAAAATTAGAGTAAGTTGGAATTTAATTCCAGAGTTTTTTTTTAAAGAAACTTGTATTTGCATTAAAAAAATTTTCCTCCTATCTACGACTGCGTATAATTATTTTCAGAAGTGATAGTATTAACCCATTACCTGTTGATGGTGCGTTTTCGCACCATTAAAAATAAATTTAAATTAACTATCAAGATATCACTATTTTTCGATATAAAAAATTGTCTTGATTAATTACAAAAAGTTTAAACATTAAATAAAGCGAAGATTATCGTTTAATATTTGTAGTTGCAAACATAAAAAAGTTGAAGACGCCTATCTTACAGTTTCAGCAGTTAATGGGTCAAAACTCTAATATAAACTACTTGCCAGATAAAAACAGTTCAGCTTGCATTCTGTTAAAAGAACTTAAGTATGAACCTCATATTTCCCCCTCCAACATGCAACAATAAAAATCACATTCAATGGCATTCATTTTTTTTTTATTATTGTTTTTTAAAATATATTTATTTCTATAAATATTACAATGTTATACAACATGTATGTTGCCCATATTTTTGAAATCCCAATAAATAATTTTCGAATTATTTTAAGTCTTGATTTTCTTTTCCATTAAATTCGTTTGATGGATGGCACGTCATGGCTACGAATTATAATTTTGGGGGAAAGTTGGCACGCGGATGAAAAAAGGTTCGCCAACCCTGGTCTATTCATATATGCTTTTTTAAAATATGAATTACACATTTATACAATACTGAACTCTAATTCAGTTTAATTAACAAAGAGTTTCTCGGGTATCTATTTAATTAAGTAGCTTCTCAAACAATAGTTAATCTCTACTTCATATTTCGCAGCACGTTTCTCTTCCGTTGTATATTTTATATTAAAAGTGCCATAATTTTTCAATATTTTCACAAATTCATCGTCTAATGATACATGCTTTCTGAAATAGCAATTACCGATTTATACAACATTGACCTTCGGTTCAGTTTAACAAAAAGTTCTGCATGCTTCTTTTTAATTCAGTACACTGTCAGAAAAATTCGTCTTTATACACTAAATTATCCTCCATTTTTAAACGAATAATTTCCGTACTCCTAAAAAACATGCTTTCTTCGTTAATTCTTCCCGGAAGTCTAAAAAAGAGAGGGAAATTCCGGTTATTCCTTGCATGCAAGCGTATTGGCTGTATTAATACCAAAGTTCGAATTTATTTTTAAAATGAAAAATCCAACAATCAATAAATTAAAATTTCTAATTTATTTAAAAACAAACAAGCAAAAATAATGCTTTCGAATTTAATAAAGTAGCAATTTTGTCATTCATTTAAACCCGCAATTTATTTTTTACAGTATATATAAAAAAAAAATTCGCATGTAAAACATAATCTAAACGAATACATTAAAAATATATATAGTACAGTGAAACCTCCGTGTGCGACCACCTCCCTCCTAAAAGACCATTTTCTCATGAAATGAAATTTATTCTCATAGCCCCCATACTAATTTTACCTCCATTCACAGACCAGCCCAGTTGAACTCCTTTCATGAGCGACCAATTTCTTTGAAGAAAATGAAACAAATTCCGCTTTTTCCTGGTCGCTTGAAGAAGGTTTTATTAGAAAAATAATTCCGGAGAGCGCATTATCCATCAAACTTCTAAACTAAGTTTAGATTTTTTTTTTATTCCGGTAACTTTTAAGTGTTTAAACTCCTTTGTGCCTTTTTAGGTAACGAATTTAACTCTGATGACAAATTAAGAATAACGGTCAATAAACTCCCCTACCCTATTCTACCTGGAAACTCTAAAAAAAAAAAAAAAAAAAAAAAAAAAAAAAAAAAAAAAAAAATAGATAAATTAATAAAATCATCATTATTTGTTCCCGTCCAAAGAAAATTGCATTTACTTACTGAACTTCGAAAGGACTTGTAAATGAAAGTCATAAAAAATAAAATCGTAAAATCGAAGCAAACGTCAATGTTTTCATTTTTTAAAATCTGCGGTAATTAACTTATGTGATTAATTTTTGTTTTGATACTTAAATTTTTTATGTTTTTTCCTAATTTGAAAAATAAATTTTAGTAACATTAATTGTTACTATTTTTCAACGATTAAAATCTAGATTTAAACATGACCTCCATACGGAACATGGTCGCTTTAGGGATGTTTTACCGTACTTCAATTAAGTCTAAAAAAAAAAAAAAAAAAAAAAACGATTTTATTCAAAAAAGCAAACATTTCTTCTCGAATTTAATTAAAATATAATATACATATTTTAAACCTAACAATCAAATTATGTCTTATTAAAAATATGTCTAATATGTAATAATTTTTATCCTCTAGTAAAACGCCAAACATTATTTCATAACGACGAAATGTTCCTATAATTAAATTTCCGAACAAGAAATTTAACACGTCTTTACCAATCCCCCCTCCCCCATTTGAAGAAATCCACATCATTTTGAAGTTGCCTTCTGCCTAGTGCTCACTGGCCGAGTGGTTAAGATACTGTTTTGGAGTCGCGCGGACCCGGGTTCGAACCCAAGGGATCGACGGAAGAACGACAGACGTATTATTTTTTTTCTTTTAACTATTTTTTTCAGATTACGAAAATTGTATGTCCTAGAACGGAAAATAAAACGAACGGAAATTTATTCAATTCTCGGTTTTATACCGGCAGCAGTACTGCTAGGAATATTTCCGGGAATTGAAGAAAGTATATCTGATAGCTTCTCAAACAATAGTTAAGCTCTGTTTCACATTATATTTTCTCTTCTGTTGAGTATTTTTTGTCAAATGTTCCTTAATTCTTCTATATTTTCGCAAATTCTTCGTCGTCTATTGATATACGCTTTTTGAAATATCAATTACTAATCTAGATCATATTGAACTCCAATTCAGTTTATTTTTTAAAAAAAGTTTCGCATACTGCTTATTAACCCCTTTGGGACGGGAGCCTTTTACGAAATTTTTAATCTTTTGTCACCGTTTTTTAAAAACAGAAATTTGTGTATTGTTGAATCCAGAAAATGCGCTGATTAAATAAGGCAAATTTTACAGTAAAATTTTACTGGTGAAGAAAAAAAAAGGAGTCTGAGCGCTTCATTCGGCACGTATACGTGTCGCTCGTCCCCAACGGGTTAACACATTCAAGACGGGAAACGAGAATTCACGTTTTCATTCAAAAACATCATCGACTAAGGGCGTGGCTTCTACCTTACAGAAAATGCATTTGCATCATGTTGCCCTTGTCTTTTTCTTTCTTTTTTTTCTTACTTTTTTTTTTTTTTTTTTTTTTTTTTTTTACATTTTATTTTAAATTCATACATTGAAAGATATTTACAGATTCATAAACTTGGGAAACTTATCTAGAACACCAATGTACAAAAGACTTTTATGGGAGGAGCTTCTGCTGTTTTCAAATTAAGATTTGATAAAATTTGCCCGTCGGCAATGTGTTAATGAAGTAGCTTCTCAAACAGTACTTAATCGCCATTTCATGATTCGCATACCGTTCCTCATCTGTTGCATATTTTCTTTTAAATATGCCACAATTCTTCAATACTTTCTATTGATTCTATTGATTTTTCATTATCTATTGATATACCTATATATGCCATTTGAATTATCAATTACCGATTTATACAACATTGAACTTCGGTTCAGTTTAATTAAAAAACAGTTTCGCGTATTGCTTTCTAATGTAGTTTTTCAAACAACATAAATCTCTATTTCATATTTCCCATCACGTTTTTCTGCCATCATCTATCTCATTTTAAAAGTATTATACGTTCCACAGTATCTCACTAATTTCTCATTATCCATTTAGATCATTTTCCCACTCCCATTCCGCTCGTTCCAAACAGTTGATGGGATTCCCCAACGCAGATATTCCCACGCTAGCCTATCCAAACCCCGCTCACGTTTGACGATCATCCAAAATAACGGTTTAATTTTCTGGTCGGATAGACCTGTTCTTTTTTTGTCCTCATTAAACAGAAGCACTTATGGACTGTCCCACAGGAAATAGCATCAGTGGCAGGCATTAGACGCATACTTCTACATATGTTGCGAAAACGTCGGACAGATATCATCATGAAAAAAAGAGATGAAACGATTAAAATATCCTGTATTAAAAAGCGAACATGTTTTTAGTTTGTGTAGCGAAATGATACCAGACTTCCTTTGTTTAACAGAATCAATAGTATCCCTACCTATTAAGTATATCGGATTTTTCAGTACATATGCATATCAACTGAAATACCAGGTTTATTAACATTGATTAAGGCGGTATTTAAGAGAATACACTGGTGTCCAAAATTAAGGACCAATCACAAAATGCTAATTTTCAAGTACGCGAATACTCAAATAATATAATTCGAATAATTGTTATCTCTACAGCACAGCCAGTCCATATAACATCTCATTCATGTCACACATGGTCACAAGTGTCACAGTTACGGTGAAGCAAAGAATACGAAATTCCATACATCTCATTATGAGTCTCAGATGATCACTATATGTGACTCCACTGAGACGTCACTGTGGCTGCTGCTTTGTGACGAGTCATTATGTTACTTTGCAATGTAGTTACATTGCGACTGTCGTGTGGCTGTCATTTGTAGACTCAATTGCAAAGTCATCGTGAACGCTGCATTGTGATAAGTTACCAAATAATGTCACATCAAAGTCAAATGATGACTTTCAGGTGACAGTGACTATTGTGAATTCACCATTGTGATCTTTTGTGAAAAGTTACCATGTGACTATAATGTGATATTATTTGGTGACTCATCATAATGCAACGTTCATGATGACTTTGAAATTGACTCTAAAAATGATAGTCAAAATGAGTCTCAAATGATCACTATAGTGATCATTTGAGACTCATAATGAGACGTGTGGAATTTCCTATTTCTTGTTTCATCGTAGTGACTGTGACACTTGTGACCATGTGTGACATGAATGAGATACTATATGGACTGGTTGTGTTGTAGGGATTGTAATTATTTGAATTATATTATTTCCTTTTGAGTATTCGCTTATTTAAAAATTAGCATTTTGTGACTGGTCCTTAATTTTGGACACCAGTGTATTTTTCCACGCTTTTTCCAATTTTCTGACACATTTTCAGACTCATTTTTAAAAGTAAGAGCATGAAACTTACTGACGTGATTTTTGAAAACATTTATAAGCGACCTGTGTAATTTATTTTTCGTTGAATTAATTAGAACTTGATTTATAAACAATTATTTCCTCAGTACAACCATTTTTTTCGCTTCCAGCACTATCGTTTCAGGAAATTTCGGCTCAAAATGCCCACTTTGACAGACTTTTTTGAACTATATTCTGCCTTTATAAAAAAATCTACCAATACGGCACATTATCTTTCTGAATAAGAGAACTTGCCAATTGGATGCGTTTGAGACCAAAAATGAATTTAACTCGTTCGGGACCAGCATCTTTTACATAAATTTTATTCGGTTGATACCACTTTTTGTCAAATAATTAAATTTAGTTTACCGATCAAGAAAATGTCTTAATTAAATAAAGCAAATTTCACTTTTCTTGTTTAATGGTGTCAAAGTGCTGTAAGCATCTTTTGAAGATGCATATATGACCCATGGTCCAGAAGGGGTTAAGAATGATTCAGAAAATAAGCAGTTTGGATTTGAGTGCACCCTTAACCAGCTTTCGAAACTTGGGATGTAGGTTTTTTTTTATAGATGCCATCAATTCTCAAGTAAACACTTTCACGTTCAATCAACATGTTTTACACAGACATACGTGCTAAATTAACAGCATTAACATTTACCTTAATATTATTTTATTACTCTTGCATGCCTCCGTTACGCTGCTGAAAATGTTTACTTGAGAACGGATGACATCCTAAAAACCGATATTCTGGTTTGAGAAAACTGATTAACACGCTACAAAAACTATACTAGGAAACGTTTTCGAAAATCAGTGGCAGCAAAAGATACTGTTTTTATAAATGCTTCCATATATCTCGAAAATATATTGATTTCTGAGGTTTCTAAAGATAAAGAAAGCTTTTCGGAATCGCATGTACTTCGGAAGAGGTTGTTCTATATTTTCATCCGTAGTAATATTTAATTTCATTAGATTAAGAAACATTTTTTACAAAGCAGATATGCGTAGTAAACACAGGGTGTCCGAAATGTATCTTTGCACTTTAAAAAATAATTAAAAATAAACAAGCAGTGATATAGACTTGCGGTTTTTATGTTCCGTAAAGAAAATATCAAAGTTATTTTGCAATGTTTTATTGCACGATTTGAAGAGGAGGACCAATACCGTGGCTACCTAGAATTACAGACTTAACAGCTTTGGATTTCTTTTTATGGGGATACGTGAAAAATATTGTTTACCAATCTCCAATTCGTGACACTAATGAACTGAAAACGCGAATTACAAAGTCTATCCAGACTGTGTTGATTCTGCAATACTTTGCAGAATGTTGTTAGAAATCTCGTACAGACTCGATGTGTTGCTCGCGACTGGTGCGCACATTGAAATCGTAAAATAAAACATTCTACAAAAAAACTTTGATATGCTGTTTATGGAACATAAAAAAAAGTAAGTGCGTATCATTGTCTGCTTATTTTTTATTATTTTTTTTAAAGTGTAAAGATACATTTCGGACACCCTGTATTTACTATGCATATATGCACTGTAAAAAAAGACAAATGTTTCTTAATCTATGAAAATAAAATATAACCACGGATGAAAATATAGAACAACCTCTTCCGAAAGACATGCGATTCCGAAAAACTTTCTTTATCTTTAGAAATCTCGGAAACCAATATATTTTCGAGATTTATAGAAGCATTTATAAAAACAGTTTATTTTGCTACCACTGATTTTCGAAAACTTTTCCTGGTATAGTTTTTGCAGTTTACTAACCACTTTCCGCAAACCGGACTATCGGTTTTTAGGATGCTATCAATTTTCAAGTAAACATTTTCAGCAGAGTAACTGGAATTTATGCATGCAAGAAAATGAATACGGATTCTACTGTTTTTTCTCCCTTTAAGAAGAACACGTTTAACTTGAAATTTCGCTTAATATGAACAATTCTCGATGTCCCCGTGAGAGATTTTGACGCTTAACGTGAACAAAAATTCCTAGAAAACTGTGAAAGCTTCCTTTTTCCTAGAGAATAGGACTTTTTTTTACACAATTACTTCTAACAGTTTTCTATTAATGGATAAAAAAATATGACTAATAGTTTAATTATTAAAGAGAAATATTTCGTAAACAAAGTTTGCTCCCATTAGACCCTATTTGACATGCACGTTTGTCCCTGAATCCTTTACCACTGCATTTAAGCTTATTGAAACTTAACTGTTTATCTCTGGTACGAAATATTGATTAAAAATAAATGATTAAAATTAAAACATTGTATAAAAGCTTCATAATAAAAGGTATTATTATTAAAAACTGATTTAATAGTTGACCAAAACAAATATTTATTAAATATAAAAAAAAAAAACTCATCTTGATGCTTAAATATATCTCGCTTCTTGCTTTGTAAATAGCTAATAAAAAAAAAAGTGGTTCAATGCTTGTTCTTGTGTAACACTGGAAATGACATTTACTGATAAATTTTGACTGTTATATTTTACGAGAAAATTCTATTGTTCCGTTAGCTCCTATGTTCCATTAACCCCAGTCTCCCCCTTTTCTCAATATTTGTTACCCGGATTTTTTGTTGTACTGATTGCATGAACTACGGATAACATGAACAAAAATTTAATTCCCCTTGAGGTTCATGTTAACAAGATTTGACTGTATAAGACAGAATTTGGATGAAAATCGATATGGAATTCAGAAAAATATCTCTAAAAAAATAACTATTTAAAGAATTAAAAAATCGATATACAGATTTATATGTAATAGAGTTTTGCGAGATTAAAATTCAAAATCGGGGAAATATCTAAAAAATTAAGACGCAAGGAGCATTTTAAAATTTCGTTTAAAAATTAAATTTTTTTTAAAAGGTCTTAAAATTATAAGATTGGAAATTTATTTAAGGTTTTCTATATACTTATGGTGAGACGTATATTTGCACAAAATTTCAAATCTCTATTATGAAAATTAAAAGAATTTTTTTTAACGTCCACCATCCCCTTTAAATTGCATTCTATATTTTTATAATTGACAGTAACTATTTACTATTTAATGCTTGTGTGAGTCATTTATATCAAGTATCCAATTTGTTCGCCAGAAAAGCATTAAACACATCTGTCAGAAATTTATGTGCTGACAGTAATTAGTACATATACACAGATGCCAATATCTCTGAATTATTCCGGAGTCTGATCCAAAATGAACATGTTTTCAAACGGGAATTTTATTTAACCAAAAATTTAAAAATGAAATCGAAAATATACTTTATAGAAAGAAGGGACATTTTCTTATATATATTTTCCGTTTTGAACATGCAAATTTTGGATCAGACTCCGGAATAATTAAGAGATGTTGTCATCTATGCATATATATCGAAACCTTTTAAGCAGTAACTATCAGTTTCTAATTTAATCTGGATTTATGAAATTATAATTCGCGTTGGTGGTTTTGTTTGAAATTTATTCCTTTACTCAACCTCGACTTCTGATTCTAAATTTTCACTTGCGATTGCTTTTGTTGAAAAAATAATCACAGTTAGATTGGCGCTAGGCGCTATGTAACTTCGATTTCTACACTGTAAAAAAAAAAAAAAAAAAATCTGTAAAGTTACTCAAATTTTTCTAGGAAACTGGGATAATTTCCTAACAGACACACTTTTGCACCGTAAATCAAAAAATCTGTAACGTTACTTAGTATTTTTTAGGAAACTGGGATGCCTAGAACTTTTTATGTATCTAGAACCCGGGTTACAGATAAAATTTTAGTAAGATTACTGTAATTTTAGTAGATTCCTTTGTAAAGCTACAGTAATCAGTAGCTTTACAAAAACTAGTTTTGTAAATCTACACCTTTTTTTGTGAAGTATACAGATAAGATTTTAGTAAGCATACAGATTTCTGTAACTTTACGTCTGTAGAATTACAGATTTTTTTTTACAGTGTACTTTCACTCCCAGAATATTGGAGATGAAGTAATATGATTCGGCGGGAAGGTAAAAATGCAAACCTGAAACCGGTTAAAACCAGTCACAATTCGGCCCTAACAGTTGTGGCTCCACAGGGTCTTGAAAACCTCGTCCTGTCCAATGAATTCAGCCCTTATTCCACGTGCTTGTGTTGTTTGGGCCGATTGAGGGCAATTAAAATTTGAGAGATAACCGGCTTCGTATTGCAAACCGTTTTTACGGCATACTGCATCTCTATTATTATTTAGAACTCTATGCCGAGAACACCTTTTTTATTTGACGAGCCGTTAATTCCCAAAATGGCTCAGCCGAGCTTAGCAATCTGATTGGCTAAAACTGATATTTATATAGTAGAAAATTATATTTATTTTCTTATGAAGTAGTGTAATGTAAAATAGAATGAAATTACAATGACTTAAATTGATTTATTTTGTTAAATTTGATCAAAATCACAGTAAAGTAATCCAAAATATTAATATTAACGAACAATCAGATTGCTGAGTTCGGCTGAGCCAATTTGGGAATTAACGGCTCGTTTTGATTTGTAAACAGAAGCAGAACGCAACGGAATGTTGTTTTAGAATGATTTATCATGGTATAAAAGTATGACGTTTTATCGTCAATAAATGAAAGATGGAAATGGAACTGTGTCTCCCTCTCCCACTATGACTCCCAGTTATGATTTTAAAACTTTTATACAGAGTGTCCATTGTCCAATCTCAACGATGTCCGATGGCTAATTCCTAAATTTTTAGCCATAGACATATAGTTCCAATTTTAAAAATCTTTTAAATGAGGTAAAAAATTATTCTAAAAGAAATTTGAATCAATAAAAACTTTTCTTAAAAAGTTACAAAATTTAATTTTTTATGCCCCTGGTCCTATAAGTGATATTTGGAAGAAAAAAAAATGTTAAACTAAGAAGAAAGATAAAGAAAAAGTCCCGTTCATCTAACACTAAAATTGCCGAGTTATGAAACTTTGAAATTCATGATTTATACCACTTTTCTGCATCTGAATACAGGTGAGTTCGGCCATGCTTCGAGGAGTCGTAAACGAAATACTTAAAATATTAGAAGGACTTATTTCACGTGTACCTGTGCTTTGACAGAAATCTTAGAAGTATTGCAATAGAGTTAATTAACTTTTAGATTGGTTAAAATAAGTGTATTTTAACATATGTTTTACTTTGTAAAGATTTGAGGCTGTTTCTTTTCATGATTTCTTTTATCAAAAATTATGTTATTTTTATAAGCTTTTATTTAACTTGAAACGATCTTATGTATGTCTTTCAAGTTCAAAATTTGTACTCGAAGTAATTTTTTTTTAAGGGGACGAGGGACCTATGCATTATAGCATATATTTTGAACAAAAATAAATAAATAAATAAATAAAAATTAAAAAAAAATTTTTTTGTGAAAAAAAGGAATTTTTTGTAATATTTTAGAATTTTTCAAAATGCTCCATGCGCATTCCATATCAATGAAAATCCCCAGTATATTTTATACAAGTTTGGTTTGTATATATACATAAAACTGTGCATCAAATTTTATACAGTTGAATATAAAGGTAAGAAAAAAAATATTTTCTAAATTTTTTGACATTTTGAGCATTTTTGCTGTTCAAAATTTCAAAAAATTTACAAAATATATATATTTTTTTACCTTTATATTAAAATATATAAAATTCGACGCACAGTTTTATTTATATATGTAAACAAAATTTGTATAAAAAATATTGGGGATTTTCATTGAAATGGAATGGGCATGGGGCGTTTTGAAAAGTTCTAAAATATTACGGAAAACTACTTTTTTTTTCTCAAAAGAAAATTTTTTTTTAAATTTTTTTCTGATAAATACACGGCTTGCAGTGTTCCTAAAATTTTCACACTTTGCTACCACTGTTTTAAAACGATAATCTTTATTGTATAATTCTATTATAGATGTTAAAGGAATCTACCACGAAGAATTTTTATTTAAAATACTAGTAGCAAAGTGCAAAAATTTTAGGAACGCTGCGAGCCCTGTAAATGCATGCTATATTGCATATAATGTATCCTTGAATAACATTTAAAGCGAAATTTACAAAAAAAAATTGATTTTAAAGGTCCCTCATCCCCTTAAGATATCCAATCGATGTTAAATTTTACATGCTGACGTAAATCTGATGACAATGTAATCTTATGATTTTCAGTGCTTACCATTTATACCTATTTTACAGTATAATACAAAAATTTTTGGATAAATTACCGCCAACAAATTTAAGAAAAAGTTTTAGATTAGATAACGCAAGCCTGCGACGGTTGTGTTTTTTTAACTTTTATAATTGATTTTTATGTATTTTTTTTTGCGCTGAATTCGAAAATCCCCTTCATTTTTAACCATCATGTCAGGATTTTTTGCAAATCGTAAATTTGAAAGTAAAAAATAAATATAAAATCTGATACTGTAATAAAGAAGATGATTTGTTTTTAACTTTTGGCAATTGATTTTTATGTACTTTTAGCACTGAATCTGCAAATGACCTGAATTTTTAACCATCAAGTTAGACCTTTTTCGCAAATTGTAATTTTCAAAGTTAAAAAATAACGGAAACCTAATACTATAAAATAGGTGTAAAACTTCTTTTATTCAATTTTATTTTATTTAATTCAATAATTTATTCAACTTTTTGGCTTATACTGGGATTCTTAGAGCTAAATAGCTCAGGGATTCAATGAGGTTCGGGAGGGGGGGGGGGGGGGGTACAATTATAACTTTTAACTTTTAAACATAGAAATTTACGATTTGCGAAAAATCCAGACGTGATAATTAAATATGAAGGTCATTTTCAGATTCAGCGATAGAAAATACATAAAAATCAATTATCAAAAATTAAAAACACAGTAATTAACATCTATTTTATAGTATCGGATATTCGATATTTTTTTACTTTTTAGCTTAAAAATTTACGATTCGTGAAAAAACCCTTACGCGATGGTAAAAAATAAAGGTCACTTTCGGATTCAGTGCTACAAAATACATAAGAATCAATTATCAAAAGCTAAAAAACATGACAAAATTCAAATTTTGCAGGCTAGTGTAATCTAATAGCATCTTAATATATGTATCATTTTTTAAAGAATTAAGGCTGTTACTTTGCATCATTTTATTTAACGAATATTCTGTTATTTCTTTCCTCTTATGTGTTTAGTACAAACTGCATATTTTGCATTAATATTTCAGGATGATTTTAGATTTCAAATTTATATTGCAATGTTAATTTTACTCTCAACTATTTTTTTAATATATCTGACGATTATTTATATCCTACTAAATTTGTGAATGACCCCTATTTCACAGCAAAAAAATATGCTCCAACTTTAAACAGCTATTTCTCGGTCAGTTTTAATCCTAGAATAATGGGACTTTTATTGTCTTATTTGCCAGTGTAACAGGAAATTTTTACTAAATAGAGCCTTTAGGACTGGGGACCGTATAAAAATTTTAATTTCGAAATTTTTTAAGAAACGTTTTTATTGACTGAAATCGCTTTTATAATAATTCTTTACCTAATTTAAAACATTTTTGTAATTAGAACTATATGACTAGCGGTTTAGGAATTAGCCATTGGACATCATTGAGAGTGGACACACTGATATGCAACATAGTAGCTGTAAATAATTTTACTTTCATTAAAATGTTTCATTAAAAGAATATTCGACGCCAAGATTCATTGACTTTCGATTTCAATATCATGATGCCTATTTACTGTTCTTCAGATTCAGGGGTCTGTCCAGACTTTTCTACCAAGGTCCTGCTTTTGTGAAATTGTGAACAGCTTTTTACATTTGTGAAAAATCTAGACATAATTTTGGGAATTTGGAATGATCGTTATATTAAGGTTCTTGTTTATATATATTTAAGAAGGTAAAATACTTGTACTTATATTTTCTTTATATACAGTGTGTCCACGTATAACCTGACCGACCTTTATTTTCGCAACCGTTGGTCCTAGATGCATACTTCCAATTACAAAAATGGTCAAAATTAGGTACAGAGTTAAGATAGAAAAAGTTTGAAGCGAAAAAACAATTTAGCGAAGAATTACAAAATCTAAATTTTTATACGGTTTCCCGGTCCTATAAGTTATATTTAGTAAAAGTTTTCTGTTACACTGACAAGTAAGGCAAAAAAAGTCCCGTTATTCTACGATTAAAATTGACCGAGTAATAGCTATTTGAAGTTGAAGCATATTTTTTGCTGCAAATTAGGGGTCATTCACAAATTTAGTAGAAATATAATTTCGTCAGATATATTAAAGAAATGGTTAAGAGTAAAATTAGCATTGCAATATAAATTTGAAATCCTTAATCATTCTGACATATTAGTGAAAAATATACAATTTCTACAGAACATATAAGAGGATAAGAATAACAGAATTTTTGTTAAATTAAAGGATGAAAAACAACAGCCTCAATTCTTTACAAAAATGATATATATTTTAAAATGCTGTTAGATTACACCGTCTTTAAAATTTTGGGTGTGTCATGTTTTTTAGCTTTTGAAAATTGATTAACATGTTTTTTTCAGCGCTGAATCCGAAAATGACCTTCATTTTAAACCATTACGTCAGGATTTTTCTCAAATCGCAAACTTCAAAGTTAAAAAGTTCAAAGTTAAAATTGATCCATCCTCCCCTCCCAACCTCATCGGACTCCTGAGCTGTTTAGCTGTAAGAAACCCAGTATAAGCCACAAAATTGAATAAATTATTGAATTAAATAAAATTAAACTGAATAAAAAAGTCTTACATCTATTTTATAGTATCAGATTTTTTGCTATTTTTAACCTTGAAATTTACGATTTGCGAAAAATTCTGACATGATGGTTAAAAGTGAAGGTGATTTTTTTATTTAGCGTTAAAAAATACATAAAAGTAATTATACTCGTAAAAGTTAAAAAACACAACCATCGCAGGTTTATGTTATCTAATCTAAAACCATTTCTTAAACTTGTTGATGGTAATCTGTCCAAATTTTTTTGTGTTATTCTCTAATATAAGTATGTATAAGATGGCAAGCGTCGAAAATCATAATAAAATTACATTGTAATCGGATTTAAGTCAGTATGTAAAATTTTAACTTCGATCGGACATTTGAAAGTCAGTTAAAGTTCGAGTACAAATTTTAAACTGGAAAGACGATCGTTGCAAGTTAAATAAAACCTTATGAAAATAACATAATTTTTGTTAAAAGAAATCATAGCCTCAAATCCTTACAAAATACAACGTATGTTAAAATACAATTATTTTAACTAATCTGAAACTTAACTAATAAAGTTAATTCAATCGTAATAGTTGAACGATTTCTTTCAAACCGCAGATATCTTGAAATAAGTTTAAGTACTTTACGACCCCTGAAAGCATGGTCGAAATCATCTGTTTTGATATGCAAAAAAATGGTATAAGTCATGCATTTCAAAGTTTCATAACTCGGTCAATTTCAATGTTAGATGAATGGGACTTTTTCTGTCTTACTTGTTAGTCTCAGAGTAAATTTTTACTAAATATCACTTATAGGACCGGGGGACCGTATAAAAATTTAAATTTCGTAATTTTTTAATAAATCTTTTTCTTGAACCAAATCACTTAAAAAATAATTCTTTACCTTATTTAAACCATTTTTGTAATTGGAAGTATGCATCTAGGACCAACGGTTGCGAAAATAAAGGTCGGTCAGGTTATACGTGGACACACTGTATATAAAAGTGACAGGTCAGATTTTACTTTTAAATGATTAAATTAGTGAAAAGTTCAGTTTGGAGATAAAAACATTTTTTGTGAAAAGCCCATTTTAAGACAAAATATTTTGTGAAGGGTCCTGTTTTGGAATGAAAGATTTTGTGAAGGATCCTCTAAAGGACCCAATTTCTTCCTAAACAGATTCCTGAGATTATGTTTAAGTTTTTTTTTTATTCATGATTCGAATATTCGACATAAGATAAATGATACGAAGTTCTATGGCTTTTTGATTTTGATTTTTTTCACAGTGAAAAAAATGGTCGGTGAGACGTTAGTCTATCCCTATCCCAATCAAAGCAAAATTTAACTAATCTTAGATAAAATGCGTGTTTACAACTTACATTCTTTTTCATTATGTGGGGAGATGCTGGTGGCAAGTTTTTTGTGTCTTTAAGCAAACAGTAATTCTAGAAGTCCTTTATAACTTGGAAAATAATATGGTAGAATTTTCCTCTACATTCAGGTCTCGACTAAAGTTTTCTGAGGCCATAAACATAAGTTATCATTTGCATCCCCAACACCCATAAGACTGATTAAAGTTATAATTTTTTTTTTTTTTAATTCTAAAACATGAGAAAAACGAAAACATAAAAACTGCTCAAAGCTTCAATTATTGAAAACAAATTTATAATTTAACATTTTTACGTAAAAAAATATATTGTATAAACTACAGGTGCACAACCTTTTTTATAGAAGAGCCACTTTCAAAAATGTCTGGATTGTCGAGGGCCACATCAGTAACAGATAGAGAGTTCTATTTCGGGGAGGTGATCTGTGACCTATAATAAGATGAAAATATGGTTTCAGATACGGGGGGGGGGGGGGGTTGCCCCTCTAGGTATCCTTACCCAGTCAAAATATCCAATTCGGTTGGTAAGGATTTATCAACAGTTAACGTTTGTATATATAACACATATATAGCAAGGATTGTTTTCAAGGAGTGATAATGTACCTTGACTTTATTCGGGGGAGTAAATTTTGATTTATTATAACTGCTAAAAAACAAACATAGGTATGAAAGTGGCTAGTGCCGAAAAAAATTGTGAACTTTATGAGCGAAAAGGAGAGAAGGAGTCAATCAACGAAATTTTAGATTTTTCCGCGCCTGATCAATGAAATTCGTGATTTTTCCGCGCCCGATCAAAAAACTTTGAAATTTTTACACACCTGATCGACAAAATTCGCAATTTTGCCGAATCCGATCGACAAAATTCGAGATTTTTCCGCAGCCGATCGGCAAAATTCGCTATTTATCAGCACACAATCAACAAAATTCGCTTTTTACAGCGTCTGATCGATGAAATTTGCTATTTTTCCGCGCCTGATAGAAAAAATTTTTGATTTTTCCGCGACTGATTGACAAAAGTCGCAATTTTTTCGTGCCCGACCACCAAAATTCACAATCTTTTGGAACCCGATTGACAGAACTCGCGATTTTTCTGTGATTGTTCGACGAAATTTGTAATTTTTCCGCCCCTAATCGACAAAATTCGGGATTTTTCCGCGTCTTATAAACGAAATTCGCGATTCTTAACTGACTCTGACAAAATTTGTATTTTTTTCGAGCAGCAAATTGACAAAATACGCGTTTTTTCTCCCGATAATCTGACGAAACTCACGATTTTTCCGCTGCCGACCAACGAAATTTTCAATTTTTCCGCTTATCATCGACTAAATTCGTGATTTATTCGTGCCCGATCAACGAAATTTGCGATTTTTACGTGCCTGATCGACAAAATTCGCGATTTTTGCGTGATCGAACAACGAAATTCGCGATTTTTCTCGAGCCCGATAGACAAAACTCGTAATTTTTCCGTGGCCGATCAGCGAAATTTGCGACTTTTTTTCGTACCTTATCGACAAAATACGCGATTCTTAAATGGCTGACGAAATTTTCAGTTTTTTTCGGCAAGTGTCAAAATGCACGATTTTTTCTTACGACCTATGGACAAAAATTGCAATTTTTTCCAGTTATAAATTGACGAAATTCGCTGGCCACACGCTAACACATCGCGAGCCACTTTTGGCTCGCGGGCCACAGGTTGTGCATCCCTAATATAAACTTTTTTAGTTACTTTCGCAGATTTTGAAGGTCCCACTAAATTTGGAGGCTCTGGGCGTGTGCTACGTAGTCACATTCAGGCCAGACAGTTTAAAATAATCTCGTTGTTTAATACGCAGATATAACTTCAGATCGCAAGTTCCAAATTGATGTACTTATAGTAGTCCAGGCAATAGGGAATTTTACCTAGCAAAATTAATGGTAGTACTGAAAATCGGCTTTCTAGATGTTTTTTGGGTCGCTGAATCCGAATTTGTAACTTCCCACCAAAATTTCCCCCGGCAACCTCCCCAAATTTTGGTAAAAAGCCCCCCAAAAAAGGTTTTTATTAAAAAAATCAATGTTTTTATTGTTTTAGAGAAAAAGTATCTAGAAATTCAGAAAGTAGACAAAATTTCCAACAAATTAGATACATGACATTATGACTTAGGATGAAGGGGAAGGGGGGATCTGCCTCGGAACATGCGCGCGGTGCTGCGTAAACTAAGTTGCGCAATTCCACTTAACCACTCACACGTTTACATTTGCCCTCCCATCTCCCCTCCGAACTTTCTCTATAAGGTTTACTTTAAGATTTTTGGGTCGCTGAATCCGAATTTTCAACTTTCCCCTCAAAATTCCCCCCCCCCCCCCCCGCCCAACAGTTGTTTTTAACCTAAATTTCTGTTTTAGGGGAAAAGCATTACGAAATTCAGAAACTAAACAAAATTTCCAACAAATAGGATGTATGACATTATGAATTAAGATGAACGGAGAGGGTGAGCGCTGCCTCTGAACATGCACTGCGGCTCTACGTGCACTAAATTATGAAGTTCAGGCAATTGGGGATTTTATCTGGCAAAATTAATACTAGTTCTAGATTTCGACTCACTTTATGTTTTTTGGGTCGCTAAATCCGAATTTGTAACTTCCCACCAAAATTTCACCCGGCACCCCCCACAAAAAATTGATTTTTTGAAAAAATTTGGTGAGAAAAGCGCGCGGGGAATGTTCCGAGGCAGCCCCTCTCTCCCCGTTTATCCTACGTCATAATGTCATATATCCTATTTGTTGCAAATTTTGTCTAGTTTCTGAATTTCGTAATGATTTTCCCCTAAAACAATAAGAAAGTTAAAAACAAGGGGGGGGGGGGTCGGGGGTGGAATTTTGGGAGTAAGTTAAAAATTCGGATTCAGCGACCCAAAAAACTTAAAGTAAACCTTATAGAGAAAGTTTGGAGGGAAGATGGGAGAGCAAATGTAAACGTGTGAGTGGTTAAGTGGAATTGCGCAACTTAGTCCACGCAGCACTGCGGCGCATGTTCCGAGGCAGATCCCCCCTTCCCTTTCATCCTCCTAAGTCATAATGTCATATATCTATTTTGTTGCAAATTTTGTCTACTTTCTGAATTTCTAGCTACTTTTCCCCTAAAACAATAAAAACATTGATTTTTTTAATAAAAACCTTTTTTGGTGGTCTTTTTACCAAAATTTGGGGGTGTTGCCGGGGGGAAATTTTGGTGGGAAGTTACAAATTCGGATTCAGCGACCCAAAAAACATCTAGAAAGCCGATTTTCAGTACTACCATTAATTTTGCTAGGTAGAGTCCCTATACGGTCTCTATTGCCTGGACTATAGTAGAACTTTATTATGATTTACTTTGTCTTATTGTTTCATGCTACAATGGCAAGTTTTGTACTGAAGATCTTAACAGGTATAGGGACCACTATGGATATACATAGGCACAAACCAGGGCCGTAACCAGATGGAGGCAAGGTGAGCTGTGCCCTCCCTAGTATTCTCTTAAGTGACCCTCTAGCTCTCATAATATTTTAATGCAATAATATATTAAGTTAAAGATTTTAAAACTTTTTATTGCAAACACTTTATAACTGTCAAAATATATAAATACATAAAAGATGCTGAAAAGTGATAAAGAAGTTTTTTTGGTATTGTGTTATATTATTATTCATGATAAGATATTATAAATATCAAGAACTCGAAACTATTGATAATATTATCTACCCTCAGGTAGATACCCTCTTTAATACTCAGGTAAAAACTGTAAGTTTTCTGGAAATTTTCTGAATTGTATTATTTTAGGTACTTTTGGTCCTTGCTGGGTTTCTTTGGTCCATCACATAAAAAAGTGTTTATTATTTGTATTGAACAAACAATACAAGATAATTTGGAGTTTTTACCCTTAAAAAATATTTTATACCCTACTATAGAATATTTGAATAGTTTGGGGGTAATTTAAATTTTTGTTAGTGGCAATACTGGATGTGTTTGTAAACAACTGTTTTCGTGTGTAGATTTTAACTCCTAAACTTTCTATAGTGAAACAATCTGAATAAGAGCTACAAATAAGGTAAGTGTCAAAATATTACCTTTACTAACCTGTAACCCATTTGTAATCATAGTTTTTAATTTAACTTTTTATTTTGACAGGAAATGTTTACGTTTTCATAAAGCTAACATGAAAACTAGTTTTTCGGGACTACTTTGTGCCAGACCTGGTTTGGTCCGAAGTAGCCCCAGTTACTTAGAAATGCCTTTTATACAACCAAATCTCTTTAAAAATGTTTTAACTAACATTTTTTTCAAATGTCACAAACATTAACATTACAGTACCATTTTTTTTTTTTCAAATGTTACTGTATCAAAATGTTACATTAATTGTTTTTGTTCCAGTTGCTGAGGATAACATGACGAAAACTGTTTCTCGTGTCTTTAAGATTTTCAAATAGTTTATTGTGTTTAAATGTAACAAAAAACATTTGTTTATCGAATTTGCAGTGTTAATTCATTAGTAGATCCTATTGCAAGAGGGTTTGAATAGTCCAACATATGAAATGTATTCAATTTATATGAAACTAAGTGAATAAACCGAAGAAGCCCATAGCAGGGGCTACTTTCTTCCAAAACTTTAAAGATAGTTAAAAGATAAAAAAAAAAAAAAAAAAAAAAAAAAAAAAAAAAACATTGCTTCCTTTAAACCATACAGTTTGCTTCATTGTTTCATGTTAATTGTTTACAACTCAATTTCGACGTTGAAAAATCATATATAATATTTTTTTTAAATGTAAATGTTACTGAAACCAGAAAAAAGTGGCCCAAAGTAGCCCCGGTTGACGGTATACAATGTTATTTGCTAGTATCTCAATATGTTAAAGGAATTCACTTTTAACATTTAAATAGCATGTTCCTGTAACAGCTTTTAAAATTTTGGAAAATTTAATTATTTTCAATTTATAATTTTTCATCAAATCCCTTGATGATCCGTTGTAGTTGCCCCCTGTCTAAATTTATTCCTTATTAAAGTGGGAGAAAAATGCAGGTGAATTAGCCCCCACCCCATAAAATTTTAAAGATCCCTCTGATTTCGCAGCCCGGTTGCGGGTCTGGTACAAACCAGGATTCGAACTAAATACCTAACTAACCAATAGTTAAAGCGAAACAGGACGGTGAGTACACTCCAAGTTCATTTTAATATAAATAGTGTAAACATTCATATTGATATGTTTAATAATTTATAAGATTATCGGTATGCAATACTTTTCTAACAGGTATTGTAACTTTTCATGTGCAACGGTTTCTTCCGTTATTATCTACTTCAATTATTTTTACTCCCATTAAACCGTAGCCGTTACGGCTAATCTACTGCCGGAAACAGTTCTGTATGTTTTGGTCAATACTGATGAAGCGCTCGGGTGTGACACGAGGCATGCCTGCCACGTGCCACAGCGGTCTAGCTTTGTTTATTGCTGGTGAGATGAATGAGAGAGTATCGGTTCAGTGGCTATGATCGAGCGCCACTTGTGTTTTAAATGCAAAGAAACAAAACCTCGCTGGATCCATTAGAGCACATGGGATTTGAGTCACATTTCCAACGGAAATCTACACAATACATAATATCAGTATCTTTTGAATTTGAACACTGTATTGCAAAAAGGTGTAACTATATGACTGTAGCTTTTTATGAATGCTTTATCAACCACAAATAGAGCAGCTGTCCTCGAATTGAAATTTCTCAGTGTCGCAGATAGCAAAATCATATTTTGCGATTTAAAATCACATAAAAATCCTTCTTTAGATATCATGGATTAGAATTTTTAAAAATATAAATCCAAAATTATTAAAACTATTGCAAGAACTTGAACTAGAGTCCTGCATCGGGTCGGGTTACCCGCTTTTACCCGAACCCGACCCGACCCGAATTCGGGTCGGGTTGGAGCTATATTTTCCCGTTGCGGGTCGGGTCGGGTCGGGTCGGGTTGACTTTAAATTTTTTTGATGCGGGTCGGGTTGGCTTTTATTGTTGCGGGTTCGGGTCGGTTTCGGGTTGGCTTTTTTACTCTTGGGGGTCGGGTTCGGGTTGACCCGCTTTTTTAAAAGAATGTGGAAAATATTTTTTCCTGTTAAAAGCCTATATAAACCGCAGATCAAAGTTTCACAAAAGCAAAATGTGTGCTTGTGTGTTTTGTAACTAGTCATCCTTTCACCAGTTTTCGAAATAACAAACTGCATTATATTTTTATCGTATTTTAAAAATACAATACGCAGCGAAACGCTAAATGGTCCTTCCTGTCTAAACAAGTGAATAATTTAATTGTGGTGATACGAGATGCAGTTTGTTAGACAGGAAAATTTTCAAAATAATAACTGCTGATAAACTAAAGGCAGATGGCCACTTGTGTAAAACAAGGTGTATCGTTATAAATGGAACTTTTGAAACCACAACTAATTTTAAAGCATATTTAAAGATTAGATTTTTTGTTTTACACCATTTAGAGTCCTGCATCGGGTCGGGTCAAAGATTTTACTATAGTTGAATATTAAAGAATATAGATTTGTTCATTCTGCGCTGTAAAACATAAAAATGAAATTAGAGAATTAGAGGTCTGCACGGGCCGGAATTACCAGGCCCGGAAACGGCCCGGCCTGTCCCGTGCCGTGTAAAACTTAAAAGTTCGGCCCTATCCTGGCAAGGCCCATTTATAATTTTCGTCTAAATATTTATATCGGGCCGGTAGACCGGCTTAATTGTAGCTATCAGCCCGGCCTGGCAGGGCCGATATTTTTTTGCCGGCCCGGACCGTTTATTTTGTTTATCAGCCCGGCCCGTTGAAAAAACTGTCTTAATAAAGCGGCCTGGCCAGTTTGAAATTTTGCCGACCCGCCGCGGACCGGTGCAGACCTCTATTAGAGATACGTAGATAATTTTTCATAACGGTATTAAAACATGATTTGCTTTCCTTACATTGCGGGTTCGGGTCGGGTTGCGGTTGAAATATTTCGGGTCGGGTGCGGGTTGATATACTTCGGGTTCGGGTCGGGTTGCGGGTTGCCTGAAATTATTTTTGCGGGTTCGGGTCGGGTTGCGGTTTTCGGAAAATTATTTTTGCGGGTTCGGGTCGGGTTGCGTGTTGACCTAAAATGGAATTTGCGGGTTCGGGTCGGGTAAACCCGACCCGCGCAGGACTCTAACTTGAACTTTTGAAATGTTAATTAATAACAGATATTTATACTATTAAAAGTGTCTTTAAAGATCTTAAATGTGAACAATTAGGACATCTCCATTTAATCCTCACAACATCTGACACCTTATTCCCAACAACGCGCTGCCTTCGGTCATTTTGATTTATAAGCAGAGACGTAAAATAGATTGCTTGAACTGAGTGCAGACATAAAAATGTTTTATCGTAATATTTTTTGTTATTACTGTATTCATATCGGTTTATATTTTGGGTTTATTTTATTTGCGCTGTTAAAAACATTGTAAGATGAGAAAGGTCTGGAAAGAAGAAGATACGAGTATACATTGAAAATTGTAATGTAGATTCATATACAGTGCCTTTTTACAACTAATAAAAATCGTTAACGATATTATTGTAAAATAAACGGCGCTGCCTAAGACTTTAAGCAAAGTAGCTAAGCTCTCAGCGCGTCGCACTACAACGGTACAGGTCTACAGTTCGATTCCGGACTGTGGACTCAGCAAGTTCACTCACCTTTTCATTTCTTCGGACTACATAAAATGAATACTAGGCTTAATTGAAACTAAACACTGAGGGTCCTGCATTAGTTTAACACCCGACCAGGACATATATTTTATAGCATCTCATAGTCAAGAAAACAGGGCTGGAAACTGTAGAGTCCCTTGATAATTAGCGGAATGTAGCACCTCAGGTTTATATATATAAATATTTATAGTATAGACTTTATAAGACTTTATATGTACTACATAGTTCTTGTGGTTTTTCTTAACTAAGATCATCGTAAATAGACTACAATCAATGACGGATAATACAAAATATCAGACTATCAAAATATCCTCATTTTCGGATCTGGTATTAATTTTTCGAACAGGGGATGTTCGCAATTCGTATTTATCCATGTAACAGAATGTGCTGTTTTGCAGAAATTTTATCTTGATTTAGAAGGAAAGTTATGATTCTTAATCAGACTTTGTACTTAAAATTTGACAATCAGATGTATCATACACCTATTAGAATATTGTCAAAACTCAAAATAAAAGCATTTTTATAACAAAGAAGGAAAGCAAAATTGTCATCACATTAAATTGAAATGTAAAATTAGATTTTATTGAATTGTAAATGGAAGCAGTACCACAAACTGACGTCTAGTATTGTTGACCACGGTAGCTGTCATTTCAGGCTTATTGACTATAGGGTTTATTACGAAAATAACCTTTTTTTTTGTTGTTGTTGTTCGGGCGATTTTATTACAGTTTTGAGATGTGCAAATATACTAAAAATGATTTTTTAAAGAAAGGGTTTTTTTTTTAACATTCTTTCTTTTTATCTTTGGTCAGATCTATAGATATTGAAGACTATGTTATAAATAAAAATTTTTACCTATTTCTACGACATTCAGTTTCGCAGAACACAACTCAAATCCTATCAGAAACATTTTATACCACCTCACTAATCCCTTCCTTTCCTTTATAACCTCAACTCGTGTCCAAACAGCACGCGTCAGCTGGGGGTTAGATAACTTGGGCAAATAGTTACGGTTTTTACCAAGTGCGACCTGAAGAAAAGGGAAACGTGTTTTATAGGCTTTTCAGACTCGTTTTTACGACTTCCTGAAGGCAGAATAAAATTTAAAGTTTTGTTATCGATATAACGAAGAGATTTATGGCTTGTAACTTCAATCGAAAGCGTGCGGTACCGCTATATATTAAAAAAAAAAAAAAAAAAAAAAAAAAAAAAAGCATGCAAAGCTTTGTAACTTCAAAACGAATTTGATATACTGATAGAGCAACGTTTTCGGAAATAGTTATGTTAAAGAAAAAAATAATCATGTCTATAAACTCAGCATGAGGCATTTTTTACTGAGTGTAATTCAATAAATGAATGCTATGTGATTTATATAATTCAGTCTGCCTGATAGCTATATTAATTAATATTAAATACATACATATTAAATATCCTATTGATTTTCAAATCATTGAGATGCTTTCAAAGACAGGCGTTTAACATGATTCTTCTACATTACATGCAAATACATTTTATAACATTTATTTGTATACGTAAGTATTTAACCCTTTGCCTGTGACACCCGAACTCAGTTCGGGCAACGCAAATGCGTCAATTTTTGGAATGCCCGACCTGAGTTCGGGCAAGAGAAAAATCGGTGTCGTTTGATTTATTTTGCTATAATTTGAGCAAACATGACTGTAATCCATTAACATTTGCCATAAATGTGAAAATATTGAATATAGTAATTATTTCGTTTAATTTTTTTTAAATAATCTATTTCTAACATTTTGACGATAATAACGAACAAAATTAAAGACAAAAAAAATTTCCATTTTTGGCACGTTTTTCTCAAATATATTCCACAAGCAAGGGATTAATTACTGTTATTATTACCGAGGTCTTTAAATTTAGTTTAAAAACTTCTGCATTGAAATTTTTGTTTTAAATGCAGTAAAATTCATAGTTCACAATGAAATCGATGTTTAATGTATTTCATATATTTATTTTTACCTACCTTTATTAATACGACTCAATGTCCCTGTTATGTACCATTTATGCCCAATGACCCTTTATGTCCCGAACTATGAATCAGAAAATTGCTCCACTTCAATAATTATCTTCGTTAATGTCTGAAGATATCCAAAACAACTTATATAATAACAATTTGATTGAATCAGAAAATTGCCCCACTTTCATAATTATCTTCGTTAATGTCTGAAGATATCTAAAACAACTTATATAATAACAATTTGATTGAATCAGAAAATTGCCCCACTTCAATAATTATCTTCGTTAATGTCTGAAGATATCCAAAACAACTTATATAATAACAATTTGATTGAATCAGAAAATTGCCCCACTTCAATAATTATCTTCGTTAATGTCTGAAGATATCTAAAACAACTTATACAGGGTGATTCATAAATATCGAAACAATAGGCTATTTCCTTAAATATTGCCCCCCTAGACCCATACTTCCAGTTGCAAAGTTTCATTAAAAAAGGTGCAACATTTAATGACATAAGTTGCAACTCCAATGGGGTGGGGGGTCTGTTTGAAAAAATACGAAAATTAAATTTTTATACGGCCCCCGTAGTGTAAAAATTCCAGTCAGGAAAACTTTCCTTATCCATTCCTGAATTAAACACAAAATATTGCATCTTCATATCTGCAAAACTCGCAGAGTTATGGCCGTTTAAATAATTCATCAGGTTTTAAGGGATTAGACACAAATTGAAATGCGTGCAATCAAAGAAACAATGTTACTTTAAGAGTTCTAGGAAACATGTAAAAAAATATATTCGTTGAGCTAGAATTTTGATTTTTTTTTTCTTTTTTTGTAATGGTTAACCATATAATTTCTAAACAAAATCACATCCTAATATTTCTCATAACGTTTTTTTAAAATTTAAATGATTAGAATTTTTTTAAAGGATTTAATTTAAAATCTTTATACTCGAAACATTATTAATCGGATTTCAATTTTTTTCCATTTAATTAAAGAGGAAAGTATAATTTTAGTTTTGTTTCAGGAATTTTTTTATTTTTAATTTTAAAAATATTAAAAATATTTATTTGAAAAATTATGTAACTTATTTTTTTAAAAAAATGATATTTTCAAAAGTAAAATTTTTTTCAAATTTGTCGAAAAAAAAATTAATGTAAAATAATAAAAAAATACATGTTCCAAGTTTGCACCTTTTTAATTTACGATTAAAAAAACATCATGCAGAAAAGCGCATTTAAAGTTTTAAACATTGGTTGACTCCTAATAAAATGTTTAAATGCATTTTTAAGAATTGCACGTAAAAAAGTAACTTCTTTCTGTAACTTAAACTTCCGATTTAGTTTAATTTTTACCGTTTACATCACCTATTGTACTATTTGCACCATTTGTACTATTTAAATGTCCATAAATGAATGTTAAATGTGTAATTTGGAACAATGCTTTTTCTAACATGCCGATTAACAGTTTTTCATAATTTTAGCCCCACAAGTTCAGGCTTTTTATCACTCTGTCGAAGCGGATAAAAAAGTCTACATTCTGGAGTCGCCCCTGACCCAGGATTGGCGAATTTTTACTGAAGACTCGGCCAGGCCGGGCCTAACGTATTTTTTCATACCGAACCGGGTGTTGGTGTGATTTAGGACGGCCAATGTGACGGCCAATTATGACACGAGGGATGTGGGCCAGAAGGAGGGGGGGGGGGTGCCTTCCGTGGAGGTCTTTCTAAGGGAACCTAACCCGTATTTACGCAAGGATATCCAAGGTTCGGAGAAAACGACTGAAAACTCCGAGCGATTGGGCCGAAGGGCGCGATTGGGTTCGAACCCAGCATGAGAGCAGAACCTCTCAGCCACTGGTTATACCAAACCGGGACTGGCTTCCTTATTCCTAGGTCTCCCCTGGGCGAAATTTTCAGTCCCGGTCTCGAGACAACTCGTATTAAAATCATTATCTCTGACTGACCTAATCCGTGCAAAAATAACTAAAATTAGGCTCAGCCCAAAAACTTTTACAACAAATGCATATATTTTTAAATGGCCATTATTTTACAATAAAACTTTAAAATTCATATTTTTAAAGGATAGTAGATTTTAAGGCAAAAAATTAAAATATAGTAAAACTAGTGAAAAAAATCTGCCTATGACGGAATCCTTTCTTAAACGGAAAATCTGTTGATACTTGTCTATAACACCTTATTTTTCTTTCCTATGTGATTCCTTCTTAAAAGATTTTACTTTACAGCATTTCTCATTGTCTCCAATAGATGGAATATGGATTAACGATATTAAAGGAGAAGTGAATCATTTACATATAAATAGAGATTCATGAATATAACAAATAATCGCAGCTTTTGGCGTTTCTTTAAAAATAATGATTATAAACGTGAAAAAAGAAAAGATATAATCAGAACTCCTCCATACGAAACAACTTTTAACCATATCGATGTAAAAAACTATGTAGAAATTCAATCAGGCCGGACCAGGCTACGATTTGAACTTTTTTCCAGGCAGGGCTGAACTTTTTTGCCTATGGGTCGGTTCGGGACCGGACCTAGATATTTCCCCTGCAGACCTCTAAGATCCTATACAAGCATAGAAAATTACAGATAAAACGCATTTCAAGTTCATTTTTAATTTTATACGAAATTCCTTTGTTATATTCCTATTTAAATACTTCTTCTGCACTGAGCCCAAATATACCCAAATATGCGCCTCAAAATTACAACTCATTTGTACTTTTACTCCATGATTTCTTCTTAATGAACAATCCCAGGTTCTAAAATGCAATTTTACAGAATAATTTAGCTTAAACGGTGTAGATTGCTGCTTTTAATTTCGTATTTTACCGCGCCAAAATGCATTACATTGCCGTTAAAGTAGCAATTCGTGGCGCGTGACTGTCACGTTTACACTCTTAGCGTGAAAAATCACTGATGTTAATGATATTCTCATGAATTTTTGCGTTTAGATTCAAAGAATTTACGTATTCTGTCTTATGAAGGATACAACTAAATGAGCGTGTATAAAATGAGGAGATGTTCCGTTAAAAGTACAGAAGCTTTACTTTTTCAAAAATATTTCTTTTAAAATTATTGTTAAAAAAACATATAAACATGAGCAATATCATTAGTCGTCATTTTATATATATATGTATATATATGTAGAAGTTATTGTTTGTAAAATGTTAATATATAGATGATTTGAATAAGTAGAGGTTGGAATCACAACACGTACACTTTAATACAATTCTATAAGGGTAACTTTACATCACTTCGTTGATACTTTTCTAAATACAGCACCTTTCTTACTTAAAACTTACAACATATTTCTTACGAATAATTTGATTAGGCTTAACAATACCTTCCTTGGCATCTCATAAGCCGCTGCTTCATGCACAACATTATTTTTTAGACTGACTCTTTTCTAATTTTTGAATATGTCCAAACCTTGATCTCGTGATCGTGAATTTTTGTAACTCGTGCTTTCAAATCATGGATAATAAAAATATCAAAGCGTCAGTTAATTTGCTGATCATACAGGTCATAAAGAAAATAAAGTATGTTTAAATTCAAATCCTACATATATATATATATATATATATACTGGGCTGTTTAATAGCCTCTGCTTATTAACCAGGAGAAGACCCTTTAATTGCCTTCGAGGAGGACTTAAAGGAATCGACTGGGAGCGGAGACTTAATGTCCAATCCGCACCTTCCACCGGTACAGCCTGTTAGTACCCTTGCCTAGTGCATGGGGAACGAACGCGGATGGGCTTCCTCCAACCCGCTTGGCCAGCGTGGAGGAATTTGGCCACCTACCCCCCTTATTTTACCATAAATTCACAAAATAAATCACGGCCCTTAATTCCCGGCAGTCTGAATGTTCCTGGTTACGGCAGCGATCAGAAAGACATGAAGACAGAGGGTGCTAAGAATAACCGGGCTCGGCTAGGCTGCCATAAGTTGATGACCTTGGCTACGTATAATGGACGATCCCTATCTTCGGAAAATCGTTTACAGGAACTTGAAGAATAATTAGAAAGAATCAACTGGGACATCCTAGGATTATGTGAAATAAGAAGAAAAGGAGAAGAGAAGATAGATCTTGCCAGCGGGCATGTATTATACTACAGAGGCACAGAAGATGGAAGAACAAGCGGTGTAGGATTTCTGATTCATAAAAGGTGGAAGAATCACATCGTAGAATATGATAGTGCATCAGATAGAGTTGCAAGGTTAGTAATACAGGTGTCCAGAAGATACAAGTTGCAAATTACCCAAGTTTATGCACCAACAGTAAGCTATACTGATGAAGAAGTTGAGGATTTCTATGAAGAAGTAGCTTCAATGCATCAAAAGGGAAAATGCTAAATTAAATTAATAATGGGAGACTGGAATGCTAGAATTGGGGAAAAAGAGAAAGGTGAGTTATCAGTAGGAAATCATGGATATGGGGTGCGAAATGAAAGAGGAAACAGATTGATTGAGTTTGCAGAATGTGAACAGTTGTATATCATGAATTCATTTTTCAAGAAAAAGCCACAAAGAAAATGGACATGGCGTTGTGCAAATGGCTCAAAAGTGAAATCGACTACATCTTAACAAACAAAAAGCATCTTATTCAGGATTGCAGCGTTCTCAATAACTTCAATACAGGAAGTGATCACAGGTTGGTTAGATGCAAACTGCTGTTAAATACTAAAGTGGAAAGAATGAAGCTTTTGCAACACTCAAAGAAATCAATCGATATAATAAATCTCCAGAAACATAAAGAAGATTTCCATTTGGAACTTAAAAACCGTTTCCAAGTACTTCAATCAATTTTAGAAGAAGAGCAAGATATTACAGTAGTGAACAAGAAACTAACCAGTACTCTACAAGATATTGCAAAGAAGATAGCCGGCGATGCACAAATAAAGCAGACAAAGAAAATAACAGAAGAAACAAGAAGATTGATGAAGAAACGCAGAGAATTTAAAATGAAGAAAAACGATCCTAAATCAAGAGTTGAATATGCTGAATTATGTAAAACAGTAAGAAAATGTGTTACAGAAGATATCAGAAAATTTAACTCTGATCTTGTCAAGAAAATTCTAGAAGATAACAAAAGTTTAAAATCAGCTAGGCGAAAACTTTGTGTTGGAAGAAAAGGTATTTTTGCACTAAAGAGGGCAGATGGAACAATCACCAAAAACAATAAAGAAATAGTACACATTGTCGAAAAATTCTATAACGATTTATATAAATGTGAAGATCAGAGGGAAATCAACTTATGTGATCCACGAGAAAACTTAACAGAAACCGATGCCATAATCCCAGTGATGACAGACGAAGTTTTACAAGCCATTAAATTTATGAAAAAAGGTAAATGCCCCGGAGAAGATGGAATTACAATCGACCTTATCAAAGAAGCAGGAGAAGAATTTGCAAAAATGCTATCCTTACTGTTTTCCAAATGTCTCCAGAAGTCAGATGTACCAGAAGATTAGAATAATGCTGTGATGGTGCTACTTTACAAGAAAGGAGAGAAGGAAAACATTAAAAACTACCGTCCAATCAGCTTACTGTCAGGGATTTATAAAATTTTTACCAAAGTTTTAACGACAAGACTTGAATCAGCTTTGGACTCAGCTCAACCTAGAGAACAAGCAGGATTCCGAAGTGGATTCAGCACAATGGATCATATCCAAACGGTAAGGGAACTCATAGAAAAACATAAGGAATATAATTTACCTCTTTGCCTTGCCTTTATTGATTATGAAAAAGCATTTGATTCGGTCTACACATCAGCAGTAGTATAATCTCTGGAGGACATTGGTATAGACAAACCTTACATCAATATTATAAAGAAGATTTACAAGAAAGCAACAGCAACCATCCGCTTGGACAAAGGAAAAGCAAAGATCAAGCTTGGAAGAGGGGTAAGACAAGGAGACACCATTTCGCCTAAGCTTTTTACTGCTGTCTTAGAAAATATTTTCAAGAAGCTGGATTGGGAAAACAAAGGGATTAGAATAAATGGGGAATATTTAAGTCATCTCCGATTCGCTGACGACATTTTAATTTTCAGTAACAGTCCTGAAGAATTGGAAAATATGCTAAAAGATTTGGCAGAAGCTAGCATTAATGTGGCATTAAAAATAAATTTAGAAAAGATTAAGGTGATGTTCAATTCATTTGCATCAAAAAAGAAAATCGTCTACAACAACACTGAAATTAAAGAAGTGCAAAGTTATGTGTACCTTGGGCAAGAAATATCATCTGATAATAGTATCATGAATGAAATCAATAGAAGAATAAGAAATGGATGGAGTGCTTTTGGGAAGAACAATATTATTCTGAAGAGTAGCATGCCCTGTGTTTGAAAAGAAAGGTATTTAACCAATGTGTTCTGCCTGTCCTAACTTATGGAGCAGAAACATGGGCGCTAACAAAACGGATGGTACAAAGACTACAAACAACACAGAGAAGTATGGAAAGATGTATGCCAGGTATAACTAGAAGAGACAGAAAAAGAATAACCTGGATAAGAAGTCAGACGAAAGTTTTTGACATCATTGAAAGAATTAAACGGCTAAAATGGAAATGGGCTGGGCACATCGCAAGAAGGCAAGACAATAGATGGAGCACAAACACCCTACAGTGGTATACCAAAGATGTAAAACGGCCAAGAAGACGACCTCAAGTAAGATGGAGTGATGAAATCAGAAAAGTAGCCGGTGTAAATTGGATGACTAAAGCACTAGACAGGAAACATTGGAAAAATCTGGGGGAGACCTACATCCAGCAGTGGATTGAAAACGGTTGATGATGATGATGATGATGATATATATATACTAGGCAAAGTGCCGCCAAAATTCGGATTTTAACATTTTCAAAGATATTACGTACTTTTAAAATTGCTATGTATAAAACAAAGAGCATATTCATAAATCTAAAAAGATTTAATTAGTCATCAATTTTTGACGTTAAGAACATTTAAAATTACCGAATTTTTACATTTTCAAATATGCATTTTAAATTGTTGTTAAAAAATGCATGTTTTCTTAAATTAGGGATTCACAACCTGTGGCCCGCGGGCCAAAAGTGGCCCGCGATGGGTTAACGTGTGGCCCGCGAATCTCGACAATTCTGGAAAAAATTGCAAATTTTATCCATAGGTCGCAGGAAAAAATCAGGAATTTCGTCCACGGGGAAATTAAAAATTTCATCAGTCAGTTAAGAATCGCGAATTTCGTTGATCGGGTGCAGAAAAACGGGGAATTTTTCCCATAAGGCTTGGAAAAATCGCGAATTTGGTTGATCGGACACAAAAAAATCGCCAATTTTGTCGATCAGGTGCGGAAAAATCACAAATTTCGTTAATCAAGCCCGAAAAAATCACGAATTTTGTAAGATGAGGCGCGGAAAAAATTGCTAACATCGCCGATCGAGCACGGAAAGATCACGAATTTTGTAAGATGAGGCGCGGAAGAAATTGCTAACATCGCCGATCGAGCACGGAAAATCACGAGTTTTGTGACCGAGCTCGGAAAAATCGTGAATTTCGTTGGTCGGACACGAAAAATGTTAATTTTGTTAATGATGCACGAAAAAATTGCTAATTTTGTTGATCGGCTGTGGAAAAATCGTGAGTTTCGTCAGTCGCGAGAAAAAAATCGCGAATTTCGTTTATTTGCCACGGCAAAAAAAAATTACAAATTCTGTCAGTCAGTTAAAAATCAAGAATTTTGTCGATCGGGTACGGAAAAATCGCAAATTTTGTCTATTAGTAGTGGAAAAATCTCAAATTTCGTTGATTGGCTTCGTCAATTTGCCGCGGAAAAATTTGCAAATTTCGTCAGAGTCAGTTAAGAAGCGTGAATTTCGTTGGTCGGGTACGAAAAAATCGCGAATTTTGTCGATCAGGCGCGGAAAAATCGCAAATTTCGTTAATCAGGTACGGGAAAATCACGAATTTTCTCTATGTTACGCGGAAATATTGAAAATTTCGTTGATCGGCTGCGGAAAAATCGCGAGTTTCATAAGTTTATCGCGAAAAAAAATCGCGAATTTCGTCAAATTGCCGCTGGAAAAAAATGCAAATTTCCTCAGTCAGTTAAGAACATCAAATTTCGTTCATCGGATGCAGAAAAATCGCGAATTTCGACGTTCAGGGGCAGAAAAATCGCAAATTTCTTCGATCCGGCGCTGAAAAATCGCAAGTTTTGTCAACCAGGCTCCGAAAAATAGCAAATTTCGTTAGTCGGGCACGGAAAAATCGCGAATGTGTTCAATCAGGCGCGGAAAATGCGAATGTAGTCGATCAAACGCGGAAAATCGCGATTTTCGTCGATCAGGCGCGGAAAAGGCGCAAATTTCGTTAATCGAGCGCGGAAAAATCGCGAATTTCGTTGATCAAGCGCAAAAATATCTCAAATTTAGTTGATCGTGCCCTCCACCTCCTTTCGTTCATAAAGTTCACATTTTTTTTCCGCACTAGCCACTTTCATGCCGATGTTTGTTTTTAGCACTATTAATAAACAAAATTTACTCCCCGAATGAAGTAAAGGAATATTATATTTCCTTCTTAATAATCCTTGCTATATCTCTGTTAACAATCTCTGCTATAACAATATTTATTTTTATTTATTTATTTATTTATTTTATCAAACGAAGCGATCATTAAAAGCTGCCATGAATTTTATTTTTATCTGTCTAATTCTCTAAAATCCTAAATGGGAAACTTGATGCAGCTAACGATTTATAATATATATTTTTTATTACTTGAATTTTATTTTACATTTTTACATTGTTTAAATATTAAACCTGGATAGCAATGTAATATTTTTTATAGCTCTTATATTAATATTTTCCTTTCTTTCCGTTTTATTTTTTACGCAAATGAATGACAAACTTTTCTTTCTGACACACATACTTATATATTCTTGGTAATGGTCAAAAAATATAACAAAAATTGTAGATCAGCTCAATTTATTTAATTAATAATTACATGCAAAATATTTTAGCTTAAAAAATATAAAATCAAATAATTTTTCAAAATAATGAGTGTTAAATTTTATATAATTAAAAAGCATTCAAATAATAATAATAATAAAATAAAAATCCCATAACTTCTCTTCCTAATAAAATATGTCATTATTGAAATGAATTATCCACAAAAATATTACATATTTTGCTAAGCTTGGGCGCGAACCTGCGTCCTCTACAAAAATTCAGAGCCTTAAACCGCTGCTTTAACCTGCTACACTAGCAGGAACTCGTTTTTCTTCCTTCTAAATTGAAGAGGTTCGATAAGCAGTTGACGCATACGCAATTGTCTCGAATTTCAGTTCTGATCTTACAGAAATAGTTTTGTGTTTTAATATTTATGATACCTTATTTTTTCAAAGAAGCAGCTATAATTTAACATGCTAGTTTCCCAATCTTCGTCTGTTACTATCTGCAATTCATAAGACTTATGACCAACCATAACTTTTAGCCACAAATCACTCTGTTTATCTTCTATGTGTAATATGACCAAAACAATATGACACCCCCGAAATAAACAGTATCTAGCTCTTAATATCGACACACTAAATTTTTGAATTGTTAATAATGTTGAAAGAGCCAAATAATATTAACTGTGAAAGAAAGAAAAGCTTGTTTACAGTAAGATCCAATAGCAAAACGTAAAACAACTGCTACTTGTGATGTGATACAAGGTTACTATATCTAAAGGTTGCGCCATTTCACCCAGTAGCCAATAGGGAGCGACTCGCTGCTTGACGTCACCCCGCGTGCTCAGATCGGTTTTCCAATTGACTTTGCATTAGAAATAGACTATTTTTAATTGAAAAATATCAGTAGAAATTTTCGTGTGAAAAGAATTTTAACGATTAAAAAATATTCTTTATACATTGGACAAACATCACATCTAAAATTTAAACTATTATCTCTTTTTATCTCTTTGAAATTTAATTGTTAAATCTCCTGTCTTTTTTTATTAAGTTTCGTTTACTACTCAATGTAAAAACGGTAATTTACATTAAAAGAAAGTAAAATAGTAATTTTTATAAGTAAAAAGACCTACAAAAGAAGCAAATTTGATTTTTATATGACTGCAGTTAATGTTTTGTTAATACTTTTTAATGTAGTATGTGTATAATATTTCATCGGTAATCAATTTGAAAACTAAGATAATATGTTATTATTTCGCTGTGTTTTTAGTAAAGAGCTATTTCATAAAAAATGTTTAAAAAAGTAATAATAACTTAGGTTTCATCCTCCTTCATACCCCAGTTTGAGTTTTGCGTGATTACACAAGCAAATTAAATAGAAATTTTCATAAGTAAATAGCTGAATATTTAATATTATTAAACTAAAATAGTTATACTATATAATTATATCATTTGTTGAAAATAAATGTGAAATTAAGAGTAATATATTTTATAAACACATTTCGAAAAGGTTATTTAGAATAATACTTTAATGTTGCATAATAATAATTAATGTACATGTACATCCATAAGTGAGAGAAATTAAAGTAAATTTTAGCGCGAAAGAGAGTTTAACATTTAAACAATATTTTTCACATCCAAATAAAGTGCCATATTTAAATTTTAAAATTATATATCTTTCCAGCTTTTTAGAATTTATTGTTGTTTCTTTCAGATTCCATTTATGCGTTTGATGTCATTGAATATCACACTGAAATTTTTTATAGAAAAAAAAAAAATAAGGCAAGCAGTATTTATAAAAGAGATTTAAAATACAAATAAAAATAAAAACTTTAATTATTAAATTGCCGAATTCTTAAAACAAAGATTTATATGCTATAAAAATTTGAATTTTAAATTAAGAAGAATATAAATACCTTCCGAAAAGGTTATTAAAAATTAATTATAGTTTAATGATGTATTATCATAAAATTATACAAAATATTTAATAATTAAGTTTTTTTAGGTTTTTACCCTCAGAATATGCTTTAATTTCAAGCATATGATTTCATCACAAGATGCGTTTTGTATATACTTCAGATATGCGCTTCATTATTTGATATTTTATCGTGCAATCATAGCTGATTTACTTCAGTTTTTTCCTTTTTTGGCAGAGTATCTCTTTTTTATTTCTGATGAATATGTTTCGGTAAGGAGCTATTTCACTCACATGAAAACACCTGCTCGCTAATGTTAAACCTATGGGAGATTTTTTTTTAAATATTTTGTTTGAATTCGAATGTTTTCATTTTTTTTCCTGCATTGGATAGTCGATGTCGATCTGTACAAAGGCCGTTTTTTACTTTTCGATTTTCTTTGTAGTTTTTTTTTAATGAGGATACTTCACTTTCGAAACCGGTTCCGAAAGTAAAAATTTCATAATAAAAAAAAAACTGCAAACAAAACAGCCTTTGTAGAGTTCGTCCTAAGCTGCCCAATGCAAATATATATATATATATGGAAATGCAAACGAGATATTTTTAAAAATTTCTCCCATAGGATGCGATTTTTCGCGTGAGGGAAGTAGCCTCTTAATCTGTCTCAATCGAATGAAAGTTCTGATTTTCACAAATGATTTTATTATATTTCTGTGCCTGTTTGGAAAACCAATTTAACTTTTTTGCAAGCATTTTCAAAAATATTAAATTCTTTCGAAAATGAGCTGCTGTCAATTTCATTAAGAATTTTTTTTAACAGTTTTACATCTTCGATGCATTTATCACATTGAAAGTATACCGATTCGTCCGAAGGAATTGGTTGTAACATATTTGATTCACCTAATGAATTGTCAAACTGTCATGCAATTTATAAAATTTTGTTTCTCTGTATAACCAGCAATATGCCTAATTTTTTGAAAAGGTCAATTTACGGAAGATATGGTGAATGAAAATTCTTCACATTCAATGTTATTTTCACACTGCTTGAGATTTCCCGAATTTTTAGATGCATGGTATTTATTATTTTCACTAGTGTTATATACATGTTATTATTTATTTTTAAATTATCTACATCGCTACTATTTTCAATGACTTTATTTACAATATTCACTCGATTGAAAGTGATCGGAACAAATTCAGAAATTGCAGCATTGTACACGTACCTTTACATAAAATAATCCATTAAAAAAAAAAAAAATCAGATTTCTTCATTAATGTATGAGGCGAAACATTTTTTGTTTTATCCGAAATATTAGTCCATGCTGAAATAGCATAAGTACTAGGCATTTTAAGCAAAGCACTAAAAATAATACGTTATTTTAAAACTTTTCCAACTGATGTTTCATCAACGAAATCTGAGAAATAGCTACCGCGTAATATTTAGGAAAAGTGATTGGAAATAGCTCTTTCGGAGCTTCGTGTGTGGGCAAACTGTCCTGAGTGTCAAAGGAAATCACAATACATGTTTATCACCCCCCCCCCCCCTTACACACACACACACATCCAATTCCAATGATCGACTAAAGATAAAAAACAATAGAAACTCCACCTTAGCACAATAATAATAATAATGATAATAACACACAACTGTTTCATTTGAAGGGAAAAAATCCTCTATAATCGCTTCATTCTTCGAAAAAAATATTTTCGCTAGTAAAAAATGTTCTGTCTTGAAGAAATATGCTCTCCTTTGAACAAAAACAAAAAAAGTTTTGAGCAGAAATTCAATTTTAAATGCAAAAATAGTATCTTTTATGTTGCGGGAATTCTCCTTAGCACGCACAGTGACGTCATACGTACGGAAACCTTGATACCGAAACTAGAGGGAAATAGCACCTCCCTGATGTGATAGTTCAACTGAGCTAACATCTTTGCGCATGGGCAGCGCGTCTCTCCAAAGGCAGGCTTGTACTTACTGCGCGTGCGCAACTGTAGAATTTTAATTTAAAATTACAGCTAATTAATAAAATATTTGAACAAACGAATGTACGATAACAAATCTGTGGCCAAACATCTTTCATGTTAATAAAGATTGGTGTAATTTGATGCAGTAGTTTCTTCTCACGGACTGTCCAAAGAAAACGCTTAGCGTTTTAAATATATAGATTTTTCTTCTTTGTGTCTTTTAAACATATTTTACGAAGAAATTTCTGGTTTTAACCGAAATATATTCATATGGTAGGTGTCAAAATGACCCCTCACGGTCTTTTTAGTGTTAATATTCAAATATATAGCTTTATTCAACTGAAAGATATTCAGGTCTTTCTTTTGTCAACCCGAACACGGCCCGAAAAAATCAAAACTGAACCCCGAAACATTTAAAGTAAATCTCAAACAGAACAATAAAAAAAAATTAGCGTCAATCCTATTCGACACGAACCGCGATTTGGCTCGGGTTCGAGCAAAATCGGGTTACATTACCGAATGCTGGATTCGAATGTGGTGAAAGGCATTGAAGTAAGAAAAGTCTGTGATAATATGCATCGGTATGCATAATTATCAATTCGTAGTACTGAGCATATAATTCTAAATTCAACGAAAATTTACCATTTTGAATAACATGAAATTTCATTCAAAAGAAAAAAACTTCCATGGGAAAAAAGGTTATTCCTCCCCCCTCCCCCCCCCCCCCCCAAAAAAAAAAGAGATAAAACCGCATTTTTGTGGCCAGTGCATTTTCCGTATTTTAACGGATTACTTTTCTTTTCTTTTCTTTTCTTTTTTTTTTTTTTTTTCTAAGTTGAGCGTTAGGCAAAATGCGGGTGACAAATTTGCTGATCGGACTTGACTAACGAACAATTTATTTTTCAGGAGTTATCGGATGTCTTTTCATGTTTACAACAGAATAATCTTATTAAAATATCTAATAATAGATCATCTCATATAACATATTTCAAGCTTAAAAGAAATTAAAAAGTCAGCATTACGTAGGTCAAAAATAACTCTAATAAGTGGAACCGAGGTACACAAAACACTTCTACATAAGCCAAAACTGACAGCAATACTTATTTGGCGTTCCTGATCCACGCATTTAGAAGATAACCAAAACATTAAAAAACAAAAATATGGGGCGAACCTTAAGTAGATTTCCCCCTTTATTTATTTATTTATTTATTTTTTAAATCAGATGCAAAATTGATGCTGGATTTTGACATAATTCACAAGAAATTGCACCTAAGGTGTAAACTTCATTTATTTAAATAAAGCGAGAGTGAGAATTTGTGCCAAATTGATGTAATTAACAAATAAACAAACAAACGAACAAAATCTGATAGTTTTGTTTCATGACAAATTCGAGGAAGGTTATAATAATGAACTATTAATTTTGCCAGAGCCCTTCGCTATTATGCACATATTAGCAACAGAATATTATTGTTAAAATACCGGATAATGGTTTATACAAATATTTTGCCGCACGTTTTCTCATATAATCTATTTAAATTTAAAAAGCAATGACAATTAAGTTTGTAGGAATAACTTATTTCAAATCTAGGGAATGAAACCGACGCACATAAAAACATTTCTACAGAAGTCAGAATTGTAAACAATATACCCATTTGGCACCAAAAATTTTCGTAACTATCAGTTATCCACTTATGAGATCATGCAATAAATTTGCCAAGCAGTATTTCTTTATTATTTTACCGCTAACATTTATCCCATATACGACTTCGTTGTATAATACTCAAAGAAACTAGTAATTCGAAAACCGAATGTAAAAAACATTTCGCTTGCTTAATGTGAAGAACGTGCCGCGCTTCTGAAAAAAGGAACGTTTCTGGGCGTTCCTGTTCCGCACATTAAGAAGATAACGCAAAACATTAAAAAACAAAAATATGGGCGCGAATTTTGTCTCTGCTGGTGGAAATTAATAATAGTTATTTAGCTAGTCGCGTCAGGGAAGATGCCTAGGGAAATCTGGTTGTCTCCTCGACTTTTATCCTGATGATGGTATAACGTCAAAAAAAAAACTTTAGCTATTTGGTTACATGCCATTGTCAGCAGTATACATATTTGAAAAGCAAAATGGGCTTAGAAATTAGATCATTGTAGCTGATAGGCATATAAATAGAATCATAACCAAATGCGGGCCCCTTAAATTTCTTTTGTCACATGCATAACTGTCACGGATAGTGGATTTGAGATGTTTCACAAGAAATTACTACGTCTAATGTGCAACTTGCTTTCATTTAAATAAAGCGAGAGTGAGAATTTTTACGTAATTGATGTAATTAACAAATAAAAGAAAACTATTATTTTTCTGATTTCGTGACAAATTTGTTGATCAGGTTGGCACAAAATGTTTTGATTGTCATTGCAGCTTTGCAGTTCAGGAGGCACTATTCCACTCATTTATCTTTCTATTTCTTGTATGTGTATGACGTTAGAATACTTACAAGCATTATTTTTCTTATATTAACATCTTTATGTAGTAATTATACGTTTTTATTATAAGATTTTCTTTTTTTTCATGGAGAAGTTAAACGTAAAAAAATTTGTCGATAGTGGTGCCTCATCGGACGTTAATTTATTTTATTTTGCTATATCTTTCTACTTTTACTCTGTGATTGCAGGAATACAAAATATGTTTATATTTCTACAATTAGAGTTTGAAACACATTACTTCTTTTTTAGGTGCTTTCGTAATTACACTTGTTATCAAAAATTAAGGAAAAGTCACAAAATGCTAATTTTCAAATACGCGAACATTCAAAAAGAAATAATATAATTCGAGTAATTACTATCTCTACAACACAGCTAGTCCATATAACATCTCATTCATGTCACACATGGTCACAAGTCTCACATTCACTACTGTGAAGCAAAAAAATAGGAAATTCCATACATCTCATTATGAGTCTCAAATGATCACTATATGTGACTCCACTGAGACGTCACTGTGACTGCTGCTTTGTGACAAGTCATTATGTGACTTTGCAGTTACATTGTGACTCTCATGTGACTGTCATTTGTAGACACAATTTCAAAGTCATCGTGAACGCTGCATTGTGATAAGTTACCTAATAATGTCACATTAAAGTCACATGATGACTTTCAGATGACAGTGAGACTACTGTGAAGTCACCATTGTGCTCTTTTGGGAAAAGTCTCCATGTGACTATAATATAATATCATTTGGTGACTTATCATAATGCAACGTTCATGATGACTATGAAATTGAGTCTCAAAATGACAGTCACAATTTAACTACATTGTAAAGTCACCTGGTGACTCGTCACAAAGCAACAGTCATATTGACTTCTCAGTGGAGTCACATATAGTGATCATTTGAGACTCATAATGAGATGTATGGAATTTTCTATTTTTTTTTTTTGCTTCTCCGTAGTGACTGTGACACTTGTGACCATGTGTGACATGAATGAGGTGTTATATGGGTTAGCTGTGTTGTAGAGATAGTAATTACTCGAATTATATTATTTCCTTTTGAGTGTTCGCGTATTTGAAAATTAGCATTTTGTGACTTTTCCTTAATTTTTGATAACCAGTGTATATAAATACGTAGCACCTATAGTCGTCGTCTGGTCCGTCCGTTTGTCTGTCTGTCCGCATATAACAGCGAAAAACTAACCCAACCGAATGGTTTGAAATTTAATACATATAATCGTTGCGTAATTTTGTCGAGTCATTTCAAATTTTATGAAAATCGAATCAAAACTTAAAAATATATTAATAAAAGTTTTCTTCATTCTATTAAATTCTATCATACGTAATTAATTCAATGATATCTCATGATAGGTAATGATTCTAGGTTGCATGGTGATTACGTCCTATTTAAGATGGAGGTCTATTATTTCCGTATTACTGAATTTAATATATAGAATCGTAATAAATTTTGTATTCATGTATTTTTGAATAAGAGTGCAACAGCTATTGCACCAAGATCGGAATATTTATAAAACTAGTTGTAGTACGAATGCACCTCATTTGCTACGTTTGACGTACAATTTCCGACTTGTTATACAGTGGAACACGGTTAAGACACTCACGGTTAATACGCGATTCTGCTTAATACGCGGATTTTTTACGGTCCCTTGAATATCGCCCATAAGGCTAATGCAACAATATCACGTTTAATACGCGAGCGGTTAATACGCTATCCCGCTTAATACGCGAGATTTTTTCAGTTCTTTGGAAAAAAAATCACACTTAAGATGCGAATTCATTGATCAAGATGCGAATTCTTTGTCTCTACTTCAATGTTGCCAATTTACCAGATTTTTTTTTATATTCAAATAAAAAACACGGCTTACGAATAGTAGTATTTACTTTATTTAGTAACAGATTAATTAAAGCGAATATTACTAATCGGAAATAGTGGCAGATATTTGAATTTTTAAAAACCCGCTAAATTAGCAACGCTACAATTCTTGTTTGATCCTGCGTCCTAACATTCTTTGTCTCTCGCTTTGTGTATGTTTTTACTGTAGTAGAGAGAGGTAGACGAATTCAGGATACTCAGAGTAGTCATGGAATTATGATTAAAGATTAGTATACCTATTGTTAGTGAAATTTTAACTGTACGTTATATCCCTACTATGTTTCATTATAGGCAAAATAACCAAACTCGTAAAGATTAAATAAATACGACTGCTGTTGTTTAGTTCTTTTATGTTTTCTTTACTCCTTGCTATGCTAACAATGTTTTTTTACACAAATACTATTATTAAGGATAGTCTTTTCTTATAATGAAAAGAAGGACAAATTATAATTGTACTCATTATCACATGTGCTAAATATGATTTTAACAATTGCTTCAAAGGTTTAATAATTTTTTTAGCTCTGTTAAAAAAAATTAGTCTAGCAGGAAATTATTATTATTTTTTTTTATTGTAGCATATTAATCCATAATAAAGCCATTTGAATTCACTTTTTATTTTCAGTTATTATTCCAGACTACTATGTCGGGCATTACCGCTCAGTCGATGGTTGTTTAAATAAAACGATAAAAAAATTTCCTAAAACTTTTATGCAAATTAGTTGATTGCAAACTGTTCCTTATGCTTTGGAGTTATACTTCATTAATAAACTATTGATTTTTTTGTCTAAATTTGACTAGCTATTCATGCTTTCCCTTAAGTGAGCGCCATTCACCTACTTTCCCCTATGTGACAATTTCGGTCGCAGCAGTTAAAGGTTAAAAACATTATAAAAGGTGGAATTAACGAAATTTGTTAAGACGATATTTCATTTCTGTGAAAAGCAGCTACAAATTTCTGTGAAAACTAAAAATTCTGCGACAACTCAACTATATGTGAGAATTAATTTTCTTTCCTTCTTTACAGGACAAAACATAGGAATAAATTAAGTACTGATACAGACAGACTAAAAAGAACAAATGTTGAACTAGATATGAGGAAGTTATGGACGGTACTTATAAGAACCATTAAAATAACTTGCCATAAAATTCATTTAATACATCGATTATTAGTACAGTTTAGAATGAGTTACAGATGCATTACTTTATCTTGTTCCAAAAGCATTATTGGTTACATAGAACAAAAATATTTTAAAAAGGATGAATTTTTTTTTGCATCTTTTTAACTTTCTTGGCGTTTTGGGGGCGAATTTTTCAATTGGGAAATATTTCTATATTTTTATTGTAAGAACATTATATATGTACATTTCCTAATTCAACAAAATACTAAGAGAAATATTTAAAATAAAAGATTTGAGTGGGGTTATAAATATTGCACAAAATCCCTATCAATTCAAATTTAATTAATCCTTCTAAATCCTTCTAAAATTTGTTAAATGATTATGTAAATATTCTAATGTAGTTCCAAAAATTCACGAAAAATGCTTTAGAAGATAAAATTTTCACGAATTCAAAATTCGGTACATAAAGGGTTAAGAACATTTTAAAAGTTTGAATTAACGGAGTTTGTTAAGCCAATGTTTCATTTCTGTGAAAAGAAGCCACAGATTTCTGTGAAAGCTGTAAAAATTCTTCCATAACTTAACTATGTAAGAATTCATTTTTTTCTCTTCTTTATATGAAAAAAAAATCAGGAATAAATTAAGTACTGACACAGACATAACTAAAATGAACAAATATTGAACTAGATATGAGGAAGTTATGTTCAGTTCAGCAGCTAATTTTTTTAAAGCAGAAGTTATTTTTTTTTTAAACCAAAAATCCCTTTAATAATATTTTAAAAGGTTCAATTAAAGAAGTTTGTCAAGACGATATTTCGTTTCTGTGAAAAGAAGCCACAGATTTCTGTGAAAAATGTAAAAATTCTTCCTCAACTTAACTAGGTGAGAATTAATTTTCTTTTCTTCTTTATATGAAGAAAATCAAGAATAAATAAGTACTGACACAAACATGACTAATATGAAAAAATGTTGGGCTAAACATGAAGAAGTTATGCTCAGTTAATCAAGCTACTCCTCGCATCACCGATGCAAGTTAGTGTATGGAAGATAGTATATATAAGACAGTTAATAGGAAATACATAAGCACATGCCAATAATATAAGTTGTTGTGGTCCGTTCTGCTCCTCCAAATTTTTGTACGATATTTTGCACTTTATTAATGTATAATCATGCTGCTACAGCGTATATGAATACCAGCAAAAGAAGGCAATATAAGTAACAGTTTAGTAATATCCCATGAAGTTTTATAGTAATATTTTGGAACAATTTATAGTTTGTATTTTCTAAAGCATCCTTCAATCAGCTTAATAATCCCAGGGTTCTGTGGGACTCTCCTACACCTATATATCACCTTTTAAGCAAACTTGAAGAAATAGTTTAAAAGTAATATTTTTGAAAGCGACAGTCTTTGCGTTTGTTTCTTTGCGTCTACACACATGTTTTCTCATGGAATATGGTTCAAGCATATTAGTAGCATCTTTTTCATTTATACGACAATTAGAATTAATCCGTTAAAAGTCATTTAAAAGGCAGGATCGCAGTATTCATAAAGTGGATCGCCTCAGAAAAATTATAAATTATAAATCCATGTATAATGAACTAACTCATGTTCAGAAGGTGTCCTTTTATGAGGATTTTTCACGCTGTAAAACGAGTAAGGAATTTCAAGATTTTGAAATGAAAATTTTGCATTAAATACGAAACGCTTCACCATTACACAAGATAATGGGCAGAGATACAATATTTATTTTGATGAATATTGATTGAAGAATTGCTTTCATTCCTTTTACGGGGATTTTTCAGGCTGTAAAACGAATGAGAAATTTCAAGAGTTTGAAATGAAAATTTTGAATTGAATACGCGACGCTTCGCCGTTCCACAAGGTAATGGGCAGAGATACAATATTTATTTTGATGAATATTGATTGAAGAATTGCTTTCATTCCTTTTACGGGGATTTTTCAAGCTGTAAAACGAATGAGGAATTTCAAGAGTTTGAAATGAAAATTTTGAATTGAATACGCGACGCTTCTCCGTTCCATAAGATAATGGGCAGAGATATAATAGAGGAAAAGGTCCAAATACCGGCTACCACTTTTGTTTTCAATCTAGATCATACAATTTTCAAAATTAATAAAATAAAAAGTGACAGCAGGGTACATTGACACGTCTTACACCTGTTTAGAGAAAAAAAATCAGTTTAAAAGGCGTTTTCTGTTTATAAGAAGCAAAATTCCGAAAGTCTTCAAATTTTGAGTTTTTAAAATGGGGTCTAAATACCGGCTACCTAAGTTTTTTTTTTCCAAAAGATCACACAAATAGAGCTAATGACAATTATTAAGCGATAAGAATATTATTTTAATAAATTGTATTGATTAATAACATTTCTTATGCACAGAAAAAATTCGCAATTTTTAATAAATATGTATTTTTGTGAAATTTCTAAAATTCTTTTCGACTATCTCTCACAGTCTTCTTCCCATTATGTTTCTAATTTTGCTTTTTAACGTGTAAAACAAAAAAAAGCTTGCTGATTGAAATGAGAATTATTTTATCTGAAAAAATCAAAAGCATAATATCACTCTCTGCGTCGGCACAGTCCCTATCAACACACATATCGCATTCTTAACACTGAACCCAGAATCCACTCCCCCATTCTTGTCCACAGAGAAAGCACTCATGCAGAAGACACTAATTTATCATCTTCCTCTGTTGGATATTTTCCTTTTTCACCTTTTTTAGTGTTCTCGCTGCGTAATTGTTTTATCAAAATAGCTTCAAAAATTGCGTACTTAACCCCTTCGCGACGAGCGCCTTTCAAGAATTTTTACTCTTTTGTCACCGGTTTTTCAAAACAAAAGATTTTGTCTAATTTAACCGGGAAAATTCTTCGATTAAATAAGGCATAATTTACAATAAAAAAAAATAACTGGTGGGAATAATCATGGAGGGTTAATTAGACGGAAAAAATGCATCCCGAGGAAAACTCGAGTTGCGCAAATTTTGCTTCTTTTACGATGCCCAAGGAAATCTCGGGTTGCGCAACGAGAGGGTTAAAATCAAATTTCTGCCTCTTTCGCCTGGTTTACTCCATCATTTTTTTTTTCTTTCTCTTCACATTTATTACAGGCAATTTTGTAGTGTTCAACAGCTCTTTTTTGGAATGTGATCCAGTAAACCAGTGTCGGTACTGAAGAATTACGGCCATGACTGCTTTTTTCATATTGCGAAATGGGACGGGGACTATTTCTGAACCATTTAAATTAATTTATTAATTATGGAACTATTTAAATTAATTTATTTTCCTCCCCTTCAAGCAGAGCAACCGAGAGAGGTCCAAATACCGGCTAGCCGGTATTTAGACCACTCTAGGTAGCTGGTATTCGGACCACTGCTATGCTTAAGTTAAAACCGATATTACTCATTCATATAATAAAATACCAATACTGTGTGCGTGGCAATTGAGAGCTAAATATGTCTAGAAAATAACTTAATCAACAATTCAAGCCAATATACGATCAGTATATTTTAAAAAAATGAGAAACACATATCTGAAAAACTTTTGATGTACCAGATTACGTAGATTCGACACTTTTGCATTTACTATTTGTAAATGACACAGACTTCAGCGACGTACTTTTCGTAACTTTCTTCTCTTAATTAAAGTTACAAACTCTGCCTATCACTGCTAGGCTGCGCTGCGCTCAGTTCTCAGAACACTTAGTAGCCGGTATTTGGACACTAGCCGGTATTTGGACGCTAGCCGGTATTTGGACCTTCTCCTCTATTTATTTTGATGAATATTGTTTGAAGAATTGCTTTCATTCCTTTTATGGGGATTTTTCAGGCTGTAAAACGAGTGAGGGATTTCAAGAGTTTGAAATGAAAATTTTACATTGAATATGCGACACTTCCCCGCTCCACAAGATGATGGATAGAGATACAATATTTATTTGGATGAATATTGATTGAATAATTGTTTTCATTCGTCTTATCAGCAATTTTTAATAATGAGTGTCTTTGATTAGATTGGATAAAAAAAAGTGTAGTTTTCAATGAACTTATCATTGAATAAATTTACTCGCTATGATTGAATTTAGAAGTGTAGTTTTCAATGAACTTATCACTGAATAAATTTGCTTGCTATGATTGAATTTAGAAGAATATAGTTTTAAGCAATCTTATCAACCGCTTTTAATGCTGTCTCTTTGCATCTACGCTCATGAATATAGTTCAAGGATGTTAGCAGAATCTTTTTCATTTATACGATAATTAGAATAAATCCGTTGAAAGTCATTTAAAGGGCGTGCTCACAATATTTAGAAAGTGGGTCGCCGCAGAAAGATGTTAAATTATAAATCCATATTTGAGGAATTAACTCATGTTCAGAAAGTATTCTTTAATGGCGATTTTTCAGGCCGTAAAACGAGTGAGAAATTTCAGGAGTTTGATATGAAATTTTTGCATTGAATGCGCGACGCTTCCTCGTTCCACAAGATAATGGGTAGAGATACAATATTTATTTTGATGAATATTGATTGAAGAATTGCTTTCATTCATCTTATCAGCAATTTCTAATAATGAGTTTCTATGATTGGATTGGATAAAAAAAGAGAGTAGTTTTGAATGAACTTATCATTGAATAAATTTACTCACTTTGATTGAATTTAGAAGAATAGTTTTCAGCAATCTTATCAACAATTTTTAACGCTGTTTCTTTGCATCTGCGCTCATGTTCTCTGATGAATATGGATCAAGGATATTAGTAGCATCTTTTTCATTTGTACGACAATTAGAATCAATCCGTTGAAAGTCATTTAAAGGGCGTGCTCACAATATTCAGAAAGTGGGTCGCCGCAGAAAAATTATAAATTATAAATCCATGTTTGAGGAACTAACTCATGTTCCGAAGGTATCCTTTTATGAGGATTTTTCAGGCCGTAAAACGAGCGAGGAATTTCAAGAGTTTGAAATGAAAACTTTGCATTCAATACGCGGCGCTTCCCCGTCCCACAAGATGATGGGTAGAGATACAATATTTATTTTGACGGATATTGATTGAATTAAGAAGAATAGTTTTCAATGATAGTCTTCAGAGATACGTAATGACCTTGTTGGGTCGCTGTAAGAGAGGGAGGGAGAGATAGTCTCTTGATTCGGAAAAATCGACCAGGCAGAAAGTAAAGAGAGAGAAAAAAAATTGTAATCCTTTAATAGAAGGGGAAGACTGCACTCTGGGACACTTAGCGGCCGGAAGTTTACTTCTGCCGTCACATCCGGCACTTTCGGTTCGATGGAATAGATTATTAAAGAAGTGAACATCATGTTTTGATAGAGAGCGTGTTGGAAGTTATAATGGTGATACAAAGAAATTATGTAAACTCGGTTATAATAGTTTCGGATGACCTGTATGGATTTTGAATGGCAGAAAAATAATAATATTGAGAAGGTATCGAATATTTAAAAAAATGTACTCAAGAGAGATGATAAAAGAGACGCTGTGCAGCATAAGAGAAAGACAATATCATATATCATGAAATGTTAGTCTGTTATATATCGGCAGGAGAATGCACTACATCTAGAGGCTTTTCTTTCTTTCTTTCTTTTCTTTCCTTTTTTTTTTAATTATTCGATATAAACATGATTTTAGGGTGTTTATTTTATTTAGCTATGATTTATTATTATTATCATTATTATTCAATATTATTTTTTTACCACATTTATATATTCTTCTTTGGCACCACCTGCGGAAAAGTACACTCGTAATATAATAATGTTAATAAATAAATAAATAAAACGTAAATATATGAATGGGTATTAAAAAAAAATGTGATTTTCTTTTCTTTAAAGATACCCACTATCTTTCACTTTTTGCAAATAACGAAAATATAACTTTTTTCGAATTAAGGGTGTTTATTTTATTTAGTTATTATTATTATTATTATTATTCAATATTATTTTTTATCAATCGCATTTACATATTCCTCTTTAACGCCAGCTGCAGCAAAGTACACTTGTAATTTAATAATGTAAATAAATAAATAAATATAATGTAAATGTCTGAATGTGTATTTTAAAAAATTGTGTACTTTTTTGTGGGTACACACTACCTCTCAGTTTGTGAAAATTAAGAAAATATCAATTTTTTCAACTTCTTGCTTAAAATGTGTATAGACATAGTATGTTCTGAAGAAGCTACGTAACGATCCGATGCGCAAGTCTTTTTATATTTTTTAAATTCCTTTTGAAAGCATTTCTCTTGAAATGTATCAGAGTTGCAATATTTAAATTCCTTTTTCTCATATTGTGTTTGTTCAATATATCAGTGTGATCGAAATGCTTAAACGTCAATAAACAGGGTGTCCTGAAATGGACTTACTGACTTTAATATTCAATAACTTGCAAATGGTGACAGCTGTTTAAAAAATTGTTGCAGGAGGATTATGTAAGATGTTAGGAGTTGTTCTTTTTTTACTGCGATTCTCGATTTTAGTTTAAAATAGCAGCGATAAATGGAGCTACAAGCAATTAAATCGGGGCCCTAGTTTTGGCCTCTTTTTTCTCTCGGTATTAATGCGAAAGAAGGAGATTAAATATATGGAGTGGGTCCCTAAGAACAAATATGTATTGACGACTGAGAACAACCCTATATATTTAACCACCTTCTGTCGCATCAATACTGGGAGAAGAAAGAGACCAAAAATTGAACCCCGATTTAGCGCCTATTGCTTGCAGCGCCATCTATCCCTGTTATTTTAAACTAAAATAGAGAAACGCAGTAAAAAAACTCCTGACATCTTACATAACCCTTCTGCAAATTGTTTTTAAATAGCTGTCCAGTCGATCCGTTTTAGGACACACTGTATATTTTTTCTATGAATGGCTATTTTTTTTAGCGATCCTTAAGGCTCAAATCCGAATTGGGTACTTTCTGATACATGTTTAAATTAATTTTTGGTCCGAAAATGCATGAACTTGACAGGTACTCCTGTTCAAAAACAGTTTTTCATTTTTTTTCATAAAGGCAGAAGATCTATCAAAAAATACTGTCAAAGTATCGAATTTACGGATGCGGGAACGCGGGAAAGGAAAAAACAGCCCTTGGAGACAACAATTACTTATATATCAAGATATAACTATCGAAAAAGGGAAAAGTGTTTGATTACAAATCACTTCAATAATTATGCTTGCAACTGGCATGCTTTTACATTGAAAAATTAGACAGAAAATGTGTCAGATGTTTTCGCATTGTTGAGTGGGGACAGATTTTTTTGAAAACCACCTAAAGGATGATTTCTTAAAGTTAGGGATTAAATTTCCGATAATATAAACAGATTATTTTTGAAAAACAAAAATGTTAAGTAAATAACCATTTTTACTGGGTTTTTTTTGTTTGTTTTTTTTTATTTGTTTTTTTTTATACATATTTTGTGACATTTTTAAAAAACTTTTCTTAAACTTTTTGGAAGTGTGATCCCTAGCGTTATAGTAACCAGGTGTCGGATAAGCTCGTAAAGAACGCTCGTTAGGATAATTGCCGCTACGCGGCGATTGGACGGTCACAAGCCCCGATACCAGGTATCAAACCCGTTCAGCTGGGGCTACCCGTCAGGTGGCCTGGTCATCGGTTAGAAAGAAAGAAAGCTCGTAAAAAAGGGAAAAAATAAGTTTTAAAAAGTTTAAAATTATAGAAGTAGAATTTTAAAATTTCCTCAAATTTCTCAAAAAAAAATACTATTTTTAAATTTTACGACAATAATTATATTTTTTCTGGGTTAAATGAATTTTTTTCTTCATAAACTTAGTTAATAATATATCAAAAAGTTATTATAAAACACTGGGAAATAAAGTTAAAAAAATATCGAATCCCCTTACACTGAAACATTTCTTTAATAAAATTCATACAATTAGGGATTAGTTTTCCGATAATATAAATAGCTATTTTCGAAAAGCAAAAATGTTAAGTAAGTAACCATTTTTACTGTATTTATTTTTTAATTTTTTTAATTTTGCAATTTTTCTTTTATTTTCCCTTTTTTTTACATATGTCACAACACTGTTTTTTTATTCTTTCTTCATTTTTTTGGAGATGTGATCCCTAGTGTATGCTATCCACATCCAGTCGTCGGATAAGCTCGTAAAAAAAGTTTAAAAAAAGTTCAAAATTTTAGGAGAAGTAGAATTTTTAAATTTCCTTAAATTTCCCTATAAAATTTTTAAAAAAAATTTCAAATTTTATAACAATAATTGCATTTTTTCTGGATTAAATAATTTTTTTCTTTATAAAGTTAGTTAATAATATCTCAAAAGGTATTATAAAACACTAGGGAAAAAATTTAAAAAGCATCGAATCCCCTTACATTGAAACATTTCTTTCTTTTCAAAACTGCTACATTATACCCTTAAGGAGAGGTTCTATTTCTTTGAGTCAAAATTTCCGATTTTTTTTTTTTTTTTTTTTGTATTTTTTACATCTTTCAAGTGCCCTAATATAAAGCGATTTTGTTATATTTTAAATCATTACAATATTTTTTGCTCGTTGAACGTAACTCTATTGCAAAACTTAAACTTGTTTATCTCGAAACACTGTTTACTGATTTTCGGAATAGGCGAACATTTTTCGAGAGAACTATTCGATTACTTTTAATCGATTCGAACGATTCCCTTTCTTTTTTATTTAAAAGAAAAATGGTCGAATTTTCCTGGAGCTTATATGCCACCGAGAAGTATAATTTTCATTGGTTAACTATTTTTTCGATCTGGCAAAAGGTTAAAAAAAGCAAAAAAATTACTTTTTTTGTTCAAATGACCATCATTTTCTCAAAAATCTAATTTTTAAACTAAACGATGTTATAAGCTCCAGAGAACTTAACACCCTTTCATAATTTGGCGACAAACTTTGTTCTAATGCTTGTGACCAGAGAAAAACAATCGCCCGATTGGAAGTTCACGGCGCACGGCTGCAGTTATTTCCCATCACACAAGGCGTAATATTATTTTTTTAATCCAAAAATTTAAATATTTAAGTGAAATGTGAACAAATATAATGAAAAAAGTCTGCAGGTAATATCTCTTTTCTTTGAGACCGAAAAAAATATCTTAAAAATCACATGAATTTTAGGCCAAAGAAATAGAGCCTCCCATTAATATACAAAACAATCTTTATTAATTCCTTATCAGTCTCCGTCCTCAATTTTGTTAGCAATTGTCCCGATTATCTGGAGTTCCAACACCTGTTCCGTATAACCATTTTGCTGGAAACCAAAAATGTCGATTTTTCAGGATGCAAAAAATATTTTAAATCCCTTATCCGTCTTCAGTTTTGTTGCCAATTGTCCGATTTTCTGGAGTTCCAACACCCGTCCCGCATAACCATTTTGCTGGATGCCAAAAGGGCCGATTTTTCAGGATGCGAATTTTTTTTTTAAATCCCTTATCAGTCTCCGTCCTCAGTTTTGTTGCCAATTGCCCCCCCCCCCCCCCCCGATTTTCTGGAGTTCCAACACCCGTCCCACATAACCATTTTGCTGGATGCCAAAAGGGTCGATTTTTCAGGATACGAGATTTTTTTTAAATCCCTTATCCATCCTCAGTTTTGTTGTCAATTGTCCGATTTTCTGGAGTTCCAACACAAGTCCCGTATAACCATTTTGCTGGAAGCCAAAAATGTTGATTTTTCAGAATGCGAAAATTATTTTAAATCCCTTATCAGTCTCCGTCCTCAGTTTTGTTGCCAATTGTCCGATTTTCTGGAGTTCCAACATCCGTCCCGCATAACCATTTTGCTGGATGCCAAAAGTGCCGATTTTTCAGGATGCGAAAATTATTTTAAATCCCTTATCAGTCTCCGTCCTCAGTTTTGTTGCCAGTTGTCCGATTTTCTGGAGTTCCAATACCTGTCCCGCATAACCATTTTGCTGGATGCCAAAAGTGCCGATTTTTCAGGATGCGAAAATTCTTTTAAATTTCTTTTTGTACGATACTATTCGTTAGTCTGCATCGACTGCAATTTAATATAGTAAAACTGGTGAAACCAAAAGCTGTCTACGACGGAATTTTTTTAAGTAATCCACCGAAAAAAAATCTTACTGCTAAGACAGAAATCTGTGCAAGACGGTTCAAAATGAGTAATAAAATTTAAATTTCTATTCAAAAATTTACTTTTTTAGTCATTAAAATAACTCTAAATCAGTGGTGTTGACAATATTATATTAATATTATAAACAAGTAATATAAAAATTTTGTTTTTAAAGTCAATTCCTACTTAGGTCATCAAAGAAAAATTTAATATAATCCCTTAAGCTAATATTAGTTTTTGTTGCATTAAAATATGTCAATTTGTTGATTTTTTATAAGCAAGTAGGTTTACAATAGAAGTCTATGGGAATTTGGCGAAATATTAGAGCTATCGCCAAGTTGGCGACACATTTGGCGGTATTTGGCAACAGAACAGGGTCCCTTTTATGGTAACCCCTTATTGAAAATACTTTCATTGGTCTTCAATAACCAATGGCCGCCATTTTGTTTCCCATGCAAAACTAAAATTAACCAATTAAAATTTAATTAATGAATTAATATTTGAAAAAACTGTATTAACATCAATCGTCATCCAGTACAAGTTTTAAAAAATTTATTTCAACTTGATAGGATAAATAATGAGTATTTTATTAACGATTGAAAATTTGAACAAGATATATAAATAAATATATATATATATGTATATATATATATATATATATATAGGGAGAGTGTGAACTAATAGTAGGAATTGAATAAGTAACGTTTGTTTATATGTTTCTCTTTTTGTATCTATTTGTAGGTAATTATCTCTGGAACTACCGAACCGATTTCAAAATTAAAAGTGGCAAAATGATGGAGATAGACCCTTTTCCAACATGGGCTATATTTTACACTGGTGAAAACAATTAAAGCGACAAATGTTCTTTTTGCAATTAAAAAAAAACTAACAAAGCAAATAAAACCAAACTTGGCCAAAATATCATTCGATATAAGATCAATATATGGGAATAGAAAAATGAGCACAAGCTGCACCCTAAATAAGGAAATTGGTCACGTGTCCAGCACACCAGCCGACCGACACCCTGTCAGTCAGAGAAAAACATGTCTAATAGGGTGTATGATCGCCTGTAACAGCTACACAACTCTCGCATCGGCGTTTCATACTGTTTACCAGAGTCCTTATCAGTCCCTGTTTCAACTGCACCCACTCTTGCACCAAAGCACCATAGAGCTCATCGATAGCCATTGGAGCTGGTGTTCGAACTGCGATTGATCGTCCAAGGGCGTCCCATACGTGTAAGATAGGATTAAGGTCATTGGACATCGCAGGCCACTCCATTCGTTGAACATCCTCCGATTAGAGATATTCGCTCACCAACTGAGCCCTATATGGACGGGCGTTATCGTCCATAAAGACGAAATTTGGTTCATGTTCCCCGTGGAAAAGTCTCACATAGGGTGCAAGGATCTCGTCCCTGTACCGCTGACCTGTCAGAGTACCTCTATCAAACCCATGAAGGTCGGTATGCCCGTCTGCCATGATACCTACCCAGACCATCAGGCCACCTGTAACATAGTGATCCTTTTCGACATTCTTAGAGGACCGATATCTACTCCCGGGTTCTCTCCAGATGAGAACAAGTCTCGAGTCACTGTCCAGACTGAATAGCGACTCATCACTGAAGAGAACCCGCCCCCAACTATCCTCTGTCCAGGACAGGTATTCTCGGCACCATGTTAGACGGCGTTTTTTGTGGTTCACAGTCAAAGGGGTGCAGACTACAGGGTACCTGGCATACAGGCCACCTGTATTAAGTTTCTGGGTGACTGTTATTCGTGAAATGGAAGTTCCTGTTGCATTATACAGGTGACGAGACAGTTGTGTCGCTGTCAAGGACCTATCCCTTTTGGCTAGAAGTCCCAAATAACGATCTTCAGCCGGCGTTGTTGCCCTTTTGTGGCCTTGACCAGGTCGGCGAACCACTGTTCCTGTCTCACTGAACTGTTTCCACAGAGTGGACACCACATTTCTCGAAACACCAAGGTCATTACAACAGGTAGCCTGTGATTGACTGGCCTCGAGACTTTCAACAATTCGCCATCTTGTGTCATCATCTAGACGATGACAACTAGCCATACTAACAATGGGTAAACAAAGAAATTCAAAAAACAAGGATTGGGTTATGCTACGATGTTTCAAAACGTCCTTACGCTACAAGCTTCGGCGATCAAATGAGGTGCCTTTGCACAAACACGATCACAGCGCCACTGCCTTATGACGACACAGACCACTGCGTGGCAGGTGTGTCCTCGAGGAGCTTAACTATCATCTGATACCTTATTTGCGTATGGGGATAACTTATTTGGTTTTTTTGTTTTTGTTTTTGTTTTTAAACCGTTTGTCCCTTTAATTGTTTTCACCAGTGTATGTCGGTGTCACTACTCCAAACGGGGTGCAGGAGTAAGAAACGTTCTAAAAATATGATTTTTGTGTTACGGAAGAGCCTAAAAATTTGAAATTTGGCATGGTAGTTACTTATAAGATATTAATTAGAATAGTTCCTAAAAATTAAAAATTTAAAATGTGTGAAAATGCGCAGAAAGCGTTCTAAAAACTTTCTTACGTGAGATTTTTACGCAATCTCAGGAAATACCAAACCGATTTCATATTGATGGATGGAACCGATCCCTACTCTAACTTAGGCTGTATTTTATATCGGTGCCACAACCACTTTGGGGTTGCAGGTGCAAAAAACTTTCTAAATTGCGATTTTTGCAATACTGAAGGGATTAGAAACTTCAAATTTTACATGGTAATTACTTAAAAGATGTAAATTCTCTCTAAGAACAATAAAATTAGAAATTTAAAAGGGGTGGAAATGCGCGAAAAGCGTTCCAAAAAATTAAATTACGATTTCTATCAAATCTCAGGAAATACCAAACCGAATTCAAAAGTAATGGTTTCAAATTGATGATGATAATCCCTGCTCCAACGCAGGCTATTGTATCTTATGCCGATGCCACTACCACCTGGGGTTTCCAAGAACAAAAAAGTTCTAAATTGTAATTATTGTGATACCGAAGGGTTTTGAAATTTGGCATGGTAATTATTTAAAACATGCGAATGCCCTCTAAGAACAGTCGAAATAAGATTCCAAATTTAAGGGGTTCCGGGGATCAAAATTCTATTTTTCTTATTTATAGAGATTTTGTTATGAATTTTTTTTCTTCTGAAATATCTTTTAATATAATAAGAATATTGCATGTAAAAATTTTTGACAACTCTGTATTTTCCGTTTTAAAACATTCTCAGCGCCGTGAATTGATATATTCGTTCACTAAACTGTAGTTTTCACTGCGATAGAATCAATGTTTAAATTAATATAAATCTAGAGCTATAATGCAGTTTTAAAGCATTGGGGATCGGGGCTCAAAATTCTATTTTTTTTATTTATAGAGATTTCGTTATAAAAAAAAAATTCTGAAATATGTTTTAATATAATAAGAATATTGCATGTAAAAAATCTGAAAATTTTTAAATATTTTTTATTTAAATTTAAAATTTTTAAATATATTTAATTTTTGATATAACTCTGGAATTACTTACTAGATTTACAAAATTTTTACACTATTGTGTACAGAAAATGAGTCATTTTAATTTGTCTTCAGCATTTCTTAAAATATTGATTATGAATTTTATAAAAAAAATTTAAGTAAAAAATGAAGTTTTTTTATGAGTGAGTTTTGCATTAATTAGCATATTTTCACAATTATCACTCAAAATTAAAAATCCTGACGACATTTTGTTGGAAATATAGCATAAAATCTCTGTTGAAAATTTCATACATATATCTTGCAAGGAACTTTAGATATATTCTTTTAAAGTTAACAAATCGTGAAAAAATTCATTCTGAGATAAATGAAGTTAAAGTTCTCGCCAGAAAGCAGCTGATGCATCGCATCTCAAGGCAAAAGGTGTTATATCTCTGGATCTAATGAAGATAAAAGCATGCGGTTTGTGCTAAAAAAAACAATATATATTTTTTAAGGCAATAAAAAAAATCTTTTTTTTTTAGAATTTTAAGCTTCAGACCCCCTTAAAAGGGCAAAATGAACGAAAAGCGTTCTAAAAAAGTTCTAAATTGCAATTTTTATGCAATCTCAGGAAATACCAAACCGATTTCAAAAATAATATTAGCAAATTGGTGGTAATTCTTCCTGCTCAAACATAAGCTATATTTTATGTCGGTGCCAGTACAACCAGAATATTGCAGGAGTGAAAACCGTTCTAAATTGCGATTTTTGTGATACTGAAGAGGCTATAAACTTCGAATTGCGAATGGTACTTATAAGATATAAACCTTCTCTAACAACAGTCGGAAAAAAAATCGAAATTTAAAAGGGGTGAAGAAGGAAAAGCGTCCTAAAAATGTTCTAAATTACGATTTCTATGCAATCTCATGAAATACCAAACCGATTTCAAAAGTAATGGTTGCAAATTGATTGTGACAGTCCCTGCTCAAACATAGACTATATTTTATGCCGGTTCCACTACCACCTGGAGGTTGCAGGAAGAAAAGACGTTCTAAATTGTGATTTCTCTGATACTGAAGAGGTTGCCATCTTAAAATTTGGCATGGTAGTTGCTTATAAGATTTGAATTCTCTATAAGGACAATCGAAAAAAGAAAAATTCGAAATTTAAAAGGGGTGAATATGCGCGAAAAATGTTCAAAAAACGTTCTAAATTACGATTTCTATGCAATCTCATGAAATACCAAAACCAATTTCAAAAGTATTGGTTGCAAATTAATGGTGAAAGTCCCTGCTCCAACATAGGCTATATTTTTTGCTACTACCACCAGGGGTTTGCAAAAGCAAAAAAGTTCTAAATTGCGATTTTTCTGTTACTGAAGAGGTTGGAAACTTAAATTTTGGCATGGTAGTTACTTATAAGATATAAATGGTCTCTAAGAGCAGTCGAACAAAAATTCGAAATTTAAAACTGGTGAAAATGCGCGAAAAGCGTTCTTAAAACAAAATGTTTGATACATGATTTTTCTTACAACAAGAAAGAAAAATCATGCATCAGATATAGGTTATGAAACCATTTACAATGCTAACAAAATATGATTAAGAAATTTCATGTTTTCATATAATAAAATAAGATAATTAAACAAGCAATTTTCGAAACATGCAGATCAGTAAAAATCTATTTTAAGCAATTGCTGTCCATAGACAATGTGTGCGAATTCTTTCTTGCAGCCCTGTATATGAGTCATAGAAATTATATTACGCAACACCTAATATGCTAATAATTACATAATTTTTAAAATGCATACCACAATAGAAAACACTCTTCTCACAATTATCGATACAGTAGACTCGTTATTTTACGACCCCCGATTTAGCGACCATTGATGAGGTCCCGACCATTTTTCAATACTTTTCAATCAATGTTTTTCCTTGCTCGATTTAACGGCCACGGCCCGCAAATAATCCGAATCTTGATTTAGCGACCTTCGAGAACTTCATTTCACATCCTACAGAAATTAAAAATCTAGAAGCAGTAAAGATCATTTTTCTTTCCTCAAATGTTACATGCGTTTTACAGCGTATGGATCAAAGGGTTATACAATGTTTCAAAAAATGTACCGAAGAAACTAGTCAATGGTATTATAATCAATTTAGAAGTAAACAAAATTCATAAAACGAATTCTTAGTAGCTATTCGTTATAGGAAATGATCCTTGGAAAGCGGTTTCTCAGGACACAGTTTTGCTTCCATCCCGTCTAATATTTAAAGAATCAAGTTTGGGAACATGAACCTGCTGCCCAGGGTTTGAAAAAACAGAACACGGAAACTGAAGATTCTAATCATCTAATATGCAAGCGTTACGAAAACATGTTGTTTGGCTGGAAAATCTCACATTTGAAGATTATGTTGACGTTGACGATAAGTTTAAACTGAGTAAACATTTTCGAAAGATGATTTAATCTGTAGCTTTCTCAATCATGATTGTACATTCCAAATAATTCTTCTGACGAGGAAATTGACGATGTTCCACATATTACCTCCTGCATAAAAAGCAGAAGATGTCACCAAGTTGTATGGAACATATTTGTAAGGGAAGAAAATTCTAACGACTACTTTTAGATGATCAATGACCTTAAAAGCAGTATTCTGGAAGTTTCCAGCCGCCATTTATAGCAAAATAGTATAACATGATTATTCAAAAAATGTTAATTAACTAGTCTAAGTCTTTTTTTATTTTGTAAAATGTTTAAATTCTTATAAATATACTCCATAATTTTTAACCATTTTTTAAATTTAAAAATTTAGACTAAATACTGCAAATATATTTTTTAATTGTATAAATCAGTAGTTTATACTACATTAGAATGCTAGGTATTTTTGAAGTGCATTAAAATCAACCAATATTAGCAACATTTCATTTAACGACCATTCTATTTAACGTCCTACTTGCCGGGGGTCCCGTGAAGGTCGTTAAATCACTAATCTACTGTATTAGTCTGTCCTACGGAATTCTTTTGTATGTTTTTGTGCGAGCAGTCGAAAAAAAATTCGAAATTTAAAAGGCGAGAAAATGCGCGAAAAGCGTTCTTAAAACGTTCTAAATTATGATTTCTGTGGAATTGTTAAATATAAAAACATAAAATTTGGCGTCAGATACTTATAAGATATGAATGATCTGTAAGAGCAATTACTAAAAATTTCAAAATTTGAAAGGATGAAATTAGCGAAAATCGTTCTAAAAACTTTCAAAATTAAAGACTTCTATGGAACCTCACGAAATACCAATCCGATTTCAAAAGTAATGTTGAAATTGACGGTGACTGATGGCATTATGCAAAATTATAAAAGTCATGCAAGCGTAACTAAAATTTTGTAACAGGAATGTTCAACTCTTAGTATATATGATACATAAAAAGCCAATTTTTAAAAGCTTTTTTATTAACTTGTAAATATTTTTTTGCTAACCTCATATAATTCTTAAATTGTAAATATTTTTAAACTATTTGTTATTTTGTAATTTTTTAAAAACTTTTTTATCAACTTGTAAATATTTTTAAACTTTTAAATATATTTTAGACTTTTTTACTAATTTGTATTTTTACATTCCATAGTGAATTTTTTTATATAATGAATTATTTTTTTTATGTTGTGGATGAAATTTTTGTGATAGTTGAAATTACTTTTACTAACATTTATATTTTTGTTCAATTGTTAAATCTTTATGTAATACTTAACTTTTTGTTTTTTCTACTAAATTGTACGTATATAAGTTAAATATCATTTAAAAACGTAAATTATACCTCTCCACTTAAAAGTTACACTAGATAAATATTAATAAAATGCATTTCGTAGAAACAAACATATACACATTTTGTAGAAATAAATTCACAGATATGTAATAACAATAAATTTTATTTATCTGAATGGTATGAACAATACATTTCGAATAGTTCGAACGCAAATGTTGCATAAAATATGCTCACTGGTGCATTCAACTCTATTTAAAAATATTATAAACGACATAATCTACATTCACAAGCGTTAATATCATGTCCCTTAATTGAAACTTATCATGGTTATTAAACGTGAAAAATTTACTACATGAGTGAGACTTTGACTGTGTTGCATAAAAATACATCCAGTACATAAGTAAATTTGTTTAGATAATAAGACAAGTTCGTTTTCTGGTGTTATATTACCAAGCGCATATTCCTGCTTAATTCAGTTTGGTAAATGTTTTGCATACATGTGATGATTAATCTTCTTTTTCTTTTAAATTTTCTAACTGATAATCGCTGAATTCAATATGAGAATAATTCTTTAAATTTTTAATTTGCATAACGGAATTATTATAATTCACAACTAAAACTGTGTTATGAGCAGAAAATGATAAAATGTTATAACTTAACTTGAACGCAAAAATTTTAAATAGAAATTATACCAGCGGTTAATAACCATAAAAATTCTATTTTTTGATGAAATTTCTTCACTGGAAAATGCACCGTGTTTAAACTCTCTAATATGCACATAATATTGGTTATAAAAAGTAAATTCGGTGTTAAATCGCGATGTTAGATGGATAATAAATCGATTTTGTTACTAAAAATTAAAAAATAGGCTTCGATATCCTAAAAAGTAAATTCGGTGTTAAATCGCGATATTAGATGGATAATAAATCGATTTAAGAAATTTCTAGATCCCCCAGTCCTACTAGTGATCAGTAGCAAAGCATAACCCCTCCTACCACCTGCATGACTGTCATTTCCCAAGCCAAAAGTGATAAATTTGTTGATTTTATATAAGGAAGTAGGTTTACAATGGAACTCTATGGGAATTTGGCAAAATATTAGAGATATAGCCAAGTTGGCGTCACTTTCGGCAACTCATTTTGGCCGCCAATTTGGCGATATATCGCCAAGTTGGTGACAAACTTGGCGGTATTGGGCGACAAAACAGGATCCCCCCTATGGTTACCCTTATTGAAAATACTTTAATTGATCTTCAATAACCAATGGCCGCCATTTTGTTTACCATGCAAAACTAAAATTAATTAATTAATATTTGAAAAGACTGTATTAACATCAATCGTCATCCAGTACAAGTTTTAAAAAATTTATTTCAACTTGATAGGATGAATAATGAGTATTTTATTAACGATTGAAAATTTGAACAAGATATATAAATATATAAATATATATATATATATATATATATATATAGGGAGAGTGTGAACTAATAGTAGGAATTGAAAAAAGGGATTCTATTTTTTTTCTGATTTGTTATGTCCGCTACAATCTAAATTCCTTAAGGTTGACGACTTCCCCCTAGCCCACCCAAAATGCACCACATTGCTAACAACATGCACACACTTTTTTTAGACACAGAATTAAAAAGTTATTGATTTAAAATAGAAGCAGATTCAATGAATCCAATGATGAATTTAACTGTTAATTTATCATGATGAGGATAGTAGTAAAAAGAAAAAAGGAAGATATATGAGAAATAAGGTGCAATTTTATTTCTTTCAACTTTTAGATTATAATAAAATTTGTTTAACATAAATGTTGACATTCATATAGCGGATGGAGAAGGTTTGAAAGTGTGAGCCTCGGAGCACATTACTGAAATTGCTGATTTTTTCGCGACCGTTGGCACCCTGTAAGATTAGTAATAAAATATCTCTTTTTAATGATCACAAAATGTCAAAAAAGCAGAAAATCACAGATCTGCAGAAAGATCTAATGAATGCCCCCTCCACCCCTCCCCCATTTTGCTGTAAAAATCAAGTTACACGACTCATTTACAGAACTCTATTAAAGTATTTTTAATTAATTACAAAATAATAATAAATTAAAACTAAAATATTCCAATATTACCGGGACATATGAAAATTTATTTTTCATTCAAATAATACATAAAAATATAAACTAAAAATAGAGGAATTTGGATTTTAAAAGACTTTTTTTTCAGACATAAATTAGCGAATCAATTTCAGCAAGATACTCAATCCAAATACCTGCGTTGGAATCGGATGTCAAACTCGATGCATGACTATTTTAAAATATTTTAATTAATTACAGAATAATAGTAAATACAGAATATATATTAAAATATTAACCAAACATGTGAAAAATGAATTTTTCAATCAAGGAATGCATAAAAATAAAAACTGAAATTCTATGAATTTGGATTTTAAATATGAAACTTTATTCTTTTTTTTTTTTTTAAACCATAAATACTGAATCAATTTCAGAAAAATAAATCATATTTCAAAAATAAAAATATATTTCATGCTGATCACAGCCAAATTGGGATACTTTAGGACTATATGCAGGACTACACTTTAAAATATTTTCATTAATTACGGAATAATAGAAATAAGAAATATATGTTAAAACATTACTAAAACATGTACAAATTGAATTTTTCATGAGAAGAATGCATAAAAATATAAACTGAAAGTAGTTGAATTTGGATTTTAAATATAAAACTTCATTATTTATTTTAATCATATAAATACAGAATCGATTTCAGGAAAACAATCTTGAAACGATGCAGGATTCTGCTTTAAAGTGTTTTAATTAATTACAGAATAATAGAATATAAAAAATACATATTAAAATATTACTCAAATATGTGAAAACTTAATTTTTCATCGAAAGATTGCATTAGCATATAAATTGAAATTCGATGAATTTGGATTTTAAGAATTAAACTTTACTTTTCCTTTTCAACTTTCAACCATATACAGTTAGTCACAAAAGTCTACATACATACATCAAAATAGAGCTTTCCCCAAAACTACTAGAATTTACACGCAAAAAAGCACATTAGTCTATTATTCTAACATGAAAAATGCTTCCGAATGCTTTGTAAAAGCTTAAAAATGTTAATTACTAGTATCCCCATTTTATTTATCCCTATTTTTAAAATGTGTCGCCATCTATTGTCAATAGTTGCGTGCAATATATCATTATAGGTTTCTGATTTCGATGAGATTATTTCAATGGCTTCTCTTATTAATGCGTAATATACACTATCGTATTTCGCTAATTTTTCGGCATTTTAAAAATTTATTGTGATGGGGGATTTATTATTTAGTCTTGCTATTTCAGTAGATGATTTATTAAGTCGTATATCGCGTTCATGTTCTTTTATCTTGTCTTCCAGTTTCTTTTTTGCCATTCCTATATATGTCATAGATGAAAAAGATATGTCATATATAGGAATGACAAAAAAGAAACTGGAAGGCAGGATAAAATAACATAAACGTGATATACACTTAATAAATTCTCTACTGCAATAGCAAGACTAAATAATAAATCCCCCATCACAATAAATTTTTAAAATCTCGAAAAATTAGCAAAATACAATAGTTTAAATTACGCATTAATAAGAGAAACCATTGAAATAATCTCATCGAAATCAGAAATCTGTAATGATGTACTGCACACAACTATCGACAATAGATGGCGACACATTTTAAAAATAGGGATAAATGACAGGGGAAATTTAGAAAGCAATGACTAGCGAGAGAGAGAGACGAAAACATCAGTAACTGAAGATGCCTCGGTAAGAAAGAGGTGAAAATATTTTTAAACCATCTTAAATGTATGTTTTAGAGTATATATGTGTTTTAAACTTTTGACATGTACACTATTTTTTGGTGTATGTTAAACTGCGATATCTTAGTGTGTTTTAATATCTGTATATAAATTGGTAGAACAAATGAAGATCAGATTTCAGTATTTACCGGCCATAGTCGGAAAGTACTCCAGTTCTTTTGTGCACCCTGTATTGGATCTGTTGATTTGTATATATTCTACATAGTATACTAAAATTTTGTTTGGTAAGAAAATGAAAAATGGGTTAAAAATTCATTCAGCTATTTCTAATTATAGAAGCAAACATACTTGAATACTTTTGCACAACTCTGTGTATTACCAGCAGATTTTTATGCCTGTTAAGCTAAAGTTTAATTCAGGCTAAAAGATGCCTTAAACTACTGAAATCAAACTTCCAGAAATTATGATCCATAAGCGGCTATATATCCGGTCCATTGCGTGGTCCTGTATATGAATTTATATTTGTATTCTACAAACATCGTTTAGTATACTACATGTAGTTCAGCTTGAAAACGCATAACTCAATTAAAAATCACCTTTAAGCAATTCACGCTCATACTCCGCTATGCTTACGAATTCTTTTGTGTAGCCCTGTATATAGTCTACAGAATTTATACATAACACGTAGTAAGCAAAAATTTAGTTAAATTTATACGCGCATATCATAACTGAAAACGCACTTCCAACAATTATCGTTAACAGACAGTACTTCGGATACTTTATATTGTAGTAAAACTCAGAAACTCAGTCTATAATTACATTTGAAATAGTGTAACATAATTAAAATACGCTGCAAACAGTTTCTACCCATAATAGACCATTATGTACCCAATTTTTTGTGTATCTCTATAAATGAATAACAAATGTTTTACACTTCATGTGCTACAGAAAGAATGTATTAGTGCATCTCAGAAACTCATATCAATTTTAATATGTTTGTAACAATGTAACATGATTAAAATACAACACAAACAATTTTTTCTCCTTGGACCATAATATAATGGAGCGCCTTTGCTGGAGCTTTTGAGCGCCTCTGTAAACGAATTATAAGTGCTTCTATAGTAAGCATCTTATACTGCATTTCAGTGATGCGTATCAATTTGAATATGTTTGAAATAGTATAACATCATTAAAATACACTGCAAAGGATATTTTACTGTAGAGCATAATGTAACAGCATTCTTTTGAGAACGGAATTCGATCTTTTTTATTATTATTAATTTTATAAATTTGACGCGTTTCAAGTTTTACGCAGAATTGTGAATTTCGCAGCTTTGAACTTTTTGATATTTTCCTTTTTTAATGAATATTTATATTTATTCTGCAATTTTTAAACTAATATTTCTGTTGATGAATATCTAAACTAATTTATGCCTAGATTTTTTTTTTATTTTTTATCATTATTGTTATTATTATTTACTTTTTTCTATTTTAAGTGCAGATCTAAGGTAATACTTTTCTTTTTTTTACTTTATGGAATTTTAAATGGAAATTAATCTTTTGTATAATTTATACAAATGTTTTTCACGTCGAATCCCGGAAACCCATTTATGATTAGATAATTCTAATAGTAATGCTTATATGTAAGTTTTCACCAGTAGTATAATTTTTTTATGTCCTTTAAATACAATTATCTGTAAAGTTAAAACTCAATATCATTTTTCATTTGCACAGATAAAAAATGACAGATTTCATTTCAAAACATTTTTTCATTAAAAAAAAAAAAAAAAAAAAAAAAAAAAAAAAAAAAAAAAAACATTGTTGAAATTAATATTGTCATTTAATGTCATAAATAAAAATTCAACTGGAAATGCAATAATGCAAGATAAAATTTACAATACATCTATAAATATTATACAGACATACATACAATAAATACAATAAACCCAACTGGAGTGAAAAATTAGCCAGAGCCAGGAATCGAACTTGAGACCACAGTAATACAAAACTGCTGCTCTAACCACTGAGCTACTCCGGCCGATGCCTGAGTCTGCAATTTCTCACTAATAAACCATGTTGGGGAAGTCACCAGCCATCTATACAACAGCCTTGGATGACCGGACAACGATTAATAGAATTTACTATTACATCGATCTACGATAAATATAATAAAACACACATACTACAATATATACTAAAACACACATACACACATAAATAACTTCTGCAGGCAAGAACGCCTGCAAATAACATAAATAACTAATGGTTTATTAGTGAGAAATTGCAGTTCCAGGTATCGGCCAGAGTAGCTCAGTGGTTAGAGCAGCAGTCTTGTATACTGTGGTCCCGAGTTCGATTACTGGCTCTGAGTAATTTTTCACTCCAATTGGGTTTGTTGTATTTATTGTATGTATGTATGTATAATATTTATATATACTTTTAACTGTTGAATGAAGGCGTTATTTATGTCTGTATGTGTGTTTTAATATATATTGTAGCATGTGTGTTTTATTATACATCTATACTAATAAAATAAAGTTTCGCTGTGTGTGTGTGTCTACGATGGCTAGCGAAATCAACAGCACGTACGAAGAATTCTTGAACCGTTGAAAAATTCTTGTGAAGATAGTCTAAGGCAACTCCTAATGCACCTGAGACTTAGAATTTTTAATTTCTAATTATTAGCTGAGTTATTAATTAAAAATCGCAACGCACTCTCATCAAAAAACAGAAAGATCCGATCACACGACAAATCATAAAATTTTGAAAAAGTTTTAAATCATTTTAATTAAATTAATTAATTTAATGATATCAGATCATTTTTGCGATTTAGATTTTAAAACAGAAACTTAATTTCAGTCTTTTTAGCGCAAGCTAGAAATCTCTGTGGTAGAGCATCTGCCTGCTGATCTAAAAGTTTCCGGTTCAAAGTTCGGCTTCGGAGTTTAAAAATTTCCCCCCGGAATGTATTTCATTGTCTAATAGATTCAATTTTACGGAATTTTTGTAACTTTTTTTTTTGCCATTTTAAGGACAAAACTTGTTGTAAAATATTTTATCTATTATTATATTTTTTATGCACAAATTCTTTTTTTGAGAAACTGCAAAATTTTAAATTGACTTAAAAGATACTATTACTTATTTTTTTGTAGTTTTTAACGCCATTTTTGTAATGGTGGCAACTGAAATACTCTATTTCTGTAGAAAGTGGTACCCATACAATGGTAAAAGTAAAATAAGACCCCAATACTATTGACTTAAAAGAATTTTCATATTTTTTGCCATTTTAAGGGTTTTGTGTTTTTTTTTCATTTGTGTATTTGTTTGTTTGTTTTAGCGAAAATTAAATCATGTAATTTGAAGCTGCAATCTGTATTCTGGCTGAAAAAGTGTAAGGCTTTAATATTTATAAATTAACAATTTGGATTTACTAATTAAAGGATAAAGTGTTTTGAAAGGAATAATAAACGAAACCCTCTGTGTGATCTTAGATCACAGTTACCCACTTGTTTTATTTATATTTTCTTAGTGTGTTTAAAATATCTCATTTTTGCAGCTTACAGCCACTCGACCTTTTTTGACGAGCGTGGTTTGACGGGTAATTAAATATATTGTCACTCAGAGCACACCAATTGAGCATACTTTCTAGAATTCTAATATATTAGGAAGTGGATGAAAATAGAATTACGGAATTTCATCTTTATATTGATGAACCAAATTAACTTAAATAAAAGCGAGTAAAAATGATAACAATTTCTAACAAGTCTTTAAAATTCATACGAAATTTTCGGAATCTGACTCGGTAAAAATGATTTCAACTCTTTCAAATAAATTGCTACAACAACCTTATATAGCTCGTCCAATTTGTTTAACTGGAATCCTTTTAAAAATATAGTCAGAGTCTTATTTATAACTATCCAGAAAAACTAAAAAAGTTTTTAATTATTCCGACTTATAATAGGAAAGTATTTTTTACAATAAATTATTTGAAAACATATCCAGAAAAATCTAGATAAAATTAATTTAATTCATAGTAATATTAATACATCCGCGAAGCACAATCAGCACCAAATGAGATTTCAAAAAATTTTGCAAGGACGTAAGTTCGGAGATTAAATTTTATTTTAGAATTAGTTCATTGAATTAACTTAATTCACCACAAATACAAGCCTTTTAACACGTCCCTTTATACAATTAATATAAGACTAATCTAAAATAGTATAACTAGTTGGATGCGCCAATCCCAAAACTTTCTTCTACCTCATGTGAATATTTCATTTTAATTTTTATTAGTATTTTTATTAGAATTATGCATAACTTCATAAACTTTTCGATGTTTCAATATTGAAAATAGCACAAAAATCGTTATTAAAGCGCCCCCTACCGGCGGATTTTTTTTCAAATTCAGGGAGGACATTCTTGCCATGGCCAAAAACATACACAAAAACTTTGGTTCAATTCTATGCATAACTTCATACACTTTTCAATGGTACAATATTCAAAATGCACAAAAATCGTACAAAAATCGCTATTACAGCGCCCCCTACCGGCGTATTTTTTCCAAATTAATGGAGGACCTGCTTGCCATAGCCAGAAACTTTAAAAAAAATTTGGTTGAATTCTATACGTAACTTCATACATTTTTTGATGGTACAATGGCAACACACGGACAGACAGACTGACATTTTGTATAAACATGTTTTTTGTGATCTCTGACCCCTAAAACATGTAAACAAAGTCGAAAAAAATTTCGATTACAATACTTTCTTCTATTGAAGTAACAAGCAGGGAGCAGGAATCTTGCTGTTTCAAAATTTAGTGTCGCCCACGACGAGAAAAAAATATATATATACATATATATATGAGGTGGAACCCGTCGAATTTAGACAAAAGAAAATGTTTAAGAAGGAACTGTTTCATTAATTTATAATAATCCTACGAAATTAGTTACAATAAAAAATGCATCTTATATTAGTTAGTCTAACTCTCGAACAAATATTATTTTAACCTAAAGGTCACTGCTCTTTTATAAAGACACTCTAAATTTTTGTAAAACATTGCGTTTTATCAGTGTATGAATTCAATTGTGTTATTTTCAAAAGTAAAGTATTTCTACCTGAGAAGAATTTCAAAGCCGCTGGAGTGAAAATGGTGAACTTCTACAAAACATATTTCAGTTTTAAGACTTAAAATATACGCTTTTATTTGATATAAAATGACGTCATTTGCATTCGCTAAAGAGTTCCACATTTACGATGCAGTCTTAAACAATATCTATAGAAATGTATGCATATGACGTCACTATCGCAGAATAATACGCAAACCCAGCAAAAAGCGATGTTGTAAATTCAACAAAAAAAAGAAAAAAAAAATCGGCTATCTAATGGTTCATATCCCTTCCTTTGTTTGTAACATTAATGTAAATACTTAAAATTAAAAAAGTTTATTTAATTTTAAGCTTAAATAAAGCTCCATATTTTATCAGAAATCATTCATTTATATTTTTTCAAAACAGCACGTATTTTAATTACAATTTTTTTTTCAGTTGTTATGAGAAGATGGTAACAAAAAGATATAGTAATCTACTATTTTCAAACTATTTTCCCTTTACTTTCTACAGAAATGGAGTATTTCAGTTGCCACCATTACAAAAATAGCGTTTAAAACTACAAAAAAAATTAAAATCTCAAAAATAATTTGAGATACACTTTTCAAATAAATTGCAGCTACAAGTACTTTTTCCCCCCAATACGAAGGTGTAAAAATTGAAATATGCGATGCTTAGAAGTTAAAAAAATTGCAGTTAAGATTATCAGTATTTAACACTCTCGCTGCGCATCCCGTGATTTCCACAGGCAACGTAAAAGTAGAAAATTTTTGCAACCGATAATTTCCACGATAATTTTTTTTATGATCTGATTCTATATTAAAAAAAGAACTGTTTTACAAAAAAAAAAAAAAAAACTTAACATATATTTTAACTCCAAAATATACCGGGTGTCCCAAAAAGGACTGACTGATTTTAAAATTCAATAACTTCCAAACGGTGACAGATATTTAAAAAATTCTTGCAGGAGGGTTATGCATAAAGTCAAAAGTTTTATTACAGTGATTTTCGATTTTAGTTCGAATTACAAACAATAGATGGCGCTGTAAGCAATAGTCGCTAAATACAAGCTCGATTTTTGGTCCTTTCTGTTGTTCCACGCAGAAAAAGGAGATGGAAATGTATTATCCGGGCCACGAAGTACCAAAAATCGAGCCTGAATTTAGCCTCTATTGATCGCAGCGCCATCTATTGTTTGTAATTTGAACTAAAATCGAAAATCACTGTAAAAAAACTTTTACTTTATGCATAACCCTCCTGCAAGAATTTTTTTAATATCTGTCGCCGTTTGGAAGTTATTGAATTTTAAAATCAGTCAGTCCTTTTTGGGACACCCGGTATATTGATTTGAAATATGTAACAAAATAAATGCGCAATTTTTAAACCTATTTTAATAAAAAAAAAAAAAAAAATTACGCAGAGAGAGGGTTAACCGTGCAATGATGCATCTGCTTCGTTTTATGGCTGGCTTAACATTATTTTTTAGGGACGACACTTTAATTGTTGCCCACAAGACATAGCATATCGGAGGATAATAAAAATAAAATTTTGAACTCAAATTCCCCCTTCTAAAATATTTTTCTGGTTATGACCTTGCTGCTAAAATTTGAATGTGTTCAACTATGTGAATTGCAGTTTAAAAATGACTAAATTATTTTCGAAAAATAAATAAATAAATAAATAAAATACATTGAATTTTATTTTTACAAAATAGATACTTTCTTAAAGAATGCGTACAAAAAAAAATCACATAAAAAATGGATTATAGTTATGGAAAAATAAATAATTGATTCCAGGCTTTAAAAAATCCATAAAAAATTTTAATACAATAAAATCATACCGAAGTTTTTGTTATAATACTAACACACACGCCCTGCACACTTATCTTATAAATATGATACATATAATAAGCAAATGTTATAGATGTGAAAGATCTTTCGGAAAAAAAATGTCAGTATCTATTGAACAGATAAATTATGCAAAATAATTGAGCTATAGATAAGTAAGATTTTTTTTTTCTTCTTGCTGTTGTATTTTTTTTTCCTAAGGGGCGGCTGTTTTTACGCTCGTTTTAACCCTTCCGGGACGAGCGCCTTTTACAGAATTTTTAATCTTTTATTACCGGTTTTTCAAAACAGAATTTTTTGCCTAATTGAATCGGGAAAATGCTCGGATTAAATAAGGCAAAATTTACAATAAAAATTTACTGGTGAAAACAATTACGGATTCTGAGCATCTTACACGGCACGTATACCGGTTGCTCGTCCCCAAGGGGTTAACATAATTTGTACGAACATGTGTTTATTTCATTTTGTCGAGGTAATTGTTAAACGTTTTTCGAATTTATAGCAGGTTCCAGGGCAACATACAGAAGTGTAATATGATGTAAAAGAAAACTTAGAATTTGGATCGATCGTATTAAATCGAAGAAAATTGTGTAAAAGACTTTTTCCTTTATTTATTTTTTTTCTCTCCTTTGAAATCTTGTTAAATAAAAGTCGCGTATAAAAACAGACTTCAGTGCATACAAATTCGTTACCACAAACTTCTTCTTTTTTAACAGTACAATATTTCATAACACACATGACAGAGGTTATTGAAATTCGACTGATGTCAACGAGGTTGCTTATTGATATGGTAATGCCAGAAGTCTTGTCAATTTTGGGTGATTGATATAGAAAGGGAAAGTCGAGAACTAACCACTAAGTGTATTTCTGAGCTAATCTTTATTTAATCCGAGTGGTTTGAAGTACAAGGACAGTACCATACAGAAAAACATACTTTTACTCATATCCAATCGAAATGCAAGTCAAAATTAGGTTGTTAAATCAAGGTCACTCAATGTCAGACATACAAAAACTTCAATATCAAAATCAATCCCGAAACATGGAGCATCCCCTTAAAAAAATGCACCCTGAGGAGCCCGAAAAAAAAAGGGCAAGGACGACTACCACTATGGAGTACCTTATCGAATGATTACAGGGTGCGAGAAATCCCTTCTTAAGTTGGAGTGCAGCATTCGGTATTATAGTGGATTAAGCACTTCTTAGGAGGAACTGTAAGAAACCAGGTTAAGAAGCTGGCTTTGTCACATTTCTTTTTAAACGCCCGGGTTACACGAGAAGGGAATACAACTCATTGATGTAAGAGAGTCTATATTTCCCCGCCACTTCCCTGAAGATTTTGCCACTTTTGTCCAAAAAAGAGATCCACTAAGGTGACGAAGCATGCTGAGATTACAACAGGAAGATACGCAAAAGATTCGTGGTATCACACAGGAATTTCTATAGTATTTTGAAAAGGAGTGTGGCTTACCAACACCAACTCGAGATTCGTAAGTGCAGCGTGAGTCTGATACTCCGAAACAAACCATATGAGGTATGGACGGTTCCGAACTCAATGGAAAGTTAGAGGTCGGGGAAATGACATTATCATTTTTCCTTAGATTTTTGCTTTATCCACGCAAAACAGTATGAACCAGGGTTGGCAAAAAATTTGGTTTTGGGAGAAAACCGGCTTATTTGGTTTAAGCCAGTTTTTTTTTTTTTTTTTTTTTTTTTTTTTTTTTTTTTTAAATATCATTTTCTATTGCTTACAGATGCATATCTGTTGATAAAAATAAACATTGTTGTGTATCATATACATAATATAACTTAATCTGAAAATATTCTAATTAAATAGTTACGGTCAATTATGTAGAAAATTAAAATCATTTCTAATTTAAACATTATTAGTAACAGCTATGTCTTATATTCAAAGAATAAACTGTTGTACACAGTGACATTGATACCTTGAAAATCATATGAATAATCTTTTGATAAATAATGTAATAATCAATAAATATTTCATGTAGTTTCATGAATATAATATAATATTCCGCGATTGTTATTATTATTATTTTTTAAATATCTAAATAGTTCGGGTTATTTTGTTTTCTGAGTGATAACTCCAGGTGTCCAAATGAATATTTTTGACCATTAGATTCAGCAAGTAACAGAAAAGATTGATTTGTATTACTGAAATGCTATAACTAGCACTCAAATTCTTGCAAGCTGAGTGCAAAGTACGACTTCATATCTTAAGTTATTCTTTTAACTTCTTTAAAGATAACCTTCCCCAATCCGGAAAATTTTCTTTTACAACTTGACCAACATCTTAAAAATCGTTGTATTTCGTTATCTACTGCTGTAAATAATCTGCATTTTTTAAATGAAAATATTGTATGCTAAATATTTACTATTTATCTATTTCGTCTTTTCTAATTTCGCATATTTTAAGATAAATTTTTAGGGTACTAGACATGTTCATCAGCACACGCTAATCTTTATTCTACATGCATGGAAACATGACCTAGATTCATTATGTCTCATATTGACTGCTGAGATGAAGTGCTAAAAGTAAAAATTACTTTTATCAATAATTTGAAATACTTAAATTACAAAAAAAAGAGAAAATATTATGTATTAGATTTGCTCTAAAAAAAAATGTTTTTTTTTTTGTTGTTTTTTTGACAAAAAAATTAATTTGTTTAAACCGTGGTTTAAACCATAGAGCAGTTCACATCATATGACTTTTATAAGAGAACAATGAAAAAAGCTGTAGGACACACAAATAGAAAAAACATTGATAAAGGTAGCGATAGCTGTTCGACAGCAATAGCAAAAACCTCTCCATGACGTCACCTTGCACAGCTCTATGGTTTAAACCACTTGGTTTGAACCGTGCCAACCTTGGTATGAACTGAATATTTTATTGAGAAATCATTTAAGGGACCTTCCAGCTGCGAGAAATTAAAAAAATAAATAAATACTCTTTAAAATTAAGAGTGTAGTCTTTCTCCCTCTCTCCCTCTTTTATCTGCTCAGCAACACGAATCTTTCTCAGACATTCGAAAATTCACTTTCCATATTGTTTTCAAGAAATGTTCAGCTTTCGCATTAACCCTCGCACTGACAAGCCCGTGATAATACGTTCACTAAGCTCCAGGTTTCACTGCAATATAAGCATTATTTAAAGTAATATAATTCTATAGATTTAATACAGTTTTAATATATTGAAAAATGATTAACACTCTCAATGATTACATTCATATTCGTAATTAAGTTTTTTCGTATAATGTTGAAAGAATCATCTTTTTTTAGCATATTAAACAAAACACAGAGTAAACAACATTACAATTTTGCCCTTTTCCAAGACTGTCAAAGGATGGTAGCAATTATTTTAACAATTGAACAACTTTTCTTTTCTTTTTCTTATTCTTATTCTTCCTCTTCTTTTTCTTATTCATATACAGCCAGTAGCCACTGACTGTAGTTTTTTGAAGATTACTGATGTGTAATAATATAATGTAATCTGGAATTTCTGGAATTCAACCTATTAAAAAAATAGGTTTCTGAAATAGGCATTCTGTAACTCAACCCCTGTTCTCAAACATGTTTGATTCATTTTCTTTTTCCAAGTCACGAGGAGAAGTTCAGATGTTGGGACCACAAATTTATTTAAATTGCGAGACGTCCAAAAGAATAGATACTATTGTATCTCATGGAAACAAAATAGAAGAAATTTTTTTAAAATCTTTTGGAAGATTATGTATCTACTTATACCATTTTGATGTGGTAATAAAATTAGCAGCAAATATAAGATATGTATGAAATATTTCACAATTTTTAATTTCAGTTTTCTTTCTTTCTTTCTATATTTTTTTTTATTATTATTATTTTATTATTATTATTATTATTATTATTATTATTTTTTGAGATGTGCTCTTGTTAACAGGCGTAGCTAGAGGTCTTATCTGGGAGAGGTTTTGTACCATTGTTATTCATGAAAGTAATAATTTCATTATATTACATGATCATAAGGTAGTGTTTAATAAATATGGCACACATAAAAAACGACGTAAAGAAAAGTACAAAAAAAAAATAATAAATTTAGTATTTATGTGTTTAAAGGTTTCATAAAAGTGTACCTTAAGCTTCAGGGAGAAAACAAGAAGAGAGAAAGAAAGAGCAGTAGCAGTAACATACCTACTTTGCAGCTATTGCTCCCAACTTTTTCTTTCATTAATTCTGTGTTGAAATAGAGGCTCTTATTATAAAGCTGCGGAACAGTTAAACGGAATACAAATTGAATTTTTCCAACTGAGCGAAAAAATGCTCAAGTCGGGTCTCGAACCCAGCTCTTTGGCTTGCATTGCCAATGCTAACATATTTCGCTCATATACTCGTCGGTTTTCAGCCTAGGTAGCTTAAATGGTAGAGTATTGCACAATGTAAGCCAAGGATCTGGGCGCGAGTGATTCGCTTGGGCATTTTTTCGCTCAGTTGGTTGGTTGTGTTTATGACGGCCAATTATCAACACGAGCGATACAGGCCCTAAGGGGGGGGGGTGCCCTCCGTGGTGTTCTTTCTAAGGGAAACAAACTAATCCGTATTTATGCATGGAAATCCGCGGTTCGAAGAAAACCACGAAAACTCCGAACGATTAGGCCGACGGGAGCGATTGGGTTCGAACCCAACTCCTCAGGTCTGCCAGCTTCGAGAGCAGAACCTCTCGGCCACTGGTGGGGCTTTCGCTCAGTTGGAAAAATTCAATTCGTATGATAACTTTGCCAATCAGTATGACTGTGTTAAAAATAATAGTTAAACGGAATGTTATGCTGTTTATGCGTTTCTTTACTTTTGTTTTTACACATACATTTTTATATTAACATGGGAGAGTTGCACGTATCTTAACAGTTGTTAAATTTTTTGGGAGGGGTTTTACCCTCGAAATACCACTCTTCGTTACGCCAGTGCTTTATTTTTTCGAGGATATCATAAACCTTCTATTCTTAACCAACCTGCAAAATTTAAAGGGACAACAACAATTGTGGAATCCGATGTGAGAGAGAGGGGGATATTGATGCACCTTTTTCTCAAGAATTAGTGAAGCTATTTCTTCATCCTTCTTCATCTTGCTTTGCAAAAAAATTTTAAAGGTTATGAGTAAATACTTCTCTTTTTTTTTTCACTTAAAAACAACACAAATTGAAAGAACCAAACAAAAAAAATTTGTTTTATGTTGTGAACCTAAATAAAAACTTATAACTATTGTGATTGATTTTTGTTTGAGTGTAATGGCTCATTGTTGCAAGAATAGTTTGTTTTGATCCTTTTGGCCTATATTGGCTAATTTTTAAAAATGAGTTTCTGTCTATCTATATTATAAAGAATAAACGTTTCTAACACTGTCTTCATAACAATGGCAATAACGACCCGCGCTATTGCTTTCGTTTATAGAGAATATGTGAGGACGTGAGTTTCCTGACGTGAGTTAAACTTTTCCGTCAAATAAAAAAATTAAAAATGCAATGTAAAAAAGTAAAAATAGAAATTAGAGGTCCCATTTATAATCCTTTTGGGGCCGCTCTTAAATTTTAGATGAGAAGTTCATGCTTCATTTGCCTTATAGATAATCAGGCCCTGGCTGTAAGTAGCAAAATTTTTGGCAATTTCTTCGGCTAATAACATCTCATGTTCGGCGAATACGAAAGTATGACTTTTACTAAATTGCTAAAATTTATTTGAATATATAATTTATCTTTTTCACACAAAAAAAAAATGTTTCTGGGTGGTGTTAGCAGGCGATCAAATATACAGGGGGTCCGGTCTCAACGGTGTCCAATGGCTAATTCCTAAACCGTTAATCATAGACATATAGTTCCAATTACAAAAATGTTTTAAATCAGGTAAAGAAATGTTTTAAAAGATATTTGGGTCAATAAAAACATTTCTTAAAAAAAGGTTTCTGAAATAGGTATTCTGTAACTCAACTCCTGTTCTCAAACATGTTTGATTCATTTTCTTTTTTCAAGTCACGAGGGGAAGTTCAGATGCTGGGACCACAAATTTATTTAAATTGCGAGACGTCCAAAAGAATAGATACTATTGGATCTCATGGAAACAAAATAGAAGAAATTTTTTTTTTAATCTTTCGGAGGATTATGCATCCACTTATACCATTTTGATGTGGTAATAAAATTAGTAGCAAATATAAGATATGTATGAAATATTTCACAATTTTTAATTTCAGTTTTCTTTCTTGCTTTCTCTCTTTTTTTTTTTTTTTTTTTTTTTTTTTTTTTTTTTTAGATGTGCCCTTGTTTAGAGGCGTAGCTAGTGGTCTTTTCTGGGATAGGTTTTGAACCATTGTTATTCATGAAAGTACTAATTTCATTATATTACATGACCATAAGGTAGTGTTTAATAAATATTGGCACACATAAAAAACGACGTAAAGAAAAGTACAAAAAAAATAATAAATTTAGTATTTATGTGTTTAAAAGTTTCATAAAAGTGTACCTTCTTTAAGTTTCAGGGAGAAAACAAGAAGAGAGGAAGAGAGAGCAGTAGCAGTAACATACCTACTTTGCAGATATTGCTCCGAACTTTTTCTTTCATTAATTCTGTGTTGAAATAGGAGCTCTCATTATAAAGCTGCGGAACAGTTAAACGGAATACAAATTGAATTTTTCCAACTGAGCGAAAAAATGCCCAAGTTGGGTCTCGAACCCAGCTCTTTGACTTGCATTGCCAATGCTACCTGGACTGACAACCGGCGAACATATTTCGCTCATATACTTGTCGGTTTTCAGCCCAGGTAGCTTAAATGGTAGAGCATTGGCAATGTAACCCAAGGATCTGGGTGCGAGTGATTCGCTTGGGCATTTTTTCGCTCAGTTGGTTGGCTGCGTTTATGACGGCGAATTATCAACATGAGGGACATAGGCCCTAAGGGGGGAGGTGCCCTTCGTGGGGGTCTTTCTAAGGCAACCTAACCCGTATTTACGCATGGAAATCCACGGTTCGAAGAAAATCACGAAAACTCCGAGCGATTAGGCCGACGGGAGCAATTGAGTTCGAACCCAGCCCCTCAGGTCTACCAGCTTCGAGAGCAGAACCTCTCGGCCACTGGTGGTGCTTTCGCTGAATTGGAAAAAGTGAATTCGTATGATAACTTTGCCAATCAGTATGATTGTGTTAAAAATAATAGTTAAACGGAATGTTATGCTGTTTATGCTTTTCTTTACTTTTGTTTTTACACATACATTTTTATATTAACATGGGAGAGTTGCACGCATCTTAACAGTTGTTAAATTTTCTGGAAGGGGTTTTACCCCCAAAATACCCACTCTTCGTTACGCCAGTGCTTTATTTTTTCTATGATATCATAAACCTTCGATTCTCAACCAACCTGTAAAATTTAAAGGGGCAACAACAATTGTGGAATCCCATGTAAGAGAGAGGGGGATATTGATGCACCTTTTTCTCAAGAATTAGTGAAGCTATTTCTTCATCCTTTTTCATCTTGCTTTGCAAAAATTTTGTAAAGATTATCATGAAATACTTCTTTTTTCTATTTTCCACTTAAAAACAACACAAAACGAAAGAACTTAACAAAAAAAAATGTCTTATGTTGTGAACCTAAATAAAAACTTATAACTATTGTGATTGATTTTTGTTTGAGTGTAATGGCTCATTGTTGCAAGAATAGTTTGTTTTAATCCTTTTGGCCTATATTGGCTAATTTTTAAAAATGAGTTTCTGTCTATCTATATTATAAAGAATAAACGTTTCTAACACTGTCTTCATAACAATGGCAATAACGACCCGCGCTATTGCTTTCGTTTATAGAGAATATGTGAGGACGTGAGTTTCCTGACGTGAGTTAAACTTTTCCGTCAAATAAAAAAATTAAAAATGCAATGTAAAAAAGTAAAAATAGAAATTAGAGGTCCCATTTATAATCCTTTTGGGGCCGCTCTTAAATTTTAGATGAGAAGTTCATGCTTCATTTGCCTTATAGATAATCAGGCCCTGGCTGTAAGTAGCAAAATCTTTGACAATTTCTTCGGCTAATAACATCTGATGTTCGGCGAATACGAAAGTATGACTTTTACTAAATTGCTAAAATTTATTTGAATATATAATTTATCTTTTTCACACACACACAAAAAAAATGTTTCTGGGTGGTGTTAGCAGGCGATCAAATATACAGGGTGTCCGGTCTCAACGGTGTCCAATGTCTAATTCCTAAACCGTTAATCATAGACATATAGTTCCAATTACAAAAATGTTTTAAATCAGGTAAAGAAATGTTTTAAAAGCTATTTGGGTCAATAAAAACATTTCTTAAAAATAGGTTTCTGAAATAGGTATTCTGTAACTCAACTCCTGTTCTCAAACATGTTTGATTCATTTTCTTTTTTCAAGTCACGAGGGGAAGTTCAGATGTTGGGACCACAAATTTATTTAAATTGCGAGACGTCCAAAAGAATAGATACTATTGCATCTCATGGAAACAAAATAGAAGAAATTTTTTTTTTAAATCTTTCGGAAGATTATGCATCTACTTATACCATTTGGGGTGGTAATAAAATTAGTAGCAAATATAAGATATGTATGAAATATTTCACAATTTTTAATTTCAGTTTTCTTTCTTGCTTTCTCTTTTTTTTTTTTTTTTTTTTTTTTTTTTTTAGATGTGCCCTTGTTTAGAGGCGTAGCTAGTGGTCTTTTCTGGGATAGGTTTTGAACCATTGTTATTCATGAAAGTAATAATTTCATTATATTACATGATCAAAAGGTAGTGTTTAATAAACATGCACACATAAAAAACGACGTAAAGAAAAGTACAAAAAAATAATAATAAATTTAGTATTTATGTGTTTAAAAGTTTCATAAAAGTGTACGTTCTTTAAGTTTCAGGGAGAAAACAAGAAGAGAGGAAGAGAGAGCAGTAGCAGTAACATACCTACTTTGCAGATATTGCTTCGAACTTTTTCTTTCATTAATTCTGTGTTGAAATGGGAGCTCTCATTATAAAGCTGCGGAACAGTTAAACGGAATACAAATTGAATTTTTCCAACTGAGCGAAAAAATGCCCAAGTTGGGTCTCGAACCCAGCTCTTTGACTTGCATTGCTAATGCTACCTGGACTGACAACCGGCGAACATATTTCGCTCATATACTTGTCGGTTTTCAGCCCAGGTAGCTTAAATGGTAGAGCATTGGCAATGTAAGCCAAGGATCTGGGTGCGAGTGATTCGCTTGGGCATTTTTTCGCTCAGTTGGTTGGCTGCGTTTATGACGGCGAATTATCAACACGAGGGACATAGGCCCTAAGGGGGGAGGTGCCCTTCGTGGAGGTCTTTCTAAGGGAACCTAATCCGTATTTACGCATTGAAATCCACGGTTCGAAGAAAATCACGAAAACTCCGAGCGATTAGGCCGACGGGAGCAATTGGGTTCGAACCCAGCCCCTCAGGTCTACCAGCTTCGAGAGCAGAACCTCTCGGCCACTGGTGGGGCTTTCGCTGAATTGGAAAAAGTGAATTCGTATGATAACTTTGCCAATCAGTATGATTGTGTTAAAAATAATAGTTAAACGGAATGTTATGCTGTTTATGCTTTTCTTTACTTTTGTTTTTACACATACATTTTTATATTAACATGGGAGAGTTGCACGCATCTTAACAGTTGTTAAATTTTCTGGAAGGGGTTTTACCCCCGAAATGCCCACTCTTCGTTACGCCAGTGCTTTATTTTTTCTATGATATCATAAACCTTCGATTCTCAACCAACCTGTAAAATTTAAAGGGGCAACAACAATTGTGGAATCCCATATGAGAGAGAGAGGGATATTGATGCACCTTTTTCTCAAGAATTAGTGAAGCTATTTCTTCATCCTTTTTCATCTTGCTTTGCAAAAATTTTGTAAAGATTATCATGAAATACTTCTTTTTTCTATTTTCCACTTAAAAACAACACAAAACGAAAGAACTTAACAAAAAAAAAATGTCTTATGTTGTGAACCTAAATAAAAGCTTATAACTATTGTGATCGACTTTTGTTTGAGCGTAATGGCTTATTGTTGCAAGAATAGTTTGTTTTGATCCTTTTGGCTAATTTTTAAAAATGAGTTTCAGTCTACCTATATTATAAAGAATAAACATTTCTAACACTGTCTTTATAACAATGGCAATAACGACCCGCGCTATTGCTTTCGTTTATAGAGAATATATGAGGACTTGAGTTTCCTGACGTGAGTTAAACTTTGCCTCCAAATAAAAAAATAAAAATGCAATGTAAAAAAGTAAAAAATAGAAATTAGAGGCTCCATCTATAATCCTTTTGGGACCGCTCTTAAATTTTAGATGAGAAGTTTATGCTTCATTTGCCTCATAGATAATCAGGCCCTGGCTGTAAGTAGCAAAATCTTTGACAATTTCTTCGGCTAATAACATCTGATGTTCGGCGAATACGAAAGTATGACTTTTACTAAATTGCTAAAATTTATTTGAATATATATTTGGTATTTTTCACAAAAAAAAAAAAAAAAAAAAAAAAAAAAAGTTTCTGGGTGGTGTTAGCAGGCGATATATGGGGATGTGCGTTTCAAAACTCATTTTATCCAAAATTTAAAAAATCGAATTTTCGCTATCAATCTGTCCTATTCGTGAACCTGCATTGAAAAAACACTTTCTGCAAGGAAACTAATTTTTTCATTTATTTATGGCATTGTAAAATCTTGGTTTACAATGAAAAGCAATGGACGCAGTCAGAAGTTTTTCCCGATTTCCCAACATTTGATTTTCTGGATAAGGCGAGTTTTGAAACTCACGTCCTCATACATTTTCTTATAGAGATGGCACAATTTAAATGTTTATACCATCGAATAAAAAAAATATGCACTTTCAAGTTTTTTTTTTTTAACAACAAGTTTTAACAGCAAGTTTTTTTTTTTTTAACAACTGAACAACAAACTCAATTTACTGATGATTTTGGGATTTTTTAAAAATAATTTTCAATTATCTATCTGTATATTTAAAAAACAAGGTTGTTTTTTAGTCATCTGGCCTGAGCTTTTTTGATTATTATATTTTTAATGAAATCTATCTATTTAAAAAACAAGGCTATTTTTTTAGTCATCTGGCCTGAGCTTTCTACTAAACCGATTTTGATTTTTTTTTTTTTTTGTATGAAATCTGCTTGTTTATAGATGTGTCCTCACTAGTTATTTTTTTTAAATATTCCCATTTTTCATATTTTAATTTTAATTTTAAACGTTTTTCATGAAATTTCTTCAAAATGGTGGCAATAGGATTACTTTCATTGTTGCAGGGAAAAGAGAAATAATGGGCCTTATTGATTATATTCTTATTAATGTAATTTTCCCATTACAATTAAAATAACTTTTACAAAAAAATGTACAGAAAGTGACGTCATATTATATTTACGCATTTTTCCTCATAAAGCTGTTGTATTTCAATATTTTTTTATCCCCCTGATACCGAGTTTCAGAAGCAAGGCGAATGCTTCAAAGAGTGAAAATGAAGTCATATTTAAAAGAAAACGATAATTTTCGTTGAGAAAATTAAATATTTTATCCCGAATGCACATAAATGCCGTAAATTTATGTAATTTTTACACGCCGTTACTGAAATTAGAACTTCAGGTCAAGAGTGCGAATTTTCACATGAAAAGTTGTAGCTGACAAACGTGACTTCAAATTTGAAAATATATTTATTAATAACTTATTGCGCATTAAAATATTTTTTAAATACTGGGTAAGACGTTAAAAATGACGTTAGATTTAGATTTCACGCGGGGCGGGGAGGGGGGGGGGAGTTATGATTGTGTCGAACAGAAATCTAGTTTACTGATTTTTCATTTCGTAATATCAAGCATAGCAGCCTTTAAATTGATCAATCGATGAGCTCATCACAATTACTTACCTTGATTATATGATTATATTATTCTGCTACAATATAGTACATTTATTTAAATTGGATCCTTATTTAATGAATCATCCATATTTTATATATATATATATATATATATATAAACTTTTTGTACAATAATACCATTGAAAGATAATGAAAATGATCAATAATATGAAAACACAAACACCACATTAAAAAGTATAGTCCCTTGTACTACCTTATGAGGATTAAAATGGAAAAAAAAAAGAAAAGCATGGATACAGAAAAAAATAAAAATAAATAAATGATATGCTTATATAGTGCATTACTTTATCAAGGGCACAGAATTCACATATATAAGCAAGTCGGTCGTTTTCTGTAGAGAATAAAGCTAAAAGCTGAATAATTTATTATATATATATATATATATATATTTAATTTAGTTACAAATTGTTTTAGAAAATATTTCAAATATTTATGATTTCCTTCACAATTTCATTATTTACTTGTTCTTTTTATGAATTCGATATCCTGTTGTTTTTCCTTTCGCCAATTTTGAATGTTTTAATTTTTAATACTTCATATATTGGTGATTAGGATATAAGTTTATTAAAAATATTCATTAATGATTAGTTAAATTAATAATAGTTGATCCAGCTTTATTATATATAATGTCAGTGTAATGTATTGATATTCATTTTATTAATTTTTATTTTTTTTTTTTAAAGATGATGAATTGTAATATTATATAATGGTTACACGCACACACATCTACCCTATATATATAAAATCCTAATGAAACGAATTTATGAAACGAATATATGAAACGCCCGAAAAGTATCGATTCTTTGAATCGACTGATTAAACAACTGATTTTGTTTCACGGTGATTTCTCCTAAGATATGGAATACTTTGCGATGAAATTAACACCAAAAATCCGTGTTGATCCACAGATCTCAAAACTGGTATTAGAATTTTTAAATTCGAATTAGTTTTCGAAATATTAATTTTTTTTTTTTTAATTTTAAATACATTTTTTCTAATGCTGGCAACTCAAATTTTAATCATAACAGAAATTTTTTTTCATAATTCAGAAAAGGTTACTATTTTAAATTAATTTGACGACAGTTGGGCCTCCTTTAAATCTATGCTAAGAACAATGCTGTTTTTGTATTTCGTTATCATTTTATTAAATACAAAGCTTTCATTTAAAAATGAAACATTTAAATTGATGGCTTTCACTTCTTTTTTTTTTTTTTTTTTTTAAACAAAACGAAAAGAAAAATATTAGACACAGATGTCATATACGCACCGGGGTACCTAATTGGCGCGCAAATGGCATTATTTTGATAGACATGGTAACCCGGTTATTGTTGTTTATTTAATAATAAATGTATATTTACTTTTATTTCTTTTTTAAATTTATAGAAATTATTTTGTTTTATAGTAATTAATTATTTTTTTGCTATTTCCTTTTGAAAATAATAGAAAATAATTAAAAAATACGGTACAATGTAGTAGTTATTCCGTCACCCAATTTCGCAAATTATATAAATCGCCAAACCACTCGCCAAATTGTACAGATTGACAAAATTTTTATTTTAAATAACGAAAGAACAAATAAATTATTATAACATTAACAAATATAAAAATAAAACGTCGAAATAAAAACCACTTGATGACGTAAACACGTGTAACTTGCTAAAAGTCAAGTGAATGTGACATTTACGATCAAGCATTATTGACATGTAATCTTATAGTTCGCGATAGATTTTTTGTCGACGGGATAACTAAGTAGTACCAAAAATACATATGTAACTGGTATTCGAAAACGAGGCTTTGGCCAAAATTTCGTAAAAAAAAAAAAAAAAAAAAAAAATCATGCCAAACATGCGGTTGCGTATATGACATCTGGCGAAATATTAAATTATGTAACAAACCATGACATTTAATTTCAACTTCAAATCAGTGTTTTAATTTACCACTCGAACAATAAAAAATATGCTAACTGGCGAGTTGAAAAAAAGATATTGGCGAGATTTGCACCCGGCTTTTTTTTCTTTCGGCACAGATGTCATATACGGCCCCATATTGGCGCGATTTTTTTCTTACGCCAATGTCATATACGCAACGGGTACTTAACTGGCACCAAAGTATCGTTATTTTGCTTGATATGGTAAGCGGGATGTTGTTGTTTATGCTGTTGATGCGTTCCCCAAATTGGCGTTGGAAAAAAATCGCGCCAATATATGACAGTATATGACATTTGTTCCAAACTTTCATATGAAAGGCGAAGGGATCAGATCGTATTTGTTTATGGCATTTGATGACTTGAACTATTATAATATAGATGAAATGATGGGGATAGAATAATATTTGGCGACTTATCACCTGTGCCTGGATAACATTAAAGTATCAAAATGCCACCTAGAGTATAAAAAGCAAAGTGTTCCGCCCGGAACTGTTGATGATAGTCACATGATTTAGGCTATTGTTATAGAGATTGTTTTAAAATATCGGTTGACAAAGACTCTGAATGCTTAATTCATTTTATTTTAGCTTCTTTTCAAATGTTTAACTGATCCTCTTTAATCAAAAACGAAAACAACCATTGGATGTCTTAACAGCAACTGATTCTCCGTTAAATTTTTTCAATCAAAGGAAATTGAATGGAAACCCGTTTACAGGGAGATCTGCACAGCTTTTTCAGTATAATTTAATCTTCTCTAATATTTTTAAAACCCATTAGATTTTTAGATTTTCAGATTCTGCGGTGTCTGAACGGGGGTTGGCGAGCGTATCTTGCAGGAGGCAGAGCCCCCTAGTATATATATATATATATATATATATATATATATATATATATATATATATATATATATATATATATATATATATATATAAATTCATCATTTATAAAGAACCTGATTTTAAAGGTTAATCTACAAAAATAGTTATCATTATTATTTATTAATTTATTTTATTTATTAATCAATTTTTATTCCCTCTCTCTTTCCTAAAAATAAAACTTTGGAGGTTCTCTTTAAATGTATTATATAATGATAGAGGGCAGCACTATTTATGATTCATTAGTAAAAATACTGTATTTAATTTATTTAGCCTTATTACACTGTTTATCTTAGCTCCTTTGTTGTGCTACTAGTGTTGCGCTTAAATATTTTTGGCAACCTGTGCAAAGCATTTCTTATAACCTTTTCAACATGCTGTATCATTGATCGCAGGGTTAGATCTTCAATTGATAATATGCTTCCTTTTTTAATGCATTTCATTTTTTATCTTGTGTTACCTCTGGCTTCTTTTTCGGTATTTATTTTATTCGGTAGCCTGAATTTTGCATTTTTTAGCTTGCTATAGCTTATGCAAAGATGAAACTGTACATGTTATTTGTGTAACTCAATGTAATTTGGACCTGATGATTCTGCCTTGGTTCAACATGTATTTCCATTTTTCCAACTTTTACTATATTTTCAGTTCCCTGACTCACTTGTTATGATGATTTGTTTCAAAGAATTTTATAAAGATTAATAAATCCTTTTTAATTTTCATAAAAAGTCATTTATAATTTGTATATTCACAATTTTTTATGGCAATTTGTATTGGTTTATAATGGTTATATATATATATATATATATATATATATACAGTCGAGTCTCTCTATAACGAAACTTCATACATGGAATTTCTCTATAGAACGAATTTTTAGTAGGAACGGTCCCTTTTTCCCATGATCTCATTAAAAACAGTCTCCATATAGCGAAATATCTATCTCCATATAATGAATTTTTTTCATAAAATGTTCTTTATTTATTGTTTTAAAAAGCTTCCAAATCACATGGAATCAATTTTCCATCACTGATTAGTGATTTATCGTTCAGTGCTGAGATTTTTTTATCTTACTTTTCTACCTTAAATCTCCTTGTTTTTTATGCCCAACGAATTCTCCTCCCCCCCCTCCCCCCCCTCCCCCACACCTTCCAACATTCTCCTTAAAACAGTGTCAATTGGATTGTTACACATATAAGAGCGTGATCAGAGAGGTAATTGAAGTTTAAGGTGAATGCGAATTCAAATGGAGGAAAATGTTCCCGATACAATTTTTTATTCCTTGCTAAAATGTGAACATTTTTTCGAAAGTGTAACAATTTTGAAATCAAAACAGCGAAAAATTACAGATTTCTTCGTCTAAAATTAATGTAAGTTTTCCTTATGTGATTTTTATTATACTTTCAAATAAATGTCTGTTCTCTTTTTTAAAACTGTTTAAATAATTCAGAAATACAATATTAGGTTAATATTTATAGTTAAACATTTCAAATTCTTAATTAAACACCTCAAAAGTAATTTTTTTTTTCAAAATTTACACATTCTATAGGAATTTTTACTCATTCTCTATATAACGAATTTCTCCATATAACGAATTTTTTACTGGAACAATGGATTTCGTTATATAGAGACTCGACTGTATATATATATATATATAATCATTATTATTATCCAAAATGGAAGTACTAGCGATGTGGAAACATAGTGATGCCAAAAATGTAGCACTCCGTGGCTTGCAGCATAACTACTTCCCAAATAAACGTGAAATAAAAAAGTTTCCGTCTTTTAATCTAGCTTAACCAAATTTGCGTGCTTCATAAATTTAAATTATATATATGTGTGTTAATGGTATTAGATCGGTAAAAAAATTGCAAAATCAATTTTCATTCCAGAACACAGTTTTCTAAAAATAAGAAGAAGAAATCAGTTGTTTTTCAGGTGTCTCGTCATCGAGGTATAGTTATACCCTCTTAGAAAGAAGCAGAAAAATATCCAAAAGTGCTATTTCGCAGTCCTATGTTATTTTCAGAGAAGCTCAAAATTATTTAAATATCATTTGCTTTGTGAGTTCTCCACTGACTATGAATAAATAGTAGTTAGATAATTTCCGGGCTCTTATTGTAATTAAAGACTGGAAAAGCGCAAAGTAACAAGCTAAAAGCTGTTTTAAAGTGCCGCTAAAGTGTCTTAATACCGTTACTAGAACCCTCGCATGATACAGGCTTCTCCAGTAAGTGAAGTAAAGAAGCATAATACTTGCATTTACAAGCAGCATACAAACCATGATTCCGTACGATCGTGATAGGGATATTAGGTATTTTTGTGCAAAAGAAGTGTTGCGGAAGATTGAACAAACAAAGGGATCTATCTAACTACAATGACCCCGGAAGGATCAAGTAGTATAAAACCTCGACCCTGACCTTGGATAGACTTAGTTTATTTTAGAAGAAATGGTGAAGTGTTTTCAAATAATACGTAATTAATAATATAATTTGCCTCTAAATTTTTCTCAGAAAATTTAGTGATAAATTGACTCTCTTATTAAACTTCACTGTCTTAATTAACTGTCTCATTTTAAAAATTCCGTATTATTGACCATAATGAATTTTTCTATTTTCCTTTTATGTTTCTTTCTCTCTTCCTTTCTTTTATTTTCTTTCTTTTAATATTATTTTAGGTTTATGAAATTTCAAACAACTTGCGTGATTTTTACCTATCTGAGACATACACAGGTTGAATGCATTTTCTCTATATTTTTAAAAATTAATCCGTGATATATATTACTCCATTCTGAATCCGCCACACGCAAAGATATTATATCGTTCTTATTAATCGATCAAAGATTCTTTATATCGTTGATTGATATGCTACCACCACCGTTATAGATGCTTAATACCGGACACGATGTAAGTTCGAGAATCAGTGACCTATGGTACTTCATATAGCAGATCCTTCCCTATGTTAAATCACACTTTGGAATACTATCTACGCACTAGGTTATAATACTATCACACACTATTCCCGTCTTTCTTGTATTTACATTGCAAGACTTATCCAATATTACGACCACATAGATCCATCCGAATCTCGGAACACACATAGGCTTCTCCTACAAGACGCTTCTTCAAGAAAACACACCGTGCTCACAGTACTACTAATACTTTTTTCTACTCCAATATGATTCTCTTACTGTCTTCCTACATTCCTTACTCCGCCTTCTTCCTTCAAATCTCTGGCGTCTCCCGTCTATTTTCATGGGGAACACCTAGTGCCGCTATTGACCGCTTGTTCCCGTGACAGGTCATCAAACAAGATTATCTTCTGTTCCTAAACTCTTCCTTCTACTGCTACATACCTCCCTGATGTACCATTCACATTCCAGTAGAGAAAACCCTTTCTCAGGAATTTTCTTTCATGCCTTTCACACATTTTAATCTCGTAGATAAGAAAATGTGTCTATAGCTCAAGTACGTAAATAATAATACACAGATAAATAGAATAAATAAATAAAGTGAAATTAATTAAACAATATTTTACATTAAACATGCGTTTCATTAACGTCAGAAACCTGACAAATTTTTCAGTTAAAAAAGAAAAAAAATTAAAATGAAGAAAAAAATATAATAATGTTTATAAGTGGATCAACCGCTTGAACATGTATGATTGACATGCATGTAACCATACGTTATAATCCACGTAAATTCGAAACCTATTACGTTAATTTTATTATATCTTTATTATGATCTGAATAAACAGTGTGGGAATGTGAATACGGACTGAAACCATGGACACCGACAATATGAAATCCAGGGAGTGGCAGGGAGAAAGTTTAACGGGGGAAAGAAGGAGGGTTAGGATTTTGTGTTTTTAGATTTTTGCTATTTTTTACAATAATAATAATTTCCAAAAAAAATTACCAATAACAATTTTTTATTAATTGTTCAATTATTTTGAGGCGCCTGGGTAGATGTTAGAGTACGGAGGAGGGTGGCATTGTCTGGAGAATACGCAATGGTTAATTTGTTAAAAAAAATGGGGCATTTGATTTATAATTACGTTGCTAATACACATTTTATAATGGATGTTAAATGGATACTTTTATACTGTTAAGCTCCGGTATCTTGGCATTTCACGCGCGGACATTCGGACGATTCTATTCTGGATAATTGCCAAAAGGTTGTAACGTACTGGAGAGAATGGCATCCATAATTGGCGCGTTAGCCGAAAATAGTGACAACCATAAGCGGATTTTTTTATTTTTTTTTAATATATTTTTTTATAAATGTAATGTTTAACTGTGGTCGTTTCTAATAGCAATAATTTTTTTAATAAGTATGATATTTAAAAACTTAAACGATGCTTCTGATAATAAAAATGATGATACTAATTATCGGAATGAACTGTAAAAGAACCTAGACATATTTTCAACAATGGCAATTCTTTATATATAAGAATTAATGCGGAACATTTCATAATATTTTAGATATAAATTTATTAATGATTTTATAATTAAAAAGATGCTTCTGAATTTTTAAAAAATGCCTTCATTATGTTAGGATGTTTTCATTGTGTATATAAATCTCTTTTTTTTTTTTTTTTTCTAACTAAATTTAAAATGTTAGACATTTATATAAATTAATAGCTATTACACGTGACTTTAATTTTAAAGAAGAATAAATGCATTAATTAAGGGAAAATTTCACTTACGATAATTAAAAACAGGTACAATTAACCAACTCTTTATCTCATTTTAAAGTAGATAAAATTTGTTATTCTCCCAGTTTTCATATTTTTATTTTTATATATTGGATCATACAAATGCCTTTCAAGAGCTCGAAATTTCATACACATTCCCTAAGATTAATTAGAGAATGAATTCATTTTCTTCTAATTTTATTTTATTATTTCTATTTTACATTTATTCCATTCATGCATATTGAGATATTTTTAACTATAGATTTCGATATTAAAAAAAAAAAATTATATATAAGTATCACAAACGGATAACTGATTGATTCCGATATTTTTTATTGGCTTTTCCATAGAACCTTTAAAAAAATAGGGGGGAGGGGATTTTATGTTTAATTAATTGCATTGGCTTTTTGAATTATTTGTTTATTTAATCAATCGATGGTGCATTGATAGGAATAACTTGAGATCAGATTTTACGACTAGTGCTGAGTGACCATCTGAACTACACTTCTTGATGTGACTCTGCAGTGTTAGATTAAGTTATTATTAAACCTTATATTATATTTTAAGAATGTACACTAGGGCTGTTAATGTTAAACCTATGAGAGCATTCACTTCAAATGTATCATATTTTTAAATGATTTTTTTTTTTCCTTTTTTCTTTTCTTTTTTTTTTCTTTTTTTTTTTTTTTTTTTTTTTTTTTTTTTTTTTTTTTCGTAGAATAGCTGAGGTTGATCTCTAACCGGGCTAGAGGGTCGTACTGGCCCACCGGGCAACGAGGCAAATGCCCGGTGCGCCCATCGTCACTTTTTTCTTTCTTTCTTTTTTTTTTTTCTTTTTTTTTTTTTTTTAAGCACGCATTTTGAAAGGCATAAAATTTTCAAAGATTTTCATTTGGAAAATTAAAAAGTAATGCTTTTTATTTTTTACAGTATAGCATAAGCAAACTATGTATGATCAAAGACAATTTGATAAACCAATTTCGAGATAACATAAGTTATCGACAATCAGATATGCCATTGTTACACATTGTATCCAGGACCAGACTTTGTTTCAAAGCCTGTACTAATGATAAATTCTAAGAAAAATAATATTAAGTACTCACTTATTTAGATATACGCCTAAATAATTTCTGTTCTAAGAATGCTTCTAATAAGTGTCTAATAAGTCTGCGTCTAATACGTTTGCATATTTTCTGCGTCTAAGTATTTAGCGCCCCTGGTGCTGTGAAGTATTTTTGTATTTCTGCCTTTGGTGCAAGTATAAAGGACGAAACACTGTATAAGAAACATATTCTCATTTTAAATGTATTCATACACAGAGACTTTGATAGTCATGGCACCCTGGTTCAGATTTTATTCAGTACCCCGAAGAATAGTAACTTCTACATAAATTAATATTGGTATTAATGATGTATTTAGTATATTTTCTGTCAAATATTCAGTGCCCTGGGTGGCTGTCCGGTAGTTTGGTATTTCTGTTTTTTTGTGAAAGTAAAAAAACAAAAAACAAACAAAAAAAATGCCAATTTAAGACAAGAGATTTTCATTTTAATTTCATTTGGTCCCTTTGTCAGAGACGGCTTTGGTAATCATGGAGCCCTTGGACAATTTTTTTATCGCCTCTGTAATAATAAGTTAAAAAAAAAATAATATTGTGTTTTCGTAATAATGGCGCCCTTGGTCAGATTTTTTTAACGCCTCTGTAAAAATAAATTTCAAAAAACTAATATCGTGTTTTTGTAATCATGGCGCCCTTGGTCAGATTTTTTTCAGTACCTCTGTAAAAATGCTTTTCAAAAAACTATTATCGTGTTTTTCTAATCATGGCGCCCTTGGAGAGAATTTTTTCAGCGCCTCTGTAAAAATAAATTTCAAAAACTTAATATCGTATTTTTTAATCACGGCGCCCTTAGTCAGATTTTTTTTTCGAGCGCCTCTGTAAAAATCCCTTTCAAAAAACTATCATCGTGTTTCTCTAATCATGGCGCCCTTGGTCAGATTTTTTTCAGCGCCTCTGTGAAAATAAATTTCAAAAAACTAATATCTTGTTTTTGTAATCACGGCGCCCTTGGAGGGATTTTTTTTCAGCGCCTCTGTAAAAATAAATTCCAAAAACTACATCGTGTTTTTGTAATCATGGTGCCCTTGGACAGATTTTTTTTTCAGCGCCTCTCTGTAAAAATAACTTTCAAAAAACTAATATCGTAATTTTGTAATCATGGCGCCCTTGGTCAGATTTATTTTCAGCGCCTCTGTAAAAATAACTTTCAAAAAACTAATGTCGTGTTTTCGTAATCAATGCGCTCTTTGTGAGATTTTTTTCAGCGCCCTGTAAAAACAACTTTCAGAAAACTAATATCATGCTTTTGTAATCATGGCGCCCTTGGTCAGATTTTTTCAGCGCCTCTGTAAAAATAAGTTTTAAAAAACTAATATCGTGTTTTTGTAATGATGGCGCCCTTGGTCAGATATTTTTGCAGCGCCTCTGTAAAAATCCCTTTCAAAAAACTATCATCGTGTTTCTCTAATCATGGCGCCTTTGGACAGATTTTTTTAGCGATTCTGTAAAAATAAGTTTAAAAAAGCCAGGCCCGTAACCAGATGGGGGCCATGGGGGCTGAGCCCCCCCCCGCCCCCCTAGCTTCCTCTAGAGCCCCCTCTAACGATTTCCCTACTTTTTATTTTTTCAACAAAATGTACGTTTTAACTTTCTTAAAAAAAACCAAAAAACATTTGGATCTTTTAACTGCTTGAATGCAATGGAATATGCCAAACATTTTACGTTCAGAACCCTATTAGATTAGTTGTTTTTTATTATCTTGCTTGCAATACAATTCTCGAAACGCGTTCTAAGTAGGAACATTTCTTTCTCCCGAAAAAATTATGTCCAGATGCACTAACTAGCCACCACATGTTTTCGTACATCTTGACATTTTAAAAGCAATGATCGTATACGGGATGAATTGAAATAGACATATGCTGCTCAAGTTAAATGGTTAAACGTCTTCACTAAAACGTAGTCACAAAAAAGACGTGTTTCTAAATGTTAATGATTTGCCTGTTGACATTATGTATATGACAGCCGATATAGTTAATGATGAAATATCACTTGGAAACTAACTAGAATGTTTGTAGAAGGAAATTAGAAAGATAACAAAATGTCATTTTATACAAATGGAATAAGAAAAATAATTGCTTGAAAGTCAAAAATTGTTTCATGCTATGGGTGTAGGCAGTAGAAAAGCAGAGGTAGGGCATTTTTTTTGTTTGCTTTTTGAACTTTCGTCTAATTTTTTTTTTCTTATGTTCCATGAATTTGCTAAACATTTTTTTTTTCTATTTGTCATGTAACAATAAAAAACATTAAAGCTCCTGTCCCAGCCTGCGAAGGCACTCATCAGCTAATGCTAATCCTATGGGGAGGGATTTTTCTACTATCTCGCTCCCATTTTGACAATTTTAAGTTTTTTTTTTTTTTTTTTTTTTTTTTTTTTTTTTTTTTTTTGCATTGGATAAGCATTGGCCGAGGTCCGTCTCTACAGTGCACCTTTCTTACTTTTTCGATTTTGGTCACAGATATTTTTTTATAAAGTTACTTTCACTTTCAAAACCGGTTCTGAAAATGAAAATGTCATTCTAAAAAATATCTGCAACCAAAATCGAGAAAGTAAAAAAGATGCGATGTAGAAACGGACCTCGGCTATCCAATGCAAAAAAAAATTATTAAAAAATGTCGAAATGCAAACGAGACACTAGAAAAATTCCTCCCCATAGGATTAGCATTAGCTCGTGAGTGCCTTCGCCGGCAGGGACAGGAGCCTTAAGTGAAAAAGCATGATTAAGGTTAAGTTTATTATAAGATTATGACAAAAATGTCTTCAACTATTTGGCGTATGCTTCATTTAAATCTATTTTCAAGTATAAATGCGCTACTTTCTGACACATTTTCGAAATAATTTTAATGATAAAGGCATAAAATTTGCAGATATTATTCAAGCTCAAGGAATTAAACTGTGTTCTGTGTTTTATAAGGCTGTTTTTCAATCTAAACCAGCTACTTTCTGACATGTTCGCGAATTTCTTTTATTTATAAAGATATTTGCAAGTATTCAAACTATACAGAAAATCTAAAAAAATCTGTCAAAAAATGACGGCAAATTTGACTTTGTAGGCTGATTTTCTTGGCATTTAACGACGAAATGCTAGTCATCGAGTAGCAAATGACTATAAATCATGTTATTTATAATCATGGCATTTATAAGAAAATGAGAAACGGTATTCAATTCTTAGGCGCATGAATGTGAGAAGCTGAAAATTTTAGGCAAAGGGAAAGAAAATTACTTCTTAACTGCATCAGAAAAATTTTCGTTATTGAGTGAAAGACGAATATTTTTAAAGATCTTTAGAAATGGGGGAAACGTATAATAATAAATAGTCGCCTACATTTAATGAAAACTGATCGAAAAGGGCGTTCATGCCCTTTTTTTTTTTTTTTATGAAATTGAACAAATTTCATGAAACATGTGTAAAACGTATGCAAAAATAATCTATGTTATCGCTGTTTAAATGAATTAAATCTAAGTTGTTTTCTTTGAAAAAAGAAATGTATTGTATATAATATTAAAATTACAATCTCTTTTTTTATTATTAAGTCCAGGTATGTTTAAAAAATATGTAATTAATATATATTTGTAATAACTGATTCATATTTAAAATGATATAATCATATGCAGACTTTTAAATTTAATTATTATTGCGAATTGTTAAATGGTTAAATTTATAAATTATATTATTAATAAAATAAGGTTAGGTAACGCTCGTTTTAAAGCGAAACAATATCATCACTAAATTAAATCGTATACAAACAACCGTGATTTTAAAAATGACCTAATAATTCAGCAGAAACCAAAATATTAATAAAATTAAATAAATTACAAATAGCTATTAATTATAAATATTAAACGTATGGAATTAAAATATTAAAATATTTTTTAAATGATAATAGTAAATTTGTGAATTATTCAAATTAATAAATATAGGACACATAAACATAGATGCCATCTCATAATTATTTCGGAGTCTGATCCAAAACAAGCATGTTTTAAACTGGAAAAAATACATAAGGAATTGTGTCTTTTTTCGATAAGGTACATTTTAAATTGCAGTTTGAAATTTTTGATTAAATGAAATTTCCTGTTGAAAATATTTTCGTCTTGTAACAGACTCCGGATAAGTGTTGTTGGCATCTATGTATAACGCAAAAACATTTGCAAAATCTCAAATTTTCGTTCTTTTTTCTATATATTAAAAAATTTAACAGAATATGATATTTAAATCTATGTAATGTCTTCAATTTAAAGAAAAAATATGTGTAAAGAACTGTATTCTACAGTAGAGGTCTGCACGATCCCGGGCTTGGCTAGAAGCTTGTACTAGGCCGGGACGGCGAAATGAAGGTGAAGTTTCAAACGGGCCGGGCCGGCAAAATTTGAACGTGCCTGCCGGGCTGGACCGGGCCAATAAAAGAAATTAAGCGGGTCTGTCGGCCCGATATAAATATTTAAACGCAGACGAGAAAATATGAATCATTTTCAATGAATATGAGTTTCACGAGAATAAGTATAAATGTGCGTTACGAGCCGATACTAGTTTGCCAGCATCAATATCGAAATATAACATTTTCCAGCGTACAGATCGGCATCGGACAGTTACATGGCGTTTGAGCCCGGGCTTTTAATTCTTCCAGTAGACTCGTGCCGGACCGAGATCAGGCTTACATTTTTTTTTTCAACATAGCCAGAAATGGACTTAATTGTTCTCAGGATGTTTAGGCCAGACAATTGTTTTGTAAAAATATTAATAATAAATTATTAATATAACGATATTGAACTTCTGTTAACGGAATTTTTGGAAATATACTTGAAGGTGGTTCTCAAATTCATTACTCAAAAACGAAAAACTTTCTGACACATTTTTAACTGTAAAGGCATAAAAATGACAAACCTGTCTATTGAAGGGATTTAAAATTGAATAGTGTTTCCCATTTTTAATAAATGAATTTCATATAGAGATATAAGAGATTCTTGTCACGTGACTGCAGGTTTTTCTCCTTTTCCGTGCCATAGTCTCCGGATATTCGATTCAAAACGCTAACTTGGACAGTATTTTCTCAAAAATATATTGACGTTTTCGAAAATAAATGAATTTAGAAATGTGTCAGAAAGTAGCTTCTTTGGATTTGAGAAAAATCTGAAGGAATAACAGAAATATTTTCGCAAATCTACTTTTTATAATATACCCTCAAAAGTTTTCATCATGTTTTTAACCTTCCCGTTTTTCTTTTATTCTAAACAATATGAATTTTTTAATGAATCCTTATTTGAATGTTAAAACGTCTAAGACTCTAAGTAAATCATTAATGTTGCTATTGTGTAATTTCTGTCTTGCGAACACATCGTAAATTTAAAATATGCTGTAAAATTATCTGCAGTATTCTTTAAAAGAATCTTAATTGTATGTTAAGAAAAATCTGAATTTTTTGTAGAAATTGAGCCGGGTCGGATCGGGCCAGATTTAATTGATTTTTCCACTGTCCGGGTCTGTTTTTACTGATTTTTGTACGGCCGTGAACTGTGAAAATATGAACGGGCCGGGTCAAGATAGCTTTCGTTCGGGCCGGTCCGGCACCGGGAAATTCCGGCCCGTGCAGACCTCTATACCAACAGGTTACTTTTTCTCAGTTTTTTCAAAACGCATCTTTAAAAAAATTGTCATGCTGGGCGGTTGAAGATTTCTATGTTTGTTGTATGAATTGGTGTTTTTGTAAATAAAGATGTACTTTTCTGTCAGAATGCTAGCATGATAAATTACACTAAATTATTCAACAGAAAGACTGATTTGATTAATCAGCGGTTCAAATATGCATATATATAATCAATGTTCAATAGAGTAGAGCGCTGATAATCCGGACCAATTGGGGCAGATGCCGATCCGGTTAATGAAAAATCCGGATAATTGGACAACTTTAAAAAACGGCTATGGCAGTGTTTGTCAGGTAACTTCCCTTCACACTTTTTCCAGGCTTAGGACTGGCAATTGTAGTGGTGCACATTTTAGCATATTACAAATGGCTTGTTTAGAAATTATTTTTTTAACTTTTTTAAAATTTTATTTTCCACAAAATTGGTAAAAAGTTATACATCGAAGTACACATAGAAATTATTGCGTGTATATATGCACACACTGTACGAACAAACGCGAGCTGAGAGAGGGGGGGGGGTCCCTTTTCCGAAGACACCAAGGGACATAAGAAGCCAGAGGCGGATTACCCATTAGGCTGAGTAGGCTCAAACCTAGGGGCCCGGAAGGAAAAGGGCCCCGGTGCTAAGATTTTCTTTAGTTTTTTTTCTTCATATCGGCTTCCAAAAGGCTATTTTTAATTTTTTTCAATCTTCTTTTCTTTTTTGGAGGTTTTTTTAATTGAAGATACTTTTATTTAGTGGATGTATCCTAACAAAAAAAGGCTTAGATGCCTTATGTTCCCTCAGCCGTTGTTTTGAATTGTTTGGCGATTTTTTTTTTGGCATGTTGGCGGTGTTTATAGCTATGGCTACCTCGATATGTGGAACCCCGTGTGCCGTGTGTATTCTGACGTGTTGTGTTCTGGCAACCCCTGAGAAGTGGTGGATTTTGTGGATGTATTTTGTTATCGTGTTGTATAGTTCTGTCTTTTTATTTTTGTTAAATTTTTTGGATGTATTTGACTGACTATGGTTTCTGTAATCCGTTTGAACGCTTTTGCTGAAGTAATTAAGAAATATGAGGACATTTTTAGAAGAAAAGTAGGTTTGTTTATTGTGTCTCAATGCGTACTCATAAGCCTATTTTGGAAAATGACGGTAGTGTTATGAGAGAGATTTCGTGCTGAAACTCTCAAGAAAGCAGATATCTGTTAAGGCATGTTAATTTTATATATTTTTTGCTGCTTTAAGAGTTTTTTACAGTTTGAGTTTGCTAGAAAGCGGGAATTGCTGAATTTTGAGAATGCTAAAACGGGAGAACTTCTGAATGCAGTGATTTTTTTTTCCGTAAATGTGCGCGAAGCGCTCATACAAGATTACTGATTGCCACTTTAGCGAATTTCATTTTTTATGTATATTTTGCTGCTTTAAGAGTTTTTACATTTTGAGATTGCTAGAAAGCGAGAGCTGCTGAATTTTGAGAATGCTAAACCGGGAGAACTGCTGAATGCAGTGATTTTTTTTTTTCGGTTAATGTGCGCGAAGCGCTCATGCAAGATTACTGATTGCCTTTTTAGCGAATTTTGTTTATTATTTACATTTAATTTTCGTTAAGCGAAACATACGTATAAACCGGTGTTGGCGACATTTACTACTTGGCGGAAAAGGGGTTTTCACGCCAAGTAAAATTCCAAGATAGCGGCCGTGGGAACTTATGACATCTGTTCCCAAAAAAAGTTCAACTAATTCAAAAAAGTAAAAAAAACGGCATTTGAAGAGAACGACCTAAGCTATCCAATGCAAAAATCGTTTAAAAATATTGAAATACAAATGAGATGTTTAAAAAAATTCCTCCCATAGGATTAACATTAAAGATCGGATTCTTTCGCGTCAGTAACCGCTTAATGATAGAAACAGCTGAGATGAAACCTTCTTCCAATTGCAAAAAAAAAAAAAAAAAAAAAAAAAAAAAAAAAAAAAGCATACAAATTAAGTACATGTTTTACTTCAGGTCGCTAGTTCCTAATAATTTATATTTGAAAAAATATTGTTCAAAGACTAAGAACAAAATTTAAAAAAAAAAATTCCATTTTTATGACCAAAACTTGCATTTTGAATTTTATGAAATTTCAACGTTTTCCTGCACTAAAAGTACTCTTTTCCAGTTTTAGTGCCAGAAAACACTGAAATGTATTGCTTTTATTGGGGGGGGGGGGGGGAAGAAGAGGAGGTTCACAAAGAAGTTCAGCATAGGGGCCCGGAAGGTAGTTAATCCGCTTCTGTAAGAAGCAATATGCTTAATAATGCAAAAATTGCAATGGAAATAGAATACAGTGTACAATCCATTAGTTTTCCTTATTAAAATTTAAATAAAGTTATTTTTTTATGGGGTGTCGGATGCTATCTATTTGTTTGACGTGCTTTTTCTGAAAGACGAAAATAAATTTGTGTGCAGCGGAGCCTTAAATACAATAAGACCTAAGACTAAATCACACGGGATGAAGAAAAGTTCTATTTTAGGTAGGTTTCCTTAAGAGGTACACCGCCCCTAATTGTTTTATATTCATTTTTCGATTACCATGAAGTATTTTCCGTTTAAGAATTTCATTATAGGAAGTTCCGTTATAGAGATATTACGCTTTAGACGGGTTCCTTTATAGACAGGCCCATTTTATCAGTTTTACTATATTTAGTTTGCTTAAGATATGAATTGTTGAAAGATGTTAGCCCCACCAAAAAAATTCAGAGCCCCCTCTGACTGGACTCGCTGGTTACGGACCTGAAAAAACTAATATCGTGTTTACGTAATAATGGCGCCCTTGGTCAGATTTTTTCAGCGCCACTGCAAAAATAAATTTCAAAAAACTAATATCGTAATTTTGTAATCAATGCGCTCTTGGTGAGATTTTTTCAGCGCCCTGTAAAAATAACTTTCAGAAAACTAATATCATGCTTTTGTAATCATGGCGCCCTTGGTCAGATTTTTTCAGCGCTTCTGTTAAAATAATTTTGAAAAACTGTTATCGTGTTTTTTTAATCATGGCGCCCTTAGAGAGATTTTTTTCAGCGCATCTGTAAAAATAAATTTCAAAAACTTAATATCGTGTTTTTTAATTACGGCGCCCTTAGTCAGATTTTGTCAGCGCCTCTGTAAAAATAAGTTTTAAAAAACTAATATCGTATTTTTGTAATCATGGCGCCCTTGGTCAGATATTTTTCAGCGCCTCTGTAAAAATCTCTTTCAAAAAACTATCATCGTGTTTTTGTAATCATGGCGCCCTTGAACAGATTTTTTTAGCGCCTCTGTAAAAATAAGTTTAAAAAAACTAATACCATGTTTTTGTAATCATGGCGCCCTTGGTCACTTGGCCAGATTTTTTCCAGCGCCTCTGCAAAAATAACTTGAAAAAAAAAACTAGTATCGTGTTTTTGTAATAGTAAGCCCCCCCCCCCCACACACACACAGGGCCCGATTTAGACAGTGGGGGGCCCTTGGGAAAACATTATCCGGGGGTGGGGGCCCTCTTCGATCTTTTGAAATTTTTCGTGAATTATTTTGAAATGACTAAAACTAAATTTCATACCTATTGTATCTAGACTTAAATTTCATACCAAGTACTATTGACATCTGTATACAGTATAGTACAAGAAAGATAACTTTAAGAAGTTATAGCATACATTTTTTTTTTTTTTTTTTTTTGGTAATAGGAATATAAGGATAAATGTGAGCCGTTAAAATGTAAATACAGTTCTCTCAGGTATTATTGGTTGTTTGTGTTAATACTTTTCTATTTAACTTAATCTTTGTATTCAATCAACATGCATTTGGGTGATTCTATCATATAGAAAGGCAAGTGGTGGAATGCTTTTAATAATAATAGCAACAAATTTCAATACTTGTTATGTTGTTACTGCATTCCCCATGATGCCTTAAAGTACTTTGGTATGAAGTTTCATAATATGAAAACAGATAGCAGATATTACTGTAACTGTAATATTTTAATTAAAATTATGTATTTAAAAAAATTATGAAATCAGTAAGGAAGAAATTAAATATCACAAAATGAAAAACACTTTAAATTAGAATCTGGTCACTTTTGGATATTTTTTGTCATTTGACTCTTCTTTAACTAAAACTTATATCTGCCCTTGGGGGGCCCCCTCAAATCTGGGGCCCCGGGGCAGCTGCCCCTCATGCCCTGCATTAGTCGGGCCCTGCACACATACGCACACTCCCCACAAATACACCCATAAATTGATGCCCTTAGTTCTACTAAAGTGGAGCATTCCATAATTTCTTAATGATAATATAAGTGTTAGACCGCCAAGGGCGCCAAGACTAATTCTTCACAAGATTTTGCAATGGAAACTTATGTAAATTTTGCTTTTGAAAGAAGAAAATGTTAATTTTTTATATCTATTTAAAAATTCGATAATATTTTTAGCATCCGAAAAAGCCAATATCTAAAAACCTTTTTTTTTTTAAACCGGATCTGCTTAACCTCTTTAAACTTCAAACACCACCCCGATATATAAATTGAAAAATATGTATGTAATTAAAATAAATAGATAAACCACTAAAATTGTAAAAGTCCTTTTACAAAAGAATGGATAAATATAAGTAAAGAGAAGTGCAGATGTGTTTGGGTTCAGTTTTCAATGCTGTTAGTCAGTAACGTGGGAGTTCCTAAGAAGACAAATTACCATTTCGGCGGGGTTTCAAATCGGTTCTATAGATACCCAGTGGTTTCTGTAGTAATACCAGATGTGACACTTTTTTATTATTATTATTATTATACCGTATTCTGGAGCTCTCTATCTTTCTGGAGAAAATAGAAATAGGATGTGGAGGTATTTTCCCATGAAATACTAATTAACACACGACACATGCGCGACACGACGCGCTGTTGGTGGTTTTTTTTTTTTTTTTTTTTTTTTTTTCTTGCGTGTGAGTTGCGACGACCATTGTAGTTTAAATTTGGCTCATCTGAAATTAAAATAAACAGTAATTTTTAATTAAATATGACTTATTTTAGTGACTAGACGAGACAAAGGGTGGAAATTATGAAAAGCTCTCTCTCTCTCTCTTTTTTTCTTTTTTTTTTCCTTTAATGCTGATTATTTGAAGAGGGTATTCAACTTTTATCGTAGAAAAATGCTGATTTTTGATAATTGACAAAAAAAAAAAAAAAAAAAAAAAAAAAAAAAAAATCCTTAATGCACTGCATAATTATATAAGAAAAAAAGCTGACCAAATTAAAAGTGAAAAACAATTCAGTATTATTAAAGTAATCGTGCCGTGGTCATCTATTAAAAAATGCAATTTTGAGAAAAAAAAACTAGTTTCAATTTTATGTTATAATTATAATAGAATGCTTATTGTATTTTTTTATTTTTTTTACTTACATAGAATTGTCTATTCCAGATTCTGGCCACATTAAGAAGTCTCAATTCCGTTGATAAAGCCGCTAAAATAAAAACTCGATTTTCTGAAATTTATAAGTTATGATTACGTGTTAATCCTTAAAGTGGTTCTCAACAAAATTTTTTTTTAACGTTCAATAATGCGAAAATTTCTGCTCATTTACAAACATACAAATAGTGTTCGAAAGAAACTGAATTTCGGTTACCTTCCTAGTATCGACTGAAAACGAAAGCGAAATTGTTTTAAAAATAAATTCAAAGTAAGTAACACAAACATACATATACGCATGTTATCTGAATAATGTTTTGCGTAGAAACGGCAGTACATAATTAACAAAATAATTTGATTGAAATAAAATTAATTAAATATAAGGTGCTATAAACATAAAAAATATATTAAAAAATAATTTAATTTAAAAATAACGAATTTAATCAATATTAGTAATACCTTCTAGATTTATCCCCTTGTATGTGAATATATAGTATGTACGGCTCTTTGGATGAGAGTGCCGTTTGGGGGAGGCTAGGGAGGGGCAGTTATAGTAATACCGAATATAGGGCAGAATTTTCGCCGAAACGAGGATTTTGGGCTGAAAACGAAAATGAAACCGAATATTCGGCCAAACTCCACATAAAAGAATGAGACATGCAGGCTTGGTTATTGAAGTGATTTGTAATACAATAGATTCTGTTCTTTAAATTAATTACACCTTGAGTTAAAATTGATCGTTGTCTCATGACAACAGTTTTCTTTCTCTTCCTCCATTGTTGCGTCCGGAAATTCGGTTCAAAACGCCACATTTGGCAGCCTTTTCTGAAAGATCTTTTGCTTTTCTCAAAAAAATATAAAAGACAGTTCGATTAAAAAGTTTCTGGCGGGCAATAAAAAATAATTGGTATTTTCAGCCAAGTAAAGCAGTCAGCAGTTATAATGAAATTTAATGAAAACCTTTAAAACAAAACTATCATGCAATAAAATTCAAGTAATACTACTTTTCAAAATAATACATTCAATGTAATGCTTTTAAAGAATGTATTACTTTTCCAAAGATTTTCTGCCCCCCCCCCTACCCTGCGTACACACATGAATCGCGCTAAAAAAGGACAAGATCTTTGAAAAACAGAAACAACTCCATTATTGGACACAGCCTTTGTAAGTTTGTTCATTTGAAAGCAGAGCCAAAATTAAGGGGGGCAGAAGGGGCATCTGCCCCGGGCGCCAAATGAAGATTTTGTTTGTCGATTTTTCTCGCATCTGCGTTTTGCACGGTATTGTTAAAATCATTCTGTCTGGCGTATGACAAAACATAGAAGAATCTAAAGATGATATGGCATAAGGATCCTGTATAAAGCGGAATTTTTTTCGATTCCGTTTCCGAGATTTTAATCAATCAATATTCGACAAAGCCAAAGACGGATTCAGCTCATCATTTAGAGGGGGTCATGGATTTCCCTTTTTTGGGGTGGGAGGCGATCACATCCTCGTTATGAGAATTTTTTATATTGAAAGCTATTCCCAAATCCAAACTAACTACTTTTCTGATACTTTCGCGAAGTCATTTTCATTCGTAAATACAAAAAATTTGCATTAATATTCGTAAAAATATAAAATTTGCCGTTTTTGTTCAGATACCAGGAAACTAGAGTTTCCCATTTTCCTATAAAGGCAAAGATTCATTCCGAAAATGTTGTCAAAGATAGCACTTTTAGCCAAGTTTTACGAGTTGAAGCCACAGAAATGTCGTCGCAAGAGAACAATTGGCTGTCACTTCCGGAATTCCAGTTTAAAAAGTCTAATAATTGTCAACAATTAAATATGGCAAAAATTTGTGTTAAATTTTAGAGGTAATTAAACCGTACACATTGGCAGCTATGGGATTCTATTAGTGTCATAAAAATTGCAGGTGTAGCCTCTTCTTTCTGCTCAAAGTATTAAATAGTTTTTTTCAATCGAACTTATACCTTTGAAATGGATCATTTTCTTCTGATGGACTGGTGCCATCCATTATTATGAAACAACCGTTATAAATGAAGTGTTAGGTGAAGACGAAAGAGCTGTCGTAAAAAGTTAGAACTCTGATTTTCTGGTCAGAAAAGGAAAAAAAATGGCCATAATTTTTTTTTTTTTCTGGTCAGGATGAAAAAAAAATGGTCATAATTTTGTTTCTGATCAGAATGGGAAAAAAATGGCCATAATAAAAAAAAAAAAAAAAAAATCTATGATATCTTTTGGATGGTGAAAAAATAAAGAAATAAAACATATTTTTAAAATAATTCACGTAAAATAGGCGTCACTCTTGCCCTAAACAAAAATAACTTTCCTGAAATTTTATACACCATAATTAGTATTTGTATTTTAGAGATTGTATTATATAAAATATTATTGAATTGTATTAAATAATGTTTTGCACTTTTGAGTTTTGACCCAACGAAATTGTTTTTGTTTGTTTTATTTTAATATTTTATTTTCCATTTGGAGATAATTGTGTGGAGATTGTTATTCAAATATTCGGGGTAAAGTTTGAATTAACTCCTTAGATAAGGTGAGCGAAATTCGAAAATAGAGATAGCTTTCTTAGAAAAGTGTGGTGGAAAAAAATACCTCTAAATTGGCAACACTGGTCTAACATCAGATTTTTTTTTAAGTGCAATGTCTTGCGGGGAACTTTTTTGTGTATATTACATTTCTATAGTGTAAAATACTAATTTGGGTGACATAATTATTTTAGGAATAAAGTTTTCGCTATAGCAATATACTCGTATATATTTTTAAAGTAATTTTTTATACATAATTTATATAGTATGTGCGTGTGTATGTATGTGTATATATATATATAACCATTTGCGCCCTTTTGTAAGGCAATCGGCGCCCTTTTTATCCATTTTGCCACCGCCCTCTCAGTTATGCCAGTACGACCCTGGAGTTTTTACTTTTTCGATTTAGGGTGCTTTTTTTAATAATGAGTACACTTTCAATTTCAGAACCGACTCCAAAAGTGAAAGTAACTTTATGTATTATAAAAGAAATCTAAAAATCTTTATACTAAAACTTTATGAAAATCGAAAAGTAACCCGTTTATAGATCGACCTCAGCTATTCTAGGGAAAAATCATTTAAAAATGTTAAAATGCAAGCGAGAAATTTTAAAAGAATGTTCCTTTCCTCCTCAAAAAATTACAACACTTTTAAAATACCACTTCGCTCCTTGGAATGAATAATTTTCTTTTGTGCGTGGCATTTTGTTAAGGCGAATATAGTTGACAAAGATCGATAATAATAATTTAAAAGACAAAGAGCAAGATCAACCTCAAATAAAAGCTACGATCTGAAATAGTAAAATCACCATGGAACAAGGAATATACATTTTACAGTTATTTCCAACTTCTTAGAAATCACAGATAAAAGAGTAAACTTGTACTGGTGGTGAAAATCCCTATTTCCGGGATTTGGCGGATTGTCCGTTCGCCAATTACGCACTTGTACTTGGCAACCTTTGACCCTGAAACCCCTGGTCAGAAATAGATTCTCCCCTCCCAAGGTCATCTGCCGAGATACCAGAACTTAACAGTATGTATAATGGTGTAGTTATATTTATATATTTATCAATTCGTATTAAATTTATTCATATTCATTAATATTTAATAATGTTAACGATTAACTTGTATTTAAATTTTAGCCTACTCAGGACAATATCATATTAATTTCTAATACAAAGTATACTATATGGGAATAAAATGCATAATGAGTGTACTTGTGATACCTAATGCTATGACAGTATGGATTTTAATTTGATAATTTGTTTTTTATTTTTCCTCTATCCTTTTTAATCTTGTTTTATTTTGAACTTAATTGGTGTTCAATGGTTTATTTCTCGGTTTTATGTGTGTGGTAGTCCCAAATTAATATTCTTTAGCTAATTTATGGCTAATATGAAGGTGAAACCACACATTTTATTTGTGGAACTTAAGGCATTTGGGACATGACGATTCTGTCTAAGTTCTACAAATTTCCATTATTCCATTTCTGCTATCGTTTACTATGTTTTTGGAATCTATGTTAAGTGTGTTGGGGGGGGAACAACTGTATTTGTTAATGTCATTTTATTTATAATTTCACAGTTTTTTGTTGGTGGTCGGTAATGTTTATTTAATGGTTATATATATATTGTAACTATTCTCTTGGTCATATTGGTTGTTTGAGTACAAGAGAAAAAAAATAGCTTTTTTTCTCACAGAAAACAACCGATTTGCTTATATCATTGAATTCTATACTCTTGAAAACGTAATTCAATATATAACTTTTTCAATTTTTTTTCGGTATCCATATTCTTCTTTTTTTCTTCCATATCAATTTCTTGTAATTAAGTATAAGGCACTTTATTTTATAGATACAGTTCTATATTATAGGTTTGTGGTATCCATTTTTATTGTCATTTCATTCACAATATTGCGGTTTTTGATGATGGTCGGTAATGTTTAATTAATGGTTATATATATATACCATCTTTTCTGCACCTCCTTCTCTTCTCATTTTCTGGCGGTCATGACTAATAAACATCTAGGAGTATGGATTTCTATTCTATTATTCTCTATGCCAAATTAAAATCTAATAATCGGCTTAATAATAAACTAATATATTTTAGCTAAAAATGAACACTTTTTTAAAAGAAAAAGTTATGTAGGTACTTTTAAAGATGAGTTTCCATTTAAGCAACGTATCTGTTTTTGTTGTTGTAAATGATGAACTAATTCTACATATTACAAGTCATTGCTTCTACAAAACATACAACCGGAAAATTATGTAACTGAACATTAAAACATTTCGAGTCCTGTATTGAATCGGGTAACACCTTTTTGCACTCGGTTCACAAAGTTCCTATTGAATTGGCTCTTATATATTTTTTCTACGAGTTGGATTCGAGTCCGGTCAAATATGACTTTTATTTTCCTGTGGTTCGATTGAAGTACACCCAATTTTAAAAAAAGAAAGACTATTTCAGATTAAAAAAGAAACTATATATTTTAATATGAATAAGTATAAATATTCATTTCGCTTCATACAGGGTAAAATTAATATCGGAAGCCATTGTGGACCATTCTTCCATAATTGCACTAAAATATGGCATTAATTTTCTTTCATTTCAGGGTGAAAGTATGTTGATTTCGTTTCAGGTGGCTGGTCAAATTTATTTTATAGGGTTCGAGTCGAGTGTTGTTTTCACTTCAAAAAAAATTTCCAGTTTCGGGTCGGATAATACCTGACCCGTGCAAAACTCTAAATTCAACTTCGGAATACTCGAGAGATCAAACATACATATTGTCTGATTCATAGGTTCGCTCTTTTTAAAAAAAAATCATAAACATCGAACAAACTATTGCATCAGAGTGCGGTTTGCACTATGCGAATAGTAAAAGTCATATTTTTGTGGTAAATATATATATATATATATATAAGCTCAAAAAAAATCAAAAGTAAAACTAAAAGTAAAATATAAAATTAAAAATAAAATCCTTGCGATAAGCGCTACAGCTGCATATAACCACACAGATTATATATAGCACATTATGTTTTAAATTCGTTTGTCGGACCCAGAATCCTGCACCACAAATAAACTACGTATAACCATAAAACATCCAAGAAATTTAAACAGATATAACCTGAACAAGAAAAAACAACAAAAGGCTGTGGCCTCTTCAGCGGTGGGCATTTTAGAAAGCACAGCAATGTTTCAGATTAATTACAATTTACAACAAACTATTATTCAGTAGTGGCAGTGGGTTTCGGCCAGAGTGTCGCAAAGCATAAATCAAATGCATAAAAACAATTGAAAGCATATAGCGAACACTCCCCCACCGGACCCGACGCCACAATAAACAGTGCATCTCGAAGATACAACTGAATCAGAATGTATGTGTAATGTAGTCAGTTGTATCTTCGAGATGCACGTTTATTGTGGCATCGGGTCCGGTGGGGGAGTGTTCGCTATATGCTTTCAATTGTTTTTATGCATTTGATTTATGCTTTGCGACACTCTGGCCGAAACCCACTGCCACTACTGAATAATAGTTTGTTGTAAATTGTAATTAATCTGAAACATTGCTGTGCTTTCTAAAATGCCCACCGCTGAAGAGGCCACAGCCTTTTGTTGTTTTTTCTTGTTCAGGTTATATCTGTTTAAATTTCTTGGATGTTTTATGGTTATACGTAGTTTATTTGTGGTGCAGGATTCTGGGTCCGACAAACGAATTTAAAACATAATGTGCTATATATATATATATATATATATATGTATATATATATATATAATAACCTTTAAATAAACATTACCGACCACCAACAAAAACTGTGAGATCATGAATAAAATGAAATTAACAAATTGACAAAAATACAGTTCCCCCCAACACACTTAACATAGATTCCAAAAACTTAGTAAAAAACAGCAGAAATTGAACAACAAAAATGGAATAATGGAACTTTGTAGAAGTTAGACAAAATCGTCGGGTCCCAAATGCCTAAAGTTCCACGAATAAAATGTGTTGTTTCATCTTCATATTAGCCATAAATTAGCTAAAGAATATGAATTTGGGACTACCACACACTTAAAACAGAGAAATAAACCATTTAACACCAATTAAATTCAAAATAAAACAAGATTAAAAAGGACAGAGGAAAAATAAAAAACAAATTACCAAATTACCAAATTGAAATCCATACTGTCTTAGCATTATTCATAACTTAATAGAAGCATTGGAGATCACCACACATGTTGCCAAAAAAGTTTCTTATATAAGGGTGGACCTAGGATCAATATTATACAGCATAGCCAAGCACACTCCCATTATATATAACCAGCGCCCTCTATAGATAATTTGGAATTGAGAATGAATTGCTCGTGTATTCAAATGAATCAGTGTGGTGCTGCCATCTATTGACTTATTAGTAAAATAAAAACTATTAATAACTTTTAATGGATTAAGTTTTAAAGCAAATACTGTTATAGAATATTTAAAATATAATTTAAAAAATGTTAATAAATAAATACAATTGTATTGAAAAAAATTAGTAATTGATGTATTAAATCATAATGATATGTAAAATGGTGAAATTGGTGATTATTTATGTTTCATATAAATATTTGTACCTTGCTATAACATATCACAATTTAAATTCCTGTGACAGCATTGCATCATCACTTAAATTAATTTATAATTAAAAATTTAAAAAAATTAAAATTAAGATGTTAAGGAATTAATATTAATAATAATTAAATTTTGAAATTAATAAGTTATATTTAATGTGTCTACAAACTTTCTTAAAAATTAAATTCACATAATTTAAGGGGAGAGAAAAGAACAGATAATAAATTTATTAAAACATGAATTTTATACTCGTTTAAGATAGTATACTTTGTATTAGAAATTAATATGATATTGTCCTGAGTAGGCTAAAATTTAAATACAAGTTAATCGTTAACATTATTAAATATTAATGAATATGAGTAAATTTAATATGAATTGATAAATATATAAATATAACTACACCATTATACATATAAAAGTATCAAATCAACATCCATATATATATATATATATATAGTTTACATTCTCAGCAATAGCGTTATTGGGATCCACGCTATTAAAAGTTGTAAAAATAATTCTCCGACTTTTCAAAATTATTTATTTGCATTTGAGAATGTAGTATATTTCCAGTATATTATGTAACCTCTATATCTTAATCCAATATGTTACAAAATAATTTATCGGTAGAACATAGATGAATGGAAATATAAACTAAGAAACGATTAAGTGATTGGTTGGTTGTGTTTATGACGGCCAATTATCAACACGAGGTATATAGGTGGTGGGGGGGGGGGGGTGAGGGAGTGCCCTCCGTGGGGGTCTTTCTAAGGGAACCTAACCCGTATTTACGCAAGGAAAATCCGAGGTTCGAAGAAAACCACGGGAAACTCCGAGCGATTAGGCCGACGGGTGCGATTCGGTTCGAACCCAGCACCTCCCGTCTACCAGCTTGGAAAGCAGAACCTCACGGCCACAGGTGGGGCCAAAAATAATTAAAAAAAAAACGATTAAGTGAGAAACATATAAATATAGCGCCAAAGTATAACTACTACTTATTAGAGGCAGGCCCTAATTATCAAATAGGCACTAGAAACAGTTGCTGCTTTTAGAAAGTTTTGAAGGGTTCCGAAATTCAGAAAACAAGCCGCCCCAAATTGTATATTGAATTAATTCTATTCCAAAATTCCAATTTCTTTTAAATTATTAACAGATTTATATACAAGGTGGCCATAATTAAACTGACAGTACTCAGAGTGTTCTGTAGCGCGATCTACTTGAGAGAATGGTCCAAATTTTGTAAGAAGATTAAACAAGAAACATTAAAATTATTATTGATTGAATTAAAATTACCTTTTATTTAGAACATTTAACAATTTTAGCATTGATTCTGCATTTTTTTAAACTTTCTTGTCTGTTACACAGCGCCACATCTTTCTCTAGCGGTGACTTTTAGAAGTTTTTTTTTTTTCGCGGAATCCTTCGTGCCCCCTTTTGTTTAATCTTTTTACAAAATGTGGCGTCATTCTCTCAATTAGATCGCGCTACAGAATACTCTGAGTACTGTCAGTTTAATTATGACCACCTTGTATATGAGGACGTGAGTTTCAAAACTCGCCTTATCGAAAATTTAAAAAATCGACTTTTCTCTATCAATCTATTCTATTAACGAACCAGCATCGAAAAAACACTATAATCTGAAAAAAATCTAGTTTTATAGTGCATATCTGGCATTGTAAAATCTTGGTTTACAATGAAAACCAATGGAAGCAGTCAGAGGAATTTCACGATTTCCCAAAATTTGATTTTCTAGATAAGGCGAGTTTTGAAATTCACGTCCTCATATATACATCTGTACCTTGGAACAAAAAGGGCCAATGTCCAAAATTGAGAAATTTGAGTTAAATGCACGAATGAATTCAGGATGCGATATAAAGTAATTGTTAAAAGGGCCAAAGTCCCCCCAATATTAGATCATTGAAAACAAAATATTTTGTCGAGGCCAATGTTACTTACTGTTAATGTAAAAATGGCCAATTTAAAATGTAAAAAAAAAAAAAAAAAAAAAAAAAACTAAATCAATGTAACATTAGATTGCAGTGAGAAAAACATTACTGAATTGAAAGGAACAACTCTGAAAAATAATAATACAGAAATCCTAGCAAGATTCTTAAAATTCCTCAAACTTAAATTGGGTTTTCTGCCATTTGAGAAAAATGGACATTGGCCCTTTTGTTCCAAGGTACAAATATGTTTCATAAAAATACAATTCATAACAAATAAATTTTTCTTACAATAGATCAGTTTCAACCATATGATCACAATTCCTCAGTTTTCCTAACCAACCAAAGTCGTGAATTTATCAGGCAGTATTATCGCCCAGCCAGTCAAAATCGAGAAAGTTAAATAATATAATGTTTGCAGTAATTTGAATAATGTATTGGTGAGTTTCCGTGTACGCCAAATTTAGGAAACACTTCTCGAATGAAAGAAGACCCCGAAATGACACTGCGCTTCTCATAGCCTTAAAGGTTAATCGGGTCCTTATTAGAGGCTGTTCTGAAATTTAAATACAGTAGCCTTCCTCTTAACCGGAACTCCGCTTTAACCGGCCGACTTTTTTTTCCCAACATCAGGCAAAATTCAGAAAGGAAAATTTCGGTTCTCATTTCTTTATGGTTAATTAACACAAATTTACGTAATGTAGAATAATTTCAACTTCTGATAAAAGTATGTGACCAGATTTTCAACAATTTAATTTGTATTAAAAAAATTTCATGATTTGTTATAAGTGATAATTTTTATTTCAATTCAGTTAATTACAACTAGTATTCATTTCACAAAATATAGAAAATATATATATTTTTAAAACTACACAAATTAAAAAACTACATGCAGCCTACGCATTTAATTAATTAAATATGCAGTTACTTTTTTTTTTTTTTTTTTACTTCTCGGTTTAACCGGTTAACCCTCGGTTCCGTTTAGGCCGGTTAAGCTTTTTTGTCTCAAAAAATTGAACATCATTTTCTATTTTTTTATAACTATCTTTTAGATAATTTCGTAAGAATTGGTGTTTGAACTGTTTTTCGAGTCATGGTATTTACCATTATACATAAATGACAGGCATTAAGCGGTTGTCGATTTTAGTCAGAAATAGCATACTTATACGAAGATAAAAAGCATTGTTCTTCTTATTGGCATCTAACTGAGAAAACATGAAATTTTCAAAAATGCAGGAAAATGTGTGTGGAAGAATGTCAGAAGAATTCACGTAGTCAGGAGGAAAAAAAAAGAATCTTTTCTTTTTTTTTTAATAGATGGCCAACGATAGATCTCGTTTTTATAGTGACAACATACTTAAATTTCGAAATCACTCTTGTTTTCTACCACTGAACCACAGTTTTATTTTCTTTTTTTCATAATTCATCCGTTTTAGATATATTTTCATTAGAAAAGCATTAGGTTTCTCCCTTTCATTAACAAATTGAAACATAATACCGAACAAAAGATATTCATGTAGTAAACGAAAACCCATAGTCTTGAAACGGGTCTTATTAAGGCTCTGTTTAGGAAAGCAGTGTAGAGTTTTTCTGCTTGAATAAACATTTCATCATTTAAAACTTTTCGGCTGTTTCCTTTTTCGTTACACACTTCTCCCTCGGTTCACCCCTAAGGCATAAAGAACTATTTCATCTCAAAGTTAGAAAAAATACCGAATTGTACGACGTAGCACAATTAGCTCTTAATTCACTCGGTGTGGGAAATACAAAACTTAATTTTAAGACAGTTGAAGAATTATGGATGAACTTCTGTTTACACAGAAATTTCATCTAAGTTTAATGAGATTGGGAAAATGAAAAAATTAATCTTAACGACACCGTGGCATAAATGGGAAAGATCCGCGACCAAAATCCAACTCTTTTTTGTCAGCAATATCATCTCGTGACGTAAAAAATGAATCGTATCCTCTTCACTGTCATGTGGACGTGTCCAATTTTGAGACGAATTGCCAATTACTAAAAAGATCAGTCTCGGTATCTTCGCAATTGAATCACCTGAGATTCATAATGTGACGAAAAAAAAAGTTTTCCTTTCTTCTCAAATTTCACTGTTACCATTTTCGACCGTTGTTACGTCACAGTCAAGCCATATCCACTTACAATTCTTTTCTTTTCCCTTCTTTCTTTTTACTTTTTTTTTTTTTTTTTTTTTTTACTTTCTTCTATCTTTACTAGAAGACAGAATTGGATTCGTGAAAAATTTCGAATTCCAGTTTTCGACGGATTTATACGTTTTAGGGGTCAGAGATCACGAAAAATATGTTTTTTCAAAATGTCTGCCTGTGAGTCTGCCTGTGTGTGACACAAATTTTGTGGGCGCTCTATCTCAAGAACTAATGAACAGAATTTAATAAAAATTTAGATTCAATTAGTCCCTGTTATATATATAAATTGATGCTGATTACTTTTTGTTGTAAATCGCCCAGCAGGTGTCGCTGCTAGGCTGTATTATTCCTGATTTCCACAATAGCTATATCTCAGGAACTAATGCACGAATTTTTATCAAACTTCAAATTCAGTTAGTCTTTGCTATAATTTGGTGCTGATAACTTTTTGGTGTAAATCCCCCAATAGGGGGCACTGTTATGCTTCATTATCATGATTATCGCAATAGCACTATCTCGGGAACTAATGCACGAATTTTCATCAAACTTTAGGCTCAGTTAATTCCTGATACAAATTGATCCTCATAATTTGTTGGTGTAAATTACCAAAAAGGTGCGACTGCTATGCAGAACTTTTCAGGATTTCCGTAATAGCTTTATCTCAAAATCTAATGCACGGATTTTCATCAAACTTCAAATTCAATTAGAAGTTTACGTAAGTTGTTGCTGATTAGATTTTGGTGTAAATCACCTAACCGGTGGTGCTGCTGTGCTGCAATTATCAGGAAGTATTAACATGTATGAGATAGAAGAATATTTTAGGATTGCCACATCCGACTAGTTTACTTCCAGGATGATTTATTGTCGATCACAACTGCTTGCTGCAAGTGGGGTTAAAAAATAAAATATTCTTCTTCTTTTACACGCATTTTATTATGTATCCTGGTATAATATCCTCCAAGTAGCTCGAGTGTTGAAAATAATTATCAATAGATACCACTCAAATTATATTTCGTACAACATTTATGTCCAACACGATAGAAACAATATTTTCATAAGATTTATTAATGCCTCTATGTATGGAAAGGGAACTGAACACTGCTGCTCTATCAAAACTTAAAAGGTGTCGATTAAATGTTTATTTTACAATACATCTTATATCATAATGTGATTCTCTTTAAAACGTCTGGGTCTCTTACCTACCTATATTATAAAGGGCAAACGTGTCCATGCGTGGCGCCGACGTATTTTGACGGTGGCAACAGCAGACAAACTAGCAGAACTTCTAAATTCCACACATTTTTAATTTTAGCACCGTTTCGTCGATGAAGATGGAAAAAAAATATGTTCTTTCAAATGTAATTTGTTTGAAAACTATATCACAATTTGTTTGAAAACTGTATCGCAATATACGCAATTTTTATTGCTTCTTAAAATAATTTTCAAGCATGATTTTTTTTTTCAAATTATCTCTATCGCGTGCAAACGATTACAATAGATAAATCTGTTTGCATTTAAATTAATGTTATAAATAAAGCGCAAATTTAGGACGTGTCATCGAATTTAGGGCTTAACTCACTGAAATGAACGGAATCATATGATTTTTGAAATTGTTAATGAGTATTCTAAAACACTATATTAAATGTAAAAAATCTATTAGAATTATCTATTAGGAAGAAAAAACAAACAGTAGGCGTGCGAGGTTTTCTCGCCGCAATCTTTAAGATTATTTGCTGACACGTTTTCCATTAATTTCTAATTAACTGCATTTTTTTAAAAATCAAACAACGTGTTTTAATGATATACAAGTATACTTCGTTAAACGACGCTTGCTGAATTTTTCGACAGTACCTCATTCATCGCTGTGCCTTTTAAATTCTGCAGAGAAAAAAAGGATCTAACGTCAGAGATAATGTATATGATGTTTTTCGCTTATATTCACCATCCCGGGAATCCCGGGTTTATCCATTTGTTATTTATATATTTAAAATATTCTGTTTTACAATTATTGACAATCATTTTAACTGATACCTGCACTATGTATAGTTGTGAACTAGTGTTGACTCTAAACCGTTTTAGTAGGGCGCAGCTCCCGGCGGCCCATTTTATTTCTTTTATGCACCCGGCAGCCTGTTTTAACACTTCCTATATGCCCCGTAGCCTTTAAGAGTGTTTCACAATACCCAATTGCTCGTCTTTATATTAAAAATCCGCCATTTTGTTTTTTTTTTTATCAGCATTTGCACGAAAGCAAGTGCATATTTTCCTGCCAGGTCCCATTCTTTGCGATGTGATAACGAGAATTTCGAGCATGGTATGTGAACTAATCGGGAATTGGATCGGATTCGGATTCATTATTATCCTGCGCAATTTTCCTGGCAAGTTTACTTGATCTCTTCAGGCATGAATACTCTAATGAGCAGTAGGGTAGACCGGGGCTAGTTGACCATAGGGGCATGTTGGCCCAGTCGCAATATTTTTTTAACTTTGCGTTAGATAACATTGTCAGTCCAGCCAAGTATGCGTTTCTTCGCTTTCCTCCTCCAACATAAGCACCATTGAAGTCGGAGCGTCCGTTAAAGGATTATTGAGAATTTTCAAAATTTTGCAAAGGTGAGTAAATTTCCTCTCTTATAAATAATCGGTTTTTATTTGTTTGTAAATTACATTTTAGATTTTGATATATAATAATTCAGAAAAATAATTGTTCGTAGTTATTGTAGGGCATGTTTTTTTTGTTGAAATACTTTCAGAATAATTCGTTACAGTCATGAAAAACAAAAATGGCGATACGGGGTTAGTTGGCCCATTTGGCACGGGGCATGTTGGCCCGCAACGGATTAAGGGAAATGTGATTTTTTTTTCTTATACAACCCCCCACACACACACACCTTTTTTGTTTTTAATTTCTTTTTGCTGTAAGAATTGCTCCTATCAAAAGCTTGTCAATACAAATTTGTGGATAATATTAAGAGGATTTATGTTAAACTTAAGTGAATTTGATATCTTGTGAATTGACGAAATTTTTTATTATAATTAGGAGACTATATTGTGTTTTCGTTCGAAAGAAATAAAAATTAAGATTTGGTAAAATTTTGATCATTTCTTAAACTTTTAGACTATCAGAACATTAAAAAGTGACGTGGGCCAACTTACCCCGCAATCGGGGCAGGTTGGCCCAAGCGACTTGGTGTCAATTTGAGCTTCTAAACTAATACTTATAGTTAATATTTTCAAACTTTACTATTGTTACTTCTTCCTGAAAGTACACCGATAGTGGTAACATAAAAAGAAATTTAAAATGTCGTAATTTTTTTTAATTATTAGAAGAAAAAGCGGGCCAACTAGCCCCGGTCTATTCTACTCTAATGTACAGCAATTTTTTAGTTTTGCAAGCAGTATGCGGACTGGCATTGTCATGCAGAGGAATGACACCATCACTCAACATGTCAAGGCGCATGCGTCGGATGGCTTCATGTAACCATGTCAATGTGACATAAGCGAGATCACTTGTCTAACGTCTTGCCATTTCAATCGCTCTGATGCGTCTGCGAAATTATACTACCTACCCGCAAAACGCGGTACTCAGTACGAGTCCGTTCGTTGAATGCCAGCTTCTTTACGCTACTTTGTGATAGATTTGATCTCATCTCACAATTCTCTTCTAAGCATATCATCGAATTATTTTGAAAATGCAAAAGTTCAAAGAAGTTAAAAAATTTTTGGCGAGTTTGCAAAAATTTTTGGCGAATTTGCAAACATTAAATTTATAATAATAAATTAGATTTTATATGAAGCAATAACATGTCTTTGAGTAACGCTGACTTTCTATAGAGGGTGACAATGAAATGACTAATAAATTTCTCTTTTACATGATAATAACATTGACGTATTTTTCCTCATATTTTTTATAACTGAAATATTTTTTTTTAATTGGAGGAATCAAATTGCAAGCATATTTAGTCAGCAATTCTAGAAACATCTATACTTTTTAAACTTCTGCTATAAAGTCAGGCAGTTTTGATGGTTGATGTGGGTTAATTCGCAATTCAAATATTTAGTCCAACAATCAACCCACGGTTGCCTCATACGCAATTCTAATCTTTTTCTCAATTAACAAAGCAACATATGACTAACTGTCAAACCGAGCCGTAGATCAACGAATCTAGAAAACATTAACCAATCCTATCCCAACAATTTTCTGCCACTTAAGAATCTGTTCTTGAATTAAAAAAGATTTCACATACTTCACAAAAAGATGGCGGTTTCAAGAACAATAAATATCGTTATGTTTGAAATCAAGATTGAAATTACCAAAGAAGTAAAGAAAGGAATTATTTACTGCATTAATAACACAACTATGGATGTATCAAGGTATGCCCAATGTTTTAATGCAGACGTCATCAACCGGTGGTCCGTGGACCACCAGTGGTCTGCGAGAAAATTCCGGTGGTCCGCAAAAAAAAGCTCGACATTATTTGGATTTTTTTTTTAAATTAATAATTGTACTTTATAAATACTAATAAAATAGATGGAATAATAAAACATGATAATACTCTAAAAAATCATTATATTTATGAAAATTTAGATGCTTAGTTTTGAAAATTTAAAATACATATTATTTGTTATTTATTTATCTTCAAAACAGGAAATTTTTATATTTTGGCTTTTCCTAAAATGTGAATATTTATTACTGACTGAAAAAGTAATGGAAATTTGGATTCAGTTTTTAACTACATATTTGTGTAAAACAATTGATTGTGCGACAAAAATTAAAACTCAATATCAGTGTCAGCTAGAAATAACAAAGGCTTTCCGTTTTCCGTGTTCCAGTAACGTTACTGATGGCTGATGCGATAAACGTATGGACTTACTTCAAACAAACACGAACAGATATCACATTAAAAATATGTGATAATTAAATAAACTTCAATTATTTTGTAACATTTAAATTAAGTTTAATAATTTTGTTACAATTAATACAATCTCTAAAGATTTTTGTTAAAATGAAACAATCGAAGATTATTATTAAAAAATAGTGGTATACCACAGTTTGACACACCTGATTTATAATTGTGTTATATCGAATAGGTACGTTTCATATTAATAAATGGAAACTCTGTGAAAATTATTGTACAAATATATTTATATTATTCAAAAATTATTATAAGTGGTCCGCGGAATTAAAAATTATGAATTGAGTGGGCCGTGATTTAAAACGACCGCAGTTTTTATGTATTTATTACTGACAATGAAAATAACTAAAATAGGAAGTCCTAGCGTTGGCATCTGTCAATCTACTACAGCTTAATCACTGGTCAGCAAATTTCTGCCGTTTTTGAATACCACCGGACGTTATAGAAAATTGTGTAGAAAATTGATTTGATGAAGTTTCAAACATGCACGAATAATTTTCGTTCTATAGTAGATGGTAATTTCTGAAATAGGTTTTTCAAATGTGTTATGTGTTTTCCAAAATGTTTACTTAGGTATCACCTTTCAACATATTAAACGGTGAAATTTTGTTACACTATTCTGAATGAATTGGAAAGTGTTTCATAATCGATGCTATTCAGATGATTTTTTTCTTTTTTGTTTTCTTTTTTTACTTCGTCTCCAAAACATCTCGAATATCCTAACATTATTCAATGTGTCGTATGTGTCACTTTAAATATATTTTCTTCAACATTTGCGTCGTGTATGATCGGAACAATGTTAACATAAGATTTATCAATGCATGTGTCTATGGAAAGAAGATTGAACACAGCTACTCCATCAAAGTAAGACGTTATCCGATGAACGTTATACCGAGACTTGGACAAAACTACTGTCATCGTCGCCGGTTTCCTGACCCCCCACAGTCGCGAAGGTCTGAAGAATTATTAATCGTTAAATGAACCGAAGCGATGAATTATGGATTGCGAAATTCAATATGGGAAAATTTGGCTTTGAAGATCAATCACCGATGACAACGGGCAGTTCTCATTGTGTCAAATATGAACACAGATGGCAGCTTGGGTTTCAGAAAAACCAATAGAAGATGCGATATTCTTTCTTTAACTGATAATGTCAGTCAATAAAGCGAATAATAGAAGCTAAATGGAACAATATAGTTTCATTTTTGCATTAATTTTGCTAGCTTGAAACAGAGTACAGCTATCTCTTAAGAAAAAATTGCTGTATTATTCAGTTATCTTTAGTTGTTCTTCATTCTGGAGAAACTTTTTTTTTTTCACTTTTTGAAAATCACTCTATTCTATGAAAATGTCTGTTGTAAAACTTTTTGTTTTAATTTACTATAAACGAGTTCAATTACATAAGGTTTGGGTTCAAAACTTTGGAATATACATTCATTTTTCATAAAATAAAACTTTTTCGGATGTTAATTAAAGCTTTTTAAGGCAGTGGAAAGTATACTTCCCACCTAATTTTTAGCTGCAACTTCGAAATTTGTACCAGAATTTTTGAATAGATTTTGCTTTACGTGGCAAAAAGCATTTAATTACTTTTAGATCAATTTGTTCTGAAATTCTGGTGACATTTAATCATTTCAACATTCTATCAACAGAATTAATTAGCCGTAGAATGAATTAAGCAATAACAAACCCTGCATTTGTCTACACTTTAGAAATGAGTTAAATGCATTTATAAGTCAATTTGCCTGTTAACTTAACCAATACTATAAATATGTATATCTAACTAATGTAAAGCATGTGTTTATTTAATTATAAAAGTTTTACAGTAGGGTATGACACATCTATTCACAACCCTTTCTGAACAATTTAGAAAATGTACAACACATTTCAAAATTCAATTTCAGCAATTACCGTCCATAGTTATAAAAGTAGTCAAATACTTTTGTATTACCCTGAAAATGATTAATAGATGTGTGTATATACTGCATAGTATTCTAAAATTTAGTTAAATTAGAAAATGCATAATAAATTTGAAAATTCATCTTCAGCAATTTCAGCCATTAAATGGAAATGTACTCGAATTATTTTGTAGAATTCTGCATAATATGTACAGATTTTTATATACACCACATCTTTTTAAGCTAAAATTTAATTCAGATTTTAAAAATGCGTAATGCAATTAAAAACTCACTTCTAGGAATTGCCATCCATACTCATCATTTTATCCAGTTCTTTGCGTAGTCCTGTATATGATTTATTTATATTCTATAAACATCTCTTGTTGTATACCAAATATCGCCCAGTATGAAAATTAATAACACAATTAAAAACATCTTTAAGTAATTCAGGTCCAGTGAAGGCGGAGGGACCTCCGGTAAACGCTAGATAAAGATCCAGCGTTTACTGGAGTTCCGTTGCCTGCGATTTACTCCGTTGAGCAGTTTAAAAGCACAGACCACATGGCCATCATCCATAAGATTAGCTGGGTGAACTGTTTCCACCTGATTCGTCCACAATAGCTCAGTTTGCAGAAAAAGTAAAAACGGTCCCTGTTTCGAATCCTGGCCTGAACACTTTTTCACTTACAAGGAGAGGGTCCGAGGTTGGTTTCACTGAATGCGATGAACATTTGTGTATCGATAGAGTATAGTTAGTATATAAATATATGAGCGTCATAAACCGCAACCCCAGGGGGTCTTGAGAAAATAAGTCGGAAAGCTTAAACTACAGTTCATAGTCGGATAAATTTCCGTCTTTGGCAAGCGGTTCAGTAGCACGATCGGCAGCACGCTGGATTTCAATTTTTTCGACCCGGGTTCAAATTCGGCTCGGACTTGTTTTTCGTAACAAAAATATTTATCAATCATTTTCGAACCGCAATTGAAACAATATGTATAATAATTGAAATTTATGAAAAATATTAATTAAATGTACGTTTTGTAGCATATAAGTTTATATGTCTATAGAACAGAAATTTTTTGTTGTTATTTGAAATTATTTACAGTTATTTCAATGAATATCAACAATTTTTAACAGAGAAATAAATTAAAATAAGTGAACAAATATATTATTTTCATTTTGTTTCCTCATTCAAATACATCAAATATTTCATGGTTTATTAAAAATATGCTTTTTTATTTTTAATATGATTTTTAAAGTCTGGGATTCTTGATTTTTAATTAGAATAAGCATCTACGTAGTAATTTCTTTCGGAAATTAATTTTTTTCTTGTTTAATAATTTTATATATTGCAGTTTAATTATATAAATACAATTTTAAGTGCGAATCTTTGCATGTTTATATATTTAATGAAAAGTAAAGATAAAATAAATAAATAATAATAATGACGAACTAAAAAATTGTCAATTGGAACTTTTATAGACCATAAAATTAAGCTAATTTTAAAATTTATTTACTGTTATTTACATAAATAAGCTACTATTTTTCACAGTAAAATAAATGTATGGTTTTTTACCAACTCGCTTTTAACTTTTCAATTTTTTAAATCTTGGTTTCTTATTATTACAGTTAGAATAACTGTATTTGTGCTTAAAAAAAAGATCTACAAAGATATTGAATTGCTAACAATAGTTATTACGTAGGTAATAATTACAAAACCAAAAATCCGAAATAAAAAAAAGTCATATTAAGAATTTTAAAATGGGTATAAAAAAAGTCATCAAATATTCGAAATACTTTCATATAGAAACAAAATTAAAATAATATAATTATTCCCGTATTTATATCACGTGTTTTAATTTATTTCTCTGTGAAAAATAGTAGATTATTCATTGAAATAACTGTAAATTATTTTAAATAACAACCAAAAATTTCTCGTCTATAGACATAAATATGTTTTTTTTTCTTTTCATTATATATTTAAACATGCAAAATTTCGTAGTTAAAAAAGCACTTATATGCTTCAAAACATGCATTTAATTCATATTTTTTGTAATTCTCAATTATTATACATATTTTTTCAATTGCGGTTCGAAAATGATTGATAAAAATTTTCGTTCCAAAAAACAAGTCCGAGCCGGATTTGAACCCGGGCCGAAAAAACTCAAATCCAGCGCGCTGCCGATCGCGCAACTGAACCGCTTGCCGAAGAGAGAAATTTATCCGATTATGAACTGTAGATTAATCTTTGTGACTTATTTTCTCAAGACCCCCTGGATGTTGCACTTTATGACGCTCATATATTTATATACTAACTATACTCTATCGATACACACATTTTCATCGTATTCGGTGAGACCAACCTCGGACCCTCTCCTTGTTAGTTAAAAAATTACAAATCATGATTTATTTTACCAATTAGAGTAATCGTGTTAAAAGTAATCAAATGTATCAGAAGTTTCGTGTTGTTGAGAGGTGAAAAACATTTTCTTTTGAGAACCGCCTTAAAAGCACAAAAATGCTCTTTACTGCCTAAAAATCAACCAAATATATTATTCTGCATAATCATCATACGGCGAAGAGTTTGTTCTATGCTGCCTAAATATCAACTAAATGGATTTGGTTGATATATAGGCAGTAAAGAGCATTTTGCTCTTTCTAAACCTCGGAGTCGCAGACGTTTGGAGAGCTAAAAGCATGGCGAAAATATCGGAAGATGAGCTACGACCTATTGCTGAAAATTTTAGCAAACGATCTCGCTTCCGCATAGTGACTCATGACCCATTTTTTTTCTGGAAGTCACAGATCTGTACATTGTCTATTAGCAATCTAATTTTTATTTCTGTTGTTAGTAAACGAATTATACATTTTAACCCTTTATCTACTGACGGTACTTAAAAGTACCACTCACTTTAAACTTTCATCCCAGTGAATATTACTAATATTCTAATGGTACTTTGCAAAAACACTCTTTTAACTCCACTTTATTCGAATACATGGCAGCAGTAGTTCTAGGTTTGTTATTTTAACGAAGAATGAGGGTGTTTTTGACACAGTCGATGTGTTTTGTGCCGACATTTTGTACAGGTCGTCACGCTCGTCTTTTTATTGCTGCAAACACAGTAAAGGATATAAGATAAGTGTTGGATTTTTTTTATGTGTTCATTATGATCTTAGAATACAGTTTGACCAGCTATTTTAGGCGAACGGTGTATGTATTTAATTTAACAGTTGAATTACTCGGTGGTACTTATAAGTACCGTCAGTACACTGGGTTTTGGAGAAAAACTTCTTGTTTACTTTTCGTCTGAACAGTTACCCATCGTTTTCATCTGCTTTAAAATGTAATTACTAAAATTTAGTGCAGAAATGATTTCCCTGGTATTTCTTTTATGTTTCATTGTTATTTTTATAGAAAATCGAAAAAGTTGTCGCACCGACTCGTTTTTGCTATGCTAGAAATGACATATGTAAATTCATATATTGCATATGTGGAGGTGCGAGAGAACATGTTTTCCCTGGAATATAGACGTCGCATAGCTAAAGGACTACTAACAAGATCGAAACCTAAAAAAATATATAGATAGTTTTTTTTAATCCTTTCAGGGGCAAACCATTTTCAATTCTAAAGTGTTGAAACAAATAATTGCCACAGGAATTTGCCAAAACATTTATTTGTAAATAAGAAAAATCCAATATTTCACATACTTATTGAATCGAAAATATTTTCTGGTGCCATTTGAAATACCTTGTGAGTTTTCTGTTACGATATTTTAGTCATAGTGTACTGACGGTACTTTAAAGTATCACTTTAATTAACCTTTAAATAATTAAATTTCTCACGAGTGGGTATTTTTTATGTTTATTCTTTAATTCAATGAATGACTATTTAATTCATTGTAGTAATTGAAAAAAGAATTACATGAAAAAAATTGCAGTAGATCATAATGGAGTAGATAAAGGGTTAAAACGTCAGTTGGCCTTTTTTTTTTTTTTTAATTACTATTATTATTATTTTAAATCTTACTCTCACCCTGTAAAATTAAGATCGAATTGGAATTTGCAATTAGCATAAATAGCTTCTTACTGTTTAGCAAGTTTTCATATAAAGATGCGTAGATTTTATAATTTACTAGGGGGCTCTGCCCCCTGCAAGCTACGCTCGCCAACCCCCGTTCAGACACCGCAGAATCTAAAAGCACGCTAATTTGATCGGTATTAAAAAGATTAGAGAAAATTATATTACAGTGAAAAAACCTATAGCGATCTCCCTGTAAACGGGTTTCCATTCATTTCCGTTTGATTGCGAAAATTTAAGGCCAAATCAGTTGCTGTTAAGACATCCAATGGTTTTTGATTAAAGAAGACCAGTTAAACATTTGAAAGGAAGCTAAAATAAAATGAATTAAGTAAACAGAGTCTTTGCCTCCCGGTATTTTTTAACAGCGTTATAAAACGATTGACATAATACAGTTTACTGCTTTAACCCCTTCAAGGGCGGTGGTTAATTTTTCACCACTTAATTTTTATTCTTAAATGCCACATTGGCACCAGAATATTGGAAGGAAAATTTTCCTTTTATTAAGTAAGTGAACAAAAGCATTTTCGTATTTCGAAATTTGTTTGTAAATTCTGGTGCCATTCACTGATTCAGTTTCCTTTCTCTTTTAATATTGACGTGTAAATACAATTTTCAAAACGTAATTTTCAATATTTTCCTGCTTTTAACACTTACTCATTTAATAGTAATTTTAAAGTTGTTGTTTTTCTGTTTTTAATAGTCACGTGTAAATAAATTTTTAATCGTTGGGAAATATTATTATTTTCACTGTTCTTAGAATTGAAAACAATCTCTATAATAATAGCCTAAGTCATGTGACTATTATAAACAGTTCCGGGCGGATCCCTTTGCTTTTTATATTCCAGGCGGCCATTTTGGTACTTAAATATGTTAGCCAGCCGCACGCGATAAGTCGCCAAATATTATTCTATCGGCATTATTTCACTTATATTATAATAGTCCAAGTCATGTAACTGCCACAAACAATTACAACCCTTCGCTTTTCATAAGAAAGTTTTCCATTTTGATTAAAGAATCAAAGTTTTTTTTTTTTTTTTTTTTTTTTTTTTTTTTTTTTTTTTTTAAATAAAAGTACATAAAGTCCCCATGATTGCAAAGAATTCTTGGTACTTTTATGTTAGCCGGTTGCAAATCTCGCAAATAACTTTTTTTTTTTGACTCGCCAGTTAGAATTTTTTTATTTTTCGTGTGGTAAATTAAAACGGTACTACTTGGTTATCCCATCGACCAAAAATCTATCGCCAGACTATAAGAGTAAATGCCAATAATGGTTGACCGTAAATGTCACAATTGTCACATTCACTTGACTGTAAGGAAGTTACACGTGTTTGCGCCATCAAGTGATTTTTATTTCGACGTTTTATTTTTATTTTTATTAATGTTATACTAATTTATTTGTTCTTTCGTTATTTAAAATAAAAATTAAGTCAATTTGTATAATTTGGTGAGTGGTTTGGCAATTTGTATAATTTGGCGAAATTGGTGGACAGGATAACTAAGTAGAACCATTAAAACATTGCTTTGAATTTAAAATTAAATGTCAGAATTTGTTGCATTATTTAATCGGGTTTAGCGTGCTTTTCTTTTTTTTTTCTTTTTTCTTTTTTTTTTTTTTTTTACAATTTGGCGGAAACCTCGTTTTGGAATACCAGTTACATATGTATTTTTAAATTATTTTTTATTATTTTTAAAATGAAATAACAATAAATAAAAAAAATTAATTAATAACTATAGAACAAAACAAATTATAACATTTTTTTAAATAAAAAGAAAATAAATGTAAATAAACATTTATTAATAAATAAGCAACAATAGCCGGGTTACCATGTCAGGCAAAATAACGCCATTTTGGCGCCATTTAGGTATCCCGGTGCGTATATGACATCTGCTTCTAATATTTTTCTTTTCGTTTGTTTTTTAAAAAAAGGGAAGAGGTGAAAGCCATTAATTTTAAACTTTTCAGTTTTAAATGAAAGTTTTGTATTCAATAAAATGATAATGAAATACAAAAAAAGAAAAGCATTGTTCTTAGCATACATTTAAGGGAGGCCAAACTGGTCGCCAAATTAGTTTAAAATAATAACCTTTACTAAAATATGAAAAAAAAATATCTGTTATGATTAAAATTTGAGTTGCCATCATTATAAAAAAGTATTTAAAATTAGAAAAAAAAATTAATATTTCGAAAACTAATTCTAATTTAAAAATTCTAATACCAGTTTTGAAATCTGCATATCAATGCCGATTTTTGATGTTAATTTCATCGCAAAGTATTCCATATTTTAGGATAAATCGCCGCGGAACATAATCAGTTGTTTAATCAGTCGTTTTAGGATCGTTTCATAAATTCGTTACATTTCAGTCGTTTCATATATCCGTTTCATAAATTCGTTTCCTTAGGATTTTATATATATAGGGTAGATATGAACAAAAAATATTTATGTTACGCGAAAAATATCGAGCTTTCTTTCGTCGGAAAAAATCTTTGATTATTTCAGTGAAATCCAACTGTCGGAGTAAATAATTTTGCTCTCTGGACAATGGTTAGATATATGGAGACCGGCTAACTGCGCCTATGCCGACCCTTCTTTGCCTTCCCCTGTATGAACTGCGCTCGGCGTCACAGGGAACGGATATCATTGTCATCCCCGTCCGTTATACTTATGGGCACGAAGTGACAGCTTTTTTTGTTAGAAAGACTCTTTTCTGTTGGCGTTAATTTGCTAAATTAGGCGCTTTATTGATAATTTGGGATGTCAATAACGTTTTTTCTTATATCTACGAAAATTTTATACACATATATTTTATATATGTATATAATAAAATTTTTTGTTTATAATAACTATTTAATCGCAGAAAATTCGACAATATAAAAATGTATATCTGTTAATATAAAGTGCACAAATTGAAAAAAAAAAAAGGAAGTAAATAAAAGTATGATGATAAAAAATCCATATATAAGTATATATTTACCCAAGATATGTAAACATTGAAGAATTTTTTTAAACTACTTTAGAAGAGAAAATTTTATGAAGAAATAACACTCGTTACCTAATAATGCATTTTTTTCCCCCCAAGCATATTATTTTTCGTTCAGAAATATATTTTTTTCAAATATTTGTCATAGGATAATTAAGTATCGAAACAAATATTTTCGTCAGGTCGTTGAAGGGCGGTGATGCTGTCACGGCATAGTCTTAAAATTGAAATATGTTTTGTACTGCAGTAGAGTCCCGCTTAAGGGGTCTCAGGACTCTTAAAGCTTTAAAATTTTCGAAATTTTAACTTTTTTAGATGTTAAACTACTATCTTTTCTGAACATTTTGATATAATTGTTTCCTTGAAATTCATATTAGAACTGAAGTTATGGCTTTTACATTTATACACGTTTAATAGCTGAAGCATCGTTTCGGAAACTTTGAAGCCATTTTTCTCCAAATGACGCTTTTGGGCATAACGCGCACGATATCTCAAAAACTTACGAATATGTTTTCATGAAATTTTCAAAACATATGTTTCATGTTAGTCTGTATAAACTGAACCTAAAATTTCCTTTTTATTGTTCAAAACAATATTTTTTTAGGTGATTATACTGTTGAAATTTTCTTAATTTTGCATTAGCTAAATACAGCTTTGTATTAAAAATATAAAAAAGCTTTAAATACAAATTTATTTAGGTTCAGGGTAATTAGTATAATCTGAAGTATAAGTTGGTATCAAAATTTTCATTCTAGTTGCAATACTTATTTTGTAATCGTGCGCGTAAGCTGTTATGCCGATTTTTCGCTCATCAAATGTCTAACAGTTTGGAGCCCCCTGTAAATGCTAATTCTGCATCTTATAATTTTTTAAATACATGAAATGAAAGAACATACTTATATATTTTATTCCAATTAAAATTGTGTCTTAAAATCAAATACATTTTAAGATATTAAATGTTGAAAATGGTCTTTTTTTTCCCTTTTCTCCAATTTTAAGTGTCCTGAGACCCCTTAACCGAGTTATTGTCTTCTGATGGACTGGTGGCTTCTATTATTATGAAACAGCCATTATAAATGAAGTGTTAGGTGAAGATGAAAGAAAAAAAATTATGGCCATATTTTCCCCCATTCTGACCGGAAAATCAGAGTTCTAGCTTTGTACGGCTGCTTCATCTAACGCTTCATTTATAATGGCTGTTTCATAATAATAGAAGCCATCAGTCCATCAGAAGAAAATGAAGTAATGGAAATGCCGGGGGCAACACTAAATTCCGAAAAAGCAGAATTCCTGTTATCTAGTTATTATTAACTTGTTTGGATCTATGGTATTTAAAAATTGATCTATTATTTTCTTTCAAAAAATTGATCTATTATTTTTTTCCAATTCTAAAGTAAATTTTAAAATTCCAAAGCGGTTGCACGATGTTTCATAACTGAAACTTAAATATGTATTTCTTGATAAATTTTAATTTTTACAGAATATATAATTCTTATAATCACGCACGATTCTCCTTGGGCACATGCTTATAAATTAATAATAATAAGAAGAAGAGCATTAAATTCTAATGAATTCAAAACTGAGAATTGCGTTATCATTTGAAAAACATGTATCCAAAAGTGGGTAAAGAAACTTAATTTCTTAAGTTGTACCGCAACACAAAATTTTATGACACATTGTCTGATTCATTTTTATACTTCAAAGGATAAAAATAACAGGCCTATTGGAGCGATTTTTAATTGAAAAGTGTTTTCCATTTTCAAATAAAAAAATTACTTATAGAGTTATAAGCCATTCTTGTTACGTGAAGACAAGTTTTTCTCGCACTGCAGCGTCGTAGATTTGGTTCAAAACGCCAACTTTTGCAGTATTTTCTGTAAGAAATGTGTCGGGAAGTAGCTTCTTTGAATTTGAGAGCAGCCTTAAGACTGTTTTCAAATCCAAACTGATTACTTTCCAGAATTCATATTTGTTTGTACTTGCATGAGAGTTACAATATCTGATTTAGAAACTATGAAATCGAACGGTTTTTCCAATTTTCATTAAAGCCCATCTTTCACAAAATGCTGTTAAAAGCATAGCATTTGAACTGAGTTTCCACAATGCGTTCTAAACTGAATTTCCAGACGTGACAGTTCGATAAAATTTTCATCAAACACCAATCGCTTGTAATTCAACATGTAATTCAGTTATGAAAAAATGAAAGATTATTAGATGCTAAATCGATTCAATAGTCATGTCTGCAAGTGACATGCTTTTACGTTTAACCCGGGAGAACTCGCTGCATGAGATTTTCTCTCACAGTCGTACTTTTTTAAGACTCTTATTTAAATAATTTTTCATTTTAATTAAAATTTCAAAATGTTTTACAATTATTTTACCTATTTTGCGAATAAAAGTACTAAGCCAACCCAAAAAAGTTGATATTATATGAATGCAAAGTAAAAGAAAAGCAACTGGGCATTCTCACTAGCGAGTTCTCCCGGGTTAAAAATGAGGTTGTAAATTTAAAAAAAATTGAGTGAAATTCTTAAACTTTTATCCACATAAGATTATGATTTTCTCATTTCGTATTAAATCAACACATCTTCTCCAAATATAGTTTTAAGGTTTTATTTATCTATAAAGATAAAATATCCTTTTTAATAATAGATGACTTCCTAAAAAAGAAAAATACACTTTAAATAATAGATTATAGTTGACTTCCGGTTCGGCCTACAGGCGGAGGTAGATTTCGAAGTTAAGTACTAAATTCACCAACAAAACTTAAATCAAGATTAGAGATAAACCCAGTTTCGTCATTAAGAATGAGCTCTAGGGAGCTGAACATTTTGTGAAAATTCTAATATACACGAATACACACACGCATGTATATGGAATAGGTTTAAAAATGGATACAGCAAATTCAGAGAACCTTAGTGTTAAAATATGTTAATATTTCCATTGTCGTGTTTTTATCATGTTTTAATAGGTTTCTCCAAACTCACATGACGTTACATATTCACCTGCTGAGGTCCATTATATTTCCAATAGGACGCAATATACATATTTTTTAATTCGTCAAACTATTTATTTTATTTTAAGTATTATTGGTAAGTATCCTCTGCTTGAGGAATTTGGTTCATTTTAATATTTTATTTGTATTTATTACGTTGAATATATTATAAGATGTTATGCAATGCTAGATGAATTATTGTCGCCAAGATTTACCACGGCTGTATTTGCATCCAAAAGACTTTTGGAAAAAAAAAAAACTCTTTAAGGTAACCCTTAATACAATGATGGATTGCTTATCTCACCCCTTCGAGCGCAGTTCATACAGAAGCGGCCGAAGTTGTAGGCGCAATTTGTGATCTCCTCCTACCGTAGGCGCAATTGATGTACACCCAGATATATATCAGGCGAACGTGTGTTTCTGATGTTCGTAATTTATTTTTCTGTAATCTGTATTTAATGGTAATTTAGAATTAATGGTGTTGCTAATGCTATTTAATGTTAATCTTAATGAGTGCTCTCCATTAGTGTCGGAGACTATAAACATCTAGTCTATAAACATCAGCCTTTTTAACGCATTTTCAAAGCTAGGAAATGCACCTTTGAGATACCGATTTTTTAACATTTCATAAAAGAAAATTTCCTTCGATAAAGTGTTTTTTTTTTTTTTCTTTCAGGGATTTGTCAAACTGTGTAAAATAACTTCTTTTAGAGGAAAGCAACTTTATTATTATTACTGAATGAGTGATTTGATGATTTGTAAGAAATACAAAAATTTGCGGAGGCTCCGAGACTTCTTTCCCTGGCTTTATCGCTGAATTCGGCCCTGTTTATCACTATGGATCTCTGGAATTCAAAACACATAAAAGTCACTCTATTCTTAGCCCTAAAGAGTTGACTTCGGCACTCTTTGACTTGTGGATTTGCTCAGTGTGCGTAAACTTTGGGAGCCTTTAATATGCTGCAGAAAAACAAGAAATCCGAGCTTTTTTTCAACCCAGCATACCTTTGGTGGGTGAACAACAAGCAAGCAAACACAGGTAGCGATTTCACCCCGCATGCCGGACAAACACTACCTTAAAAAACTTTGACTTTGAAGTCTGCCGAACACGTGTTCTCGCACAAAAGAAGATCAAATGATGCTTCTTATGATCGTTTATGCTAAAGAACAAGTAGCAGATAAAGGGACAATCCTCCGGCAAATCCCAAAAGTAAACTATTTATGTTTTTCTTTTTCACTAGAATATTGAGAGGTATGCTTCCAGAATTACTTTAGAGGATTGTTTGGAGTTCTATCGGATATCCGAATTTTCAAAAAGATTTTAGCAAGATGATATGGGAAATCCATTTTCACAAAAGGATCTGTTATTGGATTGTCTAAAGTGCAAAAGACATCGATTTAGCTGAAACTTTAACCTTTCAGAAAATGCTCGTAAAAATAGGTAAATCTTTTGCGGAACCTTACTCGTAAGATTCGGGGTCTTCCAAAATTTTGAAACTTGCTTTAAGGAGATGATATAGAAATCCATTTTCTTACAGGGTGTTATTTGATTGTCAGATGGGAAAAATACATCAATTTATTAAGCAATATGCTAAGAGATTAATGATGTAAATAGAAACTTATTTTACAAGGCTGCTTGGATTATTTTAGAGGGATGACAGAAAAATCCATTTTTTAAGGCGGAAATTTAAGGTACAAATCCAAAGATACAATTTTCTGGCACGCTCGTGAAGTCCTTTTCATTTGGAAATGTATAAAATTTTCAAGCATTGTTATTCATTTACCAACAAATCTAACAGCGTTTCTTATGTTCCTATAAAGTCAAAGGATAGTTGAGAAAATATCCTCGATTTTGGCGTTTTTAACAAATTTTCGGGACACGACCTCAGGAGAAAGATCGTCGAAAAAAGGCAGTCGTTTATAATTTAAATTATAACATATTTACAGATTTTTGTGCAATTTGAGAACACCATTGGTTGTTTAACCAAACGTCAAAAAATTTTGTAGATTTGCGTATGCAAATGACCTTGTGAATATATCAAATAAAATTTTCATAAAAAATTAAAAAATAAAAATGGGAAACACTTCAAGTACTTAATTGAATTATCTAAATCAACAAACCGATTTATTTAATAAACAATTAAATTTAAAAAATCAAAAAACCCGACTGCGTAAAAAGCGAACTAATTAATAATTTCTCATCAATGTGAAACTATTTTTTTTTCAATTCCTACTATTAGCTCACACTCTCGCTACATTTGTCTTGTTCAAAATTTCATTCGTTAATAAATACTTGTTATTCATCCAATCAAGCTCAAATATTTTTTTTTAACTTGTAGTGGATGACACTTGATGTTAATCCAGTTTTTTTCAAATATTAATTCATTAATTAAATTGCATTAATTAATTTCCAATAATCGAGAGAGCCCTCTTCTTGATCAAGGTATTTTAAGACCGAGTGAGCCCTCTTCTTGATCAAGGCATTTTAAGCGCCATTCAAAAGGAAAGAAGAATAGGAGAAATTCATTTTGAAAGACCTATCCAATGATATGCCACTCAATAGGGTGCGTAAATTTTTTTTTTCGTCTTTACTGCCATTTCGTATTTTACGGCCGCCATTTTGACTTTATAAAAACAAAACCTAGCCTATAACCATCGGGCCGTTAAGACGAATTGATAGAGACCTCATTCATTGAACTCCATCCAGCCGTTGAGATGCTTCGAGGGTATAAAGAAATCCACATACACAGATACGCGTAAAACACATAATCCTTCTTTTCAGTCGGGTAAAAATATCTTGTAGTAAATGATAATGTAAATAGAATATTATTTTAGTGCACTGATTGAAATTCTAATGAAACTCAGTAGTAATGCTGAAGAGATTTCATTGAAGAGACTTAAAAAAAAGAAAAAAAGTTTTCTGTAAGAGAAAAGACTATTGGATTAATTGAAAATGATAATGAGCAAAGACACCGATTTAACAATATCATTAACCCGCAAGAAAGTGACGCGGCTCAAAAATACTCATATTTCACAGGAGAGACAAAAGAAGATTCACATGTTTTTACTGTAAAATGAAATTACATCACACAGCTCTGCATGCAGCTGTAAAGATGGCCATAGAAGCATAAAACCCTCAAAAATGAAGACTTAGAAGAGGTTTGAAACTTTGAGTAAATTCTTTACTCAAACTTCCCATACCCTTATTTGTGGTTTCAAATAAACAAAAACATAAGCATAATCTAACGGTTTTCCGTATGTAACTATATGACATTTTCCCTGTTGCAAGATACGTCTAAGTCAAAACTTGTAGTGCAACTAGGGTGCTCGGCCCCTACGAGCTACGCTCGCCAACCCCCGTCCAGACACCGCAGGCTCTAAATGCACGCTAATGTGATCGGCTTTAAAAAGATTTCGAAAGATTGAATTATAATTTAAAAAACAGTGGCGATCTCCCTATAAACGGATTTCTATCCATTTCTCTTTGATTGGGGAAATTTTAACGCCAAATCTGCTGCGGTACTACTTGATTATCCCGTCGACTAATTTCGCCAAATTATACAAATTGACATAATTTTTATTTTAAATAACGAAAGAACAAATAAATTAGTACAACATTAATAAAAATACAAATAAAACGTCGAAATAAAAATAACTTGATGACGTAGACACGTGTAACAACATTTCAAAATAAGCTAATATAAAAGGAATTAAGTAAACAGAATCTTTGTCTCCCGGTATTTTTTAACAAAGCGAAAAGAAAGTTCTTTTAAATGAGACATTTTAAATTAATCGTTTTTTATCTGACGTAATTTTGACCAAACTATTCTTTCTCTTTTTAATATCCACGTGAAATTACTTGTGTTAGAAATAAAATATAATTTGCGCTTTCCTAAGAAAAATAGTTGAAAAATATCCTCTCAAAATATCAAATAAATGCCTAGGGGGCATTCCACGTCAAATCAGGCAGTAAAATATCAATATGTAACCCACCATCACAGATTTTAATGAAACTGCGTGTGTTTGTTCTTACTATTAAGATATGATCACCAGTAATTTTTTTTGCTCCTTGGTGAAATAGTTTCTGAGAAAAAAATTGTCAAAATTTTGAAAAACTGCCGTCAGTTGGCATTCTTGATAGCTCGGTTTTCAAATGTAGCATGTCATATATATAATCATATTTCAATATCTACTCTACAAATCATCTTCAAATAATTTATGCACAATATTTAGGGTACGCAGCTTATGAAAAAAATATATTGTTACGCTTATAACATTTTAAGTGTGTCTAAAAAAATATTTAAACTTTGAAGTCGGGAATTTTTTATGAAAAATAATGCATTAACAAAAAAAGCATTATCAACAAAAGGCGGTATTTTTATTAAATTTATTTTTTATGGGAGATATACTTAAAGGTGTCCTTTACCTGATTCTGAAATAAAAATAGTGGGATTTTGGATGTTTTTGGTAGTATTTCCTATTTAAAAATATTTTGAGGTGCATTTCATATCAAATCAAGCAGAGTCATTCCATGTCAGTTCCCCTAAGCCATTTAATCACTGTCACAAATTTCAATGAAATTGGGTTTGTATATAGCTTATTTTAAGACGTAATCACCTTTAATTTTCTTGATCCTAAGTAAAATATTTTTTAAGATAAAAAATATCAAAATTTTGAAAAATTGTTTTAAATTTTTTTAATGACAGTTCGATATTCAAAGACTACATTAAAAAAAAAAAAAAGTCATTTCAATATAAAATCACTAAATAGGTTTCAAATAATGTATATGTGACAAATAATGTAGGCTGATTATTATTTCTTGTTTTTTATCATGTTTAAACACTAAGAGTGTCTTTTATCTTATGAATTTTTAAAATCAAGAATTTTGTCAAAAATAATGTGTTAATCAAAAATTTATTATTAACCGAAGGCAGGGTGTTATTGCTTTTTTTTAATTGTACGTAAAAATATCTTTTAAATGGTTATAAAATAAAAATAGTGAACATATGAGAAAAAATTATCAAAATTTTGGAAAAATGCCACGAGTTGCCATTAATGATTGTTCAATTTTCAAAGGCCTCATTTTATATATAAAATCATATTTCAATAACTAATAAAGAAATCTTCTTCGAATAATTTAAGCAAGGTAAATAAAGTATGTAGATTATGAAAAAATATTGCTGTAATGTTAAAAAATATTTAAATGTGTCTAAAAAATTGTATAATCTTTGAAATCAAAAATATTTTACAAAAAATAATGAAATTATTAAAAAATCTTTATCAATCAGAGGCGGAGTTTCTATGACTAATTTTTTAATTTTAAATTGTACATAATACTACATTATAACTGGATGTGAAATAAAAATAGTGGGATTTTGGTTGGTTTTAGTATTATTTAAATCATATTTAAAAGTATCAATATTTTCAAATGTAAAACCTATCCAATGTACCATCCCTGGAAATATTTTTATTTATACATTTATTTTATTTTTCAAATTATCTTTTATGTTCGTTTCTTAAGGAAAAAAATAAACAATATTGTTTTTTAGTAAAACTTCTAGGGCGAAGAGCAATTATCCCTTTCCAAAAAAAGAGAAAAATCATTAGCTCCTCACCGCCCAATAGAAATTTTCAAAATGACAGTCCTAATCTTTAAACTCATATTTGGCTGTTAATATTGAAAATTTAGCATTGATCTGCTAATATTGAAAAAAAAAAACAAATTTCACTCTGTTGAAGAAAATTTTGACGTATTGTGCTTTAAATATATGCAAAAAATGCATAATCCATTATATTTATATCTTTCAAATAACTATATCTAAAAAAATATTTAAAACTTAATGAGTTGCACTTTTGTAACTTTATTCAGTTTCGTATGATATGTACCGTAATTTCGGGTGTATAGCCCGCAGATCAAACAATTCAGTTTGGATCCAGAAATTTTATTCAGTATTTGAAGACCAATATTTACTGTGATCTAAAAAGTTACATTTTATTTTTAAAAATTTCTGGGTCGAAACACGATTGTATGATCCGCGGGCTATACACCGGAAATTACGGTAATTTGATTTATTTCATCACAATATTGCTGAAAGATGGATTTTCAACATATATATGTGTGTATATATATCCCTGTTCTCAAACAAATTATTTAAAAATTATTCATTTATGTTTAATAAAGCATATATATATTGTTTATACACTTACAGAAAATACATATAGCAAATTTTATGATATTATGTCAATAAAGTCTAAAAGTAATGAACTTATCTAATAGTATGTAACGAAAAATTTAACATCTGGTGTAATGACAACAAAATTTTATAATTGTTTTACTTAATTTGGATGAATGAAAAAAGCTTACATGTTTATATTTTATTGAAGTACAGGTGAAAATGTCACAAAGACATACCTCAACAACCACTGAGTATGTCACATTCACACTACAGATGATTTTTTTTTCTTTTGATCTTTCAGGTTTGATTTCAGATGGTAATGAATTAATTAGTTTTGTTAGAAGTGTCATTGCAGTCAGCATATTAGGCTCACTATTTTTTTTTTATATAATTTGTTTTGATTGACTCGATGAACAACAATATTTAAAGGGACCATTTCATGACTTTTCAATTAAAAGCTGATTTATAAATTCATCATGTTGTTTAGTTATTATTATCGTCTTAAGATAATAAGTTGATATTAAAATTTTTAAATGCAGTTTATTTATTATTTGAACAGTTGAAAGTATTTTTCAATAAGAGTGCGGGCTGTTGATTTTAAGTCGGCTGTTGAGCAATGTAGTATTGGTAAAGGAACTGGTACTATTTAATTTAATTTTTATTGCTGTAAATAATATTTGTTATTTTATTATTGTATGTATTATATTTAAGCAAGAGTAGAAATACACGATATCGTAGTCATTTTAGTACATCATAGCATGAAAAGCTTCAATATTTATCATTAAACATTCACATTTTATGAAAATTTTGTTAAAATTGCTCATATTTTCACTATTTTTATTTTATAACTATTGAAAAGATATTTTACGATATTTCAAATGAAAATCAAATTTCAAATTATTTTTGCTTAAGAGGCGCAAAGACCAACTTAGTGAAAAATATTCCATGCCGGGAATCGAACCCGGGTCATCAGTATAGCGCACTGACGTTCTACCGCTAAACCACATGGAACGATACCCAGCCTGGAACTTCTCACAATTATAAGTTCAGTGAGAAGTTCCAGGCTGGGTATCGTTCCATGTGGTTTAGCGGTAGAACGTCAGTGCGCTATACTGATGACCCGGGTTCGATTCCCGGCATGGAATATTTTTCACTAAGTTGGTCTTTGCGCCTCTTAAGCAAAAATAATTTGAAATTTGATTTTCATTTGAAATATTGTATTCAAGGCGAATGTTTCTCTCTGGAAAAATTTCCAAATATTAATATAGATATTTTACGTACAATTAAAAAAAGTAATAACAGCCTGCCTTCGGTTAATAATAAATTTTTGATTAACACATTATTTTTCACAAAATTCTTGATTTTAAGAATTCACAAGATTAAACCCACTCTTAGCATTTAAACATGACAAACAACAATAAATAATAATCTGCCTACATTATTTGTCACATATACATTATTTGAAACTTATTTAGTGATTTTATATTGAAATGACTTTTTTTTTTATGCAGTCTTTGAATATAGATCTGCCATGAAAAACATTTTTTAAAAAATTTCAAAATTTAGATATTTTTTTTATCTTAAAAAATATTTTACTTGTAATCACCTTTAATTCCCTTGATCCTGTCTTAAAATGAGCTATAAACATACCCAGTTTCATTGAAATTTGCGACAGTGAATTAAATATCTTAGGTGAACTGACATGGAATGACTCTGCTTGATTTGATTTGAAATACGCCTCAAAATATTTTTAAATATGAAATACTACTAAAAACACCCAAAATCCCACTACTTTTATTTCAGAATTAGGTAAAGAACACCTTTAAGTATATCCCCCACAAAAAATAAATTTAATAAAAATACCGCCTTTTGTTAATAATGCTATTTTAGGTAATGCATTATTTTTCATAAAAAAATCACGACTTCAAAGATTAAACATTTTTTTAGACACACTTAAAATGTTATATAAGCGTAACAGTATTTTTTTTCATAAAATACGTACCCTACATATTATGCATAAATTATTTGAAGAAGATTTGTGGAATAGATATTGAAATATGATCATATTTATGTCATGCTACATTTGAAAATCGAGCAGTCAAGAATGCCAACTGATGGCAGTTTTCAAAATTTTGACAATTTTTTTCTCAGAAACTATTTGACCAAGGAGTAAAAAAAAATACTGGGAATCATATCTTAATAAAAGGAACAAACACACGCAGTTTCATCAAAATCTGTGATGGTGGGTTACATGCCTGCCTGAACTGACATGGAATGACCCCTAGCGCAATTTCTAAATTTAAACCGTTTTGCAATATTATTTTGTGTTCATTTTATGTAATAACTGTAATGTGACGTAAATATGACGTAATTTCTCCTATTTAAGACTTCTAACGGATGTTAATAAATTTATTATTTTACAAATTCCTTTCTCTCTTAAAATTCACGTGTAATTATAGTTTTTATGACGTAATTTTTAATAAGTTCCTGCTTTTTGTACATAATTATTTAATTCTAATTCCAAATGTTTTTTTCTGTTTATAATAGTCACGTGTAAATAAATTTTTAATTTATTACACGTACAAATATATATATATATATTTTTTAAGCAAACATTATTGTTTCGGCTGTTTATACAGTTGGCAACAGTTTAAATTAATATCACTTTCTAAAATCTGTAAAAAATATCTCTCGAAATGCTGAAAATTTGAATTTAAAATAGATATAAAACCTCGAAAAATGAGTCAAATTAAAAAAATAAATCAATTCTGCACACCGTGAAATTATAACGTATAAAATGAACTAAAAATTATTAAATTCCGATGCATAGTTTTTGCTGCTATAAAACTTTTTTAGTGGAACGATTTTTTCCAACTTTAGCATTAAATATCTCTTAAAATAATTCTTCGATTTGAAAACTGTCTGCATCAGCGTATTTATCAAACATTTCTGTATAACACTACCGATTTTCATGGTTTTGTATGCATTATTTTTCTTAATATTAACGAAGAAAGACCTCCGGTCACAAAAAATTCAAAACCGGCGGCGGTGACAGCGGTAGTTACTTTTTTTTTAGAATAAAGAGATACTATGCAAAATGAACTTTTTGGAACTGTGTCACTTTTCTTGCGGTTGAGCGATATGTTGTACGCAATTAGTACACAAATTACAGCAACATTTCGAGAATGTGGATGAAAAATTACAAAATTATAGAATATAATTTATATAATTTTTGTTGATAATTTGATATTAGCAATACAATATGCAGTACTGTTGATAATGTAAAGTATAGTTCGAAGAAATATCTACTTTTAAAACGCATCTTAAATCACATGTTCCAAGCTTATGAACTTTAATTAAACAGATTGTCAACTACATAGAGTCAACATATATATCATATCAAAAAATCCCTGTCGGCTCGGCTTACAGGCGCAGGTAGATTTCGAAGTTAAAAGTTAAAATTTTTATTTTAAATAACGAAAGAACAAATAATTTAGTATAACATTAATAAAAATACAAATAAAACGTCGAAATAAAAATCACTTGAAGACGTAAACACGTGTAATTTGCTTAAAGTCAAGTAAATGTGATATTTACGATCAACCATTATTGGCCTTTAATCTTATAGATTTGCGATAGATTTTTGGTCGACGGGATAACCAAGTAGTACCAATATTAGTTTTTGTTGCATTAAAATGTCTCAATTGTTGATTTTCTGTAAGCAAGTAAACCCTATTGATTTACAATGGAAGTCTATGGGAATTTGGCGAAATATTAGAGATATCGACAAGTCGGCGTCACTTTTGGCGACTAATTTTGGTCGCCAAATTTGGCGATATATCATCACCAAGTTGGCGACAACTTGGCGGCATTTAGCGAAACAGGGTCTCCCCTACGTAACCCCCCTTATATGTATGGAGACACAATAGCGCAATATATGTATAGATTTTTATTTCTCACGTGGAAATCTTACAATAGAAAATTAATTGTTGTGGTAAGAATTTTATTGTGGCTTTTTAATTGTTGGCAACAATATAAATAAAAAATGTTTAAATTTCCTTCCATTTTTCTGTAAGAGCTGTTTTTATCAGAATCATGTTAAGGCGGTATTAAAAATTTTTAACCCTCCCCATTTCTACTGCCTTGGGCCGATTTTTCTCATTTGCAATCTCCGCCGAGATATTAACCATCTCCATGTGTTTGGCGAGTTTGAAGACGATCCGTGCATAATTGTGACCTTTATCGTGCGGACAAAATTTAGTACACACATATATATATATATTAACTTTTTAGGTGGGGGTGGTTTTGGGTTCCTGGAGTCATGAGTCATATAATGAAAAGTTATGAAGGAATTTTTCAGAAGTCGCACCATGGTAACGACTGCAATAAATGGTATTTCTTACGAAATCTACCTAAAAGTAATGTAAAAAAGAATTTACCAATAGTAGACATTGTTGAACTCAGGGCGGGGTGAGTAATACAGTTGTTTCAGGAAGGGAGGAGGTCGCAGTGATACACATAAATAGTTATTTGAAGGAAACTTACCAGTCGAAAATTATACAGGAAGATTGATACGTTGAATGGATTTAGTTGGAAACCGCATTTCAGATTATAATTATATCTGTACATAAATATAATAATATCAATTATCTTTACTTATTATTTCAAAATTTCTGTCATTCCTCCTTAAACGGCAATCCTTCAGAAGCTCAAAATCGAGCAATAAATTGTATTGCTTGTTTCTCAATCTAATAGAAGATGAAATGTATTAGTAATTAGGGGAAGGTGGGGCAAAATCGGATACCATAAATGTTTGTTATTCTCAAATGCAGTCAAATAGGAAAACAAACTCTGAAGATCGTTTTTAATATTAAATGAATCTTTGGCTATAATAAAACACATTCTTTTCAATAAGAAATATAATTGATTATATAAAAATATAGCTTTTTTCAGACAGGCAAAAATCCGGTTTTACCCCACTGGTTGGGTAAAACCGGGTATCCATTTAAAACAACTGGGAAAATCATTTTGGACAAAACGTTTTTGAATAATATAATAAAAAACACTCAATTTTGTTATTTTTGACAAAAAGAAATTTACACATTTATTCTTCAAGTGATGGTGGGGAAATCATTTGACCTGTCCATTATACACCTGCCGGCCGAAATCATTGCAGGAATAACTGAAAATTTGTTTTCAGCGTAAAGGAACCGAAAATGACAAAAGGTGGAAGGAAATTCCAGCTGAAAGCTTCTTTCCGCGACTATTTTCAAACATCGGTCGCACAATTGTTATTCGATTAAGCGGGGACGTTCGTAAAAGGTATTAGGTTTAAGCGGGGAAAAATAACATAAAACCAATAGGAATAAATTTGGTTCCCGAGGATTCTATTCGAATAAGCGGGGTATTCGATTATCCGTGACCCGATTAAGTGGGGAGGACTGTACATGCTAATTTATGAACTTATACTAAAAAATCATTCCAAGAGTGTAGGACAAAACCGATGACACAGATTTAAAAACATAGCGTCACTCTATCAGTCCTATAGTAAAAGATCAGTGAAAATGTTAAAATACTAGCAGGAAAGCAAAGTATTAGATACAGGCCCTGACTATCGCAAGGGCACCCGGGGCCCATGCCCCAAAATTTTTCAGCATTCCATCTAAATTTCCATTAAAAAAATCATAATTGTGAAAAATGTGATATTTGATATATTAATACGATCAAATGACAAAAATATATATCAATATATGATTAAAAGCATATTTCAATAAATAATAGACAAAAAAAAATATTTTTTTTTATACCTGGATTTTTTCAATTTTCCAGAAAACTCAATTTTTTTAAGTTGTCACTTTTGAATAAATGTGTAATATGTAAAAAAACTAGTATTTGTAAATCAATCAGTCTAAGGGGACACGAAAAATTGAAAGTGCCCTGGGCACAGAAACTTGCTAGTCGGGCCCTGATTAGATATACTAATACTTTTCATAATTTAATAAGCTGACAAACAGTGAATATATGCGTAACACCCAGAATGAAATAAAACAATTTTCAAGAGTATAATTCAAACGAAAACCTTCACAGGAAAAACAACCGCACACAGTAGCGTTTCTTTCAGCTACAAATGCCGTTACGGCGATCAACAAGTAATTCCTCGTGTTGGTTGATAGATAGCAAGCAATACAAGTCAAGGAGAAATCTGCGCTGCCCGGTTTTGCCCGCCTACCTGGTTTTGTACAACTCTCCCCTACCATTTATGAACTAAATCATAAAATAATTCCAAATCGTCTGTATGTTAGATTTTTCTGTTAGATTTAGCCATTTTGAGACATTTTTTAATCGTTTTCTATAATTCAAATTCTCCATATTTCAAAGCAAATTTAGGTCTGTTAGCAAAGTCTCTGTCTCAGAAAAGTTTGACTCAGACTTCATTAGTAGTAGGGAAAAGACAGTTCGAAAGAGGGGGTGGGTGATGTGTGGTGGTGGAAGTGAAAATCGTACTATAGTATGAGAGGGTTTGAGAGATATGTGTGTTAAGTTCTTATCAGTCGAAAAGGGGATAAGATAGGATAATCTGATAAGATAATCTGATAGTGAGATAAGAGTAAAGTGTGGAAAGATCATGCTATAGTAGGAGAGCATTAGTTTAGAAGAAAATTATAGAAAGTGTCTTCTGGCAGCCCGCTTCTTTCTTCTCTGCTATCCAACCTGAAAAAAGAAAAAAAGAAAAAACGCATGTTTTTGACACTAGCTATGGGTCACTCGGCATACATTTAAAAAAGTACATATACCGTATTATCTGCTCAAAGGCAGGGGTATCACGAACGCAACTTCGCTCACTGTGGCCCACATTGTGTCAAAAAAATCTGCATTTTCAATTAGTTATCAGATAAATTCTTCATACGAATGCATCAATTATGTAAAATTAATTTTAAAAAACTTTCTTTCTTAATCATCCTGCAGCCTGTGCTTCGGGATGTCCTTGTGACCGTATGCTAAACTTGAAATTCCATCCGACAACAGAAATTTTTTGTCGTCTAACGGACAAAGGCATTTCTTATTTTCACGAGGTCTAACTGATATGAGTTGTTAACACGACGTCAGCCATTTTCAATTTAGTTCTTGAATATGTAGGTTGGATATTTTCTTCAGTCTTATTTTGTGAAATCTTAAGTACCAGGATATCACGTATTTGCAAACAAAAATCCTATTAAAAACTTTCTCACTATTGTGAACAAAGACTGATTTTCATAGTATTAAAGTATAATCATTGATAATATTTGATTGATTACTTAACCGTTATTAATATTATTATTAATATTAAATATAAAAGCGGAAGCTTTTATTGCATCATTCATAGAATTCAAGTTTGAATATTAACCAAGTTTTATATACTTATATAATTTATACTATGTATGTAACTATATACTATGTATATATGTATATACTATGTATATAAAAACTATTTATACTAGAATATATACTACTATACTAGTATATACCACACTCTATCACTTTGAAAAATAAACACATAGGTTAAAAGAGTATAGCAATATATTTTATTTTATTATTTTTAAAAATTCATTTTGAATGGTGGTTTTGTCCTATTTTGAAGAATTGTGTGGTAACATATGCTAACAGTTTTTATATACAGGGTGGATGATAAGTAAATATTATTTAATTGAGCACCGTTACTTAGATAAAATTTGAAATATTATATATTTTTTCTTTTTTAGTATAGTATTATATAAATACTTAGTAATAGTTTACTTAATTGAATACAATTTTTAGTAAAAATGTTATATGAATACTTAGTAAATATTATTTAATTGAACACAATTACTCAGACAAAATTTGAAATATTATATATTTTCTTCTGTTTAGTATAATATTATATGAATACTTAATAAATATTATTTAATTGAAAACAATTACTTAGACAAAATTTGAAATATTATATATTTTTTTCTCTTTAGTATAATATTATATGAATACTTAATAAATATTTACTTAATTGAATATAATTTCTTAGACAAAATTTGAGATATTGTATTTATTTTTTTCTATTTAGTTTAATATTATATGAATACTTAATAAATATTTACTTGATTGAATACAATTACTTAGACAAAATTTGAAATATTATATATTTTTTTCTCTTTAGTATAATATTATATGAATACTTAGTAACTATTTACGTAATTGAATACAATTTCTTAGACAAAATTTGAAATATGAAATTTATTTTTCTTTGTAGTATAATATATATTATATGAATACTTAGTAACTATTTACTTAATTGAATACAATTTCTTAGACAAAATTTGAAATATTATATTTATTTTTTCTTTTTAGTATAATATTATATGAATACTTAGTAATTATTTACTTAATCGAATACAATAACTTAAACAAAATTTGAAATATTATATATTTTTTTCTTTTTAGTATAATATTATATGAATACTTAGTAAATGTTTACTTAATTGAATACAATTGCTTAGACAAAATTTTAAATTTTAAATATTATATATTTTTTCTTTTTAGTATAATATTAGTTGAATACTTAGACAATATTAGTTGAATACTTAGTAACTATTATTTAATTGCATATAATAATTACTTAGACAAAATTTGTCAATTTGTTGATTTTCTGTAAGCAAGTAATATTTTATTGGTTCTCAATGAATGTCTACAGGAATTTGGCGAAATATTAGAGATATCGCCAAGTTGGCGCCCCTTTCGGTGACTAATTCTGGTCGCGCCCTTTTTATAGTATGGATATGCATAAAATGCTGTTTAATAACCAATGAGTATTTTCTTTTTAGTAAAATATCATATGAATACATAGTAACTAATTTTTTAATGGAATACAATTTCTTAGATAAAATTTAAATGGCTTTAGAATAAAAAAATAACAAACAAAATATGTTTCACTTACATAATATTTATTAATAAATTTCAATAGTTATAGAAACATAAATAATTTTTAAAAGGTATAGATATTCAAATCAATTTATATGTTTAGACAAAGTTTTCATTTATGCATTTTGATAAGATGATGTATAAACTGAAAGCCGAGTGTAAGTCATTTACATGCATAGGCAGGTAAACTCACTTTTGCAAACTTAATTTATGAGGTTTTCTTAAATATTTTTTGATAACTTATTTTTTCAAAGTTTTAATTTTTTAATTTTGTAAACTTTTTATTTTTATTTTTTAATTTAATTTTTTTAATTCAATTTTTATTTAATTTTTTTATTTATTTTATTTTATTTTTATTTTATTATTATTATTATTATTATTTTACTCAAAGTTTTAATTTTATAAAGTTATTTTTATTCTTTTTACTTAAATATTTTTATTAAGTATATATATATATATATATATTTATTTATTAATTTAATGCTTTTATATAATAAAAAGAGGATACATATCATTGAACTATAACATAATGAAAGTCATATACATGTACAGCCAGGTAAACTTGCTTTTGCACACTTAATTTATGAAGTTTTTTAAAAATATTTTTTTAATTTTGACAACTTAATTTTTAAAACTTTTTTTAAAGTTTAATTTTTTTAATTTTGTAAATTTTTTAATTTTTTTAATTTTGAAAAACTTTTTTAAGTTTCTTATTGTTAAAAGTATTAAGATTATTAGTTTTAATATTTTAAACTTCTGTTATATTTTTTAATTATTAAAGAATTGTTGATTTCTTAAGTTATACATATGCAAATTATACTCTAACACTCTATTAAAAGTTCTAAAAGGCATAACAAAGTAAACATACACTTTGGAAAAATAAACACACATATTAGAAAGGATAGTAATACATTTTATTTTATTATTTTAAACAATTCGTTTTGAATTGTTTCCACATGAATGTTAGATAAAAAGTTTTCATTAACACAATCCACCCCGTTTAAAAACGAGGAAATCACAAAATCGAGATCTATAAGTATTAATAACATCTCTCCTAGTTCTTCAAATTTTTGTCGATTATTTAACATATAACAGGAATGAAGGCCTTGAGATTTGTGATTAAAAATACATCCACCACATTATTCTCAATACATGTTATAAGTTTAGACTGTAACATGAGTTCATTTTCCAGAGATATATGACTAATGATACATTTCTGTCTAATTAAGCTTGGTATATGCTTTTCATATATATGCCGAAGAAGTTCCTTATTCAAATCATGTGCTTTTTCTTTTAATTTCACTAATTGGTACTCATTTAAGTCAATATGAGAATAATTCTTTAAATTTTTAATTCGCATGATAGAGTTATTAAAATTTAACACTAATATTATGTTGTTGGCGACAAATGATGAACTTTTATACGTCAAATTAAATGAAAAACTTTTATTGTAGAATTCGTACCAGCTATTAACATCCATAATAACTCCATTTTTCGTTAAAATTTCTTCACTAGTAATCCCTCTGCGTTTAAACTCTCTGATATGAATATAAAATTGTCTATTATGAAATTTTAAAATTAAAAAGATACAGTCAGTGAGTTCTTCTCGAAATATAATAGGATTACTGGATTTGATATTTTCAGATTGCGAAATGATATTCGGGGGTGGGGTGGCATTTTGTAATTCATCACTTGCTTGATAAAGGTTGCTTGCTTGTAAGTCAGACATCTCTCGCCTAATAGTAGGTTCTTGGAGGGATTCATCTTGGGAAGTTAATTTCCTAACTGGGGTCGAGGTTAAGGCAGATTCAAAATTCATGTCTTTGAAAAATATATTCAAATAGTTTTTAGCAGAAATTGACTCTTGGCATGAATTCTCGAAAGATGTTGTATCATCACCAAAGGTAGGAATAGAAAAATTCATATCGACTTCAGATTTCACATTCGGTGAGTAATCAGTAGTAGGTAAATCACATGATATTGTCATGTTGTCAGTGTTCAGTATATTAGGAACTTCCAATCTTGATATATTTAATTCACTTACGTAAGTAGATTCATTAGGTTCTTCTAAACGTTGATACTTTGAAGTAGTAACCACTTTATCGCAAGATCTTTTTAACATATTTACTATAGAGCCCATATTCAAAAATAAAGGTAGCATTAGATGAAGTTAGAACAAAAATCAATTGATAACTGATTATTCGCAAACAGCATATCTCCTAATATATGTTAAAAATCGGTGTCGGTTACAGTTAAACACTTTAAAAATTACTAATGCCACAAATGGGTCCTTGAAATCTCTAAACTTATTAAGAAAAAATAATAGTTCGCCCTTGACCGAACTCGAACCGGTAACCCCATGGTTAACAGCCATATGCGCTATCCAATTGCGCTACAAGGACATTGAAATAGAAAATTAAAAAAACTGTCAGAATGTTAAATGTTGTGATGCAATTATAACTTCTGTTAAGTTAAATTAATATTAAACGAAAGCATAATAAAGGGTTAAGTATTTAGAAAAGATAGTGTTCAAAAGTATGTTAGTAAATGTTGGGGCACGGTTTGCCCAGTGGATAGCGTATCACCCACAAAAAATGAAATTTGATTCATAGTTCATAGGTTCGAAACCAGGGTTTGGTAAAAATGAACCTACTCTCACGCGCAGAATCGATAAAATAAGTTAAACTAAAAATGAAAATCGTATACATTAAAGTAATTCTCAAATAGTGCATAGCATATCAGTTACAAAAAATGAAATTTGTTACGAAGTTCGAAACTAAGGGATGGTAGAATGACCCTACTCTCGCATGCAAAATCGATAAAATCTTATACATTAAAGTAATTCTCAAAGTGTAGTAGTAGTTAAAATAGGTACTGTTGACTTATCTTAAGTAACCGACAAACCAACGCACATAAATGAGAGGGCCACAATTTTTGCCTTGAAACATCTAAAACTTACAGGTATCTCGACTTACAGGTATAGTTTCTTGGCTCGATCAGTTAAACCTACTTCAAATTATCAAGTCAAGAGACTATTTCGAGTGAAATTTTTATGAAAAAAACCCAATTACAATAGTTTCCAATTCCTGTCGGTCGAGGGCGCCACCTAGCATTTTCATGTTCAAACCCTAAGTCGATTCAAAAAATAAATAAGCTTCCTCTTAAAAAGACCCAACCCCTTATGTTATAGTATAACATTATACATAGAATGACACAAAATGTATAACGCTTCCGGGGTTGAACTCATCCGTTTCCTGATAATCCAAACACGGCCACGTTAGGCTTAAGCATTCCAATGCCGTATTTGTCGACTGCCTTTTTTAATCTGTCTATCTATTTGTTGTGTAACATATTCTTCTTCAATTTTTCTCAAACCTTCAAAAAGTATACAATTATAACGCTTTAAGATCTGATTTAAAAATAACCAGATACCAACAACACGGGTCCGATGTATACAAGCGATTACCGTTGCCATTCATAAGCACAAATTACAAATCCAAAAACAAATGAATGACTCTTTCAGCTATTCATTAAATGCTCTTAAAATATTTTGCAAAAGCATATTAATATTTTGAAATACGTTTTTCACTTTTGTTTACATTTATTTACAGTTTGAATTCAGTATACACAGTTAAAAATATCGCGAAAAATTACCTCTGTTTTTCAAGGCTATCTATTTTCTGACCAATGAGAACACTTCATGGTGTTCAGTGAATATAGCTATATTCGGTGATTCATTCCCGTGAATTATTTTGTACCGGATTAACGTTTCCTTTCTAAAAACAAATGTATTTCAAATTATTTAAAAGCTTTATTATGGTTTTACAAATATTTTAAGAGCAAAATCGGTTGTCGACCGTATTTTTTAATGATTCGTTCAAAGAGTCATTCAATTGCTTCTGGATGTGGAATTTGTGTTGTACATGTAGCATCACGACACACGAGTGATTGTTGATTTGATTTTCAATCTTAAAACGTTGAGTAAAACGTGCTTTCTTTTCCACTATTCGCAAAAGTTACATTTTTAGACAGATTATTCAAAATAAATTAATATTTAAGAGATTACATTCAATTATCTAATATTCTGCTGCGATAACTTTAGTTTAAATTAGATTGGTAGCTTTATCTATCCCTATATGAAAGTAAACAAACAATTGATTCATTCGTCTTGAACTTTTAAAATATTAAAACAAACGTTTATATGCTCTGTTGCGCCATCTGTCGGTAGTTAAAAAAAGAAATTTTCTTTTTAAAATGTTTTTCTAATTCTGAAGACATTGGGGGGGGGGGGGGGAATGAATATTTCTTATAAAATGAAATTAGAATATCAGAAATATGTAATGCCGTGTATTATATATATATATATGTATATAGTATATCAATGCATTACTATAATAAATAAAATTTCGTATTTTGTAGGGAAAATAAATTTGTAATTTAATAACAGAATTTGGGAAAATAAATTGTTAATGTAATTAATAGTTGCAATTTACTTATGTGATAAAAGATGATTTTTAATTATAAAAATTTATTACAGGTTTCTTTTATGCATGTTTAAAAAAAAAATCGGGATTTTCTCTGTTCAACTTTTTAAAATTTAAGTTATATAATTATTATTTTGGCAATTAATAAAAACAAATAAACTTTCTGTTGGAATTGTCTTTTATTTTACCACATACCATCAGATAAAATAGTTAATTGACAATATGTTTTAAAATAACATTATTAGTACTAATTTGAATGTTTTTGTGAAATATTTCTTCAAATTTTGTGAGTGAAGTTCATTTGCATACTTCATATCAGTATTTTACCAATTCAATTAATAATTTTCTTGCCAATTAAATTTCAATGAAAAATGGGCTGTTTTTACTTTACCCCACCTGACCCTATAAGTCAGACAAGACAAAATTTATTACTTCACAATTCTTTTTATAATGCAATGCTATACAATTTTTTTGAAAATGCAAACACGTCATTCTGACGGGCTATATTCTAGTTACCTTATATGGACATTCATTCAAACTCTAAGATGCTACGAGAAATTAAGCCCCGTCTAAAAATTTAGCCCCCACCTACCCTATCATAATATAGTATGATCTAGATCGACTCCTTACGTTCGAAAACTATCTATAATTTTCTTCTAAACTAATACTATCCTACTATAGCATGATCTTTCCGCACTTTACTCTTATCTTGCTATCAGATTATCCTATCTTATCTCCTTTCCTAACACTCTTCTCAAACCCTCTCATACTATAGTACGATTTCCTCATCCTCTCACCTCCCACCCCCTCTTTCGAACTCTCTTTTCTATACTACTTTCATTGCTTTTGTGCAAGAACATCCAAATTTAAGAAATACCAATCAAGGTGTAAAACTTAGTGTTACTGTTTATTGACCATCACATGTTGCGTACACCATTTTCCGAGAAACTTTTTTGAAAAATGTTTGTTTTCAAATAGCATAATAAAATGTGTTAATCTGAATGCTTTTATTAAAATCAAAAATAAACTGATGGTTTTATGAAAAGAAAATATTAAAAACAAAAGATATCTGGGTGTGTCCTTTAATTGATATTCAAGGATGTAGTATTTGTAAGCCATTTTAAAAATATTAGCAGAGTAATTTCTCAATATAAGAGCTATGAAAAAATACCTAAATTGTGAAAAGTAAGTAGAAGCTAGCCTTAATAAAAATTGCAGTACTCAGCATGTTCTGTAGCGCGATCTAATTGCGAGAATGAAGATAATAAGATAAATGAAAACTGCACAAGAATGTATAAGTTATAATGGCGATATTTTTAAAAGTCAAATTTAAATTAGCTGATGTAAGTAAAATATGGGTGATGTTCAATACAGTTATTCATTTTAAGCATTAAAATCTTTATAAATTTTATTATTATCGCTTACTCATGAGAGATTTGTGTAAGGCAGGGCATCCTAAACAACAGAAAAATCCCTTGCAGAAAGATAATTAATTTTTTTCTTAGATTTTTTTGGGGGGGTTGCGGGGGGGGGGGAGGAGGGAGATATAAATTAAATTAAAAATATGTGTACTGGTTGTATAAACAAAATATTGTAATAAATAAGATATATACTTTAAAAACGCATAAACTTGCTCAATGGTACACATAAACAAGAACTTTTATATGAACTTGAACAAATAAAATTAATGATAAAGCATAAAATCGACGTTTCGAACTGCTTTCATCTTCAGGATAAATACGATGTTGAAATGCTTTAAAGTCTAGAGACAAAAGCTTCCTGTCGAGTCTTGATCAATTATACGAATGGAGTTTTCCATTCATATTTATCCTGAAGACGACTGGAGAAGCAGTTCGAAACGTCGATATTATACTTTAACATTAATTTTATTTGCATAAGTTCATATAAAAGCTCTTGTTTAGGGTAACCATTGAGCAAGTTTATGTATGTTTAACGTATACATCTTATTTATTATATTTTATTGTGCAATTGTCCTACTTATGCTAAAAAAATATTGTAGCTTAGATATACGCAAGAATGAACGCATAAACGCATAAGTGAGAAGTCATTTATAGTGAAATACACTATTTTCTTACGCTGCTGTACGTCTAAAATTCTAGTGCTTCTGTTAAGGATTCCTAAACCAATATCGATCAAACGTCGTACAGAAAATAGTAATATAATGAATGAGCAGGTAAAACGATATCTTCATAATAAACGTACAGGTAAGACGATCTCGTTTCGTCAAATGATTCCAATGGATTAATGGTGTTATTCATTGCTACCATCCAATCGTTCACAAAATGTATTATCACTATTTACCCAGAAGAAATTTCTATAAGGAAAAATCTAATGGCACCAAATTTCCTTACACCGAAATAATTTTCGGACTTTTTTTTTTTTTTCTTGACGGTAAGCAAATAAAAGAAATAAACAAAAGTATTCGAATCGTATTAATAAAATAATTTAGCATCAGAACATGCACAAATGAATGTATAAATGAAAAATCTTATAAAACGCTTCAACTGTGTTATAGGAGACAGGGTCGTAAACGGCTTGCTCTGAAATTAAGTGGAAATTTAACTCCCAATTATTTATTTATTTATTTTTGTACTTTTATGCAAATATTTGTTCAATTAATTAGATGATCTACGAAGGAACGTCTAAAACTTATATTTTAAAAAACACTTTAGAATAAATTTGGAATTTAAAATAATTTTAATTAAATTAAAATCATACTAATATCACATCCATGGTATGTCCTTCTATGCGTGTTTTTACTTCAAAACATAACTGCGTCCCATAAGATGAAGGAAAATAACCGTATAAAATATATGAAGTTAAAAAATGGATGTACTTAAATTAATTTTTAAAAGAAAACTTTGAAATATTACATTAAAAAAAAATTACAGCCCAAGGCATTTCTGTCCCTAGAATTAGAGCCAGTTTATAGAATATCAGTTATAGTTATGTAAATCTACTATATAGCAGCATAATCTAGAACTTGGAATGCAAATTAAATACAGAAGGACACTATGAAGGATGTAAGTTGGTATTTCATGTGGTTTTAATTTAAAGCTTTTAATTACCATAGTGTGCTTTTATAGCATGGCAACTCCATGGCCTCATTAATTATTTTCAGTTTTAAAAAATAGCAAAAATCTGTTGATAAATACCTCTAAATTGCTTCACTTAATTTTATACCAAAGCAGCATATGTGAATGTTGTGCTAGTTTAGAAAATATTAGGGTTAAATTATGATATGTCACCTCCGTACCGTTGTTGTAGCATGGAGGGTGACATTAATTCATGGATGTGACATTTATTGGTGTAAATAATATGTTAAGAGTGTTTAAAATATTTTTTATCAATTATAAATGCTGTAATTCTATTTTAAGGTAATTTAACATTAATAAATATTAAGCTAAAAAATGGATCTACTTTTTGTAAAGTTATCACTATTTACCCATAAATCCTTATAGGGGAAAGTAGGGTAATGATTCTCGGCGGGTAATCACGCTCATTCAAATATCTCTAAATAGAATAGATTTGAAAACGTGCGATCAATACCGGCACCTAGAGAACTTCATCGTAAGTTCCCAGTAAGGATATAGTAACCGTTGGAAGGAAAGAATTTTTGTGTCCTCAAGTTATTAGTTTGCACTTGTTTTATTATAAAACTCTACAACATCTAACTTGAAAATAGGTGTACATGCTTATTATGAAATGTTGATTCACTCATTATGTCTACAAAATATATACATTTAGCTGTACGTTCATGCTTTTATTTATTTTTTTAGTGCGTTGGTACGATAAATATAATGCATTAAAATCCAACATGGCTATGAAGGATAATGGCGCTCACGTGAATTACAGAAGCAGCTTTTCCAGTGTGCTACTTTTTTAAAATTCAAATTTCTTGATTGACACCACTTTTTTAAAATGGTAAAGTTCCCCTTGTTTTCGCCTTAATTAATATGACATTAAACAAGTAGAATTTTACGATTTCGAAAAAGTAGTGACAATGAAAAAACCTGAATTTTAAAAAAGTAGACCAGTAGCAACACTGTTTAGAAGTGCTACAGGATGAAAACTACGAACAAATGCTTAGCTCTTTAACCTTTTCCGGCATGGTGGGTCGTGGTTTCGCTGCACAATATCTGGAAAGTGGTCGCATAAAGTCTACTGTGGTGTGAATAGAACACACAACTACATCTGTGACTTTTCTTGTACTTAAATGTTGTATTCCAAATTTTGAGCCCCATTACCCTACCATGTCGGGCATTACCGCTTAACCCATGGTTAATTAAACAAAACAATAAAAAAATTCCTAAAACTTTTATGCAAATTAGTCGATTGCAAACTGTTCCTTATGTGTTGGACTTATACTGCGTTAATAAAATATTGGTTTTTTGTGTAAATTTGACTAGCTATTCGTATTTTTCCTTAAGTGAGCGGCATTACCCTACTTTACCCCAATGGAAAATCTAATGGCACCAAATTTCCTTCCACCAAAATAATTTTCGGATTTTTTTTTTCTTAACGGTAAGTGAATAAAAGAAATAAACAAAAGTATTCGAATCATATTAATAAAATAATTTAGCATCAGAACATACAGAAATGAACGTATGTGGTAAAATGTGTCACTTACATGTTTATATTAAAAAAAAAAAAAGTTATTTGAAATTTTAAAAAAATAATAACCTTGAGCTCAAATAATGATTTTTTTTATCTTTAAAGCATTGAAAACATGTTTGAAACTCAAGAATTTGTATTTTTATCCTTTTTAAATTTCCAAACTGAAATTGGTTTCAGAACAACCTAACCAGACAGGGGAAAGGTGGCTTGAGACCCCTTTAGACCTCATAATCTTACAATACAAATATAATCTTTATTATACTTAAAATTTTTAAAACTTTATAATCGAAAGTTTTATGAGAGGCAGTCTTGCCCTCTACTTATGTCTATATTTATGCATCATTAAAGTAAAGATGGGGGCTAGACAGAGTGAATTTGCCCCACCAAAAATTTTGAAATCCCCCTCTGAATTTCCACACTGCTTATACCCTTGGTAAAAGACACTATTTTCTTACGCTGTTGAACATCAGGAGGAATTCCATTCTAGTGCTTTTAGTGAAGATGTCTGGATCAACATCGAGTAAACATCGCAAAGAAAAATAACCCGGATAAACAGGTAAAACGATATCTTCACAATAAAAGGAGAGGTCAGACTACCAGGCCGATTTAAAAGTTCCCTCCAAAAAGTGAGAAATGGGTTGGTATCCGAAAGGCAATTCAAAATAAGAAAGAGTTACCTTCTACATCGTGACTAATTTTTACGGCGTTCGTAAATCTCCCTTTCAATTTAATGGCCGCCATTATATACGTAAAAATAACCGATAAAAAGGGGTATCAGTATACTTTGGAGGTTTTTCCTGAAAAAAAAAAAAATTACGAAGTGTTACTAATTCGTTGATTCTTGAAATTTGGTGAATAGTGGACCTCATTTTATAAAAATGAGCGAAATTATTGCTTTACGGTGAATAAGCATGCATGTGGTTTCCGCAGCTTTTAAATTTTTCAGCGAAAAGGGTAGGAGAGGTTGATGCAAAGACTTCCTGTTTCGCTGCTGAAATAACCAAAGTTTGTAACACATATTCTTTTCAAAATTTTGTAAGAGAAAAAATAACAAGAAGTTTTAGAAATGCCTATAAAATAGTTATAAATAACACTTATGTACCATAAAATACATATTCCAAAACCACTTTCAAAATATATACTAAAACACAATTATTTGCTTAAAAGACGTCGATTTCAATAAAAACAATAAAAATATATATTAAATTTGACATATTTCGACACATTCATTGAGTCATCTTCAGAAGGGGACAACTGTCAACCGTTGTCCAATATGCATCCATTGTTTTGATAGTTAATAAGTTAATTAATGCATATTTTTGTCTGCTATAAGACTTCAATCATCTCTGTTCAAAAAATGTTTGATGGTCAAAAGATCTCTATGAATCTTTGTTCATCTCTGTTTTGGTTTTTAAAGCATCATAACTGTACACATATGGTGAAGCATTTTGAACAGAGATGTTTGAGGTCTTATATCAAACAAAAATATGCATTAATCAACTCATTAACTATCAAAACAATGGATGCATATTGGAGAATGGTTGACAGTTATCCCCTTCTGATGATGACTCTATGAATGAGCCGAAACATGTGAATTTTAATATATTATTTTAATGTTTTTATTGAAATCGACGTCTTTTAAGCAAATATTTGTGTTTTAGTATATATTTTGAAGGTTGTTTGGAATATATATTTTATAGTACAGTAGAAAGTCCAAAGTTTGGACATTCCAGCGACAGTAGGTATTCAAGAAAGGAGGGAAAAAACAAAATTGTTGAAACGAACAAAGAAAAAAAGGTCTAGAGCAAAGAAGCTTTATCTCTGAATCTTACCTCATGTCTATATACATAATAAAAGAAAAGTTTCTTAATGATAAACCTAAGTTAATAAAGCACCGCACATTAACTGAAATATTCAGTAGTTAAAAAAGTTTCAATTTGTTCTTAAATTGTATGTTCCGTTAAATAAATGATTTGTTTGACTTTTTATTTTGTTATGATTTATTTGATGAAAATGATTGTTTAATTTAGTATTAATAGCTGTTATATGCAATTTTTAATTTATAAACGTCATATTTTGCCTTTTTAAGTAGTGAAATTTATTTTTCTTCTTATTGAAAAGGCAATAAAGGCAAGGCCCAAAGTTCGGAAAAATCCGAAGTTCGGACTTCGTAAAGTCCCGAGGATACCGGACTTTAGACTTTGTACTGTATAGTTAATAGTGGACATAAATGAAGACTTTTTTACTTGTATTTAATATTTGTAACATGTGTTTACCTTATTGAAAATATACAATAACTATTACAGAAAGTATTTTGAACAGACGAAAAACGTTATCAATTTTAATTGAATACGCGATTTATACGGGTATGAAGTATTTGAAATAAAAGTTCATACATACTTATTTAATCATTATACCCATTGCATTGAAATTATCTATGATAATAAAATTCAGCACCACAACAACTCTATTTGGCGCACAGTTGTGAAACGCCTTTTTAATTTTTCTAACGATAATTGGCGAATAATAGCGGTAAATATCAGCGCCTGTCCTAACGGACGTCAGCTGATGCGGGGGCACCACACTTGCTCAGTCTCTAATAAAGTTACAAGCATTTTAATAAAACAAAATCAAAACTATTTGAAATTCAATAATTTTTTCAATCGAGTACTTTTTTCGACCTATATTGATAGAAAAGTTTTTGGTTAGTATTAGTATTTATACTAAACGTGTTTTTTGTTACGTGTCAAAATCATCGAAACATGAAACTTTTTATAATATTCCAGACTTTGAAGACTATCCTTTTTAACTCATATCTATTACTTTCATTTCAGAGTTCGTTAATGTATATGTATCTGCCCAACCCAATTCTTGTCGTTGAATGTCTTCTACATTTGCCATGCAAATGTCTGGACTTAGTTCTGTTCGTTTGTACCGGGTTTTATTCCTTGCCTTTCTCTGATGTATCTTTGAAAAGGGAAGAGGTGCTTTTCTCTCCCTCTAATTCTTTTTCTTTATATTATTTTAACCAAGAGAAAAATTAAAATTTCTAAATGGAAAGCCGTCAGATTTTATGTGTGAAACTTCACACTAAATGCTTTTAAAATGGAAAAAATAATTAATACAATCTCCAACTTTCTTTCCCCACACATTATAGGTTTTATAGGTGAAATATGCAAATCGCTTTGCTGGTGATGATGAACTAAGGATCTGGGCGGACTCTGGATAATCTGAGATAAGAGAAATTTCTTATATCTTTAACTCTAATTTGTTGAAAAATGTTTTACCGTATTTTATGGAAGAAACGCCGCACCCGTCGTAAGCGCCGCACTCCTCAAAATTGGTCTAAATAAGATTAAAAATATCGTAAACGCCGCACCTGTGGAAACACTACTTTTGTCGACAGTGTCTCATTGACCTAGCTTTAATCAAAGTTTTCTGAACAGTGTAGATTGCCTCATTTTTAATAATTTAGGATTTTAAAATTTCATTTAAAATATTTAAATCAGGTTTTTAATATCTATTACCATAATATTTTTACGTAATTTCTTTAATTAAGGAGACGTCAATTGTCATTAAAACCATCCAGAGCGTGGGACGCGGACCCTCTCCTTAGGCGCACAACATGTTTTTAAGTGGTCGTCGCAACTTAGCACGCTTTTTACGTCGCATGCACTTTAGCCCTTTTTTAGCTTTTACTCGAAACCCTCAAACTCTGAGTTGTCAATATCTGAGTGGAAGAGTAGTAAATTTTCTTTGTCCTCCTGTAGGTTCAATATCATCATTCGAAATGTCACAGTTTTTATAATCGGTAAAGTCAGAAAGTTTGGCGTTGTTGAGCAGAGGACTTGAGAACAGTCTTATAATAATATATTCATGGGATTAATGAATTTTTATTTTAGACCATTTTACGCGCGCGAAAAAAAAAAATCGTAAACGCCGCACATGATGTAAACGCCGCACTTGACAAAAAAATAACTTTCAAACTCGTAAACGCCGCAGCGTTTCTTCCATTATATGAATATATAAGTAGTAAAAGAGGTTACTCCATAAATTTATATTATTTTTTATTCTTATATTTAAAACAGAGTGCATCGATATGCAATCATAAATTATTTTAAAAAGTGTTACGTTTAAAAGAGTAAAAATGGCGGTAAGAGCTTCTGGTTTGTGTATCTATGCTAATGATAGACCGCTTACTTTCCTGAAAATATTAATATGATCACCACTTTCTCAGAGTATAAGAAAATTACCGTAGGTTCCCACGAAGGTTTTTACCCAACAACAGAAATCCGTATTTCTCTCATAGTGCAATTTAAGCCAGCATCTTATCGATCGTCCGGTTTTAGGCTGAACTACCTCTGTTCTTTTTTAATTTTACTATCACGATAGCTAAATTTGGTAGCTGCTTCTACTTGGGTGGTTCCACCAGTAATTGGCCATTGAGCCAATTTGCTGTGTGAACAGAATACGCTGTTTAACCTACGGAAACAGTGCCGTGGGTGCTAAATCTGCTGTAAATTGAGCCTCCTCACTTATTAGAACATCAAACAAACAATTTTTCCCGATCTTTATGAAAGATAGCTCGAAGTAATCGTTGCTGACAGGAATTGCCCAAGAGCACAGGTTGATTTCCAGAAAACGCTTATAAACCATTGTGCCCACCAACCCCCTTTCTCATTTGCTGCTGCTTTGATTAAATAAATAGAGAGGAAATAAGTAAAAAATGAATGAAACGCTGACTGTTTCTTTTTGTTTTGTTTTTTAGTATCCGGTTTAGTCGGTTGCTTTTCATTCATCTTAAGGAAAAATACTCTGGATGAATAAGCATTACAAACGTTATATTATCACATTATTCATTTAAACTTCGTCGATTGTAATCGCTTTGATGATACATAACAATACTATAAATGTTTTCACTTTCTTTTAAGGCGGTTCTCGATTTCCAGGCATGATTATTCAAGTTATTTGTAATCGAACAGTTTCTATTTTCAATTTCCGATAAACAAATTACAATTTGAGTTATAAGCGATTTTTGTCTCATGGCGACTCTTTTTTTTTTGTTTAAAACGCCAACTTTAACCGCATTTTCCAAAAAAAAAAAAATCTTCTGCCTTTATACGAAAAAATGGAAAAATAATTAGATTGCATAATTTTGGTACGTTTATGAAAAAAAAAATAAATTAAAAAAATGTGTCGGAAATAGACAGTTCGGGTTTAAGAAAAATCTTTTTTTTCTTTAAATGCTTAAATTTGCGTAAATAATTTTTGAAAGCATAATACGTTGGTATCGAATGTCTATATGCTGATAGGAAGAAACCAAAATTCGAAAATGTGTTAAGTTATGACTAATGGAGCTTTTAATTTCCAGAAATGCTTAAAAATCATTGTATCACAACGAAACCCCTTTACAGTTACCTCTGCTCTAATAAGACAAAAAGAGAGGAAACAAGTAAAAAATGAATGAAATGTCGATTGTATTTTATTGGTATAGTTTAATTGTGGAAAGGTAAAAAAGTCCTTCCGGCCAGTGCCGGGAGGAAGAGGTAGCTTTCATATTCCTTATTTTAAAAAAGCCAACTTATATTATTCAAACACACGAAGCTCAATTAAGTGGAAACCGAATGTAGGAGATTCAATGCTAATTTTTATCAATACTAAATCATTATGAATGAGAATTTCGAGAAATTAGTCAGCTTTATCCAAGCTGCTTTTATTTAAAGTAACTTATATTTGGCTGCCAAATTCGGCGATTTCTTAAAGTGCCTGCCATTTTAAGACAACATGGTGGATGAGGCTAACCAGTGAACTTGGTCGAGACCTTAGTAATTGCTGTGAACATGCTCACTCACATCAGAATCGGTTGATATATACGAGTGCTGTCGCAGGCAAAAAATCAGATTTTTCAAAATGTCACCCACGTTAGAAATTGAAACTGCTATATCTGAGCCATTTTTTAAGATAAAGACAAACAAAAAATGCTCCTGAATCCTTCTATCAAGGTCAAATACTTAAGAAAGAAACCTTTTTCAATTTCTAATTTTTTTGCACCTCACTTTAAATATATATATTTTTTAATTTAATGGCCGCCATTTTGAAACAAGATGGCTGATGAAGCTGGCCAGCGAACTTGGTCGAGATATTGATGTATACTATCCACATGCCTTCTTCCATCGAAATAGGCGAATACGTGTGGTATCGCGAGACAAATACAAGATCGTTTCAAAGTGTTAGCCATGATAGAAATTCAAAGTGCTATAATTCAACCACTTTTTAAAATATAAACAAACGAACAAATTTTCAGAAACAAAAACTGCTCCAGAATCTTTGTATCAAGGCCAAACACATAAAAAAAATCTTTTTCATTTTCCAATTTTTTAATACCTCATTTTAAATTTTAAATTACATTTTTTTTAATGGCAACCCTTTTGAAACAAGATGGCAAATGAAGCTGGCCAACGAACTCGGTCGAGACATTAGTATGTACTATGTACAGACCAAGTTACATTCAAATCGGTTCATAAATACGCCTTGTAAGAACTTTACTAATTACCCCTAAAGACTATTTATTCACGAACTATTAATTCGGGAGAAGATCCCCCTAGGATCTTCTGGACTTTCCCACGCTAAGAGGAATCTCATAAACTCGTAGTTCATCTCTGAACAAAGCTATGGTGCCGTTGAGTCTGCAAATATGAATGGAACTGGCAGTACAATTTCGTTCCGGCGCTAACTTAACATTCCATTGAATTGCACAGAGAGCAGGTGTTTCAGCCGTCCAGTAAGTGAGCGGTGGCAACGGCTGAAGGGGAGAAAAGACGATTTCTCCTAGGGCGGCGAGCTTCAGCCTTCGAGAAATAGGCGGTGGCATCGGCTAAGAGGGAAAAAGACGAGTTTTCCCTAGGACCGGGAGTTTCAGCCTTGGAGAGAGGCGAGGTGGCAACGCGGGAGGAAGAGAGAAGGAGTTGAGAAGTGAGAGAGCGAGGACGCTGGCGAGGAGGTCTTGCTGGACCTAGTGGTGAATGAGCGAAGCGAGGAGATGAGATAGATGGTCGTCCGACCAGTCTTTTCTCCGATTGAAGCACTATATCTGTGGAAGCAGCCCGTTGATGGAACTTTTTATCCTGTAAAAATGACGAGAACCCAAACCAATATTGTTTAACTTGTAAATATTCATAATTTAATCGAGACTAAATAAAGGACTTAGATTTTGATAACGTACGCTACCATAGACTCTTGTCCAGTGATATCTAAGTCCCTATAGTGGTGGCAGCTAAAGAGGATTAAGAACTGGTGAAAATAAATTATCACAGTTCGTCAAAAAACAGGAAGGGCCGCAACCAGGCCTCAAGATAGAAGGACTCGTGATCACCAGACCAGAGTCTTCGGCAAATCCAGCAGGGATTCTAGAGCCAAGGCAATCCGACGACGTGCAAGAGGTTCCGGAGAGCTGAAATCGACAGACGGAGATTAGAAAGGAGACCTTGATCCCCAGACCAGAGTCTTCGGCAAATCCAGCAGGGATTCCAGAGCCAAGGCATTCCGACGCCGTGCAAGAGACGTAAGACGTTCCGGAGATCCGAAATCGACAGACAGAGGGTAGAAAGGAGACCTTGACCCCCAGAGCAGAATCTTCGGCGAATCCAGCAAGGATTCCAGACCCAAGGCAATCCGACGCCGTGCAAGAGACGAGAGACACCCGAATGCAGGGAAGTCGAGCCCGCCGGATGGTTTAGCCTACAGATGACCGGAGCTGTACCAGTATAAGACGGAAGTCAGAAGAGCAGTCAACAATATCTCAGGTTAGCACTCTTTATTTGATTCATTACAGAGGTTTAATCGAAATAGTATAGTTAATAACAAACATGCTTTTTTTATCATTGTATATTTAATAGAGTTTAGGAAGTAAGGAATTTGATAATAAGATTTTGTGAAATTTTTCCAACTGGATTCTAAGAAATTTAAGTAAATATTAATTTTCTAAAGTTCCTTAAAACTGAAATAAGTATTACTTGTACTAAAGGTTAATAATTCAGTGAGGATAATTTAAATTGCTTATGAGAGGTGGCGCATCGTTGGATGCACTGAATGCAAATAATTTAAATTCTGTTTTGTATGTGAATTTTATTCAGAATGTATGTTTTCAAAATTTAAGAGACTTTTTGAGCAATTGACTTAAAAGAAATGATACCAAAAAATATATAAAGTTATATATGAAAACTTGGTTGGTTAATGATAAGGCTGTTTATCATATTAATATTATTGAAATTGTTGTGATAATTTTATGTCGCGAGAGTTTGTGATTATCCACAACTAGGGAAATATTTAGAGGCTTCGAAGTGGATAATTGAATGATTGGCATAGCATTTTTTATAACTGTTAATTAGTAGGAAACATGTCAGTGTTTGCGGGTAAGAAAAAGTGCGATCTAAAAGAGTTAGCTATTGAATTCGGCGCGAGCATAGAAGAGTCGGATAATATAGCCAAAATTATTAAAAAACTCGAAGAAGCAGAGGACTATGACGAAACTTTAGCACTAGCCCAGCTAAAAATCTTAGAAAAAGATAGGGTTGAGAGAGAAAATGAAGAAAGGTTAGAACGAGAGCGGAATAAGGCCTTTGAGAGGGAAGAAAAGGCTAAGGCTTTGGAGCGGGAGCATGAATTGGCGAGAATTAGGTTAGAACGGGAACCAGATGAGTTTAGTTTAGCTTCTAGCCAAAATGAGAAAGAGCCGAAAATATCTTTAAAATCCGTCCTGCCCAAATTCGACTCCGATAAGTCCGAAATATCAATCTATCTCAGTTTATTCGAAAGACAAGCGCAGAAAGCCCAAATCGAGAAAAGTCAATGGGTTACGCATTTACTAGGATTGTTACCGACGGAATTGGGGGAGCTTATCTTGAGAGAACCACCCGCATGTTCCGATGATTTTGAACATGTAAAAAAGATGTTACTAGAAAGGTTCCAGCTTTCGGCAGAAGACTTTCGACTAAAATTTGTTACGACACAAAAGCCCGAAAACAAAACGTGGAAAGATTACGTATATGAGGCTTCCAATTACTTTGATCAATGGTTAAGCGGTTTAGGAGTGGAAAATTTCGACCAACTGAGAGAGCTAATAATCACAGATCAGTTAAAAAGAAAGGTTAATCCAGAAACGAAGCATCATTTCATTGATGTTTGGAGCACGATAATCACTCCATTTGATTTGGCGAAGAAATTAGACGCGTATGATTCGGCTAGGAAAACTATGAAACGGCTAGGGCCCTCGAAACTTCAAAACCTTTCCCAACCTCTAGAGCGAAATAAATTCGCGGGGCAATCAAAAACGGAAAGTAGATCGGAAGAGAGTAGAACTAATTGGAGGGATAAAGACAACTCGAAAAATCAAGATGCAATTTTCGATAAAAGAAAGGAAATTACGTGTTTTACGTGCAAAAAAACAGGGCACTATAGTTACTCCTGTAATGAGTCAAAAAAGGCTGAAAAGGCCGAAACAGTTTACCATATCGCGGGCCTACAAGACTTAGAAAGTGCCTTTGAACCCTACGTCAGTCGCAGGTTAATTAATGGGAAAGAAATGACTATTCTACGCGATAGCGGAAGTAATTTGGACTTAATATCAGCTCACGATGTAAATGAGGACCATTTTATGGGTGAAAGTGTATGGGTTAGACAGGCATTAGATAATAAACTTCGGTGTTTACCTATTGTAGAAATAGAAATTAATCTGGGTACCGGGGATACTACAAGGACAAAGGCGGCCGCAGTAGATAAAGAAACGGACATGGTTCATTATTTGTTAGGGAACAAAACGCAGCAATTAATTGACAGGCGGAGACGATACCCGCGTTCAATCATCGCAGTTCGCACTGGGCCACGAGCGCACCCCGGAAACGCGGATACGAAAAGCGAGACTAAATCTCAGAGCTCGTCCATTCCCCCTACCGTAACGGAGAGCGAAAATGAAAAACCAGCCGATTCACCTAAGCCGATGGACCAGCCAATTCTCCTCGCCGAGGTAGAAAGAGGAATTTTTAAGTGCGACCCCCCGAGGTCAGGGAGTAACCCAGAAGAAGGAATCTTTGTCGAAGAGAAAAGGGGAATTTTTCTACCTGTAGTTGAGAGCGCACAGTCCGTACCGAATTTGAATCCCGTTAATGAACAGGTTTTGAACTTGACTGAGAGGGGCGATTTAGCTGGAAGGGTGGGGAGAGTCAAGACTTTAAAATTCAACCCCCCGGATGCAGTGGGAGAAATAGGAGCCAGTTTAGCAACGGAGAAAAAGCAAGAGACTTTTCGACGCTTAAGCGAGATCGTACCGCGGGATGAAAACTTGACCCTAGGAAACAAAGAAAATGTGAGTGATGCGCAAGAGAATGTCAAGTTCGATTGTGTTAAGCAGAGAGCGGACGAGGTGAAATCACATTTTGAAATGAACGAGGGGTGGGGAATTAGGAAAATAAAGGATCCCAGGGAATCTGACCGAGCACAAATGGTAATCCCGTTGAAAGTCAAAGGAGATATGTTATCCTTAGGTAAGGAGAGTGCAGGCAGACTTCTAAGTACGAAGAAGAAGTCAAGTTTTAAATTCTTGAATCGTTATTGTTGGCCAAAAACCGTAAACGAAATTAAAAAGTTATACGAGAGATGGAAAAGAGATGAACGTTCGAAAGGGTTAAAATTCATACCTAAATTGGATTTAATTAGACGCATCAGGCAATTTCGGGAATTATTAGTGGAAACGGGGACTAAAACTCGTGAGGTTAAGAAGAAGAGGTGTGTCTTCCAGATTGATCCGGGAGAAAACTATTCGAGTACGCACGACTTAGATTTAGGCGCTAGAAGGCAAGACAATTCAAATTATGATTCTCCTAAGATATTTGGTTTGTTGTATTTAAACAACGCGAAAAGGGTTTCCGATTATTGGAGTAATCATATGGGACAGAGAGGAATTGTATTGAACCGCATCAGAGGAGTAAAAATGAAAGTGAAACTATATAGGAGAAAATCAGCGCAGAGTACCAATAAATATTGGGTAAGGTTGATCCGAAACAACGCCGTGAATAGTCCAAGATTGATCCACTGGTCATTGATGCGGCAACCTTATCATTATACAATCAGGCACCGTCCGGGGAAAGAAATAGTGCATGTTGATTGCTTAAGTAGGGTTGAATAAATTTAGGGAAATTGTATATAATTCTCAAAAAAAAGTGCTTGCATCATAAGGTATAAATAATTTTCATTTTGTATATATTGTTGTAATACTCATAATAATGTTCCTGGAAAAGTGTGTAAATTTATGTGTGATTAGTACAAAAAACGAATGGTTAACCTCTGTGGTGAACGAATTTTGAGTGTAGCACTGACTTCACTATAGATTTTCCAGCTACGTGAAAAATCTCTCTTGGAGGGGGGATTGCTGTAAGAACTTTACTAATTACCCCTAAAGACTATTTATTCACGAACTATTAATTCGGGAGAAGATCCCCCTAGGGTCTTCTGGACTTTCCCACGCTAAGAGGAATCTCATAAACTCGTAGTTCATCTCTGAACAAAGCTATGGTGCCGTTGAGTCTGCAAATATGAATGGAACTGGCAGTACAATTTCGTTCCGGCGCTAACTTAACATCCCATTGAATTGCACAGAGAGCAGGTGTTTCAGCCGTCCAGTAAGTGAGCGGTGGCAACGGCTGAGGGGGAGAAAAGACGATTTCTCCTAGGGCGGCGAGCTTCAGCCTTCGAGAAATAGGCGGTGGCATCGGCTAAGAGGGAAAAAGACGAGTTTTCCCTAGGACCGGGAGTTTCAGCCTTGGAGAGAGGCGAGGTGGCAACGCGGGAGGAAGAGAGAAGGAGTTGAGAAGTGAGAGAGCGAGGACGCTGGCGAGGAGGTCTTGCTGGACCTAGTCGTGAATGAGCGAAGTGAGGAGATGAGATAGATGGTCGTCCGACCAGTCTTTTCTCCGATTGAAACACTATATCTGTGGAAGCAGCCCGTTGATGGAACTTTTTATCCTGTAAAAATGACGAGAACCCAAACCAATATTGTTTAACTTGTAAATATTCATAATTTAATCGAGACTAAATAAAGGACTTAGATTTTGATAACTTACGCTACCATAGACTCTTGTCCAGTGATATCTAAGTCCCTACAGCCTGTTATCGCGTGACAAAAATCAGGTCGTTTTAAAATGTCAGCCACAATAGAAATTCAAAATGTTATAACTCAGCCATTTTTTTAGATATAGACGAAACAAAACCTGTCCCAGAATCTTTGTATTAAGGTCAAACACATACGAAAAAACTCTGTTTCATTTTCCAATTTTTTGGTATCTCATTTTAAATTTAATTTTTTTTAAATTTTTTTAAATGGCCGCCATTTTGAAACAAGATGGCGGATGAAGCTGGCCAACGAACTCGGTTGAGTTATTTGTATGTACTATGTACACACCAAAGTACATCCAAATCGGTTCATAAATACGTCTGTTATCACGTGGCAAAAATCAGGGCGTTTCAAAATGTCAGCCACACTAGAAATTCAAAATGCTATAACTCAGACATTTTTTAAGATATAGACGAAACAAAAACTGCTCCCGAATCTTTTTATGGAGGTCAAACACATAAAAAAAAATATTTTTTCAATTTTCAATTTTTTGGTACCACATTTCAAATTTAAATTTTTCTTAAAATTTTAAATGGCTGCCATTTTTAAACAAAATGGCGGATGAAGCTGGCCAACGAACTCGGTCGAGACATTGGTCTGTACTATGTATAAACGAAGTTACATCCAAATCGGTTCCCAAATACGCCTTTTATCGCGTGACAAAATTCAGGACGTTTCAAAATGTCAGCTTCGCTAGAAATTCAAAATGCTATAACTCAGCCATTTTTTAAGATATAGACAAAACAAAAACTGCTACGGAGTCTTTGTATAAAGGTCAAATACATAAGAAAAAAATATTTTCCCATTTTCAATTTTTTGGTACCACATTTCAAATTTTAAATTTTTTAAAAATTTTTAAATGGCCGCCATTTTGAAACAAAATAGCGGATGAAGCTGGCCAACGAACTCGGTCGAGACATTGGTATGTACTATGTACACACCGAATTACATCCAAATCGGTTCATAAATACGAGAGTTACAGTGTGACATAGGTCAGATATATATATATATCAAATTTGAACGGAGGGTGGTTTCGGGGTCTGGGGGTCACGATCGATGAAAATATACCAAAATTTTTTGAAATCGCTTTCCTCCGAACGGCTGCAATAGGTAGCTTTTTGTAAAGAAAGCTACCTAAAACACCTGAGACTTGAACTCATTCAAACAAAAAGTCTTACACCGAGAGGCGGCATCACCTCATCGAGTTGACGGCTGAAATTCCAGGATTTGTTAAAACTCGATTCGCATATTAAAATGCGACTGGTCTGCTAAACCATATCTTGGTAGGAAACAACTGCAAACCCGCTTTTAGGGTTTGTCTGGTGGGTTTACCTTTGTGTTTTCCTGCTCCCAGTCCTCCATGCTTTCATACCTTTGGGTGCAGGAAAACATAATGATAAACCTACCGATCAACCACTAAAATCGGATCTGCAGGCTGTTTCCATTAAGATATGTGTCATGCAACCAAACTTCTTTCAACTTTTTTTTTCTTAATTAAAGTAAAGTGAAGTGAAGAGACTGTCTCCGCAATGGTAAGTGAGTTGAAGTGAAGAGGGGAGACCGGCAGTAGTGGTGGTTTTCGTTGTATGTGTAGGATGCGGGAAGGCATCCAAGGTAATATTGGTTTGGTTTTGATAAATAATATGTCTAGTTTTGGCAGAGTATTGTTGTTGATAAATTGTAGTCAAAGTATACATATTTTTAGGCAAGTGTAAATATTTTGTATATAGGATTTTGTGTGTAATAAACTTTTCATATTATATATCAGGTGCCATCCTCGGTTGTCGTGACATCACAATATGATTTAGCAGACCAGTTACATTTTAATATGCTAATCGAGTTCTGTCTAATCCTGAAATTTCAGCATTGAACTTCATGAGGTGATGGTTTGTGTAAACGCCTCCCGGTCTATTTATTGGCTTTTTCTACATTAAGACATATCAAAGAACATGTTATGCAAAACATACATTCATATATTATTGTAAAAAATAGTTACAGAAGATTAATGACATAAGCACTAAAAAAAGTTTTTAACAGGCAAATGTGCCACTTTCTCCTTACTTTTTATATTTTATTAAAACTCTATTTATGTTACATCCTATTTATCTTATTTTACATTATTGTAGTAAATAAATGTTCATTGCTACGTCACGTGTTGATAGATTTAGACTGGATGTAACAAATCCACTAAACGTACCGCGCAAAGCAGATTTATGTTTACTTTAAATTCTACGAATGAAAGTTTTTTACTGAACTTTAAATTTTAGACTTAAACAATACTCACATTAGCCCATTTGTGCTCGCATAGTTGTACTATCTATGTCACAACTGCTACGGTGAGATAACTTCAAAAACTTAGTAAATAATAACTCATAAAAATAAGCTACCGACATTTATTTTCTTTTTTACTGGAATCTACAAAAAATAGGAAGTTGCCACAGAATACATCAAAACTTGTCCTTTTTTCTCTTTAACCCGAGAGAATCACATGTGAACGCGCAAAAACAAAATAATAAATGTCATTTCAAGTCAATTGTTTTTCTTTACATTTTTTCATCTCTGATCGCATGGTTTTGAACAAAAATAAATAATGCCGATTCCGTAACATCCTACCACCTTCTGATTACGTTGTATAATCAGAACTAATTCTAAATGTAGAGAAATTGTCAAAGTCACTTGTTATAAATTCAGTCTTTCAGGAATTTTCAGTAGCCTTCCAGCTCTGCTGTGTCTAGGAGATTCCTTGCTTGAGGATACATCCAAAATTGTAGCTTTGTTAAGTATTTTCACTGGTTTGCGGGAAATTTTTGGTTTCGGACAATCAGTAGACGAAGCTATCTCTAGTGGATATGTTCTTTGTACAGGTCGTAAAAGCTCATGTTGTGATGTTTGAACTCTTACGAGTCGAACTTTCTTGTCTCTATCAGGTATAAGTTCTGTGATTCGGCCTAAAGGCCAATCAATTCTCTTTTTATTATAAGATCCGATCAATACAACATCACCGACAGCTATAATTTGCTCTTGGTGTTTGTTCCTTGCTTTTTCAATTAATGCACCTAAATATTCGGACCTGAAGCGATCTTTCAATTCTTTTTGCAATGATTGCCGATATTTCAATCTCTTGCTTAATGATTTTTGTTCCACAATATCCAGGTCTGAGAGATTGCATTCTTCTATACTCTGCAGAAACATAGACGGAGAGATAGGTTTCACAGTTGCGTCTTCCGAAAGGTATGTTAACGGTCTTGCATTTATTACACTTTCCACATCTGTCAAAATTGTGTTAATTTCTTCATAGGTGAGGTAAGCATGACCTAATATTCTTTTGAGAAGATTTTTCATTATTCTGATAAGCCTTTCCCAAAAGCCAACCCACCACGCTGCGGTCGGTAGATTAAATTTCCAATCAATAGCATTGACAGAACTGTATTTTTGTATTCGTGACCAATCTATTCTTTTCAATAAGTTAGCTGATCCAGCGAAATTTGTGACGTTGTCAGAATAAATGACAGTATACCTTTCTCTCCGCGCTACCAATCGTCTGAGTCCCATCAAAAATGCCTCTGTCGAAGCAGCGGTCACTAGCTCTAAATGCACTGCTCTGTATATTGCGCAAAAAAATATCAATACCCAACTTTTCTCAATTTTCTTCAAGTATAACGGACCCGCCATGTCTACACCCGTGATCCGAAACACGTTAGCGTCCTTTATTCTATTTTCCGGTAGAGGTGCACTATCTCTCCATAAACTCTTCCCACTGAATCGTTTGCAGACAACACACTGTGCTAACAATTGTTTTACATTTCTACGACCATTAACTATACAGTATTTCTCTCTCAATAAATTAAGTAGGATCTGTAATCCAGCGTGACAATGTTTTACATGTACATGATATATGAGTCGTTTTACAACTTCATGTTTTGCTGGTAGGACTATAGGTTTCAGAAAATCTTTATTGTCTTTCCTGTACGTTATTTTAGTCCCCAGTTGAATTAGATCTTGTTCGTCTTTCCATATCTGTAAAGTTCTCAATCTGTTATCATTATCGGGAAAAAAACGCTTCTTTCTGAATCATACGTAGAGTCTTTAATTCAGCTTCTTTAAATTCAGATGACGTCAGGTCTCCTTCTCTTTTCACTTCGGTACTTCTGCAGTTATGCCTAAAACGTAATATCCATGCGACCATCCGTATGATTTTTACATAACTCGAGAAATATCTGTAATACCAACCATCTTGTTTAACATCAGAATTCGTTATCATGGAAACTGACTTTATTCGTTCCTTCCGAATTTCATCTTCGTCATAGTCTTGATCATTAGAGTTCGTATATTTTTCAAACTCTGATGAATCTCTCAACCAAGCTGGACCCTCCCACCATTTCCTGGCAACTAGCTGTCTCGCCTTACATCCACGAGTTGGCAAGTCTGCAGGATTTTTGTCACTTGGCACATATATCCATGATGAAGGACTGCTTAATCTTCTGATCTCTAGAAGCCTATTTCGTACAAATACTGACCAATTGACATCTCTGGATATCCAAGCGAGTACTGTAGATGAATCGCTCCAATAATATCTCTTCATCTTTTCCCAACCAAGAGCATTTACAATAGTTTGCGCCAAACGAGTTCCCATAGTTGCCACCAATAATTCCATTCTTATCGTGACATTCTTCAAGGGTGCAATTCTTGATTTGGATGCTATAAAAACTAACTCGATTTGGCTTCCAAATTCTAATCTATGGAATATAACTGTTGCTTAAGCATCTTTACTTCCATCTACAAATGTGTGAAGTGCACACGCTTCTATGTTTCCTGGAGTCATTTTCATGTATCTTGGGATCTCTATATCCTTCAAAACTGTTAGTTCTTGAAACCACAGTAAAAATTCTTTACGTAACTCACCAGTTATCTCTTCATCCCATTTAAAACCTAATTTCCAGGCTCTTTGTAACATTATTTTCGGAAAAATCATGACTGGCGACGTAAAACCAAATGGATCAAATATTTTATGCATAGCTGATAACATACTGCGTTTGGTGATCTTTTCTGTGTCAAAATCTTGTAACCAACTTAGGTTGATCTTTAACATATCGGATTCCTTATTCCAAACAAGTCCTAAAACATTAGTTTCATTCGTGTTTGGCGCTTCTTGGCGATCACCTGTGTACTCCCACTGTCTTAGATCAAAACTACCTTTCGCCATGAGCATCCTAGCATCTTCGATAAAATGTTTCAATTCTTCTTCGCTATTTACACTAGTTACGACATTATCCACATAAAAACTGTGCAACAGTCTATCTTTAAAACTTTCAGAGAAATCTGGATCCCTTCGGATGTGATATTCAATTACTGATGAAAGAAGAAATGGACTACATTTCACACCGAATACAACTCGGGTATGCCTGAATGTCATTAATTTCTTTTCCTTTAAGTCCATCCACCACAAAAAACGTAGGAAAATTCTATCTTTCTCACAAATGCTGATCTGTAAAAAGGCTTTTCTAATATCTGCAATTACACCAAGCTTTCTTTCTCGAAAGCGTAGAAGAACATCTGGAATGAGCTCGATCAAGTTGGGTCCACACTGTAGGCACTGATTCAGAGATGGATGTTTTGCTAATCTTGCTGACGCATCAAATACAGGACACGGGTAGGTGTTGTAGTACTACTCTCTTTTATGATCGGATGATGCGGCAAGTAATTGCCATACGATTTCGTTTCGCACGATGGAACTTCCTTTATAATACCTTCGTTCATGCAATCATTAAAAACATTCCCGTATTGTTGAAACATGTTCTTGGCGATTAAGTTCGAGGTGGTGCCTTCCAAACGTTTCATCGCCAGATTAAAGTTATTTGACAGTGTTGTTATGTCGTCAGCCCAAGGAAGGCAAGTCTCATACCGCTTTTCATCGTTTACCTTTACTGTTTCTAAGAAATGCTCCTTAGTTTGGCGATCTATCTCTTCTCTTGACTTCTTCTCTATGGGATCTGTAATTCCGATTAAGTCAAGTCTCCATAGGTTTGAGATATCCGCTTCTTTTACAAACATTGATGTTACTGTCATCGCCAAGTTTTCGGATGAACATGGCGTTTCAAATGGTGCCTGTCCCATTAATGTCCATCCAAGATATGTTTCTACTGCGACTAAACCAGAAGACAATAATTTTCTTTGACCAGTTAACATTTTCCCCATAACATCAGCTCCAATTAAAACTTCTATACTACCACAACATTGACTCACATCGCTTAACATGATGCCACTTTCCTTTAATTCTTGTAACCCTGGTCCCTGAGTAACGGGTTGAATATCCCCGCATATGCTAACTTGATCTCGTACTTCGAAATTACACCTGAATTCTTCATTCAAATCTCTAACTCTTATTTTGTAACAGTTGTGTTGGCATTCTTGAGTGCTACCGTCGCCAAACAGAGAATTTATTATATTTTCTTGTCGAATAGGCTTGTAATTCATTTCTTCTGCCACACTTATTAATATATACGATTTCTGTGATGCTGAATCTAACAATAAACGAACAATCTTTTGTTTACTTTCAGAAATTAGCTTCACCTTCAAGGTCTGCAAGAACACTTTGGCGCTCTTCTTACTAATATTTGTCATATTCACTTCATCTCTTTTAGACTTCTCCTCAGCTCCTTCTTAAGTATCTTTACCTGATGACTTACGTTGATCGCACAGTAATGGCACATGACGCTTATTACAAATAATGCATTTCACCATCGCTCGGCATCTTTTAGCGGCATGTTCTGGTACTAAACATGTGAAGCAGCATCTATTCTCATTGGCGATTTTTTGTGTTTCTGCCAAGTTTAATTTTCTCGCAGAAAAGTACTCCGAACTTGTATGTCTTCCTTGGCAAAAAATGCAGACTCCCTTTTTCTCTGTTATGGAAGAGGTAGTCAACAGACCTGCCGATGTCGAAGTCTTACCGGTTTTATGTTCAAAATTAATGTGATTCTTTTTTGCGACATATTTACGATCTTCACTTTTAGCTAATCCAAAACCAGCTACGGCGAGTGAGACCCTTTCTTCACCTTCTACTTCAGTTCGTAAAAACTGCATCAGACTATTTAATCTGTCCTGCGCCTTAGTTTTCTCAGACGATATGTTCGTGCGATTCCACGCTTTTAGAAATTCTGCTGAAAATCTGGACTCAACTAATGGATATAAAATTGATGCACATTTGTCAGTTGTGACACCTAATGTATCTAAGGCCCGTAAATATAATTCCAATTTATCATATAACGCTGTCAACGAGAATTTCCCTTCGTTTGTACTGATATTAATTTGAGTAGTTCTCTCACATAGACTTCTACCAATATATCTTCTCTACCAAAACGGGTTTTTAAACTATCTATTGCTTTGGTGTAATTAGTTCCACTTGGAGGAAAACACTCTACCACTTCTCTTGCACGGGAACCGGAAACTGTTGCTTGCACCAGATACTGAAATTTATCTTCTGGTACTATTTCAGTATCTTCATCAAGTTGTCTAAATTGACACCGAAACGGTAACCAGTTTATTATTTCACCAGCAAACTTTATGAATTCTAACTTGGGTAGCGTAAACTTTCTTCTCATTGCATAACTATCGATAATTGGATTAAGAGCTCCACCTTGGCTGTTTACTGCTGACTGAAGTTTCGCCAATTCTAACTCGTGCACCAATTTTAACTTTTCCTGTTCCAATTTCTCTTTTTCCATATTAAATGCTTCAGCCTTTTAATTCGCTTGTATTTCTAATTTTTCTTTTTCCATATTCAATGCTGCAGCTTTTTCCTTTGATTGTATCTCTAATTTTTCCTTTTCCTTTCTTTCTCAAACTGCATTTTCTAAAACGCTCTGTACAAATTCAGGATCATTTTTATATGCCTTACAATTCAAAATTAGATCTTTAAGTGCCACAAGTGAAGCCGTTGGTGCTGCTATTTCACCTAATTGCTCGGGTAAGAAGATCAAATCTTCCTTTTTAAAACCTTTAACCAACTTAAACATCACGGAAAATCTTTATTTCATTTAATTTTTATTAACACCTTTTAAACTACGTATAATAGATAACCTTAATTAAACTCAGATCCTGTTTCGAACGCAACTAATGTAAAAAAAATCCACTAAACGTACCACGCAAAGCAGATTTATGTTTACTTTAAATTCTACGAATGAAAATCTATTACTGAACTTTAAATTTTAGACTTAAACAATACTCACATTAGCCCCTTTATGCTCGCATAGTTGTACTATCTATGTCACAACTCCTATGGTGAGATAACTTCAAAAACTTAGTAAATAATAATTCATAAAAATAAGCTACCAACATTTATTTTCTTTTTTACTGGAATCTACAAAAAATAGGAAGTTGCCACAGAATACATCGAAACTTGTCCTTTTTTCTCTTTAACCCGAGAGAATCACATGTGAACGCGCAAAAACAAAATAATAAATGTCATTTCAAGTCAATTGTTTTTCTCTACATTTTTCATCTCTGATCGCTTGATTTTGAACAAAAATAAATAATGCCGATTCCGTAACACTGGATATTATTTTTAAATTAAGGAAAAGTCGATAATTTAAGTTACATTTTCGAAGAAAACTTTATTTGAAACTATATTTATGATCTATTTGACGGAATAAGTATTGACCTTGTGCGATATTTAGAAACGAAGATATATGCAATCAAAGCGATAGCACAGAACCTGACATTGAGTTATTCCAAACACATCGTTTCTTCCTTTGGAAATTTTCAACGTTACTTATTGATTTGAGCTGTATCGGCTGAAATAAGACACTTTTTATTTATTGATGTGAACTTCACTGTTTATAATTATCAGTCATGACTGACTCAAGACGTCAGTGCAAATTATAAATTAAGCAATGCTTACATTTTTTAACTTATTTTGTAAGCAATGCTTACATTTTTTTTTACTAAAATTTGAAGAAGATTTCCAAGTGCTCATTAAAAGCTGCAGACTTAACAGTAATAGAAATTTTTTAGTTTGAAACCGTAGAAGTATTCCGAATGCTGTTTGAGACAGTTCTAGTACAACAGATGATCATTTACGAAAATCATTATAAAAGAATAATAGAGCAATGTATAGCTAAAACCTTTTTTTAATTAGTTGAAATTCGTATAATTAGAAAATTATTCTATGTTGTTGATGAATTAATTACATTTTATTTTATATAAAATATAAACTTTTGGTCAAAGGAGCAGAGAGCTAACTTGGGCCACAGAGACAAAATTTTCAAACAGGTGCGCTTTTTCAAAACTTTCTTACTGAGGATGGCAAAGTTTTTTGGAAGGGAGTAAACAAATATTTATTTAAGTACACACCTTATCTATATTTAATTTTTTTTTCAACTCAAAATAATTATAATCATAAAATGGTTAATTTTTTTATTAAAATATATTCCATGTTAATTTGCTAAAAACAATTTTTTAAATAGTTTATTTTAATTAACTAGGGGGGCTCGGCCCCCCTGCTCTCTACGCTCACCAACCCCCCGCGTAATCACTTCACGATTCCATTTGTTATCGCGAAGCAATCCCTATTTTCTAGCCAACCCCAGACGTAATTGTTTTGCGTTTCCATTCTGATTCTAAATAAATAATCATATAAATCTCCTCTTCTCTGAAATTTTCACTTCGCCTCTTTTTCTCCACCAACATATATGTGTAAAATTATACATATAGTGTTACGAATATTTGAAATAGTTAGTGTTTGTGCTTAAAAATAATGTAAATAGTTCAGCTAAGCTCCATTCATTAGCTAATATTAGTTTTTATTGCATTGAAATCTCAATTTGTTGATTTTCTGCAAGCAAGTAAATCCTATTGGATTTCAATGGGAGTCTGTGGAAATTTGGCGAAATACTGGAGATAGTGCCAAGTTGGCGTCACTTTTGGCGACTAATTTTGGTCGCCAAATTTATATATCGCCAAGTTGGCGACAAAGCTGCTCCCCTTGGTAACCCCCCTTATAGCGTCAGAAAGCTCTGACCAATCAGGTGCGTTTTTGTTGTTAGAAAGGAAATATTATTTGCGCTGTCTTAGAATTCTCGATAATAGGTGAAAAGATTATCTCAAAATATGAAATAAATGTCTCGTGCAAATATATTTTTTAATTTAAAGTGTTTTGCCAATTTTTATTTATTTGGTTTTTTTAAATATGACGTAATTTCCTTCATTTGTGACTTTTAACGCATAATAATGAATTTAGTATTTAAAAATTTTCTTTCCCTTTTAAAATTCACGTGTAACTGTAGTTTTTATGATGTAATTTTTAATATTTTTCCGATTTTTAACACGTAATCTCTTAATTCTAATTTGAAAGTTTTTTCTATTTATAATAGCCACGTGTAAATAATTTTTTTATTTGAAGGAAATATTATTCTTTGCGCTGTTTTTAAAATTGGCAACAGTTTAAAATAATTGCCCTTTTCTAAAATGTGTAAAAAATATCTCTCGAAATGCTGAAAATTTGAATTTAAAATGGAAATAAATCCTCAAAAAATGAGTCAAATTAAAAAGATAATTGCAGTCTGCACATCGGGAACTTCCAATGTATAAAATGATCTAAACATGTTTAAATTCCTATGTATAGTTTTTCTCCTATCAAACTTTTTTAATGGAATGATTTTGACCATCTTTAACATTAAATATCTCTTAAAATAATTATTCGATTTAAAAACTGTCTGCATCAGCGTGTTTATCAAACATGTCTCTATAATACTACTAATTTTCATATTTTTGTATGAAACTATTTTCTTAATATTAACGAAGAAAGACCCCGGTCATAAAAAATATGGATGCCGATCTAGTAGGAGTATATTCGGATGATCTACGCAGATTTTCATTGGTTATTTTCCAAATAGTTACTTTTTTTATATATAGAAGGATTTAAATGCAAAATTTTAAATAACTGAAAAGATGTGTGCATTTAAAAAATAAATATTCATTATTGAATTTTTTCTCCGTTATTTAACTGCATTGTGAAATAATTATTGATAAATACCTATAATTATTTGTTGTCATAATCATAAAGTAATAAAATATAAGTTGCATTATTATTTATGTTTTTTTTTTAAACTTATTACACACACATACATAGATATGTATGTTTGTCTGTTTGTTAGAAATGTTTTTCTATGCACATATAATTAATTAATTACTATGCATATCTATGTATGTAACAATAATTAAAAAAAAAAAAAAAGGATGGATATTTTCATTTTCGTTTTCGGCTGAAAATGAGAAGATTATCGAAATTCGGTTTCGGTCTTAAAAACCATTTTCGGCCGATCCTTAGTAACAAAAAGAAAAATCATACATCCAGCATAGATTATGTAACGCCTTCCAACACATTCAGAATACTGTAACAAAACTTCACAGTTTATTAAGATGAAATATGATGTGCAAATAAGCAATTAGAAAAATTCATAACGCATTTGGAAACCCAATTTCTGCTATTACAATCAATAGCTGGAAAAATACCCATTTTTATTATTTTTTGTTTTTTGTTTTGTGTTTATGTGTGTGTGTGTGTTTTGTACAGACCTGTATATGATCTATGGATTTGGATGCATACTACATAGTATGCTAAAGTTAGTTCATTGAAACGAATAACAAAGTTGAAAATTTCCATTCAGCCGTTTCCGTGAATAAACGGAAATGTACTTGAGAAATTTTGTGGAACCCTGTATATGATCTATAGAATTTATCCACACGAAGTAATATTTTAAAAACTAGTTCACTTTAAAAACGCGGAGCACAACTGAAAACGCACTTCCAGCATTGTTCGTAGGCTTCAATAGTTCAATTTCTTCTGTAGCCAAATTCTTTTGTATGTCTTTGTAAATGAATGACATATTCTATGCACAGCATATTCTGCAGTAAGTTCCGCGTAATTCACCTCAGTAATATATATATATATATATTAGTACGTTTAAAATACTGTAATATCATTAAAATACACCGCAGACGATTTTCCCCCATATTAGACAGTAATGTAAAGTAATTCTTTTGCGTGTCTCTGTAAATAAACCGTAAATGCTATACACTTCATCTTCAATACCGAAGATGCCACAGTGATATCCAACAACATTTATTAATTTCATGGCAATTGGTCTAAAGTTACGCGAGTTAGAGTACGGACGGTCAGACAGACAGATAGACAAATCCGAATTCATAAACATTTTTCAACTTTGTCGAAAGTTCTAAAAAGTGAAAAATTTGGCTTTTAACCGCTGGCATACGGCTAATACGAAAAATAATACCGTTTCTAGTCAATTAAGAAACTATATTATTTGAATGCATAATTGATATTTTTCATTTAAAAATTTTTCTTTGAGTTAAATAGTAGGCAATGCAAAAATATATATTGCATGTAAAATAGCTTTTAGTGCCTTCTATTAAAAGTTATTTTATGCTATGTTCTGTACATCGAGTAGCTTATTCTGTAAGTTGGTAATCCCAGATTGGGTCCCCTGGTAATTATAAAAAAGGTATGTGAACAATAAATCTGGAATGCGCAAATCTGTCACGGCATTAACGATATAACATATATAAAGAAATGCATCTTTCTTCGACGGAAAAAAAAAACCTTATACGATCATAAAAATATTCATTTCAGAATATAATTAATTCAAGCAATAATAATTTATTCAATTAAAGAAATACATTCATTATAAAGACCTATTAATTATAAATATGGATACGGAAAATGACACTAATTTATTTATACAGTAAGTATGACAAAAATATTTTTTTCAACAGATAAAAAAGAAGCTGTAAAAAAATATTGTTTTTCATATAAGAAATGACACATTGAAAATATGATGCTATTAAACGGTAAGAAGATTCCTTGTTACAATTATTCTGCCTAAACAAAAGTCTTTGGGTGGTCTTATTAAAAAACCTTAATGTGAGCAAGTAGACAGTTGTTCTCATATTCAAACTACCTATTTTCTGAAGCATGCACGAAATCATTTTAATCACACACGCGTATGGAAATGCGGATATTTTTGTTTAAATGAAGGGCCATCGAAATTTTCCTATAAAATCAAAAGATCATTCAGAAAATGTTATCGAAGTTGATAGCTTAAACTACTTTTGTCGATAATAGCCAGGGAATGATCCTTATAGAGGAGGTGAGAAGGAATTCCAATTCCCAGATTGTTTCTATTATATGTAGTTAAGTTTCGTGAAAGTGGCATTAAACGTTTTTGAAATTTCTGATTGCTAAAAATCATGCACAACTTTCTTGATAATTTTAAAAGAAACCTTTATATCTTCATCGATATAGTAGGTGCTATTCTAAACACAAATGAATTCGAATGCTGTATAGAACCCACATAGACCTGTAATACAATTAAAGATCATTTAGACCATTTTATTATACTGGGTGATCACAAATCGTATTTTTTTATTCAATTTGTTGCTGATTTTTTAATTGCTCTCTTGACCAAACCTTCGTTGACAAATATGAGTTCAAATATATAGTTTCCTGATAAATATATATTTCTTTGAAATATAAATTACTGAAGTATTAGATGGCGTCGTCAATTATTTTTCTAGCTATACCACAAAACGCATGTAAAACCGGAAATGTCCGGTGACTTTCTGCAGATATTGTGTATATATTAAAAGTTTAAATGTTTTTCTATTAAATGACAAATAACTAAAAACAAATGATAAAATGAAAATTACTCTTGCAGATTCTATGTAGGAACTGAAGAGTTAAATAAAGTATATGATGAATATTTCAAAAAACTTCAAGGGTGATTTCATCTTTTCGCACTCTGATCTTTTACATAATCTTGCATGTTAGCCTTCTCAGCCATCTTTATCATTTTGTCTTCCATCATAAATACACGTAGCCCAGCATGCATTTTGCACAAACTGACAGAAGAGTGAAAACATTTGCTTCTCCCTCCCCCACCTATGGTTTCAAAAAATGATTGATTGCCGATTTCACTCTCTTTTTTTCCTTGGTAATTAAAGGGGGGGTGACAGTTCTTGTTCTCTACAAAACCCCCTTTTGTTCTAGATGGGCGGGACACAGGATGCAACCAAACAATAAGTTGTTTAGGCAATCATTTGTTAGGGACCACTGAAAAGCCGATGCCACAAAGTCTGCTTGCGTATACTTCTACAACTTTAAAGGGAGTTATTACAATAATGACATGTAAAAATGGAATACTTGATTTATATCGAAATTGAAACCGTAAATGATTGGTGAATAAAGCGAATGGTTCTTCGAACTAGGTAAACATAAATTTTAATTCTTTTTTAATAAGGCTTCAAAGAGAAAGAAGGTACAATGGTCTATCACGAAAAAAAAAAAAAAAAAATAAGAGCTTTTTTTTTTCTCCTATGTACAACATCTTTTCAATATTTTCGCGATATAATTACATTTAATGACAGTAGGGAGAAGTGTAAGAGACCTTTGTTAGTTTAAATAATAAAATATTTTGTTACCTGATTTTTATTCAATTATGTGGAAAAAAATAGTCAAAGTTTACTTTGTGTATTAATCAAATAATAATAAATTTAATTTAAGTTTAATAAACAATTCTCCAGAACAAACTGTTACTTTTAATATCATTTGCGGTAAAGACAATAATACAATGAACAACAGTAAATTACTTACTGAATGGTTGTTAATATTAGGCTATATTTGTTCGAACGCATCCAACAAAAGGATACTCCATCGATCTCGGCTGTGTTTCAGCCTACCTTGATCACATGGCAGTTAGGCAATTGGTGGAAACCAGCCTTTCCTGATCGTATGACAATCAAGAGAAGTGGAAATATTTTGGCCCGTCTATTGCGTTGGTTGTAGTTTGTGTTATTGTATCATTCCGAGAAAAGGTGCATATAATACTATGATTCTTTGATGCTTCTTTAATGAAAAAAACTTGATTTCTAAGTAAAAAGAAAAATAATTCAAAAATTTGATTTTTTTTTTTTCGCTGAGTATTGAAATTGAAATACTGCGTGTCGTTCTACAGATTACACAAACGCAGAATTTAACCATGTTTTTAATAAAATCATTTCGAGAAAGAAGAAAAGAATCATCTGATAACTATATATATATTTTATACAACCTGTTTTAAAACGATCAGGGTATTCGTCCCGGATTTTTTGGGTCACAGAACATGGGTGAAAATCGTTTATTTACTAAAAACTCTAACAGATTTTTGACATTTAATGTATGTATAAACTTTCTGTACAAATATACAATTGAAGCAAATGAAATTGACCAATAATTATGAAATCACTATTAAATACAACATAAACTAAATACTAATTAAATTGTATAGTCCAATAAAATACCTTATAAAAATTAAAAATGAAAAAAAAAAAGATTATGGATACAAAAGAATGCTTATATTGTAAATTATGTTTTCAAGGGCACAGAATATACATATATAAGCAAAACAGTCTATTTCTGTAGAGAATTAAGCTTTAAGCTAAATAATAAATTCTCTCTATGCCCTATCGACTGATGAACCAGAGTAATAAAAAAAAATGAACACTGAATATCTATCTATCCATCTATCTAAATATCTATCTATATATATATATATATACCGGGTTTTTTAAAAGTTCGATGCGAAAGTAAAACGCGATAAAGAAAAGAGCTATGGATCGCAGAGACATGCGGTTTGCAGATAAATATTCAACATGGTACGAGATTTTGTATGTCACATACAAAAAAAATTAGTTCAAAATCTTGACAATAGATGGCGCTTCTGCAGATAATTTCATGGAATAATTCCATATTGCTCCCACAACGCAAGATTTGGATACAAAAACGTTAGAGAATACTGCATGTACACTTTTTGCATCCGAATCTTGCGTTGTGAGAGCAATATGGAATTATTTCATGGAATTATTTGCTGCTGCGCTCTCTGTTGTCGAGTTTTTGAACTAATTTTTTGTTAGTGTCATACAAAATCCCGTACAACGTTGAATATTTATCTATTCACCACATGTATCTCCGATCCATAGAACTTTTTTTTAATCGCGTTTTACTTTTGCACCGAACTTTTGAAACATCCGGTATATAATTATTAGAGGTACACATATATTAAGGCAGACTATAAGTACAATAAACCCAACTGGAGTGAAAAATTAGCCGGGGCCAGGACTCGAACCTGGATCGACAGCGTAAAGTGCTGTTGCTCTACCGTTAAGCCACCCTGGCCGATGTCCTAGCCTGGAAATTTCTCAATAATAAACAAAGTTGGGGAACGTCACCGTCTATCTATCAAACAGCACTGGATGACGTGACAACGATGAATAAATTTCTTTTACCATTGATCCACAATATATAATAGAGTGCATAAATTAACGTCTGAATTCCATTTATAATTATTAAAGGTACACATATATTAACACTATAAAATGAATTAAATACAATAAACCCAACTGGAGTGAAAAAATAGCCGGGGCCAGGACTCGAACCTGGGTCGATAGCGTAACGTGCTGTTGCTCTACCGTTCAGCTACCCTGGCCGATGTCCTAGTCTGGAAATTTCTCACTAATAAACCAAGTTGGGGAACTTCTCCGTCTATCTATCAGACAGCACTGGATGACGTGGCGTATTTAATTGTATTTATAGTCTGTCTTAATATATGTGTACCTTTAATAATTATAAATGGAATTCAGACGTTAATTTATGTACTTTAACCCGGTATATATTTATTTTTCATAATATACTATTTCAAATAATTCTACTTTCGATAGCGGTCGATAGCGTAACGTGCTGTTGCTCTACCGTTCAGTTACCCTGGCCGATGTCCTAGTCTGGAAATTTCTCACTAATAAACCAAGTTGGGGAACGTCACCGTCTATCTATCAGACAGCACTGGATGACGTCACGTATTTAATTGTATTTATAGTCTGTCTTAATATATGTGTACCTTTAATAATTATAAATGGAATTCAGACGTTAATTTATGTACTTTAACCCGGTATATATTTATTTTTCATAATATATTTCAAATAATTCTACTTTCATATATAGCATTTTGGATGATCTATTTTTATGATCTATATTATTTTTATTTCTATTTTTATTTAAATGATTTCATTTTTTAAAATAGTTTATTATTAAAAAGGATTTTACTATGCATATGTATATGAGGATGTGGGTTTCAAAACTCACCTTATCCAAAATTTAAAAAATCGAGTTTTATCTATCAATCTATTCTATTGCCGAACCTGCATCGAAAAAATACTATAATCTGCAAAAATTCTACTTTTATGGTGTATTTCTGGCATTGTAAAATCTTGATGAGGACGTGAATTTCAAAATTCGCCTTATCCAGAAAATCAAATTTTGGGAAATAGCGAAAAGCCTCTGACTGCGTCCATTGGTTTTCATTGTAAAACAAGATTTTACAATGCCAGAAATTCGCGATAAAACTAGTTTTTTTTTTTCTTTAGATTGTAGTGTTTTTTCGATGCAGGTTCACCAATAGAATAAATAGATTGATAGAGAAAACTCGATTTTTAAAATTTTGGATAAGGCGAGTTTTGAAACTCACATCCTCATACATATTTGATTGCCTGCTAACAACACCCAAAAACATTTTATTTTTGGGAGAAAACTATCAATTATGTATTCAAATAAATGTTAGTAATTTATTAAAAGCTATTCTTTCGTATTCGCCGCACGCCAGATGTTAATGGCCGAAGAAATCGCCAAAGATTTTGCTACTCAGCCAGGGCCTGATTATCTATAAGGCAAATGAATCATGAGATTCTCATCTAAAATTTAAGAGTGGCCCCTAAAAGCATTGTAAATGAGGCCTCTTAATTTTCATTTTTATTTTTTTATTTGGAGGAAAAGTTTGCCTAGTACAATAAACTATCCACACTAATTCGGAAAAGTTTACTAAGCTGGAAATCTGAATGTGATCAACAGGCCGTTAACCAATCACATGGCATCCTAATTTGGTGTTTATAGCAATATAGAAATCACCCACGTAACTGAATATAAAAGAACTATCTTATCCAAAGTACATTCAGCGACTTAAAAATAGCCGTTTAATGAAATACAGTATATGAACTCGACTAAGTCTCTCCCGGGAGTAATATTTGTAGAATTTATAACTGTCGATGTGTGTAGAATTTAGAAAATTTACCCGAATGAAAAGGGGATCAAAATTGATACTATGCTTCGCTTACTTTCAGGATTTAATCTGGCACTGCTTACAGGAGCCTTTTCTATTCTGATTTTTTCAGCGATAAAGCACGTAGTTCTATTACATATCAGTTAAGTTTGTGTTTTATTTATATTATTTCTTGACGGAATTTTAATTCCTTTATGAAATCTTAGCCAGAAGCAAACTCTGAGCTATTTGTGTTGTTTTACGCGCAAATTGGTTCATCTTCGTAATCAAGTTGTGGGCGATATAGACATGGATTCTTTTTAAAAATCGTGCTTGAAAAGAATTTTTAAAGCCATAAAAAATCAGTAAATTGTGATGGAGTTTTCAAACAAATTGCACTTGAAGTACCCCCTTTCCCCTATTTGATGATGTAAAAACTTAACTTATGTGATGTGTAGAAGTAAATGAATTTACCAAAAGGAGGCAACGAATTGTATAGATTGTTGCCACCGTCGGTCACTGATATGTGTTTGCTTTATAATATAGCTGTGACTACAGAACGAAAATTGAAAAGAGAAATCTTATTAGATTATAAAAGCCAAAATTATGACTTTCTTGACACTGTAAGTAGCTCCATGACACATATTTTAGCATATCGTCTTGTATACATAACAGCTAAAATATATTGAAATTGAAACAAATTATATCGCACGTTCTATTTCCGACCCGCTAATAAAACATAAGATTGCTAAGCGCAATTTCTAATCATTTAAAGTTCAATTTCAATATATTTTTTTTTATTTGGTTAATTTTTACTATTTTATCTGCCATTGCTTTTTTTAATTAGTATTATTATTTAGAATATTGTGTGTAAAAAATTCTAAACTCTCTTCAAATATAATAATGGTAAGCCAAGTATTATTGCTGAGAAATTGAAACATAGATCTACCCAATTTATAGTACCTACATTACTGTATACTATCGCCCTTTAAATAGGACGTTTTTTAAAAAAGGAAACCAATAAAGTTTTGGCCAGACATTTTAATTTCATATTTGTGTTTATTGTCTCATTAACTTATAATAGCAATTAATTTTTTTTTGAGATAATGTTATTTTTTTATATTTTTACATATTTTGGTAAAATATGGATTAAAGGGGAACGGATGAGAGAAACATTTTTGAGATCAACATTTTATCAAAGATTCTGAAATCCCCCTTTCCAATGTTAAACCGTTGGGCTTGGAATGCATCCGTATTTTTCAAATTTCTCATTAAAATTTTTAAGTTTTTTTTTCTGTATACTCTTGTTGAATGATTTTTCCTTCTTTTTTAATTAATAATTTCTAAACTATATTCTCAATTTTATCTTTTAATTGTTAAAATTCAAGTGAAGCTGTCAAATTGGAAACAAGAATTCAACACTTACAGTAAAACTATCTACTTTAGAAATACTTTGTGAATTAAAAAAGAAAGAAACATTATTCAAGAAGAGTGTACTGAAAAAAGAAGTTACAAATTTTTATTTTCTGTTGAAGAATTTAAAAAATACAAATGCATTCCAAGCCCATAGGTTTAACATTAGAGAAGGAGCAGTCTGAATGATAACGAGCCTTAAATGTATTTTTTAAATAATTTTATATATGCGTGTCAATTACAGTAAGCAGAATTCTCTATCATTATGGACATCGGAGATCCTTATAAGTCTGATGGTGCATGAGTAGTCAGGGGCAAATACACTCCCCCCACCCCGTCTTCGTTTATTGTTTTTTCAAAAGATAAAAATAAATTCTAAAAATCATGCATCATGCATAGAGTATGAAACTTTTTCCCACGCTAACAGAATATTGTTAAGACATTTCATTTTTTCATACAATGAAATCAACCATAGTCCGTCCTTTAACAGAATTCCTTTGTTCCTCTCTTTAAACGAACAAGAAATGCTACGCACACCATAATCTCTAAAAAAATATGTTGTAGTACATCTCAGGGATCTTTTTGAAATTCATAATGCTTATGCTTAAAGTATCATAACATTATTTAAATGCATTGCAATCAATATTTCCCATAATGCGCTGCTCAAAAAAATTAAGGGAGCAAGCAAGAAAGTGAAGAGAACAGTGCGAGACAGCCATGCGCGGGTATAAAATTGTGAGTAACATGTGTATCAATGCACAATACAGAGAAAAAGACTCAAAAAATTTGCTAGAGAGCTTTAATTCTTTGAAACGATGGACAGAACGGGAAAAGATGGTTTAGGGTAGGAATGCACAACCAGTGGCCCGCGGGCCAAAATTGACCCGCGATAGGTTAACGTGTGGCCCGCGAACTTCGTCAATTTATAACTGAGAAAATTTGCAATTTTTGTCCATAGGTCACAGGAAAAAATCGTGAATTTCGTTAATTTGCCGCGGGAAAATTGAAAATTTCGTCAGTCAATTATGAATCGCGAATTTCGCTGATCGAACACGGAAAAATGGTGAATTTTGTCGATAAGGCGCAAAAAAAATCGCGAAATTTGTCGTTAAGGTGCGAAAAAAATCGCAAATTTCGCCGATCGGACAAGGAAAAAACGCGAGTTTGTCAATCGGGCTCTGAAAAATCGTGAATTTCGTTGGTCGGGCACAAAAAAATTGACAATTTTGTTGACGATACGCAGAAAAATCGTCAATTTTGTTGATGATGCGCAGAAAAATTGCAAATTTCGTTCATCGGCTGCGGAAAAAACGCCAGTTTCGCCTGTTTTGATCGGGTGCGAAAGAATCGCAAAATTCGTTGGTCGGGCACGAAAAAATCGCGAATTTTGTCGATCAGGAGCGGAAAAATCACAAATTTCGTTGATCGGGAGCGAAAATATCGCGAATTTTGTAGATTTGAAAAATTGAAAATTTAGTTGATCAGCAGCGGAACAATCGTGAGCTCCCAGCAAAGAGGAAATTGCTGGCCAGCAGCAAGGTAGGTGCTGTCAATGATGGAGAACTGCAGGCTAATGGTCTACCACTGCATGACCTCTGCTGGACAGCTTCAGTCAACTTTGCTGTTGGTAATCATCATATAAAATTCTGGTGGGCTTCCGTTTTATCTCATGCGCTGGCCCACCACTACATGGAAGTGCAGGAACTTTTGCAGTATTATTGCTGGGAAACCTTACGCTAGGTGGCATTGCGAATATCAAAGACATTGAGTATTTGAACACAGATCTGAAATGAATATCTTAACACAATTTAAGCTGTGAAGCTATTTTTTGTAACTGTAAATAATGCAGCACCACTGCCACTAACAAAATAAATAAGTAAATTAATAAATGAATAAATTCTTTATTTCAACACACTTTTTTTTTCTCCTTAAATCTGGTTTTACTAAGTTACAATGGATTTCGGTTTTCATAATTTACACAGTTCAATAATAATAAAAAAAAGCGTATAAAATATATAGGATTTCTGTACAGTACTATAATTTCTATACCAGTTTAATGATTGGGAACGTAAATCACAAAAGAAACAAACTTGAAGTAGTGTAATGAGAGCCTGAACCCTACGAGCGGGCGTAGCATACGCTGAAAGTACTTATTCATGTCCGATCACGAAAACAAACAGCATCGAACGCGGTTAGTACTTGGGAAGGTGACCACATGGAAATCGCTGCAAGTTCAGCTATTTCTATTATAGACACTTCTACAGATATTTCTATAGCTCTTGGTGAAAGTAGGTTATAGAAAAAAGTGCCATAATTCTATAAAACTTTGTTTTTTTATAGAATTCTATAAGAAATTTTTGTAAGGGAAAGTACTGGGCCATCGAAGGAATAGCAATGGGATAGGTGTTAGCACTGCAGGAAAAGTGTCTTATTGAAGCAATGTGATGGCATACCAATGCTGGCCTGCTGTTGGCCATCACTGATGGGCCAGCTGCATTCCGCACGGACACTTTTGTACTGGTTTAGGTAATGGCACCAATGCACTTTACCGCTGATGGCAGTGCTGGTTGCTATCTTTTTTCTAGCTGATGGCCCATTGTTTCTTTCTTTTTGTCAGTTTGTCGTGAGAAAGAAAGCGCGAATTTCGTAAATTTGCCGGTGGAAAAATTGCAAATTTCGTCACAAGAATTGCGAATTTCGTTGATTGGGCTCGGAAAAATCGTGAATTTCTTTGGTCGGGAACGGAAAAATCTTCAGTTTTGTTGATGATGCGCAGAAAAATTGCAAATTTTGTTCATTAGCTGCGGAAAAATCGTCAGTTTCATCTGTTTATCGCAAGAAATCATCGTGAATTTCGTTGATCAGGTGCGAAAAAAGCGCAAATTTCGTCGATCAGGCTCGAAAAAATCGCAAATTTCGTAGATCAGACGCAGAAAAATCGCAAATTTCGTCGATCAAACGCGGAAAATCGCAAGTTTTGTTGATCGGGCTCCGAAAAATCGCGAATTTCGTTTCTCGCGCAGGAAATAATTACGAATTTTGACGGTCATGCATGGAAAAATCCCAAATTTCGTTGATCGGGCACGAAAAAATCGCGAATTTTGTCGACCATGCGTGGAAAAATCGAAAATTTCGTTTATCGGCGCTGCGGAACAATCGTGAGTTTCGTCAGTTTATCGCGAGAAAAAAATCGCGAATTTCGTCAATTTGCCGCGAGTAAAAAGTTGCAAATTTCGTCATAGTCAGTTAAGAATTGCAAATTTCGTTGATCAGGCGCGGAGAAATCGCGAATTTCGTCGATCAGGGGCGCTGGAAAATCGCGAATTTTGTCGGTCAGACTACGAAAAATCGTGAATTTCGTAGGCCGGTCACGAAAGTATCGCGATTTCTGTCGATCACGTGCGGAAAAATTGCAACTTTCGACGATCGGGCGCGGAAAATAGCGAATTTCGTCGATCAAGGGCAGAAGAATAGCAAATTTTGTCGATCGGGTGCGAAAAAATCGCGAATTTCGTTGATCTTGCGCGGAAAAATCTAAAATTTCGTTGATTGGCTCCTACTCCCTTTTCGTTCAAAAAGTTCACAATTTTTGTTTCGGCAGTAGCCACTTTCATGCATATGTTTGTTTTTTAGTACCTTTAATAAAACTAAATTTACTCTCCCTAATAAAGTCAAGCAATGTTATCACTTCTTGAAAATAATTCTTGCTATATCTGTTATATATGCAAACGTAAACACTGTTGATATATCCTTAACAACTGAAATGGATATGTTGACTGGGTAGAGGAAACTAGAAGGGTAAAACTCTCCCTCCCATCTAAAATCATGTGTTTTATCTGATTATAGGCCATAGATCACCTCCTTGAAATAGAATTCTCTCTGTGTTACTGATGTTTCCCACGACAACCCACACATTTTTGTAAGTGGCCCTTCTCCGAAAAAGGTTGTGCACCCCTAGTGTAAATGACAAAAAAAAGTACTGTTTAGGAATGATGCAAAGTATTTAATATGGTGTGTGGTCCCTTCGACTAGATAAAACTGTCGCATACCTGTTTTTCATGGATTCAATTACATTAGCGATAAGTTTTCAGGGAGTACTCTTCCACTCCTCAAGAACTGCAATCTCCAAGTCCTGAACGATAAAAGGAGGCCTCAGTTTCGCTGCAATGCGTCGTCCGAGTGTGTCCCAAACATGCTCGGATTCAGGTCAGGAGAGCATTTTGGTTATCCCATATGCTGTATTGTTTCAGCTTTAAACATGCTATCCACAAGACGAGCTGTATGCGGCCTGGCATTATCATGCATGGAAAAAAGGAATCACCTGCTGCAACGTAACATACGACATGAGGTCTCAGTATCTCATCTGTATAACTTCGGATCGTCAAACTGCTATTCCTGATTATATGCAGGCCCATACGTCCACCTATGCTGATTCCAGACCATAGCATCAACTCACCTCGTCTGTAATGTGATCTTTCACGAACAAATGTGGTATTATTTTGAGTTAGCAGTGGCGTAGCCAGGGAGGGGTCCAAATTCTCTGAATCCGAGTAATGTTGTAAAGTTTTCTTCGCATTGATTAATAACAGAAAATTCTATGTTTAGATAAAGAGAAGGGAACTTTACAAAATTAGTGGTATCCATAGCCTCTGTACCCCCACCAGAATACGCGAATGGTCTGTAGACAGAATCTAACTCCAACAACGTTGCCTCCGAACTTGATGTTCAGTTGTCCACCTTTTTTGGGCAGCACAGATGCTTGAGGTCAACGGAATACAGGCCATTGGCTTACGTGCATAGAGATCACCCTGATGAAGTCTATTTCGGACTATTTGACTGGACACCCTTAGTCCTGTGGCCAAGAAAAATTGTGTTTGCAGCTGAGTAGCATTGACCTTTCCGTCTTAACAAGCTGTTAACAGGATGTATCGGTCATTAGTTTCTGTGGCAAAACATTGCCGACTTTTCCCTTGTCGATGTCTACCATTCCATGTGTCTTGAAATCGATTCCACAGCCTTGCATTGACACTTCTTGCGACTCCAACAACGTCTGCTACACTTCGTTGTGTTTCTATAGATTGAATTGATCCGATAATGCGCCAAGTCATGATTTCCAGTAGGAATCACATTGTTGTGACATTTTCAAGTCATCTTTTCTCAAAATACAAGCTGAGCAATTGAATTTTACACAGTGTAGCAGACGTTTCTGCAAAAGCCCGATTTTTGCACTTATCTCCTTTTTCTAGTTTTTGACGTCATAAACTTTGATTTGCATGTGAAGTTTTCTTCATATGTTTTCTACTACGCTTTAAATTATGGATGCTTTATTTTACGTTATTTATCGGTGTAAATATTTGTGAGATTTTGTTAAAAGCATATGTGCTCCCCTAATTGTTTTTTGAGCAGTGTAGATCATAAGGTAACGGAATTCTTTTGTGCGCCCCTGTAAACGAACTATAATTGCTACTTATTCTATATCCTGGAGAAGTATGTTTAGTGCACTTCACTGATGCATAGCAATTTCATTATGCTTAAAGCGTTGTAGCTTAAGCGTTGCATGCTTAAATTATTAAAATGCTGCGTTAAAAATGAATTTTCACCAGAGATCATAGCGTCACGGAATTCCTTTGTGTGGACACTCTAAACCAGCCATACCCAACCTGCGGCTCGCGAACCGCATCTGGCCCAACGACTTTTTATATGCGGCCCGAGGTACATATTCATTAACACATCCCAGCAAAGAAAGAAACAGTGGGCCATCAGCTGGAAAAAAGATGGCAGCCAGCAGTGCTATCAGTGGTAAAGTGCAAGGCTGCCATTACTTAAACCTGTCGAAAAGTGTCCGAGCCGAATGCAGCTGGCCCATCAGTGATGGCCAACAGCAGGACAGCATTGGTATGCCATCACATTACTTCAATCCGGCACTTTTCGTGCAGTGCTAGAACCTATCCCACTAATATTCCTTTGCTGTCCCAGCACTTTCCCTTACAAAAAGTTCTTATAGAATTCTATATAAAAAAGTACTATATAATTATGGCTCTTTTTTCTGTAAGCTAGTTTCACCAAGAGCTATAGAAATATCTGTAGAAGTGTCTATAATATAAATGCCTAAAGAAATATTTGAACTGCATGTGGTCACCCTCCCAACTACTGACCGCGCTCGATGCAGCTTGGCTTTCGTGATCGGACATGAACAAGTGCTTTCAGCGTACGCTACGACTGCTCGTAGCTTTCAAGCTCTCATTATACTATTTCAAGTTTGTTTCTTTTGTGATTTACGTTCCTAATCATTAAACTAGTATAGAAATTATTCTATTGTATAGAAATCCTACGTATTTTATACGCTTTTTTTTATTATTGATTCTGAACTGCGTAAATTATGAAAACCGAAATCCTTTGTAACCTAGTAAAACTAGATTTAAGGAGAAAAAAAAGTGCGTTGAAATAAAGAATTTATTAATTCATTCATTTACTTATTTATTTTGTTGGTGACAGTGGTGCTATATTTTTTACAGTTTCAAAAAAAAAAAATTAGCTTCACAGCTTAAATTGTGCTAAGATATTCATTTCAGATTTGTGTTCAAATACTCAATGTCTTCTATATTCGCAGCGCCACCTAGCGTAAGGGTTCCCAGCAATAATACTGAAAAAGTTCGTGCCCTTCCATGTAGTGGTGGGCCAGCGCATGAGATAAAATGGATGCCCACCAGAATTTTATCTGATGATTTCCAACAGGAAAGTTGACTGAAGCTGTCCAGCAGTGGTCATGCAGTGGCAGACCATCAGCCAGCACTTCTCCATCATTGCCAGCACCTATCTTGCTGCTGGCCAGCAATTTCCTCTTTGCTGGGATATTTATACAATTCATTGAGATGCACATAAAAAAGTATTTAAGATCTTTAGCGTTGTTTTATATATTTTTACGAGAAGATAAAATCTGTCTTGTTATTTATAATTAATTTAAAGTTTTGTTAAAAGTTGTTTCGTTAGTCAAAAGTTCTTTTTGCACGTAGTCCTTTTTGTCCTATAGTGCCTTTCATATTTCTCTAATCTTCAAAATTAGTCAAATATCATTCGAAACTAAGTTTGCACTATATATTTCTACAATAAAAAAATAACATTGAGCAAAATATTGACTTATTAGAGAAAATATCCTTTTTTTCCCTTAAGAACTTGGAAATTCTGCATTGTTATATTACTAACAAAAGCCATGCTTTGTTTGGATTCGCGACACATTATTTAGTAAGATAAATATTTTAAAGTAACAATATATTTTTATATTATTTTTGCATCTTTATTAAGCAAAAACGTTATTTTACGTTTTTGCACATTTTAATTTTAGAAATGTAAATTCAGTCAAATAAGTAAGAATTTCCTCGGAATTTTTAATTTATGATACAACGAATTTAACAATTATTATTATTATTATTTTTTTTTTTTACAATTCCTTTGTTGCCATTTTCCAAAAAAAAGAATCATAATATAATTCTTTGAAAATGCGTATGCATCGTCTTCATAAATGATTTCACCATAATAAGAATAAATTGTATATTGGAATTCTTAACACTGAAAAATACTTTTATAATTTAATGTAAATAATTAAATTTTCGCAAATTTTAATTCATTAAAAATATGCTTTAAATTTGTTGAAAAAGGTATTTTAAAAATTTTATAAAAGAAATCGTGAAACTATTTAATTAATCATGCTTCTATCTGTAATTACTAACTCCATGACTTATTTTTTCTCTTTTAAAAATAGACGGGTTTCATTTTTTTTTTTTTTTTTTTGCAAAAATGCGTCCGTAATGGAAAAACATGAAAATAAATTAATTAAAATAATAATTTTTTTAAAGTTATTCTGTAAAAAAAAAAAAAAAAAAAAAAAAAAAAAAAAAAAAAAAAAAAAGTAACATTGTGCAAATCTACACATTATAATTTATTTGTATGTTTAATTTCAAGTCAAAATACTGAATAGTTTTTTTGTAAAGTGTACGACAAAATGTAATTTGTATAGCCTAGTAGAGGATTCGCTTCGCTTATCCTAATTACTTTTTACACTTATTATAAAGCTCAGGGCTGTCCAACGTGGTGCCCGCGGCCGCCATGACACTCTTTGAAGGTTTTCTTGGCGTCCTTTCTTATGTCACTAAGTTTTTATAAAGATAAAGGTAAATTTAGAAAAATACTTTTTTTAAAGTGAACACTGAAAAAAATGGGTACTGAAAATTGAATAAAAAGTACTCAATTTTAAGTACGTCACATACTCAAAATAGCTCCGATCGAAATGTACTCAAAAGTGAGAAACACATATACTCATTTTTAGGTGCGTTCGTAATTATATAAATACGTAGCACCTATAGTCGTCGTTCAGTCCATCCGTCTGTCCGTCCGTCTGTCCGTCTGTCCGTCTGTCCGTCCGTCTGTCCGTCCGTCTGTCCGTCCGTCTGTCCGCATGTAACAGAGCAAAAACTACCCAACCGATTGGTCTGAAATTTCAAATATATGATTGTTGCAAAATTTTGTCGAGCCATTTCAAATTTTATGAAAATCGGATGTATAGTTAAATTACAGGGACAGTCAAAAGTTTTTCTTTACATTACGGCCAATGGGAAAAATTATTGCAAGTGGATTTTAATAATATTAGAGCCTTCCGAATGATCTGAAATTTTAAAGATATAATTGTTGCAAAATTTTGTCGAGCCATTTGAAATTTTATGAAAATCGGATGTATAGTTAAATTACAGGGACAGTCAAAAGTTTTTCTTTACATTACGGCCAATGGGAAAAATTATTGCAAGTGGATTTTAATAATATTAGAGCCTTCCGAATGGTCTGAAATTTTAAAGATATAATTGTTGCAAAATTTTGTTGAGCTATTTCAAATTTTAGGAAAATCGGATGTATAGTTTAATTACAGGGACAGTCAAAAGTGTTCCGTTACATTACGGGGAATGGGAAAAAAAATATTGGAAGTGCATTTTAATGATGTATCAGACTACGCACTTCATGAAGTGCAAAAAATTATACATTCAGTATAATATGGGGTGCAAAAAATGATTATAAAACTAGTTATAGTACGAACGCACCTCATTTGCCACGTTTGACGAGCAATTTCCAACTTGTTGATTCCATGGTTGTTTTCAAATACGAACCGTTGTACTGCCCTCTGAATCTACAAATTAAAGTAAACATGTATACTGATATTTATTTCTCGTTCACAATAATTAACAAGACTTGTTTATTTGATTATTTATTAAGAAAAATACCAAAATTATTATCAAGATACCCAAATCGAATATTTTTATGACAAGAGCATTATTTGCAAGCACTTTTACATTATTTTTAAATAATATGCATAATTCAATATGTACATTAATAAACACCTTTTATGCCGCCATAAATGAAATAAACCATTACAGGGTACACAATTATCGCTTTGTTTGGGTTTGATAACATGTCATGGATCAAAATTGAGAAAAGATGGGTTCATTTTTTATCCAGACATACTCAATTCGATATGAGAACATCGATTTACTCATTTTTGAGTACTTCATTTTTTTCAGTGAATAACGTTCGCATATGTCTTTTTAGTAATTGTTATTAAAAGGTTTCTGGCTAATTCACCTACAAAACATTTCACATGGTTCCCACATCCTTAATCTCCTCTTCTCTTTCAAAAAAAAAAAAAAAAAAAAAAAGATGTCATTTTAAATTTACTACTTTAAGTTATCTCTTCAAGCTATTTTTCCATAGAATTTACGAATCGTAGAGAACTTATGTCTATCACAATGAAATACCAGTTCAACGTATAAGACGCGTGTGACATATAAGACTATCACTAATATTAACTACGAATATTACTACTCAGTGCGTACCACAGGAGCAAACTTACATCAATATTTCCGAATAGTAAATGTTCGCTATATTTATCACAAAAAATTCTGCATTTAAAAGTGGCGACGATTAATATACAAAAATACTGGTGGAAATTAACCCCTCCAATAATCAGACTCTGCCGACCACAACTGCAAGATAATATTGTTGCAGTATTTAACTCAAGTTAATAATTCGGCTCTTCATTGTTTGTAACTAGGTGAATGGCGCCTCTGCTTATTGAAAGGTTGAACAGGCCTGCTACAGCGCGGCGCAAAAGTTTATGCACAAGCTGAATATTTTTATAAAATGAAAAATATACATTGGAATGCTTTGAAATTTTTTCTGTACCTGAACAATTTGATTACAAATTCGTGTTTCGAATTCGGAAACAATTCATTTTAAGGAAAATAATAAATTATAAAAAATTGAAAATTGTGATGTCGCAAAAGTTTATGCACAAAAACGAAATATATACATTTCACAAGGCACAAAAGTCCTTTAGTAGTCTATGGTGTTTCCATTACACCTGATGGGATCGAATACTCGATTTTACATTGATATTGAAGAGTAAGGAAGGTTTTGGGAGCGAGTATGTACCACGCTTCCTCGATCGCTGATTTGAGCTTTTGCACTGGGTAATACTGCTTCCCATTCTTGTAGCCATCTCGTGAGAAGATTCCCCAGATGTTCTCTATCGGATTGAGATCTGGACTGAGTGCTGGCCAGTTCATCACACTGATATTCTGAGATCTAAGCCATTCTTTCGTGCAACGGGAACTGAGTGTTGATGCGTTGTCTTGCTAAAATGTCTTGTTGGGACCACTTAGGAGATCTATAAATGGTCACAAATGCTCAAACAGAGTTTCCTGATACTTTTGTGAGTTTTTCTGCCATTTACGAAGCAAAGAGACGTTTGTAAATTACAGCCAAAAGCGCCTCATACCATGAGCGAATCACCACTTTGTTGCCTGCTGAATATGCTCTTCAGATCTTTACACAATGCACGCCAATAGAATGAGAAGCCATTTGGATCATCCAAATTCCATTTTTTTTTTCATCAGAAAAAATAACACTAATCCATTCATCACGATAATCCATGTGCTGTTTTGCCCATTCAAGTCTTGCTTGTTTGTGACACTGTTTCAGAAAAGGCTTACGAGATAATTTTTGTTATTCGATTATTCCTGATTCTGTTATTCGTCTGCATATGGTGTCACGTGATATTTTTGATCCAAGTCGATTTTTTATCTCATTAAGAGACAAATAGCTAGTTACAGCCAATATTTTAATTCTTCTATCCTCACAAAATGTGGTTTTACTCGACTTTTCTGAGCAATATGTATTTTTGAATTGTTTTCCATGTTGAAAAACACTATAAACACCACGTTTAGACCGATTTAAAGTAAGCGAAATTTGCAAAAACGATTTATCTTCAGCTTTAAGCTTCCAAACTTCTACAATTTCTTCAGGCGATAACTACAGAGATTTCGGTATTTTGATATAACTCGTACAGCAATCTCTACACTTTATATTCTAGGTAAAAGTCTCGCCGATCCTCCACCTATCATGTTTAAGGGGATATTTGCATAAAATCTCATTTGTGCATAAACTTTTGCGACACCACAAAAACTGTTTTCTTGTAATTTCTGATTTTCGTGAAGATGAATTTTTTCGAAACTTGAGATATATATTTATGATCATCACTTACAGTGGATATTTGAAAGCATTTCGTTGTAAAATTTTATTTTTATTAAAATATTTGCATTGTACTTAAACTTTTGCGGCACACTGTATAGTTGATACTGCTTTAAGGGTTGTACTTTTGTCGTGGGAAAGATTGGCACCGAAAACATTTTACAGCACTACTGCCCAGCAGCAAACTTTGCGGCCTATTTCTACAGCATTTGCAATAGAAATCTACTACGAAGTTTATTATTTGGAAAGAGTGGTCTTAAATTTTTTGGTAATATTTCTCCTGCAAGAAATGTTTAAACTTCTTTATAATATTTATATTGCATTGTTGAACAGCTTATGTTATTTTAATTACTGTTTTTTTTTTTTTTTTTTTTTTTTTTTTTTGCCCTTTTATACGTATGTTCACTGTAAAAAAAAGGACTAAAAAACGGAAATACTACTGGGAATCTAGACGCCAGTACTATTTCCGTTTTTTTACGGGAATTTTTACCTATAAATTACAGAAAATTTTCCGTTTTTCTGATTAAAAACGGAAATTTTTCTGTAATTTATGGGTAAAAATTACCGTAAAAAACGGAAATAGTACTGGCGCCTAGATTGCCAGTAGTATTTCCGTTTTTTAGTTCGGTTTTTTTTTTTTTTTTTTTTTTTTTTTTACAGTGTTGCGACCCACCGAAAGTCGAAAACTCATGTTTGCGCCCGCGAGAAAAAAAAGATTGAGTACGGCTGCTTTAACCGAACAGAATACTACACGCTTCTTATTAAATCCCAAATATTATATAATGTGTATGTATGATATGCTTCTAAAACGTAAGCAAAGTGATACACTTTTGAAAAAAAAATCACATCTTGTAAAAAATATCTAATTATATACAGTAACGCATTATATATTTATTCAACCCAGAGCCCGTGATTCAAGACTGGTGAGTCACCTCAAAGAACATCAAAAACTAATACCGTCAACCGGGGCTACTTTGGGCCACTTTTCCCTGGTTCCACTAACATTTCCATTATTAAAAAATATTATATACTAGACGCCTTCGCCCGCTACGCTGGTCGGTTTTTCTAAAGAAATCTTGAATGAAACAAAATATATTTGTGAATTTGATCATGCGTTTTAAAGCAATATGGATATTTGCCTGGTGTATCCAACCGAATTGCTGAAAGCAATATGAATGTCATTATGCTATTATATCTTTTATTTAGTCATACAAAATTTAGACTGTTAAGGACCAATTTCTTTAGTTGATCTGTTAGTGTAGGATTCGGTAAAGAACAATAGAACAATATATAATATACTAAAAGCGTTCATGAAAAATTATCAATGCAAGTCTCATCAGAATCTGATAATTGGACTTATTGAAAAGGCTGTTCGTTCATAATAATTGGGTTTGCCTGATTCTAGAACTTTCATCTATAATTCTACAATCAAGCAACCTAACAACCAAGCAACAGCAAATTATATGTGCTTTATACTAAAACATTCACTGAAAAATTAACTAACCGATCAAGTTGCATCGAAATCCACTTAGCAGAATCTTTTAAACTGGAAAATATACCGAAACCTTCCATAAAAATGATCTAATTAACAGTTTAAATCCCATAAAAATTCATTCAGTGGAACCTTTAAAAAAAGCAAATCTTTCAAAATTGGGTTCATCTGATTTAGAACTTTCCCCATAATTATTTAACTAAGCAACGTAGAACGTTATGTTTTATACTAACATCTTTTCTGAAAAATTATCTAACAATGCAAGTCCCGTCAAAATCTATACAGCAGAACTCAAGATATATAAGCGACCGGAATGAAATTTCTCTTTGCATTATATATATTTATATTGAGATAGTTAAATATAACTTTCATAATCGTGTTAACCTGACTATAGAACTCTCTGGGAGGTACGGGTAGGTATATACTGCATCACTTCTGAATTTTTTAAGGAACTCAGCTCAACTTTCATAACTATAGCATATATACTCTCTAGTATACCCTATCTCTGTAGCGTATATCTTCCAATTTTCTTTACTGTACCACTGAGAACTTTTTCCGCATAGCTCCGTAACTAAACAACAGAGAATGATATGATAAATCTTGAAAAAATCCCTGAAATATTATCTAACTTACTGTGCATTTAATTAGTTGACTTGAAATCTTTCATAATCGAGTTCACCTAATTTTAGAACTCCCGTAGCAACTTAGAATGATGGTTTTTACATTAAACCATTTATAAACCAAATTTACTATTTAACAATGCAAGTTCTACAAAATTCTGTTCAGTAGAATCTGAGTTATAGTCATATTTACAATATTTATTGCTCATTAAACATTTTTCTTTACATTTGAAATAAAATCAGTAACTGTTTTGCTATTTCCCTGTTATGCTAACACCATTGTCACCAAGCGTAATAGTTGGCACAAAAATGAAATGATACATTTGAAAAAAAAATAATTTTGTTGATAAAAAAAAAAAAAAAAAAAAAAAAAATGAGCATTTAAAAAATGTAACTTTTGAAAATTACAGACTTTGACCTACCATTTTTTTAAATCAATAAAAATAATGGTACTACTTGGTTATCCCGTCGACCAAAAATCTATTGCCAAACTATAAGATTAAATGTTAATAATGGTTGATCGTAAATGTCACATTTACTTGACTTTAAGCAAGTTACACGTATTTACGTCATCAGGTGATTTTATTTGGACGTTTTAAATAAATGTATTTTTATTAATGTTATACTAATTTATTTGTTCTTTCGTTATTTAAAATAAAAATTATGTCAATTTGTATAATTTGGCGAGTGGTTTGGCGATTTATATAACTTGGCGAAATTGGTCGACGGGTACCAAAATAAATACTTAAAAAATAAGAATAAATAAATAAATATTTTGCAAGTAATAAAATATAGTCAATTTAAACTGCAGTCTTGAAATTGTAAATGTCTTTTACTACTGAAGCATGGCGTACGTAATACGTATGTCTCACATTGCAGTAAACATTTCATTCTTTCAATGAATACATTCATGGTTTTTTGAACAAAACCTTTTTATATGTATAATTCCTAACTTCTGAAATAATTTTATTGTAGCTTCCTCATCATCAGATAACTGCGAAATGGTAAAATCTATATCAGTATCAGTAATAAATATTTTCTATTCAAAAAATAACAAATTAAAAAGTTTTGCGAGATTATGATGGAATAAAATAAACTCCATCATTAAAAATTCCTGCATAAAAATATTCACGTTCAATAATTAGTAAATGTTAATGTGTGGCACGGTTTGCAATAAAAATCGTTTGCACGATTAGGGTTGAAATAAATGGCGTGATACCATGCATTTTGGCATGGTATCGCGACGAAAATTAGAACGAAAAAGTACCACAGTTTTTCTTTATTTACTTAGTTTTAGTTTTTGAGGCAATTGACGAAGTTGTTTTTATTTAACCAAAAGGATTGGTTAAAAAATTATTCAATTTGAACTTTTTCCCTTGCTATAGTAACAGAATGAAAAGAATGAGTTTTTAGAAATTATCACTTGAAAAATTCGGGTTTTGGCGCCAAAGATAGTGCCAAATTAGAAAAATATGAAATATCTCTCGAACTATTGGGCTTAAAAGAATTTAGTTAGTACCATTCGATTCAGCATACAAAAATACACCAAAATATGTTATCAGTTGAAAAATAACTATAAAATCAGATTTTTAAGGAATTTTTTTAAAGTTCGTTCTCTTTTTTACCCCCCTTAGGGGTGGAATTTTGGAAAATCCTTTCTTAGTGGCACTCTATATCATAAGAAGTATTTTTACCCCGATTTTCAAGATTTTAGGTTCAGTAGTTTTGGCTGCGCGTTGATTAATACAAAATCCAGACTTTCTTTTATATATACAAGGTGGAACCCGTCGAATTTCGACGAAAGAAAATGTTTACAAAGGAACTGTAGCATCAAGTTTATAATACATCAACAACAATAATTACAATAAAATATCCATCTTACACTTGAACTCTCCAAAGACATATATTAACCTAAGATTAACAAAATACTTTTTTCATAAACTTCAACTGTTAAAATTATTGAAAATTTAAACTTTATTCATATACATAATCAGTAAGTAACATATAATCAAGAAAAGTAATTTTGGGCACAGATGTCATATACTCCCCATATTGGCGCATTTTTTTCTGACTCCAATGTCATATACACAACGGCTACTTAACTGGCGCCAAAGTGTCGTTATTTTGCTTGATATGGTAAGCCGGATGTTGTTGTTTATGCTGTTGATGTTTTCGCCAAATTGGCGTCAGAAAAAAATCGCGCCAATATGATGCGTATATGACATCTGTGCCGTAATTTTGATTAAGTTATCAATTGATGCTTGGTATTACGGAATTAAAAATCAGCAAAAATGATTTCACCTTGACATAATCATAGAATTTTTCCCCTTTAAATCTAAACCGAATCAAGTCTTTTTCCACCTTTCACATCCATATTAACCATTTTAAAATATTTTAACGCGCAATAGGTTATTAATAAATATATTTTCAAGCTTGAAGTCACGTTTGTCAACTATTTCAACTTTCCATGTTAAAATTCCCACTCGTGATTTGAGGTCTTAGTATAATTTCTGTACCTGCGCGTAAAAATTCCAGAAATTTATAACTTTTAGACGTATTCAAGGGGAAATATCTCATTTTATCAAATAAAATTATCGCTTTCTTTTAAATATGACGTCATTTTCAGTCGTTGAAATATTTAGCCTATTGTCTCAAACTCAATATCAGCGAAATGAAAAAATAGTGAAATATAACAGCATCATCAGGGAAATTGTGTCTTTTTTAAAGCGTAACGTCATTTTCTGTATAATATTTTTAATTGTAATGAGAAAATGGCATCAGTAAGAATATAATCAATAAAGATAACTAAACCACTTTTAAAAGAAATGAAGTATTTCAGTTGCCACTATTAGAAAATTGGTATTAAAAACTATAAAAAAATTAATATCTCAAAAATAAATTGAGATACAGCTTTCAAACAAATTGCATTTAAAAGTTCATTTTTTTCTGCATACGACGGTGTAAATCTTTAAAATGTGGGATGTTTAGAAGTTTAAAAATTTGCAATAGCGAAAATTGCAAAACCGAAATTTCATTTCAAATTTCAAAGTGTTGCCATTCGCAGAATGACGTATGCGTTACGCACAGATATGTTTGTCCTTTATAATATAGATAGATGATTGTTCAACGTTGAAATTGAATTGTAAACAATCAACAGGAAACAATGAAGCAAACTGTATGATTTTAAAGAGGCAATTTTTTATTATTTTATTTTTTAACTATTTTTAAAGTTTTGGAACGAAGTAGGCCCCGCTGTTTCTTCTTTGGTCCATTCACTTATTTTCCTATAAAATGAGTACAATTCATATGTTGGAATATTGAAACCAATTAGCAATTGATTGCAATAGGATCTGCTAGAATTAACACGGCAAACTTGATAAACAAATGTTTCTTTTTAACATTTAAACACAATAAACCAAATGTTAATATTAAAGACGTGAGAAACAGTTTTCGTCATGTTATCCTCAGCAACTGGAACAAAAACAATTAATGTAACATTTTGCTAAAGTAACATTTGAAAGAAATGTTACTTAATACATTTAAGAGATTTGATTGTATAAAAGGCATTTCTGAGTAACTGGAGCTATTTCCGGACCAAAAAAGGCCTGGCACAAAGTAGTCCCGAAAAACTAATTTTAATGTTGGCTTTATGAAAACGTAAACATTTTCTGTCAAAATAAAAAGTTAAAGGAAAAACTATGATCGCACATGGGTTACCGGTTACTAAAAGTAATATTTTGACACTTACCTTATTTGTATCTCTTATCCAGATTGTCTCACTATAGAAAGTTTGGGGAGTTAAAATCTACACACGAAAACAGTTGCTTACAAACACATCCAGTGTTGCCACTAAAAACATTTTAATTGCCCCCAAACTATTCAAATACCCTATAGTAGGGTCCAAAATATTTTTCAAGGGCAAAAACTCCGAATTATCTTGTATTGTTTGTTCAATACAAAGAATAAGACCTTTTTTTATGGGATGGACCAAAGTACTGGTTGACGGTATCCTTCAAAAGAAAGCTGTGTTATAGGTATGGTGGAATTGCTAGGGAATTGAACTTTTTGAGCTCTTATTTTCTACTACAAAACGCGACACTATTGTATATTGTCGACAACTGACTAAATTAACTTATCCTTTTCAGAAAAAAGTCCAGAATTGGTAAAACTCAGACTAGTACTACGTCACGATAACGCGAGATCTCATACATCTTTGGCCAGACGCCAAATATTATTGAGAATGTGGCCAGGGTGTGCTGGCTGCCATGCGCACCATATAACGCTGACATTGCACCACCTGACTAATATATGTTTCACTCTCTTAATAATTCTTTAACTAGAAATTTTCTTACATTTTCTGAGATAGACCAGAAATTTTCTGCAATGATGAAATTTCATTGCCAGCAATATGTAGTTTATTGTCAAACAAAACTGTCAATGTATCATATAGATTTAAGATTTTCCTTGATTTGTGTAAAAACATTCTTTTCTGTCAACTCAGTGATAATTTGATTAATTAAAATTAAATTTCTCAATTGAAAAGTTTCTGCAAAAAGGAGGTAACTCCATTCCTGAGATGTCCACTTTCTTGTTTAAAAAAAGTGCCCCAGAATAGGTATTTTTGGATATTATTAGTGGCAAACAATGCATAAGTGCATGGACTAATGCATAAGTGAAAAGAATACTTTTGAAGAAACTGGAGCAAAAATGGAGCTATTTCCTTTTGCAACAAGCCTTTCAATTATTGCGTAAGATTTTACCTGTATCTCTCCTAATTTTCTTTCAAACGGATTTTCTGTAATATCTTAAAAGGGTGCACAACGTTTTTAAGAGAAGGGCCACTTGTAAAAATGTCTGGGTTGTCGAGAGCCACATCAGTAACACAGAGAGAATTATATTTCGAGGAGGTGATCTGTGGCCTATGATTACATAAAATATGTGGTTTCGCAGGGGGAAGGGGCGTTTTAAGGCGTGATAGTGGTTAGTGCCGAAAAAAATGTGAACTTTATGAACGAAGGGGTTGAAGGAGCCGATCGACGAAATTTGAGATTTTTCCATGTCTGATCAACGAAATTCTCAATTTTTCCGAAAGCGATCGACAAAAGTTGCGATTTTTCCGCGCCTGATCGACGCAATTCGATATTTTTCCGCACCCGATCGACGAAATTTGCGATTTTTCCGCACGTGATAGATGAAATTCGGGATATTTTCGTGCTCGACCAACGAAATTCGCGATTTTTCGGAGCCCCATAGACAAAACTCGCGATTTTTAATCCGATCGACGAAATTTGCGCTTTTTTGCCCCTGTTCGACGAAATGCGTGATTTTTCCGTACCGATCAACGAAATTCGCGATTCTGGACCGACTGACGGAATTTGCAATTTTTCCCGCGGCAAATTGATGAAATTTGCGATTTTTTCTCGCGATAAACTGACGAAACTCACGATTGTTCTCCAGCCGATCAACGAATTTTTCATTTTTTCCGCACATCATCGACAAAATTTGATATTTTCCGTGCCCGATCAACAAAATTTAAGATTTTTCTGTGCCTGATCGACAAAATTTACGATTTTTTTCGTACCCGACCAACGAAATTCGCTATTTTTCGGAACCCCCCATCGACAAAACTCACGATTTTTCCGTACCCAATCGATGAAAGTTGCGATTTTTCCGCGCCTGATCTACGAAATTTGCGATTTTTCCGCGCCCGATCAACGAAATCCTCTATTTTATTTCCCGATAAATAGGCGATTTTTCTGAATCGGATCGCAAAATTTGATATTTTTCTGCACATGGTCGAGAAAATTTGCTGTTTTTCGCACCCGATTAACGAAATTCGCGAATTTTCCGTGCCCGATCAACTAAATTCGCGATTCTTCCTGACTGACGAAATTTTCAATTTTTCCGCGAAAATTGACGAAATTCACGATTTTTTCCTGCGACGTATGGACAAAAATCGACATTTTTCCAGTTACAAATTGACGAAATTCGCGGGCCACACGTTAACACATCGCAGGCCACTTTTGGCCCGCGGGCCACAGATTGTGCATCCCTATCTTACAGCTTAAAGCAAAGCATTCTTTCGGGAAATAGGGAGGAGCGTTAAGGTACGCTTATCGCTAAACTTTTTTTTAAATTTAATGAATGGGAATAAAGATAAATAAATTTTGGAATTCTCGCTAAACTAGCTTCAGAGATACTGTAAAAATTTACGAAATTTCCTAAATTGTATGTACAGTCGTGGAAAAAAAGTAAACACCCCCTACTAACTCTGCAATAAATTATCGTAGAAGAGAATTACAGGTATCAAACGATTGGAAATAAAGTCTACTTTTAAATTATGTATATAAATTTGCTTAGGGGGTCATCTACAAACTAAAATCAGACCAAACTTTGTTTTTTTTATGGCAACATCCCATTTTGACAATATATTTTAAATCTTCGGTTCAAACTATACCTAGAAACAAAACTTCGTGTAATTTGGATAATAAGTTTTTGAATTACAAATATTCAAAATTTAGAACTTCTAATGTTAAATTACATTTGCATATTTCTATTAATATCTCCTGAATTTATAATCCTAATGTCATAATTTTGTGTGTGGTTATAATACAAAAACCCAAACATAAATAAACTGAATTTGTAATTAAAAAAAATTATAAAAGAATTATGAAATTAGTATTCGAAAACATTATGAATTGCAACCTAAAATTTTTTTGATAGATTTATCTTTATTATGTCCTACTTTATGCGAATTCTCAATTTCAAATTTTTCTTCAAAGCAGTTTTCGAATTATGAATAAAATACATATCAAAATCATGATTTAAGGGGATGTGCAAAAGAAGCATAATTTGGAAAAATATATTTTATACATTTGACCTGGCAACAGTCAAAAGATATTAAGCGAGTGAAATGGTCTTACCGACAAGAAATAATACGTTAATAGAAGTGACATAGTCATTCTGTAGCATTTCAACAATTGTTTACTGAGTACCAAACTTCAATTTGGATACAGCCCCTAAAATATGCTCATTTTAAAATAATTAATTTCTCGGAAACTAATCGTACGAACTTCATGAAATTTGGATTTAGGCTAATTGAAGGGTGTACAATTTATTTATATGTCAAACTTGAGTATTGCTATTGAAAAAAAAAAAAAAAAGTTTGGGTTCATTTTGATATGCAGATGACCCCCTAAGCAAATTGTATATAATCATTTAAAAGTTTAATTTATTTCCAATCATTTGGTACTAGTAACTTTCTTCTACAATAATTTGTTGCAGAGTTAGTAGGGGATGTTTACTTTTTTTTTTTTTTACGACTGTACATTTTGTCAAGAAAGATGTTTATATTTAAATACATTATGAATATTGTGTGTTTTTTGAAAGGATGGAATGCTTTGAGAATTGAACATGCCACTGAGATCGCTTACATAATCTGTATCTTGGATCAATTTTGATGTAGTCAGATAAATACTAACAAGTTTACTATGTTAAAACTGTTCAAGGGAAAATTGCTAAAATGGGGGATTTTCTTGAGTCAAACTAAAAATACTCCTATTTTTTTATGCGCTACTTTTAAGTATACTGCAAAAGCCCGAGGCGGCAAAATATCATAATTATTTAATTACAATATGCAACTCTTAAGGGTATACTCAAATCCAAACTGCTTATTTTCTGATTCATTTTTAAATTCATTTTTGTTCTGGAACTCATCAAATTGGCAGATTCTCTTATTCAGAAACTATATAATATGCCGTGCTTGTCGATTTTTTGATAAAGGCAGAATGTATTGCAGAAAAAGCTGTCAATGTTGGCATTTTGAACCGAATTTCTCGAAGTGAGAGAGCTGGGAACAAAAAAAAAAAAAATGGCATAGTCGCCCGTTTAAACGAATATTGACGGTTCCAGAAATAATATTCGATTAAGCGGGGTATTTGATTAAACGGGGAATCATAACTGTAATATTTAATGCGTAATAAAAATGGAAAATAACCATCTACGGTATATTTTATTAACAGCATAATAAATCGTTAATAGAATAACATAAACTAAAATAAATACAATATGCATTTATATGGTTTACATCACACTTAATGCAGCTTATTTGAATTTGGTCAAAACTTTGCTACTTCTAATTTACGTTACTTATACTGCCTTAAAAAAATCGCTTAAAGTGGTTTGTTTAAGTGGAATTTTAAAGGAGTAAATATCGAGTTATTTTTCGAATGAGTGCAAAATATCACAACTACCATCTCGAGTCTCGCCGCATTGCCATTAAAGCCTGGTTAAGAGCAAGAAGTGGTGGTGGGGAAATCATCTGACCTGTCCATTATACACCTGCCGGCCGGGTCGAAATCATTGCATTGCAGGAAGAACTGAAAATTTGTTTTCAGCGTAAAGGAATCAAAAATGAAAAAAGGTGGAAGGGAATTTCAGCTGAAACGTGCTTTCCGCGCCTATTTTCAAACATCGGTCGTACAGTTGTTATTCGATTAAGCGGGCCGTTCGTAAAAGGTATTTGGTTTAAGCGGGGAAAAATAACATAGAACCAATAGGAATAAATTCGGTTCCGGAGGATTCTATTCGAATAAGCGGGGTATTCGATTATCCGTGACCCGATTAAGTGGGAGAGGACTGTACTGAGAAAATAATTGTTTGTAAATCAAGTTCTAATTAATTGAGCAAAAAGTGAAAATACACGCCCGCTTATACATCTCTTTAAATGTTACGTCAGCACGTTTCATGTTTTTACATTTAAAAATGAGTCTGAAAATGTGTCAGAAAATTCCGAGCTGTTGAGGGTGGAAAAATATTTTTTTGAGTACAATCTTAAAAACAGAAAAATCAGATGATTTATATCCTAGAAGAGATTTTGAATAACTAATAACCTGACATAACGTGACATAAAAAAGAATGTATATTTAACAATGAAATTATATTTTTTTGAAAACACATATGCACAGTAGCTAGATTTACAAACGCGGCACAAACATCATTTTGCGCGGGGCGGGGTTGAAACGCCACTTAACGAAATTACCAGCTTACGTTAACTGCTACTCCAGAAGGCACAATTGATTTCATTCACAGAACAAAACAAAAGACTTTGGGAGACTACGCAAATAGGGATAATAGACTTGCTCTTTCATAAGTACTTTTTGCCTAGCCCAACCGATCAACTATTCCATATATTTTTTTCATTCTTCAACATCTTACCATACCCGGAGGAGTTATAGCTTTGGAAGATCTTTATCTGATGCTTGGTAGTAAATGTCACGAATTTGAAACAATAAACCGGTGGTGGATAATGAAAAGCAAAGTAAAGATGGGTAAAGAAAAAGAAGGAGAGGCAGTAACTTTCATATTAATTATTAGTTATACATAAAGAAAAAGACAATAGATCAATATTTCTCTATTGTATCCTCCCACTCCAAAAAAAAAAAAAATCTGTATCAGAAAGTTTCAGAGCTTCAGACATTCGAAATGTAGGAGAGAACGTAATTCTACATTGTAAATGCTGGTAATCATGGCATAAATAACTTAAATACTCCCCGCGAGTTAATCCGAAGTTCGCAGTTCGACTAGAGACTGACTGTAATAAGAAGACATTTGACCAATATCGTGATGGGGTTTGTTTTTTTTGTTTTTTTTCGTTTTTGTTTTGTTTTAACTTTCTGCGGGTATTTATTTCAAATTGTACATTTTTATTCAAATTTCATGCTTTTCGTGTCAAGAGAATCCAAGAAACCCTAATTTGAGTACTTTTACACTCTTGCTCCCCCTTGAAGGGTATTCGTAAAGAAATTAAATATAGTCTAACATTTACGCAAAGACTGTCATCATTATTATGGTGAGAGAAGATTTGAAATCAGTTCAGTAATTACAAAATAATCGTTATTTTAGAATCTGTTCAGCTCATTTCTTCCTTTTAAATTTCGACATTTTAGACACTATTCTGAGTCAGCATGTACGTCTTAAAACCAACTATTATATCAAATTTCATGTTTGTAGCCCTAACAATTGTAAAAAAAATAAAGTAATTCAGAAGGTTTTTACAACATTTTCGGTCCATTTTACGCTTTGAAATTTCGATGTTTTTAGAACTGCTGTTAACAAACATCTTAGAGGTAATTACCATGCCAAATTTTACATTTCTATCTTCAACCTTTTTCAAAGAAATCGTAATTTTAAAACGTTTGTGCTTTTGCTCTCCCTTGAAGATAGTTGCGCAGAGATTAAAGTTAGATCATTTTTAAGCAGAGACTGTCACAATGTTATCCTGAAAGGATTTTAAAATCGGTTCAGCAGTTCCAAAGAAATCGGGATTTTTAGAACGTTTTACGCTTATTTCACCATTCAAAATTTTATGATTATTTTTAATTACTCTGTGCTGTTATTTACGTTTTAAAAGTAACGGCCATGTCAAATTTCAAGTTTCTAGCAACAATTGTAAATAAATCGTAATTTTGAATGCTTTTCAAATATTTTCCGTTAATTTCACCCTTTTAAGTTTCGAATTTTTTAGAAAAACATTGCCAGCGCACATTATCATCCGTTAAATAAGTACCACGCCAAATTTAAAGCTTCTATATTAAACAGGATCGCAAAACTCGCAAATTTAGGACTCTTTTCTCTTTCATCTTTTAAATTTCGATTTTTTTAACTGCTAGTGTCCAATCCCCGTCCAGACTTCGCAGCCTTCTCTGTTGCATGGTAATGTATCCTGTAATGTAATTTCAGTTTTAACAGTTTTTAAAAATAATCAATTTTAAGTTCTTATTAATTATACAATAAAGGTTTTGAGACCTATCGAAGCCAATTTTCAAATATTCAAAAGATGTAAATGCAGATGCAGATATAGGAAGTAATATGCAAGTCAAGTCACCTAAAAATTAGTTGCTCAATGCAACAAGAATGTTGTGAAATATATTAATAATCAAAGATTGACAAAAAGGTCTATTCATCTGCACCACCATTTAGTAGTATTTAAAAAATGCATCATCAACTAATTACATACAGATTGGTTACCTCGTCAAGATTTACTTGAAAATAATTGTATTACCACCAGTAATATTTTCATGAAATTTGGCTTTTATATGCTTGAAAAAGTAAGTCCCTTATCTCTCTATTCTAAAAAAAAGTAACTACCGCTGTCACCGCCGCCGCCGCCGCCGGTTTTGATTTTTTTGTGACCGGAGGCCTTTCTTCGTTAATATTAACAAAAATAATGCATACAAAAATATGAAAATCGGTGGTTTTATACAGAAATGTTTGATAAACACGCTGATGCAGACAGTTTTCAAATCGAAGAATTATTTTAAGAGTTATTTAATGCTAAAGTTAGACAAAATCGATCCACTAAAAAAGTTTTATAGCAGCAAAAACTATACATGACAGTGTAATCATTTTTAGATCATTTTATGCGTTAGATTTTGCCGGAGTGCAGATTGCATTAATTTTTTTATTTTGACTCATTTTTTCAGGTTTTATTTCTATTTTAAATTCAAATTTTCAGCATTTCTAGAGATATTTTTTACAGATTTCAGAAAATTGTACTAATTTAAACTGATGCCAACTGTATAAAAAGCGCAAGCAATAATGTTTGCTTCAAATTAAAAATTTATTTACACGTGACTATTATAAACAGGAAAAAAACTTTCAAATTAGAATTAAATAATCACGTATAAAAAGCAGGAACTTATTAAAAATTACGTCATAAAAAGTATACACGTGAATTTTAAAAGAAATAGGATATTGTAAAATAATAAATTCATTAACATGCGTTAGAAGTCTTAGGAGAAATTACGTCATATTTACGTCACATTATAGTTATTACATAAAATGAACACAAAATAATATTGCAAAAAAGTTTAAATTTAGAAATTGCGCTAGACATTTATTTGATATTTTGAGAATTAATTTCAAATGTCTCATTTAAAAGAACTTTCTTTTCGCTTTGTTAAAAAATACCAGGAGACAGAGACTCTCTTTACTTAATTCCTTTTATATTAGCTTATTTTGAAATGTTGTTACACGTGTATACGTCATCAAGTTATTTTTAGTTCGACGTTTTATTTGTGTTTTTATTAATGTTGTACGAATTTATTTGTTCTTTCGTTATTTAAAATAAAAATTATATCAATTTGTATAATTTGGCGAGTGGTTTGGCGATTTATATAATTTGGCGAAATTGGTCGACAGGATAATCAAGTAGTACCGCAGCGGATTTGGCGTTAAAATTCCCCAATCAAAGAGAAATGAATAGAAATTCGTTTATAGGGATATCGCCACTGTTTTTTAAATTATAATTCAATCTTCCGAAATCTTTTTAAAGCCGATCAAATTAGCGTACTTTTAGAGTCTGCGGTGTCTGAACGGGGGTTGGCGAGCGTAGCTCGTAGGGGGCCGAGCCCCCTAGTTTCGTAAATAATAACAGTTAAATTGAGAAAAAATAAAGAAATGTCAAGCATATTCGCTTTTGTGAAGACCTGTAGATTTTCCGAATAGCGGGCAAGTTCCACGCTACTAAGATGTCCAGAATTTAGAGGTTTTACTATATTATATTGATCGCCCCAAAAATGATTGTTCATCTTAACCCATTAAAGACTGACGATGCGCTTTCGCAACATTATATTTGTGATTTTAAAAAACATTTTGATACCAGTAAAAGATAAAAGTAAAATTTGCCTTATTTAATTAACACATTTCAGTGATTCATAAAGCAAAAGTAAGTGTTTAACAAAAAGTGGTGTGAACTCGATAAAATTCTTGTAAAACATGCTGTTCCTTAATGGGTTAATAGTAAATTTCAAAACATACAGTCGAAGCACCGTTTACACATTTCTTTCTTTTTTTTTTTTTTTTATTTGTTTGTTTTGCTCCATTTATGCATTTTTTTTCAACTGCGATGCCATTTCTTTCCTGTTTTTCCTAATGGTAAAATGATTAGTTTATATGACAGAATAGATTCTTAATTTCATTCATATGATTTTTTACATGAAAATTCCAAAATTCAGTCTAGAATAATAAATTTCGCCTTGTCTCAGATTTTTTTTTTGGACAATTTTTTTTTATTAATTATATTGTAAAGAGGTAAAATGACGTATATAATAAATATGTTTTAATAAAGATAAGTAAATTTTACATACAGTTGAACCACATTAACGTGTATCTCAAGGAGCAGTAAAATGTTGTTCATGTTAATAACAGTTGACATTAACAGTAAGTACGAGTAAATCATCATGACAGCGATTTTGAGGTCAATTCATCTTGAAAGAAATTCAGGTTAAACGGATTCACGTTAATGCGGTTGGTCTGTATATTAATCATATTCTAAAAAAAAAAAAACCTCTCATTTTGCTTATGTAAAATATTTATATTTATTTTTAAATTACCATAATCGCATTACTAACGAAAATATGACTAAATTATATCATTAAAATTCCCTATATTTGGTCTCTAATTATCTATTAACACACAGGAATAGTTTTTCAACTGTACGTTTTCAAGCATACGTTTTCTTGAAATACGTACAAATAATGCTCCACTGAACAATGAAGGTGAATGCAAACTGAAGAAATGTGAAGATTTCCGAATTAATTTAAAATAAGATCAGCTGCACCACCCTCCGCGCAGAGGATTGCTAGATGATACAAAAACAGCAGCTTATCCAAACGAAATCTCTATTCAGTCCAACCTGAATGTAATCACTTGATGAATATTCCATTGCTCAGCCGCTCGAAGAACACAGGGCTTCCGCGCAACATCAAACACCTAACGCGCATGCGAGCACTGTGGCACAATAGAAGCAAAAAACGTAACCACTTGCATTCAAGAAAACTCGGTGTAAAGTTCAGAAGTTGAACTTCTCCATCTGCGTTACTCAACACCAAAATGCTTCTTCATCCACCCCCCTTCAGGGGGTCTTCGAACCCTTGAAGCCCCGTCTGTCACAAACGATATCTATGAAACCTACAGTGGGGGAATTTCGATACCTTTTCCCACCCCCGCCTTATGCTTAATCCAAAATTCTATTGTGTGCCTTTAGTATGCAAGGATTCAATGCACGAGGGGTGGGGGGGGTATCCAAACGACAATAAGGGGGAAGGTCGCGTGTAACGGCACGAGCGACGTTCTGAAGTCCGCCATCTGTTGCTCCTACACACACACGGCACGCGCGGATGCCCACCCCCCACACAAAAAAAGGTTCTTTTCTTCAACATCTTGCACGCGACATGTGGACGCAAGGGGGCCTTTATTCTTAATATTTTCAGAAAAGGAATATGAAGGTGAATAACCTGCAAAGGTGTCGAAGATCAGACAGGTTAAGACTCATAATTCACCAGACAGGGTGCTCAGAGTGTAGTGGGTGCACAGATTTTGCTGTGGGTGCCAAAAATACAAACAACCTGAGGTCGTGGACCTTCCCTGGACAGTGACCTCTCTACCGAACCGTAAAAACCGAAACATCCAGCTCATATAAACATATCTGAAATAGGAAAAATTACCAAGAATATATTTAGTGATACTCATCAATTTTTAAAATCTTATAAAAATCAGCGCAGTAAATACTGAAAATACAGTAATAACTCGACTTACGTCAGCAATTCGCTCTAAGACTAGCGACGTAAGTTGAGGTACATTTAGACAAGCAATAAAGGATAAGTAATAAAATTCTCCAAAATCTAATGAACATATTTTACTGTATTTAGGGATTATGTTACATGCATTTAACGTTAGCAAATAAAAAATGAGTTTATAATACAAGAATTTGGAATATATCAATAAGTTGTAGTTACTCCGTTCGAGTATTTGAGGATGTGAAAAAATCTAACAATGACATCTAAACCGACAATTTTTTCTTTTTTGCTCTCAGAAGTTCTTTGAGTTTCGTAGAATGAATTTTCTATAGTTTTTTCTAGTGACTTTTTTAATTTGTTTACCACTATCACTTGACTGTGTATTGCGGAAACCTTTCTCTCCATAGAAACAAAAGTCTTAAAAAAAGTGCGTCTTAATTAAGGAATTTTTTTTCCACTACAGACAACGTAAATGCGTAGTGACGTAAGTCGAGGTAACGTAAGACGGTGTACTACTGTGTTGCAGTTTCTACACAATTAATTTTAACCTCTTCAGTTCCGAAGCTAAAATAATAATACAAATGGTTATTCATTGGTTTTTTTCCAAACAAAATGACATCGTAAATGATAGAAAAAACATCTTTTTTGAAATTGGTCCTTTAGTCGCTTAATAATTTAGGTTAAAAAATATGGACAAGCCCCCTTAAAACATCGATTTAATAACCATTAACCTAAATTAACGCAATCACAAATTTAAGAACTTTAAACAAGTAAATAATCTACAAATCCTCAAAATTTTTTATTGAAACGATTTAAGTTAAATACGTATGAAAATTTACTTTCTTGGTCATACTGTCTTTGGGCATTTTTAGGCCTTTTGCAAACTCAGATGAAAAGAACATTTATTTTATGCGGGAATCACCTTAGATGCTGCCATGTATTCGTTTGCTTTGAACGCAAAAAACATTCAGCTATTAAGCAGTGATATGAAAATGTAAAAAAAAATCGGACATTTTAGTTTTTATAAGGAAAAGAACAGAGCCTGAAAATAAATCATAAGTCAGTCATTTGTTGTTATTGTCGTTATTCAAAATATTTATTACTAGAAAATTTAATGCCTGGGTAAAGTCGTGATTATAGCTCTGATCAGTTTGAAATTTTTATGTCCGCAGAAGCGAATTTATGGCAACAATTGCAGTTTAAATATCATAGAATAAATATTGAAAGAAAGTAAAAAAGAGTTGGCGCAGCGAGAGCGTTATCGCGTTTAGATTTTCTATGGTTTTAGAACGGAACTAAATCAAGAAGAACGCCTTCAACCCCTAAACCAACAATATTGTAAAAAAATACAATGAGCAGTGAAAAATTCAATGTATACCGTATTCTTCAGAAGTACAGGACTAGCCAAGGCCATGAAGCTATTAAAATAGAAGATAGTTGTTACAATTAAATGGTACAACACTAATACAAATTTTTCAAGAAGTGAATGTTCAGGAACTCATGTTTCACCGTGATAATAGATCTTCTCATTCAGAAAGATAGAAAATTGAATTTCTTGAATAAAAACACATCAAAGTGATAGAAAATTCTACCTGTTGTCCTGATCTTGCTATGCGTGACAAGGTAAAAAAAGAAAATAAAAGAATATGTAGTTTTACTTTTTTTCTAAAAATGTAGGTTAAAAAAATAGTAATAATAACTAGAAAACAGGAATTCTGCTTTTTCAGAATTTAGTGTCGCCCCCGATGAAAAAAAAAATGTATATATAAATAGTACAAAATATATTTCAATTTTAAGACTTACAGCACACGCTTTTATTTTATGTAAAATGACGTCATTCGCATCCACTTAAGAATTCCACATTTACGATCCACTCTTAAACATCTATAGTAAAGTAGGCATAGGACGTCACTATCGCGAAATAATGCACAAATACAGGAAAAAGATACCGCCATTAAAGAAAGTAGACACTTAAAATTAAATATAATTTATAATAGCTCTATGTTTTAACAAAAATCATTCATTTATATTTTTTCAAAATAGCACATATTTTAATTACATTTTCTTTCGGTTGTTATGAAAAAATGGCAACAAAAAGATATAATTAATATTTTACAACTATTTTTCCTTTACTTTCTACAGAAATGGAGTACTTCCGTTGCCAATATTAAGCAAATAGCTCTAAAAACTACAAAAAAATTAATATTTCAAAAAGAAATGGAGATGCAGTTTTCAAACAAATTGCATTTAAAAGTACTTTTTTTTTTCAATACGACGGTATAAAAATTGAAATTGTGCGATGCTTAGAAGTTTAAAAAATTGCTATAGAGTATTTAATCGTACTGCTTTGTTTTACGGCTGGCTTCTGTAAGGTAACATTACTTTTTGGAGGCGGCACAAAATAAACTGGGAGAAAAAAATAGCATACCGTACCGGGGGCTAATAAAAATAAAAGAATATGTAGGCGAGATTTTCATTCCGAAAATGATATTAATGAGACTTTAAAATCTTACTTTCACCAATTCCAAGAAATTGGTGTATAAAGCATTTAATCTTCGGAAAATCCGCCTACAAAAGCATGTGCATCGATATTGTAGGAAAACAATTTGAACAGTCCTAACGTTTGGTAAATTTAACTAGTACCATGCAGCCGCATCTCATAAAAATTCAGTGTGACACTCGTATTCATAGGGAACGAACGGAGAAAAAAGTTTTCCCACAATTCTTTTTATACGTGTTTGGGAGGTTCATCAAATGTAATGTCCAGTAACTCGTGTCCGTTCTAGTGTTACTTTTGGAAAAACTAATGCGCTTAAAAAAATAATTCCGATTGTCAATTAAAAATATTGAAAATCTGACTATACAGATTTTAATGACATGTCAGAGAGGCAAAACATATCTTTAAAAGCAAAAATTGAAAAGCAGTTATTAATCTCACTCATTCACGCATGTCAATAAAATATAGAAACAAGGCTGTTGTTTCATTATTATTATTGATGTTGTTGCTGTTGTTAGTAGAATTCTTATTAGTAGTTGTAGTAGCAGTAGTTACACTTATAGGGCCATTCCATGTCACGTATAGGACAGCTTTTCTGTTCAGGTGTGTAACCCCTGACAGAAATATTAAAACTTTTTGTGATCTCCTTTCAAGACTTTAAACTTTCACTTTCAAAGCTTCGAGCAGTGCTTCTACAAAGAACAGAATATATTGAATATTTGCGGTCAGGGCCCGACTTAGGCTGCGGGGGCCCCGGAGCAAGCATCATCCTGGGAAGGGGGGAGGGGGAGCTTCTATCTATCTATTAAAAAAATTTATGAATAATGTGGTAGTGGCTAGTACTAAACTTCATACATATTGTATGTATGCATGAATGTTATACCAGGTACTGCTCACGACTGTATACAAAGTATCATAAAAAGATGGTCACAACTTTAAGAAAAAATACAAAGTAGGATAATAGTAGAGAAAATGATAGATTGGTTGACACGAGTATTTCTTTGCAAACTTTTACTTTGCTTATCTACGTACGTTATAAGATATCTAAAAGAGAATGCCCAAAATTGGTCATAATTAATGGTTTTAACTTGCCATGTTACGAGGAAAACTTTAATAAAGAATTTCTGTTGAAAACAATAGAATACTAAGTTGTTATAATAAAATTTTAATCATTAGTTTTCTAATGATATAGTTTGTTTTTTGCATGGGTGGATGGTTACTGGAAACAGAGAGGGAGAACGGGGACCCCACTCCCTTCCTAAACTGTTTGAAAATATATGAATTTTGGTCACTTTTGTCTAATTTTAATCATTTGGTACTTTTTAATGAAAATCCTGAATATTCCCATGGGGGCCCCCTAAAAAGGGGGGCCAGGGGCAGCTGCCCCGCCACCCCCTGCATAAGTCGGGCCTTGTTTGCGGTTTTGCCTCTCCTATTTTCTACCTCTACTATGTACATGTAATCATTGTGTCGACTTCATCTACGAGTGGACCTTGACTTTCCTTTCTACATATTCTTTCAGACCTGCCTTTGCTGTCTTTGTATGATGTGTTTACCAGGCTCCGAGAAGAATTTCTTCTCTCCCTGCTTATACTATTTAATATAACCTAGAAGATTTTATTAAACATATTAAGTGATACACGTCTTTACTTTAATTTAAATTTTATCCTCGACACGAAAATTATAATAATACAAGATGTAATAATATTTTTCTATTGTACACTATAGCTAAAAGTTTGTGAAATACCAGGAACTGAGTTATGGCTGATATATTTTGCATATTCAAAAGACGGGTTTGGGACGAAAACAGCGCTACTGCTACTAAGCACAGGTAAGAAATATCTTTTCCTGTTTTATTTCATATTGTTGACAATTAGAAAAGTAAAGAAAAAGTATGCACACTCAAATTTTGAATAGAAACATTATTTATAAAAATTTCTACATATTACTCCTGTTTTAGCAATGCTATTATACCATCAAATTAAAACAACTATGCGAATACGAAAATCTAGGACTTTTTTTTTGTTGTTGTTGTTGTTATTTTAAATGTTATATTTTAACAACTTATAAGTTAATAGATATAGGTATTTATGTAAGTGCTATGCGCAGGACATTTTTTTTTGTTTTTATTGAATGACCCTAAACAGGCAGATTACGTTGATCTGGAGTTTAAAATGTGGAGATTTTTAAACCTATTAAAAACAGACAGATTACTTAGGTCTAGGTTAAAAATGTGGAGATTTTTAAACCTACCGTGTTTACTCGCATAATACTCGCACTTTTTTTGCCAATTTTTCATCGTAAAAGTGTAGGTGCGACTATTAAGCGGGGAAATCTACTACACAATATTGCATACTGTAATGCTAAAACATTGCTGGTATAAAAAACACATTATAATAAAATTAGTTACTTACCAAATGTGTCCAGATTATGTGCTGTTAATTAAATACCATTTTTCTTTGTATGATAATATTTTTATAGACATGAAATTTGCAAATAATCTTTGTAAAACTTTTGTCAAAATATTTTCATAATAAATCACTTTCACTGAAGGTATCAGTATCACTATTGTAATGTGAATCGGTGTCTGAAGAATCTCCGTCATTCCATAAAATGTCGTCTTCGCTTCCGTCCAAAGCGTTGGAGATACCTATCTTCTTAAAACTTTTTGAAATTATATCGCTTGTTATTAAAGTCCAGCTTTTTAATATCCAACTACACATCATTAGTTCCAGGTGGACGCCTTACTTTTCACTGGCAGTTTTTTCTTTGTTCCCATTGACCATCCAATTTCCATGTATTCGTCTTATATAGTCTTTAAATAGCGTTGAACCGGTATGTCTAACGGTTGCAGAATCGATGCGAGTCCTAATGATGTGCTTCTAAAAATATTTTTCTTTAAATAAAAATGTTGAAAATAGTCCAATAGCTCCAATAAATTATATCACCTTTAATTAAAAAAAAAAATTAGAATATCAGTTTAATCGTTTTTGCGTTCTGATCCCTCCCGGTTTGAAAAAAGCGACTGCGACTTTTATGCGAAGAAAATATTTTGACGATTTTTTCTGCTTCAAAACGGGAGTGCGACTATTACGCGAGGGCAACTATTATGCGATTAAGCACGGTAATAAAGGACCATTCCATATCACGTTTGGGATAGCTTTTCTTCATATTACTGCTGTTTTGACAATACTATGCTTACTATGAATTAAAACTATTGTGCTAATATGAAAATCTAGGGGGGGTTTTTTTTGTTATTTTTAATATATAGTTTACTAGGGGGCTCGGCCCCCTACGAGCTACGCTCGCCAACCCCCGTCCAGACACCGCAGACTCTAAATGCACGCTAATTTGATCGGCTTTAAAAAGATTTCGAAAGATTGAATTATAATTTAAAAAACAGTGGCGATCTCCCTATAAACGAATTCATTTCTCTTTGATTGGGGAATTTTAACGCCAAATCCGCTGCGGCACTACTTGATTATCCTGTCGACCAATTTTGCCAAATTATATAAATCGCCAAACCACTCGCCAAATTATACAAATTGATATAATTTTTATTTTAAATAACGAAAGAACAAATAAATTCGTACAACATTAATAAAAACACAAATAAAACGTCGAAATAAAAATAACTTGATGACGTATACACGTGTAACAACATTTCAAAATAAGCTAATATAAAAGGAATTAAGTAAAGTGAGTCTTTGTCTCCTGGTATTTTTTAACAAAGCGAAAAGAAAGTTCTTTTAAATGAGACATTTTAAATTAATTCTCAAAATATCAAATAAATGTCTAGCGCAATTTCTAAATTTAAACTTTTTTGCAATATTATTTTGTGTTCATTTTATGTAATAACTATAATGTGACGTAAATATGACGTAATTTATCCTAAGACTTCTAACGCATGTTAATGAATTTATTATTTTACAATATCCTTTCTCTTCTAAAATTCACGTGTATACTTTTTATGACGTAATTTTTAATAAGTTCCTGCTTTTTATACGTAATTATTTAATTCTAATTTGAAAGTTTTGTTCCTGTTTATAATAGTCACGTGTAAATAAATTTTTAATTTGAAGCAAACATTATTGCTTGCGCTTTTTATACAGTTGGCAACAGTTTAAATTAGTACAATTTTCTGAAATCTGTAAAAAATATCTCTAGAAATGCTGAAAATTTGAATTTAAAATAGAAATAAAACCTGAAAAAATGAGTCAAAATAAAAAAATTAATGCAATCTGCACTCCGGCAAATTCTAACGCATAAAATGATCTAAAAATGATTACACTGCCATGTCTAGTTTTTGCTGCTATAAAACTTTTTTAGTGGAACGATTTTGTCCAACTTTAGCATTAAATAACTCTTAAAATAATTCTTCGATTTGAAAACTGTCTGCATCAGCGTATTTATCAAACATTTCTGTATAAAACCACCGATTTTCATATTTTTGTATGCATTATTTTTGTTAATATTAACGAAGAAAGGCCTCCGGTCACAAAAAAATCAAAACCGGCGGCGGCGGTGACAGCGGTAGTTACTTTTTTTTAGAATAGAGAGATATTTTAACAACTTATAAGTTAACAGATATTGGTATTTATGTAAGTCTCACGTGCAGGAAATTTTGTATGTTTTTCATGAAATGGCCCTTAAAAGTGGTATATGACAGTCAGAAATAAATTCGTATTCTATCGTCCAGAGGAAAAGATACATTCCTTCAAAAAAAAAAAAAAAAAAAAAAGACAGAATTGTAAAAAATCATTGCAGGTCTCTTGAAAACTCCTCTGTTCGAAGACTTAAATGGCCCATTAAACTCATTGGCTCGTCACAATACAGCATCGCTACTTACAAAATGATTGATTAGAAAGGGGAGGGGGGGGGGCAGTTAAACTAGAAAATTGAAAAAGTCTGTTTTATATCAAGAATATCTACTTTCCTAATTTATCAAAATGAAATATTTTGATCTGAATGCATACATTAGAAAAACTAGTTTTTGCCCTTGTTTTTAAAAATTTCGAAAATATCAAATAGTATTGCGAAAATTCCAGTTTATTGAGAGGCAATTTTATTTTTTATCATGTTCTAAGTATTTTATGCCAACTGATACATTTAAATTAATTTTTAATAAAAATTGTGAACGGCAACAAAGAGCGCTAAGTTTAAGTAATTTTATACAAAAAACGAAATTCGAAAAGTTCTATGTTTTTGTGACATATCCCTGGAAAACAGAAGTGCAGTCGGCCAAAAAGAAAAGAGAACAACCGAAATATTTCAATCTAAAATTGTCATAGAAAAAAAAGAAAGGGGAGGGAGAAAATAGTCACTTGACTGAAAATTATATCTTTTTCAAATTTATGTTTAAAAAAATAAGCTTTGGGATCGTCTTCATACTGGAATTGTACCATATTCTAAAATTTGTAATATGACAACTAATAAAATTTTGACTAATGATGACATATGATGTCTAATTTTGACATCATATTTAGATCTTTCGTTTACCTTAAGTTGCCACATGGGAAGTCATTCTGCCAAGTAATTTAGGATTTATGAAGGTTTAAATTTTAGAATTTCTGATGTTAAATTTGTTATCGTTGCAAAACAAATTACAATGCGGGTTATTTTTACCCGACTGCCAAGAAGGGTTATGTGTTTCACGCGTATCTGAATATGTGGGGGTTTTTTTATATATATATATACCCTCGAAACATCCCAAGGGCTGAGTGGATTTTAATGAATGGGGTCTCTAACGATTCCTCTTAACCGTCCGATGGTTATAGGCTAGGTTTTGTTTTTATAAATTCAAAATGGCGGCAGAGACGAAAATAAATTTTACGCACCATATTGAGTGGCAGATCATTGGATAGGTCTCTCAAAATGAAGAAGATGTTTCATTGACTATTTTTCAGTCAGAAGCTCCGTTTAAATATTACACAACCTGGAAGTTGTGTAGGTAGGATCTCTAGCTTTACTGCAACTCTAACCTTCATAGACATCTATAGGCCTCATCAGAACAGTGTTTATAGATAGGAACTAACAATTAAGCACAACTTAAAAGTCATCAATACAAGTAAATAAATAAAAATAGGTAAGTAATATAAAAAATAGGTTCACACTGATGAGAAACAATTAATTAGTTCGCTTTTTACGTAATTGGGTTTTTTGATTTTTTAAATTTAATTTTTACTTGTTTAAGTATAACTCAAAACTCAAAAGTACTCGGCGGAATGAACTGTAATTTTGGATTTCTTTTCTAGAAATCAATTTCTGTGAAAACGTTTACAGGCTACAAATTCTATTTCTTTCGAAAATTAATTTTTAAAACTTTTTTTTTTTTTCGAAATACTTAGCTATTTTTTTTACAGACATACAAAAATGTCTAAAAGCTTCAAATATGCGAATCCAAAATTGCTGCTCACTCCACCAAGTAGTTCTTGAGTTTTCCCTGTTTTTTTTTTTTTTTATCTTTTATCTGTTTGCAACGGATCAGGTAATTTGAATATCACTGCTACTGAATAGTAATTCTCGCCTTTTTTAATCGCAGAATTCAATAATTTAAATAAGGTAAACATTAATTTTCAGAAATAATGCTATTCAAATTATCTTACCCCTATTATCCATGTTCTCACAGTGATATTTATGCAAAAAATAGATTTAAAAAAATAACCTTACGTTAAAATCATCTTAAAATATGCGACAAATTTTTCAAAGTATTTAAGAGGCTGCAGAAGTTCATAAAAATACTTGCTCTATTCTTTAATGACACATCCATTCTCATAAAAGACGAGAGACAGATTATTTTCCCCTCAGACTGACCATATAATTATTCTGTCAAAAAATATAAAAAATGCTGTAAGTCAGAGGAAGATAAGCGGTTTAACGCATTATTGGTATTGAAAATATAATGCATTTAGTACCAGAGAAGGTAACCCTTTCTACAATAGACATGCTTAGATCTTAGCTCAATGCATAGGTGAAATAGATATAGGTCACACCAGAGTCACCCGGGAAAAGATGAAAAACAGGGTGTCACATGCCTCAGGCCTTCAGCAAGTACAGTCACCCAAGAGAGAACGGAGAATAGGGTGCCATATACCTTTAGGCTATTCCTTTAGTCCATGTAAAAATTTGTTTTTTCTCATATCTTTAAAAAAAATGTAAGCATTTAACCCTATAGGCACTGCGGCAAAGAATCGGACTTGAACACCTGCAATAACTATCATTGTTATTACAAGACATTTTTTGGCTTATAATAGCATCCAGCGCACGAGTTGTCGATGTCTCAAAATTGTTGCTTTTAAAATTTCAACTTTAAAAAAAATAATAAAAAGTCCCATCTCAGAAGCTTTTATCCTGTTTGAAATTCTTAACAAATGATGGACACCTGCTTGTCTGATGACCCTTGTTGAGGCTTATAGAGAGCTACTCATTTAAATTTTTCAAAGGAAGCACCCGAAAATTGTTAACATTTACAATAAAATGGGGAAAAAAGAGATCTGTGGATACAAAGGAAACAGTTCACACTGTTCGATGTTACCTTAGTATTTTTTTTTTTAAACAAATTTTAGAGTTAATGCAGGATGATCATATTCATAGGTTTATAACCTATTATAAGTCCGGATTAGTTTTTGTTCTATTACAAACAAGCAATGGACATTTTATCTGATGACCCTTCTTATACTTTATAAAGAATTGCAGATTTTACAGATATGCTAAGGATTGTAAAAAAACGCGCCTGAAAAATTTCAACCATACCTTTAAAAAAGCAAGAATATAAATCTGAGGATACAGATAATGCCTTCACAATGCTCAGTGCTATTTTAGAATTTTTTAAAAATAATATTAAATCAAATACACGCATCATCATATTGTTAGATTTATCAACAATTGAACGTTTGTAAATCAAATGTCTATAATTCGAAATTTCAATAATCTTGATACAATTTGGTTTTACAAGTTAAAAAAAATAACCTCATTTTTTATTTTCTATTTTCAAATGAAAATGATGTGGGGATTTTCTTCATTTAATGAATGATGGGCGTATGATGACCTTTCTTGTATTTTCTAAAAAAAAAAAAAAAAAAAAACTTTTAAAATTGTGAAAAGAAGAATGCAAAAATTATTTACATTACACTGTTAAATTTTTACTTCAAAGTTAAACCATTCAATGGTGTAAATAGTAATTAGCTGAGCCACAATATCGTTCTTCATACCTTTGAAAAGAATTTCCTCGTGGTTCAACCTCGAAAATTATGTTTCACCAAAAAATGGAGATGTTTAACAGCCAGTCATAAGAAACAGTTCTGTGAATTCTCAATGTGCTGCTTTAGGTAACGAGATTATACGCCTACTTGCCCAGTGGTTAGATCGCTGGCTACGCTTCAGGAAATGCCAGTTTTCAATCAAAGTTCAGACATGGGTGGTCGAAGTATATCAAATTCCCGTTTAAACGGGAGTTCCTGTTTGATTACCCCTTGTTTCCAAAGTATAACCATAGTCAGTGTATTATTCAACATGGTACTAATTCTTGCTTCAGCATTTTACCAGTTAATAGTTCAATATTTTACAAATTAATCGTGCAACGTTTTACCAGTTAACGGTTCAACCTAAAATAATTATGGTTCAATAATGTATCATTCCATGGTACGCGTAAAGTACCAAATCATGGTATAATTTTTCATCATCTTATCATTTGCAGCTACTAAACAAAGTTACAAAACAGCTACAAAATGTTGTTCAACCTTACACGAAATTTTTAACAGTGTATTTAAAAAAGATAAGAAAAGAAATAGGCAAATACAGGAGAAACAGTTCACTATGTTCATTATTACCTTAATATATATATATATATATATATATATATATATATAAGCCAATAAACTTCTATTAAAAATTCTTAATCAATTATATATACTTACTACAAACAATGATAATGCACATTGTATAAAAAATAGCTATCAACTGGTCAATATTTTAAAAAATCTTCATTGTGTATGATATAACGACAATATACGACAATAACGACATATGAATTCAAAGATCTTTTTAATACAGTGAAACCCGCTTAAGAAGTTTCCCAAGGGAATGGAGGGGAAAAACTTCTTAAACGGGAAAACTTCTTAAACGGGAAATTAGCATTTTTTGATAAAATCAATAGTTTAAATATTGATATTCAGAAGAGAGTTTATTTTACCTTAGTACAATAATACAAAGCGTACTTTCTATAAAATTCAGTTTTCTTAAGAAATTTAAATTAGTTTGCACACTTAAAAAATTAGCTAATAAAGTAAAAATACATAATTACCTTAGAAACTCTTTATTTAATCCAAGACAAGAAATTTTTCTTTAAGAGTCATTTGATATGTATTTGCCAAAAAAAAAAAAATCGGTTATACTTTTTTTTTTTTCGACAACCTTTAATCAATAACTTTTCTTCCATAACTTCATATTTTCCTCTTTTCACATTTTTAATTTTACGAGATTTTTCAGAACAGTTTAAAATGAGATCTCGTTTTGCTAGAATTCCATTCAGAGTAGTCACTGGTATGTTCAACTTCTTTGCAGTTTCAACTCTTGTTGTTTTGGCGTTACTATCAACTTCTTTCAAAATTTTGATTTTGTCTTCAATTGAGATGGCTTTCCTTTTAATTGCCTTGCCCGACATTTTTTGGGGAAAAAACAGAATTTTTTGTTCGTGTATTTTCTAACGAGAAAGCTTTGAAGTTATGCACTTTACATTAACTTAAAAACTGTGAAATGAATAGACCAAACGGGGCTTTGGTATATTACACTTATGGAAGAGAGTGGTGGGAAAGAATCTGTTGTAACTATTGAACTGAAAGAACCACCCCTCGGTAGGGCGGAGCAATTCCCTTTTCTCTTATCAGTCACTATTGTTACAGTGACGAGGGATCCATCCTCTACCCACATTCCATTTCCATCAAACACATTAAACAGATTTTAAGGTGAAATAGAGGTGACCATAACTGTTATCAGTCCTAAACATTGACCTTTTTGAATAGCGAAGAATATAAAGGAAGATATTTCCAGCACAGAAAATAAAATAATAATCAAAAATACAAAATAAACGCTCTTCGAAAGTAAAAATGGAACGAAAAATAAAACTTTTTAAGCGGGAAGGAGTTTCGAACTAAACTTCTTAAACGAGTTATTTTAGCGTTGTAAGAATAAGAGAAAAATGGGAATCGAAAATATAAACTTCTTAAACGGAAAAACTTCTTAAACGGGTTTTACTGTAATATAGACTTATTAGATTTACATAATATTATAAATGCATTATTTAAAAAATATTATAAAAAACTGGAATTACCATCTAATATTGATATCGCATATTTTAAATCATTAACAAACTTCATTATCTATAATAATTATATATTGCAAGATAACACATTATATTTACAGCACGTCGGTATACCACAAGGAGGTTGTACATCCAGTTTATTATCAGACTTATACTTATATCACTATGAACGTACTTTTACTAATAATAATCTACATTTATATCGTTATATTGATGACATAATTTTAATTGCCACTGATCAATCTAAAATTTCTCAATTTCCAGTTGATTATCCCACTAATTTGGAATTAACGGAAAACCTCTTATCTAACAATACAATTAACTTCTTAGATCTTAAAATTACCATAAATGACAACAAAACAATAACAGATTTATATGATAAACATAAAGAATTTAAATTCAAAGTTAATACATTTACAAATTTTAAATCTTGTCTTCATCATTCTGTATATCGAAATATACTTCTTAATCATTTATATAAATTAAAATGTTTATGTTCTTCTCATCTAATTAACAATAATATTAAAAAACTAATTTATGATGCATTAAATCATGGTTTTCCAAAAAAATTCATATATTCATTAATATACAATTAGTACTTACATGATCTTAAAAAAAAAATAAATAAATAAAAATAACACATGCGTAAACAAAATTACAAAAAAATTTATAAAAAAAAATTTATAAAAAATTAAAAATTGTAAAATAATAATAAATAATTTCTATAGGATGGTTGGGTGGGTAGATGTTAGAGTACGGAGGAGGGTGTTGTTGTATGGATAATACGCAATGGTTAATTAAAAAAAATGATGGGGCTTTAGTATTATAACTACATTTCTAATACGTATTTTATATCGATGTTGATTTGATGTTTTATATGTAATTGGTGACTTTTCTTTTTATTTCATTCATATTAAATTTAACTTATTTAATCAAATTTAGTATTAACTTGTTTTTAAAATTTAGTCTACTCAGGACAATATCATATTAATTAAAAATAGTATACCATCTTTTTAGTGATTATTATGCATATAAGTTTATTTGATATAACTAATGTTATACTGTATGTATTAAAATTGGGTAAATAGTTTTTATTATTACTCCTCTATACTTTTTAACATTGTTTCAACTGTCATTGTATTCAACTTTGTATTCCATGATTAATAATCGGTTTAATTTGTTTTATTGTCACAATCATATTTTTTTAGCTTATTTTAATATGAAGATAATTCACACACTATATTTGTGATCTTTAGGATACTGGGAATTTTAGAATCTGACAATCTTCTATAAACATCTATTGTTCATTTATTTATTTTCTTTCCTGTTCATTTTTATATGTAGTGGTAATTATTAAGGTTTTTTTTATATTAGTATTATATATAATTTATTATATTTTATAGCATATAGCTATGTTCTATATATTAATTATCGATTTAATTTGTTTTATTGTCACAATCATATTTTTTTAGCTTATTTTAATATGAAGATAATTCACACACTATATTTGTGATCTTTAGGATACTGGGAATTTTAGAATCTGACAATCTTCTATAAACATCTATTTTTCATTTATTTATTTTCTTTCCTGTTCATTTTTATATGTAGTGGTAATTATTAAGGTTTTTTTATATTAGTATTATATATAATTTATTATATTTTATAGCATATAGCTATATTCTATATATTAATTATCGATTTAATTTGTTTTATTGTCACAATCATATTTTTTTAGCTTATTTTAATATGAAGATAATTCACACACTATATTTGTGATCTTTAGGATACTGGGAATTTTAGAATCTGACAATCTTCTATAAACATCTATTTTTCATTTATTTATTTTCTTTCCTGTTCATTTTTATATGTAGTGGTAATTATTAAGGTTTTTTTATATTAGTATTATATATAATTTATTTTATTTTATAGCATATAGCTATATTCTATATATTATCAATGTTATTTATTTATTTTTTTTTTTTTTCAGTGCAGATTAAATGGGTTTGGTAATAAATAGCATATAATGAAAGCATTTTATTAACATTTAATTTATTTAATTTTTTTTAATAATGGTATATAGTATGGTATTTGTATATTAGGATTTGTGTAATAATGCAGTTGATATGTATTTATTTCTTTAGCTTTTATTAGGTTCTTCTTTTTGTGACATTTGAATAATAATAATAATAATAGTTTTAAAATAAAATAATAGATGGCAGCACAAAAAATTTTGTCTTTTTTAAAGCTTCTATTAAAGTAATAATTTTAAATTTTTACACCATGTGTTATTTAACGCTGAATATTGGCAATATTGTAAAATTGATATTAAACAATTTAAAATTGTTTTTAGGTATTTTAAATAATGTAATTATTTTCTATTTATATCATATTAATTGTATTTATCACGGTATTTCAAAATGAATTAACTGAATCCATAGGTTTTAATTTCTGTGTTAACTCAACTGTTTTATTCCCCTTAATCTTATCATGCTTATGGATTCCATGTGCGGGAATCTATTTTGAAAATTTACTGGAAATTTATTCGGTAAGTTGTATAAGATTTCTATTGCTATAAATTAAATATTTAATGGGTTGTAGTGTTTTTTTAATTTCATGCCATTGGATAATGTTCTGTTTTCATCTTGAGACTATTCTTTTGGTTCTATAGGTTGTTCGGGTACAGGAGAAAAAAAATTCAGCTTTTAGCTTTTTTCTCACAGAAAACAACCGATTTGCTTATATCATTGAATTATGTACCCTTGAAAACGTAAATCAATATATAAGTTTTTCAATTTTTTCGGAATCCATATTCTTCTTTTTTTATTCTTCCTTATTAATTCTTGTAATTAAGTATAAGGTACTTTATTTTATACATACAGTTCTATATTATAGGTTTGTGGCATCCATTTTTATTGTCAATTCATTCACAATAATGCGGTTTTTGATGATGGTCGGTAATGTTTAATTAATGGTTATATATATATATATATATATATATAACCATTAATTAAACATAACCTTCCACCGTCAAATATTATGAATTAAAGCTGTAAGTATTAAAAAAAAAAAAAAATTAATATAAGATTTATTATGGAAGAAAAAGAAAAAAGTGGACACCGACAAAAATTGAAAAGCTTATACATTGAATTACGTTATCAAGGGCACAGAATTCAATGATATAAGCAAAATGGTTGTTTTCTGTGGGAAAAATAAGCTAAAGCTAAAAGTTATTTTCCCCTGTGCCCAAACAACCATAAAATCAAGTGAATTGATTAAAAATGAAAGCAGAATAGAAACAAATAATATAAAATGGAAGAATCAATAAAACGTATTTAAATATTTATAGGATATAAAATATAAATAATAAACACCATACCGATTAATATTTCAGTATTTTACAAAAATCCACGCGCACATGGCTGCCAGTATATCAAAACGATTAAGGTGAATAAAACAGTTAAGAAATCACAGTAAATGATACCAAAGGATGCAGTTAATACATTTTGAAATAAAATTTGAAATACCTTGTTAAACACATTTAATCTAATATAAAATAAATAGATATTAATTACATTATTTAAAATGCACTATTAAATTAATTAATAACAGTTTAACAATATCGTCAAAATATATATATATATATATATATATCTTAATAATTTCAAAGCTACTACATATACAGTGGGTGATCGGATAACGAACTTAATCCGTTCGAAAACCGTGATCGCTAACAGAATTGTTCGTTAACCGATCATACCGGGTGTCCCAAAAAGGACTGACTGATTTTAAAATTCAATAATTTGCAAACGGTGACAGATATTAAAAAATTTCTTGCAGGAGGGTTATGCATAAGGTCAAAAGTTTTATTACAGTGATTTTCAATTTTAGTTCGATTTACAAACAATAGATGGCGCTGTAAGCAATAGTCACTAAATTCAGGCTCGATTTTTGGTCCTTTATCTTGTTCCATGCAGAAAAAGGAGATGGAAATGTATATTATCCGGGCCACGAAGTACCAAAAATCGAGCCTGAATTTAGTGACTATTGCTTACAGCGCCATCTATTGTTTGTAAATCAAACTAAAATTGAAAATCACTGTAATAAAACTTTTGACCTTATGCATAACCCTCCTGCAAGAATTTTTTTAATATCTGTCACCGTTTGCAAGTTATTGAATTTTAAAATCAGTCAGTCCTTTTTGGGACACCCGGTATATTTTGTATTGATTTGTATGGGGATCCAATTAATTCGTTCTTAAAAGCTAAATAATGTATAATATAAATCTGCGCTTTATAATAGGGTTAATATACGTCTATTTAATACGGACAGATCGTATTTTGATAGCTTTGTCTGTGTCGTGGCGTATTAAAATAAATAAATAAATAAATGGCATGCCCTTTATAAAAACTTTTAGGATTACATTCATTCCCCGACACTAAATCATATCAATTTGTCACTTTCACCTTTCAAAAACTCCTTAGTTCTCTAACAGATTTTGAGTGTCGCCCCCAATGGAAAAAAAACAAACAAATTATATATAAATAGTACAAAACATATTTCAATTTTAAGACTTAAAGCACACGCTTTTATTTTATGTAAAATGACGTCATTCGCACCCGCTTAAGAATTCTACATTTACGATCCACTCTTAAACATCTACAAAAAAGCATGCATAGAACGTCACTATCGCAAAATAATACACAAATGCAGCAAAAAGATGCCGTCATTAAAGGAACTCGACAAAAAAAAAAAAAAAAAAAAAAAAAAAAACGGCTATCTGATGATTCATAGGCCTTCATTTGTTTGTAACATTAATAGATACTTAAAATTAAATATAGTTTATAATAGCTTCATGTTTTAACAGAGATCATTCGTTCATATTTTTTCAAAATAGCACGTATTTTAATTACATTTTCTTTCGGTTGTTATGAAAAAATGGCAACAAAAACATATAATTACTATTTTACCACTATTTTCCCTTTATTTTTTACAGAAATGGAGTACTTCTGTTGCCAATATTAAGCAAATGGCTCCAAAAACTACAAAAAAATTAATATTTCAAAAATAAATGGAAATGCAGTTTTCAAACAAATTGCATTTAAAAGTTCTTTTTTTTCAATACGATGGTATAAAAATCGAAAATGTGCGATGCTTAGAAGTTTAAAAAATTGCTATAGAGTATTTAATCGTACTGCTTTGTTTTACGGCTGGCTTCTGTAAGGTAACGTTATTTTTTGGAGACGGCACAAAATAAGCTGGGAGAAAGAAATAGCATGCCGTACCGGGGGCTAATAAAATTTCTAATCTGTTCATTTTAATTTGGAGGCCCTCAAATGTAGCTCCCGAACCCCCGGTAGCCCATCATAGAGGTCTGCACGGGCCGAGATTTCCAGGCCCGGCCCGACTCATAGAGAAAAAATTCGGCTCGGCCCGGCCCGGCCCGATAAAAAAATTTAAAAGTTCGGACCGATCCCGGCCTGGAAAAAAGTTAAAATCTCGGCCCGAACCCGGCCCGGCCCGAGTGAATTTCTACAAACATTGATTTTTACTCCGAATTGGTTAAAAATTTGTCTCGTACGAGGAGTTCTGACCAAAAATATTTATCTTAACTTTTTTTTTTTTTTTTTTCATGTTTATAATCTTCATATTTATGATGAAGATTGCATGATATGCAGGCTGCGATATTTATTTTTTTAATCAATCTCTATTTTTTGTATGTAAATGTTTCAGTTATCATTAATATTGTTAATTCATATTCCATGTATAGAAGTGTTAAAAATCTGAAAAATGCTATACAGTAAAATCTTCCAAGACGGAATTGCATAGAAAAGAAAAAAAAATGCGTTATGGACTAGTTCCCTTCTTAGCAAGAGTAAATGTATTATATATTCTTTTCTTACTTATTAGTATATTAATTTTGCACAGATCAACACGTTTTTCAGTTTAAAAAAGGGCTCCGTCATAAGCAAGTTCCTTTTCACACATTTTACTATATTTTAATTTAGCTATGTTTTAATATGCGTAGAAATCTACTATTCTTTTAAAATAATAAATTTTAATGTTTAAGTGTATAGAATAATGGCGATTCAAAAATGTATGCATTTTTTGCAAAAATTTTTGGGCCAGGCCTAATGTAACTGACCTTTAAATGGAATAGGCCACGCTTAAGACAATGTTTTTCACATGGGCTGGCTCAAAACTAGGACTGAAAATTTTGGTCCGTGAAGACTAGGAATGAAACCAGGCCCGGCTCTGTACAGAAAAATTAAGTTAGGCCCGGCTCGAGCCTTCAGAAAAAAGTATGCCCGGGCCCGGCCCGAGTGACATGAATGAAAATCGGCCCGAGCCCGGCCCGGCCCGCGGGCCCATGAATTAATTAAGCCATACGTATACAACTGTTAAATTGTTCTCTAAGTCGACAATAGATGCAATTAAATACAGCTCGGCAAACCTGAAACTCAAGCATTGCGTCTTCTTGGCTTTGTTCTGCGAGTTGTTCATAAAAATCTCTCGCGAAAGTGTTCGTTAACTGAACAGTTCGTTAACCGATCACCTACTATATTCATAATGCATTTATGCATATCGTATTCATAGGTTAATCAGCTTATGTAAGTCGATCATCTATAGTAAAAGTGTTTAAGATCATAACAAGTTTCTGACATGGAAAAATGATGTAATTTTTTTTTAAATTTTTCAATTTTTGATAAATAGACATGAAACATAACAATGATTTTTTTTTAATTATTAAAACTAGTTTTAATTATTTTATTTTATTTATTTTTTGTATATGTTTGTGTTTTCCACTCAACAACGCGAATATTTATGTGCATAAAGAAAAGTTTTTTCGCGCTGTTTTACCAAATTCACAAAAGAGTAGAATAAATTTGAACTGACCTTTTGGATAGAAAAACACCTGGGTAAAATAAATAGATAAATAAGAGTTTAATAGTTTTCAAAACAGTTGACATTTTAACCCATTTATGGGACGCTTCGAATTTTAATGAATTTGTAAAATTTTCTTTTCCCTTATAAGATGAAAACTATATGAAATAATTATTTATAAATGTCTTAATCTGTTACCGAGGATAATATGGATGACAGGATAATATGGATATTTATTTTCTTAACCCTCCGTCGGTCGCAATAGACCTGACAGGCACAGCATAATTATTTAAGCTCTCCTTCCTCTCCGCGACTAGAGAACACAAGTTTACTTATTTTGAGTGCAATAAACGAAGTTTTTTTTTTTTTTCATTCAAATTTGAAATATTATATATTTCTACATCTTAGTGAAGATCACTTATCACTTTAAGGACGTTAGAATTGAGTGAATTAATTGCTAATGACGATTTTCTAACATGTACCTGCCAGGCGCATTGCGCTCGAACTCGGGAATCCCAGAGTTGCGACCGACGGAGGGTTAAATGAAAGCTTTCTTCGATGTTCAGAATTTTTTTATTGCTCAGTATGATGAAATGTAAAAAGTAAGTTTATTTGTATTTTTTCCACGAAAGATCCAAACAAATAAATTATAATCTTAGCTTATACACTTCTTTGAAATACGTATTTTTTAAAATTGTGAAATTATATATTCTAGCCTATTTTTTATGAATTTTTGTAACATCTAAAATATAGATACTGGGCACGAATACGTGCATATTTTTATTAGCCGTTTAAGGGGCAGTTATTTATATAAACTCCTTTTCAAGACATTTGTGAAATAAATTGTTTTAAGGCCTCAAATACTTTTATTCTTAGTTTATTATCAATAATAATTATAATGTTATAAGTCTCTGTAAATAAATAAATATATTTTTTTTGTAATTCATAAAACTACTAATTACAGTATATAATATGCAATATAAAAGCCTATTTTATACAAATCTAGGAAAAACATATAATTATGCATATTGTACTATTATAAATATTGTGCATATTCCCATATTTAGGACATTTACATTTTATCAAATAAATACACAAAAAAAATTGTAATTTTTTTTTTTTTTAGTATTTTTCCAGTTTATTTTGAAACATTTTAAAAGTGATGTTACCAGAAATTTGAGAAAAGAAAAATTCAGGAATAAATGTGTTAAATCGGATTCTCTTTCGTTACGATTAAATTTTTTACGATGGATTTTTCTATTAAACCAACCGTCGCGTCGTTTGTATTTGTTCGTTAAAACCCAATGCTCTTTACATCCCAATTCGCTATAAACGCATTTCACTGTAAAATAGTTTTCTCAGCTCTTCACCACAGAACTGAGCATTTCTTGATTCTCTTTTGCAATCCACAGGGTTTCTTCTTAAAATCTGTATTACAAGGCACCCCACGATTTTACAATTAAGACATGAATTCGAGCTGAAGGGGACCCGCGGAGAGCCCCTGGGAATTAATTAGGCCTTGTGAATTCAGTATGTCAGCGATGTAACATCGCTGACTACCTTGAGTGACGTGTGGCATCCAAAAAAGTAACTAGATCCCGGTAATTCTGCGTTATTCTCAACAAATCCGTGGGATTGGCTCACAGTATAAGTGAGTAGTAAGCGGTTTTCATCACGAAACAGGTAAAACATTGTGACTGAAGGTAGATAGATTGATTAGATTGTTAGATAGTGATAGTGACTAATAACCACATTATTGGCTTGGCTTTGTTAGAAAAGTCTCTTTGAAGAGTAGTCTTTCTTTTTTGATTGTATTATTTCTTATGACACTGTAGTATTTCCATGTGAATTTTATGTTACAGCGCGTGTTAAATTTCTTTCAACAAATTGTTCCTTTTAAGAAAACTAGGGGAACGTACCCGGGCTTCCCGGGTTACAGAATATAGGTGAATTTTTTTTTTTTTTTTTTTGAAAACTAATATTTTTTTTTTATATGCAATAAATTTTTTAGACTGTCCACTTACATTAAAAAAGCATTTTTCATATGAAAAATACGAATGATATAATTAAATAACTTTTTGAAATTTATCAAAAGCGATATTTTCTTATTAGCCGCATGCTAAGAGACCAAGATTTTGCTACTTACTGCATCCTTTTATATTCTGATAATTTCAGAGCTTACATGTCTGTTAAATTTGTGTTTTATTTATATTATTTTATTTATTTATTCATAGGGAAGTTTTTTTTTATGGATATTAGCAGTAAGAAACTGATGAACTCTTTATTTTGTTTTAAGGGCAAACGAATTAATCTTTCGTAATCGAGCTACAGATAAATTAAAAAATATTTCATACTTTAAAATTGTTTTTAAAACCATAGACAGTCAGTAAACTGAGATGAACTTTGCAAACAAATTCCATTTGAAAAAAAAAATCCCATTTGGTGATCTAAAAATTTTAATTTTACGATTACAAATATGTTAGATTTGTGTTTTTTCAACATTATTTATTTTTATTTGTTTATAAAAGAAATATTAATTTCGTTAATTTGTCTTTCACAAATATGTTAGATTGGTGTTTTTATTTTTTTAATATTATTCTTTTATTTGTTTATAAAGGAAGTATTAATTTCGTTATGTAAAAATAGTCAGAAACAAATGCTGAACAACGTTTGTTGCTTTATGTGCAAAATGTTTATTATTATTATGTATTGAAACCGGCACGTGATAAGATAAACTTAAAAAAAAATCATGCTGAAAAATTATTTTAGAAAATATAATACATCAGTAAATTAAGATACAGTTTTTAAACAAATTGCATTTTAAAGTAATTTTTTTAAAGTAATTTGTAAAGCATTGCGTTTTATCAGTGTGTGATTTCGATTACATTAATGTGAAGAATTTCAAAATAGCTGGGCTGTGAAAATGACGCACTTCTACAAAGCATAATTTAGTTTTAAGAATTAAATTACACGCTTTTTCATAAAATGGCGTCCTTTACATCCGGTAAAGCAATCCAGTCGTAAACTTCGTCTATAGAAAAATATGCATATGACGTCATTATCACGGTATAACAGGCAATATTCTTGACATAACCCGCATATTAATTTCAACATTTTTTTCAGGTTTCATGAGAAAATGGCAACAAAAAGATACAGTATCTCCTATTTTCGACTATTTTCCATTTACATTCAATAGAAATGGGGTACTTTTGTTGCCACAATTAGAAAAATGGTATTAAAAACTACAAAAGAATTAATTTCTCAAAAATAAATTGAGATATAGCTTTCAAACAAATTACATGTAAAAGAGCATTTTTTCCTCATACAATGGTGTAAAAATTTAAAATGTGCGATGTTTAGAAGTTTAAAAATTTGCAGTAGAGAAAATTGCAAAGCCAAAACTTTATTTCAAATTTCAAAGTGTTGCTATTCGCAAAATGACGTATGTGTTACGCACAGATATGTTTGTCCTTTATAATATAGATATATATTTATCTAGGTCTGTTTATAATCAATTGTTATTTTATTGGATGAAAAAAGTTAAATGGTAATTATCTTTCATTAGATTATCGAAGAATAAGACATTGAAAGTATCAATTATGCATGTACAGTAAAATCTCGTTACAACGAATTTCTGGCGAGGACAAATAGAGTTTTCTATACTGAGAAATTTGTTAAAGTGAATATTTTTATAATGAAATAGGATAATAGTATTTTCTTTAAAAATCCAAATAATAGATGAAACAGCACCGAAAAACTGGTGATAAAATACAATTAAATAATATAAATTACGATATAAATATAAAAACAGACAGGGCGTGTTTCGAGCCGGGAATTTTAACAGCCCGTCATCATCCGAAGTAAACACGTGTCTGTAAGAGGACAAGGTCACAAATGAAAAATGAAAATGACATTTTTTAAACCGAAAACTTCGTTAAAGTAACATTCGTTGTAACGAGATTCTACTGTGTAATATTTTTAAATTGTCATGCGCGGAAATATGTTCACTGTAAAAACAAATGGATTGAAAAACGGAGATTCTACTGCCAATCGAGACGTTTTTAACGTATTTTTATCTATTTTCGTATTTTAACGGAAAATTTCCCCCATAAATTCCAGAAATCCGTATTTTTACGGAAATTTTTCCCTATAAATTACAGAAAAATTTCCGCTTACAGAAAATCAGTCAATGAAAAAATTTACATTGACATTCCAAAAAACCTTCAAAATTAAAAGAAAAGAAAAGTTGTCAGTTCTTCAGTGATTAGTCCAGTTAATGATGGCTTCAGCAAATAAAAGAAGACTTCACATGTGTTAGAATGGCAGTTAATGCCATTTGTTGAAAAAAATTGTCAATGTATCAACCCTCCCTATGTATCAAACCTCCCCTACCTCCCCTACTTATTTATTTCCACGTAAGCATTTTTAACTCACCATTAAAAAAATAACCGTTATACCACTATTTTAATTGCTATATTATAGCATTTTCATTCAACGATCAAAATGTGTTTCTCAGCATTGACGTATTGTCCAATAAAACATTTATCTCATATTTAATTGCAGAAAAGGCTTTGCCAACTATCAGCCGCACAGTGGTGCAAACGCCAAATTTCCGGGAAAATATTCTCCCATGTCAGATATGTTATTACCCCGAAATATGAACTCTTCTTTATGTACTCTTTCATTATGAACCGAATGAAATGATAAACCAAGGCGATACTAAAACCGTTTTCAGTACTCTGATAGTACTGTGTTTTAAACATATGGTATTTTCGAAAATATATTGGATCTGAGTCATTCAACCCCACAATGTTGGAATAAAAGTTGGATATCGTCTGCTTCTCCTATGGATATTAACCGGTTTCACACCTTCACTCCATAAAAATCGAATAACTGCACACTGTTCCTCTTTGGTGCAACTACGTAGTGATGCCGCCATCTTTAATCAGCTGTTCCGTACCTCCAACCTTACCTACCGACACTGTGTCGTACTGCCAACTCTTGAAGACTATAGACGGGTTGCACATGACGTCACATGTCTGAAATCGCTTCCTATGGCGCCCAAATATAAGGCGAATTTGGTGCTCTTCATTTGATTTTTTAGACTTATTTGCACTACAATAATTAAAATAAGGAAGCTCTAAATTAAAGAGAAAGATAACACGTGCTTTTAACGCCAAACGGGGAGTTCTGTGCTCCAGGTGTGTGCTCCAGAAGCTATAGTATCAGTCGTTGCTAATAGCAACGTGACGTCAATGCAAGGGCTCTATACGGATCGTGTCTGCCAATTTCCAACCACCTAGAACAAAAAACATAATTTTAATGACACTTTTGCTATTTTCACTTGATCCCCTTCGTATTTTTTTTCTTTGTCACAAAACAACTTTTTCGTAAACTTGGTGAATACTAGCATGGTATTAGGAAAGTTCAAAGTAATTTAAAAGGATTTTTTTTTTTTTTTTAATCTTTAGTTTGCTGTTTAATTTGCTCCAAGTTTCCCGTCTACAGACATAACTTGCATACCCATGGAAATGACTTTGAGAATGTACAGTCGAGGGGGAAAAAAAGTATAAACACCCCTTGACTAACTCTGCAACAAATTATCGTAGAAGAAAGTTACAAACACTAAACCATTGGATATAAAGCCCTCTTTTAAATTATGTAAATAAAATTTGCTTAGGGGATGGGGGGGGGGGGGGTGATCTACATATCTACACGAACCGAAACTTTGCAATAGCAATGCCCAAGTTTGATACCATAAATAAATTCTACACCCTTCAATTAGCCTAAATCCGAATTTACATGAAATGCGTACAATTAGTTACCGATAAATTAATTATTTTAAAACGAGCATGTTTTAGGGGCTATATACAAATTGAAGTTCGGTGCACGATTGTTGAAATGCTACAGAACGACTATTTCACTTCTAATAATGTATTATTTCTTGCCAATAATGACCATTTCACTCGCTTATTATGTTTCCACTATTGCCAGTCCAAATATTTCAATAAAATGTGTAAAATATATTTTTTTTAAATTATGCTTTTCTGCACATCATAGACTTAAGCCATCATTTTGACATCTTTTAATGATAATTCGAAAACTACTAAAAGTTTTAAATTGAGAATTTGCACAAAGCAGGACATCATAAATATAAATCTTTCAAAAAATTCTGGGTTGCAATTCATATTTTTTCAAATATTAATTTCATAATTCATATTATAAAATTTTTAAACTTACAAATTCAATGTATTTATGTTTGGTTTTTCTAGTGTTATAACCACACACAAAATTATTACATTAGGATTATAATTTCAGGAGATGTTAATAAAAATATAAAAATGTAATTTAACATTAGAAGCTCTAAATTTTAATTATTTATAATTCCAAAACTTAACATTCAAAAGATGAGAAATTTCGTTTCTATGGATAGTCTGAACAGAAAATTTAAAATATATCATCAAAATTGGATGTTGCCTTTAAAAAAAAAAAAAAAACAAAGTTTGGTATGGTTTTGATTTGTAGATGGCCCCCTAAGCAAACTTTACATACATCCTTTAAAAGTAGACTTTATTTCCAATCAATTGGTATCTGTAACTTTCTTCTACGAAAATTTTTTGCAAAGTTAGCAAGGGGTGTTTACTTTTTTTTTCCACGACTGTACTTTTCTGTGAGAAAGACCCTATACAGATGAACGGCTAATAATACTGCACTGTGTGTGGATCATTTGACACTGGATCGGATTATTAACACTTAGAGTAGCATTTTTCCCCTACTTATTTGACTATTTCCATATAGTAATTTTCGTGATACATTTTCAGTAGAAATTTGCCATGAAAATTACTTTTTTAGAAATAGTGATAGGAAAATTAACAGAAAATAGCCATGAGTGTGGCAACATTTGTACTATTGGAAGTAAAGGTGTTAACCCTTAATATACCAAGGGAGATCTACCGAGGACCCCAAAATGTTATTTTTCGTTATCCTGCCGTATCTATAAAAACTATTTTACTTCTGATTTTTCTATGTGTCCAGAATCAAATTAGCATAAATAATGTGTAATTTTTACATTTTTAATAATGTGTAATTTATCAACATAATCTGCTCTGAATGCAAAAGTTTCATATGTGAGAAACACAGGAATACAACCACCACTGTGACACGTGCTAAAGACTAGCGATGGCAACATATCTTCGCCTCAGAGCAACAGTAGGATATCTAGTACCGTATTTTATGGAAGAAACGCCGCACCCGTCAAATTGCCTGAATAAACTTAAAAATATCGTAATCGTCGCACCCGTTGTAAACGCAGCATCTGTCGGAACGCTACTTTTGTGGACAGCGTCACATTGACCTAACTTTAATCAAAGTTTGCTGAGCAGTGTAGGATGTCTCGTTTTTAATATCTTAAGATGTCTGAAGTTTTATTTAAAATATTTAAATCCGATTTTAAATATTTTTATGAATTTTTAAATTAAGGAAACTCAGTTGGTATTTAAAAAAAAATCGTAAACGCCGCACATGGCGTAAACGCTGCACTTCGAAAAAAATTAACTTTTAAACTCGAAAACGCCGCGGCGTTTCTTCCATAAAATACGGTAATAATAAGAAACGAGATGTCTGACTTACTGCTATGAATGACTGTGTTCGCATCTAGTGGAACAACTTCTGAAACACAAAGTTATGTTTAATACTACATCTCAGATGTGTTTTATAAAAATTCCCTACTGTTGCACTAGATGCGGACACGGATTTTCATAGCAGTAAGTCAGACATCTCATTTTCGATAATTACTAGATTTCCTACTGTTCCTCTGAGGCGACGATATAGTGATGCATTGTCAGTTTTGTTATTGTAGTAAAATGATATAACCTTTTGTAAATGTACTCACTGTAATAGATCCATTGGCTCACTGCTTTTGATATAAATAAACACATTTTTTGGTGTACCCTGTTGTACCCTTACTAGAACATATCCCTTCACAAACCGAGAACATAATTTTGGTAACTTACCCATTAAACAATTGAAATTTAGTGGTAAACATGGAGGATATTTAGTTTTAGCTGGGGTCTTCAGAAGACCACAGCTTCGTAAAATACGTTGACAAGATAGGCTTGGTATATTAAAGGTTAAAAAGATTGTACGTTCGCTATTTTACTTTCGGTGATGTTATCATGCTTCCATTTAAATTTGACATTGTTCAAGTGCTCAGGTAATCAGGATAAGCAGCTGCCGTGGGTCTAATTCAATTCGATATTCCGTCGCAGATTTTCTTTTTCCCCCTTTCTCTAAAAAAATCTTGAGTCACTCTTTCTGTTGCAAGGTTTCACAACATGAAAAAGAGATTAAGCTTTTTTTTTTCTGATTGCACTTTAAATGAACTTCAGCCTTTAAGGGACTATCGCGCCTTTGTATCTGTCGAAATTATCATAAACATGGCCGCATTGTAACTTCTAAAACTCAAACAATTTAACAAAGAGAAAAAAAAATGCTAGATTTATTTTAACGCATTTAGACTAATTGGTAAATAAGTCATATGAATTGTAAATTTCCAACTGGGCGAAAAATGTCCAGGCCAGGCTTCAAACCAGGGATCTCTTGGTTAAAGCTGAGCTCCGCCCAGTTGGAAATTTACAACTCAAATGATTTATTTACCAATTAGAATAATTGTTTACACCGCCCTTCTCATTATGCATGTCCAAACTATCCGTGTCTTTCAGGGTTAATATCTCGGCTAATTACCGAAGATTTCTTTTCGAAAATCATTATCAATAATGCTTTTATATTTCTGCTACGATAGGTATCTCCAGAGCTCCTCAACACCTTTGCTGAATGCCAGCAAATCTAAATTTGTGTGTAACGAAAAAATGCGCTTTTCTCAAAACTATGTGACCTAGGGTAATCGCTATAATTTTCCTGCAAGCAAGGTTTAAATTAACGTTTACCACCTCTAATTTTTTTCATAATTTTAGTTTCAGTAGATTTGGAAATAGAGGGCACATTTTTGCACAAAAGACATACTTTTGCACTAAATTTTCGATGATATCTCTAAAATATAATACCTAAAATTAAAAGAAATATGTTTTTGAGTTTAGCGTTACGAAAGCTTTCACACGATTTTTAAGAAAAGATTTTTTTTCAAGTAACATAATTAGCCCCTTTACATTTTTCCTAAATATATTTGTGGATGTTTAATAATCTGTAAATATGTGAGTCTGTAATCTTTATTACTCCCCCCAATTTGAACTTTCCACGTTCCATAGTTTACGAGTAAAATGGCTGTGACAGACACAGAACTGACCTTATAATGGTTTCGTTTTTTGTTTTTAACTACGGAACCCTAAAAATACCCTTTTATCATTTAATAGTTTTATAATAATTAAATTAAGATTGTATACTGAAAAAGTATTTTAGAAACCCTATATATACAGTTTAAATAATGTTTTTTTTTTTTACTTTTTTGTTTCTATGTTTAACGAGTTTAAAGAACATTTCAAATTAAAAAAAGGAAAAAAAATCAACCATTCTCTTAAAATTACTACGAAATGAACAAAAACTCATTTATATAAGCTATAAAAAAAAAACCTAAACCTGTGGCTATACGATCCATGACGGATCAGGACCTACAGTGCCCAACTCTGTTTACTTGACCCTGGGCTTCGAGATGATATGCAGCAGGTGCCACGGCCCGGCGGATGGTCGGCTCAACGCGAGACCCTCGGTGTTCAGTTCCCAAGCAAACTTGGTACTAATTTTATCGACCCCGAAGGGATGAAAGACTGAATGAACCTTGCCCAGCCGGGAGCCGAACTCGCGATCTGTAGCGTGGCAGACATGCGTGCTGACCACTACGCTACTGGACTTCATTTGTATAAGCATGCATGATATTTTATGCGAAGTTTTCACCGTCCAAGGAACAAATCTCGTGTAAAATTTCGTTAATCAGATTTCGTCACAAAAGAAATGCCGAATGGTGAAACATGATGACTTTCTTGAAATATTTCTTTTTATGATTAACAATGCTGCTTTATATATAACTATTAAGGAAATCTTTGCTGAAGTTGGAGAAGTAACTATTCTACTGTGTTTCGAAATTTTGATTTTAATTCAAAGGCCAGAAAAAGCTATAGAGTAGGTGCGGGTAAAGGTACGCACTATCCATAAATTTTGATTTTCAGCTAATACACTGGTCTAAACTTATGTCACGAATGATTAAAATGCTATATTAGAACCTTAGGCACGTGCCACTAACAACCGATATCCTGTCAAATTATAATTTCGTGAGAAATTGCAATTTTTAAAAAACATTGCTCTGCGTTGAGTATCTTTGCCCCTTCCGTTGGAGTAAAAGTACGCAGTGGTGGGGCAAAGATGCGCAGTGCGTATTTTTGCTCCCTTACTGCGGATTTTTGGCCCATTTCCACTAAAACAAATGAGTTATGTAAAAGTATTAGAAATTTCACTAGCATCTGTAATTAAACTGAAAATTTCAAGTTAAACCGCGGAAAAAGAGAAAAACAGCGATCTGTATGACCACAAACAGCAGTTAACTTTTAACTGCTGTGACAAAAATGCTTCCATAAATACTGTGAACGTTCTCCGACACCGTTTGATCATAGAATGTATAAAAGGGTTGTCTGACTCAAAATACTGTTTCTGCACTAAACGTTGTGTAAAGGTCTAGTATAATAAAAATTCCCTCATGCAGAATTCTTTAGCGACACTACTAAGTTTCCAAACGAATCAAAATTAAACTAATATAAATAGTTAAACTGAAAATTACAAGTTAAATTATGAAAACTGAATATAGCAGAGGTCTGTGCGACCGTTAACAGCAGTTAAGGGTTAAGACTTAAAACAGGAGCGTTTTATGAAACAATAATATTGATTTTTAAAAGTAGGTAGGTAGATACATACGTTCTTAAAAAAACTTAACTAGAAAAAGAAAAAGGTACTTAACTAGCTAATATTAGTTAAGTAGCTATTATATTTTATACATTACTAACTTAGAAAAATTTAAAGCTTTCCGCAACGTAATTGTGGAAAGCTTTACATCTAGCAACAACGATGGGGCTAAGCCCCACATCTTAAACTCGTGCATATCTTTGTCCCAAGACGGATGCGTACTTTTACCCCATCCTACAGTATTTTGCTTCAAAATTCGAAAATTTAAATTTAACTCATTTTCTTGGCATGGAGTGCTACTTTTTTCACAAGGTCTGAACACACAACTACTGCATTTGAAACCAAACTGCTACCTAACTGTCATGATTGTAGAAATGTTGCTTCATATTAAATCAGCCAGCGCGTATCTTTGCCCCGTGCGTATCTTTACCCCCACCGCCCCACCTACTCTATGTTTGCGCACAAGTCCTAGAGAAAACTCATCTTTATTTGAAGAGAGGGCCTACAAATGAATGGTGTTCCTGGGGCAACGAAGTGACTTAAGGGGGAGATCACCTTAAAAAATTTAAAAAGTCAAACAAAATTTTGTTGTCTATTATGAAATAATAACATGTTACCGAACTTTAAAAAAAATATGACGATACTCCAATTAAAACCGGATTTATGATAAAATATGTGGAGCCGATAACTATCCAAATCAAAGTGAATTTTAACTTTAAAGACATTTTACTCGAATCAGATATTTTTGACATTGCGCGTATCCTATTTCCAAAACTAAGTAACATATATATTTAAAACTAGCAGAACTACCCGGCTTCGCCCGTGTCATTTATAAGAAGCCTTCCAGGTAAAATAAATTAAAACGAAATAATACGGCAATCACAATAACTGAAATTTGTGCATTCCATCCACAAATCGTTATAAAGACAATCAAAAAACATGGCGTTATTGACTTGCAACCATAGTAAAATCCCTGAGCTTTAATAACAGAATGCACGTTTTCTTTGGCGGGTATAAGAGAAAAATATCTGATTTTCCTGACAATACGAAAAAAAGAAATTCCTCCAAATCGCGCAGCACTTAGTGAAATTCTCATGGTATTATCTACATTATAAAGTAAAAACACTATGTCAGTGCCCATAAATTGTGCCCTATAAATTGTAACCCATAAAATGTGCCTTTACTGCAATTTTTCTAACTTTTAACACAATTTCATATTTTACAATGTCGAATAGAAAAAAGTTCTCTCAAATGAAATTTGTTTGAAAATTGTACCTCAGTTTTCTGATTTTAATGGATTTTAAAGTAATTTTTAAGCGTGGATATTTTTAAAGTTGAGTGCAACCCGATTACTAGAGATGAACCTGTTTACACTTAATGCAATAGTATAAAGAAAAGACATGTCTATGAGTAACGCTGGTATCATATTTTTGGTGGCAACAACCTAACACAACAAATTTCCCTTTTATTGCAGTTTAACATCTAAACATTGTACATTCGATTGTTCCAACGTATTATAGAAAACAAAAGTACTTTCAGTGATATTTGTTTGTAATGTAAAAATTCGTAAAAATACGAATTTTTTGTGGGTTTTAAAATGATTTTTAAGCATGCGTATTTTTTAAATATGCTTGCAACCCAAATACAAAAGAATAACTCAATTGTTCAAAAACATTGTAAATAATTCGGAATTTGTTTGCTTTCGCGTAATATTCAATAACTAAATTGGCAAACGAAATTAAAACGCCAAAAATAAAATAAAATAAAACACGAATTTAACAGATATCAAATCAAACTACTCAAAATAACCTGATAAGGATATTAAATTCAAATGGGAATTTCGTTCCGGGTGCATATAACTTGAATTCTTCAGAACGGATTTCCATGCGACTTGCACTATTAGTTTTTAGGGAAGATTTTAGTGCGTAACATATTGTTTTCCGTTGCTTAGTCATAGAATTATAGGGGGAAGTTATATAATCATGTGAATCCAATTATGAAGGATTAGTATTATTAGCTGAATGAAAAATGCAGAACTATTTTTATCTCTAAGTATATTGACGGGTTTATCTTCGGTAATGGGGCTGTGCGCTAGGGTATTCTTATTTTAATGAGTGTGCCTGACACCTATTATGGCATGCACATTTGTTTAAAACAATATAGAATGACTTATGTTTTAAGCGACTATCTGGCATGCAACTTGATTACAAAATACTGACCTGCAAATGCTTAAGGTGCTTCTCCAGTTCCCTGCTCAACAACGCGAAACTTTCTGACACATTTTCTGACTCATTAAACGTAAAGGCTTAAAATTTGTAGGCCTGACTATTAAAGCGATTTGGAATTGAAATGAGTTTTTCCTTTTTTCATAAATAAATTACTTATCGAGTTATGAGCAATTGTGGTTGCGTGGCGGCCGGTTTTTATCCTTTATTGCACTGTTGCGTCCGAAATTCAGTTCAAAACACCAACTGAAAGATCTTATACCTTTACCAACAAATGGAAACTATCTTTCTATTACATAATTTCTGAATAAGAACTCCTGTGAATTTCATGCGTTTCCGAACAAAAATTAACTAAAAAATATGTCAGAAAATAGCTCCTTTGGATTTGAGAACAGCCTTAACTTTATAAACAGCCTTAAGTTGAAGTTTATGAGAAAACTCACATTTTTAGTTTTAATTTTGGAACTCGCGAAATTTAAATTCAGAAAAAGGATGTTCTTTTAACACATTGTGGTAATTTTTTTAACTTTTAAAATTAAAATACATGTTTTCTTTGGCGCGCGTAACAGAAGTATACAATATCTTCACAATGCGGAGGAAAATGCAAAAAATACATCCAAATGAGGTAGTAGTTACTAAAATTTTATTTGGAAAATTTGAAATTTTATTGAATTTAAATCTACAATGATTAGATGAAATGATGTCATTTTCCATAAATTTAAATCAAGACATCTGTCAAGATTTTTTTTGAAAATGTAAATAACCGCTCTCTTTTTGCTATAAATCACAGAAAATGTTAGCACTGAATCTAAACCAATACAACACTTAGCGATAACGTATAGCTATAAGATATGGCTGTAGTATACAGTCGAAATAGTAAGCAAAATATAGGAGCCATATGTTTACAATGAGTTTAATTACGCGTTGAAAAGATTTGATAGAATGTGACGCCATATCTAGCCTTTTTTTCTTTTTCTTAAATTGTTTTCATGAAATTTGACTGTTTGTATTAAAATAGATGTTTTAATTAAAAAAAAACATTCAAATTGAGGTGCTACGTTGTTTTCCCGCTCTTATAGTTAAAGTTTTTATTTTATATATAAAAAAATGTAAATTTTCTGTTTAGAATGACGTCAATATCAAAAATATAGCAAGAAAATCTGAATTTTTATTGGCAAATAGAAACAAAATACACGCGTTATCCTTATTTTTTTCACATTATTGTGTCATTTTTTAGAGTTTGGCAACAGAAAAGAAGCGTTTGAATTAAAATAAATTTAATAAAAAAGAAAAGTGCCCAGCTAAACTGATGGCATTGAGCTCACAGGCTATTCACACTAATTGTATATTATACTCTTATTTTAAAGAATAATGCCCCTCAAAAAATAAGTGAAGGTGAATTAGCCCCCGTTTCCCCCTTTATACTTAACCAGTGAACCTCCAAATCTAATCAGGGAGCTCCTTAACATAATAAAACGGTATACCAAATTTGGAGCAAATCGAATAATTCTGCATGAAAAACCCGTTTATCTAAATTAAGGTGGGTGGACTAGCTCCCTTTCCCCTTTATCCTTAACCAATGAACCTCCAAAACTAATCAGGGAAGTTCCTTAACATAATAAACCGGTATACCAAATTCGGAGCAAATCGAATAATTCTGCATGGAAAAGCCATTTATCTGAATTAAGGGGGGTGGACTAACCCCCCTTTCCCCCCTTTATCCTTAACCAATGAACTCCCAAAACTAATCAGGGAAGTTTGTTAACATAATAAACCGGTATACCAAATTCGGAGCAAATCGAATTATTCTGCATGAAAAACCCATTTATCTGAATTAAGGGGGGTGGACTAACCCCCCTTTTCCCCCTTTATCCGTAACCAATGAACTCCCAAAACTAATCAGGGAAGCGCCTTATCACAATGAACCTAGAAAAAAATTTTGAAGCAAATCGGATGTTTCTATCAAGAGTTATCCCGTTACGTACGTACATACATACGTACGTACATACGTACGTACACACAGAACCGGCGGGCACATAAGCTCTCAGGCTTTGATAGCCTGTGAGCTAAAAAAGATATTTCTATAATGTTAAATTATGGAAGTGGTAGAAAAAAGGGATAAATAGTGGTCTGATAATTTTTTTAAGTAGACAGTGATCTTTTCCACGTTCTAAAACGTATGTACATCAAGTTTCGTGCAAAGCGGTCAAAAATTAAAAATTTGTATAAAGGACATACATACAGAGAACGGCTTTTATATATATAGATTGTGAATTATAGTGTATCTTATAGATCTTTATAATCTCTACCTATTTTTAAGTAAGTACCTGTAATATATTTATTTATTTTTAAATCTTTATTGAAATTTTATCAATAAATTAACCATAGATTTTGCATTTTATTAGTATACTAAACTTTAAACAAAGACAACATCCTGTGAGTTAATCGAGGCTTTTATTCATCTTCCAATAGAGCGGTCTCACAGACCGCTTCACACTAGTTATGTGACATTTTCTGTGACATCAGTTAAAGGTTAAAAGAAGAAAAAAAAGTATAACCTTGTTGTTCATCGGAAATCAAAAATAACGGTTGAAAGTTTAACCTTTAACTGATGTGACAGAAATTGTCACATAACTACTGTGAAGCGATCTGTGAGACCGGTCCATCCAAAGATGAATAAAAGGCACAATTAACTCATAAGATGGTGTTTTTGTACTAAACTTTTTGTACAGGACTGTTATAATTAAAATTCACCTATTCAGAAGTCTCTGGTGATAGTATTAAAGTTCCAAACATAAAAAAATTTCGGTAGTGTTTGCAGTTAAACTGAAAATTACAAGTTAAACTATAAAAATTGAAAAAATCTGCGGCCTGAGAGACCGGTAACATCAGTTAAAGGTTAAATTCAACACAGTTGTAAGTGTTCAATGTGAGTACCTCCAGAAACACGAACGATATCGAGACGGTACGATAACCCATCCCACACTTTTTTCAGCATGATATTTTTGTGTGTGTGGGGGGGGGGGGGGGGGCTCATCAAAGATCAGGTGTTTGTCCAACCGCTACTGACGTTGATAAACTTAACACACGCATGTCTGCAGCCATTCAAAGAGTCACACCACACCGGACAGGCTGAAAAAAGCGTGAGATGAGTTATCGTAACACCTCGATATCGTTCGTGTTTCTGGGCTCACATTTAACACTTATAACTGCGTTGATTTTAAACTTTCAACTGTTATTTATCATTTCCAATTAACAACAAGGTTTTACTTTTTTTTTTTTTTTCTTTTAATAGCCCTGTAAAGTTTGGATATTCATTTATAATCATCCTGTACTTTCTTTTCCTAACACATTAAAAGCAATTAGTTGGTAAACAGTTAAAGATTCCGTACCGAAATTCTTTTTAGAACACACAAGTAGTTAACAACTATTAAAATCTGGTTAATTATAGTGTAAAACTTATTACATTTATTTGACCATGTCTAAGATAAATGAGTGAGCAGAATTAGAAAAAATAAAATAAAATCTTCAAACCTAGACATAGCGACTCCGTTCGAAGTGACCTTCGCTGAAAACACTCGGATCGAAAACGAAGAGATAGCATGTTCTTCGTTAACTTATTCATGTCACCGAAGACTTATTTTCGTCCTCGATTCATTACAATCGAATCTTCCAAACATGCTTCTGCAAGAAAATAATAACAAAAAACTAAGACTTGACAAGTACTTATCGGTGATTAACCTTGACATTTACTCGTGTATAAACTTTCACCTAGAGGCACTAGACTTTTTACCTAAATTAATGATTTAAATAACTCCGATTTGCTGAATAATATATGGCTATAAAAGTACACTCCTCGGACTACATATGCCACCACACCCAAAAAAATTAAGCTAGCCTGGAACTGAGTAGTTAGTACACTGGAATTTTATGACGATCAATCCCTCCGCCAAAACCTTGAAAACAATGTCACCATGTCACAAGATTTGTCCTGTCTACGCATTAATCCCTACATGGACATTCCATTGAGTAATTACAATTTAACTTGAAACAGTACAAACTTTGTTGCAGGTGAAATTGCATTAAATGCTTGTATCTTTAGTTGCTCAGGCTTTCTTCGTAAAAGTTATAATTGACGCCTGAGGGCAGAGAGTGGAAATATATTACGTTGCGGAGAGGTTTAGTCTTGTCGCTGTGGATGATTATTTTTCTTGTTGTGTAATCAATTCTGTCTTTGGTATACGTTTCTAGTGTGTTGTATGTTTACAGGCCAGACAATTCGTTTTTAATGAAGGTGTATATCAAAATTAGAAGAGACCTACAGACACATATTTGGATGGATGTTTTTAATGCTACAATTTTTGTCTTGAACAAACTGTAGTGATTGTTTATGGAAAGTAGATATTGTACAAACGAATGTCAAAAACCTCATTGAATATAGGTAATACTGGGCTAGAAGTCAAGGACAAATCAAGTAAAAGAAGGTAGAAAATGAACATATTACAATTGTTATAGCTTAGGGTAAAATCTTATCAATTTACACTTAATCCATGTCCCATATTTCTATTATTATGGGAAAGAGTGCTGCGATAAGGGACTTTAAAATTACTTATGGAGAAAAAAAACTGAAATTTGTATAGTAATTAAGAATTTCGCAACTTTATTATTTTTATTTTATCTATTTTATTTTATTTTGTTTGTTTATATAATTTGTTGTAGAAGAGTCAGTTTTACTCCATAAGTCACTGCATTACAGGAAAAAATCACCTTGCTTTTATTAAATGGTATCCCAATCTCAACTTCAATAAAAAGAGAAAAACATGTTTGTTTCTCTTGACCCCTTTATACATTTGAATTTTGTATACAATATATAGTATTTACAGACACAAAGTAATATAAAAAAAATTAGTAATGTATACCACAACTGAAAACGCTCTAGTAGCAATTATCACTCATAGACAGTACTGCAGCCGAACTCTTTTGTGCGTCCCTAGAAAATGTAGAGAAAATGTTGAATCGAGATGACGAGTTTAAAATGTATGTAAACGGCAGATAACGTCTAAAAGTCTTCTTTTCAGCTTAATAACGATATTTTAGCGACTTCTTGCTTACACATGGATGATTCTATTTACAATATGGATGATTACAAAGTTAAAAATGAACATATTAAAGTAGGCCGTCTGCCTATAAAACATTACTAAAGCACAGCTCGTCTAACTGTCTGGAGATTTTTGCAGCCTCTCTTAGATCGTTTGACTAAGTCTGAGTCTCGACCGCTTCTGCTGTCGTTCTCACAGTAAAATTACATAGCTCATCAAAATCTATTGTTTGATGGTCGAGGTTTCTCTTCCAGAACCTCACTGAAGAATCTGCCTAGCTTTGCGGTACAGAGTTCACTTCCTCTCACCACATAAATGAACGGTAAATGCTACGTAAACAATATTCTGAAGAATCTTGTAGCACATTTCAGTGATATTTGACTATCAATGTGTTTGAAGTAGTACTACATCATTAAAATACATTGTACATTGTTTCTCCCCCCCCCCCTAGACCATGTTGGTTTTTTTAGTATCCCAGCCAACAAACTATACAATCTACACACTTAATTTCAATACCAAACCTGCCAAAGTATAACTCAATAGGATATATCAATCATATGGCAATCTGAGTATATTTTCTAAAGTTAGAACACGAGAAAATATCTACAGAGAGGGTAAGTCGGAGTAAATTGGTGTTAGGGTAATTTGATGCTTCATTTTCAATTATTATTCTCATGATGTTATTGTATAGTATGAACTGTTAAAAATTCTACAAATACTTACACGTGTGTACTGTGCATTAAATGTACCCTTGTTATGTAAGCAGCACATTTTCAGGAAGACAAAAAAATATTTTCTAGAATCTGTCAAAAACTGTGCAAAAAATGGTCCCATTCCGAAATTTCAATATCTGTCTACTTACATGAAGTCACGGGAAAAGTGAGATGATGTACGTATGCAAAAAACTGTACTGGCATGTTGGACCTGCTTTATGTGACCGTTTTACCTGCTTGTGTGAAATGTGATGACATCACGAGAAGGGGTGTTGGTGCTTCACCATCATTTGCTTCCTAACAGAGCTGAATTAATTATTCCATATTTCGGAAAATAGTTGACATTACATACGATGTTACGGACCGAATTACTGCACATTTCTAGCTCTTTTCGTGATGTCTCGCGTTTCACACTAAGTAAAGTAAGTCTGTATTCAATCACCGTTATAATTCTTTATTGTAGCTAAAATTTCGAACGAAAATTACAGTTCGACTTAATGCTCCTCATCACACAGGTTGGAAATTCCCTTCTCTAATGCTAAACCTATGGGCTTGCAATGTATCCGTATTCTTCCGTAAATTAATTTTTTTTTCTTCTCTTTTTGGTATGCTCTTCTTGAAGAATTTTTTTTTTTTTTCATTGGGTAAAATATTTTTCAAATACATTGTTAGTTTTATTTAAAGTGTTAATATCTTACTTAAGACTCGCCTGCTTCACTTACATTTTAGCACTTAAAATATAAAATTAAATATAGATTTTAGAAACATTTTGGCAAAAAAAAAAAAAAAATCATCATTCTTCAAGAACAGTATTCAGAAAACATAGGTAAAAACTTTAATTTTCCGAGGAGAAATTTGCAAAATACGGATGCATTCAAAGTCCACAAGTTTAGAGAGGGGAATTTGTGTCCTGGCTGATAACAAGCCCTAAGTTAACGATGAAGACTTTCTTGGTCTCTTAACTTGCCTAATTTCCTAGAGGTCTGCACAGGACCGGGCTTGGCCCGACGCCCGTACGCTTCCCGGCAGAATGAAGGCGAATTTTCAAACGGGCCAGGCCGTCAGAATTACACTGCAAAAAAACCACTGTAGATCTGCCAGAACAAACTCGATCACAGTGAATGTGCTGTATCTTTCTTTGGTTTCCTGACTATATTAACATGAAAAATACAGTAGTTGCGTAAAATTAACAGCACAATGTGCTGGCAATTTGGACGCATTTTTTTACAGCACAAACTGCTGGCGTCCAAATTGCCAGCACATTGTGCTGTTAATTTTATGCAACTACTGTATTTTCCATGTTAATATAGTCAGGAAACCAAAGAAAGATACAGCACATTCACTGTGATCGAATTCGTGCGCGAGATGAACAGTACTTTGTACTGTAAAAATGTCGTTTTTTTTACAGTGTAGGACAACTTTTTTCAACGGGTCGGTCCGATAAACAAACTAAACATGCCGGGCCGGCAAAACAATTAAACGGGCCAGCCGGGCCGAGTCGATTACAAAAAATTTAGCGGTCTACCGGCCCGATATAAAAATTTAAACGATGCCGATAAAATATGAGCTATTTTCAATGAATGTGACTTTCGCGAGATTAAATATAAATGTGCGTCACGAAGTCAATGCTAGTTTGACGACATCAGTACAGAAATGTAATATGTCCAGCATAGAAATCGGAATCGGAGAGTTACATGGTGTCTGACCCGGGCTTAGTTTTTATTTCTTTTTTTTTAGCAGACCGAGATCAGGCTAGTATTTTTTTTCTACATAGTCGAGGCGGGCCGGAACTGGACTTAATTGTTCTCAGGATGTGTAGAGCAGGCAATATGTTTTGTAAAAATATTAATAGCAATAATGAAGTTGTGTAATCTTCGAAAATATACCTTAAGGTGTTTCTCAAATTCACTACTCGACAACACGAAACTTTTCATAAATAAATTACTTGTTGAGATATAAGAGATTCTTGTCACGTGGCTGCAGGTTTTTCTTCTTTCCGGCGCTGTCGCTTCCCGAAATTCGATTCGAAACACCAACTTTGATAGTATTTTCTCAAACATATATTGTCTTTATTAAAAAATGGATAACGTCATTCGATTACATAGTTTCTGAATAAGAACACTTGTTAATCTTATGCGTTTCCGAAAAGAAATTAATTTAGAAATGTGTCAGAAAGTAGCCTCTTTAGATTTGAGAAAAGCCTTAATAAATGACAGAGAAATATTTTCCCAAATCTACTTTTTATTATACAGCTTCAAAAGTTATGATATTTTAAACCCTCCTATTTTTTAAAAATTTTAAACTACATTAACTTTTTAACGAATCCTTATTTGAATGTTAAAATGCCTAAGAATCTAAGTACTAATCATTATTGTTACTATTATGTATTTTCTGGCCTGCGAAGACATCATAATTTTAAAATATACTGTAAAATTTCCCCTTAAACATGTATGCAGTATTCTTTAAAGGAATCGTAATTATATGTTAAGTAAAATCTCAATTTTTGTTGAAATTGAGTCGGACTTGATCGGGCCAGGTCGGGCTTGTTTTCACTGATTTCTGTAAGGGCCGGGCCGGGCCGTGAGCTGTGAAAATATAAACGGGCTGGGCAGGGCTCGTACCGAACTTTTAATTTTTATACCAGACCTGACTCGGGCCGAACTTTTAATTTTTATACCGGGCTGGGCCGGGCTAAACTAGCTTTCGTTCAGGCCGTATAGACCTTTAATTCTTCCTAAAATTTTAAAAGCGAAAAGTCTATGCAAATTGCATGTAATTAGAAAAACATTACAAAAAAACTAATAACTTGATAAGTGGTCCACAATGTGTAAATCATGCACTTGAATTTAGTTATATCATTCGTACTCCCTTCATAAGAGAGAAATAGAAGAATTTTGTTTTTTTAAGGCATGAAATATCTGTACTCTGAAATGACAAAATTCCGTGATTCCTTAATTACAGCCTTTCCGTCCCTCTACCTTCCCGTAACAATGATCCTCAAAGTAACTAATAATCAATATTAAGATATCGATGAAACAGAGATAAGTCTTTCTCATCAACTCTACGGTTTTTTTTTTTTCAAATGTTTGACGGATTTTTTTTTTCTTTGTAGTCGACGCCCTTTTAAACGACCTGCTCAGGCCTGCATCCTTGTTCAACAATATGGACGGTTGTGGTATCCTACCAATCGTTTTGGACAGCTAACTATCCAAAACGATTTAAATTTTCTTCCTATGGTCATTAGAAATGCAGTTAAGGCCGTTTTAGTTTTAGCTCTCAGAACAGAAGTATATATTTAAGTAACCTTAGTAAACAAAATATCTTCTAGTATTCATATTAATAAAGGTATGGCATATAAATCAGGAGATTTCTTTTAACTTGGAGTGAATGTTTCAGAAGTAAAACTATGAAATGTATTTTCCGAAAAACAACATTTTCTTGTTACAAAAAACTCCAAACTTATATGTAAATATTACATACATTATTCTTAAAAATATTACTATTTCTAAAAAAATATATACTTATCTACCCTATATATATAAAACTCTAATGAAACGAATTTATGAAACGGATATTATGAAACGAATTTATGTAACGATTCTATGAAACGACTGATTAAACAACTGATTATGTTTCACGGCGATTTCTCCTAAAATATGGTATACTTTGCGATGAAATTAACACCAAAAACCCGTATTCATCCACAGATCTCAAAACTGGTGTTAGAATTTTTTAATTCGAATTAGTCTTCGAAATATTAATTTTTTTCTAATTTTAAATAATTTTTTCTAATAATGGCAACTCGAATTTTAATCATAACAGATATTTTTTTTCATATTTCAGAAAAGGTTTTAAACTAATTTGGCGACCAGTTTGGCCTCCCTTAAATCTATGCTAAGAACAATGCTTTTCTTTGTATTTCGTTATCATTTTATTTAATACAAAACGGTACTTCTTAGTTATCCCGTCGACCACATTACTGTCGCCGAATTGTAAGATTAAATGCCAATAATGGTTGCCATTAATTAATTAATTGTAAGATTAAATGCCAATAATGGCCAATAAAACCATTAATTCGACATTTTATTTGTATTTTTATTATTTTTTTTACTAATTTATTTGTTCTTTCGTTATTTAAAATAAAAATTATGTCAATGTGTATAATTTGGCGAGTGGTTTGGCGATTTATATAATTTGGCGAAATTGGTAGACGGGATAACTAAGAAAGTTTTGTAACTTTCCTTTAAAACTGAAACATTTAAAATTAATGGCTTTCACTTCTTTCTGTTTTTTTAAACGAAACGAAAAGAAAAATATTAGGCTCAGATGTCATATACGCACCGGTGTACCTAATTGGAGCGAAAATGGCGTTATTTTTCCTGACATGGTAACCCGTCTGTTGTTGCTTATTCATTAATAAATGTTTATTTACATTTATTTTCTTTTTATTTAAAAAAATGTTATAAATTGCTTCGTTCTATAGTTATTAATTAATTTTTTTATTTATTGTTTTTTCATTTTAAAAATAATTTAAAAATACGGTACTACTTAGTTATTCCGTTGACCAATTTCCGCCAAATTATATAAATCACCAAATTGTACAAAGTGACATAATTTTTATTTTAAATAACGAAAGAACAAATAAATTAGTATAACATTAATAAATACTAGGGGGTTCTGCCCCCTGCAAGCCAACCCCCTTTCAGACACCGCAGAATCTAAAAGCGCGCTAATTTGATCGGTTTTTAAAAGATTAGAGAAGATTGAATTATAATGAAAAAACCTATAGCGATCTCACTGTAAACGGGTTTCCATTCAATTCCCTTTGCTTGCGCAAATTTAATGCCGAATCAGTTGCTGTTAAGACATCCAGTGGTTGTTTTCGTGTTTGGTTAAAGAAGATCAGTTAAACATTTCAAAAGAAGCTAAAATAAACTGAATTAAGTAAACAGAGTTTTTGCCGACCGGTATTTTTTAACAGCGTTATAAAACGATTGATATAATACAATTTACTATAATTACTACAATTTACTGCTTTAACCCCTTCAAGGGCGGTGGTTCATTTTTGGAACATTTAATTTTAATTCTTAAATGCCATATTGGCACCAGAATATTGGAATCAAAATTTTCCTTTTATTAAGTAAGTGAACAAAAGCATTTTCATATTTCGAAATTTGGTTGTAAATTCTGGTCCCATTCACTCATTTCAACATTATACGAATAGAAGTAACTTACCCCTGAAAGGTTTAAACGCATATTAATGTATTTACAATTTTAAAGTTTCCTTTCTCTTTTAATATTCACGTGTAAATACAATTTTCAGGACATAATTTTCAATATTTTCCTGCTTTTAACACGTACTCATTTAATAGTAATTTTAAAGTTTTTTTCTGTTTTTAATAGTCGTGTGTAAATTAATTTTTAATCGTTTGGAAATATTATTCTTTGCACTGTTTTTAGAATTGAAAACAATCTCTGTAATAATAGCCTAAGTCATGTGACTATCATCAACAGTTCCTTTGTTTTTCATAAGAAAGGTTTCCATCTTGATTAAAGAATCAAAGTTATTTTTTCGAATAAAACTACAAAAAGGTTGCCATGATCGCAAAGAATTCTTGGTACTTTTATGTTAGCTGGGTTAAAATCCCGCCAATAGCTTTTTTTTTTTAATTCGTCAGTTAGCATTTTTTTTACTTTTCGAGTGGTAAATTATAACGGTACTACTTGGTTATCCCATCGACCAAAAATCTATCGCCAGACTAAGATTAAATGCCAATGATGGTTGATCTTAAATGTCACATTCACTTGACTGTAAGGCAGATGTCAGACGAGCGATTTTGAAAATCAGCATTTTCGACGCTCTCTCTTGAGAGCAGACGAATCTTCTGGTCTGTTCAGACGAGCGCCCACAAATCGTTGCGGCAAAAATTCCGAAAAGCTGCACGTCGAGGCTCGGCGTTTCCCCCAACTCGCTGGGAGCTGGTGGCGTGCTCAAGTCTTTTGTTTCTTCTATGTTGTCCAGACGAACCGAAGTTTTGACGCTGGCTTTAAGTTTCTTTATCAGTGATTCGTAAGTTGTTGGTTCTGGTTGCGTATCGAATTTTTTCGCTAGAATTTAAAATGGATTTAATGCACGTAGATTAACTAATTTTTGAAATACAAAAGTGTTCAATATAGTTGGACACCTCATGCTTACATTATATAAAGATAAAAATTAAAATATAATAACTTGGTTAAAGGCATCCCTGATTTACAAAAAAAAAAAAAATAAATAAATAAATAAATAAATAAATCAGAAAAATCTAAAGAAGATTAGGAAGTTATCGATAAATTATATGAATTAATTTTGTTTCATATAAACAAACAAGTTGGAAATTGCTCGTCAAACGTGGTAAATGAGGTGCATTCGTAATATAAATAGTTTTATAAATATTTTTTGCACCGAATTGTACTGATTGTATATTTGAGTGCATTTTATAAGTGCATATAAATTTCATTCTGTTCGAAAGACTGTAACATCATTAAAATACACTTGCAATAATTTTTTTCCCATTGGCCGTAATGTAACGGAAGATTTTGACTGTCTCTGTCATTAATCTATACATCCGATTTACATAAAATTTGAAACGACTCGACAAGATTTTGCAAAAATTATATATTTAAAATTTCAGACCATTCGGAAGGCTGTAACATTAAAATGCACTTCCAATAATTCTTTCCCATTGGCCGTAATCTGACGAAAAACTTTTGACTATCCCTGTCATTAAACTATACATCCGATTTTCATAAAATTTGAAAAGACTCGACAAACTTTTGCAACAATTATATATTCAAAATTTCAGGCTATTGTTTTTGCTCTGTTATATGCGGACAGACGGACTGAACGACGACTATAGGTGCTACGTATTTATATAATTACGAACGCACCTAAAAAATCATTTAAAATTACGCTAATGTTGCAAGTTAACGTTTTATAAGAAAAGTATTTAAATAGTAAAGTATTATTATAAGGAAAAACTGAATGTAATCTTTATCAAATACTACTAATAATAATACTATTTTGTCCTAGTATGTATACTAAATTAAATTCATGGATAATTGCAGGGGTTTTTCTTTGCGGGGTAGGGGGCGAAGGAGGCATTTTGCGAAAAGTAAATGCTAAAGTTTTCGTTTCGGGGGAACTTGTTTTTTTACAAATTACAGATTTTTAAACCTAACAATGTTAAAATAATTAATTAATAGCATGTTTTTATGGAATATAATTTTGTGAAAGGGCCTGTTTTATAATTACGATTTTTGAGAAGTCTGTTTTATTAAATGGATTTTTGTGACGGGGACCTAAATAGACAGCAAATGTTGCATTTCTTAATAATAATGAATTCTTAATAATAATTCTTTGAAATTAAAATCATTACAAGTTATATCTGGTTTTGAAAATCCAGTATGGGAAAGCAGACAGCAAAACAGAGCCTCTGTGGTCATATCAGGTACCGGTTCTATTTACTGCGAGCATGTAGTTTTAAAAATACTGTAATTTATTTTTTATTTTTTTAGTTCACAGGCTATCAAAGCTTGAGAACTAATGTGCCCGCCGGTTCTGTTACGTACATACGTACATACATACGTACGTATCTACGTAACGCGATAACTCTTGATGGAAATATCCGATTTGCTTCAATTTTTTTTTCTAGTTTCATTCTGATAAGGCGCTTCCCTGATTAGTTTTGGGGATTCATTGGTTAAGTATAAAGGGAGACAACGGGGGGCTAATTCCAACTTTAATTTAGATAAATGTTTTTTTATGCAGATTTATCCGATTTGCTTGAAAAATTTTGTCTACGTTCATTCCGATAAAGCTCTCCTCTGATTAGTTTTGGGGGTTCATTGGTTAATTATAAAGTTGGAAAAGAGGGGGGGGGGTCTAGACTGCCCTTTAATTTAGATAAATGGGTTTTTCATGCAGAATTATTCGATTTGCTCCAAATTTGGTATACCGGTTTATTATGTTAAGGAGCTTCCCTGATTAGAGTTGGAGGTTCATTAGTTAAGTATAAATCGGGAAAAGACGGCTAGTCCCCCGCCCCCTTTAAATTAGATAAATATGTTTTTCATGCAGAATTATTCGATTTGCTCCAAATTTAGTACACCAGTTTATTATGTGAAGGAACTACCTTGATTAGGTTGGGAGGTTTATTGGTTAAATATAAAGGGGGGTAACGGGGGATAGTTCCCCTTTAATGTAGATAAATGGTTTTTCATGCAGAATTATTCGATTTGATTCAAATCTGATATACCGGTTCAAATCTGATAAACCTCGTTAAAAGGAAATCTATCTTCTTTGCTATTTTTGAAGCAAATATAGTTAAGTTTGGTAAAGTGGCCGTTCCGTTTTCTTTCCTTTCTTTCTTTTTTTTTTTTTTTTTTTTTTTTTTGTAAAATTTTGTGTACAGCAAAGTTAATTTTTTACCGATTACTTAAAATAGGATGAGCCTAGTACCGTCTGTGTATATTTCTTTTTTCTAATTTCTTGAATAACTAATATAAAATTACAAAATCATTTATTTCATGCAGAAGATCCATTTTGCTTATCGAAAACATCGAATGGAAATCATTCTGTTGCGGCGAATAATGTCGTCTGCTCTGTGTGGCGGGAACGTTTCATAGATCGCTCGTCTGACCGGGATAGCGCAGGTGTTTATTTTTCTTGTTGAAACCACAAGCGTTCAAAAAGTCGTTCGTCTGACATTTGTCTAAGGAAGTTACGTGTGTTTACGCCATCAAGTGATTTTTATTTCGACGTTTTATTTGTATTTGTATTTTTATACTAATTTATTTGTTCTTTCGTTATTTAAAATAAAAATTACGTCAACTTGGTATAATTTGGCGATTTATATAATTTGGCGATATTGGTCATTGACTTATAAGCGGGGCTCTCATGTCAAGCAAACAAGTCATATATTTGTTGTTCAATAAATAAATAAATCAAATAAATGTCTCGCGCAATTTCTAAATTTAAAGTGTTTGCAACATTATTTTTTGTTCATTTTATGTAATAACTGTAATGTGACGTAAATGTGGCGTAATTTCTCCTATTTAAGACTTCTAACACATGTTAATGAATCTATTATTTTACAATATCCTTTCTCTTTTAAAATTCACGTGTCAATAAAGTTTTTATGACGTAATTTTTAATCAGTTCCTGCTTTTATACGTAATTATTTAATTCTAATTCCAAATGTTTTTTTTTCTGTTTATACTAGTCACGTGTAAATAAATTTTTAATTTGAAGCAAACATTATTGTTTGCGCTGTTTATACAGTTGGCAACAGTTTAAATTAATACCATTTTCTAAAATCTGTAAAAAATATCTCTCGAAATGCTGAAAATTTGAATTTAAAATAGAAACAAAACCTCAAAAAATGAGTCAAATTAAAAAAAATAAATAGAATCTGCACACCGGGAACTTCACGCGTATAAAATGATCTAAAAATGATTAAATTCCCATGCATAGTTTTTGCTCCTTTAAAATTTTTTTAATGGAACAATTTTGTCCAACTTTAGCATTAAATATCTCTTAAAATAATTCTTCGATTTGAAAACTGTCTGCTTCAGCGTGTTTATCAAACATTTCTCTATAATACCACCGATTTTCATATTTTTGTATGCAATATTTTTCTTAATATTAACGAAGAAATACCTCCGGTCACAAAAAATTCAAAACCGGCGGCGGCGGTGACAGCGGTAGTTACTTTTTTTTAGAATAGAGAGATACAAATGAAACGTCGAAATAAAAATCACTTGATGACGTAAACACGTGTAACTTGCTTAAAGTCAAGTGAATGTGACATTTACGATCAACCATTAATGGCATTTAATCGTATAGCTTGGCGATAGATTTTTGGTCGACGGGATAACTAAGTAGTACTAATGCATATGTAACTGGTATTCGAAAACGAGGTTTTAGCCAAATGGTCGTAAAAAAATCACGCCAAACCCGGTGCTTATATGACATCTGTGTTTAACACATTATAGCTATATATATATATATATATATATATATATATATATATATATATATATATATATAGCTTATTTATATAGCTATTAAATAATGCAAAAAATCATGACATCTAATTTCAAATTCAAAGCAAATGACCAATATCGCCAAATTATATAAATCTCCAAACCACTCGCCAAATTATACAATTCGACGTAATTTTTATTTTAAGTAACGAAAGAACAAATAAATTAGTATAAAAGTACAAATACAAATAAAGCGTCAAAATAAAAATCACTTGATGGCGTAAACACATATAACTTCCTTACAGTCAAGTGAATGTGACATTTGCGACCAACCATTATTGGCATTTAATCTTATAGTCTGACGATAGATTTTTGGTCAATGGGATAACCGAGTAGTACCGTTTTAATTTACCACTCGAAAAATAAAAAAAATGCTGACTTACGAATTAAAAAAAAAGCTATTGGCGAGATTTGAACCCGGCTAACATAAAAGTACCAAGAATTCTTTGCGATCATGGCAACTTTTATGTAAATTTATTCGGAAAAATAACTTTGATTCTTTAATCAAGATGGAAACCTTTCTTATGAAAAGCGAAGGAACTGTTGATGATAGTCACATGACTTACGCTATTATTATACAGATTGTTTTCAATTCTAAAACCAGCGCAAAGAATAATATTTCCTAACGATTACAAATTTATTTACACATAGCTATTAAAAACATAATAAAAACTTTCAAATTACTATTAAATGAGTACGTGTTAAAAGCAGGAAAATATTGAAAATTGTATTAAACGTGAATATTAAAAGAGAAAGGAAACTTTAAAATAATAAATACATTAATATACGTTTAACCCTTTCAGGGGCAAGGTACTTCTATTCGTAAAATGTTGAAATCAGTGAATGGCACCAGAATTTACAAAGAAATTTCGAAATACGAAAATGCTTTTGTTCACTTACTTAATAAAAGGAAAATTTTGATTCCAATATTCTGGTGCCAATGTGGCATTAAATTAAAATTAAGAATTAAAATTAAGTGGTCCAAAAATGAACCAACACCCTTGATGGAGTCAAAGCAGTAAATTGTAGTAATTGCAGTAAATTGTATTATGTCAATCGTTTTATAACGCTGTTAAAAAATACCGGTCGGCAAAGACTCTCTTTACTTAATTCATTTTATTTTAGCTTCTTTTCAAATGTTTAACTGACCTTCTTTAATCAAACACGAAAACAACCATTGGATGTCTTAACAGCAACTGATTCGGCTTTAAATTTTCGCAATCAAAGGGAATTGAAGGGAAACCCGTTTATAGGAGATCGCTATAGGTTTTTTCATTATAATTCAGTCTTCTCTAATCTTTTAAAAACCGATCAAATTAGCGTGATTTTAGATTCTGCGGTGTCTGAACGGGGGTTGGCGAGCGTAGCTTGCAGGAGGCAGAGCCCCCTAGTAGTTATATAAAATTAATCGCTTTACAGTTTATGTGATTTGTGAATGTTATGAACCACCAGCTGAAATGTATGATAATTCCGTGAAATTTTACAGCTCTTAATATAAATTAACATACATAAAATATATGACAAATCACCAAAATACTACTTTGAATGGGCATATCTAAGTAAATTTTTATACTATGACTTAGATTGTAGTTGATTGAATTTTTAGTAAATCAATTGTATTATGAAAAAAAAAAATAGTATGCTGTCATTATTTTTATCGTGAGAAAATTTTTGGTAAGTACCAAACATTGCATTATTTTACGGTTAAAATTGTAAAAATTTAAAAGAAACTGACACGAAAAATGATTTATTCAAGAAATGAAAGCCTTTTATGTACTAATTTATTTTAAACTAGCAAACCCCGCGGCTTTGCTCGCGTAATATTTGAAATATGCCTAGTGATATTTATATGTCTAATTTTTATTAAAAGGTACTAACTAAATTTTTATTTTATTAAAAGGTAATATTTTATTTTATTAAAAGGTACTTATTACTTTCAGGAATACTTCAAAAATTACTATTTAAAACACAGTTTGATTAAACATCATTATTACACTGCATTAGGCAGAAATGAGACTTAAATTAATAAAACAAAATAAAACTAAATAAATGATAATTTAGAAAATATTTTGAAACTTTTATGCTTAATTAATACGCTCATTTCAGTATGAATTTGAAGTTTTGAATTTTTTTAGAAACCATCTTCTTACATCTTAAAATTAACTATCACGTCAAATTCCAAGTCCTACCACCTCTCTCAACATAAAGGGCTATGTTGAAATAGAAACTGTCACCATTAATTTGCCAACATTAACTTTGAAATCGGTTTGTTATTTCTTAATATTCCACAGAAACGTAATTTAGAAAGCTTTTAAAGGCCTTTATTAGAACGTTTGTTGTTCCTGTGAACCCCAGGTGGTAGAATCATCGGCATAAAATATAGCCTGTGTAGGACCAGAGACTGTTACCATTGTGTTCGCAACTATTACTTTTATAATCGTTTTATATTCCCCGAAATTGCATAGAAATCGTAATTTAGGACTTTTTTAGAATGCTTTTCGCACCTCCCCTTCGCTTCCACCCTTTTTAATTCGAATTTATTTTCGACAGTCCTTCGAGGACACTTATATTTTATAAGTAACTACCATGCCCTATTTAAAGTTTCTAGCCTTTTCAGTATCACAGAAATCGCAATTTAGAAAGTTTTTAGCTCCTGGAACCCTCTGGTGGTAGTGGCACATACATAAAATATAGCTTATGTTTGAGCAGGTTCTATCACCAACAATTTGTCATCATTATTTTTTTAATCGGTTTAGTATTTGATAAGATTGCATAAAAATTGTAATTTATAACGCTTTTCGTTCACTTCATCTTTTTAAATTTGGAATTTTCTTTCGACTGTTCTTAGAAAGCAGTTCAATCTTGTACGTAAATACCATGCCATACTTCAAAGTGTTAGACCCCTCAGTTGTGCAAAAAACGCAAATTACAGCATATTTTGCTTTTGCAACCCTCAGATGGTAGTGACAGCAACATAAAATATAACCTATGTTATAGCAGGGACTGTGACCATTGATTTGTAACCATTACTTTTGAAATAGCTTTGATATTTCTTGAGATTGAGTAGAAATCGCAATTTAGATCGTTTTTAGAACGCTTATCGCGCATTTTCACCCCTTTTTAAATTTCCAATTTTTTCGAAACTGTTCTTAAAGATCCTTTGTATCTAATAAATATGTACCTTGCCTAATTTTAAGTTGCTAGCCCCTACCGATCACAGAAATTGAAATTTAGAACGCTTTTTCGCTCCTGCAACGTCTAGGTGATAGTGATACCGACATAAAATAGCGTCTATGTTAGAGCAGAGACTGTCAGCATCAATTTCCTAACATTACTTTTGAAATCAGTTTGATTCTTCCTGAGATATTGCTGACAAATCGGCATTTAGAACGTTTTTAGAACGCTTTTCGCGCATTTCGCTCCTGCATCTCCTCTGGGGTAGTGGAAATAGATATAAAATATAGCCTATCTTGGAGCAAGATCTGTCACCCTCATTTTTACACCATTATATTTGATATCCGTTCAGTACTTCCTGAGATTGCATAGAAATCGCAATTTAGATCGTTTCTTACAACGCTTTTTGCGCATTTTGACCCCGTTTTAAATTTCGATTTTTTTAGGAAATGTCCTTAGAGATCATTGATATCTTATAACTAAGTACTATTCCAATTTTCACGATTCTAGGCCCTTCCGTAACGCAAAAACCGCAATTTAGAATGTTTTTCTCCTGCACCCCCTTTGGGGTAGTGGCACCGACATAAAATATAGCCTATCTTGGAGCAAGCGTTATCACCATCACTTTGACACCAATATTTTTTAAATCGGTTTCGTATTTCCGGAGATTATGTAGAAACTACCATTTAGAACGTTTTTTAGAACGCTTTTTATGCATTTTCACCCCTTTTAAATTTCGAATTGCTTAAGAACTGTTCTTAGACACCATTTATATCTTATAAGTAACTAATATTCCAAATTTCATATTTCTAGGCCCTTCAGTAACGCAAAAATCGCATTTTTAGAACGTTTTTTGCTCCTGCACCCCCTTTAGGGTAGTGGCAACGACATAAAATATAGCCTATGTTCTAAGTTGGACTAACACCATCATTTTGATACCATTACTTTTCAAATCGGTTCGGTAGCTCCAGAGATTACCTGTAACAAACAAGCAAACTTTACTTCTTTATAATATTAGTATAGATTAGTATAGATAATTATTATGATTCCTTCTACTTTTTTCTATCTTTATAAGAAGAAAGTAATGGATTCATGAAAAATTTCGATATCCAATTTTCCACGGATTTATATTATTTAGAAGATCCTGAACACGATACGTCTGTTTTTTTTTTTTTTTTTTAGTAAATGTCTATCCATGAATTCGGTTGTCTGTCTATCTGTATGTGACACAAATTTTGTGAGCACTCTATTTCAATAGCTAATCAGACTTCAAATTCAGTTAGAACTTTACATACATTGGTGCTTGTTAGGTTTTGGTGCAAATTACCTAACAGGTGTTGATGCTTTTCTGCATTTTTCACCATTTTCGTGACAGATATATCTCAAGTACGCAATTTCTTTTAGACCTTGACGTAAATAGATCTTAGTTATGTTTAGGTTATACCGCCCAAAAGCTGTAGCTGATATGCTCTGTTTTTTAGGATTTCCGCGACAGCTCTATCAAAGTATGTTGGCTATATCGCAACAACGAATAGATTGCCATTTAATTTTGGTTGCAGACGGTTTGATTTGTATAGAAGAAAGTATTTTGATGTCCACAACATAGTAGTTTTGATTTGTTGTTAAGTTAATGTGTATCAAACATGGTGGTATCTTAAACTGACAATATTAACGGAAAATATTTTTCCAGCTAAAAGACGATGACTCAATTTATTTCATCGTGTTTAAAGTTAAATATCGAAACGTAATAGATTGCTTCTGTTGTGATCATTGTATAGTTACAGTAATATAAACTAGTAAATCTGCAGATCAGGAGCTTCAACGTCAGCTCTGCAAGTCTTTTTTTTAAACACAATTTTGTAATATTCAATTTCCTGCAAAACGCAACTTAAATTTCTCGAATTACGTAATTATTTATAAGAATAAAAAAATACGAAGTTTTCAGACATTAGAAGCGTTAAATTGAAAACTTTGTTATGTAAGGATATTTTGAAAATTTCATGAGCTACTAATTCTGGTATTTTTTTAGATAATAAAGTAGATTTCTTCAGGGGGCGGATCCCCCCCGAACCCTCCCATGGTCTCATTAAATTTACATATATAACTTTTTATTGATTGCGCTAATGGTTATTGTAAATCTTAGATTTCTTTTTACACTTCCGAGCCTTATTTTTCAATACCGGTGGACAGAAAATGATTTACAGTGAGGCTATTATATTAAAAGTTTAGGTTTTATGAACGAAAATGTAATTTACTTTAAAAAATAAAATACTTTTCATTCATATTTTCTGAAATAAGGCTGCATTAAGAAGTAATACTCGTCAAAAAATATTTTTTCAGGCAATCTAGTTAATGTTTGGTTTTTAAGAATGAAAATATTTATTTCCCGAGTGACGTCATTTTCGACAGAGATCATTTAGCGGTGCATAATTTTGACATTTACTATCTATTTGCTTTTCAAAAGATTTTTTTCTCATTGAAATTTTCGATTAAATATTAAACATTTCTGTTAGCCGTGCAGACGATAAAACGTGAGATATTGGCAATTTTTTTTTAATAATAAGAATTAATATCATAACACAAATCCCTTTTATTTCAACCTCAAAGCGTATTCGTTTTAGTTTTGATATATGAGGTCAAATTCACCTTCTTTTCGTACATTCGAATTAATTTCCAATATGAAGACGTAATCATGCCAATTTTTTATTTCATTTTCCTCTTGCACATGAAAATTTTTTAAATCAAAATTAACTGTTTAGGATAAATTATTATTCCGCGATCTGATTTCCTTGGCAACGGTAAATAAAAAGATATTTTATAGCAAAATGTCAATTTATTCCTTATGGAAATAATAAGCTTTTTAATTTAAAAGAAAAACATTTGGACAAAATAACTAGAACACAACCTGTCTTTATTTCTAGGGTAAATTCCATCTATATGTAAAGACACAAAGGCATTAATTAATTCATCCCTTTTGACGTTGATTTGACTTCAAAGAATTACACACACTTTCACATTTACGATATTTTTAGGTGTAATTTCGTTGCTAGGTAACAATTAAAAGAAAATTAAAACAATGAAATATGGGCATTTACTTTAATTAAATTTGTAAAAGAGAATATTTTATATTATTGGAGCAAACATATAAACTCTCTCCATATGTTATACACCGAAATAAAACTCTGACAAATGTATACACAAAATTTCAAACTAATATGAATAATGTATGTTTCTAATTAGGAAATTTCATCATCCATAATTTACCATTTAAACCCTTCAATCATATTAGCCATTTCCTTTCAACAAATGAAAATGGAAAAATCGTCTGAATTGCTATAGAAAAGCATTATTGCGCAAAATAAAATATTGTATATTTTCCGAAAGACTGAACCAAATATAACAAAAAACTATACAGCTAAATCCGGGTACTTCACCAACATACCCACTTACTTTCAAGCTAATCGGATTCTTTTTGCGGCAGTTATCGCGGAACAGACAGACAGACTAACAGAAACCAAAACGTTTCGTGTCTCCACAGTAAGCCTTCACTGACGTTTCGGCAATTATGAAACCAACACTCCCAAACTCTTAGGAAACCAAAATTGATGCTTTTAAACCAGGTTTGTCGTTTAATTCGATGACCGGTTGGAAAGAATCAGCTGCTACACGTTCACGGTAGAGCTCTGCTCGGGCTGGACCATTTCAAAAACTAAATTTCAGCCCGGTCCCGGCCCGTGCTAAAATTAATGGAAACAGACACGGCTCGGCCCTGCCCTGCCCTGCCCTGCCCGCGAAAAAATAAACGAAATCAGACCCGACTCAATTTCTACAGAAAAAGCCGATTTTCCTTAACATACAATTACGATATTTTTCCAGAATACTGCATACATATTTGTCAGGGCTGCCACGGGCGACTGTTTTCTTAATTCCACTTCGCACCACTTTTTCAGATATTTTTAAAAAATAGTGGTGCGAACAGAATATAAAAATAGTCGCCTGTGGCAGCCCTGATTTATGGAAAAATTTAACGTTATAGATTACTATATGTTTTAGATTACTTTATATTCGCAAGCTATAGAATGCTGAATAGCACAAGTACCGATCCATCATGTAGGATCAGTTAAAACATGAATACATTAAAATGATTCTCAGTTTTTATTACTAAAATAGGTGCTAAAAAATATAATTTACAGGTTTTAAAACATTAAAACCAATAATCAGATGGTAAAAAACTTCCCGAGCGCTTTCGACCAAACCCTGGTCATCATCAATGAGGTGAAAAATGAGAAGTTTTCTCATTTTTCACCCCAAAGGTATGAGAAGACGAAGAAGTTTTCGAAGGTATGAGAAGAAGAAGGATTCTCATTTTTCACCCCATTGATGATGACCAGGGTTTGGTCGAAAGCGCTCGGGAAGTTTTTTACCATCTGATTATTGGTTTTAATGTTTTAAAACCTGTAAATTATATTTTTTAGCACCTATTTTAGTAATAAAAACAGAGAATAATTTTAATGTATTCATGTTTTAACTTAAAGTATTAAGGTGAATGTATCGTTTCTCTTACATATAGTTTTCTATATATATTTAATGTAGGATCAGTATGTAAAAATAAAATGTAACCTGCACCTGGTCCGAGAGAAGTCTGCTGAAATAATTAAGTCCTGGTTCAAACATGACGCAGCTGCTAAGGAGGCATTCTCACAATTTTTTAACTTTCAGGAATAAAAATCTGAATCTTTACCTTCTCTCTTGCTAAAATTATCCAGAAAATCACTTCAGATACAGTCGCAGAATTTTTTTCAACTTTTTTCTCATGCTTAAGTATACTAGTGAAAGAATGGCTAAAATTCTTCTACAGGAAATTTACTGCAAAATTTAAATCAGCATTCATATATCAATTTCAAGCATCGTGGCTTTATTAGTAGTCTTACCGCCCCCAATGTTTATTCTTGCACTTTTCGAGGTAAATTATTATTATTATTTTAACTATACTAATATATACTAATTTTATCGTGTATTTCTGGTATTGTAAAATCTTGGTTTACAATGAAAGCCAACGGACGGAGTCAGGTATGCATTTAAGAACTTAAATAATAAGCACAACGATGTATGTATTAAAGCTTTTAAGGGGTCTCAGGACCCTTAAAATTGGAAATTTATTTCAAATAAGACCATTTTCAACATTTAATATCTTAAAATGTATATGATTTAAAAACACCATTTTAATTGGTATGAAAGATATAAGTATGTTCTTTCATTTCATGTATTTAAAAAATTGTAAGATGCAGAATTAATATTTATAGAGGTCTCCAAACTGTCAGACGTTTGTCGAGCAGAAAATTGGTATAACAGATTACGCGCAGGATTACAAAATAATTTTTGTAACTAGACTGAAATTTTTTGTGCCTAATTATAATTCAGATTATAATAATTTCCCTGAACCTAAATACATTTGTATTTAAAGCATTTTTATATTTTTAATGCAAATTTGTATTTAGCTAATACAAAATTTTTAAAATTTCAACAATATAATAACCTAAAAATATATTTTATTGAACAATAAAAATGAAATTTGAGGTTCAGTTTATACAGACTAATATGAAACACATGTTTTGAAGATTTCATGAACAAATATCCAGAAATGTTTGAAATATCCTGCGCTTTATGCCCAAAAACGTTATTTGGAGAAAAATGAATTTTCGGAAATTTTCAGTTTCGGAAATGTCGCTTCAGCCATTGTGCGGGTATAATTCTAAGAGCCATAACTTCTGTTCTAATGGGAATTTCAAGGAAATTATTGTATCAAAATGTTCAGAAAAAGCAGGAGTTTAACATCTAAAAAGAAAACAAAAATTTCGTAAATTTTGTAGCTTTAAGAGTCCTGAGACCCCTTAAATAATGGAAAAAGCACGTAAGATGTATGCATTTAAGCATTTAAATAAGAGAATAGACACGTAATATGTATGCATTTAAGCATTTAAATAAGGAAATAAGCACGTAAGACGCATGCCTTTCAGCATTTAAATGAGAGGATGAGCTCGTTAGATGTACACTGTAAAAAAAAATCTGTAATCCTACAAAACTAGTTTTTGTAAAACTACAGAAATCTGCATGTTTACTAGAATTTTATCTGTAACCGGGTATAATATTTACCACTCGCATAGTAGAAATACATGAAATATCTTAGTCTCCCATGTCAGCCAATGAGAAAGGACTTCAATGATGACGTAATGACTATTCACGCAACCACAGAGGTGTTCAAGGTATCCATCTTGATTATGATTTCAAATTAGGATGTAAGTAAATATTTCGTCTTTATGAGTTAAATTTTGTTATATTTCCATTCTCCTTGATTCCTAATAAGTAAAAATGAACTACACAGTAAGACCGTTTGATTTCGAATTATAATGTAACATGACTTTAGCAGGTATTAATGCGTAATCATCCTATTATTTTATTGTTAAATATTTATCGTTCAGTCAAATGACTATTCTTTACATCAGTGTTTACTGCATGCGTGCAATTTCCAATGTTTTATGTAAAAAATAATATTTTATTGCAATATGGTTAGCAGATTAAATATTTTATTTTTAATTAGTGATGCAATGAATAGTACCCCCCCCCCCCCTTTGACTGATAATGAAGGCTAAATATTCCACTATTCTTCTGCAGAATACTTAAAATGTATACCAAAATTATCTTTCTTAATATTAGAGTCGTGCCGTGTAATCGGTATTTATTGTACTAGATTCCGGCATCGGGTCGGGTTTACCTTACTTTTTTGGTTCGGATCGGGTCGGTTTGGGTTTTGAATCTTGTGTGTCGGGTTCGGGTTGACTGATTTTTCAAAAGAATGTCCGAAATATTTTTTTTCAGGTTAAAAATCTAGGTACAGGGCAGATGTGCCAGCAATGGATAAAATTCAAAGTTTTTTGTTTATAAAAAAAATTTATACAATAAAAATTTTACTTTAAAAATTTTCTTCATAACACCCCCCCCCCCCCCTCACGCTTACATGTTTTATAATCTGTGTTATTGTTGATACTCTTAATCAAACCAATTAGGAAGCAAAAAGTGATCCTTCGAAGTTCCACTATTTTTCATTTATGTTGGCGAACATGCAAAGAGCTGGTTTAACTTAATAAATTTTATATATTCTTTTACTTTCCTGCAAAATTTCCTGCAAAATTTGTTTTTGTTTTGGTAGTAAAAAAAATTTTTGAATATGATCATTCTAGACATTTCATCAATCGCACACTAGATGAAGCAATGGTAGCCCAATCTCCAGTTGAAAAAAGTTGCATAAGATTTCAATTGTATAAAGTAAAAGATTATTTCAAGATCAGAAGTGATTTTGCTTCATATACTTTTTATGCTTTCTGAATATTAATGACTTGTTTATGCATAGATGTAATGGTTTCCCTATTTATGGAACATTATACTGTATATTATACATAATATAAACTAATCCTTCAAGCATGGGTCTAAGAATGGATTAAACTAAGCATGGGACAAATTTTGAAACTTGCAATTTCTTTAATTATAAAATTGTTTCTGAAAATTATGTTTCTATATTGTTCAGGGACATTAGAAAGTGTTTCATTTTGTATTCTGTAAACTGAAATATTGTTTTTGTGTCAAACAAAGTTCATTTTCTTATTTTTGTAAAATGTGTCCCATTCCTCCATACTCTCTCCTATGCTTCTAACTCTGAATATTGGGCACTTTTCTATCCATACACACATATCATGGGTATGTGTTTTAAAACTATCAGAAATATTATACATATGTTTGCGTGTATATGAAAAATGAAATGTTGGTAATTTTTTTCTATTCCTAGAGAAGGATAAATGGTTCTTAACTGTGCCTTAAATAAAAAGAATTTATCACATTTCTTATATATATATTTTTTTCTTAACTTTTAACTCATGTTACCGGCCTCTCAGACCACAGCTTTTTTTTAATTTTTATAGTTTTGCAATTTTTTATGTACTTGCAATTTTCAGTTTAACTACAAACACTACCGAAATTTTGTTCCGTTGTGAACTTTAGTACTATCACCAGACACTTTTGAATAGGTGAATTTTAATTATAACAGTCCTGTACAAAAAGTTCAGTACAAAAACACCATCCTATGAGTTAATCGTGCCTTTTATTCATCTTTCGATAAAGCGGTCTCACAGACAACTTCACACTAATTGACTTCACACTAGTTGTGACAATTTCTGTGACATCAGTTAAAGGTTAAGGAGTAAATTTAATAATAGCTCATTCATATTGAAATATGTATTTATTTTATCTGAAAAATTGTTCTGCTCAAACTTTTTGTGAAAATCTTAGACTTGGAAAAAACATAAATATAAACAACTGCATTTTAATTTTACGTGAGTTTCTGAGCGATAAAATGCCGAGTTTTTACTTTCTCATGCAAAGAGAGATATAGGGTAGGTAGGGGTAAAGTATGAGCGGGGCAAAAATACGCACCGGCTGATTTCATATGAAGCAACATTTCGGCTCTCATGACCAATAGGTGGCAGTTTTTGTTTCAAGTGTACTAGTCATTTGTTTAAACCTTTGATTAAAAGTAGCAATTTGTGCTAAGAAAATGAGGTAAGTTTAAATTTTCGAATTTTGATCTAATATTTTTTAAATTTCACTTTATTTTTTAGCTGATAGTACCTGGAATTTTTACAAATCCAAAATTTTAGTGGAGATCGAAATATTTTTAGCTTCTAAATGCCGTAGTTTACCTCGATCACATTTGTTTATACTTATAGGTAGCCGGTTAAGCAAAATACTGCAGAATAGGGTAAAATTACGCATCCTTCTTGTGACAAAGATACGAACATGTTTAAGATATGGGACTTTGCCCTATCATTTTAGCTAGATGCAAAGCTTTTCACAATTTCTAAATTTATATTATATAAAATATAATAGCTGCTTAGCTAATATAAGTTAGTAAACTACATTTTCCTTTTTCTAGTTAAGTTTTTTTTTTTTTTTTTTTAAATATAGAACGTTGGTATCTACCAACCTACTTTTAAAAATCAATATTGTTTCATGAATCGCTTTTGTTTTAAACCTTAATCCTTAACTCCTGTTAACGGTCTCGCCGACCGCTGCAATATTCAGTTTTCACAGTTTAACTTGTAATTTTCAATTTAAGTAGTTATGTTAGTTTAATTTTGATTCGTTTGGTAAATTAGAAGTATAGCTGAAGACTTCTGAATGCGGGAAATTTTACTATAATAGCCCTTTGCATAAAGTTTAGCGCAGAAACCGCCTCTTATGAGTCAGTCAACCATTTTATTCAATCAACGATTAAGCGGTCTCGGAGACCACTTACAGTATTTATGAAACGATTTTTGCCACAACAGTTGGAGGTTAACTGCTATTTGTGATCTCGCAGACCGCTGTTCTTTTCATGGTCTAGTTAAGAATTTTCAGTTTAAATATTATCAAAATTTAGTAATGCTTTTACATTACTCATTAATTTTAGTGAAAATAGGGGCAAAATCCGACCGTAATGGGGAAAAAATGCGCACTGCGAATCTTTTGCCTCATCACTGCGTACTTTTAGTCCAACGAATAGGGCAAAGATACGCAGAGCAATGTTTTTTTTTTTTAAATTACAATTTCTCACGGAATTATAATTTGACAGAATGTCGTTTGATAGTGGTCGTTTGATAGTGGAACGTGCCTAAGGTTTTAATACAACATTTTAATCAGTCGTCACATAAGTTTAGATCAATGTGCTCGTTAAAAATCAAAATTAATAAGTGCGTAACTTTAGCCCCCACCTATCCTACATCACTTAGGTGGGTCATGTGATTGTGAGCCATGTTGTGGACAACTTGTCAGCAAGCGCCATTGAGATCAACCATGATGGTGAATATCGATGGCGCTTTTTAACAAGCTGTCCTCACTTCAAATACTTGTGGGCATGATACCCACATATGTTTGAATATTAAAGTATATACATTTGTCCATTTGCCTACATAAAACGTTGTTAATAGAGATGTAATTGTAGATTACATTTCATAATATCAATAAAACAGGATTTCCTTTCCTTTTATTTCGGGTTCGTGTTGAAATAGGCCTGGGTTGAGTTGCAGGTTGCCGGAAATTATTTTGGCTGATTCTGGTCAGGTTGCGGATCGAGGAAATATTTTTGGAGGGTTCGGGTCGAGTTGCGGGTTGACTTAAGTATAATATTCGGTTTTGTGTCTGGTGCAACTTGACCCGTGCAGGACTACTCTGTAATCGGGAAATTTTTAATATATCAGGATTCGTACGGTCCTTAAAAGTACTTGCATTTTTCAAAAGGTGTTTTTTTTGTGCTTGAAAGTGCTTATTTTCATACTAAAATTTTTAAAAGCCCTTTAAAGTGCTTTACTGTCATATTATTTCTTAATCGGGGGGTGGAACTCTTCTGCATTTCTTTTCATTTCTGATTTAAAAAATAAAGATAAAACCGCCATTGCTAACTTTTCTTCTGAAATTTCACCTCCCCTTTTTACTCCCTTCTCCACAATACCAAAGTTTAAACTGTTTAAAACTTTTTTTTTTATTCTTTAACTGATGTTACCGGTCTCACAGACTAGTGCTTTTTTCAATTTTCATAGTTTAACTTGCAAATTTCAGTTTATTACAAACACTACTGAAATTTTGTTTCACTTTAGTACTAACACCAGAGACTTTTGAATAGGTGAATTTTAATTATAACACTCCTGTGCAAAAAGTTTAGTACAAAAACAACATCCTATGAATTTATCGCGGCTTTTATTCATCTTTCGTTGGAGCGGTCTCACAGACCGCTTCACACTAGTTATGTGACAATTTCTTTGACATCAGTTAAAGGTTAAAAAAAAAAAATTGCTCTACTGTATTTGTTACTTTAAGTGAAAAAATAATCGGTCCTAAATTTCATTAACTATTCATTCCATCATATCCATTTCATTAAAATTTTATCTGAATTTCACCTTCAAAATTTCGTTTCCCCGTTTTCTTCACATCTCACAGTAATAATACTTAAAGTTTCAAAACTCTTTAAAACTGCTTAAATTAAAAAAAAAAAAAAAAAAAAAAAAAAAAAAAAAAAAAAACTGTTCTGTGTCATTTTATTGTCACAATAAATAATCAAGATTTTTCTTCCCACTCGAAATTGGCATCCCCCCCCCCCCCCAAAAAAAAAAAACTAAAAAAAAACTTAGAGCACATAGAATTTTAAAGTCTTTAAAACTCTTTATAGACCAAAGGTAGGGGGGGGAAAAAGGGCCGTATTTGGAATTAATTAGGGAAAACTGGAAATTGTTTTAATCCTTTTACTTAAAGTCTAGAATGAATGTACTAAGTTTTCCCCCTCTTACTAGGTGAGTGGTTGAAGATATGTACAGATTTATAGTCAAAAAACACATTTTTATTAATTACCATAACAATATCTTAAAAAAACTAACTCTATCAAAAACATTGTCAATACAGATGTTGTAGAGGTTAAAATTCTGATTGAAATGTGTACTTAATATTTTTGTTGAATTTTTACAATTATAATGCAAAGTTTTGCCTAATTCGTTAATCAAGTGATTGAAGCCAGAACAGACGAGGTTATCAGTTCACCCTGTTTCTAATTTATATATATATTTTAATTTATTGAGGATTTTGTAATTATTTTAGGCTTTATTTTGGATATTTTCAGAGTTATGGCTTAAACTCTTGATTACGGAATATAGCCCAGTGGTAGGAAATGAAAAAAAAAAAAAAAAAGGCCGAATTCGGAATTAAATACGGAAAAGCTGGAAATTGTTTTAATCCCTTCAACATAGGTCAGAAATAAACGTACTAAGTTTTCCCGCCCTACTAGGTGCGGCTTTGCCGCTACGAACAAATAGATAACTTAAAAAGTGCACTATTTCATGATTTTTAGCATATTTCAAAAATGATTTGTAAATGATGGGAAATATTGTTTATGATCTCAGATATTGTATTTGAATTATGCGTCGTATTTAATTTGACATATATAGTGAATAACATTGCGTATGCATCACATTTAAGGAGGTCGAAAATAGTGGGGAGGAGCGAGGAAACAAATGAGTGTGCAAGATTCTTGTCGCTAGAGGAATAGGTCAACCAATAGCACAATTTTAAACTTCGATATTTTACGAAAAGGACTAAGATGGTTTTAATAAAAATTATATTCGACTAGTATACGAGCATCTTAAGTTAAATTCATAAAATTTTAAAACTTTCGGAATATTGAAAAAAAGTATTATTAGTTAGCTTAAAGTTAGCTTTACGTTTTTTTAAACTAAGGTTTAAGGTTGACGATATCAGTTGAGAAATGGCATGTAAAACGGCTGTCAATTATGTACCTCTTTCTCGATAACTACTAAATTATAATCCTCAAAATATACAAAATAAAGCATTAACATATTTACAGAAACATCTCAAGGGCCTCAACAACTTAAAGAAAATACATGTATGTAATAAACGGAGGCAGGGTGGATTGATAACTCTGTCTCTCTCCTGATTAGCGGTTAAGGCAAAATTTAGAAATAGAATTGCGACCTTAATGTTCAGCAAAAATATTAATATGGGTACTCATTTTATTCAGAATTTCAAATTCTACAACATTTGTATTGACAATGTTTTTGGAAGCATTAATTGTTCTGAGATATTGTTAAGATAATTTAAAAAAAGTTTTTCGACTATAAATATGTACATATTTTCTAATGTTCACCTAGTACGTGGGATAAAACTTGGTACTTTCATTTTAGACCTAAACGGAAGGGACTAAAACAATTTCCAGTTTCCCACCCACATAATTGTGAGTCACATCCCCCGATCACGGGTCTTTGAAATAGAATTGTGACAATGTTCAACAAAAATATTAAATGGAGTTCTCATTTTAGTCGGAATTTTAAGCTGACGACAAGCTGAACACGGAAATTGCAAAACCTAAATTTCATTCCAGATTTCAAAGTGCTGCCATTTGCAAAATGACATCAGCGTTACGCGCAGATATATTTGTTTTTTATAATATTGATAGATATAGATTTTATTTTCATATCAAAATCTTGGTGTTTTTTTTTTTTCTTTTCAAACTAATTTTTTTCACCCTTAAATCCATTTACATCTGAGCCAAATCAATACTCGATCATTTCAAAGCTACTGTATAACATTAAGTGTGTATTTTTAAATAATATATACGTAATGTGAGTCGTACAGTAAAATGCGCAGAAAAACAGAAAAGTGACTTCGGACAATGAATTTTTTTAAAAGATTAATTTTCTATTTTTTTAAATGTATTGCAGTATTTCAAAGAGAATTGAAAGTATATGCTTTTTGGTATTGTTATTATTTGGTATTAATAGTCTGCATAATTTGATTTTTGGAGTCTTATGTGTAATTTTGAAATATGCCTGGAAAGGGATGTGGGGGAGGGACAAGGTTCTTCCAGTATTTTAAATTCTTAAAGTTTGTCGTTATCATCTAGACTCTTTGAAATTTTTAGATGGTAAAAACATAATGCTTTCGTATCCCGAGTGAAAAAATACTAATATTTTGTGGAAAAAAGGCTGGTAAGATTTTTACCACGATGTAACTCGGGTTTTTGCTTATTTTGTCGATGTTTTTGCACATTTTATTTAGTAAAAAATATTTATATTTGTCCGAATGTTAAGAAATTTTCTTAGGTAAATGTAAATCTCGCCTGTTGATTTGCTCCAAAAAGATTGTGTTAAAATACGGACGTTTAGTTAGTTTTATGGTAGAAAAAATATAGTCTTTGTGAGGCACGAAGTGACCTACGCTCATCAATGTATTTGAAAGAGTTTAAACTCATGTTTTTAAAAATCAATTGCATCATCAGTTAGAAGATTTTAACTTTTAGAGCATATATATATACATATTTGCCGATACTTCTAAAATATCATCCTGGAATAAATTGCTACAAGCTTTCGGAAAACTTTTTTGATCTTTTTTTTCAAAACTTTAACTGCTAGGTGGGGAGAATATCGTAAATTTAATATCGGAATATATCAACGTGTTAATATTGGTGATATATCGCGATAACTACCGTAAAGTGTATGCGAATAGAAAAATTGCTTATTTTAAAAGATAAATGGCATGTTACCAAAAATTTTGGTAGAAACAGATGTAGAAAGGAGCTAATAAATGTTTCATGCTATTTTCTTCTACAGCATCCTTTAAATATATGTAGGGAAGGTGGGGCAAAATCGGGTACCATAAAAGTTGTTAGTCTCAATTGCTGTGAAATGGGAAAACAAACTTTGAACACTGTTTTTAATGTAAAATGAATCCTTGGCTATAATAAAACGTTCTTTTCAAACAAAATATATATATATATAATTATTTATATTAAAAATTAGCTTTTTTCAAACGTATGCAAAAATCTGGTTTTACCCCGCTGGTTGGGTAAAATTGGGTATTCATTTAAAACTACTGGAAACTCATTTTGGTCAAAAAGATCTTGCTTAATATAGTAAAAAATACATTTTAATTATTTTTAATATAAATCAAAATTAAAGTTTTTTCATTATAACTAGATAGATTTAGAATTATATTATAACTTAATAGCATTAAGAATGCAATTTAAAATTCCATGCTAATTTATTAACTTTACTAAAAATACATTCTATGAGTGTCGGACAAAATCGGGTATACCCAGTTCTGACCCACTCTTAAGTACCCGGTATTACTTCAACATAACAGAGTTTAAACATAGCGTCACTACTCTTAATCCTATAAGCAAAAGATCAGTTAAAATTTTTAAATATTATCAGGAAAGGAAAGAATTAGCTATAGTACTCAGGAATATTTAATATGCTGAAAAAACGTGGTTATACGCGTAAAATCTAGAATCAAATAAAACAATTTTTTTAAGAGTAATTGAAACTAATTCCTTCACACTAAAAAAAAACCGCACACAGTAACGTTTCAATCAGCTATAAATGCCATAATGGTTACCGACAAGTTATTTCTCGTGTTGGCTGATAGACAGAAGTACAACTGAAGGAGGGATCTGCGCTACCCGGTTTAACCCACCTACCCTGTTTTTTACAACTCGCCCATATGTATATATATACACACATACAAAATAAAAATATTTTTTTAAACAAGAACGTAAAATAATCAAGCTTCAACGACAGATTATAATTTTCCAACACATTCAGAATTATGTAAAAAAAAAAAAAAAAAACTTTTAATAAAGTTAAATATGATGGCTAAGTAAGCAAATTACAAAACACGTAACACATTTGAAAATTAAAGTTCAGCAATTATTATCAGTCATCGAAAAAATATCCGAATTCCTTTGTGCAACGCTATATATGATCTATACATTTGAATATATACCAAATAGTATGCAAAACATTAGTTCATTTAAGAAACGCATTTTCACAGTTGAAAATTCCCCTTCAACATATTTCGTCAATAAACGGAAATATATACATCATTTTTGCAGCCTGTATATGATTTACGGATTTTATGCATACAAAGTAAATAAATTAGTTAAATTAAAAAAAAAAAAAAAAAAAAAAAACCTCTTACCACAACAAATAACGAACTTCCAGCAATTATTGTTTATTTATACAGTAGTATAAGCGAATCCTTTTGTTTCCCCCCATAAATAAACGATTAATGCTATGCTCATCATGTTCTATAGTAAGCATCTTTTTGTACATTTCAGTGATGTGTATCAATTTCTATATGCTTGAAATAGTGTAATATCATTCCAATATACTACAAATGATTTTTCCCTACATACCATTGAAATAGACCATAAAAAGTCATTGATTAAAATAACAAATTTTCCAAAAAAAATCAGTTGATTAAAATCATGATTTAATCGATGATTAAAATCGTTAACACCCTATTGCAGCCAAATGGCAAGCATTAGTTTTTGTTAATCACGATTGATTGACGAATTTTTTCCCTCAACCAACTGACGCTTTTTGCAATATTTTTTTACATTTAAGAATTCCACAATATTTTTCTTTTACCTAACAAATGGAGAATTTTGCAGCTTTTTCTTACAAACTTTCTTTGCAGTTATCCAAAATTTTTAGCCTAATAAAATATAAAATTATAACTAAAAATTAAATAAACAGCACATAAAGAAAAACTATAAAATTATTTAGATATTTTAATTCCAATATTTCAATTGACTAAGATTTAATGCAGTTTTATTTATTTTTTAAAATAAATAAAATTGTGTGATTTGTGTTAGGTTGCCGTTTTCTCCGAGACGGGAAAATTTAAGTTTACCTATGACCTTTTAGAGAGGGGGGGGGGGGGGTTACTGTTCCTGCTGACCATTAAATTTTCAAATTAGTGGTTCAAATGAATTTTTGGTGTTCTTGGGCCAGCGGACCACCAATGATTTCGAACACTGATTGATTTTTTAAATGCTGAAGATTTCCTTGTAAAAGAGATTTGAATTGATATACTGTTTAATTTTTTTATTAATTCCCCTGTGTGAAATTTGATTATTGTTATGTTTGCACAAGAAATATTTTATGTCTTAAAATATTTACTCTTTCATTTAAAACAGGTGGAGAATTTAACCTGATGCTTGGATCTATTCCATTTTACCAGACTTGAAATCCTGATTTAGAACTTACTAAGCTTCAAGAATTCTTTTTATTTGATGACCTGAATGGTCAGAGAGGGTGCAGCGCCCTCTTAAAACTGTATGAGAGAAACTGTATGTAAAATGATATTATATTACAGTAAATATTAGTCTGACATACTATACATATAATTTAATGATTATATAATTTGTATTTTCAATAAATGGAGCGGCATACCGCAAACCAACTTAAATGTGTTGCTATTTAATAGTGTCTGTAACCATTTCTTTTTCAGCTATTGCAAGGCTGCTGATGATGAATATTTTTCTTTTTTACGAGTATAGTTAAAAAATAAATAAATCGTCGTCATAGATTATCATTTAGGAATACTGAAAAAATACTTATATGTAAGAATAATTAGTCGCTTGATGGCGACACTGCTGTTATTAAATTAACCCTTCAAAGTAAGTATTTAATATGTTGTAGAAATACATTGTGTATTTAAAAAAAAAAAAAAAAGCTTTAAAGTTTAAAGTAATACTTTTGTATTAGCTGATATTAGAGGTTAAATGGATTCTGCTACTTATAGCTGCCTTTTTAATTAAAACAATAATAAAAACAGGGTATTTATTTAAATCTAAAGAAAATTATTATTATTTTTTTTTCTTTGTGAATAAGCAAACACTAAATGAACTATAAGTGTAACTGAGTGCGAAGAAATATTCCAAAATGTAAAAGGACAGAATGGTAATATTTGTGGGGAAAAAAATGTAATTATTTTGTTATATTAGATCAAAATGGTTTACATTTGTTTTTTAAATATATTTCAAAGACAATAGAATCAATAATTAAAACTTAAATAATTTTCGGTTTAATGAAAATAAAAAAAAGCTTTCCTACTGCAAGATAATCTCGCATAATCTGAAATTTTGTTTATCATTACATCATAAAATGATAAATTGAAAACCAAAGTGTGGGGAAAAAAGAGAGCTATAATCCGGTGTAACCATTCCCCATAAAGATGAGAGAAAATCCCGAATCGTGATTCAAACTTTTAGCAAAAAATTGGAATAGAGAAAACCTTGAATTATGATTTAACCTTTCACCAGAAAATTGGATTTAAAAACAATTCTGATTCGTGGTCCTACCTTTTACCAGAAAATTTGATTAAAAAAAAACTAAATTATGGTTCAAACTGTTACCAGAAAATTGGATTTAAAAAAAAAACCTGATTTATAGTTAAACCTTTTATCAGAAAATTGGATTTTAAAAAAATCTTGATTTATGGTTCAACCTTTCACCAGAAAATTGGATTTATAAAAAGCCTGAATCATTGTTTAACATTTCACTAATATAATGGTATTTGAGAAAGCACCAATAAACTGGTAAAACTTATCGCCAATATCTTGGTTGCAGCTAAATTTCAGCGACTTTTCACCATTTTCTTGGTGAAACATCACACTTTATTTTTAACAGTGTATCGATAACATTTTTTAAAAATTTAGGCATATTTTATAAACTCAGTAATGATACTTTACTTTCATTATTGTTTCTATTCGCTTTTTTAATTTAACTAAAAACCATAAGATCTGCTTCTGCTTATCTGCTTATTTACTGCTGTTGTTATAGTGCTCATTTAATATGGAAATGATTTTGTACCTATTTGAATATCTACAGTGAAGCTTCAGTCAGTTTTTTAATGCATAACATACAAATATTTCTGGCAATTGCTGTGGTATTACTGAAAAACACGTCAGGCCATATTACTTATTTTGATCGAAGGATTTTGATTTTACTGCAATATCTCTTGCACGGTTACAAAAAACTTTCTGGCGAGAATACAAAAACTGTTTTAGACACAATACTAAAAAATCATTGGTAATTTTTCTGACGGTACTTTAATAAAGTTACCAACAATTTTTTGCTAATGTATATGTAAAGTTTTGGGTGCAATACTAAAAAAAATCATAGTAAATGTACTATGAAATCCTTCGCAAATTTACAAAACAAATTCTTAGTCAATGTACTAAAAATTTCTTTGTAAGTGTACTAAAAAATCATTAGAAAATTCACAAAGTATTCTTTAGGAAACTGCCTAAAAAAACGTTAGTACCTTGACTAAATAATCCTAAGTAAATTTACGAAAAATTCTTTAGTAAACTCCCTAAAAAATCGTTAGTAAGTTTACTGAACAATATTTAGTAAACTTACAAGGAATTCTTTGGAAAACTCTCTAAACAATCCTTAGTACGTTTACTAAATTATCTTTCGAAAAATTACCACAAATTCTTTAGTAAACTCCCTAAAAAATCGCTAGTAAATTTACTAAGAAATATTTAGTAAATTTACAAAAGCTAATTAGAGAAACTCCCTTGAAAAACCGTTAGTAAATTTACAGCACAATATTTAGTAAATTTACAAAAAAAATTTTTAGAAAACGCCCTAAAAAGGAATAGTACGTTTACAACATATTCACTGATAAATTTACTAAAACTTATTTAGTAAACTCCCTAAACAAGCATTAGTAACTTCACTAAACAATATTTAGTAAATTTACAAGAGTTTTTTTGGTAAACTCCCTAAAAAATCACTAGTACGTTTACTAAGCAATATTTAGTAACACTTACTGAAGAAACTTTTGTAATTTTACATGATTCTCTTTTGTTGTGGTTACATAAAAAGTTCTAGGAATCCCAGTTTCCTACAAAATTCTTAGTAACCTTACAAATTTTTTTTTACAGTGTATGCATTTAAGCGTAAGATGCATACATTTAAGAGTAAGATGTATACATTTAAGCATTTAAGTAAGGAAATAAGCACGTAAGAAGTGTGTATTTAAGCATTTAAATAAGGGAATAAGCACGTAAGATATACAGGATGATTAAAAAAAACTGGCCAAAATGAAAAAGCAAAGCAGGCATACAAAAAGAATCAAAAATCACATAGAAACATGGGGTCGCAAACGCCCTCCGGAGCCGCTAGAGGGGATTTCAAATTCTATGCAATACAAGTACAAGAAGAATAAACAAAAATCATTCTAAATCATTATATTTAAACTGTATTTCTACACATGTTACATTTACGACCAATGCTACTACGGGAGATGCTCGAAGTTTTTGCCAGGTACCTGGAGATACCCATTGCATCGACACTGCATAGACTGGTGCACCTTCTCAAGTATCTCATGAGTATCTCGAACACCTGTTGCCACAACTGTTCTTCCTACTAAGTTTTCCTGCGATAAAACAGGTGTTTCGTAAATAAGTCCTTTAAAAAAAACCTGAAGGAAAAAACTTCTGGAGATATATCTGGTAATCGCGGTGGCCTTGCGATTGGTCCACCTCGACCAATCCAACCAATGGCTGAAAAGGTGGTCTACAGATGTGTTCTGACTTGTCCACTGAAATGTGCGGGAGCTACGTCGTGCTGAAATTATAAACGTCAAGTCGCTCAATTTGAGATTTCAGGGAAATGCACTCTAGCGGCCCCGGATGGCGTTTGCGACCGCATGTTCCTATGTGACTTTTGATTCTTTTGTAAGCCTACTTTGCCGTTTCATTTTGTCCGCGTTAATTTGAATCACCCTGTATACATGTAAGCATTGAAATAAGGTAATAAGCATGTAAGATATACACATTTAAGCATTTAAATAAGATAATAAACATGTAATTTGTATGTGGGAACGTATATAGAAAAGAAGTTAAAATCCATTTGCCAAACAAATTCTACTTTCTCATGCTTAAGTATACTAGAGAAAGAATGGCTAAAATTCTTCTACAGGAAATTTACTGCAAAATTTAAATCAGCATTCATATATCAATTTCAAGCATCGTGGCTTTATTAGTAGTCTTACCGCCCCCAATGTTTATTCTTGCACTTTTCGAGGTAAATTATTATTATTATTTTAACTATACTAATATATACTAATTTTATCGTGTATTTCTGGTATTGTAAAATCTTGGTTTACAATGAAAGCCAACGGACGGAGTCAGGTATGCATTTAAGAACTTAAATAAATAATAAGCACAACGATGTATGTATTAAAGCATTTAAGGGGTCTCAGGACCCTTAAAATTGGAAATTTATTTCAAATAAGACCATTTTCAACATTTAATATCTTAAAATGTATATGATTTAAAAACACCATTTTAATTGGTATGAAAGATATAAGTATGTTCTTTCATTTCATGTATTTAAAAAATTGTAAGATGCAGAATTAATATTTATAGAGGTCTCCAAACTGTCAGACGTTTGTCGAGCAGAAAATTGGTATAACAGATTACGCGCAGGATTACAAAATAATTTTTGTAACTAGACTGAAATTTTTTGTGCCTAATTATAATTCAGATTATAATAATTTCCCTGAACCTAAATACATTTGTATTTAAAGCATTTTTATATTTTTAATGCAAATTTGTATTTAGCTAATACAAAATTTTTAAAATTTCAACAATATAATAACCTAAAAATATATTTTATTGAACAATAAAAATGAAATTTGAGGTTCAGTTTATACAGACTAATATGAAACACATGTTTTGAAGATTTCATGAACAAATATCCAGAAATGTTTGAAATATCCTGCGCTTTATGCCCAAAAACGTTATTTGGAGAAAAATGAATTTTCGGAAATTTTCAGTTTCGGAAATGTCGCTTCAGCCATTGTGCGGGTATAATTCTAAGAGCCATAACTTCTGTTCTAATGGGAATTTCAAGGAAATTATTGTATCAAAATGTTCAGAAAAAGCAGGAGTTTAACATCTAAAAAGAAAACAAAAATTTCGTAAATTTTGTAGCTTTAAGAGTCCTGAGACCCCTTAAATAATGGAAAAAGCACGTAAGATGTATGCATTTAAGCATTTAAATAAGAGAATAGACACGTAATATGTATGCATTTAAGCATTTAAATAAGGAAATAAGAACGTAAGACGCATGCCTTTCAGCATTTAAATGAGAGGATGAGCTCGTTAGATGTATGCATTTAAGCGTAAGATGCATACATTTAAGAGTAAGATGTATACATTTAAGCATTTAAGTAAGGAAATAAGCACGTAAGATGTGTGTATTTAAGCATTTAAATAAGGGAATAAGCACGTAAGATATACAGGATGATTAAAAAAAACTGGCCAAAATGAAAAAGCAAAGCAGGCATACAAAAAGAATCAAAAATCACATAGGAACATGGGGTCGCAAACGCCCTCCGGAGCCGCTAGAGGGGATTTCAAATTCTATGCAATACAAGTACAAGAAGAATAAACAAAAATCATTCTAAATCATTATATTTAAACTGTATTTCTACACATGTTACATTTACGACCAATGCTACTACGGGAGATGCTCGAAGTTTTTGCCAGGTACCTGGAGATACCCATTGCATCGACACTGCATAGACTGGTGCACCTTCTCAAGTAGCTCATGAGTATCTCGAACACCTGTTGCCACAACTGTTCTTCCTACTAAGTTTTCCTGCGATAAAACAGGTGTTTCGTAAATAAGTCCTTTAAAAAAAACCTGAAGGAAAAAACTTCTGGAGATATATCTGGTAATCGCGGTGGCCTTGCGATTGGTCCACCTCGACCAATCCAACCAATGGCTGAAAAGGTGGTCTACAGATGTGTTCTGACTTGTCCACTGAAATGTGCGGGAGCTACGTCGTGCTGAAATTATAAACGTCAAGTCGCTCAATTTGAGATTTCAGGGAAATGCACTCTAGCGGCCCCGGATGGCGTTTGCGACCGCATGTTCCTATGTGACTTTTGATTCTTTTGTAAGCCTACTTTGCCGTTTCATTTTGTCCACGTTAATTTGAATCACCCTGTATACATGTAAGCATTGAAATAAGGTAATAAGCATGTAAGATATACACATTTAAGCATTTAAATAAGATAATAAACATGTAATTTGTATGTGGGAACGTATATAGAAAAGAAGTTAAAATCCATTTGCCAAACAAATTCTACTTTTAAAATATCTTTAATAAAAGGTAATAGATAACTGCGATTTTGCACGTTATTAAAAAATTGAAATGTTTATAAAAACTTGCCTGGTTTTTGAATTAATAAAAATAAACAAAAAAAAACAAATAATCTTGAAAATAAACAACTTTTTGCATTAGATCATACATTTTTTATGCAATTTTCCAGTAAATTCTCTCTTTCTTAGTACTTCACCGACAATAAAAAAATTCACAAGAATATATTTGATTTCAGTACTCTTATGGAATGAGCAAGGAATATAACTGTTAACCGAATCAATATTCTAACACATTAATCAAATCTGTTAGCCAGAAGTTCCTATGTCTTTTGAAACTTTAATTGTAACACAAATGTAGAACGGCTTCCAGAAACATTTCTCTAAATAGACCCAGGATTTTAGTACTCTTATGGAATGAGGTAGGAATATAACTGTTGTAACCGAATCAATATTCTAACACATTAATCAAATCTGTTAGCCAGAAGTTCCTATGTCTTTTGAGACTTTACTTGTAACACAAATGTAGAGCGGATTCCAGAAACATTTCTCTAAATAGACCCAAAAAAGTTATTTAATAAAATCTGTACCTCAGAACCAAACTATTGTAAGTCCAAAAATGACAAATTTTATGTTAACTGCTTTTTATACTAACGAAACGGTTATCTTTGGAGCCAAACTATCGCCATACTTCTATTATACACTGCTCAAAACAATTAAAGGATGTTATAAGTCTTATATAAAATAACTGTATAAGCGAAAACTTTTTTTTTTTTTTGCAAAAAATGTAAGAGAGTCACAAATGCAGTCATGTAAAGAGAGTCACAAATGCAAATTTTTCTCATTTTCAAACTTTTGCAGTATGCAAATTTTGAGTTTTACGTCAAAAACGACGCTTTAGCGGCAGCAAATGGAATTTGGCTTTTAACTTACGAAAGATAAAGCGAAAAACAATGATCACAACATTCAGTAAGTGCTCTGTTTTGATGAGTGCGACATCCCAACGAAGTTATTTAACCGAATCAGAAGCTTGGAGAGTTGTTGGTCGTCTAGAGAGGGGGGGGCGGGGGCAAAAGCCGAAGTAGCAGAATCCTCTGGAGTTTCACAAAGCGTGATTTCCAGGATCTGGAACCGTTTTTTGAAGAAGAAGACCAGGGCAAGGTCGTAGACGTGTAATAATGCCCAATGAAGATCGATATTTAACGCTAACTCGGACACACCGAAATATCAATGCCATTCTTCTACAACAACACATTCGTTCGGCTACTGGCACCGCTGTTTCGACTCAAACTATCCAAAACCGGCTCCATGCTGTAAGTCTGGTATGCTCGCAGACCAATGGTATGTGTTACGTTAACAGCAAGGCACCGTGGAGCCCGCAGGGAGTGGGCAACAGAGCATGTGAATTTGAGGAGAAATGAATGGCGCAATATTCTTTTCTTTGACGAATCCCGTTTATCTGTTCAACCGGATAATAGGCGTATTTCAATCTTGAGGCAACGTTAGGCTAGAAACAATCCTCCGAAGTGTCAGATTTGGCGGTGGGGGAATGGTGGTCTGTGCTGGCATCTCCATTGATGGGCGCACCGACCTCCACTCCTCCACATCAATCGAAATAGAGCTCTGACCGGCCAGTGATATATGGATTAGCATCGCAGACCTATTGTAGTCCCTTACGCTGCAACAATTGGAGATGAGTTCATGTTAATGGACGACAATTGCAGGCCATATCGTGCTCACTTGGTAGATATTTCCTTTTCGAGGAAGGAATCATATGAATGGAATTCTCCGGACATGAACCCAATAGAGCATGTTTGGGATATTCTAGGCAGACGACTTGCTGTTCGCCTACCACCCTACAAACTCTCCAAGAACTGGAAAGAGCTCTTCTGGAGGATTGGGACAGAATACTTCAACTCCTCATTAATAGCCTCATTGACTCCATGCCTCAAAGGTGTTCAATATTCCTAGTTGTCCGGGAAAACCATACCCCCTACTAAAAAGATTTTCTTTGAAGGAAACACCTTTTTAGGTGCCTTCGTAATTATATAAATACCTATAGTCGTCGTTCAGTCAGTCCGTCTGTCTGTCCGTCCGCATATAACAGACCAAAAACTACCCAACCGAATGGTCTGAAATTTTAAATATATAATTGTTGAAAGAAATTTTTCGAGTCATTTCAAATTTTATGAAAATCGGATGTATAGTTTAATTACAGGGACAGTCAAAAGTTTTCCGTTACATTACGGCCAATGGGAAAAAATTATTGCAAGTGCATTTTAATGATGTTGCAGCCTTCCGAATGGTCTGAACTTTTAAATATATAATTGTTGCAAAATTTTGTCGAATCATTTCAAATTTTATGAAAATGGGATGTATAGTTTATTTACAGGGACAGTCAAAAGTTCCCCATTATATTAAGGCCAATGGGAAAAAATTATTTCAAGTACATTTCAATGATGTTACAGCTTTTCGAACAGAATGAAATGGATATGCACCTATGAAGTGCATTAAAATATACATTCATTACAATATGCAGTGTAAAAAATATTTATAAAACTAATTATAGTACGAACGCACCTCATTTTCCACGTTTGACGAACAATTTCCAACTTGTTTATTCGGTTTTTCTCATACATACAAATTGTTTCTTCCCCTTTTGTACCCAAATGCTCAATACAATGCATTTTTTTCTGCCAAACACGTGTAATTTTTTTTCCCATATAGCCCACCACGCGTGTCGATCATGTGTCAATCATCTAAACAATTCCCCAGCCGCAAGATCCATCCACAACCTCAATATCCTTTAATTGTCTAGAGCAGTGTATAGTTGTATACAGTGTGTTCACGTATAACCTGACCGACCTTTATTTTCGCAACCGTTGGTCCTAGATGCATACTTCCAATTACAAAAATGGTCAAAATTAGGTGCAGGGTTAAGATAAAAAAAAGTTTGAAGCGAAAAAACAATTTAATGAAGAGTTACAGAATCTAAATTTTTATACGGTCCCTCGATCCTATAAGTTATATTTAGTAAAATTTCCCTGTTACACTGGCAAGTAAGTCAAAAAAAGTCCCGTTATTCTACGATTAAAATTGACCGAGTAATAGCTGTTTAAAGTTGGGGTATATTTTTTGCTGCATATTAGGGGTCATTCACAAATTTATTAGAATTATAATTTCGTCAGATATATTAAAGAAATCGTTGAGAGTAAAATTAGCATTGCAATATACATTTGAAATCTTTGATCATTCTGACATATTACTGCAAAATGTACAATTTGTACTGAACCTTATAAGAGGATAAAAATAACAGATTTTTTGTTAAATAAAAGGTTGAAAAACAACAGCCTCAATTCTTTACAAAATGATACATATTTTAAAATGCTGTTAGATTACACTGTCTTTCGCCTGTTACACTGTCTTAAAATTGATTCTTATGTATTTTTTAGCACTGAATCTGAAAATGGCCTTCATTTTAAACCATCAGGTCACGAATTTTGTCAAATCGCAAATTTCAAAGTTAAAAAGCTAAAAGTTAAAATTGATCCCCCTCCTCTCCCAACCTCATCGGACCCCCGAGCTGTTTAACTGTAAGAAACTCAGTATAAGCCAAAAAATCTAATAAATTATTGAATTAAATAAAATTAAACTGAATAAAAAAGTCTTACATCTTTTTTATAGTATCAGATTTTTCGCTATTTTTTAACCCTGAAATTTACGATTTGCGAAAAATCTTGACATGATGGTTAAAACTGAAGGTAATTTTTTGATTCAGCGTTAAAAATACATAAAATGTAATTATAAAAGTAAAAAAAAAAAAAAAAAAAAAAAAAAAAAAAAAAAATCGCAGGTTTGAGTTATCTAATCTAAAACTCTTTCTTAAACTTCTTGACGGTAATCTATCCAATTTTTTTTGTGTTATCCTCTAATATAAGTATGTATAAGATTGTAAAAGTCAAAAATCATAATAATATTGCATTGTTATCGTATTTAAGTCAGTATGTAAAATTTAACTTTGATCGGACATTTGAAAGTAAGTTAAAGTTCAGGTACAAATTTTAAACTGGAAAGACGAACACTGCAACTTAAATAAAACCTTATGAAAATAAAATAATTTTAGTTAAAAGAAATCATAGCCTCAAATCCTTACAAAATAAAACGTATATTAAAATACAATAATTTTAACTAATCTGAAACTTAACTAATAAAAGATAATCGTAATATTTGTACGATTTATTTTAAAGCGCAGATACCTTGAAATAAGTTTAAGTACTTTATACACGACCCCTGAAAGCATGGTCGAAATCATCTGTTTTGATATGCAAAAAAGTGGTTATAAGTCATGCATTTCAAAGTTTCATAACTCGGTCAATTTTAATGTTAGATGAATGGGACTGTTTTTGTCTTACTTGTTAGTATCACAGTAAAGTTTTAGTAAATATCATTTATAGGACCGGGGGACCGTTTAAAAATTTAAATTTCGTAATTTTTTAATAATTTTTTTTTTACCCAAATCGCTTTAAAAATAATTCTTTACCTTATTTAAACCATTTTTGTAATTGGAAGTATGCATCTAGGACCAACGGTTGCGAAAATAAAGGTTGGTCAGGTTATACGTGGACACACTGTATAAAATAAATACTTCTTTAACTTCTCCTGAAAAGTAAGTGAAATGCGACTTACGATAGTTTGGCTTTCAGATACAGAAATATGTCTTTTTTCTAAATGTCCTTAGAAATGTAACCCCTTAAGCATCGCGCTCGATAAGTGTAATCTACTTTTTTTTCTTAATTCAGATTGTTTGATTACCACTGCTTTTTTGAAGTAGAATTATTCACCTTATTTAATGACAGGTGAGAATGATTCGAGAATAAAGCTTACACTATTTCAAAAAACTGGCGGGGATCAAACAATCTGAATAAAAAAAGTAGCCTACACTGCCCGTGACAGTCACGGGCGCAAGAATTCAGGGGGTTAAAAAATATTGCAACTCTGAAAAGTCTAAACAAGTCGGAAATTGTACGTCAAACGTGGCAAATGAGGCGCGTTCGTACTATAAGTAGTTTTATAAATATTGAGATCTTGGTGCAATAGCTGTTGCAAAAATGTATGCATACAAAATTTATTACGATTATATATGAGAACTTCAGTTTCAAAACACGCCTTATCCAGAAAATCAAATTTTGGGAAATCACGAAAAGCCTTTGATTGCGCCCTTTGATTTTCATTGTAAACCAATATTTTATAACGGCAGAAATGCAGGCTAAAACTAGGTTTTTTTTTTTGCAGATTATTGTGTTTTTTCGGTGCAGGTTTACCAGTAGAGAATAACTGATTTTTTTTTTTCAACCTCGCTTTCGCTAGAGTGTCTTTTACTCGGGATGTGGCCGGGGACCTATGAACCTTGCTTCCGCAAAAGAGTAGGGATAGAGTGGAAGAATAAAAGGCTGCGGACGAAGAGAGGCAGCTCGCCGTGGCGCACAGTGTAAGATTTTGAAAATCTAGCGGGGGAAAAAGTCCAAAAATCGACTTGCAGTAATTTCATTTTTAGATGTTTCAAATAACATCTAACACATTGGAGGAAAAAATGTACAGTGATAGCAGCCTAACTCCACAACAACACTATCAACAATCGGCTCAAAAACCAAATTTTCTTTCAACCTTTTTAGAATGGCGATTCTATAGTTGTAATTGCCATTGATATTTTTTGGCTAAAAACATACTTATTTTGTAAATATTTTTTAATCATAGTATGGAATCTTTGCAACAATGTAGATACTTTGTATCTTACTGTTACAATAGTTATTTAGAAGTGTTATATTTAAAAAATAATTTTTTAAGTCAATATAAAAATTATTTAAAAATTTAATAGCATATGCTAAATTTTAAAAAGCTGCCAAAAATTTTGTACACGATTGTACATTGTAATATAATCTTTTTTGTAAATATGTATGCATATAGATATAGAATAAATCAATTTCAGCTGCCACTATTTGCAACTCTTGAATATAAGTAATTTTTTATCAGGTACGGAAGTATAAATTTCGAAAAGAGAATTATATGAGATTTTAAAAAATTATGTTACTAGGCATGAACCATCCCCCTTTAATTCTAAAAATAACCTGATAGACTATTTATTACACAAATATAATCTTCAACATTGCTCATCTGTTATGTTAGACCAGATTAAGCGGCTTATCCATTCATTTATATTTGGCAGTAATCAAAGATGGAGAAACCGACATCTCTTAAAGAACGTTTTTTGAAGTAAAATAAGAGATGGACAGATTCGAATATCAACAATAAATATATTTACAGGGCGAAGTAATAATATTACTACCAGAAAAAGGTTGGACAAGAATTATTATTAAAGCTCCAAAACAATGGCAAGATAATATTAATGTAGGAAATAGAAAAAGGAAGATTTTTTAAGGATGTTGCAGTGGCCGCTAGCAATATATCTGCCTTTAAGCATTACAAATCATGACATTAACATCTCAATAAAAGGCACAAAGGGGTTTAAACCCATAAAAGTTACCGGAATTAAAAAAAATTCTAAACTAAGTTTAGAAGTTTAATGAATAATTCGCTTTCCGGAGCTATTTTTGTAATAAAACCTTCTTCAAGCGACCAGGAAAAAACGGAATTTGTTTCATTCTCTTCAAAGAAATTGGTCGCACATGTAGGGAGTCCAACTAGGATGGTCTCTGAATGGAGGTAAAATTAGTATTGAGCGTATGGGAATAAATTTCGTTCCATGAAAAAATGGTCGTTCAAGGAGGTGGTCGCTTAATGGAGGTGGTCGCACAGGGAGATTTCACTGTATTTTTTCATAATGCATAACCATTTTATCTCTAGTAAGATCAATTTTATTGCTTTTATATCGGTAATTTTCATAAATTGAATTTTGAACCGCTAGATTCGTGAAATCTTACACTGTGCGGCGGTTGACTTCGCGAGCGGCCTCTTTTCGTCCGCAGCCCTTTATTCTTCTACTTATTCCGACTCTTTTGCGGAAGCTAGCTTCATAGGTCCCCAGCAATAACTCGAAGTAGCTAGAAAGCTCGAAGTATCTGTACGATTAATATTCACTGAGAAATTCGAGTTCAAAGTTATCATTCAAAGTTATATGATAGAGAAAGATTGATAGAGAAAACATGATTTTTAAATTTTGGATAAGGCGACTTTTGAAACTCACGTCCTCGTATATTAAATTCAATGTAATACGGAAATAACATGACTCCATCTTAAATAGGACTTAATCACTACGGCAACCTTAGAAACATTACCTATCATGGGATATCATTGAATTAATTACGCATGATAAGATTTAATAGAACTAAGAAAAAAAAACTTAGAAGAAAATAGAAATCGAGAGGAAATAGAAGAAAACTTTTATTAATAACTTTTTAAGTTTTGACTCTATTTTCATAAAATTTGAAATGACTCTCCAAAATTCTGTAACTATTATGTACATTAAAATTCAAACCATTAGGTTGATTAGTTTTTGTGCTGTCATATGCGGGCGGACCAGACGACTATTATAGGTGCTACGCATTTTTAGGTGCGTTCGTAATTATATAAATACGTAGCACCTATAGTCGTCGCTTAGTCCGTCTGTCTGTCCGCATATAACAAAACAAAAACTACCCAACCGAATAGTCTGTAATTTTAAATATATAATTGTTGCAAAATTTTGTCGAGTCATTTAAAATTTCATGAAAATCGGATGTATAGTTTAATTACAGGGACAGTCAAAAGTTTTCCGTTACATTACGGCCAATGGGAAAAAATTATTGCAAGTGCATTTTAATGATGTTGCAGCCTTCCGAATGGTCTGAAATTTTAAATATATAATTGTTGCAAAATTTTGTCCAGTCATTTCAGATTTTATGAAAATCGGATGCATAGTTTAATTACAGGGACAGTCAAAAGTTTTCCGTTAAATTAAGGACAATGGGGAAAAATTATTTCAAATACATTTTAATGATGTTACAACCTTTCGAACAGAATGAAATTGAAATGCACATATGAAGTGCACTAAAATAGGCATTCAGTACAATATGCGGTGCAAAAAAATATTTATAAAACTAGTTATAGTACGAATGCACCTCATTTGCCACGTTTGACGAGCAATTTCCAACTTGTTATAATTACGAACGCACCTAAAAAAGACAACCAAAGAAGGTTGTAACTAAAAATTCCACCTTTGAAACTTGATCCAATAGATGATTGCTTTATTTCCATTTACTTGTAACTAAGTTTGGTCTTAATTAAAGTCAAACATTGACCAAACATTTTTGGCAACACGAAAAGGGCGGCATAGCTATCTTGCCCCTGAAGCGTTATTGATCCAGTTGTGCAGTCTTTATGATGGGATGCATTCATAAGAGCTGATATTTCGTCAAAGCAATCGGTTGACAAATATATATATATATATATATATACTATATATATATTTTATATAAGAGCCTTCCAGGAAAATCCTTTCTTAAGAGGTATTTCAAAACTCTGTGTTATATTTATTGCTTAAGTAGTTTACTAATCTCATTAAAACAGGCAAGAAACAGTAATAAATTCAATTAGGAGCAATTAAAATTTGACAAATCTTTAAAATGGTTGTTGAACAAGTATATGATGATGCAATACTTAGGTTAAAAATGAACAGACATTTTTTATATCTTGGTGGGGCAAAAAGGACTTGATTCTCTCTTGTCAAGTTATTTACAAAATTATAGGATTACTTTTAATACTTTCGCGATCCATTTTTTTTGTGTGTGTGTGTGTGTTCAACTCTTATATAAAGCGTTTCTAACTTCAAACGTTTTACAGCACACACTCAACTGCATACTATATAGTTTACAGTAAGCTTACAGTAAATTTTAGCTTATGGCGTCCTTGAATAATTTAGGTTTAGTTTATTCGAACAATACATCACATATCCACCTGCTAAGAAATTTTACGTTAGATTTCAAAACTTTAACATGTTAAGGGTATTCTCAGAATTTTTGTAAGCGATAGAATTCTATATCGTTTTCAATCGCAGGGGGTAAAAATCGTATCATCTATCTACCACACATAAAATGCAAATGGAAATTTCGTTCCAGCTTCGTATAACTTTAGGTCTGTTGGATGGATTTTGATGGGACTTGCACTGTTAGATCATTTACCGGGGAAGGTTTTAGTATATAACATGTCGTTCTACCTTGCTTAGTTATAGAATTATGGGAAAAGTTCTAAAATCAGATTAACTCTATTATTAAACATTAACCCTTTGAAAAAGATTTTGCAGAGTAGATTTCGATGGAACTTGCACTGTTAGATAATTTTTCTGGAAAGATTTTAGTAGATAGCATGTAGTATTCCGTTGCTTAGTTATAAATTTATTAGGGAAAAGTTACATAATCAGGTGAACCTTATTATGAAAGAATAAGGTTCTTTCAAACCAGCATTTTCAAAAGGTTCTACTGGATAAAATTTGATCGGACTTGAATTGTTGGATAATTTTTCAAGGATGGTTTTAGTATACTGCATATAGTTCTAAGTTGCTTAGTCATAGAATTATGCAGAAAGTTCTATAATCAGGAGAATCCTATTATGAAAGATTAGCTTTTTAAAACGTTTTACTGGACGGATTTTATTGAGACTTGCATTGTTAATTAGATAATTTTTCACGCATGATTTTAGAATACTGCATACCCAACTATAAATAGTCGACTAAAAGAGCGAGTCATTTTAAGGTAGCGGGTAGAATTTAAAAATTCTAGAATTTTAAAAGAGCGGGTAGAATTTAAAAATTCAAATTGCTCATGGCACCACTTTTTTTAAAAAGAAATATACCTTATTTAATGACAGGTAAAATGATACCATAAAAAAGCCAATTACACTATTTTATAAAACTGGTGGGAATCAAACTATATGGGTAAAAGACACAGCCCGTGAATATCACGGGAACGAGAATTAAGGGGTTAAAAAAACCTAACAGCACAATAGGCGTTTGTATCTTTTAACCATGCGGAAGGGCATTCCAGGTAAATATCCATATTGCTTTAATACACCAGATCAAATTTACCGATATATTTTGTTTGATTCAAGATTCGTTTGTAGAAACCGACCAGCGTAGCGGACGAAGCCTGCTAGTTTATGAAAAAACACTACAATCACAGGGAAAATCTATTGTTTTTCAATTACTTTATGGTGGATAACGATTACAGAGGATTCCTTATTAGTCACCGCCACTTTTAGTTATTATAAAATATTCTCTTGAAATTATAAAGAAGATGTTTCTTTGACATAAAGTGGTGTAAAAAAAAAATGGACCGAGTTTGAGCCCTATCTATAGGGAAAAAGGAAATACTGTTCAATTTCTCACACCAGTAAAATTTGTTAAAACAGAATCACTAGAAACCTGGAAAAATTCAGTTTCAAGCAGGCTTCCGCCTTAACAGGTACAGTTGTATGGTATTTTTTTTTTTTTTTTTTGCTGAGGTCATAAACTTTTCCATTCAAGGTAAGCTTCAATTATAGATGAGTTTTACTGCATCTGAATAATAATTTCAGATGACAATGAGTTTATGAATTCATCAGAAAGTTCCACCTTTGGATTTTAACGCAGCCTTAAACATCTTAGTAAGTTACTAAATAAGAAAAACCGGATGACGATCAAATGAAAAAAATAATAATAATAAATCTATCACGCAAAATAATATACGCCGAATTTAAAATTTTAATAACATTCTTAGAGATAAGCCAACTGTTTTCGATTATATTTCCTATATACCAGGAGATTATCTTAGCTCCCCCACAGAATAACTCGAAGAGAGAATCGGCGGATGTAAACTTAGCGGAAAAACGCTCCCACCAACAAGACTTTTTATAAAAATATATTTAAATTTATGATTGTATTCTTTAACCCACATCTCATCATAAAAATAAGAAGACGTTTGGGAGAGAGAGGAGTATTAAATGAAAGAGAAGAAGAAGAAGAAAACTGCACATCTTAAATTGCTGTCAGTCACTTGTTGTCTCGTAGACACTTCCTTTTCATTCGGAAGAGAATCGCGGCATGGACCTACTGTCGAATGGTATGGAAAGTGGATTCGAGTCTAAATCCGACACTACCGAACTGAAATTGGAGAGAGCATTATCCATTCAAGCATGTCATATGAACAAACGTGTTGAAAAAACAGCATTTAAACGGTCCATCGATTCGCAGATTATTAGAAACTAGGTCAGAAGTCGAGCTTTATTATACCTTATAATATAATAACCTGGGACCTCATCGTCAGCGGAACTCCCAGCTGGAATCTATCATAATAAAACCAGAATTTTTGATCATTCATATATACCGACAGAATGAAAAAAAAAATTGTTTTGATATTTATAAACTGGGCCTTATAAAATGACTCGTTCTCAGCTTCCAGAAATGGCTAATCATTGGAAGGGAGAAAAAAGAATTGTACGATGCGCATTGATTGTGTCAGATTCTCCGACCTATGTCGGAGAATCTGCTTGTTCGGCACGAGTACCTCCGTATTTTGGCAGAATCCTTTAGAATAATATGAGAATTTAGCAGCATTTCTATACAAGTATACTGAGAAGAATTAAAAAAATATATTTTTTATCTAAATATATTTATAAACTAGGCCTTACAAAATTATTCTATTTCAGTTTCCAGAAATGGCTAATCATTGAAAGGGAGAAAAAAAGAATCGTGCGATGCGCATCGATTGTGTCAGATTCACCGACCTATGTCGGAGGAACTACTTGCTCGTCACGGGTACCTCCGTATTTTGACAGAATCCTTTAGAATAATATGAGAATTTTGCAGCATTTCTATACAAGTATACTAAGAAGAATAAAAAAAAATATATGTATTTTTTTTATCGAAACATATTTAAAAATTGTGCCTTAAAAATGATTCTGTTTAAATTTCCAGAAATGGCTAATCATTGGAAGGGAGAAAAAAAAGAATCGTGCGATACGCATTGATTGTGCCTGATTCTCCGATCTATGTGAATGGTTTGCTCGATACCGGTACCTCCGTATTTTGGCAGAATCCCTTAGAATAATATCAGAATTTAGCAACATTCATATACACTGAGAGAAATTTTTAAAAAATTATCGAAATATATTCATAAGCTGGCCCTTATAAAATTATTCTATTTCAGATTCCAGAAATGGCTAGTGATTAGAAGGATTGGGGAAGAATCATGTTATGTGCGCATTGCTTGTGAGTTATGATGTAGTCTCCATCCTATCTGACTCGCTCCAACTTCCATATTTTGGAAGTATTTTTCATAAAATACGAATTTATGATTATTCATATACAGGGCGATTCATAAAGATGGAGCCAATAGCCTATTATTTTTTTTTCTTTTAATATTGCCCCTAAACAGATACTTCCAATTGCAAAGTTTCATAAAAAAAATAAGTTCAAAATATGATGACATAAGTTGAAACCCCATGGGTGGGAGGTTCTAGTTGAGAAAATACACGAACTAAATTACCAAATTTTTATACGGTCCCCGTTTTCTTTTTTTCTTTTTTTTTTTTAAATTTCCAGTTATGAAAATTATCCTTATCTATTCTCGAATGAAACACAAAAAATCATATCTTGATATCTGCAAAACTGACAAAGATATCCCCATTCACATAACATATAATTTTGGGGATGATCCATATCTTGTATTCCAAGTGCATCAATATGCTTAAGGCTGCTAGTCACTCATCTTCCGAATTCCCCTTGGTAATGTTAAGTCTATGGGCGTTTGATGCATTCGTATATTTAAAATATCTCCTCGGGAAATTAATACTTTAACTTCTTTTTTCTCTGTACTCTTCTTAAAGGATGTCTCTTTTTTTTTTCTTAGTTCTCAAAATATTTCTAAAATCTATGCTTAATTTTATATGGAGTGGTAAAATTTTACTCCCAGTTCGTCAGTTTTTAAAACATGAAATATTAAATTAAGCATAGATTTTAGAAATATTTTGACAACTAAAAAAAAAGTGACATCCTTTAAGAAGAGAATACTGAAAAAAGGAAATTAAAAATATTAATTCCCTGGGGAGATATTTTAAATATAAGAATGCAACAAACGCCCATAGACTTAACATTAACGAGGGGAATTCGGAAGATGAGGGACTAGCAGCCTTAAGGGGGCTGGTCACTTAGCTTTCGATTTCCCTTCACTGATGTAAAGTCTATGGGCATTTGATGCATTCGTATATTTAAAATATCTCCACGAAATATTTAATATTTTTAACTTCTGTTTTCTGTGTACACTTCCTAAAAGATGTCTCTTTTTTTCTTAGTTCTCAAAATATTTTTAAAGTATAGACTTAATTTTATAGGAAGTATTAAAATCTCACTCACAGTTCGCCCACTTTTAACACATAAAATATTAAATTCAGCATCGATTTTAGAAATATTTTGAAAACTAAGAAAAAAAAAGAGACATCCTTTAAGAAGAGTACACAAAAAAAAAGATGTTAAAAATATGAATTTCCCGAGAAAATATTTTGAATATACGAATGCATCAAATGTCCATAGACTTAACATTATGGAAGAGAATTCCGAAGCTGAGTGACCAGCCCTCTTAAATGGGTGTAAGTCACGAATCTTAGCTTTAATGCCCCTGTGAGTTTTGCAGATATCAAGAATTTTTGCAGCTACAATGGATTTTTTTGTATTTTATTCAGGAATATATAAGGAATTTTTTCCTAGTTTAAAATTTTAGCCTACGGGAGCTGCATAAAAATTTAGTTAAAATTTAGTATAAAATTTAGTTCTCAAATAGACCCTTCTGGGGATTGAAGTATATGTTTGCACCTTTTTTTTATGAAATTTTGCAATTGGAAGTATGTTTCTAAGGGGCAATAAGGGGATGCGACGGGTTCTGTGCACACGGGCCCTCTGCTTATAGGGGCCTCAACGAGAGTAAATGACCTTTTTTTTTAACCTTTGACTAAAAAAAAACAGTGTGCCAAAAGTTTTTCACCCTGGTCCACATCTGTCTCCCGTAGTTACAAGGGCCCCCAAGAACATTAAAGAAATTTTTTTTTTTTACCTTTGGAGAAAAAATTAGGGTCCCAAAAGTTTTTTGCACCCGGGCCCTTTTAAAGATTACGACCTTGTTGAAAGCTATCCATTTTCATCACTACGTCATGCTCCGTTGATGTCCTAATCTTGCCTCACTTCTAAAATAATTTTAGCTCCAGACAATATTCAGGAGGTTGGTAAATTATTGTTCATATGAACCTTTTTTTGGTACCTTATTTTGATTAATTTTGCAAACCATGAATTTTTACAAGACATTAAAAAAGAGTGTTATACTCGAATGAAAGATGTAATGGGAGAAGGATATTGTAATTAATTTAACAAAAATACCATGTATTATAAACTGATAACCAGGGGCGATGCTATTGGGGGGGGGGGCGTATGGGGTCGTCTCGGCATTTTCGATCATAGTAGGCAAATTCTGGGTATTCAGTTTCGATCTATAAACTCATACAATCGATTTTTTTTTTTTCAAATTTCCAGCGTTTTTTCTTGAAGTAAACTAAAAACATCACACTAAAACACATCAAGTCTTATCATTTGTCTTAAGAATTTCTTTCAAAAATCCAAAGTTTATCTCCCCGTTCTCCAACTTCGCTCAAAACGGATTGAAAAAGGACCACGAGCGACTAACTTTTCAGTAAACTAATTTAGTCGATTGTTTGAATGATTGCAAGCCGATTATTGAAAAAAATGACCAGTCTGACGAATTAAGTATTCTTTCGTTCCTTACGATGATTATAGACAAATATTCGACAAAAAAATCACGTATTTCCTAGATTTCTATACATTTACGAAAAATATAGCCAGTAATAAATCTTTCTGTAATACTTTAAATATCAAGATTTTGACATGTACTCACAAATATTGCTCAAAAACAAAAAAAAATTTTAATGAATTCAGATACACAACATTTTTTTTAGTAATCTAAAATTATGTATATTTTATAAATTATAATAAAATCGAATTTAACGAAATAACCTGAAATTAGAAGATACGTTTTAGAAAGAAGAGATTTTAAATTTCGATACCCTTATTTTTTATTATTCAGTATCTCATGCTATTTATAATGAAATAATAAACTTTTGGAAATATCTTATTGTTGTTTTTGTAAGAGGTATAAACTGCAAGTATGATAGATTCTTTTCCACATAAATGTTTTGTCGCTGGAAAAGTAGAAGAAAAAAACTCATCTTTATAAGCCTAGTATTTACTTGCATTACTAAAATAACATTTTGATGAGCATTTTGCCTATTTTTAATAATAACTAGGGGATAAACTCTTGCTTCCCGGATTACAGAATATAGGTGAAAATCATCATACATATTATTTCTGATGTCAACATCCTTTTTCTTCTGCAGATACTAAAGGCACAGCAATGAATGAGGTATTTTTCGAAAGGTTCTGGAAGCCGGCTTTTGACGTAATCTATTTATATAAAATCCAAGTCTCTGTGTGTCCCTCACAATTCCGGTATGACCGCTTCATTGAAATGAGTAATTGTTGAAAAATACTAATGCAGGATTACCACAGTAGCGCCAAATGTTGGCGACAAAAATAAGTTGTCATATATGAAGCCAACTTGGCGATAGTTGGCTAATTTGGCAAAATTCCCATTTAAAACCATTAATCTTTCATAAAGGAGGTCACCGCAATTTAATTTAAACTCCTCTCTTTTAAGGGTTTTTTTTTTTTTTTTTTTTTTTTCAAAATCTATGGGTGAGAATTTAAAGTGTAATATACGAAAATGTACATCTTTACATCTTCCTCCCGATGCTACTAATAAAATAATCGCCAATAGACGACGCTGAGCTCCTGTCTGAGCTCCTAACTGAGCGATTTTAATGTGCTTTAGATACTTTTCCAGTATAGGTGCATTGGCGAAGAAAGAAATTTGGCAACATATTTTCCGGGAACCTATGCACTAACACGCATTTTTTTAAAAATAATTTATACGATTTATTTAACATATAAAAGCCATTTATCTAATTTTATACGGAAACAGAAGTAATTTGGATGTAAAAAATATCAATAATATACATATAAAATACATGGTACTACTTAGTTATCCCGTCGGCCAAAAATCTATCACCAAATTATAAGATTAAATGCCAATAATGGTTGATCGTAAATGTCACATTCATTTGACTTTAAGCAAGTTACACGTGTTTATGTTATCAAGTGATTTTTATTTCGACGTTTATTTGTATTTTTATTAATGTTATACTAATTCCTTTGTTCTTTCGTTATTTAAAATAAAAATTATGTCAATTTGTGTAATTTGGCGAGTGGTTTGGCAATTTATATAATTTGGCGAAATTGGTCTAACTAAATAGTGCCAAATGCATATATAAGCAAACAAAAAAGTTCATCAAGTTTGTTTTCATAGCTGTTTATATGATTTGACAACAAATCTCTCTTTTTGATACCCGAATTACACCAAGCTTTTTTAAAAAAACGCCAAAACCCCAATAGTGGAAAAGTACCAAATTGTCTATTATTTTGCGCTATCTGCGCTATATGAAAGGGGGGGGGTGAAAAGTTTAAACAATTAAATATTAAAGTTTCTGTAAAGCAGTATAAGGCTATAAAAATAAGAATAAAATAAATGCAAAATAAGACTAAACATGAAAGGAAAATCATGCGTTAAGCATAGAATATGAAACGCTTTCCAGCACTTCCTGAATGTTTTAACAAAACTTCGTTATTTAGGGAAATATGGTAAATAAGATAACTAAGTAAACATTTTAGAAAACGCATAATTTTTTAAAAATTGATTTCAGCAGTTATCGTCCATAGACAATGGTACCGTTATTACACGCCAGTATTTAGCTAGAATTTAATTTAAACTAAAACTCTTAAAACTACTGAAATCACATTTCCAGATATTATCACCCATAGACGGTTATGTATCCAACTCTTTGCGTGACCCTGTATATCATTTTATCTATATTCTACAAACATTTCTTAATAAACTAAATGCAGTTCAGCATAAAGATGCATAACTCCTTTAAAAACCACCTTTAAGCAATTTACTCTCATGCTCAGTAACCCTTACGAATTCTTTTGTGTAGCCCTGTATATGAATTATAGCATTTATACATACAGTATAGTATGCATAAGTATAGTGAAACATAAAAGCGCACATCATAATTAAAAATGCATTTCCAGCAATCATCACTTATTTACAGTATTTCAGAGAAACGTTTCTTGGCGAGAAAGAAGTTTGGCAACGTATTTTCTCCTATTTACTGTTTCATACTCACAAGCAATTTTTTCCATGTGTATACAATTTATTTGGTACTACTTAGTTATACCGTCGACCAAAAATCTATCGCCAAACTATAAGATTAAATGCCAATAATGGTTGATCGGAAATGTCACATTCACTTGACTTTAATTAAGTTACAAGCGTTTACGTCATCAAGGGATTTTTATTCCGACGTTTTATTTGTATCTTTATTAATGTTATTCTAATTTATTAGTTCTTTCGTCATTTAAAATAAAGATTATGTCAATTTGTATAATTTCGCGAGTGGTTTGGCGATTTATATAATTTGGCGAAATTGGTCGACGGGATAACTAAGTAGTACCATTTATGTAATATAAAAAAAGCTATTTATCCATTTTTATAAAGAAACAGAAGTAATTTTTGCAGAGATGTCATATACGCATCGGGTTTGGAGTGATTGTTTTCCGACGCCAATTTGGCAAAAATCTCGCTTTCGAATACCAGTTACGGCACAGATGTCATATGCGCCCCATATTGGTGCAATTTTTTTCCGACGCCAAATTGACGAAAACATCAAACAGCATAAACAACAACATCCGGGTTACCATATCAAGCAAAAGAACTACACTTTGGCGCCAGTTAAGTACCCGTTGCGTAAATGGCATTGGCGTCAGAAAAAAAAATATGAAAAAAAGTATATGACATCTGTGCCCCAGTTACATATGCATTTTAAAATTATTTGCTATTATTTTGAAAAGGAAATAACAATAAATAAATAAAAGTTTAGGCACAGGTGTCATATTGGCGCGATTTTTATATAACGCCAATGTCATATGCGCAACGGATACTTAACTGGCGCCAAAGTGTCGTTATTTTGCTTGATATGTTAACCCGGATGGTGTTGTTTATGCTGTTGATGTTTTCGCCAAATTGGCGACGGGAAAATATCGCGACAATATTAGGCGTATATGACATCTGTACCAAAGTTTAATTGGTACTTCTTAGTTATCCCGTCGACCAATTTCGCGAAATTATATAAATCGCCAAACCACTCGCCAAATTATACACATTGACATAATTTTTTATTTTAAATAACGAAAGAACAAATAAATTAGTAAAACATTCATAAAAATACAAATAAAACGTCGAATTAATGATTTTATTGGCCATTATTGGCATTTAATCTTACAATTAATTAATTAATGGCAAACCATTATTGGCATTTAATCTTACAATTTTGCGACAATAATTTGGTCGACGGGATAACTAAGAAGTACCGTTTAGTTAATATCTATAGAACAAAACAGTTCATATAATTTTTTTAAAAAGGCACAGATGTCATATACGCACATTGGCGCGATTTTTTTTACGTCAATGCCATATACGCACCGGGTACTTAACTGGCGCCAAAGTGTCTTTATTTTGCTTGATAGGGTGACCCGAATATAGATGATATGGTCAGGAGGTTTTCGCCAAATTAGCGTCGGAAAAAAAATCGTGTCAATATGGGTCGATATTTATATGACATCTCTACCAAAAAAAAAAAAAAAAAAAAAAAAAGTAAATAAACAATTTATTAATAAAAAACAATAACCGGGTTACCATATCAGGCAAAATAACACTATTTTGGCGCCAGTTAGGTACCCATATATGACATCTGTGAAGTAATTTGTATGTATAAAAAAATATTATACATATTTAGAAATTATTTTTTTACGTATGTAAATACACATATAAACGAAAATAAAATGGCACAGATGTTTTCGGTTGCCAATTTGGCGAAAACATCAAAAGCATAAACAACATAATCCGGGTTACCACATCAAGCAAAATAACGACACTTTGGCGCCAGCTAAGTACCCATTGCGTATATGACATTGGCGTCAGAAAAAAATCGCGCCAATATGGGGCGAATATGACATCTGTACCAAATAAAAGTTCATTAGATTTGTTTTCATAGCTGTTTATATATTTTGGCAACATATCTCACTTTCTGATGCCCGAATTGCGCCAAACTTTTTTTTTAATGCAAAGTGCCCTATAGTGGAAAAGTACCTAAATAAATTATTAATCATAATAAATACATGTATAAACAGAAATAAAAATTCATCAGGTGTGTTTTCATAGCTGTTTATATATTTTGGCAACATATCTCACTTTCTGAAGCCCGAATTGCGCCAAGCTTTTTTAAAAAATGAACTATAATGGAAAAGTACCTAAATAAATAATTAATAGAAATAACCAATTATATAAACTAAAAGCTTTTATTTCGAGATCAAAGCATTGTTTTTAATTTCTATTAAAAAGTACATGTATCCTAGGATAATTTCAGTTGAATTTAGGTTGGCAGCTTAATATCTCATTCCATAAATCTAACTAAACACAAGTGATTCATTCATCATGAACCGTCAAAAAAATTAAACCATTGAGGTAATCATTCACAAAGTAAGTTTTCCAACAATCAATGGACAATATTCTTATGACGTCATAGTAGGTAAAATGGTGGCCGTATCGTTTGTTTAGCGTTTTCGAATTTTAACAACTATCTCTATTTGGGAATTCAAAGTATAAATCTATGTAATTTTTTATTGTTGTATGTGTGTGCGTTAAGTTCTTTTATTTCAAGAAAAAAAAAGCTTCATGTTAGGAAAAATCTTGTGTTAATTATTTTTTAATATTGTAAATATTAAGCCATTCAAAAACTTGTTTAACAGAAAATAAAAGAAATTATCTAGAAGGTGGAACGTAGAATTTCATGTCTTTTGTTACATTGTCAAACATTAACGGCATTTTCATTTTTATTTTCAATTGTAGTAATTTATCCTATACTTTTTTATTATGCAAGACTAAAGTCTTAAATTTTTAACTTGGTATATTTTCATATGTAAGTTAGACTGTATTTTTGCTTTAATTATCTTTTCTATAAGATTATGATATTTAGCTATTGTAAAAATTGGTGATATTAAAGAAATTCTAATTTTCGTAATCCCGGGATTGAATCTAAGCAATCCCGGAATTGGAAATTAGTCTCGGGATTGTAATCCCTACTTATATCTTTTGGAAGTTTAAATTCTACATTTTGATCCGGTAAAAGTTTTATATTTTTATGACAATTGCTAGTATTTTTAACTTGAATGCACTTTTTTATAAATTTTTAATTTTGAAAGAAGGATTGCTAGATTGATTACATTAAATGCTTTAATATCTATAAATTAATAGTGTAGAATGGAGTTTCATTATGGAGTTTCCATTATCTAAAACACTAAAAGTATTAAATGTAGGTTTTTTATAATGGATTGATTTGGTTTTCAAGGGAAATTTCTTCTGATTTTTCAAACTTAAACTTATAATTGATGTTTATGATACGAATTATGGGTAACTATGCATTCTGGAATGTCCTTAAATGTCGCATAGTATCAGACACTGCTCAAAATATAACCTAATAGCATTTTAGATCAGGGCACTATGGGTAACTGTGGGTAGAAGATAATTGGATATATTTTAATACCGGAAATTTTTAATGATAACTATTTCAACATCTATTTTAACTCTTTTGGGAATGTTTGATGTCAGACGTCATTTAAATTTTAACACTCCGTGTGTCAATTCTTTAAAAGTACAAGTTTTACTATGTTGTATTGTCATGCAAGTGATATAACTTCAAACTTTGTGAATGTACATCCTAATGTAATCCAGTACATCCCAATTTAAAAAAAAAAAAATTTGAAATATTTTTCTCAATTAATAAATTAGTTGGGAAATATATAATTTTAAACATTTCAGTTAAGTTTAAAAAGGTGTTTAATTATTAATCCTGTCACATCTATTGTCAATACCCAGAAATATTTAATGAGTTTGGAATTATTCTTTTCCAAATTCTTGCTTTATATATATATATACTAGAAAATTTACTTAATCTGATATTTTATTTAATGAATGAAATCCAATTTCAATTGGCTTACCTCAGAATTAATATTTAATTATTAAACTTTTCTTAGCAATAATTGGAATGAAACATCTGTTTAGTACTAGTTAAATTTAATCCAGTGTCTGTCCACAGACTTTTCTTGTACTTACGGAAAAATCCTGGCAGCAAAAGTTGCCAGAAAATATTTGTATGTACAAATGTTTCTTGTACAAACAAAAAAATTCTGTATGTACAGATGTTTCTTGTGCAAACAAAAAAATTCTGTATGTACTGAAGTTTTCTGTATCTACAGAAAAATTCTGGCAGCAAAAGTTGCCAAAAAGTTTCTGTATGTACCAGACATTTCTGTATATACAGAAAAAAATTATATGTAAAGATAGTTCTGGTACATACTGAACTTTTCTGGCAACTTTTGCTGCCAGAAATTTTCTGTTATTTTACTAGATTAACTTTTACAGTGTAATCTTATAGTTTGGCGATAGATTTTTGGTCGACGGGATAACTAAGTAATACCAAAAATGCATATGTAACTGGTATTTGAAAACGAGGTCTTCGCCAAATTTTCTTTAAAAAAAAAAAAATCACGCCAAACCTGCTGTGCGTAACCTGCTGTGTGCATCTGGCCAAATATTACCACTCGAAAAAAAAAATGCTAACTGGCGAGTTGAAAAAAAGCTATTGGCGAGATTTGCATCCGGCTAGCGTAACAGTATCGAGAATTCTTTGCAACCATGGCAAATTTAATGTAGTTTTATTAGCCTGGAAAATGAAACAAATAACAAATTAGAAAAAAAATTGATTTTTTAATCAAAATGGAAAACTTGCGGTCCCATATTGGCGCGATTTTTTTCTGACGCCGATGTCATATACGGAACGGGCACTTAACTGGCGCCAAAGTATCGTTATTTTGCTTGATATGGTAAGCCGGATGTTGTTGTTTATGCTATTAATGCGTTCCCCAAATTGGCGTCGTTAAAAAATCGCGCCAATATGGGACGTATATGACATCTGTGCCCAACTTTCATATGAACGGCGAAGGGATCAGACCGTATTTGTTTATGGCAGTTGATGACTTGAACTATTATAATATAGATGAAATGATGGCGATAGAATAATATTTGGCGACTTATCACCTGTGCCTGGCTAACATTAAAATACCAAAATGGCACCTAGAGTATAAAAAGCGAAGTGGTCTGCCTGGAACTGTTGATGATAGTCACATGACTTAGGCTATTGTTATAGAGATTGCTTTAAAATACCGGGAGACAAAGACTCTGTATACTTAATTTATTTTATTTTAGCTTCTTTTCAAATGTTTAACTGATCCTCTTTATTCAAAAACGAAAACAACCATTGGAGGTCTTAACAGCAACTGATTCGCCCTTAAATTTTAGCAATCAAAGGGAATTGAATGGAAACCCGTTTACAGGGAGATCTGCACAGCTTTTTTCAGTATAATTCAATCTTCTCTAATATTTTAAGAACCCATGAGATTAGCGTGTTTTTAGATTCTGCGGTGTCTGAACGGGGGTTGGCGAGCGTAGCTTGCAGGGGGCAGAGCCCCCTAGTTAATTATAAAAATGTAATTGAAATGCTAAAAATTCCCCGATTGCAAGAATTCGACTTGGAGATGAAAGCTTACATGAAGCTTATTTTTTTTGGAGTGAAAAAATATTTTTCAAGAATTTGAGCGATTTTGTCGATTTTGAATTTTGGTTGATTGTGACCGGCAGCCAAAAAAGGTTTGCCGGTCCCTGCATTATGTTGTTCATATGAATGATATATGGGTTAAATTTCTACTTCTTCTTTTTTATGGAATGATTCCAAACAAAGTGCTATATTCTATATCAAAATGAAATCATACATTGCCATTCTTTAAAATAACTGTGGATGGATTAAAAGGTGAATCAAAGATTAAACAGCTCTACTCATGTGAACTATCTGTTGATGTTGAGATTATAAAAACTGAGAAAGATTCAAAAAGTTTTGTGAATACCCCTGATGCGAAAACCGAAAACTTTTTACAATGCATCAGAGAAAAACTGTTCTCCAATCCAAAGGAGCTACTTATGACACATTTCTGAATCACGTTTGTTCGGAAACGCATGAAATTAGAAGGTGTTTTTATTGAGAAATTGTGTAATAGAATTCCGTGTTTCCACGTTTTGGTAAAGGCAGAAGATCTATCAGAAAATACTGTCAGAGTGGGAATTCCCGACGCAGCACCGAGAAAAAGAAGAAATCTTGTCGTCACGTGACAAGAATCGCTTAAATTTATTTATCAACAAATTAAAAATGCAATTTGATTCCAAATCACTTCAATAGTCAGGCCTTCTAATTTTATGTCTTTAAGGAGCCAGAAAGTTACGCGTTGTAGAACGCGTAGTAGACGTGTTGTGAATTTGAGAACCGCCTTAAGTACTTATAAACTCCGTGGTTGTTTTTGTTTTTACGAAGCAGGGCAATTAAAAGATTCCCAAATGATTTAGCTTGGAAAACAACAGATTTTTTTTGTTCGTACACCGTGTTAATCCTCTCGCTGCGCAACCCGAGAGTTTCTCGGGCAACGCAAAAGTAGCAAAATTTGCGCAACCCGAGATTTCGTCGGGGATGCTTTTTTTTCGTCTAATTAACCCTCCTTGATCATTCCCACCAGTTACTTTTTATTGTACATTTTGCCTTATCTAATCGGATCTTTTTCTCGATTAAATCAGACGAAAATTATTGTTTGGAAAAACCGATGACAAAAGAATAAAAATTCTTAAAAGGCGCTCGTCTCGAACGGATTAAATGCTCAATTTTTGAAGGTATTTTGATAAAACAATTACGCAGCGAGAGGGTTAATGGATCGCAAACAAAATAGATTTAGCAACACAGAAACCAAAAAAGAAATTGTTGTTCGCTGCCCGATATTTTAATCATGGTAATATATATTTCCAACATTACCGTAGAACAGTGGTTTCCAACGTGGGACGTACGCCCCCACTGGGGGCAATTTGACTTTCTATGGGGGCAATTTCAGATTTGTTGCTCGCCCATTCGTTATCAATTTCTTCTGCCCTTTATTTTTAAGTGTTGTTGCAGACTAAAACAAAAACAAATGAATAAGCAATATTTAAAAAAAAAAAAAATCAGTTATGTTAATGAATTTTAAAAATGTTCCTAATGAAAAGTTTAAAATATACATTAACACCATTATAATTATACTAATAGCTTTTTAAAAATATTTTGACGTAATTTAGTATTAAATCTCACTATAATTTTTCTGGGACAAGATTTTATAATTTTTCGTAACGCTTTCCATTATTTATTGAGAGCTTTCTACTTCTATTTGCTCTGCTATATGCAAGGATCATACCTGCCCTGAAATTTCAAGAGCAGCAAATTCTTTGGTACTAGCATTTTCTTATAGAAAATCTCTTCTTAAATAAGGCGAAATTTCCCTCGTTTAACGTATATTTATTTCCCTATACAGTAGGAACTCTTTTATCCGAAACTCTTTTAACCAAAACTCTCTGTTAACCGAAATCGATTTTGAAAACTGTTTTTTTACTATCACAGTCCTTTAGTGCAAAATCCATTGTGAAAGCTTTTTTCTTTTTTATCTACCATATTTCTTGTGTGCAAACGGTCCTTTCCGAATAAGAGTACATATAAATGTTTTCGATCCCTTTCTTAGATTTCCTTTGAATTTAACTTGAGCTCCCGTAAGCTGCGGTGTGGAACGAAGAAAACGAACAAATTAGCAATTCTAAAACTTTTGAATGTTTTGATGAAGATTTGGAATGGCTAGAGCAGCGGAAAGACTGTGATACTCTTGAACTAATAACATTTAAAAACTCCGTGATAGAGCTTCAAGGCGAAGGCAATCGAAATTGCGGCAAACAAAACGTTTTTTCAAACCCTTGTGATATATGTAAAAGGTACTTAATTTCAAAATTAAGTTTCAGGTAATTTATTCTTGTTTCTATTTTGCTATTGCTTTATTTTTATTAAGCACTTGCTACCATAATAAGAAATATTGCATATATTCCTCCTTAATCTTAAAATTGAAGCATTCTCGATTATCCGAAAATTTCGATTTTCCGAAAGATGCTCGGTCCCAGTTACTTGGGATAATCGAGGTTCTACTGTATATAAAAAAATACTATTATTTGTCCTGAAAAATTCTCAGAAGCGTACGACCCTTGTATATGTTACTCGACGATTCTTTTGCACGTGAAGCTACTTAAAAGACTATACAGTGAGCAAAAAAAGTATTTGCACGCAGACGATTTTTTGCATAAGTAACCATAGAAAGCAAATTTGATACTATTCTCTTAGGCAGATGTCAGACGAGCGATTTTGAAAATCGGCCTTTTCGACGCTCTCTCTTGAGAGCAGACGAATCTTCTGGTCTGTTCAGACGAGCGGCCACAAATCGTTGCGGTAAAAATTCCGAAAAGCTTCACGTCGAGGTTCGGCGTTTCCCCCAACTCGCTGGGAGCTGGTGGCATGCTCAACTCTTTTGTTTCTTCTATGTTGTCCAGACGAACCGAAGTTTTGACGCTGGCTTTAAGTTTCTTTATCAGTGATTCGTAAGTTGTTGGTTCTGGTTGCGTATCGAATTTTTTCGCTAGAATTTAAAATGGATTTAATACACGTAGATTAACTAATTTTTGAAATACAAAAGTGTTCAATATAGTTGGACACCTCATGCTTACATTATATAAAGATAAAAATTAAAATATAATAACTTGGTTAAAGGCATCCCTGATTTACAAAAAAAAAAAAAAAAAAAAAAAAAAAAAAAAAAAAATCAGAAAAATCTAAAGAAGATTAAGAAGTTATCGATAAATTATATGAATTAATTTTGTTTCATATAAACAAACAAGTTGGAAATTGCTCGTCAAACGTGGTAAATGAGGTGCATTCGTAATATAAATAGTTTTATAAATATTTTTTGCACCAAATTGTACTGATTGTATATTTGAGTGCATTTTATAAGTGCATATAAATTTCATTCTGTTCGAAAGACTGTAACATCATTAAAATACACTTGCAATAATTTTTTTCCCATTGGCCGTAATGTAACGGAAGATTCTGACTGTCTCTGTCATTAATCTATACATCCGATTTACATAAAATTTGAAACGAGTCGACAAGATTTTGCAAAAATTATATATTTAAAATTTCAGACTATTCGGAAGGCTGTAACATTAAAATGCACTTGCAATAATTTTTTCCCATTGGCCGTAATCTGACGAAAAACTTTTGACTATCCCTGTCATTAAACTATACATCCGATTTTCATAAAATTTGAAAAGACTCGACAAACTTTTGCAACAATTATATATTCAAAATTTCAGGCTATTGTTTTTGCTCTGTTATATGCGGACAGACGGACTGAACGACGACTATAGGTGCTACGTATTTATATAATTACGAACGCATCTAAAAAATCATTTAAAATTATGCTAATGTTGCAAGTTAACGTTTTATAAGAAAAGTATTTAAATAGTAAAGTATTATTATAAGGAAAAACTGAATGTAATCTTTATCAAATACTACTACTAATAATACTATTTTGTCCTAGTATGTATACTAAATTAAATTCTTGGATAATTGCAGGGGTTTTTCTTTGCGGGGTAGGGGGCGAAGGAGGCATTTTGCGAAAAGTAAATGCTAAAGTTTTCGTTTCGGGGGAACTTGTTTTCTTTACAAATTACAGATTTTTAAACCTAACAATGTTAAAATAATTAATTAATAGCATGTTTTTATGGAATATAATTTTGTGAAAGGGCCTGTTTTATAATTACGATTTTTGAGAAGCCTGTTTTATTAAATGGATTTTTGTGACGGGGACCTAAATAGACAGCAAATGTTGCATTTCTTAATAATAATGAATTCTTAATAATAATTCTTTCAAATTAAAATCATTACAAGTTATATCTGGTTTTGAAAATCCAGTATGGGAAAGGAGACAACAAAACAGATCCTCTGTGGTCATATGCGGTACCGGTTCTATTTACTGCGAGCATGTAGTTTTAAAAATACTGTAATTTATTTTTTATTTTTTTAGTTCACAGGCTATCAAAACTTGAGAACTAATGTGCCCGACGGTTCTGATACGTACATACATACGTACGTATGTACGTAACGCGATAACTCTTGATGTAAATATCCGATTTGCTTCAATTTTTTTTTCTAGTTTTATTCTGATAAGGCGCTTCCCTGATTAGTTTTGGGGATTCATTGGTTAAGTATAAAGGGAGACAACGGGTGGTTAATTCCAACTTTAATTTAGATAAATGTTTTTTTTTTTATGCAGATTTATCCGATTTGCTTGAAAAAAATTGTCTACGTTCATTCCGATAAAGCTCTCCTCTGATTAGTTTTGGGGGTTCATTGGTTAATTATAAAGTTGGAAAAAAGGGGGGGTCTAGACTCCCCTTTAATTTAGATAAATGGGTTTTTCATGCAGAATCATTCGATTTGCTCCAAATTTGGTATACCGGTTTATTATGTTAAGGAGCTTCCCTGATTAGAGTTGGAGGTTCATTAGTTAAGTATAAATCGGGAAAAGAGGGCTAGTCCCCCGCCCCCTTTAAATTAGATAAATATGTTTTTCATGCAGAATTATTCGATTTGCTCCAAATTCAGTACACCAGTTTATTATGTGAAGGAACTACCTTGATTAGGTTGGGAGGTTTATTGGTTAAGTATAAAGGGGGGTAACGGGGGATAGATCCCCTTTAATGTAGATAAATGGGTTTTTCATGCAGAATTATTCGATTTGATTCAAATCTGATATACCGGTTCAAATCTGATAAACCTCGTTAAAAGGAAATCTATCTTCTTTGCTATTTTTGAAGCAAATATAGTTAAGTTTGGTAAAGTGGCCGTTCCGTTTTCTTTCCTTTCTTTTTCTTTCTTTTTTTTTTTTTTTTTTTGTAAAATTTTGTGTACAGCAAAGTTAATTTTCTACCGATTACTTAAAATAGGATGAACCTAGTACCGTCTGTGTATATTTCTTTTTTCTAATTTCTTGAATAACTAATATAAAATTACAAAATCATTCATTTCATGCAGAAGATCCATTTTGCTTATTGAAAACATCGAATGGAAATCATTCTGTTGCGGCGAATAATGTCGTCTGCTCTGTGTGGCGGGAACGTTTCATAGATCGCTCGTCTGACCGGGATAGCGCAGGTGTTTATTTTTCTTGTTGAAACCACAATCGTTCAAAAAGTCGTTCGTCTGACATTTGTCTTAATTATTCATTTATTTAAGTAAGAAGAAAGTACCCATTTTCCTTAAACAGTAATATTACACATTTTAAAAAATAAATTAATATTTTCTCATACCTAAAAAGTATTTGCACAAGAAGCATTGACTGCTAAAAAAGGCATTAAATGTGAACATTGTGCAAATGTTTAGCATATCAGTCCCGCAATACATTAGCCCCGCACTTTAAAGTCACGTAATATATTAAATGGAGCAGGGATTCTGGGGAGTTTTTGCTCTAATGGCGCCGAAAACGTGTGAATTGTCTGTTGCTACCCGTGAGAAGATTACATTTCTTCACAATTCTGGATTAAGTTACCGAGGAATAGGTAAAAAAATTAAATCTAAACTTTTCTAGTGTTCGTTATGTAATTAAGAAGAAAAAAGAAACTGGTTCGACAATAAATAAGCCGCGAACTGGGCGTCCAAGAAAGCTAAATACCAGGCAGAGGAGAGTCATCATAACAGAATCTTCAAAAAACCCTTTTCTAAGTGCTCGAGAATTGGCTGTTGATGTCGCTTCAACGTCGGGAAAGATAGTTACACCACAATCAATTAGAAATATTCTTCATGATGCAAATATTCGAGGAAGAGCCCTCGAAAAAAACCATTTATTAATGAAACAAATAGGGTGAAAAGACTTGAATTTGCGAAAGCTTATGTCAGCAAACCACTAGAGTTTTTGGAAAACTGTTATTTTTTCCGATGAAAGCAAGTTCAATATTTTTGGCTCAGATGGTAAGAAAACTGTAGGGCGAAAGCGAAATACTTCTCTTCAAATTAAAAACTTGAAACCAACTGTAAAACATGGCGGTGGTCATGTAATAATTTGGAGATGCATGTCTTTTAACGGAGTTGGCGAAATGACCTTTATTGGAGGCAATATGAATACTAGACAATTATATTAATATACTGCGAGATCATTTATCTAATAGTGCTCTGAAATTAGGAATTTCTAATTCACATTATTTCCAACAGGATAACGATCCGAAACACACTGCATATATTACGAGGTTATGGTTGCTTTATAATGTAAAAAATCAATTGAAAACGCCACCACAATCACCAGGCCTCAATCCGATTGAAAATTTATGGCATATTTTGGATGTGAAAATAAGGAAAAAGAAAATTTCTAACAAATCAGAACTTAAGCAAGCTCTTAGGAAAGAATGGCTACAAATCAGCAGTGAAGCATGTCACAAAATAATAGAATCAATGCCCAGACAATTACAAGCTGTAATTGAAGCAAAGGGCATGCATATTAAATATTAGCACTGTTTTTAACTTATAAATAATTCCCCTAGTTCTATTTTTATTGCTAGTGTGCAAATATTTTTTTGGCAGTACAAATGCTACTTTTTTATGTTTTCATATTTTAAATATAATTACTAAGTCAGATATTAAATATGTTTATTTGTTTTGTAAAAGTGTTGGTATTTTTAATTCTTAGTTGCTTTTTATTTATTTATACATATGCTACAACAAATTTACCTGGTGTGCAAATACTTTTTTTGCTCACTGTATATAAATTTGACTGTCTTGAACACATTTAAGGGTGTATTCGAAAAGATATCTTTCCACCCTCAACAGCTCGAAATTTTCTGACACATTTTCAGACTCATTTTTAAAAGTAAAAACATGAAACTTGCTGAGGGGATTTTTGAAGGCATGTATAAGAGGCCGTGTGATTTCATTTTTGCGCTCAATTAATTAGAATTTGATTTATAAACAATTATTTTCTCAATACGACCATTTTTTTCGTTCCCAGATCTCCCACTTCGGAAAATTCGGTTCAAAACGCCAACTTTGACAGCATTTCTTGCAATATTTTCTGCATTTATCAAAAAATCGACAAGCACGGCACTTTAAATTGTTTCTAAATAAGAGAATTTACCAGTTTGATGCATTTGAGAGCAAAAATGAATTTAAAAATAAATCAGAGAATAAGCAATTTGGATTGGAATACATCCTTAACATAAAAATATACACAGTGTGTCCACGTATAACCTGACCGACCTTTATTTTCGCAACCGTTTGTCCTAGATGCATACTTCCAATTACAAAAATGGTCAAAATTAGGTGCAAGATTAAGATAAAAAAAAAGTTTGAAGCGAAAAAACAATTTAATGAAAAATTACAGAATCTAAATTTTTATACGGTCCTTTGGTCCTATAAGTTATATTTAGTAAAATTTCCCTGTTACACTGGCAAAAAAGTCAAAAAAAAGTCCCGTTATTCTACGATTAAAATTGACCGAGTAATAGCTGTTTAAAGTTGGGGTATATTTTTTGCTGCATATTAGGGGTCATTCACAAATTTAGTAGAATTATAATTTCGCCAGATATATTAAAGAAATGGTTGAGAGTAAAATTAGCATTGCAATATAAACTTGAAATCTTTGATCATTCTGACATATTACTGCAAAATGTACAATTTGTACTGAACATTATAAAAGGATAAAAATAACAGATTTTTTGTTAAATAAAAGGTTGAAAAACAACAGCCTCAATTCTTTACAAAATGATACATATTTTAAAATGCTGTTAGATTTCACTGTTTTTCGCCTGTTACACCGTCTTAAAATTGATTCTTATGTATTTTTAGCACTGAATCCGAAAATGACCTTCATTTTAAACTATCACGTCAGGAATTTTCTCAAATCGCAAATTTCAAAGTTAAAAAGCTAAAAGTTAAAATTGATACCCCCTCCTCTCCCAACCTCATCGGACCCCCAAGCTGTTTAGCAGTAAGAAACTTAGTATAAGCCAAAAAATCTAATAAATTATTGAATTAAATAAAATTAAACTGAATAAAAAAGTCTTACATCTATTTTATAGTATCAGATTTTTCGCTATTTTTTAACCTTGAAATTTACGATTTGCGAAAAATCTTGACATGATGGTTAAAAAATACCTGAAATGTAATTATAAAAGTTAAAAAAAAAACAACGATCGCAGGTTTATGTTATCTAATCTAAAACTCGTTCTTAAACTTCTTGACGGTAATCTATCCGAATTTTTTTGTGTTATCCTCTAATATAAGTATGTATAAGATGGTAAGAGTCGAAAATCATAATAATATTGCATTGTTATCGTATTTAAGCCAGTATGTAAAATTTAACTTTGATCGGACATTTGAAAGTAAGTTAAAGTTCAGGTACAAATTTTAAACTGGAAAGACGATCACTGCAAGCTAAATAAAACCTTATGAAAATAATATCATTTTAGTTAAAAAAAACATAGCCTCAAATTCTTACAAAATAAAACATATGGTAAAATACAATAATTTTAACTAATCTGAAACTTAACTAATAAAAGTTAATCGTAATATTTGTACGATTTATTTTAAAGCGCAGATACCTTGAAATAAGTTTAAGTACTTTATACACGACCCCTGAAAGCATGGTCGAAATCATCTGTTTTGATATGCAAAAAAGTGGTATAAGTCATGCCATTCAAAGTTTCATAATTCGGTCAATTTTAATGTTAGATGAATGGGACTTTTTTGTCTTATTTGTTAGTATCACAGTAAAGTTTTAGTAAATATCACTTATAGGACCGGGGGGCCGTTTAAAAATTTAAATTTCGTAATTTTTTAATAATTTTTTTTTTTACCCAAATCGCTTTAAAAATAATTCTTTACCTTATTTAAACCATTTTTGTAATTGGAAGTATGCATCTAGGACCAACGGTTGCGAAAATAAAGGTTGGTCAGGTTATACGTGGACACACTATATAAGATAAATACTTCTTTAACTTCTCCTGAAAAGTAAGTGAAATGCGTCTGCGATAGTTTGGCTTTCAGATACAGAAATATGTCTTTTTTCTAAATGTCCTTAGAAATTTAACCCCTTAAGCATCGCGCTCGATAAGTGTAATCTACTTTTTTTTCTTAATTCAGATTGTTTGATTACCACTGCGTTTTTGAAGTAGAATTATTCACCTTATTTAATGGCAGATGAGAATGATTCGAGAATAAAGCTTACACTATTTCAAAAAACTGGCGGGGATCAAACAATCTGAATAAAAAAAGTAGCCTACACTGCCCGTGACAGTCACGGGCGCGAGAATTCAGGGTTAAAAAATATGGCAACTTTGTAAAGTCTAAACAAGTCGGAAATTGTACGTCAAACGTGGCAAATGAGGCGCGTTCGTACTATAAGTAGTTTTATAAATATTAAGATCTTGGTGCAATAGCTGTATAAAAATTTAAATTTCGTAATTTTTTAATAAATGTTTTTTTTTTTTTTTTTTTTTTTTTTTTTTTTTTTTTTACCCAAATCGCTTTAAAAATAATTCTTTACCTTATTTAAACCATTTTTGTAATTGGAAGTATGCATCTAGGACCAACGGTTGCGAAAATAAAGGTTGGTCAGGTTATACGTGGACACACTATATAAGATAAATACTTCTTTAACTTCTCCTGAAAAGTAAGTGAAATGCGTCTGCGATAGTTTGGCTTTCAGATACAGAAATATGTCTTTTTTCTAAATGTCCTTAGAAATTTAACCCCTTAAGCATCGCGCTCGATAAGTGTAATCTACTTTTTTTTTCTTAATTCAGATTGTTTGATTACCACTGCGTTTTTGAAGTAGAATTATTCACCTTATTTAATGGCAGATGAGAATGATTCGAGAATAAAGCTTACACTATTTCAAAAAACTGGCGGGGATCAAACAATCTGAATAAAAAAAGTAGCCTACACTGCCCGTGACAGTCACGGGCGCGAGAATTCAGGGGTTAAAAAATATGGCAACTTTGTAAAGTCTAAACAAGTCGGAAATTGTACGTCAAACGTGGCAAATGAGGCGCGTTCGTACTATAAGTAGTTTTATAAATATTGAGATCTTGGTGCAATAGCTGTATAAAAATTTAAATTTCGTAATTTTTTAATAAATGGTTTTTTTTTTTTTTTTTTTTTTTTTTTACCCAAATCGCTTTAAAAATAATTCGTTACCTTATTTAAACCATTTTTGTAATTGGAAGTATGCATCTAGGACCAACGGTTGCGAAAATAAAGGTTGGTCAGGTTATACGTGGACACACTATATAAGATAAATACTTCTTTAACTTCTCCTGAAAAGTAAGTGAAATGCGTCTGCGATAGTTTGGCTTTCAGATACAGAAATATGTCTTTTTTCTAAATGTCCTTAGAAATTTAACCCCTTAAGCATCGCGCTCGATAAGTGTAATCTACTTTTTTTTTCTTAATTCAGATTGTTTGATTACCACTGCGTTTTTGAAGTAGAATTATTCACCTTATTTAATGGCAGATGAGAATGATTCGAGAATAAAGCTTACACTATTTCAAAAAACTGGCGGGGATCAAACAATCTGAATAAAAAAAGTAGCCTACACTGCCCGTGACAGTCACGGGCGCGAGAATTCAGGGGTTAAAAAATATTGCAACTTTGTAAAGTCTAAACAAGTCGGAAATTGTACGTCAAACGTGGCAAATGAGGCGCGTTCGTACTATAAGTAGTTTTATAAATATTGAGATCTTGGTGCAATAGCTGTATAAAAATTTAAATTTCGTAATTTTTTAATAAATGTTTTTTTTTTTTTTTTTTTTTTTTTTTTTTTTACCCAAATCGCTTTAAAAATAATTCTTTACCTTATTTAAACCATTTTTGTAATTGGAAGTATGCATCTAGGACCAACGGTTGCGAAAATAAAGGTTGGTCAGGTTATACGTGGACACACTATATAAGATAAATACTTCTTTAACTTCTCCTGAAAAGTAAGTGAAATGCGTCTGCGATAGTTTGGCTTTCAGATACAGAAATATGTCTTTTTTCTAAATGTCCTTAGAAATTTAACCCCTTAAGCATCGCGCTCGATAAGTGTAATCTACTTTTTTTTTCTTAATTCAGATTGTTTGATTACCACTGCGTTTTTGAAGTAGAATTATTCACCTTATTTAATGGCAGATGAGAATGATTCGAGAATAAAGCTTACACTATTTCAAAAAACTGGCGGGGATCAAACAATCTGAATAAAAAAAGTAGCCTACACTGCCCGTGACAGTCACGGGCGCGAGAATTCAGGGGTTAAAAAATATGGCAACTTTGTAAAGTCTAAACAAGTCGGAAATTGTACGTCAAACGTGGCAAATGAGGCGCGTTCGTACTATAAGTAGTTTTATAAATATTGAGATCTTGGTGCAATAGCTGTATAAAAATTTAAATTTCGTAATTTTTTAATAAATGTTTTTTTTTTTTTTTTTTTTTTTTTTTTTTTACCCAAATCGCTTTAAAAATAATTCTTTACCTTATTTAAACCATTTTTGTAATTGGAAGTATGCATCTAGGACCAACGGTTGCGAAAATAAACGTCGGTCAGGTTATACGTGGACACACTGTATATGAAATATCTGAACTATTTATTACCAACTTTATAAAAATTATAAATATTAAATAGCATTAGAAAATGAGATGGGCAGACAGTAAATATCTATGGCTCTAGTTCCGACATTCTGCACAATAAATTAATTTACATGATGGCATATACATTTTATATTTTAAAATCAGATAAAACATGGAAAACAATTAACGATATTGGGAACGGGAAAACAGTGAAAATGTGTTGTGATGGAGAATAATGACTACTTAATTTTGATAAAAATTAGAGTTTTGAAATGCTTCTTGTGTATTGTGTAGTTATCTATAAAACGAAATTTTAGTGGCCAAAGCTTTTCCCCCAACTCTTAATAAGTCACAAGTCACAAAAATTAATTATAAAGTGTGTGAATGTTATCAGTTTTAATTTTAAATGTAAGTCTCTTCAATATATTTTGTGAAGATAAAAATGCAGACTGAAACACTTTTCTTTTAACATTCAGGTAAGTTAGAAAAGTACAACAAAACTCTTTTTGACACAAAAGCGAAGATGTATAACCTCATTGCACTTTTGAAATGATGTTGAAACAGACACATGTTGTCACAGAATATTCCTTCTTTGAAAAATTTAAAAAATGTGAAATGAATAGTTATTGTTAAGGCTTTATTACGCGTTCCCTGTGTGAATAGATTTCACTTTTTTAACCTTTAACTGATGTCACGCAGTCTCCCAGACCCCGCGACTCCCAGCTGTAAACACTTTTACAGCTTTTTACTTTTCTGTACTGAAGTAAAATAATATGAATAAAATACTTTTTTCATGCAATTTAATTCACATGCTCCTAAGAAGGGTACAACGATATTGTTAGGACGAAATTTAAGTAAATTCAACCATTTGAGTCATTTTTTTTATTCATTTTATTCGAGGGGTCTGAGAGACCGGATCACATCAGTTGTGTGACAAATTTTAGTCACATCAGTTAAAGGTTAAAAAACGAGAGACATAATTTGCAGATTAAGGGGGAAGGGTCGGGGGGGGGACATAGTGGCTTTGCTGATGCTTTGATGGGGCGTGGTCGATGAAAGATTGGTAACCACTGCCGTAGAATAATCGAAAGAAGAAAAATATAAATATATATCTGTACCTGAGAACCAAACTATCGTAAGTCCAAGAATGACAAATTTTATGTTAACAACTTTTTATACTAAAGAAATTGTTCTCTATCGAACCAAACCGTCGCTATACTTGTATTATAAAATAAATATGATATCAATTTGTGAAAATAGCGTTGTCTTGTAAGGTAATGCTTCTTTTACTTTTCCTGAAAAAAAATGAATTGTGACTTACGATAGTTTGGATCTCAACGGGTAAAACTGTAAACTGTAACTGTAAACGGGTTTCCATTCAATTCCCTTTGATTGCGAAAATTTAAAGCCGAATCAGTTGCTGTTAAGACATCCAATGGTTGTTTTCGTGTTTGATTAAAGAAGATCAGTTAAACATTTGAAAAGAAGCTAAAATAAAATGAATTAAGTAAACAGAGTCTTTGTCTACCGGTATTTTTTAACAGCGTTATAAAACGATTGATATAATAATACAATTTACTGCAATTACTAAAATTTGCTGTTTTAATCCCTTCAAGGGCGGTGGTTCATTTTTGGACCACTTAATTTTAATTCTTAAATGCCACATGGCGAGTGTTTGGCGATTTATATAATTTGGCGAAATTGATCGACGGGATAACTAAGTAGTACCATTAAAGCATTGCATTGAATTTGAAGTTAAATGTCATGATTTGTTGCATTATTTAATATTTGTTTGGCGAAAACCTCGTTTCCGTATACCAGTTACATATGTATTTTTAAATTATTTTCTATTATTTTTAAAATGAAATAACAATAAATTAAAAAAAAGTTTAATTAATAACTATAGAACAAAACAATTTATAACATTTTTTGTAGATAAAAAGAATATAAGTTCAAAACATTTATTAATAAATAAGCAACAATAGCCGGGTTACCATGCCAGGCAAAATAACGGCATTTTGGCGCCAATTAGATACACCGTTGCGTATATGACATCTGTGCCTAATATTTATTTATTTATTTTTTTTTTTTCGTTTCGTTTAAAAAAAGGAAAGAAATGAAAGCCACTTATTTTAAATGTTTCAGTTTTAAATGAAAGTTTTGTATTAAATAAAATGATAATGAAATACAAATTGAATTATGAATAAAAGTAACATGGTGCATTTCTTAGCAAACATTTAAGGGAGGTCAAACTGGCCGCCAAATTAGTTTAAAATAACAGCCTTTTCTAAAATATGAAAAAAAATATCTCTTATGATTAAAATTTGAGATGCCATCTTTAGAGAAAAGTATTTAAAACTAGTAAAAAAATAATATTTCGAAAACTAATTCGAATTTAAAAATTCTAATACCAGTTTTGAGATCTGCGGATCAATACGATTTTTTGTGTTAATTACATCGTAAAATGTTTCATATTTTAGAAGAAATTGCTGTGAAACATAATCAGTTGTTTATTCAGTCGTTTCAAAGAATCGTTTCATATATCCGTTTCATAAATTCGTTTCATTAGGATTTTATATATATAGGGTAGATATTCTGTCCTTACATAAGCCTTCATTTCTACGAGTAGGAATAAAAACTAAGTGGTAAGGGGCTGTGGATATATAACGTTATCACTTTTTTGGCAATTTTGGACCCCCTCCCCCCCTTACGATATCATACGTTATCATCCCTCGAACGCCCCCCCCCCCCCCCTAATGATATCGTTATCAATGTCTTCTTTTGCTTGGAGTGATATACAAATATGGTTACATTTATTTTTTGCATACTTTATTGATTCAAATGAAGAGAACTCAATAAAATATCACTTTATATATGAAATAACTTTTTATCAAATAACACTTAAAAGAAATAGTTACTATTTAAAAGTATTTTATAATAGCTTTTTGTTACATAATACATTCAACAGTAATAACGTTTTCTTGCACTTGCCCCGCACAGGGAGAGGGGGTAGACAGAGCGTCTTTTCACCAAAACAGGTGGACAACATTCTTTCTCCTTTATTTACTAGTAAACACAGGTATCATTTGAAACATACTTCGCATATGGTTTCTCGAACAGCGAATTATATATGCATATACACAGAAGAAATAGGAAATAGGAAATTTGGAATTAAATAATTTTTTAATCATTTAATGATTTTAATAATAACTTTGTATTTTCATAAAAATAGATAAGAGACTAAAAAAAGATAACATTCTATTTTGATGTAAAGGCCAAGTTATAAATAAAAAGAGAAAATTTTGATTGGATCAAAAATGATAACGATAACGAAAGACGAACCCCCCCCCCCCTCCCCCTAGGGATATCTAACGATATCATTTGCCAGACCCCCCTCCCCCCTAAAATGATAACGTTATATATGCACAGCCCCTAAACAGCTTCTCAAAAACTCATTCAAACTCGTAAATAGATTCTGTAATTCTAGAGGACGGATATCCATGCACAGTTCAGTATTATAACGCCATCTGTTAGAGAAGATATGAAACTAATCTTTCTTTAAAGGTCATTGAGCGAGAATCTGATCGCATCGTCCGAGGAAAAAATAAATAAAAATAACTATTACAAAAAAGAGAAAGAAAATATACCACACGGATTTTATTATTATTATTATTTAACACTGAATATATTTTTAATAGTAAATATTTTTATGAGGATTGACAACTAAATTTTAAAAGATAGTATGCTTGCCCATTACAGTTAAAAATAAATAGTAATAATAATAATAATTAATAATAACCACATGAATTTTATTATTATTATTTAACACTGAATATATCTTTAATATTAAATATTTTTATTAGGACTGACAATTAAATTTCAAAAAAATATTATGCTATTTATTATCGACACATTATAATAAAGAATGTATAATAAAGTAGTAATAGTAATCATAATCTAAAAACGGAATCAATAATTAAACATGCTTTTCTGAAAAATGTTGATTTATAGTGTAATATTTTATCAGAAGGAGAGAAGGATTTTCATATGGCAGCGTAGGCCAGGGAGGAAACGTAATAGAAGACGACATTCCCTTCCTGAGAAAAATTTTAAAATAAATACATAAATAAAATATAAAATATGGCAATTAAATTAAAATTATTAATTTGAAAAATAAGAAAAAAGAATGCCACAAAATGATAGTAAAATGCAATGCAGCTTAGCTTCCAACTCCCTAAAAGTTTACTTGAAAGAAGAAGAAAACAAACATAAAGATAAAGAAAAATTTAATTTATAAACTTTGTCAAATTTAACCTGTTATAATGTACTGTAGCCAAACTAAATAAAAATTAGATAATAAGCAAAAAGAAGAAAAATACCGCAGCAATAAAATAAATTGTAATGCAATTAAAAAAAAAGCAAAAGAAGTGGTAATCGAAGAATGGTATTAGTTACAGAAATGCCCTTAAGTATAATAATAATAAACTTGTCGGATTTAACATCTAATAATGCATTTAAGTGTACACTGCAGAAAAAAAAGAAAAATAAATCGTCAAGCATAGATTATGAAACACTTTCCAACACTTCCAAAATACTTCAACAAAACTTCGCCGTTTAATAATATAAACAAAAATACCCAAGAAAACATTTCAGAAAACACATAGCACATTTGAAAATCATATTTCAGTAATTACCTTCGATAACTGGAAAAGTACTTTAATTCTTTTGTGCAGCTCTGTATATGAGCTATAGATTTGTACATATTTTACATAGTAGCTCAAATTTAGTATATTAAGAAACACAGTTAAAAATTCCCCTCAGCAATTTCCACCAATAAACGGACACATACTTGAATCATTTTCTATAGCCCTGTATATTGCCAATAGATTTTTATATACGTCACACATTAAGTTGAAATTTAATTCAGGCAAAAGCACGCTTAACACTACTGAAATTATACTTCCAAAAATTACCATCCATAGGCAGCCATGTATACAGTGTTTTGCATTGCCCTGTATGTGATAATTTTATCTATATTCTACAGACATCTCTTAGAATACTAAGTGTTAGTTGAGCTTGAAAGTGCATATCTTAAATTAAAAAATATCTTTAAGCAATTCACGCGCATTCTCATTATTGCTTACGAATTATTTTGTCTAGCCCTGTATATGGTCTGTAAAACTTATACATACTACGTAGCATGCAAAAGTTTAGTAAAACTTAAAAACACATACCATAACTGTAAACGCAGTTTCAGCAATTTTCTCTTATAGAAATACTTGGGATACAACATTGTATTCGAAATCTTTTATGTGTCCCTGTAAATCAACGACAAATGCGATGCACATCATATTCTATAGCAAGCATCTTTTAGTAAACCTTCAGCGATGTATAGTAATTTCACAGTGCAAAATAATAAAATGCGAGTAGTTTTTCTCCCGAAGACCAGTACATAAACGAACTCTTTTGTGTGACCCTGTAAATTAATGATAAATGCTTTGCACCCCATATTCTACAGAGAGCATATTTTAGTGCACCTCAGCAATTCATGCCAATTTCATTATGTTTGTACAGAGCAAAATGATTAAAATACGCCACAAGAAATTTTTCTTTATATACCATAGTATAATGGATACTTTTGAGTTCCACTGTATACATACTGTAAATGCTACAAAAACATATTTTATAATAATCATCTTCTAGTGCACTTCAAGAATATATACAAACTTCGTTATGCTTAAAATAGTGTAACATCCTTAAAATGCTTTTTTTTTCCATAGACAATAATTTAACGAAATATTTTTGAGTGTCTCTGTAAATTACCGACAGATTCTTAATTTTCAATACCGAACATGCCAGAGTAAGCCTAAATAACGCATATGAATTCCATGGTCATCCTAATGTATTTACGCAAGTTAGAGCTCGGATAGATAGACGGCCAGACAGGCCCAATTCGTAAACACTTACAATATTCCACCATTATAGATCTAAGGGAAGTCATTTACAATCCCTGTTAGCTATACCCACATCATAAATATCGAAAAGTGTTTCAACCATGTCCATTGGTATGATTGTCTTCAAAATACAGGTGTTAACATTTCTTATTAAAATTGTATCGATTCGAAATTATAAGCAGTGTGTGCCTGTGCTTATAATTATAATCATTAAAAGTTTCTTTTATTTTATATTTTATTATTTTATATCTTTTAACAAATTATAATTATTTTTTTAAATGAAAAAGGGCAAGACTCTTTGAAACATAAATACACTTCTTAAGGCTGTTCTCAGATGAAAATCGCGTTTCGGGCTCTACTTTCTGACACATTAACAGAGCCGTTTTTACTTTCATGCTTCAAAAAATTTGAGATGGTAATTTTATTTCTTTAAAAGCACACTGTGTTTTTATTTTTATTTTCAAATTTATACTTTTGACAAAAAAAAAAAAAATAATAAATAAATTGTCAAAGTTTGACTTTTGGCCCAATTTTTTTTCCGGAAAGTTTTTACACAAGTGTGAACATAAAAATTTACTAAGAAATATTTTTCTTCGCATCGGTGAACACATATACACTGGTGTGCAAAACTTAAGTAACAAGCATAAAATGCTAATTTTTAAACATGTGAGTACTCAAAAGTAAATGATATAAACATGGGGTGTAGCAAATAGGTATTATATCTACAACACACCTAGTTGATGTAACATCTTTTTCATGTCACACATGACCACAAGTGTCACAGTCACTACGGAAAAACAAAATTTGGGATCTTTCATTCGTCTCATCATTACTCTAAAATGATCGTCATACGGTGATTCCACTGAGAAGTCACTGTGACTGTTGCTTTGTGCTGAGTCACCAGGTGACATTACAAGGCAGTCGCATTGTGATTCTCATGTGACTGCCATTTGAAGACTCAATTTTGAAGTCATCGCGAGCATTACATTATGCTGAGTCTCTAAATAATGTTACAATGAAATCACCTGGTGACTTTTAGGTGGCCGAGACTAGACTCTACTGTGAAGTCACCAAAGCGCTCCTTTGTGAAAAGTCACCAGATGATTTCATTTTCTATCACTTGTGAACTCGTCACAAAACAGCTATCGTGATGATTTTACAATGGAGTCTCCAAATGACGTTCACAAGGGTGTCACAAAGTGACTTAATTTTAAAGTCATCTGGTGACTCGTCACAAAGCAAAAGTCATGGTGATTTCTCGGTGGAGTGATCAAATGTGATTAAGAATGAGATGAACGAAAGATATCACATTTCAGTTCATTGTTGTGACTGTGAGACTTGTGACTTTTTGTGAGGTAATGGAGACTATCTATAAACAGGCTGTGCTGTTAGGATAACACCTACATTTTACACTTGCTATTTATAGATTTTTTTTTCAGTACTCACGTGTTTAGAAATTAACATTTTGTGTTCGTTGCTTAAGTTTTGCACACTAATGTATCATTTTAATATTAAAATTATATATGTGTTCCCCGATGCTGGATTTATTTGCATCTTATGTTTCGCTGCAGGATTGTGTACTCATGAAGACTATTCCATCTTGTGCGGCAATTGCAGCCTTACACATATGTGGGTGAGAGATGCTAAGCTGGGTATCGTCCTCGTAGATTAAATGGTAGATCACTTGAAGTATTATTCTAAGGGTTCCGGGTTTGATTCCCGGCTTAGACATTTTTCACTCTGTTGGTTCTACGCTTCGTTAGAAATGTGATAAATCACGCATCAAATATTCAATAATTTCGAGAGTAATTTCGCTGCTGAAAATTAATTAAAATTATACAAGCGTCTCATTTTCGGTGAAATAGAAAAAAAAAAATCTCGCAAAAAATTCAAACAACACTGTACGAATTCCGAATAAACTTTATTGGAAAGAGGACACAATTTACTATATCAGGCAAAAAGATTAAATTTGGTTTGTTTTTATGAGTGGGTTAATATCGCTGGCGAACTTGGAAGATCGGTGAAACACGCATATCTTCCCATTCAACATAAAATTAAAGAAAATCCTTCTACATATAAAAAAAAAGTTTTGATTTGGAAATGGACCTATGAAAATCTGCGTAGATATTCCTGGCAGATCGGCATCCAATTTCAATGCTTAAGCATGGCCTTTCTTCGTTAATATTAAAAAAATTGTTGCATACAAAAATATGAAAATCGGTAGTATTATGGAGAAATGTTTGATAAACACGCTGATGCAGACAGTTTTCAAATCGAAGAATTATTTTAAGAGATATTTAATGCCAAAGTTGGACAAAATCGTTCCATTAAAAAAGTTTTCTAGGAGCAAAAACTGTACATAGGAATTTAATCATTTTTAGATCATTTTATGCGTCAAAATTTTCCGGTGTGCAGAATGCATTTAGTTTTTTAATTTGACTCATTTTTTTAGGTTTTATTTCTATTTTAAATTCAAATTTTCAGCATTTCCAGAAATATTTTTTTTACACTAGGGGGCTCGGCCCCCTACGAGCTACGCTTGCCAACCCCCCGTTCAGACACCGCAGTCTCTAACAGCACGCTAATATGATCGGCTTTAAAAAGATTTTGGAAGATTGAATTATAATTGAAAAAAAAACAGTGGCGATCTCCCTATAAACGGGTTTCCATTCATTTCTCTTTGATTGGGAAATTTTAAGGAAAAATCAGCTGCTGTTAAAAGATACAATGGCTGTTTTCGTCTTTGATTAAATAAAATCAGTTAAACATTTCAAAATAAGCCAATATAAAATTAATTAAATAAACAGAGTCTTTGTCTCCCGGTATTTTTTAACAAAGCGAAAAGAAAATTTTTTTAAATGTGTCACTTTTAATCTGACGTAATTTTCACCAAACTTTTTTTTCTCTTTTTAATATTCACGTGAAAACACTTTTGTTAGAAATGAAATATTATTTGCGCTGTCCTAACAAAAATAGTTGAAAATCTCAAATTATTGAGAATCTCAAAATATCAAATAAATGTCTCGCGCAATTTTTAAATTTAAACTGTTTAGCAATATTATTTTTTGTTCATTTTACGTAATAAATGTAATGTGACGTAAATGTGAAGTAATTTCTCCTATTTAAGACTTCGAACGCATGTTAATAAATTTATTATTTTTACAATATCCTTTCTCTTTTAAAATTCACGTGTAAATATAGTTTTTATGAAGTAATTTTCAATAAATTCCTGCTTTTTATACGTAATTATTTAATTCTAATTTGAAAGTTTTTTTTTTTTTTTGTTGTTGTTGTTCATAATAGTCACGTGTAAATAAATTTTTAATTTGAAGCAAACATTATTGTTTACGCTGTTTATACAGTTGGCAACAGTTTAAATTAATAAAATTTTCTAAAATAAGTAAAAAATATTTCTCGAAATGCTGAAAATTTGAATTTAAAATAGTAATAAAACCTCAAAAATGAATCAAATTAAAAAAATAAAAGCAGTCTGCACACCGGGAAATTCTAACGTATAAAATGATCTAAAAATGAATTAATTCCCATGGATAGTTTTTACTCCTATAAAACTTTTTCAATAGAACGATTTAGTCCAAAATTAGCATGAAATATCTCTTAAAATAATTCTTCGATTTGAAAACTGTCTGCATCAGCGTGCTTATCAAACATTTCTCTATAATATTACCGATTTTCATATTTTTATATGCAATATTTTTTCTTAATATTAACGGAGAGAGACCTCCGGTCACAAAAAATTCAAAACCGACGGCGGCGGTGACAGCGTAAGTTACTTTGTTTTAGAATAGAGAGAAGAGATATTTTAGAAAATTGTATTAATTTAAACTGTTGCCAACTGTATAAACAGCGCAACCAATAATGTTTCCTTCAAATTAAAACTTTATTTTACACGTAACTGTTATAAACAGAAAATATAAAAAGCAGGAACTCATTGAAAATTACGTCATAAAAATTATAATTACACGTGAATTTTAAAAGAGAAAGAATATTGTAAAATAATAAATTCATTAACATGCGTTAGAAGTCTTAAATAGGAGAATTTACGTCACATTTACGTCACATTACACTTATTACGTAAAATGAACAAAAAATAATATTGCAAAACAGTTCAAATTTAAAAATTGCGCGAGACATTTATTTGATATTTTAAGATGATCATAATATTTCATTTCTAACAAAAGTATTTTTAAGTGACTATTAAAAAGAGAAAGGAAAGTTTGGTGAAAATTACGTCAGATTATAATTGTCAGATTCAAATTATAATTCGATCTTCCGAAATCTTTTTAAAGCCGATCAAATTAGCATGCTGTTAGAGTCTGCGTGTGTCTGAACAGGGGTTGACGAGCGTAGCTCGTAGGGGGCAGAGCCCCCTAGTCTAATAAAAAAAAAAAAAAAAAATCTAAAATCTGGGCCTTAGATACATTCGGGCTGTCTTCGTCTGTCCGGAAACAAATTTGCAGACACACACACACAAAAAAAAAAACCTTTCTTTTATTAATATATATTTTCTGACCGTGCCCCACTTCACTATTTACACAAACAACTTTGAAACCTTTTTTCAGGCCCCCTAACTGCATTCTTTTTTAATATCATTTATCAAAATGAACGTCCCTGCTTATTCCTGCATTTAAAATCAAAACTTCATTTGAATATGGCTAATAACGCTAGCAATAAATGATCTCGGCCATAATTTACTTAGTATTAATCACAAACACACTAATATTTTTTTCACTTCCTACAAAATAAAAGGGCATGAAATAGTACCATTAGCACTATCATTAGTAGTAGTCACTTGCGTTTTAAAACCATTTATCATTGAAGGCAAAAATTTTATACCAAAATATGTTTTTTTGAAACAAATAGCACCGCTCTAATAGCTCTGGCGGATAAATATGCAGTTGAAGGGAAATTTAACGATTTTGAACTCCGCCTGGATAATCTCGATGCGCGTGCTTTCATCATAATTATCTGGATGATACGGAATGTATTTCGAAGTATGACTAATTCGTGAAATTTTGATGGCATAGGAAGAAAAATGTGATATGAACAAAATGTCGTCATTATCCAATAAGTGTTCGATCTCAGTCACCGAAAAAGAATTACTTATACTTTTAGGTTTCCGTACTTAAAAAGTAAAAACGGAACCATTATAATATCACTCATGCGATTGTCTGCCGTGTGTACTGTTGCCAGATCCAGTGTCACAAAAATGGGACAGGGAGACAAAAAAAAAAGCAGGACAACAGTTTCTAAATTGGGACATAAAAATACAGTAAACTCTATTAAAACGGAACCACTCTATAACGGAATCCTGTTTTAATTCCTACGATAAGAATACCATAAAATTATAACTGATGAAGCGAAAATCTGTTAGAACAGATTTTTTTCTGGCTTCCGACGATTCCGTTTAGCAGGTTTTACTATACTAAATAAATACAACAATTGTATATATTAAAACCTCTGAAAACACAATCTCTGAGACAATGAAATTTTTACTTTTAAAACAACATTCCGTTATAAAAAGGTCCGTTTTCACAGAGTCTGCTGAACGAACTACAGTGAAATCTGTGAAAACAAGATCACTACACTGTTAAAAATTTGCAGCATTCTGGCAGGTCATTTGACCGTTTTTTCCGAAAACGGTTACACAACCGTAATTTAACACTATTCTGACCATATTATTGCTCATTTTATGGTCATAATATAGTTAAATTATGGTTATGAAACCGTTTTTTCAAAAAATGGTCGAATGACCTGCCAGAATGTTGCAAAATTTTTAACAGTGTAGGCACCGTAACAAACTCTATTTTATAGAGACTTCCGAATAGGCATGTAGAAGGTATAAGGTACAGGTATAAGGAAGGTGTAAGGTATTACTTTCGAAGGAACTATAGAACGAAGGTCTGCCGAACAAAGTACAGTGAAATCTGTAACAAGTAATATAAAAATTTTCTTTTTAAAGTCAATTCGCACTTACGTCATCAAAGAAAATTTTAATATAATCCCTTAAGCTAATATTAGTTTTTGTTGCATTAAAATATCTCAATTTGTTGATTTTCTGTAAGCAAGTAGGTTTGCAATGGAAGTCTATGGGAATTTGGCGAAATATTAGAGATATCGCTAAGCTGGCGTCACTTTTGGCGATTCATTTTGGTCGCCAAATTTGGCGATATATCTCTAAGATGGCGACAAACTTAGCGGTATTTGGCGACAGAACAGGGTCCCCCCCCTATGGTAACCCCCCTTATAGATATGAAGACGCATTAAATGCCGTTCAATAACCAATGGCCGCCATTTTGTCTCCCATATAAAACTAAAATTAATTAATTAAAATTTAATTAATGAATTAATATTTGAAAAAAACTGTATTAACATCAATTGTCATCCAGTACAAGTTTTAAAAAATTTATAACTTCATAGGATGAATAATGATATTTTACTAATGATTGAAAATTTGAACAAGATACATATATATATAGGGAGAATGTGAACTAATAGTAGGAATTGAAAAAACAAAATCACTAGGCACCGTAACAAATTCCATTTTATAGAGACTTCCGAATAGACACGTAGATCTGTAAGGTATTACTTTCGAAGGAACTATAAAGAAAATTCCGTTGTAGACAGGTTCCATATTTATAGATTTTATTATATTAAGTCCAACACGAGGCAGACTAACTAATAACATAGTGCGGAAAAAGATGTAAAAGAATTTGCGCATCATGGAAAATCGGGACTTTTGGCGTCCCGCGCAGTGGTTACCCTCTGAAAGCTGGACAGCTCTTGGAAGCACTGGAAATCGGTACATTCCGCGTAAATCGGGACACTCGGGCAATACTAGCCGTGTGTCACAGTCGTTCTTGAAAACTATGGAACACATTAGAAAGTTCAAACTTGACAGAGTTATAAAGTAGGGTAGACCGAGGCTAGTTGGCCATAGGGGCATGATGTTGGCCCAGTCGCAATATTTTTTTAACTTTGCGTTAGATAACATTGTCAGTCCAGCCAAGTATGCGTTTCTTCGCTTTCCTCCTCCAACATAAGCACCATTGAAGTCGGAGCGTCCGTTAAAGAATTATTGAGAATTTTCAAAATTTTTCAAAGGTGAGTAAATTTCCTCTCTTATAAATAATCGTTTTTTATTTGTTTGTAAATTACATTTTAGATTTTGATATATAATAATTCAGAAAAATAATTGTTCGTAGTTATTGTAGGGCATGTTCTTTTATTGAAATACTTTCAGAAAAATTCGTTACAGTCATGAAAAACAAAAATGGCGATACGGGGTTAGTTGGCCCATTTGGCACGGGGCATGTTGGCCCGCAACGGATTAAGGGAAATGTGATTTTTTTTCATATACAATCTCCCTGCCCCCCCCCCCCCCCCCACACACACACACACTTTGTTTGTTTTTAATTTCTTTTTGCTGTAAGAATTGCTCCTATCAAAAGCTTGTCAATACAAAAATTGTGGATAATATTAAGAGGATTTATGATAAAACTTAAGTGAATTTCATATCTTATCAATTGACACAATTTTTTATTTTAATTTAGGAGGCTATATTGTGTTTTCGTTCGAAAGAAATAAAAATTAAGATTTGGTAAAATTTTGATCGATTTCTTAAACTTTTACACTATCAGAACATTAAAAAGTGACGTGGGCCAACTTATCCCGCAATCGGGGCATGATGGCCCAAGCGACTTGGTGTCAATTTGAGCTTCTAAACTAATACTTATAGTTAATATTTTCAAACTTTACTATTGTTACTTCTTCCTGAAAGTACACCGATAGTGGTAACATAAAAAGAAATTTAAAATGTTGAATTGTAATTTTTTTTTAATTATTAGAAGAAAAAGCGGGCCAACTAGCCCCGGTGTACCCTACCACATGTATTTAAAGATTATTAGCCATTCATAAATATTTTTAGGAAAAATTTTGGGTGACTAATTAATTACTTGAAAAAAAAATGTATATCGTGTGGGGCATCCTTCAAAACATATCGTAACACCGTCGTAAAATATATATATGTATATTTGTTTTAATTTTAAGTATTATATTTTCAAAGATATCATTGAAAATGTACTACAAAAATTACTCCTATTTCTGAATCTACTGAAACCAAAATTGTGAAAAAAAAATAGGGGTGGTAGGAATAGGAGTTTATTTAAACACTAGAAAGATAGCCCGTCAAAAATGACGGAATATGAGATAAAAAGAGATATACAACACATATGCAAAAATATGAGTTTTTCTCGCTTGTTCCGCAGTGATAGATGAAAATCTATATATATAAAAGAAAGTCTGAATTTCGTATTAATCAACGCGCAGCCAAAACTACTGAACCTAAAATTTTGAAAATCGGGGTAAAAATAGTTCTTATGGCATTGAGTGCCGCTAAGAAAGGATTTTCTAAAATTTTACCTCTAAGGGCGGTAAAAAAGTGAACGAACTTTAAAAAAATTCCTTAAAAATATGATTCTATAGTTATTTTTTAACTGATAGCATATTTTGGTGTATTTTTGTATGCTGAATCGAATGGTACTAACTAAATTCTTTTAAGCCCAATAGTTCGAGAGATATTTCATATTTTCTAATTTGGCACTATCTTTGGCGCCAAAACCTGAATTTTTCAAGTAATAATTTCTAAAAACTCATTCTCTTCATTCTGTAGCAAGGGAAGAAGTTCAAATTGAATAATATTTTAACCAATCTTTTGGTTAAATAATTAAAACAACTATGTCAGTTAGGAAAAATATTACAAACGCCTCAAAAACTAAAACTAAATAAATAAAAAAAAACCTGTGGTACTTTTTCGTTCTAATTCTCGTAGCGATACCATGCCAAAATGTATGGTATCGCGCCATTTATTTCAACCCTAATCGTGCAAACGATTTTTATTGCAAACCGTGCCACACATTAACATTTACTAATTATTCAACGTGAATATTTTTATGCAGGAATTTTTAATGATGGAATTCATTTTATTCCATCATAATCTCGCAAAACTTTTTAATTTGTTATTTTTTTAATAGAAAATATTTATTACTGATACTGATACAGATTTTACCATTTCGCAGTTATCAGATGATGGGGAAGCTACAATAAAATTATTTCAGAAGTTAGGAATCTATATATATAAAAGAAAGTCTGGATTTTGTATTAATCAACGCGCAGCCAAAACTACTGAACCTAAAATCTTGAAATTTGGGCTAAAAATACTTCTTATGGTATTGAGTGCCGCTAAGAAAGGATTTTCTAAAATTCCACCCCTAAGGGGGGTAAAAAATAGAATAAACTTTTAAAAAATTCCTTAAAAATCTGATTTTACAGTTATTTTTCAACTGATAACATATTTTAGTGTATTTTTGTATGCTGAATCGATTGGTACTAACCAAATTATTTTAAGTCCAATAGTTCATGAGATATTTCATATTTTTCTAATTTGGCGATCTCTTTGGCGCCAAAACCTCGAAATATCTAACATTAGAAGTGATAATTCATCCATATTCATTCATATTGTAAATCCGTTACCACAATACCGTTGCCACAGACAACGGAAGAATTCAAAGTAAATCTTTTTGTTAATTCGTTTGGTTAAAGAATTAAACCGTCTATATGAGTTTGAAAAAAAAAATACAAACGCCTTGAAAAATAGAAAAAAGAAATTGAATTTATTGAAAATACAAGGAAGCAATCCACTGAGAAATTAACTTTATAAAACGAAAATATTTAAAAATGAAAGCAATGTTTGTAGAACTAAAAACATGTCAGATACAAGAGAATTACACTAATTAAAGCAACCCTTATTTTTTGTGCATTTGATAGTTTATTTATTACAGCTTTAAAATTTATTTTATTATTATAGTTTTTTTTTTTAATTATAATTTATAGTATGTAGTTTTATGTTATATATTTTATTTATTTATTTACTTTAAACAATTTGCCATTTTTAACAAGTTTATTTATTTAAGAATGTTAAATTATCGTTTTGAATGTAATTGGTAAACGATAAACAAGATCGGCAATTGTAACCATTTTTGGCGATCTATCTCATGGTCCAGATAATACGTGAGTACCACGTTTTTCAATGGAAGAAATTGAAATAGAAATAATATATCATAAATCGTGATTTATCATTTGCTCCTGGATAAGAAGAAAAAATGGGTACTTTTATGTTAGCCGTGTGTAAATCTCGCCATTAGCATTTTAAAAATTGCCAGTAGCAGTTTTTACATTTCGCGTATGTAAATTAAAAATAATTCTTTGTTTTAACCCCTTAATTCTCTCTCCCGTGACATTCACGGGCTGTGTCTTTTATTTAGATTGTTTGATTCCCACCAGTTTTATATAACCGTGTATTTCGCTTTATTACGGTATCATTTTATCTGTCATTAAATAAGATGAATTTTCTTTTTCAAAAAAGTGGTGCCAATAAGCAATTTGAATTTTTAAACCGTAATTTAATGCGACCGTTAAGGGGTTATGTTATGGCATTATTTCCTATTATTGCTTTACTTTTCAGTTTTTCAATGAAATTAGCGTAAGACATGTATTTTAAATGTATGTATTTGAAATGAAATGAGTGAAACGTTTACATTTGGAATGAAAATAATAAAATAAGAATAAGGTAAGGAAACAATCTTTGTTGACTTATTACTTGCGCCCGGCTAACATAAAAGTATCACAAAAGCCATATATTCACCTTTCTTTGGGTAGTTGTTCATGGGATTCCTGATTAATCTTCCGTTATCGGAGACCTCGCCAATCGGTGTATTTAGCTACAATGTTGAAAGCATCGTTTACGTATGAAGCGAAAACGTCACGATAAATTCTATTACAGAAAATCGTATCATCATCATCTACAATCTACATATTTAAAAGGGAAATTTGCATTTCATTCCGATTGTTTATAATATTTTGATATGATATGCCACTATTAGTTAGGTAATGTTTTGGAACGGTTTTTGTGTATACACAGAGTGTTCTACGTTGCTTAGTTATAGAGTAAAGGAAAAAGTTCGAAAATTAAGTAAACCTGATTATTAAAGGTTAGCCTTTTAAAAAAACTTTATTGAACAGATTTTGATCCAAGTGGCACTGTTTCATAACTTTTCAGGAACGGTTTTAGTATATAGCATTTCATTATATGTGGCTTAGTTATAGAGCTATTTGAAAAGCTATAGAGTAAGGTGAACGCAATTATTAAAGATACATCTACTGTAATTATATAAAATGCAAATTTGTCTTTTCTTCCACCCGTTTATAATTTGAATTTTGCTGGATGTATTTTTATTGGACTAAACACTGTTAGTTAGATAACTTTTTGTGGATGGTTACTACCTCTTGCATGAATGGTACTTCTTGCATGGATGTTACTTCTCTGTAGCGAAGTTTTCTTCTGGGTTATTGTTTTTTCTGACACACAAACTTGACAACAAATCAGATTGCAGAAAATCAAATTGCAAGAGAAAGTTCCAAAACTATGTGAAAGATTACTTTGCGAAAGATTACTTTTTATTTAAAGTTATACTGAACGCATTTCAATTGGAGTTACACAATTAGGTAATATTTCAGGGATTGTTTCAATATTTAACATATAATTCTACATTTTTAGTTATGGAGCTATGAGGAAAGTTCTCAGTGGTATAATTGTAAAAAAAGTAAGATAATATCTACAGGCATACGGTATATACTAGAGAGCATATATGTTATAGCTATGGAAGGGGTGTAGAGTTTCTAAAAAAATCCAGAAGGTCTACGGCGTATAGGCAACGCTACATTGCTGAAAGTTCTACAATTACGTTAACGAGATTATGAAAAGTATATTTAACTATCTACTCCACATATAAAATACAAAGAGCAATTTCTGTACGACTACTTATAATTTGAGTTCTTTTGAATGGATTTCTACAAGACTTGCATTGTTAGTTAGAAAAAATTTCAAGAAAGTGTTTCGTATATAGCACATATCATTCTGCGTTGCTTAGTTATGGGGTAGTTACGTGCGAATATAACATATATTGTTCTGCATTGCTTTGCTATTCAATTATAGGTGAATGGTCTATAATCTGGTGAACCCAATTATGAAAAATTAGTCTTATTAGAATTGTCCTACTGAACGGATTTTGATGATATTTTCATTTTTTACTTTTCAGGGATGATTTTAATATGATACATATAGTTCTTCCGCTCTTTTCTATATTCAATTTTAAATAATCAACTAAAATATTTGCTTCTTAACAGTCCAAATTTTGTCTGAGCTATTAGAAGATATAAAACCGTAATGGTGTTCATATTGTTTATAGGAATGCGGCAGATTATTGGAGATAAATGTATATATTGCTATAAAACACAAGATCAAATACACCGACATATTTCGTTTGATTAAAGTTTCGTTTGAAGAAACCGACCAGCGTAGCGGGCGAAGGCTGCTAGTAATAATATATTTTAAAAACGAAACTCATTTATGAAAAATTGTAATACAGTAGAAGACTACTAATCCACACAGCTTGGTTCGAAGTGTGTTGTGCGGATTTCAGGCTTTTTGCGGATTACAGGTCATGTCTATATTGTAAAATTATATATATGGCTTCTTTATGCTAAATAAATTGTATACATATTGAAAAAATATATGTATGTATATGAAATGAAACAGCGAATAGATTTCTAGAAAATAGGTTGCCAATTTTCCTTCTTCGCCAAGGCCCCTAAGTGGAAAAGTACCGAACTTTTGAAACGTAATGGAAAATTTTTGACTATTCCTGTAATTAAACTATACATCCGATTTTCATAAAATTTGAAATGACTCGACACAATTTTGCAATAATTATATATTTAAAATTTCAGACCATTCGGTTGGGTAGTTTTTGCTCTGATATATGCGGACGGACAGACAGACAGACGGACCGAACGATGACTATAGGTGCTACGTATTTATATAATTAGGAACGCACCTAAAAAGATGTCAATTATTAAGCATTGTTTTTTAACTGGAAAAATTCAAAATATTTTAGAAGAATAGGACTCAAAATAGGAATATTTCGCTAAAGGTATGATAAAAAGATAAGATTTTGTATTTAAACAAAAAATTAAGATGAAATCACACGCTGTTAATCATATAATATTCACCTATTATATAGTTATTAATAAAACTTCAAAAGTAACTAAAATACAGTGAACAATAACGGTTGATTAGATTTAAATTCAATAGCAGTGAATATTGAGATCTAAATATTTAAAATTTGAATTACACATGAAAAAAAGAACATAATTAACGTACATCCAGTGATGTGGGATGGGCAAATACCCAATAAATGGGGTAGGGTTTTTTTGGGAGGGGTGGGGCGGTATATACATGGGTATTTACCCAAGCCTTCGGTAAATACCCAGAAACTAGGTGTTTTCATATTTCATTGCAAAAAATCCTAATCCTGAAAAATATTTTTAATCTCAAGGAAACATGTGACACAGTGGAGCATTCCTTCAAAATGTATTTATTTTACAGGTTTTAATTTCATATTTGTACATCAGCAGTATAGTAAAGAATATTTTCAACCATAAATCATATGTTCAAAGACTAACTTATTCATTATTTTGTTTTTAGCTACCAAAAGTATTTTTTTTTTATATTATATATTTTGTTAATAAAGGTAAGAATAGGGGAAATAGTTGAAGTGTACAGATAATCACTCATTTATTGTTAATTTACTCAAAATATGCCTTTTTATACAAAATAAAATATTATAGAATATCATCTTATTCCATGCCTGCATGGTATATAGTGAGACATCGCAAAAAGAGTTCTCCCCAGTTAGACCACTCTTTTATACTTATTTAATAGTGAATTTGGTCCGCTTTGGCGTAATTTTAACTCTAGAACGACCGTAAATTTTACTCAAGTGTTATAAAACTATTTTACAGCAGAATTTTTATTTAAAACTATTTAACTATTTTATTTAATGCACTTCTCTGTGGAACATATTTAACTTATTTTATAAAGAAATTTCTAGTTCGAATCGAAATAGTTTTATTTGGTAGAGTCAAAATGGCCTCTTTGGTCGTTCTAGTGTTAATATCTCACTGTAAAGAAAAAAACGGACAGAAATACGGAAATATTACTGGCAATCTAGACGCCAGTACTATTTCCGTATTTTAACGGAACTTTTTCCCGGTAAATTGCAGAAAATTTTCCGTTAAATTCCAAAAAAAACCGGAAAATTTTCTGTATTTACCGGGAAAAAGTTCCGTTAAAATACGGAAATAGTACTGGCGTCTAGATTGCCAGTAGCATTTCCGTATTTTAGTCCTTTTTTTAGGGTTCCGTACTTAAAAAGTAAAAACGGAACCATTATAAGATCACTCCTGTGTCTGTCTGTCACAGCCCTTTTACTCGCAAACTATGCAACGTGGAAAGTTTAAATTGGGGGAAATAATAAGGACTATTGACCCACATATTTACAGATTAATAAATATTCATAAATATATTTAGGAAAAATGTAGAGGGGCTAATTAAGTTACTTGAAAAAAAAAATATTTTCTTTGTATATCGTGTGGGGTATCGTGTGAAAGCTTTCGTAACGCTGAAATCAAAAACATATTTCATTTAATTTTAGGTTATTACTAGCTGTTACCCGTGACTGCGTTCACGAAACATTTAAAGAAGAAAAAAGTCATCAATTAAGCAAAAAATTATTAACCTTTTATCTCATTTTATAGTAGAAACGGTTCTGATGATCCCAATTTGCTTATTTTTGTTTTTATATATATAGGATCATTTAAATTTCTTTCGTGAGAGTGAAATTTCTGACACCCTTTTTAAGATTAAATGAGGAATAAATTTACACCTCTGTTATTCTATTTTATTATTTATATTTATTCTATTATTTATTCCGTTCAAGGATATTGATTTAATTTATGCTTTCGAGACAAAGAATATTATTTAAAGAAATATATTAGTATATATTTTTAAAGAAAAGTGGTTATTAACAGGTCACTTCAGAACGTGACTTTGATAAAGTTAGAATAATCGAAAAATCCACACGCAACATTATGTTTATATTAAGAAAAAATCACATCTTGGAAGAAAAAAAAGATAAGAGGTATTAAAAAAATTATAATCAAACGTGGTGTAGCATCAAAGTTCAAAATAAATAATAAGAGTACGAGAAATATCTTTAACTTTCAAATATTTAATACATTTTAATTTCACAGTACCATACTTTTATCAGCTGTAGATCTACCGATAATATTAAAATTTTTATCACGCTCCGAAGTCTCTTGAACCTAAATATACTTATTATTTAAGCAATAGAGTTGCTTATTGCATTCGCAGAATAAATCTATTTATGGAAAAGCACCCCAATTATGAATAAACATTTTCATATCTATTGTTGTGCTGTAATTTTGGCTTATGAAAGCTTTGAAATTTGTAGGAATATGCTCCAATGGGAGACAGATACCGTGTTTCAGAGAGATTTTAACTATAGATTTCGAAATTTTAAAATCGAAAGAAAATTTCCCTTCTTTCTTTGCGCTTTTTGATAATCACGGTGCCTTTAAAAATTCGAGGGATCTGAGGTGAAAGGCGAATTTATTGTTTAATTAGTAGTTTTGGCTCTTGTTTACACGTAAATGATGTCACATGTAAAGCCTAATCTCAAGTTAAAATTACTTGCTATACTTTTTTAAGTCGACTTTCATGTGTCATTTAATAAATTTTATTGAAACCACTGTTCCTGGAGATTGTACGGTTAAAGGGCGTTAATCTTATGTATTTGCGATTGTTAAATTCTTTTCAGATCATGCCATTTTGTATAACCTCTATAAAATGCTAAGATTTTCTGAAAGAAAAGTAACTAAAGATTTAAAATATGACGACGCTTTCACTAGGTTAGTATTTCCTACGGAATGATACTTGTCGAAAAAAAAAAAAAATGTATATTCTTCTACTTCATGAATCATTTAAAACTATGTATTTTAATTTATTTAAAACACGAAATCGATTAATAAAATCCAATATTCTTGTACATTTAGAAAAACATTGAATCATTATTTTTATTAAAATAAACTAAATTTCAAGTAAGAAAATGTATTTAAAATATAAGCTAAAATTTCATTTTGAAATAATGCAACTTTTGATGCAAAATTTTATTGCTGAAAAATATATTGTTATTTTAAGATTTCGTTTTAACTTTCGAAGCTGGTATGATGAAAACGACATCGCTTTGACGAAATTAAAATAAATATATGTTAATGTTTTCGTATTAAAATGAATGCTTTCTATGAAAAAATATTACATCCTTTTTACCCGATAAAAGCTTTTACTAAAAACGCCTTTGTGACATGTTTTAACTGCCACATTTTAAAAATAATTAATTAAAATAGCACATGATTTTTTAAAAATTTAATTCGTATGAATAGTGGGCAATATCTATCCACTTAAATGTACAGAAGTTATACTTACATCCTTGGTTGTAAATGTCAACAGACGATTATTGCTCCTGTGGAATAAATTCATTCATAAAGCTTCGATGTGTGTAAATATGTTTTCAGTTATGGAAAATTTACTTTAATCATGTTTTTGTACCATTTATACTAATTGAAATTCAATTCTTTTTATTTTTAATGGGGAAATAGCGTGAAAAAATGTATTAATCCGTTTTATTTCCCCATTTTTCCACCAAAAATATTTTCTCCTGATAATCATAACGTGAATTTAAAAAAAAAAAAACCTCTCATTTGTATGTAACTTATAATCAAACTTTTAAATCAGTATCGACAGTATTCCTGTGACATCACAATTGGTAAAATGGCGGTTTTTATAGCCTCGAACTGAAAGCGAGAATAGGATCCATTAGTAAAAAATATAGACGATTTCAGTCTTGACGTCAGGCATGGCGTTTTGGTTGGAAACTGACTCCAAACAAACGGTTGTTATTTTGTATTTTCTATTTTGTTTATATATTATAGCCATATCTTATATCTATATCTCACATCTAAGTGTTTTAATACTTGATATGTAGTGGTAATATTTTCTGCGATTTATATTTAAAAAGAAATGACGAATAGCAACCGCTTGTTTGGAATCAGTTTCCAAGCAAAACGTCATGACTGACGTCACACTAAATACGTCTATTTCTCTTATTCGTTTTAACATGACGTCATTATTTATCTATTTTTATTATTTACTGATTTCATGCCCCTTGTATTTTTAACGAACACTTGGAAATACCTGTTTCATTTCAAATATTACGGCATATTTTACAACGAGAATAACTTTCTTAATAATATGATTCTTTTTCATTCTTTTTCCTTCTAATCATGACTCCATTTTTGGAAGAAAACACCTTATTAACCTAACCAATATTCATCCTTCATGTATAATAAAAAATACCCCATTTTTAGTTTCAAATATGACGTCATATTTATTTTCTTTTGAATTCTTTTTATTGTAGTAATTTTTAATTAATTGTAGAGGAGAAATTACTATTCCAGGTTTAGATTTTCTTGGCAACAAGAAAGAAAAACGGTTAAATTTATCGAAAAAATGTCAATTTATTCTGCACGAAAAAGAATAAAATTTTGAATTATTAAGAAAATTATTTGAATAAATTAAATAAAATGTCGCCCATGTTCATTTCCGTTTTATAATATACCTATATGCAACGATACAAAAACATTAATTCATCCGTTTAGACGTTGAATTCATCAAACTTTCGGACACACTTTGACATTTATAATATTATATTATAAGGATAAGAATATTTTTAAAGTTATGGTGGAAAATATAGTGCAAAAATATGCCCCCCCCCCATCTAATTCCGAATCTATTGGAACTAAAATTATGAAAAAAATTAGAGGTAGTAGACATTAATTTAAACCTTGCAGGAAAATTATAGCGATTACCCTAGGTCACATAGTTTTTGAGAAAATTTCATTTTTCCGTTTCACTTAAATTTCGATTTACGGGCTTCAACAAAAGTGTTGAGCAGAGCTGGAGGTACCTATCGTAGTAGAAGTATAAAAGTATTGTTGATCATGAATTTCGAAAAAAATCGTCGGTAATTAGCCGGGATATTAACCCTTAAAACACGGGCGATTTTGACATACATAATGACAGGGACGGCGTACTCTATGCTCCATCGGTTTTTAAAGCCTAGATAAGAAATTTTAGGGATATATTTATGTAATGCAATGCTCAGTAGCAGTATAAAAGCAATAAATGTCAAATTGTTAAAAATAGACTAATTTAATGAGAATTAATCACATAAATACTATGGGATTCGCGACTAGTTTCCATTGAGTGGCTCTCTCAATACACCTACTATGTTTTTAAAGGTTAACTGAAAACCTATATGGAATAACAAATATACATAGCTATATTTGCTATTATTTAGTTTCCATATGTCTTTGAACTTTCATGGTATATCCATTTATACTTTTCTAGTATACAGGGTCCAAAGGAAAGTCCCTTTAACCTGAAAATACTTGTGAACGGAGAGAGCTACAGCTATGCAAGTGAGAGAACGGTATAGGAAAACGACTACGCCCGATTTAATGAAAACGATAGCAGCGCCCCTAGTGGCGAAATTTGGAAGATAGCCACTGCAAATCGAAAACGAAAAGAGATACAGCAAAATTTCCAGATAAAAAGTTTTAGAGCATCAATTAATTAATAGAATACGACATTTGGTTTACATGGATAAGATAAATCTTCGCCTGTTTACCCAAAAATATCAGAAATCGATGCACTCCATTTTGTGTAAACGTTTGAATGGAATAGTCAGAAGTATGAAGAAATACACACAATTTATGCTATAAATACGTACTTATCTCAATACATTTTGATAACATCACACACACACAAAAAAAAAGACAAACTGTCTCACAGTGATAAAAAGTTAATATTCAATATGTTCGAAAAGTTCGCCATTGCTCACGATACACGTTTGTATTCGTGAGAGTAATCCTGCATGCACATATCTCAGCATGGAACGTTTATTGCAAGCCTCTTCAATACGACGACATAGATTTAACCCTTTCAAGGGCGGTGGGTAGCCAATGTCTAGCCGCCTAATTTTAATTCCAAAACTGACAAATGGCACCAAGAATATTTTAATAAAATTTTGCTTTTGTAACGAAAGTGCGAATTAACGGGATTATGTTTTCTGAGAAATTCGTTTGAATATTCTGGTGTCAGTCAATTATTTCATTAGTTTACGAACAGAATTCTTCTGGCCCTGAAAGGGTTATTCTAAAATGTTAAATGCATTGGAAATTAAATCTTTACAGACATTACAGCACAGTACAACGTCACAATCTGCAATTGTGCACTGCTACATTTCCAGAATGTGAATAGGCAAAGTAGAATCGTCGCTCATTGATTTCGGACATTTTTGGGTATGCAGGCGACGATTTATCTTATCCGTGTGAACCAAGTGTCGTTTCGTACTAATTAATTGATGCTCTAAAACTTTCTAATTGGAAAATTTGCTCTACTTCTTTTCGTTTTCGATTTGCAATGGCTATCTTCCAAATTTCGCCACTAGGGGTGCTGCTGTCGTTTGCATTAGATCGTGCGTAGTCGTTTTACTGTAACGTTACCTCACTTGTATAGCTGTAGCCCTCTCCGCTCGGAAGTATTTTCAGGTTAAAGGGACTTTCCTTTGCACCCTGTATACTATACAGCTATACCCAACCTTACGTTGTATAGTTTTTACAAAGTCTTATTATTCTTTTAGCAACGGCATTTTTTAATAATACACTTACTCATTCATATACTATTGTACGGAACCCTCTGTGCGCGAGTAATATTCGCACTTGACCGTTTATTTTTACAGTGCTCCACTATAGTTACAGTAAACTATACCAATTCATATTATATCAAAAAAATTCTATTCAGAAAATTATTTCTTTTAAAGAATGTAACAGTTATAAAATTTAAGACATACATAGCTAAGCCTAATTGAGTAAATTTTTAATGTGCCATATTGTTCTCTTAATTACTTTATTTTCATAGATTATAAACATGCTAATGGTTTTTTTATTTAAATTAAATATGTAAAATGTTGTTTAATTTAAACTGTAAAAAAAAAAAAAAAACTGACTAAAATACGGAAATTGTACTGGCAATCGAGACGCCAGTACAATTTCCGTATTTTAACGGAAATTTTTTCCCGTAAATTCCAGAAAAACGGAAAAATTTCTGTAATTTACGAGAGAAAATTTCCGTTAAAATATGGAAATAGTACTAGCGTCTCGATTGCCAGTACAATTTCTGTATTTTAGTCCGGGTTTTTTTTCCCTTACAGTGTACCTATGGGGGCGTACAATGACATGGTGCAAAAAATTTTTAAATATTTTTATTCGTATAAAATTAATCCATTGTGTTCTGCACCATTTAATGTATCGGAAAATATGGCTATAGATTTTTAATAAAGTACTTTTCCCTTTAAATAGTTATTAATATTGTAATTTATCTTTCGCCTTTCATATTTTACTGTACTTCGTGTGCTGTTCCACTGTACCCCATACAAGAGGTTACACGTTTTGAGCTTTAAGAAGTTTTTTTTTTTTTTTTTTAATTAAAATTTACATTTTAAGAAAGTTATATTCAAGAACACTTTTCTGTAAATTAATCTTTAAATTTCAAAAGAAAAAAACTAAAACTAAAAATGGTCCAATGTGCCCCATCTTTTTCTATCTGACAATGCTCCAAATATGACAGCAGCTTTCACTTTAATTAAGAAAAAAACTTGCATGTTATCCGATTAAGTTGCCTTGCCTTTCTTTTACTATTACTATGTTCTGATATTTTAGGATATACAAATTAATTAAGAATTTTGTTTTACAAATATAATCGACATATTGAAGACCATCACACGAAGTAACTCACAGGAAGTAACTGCTTACATCCAATGTTTAATCAAATTCAATATCAAGAAAGCAAGGAAAAAAAAATACTTAAAAGTGCCAGAAAAAATTGTACGAGGAAGTTATTTGTATTATGTTAAAAGCTGAAAAGACAATTTAATTTTACAAAATATTGCAATCAGTGAAGAAGCTCATTTTTCTTCTCAATGATAAAAATATTTGTAGATGCTGAGTTTTTAATTCGTATTCAAAAAATGGTCTCCATTTTTAAACAAGTTGTAAAGCTCATTGAATCCCATTAATCAAATCCTAAATCCATTTAGTACATAATAAACTTAGCAACTTATAAAATATATTGTAATAACTACTTACCACATCTTTATTGGAAGATAATGAAGGAAAAAAGTCAAATTATAAAGATTTCAATTAGAAGAATCCAAATTTACAACTTATTCTGCTAAGTAGTTTTTAGTTATGTTTTAGAAATTACCCATATTTCAATCTTGTTTGCAACTGTTACAAACGGGTTTAACATTAGTATTTCCAAACTTTAAACCTGCATAATTCCTAAACTACTTTGTCGAATTATATTAACGAAAAGCTAGATAAGCTGTCAAAATTAGGCGTTCGAATTAAAAATTTCAGGATTTGGTCCAATTTCACAACTAAGACGACACCTAAGCTTAGTTTTTTAGGATAAATTTAAAGAAGACAATTTCTAGTCGATGACTATTTTCGTTTATTTCTGGGATAATTTGATAATTAAAATTTATAAGGTGCTAAATCTCTTTATTTTTTAATTTTCCGATTGTGCATTCAGGTGCTGCGGCGATCTGGAGTATGTACTCACAATGCATCGCCCTGCTTTCCATTAGTGGTCTCCGAATAGAATGATTCAGATTCTAAAATTGTATTTGACTAATATTGAATTGCTGTTTTCAACCTAAAATTGTTAAGTTGATAAAATTAAAAAATGAATTTTTTTTTTTTTTTTTTTTTTTTTTTTATATAAATTCTTCATTATAATTAAAAACTAGACATTTTAATATTTCGACAAATTGATACTTAAATGTAAAATGTTGAGGTTTTTTTCTTGTAATTTAACATTGGAAAAGTCTAACATTCTATTTTTTTTTTCTTTTACACTCATCTATCAAAACTAATATCTATATGAGTGTTTTGCACACTTATACTTAATTGAAAAATAAATACCCAGGTATATTTTACCCGGGTATATACCCTGAGTATTTACCTTAAAAATAAATACCCCGGTATTTTACATCACTGCTTACATCACGGGAATCATTAAAATGCTAAATACAACTTAATGGGTATCTGAAAAGAAAAAAAATAATATTAACTTATTAAGATTTCGGTTAATTACTTGCTCTTATGGGCATTTTAAAACTATCATATATTTATAGGGCATGCAATGAAAGCAAATACAAGGGACAAGATTGGAATAAAATATTTTAGTTTTTCTTTTTTTTTCTGTCAGTAATCTAATTTAATTCATATGTAACTTTAATTGAGTTTTTCCTTAAAAGTTCAATTAATGTTGCAAACTATGAATTAAATAAATATTGTCAATAAAGTATTTTATTCAATCTTTACCACGCTTGTATATATTTTCATTGCATGCTCTAAAAGATGTGGTTCTTCTAAATTGTCCATAAAAGCAACATAAAAAAAAAGAATTCATTGCATGAAAAGTGAACATTCACTCCTATGAAAGAGTGACTATTCATATTCACTCCTTCCAGGGGTGAAAAAGCGCACTTCTTTAGCAAGAGTGAATAGTTACTCCTCCGAAAGAGTGATTATTCACCCCTGTTTAGAGTGAATATTAACTTCCCAGGAGTGGATACTTACTCTTTCAGAGAGTCAACAATTCCACTTTTGCTCAGAGTGAATAACCACTCTAAAGAGGTTGGGCATATTGTGACTCTGCGACAGAGTGAGTATTCACTCCTCCGGAGTAAATACTCACTCCTTTTTATTTAGAGTGTACCAATATTTTCGCCCGAAATTACACACAATCGTCGGAAACATATTTATAACTAATAAATTTATTTCAGAAATTCTAACATGTAGAGGGGAAATAACCAGTTTGAATTTCAAAAATCATATATTCCATAAATCAGAATTTTTATTTTTTTGGAAAAGGAAAAGAAAAAAAGAAAAATGGAAAATAACGGAAGAAAAACATTGCTTTTTACAACTGAATATCAATATCTTAGCACGAAAATTATACAGAGACTCTGGACGACAAGAAATGTATTTTTTTAAACGTTGAATATTCCCCTCTTCCGTTGCAGTTATTTCGCGTCTTTTACCGCTGAATATCAGTTTTTATTTTCAATTTTTCACGCAGTCACCGGACACATGTCGCTCACCCGCAAGAAAAGTAACACATCTCGACAAAAGAAAGTTTCACAGGCGAGGCAAAAGAAAATTTGCATGATTTTACTGTATCATGAAATTATAGCACTTAGGTCTGCATGCAGGAATAAAAACGTGCATAAAAGCGTAAAACCCTTAAGAATAAAGAAGTGGGATAAGGTTTGGAAGCTCGGATAATTCTACCTCCCCACACAATCCACCTATCTGTGATCACAAATGGACATATAGCGTAATAAAGTAATTTTCAGTTTAACTACACTTATGAAACTGTTTGTGTAGCAAGACGCACCTATGACAGACCTATTAGTGGAATAAACGCAAAATGAATTTTTGCGAGATGTGTCACTTTTCTTGACTGTGAGCGATATTTTATGTAACATACAAAAATCTTTAAGCATTTGGACAATTATAGATTGTGAAATTTAACATATCTTTGTGAAATCTATACTAATATTATAAAGAAGTAACGTTTGTTTGTTTGTTATGTTTGTAAGGAGATAATCTCTGGAGCTACCGAACCGATTTCAATAGTAATGGTGTAAAATTGGTGGTGACAGTCACTGTTCCAACATAGTCTATATTTTATGTTTGTGTCACTTACACCCAAGGGGATGCAAGAGCAAAACTCTTTCTGAAAATGCGATTTTTGTGTTACTGAAGAGCCTAGATACTTGAATAGTCGAAAAAAAGATCGAAATTTAAAAGGGATGAAAATGCACGAAAAGAGTTTTAAAAACATTCTAAATTACGATTTATATGCAATTGCTAAAGATAGAAAATTGAAATTTGGCGTGGTAGATACTTTTAAGGTATAAATTATCTCTAAAGACAGTTACTAAAAATTTCGGAGTTTAAAAGAGTGAAACGAGCGAAAAACGTTCTAAAAACTTTCTAAATTATGACTTCTATGGAATCTGAAGAAATATCAAACTAGTGATGGGCGATTTCGATTTTTTAATCGATTTAATAGATACTATGGCCAACTCGATCTAATCGATACTATAAATTTTTAAATCGATGTCTCTGGAGGTAATATCATTTTCATTTCCTTCAAGAATTGAAGGTAAAGTAGTTGGTTGTGCCAATGTTGATGCAAGAGCAAAACTCTTTCTGAAAATGCGATTTTTGTGTTACTGAAGAGCCTAGATACTTGAATAGTCGAAAAAAAGATCGAAATTTAAAAGGGATGGAAATGCACAAAAAGAGTTTTAAAAGCATTCTAAATTACGATTTATATGCAATTGCTAAAGATAGAAAAATGAAATTTGGCGTGGTAGATACTTTTAAGGTATAAATTATCTCTAAAGACAGTTACTAAAAAATTCGGAGTTTAAAAGAGTGAAACGAGCGAAAAACGTTTTAAAAACTTTCTAAATTATGACTTCTATGGAATCTGAAGAAATATCAAACTAGTGATGGGCGATTTCGATTTTTTAATCGATTTAATAGATACTATGGCCAACTCGATCTAATCGATACTATAAATTTTTAAATCGATGTCTCTAGAGGTAATATCATTTTCATTTCCTTCAAGAATTGAAGGTAAAGTAGTTGGTTGTGCCAATCCCAAAACTTTCTTCTATCTCATACATGTTAAAACATCAAAATTCACTATCGCAGTGTTAAATTTAAATAATAACCTATGCCCATCATGAGGATTCAAAAAGTATAAGTCCGTTGAAGTATGTGCATTTTAAAACAAAATATAAGTTGCATTTTACAAACAAATCATTGAACTTTGGCCCACACCCTCTTAGATGTCTGCAACGGAAAATCCTAATTCAAAGAGTATAAAAGCGACACCTGTTGGGCAGTGCACAACCAAGCCTAATAAGGATTTATTTATGTGAAAGTGAAACAGAATATGAAGTTTGATTAAATTCCGTTCATTAGTTTTGAGATATGGCTATCACGAATATCAAGAAAAAAGCAGTAAACAACGCAGCCTACATGATTAACACGAAAAACTATCCAGGAACAATATATGTCAATGTCTAACAGAATATTAAGTTTGATGAAATTCCGTTCGTTAGTTCTTGAGATATTACCGCTAACATCATGTAAATCCTGAAAAACAGTGGCTGGTACGGGTGGACACCCCTCCCCCCCCCCGGAACTCTAGAATGTCCCTCTGCAGAACCAGAGAAATCTCTCACGGAGAAAAATGTCTGAATTCAACACCGCTGATAAAATCATCCTAGCAACGCCTCTGTTGAGCGATTTACACCGAAACCCAATAAGCCACAATTTATGCCAACGTTTAACTGAATGTAAAGTTTGATGAAAATCCGTGCATTAGTTTTTGAGATAGAGCTATTTTTCTTCTTCTGCCTCAGATTGGTGAGTTTATTTTATTATAATGATGTTAACTAGCAACAAGATTTGCCAGTATTTTATCAAAAGCTACGTTTTTTGTATTCTATCTACCAGATGCAATACGACAATTACATATTTCAAAACTTTATTTCATTGCATAATTGATATTTTTCATATATATATAAAAATGCTTTTTTCGTGTTAGTGGGCAATCTAAAAAATATATTGCATGTAAAAAAATTATTAGAATTTTCAATTAAAAAAAAAATGGTTTACATCTATACCTTGTAACCTGAAAAGCCCGGGTTCGATCCTCTAGCACTCGCTAGTACCCCCTAGTACTAAGACCCGCTCGCTAATGCTAATCCTATGGAAGAAATTTATAAAGATATCTCGTTTGAATTTCAATATTTTTAAATGATTTTTTTTTCATTGGATCGATCTGTTCAAAGGCCGTTTTTTTTCTTATACGATTTTGATTGCAGATTTTTTTTTTTTTTTAACCACTTGGAAAAATGGTTATTGTTCTCTGTCTGGGTAGGAAATCAAAAGCATATCTGAAGGTTTTTATTGGTTTAATCCGCCTTTTATTCGTGTTCTGATTAGTCTATACAGTAATCTGTATTTCCCTTTACATTCAACAACGAAAGATACCTTCTGTTGCCACTATGACAAAAAAGTAATAAAAACTACAAAAAAAAATTAATAACTCAGAAACAAATTGAGATACAGCTTTCAAACAAATTGCATTAAAAAGTAAATTTTTTTCTCTATCCGACGGTGTAAAAAGTAATATTGTCTGATGTTTAGAAGTTTAAAAATGAAATTTCATTTAAAATGTGTCGTCAGATTTCTTGGAAATCTGACGATGGAAAAGCCTTTTCCCGAACAGCCAATGAAATGCTTAGATAATCCGTAAGTTTCAGGTGGATACAAAGCCATTGAATGTATATTCAATGGCTTTGGGTGGATAATACGTACGAGTCGCAATCAATTTTTGTCGCTTGGAATTTTTACGTGTAATAACACTATTAATGTTTAATTCAGGGCGTACGTAATGTAGGATCAACTCGGTGCGATTTTTTATGTCTTAAATTTTAGGCTTTGAAAAAATCATTTTCCAAATGGTCGTTGTAATTTGTTAAATTGCTTTTTTTTTTTGTTTGTTTGTTTGTTTATTTGTTTGTTTGTTTTTGTTTAATGAGGATGCTTTCACTTTCAAAACCGGTTCCGAAAGTGAAAGTATCCTCATTAAAAATACCTGTAAGCAAAATTGAAAAAGTAAAAAACGGCCTTTGTATAGATCGATCTTAGCTATCCAATGCAGAAAAAAAAAAAAATCATTTAAAAATATTGAAATTTAAACGAGATATCTTTATAAATTTCTTCCATCAGCACAAGCGAGCGGTCTTTTCGCTTGACTGAAGTAGCCTCTTAAAAGGAAATTAAGGCTGATCGTCACTCAGTTTCCGAATTCTCCTCGGTAATGTTAAGTCTATGGGAATTTAATGCATTCTTGTATTTAAAATATCTCCTCGGGAAATTAATATTTTAAACTTCTTTTTTCTGTGTACTCTTCTTAAAGGATGTCTCTTTTTTTTTCTTCTCTCTTTCTCTTTTTATCTATGCTTAATTTTATATGAAGTACAAAAATTTTACTCCCAGTTCGTCTGCTTTTAACACATAAAATATTAAATTAAGCATAAATTTTAGAAATATTTTAACAACTAAGAAAAAAAAAAAAAGACATCCTTTAAGAAGAGCACACAGAAAACAGAAATAAAAAAAATTAATATTCTAAGGAGATATTTTAAATAGTATAAGAATTCGTCATACGGAAAATGAGTGACAAGCAGCCTTAAGTATTAATTGTGAAAACTAATTGGCACAAAAACATTTGTTAATAACACCAAAAAGTGACTACACTGTAAAAAAAAAAATCCGTCAATATACACAAATTTTTCCCTTAAAATTTTACGAAATAGTTTAATTTTTCCAAGAAAACAGTACAGTTTCCGTAATTGACATTTTGAGATTATAAATCCATATAAATCCAGTAAGTTTTCCCTAAATTTTACGGAATATTACTGTATTGCTTTCAAGACAGTACAAGTTCTGAAAATGTTGTTTCGAAATAGTTGCTTTTATTTGGAAAGCAAAGTAATTAATTGTTGTATATACTTGTCTTACAGTGAAATTAATTTTATTCAAATCCCATTATTGGCTAAATATGGCTCTATATTGAAAATATATTCAATGATTTTCAAATAATGGCTAAATAGCATGTTTTACATGCGTTTTCAAGTAAAACCGAAAAAATTATGGCGCCATCTATAATATGTATTTTTAAACAATTCGCTATAATATGTATATATATATCTACCCTATATATATTAAACAAAAACATAATTTGAAGAACAAATAAAAAAAAAAAAATATTTCCTACATTGTTTAAGCCCGAGAAGGGACAGATATTAAGATATTTCATTCAATTAGTTCTACGTTTAATGTTAAACTTTTGTAACAAATTAGTCAAGTCAACTGAAGATTAAAAAATAAAAATAAAATTCATACAGTATGATACTTAAAACGCCTTAAAAAATTAGATTCCGTTCAAATGAAATCGAAATCAATCTTAGACTTCTTCCATTTTTAGTTGAAAATTCTTGTATTGCAGATTTTGTATTTTGTTTATGACAATTGTACATAAAATGATAAGATGCATGCAAAATACAAAACTTAAAAAAAAAAAAAGTCTAAGATTTATTTCGATTTCATTTGAACGGAATCTAATTTTTTAGGGTGTTTTAAGTATCATAGTCTGTGAGTTTTATTTTTATTTTTTAATCTTCAATTGGCTTAACTAATTTGTTACAAAAATTTAACATTAAATGTAGAAAGAAAATAAGTTAAAACTGGTGTGAATGACTAAAAACAAAAAATCTTCTTAAAACACCATAAAAACTTTTTTACAAAATTGTTTATGGTGTTTTAAGAAGATTTTTTGTTCTTATTAAATGTAGAACTAATTGAATGAAATATCTTAATACCCTTCTCGAGCTTAAACAATGTAGGAAATAAATTTTGTTTTTTTTTTATTTGTTCTTCAAATTATGTTTTTGTTTAATATGTCAAGTTTTTTAATAACTACGGCATTCGGACGAACTCATTTCAAAATTAACAGAGGGTATCATCATCAGGCTTTGATGTATGCGGTATTGCATCACAATGTGTGATGCAGTTTACCAATGTATAATTCCAAAATATTTCGCCACTGTTAATGCAGGTTGCTGTAGTTTGGACAAAAACTTCCAATCTGAACATAAAAAACCTATAATCAAAACATAAAAAAAAAGAAAAAAAAATGCAATTTAACAAATTACAACGACCATATGGAAAATGATTTTTTCAAAGACTAAAATTTAAGACATAAAAAATAGCACGGAGTTGATCCTATTACGCACGCCATGAATTAAACATTAATAGTGTTATTACACGTAAAAATTGCAAGCGACAGAAATCGCCTGCGACTCGTACGTATTATCCACCTGAAACTTACGTATTATCCAAGCATTTTATTAGCTGTTCGGGAAAAGGCTTTTCCATTGTCAGATTTCCAAGAAATCTGACGGCCAATTTTAAATGAAATTTTATTCTTAAACTTCTAAACATCCCACAATATTACTTTTTACACCGTTGTATAGAGGAAAAAAAATGTACTTTTAAAAGCAATTTGTTTGAAAGCTGTATCTCAATTTGTTTCTGAGTTTTTTTTTTTTTTTTTTTTTTTTTTTTTAGTTTTTATTACTCTTTTGTCATAGTGGCAATACTCTGTTGTCCATCTCTGTTGAAAGTAAAAGGGAATACAGATTACTGTATAGACCAATCAGAAAACGAATAAAATGATGATTAAACCAATAAAAACCTTCAGATATGCTTTTGATTTCCTACCCTGACGAGGACAATAACCATTTTTCCAAATGGTTAATAACTTCACTTAAATTCAGCTACCCTATTTTCCCTTCAGGAACGCTATGAATGCAAAAATAAATTGTGTTGAATCGTTACTGCTAATATTTAACAATATTATAGCTGTGATACAGTAAAAGAAAAAAAAAATGTTTTAATTAAATTTTGTACCTTATTCTCTCCCAAGGGGTGATGTAAACACATCAGAAAATTATTTCCTAAGTTTTACTTGGGGTGTAAATAGTTCTCATCTCGGAAAAAAAAAAAAAAAAAAAAAAAAAAAAAAAAAATAAGTTATGCAATTCCTCACTAAGTTCGCTACCTGCGTAAAAATAGCTATCCATTTGAAACTTTTTACTAAAAGCATGAACTTGACCAAAGCAGAAACTTATTCTGAAAATATCCTTTTTGTTTCCACTATGACGCCATATTCACCTTTTTAATTCTTGAAAAAAACACTAGTTCAATTTAAAGTTTCACGTGAAAACGTTTCAACTAAAAAGAAATAAATTATTGTTACGGCTTTTGAAATTTTTGCAACAATGAAGAAAAAATGTTACATTTTCTATGAAAAATGTCCGTTGATTCTCAATGAAAAAAGAAAAATTTGGAATTATTAAGAAAAATATTTGAATAATGTAAAAAAAAAATTGGCCCATGTTTCTCTCTGGGTTATAATTCACCCATATGCAAAGGCATTTTACCATTCGTTTTGATCCTGAAGTCAGGCAAACGTTTTTACACTTTAAATTTATAATATCAATAGAATTTGTAAAGAATAAAAAATGAGTGGCATCAGGGACAAGTAGGTGGGAAGAAAAAATGAAAAAGTTATGATCTCCATAGGCTTTTCTATGTTAAATTAACATTGAGAAGTGACACTGGAAATAAATATCCTAATGAAACGAATTTATGAAACGGATATATGAAACGAATTTATGAAACAGATATATGAGACGAATTTATGAAACGGATATATGAATCGAATGATTAAACAACTGATTATGTTTCAAGCGATTTCTCCTAAAATATGGAGTACTTTGCTATGAAATTAACACCAAAAATCAGCATTGATCCGCAGATCTCAAAACTGGTATTAGAATTTTTAAATTAGAATTAGTTTTCGAAATATTAATTTTTTTCTAATTTTATATACATTTTTCTAATGATGGCAACTCAAATTTTGATCAAACAGGTATATATATATATTTTTTCATATTTCAGAAAAGGTTGACATGGTAACCCGGCTATTGTTGTTTATTTGATAATAAATGTTTATTTACTTTTAATTACTTTTATAAATTACATAAATTATTTTGTTCTATAATTATTAATTTTTTTTTTTAATTTCCTTTAGAAAATAATAGAAAATAATTAAAAAATGCGGTACTTCTTAGTTATTCCGTCGACCAATTTCGCCAAATTATATAAATCGCCAAAACACTCGCCAAATTATACAAATTGACCTTTTTTTTTTTTTTTTTTTTTTTTTAAATAACGAAAGAACAAATAAATTAGTATGACATTAATAAATATACAAATAAAAATCACTTGATGACGTAAACACGTGTAACTTGCTTAAAGTCAAGTGAATACATTTACGATCAACCATTATTGGCATTTAATCTTATAGTTTGGTGATAGATTTTTGGTCGACGATATAACTAAATAATACCAAAAATGCATATGTAACTGGTGTTTGAAAACGAGGTTTTCGCCAAATTTTCAAAAAAAAAAAAAAAAAAATCACGCCAAACCTGCTGTGCGTATATGACATCTGGCCAAATATTACCACTCGAAAAAAAAAATGCTAACTGAAGAGTTGAAAAAAAGCTATTGGCGAGATTTGCATCCGACTAGCGTAATAGTACCAAGAATTCTTTGGAACCATGGCAAATTTTATGTAGTTTTATTCGAAAAAAAATTTTTGATTTTTTAATCAAAATGGAAAACTTGCGGTCCCATATTGGCGCAATTTTTTTTCTGACGCCACCCAATGTCATATACGGAACGGCACTTAACTGGCGCCAAAGTATCGTTATTTTGCTTGATATGGTAAGCCGGGTGTTGTTGTTTATGCTTTTGATGTGTTCCCCAAATTGGCGTCGTTAAAAAATCGCGCCAATATGGGACGTATATGACATCTGTGCCAAACTTTCATATCAACGGCGAAGGGATCAGACCGTATTTGTTTATGGCAGTTGATGACTTGAACTATTGTAATATAGATGAAATGATAGCAATAGAATAATATTTGGCGACTTATCACCTGTGCCTGGCTAACATTAAAGTACCAAAATGGCACCTACAGTATAAAAAGCGAAGTGATCCGCCTGGAACTGTTGATGATAGTTACATGACTTAGGCTATTGTTATAGAGATTGTTTTAAAATACCGGAAGACAAAGACTCTGTATACTTAATTTATTTTATTTTAGCTTCTTTTGAAATGTTTAACTGATCCTCTTTAATCAAAAACGAAAACAACCATTGGATGTCTTAACAGCAACTGATTCGTCCTTAAATTTTTGCAATCAAAAGGAATTGAATGGAAACCCGTTTACAGGGAGATCTGCACAGCTTTTTTCAGTATAATTCAATCTTCTCTAATATTTTAAAAACCCATCAGATTAGCGTGTTTTTAGATTCTACGGTGTCTGAACGGGGGTTGGCGAGCGTAGCTTGCAAGGGGCAGAGCCCCCTAGTATATATATAAATATATTAATAAAAAGCTAACATATTTTTACGGTATTAAAAAAAATAAATCTTATTAATATCTTTTTAAGTTTGAGACCGTTAAAACGGAAATGTTTTAGTTTATTTTCCATTATGGTTTTTAAATAATTTTTGACTTATTTATAGCAAGCTGATAATATTTTTTTTCTGTTAGGGGTTTTTAAAAAGGAAAAAATCTATTTTTAATTTTTATATTTTTTAATCTATTCACTTTAACAGATTCGCACATAAAATTTAAAACATAATAATGAAATTATCATGAAATTGACGTTTATCTAAGTTTAATAAGGAATAAAGGAATTTATTTAATACCATGTAGTAATTATCGTAATTTGAGTTTACAGTAGACAATCAGATACATAATTTGGAAAATTTTAAAAAGTACATGTTTGAAAAAAATATGTTGGTATTCTTGCAAAACTAAATTAATAAATAACTAGATAAATAAAAATAATATTAAGATAAAAATTTAAAAATCTTGCAAAAAAGAAGCAGTCATTACTCTTAATACATTATTTTATACCTGTAATATTTTAAAGAGTAAAATGTATCATTTATAAAGCATGAAATTATAGGGGGGGGGGGGGATGTGTAAAATATTCAGAATTGTATAATCAATTGAAAAATATTATCTCTATACGAAAATACATTCCTTGTTTAAAATGTTAGCCTTGCTTTATAAAAGACATCTGAAATAAGTAACGATATTCAACACGGTGTTTGTGAAACCGTGGCGTAATCGTTAAGGGCACTAATCTAGAAGAGGACAGTACCCTGGTTCGAATCCCGTCAGGGTAAGTGTTGTTGATTTAGTGTTGTTTGAATTAAATTTTAATTTTATGACCTTGATATAAACGTGTCCTTGAGAAGCGAAGTGTCAAATTCATAAATATGTAAGCTTCTCCTTGAAAAATTATTATATTTTGTTTTTGAGACGGAATTTTTTAAATACGGAAACATGAAAAAAACGGATTTTTTTTTTTTTTTTTTTTTTAATTTACGAAAAAACATTTCCGTTAAAATACGGAAATTGTACTGGAGTCTCGATTACCAGTACGGTTTCCGTATTTTAACGGAATTTTTTATACAGTATATGGTTATCTAACTTAACTTTCCACTCTGTCCATTAGGGGTTGTTTAATTTAGATAAATTTATTATTATGAAAGAAATTTTTGTTATATTTGTATCTTCCGATAAAAATTAATTGTCCCGCCTTTTTTTTTTTCTATCTACTTATTTCCTTAGCTTTTTGCTACAGTGCTCCTGACAACCCTACTTATATCGGAAATTATGCAGGTACCCAATGTATGTACTACTTATGCCTACTTATGTACCGAACTGCACTTAGAAAATCTATTCTGCACATACATTATTACAATGCTAGAAATTCCACATTGAATAGCGAAGAGTTGAGGATTAAATAAATCCCAATTCAATAGATAGTTTTCCCAAGTGTAAATGTACTCGAAAAAATATCTCATAGCTTAAATACTCAAAGGGTTATGATCTACTTTTAAAATTCCTAGAAGAATACTGAACTTTGAAAAAGGGTTAGAATTATTTTTTTTTTCCTTTTATTTTCTTTTTACAAACGAAAAAGAAGAACATTTCAGGAATTTTTTTGCAGGGTCAGAAAGCTATTGTAATATAAACAGTTTTATTTTATACAGTATTTGTGAAGACTTGAGAATATAACCCTATATATATTTTGCCCTATTGTACTTTTATGCAGCATAAAGAATACTAACACTTAAATTCAGGACGAATGAATACCTTTGTCCCAAAACCCTTTTAAATTTTTAAACCATGTTTTAAAAAAAATTAAAGTCAAATGCCGGAAATGAACTTATGACATGAATTTATTTTTTTCGTAATGCAACCTGTTTAAAAATCGTTTGTTCCTTTTATTTAAATAGCTGGATATTTCCAAAGGGGGGGCGTGGCAATCGGAAAAAATAAGTTCACGTTCGCTCAATACTGATCAAAAATTCAAAATGAAACATTAAGTGCTAAAATGGAGTTGGGATTATCTCTAAAAGCAGTTCTAGTTATGCGACTAAAATGGCGAGAGAGAGGAAAAAAAAAAAAAAGCATTCTCAGGTACTCAGTTCGGAAAAACTATTAACTCAGAACTTTCTCTCTCTCTCTCTACACTTTTTTTGTGGTCAGAGATACACATCCTTTTCGGATTATTCTAAGGCCGGCGAAGGTCGGTGAGAGGTGAAAAAGAACCATTATTATTTGTCAATGTTTGTAATCGCCTCCACCACTGTTGTGGTTTTTAAAAAGTTTTCAAATCCTTCCATTCTTTCTCGTGCACTATTTTTTTTCCCTCCGCCAAGAAGCGCACCGATTGTTCGTGAGTGTCGCTTCTATTGTCGCTATAAAGTCGCCTTTTGTCGCCTTCCGCGTTAAAATGAAGACCTTGAGAAAAAGGATTCGCGTGGCTCGGCTCACTCTCTCGTGAGCGAATAATGGTAAAAATTGAGATCCCAGATTCGATGAATGAAGAATCGTTGGGATATGGGTAAAAAATTGAGAGTGGAAAGATATAAAAAAAGATGTTATGAATGAAGACGGGGGTTCGGTCAGTTTTTACTGGAGGAGATGAATGGAAAGAGATTGAGGCCATCAATCTGCACCGCGACAAGTAATACATGGAAGAATTATCGGGGTTACATGCTTGGCGACACTTCTAAAGTATTTGGCTGTCATTTTTCATTTTACGCTGTTAAAGGAGATGCGAAAATATTTTAAGGTCTAATGTATACAGGCACAGGGTGATTCAAAGTTTTCCGTACGAACACGAACTGAGGTGTAGAAGCATACTATAACAAACAATTTTGAGTGGAATATCAGGGTTATAATTTATTTATTCACTCAAAAATACAGGGTGCCTCATACCAATTCGAACGAAATTATTGTTCATAACTTGAACAAAAAAAAATTATTTTAAGGACATTTTGAACTACCTTATTTTGCTTTATGTGAAATCCAATAACATTACAGTGCGTCCCAAAAATATAGACAAAAGTATAAAATACAATTCATTGTAAAAATAAGAATGGGATGATTTTTTTTTTATATGTTTCTAATTACGAACGCGACATAAAGCACAAGTTAGGATTATTAGGATTATTAGTTAGGTTTATTAAATAACACAACAAACGCTGAAATTATTTAGAAAAACAGAAAATAGGATGTACCACAATTATAGACAATATCTGTTTTATGGATTATTTAAGGTTAAGGAACACAGTTACAAATGTTAGTGTTAGTATTTAATTGTGTTTCCGTTATCCTTAATAATCTCAAATAGTTTTCCATCGAAAGTACTAAGTTTTGCATTACCTCTGGGGCCAGTTCATACCATGCTTGCTCTATTGCTGTTGTAAGGTCATTGTTCAAATAATATTGGCGTCCATTTTCATATACTTTCCGTTCTGGATGTCCCCACACCTTCTCTACGGGATTTAAGTTCAAACTAAGCAATGGCTAGCTCATGTCATCGATATTATTATTAAACCATATCTTTGTCGAGTTAAACACATGAATAGGCGCCCTCCTGTGTTGTTGAAATACACAGCTTGGTCCTCCGAGCAAATTCTGCAGTGGAATAAAATGGTCCTCTAAGATTTGCTGATAGTCCTGGGAGTTCATTTTCTTGCTACAAAATGCCAAAAATGTTTGTCCATTAAATCCAAAACCACCCCAAGTCATTACTGATCCTCTAACTTCCTGTCTACTGAAAAAACTTCTTGTTTTGCTTCTTAAATCATACCAGTAAAATTTATATCCATCTGGTCCATCCAAGTTCCACTTTTTCTCGTCACTAAATATTGTTGACAGTCATTTATCACCATAAGACATAATTTTCTTAGACCAGTTTAAGCGTACAGTTTTGTGATGTTTTCTTAAGCATGGTTTCTTCAATCTTTTCTTGAAAGTTATTCGTTTAGATTCCAGTATTCTTCTGAGAATGGTACTTTTTGACACTCCAAATGTGTATGCAATTTTTTGTAATAAAATATTTTTTCTAGATGCCATGCTTAGAATGCTTCTGCCATCGCGTATGGATGTAATTCTTCGTCGACCAGGTCATTTCTTACTATACCAGTTGTCGCCATTATGAGAAATTCTGTAAACATCTTTTGAAGATCTCGTGAAAATCTTGGATATCTCTTTCGGATTTTTGTCTTTAAGTTTTAAATCCAAAACTTTGATGATCTTCTCTTTCGAAATCTCTTTATCTCTAGGCATTTTTGTCGAATTTATAAAAAGATCCATTACCATTAGTCAGTTGAAAACAAGCGTAAAAATGATTCCAAAACAATAAAAGTCAGACCAGCAGACGAGACATACATTCAAGAAATGAGAATAAAAAATCGTCTGCCGAAAAAAATATTTTACAATTAATATTTTTAAGTACAGTCAGATGATGTCTATATTTCTGAGACAGACGATATTACATATTTTTTAAAAAAATTCTTAGTTTGTACGTATTTTCTAATTCTTTTTACAATAAATCCGAATGAATCAATTAAAAAAAAAAAATTCTGAAAATACATGAAAGGTATTTTAGCTTCGGACGTTATTTTTTATCTTTATCTATATTTTTAGGACACACTGTATGAAAACTGGTGGAATTACATTCGGAAAAATAGAGCGTCTAGTTTAGAACAACTTTGATGTGGATGTGGTCACTTCTATCACTTTTGTGATGTAGTCAGCGGCGTATTCAAGGGGGGGGGGGGTTCGCATCCCCCCCCCACTCCCCTCGAACGAAGAACTGGTTTACTGTATCATGGATACAACAGTTAAAATGACTAAGACGGAATCACAAAGAACCTGTGAAAAATTTCGCTTTAGACAGGTGTTCGTCTTAGAAGGTATAATTCAAAGGTATGTCTTCCGCCGGGACTATGAACTTTTCCGCTTTAAACAGGTTTCTGTTATAAACTCCTTCCGTTTTCAAAGTATCCACTAAAACTGCTTAAACGTACTCACTCTATAGTGCACCTCTGAAGAGAGTAAATTTGTTACAGTACAAACTGTAAAGATAACCTACCGGGTGTCCCAAAAAGGACTGACTGATTTTAAAATTCAATAACTTGCAAACGGTGACAGGTATTTAAAAAATTCTTGCAGGAGGTTTATGCATAAGGTCAAAAGTTTTTTTACAGTGATTTTCGATTTTAGTTCGAATTACAAACAATAGATGGCGCTGTAAGCAATAGTCGCTAAATACAGGCTCGATTTTTGGTCCTTTTTCTTGTTCTATGCGGAAAAAGGAGATGGAAATGTATTATCCGGGCCACGAAGTACCAAAAATCGAGGCTGAATTTACCGTCTATTGATCGCAGCGCCATCTATTGTTTGTAATTCGAACTAAAATTGAAAATCACTGTAAAAAAACTTTTGACCTTATGCATAACCCTCCTGCAAGAATTTTTTAAATATCTGTCACCGTTTACAAGTTATTGAATTTTAAAATCAGTCAGTCCTTTTTGGGACACCCGGTATCTTAAAGGAAAACAATTCAGGATTCGACGAAAATAACACTATATATTTGTGCTTAATAACGTTTGAAACCTATCTGAAACGGAACTTGTTCCGGCTGTGATTCCTTCTTGGCAGGTTTTCTATGTAAACACGGAATCCTCTCGTAAACGAAAACATTTTAATGTCCCGAGACGGAAGGATAACTATGCAAGAACATATGCTATTCCGTTTACACAAATTTACTGTAACTAGATCAGACATAAAACTTCTTTATCTTGGACTTCGATTGGACCAACTGTTGCCGACACTTATGGGATAAGACGAGTTTACACGAACGTAATACTGCACATTGGTTGAGTTTCGTGACCCTTATCTTTGTTCACTTTATAGCAGACAATATTATCAATTACTTTAAATCTACTGCTTGCAATTAATAAAAGTAGCTTTATTTTTGGACTGGTTATTTGCTACCACTTTCAAAATACACTTTCGAGAAAAATTAAAGGAACAACCATAAAAAGGTGCTTTATTGAAAGGTGATTGGTCGGTAATTTAATGTCAACGTTATCACGTAGTCCAATGGGATTAACCTTCGCTAAAAAAATATGCACATTTTTCAGCTATTTCTTTCGGTTCACGTTTCAAAAGGAGTGCACGTGGGGGATTTGAAGTCTAATTTCAAGGATTGTACAGGTAGTTGGGTAAAATTTTCGCTTGTAGTAAATGGAATATGTCGTCCAGAAGACATTTGACAGAATGTGAGAAATGGCATTCGATAGGGAGAATGGAAGCAGGACAGTCACTCTCAGGGGTCTGTAAAGACCTAAAAATAGCCAAAAGCGTCATGTCAAGAATCTGGAAACAATTTAAAGACACTGGTAACGTGCACAGACAATCAAGGTAAGAAACGTGCCACAATAGACACTCAACACCGTTATCTGACAACGATTGCTGAAAGAAACAGGCATCTGACGTCAGTTCAGATTGCAAGTAAGTTCGCTGCAGCAACAGGAACTCGACTATCCAGATTTACTGTGAGTAACAGGCTGTATGCAAGGAAACCCGTGATTTGTATTACACCAACTCCGGCAGCGAAATGCCCCAGGTTAAAGTGATGCAGAGATCATCCGCATTAGAGTACCATGGACTGGGGCCGAATTCTCTTTACCTATCAATCCTGATTTTGTTTGGAGAGTTATTACAGACGTATTACCATATGGAGCAAAAAAACGCACGCAATAATGCTGAAACCATTCGTGAAAGGCACCGATACAAAGGTCTTGGAATCGTGGTATGGGCGAACATCATTTTGGATAGCCGCACTGACCTACACATTTTTACCAGTGCAACTATGTATGCAATGCTGAAATATATGGAGATGAGGTTCTTGACCCTCATGTCAAGTTGCTTAATTATGCAACTGGAAGATTTAGGATTTTATGCTTATTAATGGGCTAAAAGTGTACCCCCCCCTCCCGCTACACGGAACTCCAAGGTACCCCTTCCAGTGCTGCAGAAATCCCACCCGGAAAAAAATGTCTGGATTCAAAATTACCTTTGACCCCTATTACTACTTGTGAACGCCCAGTTTAACATTGCTTCAAGAAATTTCATGGTGGCAATAAGAGTTTTGTGTATGGATAAGGTCTTGGGTGACATTTTGTCTTTAACAATGAGAAATCGAAAGCATAAATTGAAACTAATCCACGTACTAATGTCCGAAGCTTACTGGAGAACTTGGATAATGGTCTAAAACTGGTTCAAACTGTCAAAAATAAATTGGTTGGGAAGTACAATAACAGAAAAACACACCTAAACATCCTAATACACATTCAAAATATTCAAAATAAGTGCTAATCCATTACAAATAAATTTGTTACGAAAATGTAACTTTCTTAAAGACGATTAGATATTGGAAACAACTATTAGATCGAATATGATATCAAAAATGGCGAGACATGAAATATAGAAACCCGAAAGAATTATGGTTGTTTTAGACAATTGTAAAGAAACTATTTTTTCCAGCATGAACTATATTTGATGCGTGTGTTTTTTACATTAGTAGTTTGTGTAGCTGAAATTGCAAGATTAAAGATTAAAACCTTATCTCAAAAACTCCCATGGGGAATTAAAGACTCACGCGATTGACACTTATGTGAAATCATTGTCCAATATCTGTCACAGCGCAAGTTCTTACTTGGAAATTGCTGTTTTAAACTTAACCTCTTGATCGGAACTTTATTGTAGGCAAATGTTATGTAATATGACACTTGATTTAAAAAATTTAACTCTTCAGTATGCGCTGAGTTTTTAAATCATAGTGTTTGTAAAATCTTTTTCACTGGCAAATATTAATGTAACGTCAATATATTATTAGCTGCATTTATAGAGATTGATCTTACTTTTTTAAGTCCATGCTTTTTTTATAATTAATAAATTAAATAAGAATATACCTCAATTCTTAAAGTTACTTGAAATACTTCTATTATGCATCCACAGTCAATTCTGTCAAGACGTGATAGCAAGGACTGGAAAAAAAAAATTCATTTTAGACATGCTTCCGTTTAAAAAAGTGTAATTTAATATACTTCTAAGATATACTACCTCGATAAGATGTATTGTTCTTTTCGTCGGGATCCTGAAACTCTTCCGTTTGAGACAGAATTCCGTTATAGAAAGATTCCGCTTTCACATGTTTTACTAAGTTTCACTAAAGTGCGGTGAAAATACCCTTTCAGACATGTTTTCAGAAAATTGTATGGCAATTCATATTAAGACCATGTAACGCTTCCGTTTAAGGCAGGATTCTGTTATAGATAATTACGATTTTGACAGATTTTACTATTCGTATAACATAAATAAGTATATCTATATTATAAAGGACAAACATATCTGTGCGTAACGCATACGTCATTTTGCGAATGGCAACACTTTGAAATTTGAAATGAAATTTTGGTTTTGTAATTTTCTCTACTGCAAATTTTTATACTTCTAAACATCGCACATTTTAAATTTTTACACCGTCGTATAACGAAAAAAATGCTCTTTTAAATGCAATTTGTTTGAAAGCTGTATCTCATTTTAATTTTAAAATATTAATTTTTTTTTTGTAGTTTTTATTACTTTTTTTGTAATTGTGGCAGCTTAAGTACTCCATTTCTGTTGAAACTAAAGGAGGAAAAATGAAAATAGTAGATTGCTGTATATTTTTGTTGCCTTTTTTGTCATAAAAACTGAAAAAAAAAAATTAAATAAAATACGTGCTATGTAAAGAATATCGTCTGTTATAAAATCCAGTGAGTTTTGGCTTTATTTCGTTGTTATTTATCAATTAAATGATTTTGCCGTGCTTATTCCATTGCGAAATATTAATAAACAATTTGCACATAAAAAAAAGTTCAGAATTTCTCTCTCGCTAATTTTCTACAACGAAATTAAAGCTTCATCAATAAATAAATGAAAGAATAATATATAAAAAAGCACGAATTTAACATATACGTAGTCGAACAATTTAAATTTTTAGAGCCGAACTGGGAAAAATATGTGCTTTTAAATGTAATTTGTATGAAATAGAGTTGCTAGGCAACTGTTAAAGTAAAAGAGAAAAAAATATATATTGAAAACACAAGATAGTTTTTTTAGACATCTTCCTTGAACTTTCTACTGTACTAATTTTGCTAATAATTCTTTTTTTAAATGAAAGCTGTTCATTTGTAGATGTCCTCGCACTAGCTATTTTTCTAAATATTTTCACTTTTATATTTTTAATTTAATTTGAAAAGGTTTTTTGAAATTTCATCAAAATGGTAGCAATTGTATTATTTCCACTGTTGCAGAATAAAGAAATATTGGGGTTTATTTATCCTTATTGATACCATTTACGCATTACAATTAAAAATAACTTTATTTTAAGTCTGAACAGAAAATGACGTCACTATTTAAAAAACATTTTCGCTCATAAAGCTAATGTTACAATATATTTTCATTCGGCTGATACCGAATTTGAGACACTTGGCGTAATGTTTAAGTAAGTGCCATATTTAAAATAAAACAATCCTTTTCTTTGATAAAACTATATATTTTTACACGAATACATCTAAAAGACATCAGTTTCTGGAATTTGTACTTCGCGGTACTGAAATTAGACCCTCAAGCCAAAAGAATACATTTTCACATGCAAAGTTTTAGCTGACAAACGGAACTTCACGTTTGAAAATCTATCTATATTATAAAGGAAAAATATGTCCGTGCGTACGGCTGACGTCATTTTGAGAATGGCAAAGCTTGACGATTAAATGTCGGATTTGCAATCTTTCTACTGCAATTTTTTGAATTTCTAAACATCGCGCATCTTCAATTTTTACACCCATTATATAGGGGAAAAAATCTACTTTCAAATGCAATTTTCTTGAAAACTTTATCTTTTATTTATTTATTTATTTATATTCTTTATATCTTTTATTGATTTATTTATTATGTCTTTTTAAATAATTTCAAGAATAATGTTTTTTAATCTATATCCATTGCGTACAGGATCCATTACGGAATTAGCCATTTGCACTTAAAATAATATAAATAATTCAGCATTTATCCCTGACTAATTTTTTATAGCGAAATTAAAACTTGATCAATCTATTATATTAAAAAGGGACTGCCCATTTGCATTTCACAGCTGTTCCTCCTAGAATATGGAATGTTGGGTGATCAAATTAACGCCAGTTATCCGCATGGGTCCGAGGATGTTAAACGTGGTCGTAGAATTTAAAAATTTGCTTAGTTTTCGATATATAAATTTTTACGCTATTTTTGATGACATTTCTGTAATGATGGAAACTAAAATTGCTCCATTTTTGTGGATAAAAGAGAGAAAAGGGAAAATGACAAGGATTATTAAGTCATTGTTTGAAATAATTTTTAAATTGAAATTAACGTATATTTGAATAAATAGTGAAAAAATGATTGTAATTTTCAAGAAAATTTCACGAAATACGAACTCACACATATTCAAGCTTCAGGAATCCGTTTATTTTAGAAACACAAATTCGACTCTCGACTGGAACATTGAGATAAATTCTGTTGACGTCAAAAGAAAAAAAACATCGTACGTTATTTTCATTTAATTTAAAGTCGTAAAGTAGATTTTCAACCATTGCCTTAAGATGGCTAATAAAACATTCCAGAAGCAAACATTAAAAATGCGAAAAAGCGAGAAAAAAAATAATTCTTTAAATATTTATTTTAATTCATAAATATAAAATGCTTCTGAATAAATTCGTCCAAACAAATTCATTTTTGTATAAGTTGACCCAAATGACATCATTTCTACGAACTCCGAAATTCGAAGCAAAATCTTGGAAGAGCGAAAAGCTCTAGGCAAATAAAGTTACAGAATATGTGCATTTTTATTGGGAAAGTTTTGACTTAAATTGTAAATATAACTTATTATTTGAAATATTGTATTTAATAAAATTAATATTGCAATGGCTTTCTAAATTTACAATAAAGTTAAGATTTCATTTTTCGCAAAAAGATCGATTGTCTCATGCAATTCAAAAGCAACACAACGGGTTGCTACGCAACTAGTTTATATAAATACACAAAACTTGTAAAAATGGAACCTGCCTATTACGGAATTCTGTCTTAAATGGAAATGTTCCTTAGTGCTATCAAAAATAATACTATACAATTACACCTGCTAACGCGAAAACCTGTGTAAAACAGCATTTTTTACAAACATTTGCAATTTCATCTTTACAGGTTTTACTACATATATAACCTGAAGGAAAATTTTTGGACCCCTCCCGAAACGAATTCCTGGCTACGCCACTGGATGTAGTTACATTTCGCACAAAGAAATGTAATAGAGAGGGAGGGGCTGCACAAATCATCACCTCATCGAGTTGACGGTTGACATTGCAGGATTAGTTAAAAATCGATTAGCATGTTGAAATGGTCTGCCAAGTCATATCTTGGTGGAAACCACCTGCAGAGCCGATTTTAGTGGTTGATCGGTAGGTTTATCATTGTGTTTTCCTGCTCCCAATTCTCCATGTTTCCATACCTTTGGGAGCAGGAAAACATAACCCAATGATAAACCAACCTATGAACGACTAAAATCGGGTCTGTAGGTGGTTTTCACCAAGATATGACTTGGTATATCGGATGCGTTTTAATATGCTAATCGAGTTTTAACTAATTCTGGAATTTCAGTCGTCAACTCGATGAGGTGATGGTCTGTGCACTCGCCTCCCGCTCTATAAGTATGTTGCAAATATACATATATATATATATTTTTTTTTTCTTCTTTTTTCTAAAATCCGAGTTCATGCGAACATGAGAGATACCCTGTACTTTTGACTGAACGGAGTGAAAAAAAAATGTTTGTTGTAGCGTGGTGTTTTACGACTTCTTAAAGTTTGTTAGGGGAATTTTGAATACTCCTCTATTTGGCATTTTAAATTAATGGGGCTCTGAAAAACATATTTTCTTCGTGGAACAACGCAAAACTTTTGACTCATTTCTAAACGTAAAAGCATGACACTTGCATGTATGATTATTCCAGTGATTTGTAACCGAACAATTTTTCCTTTTTTAGATAAATGAATTACTCGGGCTGCTTTTTAGCCCCCGGTGCTGTATGCTATTTCTTTCTCCCAGCTTATTTTGTGTCGTCTCCAAAAAATAACGTTACTTTACAGAACCCAGCCGTAAAACAAAGCAGTAGGATTAAATACTCTATAGCAATTTTTTAAACTTCTAAGCATAGCACATTTTCAATTTTTACACCGTCGTATTGGAAAAAAAGTACTTCTAACCCCTTAACGGTCGCATTGAATTACGGTTTAAAAATTCAAATTGCTTATTGACACCACTTTTTTGAAAAATAAATATTCACCTTATTTAGTAACCGGTACAATGATACACAAATAAAGCCAATTAGACTATTTTATAAAACTGGTGGGAATCAAACAATCTGAATAAAAGACGCAGCCCGTGAATATCACGGGAGCGAGAATTAAGGGGTTAAATGTAATTTGTTTGAAAACTGCATCTCCCTTTATTTTTGAAATATTATTAATATTATTATTTTTATTTTTATTTTTATTTTATTTTATTTTTTTAGTTTTTGGAGCCATTTGCTTAATATTGGCAACGGAAATACTCCATTTCTGTAGAAAGTAAAGGAAAAGTAGTTCTAAAATATTAATTATATATTTTTGTTGTCATTTTTTCATAACAACCAAAAGAAAATAGTAATTAAAATACATGCTATTTTGAAAAAATATAAGCGAATGATTTCTGTTAAAACATGGAGCTATTATAAACTATATTTAATTTTAAGTATCTATATTAATGTTACAAACAAATGAAAGCCTATGAATCATTAGACAGCCGGGTTTTTTTTTTTTTGGTCGAGTTTCTTTCATGACGGCACCTTTTTGCTGCATTTGTGTATTATTTCGCGATAGTGACGTCCTATGCCTACTTTACTGTAGATGTTTAAGACTGGATCGTAAATGTGTAATTCTTAAGCGGATGCGAATGACGTCATTTTGCATAATTAAAAGCGTGTCCTGTAAGTCTTAAAATTGAAATATGTTTTGTACTATTTATATATACATTTTTTTTTTTTTTTTCATCGGGGGCGATACTAAATTCTGTAAAAGCAGAATTCCTGTTTTCTAGTTTTCCATTTTCCCGCGCTGTCGCGTCCGTAAATAAAATGCCAACGTTGACAGCATTTTCTGATAAATCTTCTGCTTTTACTAAGAAATGGAATAAAAACTGCTACAAAGTTTCTGAATAAGAGACCTTCCAATTTCATGTATTTTCGAACAAAAATGAATTTAAAAATATGTCAGAAAGTAGCCAATTTGGATTTCAAAATCAATATCCGCGATAACGGTAAAACATTATAGCTTTTTAATAATAATTAGTTTATTTAATCATATTTTTAGCTTGTCATACCAAGCTCATTTTGTTCATATGACTTTTTATTACCGATTTACATAAAAGTTTTTCAATTCCGCGATCAGGGTCTTCCACAAATGATGTCACGCTTGGAGGGGGGGGGGAGGGGGAATCATGAAATTGTGACAGTTTGTGACAAGTGGGTGGGAGGGGTAAGAAGAAATGTGACATCACACATTTTGGTTAAAATAAAAGCATTTAAAATCAATAGATTAAATTTTGAAGTTATTTTAAAAATTAAAGTATTTTGCGTTGATAAAATAAACTTAAGATTTAAAGCCAAATATATTAAATTTCATTTCAATTTCACAAATACTACTGTTTTCAATTCACTTTCATATTAATATTTTAGTACTATTGTATATTAATTATGTTTTTTGTTGCAAACCTTAATCTTATTTGATACAAAGTAAGTACACGAATCATTTTTATTGTTATGTTCACAAATGTTATTAAAACGCATAGTTAAAGTTTAAAAATAAAATTTTAAATATGATCTATAACGTAGTGCTTTGTTTCTGAACTGCAAGTATGTGTTTATATAATAAAGCGTGACAAGTGACAAGGGGGGGGGGGGGGGGGGGTATGGTGAAATGTGACACTTTGTGACAAAGGAGGGGAGTGGGGTCAAAAATATTGAAAAAAGTGTGACATCATTTATGGACCGCCCCTCACGGGGCTTTCGATGTCATCGGCTCCCTACCTATTTCGTAATCAATCAATCGATTGATTGCGAAATGGGTAATTAAAGAGGTATAAATAAAGTACCTACCATTGGTAACAATTTTCAACACCGATATTGCTTTCACGAGTTCTAGGCCATTTGTGATAATTATTTTCATGGAATGTTAAAATTGTCAATTGATGGTATGTTAAAAATTGTTAATTGATGAGAAGTTAAATTGATGATATGCTAAAAATTCATTCTCTCCTATTTAAATTTTGCCTATTTGCAGATTTTGTATTCTTCCGCTCAGCAACTGAACGTTATTAATATTTTATTATATTTGATTTGATTTCTGTTCTAAGGCATTGACTGAAAAAAGGAAAAAAAAAAGAATTGTTAATTTCACCGGAAAAAAAGCTGTTATTTGGGACGCCTGTAAGCCATATATTTTCCGGAGAAAGTCTGTTTTCACGAATTCTCTTTTTTTATCCGTCAAATTTTGCATTTGACTATTAAAAAGAGAATTTTTCCGCAAAGTAAACAGTTTTAACTGATGTCTGGCTGACATTTTTTTCTAAAAAATGGCAAGTACACACACACATACGCACGCAGACGCTCACGTGCACACATGCTTTTGCACACATACGCACGCGCACACTCACTTGCACACATACATATGCACACGCACACACATATGCACACACTCACATACACACACGCACACGTACACACATATATATGCATATTCTCACACACACGCACGTATACGCACACACATATGTGCACACACTGAGAAATGTATTATCTGTCACCACACATACAAATAAATGTATATATGCGTGTGTATGTGTGTGTGTGTTGCATGTACTTTATGTACTGTGTATGTGCCACCTATGATAATTATAGCACTGCTTCATGCGAAATGAAAAATCAAGCTTCAAACTCATTAGCCAAAAAGCGAAAACAAAAGAAAATTTGCAGAGTATAATGGATGTCCGTAGAAAATACCCTTTCTGACCAGATTAAATATATAATTGAGAAAGTATACATGAGTGAGAAGTATTGGATCAGATGACTCTGGTTATCTATAAAATATGAAGTTCATTACTGAACTATTCTTTCCCCTTACGATCTATTTTACGTTCAGTTGGATATACAAGATTAGGTCAAGGATTTACAACAAAATATTGAGCATTCAATTTTAAAAAAATGAAAGCTTCGCTGTCAGTGAAGCCCCTTCAAACTTGTCGTTTATGATCGTTTATCATAATATTCAGGAGTTCCACATTTGGCAACTTAGCGTTCTGGATATGATGATGATAACAAAAAACATTTTAATAAACTTAAACATTATTTTTCTTTTGTTGTTGATTATTTGTTTTTTGTTTTTGTTGATTGTCAACAAACCGTTAAATACACCAAACTTTGGCTCTCAACAACGCCTTGTCAAATTGTGTCACATAAATATCGCACATTTGTGAAAAAAATAGCATACTAAACAAAAAGAGAGAGAAAAAATTGTGAAAAATTTAGCGTATTAGATTATTATAAACGTAGAATAAGATGCTGGAGAAACTTTTAATGAAAATATTTTTTAAAGTAATAAGATATAAACGAAATTTTAATATTTCATTAATACAATAGTCATAGAAGTTCTTTAAATTGCAACGGCTCATTAACAGTTGAATAAAATATAGAAAAATTACTGAAAAACATTTCTTGAGTAATAAATTAATGCATCTGTATCTGCATCATGTATTATTTATTTCTGAATTATGTATATCTATTCATAAAATGTCGCATAAAGAAATATAAAAATTTTTCTTTGCCCTCTGTTCATATACTCTTTCTTACAAGCTGAAATTCGACTACCACGAAGGAGAAATATGTGTCACAATTTCATATTTAAATAATACTTTCATAAAATGCATCTATGAGGGAGGGGAGGGGTATGAAAGCTGCAATGTAAAATAAATGTCAACAACAAAATCCTTATTAGCAAAACATTATTACACAAATTCATGCGTAGACAACTTTCGACATTTGTTCTTTCTGCTGAAACCATGGTGTCTTATGTGGGGTACGTACGTCCCTCAGGGAGCAAATTGATTTTCAAAGAAAGGGCAATATCTTATTAGTTATTATCACTTTCCTGCCTTATGCATAAAATTATTTTATTACTTACATACTACCTATTATATATATATATATATATATATATATATATATATATTATTTTAAATTTTCAAAATGTTAAGGATAAGGTTTCAATATATAGTAATTTTGTTTCTTTTCATTTTAGCTTTTTAATGTATTTTTCCGAAACGTTATTGGCTGTTTTTAACCTACTTTCAATGACGGAGTTTATACACTATATGGCCAAAGGTGACCGATCACTTACGATTTTTGACGTTTTGTTAAATTTCTAGAAAAATACATGAGGAATTAACCTAAAACTGCAGGTGTGTAAACAGTATAGTATAGGTCATATATTTCCGCGAAGATTTTTTCCCGAAACCCCATAAGGGACCGTCAAAAACTGAAAAAGAACGAATATCTTTTGGATAACCCTGTAAAAACTAATGGAGCAAAAGCGTTTAAACTCGAGATTAATAATAAGAGGCTTATTGTAATATACTGTGTTCATTTTTATGAGGATAGCATGTATACTCGTAGAGAAATTAAGGTTTTCATAAAAACAGCCCCAAATTTCGCCGCTTATAATTTGCAGAGTTCTTAATATAAAAAAAGTTCTTTTCAGAAAATAAGACGAACAACATTGTACACAATACTCTGCAGTCAGAATTAAAAAATAATAAAAACTGGATGAAAAATGAGCAGGTTTACTAAAAAATGTTTCACTGCGCATGCGCGAATGCAATCAAAATATAATGTGCATAATGTGTTAGCTAAATGTATAGAGCAACTTCTGTAAAAGTCTCAAAAGCATAGTTTGAAAAGTCTGATAATAATCATTTATAGAATAAGCTCAAAATCCGTTGTTCCCAAAATGAAGCAAAAATATGAGGGGTTGTATCCAAATACTGTAGTACGTGCAATATTGTGTATGCTAAATTGGCACTAATCAATGGATATATGGATACAACCTCTCATGTTTTTGCTTTTTGAGAACAACGGAATTTGAGCTTATTCTATAAACGATTATTATCAGACTTTTCAAAATATGTTTTTGAGACTTTTACAAAAGTTGCTCTATACATTTAGCTAACACATTATGCACATTATATTTTGATTGCATTCGCGCATGTGCAGTGAAACATTGTTTAGTAAACCTACTCATTTTTCCTCCAATTTTTATTATTTTTTAATTTTGACTGCAGAGTATTGTGTACAATGTTGTTCGTCATATTTTCTACAAAGAACTTTTTTTTATATTAAGAACTCTGGAAATGATAAGCAAAAAACTTGGCAAAATTTGGGACTGCTTTCATAAAAACCTTAATTTCTCTGCGAGTATACATGCTATCCTCATAAAAATGAACACGGTATATTACAATAAGACACTTATTAATAATCTCGAGTTTAAACGCTTTTGCTCTATTAGTTTTTACAGGGTTATCCAAAAGATATTCGTTATTTTTCAATTTTTTGACGGTCCCCTATGGGGTTTCGGGAACAAATCTTCGCGGAAGTATATGGCCTATACTATACTGTTTACACACCTGCAGTTTCAGATTAATTCCTCATGTACTTTGCTAGATATTTAACAAAACGTCAAAAATCGCAAGTGATCGGTCACCTTGGGCCATATAGCGTACAATTAATTAGCTTAATCTTTTTAGGGTTCCATACTTAAAAAGAAAACTAGTTGGATGTGCCAATCTCAAAACTTTCTTCTATCTTATACATCTTAATACTTCAAAACCTAGTTACACATGTTAATACTTCAATATTATTAGTTCAATACTATACCAACTTTGATTTTCATCTTAAATTTCTACTTCAATCAATTAAACGGACTAAAAACGAGTTAATCTATATCATGATATTTGTTAAAATTATTAGTTTTTCCTTATTCTGTTGTTATCAGCTGTTTGCGAATAGCTGGACTAGCTGGAAGCGAGTTCCCGCCGCTGCACAATAGAACTGCGAAAAATCAAGAAAAGTATACAAAAATCGCTACCACAGAGCCCCTTTACCGCGCAATATTTCCAAATTCAAGGAGGGCCTGTTGGCCAAAGCCAAAAACACGCACAAAAATTTTGGTTCTATTGTGTGCTTAACTTCATACACTTTTCGATGGTACAATAATGAAAATGGCACAGAGATCGCAATTATAGCGCCCCCTTCCGGCAGAATTTTTCCAAATTCAGGGAGGACCTTCGTGCCATCACCAAAAACAAACATAAAAAATTTGGTTCAATTATATGCATAACTTCATACACTTTTCGATGGTACAATATTCAAAATGGCACAAAAATCGCTATTACAGCGGCCCCTACCGGCGAATTTTTTCCAAATTCAGGGAGGACCTGCTTGCTATATCCAAAAACTTAAAATATCTAGTTGGATGTGCCAATCCCAAAACTTTCTTCTATCTTATACATCTTAATATTTCAAAAACTAGTTACACATGTTAATACTTCAATATTATTAGTTCAATATTATACCAACTTTGATTTTCATCTTAAATTTCTGCTTCAGTCAATTAAACGAACTAAAAACGAGTTAATCTACATCATGATATTTGTTAAAATTAATGGTTTTTCCTTAATAATAGTTTTTCTTTATTCTGTTGTTATCAGAAGTTTGCGAATATCCGGTTTAGCAGGAAGCGAGTTCCCGCCTTTGCACAAGCCGCCGATGGACATTAGAACTACGAAAAATCAAGAAAAGTATACAAAAATCGCTGTCACAGAGCCCCTTTACCGCGCGATATTTCCAAATTCGAGGAGGACCTGTTGGCCAAATCCAAAAACATGCACAAAAAATTTGGTTCATTGTATGCATAATTTTATACACTTTTCGACTGTACAATAAAGAAAATGGCACAAACATCGCTAATACAGCGCCCCCCTTCCGGCAGATTTTTTTTCAAATTCAGGGAGGATTTGTTTGCCATAGCCAGAAACGTACACAAAAAATTTGGTTCAGTTCTATGCATAAATTCATACACTTTTCGATGGTACAATAATGAAAATGGCGCAGAGATCCAATTATAGTGCCCCCTTCCAGCGGAATTTTTCCAAATTGAGGGAGGACCTTCGTGCCATGACCAAAAACAAACACAAAAAATTTGGCTCAATTATTGTATGCATAACTTCATACACTTTTTGATGGTACAATTTTACAAATCGCACAAAAATCGCTATTACAGCGCCTCCTAGCAGCGAATTTTTTCCAAATTCAGGGAGGACCTACTTGCTATATCCAAAAACTTAAAATAAAAATTTGGTTCAATTCTATGCATAACTTCATACACTTTTGGATGGTACAATATTCAAAATCGCTATTACAGCGCCCCCTACCGACGAATTTTTACCAAATTCAGGGAGGACCTGCTTGCCATAGCCAAAAACTTAAAATAAAAATTTGGTTCAATTCTATGCATAACTTCATACTCTTTTTGATGGTACAATGGCGACAGACGGACAGACGGACACACGGACAGACAGACATTTTCTATAAACATGTTTTTTGGGATCTCTGACCCCTAAAACGTGTAAATCCTTCGAAAACCGGAAGTCGAAAAAAATTTTGATTACAATACTTTCTTCTATTGAAGATAGAAGAAAGTAAAAAGGAACCGTTATAAGATCACTCCTGTGTGTGTCTGTGTCTGCCCATCTGTCACAGCCGTTTTACTCGTAAAATATGGGGCGTGGAAACTTCAAATTGGCTAAAGTGATAGAGGCTGCTAACCCATATATTTATTGATTATTACGCATTCACAAATATATTTAGAAAAAATGTAGAGGGGCTAATTAAGTTAACTTGAAAAAAAAAAAATCTTTCATTTGTGTATCGTGTAAAAGCTTTCAAAACGCCGAACTCAAAAATAACGTTTCTTTTAATTTTAGACATTACGTTTTCAGAGATATCGTCGAAAATGTAATGCAAAAATATGTCCTCCTACTCTATTTTCGAATCTACTGAAACTAAAATGATAAAAAATTAGGGGTAGTAGAAATTAATTTAAACCTTACAGGAAAATTATAGCGATCACCCTAGGTCAGTTTTTGAGAAAATCGCATTTTTCCGTTACACACAAATTTCAGTTTGCGAGCGTTCATCAAAATTGTTGAGGAGCGCTGGAGATACCTATCGTTACAGAAGTATAAAAAGATAGTTGTCAATGATTTCCTAAAAAAATTGTCGGTAATTAGCCGAGATATTAACCCTTAAAGACAAGGACGGTTTGGACATACATAAAGACACTGGCGGCGTACTCTATGAGGCATTGGCTTTCAAAGCCTAGATAACAACTTTTAACATTTTGCACTCCGTTGTCGCCGCTGCGGCGACATGGTACAGTAAGTGAAAAACTCCGTTGTCGCCGCTGCGGCGACATCATCTGTCCTTGAAAAATTCGTTTTTGGCACCAGTAATAAAGGAAAATAAAATTTGTCTTATTTAATCAACGCATTTTTGAAATTGTGTACTTGAAGGAAACTTCTTTTTTAAAAAGTGGTGCCGACCGAATAAAATTTTTGTGTAATGACGCGGAGTTGCTGGTTAGCCCACAGTCAAAATGACGCGGAGTGCAAAGGGTTAATGATATATTTGTGCAATGCAGTGCCCAGTAGTAGTATAAAAGCAATAAACGTCAAAAACGTCAAACTGTTAAAAACAGATTAATTTAATTAGAATTAATCACATAATTACTATGGGATTTGCGACTAATTTGCATTGAGTGGCTCTCTCAATCAGGTCAGTTTCGGTTCTTTCGGGTTCGGTTTGGTAAGCCGTTTTTCCAAAATAATATCCACAGTATTGTTTAAGATGAAAAAACTATATTTAATGTAATTGCTTTAAGATGTGGATTAATTTTCTTTCATTTCTGGTTTCGAGTTGATGTGATCGGGTTCGGACAAATTTTCGGTTTGACTTCAAATAGATTTTTTGAGTTCGGGTCGGTGTAGTCCAGCTAATGCAGGACTCTAATTTAGATAACAAGATAGGAGGATTACATTACTATAAAAACACTCATAGTAGATCTTAAACTCGAGCGGAAAAATTGGCATAATCAAGATTATTATTAATGTTGCTGCGTGCTTAAAAAATGTTATCAAACAGATTCTGGGATGAATGCTTTAATTCGAAAAGCCCTAATCTTAGACCTCGAGGATGCGATTGATAGGTATGTTAGTATAAACATAATGAATGATACAACATAATATGATTTATGTTGACTTAAGATACAGTCGGCAGGGTCTGATTATCAGAAGGTACTCGGGTCCCGAGTATTCCAGTCATAGGGGCCCAAAATGCTTTTGTGCACTCCATGAAAAATACACATTAAAGAAAACTTATGTTTACAGTTGGCATTAAAACTATATTTCATCTATTTGACATCCCAAAACTATCTCAAATTTCAGTATCTGCAAATGAGTTTAAAAGAAACTGCCGAATTTCTAAAACCTAAATATTATGTGAAGCATGCTTATGCAAACAACTAAAGCCATTAGGAGTCCAATTAGCATCACATAAACAAAATAGTGCACTGTTTTAAACATAAAACAATAGTTTAAAATTTAAATTGCCCCATAAGGTTGTACATTAGAGTTGTAATGTATATATTTTATAACGTGAGATTATTTTGTGAAAGGAGGCCCTTAGATAGTATGTGTGCCCCGGGACCCATATGGAGTTAATCGGGCTCTGACAGTGGGGCTCGAGCGGGGAAAATTACAAAATTGAGATTATTTGTTGTTGCTTGAGTAAAATTTGATGTACCAGATTTTGAGATGAATGCCCTCATCTGACATGAGCTCTTCATATTCTCAGCATATTCATCATTGAAATGTGTGAAGTTCGTTGCGACTAGAAAAGGCATACAAATAGCAAGAAAGTGCTAAAGGCTATGAATCCCTGCATCGAAGATATTGCCCCCTAGGGAGCGTTTGTCGATCAAAAAACTTTTCCTCCCTTCTTTCATACAGGATCGTTGGCAAACTCAGTGAAAGTGCATAACTGTGAGTAAATTTGAAAATTTACATAGAATACAATGAATAAGTAGGCAGTGTTATGATTCCTTGATAGAAAACGAAATAATGGTATGTTACCGACACTTTTCTTTCTAAAAGAATCTGCTTAGATGCAATTGTTGGATGTTTAGGATGTAGGAATAGGAAATAAGTTAAATTAACATAACATTTTTTTTTCAAAAATAGTTTAAACTGCAGCTATATGATAAAGCTTTTCGCGGAATCCAGAAAAAAAAATCGAAAGGGTAACTATTAAAAGTCTTTGCGTTTCCTACTGTTATTTTACCATAAAAATAGATATTACGCATATTAAAAGGCGCCTTTTGAGAGAATCTAGTTTATTTTTTGCTTTTATCCATTGACACTCATACATACGTTTTCACTTTTGAGGATGTGTTCGAAATTATTTCTGCTTGTTGCTTTCAAATAACTCCTGTGAGAAAAGGTAAAATTTGGATGATCCGTGTGAAACATCTGTAGTTCGATATTATTTAAAGTTTCTAAAATAAAAAAATAATAAAAACTTTTGCCCTTTTCATATGAAAATGTAACCTTACACCAGTACAGTAATACAAAGTTTTGCCCAGGACATTGCACTTTTAGTTATCGTTATTATATTCCAGTCGTTTACAATCATTCATGAATTGCTGTCATTGCTTAGAGAAGGCTATTCTCAAATCCAAACTGACAATTTTCTGACACATTTTATTTAATTAACTAGTATATAACCCCCGTCAAAAATGACGGAATATGAATGACAAATCTTCAAAACAATATTTAAAAAATATATTTTTCTGACTTAAAAAAAAAAAAAAAAAAAAAAAAAAAAAAAAAAAAAGATGCCTCATGCATTTTGTTAATCAAAAAGTATTATCCTTTTATTTTTGATGATTAGAACAAAGATATTATGTAAACTACAGTTAAAAATCATTTTTTAAATATTTCAGCATGGAACAGGAAAAGATCAAAGTTGCATTGCATTTGTAACATATATATATGTATATATATACTAGGGGGCTCTGCCCCCTGCAAGCTACGCTCGCCAACCCCCGTTCAGACACCGCAGAATCTAAAAACACGCTAATCTGATGGGTTCTTAAAATATTAGAGAAGATTGAATTATACTGAAAAAAGCTGTGCAGATCTCCCTGTAAACGGGTTTCCATTCAATTCTCTTTGATTGCAAAAATTTAAGGGCGAATCAGTTGCTGTTAAGACATCCAATGGTTGTTTTCGTTTTTGATTAAAGAGGATCAGTTAAACATTTGAAAAGAAGCTAAAATAAAATATAAGTATAAGAGTCTTTGTCTCCCGATATTTTAAAACAATCTCTATAACAATAGCCTAAGTCATGCGACTATCATCAACAGTTCCAGGCGGACCACTTCGCTTTTTATACTCTAGGTGCCATTTTGGTACTTTAATGTTAGCCAGGCACAGGTGATAAGTTGCCAAATATTATTCTATCGCCATCATTTCTCTATATTATAATAGTTCAAGTCATCAACTGCCATAAACAAATACGGTCTGATCCCTTCGCCGTTCATATGAAAGTTTGGCAAAGATGTCATATACGTCCCATATTGGCGTGATTTTTTAACGCCGCCAATTTGGGGAACGCATCAACAGCATAAATAGCAACATCCGGCTAACCATATGAAGCAAAATAACGATACTTTGGCGCCAGTTATGTGCCCGTTCCGTATATGACATTGGCGTCAGAAAAAAATCGCGCCAATATGGGACCGTAAGCTTTCCATTTTGATTTAAAAATCAAAATTTTTTTTTCGAATAAAACTACATAAAAGTTTCCATGGTCGCAAAGAATTCTAGGTACTGTTACGCTAACAGGATGCAAATCTCGCCAATAATTTTTTCAAATCACCAGTTAGCATTTTTTTTTTTTTTTCGAGTGGAAATATTCGGCCAGATACGGTTATACAGGTTACAGATATACACGGTTACAGATATACAGGTTTGGCGTGATTTTTATTCTTTTACGAAAATTTGGCGAAAACCTCATTTTCAAATACCAGTTACATATGCATTTTTCGTATTCCTTAGATATCCCAACTACCAAAAATCTATCGCCAAACTATAAGATTAAATGCCAATAATGGTTGATCGTAAATGTCACATTCACTTGACTTTAAGCAAGTTACACTTGTTTACGTCATAAAGTTATTTTTATTTCGACGTTTTATTCGTACCTTTATTAATGTTATACTAATTTATTTATTCTTTCGTTATTTAAAATAAAAATTATGTCAATTTGTATAATTTGGCGAGTGTTTTGGCTATTTATATAATTTGGCGAAATTGGTCGTCGGAATAACTAAGTAGTACTGTATTTCTTAATTATTTTCTATTATTTTCTAAAGGAAATATCAAAAAAACTAGTTGGATGTGCCAATCCCAAAACTTTCTTCTATCTTATACATCTTAATATTTCAAAACCTAGTTACACATGTTAATACTTTAATATTATTAGTTCAATACTATACCAACTTTGATTTTCATCTTAAATTTCTGCTCAAGTCAATTAAACGGACTAAAAACGAGTTAATCTATATCATGATATTTGTTAAAATTATTAATTTTTCCTTATTCTGTCATTATCAGCTTTTGCGAATAGCCGGCATAGCAGGAAGCGAGTTCCCGCCGCTGCATGAGCCGCCGATGCACAATAGAACTACAAAAAATCAAGAAAAGTATACAAAAATCGCTAGCACGGAGCCCCTTTACCGCGCAATATTTCCAAATTCAAGGAGAACCTGTTGGCCAAAGCCAAAGACAAGCACAAACATTTTGGTTCAATTGTATGCATAATTTTATACGCTGTTCGATGGTACAATAATGAAAATGGCACAGAATCGGAATTATAGCGCCCCCTTCTTTCGGAATTTTTTCAAGTTCAGGGAGGACTTGTTTGCCAGAGCCAGAAACATGCACAAAAAATTTGGTTCGATTATATGGATAACTTCATACACTTTTTGATGGTACAATAATGAAAATGGTACAGACATCGCAATTATAGTGCCCCCTTCCGGCAGAATTTTTCCAAATTCAGGGAGGACCTTCGTGACATGGCCAAAAATAAGCACATAAAATTTGGTTAAATTCTATGCATAACTTCATACACTTTTAGGCGGTACAATATTCAAAATGGCACAAATATTGTACAAAAATCACTATTACAGCGCCCTCTACGAGCGATTTTTTTACAAATTAAGGGAGGACATCCTTGCCATAGCCAAGAACTTAAAACTTTTTTTTGGCTCAATTCTATGCATAACTTCATACACTTTTCGATGGTGCAATATTCAAAATCGCACAAAATTTGCTATTACAGCGCCCCCTACCGGCGAATTTTTTCCAAATTCAGGGAGGACCTGCTTGCCATAGCCAAAAACTTAAAATAAAAATTTGGTTTAATTCTATGCATAACTTCATACACTTTTGGACGGTACAATATTCAAAATCGCACAAAAATTGCTATTACAGCGCCCCCTACCGGCGAATTTTTTCCAAATTCAGGGAGGACCTGCTTGCCATAGCCAAAAACTTAAAATAAAAATTTGGTTTAATTCTATGCATAACTTCATACACTTTTGGACGGTACAATATTCAAAATCGCACAAAAATCGCTATTACAACGCCCCCTACCGGCGAATTTTTTTCAAATTCAGGGAGGACCTGCTTGCCATAGCCAAAAACCTAAACTAAAAATTTGGTTCAATTCTATGCGTAACTCCATACACTTTTGGATGGTAAAATATTCAAAATCGCACAAAAATTGTTATATCAGCGCCCCCTACCGGCGAATTTTTTCCAAATTCCGGGAGGACCTGCTTGCCATAGCCAAAAACTTATAATAAAATTTTGGTTTAATTCTATACATAACTTCATACACTTTTTGATGGTACAATGGCGACAGACAGACGGACGGACGGACAGACGGACAGACGGACAGACGGACGGACGGACGGACAGACGGACAGACGGACACACAGACAGACAGACATTTTCTATAAACATGTTTTTTGGAATCTCTGACCCCTAAAACATGTAAATCCGTCGAAAACCGGAAGTCGAAAAAAATTTCGATTACAATACTTTCTTCTATTGAAGATAGAAGAAAGTAAAAATAATTAATAATCATAGAACAAAATGATTTACATAATTTGTAAAAAGAAATAAAAGTAAATAAACATTTATTATCAAATAAACAACAATAGCCGGGTTACCATGTCAACCTTTTCTGAAATATAAAAAAAAAGAAATATCTATTTGATTAAAATTTGAGTTGCCATCATTAGAAAAATGTATATAAAATTAGAAAAAAATTAATATTTCGAAAACTAATTCTAATTTAAAAATTCTAATACCAGTTTTGAAATCTGCGGATCAATATTGATTTTTGGCGTTAATTTCATCGCAAAGTATTCCATATTTTTGGAGAAATCGCCGTGAAACATAATCAGTTGTTTAATCAGTCGATTCATACTTCCGTTTCATAAATTCGTTTAATTAGGATTTTATATATATAGGGTAGATATATATACACACACATATATATATATATAAATTATTAAAGGAAAAATTACGCTTAATTCTATAAAACTTTTTATAAAATATTTTACATATTCATATTGCATGTGTAATTAAGGTATTTTTTGCTCCGATTTGTGTATTTTAGTTTTAAAATATCAAAACACCAAAATATTTTTTAAAACTTCACATTTTATAATATCCCCCCCCCCCCTTCTCTCAAACTATTATAACATAAAAAAAATTACTAATGAGATAATATTTAATTTAAAGAATTGCTAATTAATTTATCCCAAATAACATTCATCAAAGAAGAATTTATAAGCAAACAACATTAAAAAATATATAAAACAATCTCTGACAGACGGACAGACGGACAGACAGACATTTTCTATAAACATGTTTTTGGAATCTCTGACCCCTAAAACATGCAAATCCGTCGAAAACCGGAAGTCGAAAAAAATTCCGATTACAATACTTTCTTCTATTGAAGATAGAAGAAAGTAACAATATAACATTAACACTTTTTAGTTTCTAAGGTTATTATTAAATTAAAAAAAAAAAAATCCATCATTAAGCAAGGTATATAAATTGTATTTTTACTTTCTTCTATCTTCAATAGAAGAAAGTATTGTAATCGAAATTTTTTTCGATTTCCGGTTTTCGACGGATTTACATGTTTTAGGTTTCAGAGATCCCAAAAAACATGTTTATAGAAAATGTCTGTCTGTCCGTGTGTCCGTGTGTCCGTCTGTCTGTCGCCATTGTACCATCAAAAAGTGTATGAAGTTATGCATAGAGTTGAACCAAATTTTTGTTTTACGTTTTTGGCTATGGCAAGCAGATCCTCCCTGAATTTGGAAAAAATTCGCCGGTAGGGGGCGTTGTAATAGCTATTTTTGTGTGATTTTGAATATTGTACCATCCAAAAGTATATGAAGTTTTGTATAGAATTGAACCAAATTTTTATTTTAAGTTTTTGGATATGGCAGGTAGGTCCTCCCTGAATTTGGAAAAAATTCGCCGGTAGGAGACGCTGTAATAGCGATTTCTGTGCGATTTTGAATATTGTACCATCCAAAAGTATATGAAGTTATGCATAGAATTGAACCAAATTTTTATTTTAAGTTTTTGGATATGGCAGGTAGGTCCTCCCTGAATTTGGGAAAAAATCACCGGTAGGGGGCGCTATAACAGCGATTTTTGTGCGATTTGGAATATTGTACCGTCCAAAAGTGTATGAAGTTACGCATAGAATTGAACCAAATTTTTATTTTAAGTTTATGGCTATGACAAGCAGGTCCTCCCTGAATTTGGAAAAATTCGCCACTAAGGGGCGCTGTAATAGCGATTTTGCATATTGTACCATCGAAAAGTGTATGAAGTTATGCATAGAATTGAACCAAATTTTTATTTTAAGTTCTTGGCTATGGCAAGCAGGTCCTTCCTTAATTTGGAAAAAATTCGCCGGTAGGGGGCTCTTTAATAGTGATTTTTGCACCATTTTAAATATTGTACCATCGAAAAGTGTATGAAGTTATGCATAGAATTGAGCCAAATTTTTTGTGTTTCTTTCTGGTCATGGCATGAAGGTCCTCCCTGAATTTGGAAAAATTCCGCTGGAAGGGGGCGCTATAATTACGATGTCTGTACCATTTTCTTTATTGTACAATCGAAAAGTGTATAAAATTATGCATACAATTGAACCAAATTTTTTGTGCAAGTTTTTGGCTTTGGCCAACAGGTCCTCCTTGAATTTGGAAATATCGCGCGGTAAAGGGGCTCTGTGATAGCGATTTTTGTATATTTTTCTTGATTTTTCGTAGTTCTATTGTCCATCGGCGGCTCGTGCAAAGGCGGGAACTCACTTCCTGCTAAGCGGCTATTCGCAAACATCTGATAACAACAGAATAAGGAAAAACTATTAATTTGAACAAATATCATGATATAGATTAACTCGTTTTTAGTTCATTTAATTGACTGAAGCAGGTATTTAAGATGAAAATCAAAATTGGTATAGTAATGAACTAATAATATTGAAGTATTAACATGCGTAACTAGTTTTTGAAATATTAAGATGTATAAGATAGAAGAAAGTTTTGGGATTGGCACATCCAACTAGTTATTTCAAGTTTTTGGATATAGCCAGCAGGTCCTCCCTGAATTTGGAAAAAATTCGTCGGTAGGGGCACTGTAATAGCGATTTTTCTGCCATTTTGAATATTGTACCATCGAAAAGTGTATGAAGTTATGCATAGAATTGAACCAAATTTTTTATGTTTGTTTTTGGTGATGGCACGAAGGTCCTCCCTGAATTTGGAAAAATTCTGCCGGAAGGGGACGCTATAATCGCGATCTCTGTGCCATTTCCATTATTGTACCATCGAAAAGTGTATGAAGTTAAGCATACAATAGAACCAAACTAGTTTAATAGATTATTAAAATATCAATTTTCTTCTGTTCTATAAAAAAAATTAAATGATTGAAAAACGTAAATATTCAGTAAAAAATGTATAGGTAAATAAGATATTTCAAAATTATTTCGCATAAATATGTATTAATAAATACATATAATCTGTAAAAATATGAATTTACTGATAATAGATGGCGCCACGCATAGACTTAAATTGCTAGGATTTTGTGTATGAACATTGGCGTTTTCTAAATTTTAAAACTAAAAAACATAAATTTGAGTTACAAATAACTTAATTACATTTATGCAAATAATACCTCTTATATCAATGTATCCAAATCAAGGGATGAAAACTTTAAAAAAAAAATATTTATTTTATAATGATTTTTTAATATAACTTCGTAACATTAGTGGCTCGGCCTCAGGTTGCCAGAGCAGACGAAATCAGATTTATCGATAATAGATGCCGCCACGCCTAGACTTAAATTGCTAAGATTTTGTGTATAAACATTGGCGTTTTCTAAATTTTAAAAATAAAAAGCATAAATTTGAGTTACAAATAACTTAATTACATTTATGGAAATAATACCTCTTATATCAATGTATCCAAATCAAGGGATGAAGACTTCAGAAAAAATTATCTATTTTATAATGATTTTTTAATATAACTTCGTAACATTAGCGGCTCGATCGCATGCAGCCAAAGCAGACAAAATCAGAAGAATCGTGTGATCACTTCCGTAGCGTCTAGTTATTTTTTATTTAGAACTTAATTGGATAGTTTTCGAAGGTTTTAAATAAAGTTAAAATATTTAAAGGTTTTAATATACTTTTACAAATATATTAAGAGCAGCTTTTATTAACCTGCACTTTTTTTTAATGAAGCGTTCAAAGAATCATTCATTTGTTTGTAGTTTTGCTGGAATTTGTTTCTGAATGGCAACAGTGCCGTTTGTTTAGATCTGGTTTCTATGTTTATATTAGCTTAATTTTAATTTAGAACTTAATAGCTAGATAGGATATACATGTTTTATGTGAAAATATGCTTAAGAGACTGGATTTCAAGTAGAAGAAATTATCATATAGCTGTCATATGGTAGCATACGTTTTTCATTAAGCCTAACATGGCGTTTAGCTACGATCGGTTCGCAGACCAGAGTGGTTCGCACTGGCATGGTTACCTACAATTTCCTGCACTCAGATTTTATTATAAGTAGATATGCTGAACAGTGGTGACCATCCCCCCAAACCCAATGACGCAACCCCCCCCCCCCCAACAGAATATCAATTATAAAATATATTCTACTGGTAATTTAATAATAGTATTCGTACGTACTATCACACAAACATTAAATAAAAGTTTTAACAAAGTAATAAATAATGAAGATATATATATTATTATTAGCAATCGGATTGTTTCCACATTTATAAGTCCTGACTGACAAGCCCGTATTAATACTTTCTCTTAGCTCCAGTTTTCACTGCAATAGAAGCATTATTTCAATTAATATAATTCTAAAGATATAATGCAATATTAATTGATTAATACTCGTAATGATTACAATCATATACGTAATCTTTTTTTTTTTTTTTTTTTTTTTTTTTTTTTTTTTTTTTTTAATGTTAGAAAAATCAATTGTTTTAGCATTTAAGACAAAACACAGAGAAAACAACATTACAATTTTGCCCATTTGCTCGTTAGCCGGAGGATATGAAAATTTAAATTCGTCCCAACATCAGTGCCTTGCTTTCCGCAGGACATGAAGATAATTCTAGCAAAACAGTACTTTTTTCCCCGAGATCAGTATGATAGCTCGATATATTACACTTAATGGTTCATTTTTAAATAATTTAATAACAAATAAATACAATATAAACTTAAAGAAGAATTTTTATCAAAAATTTTAATCTTCACATATTATAAAAAATATAAAATATGTCCCTTCTAAGCATTGACTAATAGATGATTTCTGAACCGTTAGTCTTTGATGAACAGTTTCAATTTCAAAAATATTTAAAATTAGCTGAAGGATTATGTTATACGACGTTTGGGTCAAAAAATGCATTTTTGAAGATGTTACAAAACTTAACTTTTCATATGTCTCTGGGTCCTATAAATTATATTTAGTGAAACATTCCTCATGCTCTGACATGCGGGAGGGGGGGGGGGGATCATTTTAATACGACTAAATGTTACCGAGTTTCAAAATTGGAAACAATTGGCAGTTTACGCAGTGCTTGAAATAATGTACGATTTCGATCTAACCGCACATCACTTCGGGCACCTTGTTGAAAGCGAAAAAATTCCAAATTTTAAACTCGCATAACATGGTCAGTTTTGGACATACAAAAAGGATTTTTTTTTTCATTTGATATATCAGAGCTTCAGTATTGTTTTATCAAATATAGCCACAGGCTGCATAAAAAGTTTATTTTTATAACTTATTCATCAGAATTGCCCTTTTTTTTTATCCAAATTGTGTCCAACATAATTATTTAGCTAATTTTAAATATTTTTGTAATTGGAACTATACGCCTAAGATTAACGATTAGGAAATTATCCATTGGTCGACGTTTGGAAAAAACATGTCACAAATATAGAAAAAATATTCTGGAAAAGTAGAAGGGAGAACAATTCAATAATACAAATTTGATAAACGTTTGAAAACAAGTAGAAGTAAATTAAAATAATAATAAACTTCATTTTTTTCTTTTCACAGACTATGCGTTTTAACATATAAAAACCATATTTTTTCATTATTTTGCGTAAAAGAATGCACTAATCTAAAATATATTACTATGGTGGAAAACGTATTTTCAGAAATGCGAGCTACAAGTTTAAAAAATGCAATTTTTAAGCCGCTGAAGTTGTCATATATTCAGAAAAATTATTAAACTCTTGATTAAACTTTCTTTCCCTCTTTTTGAGAGAGAAGACTAGATGTTTTTAGAATTACCTGACAAAATTTAAAGCTTTTTTTTTTTTTTTTTTTTCATATTTGGCTGCATGAATGCAAAAATAAGTTATAAAATTTTGCCTTAATATGAATTTTGCTTTTTAAATGTGGAAATAATTGTTTTAGAGATTCTAAGAAGATTTGTTGAAGAAAAGACCTTGTCTCAACCGTCGTCTGAAATAAAAGAAACAAAAAATCGCATAAAACAGGAAATTTAAAAAAAAAATTAAAGTTGAAAATTTAAATATGAAATTAATTTTAATAAATTCTAGAATTAAGAAAAAAAATCTGATTGATGTTTGTTTCATCTCGATCAAATATAAAAAAGCCAAAATATGTAAAAACGTCAAAAAATATTTTTAATATAACCAGAAATTAAAAAAGAATGATGCATTAGAATTCAAATATCAATTAACAGAATTTAAATATCTGGGATAATATTTTTTGGAAACTGTTGTGAGCTGAAGTACAAAATCAAGATGTTAAATTTTCATATAAACTAAGTTTTTACATTTTTGTTAATTATTTTTTTCTGATTGTTGTAGTTGTGGAAAAAGAATTTATAGGATTTCCTCATTACTAACTTTGGAAAAAAAACATCACTTTCAGTAGAAAGAAGCATCAAGTTAGAAAGTCAAACATCCCCTATGCAAGAAGATCGTAGCCTATTTTTTATAATTTTTAACTATTCATAGCTCTTTCTGCAGAACAGCTTATAACTGCGAGGGATAGCAGTATTCTTTAAAATACATTCAAATTATTGAATCCAAAGAAATAGTTCAAACAACGATAGGGTTTTAAAAATTCCTTTGTAATCCACATGTCTTTAACCTTCATTGCTGATGTTTCTTCATCTTCTTCTTCATCCAGTTTTCCATTCTGATCCATTTGCTTTTGAATATCGTTAAGACGGGGGTCCCATCTCCCGGTCACAGGCCCATCTGTCTACGCAAGGAACCACCCGTGAAACGAGCCCCGCGGCGCGTCCCGAAGGTCGCCGCCAGACAAGCTCCAACAGAGCAGAACCTCACGCAAACTCCGGTCAGGCCGACGCACTGCCCAGCGCACGTCACGCTGGCTATTCCCAAGTTGGTGAACAATCGCTACGATAGTCTCACCACCCAGCTAGAAAAACCAAGTGGTCCCTAAACTTGGTTACTCGAGCCGGTAGACCCCGCAAGCCATCGCAGGAACCAGACGCCTATAAAGACGCTGGGCCCACGGACTGAACCGAGGCTTCCCGACCCGAATTTAATTTACGGAAGGCCCCCCAAGATCAGATACCATTTTCCGGCAGAGACATTTTTGTGGGCCAGCCGATAGGAAAGTTATTGAAGAGCCCCTAACTTGCAGACCAGGGAGGACGGGGAAAGTCCCTCCGGCCGTAAAGCGACCCAGCTCCTGGCTTTTCGCCCAAACCACCCGGCTCAACCGACGGAACCCCTCGTGGATCACGCCGGAACCAGTTGGCCCAGACTAGGTGCCGTTAGCGACCCCAGGCGGGCACGGAAAGCTCCACCTAGACGGAATAGGCTCCGCCTCGCTAGGGGGTTGGACGGAACGGAGTCCCGCCAGCCCCCACCGACTCGACCCCATCCTAAGACAGAGCAGCCAGTGGAGGCCGACAGAAGCCCGCCCGCCACTACCTTACCTCACGGCCGTCGAGGGTACCCAGGCCCGAAGGCCCCTGACCCCGTGCAGTGACCGACCGCTACCTTTGTTAGTGCGTTCGAAAGTTAGGTGGAGACACCTCTAGGTCCTCATCACCAGGCGAGGAAAACTCCGGTACCGCATAGACACGGAGGACCTGGATCGGACCAAGAGTTCACCTGAGGCACGATGAGCCGCCGCGTTACCGGCGAGCCTCCGGCCCGTTTCCCTGCGGGAATAGTGTTCGATGGTGGACCTGCCGGCCGACCCCCTCCCATGGGTCACGGCACGACATGGAGCAACCAGAACCATACTGGCCTCCCCACGCGACCGCTCCTTGGTTAACGGGGGCACCGCCAAACCCTACCACCCTTAGGGTCGGCTCCCAACTGCTCCAGCTGAGGTCCTCGGAGGGATGAGCCACCCAAGTCATAAAGTAACCTGGGCGCTGTCCGAAACCCTCGCCCTTCGGTTGCTCCGGGAGTCCCTGCATGGCCTTCCCGCGAGCCCCGTCGTCACTAGCGAGCACTGAGGACTTTCCACTACAAAGCCCTCACTCATACTTCAGGCTCCCTCTTAGTCAATTGGTGGATGGGATCCTATCGCCTTAGCTAGTCTTTGCCCGGCGACACCGTCCGGCCCTTAGACCGGCACCGGGATCGACCTATGGATCGTCGCTACCCGGCTTTCCCAGAGAACCCGGGTGCCGGAGGACCGCACCTTTGGTACCCACCTAAGCGGGCTACGGCCCTATGCACAACATCCGTTAACCGTGGCCACCGAGCTCAACGCCTGTCGGAGATGAGCCTCTCGAGGAGGTGGCGATTCGTCCCCATCCGGCCCCCTCGCATTCGTACACAACGAACTCTGCCGAGCTTCCGGTCACCTCCCCCACTCAAGGGGTCGGGTCGGAACCACCCGGAGGGGCGGCCACTTGAATATCGTTAACAGGAACAATGTCAGTTATTACAACATTTGTGTGAGAAATACTATACAGTCAATTGAAATTATCAATTTCTTGGCAAATGCTTTCACAATCCGCATTGTAGAAAGTACAAATTTCATTGATGCCATCCGGTATTATTTTCTTATCCTTTTCTGCTATTCTTAAAACTTCTTCATGCGTAAAATGCGTAATTTGCTGCACTATTGAAAGTGTTTGATCGGAGAATCTGTCTTTAAGTTGGACAATGAGAGCATCTAATAATTCTATTGAACACGTCTACTTTCCATTTCTTTTCTCTGTCAACAATACATTCATCAACACCGATCTCATCCGTGAATCTCTTTTTCTTTCTTACTCTTTTTACCTCAGGTTCTGTCAGATCATGTTCTTGAACGAATTTATCAATTTTCGATAAAGTTTTTTCCCAAGAACTTTCGTCCATGCGAATATTTTCAAAGTTTTTTTTTTTTTACACTGTCAATAATTTCTTGAACGGATCCATAATGCACTGCAATTCCTTGAAGACACACCGTCACAGGACTCATTATACTGAAGACGAAGTCTACAATATGCAAAGCTGCAACAATGTCAAACTCAGTAAGTTTTTTATGCAAGCCTTTTGCAGAAATAACCGTTTCCTTATTAGAACGTTTGTCAGTATGCATATCATAAAGTGTTGTTTTAATTTCGTCATAACTGTGGAGGATAGTTCACACTGCCTTGCTCTTTACTTGGTCAACGTGTAGTGGTAACTCTTTTAAGCCTTCTTGCTCTATTTTCTGGCTTCAAGTTCTGGACAAAACACGCTTGCCTCTTATGGGCAGACATAAAAACATACACATCTTCCAATAAGGAAAATAAGTTTATAATTTCAGAACAAAGGTCTATCGATTTTTCGATGACGAGTGCGAACTTGTCTGACGAGCACCACACATAAAATGCAGTTATACAATCATTTGCTAAAAGAATTCTCAAGCCAATATAGCGACCTCTCATATTACTTGCGCCATCCATACACTAGTCTAAAATATTATTTGGAATGATATATTCCGTAAGAAGCTGTAATTTATTAAGGAATGTGCTTGAAACTTTTACTTACTTTACTTCTATAAGCTGTAGGAGTAAGTAATTTCAAGAAATTCTGCTTAAAAGGAGAATTTTTTAATTTGTTGCTATCCTTTAGTAAACACCAATAACTCTTATATAATTTATCTATTAAAAGTCAAATATTTTAATAAATAAAGCTACTTTTTTATGAAAATAAATATTTACTTACAAATACTTAAAAGAAAAATCTTTTAAATTATTACAAAATAAATCTTAAATACAAAGATTGCATATCGTTTTAAGAAGACTAAAATATTAAAGACGAGTCGTTTATATCAAAGGTGTATGTACATTTACATGTACATAAGCCCTTGTTTAAGATTAAATCTTAATGCTTAATATTTCCTAATCTTATTTTTAATACTACCTTGTCATACAGTTTAATCCCCCCCCCCCCTCCTTAAATAAATTGTGGATTGAAACGTTTATTTCATTACAAGTTGTTGTCTTATGCTGCTTTAACAACATACTACTCTTACAAGTACCGATTCTTATAAATTTGCAGACAATGTACCTTTAAAGCATTGTCCTAAATCTATTGTCAGCCCCTGTATTCTGTATATGTTTTTCTTTTGCACTATAATTTTTCCGTCTTATTATCTAGTAATTAATCATCCCCCTCCCTCCCAAAAAATCTATTTTTTCTTTAATTTTCTCCCTTCCCCCTAAAATAATTAGTGGCTCGAAGCCTTTTTTTCTGTACTGGTTGTTTACCATAGTTTTAATGGCATACAATGCGACTCTTCTAACACCACTAAAATTTACTGTACTTATATTCTAGTTTTCTGAAAATGGTCAAGTAATTTATTTTAGCGTTGTCTCTACGCTTATTTTGTTGTTCTTTCTTATTCCACCCATCAAGAATGTATTTTTGCATTCGGACCGTACGATATGATACTGTCAAACAAGATAATAAATTACTTAAGGCTCCTGTCCCTGCCTGTGAAGACACTTACGAGCTAATGCTAATCCTATGGGGAGGGATTTTTCTAATATCTCGTTTGCATTTTGACATTTTTAAATAATTTTTTTTGCATTGGATAGCCGAGGTCCGTCTCTACATCGCACCTTTTTTACTTTTTCTATTTTGGTTGCAGATATTTTTTAGAATGACACTTTCATTTTCAGAACCGGTTTTGCAAGTGAAAGTAACTTTATAAAAAATATCTGCGACCAAAATCGAAAATGTAAAAAAAAGTGCGATGTAGAGACGGACCTCGGTTATCCAATGCAAAAAAAAAATTATTTAAAAATGTCGAAATGCAAACGAGATATTAGAAAAATCCTTTCCCCATAGGATTAGCATTAGCTCGTGAGTGTCTTCACAGGCAGGGACAGGAGCCTTAAGGATCCTGTCTCTCTGTAAGGCTCTGTAAGGCTCTAATGTTTTGCAAGTGAAAATAACTTTATAAAAAATATCTGCGAAAACAATCGAAAAAGTAGCGAAAGGTGCGATGTACAGACGGACCTCGGCTATCCAATGCAAAAAAAAAAAAAAAAAAAAAAAAAAAAAAAAAAAAAAAAAAATTAAAAATGTCGAAATGCAAACGGGATATTAGATAAATCCCTCCCCATAGGATTAGCATTAGCTCTTGAGTGTCTTCGATGGCAGAGACGCTTCTAGAAAGCTATTCCTTTTATCACATCTTGCGGTCCTGATTGCCTTTCAGCATGTGTTAAACATTTTCCCATCTGTATTCCAAGTATTTTTTTTATTACCTCATCTTCAAAGATAGCAAAATGCAGAATGGGTTCTTATTGCACTTATATAGAATTAAAAGAATGAAAAAAAAAAAAAATACCAGGAACATTTCTCGAAATTGAATGCTGAAAAAAAAAGTTTAAAGTGATATTAAAAAAATCAAGAATTTTTTTAAATTGGAAATTAAAACGGCCTATAGAGGCGCCACTCGCAGCCTTCGGTAGAGGAAAATTGTCCCTTTAATTTCCCTTTAACTAATGCTAAAGTGCTATTGAAATAATTCTTTATTGTAAATGCATTTTAAAGTTTTAGATATTCAAATTCCGATAATTTTCACTTTGTCTTATAAGACAGAACACAAATATCAGATGAAATCCGAAATTGTGCAAAAGAATAATCATTCTGAACAAATTAAAAATACATGCAATGAAATGTGCTTGCATGGCAGTATCCTGAAGCGAGAAGTTATATGTTTTCTCCACCAGATGGCGTATTCGAGCACTTGAATTGCCAATAGGAAAAAAAAGAGGGAAATATTAAGAATTTAACCTCCCCCCCCCCCCCAAAAAAAAAAAAAAAAAAACATTGTAAGACGCACTTTGCGTTACCAAACCCCTCTCTTGGCACCCCTGATGCTGAACAAACATTATTTCAAATAGAAGAAATTATCATTTAGTTGTCATAATGTTATGCTTTCCATTAAGCCTAACATGGCGTTTAGCTACGTTCGATTCGCAGACCCGAATGGTTTTCACCGGAATGGTACCTACACTTTTCTCCACTCGGATTTTATTATAAGTAGATTTTTATACAAAAATGCAACAATTCAAATTGATTTTATTCAAATTGGCAGTTATTTTTTTTTTTCAGAAATTTTCTAATCGAACAGTTCTTGACATTTTAGTAAAAGCAGAAAATCTATCAGAAATTGCTGTCAAAGTTGACGCTTTGAACCGAATTTACGGACGCGACAGTGCAGGAAAGGGAAAAAACAGGCATCATCAATCTCTTATAATGTAATTCATTTATCGCAATAAGAAAAAAAAATTTCTTTTAAGAATTACTCCAATAATCATGCCTGCAAGTGTCGTGCTTTTATGTTTAAAAATGATTCAGAAAGTTTCGCGTTGTTAAACGGGGGTGATTTTTTTTTCTTTTTTTAATCCTTTTAAGATATTTGATGAAATGCTCACATTAAAAATTCCAATCATTTTCAAATGGTAAAAATTTACATATAGATGATACATTGTAAAGAAAAATATTTCCCCCCTGACCCTCTATATATTAATAGTGATATTACAGTTAGTGCGATTAACGTTTAAACGTTGGCTGTAACAGTATTGAGGTCAACCGAAAATTCGGTTTCGTTTTCGGCCCAAAATCTGAGTTTCAGCGAAAATTCGTTTTTGTCGAAAATGCTGCCGATAATTCGGCCGGACAGAAATTATCTGTATTCCAAAAATCTTTCAACATTACTCATTGATTTGAGCTATATCAACTCAAATGAGGCACTCTTTATTTATTGCTATGAACTTCATTGTTTATAATTTTCCGTCATAAACGGCTCAAGACGTGAGGGCAAATTATAAAACAAGCAATGCATATATGACTAAACTTTGAAGACATTTTTCACGTGCTCATTAACAGCTGCAGGTTTAACAGTAATAGATTTTTTTTAGTTATAAACCGCACAACGGTTTCGAATGCTCGTTGAAAAAGTTCTAGTATAACAGATAATATTTTACGAAAATCATTATCAAAGATAAAACGAGGTATGTATACCTAAAACATTTTTTAATTAGATGAAATTCGTATAATTATAAAAATCATTCTGTGTCGTCAATGAATGGATTACATTTCCTTCTATATATAAAAAAAAGTTTTGATTTGGAAATGGACCAATGAACATCTGCGTAGATACCGTGAATTGCATTTGATTAGTCAAAGCTTTATGACGCTATAACGGAGGTTGCCAAGGGGGGACCCGTCTCTCTGTCGCCAAAAGTGGAGCCAACTTGGCGATATTTCCAGTATTTCGCCAAAATTAATAGTATTTTCCGTTATACGTACAGCATGCCAAAACGTATGCTAATGCTCTAATTATTTCAACCCTGGTCGAGAAAAGGATTTTTATTGTAAACCATGCGAAAAATTGTGATTTGTTATTTATGAAACGTGAATTACGTGAATGATTATTATTTAACCTTTACCTTGGAAAGCTTTTTAATTTGCTATTATTCGAATTAAAAATGCTTTTTTTTTAATATAAAGTTATAATTTACTTTTACTTCTGACGCTGAGATGGATTTTACCATTTGACAATTACCAGAATATGAGAAAGTTGCGATAAAACTGTTTCAGGAATTTGGAATTCTGCATAATAAAAGGTTGTGTTCAAACAACCATGAAATGAAATTATGGATGAGTTCTGAAAATCCGAAATGGAGACGTAGCTTACGATCATGCTATGAAAGCGTGGGAATACGACAAAAAACGTGGTTTGAAGGATCGCGGTTGTCTTTTCTTAATGCTTTGAGGTTTATATATTTATGGTGCCAAAAGTTGACATCGATTGAGTTTTGAGAGCTGCAACTTGATATGAACCACAACACAACAGTGTACTGGAATAGTTATTTTAGAGAAGTTTGTGCAAATGCTTTATGTTCACGACCAAATAGAAAAATCGGTGGACCTAATAAAATTATGGTACAGATGTCATATTCGCCCCATATTGCCGCGATTTTTTTCGGTTGCCAATTTGGCGAAAACATCAACAGCATAAACAACATAATCCGGTTACCACATTAAGCACTTTGGCGCAAGTTAAGTACCTGTTGCCTATATGATCACAGAAAAAAATCGCACCAATATGGGGCGAATATGACATCTGTTCCAAAATTATAGGCACAAATGTCATATTCGCCCCATATTGACGCGATTTTTTTCTGACGCCAATGTCATATACGCAACGGGTACTAAACTGGCGCCAAATTGTCGTTATTTTGCTTGATGTGGTAACCCGGATTATGTTGTTTATGGTGTTGATATTTTCGCCAAATTGGCAACCGAAAAAAAAGTCGCGCCAATATGGGGCGAATATGAGATCTGTGCCAATTATAGAAGTAGATGAAAGTCTTGGGTACATGTTAGTTATCCCGTCGACCAATTTCCGCAAATTATATAAATCGCCAAACCACTCGCCAAATTATACAAATTGACATAATTTTTATTTTAAATAACGAGAAAACAAATAAATTAGTATAACATTAATAAAATTACAAATAAAACGTCGAAATAAAAATCATTTGATGACATAAACACGTGTTGTCAAGTGAATGTGACATTTACGATCAACTATTATTGGCATTTAATCTTACAATTTGGCGACAGTAATTTGGTCGACGGGATAACTAACAAGTACCAAGTCTTTTTACCAGAAGAATAAGCAACGTAGGGCGTGTTCTTCCTCCTCAATGGGTGTTAGGTGGTTTATGCCGTGAAACACGGGGATGTTTCCTTACACTTATTCCCGATCGTACAGCTGAAATTTTAATGGCGGCAATAGAAAACAATGTAGCTGATGGAAGTATTATTTATACAGATTACTGGAAAGGATATAAAACAGATGAACTGCGAAGTGCTGGTTATGATCATTTCACAGTAAATCACAAATACAATTTTGTTGACCCTAATACTGGATGTCATACTCAAAATGTTGAGAGATTATGGGGCATCGCAAAATGGCGCAACAAAAGACATCGGGGAACTTTTCGTCATCATTTAGAGTCGTATCTCATAGAGTTTATGTGGCGATGTCTTCATTCAAAAAATGAAATGTTTACTGCAATGCTAAAAGATATTTGTAATTTTATGGCAGCAATAATATGATTTTTTATTTTATTACTTTATTGGGCACAGATGTCATATTGGCGCGATTTTTTTCTGACGCCAATGTCATATAATACTCACCGGGTACTTAGCTGGCGCAAAGTGTCGTTATTTTGCTTGATATGGTAACCCGGATGTTGTTGTTTATTTATTAATAAATTGTTTATTTACATTTATTTTATTTTTTAAAACTATATAAATGTTTTGTTCCATACTTATTAATCAAACTTTTTTTTTATTTATTGTTATTCCCTTTTTAAAAAGTATATCCCAACAAAAAGTTTTAGGTAAAAAAAAAAAAAAAAGCGCCAAGTTCTTAATGTTTCGGCCTGAAAAAGTAGTGATATCGGAAGTTCGCACAAGTTAAAAGCCAAACATTCCAAATCTTTCATTGAAAATGGCTTCCTGAGACTTGGCCGTTAATGCCTTATACAGCATTTACAAATTAATTATTGGAAATTATGCATTTATGAATTATTTAAATATTAAAAGTAATATTAGAATGCAAAGAGGCAACTTCACATGAAGACATTATAAGTAAAAGATTTCTGATAAATTCCATTGAGTTTCAACAAACATTAGAGATCATTTAGTCCACTGGGGATTTAATTGCCAAATTGTACGGTCTAAAGCTAAAGTCATTAACATAAAACCCAAAAAATAAAACAATTTACTTACTTCAAATCTCACAATATGTGACATTATATTTTAATGTATCGTAATGTAATGTAATGTATGTTTATGGTCGCGACCGCAGGGAGTGGGCAACCGAGCATGTCAACTGGAGGAGAAATGAATGGAGCAATATTCTGTTTTCTGACGAGTCCCGTTTTTCTGTGCATCCGGATAATAGGCGTATTTTCATCTGGAGGGACCGTGGCAGTAGGAATAATCCTGCGTTCGTGCACGAAAGTGTCAGATTTGGCGGTGGAGGAGTGTTGGTGTATGGTGGCATCTCCATTGACGGGCGCACTGACCTCTACATCATTCGAGATGGAGCTCTGACTGGTCGCCAATGTAGGGATGAGATCCTCAGACCTATTGTAGTCCCTTACGCTGCAGCAATCGGAGATAACTTCATTTTAATGGACGATAACTGCAGGCCACATCGTGCAAACCTGGTGGAGGATTTCCTTTTCGAGGAAGGAATCGTTTGAATGGAATGGCCAGCGTGTTCTCCAGACATGAATCCAATCGAGCACGTTTGGGACGCTCTAGGAAGACGAGTTTCTGGCCGCCAACAACCCCCACAAACTCTCCAAGAACTGGAAAGAGCTCTTCTGAAAAAGTGGGGCAGAATACCCCAACTCGTCATTAATAGCCTCATTGAGTCCATGCCTCAAAGGTATTCAACGTTGCTGGCCGCCCGTGGAAACCATACCCCCTACTGAAAATGATTTTCTTTGAAGAAAACACCTTTTCTTATTCTTTTTTTTCTCATATGCACAAATTGTGTTTTTTTCCTTTAGTACACAAATGCGCAATAAAATGCATTTTTTTCTGCCAAACATGTGTAATTTATTCTCATATAACCTACTATGTCTGTCGACCATGTATCAATCAGCTAAACAGTTTACCAGATACAAAATCCACCTAAAACTGCAATATCCTTTAATTGTTTTGAGCAGTGTATATGTAACTGGTATTCAAAAACGAGGTTATCGCCAAAATGGCATCGGAAAAAAATCGCGCCAATATAAAGGCACAGATGTATATGACATCGGTGCCCTTTATTCTATAACAGTTATTTGTTCACTTATTTTAAGTATATATTTGTGATTTAATAAAATAGTTCGTAAAATTCTGTAATTTTCAAATGTTATATTTTTTAAATGCTCACTTTACTATCGACAATGTTTTTTTCTTTTATTTTTCATATGTTTCAATTCACGTGATTTTCATTTTGCGCCAACTATTGCGCTTGGCGACAATGCTGTCCGTATAACGGAAAAGTACAAAAAAAACTAATGCTTTGGAAATGGACCAATGAAAATCTGCGCAGATACCGTGAAATGCATCTAATTGGTCAGAGCTTTGACACTATAAGGGAGGTTACCAAGGGGGGACCCGTCTCTCTGTCACCAAAAGTGACGCCAACTTGGCGCTATTTCCAGTATTTCGCCAAATTTCCATAGACTCCCATTGAAATACAATAGGGTTTACTTGCATGCAGGAAATCAACAAATTGAGATATTTCAATGCAACAAAAACTAATATTAGCTTATGAATAGAGCTTAATTGAACTATTTACATTATTTTTAAGCACAAACAATAATCTGGGTTTGGCTCGAAAATGGAATTGCTTCGCGATACCGAATGGAATAGCTAAGCGATTACGCGGGGGGGGGGGGGGAAGGTTGGTGAGCGTAGCGAGCAGGGGGGCGGTGCCCCCCTAGTTATTTTATATGAAAATAAAAAAGTTTGGTCAGAGTATCAGAGAGCCAACTTGGGCTACACGTAAATTAATTAATAATTATGTATATTTAATAAACACGTATAATTAATTAATAATTATGAATATTTATGTATGTATTAATTATTTTTAAAAAATGGGGACATTTTCGTTTTCGGTTTCGGCCGAAAATATGAAGATTACCGGAATTCGGTTTCAGTTTCCGTCGGTCATTAATTTTCACGCTTTAACATGACTTCTCAAAAGTGCACATTCCAAAATATTAAGATAATTTTTAAATAAATTTTAATATAATTTGAATAAATAAATCGAAACGAATTTTAAATGAAATTAATATAGCATAAAAGCTTAAATGCACCGATCTTGGGATCGGAGATTTGGCGAAATTCGTACCACCTTTAAAAAAAAAAAAAAATCTTTAATGCATTAAAAAACATTTTTTATAAAATTATAAAGAAATTTCACCCTTATTACGGAGCAGAAAAGAATAATAGTTTAACCAACAAAATAAAAGAGGTTATGAATTAGATTAGAAACAATGTTTAATTCTTCGTACTACAATAGTTCCTGTTATTTTTGCATATCAAAGTTTTACTTGTAGATAATTCTATTTAAAAGCACACTTAAAACATGTTTTTCAGATAAGTTGCATTAAAATTAAAGATCGACCGAAAATTCGGTTTCGCATTCGGCTCAAATTCTGAGTTTCACCGAAAATTCGTTTTCAGCAAAAAATGCTGCCTAAAATTCGGAGAGACCGAAACTATCTGTATTCCAAAAATCACGTTTCTTCCTTCAGAAATTTTCAAACTCATTGATTACTCATTGATTTGAGTTGTATCGGTTCAAATGAGAAACTCGTTATTTACTGCTATGAACTTCACTGCTTATAATGTCATGCAATCATGACTGACTCAAGACATGAGTACAAATTATAAATAAAAAAATTCGTATGTGACTAAATTTTGAAGACGCTTTTCACGTGCTCATTAAAAGCTGCAGATTTAAAAGTAATAGAAAATTTTTAGTTTGAAACCGCAGAAGTGTTTTGAATGCTTTTTGCGAAAGTTCTAATATAACAGATGATCATTTACAAAAATCATTATAAAAGATAAAGATAAACCGCGGTATGTAAACATAAAATAGTTTTGAATTTGGTGAAATTCGTATAATTAGAAAATTATTTTGTGTCGTTGATGAATTAATTACATTTTACATTATATGAAAATAAAAAGCTTTGGTCAGAGGCACAGAGAGACAACTTGGGCTACACGTATAATTACACATATGATCAATTAATAATTATGTATATTTGTGCATGTATTAATTATTTAAAAAAAAATTAGGGAAAATTTTCGTTTTCGGCCGAAAATAGGAAAATTGCCGAAATTCAGTTTTGGTTTCGGTCTAAAAAAACCTGTTTCGGTGGGTCCTTAATTAAAATTAAAGATATTTTTGTTGATTCTAAAGAGTTTAAAAACTTAACAGAACTTGACTGAAAATCAATGTGAGAAAAAACACAAAAGATACAGATAAAAGTGCAGTAAGTTTCTTCTTTTGGTTTCTTTTTTTCTTTCAGTCTTATTACCACAACAAAGCATCCGAACGAGGTAGGCGGATATTTTCACACATCCAGGATGCAGTTTGGAAACACCTAAACCTCACGTTTCGGCATCTCAAGAACATATCCCACCATTTGACACCTTATGTAATGATCCCGTTTCATGTTTTCTCGTTACCGGAACAGATAACAAGAGCAAAATTACTATACCCGTAGTCTACAAAATAGATTTTTGATTTACTAAATATCAGTGCTTAGTTTTCGCTTCAGCCCTCTCTTGTAAAAAACAACGAAATTTCATTAATTATGTATGGTCGCCACGTGGATGTCTTGAAAACATCAGCAGCTTGTTCTGAGTAAATTATGTTTTTGTCATTTTGTGGTAGCTGGTATAAAAAAATAACAAGGTTTGGGAAGGAAATGGGTTTGACGACTTCTGTGCAGTCATAGATCATTGCTAAACAGTAGCATTTCGTGAAATACTATATAGACCAAATGCAAGAATTGCATGTTAGAAGGAGAAAGAAAAGATTCCCTTTGTTAATTCCGTACTGTCTTTAGCGAAAGCAACAAAAATCATCTGAAAAAATATACTTTTTCAATTTTAGTCACATTTCGCTTTCAATTTATCCTGCATCCGAACTGCACGATTTTGGTTCATAAAGAAAAGCAGAATTTTGATTTACGTCGTTTATATATATGTGAAAAATTACATCACAAATATAACTAAATAAAGGATTACGCGGAATTTTTTATTTTAACAGCAAATATTTCAGTAATACTTTTGCGAGCATAGATTACCTTCAGTTTAAGCACTGACGCAGCGAAGCGCGGGGGGGGGGGGGGGGGGGAGGTTAAAACCACTCCCATAGCTAAAAGAAATAATTGCAATGATCGCCGTTTATATAAATCGCTATTTAACGAAATTAGCTGTTTTTATGAATCAAAACTAAGTTTAGAATTAAAATTTTTTTTACCTTTTTGGAATCCGCGATTTTGTTGAATGAAACTGTATTCAACAAAAGTGATTCAATTAAAAGGCGAAAATTGCATATAAAACTGTGAAAGCGCATATTACATGCATGGGTTGAGTGAAAATTGGTCATTTGTTTTAAAAAAAGAGAAGCCGTCACATTTTCGAGACGTCTTAGGCAAAAAGAATGGTATTTTCCTGTCGCTTAGACGCTTTGAGTTTGAGTACAACACAGAGAAGGAGAAGAGTTTTTTAAATTGCATTTCCTTTTCTTGGTTCATCCTTGATATGATAATAAACCATCGAATTGTAGGGCGGAGGGGTACAATTTCTTATAGGCTTTTAGCTACAATTCCTACAATAAAAGTATAATAAGTAGGTCCTTTCCTAACTTCGTGAGAGGAGGTAAGAAAGCACCCACCTCCCCTTTTTTTTAAACGTTGATGAAATTTTGTTTTACTGTTTTCCGAGGCCGAAGGTATTGGTACTGCCTATCTTTCATTCCTCCCTTCTAAGAAAAATCCTGCGTACGCTCATGGACTAAGTCGCTTTCTCAAATAAAAGCATTGAAAATGATGGAGAGTAGATCAGAGGAGAGCATGGATAACAAGGAAGCTCAGCAGCTAGCGTCAATTAATGAATGGTCTGTTAAGGCTTATCAACATCATAGTAGGCAGGAAGATATGGAATCTAAAATTCTATGCAACCCTGGGAGGCACTTTTCTAAATTTTGCCGAAACCCCTCATGTGGTATATCGTTGGAAAGGCCGGTGACCACTTATTCATGATGTGCACCTCCTGTGTCGCTCCCCCCCCCCACTTTGCCCCTCCCGGGGCATTTTTCTAAATTTTACTGACACCACTCATGTGATATATATTATGCAGCTCCGGTGCCCCTCCCTGACTTTGCCCCCTGTGGGTCACTTTCTAACTTTTGCTGACACCCCTCATGCGATAAACCGTTGAAAATCCCTGCGCGGTAGAAATGAAGATTTTTGCAGTGCGTGCGCAACATGCCTGCTACACGGTGCCGTAGGCAGCGGGAACCCGGTTTGAGTTTGAGATTTACGTATAAATTAGAAATGCATTTGAAAGAAGGGGCCCGCTAGTTACTGCTAATAATGTATGTATATGTCTGTCTGTGTGTGTGTATCCGTCTGAAGCCTCTGTATCTGAACTCTCGGACGTCTCAGAAACACGCAAGATGTGTCGAAACGCGCGTATTTTTTTTCTTTTTCAAGAACAAGTTTAGTTTTTCCTAAAGGTCCGCCCCGCGGCAATTAACGCGATATATTAATTAAAAACCCCAATTAAAAATATTCAGCGAAAGCATTCAATTTAATCTTTTATCAAACCACAAATAATCTCTTCAACTCTTCCAAAAGCGGGGGAGTGGTTAGTAGAATTGCAGCGCTGCTAGAGCGATAAAAGTACTGGACCTTTTTAAAGAGCGCCCTGTCTAAAAATCTACGGGGCCTAAAAATTCGAAAATTGCACAGCTGGACGCAAAAAAAAATCACAAATCTTCTAACATAGTCTCAGAAATTGAGTAACAGGTGTAATTTTCATTAACTTATAATTTGAGACATAAAGGATTAATTTTGAAGCAGCAGTATTTACCGTACGTTTCAAGTCTTTCTTTTATGATTAACAAAAAAGAAGAAAACCCATGCATCGAACAAAGGTTATCAAACAATTTTCAAAATAGTGTAATAAAACATCACCGTTTGATATAAACCGTCTAACATATTTTTAAAATTCAGTAAAAGGTGTAATTTTCATAAACTTTAATTTGGGACATAAAGGGTTAATTTTGAAGCGACAGTGTTTGCCGCAAGTTTTATGGCTTTGCTTTTCTCGTTACCACAACGAGACAACAAACAAAACAGAACAAAACAGAAAACCCATGCATCGAACAAAGATTATGAAAAAAAATTCAAAACATTCAAAATAGTGCAACAAAACATCACTGTTGGATAAGGCGAAAAATGCTATTTAAGTAAGCATTTTGGGAAACGTATAATAGATTTGAAAACCCGATTTCAGAAATTACGATCTATAATCGGTTATCGGTATAGTATTCGAATTCTTTTGTGATGCCCTATATATGATCTATCGATTTATATATACATATACTATATAATGTGTTAAAAGTTAGTTTAGTTAGGTAACGCATAATACATTTGAAAATTCCCTTCTGCTATTTCTATTAATAAATGGAAATGTACTCGAATTCTTTTGTTCAACCCTGTATATGATCTTTGGATATCATACACACCAAGTAATCCAGTAATATGCAAAAAAATTGTTAGATTAAAAAGAAAAAAACGAAAACTTCCAACAATTATAGCTCATAGCAGGGCCGAAACTAGCCTTTTTTGCACCCGGGGCAAACATGGATTTTGGCGCCCCCCCCCCCCTCTTCCGCAAAGTATATTTACAAAGAGAATTTTACAAATTTTCTAATAGCCGACTTTTTTTAAAAATTTAAAATACGTAACAATGAACTGAATAATCTACAATGGCGGATGGTCGTGACTCCCCTCTGAACACCAACAAAAATATTCTAAAAATCATTTTAAAAATGAAATATACAGTAGAGTCCCGCTTATCCGAGACCCGCTTAACCGCGTTTCCACTTTAACAGAGTTATTTTCTTCTAATAGAAAGAAAAATGGCCATTTTTTTTTTTTTTGAAAAAAAAAAAGAATTATGGCCATTTTTCCCCCCCATTCTGACCCGAAAATCAGAGGTCTAACTTTTAACGACTGCTCTTTCATTCGATATATGTTATGCACACTGTCAGGTTTCTGACGTTAATGAGACATATGTTTAATGTAAATTAACTGCTGTTTAATTAATTACTGTATCACTGTTTAATTAATTTATTTTGTTTATTTATTATATTATCTGTACATTATTATTTATGTACTTGAGTTATGTTATAGACACATTTTCTTATCTACGAGATTAAAATGGGTGAAAGGTATGAAAGGAATTTTCAGAAGAGGGGTTATAGTCTACTCGAACGTGGGTGGTACAACAGCAAGGTATGTAATAGTAGAAGGAAGAATTTATGAGCAGATGATAATCTTGCTTGATGACCTGTCACGAGTCAATTGGTCAACACGACACGTGGAGTTTCCCGTGAAAACAAAGTGCGAAACTCCAGAGCTTTGAAGAAAGAATGCGAACTAAGGAATGCAAAAGAATTATATGAAGATGTTGGTCTCGATGTGGTCACAGAGTGTTTTCTTTGACAAGCGTCTTGTAAGAGAAGCCTACGTGTGTCACGAGATTTCGGATAGACCTATCTTTTCATATTAGTAACATATGTGTCAAACCTTGATATTTCTGAGTGCCATTGTTTCTGAATGGTAACCTTGGTTTATTTATTAGCAAATTTTTGTCATTAGTTAAAGTGAATATTTCTATTCGGAAACAGTGGTACAGAAATATCGAAAAAATTGACAGCTATGTATATTAGAACCAAACGTAGAACATCTTAGAAGTTATGGGGGCGGGACATGATCCCACGAGCCCATATAGGTCTATATCTATGATGGAGATCTACGGAATCGGACTTAGATTATTTAGGCTGAGGGCAAGCTTAAAATAGCCTGTGAACGAGAATCACCCCTTGAGAAACTGACGGACTACATTTTTTCCATCATAATATGCACCAAACTCGGCTAATGACCCGATTTTTAGGCAAAGGTGCGAGGAACGTGTAGAAGTATAAGCCACTTCCCTGCAAAATTAGAGTCGCTTAAAAACCCATTAAATGCCAACTATAGCCATATATCACGGAGACCGCCTTTTCAAACCACAAAAATCGTCTTTCAAAAAGTGCGAGCCCTCCTATTCGTTCCCCTTTCCTTCCGTATAAAAATCGTTCCGCTCGCCATGCTATAGCAGTACTCGCAGTACTTTTTCTTCTCGTTCCCCTTCTATTTTCCGCTTCTTCTGTGCGCTGGGGCGCGTTCAGCAAACCACTTAGCTTCTACAAAAGCCTCCTCAAATGAGCGCCACCACAATGCAGGCGAACACACACAAAAAAAGGGGTGTACTGTAATGAGGAAACTGCTGACTTCCGTCCTTTTCGTTGTGGAAGATCTCTCCTTTTTCTTGACATTTTGATGCAGCGAAAGTTGTTTAGAAAAAAAATTCCATAAATAGAGACGACGAAGAGAATAAAATAGATGTCAAACAGTTTGGAAGTTTGCCGGGGCAGAAACGACATTTTTTTATTCCCTTTTCGTCTCATAGCAACCCCCCCCCCCCTTTCAGGGGGTTGATTTTTTAATGCTTTTTTGGAATGCCTTGTTTTTTCTTTTTATGCCAACAGTTTTTTCCTCGAAAAAATTTTCACGCTTAAACACCTGCATAAAGTAAAATAGGGGGCTTATAGAATTGTCTCCCCTTCTCTGAAGTGGCACATATCAATGATAGTTTTGCTGAAGTGCGAACGGTAGAGGGGAGGGGGGGCGAATTCGGAAGTGTTGGCGAAGCGGAAGGGTTTGAAGTAAAGTTATTCAGAATCACGCGATCCTAACACAAACTTTCAAGATTTTTCATGTGTCTCTTATGATCCTATCATGCATACTTAGGCTGTGTCATTCATGCGTTTGATATCATATTTGTAAGACTTAACAATAGGAAGTTTTTTAGTCATCATTCTACTACTCTTCAAACAGGTATAGAATCAGATCCCCGCTTTTCAAGTAGAGTGTATGTATTTTATTTGACTTGGATATATATAGATAACTCGTAAATTCGGTGCTTCCGAAAGATGATGATCATCTCAGTAGATATCTATGGCTTCGTTTTCGTTTTTTATGTCATCTTTTTATTGCTCTCTTTCTCGTATCCGGTTACAGAGATATATTATGCTCACCAATCAAATAACAAAAATTGTTGACTGCTACATAAATATCAATGAGTGGGATAAATATCGTTTAAATAATTTACACTAGATTAATATTAACACAATTATTCTAATTGGTAAACAAATCATATTAGATGTAAATTTCCAACTGGGCGAAAAATGTCCGGACCAGGATTCGAAGCCGGGACCTCCTGTCTGAAGCCGCCAGTGCTCTGCCATCTGAGCTATCCCGGACGCTCAGACTAGATGCTGTAATCATCAAGGTTAGCTGGGTGAAAAAGTTCGACCAGAATCGTCCGGGATAGCTCAGATGGCAGAGCACTGGCGGCTTCAGCCAGGAGGTCCCGGGTTCGAATCCTGGTCCGGACATTTTTTGCCCAGTTGGAAATTTACATCTAATATGATTTGTTTACCAATTAGAATAATTTTTATAAACACATGTATAATAATCACTTATAAACAGATAATAACCAATAGCTAATCTAATCTTTTAAATTAATTTTATGTTTACAATGTTTTTCATTATGCATCATGTCGCGTGACATTGTTTACTATGTTTATTGTTTTTAAATTATGTGAAAATATTTTCTATCGTTGAATGATTTTGAAAATGTTGCCGTTTGTGCAACGAAACGATCTTCAATCTTAATAAAGATTTTCTATCCCTTTTTATAGTATTTTTAACTTTATTAGAATAATTGTGTTAATATTAATCTAGTGTAATTTCGTATTCAGCGATTTCTGGAGTTCCATTACCTGAGATTTATTCTGTTGAGCTGAACCAGGTTTCAGACCAGATGCTGTTAATCATCAAGGTTAGCTGGGTGAAAAAGTTCGACCAGAATCGTCCGGGATAGCTCAGATGGCAGAGCACTGGCGGCTTCAGCCAGGAGGTCCCGGGTTCGAATCCTTGTCCGGACATTTTTCGCCCAGTTGGAAATTTACATCTAATATAAATAATTTACTCTGCATTTGACCAGTCCGTATAATGAATTTAAAGTAGGTACACTGAAAATAAATTCTGCCAGTGGCATCTAAAAAATAAATTGTGGCTCTAGAAAAAATAGTACCATGTCATCCTTATAGATTCTAGTTCCCCTTGCTAGAGAGTTCTAGGTATCCTTATTAAAATTCAAGGGCGTTTTCATATATTATCGTGGTCAAACTTATTTAAAAATCTCTGCAAATAAATGCGAACACAAGAAGTGAGTTTTAGTAACAATAATTCTAAGTTTATGAATTAATTCTAGAAATCAAGTGATAATTTCTCTCAATTCAAACGATTCATAATATAATGTATCGTTTCATCACCCTGAAAACTATAGACTAGAAATTCTCGATCATTTCGTCTATTCAGTTTATTTGTTTGTGTTATTCGCATAATTCAACAATCTGTATTTCTAGTTTAGGTATTTAAAAACTGACTATCTATTCGTTCTAGATGAAGGCGGTATACAGGGTGCAATATGTTATCTATCGCCGACCTTTAATTTCTCAACCGTTGGTTGTAGACTTATATAGTTCCAATTACGAAAACGTTTCAAATGAGATAAATGTTCATGTTGTGGCATTATTTAAAGTAAACAAGTAAGAAAAATCATGCGCTTAGCATAAATTATGAAACACTTTCCAACACTTCCTGAATACTTTAACAAAACTTCGTTATTTAGAGAAATAAGGTATATAAGAGAACTAAGTAAACATTTTAGAAAACGCATGAAACATTTGAAAAACTGATTTCTGCAGTTTCCGTATATAGCCAAATATGTATTCCAATTCTTTTGAACAGCCCTGTATTTGATCTGTAGGTTGATATATATACTATATAAAGGGAAAATTTAGTTTAGCAAGAAAACTCATAACAGGTTGAAATTTCTCTTTCAGCAATTTATACTAATAGATCAAAACATACTTGTATATATTTTTACAGCCTTGTAGTCAACCTAGTACCTTTATTACACGCCACCATTTAGCTAAAGTTTAATTCAAAGTAAAACACTCTTAAAACTACTGAAATTACATTTCCAGAAATTATCATTTATAGACGGCCATGTATCTAATTCTTTGCGTGACTCTGTATATCCTCTTATCTATGTTCTACAAACATTTCTTAGCAAACCAAATGCAGTTCCGCGTAAAAATGCATAACTCATTTAAAAATCACTTTTAAGCAATTTGCAATCATACCCAGTAACCATTACGAATTATTTTGTGTAGCCCTGTATATGAATTACAACATTTATACACACCATATACTATGCATAAATATAGTGAAACATAAAGCACATAACACATATAAAAATGCATTTCCAGCAATCATCGCTACTGTACAGTACTTCGGACACAATATAGTATCTGAAATCTTTTGTGTGTCCCTGTAAATGCTATGCACTTCGTATTATACATGATATAAGTTATAGTAAACCTCAGCGACCTATGTCAATTTCATTATACACGAAATAATTTAACATAATTAAAATACGCCGCAAAAAATTCCCTCCACCCCTATATCGTTCTGTAACGGAATTATTTTGTGTGGCCCTGTAAATGAATAATAACTATTCTTTGCATCGTATATTCTACAGAATATATATTTTAGTGCACTTGATAAATGCATATGAATTTTATTATCTTTGAAAGCATGTAACATCATTAAAAACCATTTTAAACGATTTTTTCCCATAGGCCGTAGTGTAACGGAAAACTCTTGACTGTCCCTGTAAATAAAGTAAACATGCTAGAAACTTTATTTGAAATAGGGATCGTGCTATGGTAGAGGTCACTAACATCCAAAAATTTCAGAACGATCCGAGTATATTTACGGGAGTTAGAGCGCGGACAGACGGACAGACAAACCGAAGTCATAACTACTTTTCAACTTTGTTGGAAAGTGTTTAAAATCAATTTTATAAAAATTACGAAATCGAACTTTTTATACGGTCCCCCAGTCCCTATAGTTATATTTAGTAAAAGTTTACACATATCTCAACGGATATAACACAAAAAGTTTGACATCTGTACTACAAAAATCGACAAAGTTGTTAAATTTGAAAGTTTGAGATCTTTGCACATGATTTTGTCTTTCATTGAGGGATCAGTTAAACGATGAATTAAAGTAATTCGAGATCAAAATCAGTGTACAATGTCCTTTTTACGGCGAAACCACCTTTTGCCGGTATCGCCAAATCGGGGTATCACCAATGAGGATTATTTTATCTAAAAGTTTGAGCTGATTTTTAGGGTCGTATACAAAGCGAAAAATGAAATATTGAATTTAAACAGAAAAATAAATATTAATTTATTATAATGTCAGAAAACGGTGTACTATAAAAAAGGAATACATCATACGCAGGGGCGTAGTTACAGATATTTTTTCGGGGGGGAGAATTCGAAAATTTCCCAACTTGAAACAAATTGCTCCAATTTTCGACTAAAATGATATGCACAACGTGTGTAATAATTATAATGATACTTTTGCATAAAAAATTCCTTTCCAAAGAAAAATTCTGAAACTGAAAACATAAAAATTCTAATTATGGGTTTGTTTACTAAAAAAATAAACACGTTTTTTACCTTCTTTTATCTTTACACGAAGAAAGTATTGGATTCGTGAAAAAATTCGACTTCTGGTTTTAGACTGATTTATACGTTTTAGTAAGTCCTGAACACGATTCGACTGTTTTTAGAAAATATCTGTCTGTCTATATGTGATACAAACTTTGTGGGCGCTCTAACACAAGAACTAATGCACAAAATTTAATAAAACTTTAGAGATTCACTTATACAGTCGAACTTCGTTAACGCGAACACTCAAGGGGAAACTTTATTTGTTCGTATTAAAAGTAGTTCCTGTTATCGGAACTTAACTACATCACATACAACTGGACGAGGCAATCGGAAACAGTTCGTGTTAACGAGGTTTGACTGTACCTTGATAAAAATTGGTGCTGATTTGTTTTTGGTGTAAATCGTCCAACAGGTGGCACTGCTATGCGGCATTTTTCACGATTTACATGGTTTTAGCGATAATTATATTTCAAAAACTATTGCACGGAATTTGATCAAACGTCATATTCTGTTAAACCTTGGCATAATTTGATGCAGATTAGCTTTTTATGTATATCATATAGCAGGTGGCACTGCTATGCAGCATTTTTCACGATTTTGCGATAGCTGTATCTCAAAAACTAATGCACGGAATTTAGTCAAACTTCACATTCCACATAAATAGATCCTTATTAGGCTTGGGTCTATACTGTCCAAAGCTATCGCTTTTGTGCACTTTGAGTAAGGAATTTTGGTTGCAGACATCTAAGAGGCTGGGTGCCAAAATTTAATGATTTGTTTGAAAAATGCTATGCTTATATTTCCTTTTTAAATGCACACAATTCAACAAATCTATACCTTTAGAGTTTGTTATTATAGGCAAAGAATTGTCATTTAACTTTGGCACTGTGATTGCAAATTTTGAGGCATTAACAAATATGAAGTAGAAGAAAATTTTGGGATTGGCACATCCGACTAGTTTTTACTCCAATATTAATTCTTGTGGTCTTCAAAGAAGCCCACCTGTTAATAACATCGCTTAGTTTAATAAAATTCCCTATTTCACTTTCATACTTTAAAAGCATTAGGCTGTCAAGTCTGTCATCCCTCATTGTAGCTTGCAATATATATTTTTTAAATTTTTATTTGACTAAAGATTCTTTCATTAGATGCAACGCCATAAAGATAAGCTGCTGTGAATGTTAAGGTACGAGTATATAGTTTGACGGCGTGACCCAAATAGTCTTTGAATTTCATGGCATGAGTAAACGGTTTGTTAAGTGAGTTGGGATTTGGTTTATTTCTATTTGACTCTGCAAGTCATGCACATTCGGTTTCTCATATCCAGGTGGAAACATTATTAACTTTTCCCTTGCGCAATTGTGATTTAAATATAGAATGCATTGTTGCAATATTCTCTTGATATAGGGAACATTGTCATTTAAGCCCATTACTAAATTCCCGAAATTTTCTTGTATTTCTTATAATTATTTACTGTATCTTATGTACTGTACTAATGTACTGTAAACTTATGTGTATCAATGTCCATTGCTGTGCTATTATTTTTATCTATTGCCTTTGGTGAAACCGTTTTTCTACGGTGCTTTCGGAACTCAGCTTCTCCAGTCACATCCTAATACTCGTAATTGTTTGTGAACTTGTGTGTAAGGAAATCTTTATTTCTTCAAAATTTTATTCAAGTGCAACGTGTCAGTGTTACAGTGCATGTCGATTTTTTCTTCAGTTGATGGACTGCTTTCATGGTCATATTTCTGTTCCAAATTAAAATCGTCCATTTTTTACCCTTTTCATCCTCGAATGGATTTTTAGATGCTCCAAAATCTTGCACGAAAACTTTTTTCATATTATGAAGGGTTTCTTCGTGCTGAGATTTATAGTAACTTTTTAGAACAGCTTTAAGCACAGAAAACTGGACTTTTGGTTCAAAATTTTATAAACACATATGAATATAAACGAACAGGACTGATATATATTTACGCAAACAAATAAAAGTAAAATGTGGCAAATTTATCTAAACTAACGACTTCTTATATCCGCATTTGCTCATATAACGCTTTTTACTTGAAAGCGAACGGTTAACTAATTTTTGCGGCAAAAAAGGGTAAAATATTGTCCAAAAATCGCAAAATTAGTCCAAAAAGTTGTGAAAACTCATCAAATTTTCTTGCCCATAGCTGTGATTCAAGTAGATTACTACATTCCTTTCTGTTGTGCTACAAATTATCTCCAATTTTCAAAAGAAGCTGCAATCCCTTTGGATTAAAATAGCTGGATTCTTTTTTGGGAGGAGAAGGGGAGGTAGGGTGAAATTCTTGAGAAAGGAACAAAGTTTTGGAGGAAATAAAGGAACTGGTTAGTCAGTTATTGATGGACAGGAGTAGAGAAATTTAGGTCTGGTAGATGTACAATATTTTTGTAGAACTGAAAAATACAATGTTAGATTGAGTGTGGCTGATTTCTTTTGATAATTTAACTTGTTTACTGTTGCAATACTCAAAATAATCACCAAAACAATAAAAATTTCGTATTTTTTTACTATTACTTTTAAAAAAGAAAATGCCTCAAAAATCTAGAATTTCCCAACTCTAAGCTCAAATTTCCCAACTTCACATATATTGGGGGGAGGCTCCCCCCCATGGCGACGCCCCTGATCATACGCCGGAATCTACAAGAGATACTGCTCAAAGTGTTCACCATAAGTGGCAATGCACAAATGAATGCGTGACAATACTGAGTCCTGGACACGTTAGAGCATAGCAGGTATGCAAACTGTGCGACAATCAAGGATGATGCGCTGCTTCAGATAAACCAGAGAATTGGTCTCAGTCACATAGACCTATGCCTTGATGTAACCCCAGAGGTAGAAATCCATGGGAGTCAAGTCCAGCGAACTCGGTGGCCACTCTACCGGACCACCATATCCAAGGATCTGTTGACCGAATTCGTTGGCCCGAACGTTTGATGTTTTCTGCGGAGAGGGCAACATCATGTTGAAAGCACACCCGGCATGCATGTCGGAGAGGCAGCTCTTCATACCAGTCACGTATTGTGTTTTGTAGCCGATACAGGTAACTATCCTCCGTTAAGGTTCCATCGTAGAAGATGGGTGAAACAATCTGGGTTCCCCATATACCGCACCACATGTGTCGTACTGTGCGGACGATGTGAAGGTTTTCCAGAGACCAGTAATGCACATTGTGCACGTTCACAGTGCCACCCTGTGTAAACATTGACTCATCTGCCCACATAATATCACAAAGAAAAGACGGATTTTCCTCTAAGGTGTTGAGCATGAAATTACAATAATCAAATCGTCGTGCGTGATCACCCAGCATCAATGCTTGCACCAGTGTCGGATGGTATGGATGCTCATCATGTGCATGTAACAAATGCCAGATATGCTGACCACATGCCTCGCTTATTTCCGCCGTGCTCAGTTCTGGAACTAAAAGGGCGAATGCCAGCACCTCCTCCGGTGTCACTCGAACATTACACCTTGCCCGTCTACTTGTTCTGAGTCGTGGTGAAACAGAGCCGGTCTCTCTAAGATGATGCAATGCATCAGTTATTGTTTCATGCGTTGGATGTAGATCCTTGGGGAAAAGTTCTGAATAAATACTCGCAGCCTCTCTGGCATTCCTTTGACATTCACCATAATTAAGTATAATTTCGGCATACTGCATGTATGCGTAGCTTGCCTTCATGGTCTCAGCGCTGACTAGCATGTCCATTGCTAGATGGCTCGTGTTTTATCCCGAACGTGTGTCGTTGTGGTACTATTGTAATTTGCATAATTTGAAAATACAAAGTTATTATTAAAACTATTAAGTGATGATAAAATCATTTCATTCAAAAAATATGGAATATCCCAACGTTCGCCATTCCTATTCTTCTGCGAAATATATAATTCGTTGTTAGAGAAACCAGGTTCGAAATTATAGTTGCTACGTTTACTAGTAAAAAAAAATCCCTGCCGGCCCGGCCTAACAGGCAGAGGTAGATTTCGAAGTTAAGTATACTAATTTCACCAACAAAAACTAAATCATTATTAAATATAAATTCACTTTAACAGTTTTATCTGTCTGCTTTTGACGAGTTTTTATTTCCTTTTTATAAAATAGCTGGTTTCATCAGAATCATGTTAAGGCGATATTAAAAAAATATTTTTCCATACTCAACAACTCGAAATTTTCTGGCACATTTTCAGATTAATTTTTAATTAAAAAAAAAAAAAATATGAAACATGCCTGACGGGATTTTTGAAAAGATTTATAAGCGACCTGTGTTTTTATTTTTCTTTCAATTAATTAAAACTTGATTAATAAACAATTATTTTCTCAGTAGGGCAATATTTTTCGTTTCTAACACAATCGCTTCGGGAAATTCTGTTCAAAATGCCCACTTTGACATCATTTTTTGAAATATATTCTGCCTCTATCAAAATATCGATCATTACTGTACATTATATAGTTTCTGAATAAGAGAATCTAGCAATTGGATGCGTTTGAGAGCAAAAATAAACTTAACAAGTTGGAAATTGCTCGTCAAACGTGGCAAATGAGGTGCGTTTGTACTATAACTAGTTTTATAATTATTTTTTGCACCCCATATTGTACTGAATGTATACTTTTTTGCACTTCATAAAGCGCATAGTCTGATACATCATTAAAATGCACTTCCAATAATTTTTTCCCATTCCCCGTAATGTAACGGAACACTTTTGACTGTCCCTGTAATTAAACTATACATCCGATTTTCCTAAAATTTGAAATAGCTCAACAAAACTTTGCAACAATTATATCTTTAAAATTTCAGATCATTCGGAAGGCTCTAATATCATTAAAATGCACTTGCAATAATTTTTTCCATTGGCCGTAATATAAAGAAAAACTTTTGACTGTCCCTGTAATTAAACTATACATCCGATTTTCCTAAAATTTGAAATGGCTCGACAAAATTTTGCAACAGTTATATCTTTAAAATTTCAGATCATTCGGAAGGCTGTAATATCATTAAAATGCACTTGCAATAATTTTTCCCATTGGCCGTAATGTAAAGAAAAACTTTTGACTGTCCCTGTAATTAAACTATGCATCCGATTTTTCTAAAATTTGAAATGGCTCGACAAAATTTTGCAACAGTTATATCTTTAAAATTTCAGATCATTCGGAAGGCTCTAATATCATTAAAATGCACTTGCAATAATTTTTCCCATTGGCCGTAATGTAAAGAAAAACTTTTGACTGTCCCTGTAATTAAACTATACATCCGATTTTCCTAAAATTTGAAATGGCTCGACAAAATTTTGCAACAGTTATATCTTTAAAATTTCAGATCATTCGGAAGGCTGTAATATCATTAAAATGCACTTGCAATAATTTTTCCCATTGGCCGTAATGTAAAGAAAAACTTTTGACTGTCCCTGTAATTAAACTATGCATCCGATTTTCCTAAAATTTGAAATGGCTCGACAAAATTTTGCAACAGTTATATCTTTAAAATTTCAGATCATTCGGAAGGCTCTAATATCATTAAAATGCACTTGCAATAATTTTTCCCATTGGCCGTAATGTAAAGAAAAACTTTTGACTGTCCCTGTAATTAAACTATACATCCGATTTTCCTAAAATTTGAAATGGCTCGACAAAATTTTGCAACAGTTATATCTTTAAAATTTCAGATCATTCGGAAGGCTCTAATATCATTAAAATGCACTTGCAATAATTTTTCCCATTGGCCGTAATGTAAAGAAAAACTTTTGACTGTCCCTGTAATTAAACTATACATCCGATTTTCATAAAATTTGAAATGGCTCGACAAAATTTTGCAACAATCATATATTTGAAATTTCAGACCATTCGGTTGGGTAGTTTTTGCTCTGTTACATGCGGACAGACGGACGGACAGACGGACGGACGGACTGAACGACGACTATAGGTGCTACGTATTTATATAATTACGAACGCACCTAAAATGAGTAAGAAAATAGACAGTTTGGATTTGAATGCACCCGTAATAAGATGATTTTTTTCTTCAACCGCTATGTATTTTTAATTTGTTTTTGCTTTAAGAATTGGCCCTATCAAAAACTTGTCTATAGAAATGTTGAAGACAATATTAAGAAGATATATGATAAATTCATGGAGATTTTATATCTTGTGAATTAACGGAGTTATGAAAAGCTTTTTTCTTCAACCCTCCTTTTTTGTTTTCGTTTTTAATTTTTTTTCGGTACGAATTGGTCCTATCAAAAACTTGTGAATATAAAAGTTGTAGATAATATTAAGGAGATGTATAATAAAATTATTGGATTTGATATCTTGAGAATTGACGAAGTAAGGAATTTTTTTCTCCCAAAAACCCTATTTTTGCGCCCCTTGAGCCTATTTTAAATTTTATCGAAAATCTGTGATGCATGAATTTTTGACGCTATTTTTAGAAGTACTAAAAACTTTAAACTGATTTGATATGTACAAAAATTAAGAAGTTATGGGGTTTTTTCGGTTTTCACAAAACCCCTCCCTATTTCCATCCCATTTGTCTGCTTTTGCCCATTAACAAACTTGACCGAGATTTTATGTCCCTTGATTTTATGTATCAGTTTGGAATAGATTTGTGCAAAATTGCGGAAGTTATCGTGTCCAGAAGAAAGTGATAACATAATTGCTTCGGGAAATTCCGTTCAAAATGCCCACTTTGACATAATTTTTTGAAATATATTCTGCCTCTATCAAAAAATCGATCACTGCGGTACATTAAATAGTTTCTGAATAAGCGAATCTACCAATTAAATGCGTTTGAGAGCAAAAATGAATTTGAAAATGAGTCAGAAAATAAGCAGTTTGGATTTGAGTGCATCCTTAATGCAACGATTTTTCCAACACAATCCGCTCCGGGAAATTCGGTTCAAATGCCCACTTTAACAGCATTTTTTTAAATATATTCTGTCTCTATCAAAAAATCGACCATTACGGTACATTATATAGTTTCTGAGTAAGAAAACGTACCAATTGGAAGCCTTTGAGAGCAAAAATGAATTGTAAAATGAGTCAGAAAATACGCAGTTTGGAATTGAATACACCCTTACTTAGATGATTTTTTTCTTCAATCGCTATGTATTTTTAATTTGTTTTTGCTGTAAGAATTGGTCCTATCCAAAACTTGTCTGTATAGATGTTGTAGACAATATTAAGAAGATATATGATAAATTCATGGGGATTTTATATCTTTTGAATTGACGGAGTTATGGATTTTTTACTTCTTCAAACACCCTTTTTGTTTTCGTTTTTAATTTTTTTTGCAGTACGAATTGGTCCTATCAAAAACTTGTGAATATAAAAGTTGTAGATAATATTAAGGAGATTTATAATAAAATTAAGTGGAATTGATATCTTGAGAATTGACGAAGTTATGAATTTTTTTCTCCCAAAAACCCTATTTTTTGCGCCCTTTGAGCCCATTTTTAACTTTATCAAAAATCTGTGATACATAAAATTTTGCCCCTATTTTTAGAAGTAATAAAAACTTTAAACTGATTCGATATGTACAAAAATTAAGATGTTATGGGGGGTTTTCGGTTTTCACAAAACCCCTCCCTATTTCCATCCCCTCGATCCGATTTTGCCCATTAACGAACTTGGCCGAGATTTTATGTCCCTTGATTTTATGTATCAGTTTGGAAGAGATTTGTGCAGAATTGCGGAAGTTATCGTGTCCAGAAGAAAGTGATAACACAATTGCTTCGGGAAATTCCGTTCAAAATGCCCACTTTGACATAATTTTTTGAAATATATTCTGCCTCTATCAAAAAATCGATCATTGCGGTACATTATATAGTTTCTGAATAAGCGAATCTACCAATTAAATGCGTTTGAGAGCAAAAATGAATTTAAAAATGAGTCAGAAAATAAGCAGTTTGGATTTGAGTGCATCCTTAATGCAATGATTTTTCCAACACAATCCGCTTCGGGAAATTCGGTTCAAAATGCCCACTTTAACAGTATTTTTTAAAATATATTCTGCCTCTATCAAAAAATCGACCATTACGGTACATTATATAGTTTCTGAGTAAGAAACCGTACCAATTGGAAGCCTTTGAGAGCAAAAGTGAATTGTAAAATGAGTCAGAAAATACGCAGTTTGGATTTGAATACACACTTACTTAGATGATTTTTTTCTTCAACCACTATGTATTTTTAATTTGTTTTTGCTGTAAGAATTGGTCCTATCCAGGGATGTAGTGGAGGGTATACGGGGGTATACGCCGTATACCCTCTGGATTTTTTTAAGGAACACCGTATACCCTCTGTTTCTCAAGAAAGCTATAGTATATGTACGCTAGGGTATACCCTCTGCCTTGAGCGTATACCCTCTGCTTAGAACGTATGCCCTCTGTTTTTTTTACGACTACACCCCTGGTCCTATCCAAAACTTGTCTATGTAGATGTTGTAGACAATATTAAGAAGATATATGATAAATTCATGGGGATTTTATATCTTTTGAATTGAAGGAGTTATGGATTTTTTACTTCTTCAAACCCCCTTTTTGTTTTCGTTTTTAATTTTTTTTGCGGTACGAATTGGTCCTATCAAAAACTTGTGAATATAAAAGTTGTAGATAATATTAAGGAGATTTATAATAAAATTAATTGCAATTGATATCTTGAGAATTGACGAAGTTATGAATTTTTTTCTCCCAAAAACCCTATTTTTTGGGCCCCTTGAGCCCATTTTTAACTTTATCAAAAATCTGTGATACATAAATTTTTGGCCCTATTTTTAGAAGTAATAAAAACTTTAAACTGATTTGATATGTACAAAAATTAAGAAGTTATGGGGGGTTTTCGGTTTTCACAAAACCCCTCCCTATTTCCACCCCCTTGGTCCGATTTTGCCCATTAACGAACTTGACCGAGATTTTATGCGCTTTCATTTTATGTATCAGTTTGGAAGAGATTGGTGCAGAATTACGAAAGTTATCGTGTCCAGAAGAAAGTGATATATATAGATAGATAGATAGATAGATAGATAGATAAAGTTTTTTACTGAGGGTGGTTTTGGGTTCTAGGAGTCATGATCGGCGTAGATCTGCAAAAATTTTTTCAGAAATTCCAACATAGGAATGACCCCAATAGGTAGTATTTCATACGAAATCTACCTAAAAGGAAAAGAGTGCAGCCCACGTGTTTTGTTTATAAGCAAGAAGACAATATTACTGTTGAACGCATTATGTTACAAAAAGCTATTATTAAATACTTTTAAGTTGTAAGTATTTCTTAGTGTTATTTGATATAAAGTTATTTCATATATAATAGTGATATTATATTAGTTTCTTTTCTTCATTTAAATCAGTAAAGTATGCGAATAGTAAATGTATAACTCTATGTCATTGCAAACGTATAAAAAGAAAACAAAGAAAAAAATTGTAAAAATAAAAGAAATTTCAGGCACACTGATAACGATATCATTAGGGTGGGGGGAGGGGCGTCAAAGAATTATAACGCATGATATCGTAAGTGGGAGGGGGGTGGGCCAAAATTACCAAAAAGTTGATAACGTTATATATGTCCAGTCGGGGGAAGGGGGGAGCAAACACCCCTACTAACCCTGCAACCAATTATAATGTGAAATACAAAAAACGAAGTTTGGGTTCGTTTTCATAGGTAGATGGCCTCCTAATCAAATTTTATATACATCATTTGAAAGTAGACTTTTCCTCAACAGTACAGTTCCTAAGAAAAAGTCTTTGAGAGGGACGGACTTGAACCCCATAAGGCAGGTACCAAAAGATTGAAGATAAAGTCTACTTTTAAATGGTGCGTATAAAATTAGCTTTGGGGAAAGGGGGCATCTACAAATCAAAACCAGACCAAACTTTGTTGTTGTTGTTGTTTTTTCAATGGCAACATATTTTAAATCTTTCGTTCAAATCACGCCTAGATAAGAAATTTCAAGTCATTTGGATGATAAGTTTTTGAATTATAAACATTCAAAATTCACAGCTTCTAATGTTAAATTAAATTTTCATATTTTTATTAATATCTCCTGAAGTTATTATCCTAATGTGATATTTTTTTGTTTAATTATAATACTAAAAATCCTAAATATAAAGACATTGAATTTGTAATTTTAACAATTTTATAATATGGGTTATCAAATTAATATTCGAAAAAAGTATGAATTGCAAACAACATTTTTTTTTTTTTTTTGATAAATTTATATTTATTATGTCTGCTTTATGCAGATTCTCAATTTCAAATATTTCTTCACGGTAGTTTTCGAATTATGAGTAAAAAACGTCAAAACGACGGTTTAAGGGACCGTCTATGATGTCCAGAAAAACATAATTTGAAAAAAAAAATATATTTTACTCATTTTAATGAATAATTTGGGCTGGTAGTAGCCGAAATATATTAAGCGAGTGAGATGCTTACATTGGCAAGAAATAATATATTAAAAGAAGTGACATAGTCATTCTGTAGCATTTCAACAATCGAGTACCGAACTTCATTTACGATACAGCCCCTAAAATGGGCTCATTTTAAAATAATTAATTTATCGGAAACTAATCATAAGAATTTCATGAAAATTTGGATTTATGCTAATTGAAGGGTGTAGAATCTATTTATGGTATCAAACTTGGGCATTGCTATTGAAAAAAACAAAGTTTGGGTTCGTTTTGATATGTAGATGGCCCCCTAAGAAATTTTATATACATCATTTGAAAGTAGACTTTTCCTCAACAGTACAGTTCCTAGAGGTCTGCACGGGCCCGGGCTTGGCCCGTACCCGGCCCGGCCCGGCGGAATGAAGGCGAATTTTCCAACGGCCCGGGCCGTCAGAATTAGGACAATTTTTTCAACGGGACGGCCCGGACCGACAGACAAAATAAACGAGCCGGGCCGGGCCGATAAAAAAAATTATCGGCCTATCGGCCCGATATAAGAATTCAAGCAAAGCAGATAAAATATGAGCCATTTTCAATGAATATGATTTTCTCGAGAAGTAGAAATGTGCGTCACGAGCCGATGCGAGTTTAACAACATCAATACAGATATGTAACATGTCCATCGTAGAGATTGGCATCGTACAGTTACAAGATGTCTGATTACGGGTTTAATTTTTTTTTTTTTTCAGTAGACTCGTGCCGGGACGGAACTGGTCTTAATCGATCTCAGGATGTGTAGGACAGGCATTATGTTTTGTAAAAGTATTAATAGTGATAATGAACTTCTGTTAACAGTATCTTTGGAAATATACCTTAAGGCGTTCTCATATTCACTGCTCAACAATGCGAAACTTTCAAACATATTTTCTGACTCATTTTTAACTATAAAGGCATACAATTCACAGGCCTGACTATTGAAGGCATTTGGAAACGAATAGCTTTCTCCATATTTGATAAATTACTTACAGCGATAACAGAGATTCTTGTCATGTGACTGTACGTTTTTCTCCTTTCCTGTGCTATCGCTTCCGGAAATTCGATTCATAATGCTAACTTTGGCAGTATTTTCAGAGAAAGATATGTTGCTTTTATCTATGAAAAAGACGACATTTACATAGTTTCTGAATAAGAATACCAGCCAATCTTACGCGTTTCCGAAAAGAAATGAATTCTCAAATGTGTCGAAATGTAACTTCTTTCGGTTTGAGAAAAGCCTTAAAAATGAGGGAAATATTTTCGCAAAACTACTTTTTATCATACAGCTTCAAAAGGTGTCATGTTTTTAATCCTTTATTCTGAACTACATTAACTTTTTAATGAATCCTTATTGGAATTTCGAAATGTCTATAGAGACGATGATTAAAACACTGTGTAATCGTTAATGTTTACTATTGTGTGTTTTCTGCTTTGCGAACACATAGTAATCTAAAATATACTGTAAAATTTTCCCATAAATATGTACGTAGTATTTATTAAAAGAATCTTAATTGTATGTCGAGAAAAAACGGATTTTTTTTTAGAAATTGAATCGGGCCGGGCCGGGCCTGTTTTCATTAATTTTTGTACGGGCCGGGCCGAGAACTTTAAAAATGCAAACGGGCCAGGCCGAACTTTCAATTTTTACACCGGGCCAGGCCGAACTTTCAATTTTTACACCGGGCCAGGCCGAACTTTCAATTTTTACACCGGGCCGGGCCGATCCAAGATAGCTTTTGTTCGGGCTGGGCCGGGCCTGGGCTCGGAAATTCCGGCCCGTGCAGACCTCTAACAGTTCCTAAGAAAAAGTCTTTGAGAAGGACGGACTTGAACCCCATGAGCCTCTAAACACTCTTAATGTATTATATAGCATATTTAACCTTTAACTGATGTCACGCGGTCTCCCAGACCCCGCGACTCCCCAGCTGTAAACACTTTTACAGCTTTTTACTTTTCTGTACTGAAGTTAAATAATATGAATAAAATACTTTTTTCATGCAATTTAATTCACATGCTCCTAAGAGAAGTACAGCGATGTTGTTAGGACAAAATTTAAATAAATTCAACCTTTGAGTTATTTTTTTTATTCATTTTATTCGAGGAATCTGAGAGACCGGATCACATCAGTTGTGTGACAAATTTTAGTCACATCAGTTAAAGGTTAAATCGAGTGTTTTCTTCTTTTTTTCGATACATATTTTTTTATTTGCAGATATGATGTTTCAGAAGAAAAAAAATCTCCATAAAAATATGCCTATTAAAGTTTCAGTCTAGTATAATCACGTTTCTTCAAACTCTCATTGAATCATCAAATGAACAAAAAAAAACTTGTAAAAACACTTAATGACAGTATCTCTCTCAATTGTGCGGAAGTAGACATTTTTCTCACGCACCGGAAACAAAATGGCGAACTGATTAAAGGTCGTCACGCGACCAGATCATGAAATTATTTAGGGGAGGATGGACAAGAGATTCCCCAAGGTGTTGGCGGGAAAGAATGGCGCAACTAAAGATTTTCCCACGCTCTTTGCTTTAATTGAGAAAGAACTGTGATATACATGGAGAAAGACTATAATATTAAAAGACGATTTGCCCTTCATGAAAACTAAGTAAACAAAGCCTTTACAAATGGGTCGCCCGGAAATTAGCAGTAACATAACTGCATGTTAATTAATACGTCTTCATTTTTTTAGCCCCCGGTGCGGTATGCTATTTCTTTCTTTCAGCTTATTTTGTGTATTTCAAAAAATAACGTTACCTTACAGAAGCCAGCCGTAAAACAAAGCAGTACGATTAAATACTCTATAGCAATTTTTTTAACTTCTAAGCATCGCACATTTTCAATTTTTATACAGTCGTATTGGGGGAAAAAATGTACTTTTAAATACAATTTGTTTGAAAACTGTATTTCCATTTATTTTTGAAATATTAATTTTTTTTTGTAGTTTTTGGAACCAATTGCTTAATATTGGCAACGGAAGTACTCCATTTCTGTAGAAAGTAAAAGAAAAATAGTTGTAAAATAGTAATTATATATTTTTGTTGCCCATTTTCTCGTAATAACCGAAAGAAAATGTAATAAAAATACGTACTATTTTGAAAAAAAAATAAAAATAAAAAAATAAGAAAGAAAGAAAGATTTCTGTTAAAACAATGGAGCTATTATAAACTATATTTAATTTTAAGTATCTATGAATCATTAGATAGCCGGGTTTTTTTTTTGTTTTTTTTTTCGATTTTCTTGAATGGCGGCTTCTTTTTGCTGCATTTGTGCATTATTTCGCGATAGTGATGTGCTATGCATGCTTCACTGTAGATGTTTAAGAGTAGATCGTAAATGTGGAATTCTTAAGCGGATGCGAATGACGTCATTTTACATAAAATAAAACGTGTGCTTTAAGTCTTAAAATTGAATTATGTTTTGTACTGCAGTAGAGTCCCGCTTAACCGAGTTATGTTCTTTTGATGGGCTGGTGGTTTCTATTATTATGAAACAGCTATTATAAATGAAGCGTTAGGTGCAAATGAAAGAGCAGCCGTAAAAAGTTAGAACTCTGATTTTCTGATCAGAATAAGGGGGAAAATGGCCATTTTTTTTAAATCTTTTATCTTCACCTAACGCTTCATTTATAATGGCTGTTTCATAATAATAGAAGCCATCAGTCCATCAGAAGAAAATGAAGTAATGGAAATGCCGGGGACGACACTAAATTCTGAAAAAGCAGAATTCCTGTTCTCTAGTTTTTCTTTTAATTTCGCATAACTTCGGAATTCTTTCGACGCCCAAATGCAATATTGATACATTGTTATGATTTTTTAAGAAACGGAGCTTGTTTCTTTTAATTAGAGATCTACCGAAAATTCGGTTTCGTTTTCGGCTCAAAATCTGAGTTTCGCGGACAATTCATTTTCTCGGCGAAAATGCTGGCGCGAATTCGGATGGGCCGAAACTATCTGTTTTCCAAAAATATCGTTTTTTCCACCGTAAATTTTCAACATGACTCATTCATTTGAGCTGTATCGGCTCAAATGAGACACTCTTTATTGATTGGGGTGAACTTCATTGTTTATAATCATCAGTCATGGCTAACTCAAGTCGTCAGTGCACACTATAAAGCAAGAAATGCTTAGGTGACTCAACTTTGAAGACGCTTTCACGTGCTCATTAAAAGCTACAGACTTAATAGAAATAGAAAAAATTTATTTTGAAACCGCAGAAGTGTTTCGAATACTTTTTGAGAAAGTTCTAGTACAACAGTTGGTCATTTACAAAAATCATTATAAAAGATAAATCGAGGTATGCATAACTGAAACCTTTTTTAATGAGATGCAATTCGTACAATTATAAAATCATTCTGTGTCGTGTATGAATGAATTACATTTAATTTTATATGAAAATAAAAAATGTTGGTCAGAGCTAGAGAGAAAGCCAACTTGAGCCACACATATAATTACACGTATAATTAATTAATAATTATGTATGTATTAATTACTTTAAAAAATTGGACATATTCGTTTTCGTTCGAAAATAGGAAGATTACCGAAATTCGTTTTCGTTTTCGGTCTTATCCTGTTCGCGACGGCGCGCGCATTCAGAACTGCGCATCTGAGGACGGAGCGGGAAAATTTGATTTCATCTTCTGGGCCGAAGGATTTTGCGAAACTAAGCCTAACTCTTGTAAAGAATTCTAAAGAGTTCTTCAAAAAATTATAAAAGATTCATTTTTCCATGTAACATTAACATTTTGAAATGCACATACATGAAATAAGTTGTTATTATATATATTTACACAAAAATTTGAAATATTTTCTCGGATATTTTAATATAAAAATGACTTTTTAAACAAATATAATGCATGTTTTAAACACGTTTTTTCCGTTTAAAAAATAATATCATATGATTACAAAACACTTACGTTCCTTTAATATAGCAACATATGAAATGTTTTGCTCAAATAAAGGATAGTTTTGTTTAAAAAAAATAATAGTTTTGTTTCTAAATAATTGTTAACACATTCCGTAAATAAGACAAGTATTTTTAAAAAGCTGATTTATTCACAAATAAAAATAATTAAATAAAACTTGCAAACAACTTCTGCATGCATCTTTTTAATACTTATTATACTGACAAACATAAAAGTAGTTTGAAAACTTTTAATTTAATTTAAAATATATGTGAAAATTCAAAATTTACATGTAAATATATAATCAATCATAAAATATCTATAAAATAAAAAATATTGAATATAAATAATAAGTAAAATAGAATTATACTTTAAATTTTTAAAATAAACATTTCTAAAAATTTGTCGATGGTAAAAATATTTTTGAAAATAAAAGAAATAATACATATAGTAACGTATAATAAAACAAAATATCAAATAAAGAATGATTGATAATAATGAGTAAACTTGAATAATTTAAAACCCATTCTTCCAAAAATTTCTTTATGCTAAAATATCTTTATAAACATCTTTTAATATATTATATACATATATATATTTAAAAATATAAATAAATTTATGAGGTTAAAAGTATTGAATAATATTTTTTAATAATTTCTAAAACCGAATAATAATTTTAAATATACTGATAAAAAATAGCGTTAATGTTAAAAATATTTTATAAAATGGAAATATTAACGAAATCAAATAAATGTATTCAATTATAAGGGGCAAACTGACTATTAATTGAAACTATTAATTTTGAATCTGCGAACATTTATCAAAATGTCAGAGTTCAATGATTGTGTTAGAATCACACCACCCTCTTAAATTTTACTTTCTGAAAATACATAAATTTCATACATTTTCTTTTCTTTTACTAAATGTTTTTCACTATCCCAACTATTCCATATATTCAGTCAAATACTTGCGTTTTTAAACTTTTTAATGAGTTTGTAAAATAAGATACTTAAATTTAGATAATTTAAGACGGAATTACTTGAAACGGTATGAATAATTATTGAAGAAAGAAAAAAAAAAAAAAAAGAAGACGAGCGCACAAAAGTTTTCTTGACTTGACGGTGCCGAAAATATTTTGAACAGGCATCCGCAAATATTTAAATTGAGTAGCAGCCCTTGTTGAAACAAAATAAAAATATAAATAGGCCTCCCGCTTTCCTCCAAAATGAACGAAAGTCCGAAACTATTAATCACCACGACGTACAAATAAATTATTTCCAATCGAGATAAAAGTAGAAAAGAAGTAATTGAAAATGAATCAACTGGAAGCCTAGCCATATTCGTACGTGAAGCTTACGTCATAAGCTTAGAGTTGATCAGCTGACTAAACCATTCCTTTTCCCGAGGCTAACGAAAAAGACAGGCTACCGCGGTGGGTCCGATTCTTCTTTTTTTACAGACCGCTGGAGTCACGTGATGCTCGAATGCACCAATGTAGGTGTGCGAAAAGAGCATCACGTGACTCCAGCGGTCTGTAAAAAAGAAGAATCGGACCCACCGCAGTAGCCTGTCTTTCTCGTTAGCCTCGTCCTTTTCCCAAGTGACGTAGAAAAATGTCTGCTAAACAAAAAATAAAGTTTCATTTGACGCATAAAAGATTTATGATAGAAAGAAAATCACGTTTCAGAAGCATAAATAGATGCATATGAAATAAACACACCTTTTTTTTTTCATTGCAGCCATTTTTGGAAAAAAATTAAATTGACATGGATTAAAAATATATTAATAGATTCCATTTGCTTTCCTAGACAGAAGGAAATATGTTCTCCCCAAATGTATATTCAAATTTGATTACGAATTTTTTGAGTTAAACTTTCTGGAATAAAACGTTCTAACTGTCTGGCACGAATACCGGTCTCTCGGGATGTGAGTGCCAAGAACGCCGGCACGTATACCCGTCGCGCGGGATGAAAGTGCAAACGAGGCCGGCACGAATACCGGTCGCTCGTCCCGAACGGGTTTTAATAACTTTTTACGGTCGATCCTTACTTTTAATAGCCGATTAGAAAGTCGTTATTTAAATTATAAAATCGCCTCTATCACTGTAAAAATCTTTTGTATAACGATTGTTGTGTTGTAATTATGGTAGATCCCTCTTTGATCCTTTGGAGTTCAGTTGTTGAAAAAAAGGTTTTTATAACTGTTGTATACGTCGTAGGCTAATTGACAAATTCGAGTTCTTTGCAAAGACTATAGGCTGTCTGCAAAGAGTCAGGCTAATTAGAGAATCATCTGCCATTTCCAAACAGCCAGATATTTTTCAGGCTTACTGAAAAGAGTCTATACAACTTTACGCTGACTCGCAGGGTGGCGCCAGGGGTGAGGCAGATGAGGTATCATTTGTTATGTATTTTTTAATTCTGAACCGAATGACATTATCCGAAAATCGATACCGTCCTTCGTTACAAAATTAGGCAGGTTTTATGAATACAAAGTCATGAATGGTTTTATGAGTACAAAATTATGAATACACGGATACTGACAACTTTAATGACCTTGGAGAAGAGTCAGATGATCCCGATTTTGATTACTGCTATTTTGACGACATTTAATAAGTTTGATATTATTTAACCATAAATAACATGTTTTCAACGTAAAATAAATGTGACAAACACAAAATTGCGCTCAATAATAAAGTATTCATTAAACCAACTATAACTTTGTAATGGAATGATCATATAGACGCGGATGATGTCATTCGATTCAGAAATAAAAAATGCATAAACGATACCCCCACTCGACCTAATTGAAAAATGTTGAATTCTCCCTCACCCCTAGTTAAAATCCCCCCCCCCTTTTTGCCCCTCCAAAACACGGTAAAAGAACTATTTTTTGGTGGCTCATCGGATCTTCAATTCTAGTGTCAAAACGATGGTCTTCCCAAATTTTTGTGAATGGCCATCAGTTGTTACTGTATAAACCTATTTTATCTGCATAGAGTATAATTTTCGACATTAGTAGAAGGAAAAGGGCGGTTCACCCCCAGCAGACGGAGCGTTGAGCAGGGGGGGGGGGGCAAATGATTGACAGGTGGGAGAGATAAGAGGATGATTGATGGATGAGATAAGATTCTGGACACAGTGGCGCCCTCCGCCTGCCGGCATGCTATAACAGAAGGTTTCTATGGTAAGAAGGGCTTAGAACAAAGGAAAGCATTTATAAAGGAAATTAATGAAGAGTCTATTATCTGGAAGGTAATTAATGAAGAACCTACTGTAAGAGGAGGGTAGAGCAAAGGAAAGTGTGAGTTAATGAGAGGTGATTAGGAAAAGTCTATTAGAAGATAAGGGTTTTAATGAGGAAAAGATCGCATGCAATCAGTTAAAAAAAACTTATTTCGAGCAGCGTCGAGACACGTCTTACCTGTACAAAGTCCGAGAGGCAAATGAGCGAATGGTTGTCTGGAAACCGGTTTGGTTGGGATAAGAAGCTGGCTCCTGATTGGCTGAGAGTCGAACCTAGAGGGCAGCACGGTCGTTTCGCCTGAGGGAATGAACCAAAGCGCTATAAGTAAGCGTACAAAGTTAGTGCTGGAATCTGCCGTAAATTGACACAGCTGCGCCATCTTGTGGATGGAGTGAATAACGCAAATACGCGGGTTTTTTGTATGACGTCATATATGACAGGATATCTACCATCTGCGCATCTCGTGCGCAGGTCTATTTGAAGATATTTACAATTTAAGAGTTATAGGCGGAAAAGCAGACAAAGCTATTTTAGAGAACACCTGTTAAAATTTTAATCATGAATTTCAAATATTTACTCACTCATGGAAGATAAACCTTGTTTACCAGATTTATTGCAAATATTTTTGTTACAGTTTGTTTTGATGAAAATATGTGTATTTTAAAAAAAAAAATCGCAATGTCATTTTAATTTCGGGAGAAAAAGCACTAATGCTACGTAAACAGTATTGCTTTTTGCCCCTAAACTAAACTGACATTGCAACTATTTTTTAAATACATATATTTTTATCAAAACAAGCTGTAACAAAAATATTTTGCAATAAATCTGGTAAACAAGGTTCATCTTCCATGAGTGAGTAAATATTTGAAATTCACGATTAAAATTTTAACAGGTATTCTCTAAAATGGCTTTGTCTGCTTTTCCGCCTATAACTCTTAAATTGTAAATATCTTCAAATAGACCTGAATTTTATGCAAGCTATTCAGGCTAAAAAAAAAACCATTTTTGTTAATAAAAGTTATAGGCGTAACTTTTAATTCCTGGTTTTTTTCCACATTGGAAGAAACTTGCCCACCTTGGGTTTATGTTATTATTTATTAGAAAAAAAATGTATTTTAAATATAATCAGCGAAAAGCATGTGTTTAAATTGATGTAATATACCAGTATGTATGTATTTTAAATAAAGTTATGTTTTTCAAATGACGAGTATATTTTTAAAATGATGATTTTATATTTTGAATGAAATGAATGCAACATAAACGCTGGTGATGGGGAAAATATTTGACGGTTTATGAACTGCGGCCGGCTAACATAAAAGTACTTTTTTACACTGTTTATTTAATCTAACCCTGTTCATATATATGAAAAGATATAAAAATTTAATCGATTTTTCCCTCCCAGATATGCTAGAAAAATAAATATTATGTACATGGATTTGTTTCTAGTAACAATACAACATTTTAGTATTTTTACAACTTGATTATAAATTAGCAAATTAATTTTACGTTATCTAAACGTAGCTGATAAATCCTTAAACATTCTTTATGGTTGTTACAACTGTATATACAAGTACAACAATTGAGTAAGTTATCTAACAAACTACGATTTCTAAAATATACCAGCTGGTTAGGAAATTGCAAAAGAGAAATATTTAAAACCTTTAAGCATCTTAAACGTGATTTTCAGCCCTATAATTTTTTATAAAAAAGTTAAAATATTATTTAATATATATTATTAAATGTCAGTGATTTTAATACGTTCAATTGGCCCATCTCCGTCCGCAGCCCTTTTTTCTACTACTTATTCCGACTCTTTTGCGGAAAAAAAAAAAAAAATTCAAAAATTGAAACCGAAAAAAATTAAAAGGGAAATTTGAAATTTTTGGCTACCGACCAACAACTGCTACGTCGAGCTTATTATTAGTCTATAGTTTTCAGTTATTGGCAATTGTTGTGTGTTTCATAAGCCTTTTTCAAATTTGGAGAATGTTCCGCAATTGGGTTATTTCGATAAAAGTTACTTTCATTTTCTAACCATTATTTAACTTTTATACAGTTACAATTGTATACTGTTTTCTCATTTGACGCCAATCATGGCTATCAGCCCGATTACGGAAAGTTATCCATTTTACACCTGCGAAAAACCGATGTAAGATAATAAATGTTTAATTGAGCATATCACGTACTATATGTAAATATTTTATATTTTATTCCATTTTTTGAAGTTTCTTCTATACTTTGTATGCTTTCTGCAATGTTATTCACCTGTGCGAAGTGCAGGTATCCCATGAAAACTATTTTTCCCGGATATGACACAATGACCGACATATTTCTAGATTTTTAAAAAAAATTTATTTGTCGATTTTAGGAATTTTTTTAAATCTGTTGTCTAAAATTCTCAAAATATTTAAAACTATAAATAATCAATTATTGCTGGTTTAATAGTACAAGAATTACTGTTTGCATTTTAAATTAAAGTGGATCCTAATGTAAAATTAAATGAGTTTTAAATGGAATAAATGAAATGCTTCTATTTTAAATATTATAAATATAATTCGATCAAGAGAATATTTGGCAATTTATCGCCTGCGCCCGGTAAATAAAAAATATGCCTTAAAATTAATTATATAATTTATACTTAAACTCTAAGCGTAATAAAACATTTAATTCTCATTGGAAATACACATGTTTATGTAATTTTTATAACTTTATCTTATCAGGAATTGAATTAAAAACAAAACGCTGCTGTAAAATTCTATCTTAGCATACATTAACTAATTTTTATATGCCCTTGTTCATTGCATTACAAAAACATAATTAAAATAGAACGTATTAAAATCACTGACATTTAATAATATATATTAAATAATATTTTAACTTTTTTATAAATTGTAATAAAACACAAAACTAACCTGTTTTTCTCTTTTGGGAAGCGAAAAAAATAAGTTCTCTCAGATAGAGAGTTATTTTTGCAGTTTTGAAAACTGCAATAATTAGAACGCCAACGTGGCATTTTCCCAAATAATATAAGTTCTTAAAAGAACTGATTTTGTTTAAATAACTAACTTCAATTAATAAATTAAATAATGGCGAATAAATAAATCGAATTATATCTAACTTCCAACAATTAAGTACTGCAGACGACAAACGAATAAAATCACGGCTGCGCATGCGCATAGTTATTTCATAGATATCGAACTTATAGATCATCCACAAAGGGGAAAGAAGTTAATAATCCTCTTGTAGCTCACTCCGTCCGCTGGGTGGCGTATGACCTTGATTGACGTGACCTCGGCTTTAATCTTGCGGTTACCTGTCCCATTTAAGATAGGACGCTTACTTATATCGCTTTGGAGTGAACCGGAGCGTCCTCTTTCGGTGGATTTTTTTTTTTTCGTTGAAGGGATTGAAACTGGCCACCGCCCCCTGAATAATAGGCCTGAGAGCTGGACCAAAAATGGCGGCTGCCGAAGGCGGATTTTTTTCAGCGTGTGTACGGTCCCTTAAATATTCCTACCAATAATTTTTTGAAGTTTTTTCCATTCATTTTTCTGAGAATAAACAAGGTAGAGAAATCTTTTATAAAATACTGGTGTCTACATTTAAGGGACCGTACCTACGCTAAAAAAAATCCGCCTTCGGCGGCCGCCATTTTTGTGTGAGCGCTCAGGCCTAGTATTCAGGGGGCGGTGAACTGGCCTGAGATGACGTCATACTATTTAAGAAGTAGCTGCAGAAATATGGAGGTTAATATATTTTTTAAGTGATTTGTTAATGAAGTAATTTGTTAGAATTTTTTAACGAAATAACTTTTCATTTTTTTTTTTCATTAAGCAGTTATTTTAGTTTTAAATTATTTTTGCATTAACTAATTTGCTAATAAAGCTTTTTTTAATAAATAAGTTTATTTTTTTTAATTAAATAATTATTTTAGTTTTAAATTATTTTTTCATTAAGTAATTTGTTAATGAAGTAATTTAACGAAACAAGTTTAATTATTTTTTCATTTAGTAATTTGCTAATAAAGCTTTTGTTAATAAACAAGTTTAATTTTTTTTTTCATTAAGTAATTTGCAAATAAAGTTTTTTAAATAAACAAATTTAATTTTTTTTTCATTAAGTAATTTTTTTAGTTTTCAATTATTATTTAATATGAAAGAATGCGAATTATCTCTTTAGTTAAGTATTTTTTCTAATCAAAAAGAACGCGAATAAATTTTTGACAATAATTTTTTTGTTTAATTATTGCCAAGGTTGAAAGTTAGCCGAAACACAAGCTGAATACGAAAACGGTTTTTTGTTTTTGAACTTAGAAAAGGACTTTTTTTAATTAATGAACAGCTCTGTTTTTGGAAAAACTATGGAAAATCTACGAAAAAGGAGAAATGTTGCACTTTACAATAATGAAAAAAGAGCTAAAAAATTAGTAGTCTCACCTACATTTAAGTCATTTAAAACATAATATGAAGATCAAACTGCTGTTGAAAAGATGAAAACTAACATACTTATGAATCAACCGATTTATGTTGGATTTGCAATATTAGAACTCTCTAAATTAGTTATGTTTGATTTTCACTATAATTTTATAAAGAAAACATGCCTTTAGAATTACTTACAAGTTTCGAACGCATAAACATCCAGACTTCACATTTCTAACTCATCACGCTAACCACTTGGCTACGTGGACCCGGGTGTTTATCATATGAATATGCTTCTTATCTCAGTTTTATAGCTACTTATTTTGATGTATTTTTTAATCTAAAAGAATGCAAGTTTTAGTCTTTTAACTAAGGCATTTCACTCACTGACGAAGTAAAGTTTTATTTTCTTGAAAAAGTGGTGTAAATTGAATATTTTTTTATTAGTTAATGAAGGAATATATTTTTTTTTCAAGTTAACAGAAAATTTAGGTGAAAGCTTTTTAATTTTCTTAAGTTTTTTTCTAATCTAAAAAAACACGAATTAGTTTTTTTTTTTTTTTTTTTTTTTTTTTTTACAGTAATGATTTTGTTCTGAAAATCACTTCTAAGAGACAAGTGGTTTCTATATATATATATATAGTTCATATTCTATATATAGTTCATATTCTATATATAAGTTCATATTCTATATATATATATATATATATATATATATATATATATATATAGTTTGTTAGTAGCAGATGGGGACAGCTTAATGCAGCAATGTTAGAAAAGCGGGTGCATGATAGAAGGGAGAAGGAAATCTCATAGGGATTTTTTCTAACCTGATTCGAAGTACAGGGAAAATACTAATAATCTTTTGTATTTTTACTGGCGCCACCTACCAAAAATATTTGAAAATAATATTAAAAACAAAATCTTTAGAACATAATCTTTCCAATATTGTAGTAAGAAATATTTAAATAAGTAAACAAATATCTACAACTTTTACTTTTAAAATTTAAAAGCATGTTTTTAAAGCATCTTTTATGTCATAATAATGTTATTTAGTAATTAACTCATTTCATATAAATAAATTGACAGTGATGTGTATGTGGCGTTCTAACAGCTTTAAGAAAATTTTTTTTTTCAAGGGATACAATAAAATTATTATTTCTTATATTAAGCTAAATCTTTTGACTTCACTGTCAGTCAAGGCTTTAGAAAACAGTAAATATGATTTAAGTAACATACACTTCTATAATTAAAATATACATAATTTAATACTTGTTCCCTAAGTATAATTGTGTATATGAAACTATTATTATATATAATACGTCAATGTGGCTTAAATTTTTTTTCTTACTTTTGAAAGATTTAAAAGCTATTAGTATTTGTTTTCTCTTTGTTCCTAATTTAACATGTTTCTTTGTTAAAAAAAAAAAAAAAATAAATAAAATAAATAAAATCCCAATTGAGAGTGCATAGTTCAAATTTTTTTTTTAAATTATTACGCTGAACTAAACATATTTTAGTTTTATGATTCTTTCAGTTCTTCCTATTTTATAGCAAATGTATAATGAGAGCATCTCATAAACTTTTTAACATTAGAATATTAATCATTATAATGCATTCTCTTCAAGTATTAACATCTTAAATTATAATAAAAATATGAGAAATATAAAATATAAACGCACAATAAAATATAAAACACATGGATAATTAAAGTACCAAGTACAAACGAACACCAACAAAATCAAAACAACGTGCCAAAGCCGGCTAGGGATTTTTGGATTTACCCCCCCCCCCCCCCCCATATCGTTATGCAGTCGAAGTTTTAACATTGTTGCATTAAGCTGTCCCTATCCGCTACTTAGTTTGTTCTTTTTGTAACATACAGTTGTGTTTCAGCGATGCTTTATGCTGGTTCTGCATGAATTTTCATTTAAAAGTTTATTGCTTAATCCGAAAGCGACTTTTAACTAAGACATTTCAATGATTGACGAAATAAAGTTTTATTTTTTTTAGAAAAAGTGGTGTGAATTGAATATTTTTTAACATGTTAGTTATTATTTTTTATTTTTTTATTTTTTGAATTAGGAAAAAGACTTACTTTCCTTTGTCAATTGTTATAGTTAAAGATTAATTTATATATATATATATATATATACATATATATATATATATATATACCAGGGGGCTCTGCCCCCTGCAAGCTACGCTTGCCAACCCCCGTTCAGACACTGTAGAATCTAAAAGCACGCTAATCTGATTGGTTTTAAAAAGGTTAGAGAAGATTGAATTATACTGAAAAAACCTGTAGTGATCTCCCTGTAAACGGGTTTCCATTCAATTCCCTTTGATTGCAAAAATTTAAGGTAGAATCAGTTGCTGTTAAGACATCCAATGGTTGTTTTCGTGTTTGGTTAAAGAAGATCAGTTAAACATTTGAAAAGAAGCTAAAATAAAATGAATTAAGTGAACAGAGTCTTTGTCTCTCGGTATTTTTTAACAGCGTTATAAAATGATTGACATAATACAATTACTAAAATTTGCTGCTTTAACCCCTTCAAGGGCGGTGGTTCATTTTTGGACCACTTAATTTTAATTCTTAAATGCCACATTAGCATCAGAATATTGGGATGAAAATTTCCCTTTTATTAAGTAAGTGAACAAAAGCATTTTTGTATTTCGAAATTTGTTTCTAAATTCTGGTGCCATTCACTAATTTCAAGATTTTACGAATAGAAGTGCCTTGTCCGTGAAATAGTTAAACGCATATTAATGTATGTTAATGTATGTTAATGTATGTTAATGCATGTTAATGTATTTATTATTTTAAAGTTTCCTTTCCCTTTTAATATTCACGTGTAAATACAATTTTCAGGACATAATTTTCAATATTTTCCTGCCTTTAACACGTACTCATTTAATAGTAATTTTAAAGTTTTTTTTTTTTTTTTCTGTTTTTAATAGTCACGTGAAAATAAATTTTTAATCGTAGGAAATATTATTCTTTGCGCTGTTTTTAAAATTGAAAACAATATCTATAATAATAGCCTAAGTCATGTGACTATCATCAACAGGTCCAGGCGAATCCCTTCGCATTTTATATTCCAGGCGGCCATTTTGGTACTTTAATGTTAGCCAGCCACAGGTGTGATAAGTCGCCGAATATTATTCTATCCCCATTATTTCGTTTATATTATAATAGTCCAAGTCATGTAACTGCCATAAACAACGGGCTGATTCCTGCGCTTTTCATAAGAAAGGTTTCCATTTTGATTAAAGAATCAAAATTATTTTTTCGAATAAAACTACCTAAAAGTTGCCATGATCACAAAGAATTCCTGGTACTTTTATGTTAGACGGGTGAAAATCTCTCCAATAGCTTTTATTTAACTCGGCAGTTAGCATTTTTTTATTTTTCGAGTGGTAAATTAAAAAGGTGCTACTTGGTTATCCCATCGACCAAAAATCTGTCGCCAAACTATAAGATTAAATGCCAATAATGGTTGATCGTAAATGTCACATTTACTTGACTTTAAGGAAGTTACACATGTTCACGCCATCAAGTGATTTTTATTTCGACGTTTTATTTGTATTTTTATTAATGCTATACTAATTTATTTGTTCTTTTGTTATTTAAAATAAAAAAATATGTCAATTTGTATAATTTGGCTATTTATATAATTTGGCTAAATTGGTCGACGGGAGAAGTAATAACATTAAAACGTTGCTTTGAAGTGGAAATTAAATCTCATGATTTGTTGCATTGTCACATACGCACCGGGTTTGGCGTGATTTTTTTTTTTTTTTTTTTTACGACAATTTGGCGGAAACCTCGTTTTCAAATACCTGTTACATATGTATTTTTAAATTATTTTCTGTTATTTTTAAAATGAAATAACAATAAATAAAAAAAATTAATTAATAACTATATAACAAAACAATTTATAACATTTTTTGTAAATAAAAAGAAAATAAATTCAAATAAACATTTATTAATAAATAAGCAACAATACCCGGGTTACCATGTCAGGCAAAATAACGACATTTTGGCGCCAATTAGGTACCCCGTTGCGTATATAACATCTGTGTCTAATATTTTTCTTTTCGTTTCGTTTAAAAAAAAAAGAATGAAGTAAAAGCCATTTATTTTAAAGGTTTCAATTTTAAATGAAAGTTTTGTATTAAATAAAATGATAATGAAATACAAATTGAATTCTGAATAAAAGTAACATGATGCATTTCTTAGCATGCATTTAAGGGAGGCCAAACTCGTCGCCAAATTTATTTTAAATAACCTTTTCTAAAATATGAAAAAAAATATCTGTTATGATTAAAATTTAAGTTGCCATCATTAGAAAAAAAGTATTTAAAACTAGAAAAAAATTAATATTCGAATTTTAAAATTTTAATACCAGTTTTGAAATCTGTGGATCAATAAGGATTTTTGGTGTTAATTTCATCGCAAAGTATTCCATATTTTAAGAGAAATCGCCGTGAAACGTAATCAGTTGTTTAATCAGTCGTTTCATAGAATCGTTACATAAGTTCGTTTCAATTCGATTCATTAGGATTTTATATATATAGGGTATATATATATATATATATATATATATAATAAAATTGAAATCACAAATATATGAATAAATTGGTAAAGTTCTAAAGATATATATATAGTATATATATGTATTTATTTATTTATAAGATCATCAGAATTCTACAAATGTTGTTGTGTTTTAGTTTTAAATTTTGAAAATGATTTATTAGTTTTAATTACTAGTTTTCTCTCATGTCTCCGACGAGACAAGTGGTTTCTATATACAGGGTGATTCATAAAAGATGGGCAGAACTTTAAGGGGTTATAGTACACTTAAAGACAAATAATATTAAATAGGAGACTAAGGGTCCCAGACGTATTCCCAAGGAGATAGGGGGCATTAAAGTTTAGGGTCCGAAATTTCAAATGATTATAAAACATGGAAAAATTGGTCGATTCGTTTGCGGTTTTTGCAAAAAATTTTCTTTATGCCAGTATTTTCTTGAAATAAAATTTTAAAGTTCAATTTCAAAAAATGCCGATAGGGGGCGCTTTAGACTTTGGAGTAACAAACAACTATTTTTTAACGTTATTTTTTGTATTTCTTTAAATGATTTCGAAAGCTTAGACTTAAACTTAAATTTTGATCTAAAAATCTGAGTCCTAACGAGTAGTTAAGTAGCGTAAACTGAAATTTGAAACTTGAAACCCTTCTCCCCCCAGAACAAAAATCAGTTATTCCCGATCTTTGTGTCGTAGATTAGGCCCTAACTACTGCCGCGTTTTGCTAAAATTATTCTTTATGTCAGTATTTTCTTGAAAATAAATTTTAAAGAAAATTTTCAAAAAATTCCGATAGAGGGCGCTTTAGACTTTGGAGTAACGAACAACTATTTTATACCGTTATTTTTTATGTCTCATTAAATGCTTTCTAAAGCTTAGACTTAAATTTTCAGCCCAAAATCTGAATCGTTAGACGTGGTTAAGTTTCTGGGGAGAGGGGTTTGAAATTTCTACTCCTGAGCACAGTTCAGTTTACCATGTCCACACATTGTGTGCTGTGATACGAGGTAAAAAGACACAAATTAGGATTATGTTACCAAAGCATATTTATTAACATGTAATTACAATAAATGTTCAAAATTGTGACCACCAGGCGAAGAATGGAACGGCGAACATTCGCGAAAACATCAGGCTTTTCGAGCACTTCCCCTACAGCGGCGGAAAGTCTGGCGACCAGTTCCTCGGGGGATTCAATGGGTGCCTCATACATAAGAGCCTTCAATCGTCCCCAAAAAAAGAAATCGAGGGGTGAAAGATCTGGCGAGCGAGCAGGCCAAGCAACAGGACCACCTCGACCAATCCATCTGTTCGGAAATGTGATGTCCAGATAGTTGCGGACGTCTCGTACGTAATGGGCTGGCGCTCCATCGTGCTGGAACCACATGACCCGCCGGATGCGTGGAGGAACAACGTTTAACAGGTCTGGCAGCACATGTTGCAGAAATGTGAGGTATGTTTTACCGTTGAGGCGTTCAGGAAGAAGGTACGGTCCGATTAGGTGGTCTCCGAGGATTCCTGCCCAAACATTGATGGAAAAGCGTCTCTGATGAGCATGTGGATACGTAGCATGTGGATTGACATCCGCCCATACATGTGCATTGTGTGTGTTAAATGTACCTTCACGTGTGAAGGTACATTCATCGGTGAAAAGCACAGTTCGTCCAAAATGTGGATTTAGCGCGTTCTGCTGCAGAAACCAGCGGGCGAATTCAATACGATTTGGATAATCCCCTGGAGACAGTTTCTGGACTCGTTGCACATGAAACGGGAGCAAATGTTCATCCTTCAGTACCCTCCAAGTCATGGACTGTGAGGTATCCACCTGCCTAGCCACTGTTCGTGTACTTGTACTTGGCTGCGCCGCTACTACATCCAGAATGGCTTCTGCAACAACTACTGATTCGTCCTTTTTTGCACGACTTGCATTCGACCGGGAAGCGAGAAATGATCCCGTCTCACACAACTGTCTGTGCAAGCGCTCGAAAGTTTTGCGGTTAGGCAACCGCCTGTTGGGAAATCGCTCTCCGTACATTCGTTGTGCCTCTGCACCATTTCCATCTGCCGCTCCGTAAATTAAATGCATCTCAGCCTTTTCCTTATTCGTGAAGGGCACCATCTTCCGATTCATTACTACAGCGACTTACACTTGACTCACCGTTCAGTGGTTTTTATGCCTGAATCGTGTCGAAATTTTGCATACGTGTTCTTCTTCTTCCCCATTTGACATTTGCATACTTTCTGTTTCCTTCTTCACCCGGTGACTAGCGTCAGGAATGGAGCTTTAACGTTTGCATGAGCGACGTTTCCAACTGTGCCAGTGCCTTTATGAGTGAATTCCGACTATGCAGTCCTTGACGAAAGTTGTATTTTTGCCTCGTATCACAGCACAGAATCGTTGGGCATGGTTAAGTAGTGCAAACTGAACTATGTTCAGAAGTTGAAATTTGAACCCCCTCCCCTCGCTACTGAACCACGCTCAGCGATTCAGATTTTGAGCTGAAAATTTAAGTTTAAGTCTAAGCTTTAGAAAGCATTTAATGAGACACAAAAAATAACGGTATAAAATAGTTGTTCGTTACTCCAAAGTCTAAAGCGCCCTCTATCGGAATTTTTTGAAAATTTTCTTTAAAATTTATTTTCAAGAAAATACTGACATAAAGAATAATTTTAGCAAAACGCGGCAGTAGTTAGAGCCTAATATACGACACAAAGATCGGGAATAACTGATTTTTGTTCTGGGGGGAGAAGGGTTTCAAATTTCAAATTTCAGTTTATGCTACTTAACTACTCGTTAGGACTCAGATTTTTAGATCAAAATTTAAGTTTAAGTCTAAGCTTTCGAAATCATTTAAAGAAATACAAAAAATAACGTTAAAAAATAGTTGTTTGTTACTCCAAAGTCTAAAGCGCCCCCTATCGGCATTTTTTGAAATTGAACTTTAAAATTTTATTTCAAGAAAATACTGGCATAAAGAAAATTTTTTGCAAAAACCGCAAACGAATCGACCAATTTTTCCATGTTTTATAATCATTTGAAATTTCGGACCCTAAACTTTAATGCCCCCTATCTCCTTGGGAATACGTCTGGGACCCTTAGTCTCCTATTTAATATTATTTGTCTTTAAGTGTACTATAACCCCTTAAAGTTCTGCCCATCTTTTATGAATCACCCTGTATAGTAATCCCTTAACATTCGCGAGTTTTGATTATTCGCGAAATTAAAAATGAAGAACATTTCAACGTTCGCGAATACTTAACTTGGTTATTCGCAAATTTTGTTTTATAAAGAATATTTTATTACAAATTAAACTCACTTTGATTTACTAATTCCATAAAGTCCATGGGTCGCACTTGTCCTGAAATTTCTAGACCAGGAAATTCTTCGGTACCAGTGCTTTCTTATAGAAAATCTCTTCTTAGGGGACAAGGGACCTTTAAAACCTTATAAATCAATTTTTTATTTTTTGTAAATAACTTTAAATATTATTCAAGGGTACATTATATGCATTATGGTAAGCATTTATCACAAAAAAAAAATTATTTTTGAGAAAAAAGTGGAATTTCAAGCGTCATCTTAGAAATCTTCGAAATGCGACTTGCGCGTTCCATATCAATGAAAATCCCCAATATTTTTTATAAAAGTCTGGTTTATATATATAAATAAAACTGTGCATCGAATTTTATATATTTGAATATAAAAGTTTAAAAAAAAAAAAAAATCAAAATTTTTTGAAAATTTTTTCAAAAATTATTTTTTTTAATTTTTATATTAAAATAATATAAAATTCGATGCACAGTTTTATTTATATATATAAACCAAACTTTTATACAAAGTATTAGGGATTTTCATTGATATGGAACGCGCAAGCCGCATTTCGAAGATTTCTAAGATGACGCGTGAAATTTCACTTTTTTCTCAAAAATAATTTGTTTTATTTGTTTGTGATAAACAAATGCCATAATGCATATAATGAACCCTTGAGTAATATTCAAAGTAAAATTTACAAAAAAAAAAAAAAAAAAAAATTGAAAAATTGAAAAATTGAAAAAATTGAAAAAATGTTGAATTCTCCCTCACCCCTAGTTAAAATCCCCCCCTTTTTGCCCCTCCAAAACACGGTAAAAGAACTTTATTTTGAAAAAAATTGATTGAAAAAATTAAAATTGAAAATTTAAAAAAATTTAAAATTTTCGAAAAATTTAAAAACTTTTTTTTAAAACCTTTATATTTAAATATATAAAATTCGATGCACAGTTTTATTTACATATATAAACCAAACTTTTATAAAAAATATTGGAGATTTTCATTGATATGGAACGCGAAGGGGGCATTTAGAAGATTTCTAAGACAACGCGTAAAATTCCGTTTTTTTCTCAAATAAAATTTTTTTTTTCATTTTTTTTTTTTTTTTTTTTTTTTTGTGATAAATGCTTGCCCTAAAATGCTTATAATGTACCCTTGAATAATATTTAAAGCGAAATTTACAAAAAATAAAAAATTGATTTTTAAGGTTTTAAAGGTCCCTTGTCCCCTTAAATAAGGAGAAATTTCGCGCGTTTAATCGAGATTTATTTTTCTATAAAAAAAAAAAAAACTGATATTTGTCCTGAAAAATTCCGTGAAGCGTACAATCCCTACAGAAACTATTTGACACAGGACTATTTGACATTGCACTGTATAGCCTAAGTTCTGAGAATTTGAATTCTGGTATTGAGGCAAAATATAGATCAGTAATTACGAGAAACCCAAAACATGACGTGATGCTAAAAATGAAAAAAAATCCTAAATTTTCTAAAATTTAAAGTTTTTATTGCAAGGGAAAAATTTTCTGCAAAAATTGTATGGGAAATTTTAAAGCTTCAACAACAACTTGTTGAGAAAGCAATGGAATGCGATCCTGCACTGGTGGAGAAATCAAGACTGCAACTTTTCCTTATATGGAAATTCATAAACAAAAGACCTGTTTAGCCAAACAATCTTATATCAAAAAATATTTTCAATCATCAACTAGCAGGTAAACTTTGCACAACATGTTTATAATTATTCAAATTTATTTACAGATATACTTTTTAATGTTTAATAAACACATTTTTAATTTCATTTTTTTAGTCATAAAACCTAACCCCTTTTTATGCACGGGAAGATATTCTCAGCATTCGCGATTTTGATATTCGCGGAGGTTTCGTGAACCTAACCTTCGCAAATGTTAATGGATTACTGTATGTATGTATGTGTATATGTATATAACCATTAAATAAACATTACCGACCACCATCAAAAATTGTGATTATCAATGAAATGACAATAATACAGTTTCCCCCAACACACTTAACATGGATACCAAAAACATAGAATATACAAGCTGTTATGTATAAAATATAGTCCCTTGTACTATATTGCGAGAATTAATATGGAAGAAAAAAAGAAAAATATGGATACCGATAAAAATAATTGAAAAGCTTATACAGGGTGATTCAGCTCGTCGGTGACAAACTTTAAGGATCGATAGAGCACACCTAGACGAACATTTTTGAATAGGGAATGTAGGGTCCCTGACGCGATGGTAAGGCGCTAGGCGCTTTCGAAAATTTGGGTGCCGAAATTTGAAACGTCATAAAAACTAGGGAAATGGTTAGATTTTCTTGCTTGTTGCGTCGAAATGATTCTGTTTGTTTAGACTTTCTTCAGTACCAATTTGATAAGCGTATCTCTTAAAACATGGATAGGGGGCGCTGCAGACTTTGGAGAGCTAGACAACAACTTTAAGCCCGTTATTTTGATAATTTACACATGCTCGCCAAAGTTTATACTCTAACTTAAAGTTTGAACCCAAAAGTAGAGCCCTGCAAAAAGCGTAAGAGCCGGAATAAAATGTCAAAGTACAGGGTGGTCGAAACTCGAAGGCTCCTAGGAGATAAACAAACAGATTTCTTGACTTATGGCATGCATTTTCATGATTCTGCTTGCTGGGGCTCTCTGAAACTCAGTTGAACGGTACAAAAAGAAACATCGATAGGGGGCGCTTTGGGCAAAAAACATAATTCGTTGACATTTCGGACGCTAACTGGAAACGGGGCGCTACGATCAGTTAGAAACAAAACAAGAGAGTAATTTACTTATCATAAGAAGCTATTAAAACTGCAGTTTGTTTGTTTTTTTTAACAAACATAGCTGGTTTCAATCATGCACAATGCGCGCAATAAAATTTACATAAGGTGCTTTTTGCTGATTTATGCAAAAGATATCGTACCATATCGATATGCAAAAGATACGTAATGCGTGGACGACAACGCGAGATGACGTAGTTGTATGCGCAGACACGTCTTTTGAACGTGCGGTACCTACTTAAGCTTCGGGTTACTTGTCTGCAGATCGGTAGTAGGATGGAACGGTACACAAACTCTGAATTGGCTGACATGCATTTGGCGTATGGCGCTGCTGGTTGTAATGGACGAGCCGCTCAGCGGTTGTACGCCGAGCGTTACCCCAACAGGCAAATCCCCTGCCATGCCTTCTTCGCTCGAGTACACCAGAGGTTGTCCACAACGGGATCTTTTCGACGGAGGCAGGCCTGAACGGGAGCGATCAGTGAGCACCCCCGACAACGAAGAGGCTGTGCTTAACCTGGTTGAGGACAACCCAGGTCTTAGCACGAGAGATATCGCCAGACATGTTGGCATTTCGCAAACAACTGCGTGGCGCATCTTACGTTCCCGGAATCTGCACCCCTACCACATCCAGCGGGTGCAGTTGCTCAGAGAGCAGGATTTTGGCCCTCGAGTGGAATTCTCAAGATGGTACTTGGCGATGAGATCCAGGGATCCCCGTTTTGTAAACAGCATTTTGTTTACGGACGAGTCCACCTTCAGCCGGGAGGGAATGTGGAACGCCCACAACAGTCATGTGTGGTGTGATGAAAATCCACATGAAACCAGAAGCCGAGCAGCCCAGGAGCGTTTCTCAGTAAATGTGTGGGCCGGCATTCTGGGGGATTGCCTCATTGGCCCTTATTTGTTACCTGAACGGCTGACAGGTGGAAATTACCTGATTTTCCTGGATCAAGTGCTGCCGCAGCTTCTGGATGAGGCGCACGTACCCGAAGGTTCGCGTCGCCAGATGTGGTTCCAGCACGATGGAGCTCCGGCCCATTACACGAACGACGTGCGTCTCCATCTAAACGCAAGGTATGGCCAGCGGTGGATCGGGCGTGGGGGTCCAGTTCACTGGCCTGCCCGATCACCAGACCTCACCTCCTTGGATTTCTTCCTTTGGGGTTACCTGAAGGCCGAGGTATACCATACACCTGTCAGCAGTGCTGAAGAACTTGTGGCGCGCATTGTGGCAGCTGCAGGGCAGATCAGAGATACTCCTGGCATTGTTGGAAACACACACTCCTCAATGCGACGGAGGTGCGAAGCCTGCATCATGGCCCAAGGTCGAAATTTCGAGCATCTTCTGTAGTGTTATTTTTTGTAAATAAATTTCCAGTATCATTGATGTTTTTGGTCTAAATTTATTCAGAAGTGTTGAGCAGAGGTAGAAAATGTGTTTTCATTATTACTAACTGATCGTAGCGCCCCGTTTCCAGTTAGCGTCCGAAATGTCAACGAATTATGTTTTTTGCCCAAAGCGCCCCCTATCGATGTTTCTTTTTGTACCGTTCAACTGAGTTTCAGAGAGCCCCAGCAAACAGAATCATGAAAATGCATGCCATAAGTCAAGAAATCTGTTTGTTTATCTCTTAGGAGCCTTCGAGTTTCGACCACCCTGTACTTTGACATTTTATTCCGGCTCTTACGCTTTTTGCAGGGCTCTACTTTTGGTTTCAAACTTTAAGTTAGAGTATAAACTTTGGCGAGCATGTGTTAAATTATCAAAATAACGGGCTTAAAGTTGTTGTCTAGCTCTCCAAAGTCTGCAGCGCCCCCTATCCATGTTTTAAGAGATACGCTTATCAAATTGGTACTGAAGAAAGTCTAAACAAACAGAATCATTTCGACGCAACAAGCAAGAAAATCTAACCATTTCCCTAGTTTTTATGACGTTTCGAATTTCGGCACCCAAATTTTCGAAAGCGCCTAGCGCCTTACCATCGCGTCAGGGACCCTACATTCCCTATTCAAAAATGTTCGTCTAGGTGTGCTCTATCGATCCTTAAAGTTTGTCACCGACGAGCTGAATCACCCTGTATATTGAATTACGTTATCAAGAGTACAGAATTCAATTATATAAGCAAAATAGTCGTTTTCTGTGAGAAAAAAAGCTAAAAGCTGAAATTTGTTTTCTCTTGTACTCAAACGACTAATATGACCAAAAGAATAGTTTCAAGATGAAAACAGAATAATATTAAATACAATGAAATGGAAAAAGCAATACAACCTTTTAAATATTTAATATATATATATATATATATATATATATATATAATTTATTTATATTTTAATATTTCTCTAAGTAATTATACGCTTAAATCTAAATAATTTTATTTTATATATATTTTTAGTAATAATTTATTATAGGATACTTTTAATGCATATAATAATTTTTATAATAAAGACGATATGTCATTTTTTATAGTAGTGGTTGTGTATTTTTTCTGCACACTGTGTTGTTTTGCAACCGCAAGAATTCGATTTTAACTGTAAAACTAAATCGGCGGGACATTTGCTGTGATTATTTTGTTAATTGTTCAAGATTTAATGTGGTCATTGCAATTCTATTGCTTGGTATGTCTTCAAATTTAATTGTTTCTTTAAATTAATAATGTTCATTATTAAGGATCTTGTTTTGATTAATATTTTTATTTAATTAAATTTACATGCCATGGTAAATTTAAGCCTTTTTTGGTGTGTGGTCGATCGGGTGCATAAGAATCTAATTTTTAGCTTATGCTGGATTCTTTTACAGAAATCGACTATGCTTTTGCTTATATTGGTGTTTCATGTACCCCTGATGAAGTGAAATGCTATATAAGCTTCCGGCTCCATCCTTCCAATTGATCTATTGTTTGTTTACAATATGTCTTTAAAGTGTTCAACATATTTTAGCTGGTTTCTTGTTTCATACGTCTTTAATAGATTTTTTTTTTTCAAAAATTTATTGGTTTTTCATATGTTAATACGGATTCATCATATGCAATCTGCTTGCCAATTGGTGGATTTTGCTTAATTTGTATTACATGTTTAGGGTTTCATCTGTATTTTGTATAATGTTATAGTTATAATTTGCTGCTAAATTTATTAAATTATTGAATTACTTATTGTAATTGGAATAGATGATGATTTGTAATTATATTATGGCTATATTTTATCATTCAAATTTCTATGCTGCTTATGCGCAAGTCTTTATGAATGATCACTATTTGATATTTTATTTTCATTTAGAATCGCAAGAATTCTTTCTGAAACGCAATTTCTTTTAAATGGTATCTTTTATATATTTTATAAATATATAATTTATGTTAGCTAAATGTTTTGCAACGTTAGCAAACTATTTTTTTAAATAATTTTTATGCGCTGGGTTTATTGATGCAATTGCGCAAAAACTTAGTGTGTTATCATAAGATTTCTACTATTGTAGTTTCTTGACACCTAATTCTAAGAATTTCCATTTTATGCTACATGTTTGTCATATTTCTTGGCATATATTTAATTTCATTTCAACATGATCGTCTCACAGTTGATAATAAGTTATCAATTAATTTGTATTAAAAAATGTTATTTTAATAATATTTGTATCACCATTTTAAGGTATGTGTTATAATTTACAATAATATACTATTGCAATATAGATGTTGCAGACAAAGTATTTATCTTTAGGATACATTATAAGTATGTAATTTGGTTTTTATTAGGTTCGTATAACATTTAGTATATTTACATTTTGCTCTGCAATTTTGAAGTAAATATTATGTTCTGTTGTGAAACAGGTACGATGATTATTATGGGAATATCTATGCAAGGTATTGGTGTTATTATTATTATATTGGTGGATTATGCTATTCGTTTGTTTTATTTATCTTATTGTACATAACGTAGATATTTATATTTATAATCAAGAATAATCATTATTATTCTAGTTTTATATTACATAGCTTCCTTAATTTTACTTTCTTTAATTATTGTTATTTTAATTTATTATATGTTCATAAAACAAATACAATGGCGGTTCTTAGTAAATTTTTCGTTCCTGGCAAAATACACTTTGCGTCTTCGCAGTGTAGTGCCCGGTACAGGAATATTAATAGGGATTTTCCTGGACCGACATCCAGTCACCTATTTTATTTTCCTCCACCACCATTTTTTAGAAAATGTCTGGATAAGAGATGCAAGACATGTCCCAATGCTTCACAATCACAAATTGTTTCGGATCCGTGTTTATCTTCATTTTGCAAAGCATTTAATGTAATATATAGTATAAAGTGTAATATATGTAATATGCAGTATAATGGACAAACATCTGGTCCACAACGTATACATACGTCCACAAACGTATTAACCAACATCGCTCAGATTCGATTAAAAATAAATCTAAGAATAAACAATCTACTGCTGAAATTCACCATTTCCACAAACATAATTTTAAAAATACAACATCAATATTAAAAATTTAAAAAAAATATCAGAACGTTTATTTCTGGAGTCTTCATTCATGCAATTTTATAATGCAGTTTATCCAATCGGGGTAAATACTGAAGTATTCAATAGGAATATCAAAGTTTTTTCATCTAATAACAATATAACTGATTATATTCCAATTTATCCTACACTTAATCATAATTTAAATCGCAGAACAACACGTAACAAACGTGGTCTTCATTAGTTAATATTTCTATAAATGATATAATTAAACAGTTAAATAACCTTCATAATAAATATTTAATTGATTGCAAATGGATTTTAGTTCGTAAATATATCTTTGTAATAAAAAAGAAAAAGCTTGCACAATATTTTAATATATTTCTTAGTAAAACTTTTTCGATACATTTCTCAGATATATTTTTTGATCTTATTATGACTAGAATCAATCAATTTAACATTAATTTACAAATGAAAAAAAAAAAAAAACCTAAACTTAAAAATACAAATACACACATGCTAATTACTTATACAAATCAAATATACAATAAAATTAATATTAATTCTATTATAAATGACAAACGCTGTAAATTTCCTATTAACAATATTCAAATATCTAGAACATTTAAATATCCAATTCCTGTAGAAAGAAATATTTTTAATTATAATTCTTTTTCAAAAAATACATATGCTACAAGTACTTTCCCTTGTAAATGTAACGACCCCTCACTAAAGCAATACGTTAATAAAGATCATGGTCATATTATTACGGGTAATCTTAATATTGTTAAAGATTTTACATTAAGAAAATTAATGGGATATGGTACTAAATATAGACTTCCATCCAAACTTAATTTAAATTCAATTCTAAAGCAATTTACATATGATATTGACTTATTTATATATAAAATTTCTATTTATTACAATAAACCTATTGCATATTTTAATCAATGGAAAATACTGGTAATTGAAAAGTTAACTGAAGCTCTTAAGGCAAATGTATCAAATCTTGTTAAAGTCAATGCCAAACACATTTTCCAACAGGTTAAAAATATTAAAAAAGACTATGTAATCACATATATTGACAAATCCCCTAATAATTATGAAATCATATGCAAATCATATTATCACCATCTTCTTACATCTTGTATTTCATCAAATAAATCCTTCCAAAAAACTAATGATGATATTATTGTTAACAATCATAAAATTAGTGCTTATTATAAACTACTAAATTTTACTCCTGCTAATTTTAACTATCCATATTTAGTACTCATTCCTAAATTTCATAAAACACCACTTAAATTCAGAGCAGTTACAATTGGATGTAATACATATAATAATTATGCAAACAATATATTATTAAAAATTCTCAGTCAAATTTATAATCTAACAACAGAAATAGATAATAAACATTGTATAAAAAGCAGTTATCAATTAGTAAATGTACTTAAAGACCTTAAATGTGTTAAAAATATTCGTACATATGATTTCAAAGATGTTTTTAATAATATAAATCTTAAAGACCTGCATAATATAATTAATACACTATTTAAAACATATAAAAATAAATTAACTCTTCCTTCATATATGCATTTAAAATATTTTAGCACTCTAACTAATTTTAATAATTTACAATAACTGTATCTTCCAAAATAATATTATTTATCTACAAATAGAAGGAATACCACAAGGTGGATCAACATCCAGTTTAATGTCTGATTTATATTTATATCAATATGAACGTAATTTCAGTGATGATAATGCACTACTGTATCGATATATTGATGACATAATTTTGATTGACACTAAACAATCAAATATTACTCAATTTCCAGTTGATTATCCAACTAATTTAGAATTGACAGAAAACCTATACCATTAACTTTTTAGAACTAAAAATAATAATCGCACAACACAAAACTATTACTGATCTTTATGACAAACGTAAAGACCTTCAATTCAAAGTTTATTTCAATCAATTCAAAGTTCATTTACTCATTTTAAATCCTGTCTACATATTTCCGTTTACCGTAATATTTTAATAAATCATTTATATAGAATCAAAAGTTTATGTTCATCACATCTTATAAATAAAAACATTAAACAATTAATTTATGATGCATTAAATCATGGTTTTCCTAAGAAATTCATATATTCATTAATCTACAATTAATTAATGATCTATATAATGTTTAGTGGGGCGGTTTCTTGTATGTTACTATTAACATTTTGCGTATCAAAAAATATTTATTAAAAAAATGTATAAAATAAAAATAAACAAAAATAAATACAAAATATATAAAAAAAAAATTAAATAGGATGGCTGGGTGGGTAGATGTTAAACTATGGAGGAGGGCGGTGCTGTCTGGATAATTTATACGCAAATGTTGATTTAATATATATGTATTTATATATAAATATAAAGGGGAATGGTTCGTTAATTCGTTGGTTTGTGTGTTTATGGTGGTCCTCGTGAGCTTAGTTGTCCTTGACACTGTATTGTGATATTTATATTATATCTATATGAAATTCAGTTACTTTTATTGATTTACTTCAAAATAAATTTATAATGGTGTACGTTATTATAGTTTGTTAATTGTAATTAACAGTATTAAGCAATGTTGTAATATGTTTTTACATTAACCCCCCCCCCCCATTATGTAATGTACATTTAAAATTTAAATCATTAAATTTAATACGTGCATTATAAACATACTTTTTTATCGTAATTGTGGCTTGATTGATATTAATGTTAATTTACTTACTATTTAATAAATAATTAAAAATAATTATAAACATTCTAATATAGATGATAAGTGATTAATATCAATATTTAGATGTGCTTTATTTGTTTGTTCTTTTTGCGTTTTAAGTTTAGATGCAATAGTTCTACAGTTATTTAAGGCATTTACATTATTTACAACAGATGGCAGCACTATAAAATATTTTATTTCAAGCTGTATGAGTTCTTTTAATAAGTTAAGCTAGATGGCAGCACTAAATAATTATTAATTTATTTATATTTTAATATTTCTCTAAGTAATTATACGCTTAAAGTTAAATAATTTTATTTTATATATATTTTTAGTAATAATTTATTATAGGATACTTTTAATGCATATAATAATTTTTATAATAAAGACGATATGTCATTTTTTTATAGTAGTGTTTATGTATTTTTTCTACACACTGTGTTGTTTTGCAACCGTAAAAATTCGATTTTAACTGTAAAACTAAATCGGCGGAACATTTGCTGTGATTATTTTGTTAATTGTTCAAGATTTAATGTGGTCATTGCAATTCTATTGCTTGGTATGTCTTCAAGTTTAATTGTTTCGTTAAATTAATAATGTTCATTATTAAGGATCTTGTTTTGATTAATATTTTTATTTAATTAAATTTACATGTCGTAAATTTAAGCCTTTTTTTGGTGTGTGGTCGATCGGGTGCATAAGAATCTAATTTTTAGCTTATGCTGGATTATTTTACAGAAATCGACTATGCTTTTGCTTATATTGGTGTTTCATGTACCCCTGATGAAGTGAAATGCTATATAAGCTTCCGGCTCCATTCTTCCAATTGATCTATTGTTTGTTTACAATATGTCTTTTAAGTGTTCAACATTTTTTAGCTGGTTTCTTGTTTGATACGTCTTTAATAGATTTTTCTTTTCAAAAATTTATTGGTTTTTCATATGTTAATATGGATTCATCGTATGCAATGTGCTTGCCAATTTGTGGATTTTGCTTAATTTGTATTACATGTTTAGGGTTCCATCTGTATTTTGTATAATGTTAGAGTTATAATTTGCTGCTAAATTTATTAAATTATTGAATTACTTATTGTAACTGGAATAGATGATGATTTATTTGTAATTATATTATGGTTATATATAGTGAAAGCTTTTGCTGTTTGTAACCGTTTACTTATGTTTCAACGATGCTTTTGACTGGTATTGCGTGAATTGGTATTTTACTGAATCTAAAAACGACTTTTAAACTAAGACATTTCAATGATTGGATGAAGTAAAGTTTTATTTTCTTGAAAAGGGATTTAATCTTAATATTTTTCATTAGTTACTAATGAAGGATTATATTTATTTTTAAGTTAACAGAAAATTTAGTTAAAAGTTGTGAATTTTCTTAAGAAGTTTAAACTTAACCACTGGTTTGGAGAAAGACTTTGGAATGCGCGAGCTACTGAATTATTTTCAAATAGAATGAACAAGTTGTTTTGATAGTTTGAATCTTAAATCAAAAAATATTAATGGTAATTTAGTTTAACAAAAATCAATAAAGAACATTAGATAAACTCAGTTCACAAATATAAGTTTTAATTTTAGATACAATCTTACACTTTGTTTCATGACCGTAGATGTTAAAAAGATTTTTCTTAGAAAAGTTTTTTTTTTTACTTTGATTCGAACTGAAGACAAAATGCTTTACTAGTTGGGGATTTTTATTCGCATATCTCTTTTTTTAAATAGGGTAGATTGGGTGAAAATGCCGTAGTTTTTGACTTAATTGTTTTAAAAATCGCCAGTTGTTTATATTTGTTATTCATTGATGTCTTGTTGAAGTTTAGACTCGTATGTATGATTTAAAAACTTATTTCATTTTACAGATGTTATAGAAACCATCGCAAATTTTGTTTTTGTAAACACTTGCATTTCGGCATCTTACCCATAAATATGGGTAAGATGGCCAACTATCTAGGGGTAAGATGCCTTATGGAGTTTCAATGTAAACAATAAATTTTGTGAAGCAGTATAAAATATAATGGGACGAATAAAAGTAACTTTAATATTTTAGACATACTAAAGTTGTTAACTTATTTAATATTAGGAAATTACAAAAAAATATGAATGTAGCAAACGTTGGCAATATAATAAAAGAACAAACTAATATTTATTTTTTATATAATTATTTATGTTATGTTAATATATTTGGTTGTGTAATATTTATTTAATACACTATGTTCTACTTAACATTTAAAAGAATTATGGCTCTTAAGTATGCCTATTTTTAAACATTATTTTGTATATTTAGTAAGTAATTAATAATAATTAACATAACTCGTAATTGACAAGGCATATCGAAAGCAAATAAATATTTAATAATCAATTCACAAACACATCACAATACTTACAGACGTCGATCACATGACAACACAAGCTAGAGAATAATTCTCTGATATTTATTTCTGTGGGAGGAACTTTGGTGCTGCCATCTACATCTTATAAATGTAAATATAAATACAAACATGACAGCTCTCACCCACTTAATATGAGAGTCGGCCAGGAGCTCTTCTGTACCTACTTGGTCGTCTCAGTACCTGTGGAGAAGGAGATGAAGAATTAGAATTTACAAGTGACAACAATTTACATCAACTATTGAACTTGTGGGAACAGAAGGTTTTGGAAAATCAGGATGAAAGTCAGTTGGTGTAGGACCTAGATTACCTGGCTCATGAGAATCAACTGGTTGTGTATCTGCGATACTAGGTTGTATTGGTGGAAAATCACCATGTTTCACAATTACATTTTCACTTCTGAAATTTCCTGTAACACTTTCTTCAGAATTTGTATCATTATCAAAAGAAATCGCTGAACCTACATTAGATATTTGATCAACATGCCTTTTCCAGATATTCGAACCAACTTGAACTCTATAATGTAATTTTCCTTCTCGTGCTATTATTCGACCAATTTTACACTTTGCTTCTGGAGTATAATTTCTTACAGCTACTTTCTGGTTAATTTCAAATTCTTTTATTTTAACTTTGGACTTTTTCGCATCTTGTTTATCATGAGCGAAATTTGTAACATTTGGTACTATCAAATCTATTTTTGTTCTTATATGACGTTTTAGAAATAGAGATGCAGGACTCTTCCCCCGTTGTAACATGAGGCATCTTCCTATATTGCAAAAGGAAGCTATTTAATTTCATTTGTAAAGTACCAGGTTCGGAAGCTAAGGCTTTTAATCCAGGTTTAAGAATTTGCACATATCCCTCCGCCTGTCCATTTGTAGCTGGATGGTATGGAGCATTAAACTTGCGTTTTGCACCATGATTTCTCAAAAATGTCTCAAATTCTTCAGATGTAAACTGTTTAGCATTATCTGATACTAAAGAAATTGGAAAACCGTATCGTGCAAAAAATGAAGAGAGACAAGTAATGGTATTTTCTGAAGTTGTACTAGGAACAATAAAAACTTCTGGCCATTTGCTATGGGCATCAACCACTAAAAGAAGCATTTTTCCCATAACAGGACCAAAATAATCAATATGAATTCTTTGCCATGGAGTTGTAGGCCATTCCCAATGATGTCTATAAACTTTGGGAGGATTATTTTTCAAATTTACACAAGTAGTGCAATTTCGTGCAAGATCTTCAATATCTTGGTCTATACCTGGCCACCATACAAAACTACGGGCTAAAGACTTCATTTTAACTATACCAAAATAATCAAAGTGTAATTCTTTTAAGATTTGGTTTCTATGAATTTGAGGGATGACTACCCTGCATCCTTTTAAAATACAACTATGTTGAAGACTTGTATTCTTCTTGTTTACCACCAAAAAGTAAATTTTTAGGAATTTCAGAACCAGAAATGAGGCGAGGAAAAATTTGACGTAAAAGGGGATCAGATTTTGTAGCTGAAGCAATAGATTTCGAAGTTAAGGGTAAGATAGAGAGTTGGTTAATTTGAAGAATTTCAGATTCATCAGTTGCATCATTCGATTTTAATTGTTGACGTAAATTTTCACTACATAAAGGAAGTCGTGAAAGAGCATCAACATTTCCTTGAACAGTAGTTTTTTTTATAACGGATATCATATTATTGAAACGCTTGTAAATAAATTGCGTATCGTTGCATTCTAGCAGCCGATAAAACAGGGATGCTCTTAGAAGGAGAAAAAATAGACACTAAAGATTTACTGTTAGTAAATAAGGTAAACCTGTTGCCATACAAATATTGAAAAAATTTCTTCACACCAAACATAATTGCTAATGCTTCTTTATCAACTTGACTATACCGTTTTTCTGCATTATTCAAAGGTCTGGACACAAACCCAATAGGCTTTTCAGTGTTATCTGGCATCATATGCGAAAGAACTGCAGAGATACCATAAGGAGAAGCATCAGTAGCTAAAACTAAAGGTAACTTAGGATTAAAGTGAGTAAAAACCCTGTCAGAAGTAATTTCTTTTTTTATACTTTTAAATTCTTGTTCACACTTATAAGACCAATTAAACTTAACATTCTTCTTAAGCAAATTATTTAAAGGATTTGCAATAGTAGATAAGTTTAGTACAAACTTAGCATAATATCTAACTAAGCCTAGAAAAGCTTTAACCTGAGATACATTTACTAGTCTTGGAGCATTTAAAATTGTTTCAATTTTATCTTGTGTTTTATGAATACTATGTTTATCAACTTTATAACCACAATAAGTAATCTCATCTGCCATAAAGAATGATTTTTATTTATTTATTCTAATGTTATAATCCCTTAATCTTTCTAATACTTGCTTTAATCTTTGTAAATGAATTTCATCTATTTCTCCTGTAACCCCAATATCATCTATAAAAATTGTAACTCCCTCAATTCCTCTTAAAATGCCCTCAATTTTTCTTTGCCATATAGCAGGAGAACAAGCAAGACCCATGGGTAACTTAAGGAATTGGAATAATCCTTTTGGTGTATTAATGGTCAATAATTCTTGCGATTATTCCTCTACAGGTAACTGAAGATAAGCCTGATTTAAATCAATTTTTGTAAAATATGCACCCCCACCTAATGTAGCTAACATATCTTCTATTTTAGGTAAAGGATACTTTTGAACTTTCAAAAATTTATTTAATGTTACTTTAAAATCATCACATGAACGAATTTTCCCATTAGGCTTAACCACTGGAACTATAGGAGTTGCCCACTTGCTGCTTGTAACTGGTTTAATAATACCTGCATCTTGTAATCATTGTAATTCGTCATTGACTGCTGCACATAGTGCATAAGTGACAGTCCTAGCTTTGCAAAATATGGGTGTAGCATCTTTTTCAAGATAAAGTTCTGCTTGTAAACCTCTTATCTCTCCAGCCTTATCAATAAATAAATCAGAAAATTCCTGTAACAAACCTTATAATTTATCAGAATAATTTACAACTTCATTCACATATACTGATTTTAAATTATGTGGGAAAATATCAAATTCAGATACAACTTTACCTTTCTAGTTTTATTTTCATAAGTAACATTTATTTCAACATAACCTACAGGTTTGAAAATTTCACCAGTTGCAGTTTTTAACTGAATATCTGGAGGAAAAATTTTATGATAAGAAAAAATTCTGCGAAATCTTCTTAAAGGAACAGCAGAAATTCCAGATCCAGTATCTAATTCCATATCAGCTCTAGCCTTGTTTTCAATGAAAACATACAACTTAATTGGATTTGAACCTTTATCATACTTAAGAGATAAAACATTTACAGTATTTAAAGAATTAACCTGTTTTTGAGAATTTGTACTTCTGCATACCTTGCTTAAATGGCCCTTTTTCCTACAAAGGTTGCAAGTAACATTAATAAATCGACATGAATATGTTAAATGTGAGGCATTTCCCCATCGATAGCACTTTAACTTATTTTTATTCAGAATGTGTATTATTTACCTGATTGTTGACATTTTGTTTTTGAGAACAATTTTGTAATTTCTTATTTTATGCATTTTTCGTACTGGAAATTTTATTTACATTGAAATTTTTATTGCTGAGTAGAATCTTTCACAACGTACGTGAAAAGATTTTAACAAAATTTCGTTCTGCATGACATAACAGAACACATTATAACATGTTTAACTACGGTAAAGCCACTGTGATAAAGTTTTTTAGAGTCAAGCTTTTTTGTTACTGTTTTTCACATGTCCCTTTGTTCTTTTTAGCAGTATCTCAGGTCTGCTACAAACTACACATTTGTTTAGGAACTTCGAGCAGCTTTTATATAACCAACAGTTTTACTAAATACACTTGATCCCATCACAATTTCCCGAGGTTTTATTGCAATCTGCTAGACACTCTGAACAATCATTCTCATTCACTTTTAAAAAAATCCTCGTGTTCTGAATCTTGGGAGACAATTAAATCATCGTCTATATCATCGTCAGTTGAAGATTCTGTCTTTCTATCATTTGACTTCTATTCTAATTCCTTTTTAGAAAGGCTTGAGACACCTAGAAATTCGCAGTTGCTATTGTCACAGCGATTTAGTTTTGCTTTTATAGGCCTTTAAAATTATTTTTATTTGAATATCAAAATGAGAAAAAAAACTTTGGTGAAAATTACGTCATATTTAAAACGATACATTTAAAATGTCTAATTTAAAATAAATTTCTTATAGCGTCTTTATAAAATTGTTTACTTCTCCATTTTATACAAGCTAACTTTAAATTGTTGGGTTGGTCTTATTTAATTAATCACGAAAGTAGCAGTTAGCTGTCTCGACAGCAATTGATTCTGTCTTAAAATCTCTCAGCCAAAGGGAAATTGTTGGCGAAAGATTTGTTTTTCAAAGACTGGCAATAGATGTCGCCACTAAAAAAAACCTTCTCCGCACAAAATGATTCTAAAATAACTGTTATCTCATGCAACAGTTCATTGCTTTTCATCATTTTAATTACGTCCTCTTTACTGCGTTCGTGTTATACAAAAAGGTGTTATTACGTCAGTTGTTTGTAAAACTTTGCACTGATTAAACAAAAGCTAAGATCTCCGGTATATTTACAAAGTCTAAACTTAAAACACTAGAAAAAAATGAATAACTTTTTGAACATATTTAATTACTAGAGTAATCAAGTTAATGTGTATTTTTTCACAGTTCTATTTTTTCATTTCGTATCTTCATAATTAAAATCATGAAAACGTCAAGTGATGCCTGGATTACAATTCATTTTTCTAATTAATAAAAAGAGTTCAAAGTTATTTTTCAGCTCAAAGTGGCTCCTTGGATGTCTGGTGGTCACGTATGGATCAGGGCCGTAACCAGCGAGTCCAGTCAGAGGGGGCTCTGATTTTTTTTGGTGGGGCTAACATCTTTTAACAATCCATATCTTAAGCAAACTAAATATAGTAAAACTGATAAAATGGACCTGTCTATAAAGAAACCCGTCTAAAGTGTAATCTCTCTATAACGGAACTTTCTATAATGAAATTCTTAAACGGAAAATACTTCATGGTAATCGGAAAATGAGTATAAAACAATTAGGGGCAGCGTACCTCTTAAGAAAACCTACCAAAAATAGAACTTTTCTCCATCCCGTGTGTTTTAGTCTTAAGTCTTATTGTATTTAATGGGAAAAAATAGATAGCATCCGACACCTCATAAAAAAATGACTTTATTTAAATTTTAATAAGGAAAACTAATGGATTGTACACTGTATTCTATTCCCATTGCAATTTTTGCATTAAGTATATTGCTTCTTTTGTCCCTTGGTGTCTTCGGAAAAAGGACCCCTCTCTCCTCTCGCGTTTGTTCGTACAGTGTGTGCATATATACACGCAATAATTTCTATGTGTACTTCTATGTATAACTTTGTACCAATTTTGTGGAAAATAAAATTTTAAAATGTTAAAAAAATAACTTCTAAACAGGCCATTTGTAATATGCTAAAATGTGCACCACTACAATTGCCAGTCTTAAGCCTGGAAAAAGTGTGAAGGGAAGTTACCTGAAAAACACTGCCATAGCCATTTTTTAAAGTTGTCCAATTATCCAGATTTTTCATTAACTGGATCGGCATCGGCCCCGATTGGTCCGGATTACCAGCGCTCTACTCTATTGAACATTTATTATATATATGCATATTTGAACCGCTGATTAATCAAATCAGTCTTTCTGTTGAATAAATTAGTGTAATTTACCATGCTAGCATTCTGACAGAAAAGTACATCTTTATTTACAAAAATACCGATTCATACAACAAACATAGAAATTTTCAACCGCCCAGCATGACAATTATTTTAAAGATGCGTTTTGAAAAATTTGAGAAAAAGGAATCTGTTGGTATAGAGGTCTGCACGGGCTGGAATTTCCAGGCCTGGGCCCGGCCCGAACGAAAGCTATCTTGACCCGGCCCGTTCATATTTTCACAGTTCACGGCCATACAAAAATCAGTGAAAACAGACCCGGCCAGTGGAAAAATCAATTAAATCAGGCCCGATCCGACCAGACTCAATATCTACGAAAAATTCAGATTTTTCTTAACATACAATTAAGATTCTTTTAAAGAATACTGCATACATATTTATGGGATAATTTTACAGCATATTTTAAATTTATGATGTGTTCGCAAGACAGAAAAGACACAATAGCAACATTAATGATTTACTTAGTCTTGGACGTTTCAACATTCAAATAAGGATTCATTAAAAAATTCATATTGTTTAGAATAAAAGAAAAACGGGAAGGTTAAAAACATGATGATAACTTTTGAGGCTCTATTATAAAAAGTAGATTTGCGAAAATATTTCTGTTATTCCTTAAGGCTTTTCTCAAATCCAAAGAAGGTACTTTCTGACACATTTCTGAATTCATTTCTTTTCGAAAATGTCAATATATTTTTGAGAAAATACTGTCCAAGTTAGCGTTTTGAATCAAATTTCCAGAGACGATAGCACGGAAAAGGAGAAAAACCTGCAGTCACATGACAAGAATCTCTTATAGCTCTATAAGTAATTTATTTATTAAAAATGGGAAACGCTATTCAATTCCAAATCCCTTCAATAGACAGGCTTGTCAATTTTATGCCTTTACAGTTAATATTTGTGTCAAAGTTTTTCATTTTTGGGCAGTGAATTTGAAATCCACCTTCAAGTATATTTCCAAAAATTCCGTTAACAGAAGTTCATTATCGCTATTAATATTTTTACAAAACACATTGCCTGGCCCTAAACATCCTGAGAACAATTAAGTCCATTTCTGGCTATGTTGAAAAAAAAATGCAAGCCTGATCTCGGTCCGGCGCGAGTCTGCTGAAAGAATTAAGCCCGGGCTCAAATGCCATGTAACTGTCCGATGCCGATCTCTACGCTGGAAAATGTTATATTTCGATATTGATGCTGCCAAACTAGTATAGGCTCGCGTAACGCACATTTATACTTATTCTCATGAAACTCATATTCATTGAAAATGATTCATATTTTCTCATCTGCGTTTAAATATGTATATCGGGCCGACAGACCCACTTATTTTATTTTATCAGCCCGGCAGGCACGTTCAAATTTTGCCGGCCCGGCCTGTTTGAAACTTCGATTTCATTTCACCGTCCCGGCCTAGTACGGGCTTCTAGCCAAGCCCGGGCCCGTGCAGACCTCTACTGTAGGATACAGCTCTTTTCACATATTTTTTCTTTAAATTGAAGACATTACATAGATTTAAATATCATATTCTGATCAATTTTTTAATATATAGAAAAAAAGAACGAAAATTTGAGATTTTGCAAATGTTTATGCGTCATGCATAGATGCCAACAACACTTATCCGGAGTTTGTTACAAGACGAAAATATTTTCAACAGGAAATTTCATTTAATCAAAAATTTCAAACTGAAATCTAAAATGAACATCGAAAAAAGACACAATTCCTTATATATTTTTTCCAGTTTAAAACATGCTTGTTTTGGATCAGACTCCGGAGATTTTGGCATCTATGGTTATGTGTCCTATATTTATTAATTTGAATAATTCACAAATTACTATTACCATTTAAAAAATATTTTAATATTTTAATTCCATACGTTTAATATTTTTAATTAATAGCTATTTGTAATTTATTTAATTTTATTAATATTTTGGTTTCTGCTGAATTATTAGATCATTTTAAAATCACGGTTGTTTGTTTACGATTTAATTTAGTGATGATATTGTTTCTCTTTAAAACGAGAGTTACCTAACCTTATTTTATTAATAATATGATTTATAAAATTAACCATTTAACAATTCGCAATAATAATTAAATTTAAAATTCTGCATATGATTATATAATTTTAAATATGAATCAATTATTACAAATATACATTAATTACATATTTTTTAAACATACCTGGACTTAGATTGTAATTTTAATATTATATTCAAACGTTTTACATGTGTTTCATGAAACTTGTTCAATCTCATTTAGAAAAAAAAAAAACACAAGGGCATGAACGCCCTTTTCGAACAGTTTTCATTAAATGTAGGCGACTATTTATTATTATACGTTTCCCCCACTCAATAACGAAAATTTTCCTGATGCAGTTAAGAAGTGATTTTCTTTCCCTTTGCCTAAAATTTTCAGCTTCTCACATTCATGCGCCTAAGAATTGAATACCGTTTCCCATTTTCTTATAAATGCCATGATTATAAATAACATGATTGATAGTCATTTGCTACTCGATGACTAGCATTTCGTCGTTAAATGCCAAGAAAATCAGCCTACAAAGTCAAATTTGCTGTCATTTTTTGACAGATTTTCTTTTAATTTTCTGTATAGTTTCAATACTTGCAAATATCTTTATAAATAAAAGAAATTCACGAATATGTCAGAAAGTAGCTGGTTTAGATTTGAAAACAGCCTTATAAAACACAGAACACAGTTTAATTCCTTGAGCTTGAATAATCGTATCTGCAAATTTTATGCCTTTATCATTAAAATTATTTCGAAAATGTGTCAGAAAGTAGCGCATTTATGCTTGAAAATGGATTTAAATGAAATATACGCCAAATAGTTGGATATTTTTGTCATAATCTTATAATAAACTTAACCTTAATCATGCTTTTTCACTTAATGTTTTTTATTGTTATATGACAAATTGAAAAAAAAAATGTTTAGCAAATTCATGGAACACAAGAAAAAAAAATTAGACGAAAGTTCACAAAGCAAACAAAAAAATGCCCTACCCCTGCTTTCCTACTGCCTACACCCATAGCATGAAACAATTTTTGGCTTTCAAGCAATTATTTTTTTTATTGCATTTGTATAAAATGACATTTTGTTATCTTTATAATTTCCTTCAACAAACATTCTAGTTAGTTTCCAAGTGATATTTCATCATTAACTAAATCTGCTGTCAAATACATAATGTCAACAGGCAAATCATTAACATTTAGAAACACATCTTTTTTGTGACTACGTTTTAGTGAAGACATTTAACCATTGCTTAACTAATTATCGATTAACTTAAGCAGCATATGTCTATTTCCATTTATCCTGTATACGATCATTGCTTTTAAAATGTCAAGATGAATGAAAATATGTGGTGGCTAGTTAGTGCATCTGGACTTAATTTTTTGGGAGAAAGAAATGTTCCTACTTACAACACGTTTCCAGAATTATATCGCAAGCAATATAATATAAAACAACTAATCTAATAGGGTTCTGAACGCAAAATGTTTGGCATATTCCATTGCATTCAAGCAGTTAAAAGATCTAAATGTTTTTCTTACTAGTTTTTTTTTCTTTTTTTTTTAAGAAAGTTAAAACGTACATTTTGTTGAAAAAATGAAAAGTTGGGAAATCGTTAGAGGGGGCCCTAGAGGAAGCTAGGTGGGGCTCAGCCCCCATCGCCCCCATCTGGTTACGGGCCTGGTATGGATTATAATTGCAGCAATTCTGAGAAAGGTAAGGCATCGAATTTTCTTACCTGAATTTTATTACTTTTTGAAACTTACAATATACGTAAATGAATAACTCAGGACCTGTTCCACTCACGCCTTTCAGATTATGAGAGATGAGGAGTCGTCTCTTGAAGGCGGGTCCCTATGAGTTATATCTAACTATCGACCAAATATAATATAGAGTTTATTAGTAAAGATCATTAATTGCATTTTCTTATTACATGTGAAAATGGTCACCAAAGATTTCGCTCTTATAGAGAAACTAAATGATCAAAATTACAGTCATTGGTCATTTAAAATGTAAAATCTTTTATTAAGAGATGATTTATTCAGCGTAGTGCTGGATGACCCCCCGGATCCGCTAACGGATAATTGGACCAAACAAAATATTAAAGCTAAATCGCTTATAAATTTATGCGTCGATGATGCGCAAATAATCTATGTTAAGCATTTAGATAATGCTAAGGAGATATGGGACACTTTAAAAGCGGTTCATCAGCGACCAAACTTGTCCTCAAAACTGTTCCTATTGCGTAAATTGTATTCGCAGAAATTGAGCGAAGATAAACTAATAGACGAGTATAGAAACAGGTGCGAAAATAGGGAAACGAATTCAAACCCTCGTTATTCCGCGTATAAAGCGGCAAATAAATTAGAAAATCGGCAAGCCGCTTCGAGCTCTCGCGAGTCGGCCTACAAGGCAGAAAATAAAAATACTAGAAATAGGAAATTTTGCACATACTGTAAGAAATCAAATCACGTAAAAGATCAATGTTATCACCTGAAAAATAAAACGAAAAATAATTTTCAGAGAAATCATGAGAATAAGTTTCATAATAATCCAAATTCTTTCAGAAACAATCCGGGAAATTACAAAAGTAATCAAAGTAACGGAAGAGACAGTTCTAATTTTTGCTTTAAAGGTAATGCAGACATGGGAGTAGGTCAAAATGTTTTTTACCCCCTATCAAACTCGGAAGAAAACTTTTACGAATTCTCCAATCAAAGTTATCATGAGCGCAGACCTGCCAACTGCTACGAAAAAATCGTAGTTGCTACGATTTGGACCTATAAACTACGACGCTACGAAAATCGGTCTTAAACTACGATTTTTTGCAAAAAACACAAACACCTTTTTTGTTTCAAGTTGCGATTTTTATCCCGCGCAGCATATTTTTCAGGAGTGATTCTGTTCGAAAATTTCAAAGTATTCATTTCCGAAAGTTTAAAAAAAATTGGTTATAAGTCCGAAAATTCGGACATTTAAAAAATGTTCATGGGAAAAGAAAAATCTAGGCTGCAAAACAAACTTCTCCACATAAAGCCCTCTTCATGTATATTAACCACGAGTGAATCGGGTTTCTGTAAATATTTTACAGGAATTCCCTTCCTTAAAAAACAGGAGTGCCTATGATATTAAACGCAAATTTCGTCAAAAGATCAGTAAGAAAATGCAAATTTCATTGAAAGATCAGTAAGAAAACGCAAATTTCACCGAAAGATCGCGGAAGGAAAACACTAATTTCGTCAAAGAATCGTGGTAAAAAAAAAATCGTCAAAGGATCGCTGTAAAAAATGCGAATTTCGTCAAAAGTTCGTGGTAAAAAGTGCAGATTTCAACAAAGAATCGTGATAGAAAAACGTGAATTAGGATTGTGAGGGAAAAAAATTGTGAATATCCTGAAATGATCGCGGGAAAAAAAATCACGAATTTCGTCAACATTTATTGCACTGGGCTAAAAAACTGGAACCAGGCTCCTTTTATAAATAAATGTCAAAAGAAAAACGATTCTAAACGAGAAGAAACTAAAAATCGTATATAAATTTTCAGAGGAAAAAATTTACTATACTGAAAGACTGAAACCGTATTCCTTTTACGAATGTTAAAAGATGGCTGCGAAACACGAAAAACCAACCTCCAGATTAATTTAAATTTTGTGTGCTACGATTTCTCATTTTCAAAGGTTGGCAGGTCTGTGAGCGTGATTCTGTGAGCGTTGCTGGCTAACGAAGCGCAAGCAATAAATGTAAATAAGTTCGTAACTGATTCCGGATGTACTAGACACGTCGCATTCGCAAGAAAAAACTTCATAAACTTTAAAACTGGGAATTTCGGTAGTATAATGATAGCAGATGGTAATAAGCTTAATTCATGTGGTATGGGAGACATTAAATTACGTACAAACTCATCGCATGAGGTTACACTTAAGGATGTTCTTTATTGCCCTGAATTACAAAGCAGCTTATTATCCGTAAAGAAGGCTACGGAAAACAATTTCAAAGTCATTTTCGAAAAAGAAACTTGTAACTTTGTTAAAGATAACAATGTAGTATTAACAGCAGAATTAAACAATAATTTATACGAAATTTGTCCTAGGGATGAGTATTGGTATATTGTTAAAACACAAACAATTTGCGAGAATCCAAATTGCATTACAATCTGGCAAAAGCGTTTGGGACACAAGAATTTTGAATCTATTATATATCTCATCAATCATAAGTTAGCGGAAGGTATAAGTTTAAGTAATTGCAAACGCGAAACTACATGCACTAAATGCATTGAAAGAAAACTATCACAATCCCCCTACTCTAAGGTAGCATCAAATAGATCAAAGGCATTTATTTCGCTAATTCACAGTGATATTTGTGGGCCTATGCAGACAGAAACATTCACAGGTAAAAGGTATTTTATTACGTTCATTGATGATTATAGCCGGTTCACGATGGTTTATTTACTTTCACACAGATCTGAAGCCTTAGAAAAATTGAAGTATTTCATTGCCCTAGTGAAAAATAAATTTGGCAAACAAATAAAAGCCATTAGATCTAATAATGCAGGAGAATACCTTGGGGACAACTTTGAAAATTATTTAACCCTTAACGGTATTGAACGTCAATTAAGTGTACCATTTTGCTCACCCCAGAATGGCGTTGCGGAGAGAAAAACTCGCACACTTGTAGAAATGGCACAAACCATGCTCTCGGACGCAAATTTGCCGAGACAATTTTGGGGTGAAGCGATTCTTACTGCAACGTATTTAACTAACCGGCTACCAACTAAAGCAAACAACAGTATAACTCCATTTCAACTATGGAATAACCGAAAACCAAATTTGTCACATATAAAGACATTCGGATGCAAGGCCTACGCTTATATAGAAAAATCTAAACGAGGAAAATTCTATGAGAAGGCCATTGAAGGCATCTTTCTGGAATATGATAATAGGAGTAAGGGGTATCGGATATGGGTTGGAGATAATAGAGTAATGATGTCTAGAACTGTAAAATTTTTAGAACATAAGTTAAATAACACTAAAGAAGACGCAAACAACATTCCAACCCCTAAGGAAAATATTAGAGTAGAATTAGGCGGTGATGAACATGACGCGGACGCAATCCCACAACAAACTCCAGTAGAGCCTAGGAGATCTTTACGAGAAAACAGAGGAGTACCTCCCGATAGATTCAAAATTAGCGTGAATATGGGTAAGGCAGAGGATCCGAAAACGTGGGAAGATATACAAAACATCAAAGATCTAAAAATTAAAAATAATTGGCTAACGGCAACAGACGATGAAATTAAATCGCTGAAAGAAAACAATACATGGGATTTAGTACTCCGGGGAAACATATTATTGGATGTAGATGAACTTTTAAAACTAAAGTAAATGCCCGAGGAGAGATGGTGCGATGCAAGGCAAGACTCGTCGCAAAAGGATATTAGCAGAAATTTGGGAGCGACTACGACGAAACGTTCGCGCCAGTCGTAGCACACACCACCATTAGATGTTTCTTAAATGCCGCTGTGCACAAAAATTTAGATGTAACCTATCTTGACGTGAAAACAGGGTTTTTACACGGGAACTTAGATGAGGAAGTCTTAATGACACAACCCGAAGGATTTGTCGTAGAGGGTGAAGAGAACAAAGTATGCAAATTAAAAAAAGCAATATACGGGCTCAAACAGGCTGCCAGAGCTTGGCACCTAAGAATAAGTAAAACTCTAAGAGAAATGGGATTTAAACAATGCGAATCGGATTTATGTTGATTCAAACGAAATAAAAACGGTACTATGTCATATATTATAGTTTATGTAGACGATATTTTAGTTGCAGGAAAGGAAAAAGATACGGTAGAAATATACATGAACTGTCACTGGAATTTCAGATAAAAAATTAGGTAAAGTCTCACAGTACCTAGGGATAAATATCAAATATTCGGACGACAGAAGTCTGACATTAGATCAAGAGAATAAAATTGATAAAATTGTGAGAAAATTTAATCTAGTTAATTCTAAACCGACCTATACTCCCATGGCTACAGATTATTTTAATTTAGACACCCAACAGCAAATTAATGAGCAATAATACAAAATACAGGGAAGCAGTGGAAGCATTACTGTATATAGCCACTATCACCCGACCGGATATAGTTGCTTGTGTAAATATTCTAGGAAGAAGAAATGAAAAACCTAGAGAGGTTGACTGGTTAGCTATTGAAAAGCTAATAAGATATTTGAAAACCACTAAACATTTAAATTTTGTGATTGACGCTCGTAAACCACCAATATTAACAGTGACTGGGGTAAACTCGATAGGAAATCCATAACGGGCAATCTATTTAAATTAGGTGATAACCTGATTTCTTGGTTTTCGAAAAAGCAGACATGCGTGGCTCTGTCCTCAACTGAGGCAGAGTACATATCTGCATCAAGTGCAGGTCAGGAAATACAGTGGTTACTCATGCTACTTAAAGACCTTGAGTTACCACAAACATTGCCCATTGAAGTGTTCGAAGATAATTTACCGTGTATAAAACTGTGCACGAATGAGAAACATTTGTCACGCAGCAAGCACATCGATGTGAAATTCAACAACATCAAAAACTTAGTGCAATGTGGAACTATTGTATTAAATTACTGTCCCACTAAACAGATGATCGCAGACATCCTTACTAAACCCCTAGCTAAACAACAATTTGAGAAACTGAGATTTCAGTTACAGCTCAGATCACAGCTTTGAAAACAAAAGTGGGGGTGTTGGCGAAATCGGAAAGCTAAAGATTTGTTTTTCAAAGACTGGCAATAGATGTCGCCACTAAAAAAAACATCTCCGCACAAAATGATTCTAAAATAACTGTTATCTGATGCAATAGTTCATTGTTTTTCATCATTTTAATTACGTCATCTTTACTGCGTTCCTGTTATACAAAAAGGTGTTATTACGTCAGTTGTTTGTGAAACTTTGCACTGATTAAACGGAAGCTATGAGCTCCGGTATATTTACAAAGTCTAAACTTAAAACACTAGAAAAAAACTGAATAACTTTTTTGAGCATATTTAATTGTTAGAGTAATCAAGTTAATGTGTATTTTTTCACAGTTCTATTTTTTCATTTCGTATCTTCATAATTAAATTCATGAAAACGTCAAGTGATGCCTGGATTACAATTCATTTTTCTAATTAATGAAAAGAAATCAAAGTTATTTTTCAGCTCAAAGTGGCTCTTTGGATATCTGGTGGTCACGTATGGATTATAATTGCAGCAATTCTGTGAAAGATAAGGCATCGAATTTTCTTACCTGAATTTTAATCCTTTTTGAAACTTATAATATAATTAAATAACTCAGGGCCTGTTCCACTCATGCCTTTCAGAAATGAATGGAAACCTGATTACAGGAGGTCACCACTAGTCGTTTAATTACGATTTAATCTTCCGTAATCTATTTCAAAGCAGATCAAATTAGCGTGTTTTTAGAGTCTGCGGTGTCTGGATGGAGGTTGGCGCGCATAGTCGTAGGGGGCAGAAACCCCTAGTTATCTAAAACTATATTATATACTACCAATATTTACATTTATTAAAATTATTTATAACTGCATTTCACATAATTTTTTAACAATGATTAAAATGAATAATTATTAAACAATTATTTATAAGGCCAATAAAGTTTATTTATAAGGCAGAATACATATAGAAACCTTTCAAATTATGTTCACTTTAGATTTTAATATTTATGTCATTTTAAACCTTTAGAAAATTTATAATTTTAATCAATGATTTTTTTAATAAGTTGATTAAAATCATGATTTAATCACTGGTTTAAGTTATCTGATTAAAGTTGTTGTAAAGTTAGTTAATAGCCAAGCTTAATTTAAACAATGAAGAAACAATCAGGCATTTGACCACAACGGAAAATAACCGGCATCTTACCCCAAGGGAAAATAGCCGGCATATTACCAACAAACATTTTCGTCGACTCCCCCCAAAGTATTGGGTAAGACGTCGGTGCCCCCCCCCCCCCCATTGACGTGAAGAAACGGGAACCGGACACTATTTATGCTTTGCAGAAAGGCCAGTACTCTCTAAAAACTTCAGATTTATTTCTCTGGTGTTTAAACTAAGACTTATTTAGGCAAATAAAAAAGTCACGTAAAAGATTTTGGACACTTACCAGAAATGTTGGCTAAATAGGAATAAAAAAGTACCATTTAAAATTTAAAAAAAAGAACGCAAATGGAAATTAAAGTATCACTAGGGAATCCCCCTTCCTTACAAATGAGCAGCGTTTCCCTACATCGCCTGCGGATCTTGTACAACACGGCATCTCACCTCAAGTTACCCTATATAAAGTTACCCTAAAGTTACCCTAAAAGAGAATAATTTATGTTGCATTGTTTTTTTTGCAAATTTTTTCTTTAAAAAAGTCGAGTGGTTTTACAGTTTTTTAGAAAATTTTGAACGAAACGAAAAATCACGAATTTAAACTTAACTAACAAGTCTGCATTTAAGTGTCTCGTTTACCTCATGAGAAACCGAAAATGGCTTTTTCTGATATTTTTTTTTATGTCGTAATAATCTGATGCACTTAATGTGTTTAAAACATTCTTGTTTTATTCAGATGAACGGGAAGAAAGTGATATTGAAGGGTTCCAAAACCTCGTCTGGTCAGAACAAGATTCAAACACGCAAACATAGATTCAGTAGTCACATTTTCAGGGCTCCCAAATGGTCCGCCAACTGAATACCAATAAATTTAACAGAAAATTTTATGGTAGGTTTGCGCTTGAAATAACTTTCAAAGGTGATTCCGGGGCGGTTTTTAAGAAAAATCTAAAAAGAAAATTTTTCTAAAATAATATTGGTATTCAGTTGGCGGACCATTTGGGAGCCCTGCATTTTTTGCTTAGCACTTTTACAACCTGTATAATCATTTGAATAAGATTTTCATAAACAATGTATGCAATGGATGTGATGGATGCAATAAAACATGCCGAATGTGAATGAGTTTTATATATATATATATATATAATATGTATTTTTTTTTTTTTAACCATTTGGAAAAATGGTTATTCTTCTCTGTCAGAGTAGGAAATCAAAATCATATCTGAGGCGTTTTATTGGTTGAATCCGCATTTTATTCGTTTTCTGATTGGTCTATACAGTAATCTGTATTTCCCTTTACTTTCAACAGAGATGGATACTTCTGTTGCCGCTATGACAAAAAAGTAATAAAAACTACAAAAAAAAATTAATAATTCAGAAACAAATTGAGATACAGCTTTCAAACAAATTGCATTTAAAGGTAATTTTTTTTCTCTATACAACGGTGTAAAAAGTAATATTGTGGGATGTTTAGAAGTTTAAGAATGAAATTTCATTTAAAAGGGGTGTCAGATTTCTACGATGGAAAAGCCTTTTCCCAAACAACCAATGAAATGCTTGGATAATACGTAAGTTTCAGGAAATCTGACGAGTCGCAGGCAATTTTTGTCGCTTGCAATTTTTACGTGTAATAACACTATTAATGTTTAATTCATGGCGTACGTAATGTATGATCAACTCCGTGCGATTTTTTATGTCTTAAATTTTTCGTCTTTGAAAAAATCAGTTTCCAAATGGTCGTTGTAATTTGTTAAATTGCTTTTTAACCATTTGGAAAAATGGTTATTGTTCTCTGTCAGGGCAGGAAATCAAAAACATATCTGAGGCGTTTTATTGGTTGAATCTGCATTTTTTCGTTTTCTGAATGGTCTATACAGTAATCTGTATTTCCCTTTACTTTCAACAGAGATGGATACTTCTGTTGCCACTATGACAAAAAAATAATAAAAACTACAAAAAAAAATTAATAACTCAGAAACAAACTGAGATACAGCTTTCAAACAAATTGCATTTAAAAGTACATTTTTTTCTCTGTACAACGATTTAAAAAGTAATATTGTGGGATGTTTAGAAGTTTAAGAATGAAATTTCATTTTAAATGGGTCGTCAGATTTCTACGATGGAAAAGCCTTTTCCAAACAGCCAATGAAATGCTTGAATAATACGTAAGTTTCAGGAAATCTGACGAATCGCAGGCGATTTTTGTTGCTTGCAATTTTTACGTGCAATAACCCTATTAATGTTTAATTCATGGCGTACGTAATGTATGATCAACTCCGTGCGATTTTTTATGTCTTAAATTTTAGTCTTTAATAAAATCATTTTCCAAATGGTCGTTGTAATTTGTTAAATTGCTTTTTAATCATTTGGAAAAATGGTTATTGTTCTCTGTCAGGGTAGGAAATCAAAAACATATCTGGGGCGTTTTATTGGTTGAATCCACATTTTATGCGTTTTCTGATTGGTCTATACAGTAATCTGTATTTCCCTTTACTTTCAACAGAGATGGATACTTCTGTTGCCACTATGACAAAAAAGTAATAAAAACTACAAAAAAAATTAATAACTCAGAAACAAATTGGGATACAGCTTTCAAACAAATTGCATTTAAAAGTACATTTTTTTCCTCTGTTCAACGGTGTAAAAAATAATATTGTGGGATGTTTAGAAGTTTAAGAATGAAATTTCATTTAAAATGTGTCGTCAGATTTCTGCGATGGAAAAGCATTTTCCCAAACAGCCAATGAAATGCTTGGATAATACGTAAGTTTCAGGTGGATAATAGGTAAGTTTCAGGAAATCTGCCGAGTCGCAGGCGATTTTTGTCACTTGCAATTTTTACGTGTAATAACACTATTAATGTTTAATTCATGGCGTACGTAATATATGAACAACTCCGTGCGATTTTTATGTCTTAAATTTTAGTCTTTGAAAAATTCAGTTTCCAAATAGTCGCTGTAATTTGTTAAATTGCTTTTTTTTTTTTTTTGCCTTTTAAATTTATTTTTATCACTTTTAGCAAACATTAAGTGCTTTGATATTAGAGGTCTGCACGGGCCGGAATCTCCAGGCTCGGGCCCGGCCCGGTGTAAAAATTGAAAGTTCGGCTCGAGCCCGGCCCGGCCCGTTTACATTTTTACCGTTCTCGGCCCGGCCCGTACAAAAATCAGTGAAAACAGGCCCGGCCCGGCCCGATTCAATTTCTACAAAAAATTCCGTTTTTTCTCGACATACAATTAAGATTCTTTTAATGAATACTACATGCATATTTATGGGAACATTTTACAGTATATTTTAAATTACTATGTGTTCGCAAAATAGAAAACACACAATAGTAAACATTAACGATTACTTACAGTGTTTTAGTCAACGTCTGTAAAGTCGTTTCAAAATTTAAATAAGGGTTCATTAAAAGATTAATGTAGTTTAGAATAAAGGGTTAAAAATATGCTAACATTTGAAGCTTATAATAAAAAGTAGATTTGTGAAAATATTTCCGTCATTTTTAAGGCTTTTCTCAAATCCAAAAGAGCTACATTTTGACACATTTATGAATTCATTTCTTTTCGGAAACGCATGAAATTGGCAGGTATTCTTATTCAGAAACCATGTAAATGCCGTTTTTTTCTTAGATAAAAGTAATATATCTTTCAGAAAATACTGCCAAAGTTAGCGTTTTGAATCGAATTTCCAGAAGCGATAGCACAGGAAAGAAGAAAAACGTACAGTCACGTGACAAGAGTCTCTATTATCTCTGTACGTAAATTATCAAAAATGGAAACGCTATTCGATTCCAAATGCCTTCAATACTCAGGGCTGTCAATTTTATGCCTTTATAGTTAAAAATGAGTCAGAAAATGTGTCTGAAAGTTTCGCATTGTTGAGCAGTAAATATGAGAACCACCTTAAGGTACATTTCCAGAGATACTCTTAACAGAAGTTCATTATCGCTAATAATACTTTTACAAAACATAATGCCTGTCCTACACATCCTGAGAACGATTAAGACCAGTTCCGTCCCGGCACAAGTCCGCCGAAAAAATTAAACCCGGGATCAGGCATCATGTAACTGTACGATGACGATCTCTACGATGGACATGTTACATTTCTGTATAGATGTTGTTAAACTCGCATTGGCTCGTAACGCACATTTATACTTCTCGAAAAAGTCATATTCATTGAAAATGGCCTCGTATTTTATCTGCTTCTCTCAAACTGTTATATCGGGCCGATAGGCCCGATTAATTTTTTTATCGGCCCGGCCCGGCCCTGCAAGCCCGTTCAATTTTTTTGCCGGCCCGGCCCGTTTATTTTTTCTGTCGGCCCGGCCCGTTGAAAAAGTGTCCTAATTCTGCCGGCCCGGCCCGTTTGAAAATTCTTCTCCATTCCGCCGGGTACGGACCTCGGGCCAAGCCCGGGCCCGTGCAGACCTCTATTTGATATGATTTTTATTATGTTTTTTGAGCTTCTTACTTTCACATAATAATTAGGAAATATTTTCCGCATTCAAATACTATATTATTTTTTGGAAATTGTTGTTATTTCTCTTCTTGTTTTCATTATTTTTAATATATTATTTTTATTTCTCTTCTTGTTTTCACTATTTTTAATATATTATTTTTAATTTTATAGCTGAAAGTTTTATTTTTTCTAAAATAACCTAGCTATTTTAACTTTTCAAGAAAACTTCTGTTCTTAGAAAAATTAATACTTGATCAAGCAGGACGGTCGTTCTGCCAAGCTAAAAAAAAATGCTAAGCTAGCCAAACAAACAAACGCCAAGAATAAAACGGCAAGACACCGTAACTGCTTATTATACTGAAGACAACTTCTCCATGTTAAATCGACCAAACATGCCAGCGTAAAATATTCTATATCAAAAGAACCAATCGTCAGAGAAAAATAAAACCAAAACCAAAAGGACCTAATGGAAAAGATCTTCAATTTGAGACCAAATGCATCTGCATAAGTTAATTATAAACAGGGGTATAGATTTTTTAAAGTAACGTCGAGATACTGAAAATGACCGATTATTTTTCTTCGTCACACCTTATTTTTAAATCAAGGTAGAGACTTAAATAATGGACAGAAAAAAGTAAGGATTGCATTTTTGGACAGATATTTACTCAATCTACGTGCTTTTATAAAATTCAGCTTTAAAAACATAAATTTTCTATTCTTAATTAGCGAAAAACTGTTAATTAATTCTAAAGTTTACAAATTATGCCAAACAGCGAGCCAAACAGCCTTCCCTTCTTTACGCTAGACGTTTTTACCCTGATCACGTGATCAAAACGCAGATGGAATATCCTCCATTATGTTGAACACAATTTTGCATTTCCACATCCAGGAAGGGTATTGATGTCATAACAACAGTACATATTCGAAACTATTTAAGGCATTGATTCGGAACTCCTTTGCTATATATTTCAATATTAAAGAAGTTATTGTTTCCATAGTAACAGTACTTTTCTCTATTGCTCACTCTAAAACACAAATATGGAAATTTAACCAACAGTGCTCAGAAACAACACCATAACAGAGAGCCTTTATACATAGGAGTGGTGATATATGCACAGGAGGCATGCTCATTTCAAGTTTTTGTCGAAAGTACGGCAATCCATTTTCTTGAATAGAGGATATTCTATCTACCTTATGATCACGTGCTCAAGGCAAGAACGTCTAGCGTAAAGAAGGGAAGGCTCCGTCGACGTAATGTAAATCCCCTAGCTAATGAAACAGTTCATGGGAGAAAGCAGTAGTAGTTTCCTGTTTCCCTTCTTATCAGCTAAAAGTTTTTTTGATAAATTACCGGGACCACGTGACTTTTTCAGCCTCGAACCCATATTTGGAATATCCTCCATTAGACGATACGCGCATGGACGAGCTCTATTAGACTAGGGAAATAATTCAACATGCATTACCCTGACAATAATGACACGCTCGCAAAGACCTTTAACGATTTGTTTTTATCATTTTTACCAATAAACATTTATTGGTCGTATGTCGCTACTTCGTTATAGAGACACACTTGTTCCTAATTAGATCCCGGCCTTAATGTATCAAAATACGGAGTTTGCTTTCTGTACTATTCCTGAGCTCAGTTATAGCGTCTAGAAATATAGGCCGGGATACAGTTACATTTTTGCAAACAGTGAAAAGTTAGCAAAAATTCAGGCTTCTGATTGGTCAATCTCGTTGCGATTACAGAGAAAAATCTACCTAGATCACGGTCATTATGTGGAAACCGGCTATTCCAGTAATGCTTTAAAAAGTGCTAAAAATTGAATCCCATAAATATTGAAAAATACTGAATGACAAATGTCGATAGTAGCAACAATTTCTAGATCTTCTCTGAACGAAACGTTTTCTCAATTGATTTTTTTTGAAATAGTTACGTTGGAATTACCATATGTCGCTGTAATCGACATCACAAACGACATCCAATGGAAATGTACAATTTTTTAGCACCTTTTTAATAAGCCGATTTTTAAACTATATCTTCTAGAAACTACAGCTCTGTTATAGCGTCTAGATTATATGTTGTAGAAATCGACTATCCCAGCAATACTTAAAAAAGCGCGGAAATATTGAATCTCTTAAATGTATAACGATGTTGAATTCCAAACAGTCATTTGCATCGACATCTGCAGGATATTTTTTAAAGAAGGAAGAGATACGTGTAATGCACCGTTACAGCGCCTAGAATACATAATGTGGAAATTTGCTATCCAAGAAGCGCTAAAAAGTTGTATCCCTTAAATATACACTGACGCTGAAATCCAGGGAGCTGATCGCAGCGACATCTGCGATATATTTTCAAATTTCAAAGTAAACATTGTATTATTACAGCGGGTTTGACGCCAAGCACACAGGTCAGATGTATTTTAATAAAATGTCAAAAAAAAAAATGTTACAGCGTCTAGACCAAATCGTCTTGGAGTTTTCGGAAATATCCTCCAGGTATCGCTGTGATCGACTCATTGGATTTCAGCATCGTTTGAAATTTAAGAGATCCAATATTTTAGCACTTTTTTAAGTATTACTGGGATAGCCGATTTCCACACTATATATTCTAGACGCTGTAGCACCACGGTACACTGTTAAAAATATCGTGAAAAATTACCTCTGTTTTTAAAGGCTCTCTATTTTCTAACCAATGAGAACGCAGGTGCATTAACTTCCCCCTCCCCACCTCCGAATATTTTAGATTCAAATACATCAGCAATTAGCTCTAATTTGCTCTCTAATATTAGAATTTGCTCCGGTTATGGTATCGAGATATTTTAATTAGAATGGCGGGGGGGCTAAGTTAACGCTACCCCCCGCCCCCCACTTTCGAATATCGAAATTTCAAAGGTGCCAAAATTTAGCTCTCAATTAGCTCTAATTTGCTCTCTAATATTAGAATTTGCTCTAGTTTTTTATCGAGATATTTCAATTTCAAGTAAGGGGGCAAGCGTTAACTTAGCCCCCCCCCCCCCACTTTCGAGTATCGAAATTTCAAATGTGTCAAAATTTAGCTCTCAATTAGCTCTAATTTGCTCTCTAATTTTAGAATTTGCGCCGGTTTTTTATCGAGATATTTCAATTTCAAATAAGGGGGCAAGCGTTAACTTAGCCCCCCGTTTCGAATATCGAAATTTCAAAGGGGCATAATTTAGCTCTCACTGAGCTCTAATTTACTCTCTAATATTAAAATTTGCTCTGATTTTGTTATCGATATATAGCAATTTAAAATAGGGGGCAAGCACTCACTAGCCCCCCCCCCCCCCACATTCGAATATCGACATTTCAAAGGTGCCGAAATTTAGCTTTCAATTATCTCTAATTTGCTGTCTAATATTAGAATTTGCTCTGGTTTTGTTATCGAGATATAACAATTTCAAATAGGGGGGCAAGCACTCACTACCACCCCCCACATTCGAATATCGAAATTTCAAATGTGCTAAAATTTAGCTCTCAATTAGCTCTAATTTGCTCTCTAATATTAGAATTTGCTCTAGTTTTTTTATCGAGATACTTCAATTTCAAGTAAGGGGGGAAGCGTTAACTTAGCTCCCCCCCCCCTACTTTCGAGTATCGAAATTTCAAAGGTGCCAAAATTTAGCTCTCAATTAGCTCTAATTTGTTCTCTAATATTAGAATTTTCTCCGGTTTTTTTATCGAGATATTTCAATTTCAAGTAAGGGGGCAAGCGTTAACTTAGCCCCCCCCCCCCCACTTTCGAGTATCGAAATTTCAAATGTGCCAAAATTTAGCTCTCAATTAGCTCTAATTTGCTCTCTAATATTAGAATTTGCTCTAGATTTTTCATCGAGATATTTCAATTTCAAGTAAGGGGGCAAGCGTTAACTTAGCTCCCCTCCCCCACTTTCGAGTATCGAAATTTCAAAGGTGCCAAAATTTAGCTCTCAATTAGCTCTAATTTGTTCTCTAATATTAGAATTTGCTCCGGTTCTTTTATCGAGATATTTCAATTTCAAGTAAGGGGGCAAGCGTTAACTTAGCCGCCCCCGCCCCCACTTTCGAGTATCGAAATTTCAAATGTGCCAAAATTTAGCTCTCAATTAGCTCTAATTTGCTGTCTAATATTAGAATTTGCTCCGGTTTTTTTATCGAGATATTTCAATTTCAAATAAGGGGGCAAGCGTTAACTTAGCCCCCCCCCCCACCTCTTTCGAATATCGAAATTTCAAAGGTGCCAAAATTTAGCTCTCATTGAGCTCTAATTTGCTCTCTAATATAAGAATTTGCTCTGGTTTTGTTATCGTGATATAGCAATTTAAAATAGGGGGCAAGCACTCACTACCCCCCCCCCCCCCACATTCGAAAATCGGAATTTCAAAGGTGCAAAATTTAGCTCTCAATTAGCTCTAATTTGCTCTAGTTTTTTTATCGAGATATTTCAATTTCAAGTAAGGGAGCAAGCGTTAACTTAGCCCCCCAACTTTCGAGTATCGAAATTTCAAAGGTGCCAAAATTTAGCTCTCAATTAACTCTAATTTGCTCTCTAATATTAGAATTTGCTGCGTTTTTTTTATCGAGATATTTCAATTTCAAATAAGGGGGCAAGCGTTAACTTAGCCCCCCACTTTCGAGTATTGAAATTTCAAATGTGCCAAAATTTAGCTCTCAATTAGCTCTAATTTGCTCTCTAATATTAGAATTTGCTCTGATTTTGTTATCGAGATATAGCAATTTCAAATAGGGGGGGAAGCTAGCACTAGCCCCCCCCCCCCCCCACATTCGAATATCGGAATTTGAAAGGTGCCAAAATTCAGCTCTCAATTAGCTCTATATGGCACATTATATATTTTCTGAATAAGAGAACCTGCCAATTGGATGCGTTTGAGATCAAAAGTTAATTTAAAAATGAGTCGAAAAGTAAGCAGTTTAGATTTGAGTACACCATTAATACGATGATTTTTTCTAACCGCTATGTATTATTAACTTGTTTTTGATGTTAGAATTGATCCTATAAAAAACTTGTCAATATACAAGTTGTAGATAATATTCAGAATATTTATAATAAATTCATTCGAATTGATATCTTGTATATTGACGAAGTTGTGGATTTTTTTCTTCTTCAATCCCCCCCCCCCCCCGCGCTTCTTTTTTTCGTTTTTAATTTTTTTTTTCAGTAAGATTTGATCCAATCAAAAACTTGTAAATATAAAAGTTGTAGATATTATTAAGAAGATTTATAATAAATTTAATTGGACATTATATCTTAAGAATTGACGAAGTTATGATTTTTTTTTTCCTAAAGCACTATTTTTTTGCCTCTTGAGCCCATTTTAAATTTTATCAAAAATCTCTCATACATAAATTTTTGGCGCTTTTTCTAGAAGTAATAATAACTTTAAACTGATTCGAAATGTATTATAATTCAGAAGTTATGAGGTTTTTTCTGTTTTCAAAAAACCCCTCCCTAATATTACCCCCTTGGACCGATTTCGCTATTAACGAACTTGACCGAAATTTTCTACCCCTTGATTTTATGTATAAGTTTGAAAAGATTTGTGCAGAATTATGGAAGTTATCGTGTCCATAAAAAAGTGATATATATGTCGTAGGCTAATTGAGAAATCCGGCTCTTTGCAAACAGCCTAGGCTCTTTGCAAAGCGCCGGGCTAATTGGAGAATCCATATCCCTTTTTCCAATTAGTCTGATATTTTTCAGGCTTATTGCAAAGAGCCTAGAGAGCGTTAGGCTAATTGAAAAATGACCACTTATTATCCGATCAGGGTGATACTTTTAGCTCACAGGCTATCAAAGCCCGAGAGCTTATGTGCCCGCCGATTCTGTATGTACGTGTGTACGTACGTACGTAGGTACGTATGTGCGTGACACGATAACTCTTGATAGAAATACCCAATTTGCTTCAATTTTTTTTTCTAGGTTCATTCTGATAAGGTGCTTCCCTGATTAGTTTTTGGGGTTCATTGGTTAAGGATAAAGGGGGAAAAGGGGGCTAGTCCCCCCCTTAATTTATATAAATGGGTTTTTCATGCAGCTATATTCGATTTGCTCCAAATTTCGTATACCGGTTTATTGTGTTAAGGAGCTTCCCTGATTAGATTTGCAAGCTCATTATTTAAGTATAAAGGGGGAAAGGGGGGGCTACCCCCCTTAATTTAGATAAATCGGTTTTTCATGATGAATTATTCGATTTGCTCCAAGTTTGGTATACCGGTTTATTAAGTTAAGGACTTGCCTTGATTAGATTTGGAGGTTCATTAGTTACATATAAAGGGAGGAAAGGGGGGGCTATCCCCCCCCCGTAATTTAGATAAATGGGTTTTTCATGCAGAAATATGCGATTTGCTATCAATTTGGTATACCTGTTAATTATGTTAAGCAGCTTCCCTGATTACATTTGGAAGATCATTATTATGTATAAAGGGGGGAAAGGGGGGCAATTGCCTCTCCCGTTAATTTAGATAAATTAGTTTTTCATGTAGAATTATTCGAATAGCTCAAATTTGGTATGTTGCTTTATTATGTTATGGAGATGGCTTGATTAGATTTGGAGGTTCATTAGTTAAGTATAAAAGGATGAAAGGAGGGGCTAGCCCACCCCCTTAATTTAAGTAAATGGGTTTTTAATGCAAAATTATTCGATTTGCTCCAAATTTGGTATACCGGTTCATTATGTTAAGAAACTTCCCTGATTAGATTTGGAGGTTCATTAGTTAAGTGTAAAGGGAGGAAAGGGGGTCTAGACCGCCCCCCCCCCTAATTTAGATAAATGGGTTTTTCTTGCAGAGTTGTTCGATTTGCTACAAATTTCGTATACCGGTTTATTATGTTAAGGAGCTTCCCTGATTAGATTTGGAGGTTCATTAGTTAAGTATAAAGGGAGGAAAGGGGGGCTAGACCCATCCCTTAATTTAGATAAATGGGTTTTTCATGCAGAGTTATTCGATGTGCTCCAAATTTCGTATACCGGTTTATTATGTTAAGGAGCTGCCTTGATTAGATTTGGAGATTTATTGGTTAAGTATAAAGGAGGGACAGGGTCTAGTGTCCCCTTAATTTAGATAAAAGGGTTTTCATACAGAATTATTCGATTTGCTTCAAATTTGATATACCAGTTTCTTACGATATGGCTTCCTTCATTTGATTTGGAGGTTCATTGATTAAGTATAAAAGGGGGGAAAGGGGGGCAATTGCCTCTCCTCTAATTTAGATAAATGTGTTTTCATGCAGAATTATCTAATTTAGTTTAATTTTGTTTCTAGGTTCACTCTAATAAGTAGCTTTTCTGATTAGATTTAAAATTTCATTGGTTCAGCATAAAGGGAGAAATGGGGGAGCTAATACCCCCCCCCCTTAATTTAGTGAAATGGTTTTTTCATGCAGAATTATCTGGTTTGCTTCAAATTTTGTATACCAGTTTATTATGTTAAGTAGCTTCCCTGATTATATTTGGATGTTCTTAGGTTAAGTAGAAAGGGGGGCAACGGGGACTAATACCTTCATTTATTTTTCGAGAGGCATTATTCTTTGAAATAAGAGTATAATATACAATTAGTGTGAATAGCCTGTGAGCTCAATGCCATCAGTTTAACTGGGCAATTTTCTTTTTATTAGGTTATTAGCGCATAACTCTACACAGACCCGAAAAATAAATTACAACAGACCGTACCCCGATCCGAGCAAGACAAAGTAATTTCAGTCTACATGCAACCCGACTCGAACCTGAGAGCTCCATTTGAAAAAACCCGAAATCCCGACCAAATCTGATAACCGACAAAAATATTCCAAAGATCCATAACCGGATCCGAACAAGATAAATTAGTTTCCGTGGACATGCAACGCTACCAGAACCTAAAAATTCCATTCGAAGTCAACCTGAAACCCGTCCCGAACCAAATCTTAACCGACAAAAATATTCCAAAGAGCTATAACCCGATGAGAGCCAGACAAAATAATCTCCGTCCACCGGCAACCCGATCCGAACCTGAAAGTTCTAATTGAACTCAATCCGAAATCTGGTTGTGGTCGGTTTTCGGGTTGACTTCAAATGGAAACTTCAAGTTCGGACCCGGTTGAAAAAAAATTAAACTAAATCAGATAATTCTACATGAAAACATATTTATCTAAATTAAAGGGAGGGGCAATTTCCCCCCTTTCCCCCCTTTTATACTTAACCAATGAACCTCCAAATCAAAGGAAAGAAGCCATATCGTAATAAAGTGGTATATCAAATTTGAAGCATATCGAATAATTCTGTATGAAAAACTCATTTATCTAAATTAAGGGGACACTAGCCCCTGTCCCTCCTTTATACTTAGCCAATAAATCTCCAAATCTAATGAAGGCAGCTCCTTAACAAAATAAACCGGTATACGAAATTTGGAGCAAATCGAATAACTCTGCATGAAAAACCCATTTATCTAAATTAAGGGGGGTCTAGCCCCCCTTTCCTCCCTTTATACTTAACTAATGAACCTCCAAATCTAATCAGGGAAGCTCCTTAACATAATAAACCGGTATAAGAAATTTGGAGCAGATCGAATAACTCTGCATGAAAAACCCATTTATCTAAATTAAAGGGGGGGTCTACCCCCCCCCCTTACCTCCCTTTATACTTAACTAATGAACCTCCAAATCTAATCAGGGAAGCTCCTTAACATAATAAACCGGTATTCGAAATTTGGAGCAAATCGAATAACTCTGCATGAAAAACCCATTTATCTAAATTAAGGGGGGGGGGGGGGTCTAGCCCCCCTTTCCTCCCTTTATACTTAACTAATGAACTTCCAAATCTAATCAGGGAAGCTCCTTAAAATAATAAACCGGTATACCAAATTTGGAGCAAATCGAATAATTTTGCATTAAAAACCCATTTACCTAAATTAAGGGGGGGGGGAGCTAGCCCCCCCTTTCCTCCCTTTATATTTAACTAATGAACCTCCAAATCTAATCAAGCCATCTCCTTAACATAATAAACCAGTATACCAAATTTGAGCTAATCGTATAATTCTACATGAAAAACGCATTTATCTAAATTAAGGGGAGAGGCAATTGCCCCCCTTTCCCCCCTTTATACATGTAATGACCTTCCAAATGTAATCAGGGAAGCTGCTTAACATAATTAACCGGTATGCCAAATTTATTGCAAATCGCATATTTCTGCATGAAAAACCCATTTATCTAAATTACGGAAGGATAGCCCCCCCCCCCCTTTCCTCCCTTTATATGTAACTAATGAACCTCCAAATCTAATCAAGGCAGCTCTTTAACTTAATAAACCGGTATACCAAATTTGGAGCAAATCGAATAATTCATCATGAAAAACCGATTTATCTAAATTAAGGGGGGTAGCCCCCCTTTCCCCCCTTTGTACTTAAATAATGAGCTTCCACATCTAATCAGGGAAGCTCCTTAACACAATAAACCGTATACCAAATTTGGAGCAAATCGAATATTTCTGCATGAAAAACCCATATATATAAATTAAGGGGGGGGGGTGGACTAGCCCCCTTTTCCCCCTTTATCCTTAACCAATGAACCCTAAAACTAATCAGGGAAGCACCTTATCAGAATGAACCTAGAAAAAAGCAAAATTTTGAAGCAAATCGGATATTTCTTTCAAGAGTTATCGTTTTACGTACATACGTACGTACGTACGTACACACGTACATACAGAATCGGCGGGCACATAAGTTCTCAGGCTTTGATAGCCTGTGAGCTAAAAATATCACCCTGATTTGATAATAAGTGGTCATTTTTTAATTAGCCTATCGCTTTCTAGGCTCTTTGCAATAAACCTGATAAATATCAGGCTAATTGGAAAAAGGGAGATGGATTCTCCAATTAGCCCGGCTCTTTGCAAAGAGCCTAGGCTGTTTGCAGAGAGCCGGATTTCTCAATTAGCCTACGACATATATATAGATAATAATATCACTATATATATTATCCAAAAATGATTCTCTGATAGATACAGTGAACCAGTTGGACAGCAACAAGATTCGATTTTGCTGCTTAATGTTGTTTTAACCAATTGTGATATCGTAATCTAACAATATTAAAGAAAAAGATAATTTATTCAAAGATTGAAATAGTTTTATTTAATCTTAATATAATGTTATATTAAATTTTTAAATTATTTAAAAATAAATTGTGCGTTTTTCACAGCCAAAATAAAACTTGGACACTTATTTCACTTTTACTTTGGATTGACACTATGCAAATTTTTAAAAGTGTGTTGATTTCTGGCACGAGTCCAAGTCAAAGCTATGAGATTGAAACGTGCTGAAAATTCCTTTTGCTGGATTAAAAATTCTCAAAAATGGAAAAAAGCAAATTTCTGTTGATATGAAAAACTTAATTGTTAAACTATGGAAAGAGCAGAAAAGTATACTATATATTGCAGAAACTGTGAAAGAGCCACGTTCAACAGTGCATTACATAATAAATACATACAAAAAGTACAGATTTTTGCAGAGACCTAGTGGAAGTGGTAGGCCCAAAAAGATTTCCTCATCTCAAACAGAAAGACGGATTGTGAGATTTGTGAAAGAGAATCCTAAAATTTCTGCGGTAAAGATAGCCAGAGAGTTGAAGGAGGCATCTATAGTGAATGTGTGTCCGCAGACTATAAGAATTTTTTTACATTCCAAAGACTATAGAGCATACACACGACGAAAAACGCCATATTTGTCTCTCTGAAATGTAAGAAATCGTCTTGAAAATGCTAAACAATATGTTGGAAAGCCACGAGAATTCTGAAAGTCTTTTATTTTTACAGAGTAGTCAAAATTTAATTTGTTTGGATCTGATAGTCGGCGTTTTGTATGGCGAAGGGGAGAAACAGCGCTAAAAATCAGCAAATATAAAAGCGACTGTAAAACATGGCAGAGGATACGTTATAGTATGGGGTTCAATTATTCTTTTGTCCAAGACAACGATCCTAAGCATAGCGCTCGGATTATACAGGAATGGTTATTATATAAAGTGAAAAAAAGCTACCCCCATCCTCCCCAAAGTCCGGATCTAAATCCTATAGAACATTTGTGGTCTTATATGGAGAAACAATTTCTAGAAAAGGAGATTAAGAATAAAAATGAATTAAAAACTGCTATTCTCAATATATGGCAAAATGTACCATCAGATTTAACTGAAAAACTGGCCCTTTCGATGAATAAGAGGCTACAAGCTGTAAGAGCAGCAAAAGGACATCACACGAAATATTAGATGGTTTTGTTTTAAATTTAAAAGTGTTTTTTTGGAACATTGTGGAAGTGTCCAAGTTTTTATTTGATGCTGAATGTTATATCATCACCACGTTTTATTAATTTATAATTTAGATATAAGTTTTATTAAAGCAAAATAAAACTGTGTAAATCATCTTAATAATTGTTATAATTTTAAATATACTTCTACTTTTAAAGAGCAACATAGAGCAAAATAATTAAACAATGAAATCAATAGAAGGTGTTGTCCAACTTTTTTTTATTCACTGCAGATAGATAAAATTTTGAACTGGGGGGGGGGGGGATTTCGGGCTCTGGGGGTCATGATCAATGTACAACTGCAAAAAATTTTCAGAAATTCCAACACAGGGGAAAATGTAATAGGTTGTATTTCTGACGAAATCTACCTAAAATCTTCGTGTCTCTGTATGCTCCAAGTAAAGAGCCAGAGAAATATTTTTTTTTTTTTTTTTTTTTTTTTTTTTGACAAAAGCAAGACGATAACTATGTCACTTTCAAAGCTACTCATTTAAAAAGCTGTTTTTTAAACGTTTAATAGTAAATTAGTGCTGTATTTTAGTAGTTTTTCGATACACGTTTTAGTAACTAATACATACTGCACTTTATTTTGCAATGCGTGTAAATCGAATGGCGGAGTAAATTAAAGTTTTAGTTTCAATGCAAAACACAAACAATTTATGAAAAGAATACAATAAAGTTTTTATAAATGTTTAAATTTTATAAAGATTTGTAATATGCTTCTTGTTCCATCCACTATCTTTTAGAACTGAAACATTAAAATAAGTTTCATCTGGCCATATACATATACTACACTTTCTTATATTTACCATACCTAACGCAAAAACACTATTGCTAAAATGTGGCATTTTTTTATTCAAAACTAGCAAGCTTCGACCACTAGGCTGCTCGATTTCTTCAAATGGTGAACAACAATACAAGGTGAATTCGACCTTGTATTTTAAAGCCATATGGACCTTTGTCTGAAATGTCTTACCGCATTTCTGAAAAAAAGATAAGAATGCAATTGCGCTATTAATATATTCTAACGTGTCAGACAAAATTTAGGCTGTTAAGAACCAAGTCTTGGTTCAGCATCTAGAGCAGGATTTGGTAAAGAACGATATAGAATAAACCAAAACCATCCCTGAAAAATTATCTAACTAACGATGCAAATCTCATGAAAATCCCTGCAATAGAACTTTTTTAAAAGGCTAATATTTCATAATTACGTTCACCTGATTATAAAACTCTCCCCCATAATAACTAAACAACGTAGAACAATATACAATATGCTAAAACATTTTCTGAAAAAAATATTTAAGACTGTTCTTAACTGCTCTGCTCAACAAGCGCAAAATGTTTTGACACATTTACAAATAGATTTTTTAGCAGAAAGATATAAAATTAGAAAGCCTACCCATGGAAGCCTTTTGAAATCGAACTGTTTTTCCCATTTTTTGATCAATAAATTATCTATTGAGTTATAAGCGACTTCGATCACGTGACAAACACGAATTTCGCCCTTCACGGACTGGTTTTCCGCTTTCTTCGGGAACTTCGGTTCAAAACGTCAACTTTGACACTATTTTCTGAAAGATCTATTGCGTTTGCAAAAAACGGAAAAAATAGCTCGATTACATAGTTTCTAAACAACACCTGCTAGTTTCATGCATTTCCGAACAAAAATAAATTAAAACTTATGTCAGAAAGTAGCACTTTTGGATTTGAGAAAACCCTTAACTAACACTGCAAGTCCCATCAAAATTGATTCAGCAGAACTTAAAGCAGCCTGAATGAAATTCCTATTTGCATTCTCTCTATATAGTAGATAGCTACGATTTTTTTTTACTCGTAATATTTTCTTTATTTTATCAAGGAATAAAGAGAAATAAATAAATAAAACGAATATCTGAAATATTGGCAGATATTTTGAATAATTGCCGATATTAGCTATGCCCAATACAGGTGTATTCATAAAAATAATACTTTCTGCATCAAACATGAATTAAACTCAACACAGGGAAAATTCCAAAGGCTTGTCGGGCCACTGTTGTCGGTGGGCAAAGTGTGAACCGCGGGCCACATGTTTGACATGCCTGCTATAGAAGGGGTAAATTCTAATGTTGGAGAACAAAATAGACATAAATGAGAGCTAAATTTAGGCACCTTTGAAATTTCGATATTCGAAAGTGGGAAGAGGGCTAAGTTAACGCTTCCCCTACTTGAAATTGCAATATCTCGATAAAAATGGATCAAATTCTAATATTAGACAACAAATTAGAGCTAGTTGAGAGCTAAATTTTGGCACATTAGAAATTTCGATATTCGAATGCGCAGGGAACTTGTTAGTGCTTGCCCCCCTATTTGAAATTCAATATCTCGATAACAAAACCGGAGTAAATTCTAATATTAGACAGCAAATGAGAGCTAATTGAGAGCATAAATTTTGGCACCTTTTGAAATTTTGATATTCGAATGGGGGGGGGGGGGATTGGCTAACTTAACGCTTGCCCTTCCTACCAGAAATTGAAATATCTCGATAAAAAAAACAGAGCAAATTCTAATATCAGAGTAATTGAGAGCTACGTTTTGTCATATTTGAAACTTCCATATTCGAAAGTGGGGGGGGGGGGCTACGCTAACGCTTGCCCCCTTCCTTAAAATTGAAATATCTCGATTAAAAAAACCGGAGCAAATTCTAATATTAGAGAGCGAAATAGAACTAATTGAGAGCTAAATTTTGGCACCTTTGAAATTTCGATACTCGAAAGTGGGGGGGGGGGGCTAAGTTAACGCTTGCCCCCTTAATTGAAATTAAAATATCTCGATAAAAAAACTAGAGCAAATTCTAATATTAGAGAGCAAATTAGAGCTAATTGAGTGCTAAATTTTGGCACCTTTGAAATTCCGATATTCGAATGTGGGGGGAGGGGCTAGTGCGTGCTTGCCCCCCTATTTGAAATTGCTATATCTCGATAACAAAATCAGAGCAAATTCTAATATTAGAGAGCAAATTAGAGGTAATTGAGAGCTAAATTTTGGCACCTTTGAAATTTCGATATTCGAAAGGGGGGGGCTAAGTTAACGCTTGCCCCCTTATTTGAAATTGAAATATCTCGATAAAAAAAACCGGAGCAAATTCTAATATTAGAGAGCAAATTAGAGCTAATTGAGAGCTAAATTTTGGCACCTCTGAAATTTCGATACTCGAAAGGGTGGTGGCTAAGTTAACGCTTCCCCCCTTACTTGAAATTGAAATATCTCGATAAAAAAATCGGAGCAAATTCTAATATTAGACAGCAATTTAGAGCTAATTGAGAGCTAAATTTTGGCACCTCTGAAATTTCGATACTCCAAAGGGGGGGGGGCTAAGTTAACGCTTGCCTCCTTACTTGAAATTGAAATATTTCGATAAAAAAATCGGAGCAAATTCTAATATTAGAGAGCAAATTAGAGCTAATTAAGAGCTAAATTTTGGTACTTTTGAAATTTCGATACTCGAAAGTGGGGGGGGGGTAAGTTAACGCTTGTCCCCTTACTTGAAATTGAAATATCTCGATAAAAAAACCGGAGCAAATTTTAATATTAGAGAGCAAATTAGACCTGAGAGCTAAATTTAGGGCACCTTTGAAATTTCGATACTCGAAAGTGGGGAGGCTAAGTTAACGCTTGCCCCCTTACTTGAAATTGAAATATCTCGATAAGAAAAAAACGGAGCAAATTCTAATATTAGAGAGCAAATTAGAGCTAATTGAGAGCTAAATTTTGGCACCTCTGAAATTTCGATACTCGAATGGGGGGGGGGGGGCTAGTGCGCGCTTGCCCCCCTGTTTGAAATTGCTATATCTCGATAACAAAATCAGAGCAAATTCTAATATTAGAGAGCAAATTAGAGCTAATTGAGAGCTAAATTTTGGCACCTTTGAAATTTCGATATTCGAAAGTGGGGTGGCTAGCGTTAACTTAGCCCCCCTCCACCATTCTAATTAAAATATCTCGATACCATAACCGGAGCAAATTCTAATATTAGAGAGCAAATTAGAGCTAATTGTGAGCTAATTCCTGATGTATTTGAATCTAAAATATTCGGAGGGGGGGGGGGGGCAAGTTAACGCACCTTGAGAACGCTACATAAACACCTATGAAGCGTTCTCATTGGTCAGAAAATAGATAGCCTTGTAAAACAGAGGTAATTTTTCACGATATTTTTAACAGTGTAGCCTGTTTTTTTCGTTTGCCTCGGAGTAGATACGAGGCTAACGAAAAAGACAGGCTACCGCGGTGCATCTCACGTATCTTTTTTTACAGAGCGCTAGAGTGACGTGATACTCTTTCCGCACAGCTTCATTGGTGCATTCGAGCATCACGTGACTCCAGCAGTCTGTAAAAAAAGATATGTGGGATGCACCGCGGTAGCCTGTCTTTCTCGTTAGCCTCGAGTAAATATAGATGACGTCATTTGAAGCTGCAGGTCATCACGTCACGCGGAGTTGATCGAGGCTAACGAGAAAGACAAGCTACCGCGGTGGGTGCGATTCTTCTTTTTTACAGACCGCTGGAGTCACGTGATGCTCGAATGCACCAATGAAGGTGTGCGAAAAGAGCATCACGTGACTCCAGCGGTCTGTAAAAAAAGAAGAATCGGGCCCACCGCGGTAGCCCGTTTTTTTCGTTAGCCGCGGAGTTGATTATCTGTACACGGCAATGGAGGATATTCCATCTCCATTTTGATCACGTGGTCAAGGTAAAAACTTCTAGTGTAAAGAAGGGAAGGCTCCGTAGACGTGCAATATAAATCCCCGCTAGCCAATGAAACAGTTCATGAGGCAAAGCAGTAGTATCTTCCCTTCTTATCAGTTAGAAGTTCCTTGGGTAAATTACCGGTATCACGTGACTTTTTTCAGCCTCGAACCCATATTTGGAATACCCTCCATTGACACAAAAAAAAGAACGGCGCACCGCTTTGTACTAATCGTCGTGTAAAGATGGTCCAACTCCGTGTGACTTTTAAACGTCATGAGCTGGCCTATTACGTCATTGGTCGCGCTAACACCCTCCCCCCTGCGTCCGCCATATATAGCGGCATCTTGCACTGGAGACTGTTAAATGGGTTGCTATTGGTCAAAATCAAGAGAGAAAAGGCAGAAGAGGGGGAAAGAACTCGTTTTTTGGTATCGAGTTTTTCACACGGGAAGTTTGAAATGTCTGCTCCTCTCCTTTTATACACTGTTAAAAATATCGTGAAAAATTGCCTCTGTTTTCAAAGGCTCTCTATTTTCTGACCAAAGAGAACACTACATACATACCTATGAAGCGTTCTCATTGGTCAGAAAATAGATAGCTTTGAAAAACAGAGGTAATTTTTCACGATATTTTTAACAGTGTAGCTTCATGGTGGTAAAATAAGCCAACGCCCCTAGATATTTGAGAAAGTCTTGACACGCGGCACGAAAACATCACACAAAGCAGGCAAAGCAAAGAAACAAAATCATTCATTGGCTCGTGGATATGAACGAGCCAATGAATGATTTTTCTTCTTTGTTTTGCCTGCTTTGTGTGCCGTTTTCCTGACGCGTGTCAAGGCTTTCTCGAATATTTAAAGGGCGTTGAATAAGCCGTGATCAAGATAGATTTTTCGCTATTGGCGAGATGAGATTGATCAACCAGAAGCCTGCCTTTTCGCGAACTTTTTGATGTTTGCAGTAAACACCGAAAAGCCTGCAAGGATGGAAGCTACTCATTGGTCAATCTAATTTTACTGTCAGAGAAAAATTTATCTGGATCCCGGATATTAACTTTGGTTGGTTAAGACGATTTTGAATAAAATCAAATCAGGAAGCCAATGTTTGTTAACTTTTCTGGTTAGTTTAATTGAAATCTCCCACGTCTATTACTGAAAATTGAGTTACCGTACTTAGGACAAAAACTTGAATATGAGTACGCGACTTGTGCATATGTCACCACTTTTACATATAAATGTTCTCTGTTATGAACATGATTCTAAGCGCAGCTGGTTAAATTTGAGTATCTGGGTATTAGAGAAGGCAATAGTGGCCCACCGTGGCTGAGTGGATAAGACACCACGCCGCTAATCGCTTGAGAGCGTAGTTTGGGGCGGGTTCGAATCCCGCCGTGATCCCCACGTGATCCTATGTATGTGTTCAATAAAACAAACAAACAAGCAATAGTGAAAGGTACAGTTCCCATGGTAACAACGACTTTTTTAATTCGTATAGAAAATTAATGAATAGTTGTAAATGACTCAAGTTTAAAATATAGGCAAATGCTCTAGAAATATCAGTGGCTCCTAGTATTTTACAAAAGTAATTTAATAGATTCACATGATGTATAAGTTGATGCAACTCTTAGCTAATGAAAATTCTGAAACAAGACTTATGTAGGTAGATCTTTTCAATGATTAATTCAGAATTCTAAGAACAAAACGAAGTTCTTAAGCGCTCTTCCTCCCCCCCCCCCCCCCCTCAAAAAAAGGAATACGATAGAAAGATATTAGTATTTGGATGACTTCAGTATGTCTGTGATCTTTTGTCTGGGTTTAAAAAAGGTGTCTGGGTATTAAAAAAAAAAAAAAAAAATTACGAACGATAAGACACAAATTTCTAAGCACACAAGCTCGTAATATGTTTGCATTATTAAGAATTTCAAACTTCTAGTTTTAGCTACAGACAGATAAATTAAAAAAGTCTTATTCTGCAAACACAAATTGATTTTTACTGCTTTAACTAATTAATTAACCCCCCTCCGAAAAAAAAGTATCATAAGATGAAACCTGAAGTTACTTCAGCTTTATTTTAAGACACAAATTTCTAGGCACTCATTTCCATAAATTAAAAGCATAAAATGTTGGCTTTAGCAACAATTTCGAACTTCCAATCTTAACAACTTACTTGTGTGCTTAGAAATTTGTGTAAAATATGGAAAGATGGCCGCCAAGCCTATCATGCATAATTTTAAAAAATTTAATTTTCAGAAACACGTTATGATGTGTTTAGTAAAGGAGAAAAGGCTTTCTATCAACGCATACTTATGTACTCGACTTACATATGGTAAATTTTTAATAAAAAATGTTAAATAAGTACCATAATATAAGCTTGGAAATTTGATATCACACTATTTTTTAGCCACAACTTTCACCTTTTTGCTTGGCTTTTTTTTACTTTTGAAAAGTTGTTTTTTAGTAGATATATATATATATATATATATATACTAATTTAAAAAAACAACTTTCACTTCAAGAAGGAAATTTCTTAATTAATTAACACAAAAGTTTCTTCAAAACCATTTTTTGAAAGTTTTTTTTTCTTTATTAATTTTTTAACTATTACATTATTTTTTCAAAACATTTAAAATACTTCAGTTTTATTTTATTTTTTGTGTTAGTCTTCAGAAGAACGTTAGTGCATTTTTTGAAACATAAATTAAATATATCTGTTTTTTAAAATCAATTTATTAGTATAGCGATGTTTTTTAAGTGTATTTAATGTCAGGAAATATTTATCACATGTTAAAATTATAACAACGTTCATAACAAACAGTCATCTTTTAACGATATATTTTAAATTTAAACGACGAAATGAAACTTTACGATTATTTTTTAACTGTGTTCATCTTGTAACCAATAAAGATTACTAATTAATAATAGACAAGTGAAAAAACTATTGTGTTTTATTTCAACATGTTTGAATTATACATTTCCGAATACATATTTTAAAAAGAAAATTTTTCATTATTTATGTAATTTGTTAAAATATTGTTCTTTTTTTATTGCCTTTTGACTTTAGTGACTTAAACTGCAAGTAAAAAAAAAATAATAATAAGTTTTTTAAAAGAATTATTTTGTGTAAAATCCTTAATTTCATGTATTATCAACATACAAATAAATATATATACATATATTTGTCTTAGTACTTACTATATATATTTATATTTTTTTAGGATTAAAAAATTCATTCTTAGAAAAATATCATTGTTAAAAAATAGCTTTATTCTTTTAGGAAAAAAATAATAAACACTTTAATAATGCTTTTCAAAAAATAACTGATTTCACTGTTTTTAAAAAATATATATTCAGACTTAATGAGAAAAATAAATTAATATTCATATCAATAATAATGCTTTTCAAAGAATTATCAATTCCAAAAAACGTACGTCTTTAACGTAGAAAAAAAAAGAAAAGTACTATTATAAGATTTCACCGTTTTTTTAAATTGTATTTGTACTCTTCGAGAGGCAATACATATCTTCTTTTTAAATATTGTTTTTTCAGAAAATATCATTATTAAAAACAATAAATTTATTCTTCGAGGAAAAAAATCTTCTTTTATAACAATGCTTTTAAAAAATAACTGTTTTAAATATATATATATAATTATACTTTAAGAGAAAAAAGTACATATCTTCTTTTTCAATATTGTTTTTCAAAAAATTCAAAGAAAACAAATTTATTCTGAATGTAAAAAGAAAAAAAGGATTGTTTGTTTAAAATAAATTCCGAAAGAAACACTTAAAACATAAAAATTGTACATTGTATTTTTTTTTTCAACACAGATACTTTTCTCATTAACAAAAATCAAACCTCATTTTTTAAAATTCTATACATGTTATAATTGTTTAAAAACAAGTTTTAGATTTCAAAAATAATTTTACCTGTGAAAAAGAAGTTTTTTTTATTCTTTCCGAAACACAAGGATAACACAACAAAAAAATAATTTCAAATAATACCCAGCAAATAATAATAACTTATAACAGTTGTGACGAACTCTTTATAAATTTAGTCAGCAAAATTTACGTGTTTTTAAAACAATTCGATTTGTTGAAAATGGCTTAACTTTCTAACGTGTTCATTGGTCGAAAGTATTACCATGTTTAAACTACAAACACCTCAGTATGTTCTTTTCAAAAGCAATTTTCTTTCATATCATTTTTAGATGTTTATCAAAACGGTTGCATGAACCCCTGCAAAATGTTTCACAACCACACCTGAAAGATCACCCCTCATATTTCCCATTATACCCTGTTCACACTGGGATATCTCAACTGTCTTAAACCACCGAACTCTTTTAATTTTGAGGTGGTACCCTGCCGGAATCGGAAACCTGTTCACATCGAAAATCTCATCTAAGATAACTCAGTGAACGTCACTGTGTTGTTTGCGCATGCGCTTAAGATAAAATTACCCACAACACCCAATCAGTTAAGGCAAAGCTTTACAGCCAGCGAGAGTGAATGGTCGTGACTGTCTCTACCCAATAAAGAAAGAAACAGCGGGCCATCAGCTGAAAAAAAGACGGCAGCCAGCACTGCCATCAGCGGTAAAGTGCAATTGTGCCATTACTTAAACCAGTACAAAAGTGTCCGTGCGGAATGCAGCTGGCCCATCAGTGATGGCCAACAGCAAGCCAGCATTGGTATGCCATCACATTACTTCAATCAGGCACTTCTCCTGCAGTGCTAGCACATATCCTACTGCTATTCGTTTGTTGGCCCAGCACTTTCCCTTACAAAAATTTCTTATACAATTCTATAAAAAACAAAATATTAATGCCCTTTTTTCTATAAGCTAGTTTCACCAAGAGCTATAGAAATATTTGAACTCGCAGCGGTTTCCATGTGGTCACCCTCCCAAGTACTAACCGCGCTCGGTGCTGTTTGGTTTTCGTAATCGGACATGAACAAGTACTTTCAGCGTATTCTACGACCGGTCGTATTTTTCAAGCTCTCATTACACTATTTCAAGGTTGTTTCTTCTGTGATTTACGTTCCCAATCATTAAACTGGTATAGAAATTATTGTATTGTATAGAAATCCTATATATGTTATACGCTTTTTTTTTTTTTTTATTGATTCTCAACTTTGTAAATTATGAAAACCGAAATCCTTTGTAACTTAGTAAAACCAGATTTAAGGAGGGAAAAAAGTGCGTTGAAATAAAGAATTTGTTTATTTATTCATTTATTTATTTATTCATGTTGGTAGCAGTGGTGCTATATTATTTGCAGTTTCAAAAAAAATTAGCTTCACATTTTAAATTGTGTTAAGATATTCATTTCAGATTTGTGTTCAAATACTCAATGTCTTCGATATTCGCAACGCCACCTAGAGTAAGGGTTCCGAGCAATAGCAATAATGCTGCAAAAGTTCGTACACTTCCATGTAGTGGTGCGCCAGCGTACGAGATAAAACGGAAGCCCAGCAGAATTTTATCTGATGATTTCCTACAGCAAAGTTGGCTGAAGCTGTACAGCAGTGGTCATGCAGTGGTAGACCATTAGCCAGCACTTCTCCATCATTGCCAGCACATATCTTGCTGCTGGCCAGAAATTTCCTCTTTGCTGGGTAGCCCGAAGAAAGTTGAAACTCTCTGTGAGAGCTTGTGGAACTCTCTCAGACAGTTAGGTGGTTTAAGATAGTTCCGATATCCCAGTGTGAACACAGTATGAGGCAGTTAAAGGGAGTATTCTATCTTCTCACATCATCATAAGTAAGAGATTGCAATATTTGTTTCAAAGACATCTCTGTTTTGCTTCAGGAAATACGTAGTTTAAAAAACAGTGCATTACTTTTTACAATTTTCAAGATTTTTGAATGCATATATTGAAATTCATAATAAAAAATTGTTTTTTCTAAGTTTGAAAATAGACAATTCATTAACAATCATTTGATTTCACTGCAAGTTTTTTAAAGTAATTGAATTGGGTTGTAAAGAATAAATTGCTTCAACAAATAAAAAGTTTTTAGATTATTTTAAACCATTCAAACCGAACTTTTATTCATTTTTTGTTTACAAACTAACAGATGTTGTTATTAAAGAAAACCTTTTTAATCGAAAGACGTTTCTTTGAAACAGCATAAACCTTTTAGGCAATATTGTGAAAGTAGATGACTTTGAACTAAATTATCAAACATATGAAGGAGAGAAAAACCAGTTGTTATGTGACAAAAATCGCTTTTAACAGCGATTTTTGAGTGAGTTTTAATTTAGAAAAAAGTAAATGGCTAAATTCAAAGAAACCTTTTTTAGTTTTGCTGTTACAAGTAATATGTCAGACAAACAAATCATACTGTTTGAAAATATATTTTTTAAGTTTATTTTTCAACAATTGCTCTTTTTAATGAAATCACAGATAAAACTAATGAACGAGAAAGTTTGTGAAACACAAGTTGAAAATCGAGAATGTCAGAACATGTTTTTGAATTAAGTAGTGTAGAATGCGCAAACTTTTGAATTCACAGTGTTCGGAAAACGCGAACTTTTACGTTTAATAAAGCAAATAATTAAATTGAAAGACACATTTAAAAAGGACTGTTATAAGTTTGTTAAAACTTTTTGTCTTAATAAACACTAGGTTAGACAAAAAAAATTATACATACCTTTTGTAAAGCTTTCTTTCCCAAGCTTTTGATGATTCAAACAAGCAGGCTCATTGAAAAGTAGCAGAAGCTGAAAAGTTACCGGCGAGCAGCAAACACTTCGTGCCGTAAAAAGGTACGACCAGGTGCCGCGAAAAAAACAAGCAAATGATCGGTAAATGGGAGCTCCGAGCTGACGTGTTACCTACACAACGTCCAACGCTCAAATGACATGTACGAGGTCTAACACCTGCAGATGTAGGTCACTGATAGCATATCACGTGACCGCTGAAAACCAATCACAGACGAGAACGCGACGTGACGTCATCGGCAGTGCTGTCCTCTAGGTCACGTGACCTGCTCTCAGCCAATCAGAGACGAGTATGACGACATTCTGTGGCAATACCTGTAGACAGTCTTGCGCCCTCCGCCTGCGAGGAGTAAGCATGTTCTAACATGAGCCGTCTAGTTGGCGCCAGTTTGATTGACAGGTGGGCGGGGGAACACAAGGAATGCAGACAGAGTGGTGACCACCTCCTCCACCTGCTCCTGCCAACGCTCAGGTGATCATCTCAGCCAATCAGAGACGAGTAGGGGGCCCTCGTGTCGCCTTCGTACATGACGTCATCACTGGTAAGGCTCCTATAACTCGGGCTGACTCACGCCGCCATTTAAATGCCGGTAGGAGAAGAATGATGGGCCAAGCCGCGTGGGCAACAATCGCTCATTGGTCTAAATGGGAAACAAAATGCTTGACGATTCAGCCTGTGTTATAGGAGCCCTAATCACTGGCCTTGCGCTGTGTTATACGTCATTTCTTGTTAGACAGGGAGACGGCAGCACAGACAATCACATCATCGAGTTCACGGAGGAAATTTTAGGATTAATTAAATCTTGATTCGCATATTAAAGCGCAATCGGTCTGCCAAGTCATATCTTGGTGGAAAACACCTGAAAACCCAATTTTAGCGGCTGACTCGTAGGTTTATCATTGTGTTTTCCTGCAACCAGTCCTCCATGTTTTCATACCTTTTGGTGCAGGAAAACACAATGGTAAACATACGAGTCAGCCGCTAATATCCGGTTTTCATGTGTTTTCCACCAAGATATGACTTGACAGACCGATTGCGTTTTAATATGCGAATCAAGATTTAACTGATCCTAGAATTTCATCCATGAACTCGATGAGGTGATTGTCTGTGCTGCCGGCTCCCGGTCTATGTGTTGTTGTGGATGAGAATGAATGCACAAAGACAGTTCTCCATGGTAAGTAGTGTTTTTATGATTAGTTATGCTTAATTTCTATGAAACAAAGTAATAAAAAACGGACTCTATGTTTCTACGTGTTGTTTCAAACTATTTTTTCAAATAACAAGTGTTTTTAATCACTGTTTTCGAATAACATACTACTACAAAAATTTTAAAGAGTTTCTTTTCAAGTTCTGTTTTTTTTCCAAAGACTATCTGTTTATTTAAATAATGAAAGTCACATACTGAATAGTAGTTTGTCAAAGATTTGAATTAATCATTTTAAAATAACAAAACATGTTTCCACAGAAAAGTTTTCAAATTACTTTTTTTCAATGTTAACAAATGTATTTATTTAATGTTGCATTCTCAAACAACTTTTTTCCTAACTCAGGAAATTGTCTTACTAACCGGTTTTGATCTTTCATTTTAGTTTTTGAAAACATATTTGAACATGGTTTACTATGTCTCAAAGCATGGCTAAACATGTTAGATCATGCGAAAACATACCTAAATTATCACAAGTTCAAATACCTTCTAAACAAATCTAAATTGTCGCAAGTTGTTGAACAACTTGTTCCTATGAATTCAGACATCTGTATGCATAAAAGTTAGTGAAGAAATGTTTATATATATGTTCTTGTAAAATATATATATATGTATAAAATGTATTAGTTTCAAAATAAAAAAATTAATAAAAAAAGTTTTACAAAATAAAAAAAAGTTTACAAATTTAAAAAGTTTTAACAAAATTCAAAAAGTAAAAAAAAAAATAATAATAATTAATTTTAAAAAAAATATGTAAGTGATAAAAAAAGTTTTGCAAAAATTTAAAAAGTAAAAAAAGTTTTAACAAAATTTATAAAAGTTAAAGCAGATTTATCAAACTTTAAAAAGTTTAAAAAGTTTTAACAAAGTTTAAAAAGTAAAAAAAAAATTAAATGTTATTAAAAAAGGTTTTACAAAATTAAAAAAACTTTTTTCTTTCCCAGCCTCGGGCTGGGATTGCGGTGTCTAAGTATAGTGCATAGAAGTGAATAGTGTTATTATCAGCATCAAAATCATACTTCAGAAACAGAGGACACGGATAGATGGCGCTAGCGCTCCCACCGCCGCTATAGTATCTGTCATTTTCCCATGCACATCCTGTTAAATCCATTTTTTTCTATAATAAATCAGTACTTTGAAATGCTCTAGATTAAATATACACAAGAAGTTTTTTGTTAAATCAATACTTTAAAATGCTCTAGATTAAAAATACACAAGAAATTTTTTTTGTAATAATGAAATGCAGTTGAAGAGGAATTTAAATTATTTCATGACAAGTTTGTAATGAAATTAAACATATACAAACTATTTTATTTAATTAATTTTCTATTTTTAGGTAAAATTAGATAAAATAAGAATAAATAATTCGTAACTTTATTTATATATTTTAAAGTACTTCTGACTAAATGCATAATTTCGTTCATTCAAGTAGAGGTCCGTCTAAAGTTACTTTAATAATAGAACAAGGTTTTTCTTTGTATATTATTTCGTTATATCTAAAACAATATTGAATATTGTTGATACTATGATAAATTGTTGTAAAAACATAGTTGTATTTTTTTTTTGTGTGTGTGTAGCTAAAATACACCCCTCCCCCCAAATTTTGACAACTTTTTAATCAATATTCATAATTACATCTTTACAGCCAATTAATAAGCTAAGCTGTGTCTTTAAAAACTTCTGATATTTCAGAGCTTTATTTTTTGATAAAATAATTTGAGGTAAGCAAACAATCAAATCAGAAATTAACGATTTTTGAAATCTAGAATATATATATATATATATATACTTTCCTGAAAGTAGGATGCATTTTCTTTAAAATGTTCTTTGTTTTTAGTTAAAATTAGATAAAATCAGAATAAATAATTAATAGCTTTATTCATACATGTGTTGAATTACGTCTGATTAAAAGCATTATTTTGTTTATTAAATTCCATTCATCCTAAGTAAACGTCTTTCTAAAATTAATTTAATAATAGAACAAAGTTTTTCTTTGTAGTATTCTCTGTAGTGAAACATTTTTTTTACTTTAAAAACAATATACTGAATGTACACCATACTATGATTATGATGAATGTAAAAAAATTTTTTCTTTGTACAGCTAAAATATTTACTCCCATTTTGACAATTTTTAAATCAATATTCATTATTACTTCTTTACGGCTAGTTAATAAACTAAGAGTAAATTGAGTTTTTAAAAAAATCTGATGTTTCAGAACTTTAGTTTCAGGTAAAATAATTTAATGTATATTAGCAAAAAACCAAATGAGAAATTATTGATATTTTGAAAACTAAAAAATAAAAATTTCTTGAAAGTTGGATGCTCTTCCTCAAAAATATTCTTTTTTTTTTAGTTAAAATTAGATAAAATCAGAATAAATAATTATTAACTTTATTTATATATCTTAAATTACTGCTGACTAAAGGCATAATTTTGTTGTTTCATTCATCCTAAGTAGAGGTCTTTCTAAAGCTAATTTAGTAATAGGACAAGGTGTTTCTCTTAGTAATATATTTCGTTATTTCTAAAACAATATATGGAATATATATCATACTCTGATGTGGACTGTTGTAAAAACATAGGTTTATTTCCCTCCTCTCTCTCTCTCTCTTTTTTTTTTTTTTTTTGTGAAGCTAAAATATTCTCCTCCTCTATTTTGACAACTTTTTAATCAAAATTAATTATTACTTCTTTACAACCAGTTAATAATTTAAGAGTAAATTGAGTTTTTAAATTTTTCTGACATTTCAGAGATTTAGTTTTTGATAAAATAATTTAATATATATTAGCAAAAAATCAAATGAGAAATTAATGATTTTTTCAAATCTAGTAGGATGCATTTTCTTTAAAATATTCATTTTTTTTTTTTTTTTTTTTTTTTTTTTTTTTTTTTTTTGTTAAAGTTAGATAAAATAAGAAAAAATAATTATTACTTTATTTATGTATCTTAAAGTACTGGTGACTAAAGACATAATTTTGTTATAAAAAGTTTAATTCATCCTAAGTAGTGATCTTTCTAAAGTTAATTTAATATACTAATATATTTGAAAGTAACTACTGGTGCAACATACATGGGTATTTATATTTAAGGGTATATACCTAGATAAATGCTCATTTTGAATATTTATTCTTCAGTTAAATATAGAGTCATTTTAGTTTTGTTGCATTTATATCCACTAATACATCCAGGAATAAAGCATATTCGACCAGCGTTTTTTTTTTTTTCTTTTGGTACATATCAATAATGATTTATTATTAAACAAACATATATGCCTTTATTTCAAAATGAAAAAAAAATAGATACACTTGTATAATTTGTTTCAAAATGTAGCATTAATTATATCTCCACTAACATTAAGATCAAGCTCTTTAAATGCGATTTGAAACGTAAATCAACGACGGTGGGAACTCGACGCCCTCTCCCGGAGAAGCTGGTTTTCCTCCTTTCAGGGATCATTTTTTTCATTACCGTTCTACTGGCGATAAACACAGTATATACTTCTAGGCACTGTAGCCTAAGTACCTTAAAGCTTACGCTCGGTCGTAGGATAGGCGTTCCTACCATCGATCGTATTGCGGTGCCTCAGCGTAAAGCGTAAGTCCTCGTGCTTCGGCGTAAGTCCTGCAGTGAGCCGATGAGAGGCTGCCGTTACATTCATAGTGGTTGCGCGCGCATCCACTTGTACTTACACTTACGACAGCTTGATAGCTGTCGTAAGATCGCAAGGCACTGCAACTGCCGTTTACACAGTTTATATCATAAGGCTCTGGTTGATCTTAAGTGAAACACCGCAATCCCATAAAGTATTTTCTTACATCAGATCAAGTGATACATTTCATGAATGTTTTGGATTTTGTCTGAGTGAATATAGACATGTATTCCTATCACGACAGTCATTGTTTGGAAAGATAAGAAAATTTAGTCATTGGTATCACCTGTTTTGAACCATAAAATTACGAAATAATTAAATTATTTGGAAATTCCATTCTTCTTTGAGTCCTACTCCATGAGGTATATCTCCCTGCGCCCGGGCGCTTCAGTTTACGTCTGTGAACAACTTCCTGGTTAAAGGGACGATCTCGTAGTAGCTAAAATTCTTATGTTAACTTGAACAGGGGTTTGCAACTCAACTTCTCAGCTGATGAGTTGACAACACTTTGTTGTACGTACGTATGCATTAGACATAAATGTATATATCATTTTAGTGTTTTGATAGTTAAAAAATAAAAAAATCAGAGGTAATAAATTTATTCAATATATAGCTTAATTGATTACCTTTTTTACTTGTCATATATACTTGTATAGATTTTTTTCACCTATTTATTAAGCACATAATACATAATATTATCTTTTGATGTTTTTAAAGGGTTTCTTATTCCTTTAGTTTCATTATCATTATTTCCACTTGAAATTTCTGAATTCCTTTAAAATTTTATTCTAAAAACTTCTTTTTTATTTAAATTTGGTTTATAAAACATTACTTTTGATTAAGAAAGTTTTTACCGGTTGTAAGTAGATTTTAAGAATGCCAGTGCATGAATAAATATGCATTCAATTAATATAATCCAGCATTTTTAAGCATTTGTTTAATTATAATGAATGATTGGTTTTAATGGATTATTTTTTAAACCAGGCCATGTAATGTATTAATGTTGTGTGATAATTTATTTATATAGTTGATACACACAACTGAAATTGTTTGTTTATTATGATTAGTGTACTGTTATTTCCTGTTGTTGAAAATTTATCTATTAAATATGCAACAGATATTTGGTACAAGATTTACAATCCCTTGGCACATGAATATATTAGTTTTGTTTTTTTCCTCCTCAAGTCTTTGGTTTTTATATTTCTACATGAAGTTTTGAAAACTGATCAGAAATTAGTTTTTAAAATTTTAATTTATTTACAAATAATATACAATCAAAACTTTTAAGGGGGAGGGGAAGTTTTAAATTAAATATATTTTTATTTTGAATTAGATTCTTCTCTTAAAAATAATCTGTGCCTTAAAAATCTTACAAAAGTCTGGCATTCAAAACTTTATTAATAACAAGCAGATCTGCTTGAGATCACCAGAATATCTTAGAGAGATTTTATATATTAAATAAAATATAAAAGTGAACCTAATGACAAGTTTCCCTGACTCCCTTTAGCATTATGCTAAGCGATTGTAAAAATAGCTGTTGCTATAATAGCAGTCTTTTTTTAATATATACATGATACCAAAGAATAGCTTTCGCTTTCTTTAAAAAATAAAATAACTAACCCAAAGATATTGAGTCCCATAAATCATTAAAACAACTATCACTATAAAGGAGGTTCTTCATTAATACATGCTATTGTAAAAGAAACATTTCTCAGGGGTGCAGAATATGTCCGATCCGGCGATCTAGGATCGGGGGAAATTTTGCAGAAACATATACAATTGATTTCGATTTTAACAACAAATTCCATGAGATAGAAAAATTTTACTACAAATAAAAAGATCCGTATGGCGACCTTCACAAAATCAATCTCTGAATAATGTGTAAAGTATATAGAAAGAGATTCTGTTCTGAATTTTCCGAAAATTTAAGGTATTCGGTTTCGAACATTAAAAAAAAATCGGTCATCAATTTGAAAATTCAGACATAAAAATACCGCGAATTTGTACAAGAATTACGGAGAAAACGCGAATTTCGTCACAAGATCGCAAAATAACCACAAATTTCGTCAAAAGATCGCGAAATAACCACAATTTTCGTCAAAAGATTGCGAAATAACCACAATTTTCGTAAAAAGATCGCTAAAAAACGCAAATTTCGTCAAAGGACCACAAAAAAAAAAGATAGTGCTGGGAGTGGATTTCCCCACTCTGCTGTAACCTTTCAGAAAATTTGCTGTGAATTTAAAAAAAAAAAAATCTCTCCGAATCACCCCTGCCATATATACTCGCTCATAAGTTGGGAAATATTGGAAAAATAAATTTTTGTATACATACGGTAATACTTCATTTACCTATAACATACTGTAAAATTTTGGGGAAATTTTCATGTGGATTGGGGGAAATGTTGGGAGTAGAAACATTTTCTGCACCCCTGACATTTCCTTGCTATGAGAAACCAGGGGTCGATGCAGATTTTGGGAAGAGTTCCATATCCTGTGCCGGAAGATATTTGGCGAAAAAAAATCTCGCCAAAATGCCGTTTTGGCAACATGAAAATTTTTCCAAGATTACAGAAAAACATCATTTTTAAATCTTTATATTATTTATAAATCAATGATTTTGCACCATTTTTAAAAATAGAAAATGATATAAAAACATGGATTTATAAATTACATAAAGATTTAAAAACGAAGTTTTTGCGCCATCTTGGAAATTTTCTTCCGATACAATACACAAATTTTAGCAGCATTCTAAATAAATGTCCTTTTTGAGATGAATACTTGTTATTGTCAGGGGGGCTCTGCCCCCCCCCCCCAATTATTATTAAATTTATTTTTGTGAAGGGGCCCATTTTATTAAATTTATTTTTGTGAAGGGGCCCTAAATAGGCTCCAAATTTTGTCTAGATCGACCCCTGGAAACATAACAAATAAAATTTTTTGGCAGATTCCCAGAACAGCCGATACACCCCATTTGGCGACTTTTCTGACAAGCGCCAAATATCCCACATACGCCAATCTAAAATGCGGCAACCTGAAAATTAACGTGATTGGTCCACTTTCCTGAATGCTTCCAGACTGTTTTTTACTATGTCATCACCCTGGAATCATGGAAAATACAACATTTATAAATAACGACGTATTAGAAAACACAGGAAAGCTGATTTTTATGAGATTCAAAATAAAACAAACGATTTCAACATAAGTTTATTGAAAATGTGAAATTTTTAAAGTACCTTTTCAAATCAGAGTAACGATTTAATGATTAAAATTTTCATTTCTCAATAACTTTCAGAAAAAATCATGGCGTCATTTAATATTGTAAAGTACGTGCCTATATCAAAGTAAACATTGAACAATTCATTTCTAATTTACGGAAGTATGAATGCTTTGCGTTCATAAAAAAAGTAATATATATCACTGAATATAGCAATCTAGTTCTACAGCAATCTGAAAAACGCAGGAAACTCGTTTAAGCGGCAATCAGTGAATACTGTATGAACGCTATGCGTTCATTAACCGAAAAAGAAAAATCACTGGATTCAGCAGTTCTCCCTGTGTAGCAATCTCAAAATTCAGCAGTTCTCGTTGCGTAGCAATCTCAGAATTCAGAAATTCTTGCTGCGTAGCAATCTCAAAATTCAGCAGTTCTCACTGCATAGCAATCTCAAAATTCAGCAGTTCTCACTGTGTAGCAGTATCAAAATTCAGCAGTTCTCACTGCGTAGCAATATCAAAATGTACAAAACTCGTAAGGCCAGCATACATGAGAAATATACAATAAACGGCTAATATAAAACACTATAATAAAAAAAACCATAAAATTATTAACATACCTTAACAAACATCTCCTTTCTTGAAAACCAACTCTGTAAAATGTTGAATTGCCATAATTTCGTAAATTTCCAGTCGTCCATAAACTTCATTTAACTTTCCAGCAAAAAAAATGAACAAATACTCACAATTTCAAACTAAATTACACAGGTACTTTAACTTTCAAATTTTACAACTAAAAACAGCAAAAAATATTAACAATAACAAACTTTGGCCTTACCGTCATTTAATTTTACAATTACAAAACGTCTTCCTTCTACACCTCGTTGTACACAAATTACAAAACATGAAGAGTTGAGTTGACAAAGGTAGGCGTAGCCATCCAATACACAAGAAATCAACCAATCCAAATTCAAGATCAGACCACTGTAGGTGTGGAAAGAATTTATGAAACGAACTGGTAACAACAAAGATCCATTTATCGCCTCGCCAAATTGAACGATGCCAAGTGTCTCGGCTGTTTTGGGATTCCGCCAAATTTTTTAAAAAGAACACTTAAAAAATCTTCGCAAAAAAAAAGAAAAATTTTTAAAAATATAATAATTTGCTGACATGCAAAATCATCAAAAATAAAATCAAAATGTAAGAAAAATATTTTGTACCTGAATACATTCAATATCGCTTTAACATGCTTCTGATTCAGAGGCAAAAAATGATTGTAAAATCCCCCCATCCCTCATGTTCTTCATGTCTGTTTTTGGAAAAGTTACATCCTCATTCCTTTTTTATTAAATTTATCAAAAATTGGTTAATTGGTATCTTTTTTTTAATGTTTCCTCTGTAAAATTTAAGTTTGTTTAGCAAAAAATTGGTCTGGGATAATTTAATAGAATTTGCAAAGGCCAAATTTTTGGGAAAAGGAGAGTTAAGAAAATTAAGTCATTGTACTTTTTGAAATGAAGAAAAAATTCCCTATGGGTTCAACGATTGAATTCGGATTGCTTTTAAAACTGTTTTTAATTTAGTGACAATTTCACCTAATGGTTGTAGAAGCTTATTCTACATAGTATGTTAAGAATTATTATTATTATATATTTTTTTTATGGATGGTAACCTCCCCTTTAAAAAGCAAAATGATCTTCCATTGTGGGACAAAATGTCTTTATTGTATTCAAAATTGCTCATCATTCGATTACATTTTCTAAAAGGATTTCTAAGGATCTCTCTGTTCTCAGACAAGTCTGTTTTTCTGCTCTCTGACCAATCTAATACAGTGTTTTCATTGAAATTGTGGTCTATTTTGTATTATTACTTTCATAAAAGTTTCAGTGTAATTATTTCCTTAGAGACTTTTTTTAGTACCGTATTAAATTCCTGAAATGCATTTTATTCAGGATAAGTAACAAATAAAATATTGTGGATAGTTTTAATTGAAAGTTAGATAAATTTGTATTAGAAAAAAATGAGTAATCAAACAGATAAAATTTTTGTTATAATATGTGTTGCGTAATTTTATATATAAACAATTATTACAGTATTTTAATAATCTAAATAGAAAACTATATCCAATACTTATTTTAAATTAAACACTGAAAAGATTAGCAAAATTAGTCCTGTGTTATGGCATGCTCTGTGGAAAAAGTAATTACTGTAAAAGCACTTAATTTTCGCGAGCCGTAATTTTCGTGAAAATGAAGATATCAGTGATTTCGCGAGCTGAAAATTTCATGAATTTTATAGGGAACAGTAGAGGTCTGCACAGGCCCGGGCTTTGCCGTACCCGGCCCGGCAGAATGAAGTCCAATTTTCAAACGGGCCGGGCTGGCAAAATTAGGATAATTTTTTTAACGGGCCGGGCCGACAGACAAAATAAACGGGCCGGGCCGGCAAAAAAATTAATCGGGCCTATCTGCCCAATATAAGAATTTAAGCGAAGCAGATAAAATACGAGTCATTTTCAATGAATATGATTTTCTCGAAGTATAAATGTGCGTCACAAGCCGATGCGAGTTTAACAACATCAATACAGAAATGTAACATGTCCATCGTAGAGATCGGCATCGTACAGTTGGAAGATGTCTGATTCCGAGTTTAATTTTTTTTTCAGCAAACTCGTGCCGGGACAGAACTGGTCTTAATCGATCTTAGGATGTGCAGAACAGCCATTGTGTTTTGTAGTATTAATAGTGGTAATGAACTTAACAGTATCTTTGGAAATATAAAGGTGGTTCTCATATTCACTGCTCAACAATGCGAAGCTTTCAGACACATTTTCTGACAAAATTTTTAACTATAAAGGCATAAAATTGACAGGCCTGCCTATTGAAGGCATTTGGAAACAAATAGCTTTTTCCATATTTGATAAATTACTTACAGAGATAACAGAGATTCCTGTCACGTGACTGTACGTTTTTCTCCTTTCCTGTGCAATCGCTTCCGGAAATTCGATTCAAAACTCTAATTTTGACAGTATTTTCAGAAAGATATATTGCTTTTATCTATGAAAAAAAAACGACATTTACATAGCTTCTGAATAAGAATACCTGCCAATCTTACGCGTTTCCGAAAAGAAAAGTATTCATAAATGTGTCGAAATGTAGCTCCTTTGGATTTGAGAAAAGCCTTAAAAATGAGAAAATATTTTCACAAATCTACTTTTTATTATACAGCTTCAAAAGTTATCATGTTTTTAATCCTTTATTCTGATGAACTACATTAATCTTTTAATGAATCCTTATTTCCATTTTGAAATGTCTGTAGACATGTTGACTAAAACACTGTAAGTAATCGTTAATGTTTACTATTGTGTTTTCTCTTTTGCAAACATCATAGTAATGTAAAATACACTGCAAAATGTTCCCATAAATATGTATGTAGTAGATTCATTAAAAGGATCGTAATTGTATGTTGAGAAAAAGCGGATTTTTTTTTTTTTTTTTTTTTTTCAGAAATTGTGTCGTGCCGGGCCAGGTCGAGAACTGTAAAAATGCAAACGGGCCGGGCTCGGGCCGAACTTCCAATTTTTACACCGGGCCGGGCCAGGCCCTGGAAATTCCGGCCCGTGCAGACCTCTAGGGAACAGAACCGAAAGTTGAAAAATTCCGAAACTATCTAAATAGAACCTCTTTTGCATAAGACATTTTAAGAAACTTCCTTTTGTCCGAAAAGTTTGTCCCTCTCCCATTGCTCTAAAAACAACATGTGGTACTGATCAACTTTGATCTTGGCTCAACTCGCACATTCCACTCCAAACAAGTTACTTTTCTTAATCTCTTTTTTTCCCACACTCTTCTTTTGAACCCCCCCTTTTGTCCCGAAAGTGTAATCACCTCAACCCTTACGTTTTTTTTTTTTTTTCAGATTCGGTCCGTCCATGCATAGATAAAAAATTGAGGAGAGAGATCGTGTCATCAATGCCATAAAAAAATATAGAAATACATGTATAAGTTGACGGACAACAGAGAGCAACTTTGTATGGAAGATTAATCGCTGGTAGGACTTCCAGATAGAGGTCTGCACAGGCTGACATTTCCAGGGCCGGACCCAGCTCGTAGAAAAAAAATTATTGGCCCGGCCCGATAAAAAATTAAAAGTTCGGACCGAGCTCGGCCCGGAAAAAAGTAAATCCCGGCCCGAGTGAACTTCTACAAAACATTGATTTTTACGTCAAATTGGTTAAAAATTTGTCTCGTACGAGGAGTTCTGACCAAAAATATTTATCTTAACTTTTTTTTCATGTTTATAATCTTTATTTTTATAGACGTGCAGCAGGCTGCAATATTTATTTTTTTAATGAATGTCTGTTTCTTGTATGTAAATGTTTCAGTTATCGTTAATATTGTTAATCCATATTCCATGTATAGAAGTGTTAAAAATCAGAAAAATGCTATACAGTAAAATCTTCTAAGATGGAATTGCATAGAAAAGAAAAAAAAAATGCGTTATAGACGAGTTCTCTTCTTAGCAAGTGTAATATATTCTTTTCTTACTTATTAGTATTGTATTTTGCATGGATCAACACGTTTTTCAGTTTAAAACAAGGTTCCATCATAAGCAGGTTCCTTTTCACACATTTTACTGTATTTTAATTTAGTTATATTTTAATATGCATAGAAATCTACTATTCTTTAAAAATAATAAATTTTAATGTTAGTTTAATGTTATAAATATATGTTATATTATAATGTAATAAAGTTTAATGTAGAATAATGGCGATTCAAAAATGTATGCATTTTTTGCAAAAACTTTTGGGCCAGGCTTAATTTAACTGACCTTTAAATGGATCAGACCACGCTGAGACAGTGATTTTCATACGGGCTGGCTCAAAACTAGGACTGAAAATTTTGGGCCATGAAGACTAGGAATGAAACCAAGCCCGGCTCTGTACAGAAAAATTAAGTTAGGCCCAGCCCGAGCCTTCAGGAAAAAGTATAGCCCGGGCCCGGCCCGAGTGCCGTGAATGAAAATCAGGCCGGGCTCGGACTTTGGCCCCTTAGATCTCTACTTCCAGATACAAGAAATGCTAAGTCCTTTGTTGAATCAAAAGAAATAATATCCTCTAATACCAAGGTTTCTACTGCTTTGAAAGAAAAATGCGAGCAGTATGCAGTATACAACGAAGTGCTTATATGTCCAAAATTAGCCGATATGCTACTCTGAACGGAAATTCTGTAGCAGTGAAACATTTCACCTCTGAACTGGGAAGGCCAGTGAGTGAATCAACCGTTCATAGCATAAAGAAGCAGTACATTCAAGCATCGAAACAAGCTAAAGCCAATGTAACAACTTTACCGCATATATAGCACAAAATTAACTTTCGCCAATCATCAAGTAACACTTAAAATGTGGCGATTAACTTTATTGTCCTCATTCGCCAAACTTAATGGACAATACTCGCCAAACAAGATGGTTGAAAGATGTATTGATGCCTGGGAGAAAAGGGGGGGAAATTCGTTCAGAATTTATGGCATCCAGATCGGCGATTCTCCCAAACGTAAGAAAACAAAGTAGCAGGGGGGATTCTGTTCAGAATTTTCTGAAAATCAAAAAAAAATCTCTAATTTCGACATGGCTGCCGATAAAAATCAATTTTGTCAATAGCTCACAGAAAAAAATCGCCAGTTTCGTCAAAGAATCGCGGGGAAAAACTCGAATTTCGACAGTCTCATTGAAAAATGCAAATTTCGTCAAGGATCACATAAAAAAAAATAATTTCGTCAAAGAAGCACGGAAAAAACTCAAATTTCATGAAAGATTCACTAAAAAATTTAATTAACTTCCAAGAATCGTAAAGTTTGTTGAAAAATCACGAAAAAAAAGCGCAATTTCTGTCAAATGATCGCGGAAAAGATGCAAATTTCATCAAAGGACTGTCAAATAACACAAATTTCATCAAAAAAAAAAAACTCAAGAAAACACAGATTTCATCAAAGGATTGCGGGAAAAAGTGCAAATTTCTTGAAAGAACCACGTAAAAAATACTAATTTCGTCCAAAAAATCACGGGAAAATGTGTATTTCGTAAAAGAATCGAGAAAAAAATATAAAATTCTTCAAAAACATCGCAGAAAAAATGCAAATATTTTCGAAAGATCGTGAAAAAAAACACGAATTTCATCAAAATATCGCCGAAAAACACAAATTACTTCAAAGAATGGCGAAAAAAACACACAAAATTCATCAAAAGGTCTCGGAAAAAACACAGATTTTGTCAAAAAATTGCTGAAAAACACTAATTTTGATAAATGATTGCAGAAAAAACTCAAATTTTTTGAAAGAACCGATAAACATAGTATTCTTCCAAGGATTGAAAAAAAAAACCCGCAAAGGATCGATCGCAAAAAAATACAATTTTCATCAAAAACAATAAAAATATTTATAAAAATTGATCGTTTAATTAATACAGAAATTATTGCTTATTAATCATAGTCTAATCCACAAAGAACATGTTAATTACTCTATCGTACAATTCATTTTACAGAATACACCTTATTGTCATAAAATTGATCACATTTTATGAAATAAATAATCAGTTGTTGAATGTTAATTGCATTATTATACTGTAATAGAAAAAAAATCTATTTTTATGTTAGCTGTCTGCAAATCTCATCAATAGCAGCTTTTATTTTTCATGTGTGTAAATTTAAAACAATGCTTTTATGTTGAAATAAAATGTTTTTGTTTATGGTATTTCTTTTTATTTATTTTTTAATGAAATGATTAAAAGGCCATGTATTTCAAATAAAATGACTGAAATGTTTATATTTTAAACAAAATTAATATAAAATGAATAATTACAAATGGAACAATTTGTCTATTTATTATTTGCGCAACAAACATAAAAATAACAAAAATTCTTTTCATGGTATAATCTAAATCATGACAAAAAGTGAAAAACAGATCTCTCTGATAAATCTAATGCAAAGAAAATTGTAAACAATTGCACAATCGTATTAAAATCATGTTTAAAAATAAATTTCTTTTTTTAATCGTTACTAAACAGAATAATAGATTTTCTTTTGAAATACTGCTATTTTATATTGAACTAGTGCTTTTTTTCTTTTTAGGGTGAACACCATTTTGCTTTAAAAATATTTTTAGGTACTAAATTTATTTTGTCATTTTCTCAAAAAGTAATGCACATATTATACTGTTTGAATAGATACTATTGATTATCATTTTTGATTTTAAAACAAATTCTCCTGAAATGAAAAGAATAAAGATATTTATTTATTGTTTGTAAATTCTGTGTTTTTAATATGCAACTTGCAATTTATTAAAAGTTGATAAAATCTAAAATGGTCAAAACAATATTTTGTTTTGGACCTTTTTTTTCTACAGCGGAAAAACACAGATGGCTCTGGTATTCAACAAATTACTTAAAGACTAACAATACAGTAGACTCCCTCAAATCCGCAAATACTTAAAATCTGCACATCATTCCAGACGTAAACAATGAAACTTTCAGTTCAGATGTAGGGACAAAATTACATAAATTTTTAGTTTTATATCATTCCATATGTATTTTATTATACAATTCTCAATAATATGACTGAACTCATGGTTTTTCATGAAGTATAAATTTATTTCTAAAAAAAAAAAAAATCAAGATATTGCTGATATCACTGGCAATCAAATTTTTTACCAAATATATTTATATATTAATCAAACTTTTTTGGTTATTAAAACTGGCTAAATTTGAAATAAAACTTCCTTACTTTATGATTTTATTACCTATATGAGGAAAGTTTCATTGAATTATTCAAGAATAATAAATCTCATCTTTATTATACATTATTAATTATTTACTTGACCTTTAATTTTAATAACTTATTCATTTTTTAAATTATCTTACTTTTTATCATTTTAGTTTATTACTTATTTTAATATAATGCAAGCATTCATTATAATTTTTATTGCATTATTACATTGAAATTACTGTTTAAAAAATGTAAACAAAGCAATGATCAGAAATCCACACAACCTCTGGTACCAAGCTGTGGCAGATTTGAGGGAGTCCACTGATTCAAATGAATTTTTGTGGTATTCAATATAAAATTTTAACAAACCTTATATTTTTAGTGTCCCTGTGTAATTCCCTAAGCATGGCTCTGCTCAAGGAGTCTGTCAACTGCAGTTTTTTTTTTTTGGGTGGGGTGGGGGGAGTCCTACATCTCTTGCTCTCATTTTTTTCCCAACCAGTTTCCAGTGACTTTTAAAATCATGAAATTGTTTTTGTGTAAATAAATATACACATTTCTACTGTATGAATGTTTAATATTCTTAATTTCATGGAATTATTACTGTTTTCTAAAAGTTTCTCTTTTATTTCAGGCTCAATATGAGTGCTTCGGAGCAAATATGTTATACATTAATTTCTGCTCCAAATGATACTGAGCAGCCAAATGAAATGCAACTGAAAATTGATCTAGGTAAGTTAATTTTTCTGTAGTTTTCAAGAAAGATATTTTCTAACTGTTGAATTTGCTTTTCAAATTAACTGTATGATTTGTTATGGAGATTTAAAATGTTATTTAAAAAATGTAATTACCAAATTTTTTTCCTTTTAAGTTTCTTCAGTACTACTAAATTAGTAAGTGGGGTTTTAACTTTTCGTTCACATTTTCTTTAGAAAATCTTAAAATTGGATTTCTTGTTTTTCAAATGAGTATTTTTAAATTTTTATTCATTCATTTAAACTTATTCATAACTGGGGTATATCAATAAAAAATATATATAGCAAAACAAATTACTTTCAGCTGTGAATGATTTTAAACTGACCTCTTTCATTTTGTATAATTTAAATATTACTTTTATCTATTTTTGACTATGATTTTGATGTTTATAAATAATTTTGGAATTTTTATTGTATATTTTTTATATTTTACAGAAAAGGGTGACATATCTACCAAAATAGAAGCTTTGAAAAAAACAATTCATCTCATTTTAAATGGTGAGAAATTCCCTACTATTTTAATGACCATCATAAGATTTGTGTTACCTCTTCAAGATCATACAATTAAGAAACTGCTGCTAATATTTTGGGAAATTGTACCTAAAACTACTACAGATGGCAAGCTCATGCAGGAAATGATTTTAGTTTGTGATGCTTACCGAAAAGTATGTAGTACTCTTTTTATATGTTTTAAATTACTCTTTAATAGCACTTATGTATTTTTATGGGCAAGATTAAAATTTTACAAGATATAGATTGACTCACATTTTGTAAATTTAGTAAAAAGCCTGCCATAGAATCAATGTTGCCTAAAAATTTTTTTATTTTCAGTCATGTTTGATGGCCAATGACACATAAAAACATCTTGTTATGTTTGGGTCTTAATTATCCACAATAGTCTAGGCCAATTGTTCCGAACATGGGACAAGCAACTGACTTATTGGCAGGGATGTGGTGGAGGGTATACGGGGGTATACGCCATATACCCTCTGGATTTTTTTTAAGGAACACTGTATACCCTCTGTTTCTCAAGAAAGCTATATACTATACCCTCTGCTTTTTTTACGACTACACCACTGCTTATTGGAGGTGCACAATGATAACAGTGAAAAATACAAAAAGTAAAACATTAAAATGTATACACAAAAGCTCAACTCTGTAAAAATGGATTAAAGAATATGCTGAGATGATAGTCTCATTTGAGCATTTATATACCAAGACTTATATAATATATTTTTAAAACTTTTATCTTAAGTTATGAATTAAAAATTTAATCACAAAAATTTTTTTTAGCTGTTTTTGTTTATTTTGGTGTTAGGCTGCTATTATGAAAATTAAAATTGTTAAATGTTGAGATAAAAAATAAAAGTGTATGTAAATGTCTTTGTTATTTGAGTTGTTTGATAATTTAGTTAACATAAGAAAATAACTAATAAAAACAAGCATATCACATGGGCTACAAGGTATTGTAGTGTTCTCTCTAGAACCTTTTAAAAAGGTACAGCATCTTGCCCTTTTTAAAATCAGCAAAATGCACCCAGTGCTTTTTAAAAATAGTGAAATCCACCCCATAGAGATTTTTTGTAAAAAAATTCTCCATACCACAGTGCCCGCAATCTTGTAAAAATCAGAATGTTCTCATTTCTATAGGAAAAATACAAGGAATTGTTCAATCATGTTGTATTTTTTATTTATAATTCTAAAGTAATTCAAAATTAATATTACTTTATTGATCATAACCTAAAAATTAAATATCCCCCACCTCTTTTTTTTTATTACTAAACACAATAATACATTTTCTCTTGCAATAATGCTATTTTCTACTCAACTTGTACCTTTTTTCTTCTTCAGTGAGTGCTTTTTTTACTGTGTGGTACCCTGCCTTTTTTCTTACTAAAGCGAAAAGTGTATTGGCATGCTTTAGTGGATGGGTCTCACAAATGAAAAGCTTAAACACAAAGAGTAAGGTAGAGAAAAGCTTAGGAAATATTGTTCTAAGCCATGGTACAACTGGTCAGAAAAGGGGGGGGGGGAATATGGGTGGGAGGGGCAAGACTATATATTTTAATCACCAAATTGTCCCAAGAAAAAGCAAATAGCCATTCATTTGGAAATCATGCCTTTTTTCAATCTATGCTAAAAAAAATAAGCTTAGTGGTCGTGTTTTTATACTAAATTTATGCCAAATTCTGAATTCTTCAATATAAACACCTAATTTTGTCATCGCATTTGGCTTTTCAATAAATTTTACCTTAGGAAACCAAAAAGGAAGGTACTCAGTCTATATTTAGAAATTATGACTGTTTAAAATTTGGAACTTTTAACCCTCCGACTGTCTTGGAAAAGGGCAAAATTGTAATGTTGTTTTCTCTGTATTTTGTTTTAAATGCTAAAAAAAAAAAATGATTCTTTGAACATTTTATAAAAAAAAAACTTAATAACGAATATGAATGCAATCCTTGGAAGTATTAATCATTGTTCAATGTATTAAAAATACATTAAATCAATAGAATTATATTACTTTAAATATTGCTTGTATTGCAGTGAAACCTGGAGCTTAGTGAACGTATTAACATGAGCTTGTCAGTGAGGGGGTTAATGTTAGATTGTAACCATAGCAAAACGGATTGCAACGGGACACTCTTTTAAGCATAACTCAAACTGTTTGGCAGAATGAACTTGTAATTTTGGATTTACATATCTGAAGCTTATAGAAATTGATTTCTGTTAATAAATTTGTTAATATAAATGGATTTCTAGAAGATTTAAATATTCAAATCAAAAATTATAGCTCATTCAGGCAACTAGTTTTTGAATTAAGCTTAAAAGAGTGCCTACATTGCAAACTGTTTTGCAATGAATACAATCTGACATGAGGAGTTCCGAACTTTAAACCTCCATGATTTCTAAACTACTTGGTTGAATGCCTTCCTGTGTAGTATCCTAATCTAAAATTTGTCGAAAAAGCCAAATATGTCAAAATTAGGTGTTTAGTAATTGAAAATTTCAAATTTTGTACAACTTCAGTGTACCAAAGCTAAGTGTCCCCTAAGATTAACTAAAACCTCTATGGCTAAAGTGTCCTAAAGATAAGTCCCCTAAGATATTACTTTTTAAAACATACATAGAAATAAAGACATCAACTTGCTCATTGTATTTTTTCTGTGAGAATTAGAAGATTAAAATGTAAGAAGTGTTCTCTTTTCTGTCGATTCTACATTTTAGGTTCTGGAAGATACAATATCCTTCCAGTAAGCCTGTTCTATTATTATTTTTATTTTGTTCTTTTGGTTGAAATTGATTAAAATACATTAGCATTATTCAAATATAAATTACTAATTATTAAATTTGTTTGAATTATGTTAGAATTCTTAGTAAGATGTTTCAAATGGTAGAACTGCATAATTACTGTGTATTTTTTAATGGGACAGTTTACCTTTTCAACAATTATACTTATTTTAAAAAATATGGTTCAAATGGTGAACTCACTGCATTTCAATGTTTAAAAAAGAAACGTACATTTTGAAAAAAAATTTTTAACTGCATATTTAATTAAATTTTTAAAAATTTAAAGAATTTGAATTTTTTAAAATCCCTACTATTTTTTTAAATATTAATATTTTTGCCCAATTTTTAAAAAAGATTTTTAAATGTATATTACACAAGACTGCGTATGGATTTTTAGATATATCTAATGTTACATTTAATATAATTTTTGTACTGATACATATTGTGTAAAAAGATTGAAATGTAACACATCTTCATTAGGGCTGGATTATTTATCAATATATCAACAAATATTGATTTCTTTAAATTATCACAGTAACAATGTCGAAGCTCTGACTCTGACGATATATCCCAATATCGATATCTAAGTTCTGACTCTACCAATGGCGGATCCAAGGGAGAGGTCATGGGGATCATGCCTCTCCCCCTCCCTGGACGAAGAACATTTCTAAAGCACATTTTAAAATTGAAATATATTTTTAATTTTTTCATATTTACCTCTTTCTCAACAATCAGAATCTTTCCGACTCTTTGAAGCTCTACTTAAATCCAAAGCAGATAATTTCTCACACATCCAGGAAGTCATTTTCAATCCCAGATGCAAGACATTTGTAAGTGCTCTTATCCAAAACAAATGTGATTAATTAGTGTTTTCCATTTCTCGATAAAGGGAAACAATCTTTCGGGAAATCTACGCAAAATGTGGGGTTTTAAGCAGAATTTCAGGTCGTGACAGCCAATTGCTCCCTCATGACGGCATTTTTGTAACTGTCAAGTCCTAAAAATTGGCTTAAAATGCTCAATTTTTGAATGATTCTTTGTTTTTATAAAAAACAAGTTGGAAATTGCTCGTCAAACGTGGCAAATGAGGTACGTTCGTACTATAACTAGTTTTATAATTATTTTTTGCACCCCATATTGTACTGAATGTGTATTTATTTGCAATTCATAAGTGCATAGTCTGTAACATCATTAAAATGCACTTGCAATAATTTTTTCCCATTCCCCTTAATGTAACGGAAAACTTTTGACTGTCCCTGTAATTAAGCTATACATCCGATTTTCATGAAATTTGAAATGGCTCGACAAAATTTTACAGCAATTATATATTTAAAATTTCAGCCCATTCGGAAAGCTGTAACATCATTAAAATGCACTTGCAATATTTTTTTTCCATTGGCTTTAATGTAAAGAAAAACTTTTGACTGTCCCTGTAATTAAACTATACATCCGATTTTTATAAAATTTGAAATGGCTCGACAAAATGTCGCAATAATTATATGTTTAAAATTTGAGACAATTCGGAAAGCTTTAACATCATTAAAATGCACGTGCAATAATTTTTCCCATTGGCCGTAATGTAAAGAAAAACTTTTGACTGTCCCTGTAATTTAACTATACATCCGATTTTCATAAAATTTGAAATGGCTCGACAAAATTTTACAACAATCATATATTTAAAATTTCAGACCATTCGGTTGGGTAGTTTTTGCTCTATTATATACGGACGGACAGACAGACGGACTGAACGACGACTATAGGTGCTACGTATTTATATAATTACGAACGCACCTAAAAATGGGAAATTCTTCATTTGGTATCTAATAAAATGTATAAATTTTATATTTTCACGAATATTAATGCAATTTTTTTGTATTTACAAATGAAAACGACTTCCCAAATGTTATTATGTGACACACACACACCCCCACCCGCAAAAGAAAAAAAAAAGACGAACCCTATGGTCCCCGATCCACCCTTGTGCTCTACCAATATCCCAAGAATATTTTTCTTTCCTCAGTTCAACATCAAACCATAAAAAAAAAATGCAAAATATTCCACACCTTTTATCGCAATACCTTCTCCAACCTTACTTTCATGAGTGGAGCTATTCACTGCCTATTCTATTCAAACCAGAATATTTTATTCACCTCCAGTGATTATCTGTTTCTTCATATCCCAACATATCCGCTTTTATTAACAGTAAACTTCATTGAATGTTCGTTAATAAAGCTGTTATCATCTGTGTTTAATTCTGCTGCTGCTATTGGTCTAGACCAGCCATACTCAACCCGCGGGCTGCATGTGGCCTGGCAACTTTATATGTGCAGTGCAGCCCGTGACACATAATCGTTAATCCATATTTATAAAATTAATTGAGGTGTGCCATACATAAAAGGCTTTTAAGACCTTCACTGTTCTTTTATATATTTTCCTAGGAAGATAAAATCTGTCCTGCTATTTATAATTACTAATTTTAAATTATGTTAAAACAACTTAAATGCCATTTCCTTAGACAAATGTGCCTTTTACATATAGTCCTATTTGTTCTACAAAGGTGTATGCACTTTTAATCTTCAAAACTAATCAAAGATTATTCCAAATTAATTAAATTTGCTCTATATAATTCTACACGAAAAAATAAGTTTGTTTTATTGAGTAAAAGACTATTTATTATATTGTATTATTAATTATATTGCATTATTTGTTTTATATTATTAATTATATTGCATTATTATTTGTATTATAATATTGTATTGTTAATATATTGCATTATTTGTATTATATTATTGTATTATTAAAAAAATCTTATTTGTTTTCTTTGGAGATGTTATGTTTTATATTTACCATATAGCTAATAATGCTTATTAAGTTAAATGTTTTTCTCAGAAAAAAAATTGACAGCAAAACTGTTAACAGCTATTTCCAAATAAAAATCTTTTTGTGGCATATTTCTACATTATTTGCAATAGGAATCAACTACAAAAAATATTTTTTGGAAGTAGGGGTGTTAAAGTTTTTTTTAAACATTTCTTCTGCGACAGTTTGTCAATACCACTGATTATATTAATTTTATTATATTGTTTTGTTATGCTACTTTTGTTCTCTCACTATTTTAAATACTCTTTTTTTACATTACTATATAATAGTGTTGTGGCCTGGCTAGTGTTGCAAACATTTGTTTGTGGCCCGCGAAAAGTAAAGGTTAAGTATGGCTGGTCTAGACCTATTGCAGCATATCAAGGCTTTGATATATCATGAGCTAAAATTAGTGTGGAGTCAAGAATATTACTGTAGCTTAGCAGTTAGAAAGCTCGGCTCGAAAACAGCCAATCAGAATACGCTAATGATATGCTTCATAATAAGTATGGTTCAGCTTTTTGTTACCTTGGCAAAGCCTCTCCGCTTGTTTATTGGTTGCTTTTGAGTTTGGTTTCTTACCTACTAACGTCTAAAAATTGCTTCTGCTGCACCCAATGATCATTCGTATGATCTTATTTTTTCTGCCGTATTAGCAGTAGAGTGAATGTTTTTTGAGTGCATTTAACATAACTTGCTTCAGTATTTCAGCTTTAAATCAATATTACTCAATGAAAAAAAAAAAAAAAAAAAAAAAAAAAATCAATAGTATAAAACTATTTCCAGATATCATTTGATTACTTGTATTTAAAAAAAGATTTCAATGTTGTATTCATGTAATAAACAGATAGGAAGTTATAAATACAGTGACATTTATTTTTGATTTTTGAACTAAGCATTGACACAATAGAGAAATATTGAGAAACAATATGTCTGCTGCATCTGTCATCCATTGAAACCTATTTAATTACAAATATATTAGCACAGCTGCTAACTTGTACAGATTTTCTCACCACTAAAATTTAATAGAAATTTTTCTCTCGTATCATTGTTAGATATCGTAAGATTTCGGCGATTGTTTTAGGTAAAATTTACTATTAAATTTCAGTGGTGAGAAAAATCCATAAGTTGGCAGCTATGTATTAGCATGAAATGTGGCAATAAATCAATTTCAATTTTTATGTTTCACTTATTTTAAACATATTAAAATCAACAATGTCCTAAATGTAAGAACATTTTATTTTAATTTCTTTTTTATATATATATTCTCAGTTATACATGAGAAAAATGACATACTTAAAATGTTATTAATTAATAATGTATAAAATAGGAAGAATATGTAACCTACAATTTTTAAAGAAAAACCGGCACTTTTTGGTTAGCCAGGCGCCAATGTTAAATATATATGTATATATATACATATATTTATGTGTGTATATATAAAATATATGTATATGGATATTTATATATATGTAACCTACAATTTTTAAAGAAAAACCGGCACTTTTTGGTTAGCCAGGCACCAGTGTTAAATATACATATATATGTATATATACATGTATGTATATACATGCATATATATACATATATTTATGTGTGTATATATAAAATATATGTATATTTATATATATGTATGTATATAAATATGTATATATAACACTGGCGCCCGGCTAACCGAAAAGTACCGAAAAACCTTATGGTGTAAATGCAACTGGGTATCGAACATTGGTTCTACTTTTTAAAATACTTCTATTTTGTATAAATAAATAAATATATTTATTTTTTTGAAGGATATTCTGTGAGAAGATAGATATAAAACAATTGATTTGTTTTCTACAACTCTTTGTACTTAAATTGCTGCTACCTACCAAATATCTTTCGAAATAAGGATATTTTTCAACTCCCATGCACTTTAAGGTAGTTATTGCAATATAATATCAATATAAGGGATGCACTGAATAGTGATTTTGGCTGAATACCGAACATTCAACCTATAGGTGAATTGAATACCAAATATTCGGCTAGCCGAATAGTAACTATTAGGCCGAATACCAAATATTTGACAAACTGAATAGTAAAGTTGCTATCAGATTCACAAACTTTTAGAGCAACCAACTTTTCAGCCGATTTTAACACCAACTTTTTCCCATTTAAAGGGAGAAAAAGGTTACAAATGTCGCTGCTAAAGTTGGAGGAAAAGCAGTACTACTAGTACCAGCCATTAATATTTATCGCCTATTCATATCAATCTCTTATTGGCTGAGATGTTGAAAGTTGGGAAGAAAAGTCGCGGCTAGCACAGACTTTTTTAGAGCTGTGGATAAAAAGTTGGGGATATTGCCGTTTGTTATCACATTGGGTGTTGCGACAATAATTCGCGTAAAATTGGAGGAAATCAAGAGTTTGCTCGAAAAGTTGGTGAAACTGATAGCAACTTTACTATTCGCCCGAATACCGAATATTCGACTTGTCGAATACTTTTATATTTCAGAGTTTAAAGGCATTAAAATGTTAAATTTAAAAACAATTTTACATAATATTTAAAACAGAAACTTTTATTTTGATAAACAAGAGCTTTTTTTAAGTAAACATTATGCTGAAAAAATCTGCTTTGAGTTATTTAAAAAGAGGATAGTTATAAAACTTTTTTAATTAATAAAATTTTAAATTTCATGGCTTTCTTCTGTGAATTAAAACAGATGAATAAAATTTTCTTAAATTCTAAAACAAATATTTTTAAATCAAAGAGAAATTGTGAAAAAATTGGAAGAAAAATTGTACAGTAACATATATTATTTGTTTGTCAGAAAGAGACTAAAGTAAAAGTAAATAAATGATACAATCTATTCAAATTTTATATGGTGACAACTCAGCAAGAATAACTGTTCTACTCCCTTTGATTAAGCAAGGAAATTTTTAAATGCATCCTACATTGGTGTCTGGAGTGTGGGATCACTTTCAGAGATTGTAAACATTGTTCTTAAAATCTTAGCCAGAAACAGATTATTTACTGGACAATGTTCAGGAACTTGTATTTGTGCATAATTAATTCCTATGAAAATCCTCGTGATTGGTTAATTTTCTTAAATAATACCTAACAAACAGCAAATAAATAATGTAAAAAATTATCTTTTATTTAAATATGATTGTTTCTAATTATTCTGAATATCTTTATAAGTTGACTGTTAAACGTAGAACTTGTATAAAGTTCTTAAAAATTTTCTTTAAGTATTTGGTTCAGCCGAATATTCAGCAGGCCAAATTGTTTGATATTCGGCCAAACCGAATATTCAATAACATGGCCAAATACCGAATATTCGGTGCATCCCTAATCAATATTAACTCGTTGATATATTGCGATATTAAATTTCTGATATCGTCAAGCTCTAGTCTTCATATACTTTTATTTAAAAAAAAAATAACAAAAAACCTGAAGCCTAATTCCATACGCAGATTTATTACATCTATAATAATAAAAGAACAAATCGCTCTGTGTGTGTGTGTTTGTGCTTGCGATGGCTAGCAAAACTACTGCATGTAGAAGTCTGAAAATTTAGGTGAGAATAATCCAAGACAGGTCCTGATGCACCTGAGGCTCAGATTTTTAATTTTTTTAAGGGCCAGGGCCAGGGTTGGGTTTTTGACGTCTAAAAGTGGTTTTTGACATGACAAGCGTCAAAAACTGGTTTAAACTGTCATAAACTGGTTTAAACCGTCGAAAACTGTCATAAACTGGTTTAAACCGTCGAAAACTGTCAAATACATGTAACACACTAAAACATTTTAACAATAGGTAAACATTAAATAAGTCAATGATTTATGTGATCTTTTATTGAAATTTAATAATTTAAAAAATATTATTTGCAATAAAATATTTTTTTGGGGGACTTTTCAAACAGAAGAAAATAATTTTGCATAATTAAATAATCTGAAGCAATTTTACCCTGCAGCATGCTACAGCACACCACGTGGTTCGCACATCTATTTACACCCAAAAGATTTTTGAGTTTAGAGTGTATGAAGTGTTAGAAAATAGTTTGTCTCTTAATTGATGCTGAGCTAGTAGGACTTGATAGCAAAAGCATTGCTTTATGAGCAAGTTTTGAAGCAGACTCAAAAAGCTGTTGCATTTTAATGATACCTTTCCACCAAGCAATGGAGTCCTCTCTATAGCACTGAAATAAGAAGACTGGAAAGGGGATTCTTTAGCTTCATACACAATCAGTATGGGTAAGGATCCATAAATTTTCTCTGTAGCTCAAGTGCGAGCTGAATCAACTAATACAGCAGTCAACCCTTGCTCCTGATGGTTGGGATGCAAAGTATAAGCCAAACAATGGTATGGTTTCATGATTTGATCCCTTCTATTATGCACTTTTTCAATATGGGCTTAAAGGAATTTCCTTTTAGATGATTGGCCAATTTTGTTCCGTTTTAAAATCGAAAACATTTTTATATATTGAAAGAAAGCATGTTTTAAAAAGATTTTGACTTTAAGCTTTTTTTTTTTTTAATTTCTTCTCTTATTTTGTAAATGTTTAAAATTAATAATCCAATTTCAATTTTGAATGGAATGGTTATTGCCTAGACTAGAATAACATCGATGCATATTACCTTGTTATATATACAAAAAAATCTGCACTTTTCTAAGTTTTTTTTTTTTCCCATAAAAAAAGCTAGCTAATGCTTTAAGCTCTCAAAAGTAAGAGAAATTAAAATGATTTTAAGTAAGAGAAAAAATGTACAGCTCAGGTGAGCTTAATGTCTACTTTTTAGAAAAACACAATTTTACAAAAAATATTTAAAAATTTTACCCTGTTAAAAAGTTGTACTTAACAATGATACTTTACTATGTACTAATTACTAATATACAGTAAGAGTGAATTTAAAATATTACATGTAATGTTGTCATGTGTGACATTTAATTTGAATTTTTACAGATCAATTTAGTATTTGAGGTTTTTGACATGAAGGTTTAAACTATGGTTTAAACCCAACATAAACTGACACATGTCAAAAACCTGTCAACCCTGTAATTATTACTAATACTATATACTAATTACAGTAATAGTGAATTTTAAATATTACATCTAATGTGTGACATTTAATGTGAAATTTTACAGATCACTGTAGTATTTGAGGATTTTGACGAGGTTTTTGACAAGGGGTTTTTGACATGACGGTTTAAACCACAGTTTAAACCGTCAAAAACTGACACGTGTCAAAAACCTGCCAACCCTGGCCAGGGCCCTTGGAGCCCCTTTAAGTTTTTATGCACTAAATTGTTAATAACATGCCTCCTTTCTATCTGATTTTCTTTATTTTTAGAGCAAATTCTCCATTCAGTTTCTACCCCATTTCTGCATTTCAGTTAAGATCCTGGAGGCCTTTTACAGGGACCCTTGAAGTTTTTGTGTGCTAAATTGTTAATAAATTTCTACCTTTTAATACGATCTTCGTTTTTGGGATTCTTTTGCCATTTAGTTATTCTCCCGTTTCTACATTCCAGTTAAGACCCTGGGCCCATCTAGGGTCTAGTAAGGCCCGTTCAATTTTTTGTATGCCATTCATTTTTCAACCCCTAATTTTCTCATCTTCTCAGTGCATAATTTTAAAGTTGAGTCTTGGACTCTTCTCGCTGGAGCAACACCCTCATATTTTTATTCGGGGCCTTAGGACCCTTTTTTAACCCTTTCGGGCACAATTATAAAATGTTGAAATTACTGAGTCATACTGGGATTTAAGGACAAATTTATTTAAAAATAAGTATCAGATATTCTTAACATATAATTATAAAAGCAGAATTTCTTTCTAAAATTCCGGTGTCATTATAGCATTTTGGAATTAAAATTAGGGGGTTAAGCATTTACCAATTTTTTGTGCATTTCTTTAAAATATTATTCTAATGAATAATTCATACTCTATACTTAATTTTTACTAATTGAAAGTCTAAAACACTAAGTACTAAAACATTTTAACATGTTTCCATGTTAGGGCGGGCCCTTCTTTCAACTATCAGTTGGTCCCATTTGGGCCTCCTATCATAGCTCCCTTAAAAATTGGTCCGATTCACTAGCTTTTTTTTTTTTTTTCTAACAACTTCTTAGGTTGTCCAGCTACAACATGAACAATAAAAAAAAAAAAATTCAGACTTCAGCTACCACCAATTTTGAATATTAATTGCCTTCTTGGGGTCCTTGGTGCAGCTTCTTTAAAAATGATCCGAATTGCTTACAATTTTCTTTAACATAGTTCTAGCATCCTCTGATTACTTTAAAAACTACTAAAAAGTATCTTTATACCCAATTACATGCCACTTAAGTCCCTGGCCCCTTGGGGCTCGGTACAAAGCCCCTTGAAGTTTTTGTATCAAATTGTTAATAAATTGCCCCCTCTTAATCAGATTTTCATTTTTGGAACCCTTTTTCCATTTTGTTATTCTCCCGTTTCTATATTCCAGTTAAAATCCTGGGGCATCCTATGGTCCCTTAGGGCCCGATCCAGGACCCATCGAATTTTTTGTACGGCATGCATTTTCACCCCCTGATTTTCTCGCATTCTCAATGCAAAAATTTAAAGTTGAGTCTTGGACTCCTCTCCTTGGACTAACACCCTATTATTTTTACTGGGACCCTAGGGCCCTGTTTTAAGCATTTCCTCCCATTTTTGAACATTTCTTAAAATTTTATTCCAATGGTTAATTCATACCCTATACTTAATTTTAAATAATTGAAGGTCTAAAGTGCTAAGAACTTAGACCTTTAAACAAGTTTTCATGTTATGATCATGCTCTTCACTATCAGTTGGCCCTTTGTTATAGCTCCTTTAAAAATAGTCCAATTCTAGCCTTTTTTTTTTCCTAACTTTTTCCTAATTCCTCCTGTTACTACATGAAGGACAAAAAATTTTCTCAGACTTTAGCTACCATCAATTTTGAATATTAATCTTCTTCTTGGGGCCTTTGTTGCAGCTTCTTTAAAAACTATCCGATTCTATTACAATTTTCTTTAACATAGATTTAGGCTAATGTCAGACGAACGTCTTTTTGCACGCTTTTTTACTTGCGTATTATCCCTACTCAATGCTAGCGGCATTGTGTAGGGATAATACGTAAGTAAAAAAGTGTGCAAAAAGACATCCATCTGACATTAGTCTTAGTGTCCTTCAGCTACTTTAAAACTATTTAAAAATTTTTCTTATACCCAACTACATTCCAGTTAAGACCCTTGTCCCAGGGTTCATTCTTTTTTTATACCTCAGCCAGCATTTTTTTTTAACATTAATCTCCTTTTTCAGCATCAACTTACGTTTACTCACTACAGCCGTAAATTAAAAATTGCTTTACTTTAAAGGCAACTTTAGTTGTTAAGGGCTTTCATCCGTTTATTAAATATCATGTTCATGTTAAATGTAATTCATGAAATTTACAAGGGAAGGGAACACCTTCAACTGCTTGGGGGGCGCATTCTTTCCTCAGGTTCTAAAGGCCCAATTTAGCTACTTTCTGTATTATGAAATTTTATCTTAGACATCAGTTACCAACATTTTCTAACATTATTGGTGCATTCTTTTTTCGGATTCTATGGGCTTGATTACTATGAGTTTAGCTCACTCAACTTGATTTTTGATTGTCTCCAGCATGTGCAAAGCATTTCGAGTATGTGCGAAGCATTTCCGATACATGTTGTCTTAGGTAGCGGGGACCCAGGTTACAGATTCGTTCGGAAAGAGGTTTGTTGGGAACACACTAGATGCTGCGGAAGGCAATGGGGACTCTGAAATTAAGTTCATTTAAATGAATTTCAAAAGATATAAAATCACACAAACTTGAGTTTTGTTTAAGGTTATTATAATGGAACCTGGGCAACACCAAGCAGTTTTGCTAGTATATAAAAAAGAACATGTTCAAAAAATTTTAAATCTGTATCTCAAATACAAAAAAAAAAAAAAAAAAAAAAAAAAAAAACCCTTAGCATTTTGAAAACATGAAAGTGAAGAATATATTAACATGAAGAAAAAGCTGTTTAAAGTTTTCTTTTGTGTGGGGAATTGCACTGGTTGTATTAACAAAATTTACAATATTTCGTGATATAATTAATGTATGGGTAAAAATGAAGTGTCAAAATATTCATAATTATATGGGCTTTCATTTAATGTAAAAATCAATATTTTGACCAATTTTGAGGTAAACTGTCCCCTTAAAAGCAGCTCTTATAGGATTTATAGTATTAACAGTGGTACTCATTAAATTTTCTGTAACAGTTGAAATTGGTAGAGGTATGAGCTTGAGTGTCACACTTATGTTTTTGCAATCATATATCTATATTATAATGAGCTTTAGCTGCTGTGTATATCTTTAATATAAAATTTTTAAAAAAATACTGTACTTCATTATCATAAAAATTAAATTTTAATTCCTTTTTATTCTTTAATGTTACTTCATTATTTTAATTTCAAATTTTTTCTTGAAGGATTTGCAACATCCAAATGAATTTCTTCGTGGTTCTACATTGCGGTTTTTATGCAAACTGAAAGAACCAGAATTATTGGAGCCTCTGATGCCAGCTATACAAGCCTGTTTAGAGCATCGCCATTCTTATGTTAGAAGAAATGCCGTTCTAGCAATTTTCACAATTTATAAGTATGTTTTTGTTCTAATTCTCTTTACATTCTTTTTTTTTTCTTTGTCAGGGTACTTTTTAGTACCATGAAAATATTTCATTTCAATTTTAATGTCACATTTCATAGAAATTTAATTTTGTTTATTAGAGGTTTGATAGTTTTTAAAAAATATATCTTTTAATGGATTTGCCAATCTCCTTGCCTATGTAAATTATTTAAAATTTCTGAATGGAAATTCCAAATGTCTCTGTGATCAAAACATGCATAAAAAATGGTTGCTGACTTTTTTTAGGTGCATGTCTGTCCATCTGTAAGAGCAACAGCACAAAAACTACCCAACCAAATGGTTTGAAATTTAATATATATAATCGTTGCAGAATTCTGTCGAGTGATTTCAAATTTATGAAAATCGAATCAAAACTTAGAGATATTAATTAAAGTTTTCTTCATTTTATTAAATCATATCATGCGTAATTAATTCAAAGATATGCTGTGATAGATAATGATTCTAGGTTACCATGATGATTACGGTATATTTAAGATAGAGGCATATTATTTCCATATTACTGGATTTTAATATATATAATCGTAATAAATTTTTTATTCGTGCATTTTTGCACGAGAGTGCAACAGCTATTGAACCAAGATTTGAATATTTATAAAACTAGGTATAGTAAGAACACACCTCATTTGTCTCGATTTATGCAGGATTTCCTGCTTTTCTTTATTAATTCAATATAATATAGAAGTATTTTTAAAAATATGTTTAATTATTATTTTGAACAAACTGCACAATAAAATTACAAATAACTAAATTCTGTTAATCGTGTTATTGTCCTAATGTGCTTTTCAAATACTCGAAGTAAAGTTTTAATGTTTTATTCTTTGAGTACTTTTGTTTTTCTTTTAAATAAAGGTTATTTGAAAAGATTGTAAAGTTGAACAAAATAGTAAAGACTCCATATAAAATGCAAGAGTAAAATTTTTTATACCCATTTAATTGGATTTTTGAAGAATTAAGTTTGCAAGATCTATTTATACTTAATTTTTAGAGCTATCAATTTTTGGTCTCTTTAGTACAGTGATATCTTGGCTAATAAAGATTATTTTAATTGTATTTTCTGACTCATTTAGTAAATGTTTTAAGTGCATTATTAACATAATTCAGCCATATTGCCTTTTAAATGTATGAGAAGTCATTTTAATGGCAATTTTGGTTTCTGAATGTTATTTTGGAACAAATTATCTCCATTAGCTGAGGTATCACATTTACACACAGCAAGTTAGGCACAAATTTGTTAAGATCTGCAGCATGTTTTCTAGGTAATGGGCCAAAAAATATTACATTGCCCACCTTATGTCTCTCTGTAAATTGGCTGTTTAGTTGAAGTGAGGGTACTGCTGTCTTATTTTTCACGTAATATATTCAAACCTCTTTATCTTTCTACTAACGAGTAGTCCTGACTAATAAATAAAACAGTGGCCTTCTTGCCTGTGGTATGTTAGTTTGGGAGAATCAGAATCATGCAGCCAGACCGTCTCCAAATAAAGAAGAAAATAGGAGTACATTGAGTTATACGAGGCATGTTTTTTAAGTAAGTACCGTTTTGGAATTAAAAAAAGACGTGCAAAGATATCGCAATAATTTTATTTTTACATGAAAGCCTGTACCTTCATCTACTTTTCTACATAATTTCCGTGATTATTGAGGCACTTGTCATAACGTGGCACCAGTTTTTGAATACCCTCCTCATAAAATTCTGCCGCCTGACTTTTTAACCACTTTATCACAAATGTTTTGACTTCGTTATCGTCTTGAAGACGCTGACCACCCAGGTGTTTCTTCAAGTGCAGGAACAAATGGTAGTTGCTGGGCGCCAGATCAGGGCTGTATGGAGGATGATCTAGAGTTTCCCATTTAAAAGATTTGATGAGATCTTTGGTCCGATTAGCCACATGTGGACGGGCATTGTCATGCAGCAAAACGATACCCTTACTCAACTTGCCACGTCTTTTGTTCTGAATTGCACGACGCAGATTGTTCAATGTCTCACAATAAGACGCTGCATTGATTGTCTCATTACGAGGCAGAAACTCCACTAGCAATACTCCTTTTTTGTCCCAAAAAACTGTGCACATGATTTTCTGGGCAGAAATTGTTTGCTTAAACTTCACTTTTTTGGGTGATGATGAATGTCGCCATTCCATGGATTGTTGTTTCGATTCTGGTGTGATGTAGGCCACCCATGTTTTGTCACCAGTAACAATTTGGTCTAAAAAATCTTCACCTTCATTGTGGTACCGCTCAAGGAAAGTCAATGCACTGCCTAAATGTTGGGTTTTGTGCAAATCCGTCAACATTTTTGGAACCCAACGTGAACACAATTTCCGGTAATTCAAGTTCTCGGTCACAATGCGATACAAAACACTACGAGAATATTGAGGAAAGCAGTCGCACAATGATGAAATTGTAAAGCGTCTGTTTTCTCTCACCTTTTCGTCCACTTTCTGCACCAAATCTTCATTAACGACCGAAGAACGCCCACTCCATTCTTCATCATGCACATTTGTGCGGCCATCTTTAAATGCTCTCACCCATTTCCTTACCATTCCATCACTCATAATGTTTTGTCCGTAAACTTCACAGATCTCACGATGAATATTGATCAGTTTTACGCCTTTAGCACTAAGAAATCGTATAACAGCCTGTACTTCACAATCAGCAGGACTCACGATTGTCTGAGACATCTTAAACAATCAGTAAACAACGTATACAATGAAGAATCAGACTGTAATGGCGTCAGTGCGTAGACAAGAGATGTAGGTAACTAGCGCGGAACGCCGACCGTAGCGCTACGGCGGCAGAATCGCAAAACGGTACTTACTTAAAAAACATGCCTCGTAACAGGAATTTTGAATTGTCTTGCAAAAGATTTCTTCATTACGTTAGGCATCTCTTCCGACATTTTAATAACTTCCATTTTAAAAGAAATCGCTAGTTTTGTTCGTTTACTCATTTTCAATATGTAATGAAAAAAAACTGTTGAACATTGCAAGTGAGGACAGAAATGTGATAAAAAAGAGATTTTATATGTGCAGGCTTATGTAACAGATTTCCATTGTTTCAATTTCTAAGAAAAGAGCCCCTCCTATCTTCCCACCCCCTTCCAAGAAGTAGCAGGTGTGAAGACGTGTGGCCAGAAAAGCAGCTTCAAATACTGTCCAGAAAACAAATGCAAAAGACAACCATTTGACTTTCCCTTTACAAGCAGATGTGAAATTTTTTGGAAAGGACAGGTATAGAATAAGAATAAATGTCTAAAATTGAGAAATGTGAAAATTTTCAGACTCATAAAGTTAGAGATTCATTTCACATTGCAACGCATAAATGAAAAAAATAAAACATTTCATAGTCATAATATGCTATGTTTATCCGGGACTGCTGAAAATTGATGTGTAAATGAGAGAGACACATAAAAGAGGTGACCTTTAAGTGAGAGATTATGGTACTTCAATAATTTAAAGGGAGGAAAAATAAAATCACATGACTATTAACGTAATAAAAATTGTTTCTTTGTAATTTAAAATTGATTTTATGATAGTTACCAAACTGTGCAAAATTATTTTTTATTAAATCATGAAAAATAAGATAAATATTCATGAATAGTAGGTAACGTCAACAATTTGAAGATTTAGATGGAGGAATGCTTCTAACATTATTACATGATTTTATTATGATTAGTTTAAGTTTTTAAATAAGCTTAAAAGTAAAAGTTGTCTTGCATTGACTGGAATAAAAAATTATAAAAGGGAAGTAATTAGAAAGAAGAAAAAAATCATAAATTATCTGGCAGGTTTGTTTCATAAAAAGTAGAAATGGTGGCATTTTTTTTTTTAATAGTATTTTCCTAAATATATTAAATGATATTATAGGAAAAGTTTATTTTCTTCAGAGATTTTGTGTCCAAGAAACAGGCTCCTCGGTTTCTGTGATAATAAGCCTCTAGATGGACTTTTACTAAAGTTATGTTACTACTATCATAGGAAACCTCCATTTTATGAAAGTTAGATGAGACATGCTTTTTCTTAGATAGTTTTCTCATGAAGTTAAACCTTTTTTTAAAAAGTGTGTTTCACTTCTTGTATATTAAGCTGTTAAAATTTAGTTTTAGCATGTTTAACATTTATTTTATTTTTTCCCTAGAAATTTTGAATTTTTGATACCTGATGCACCTGAATTAGTTGCGAACTTTCTTGAAACAGAACAAGATATGTCATGCAAGAGAAATGCCTTTATGATGTTAATCCATGTTGATCAAGAAAGAGCTTTAAGTTATCTCAGTTCTTGTATAGATCAAGTTCATAGCTTTGGTGATATTTTACAGCTAGTCATTGTTGAGCTGATTTACAAGGTTTGTATACTTATTTATTCTAATAGTTTTATATTAACAAAAATAAATAAGTGTATAATAATGTTAAATTATTAATTTGTACAATTTTTTTTTTTTTTTTTTTTTTTTTTTTAATATCCAAAGTAATCTCTTTTTCAAAAAATTGAATTGAAAAAGTTCAGCAATATTATCTTTTAAAACAAATATAACTTCTAAATTTAAATATGCAAAATTCAGTTTTTATGATATATATATACATATATGTACACACATGTAATGTTTCCAAAGATTTAGTGTAAAAAAGGGTGCAAAAGAATATTTCTAGAGAAATATAAGAAAGATAATAAATCTAAACAATCACAATCACTTGAAATATTTTATAAACAATATGAAAATTCATGTTGCATTTTGCTTCTTGCACGTTTATCTTATAAAGATTCCCATATAATAAACATCCGTTATATATGTACCATATGCCTATTAAAAGACAGTGACAGTTTGTAAAGGGGCCCTGTGTCACTGCAGCATGTTCTATTTGTCTTCCATGTTATCAGTAACCTTCAATATAATAACAATGTCTTCCTCTTTCTTTATGCTTGTACATTATGCAATTCTTAAGCTCTATGTCATAGTTCATGAAAAATTATGCGTTTTAAAATTCCAGCAGCACTGTGTACATATCTGAGATGAAAAGCAGCTCTTTTAAGGCTAGACAGGCACTGTGGTTTTCACAGCTCTTATAGCTTTTTTTATGCTGGAGCAATGGAGAAATCTGTTGTATTGTGAGAATTTTTAAGGCATAGTGAAGTATTTATTTAGAGTAGATTAGTAAAATTTTGCATGTTTCTTTATAAGACTGTTTAAAAAAATTCTGCATTCTTAAAAAAATAGTATTAAAACATTTTTTTCTTATAAAATGTTGAATATTTGTTTTAAAAGGACAGCATACAACAAAAATACACCAAACTAGATGTAAATCTTTAAACATTATTTCAAAACTTGTTTATTTTTATTATGTTTCAGCAGATTTTACTGAAATTTTTGGGTATTTGTACAGAAATTTATTTAAGCAAGGCTTAAAATCTTTGTTAATTTTTAAGCCATTATAAATTTAGAGGAAGTCCTTTCTAATGATAGATATTAAATTTTGTATGAATTTTCTGTGCAATATTTAAATAATAGCTAAAATTTTTTTTTTTAAGCAGCACCACTGCTAATTTTTGCTGTGAGCCATCACCATCACTGATAAGAACAATTCAGAAAAATGTCAGTATTCTTGAAAACCCCCAAAAAGTTATTTCTTTCTGTTTCGATTTCTTATTTCTATGTAACAACAATTAATATACTTATTTTTGGCTCATTTGTACCAGCATGAATTTGTTTCCTTCTGTGTGTGTATATATATATATATATATATGTTATATAAAAATTTTTACTTTTACTATTCATTAAAATTATTCTAAATTGCCGGCCTATTCATTATTTCCTTTTTTTTTAATATGCTCTATTATTTATTTCTAGTTAAATTCCTATAATTTTAAAATGCGTATCTTAATAATAGATTTATTCCAAAACGTAATCTAAACTTTTAATCCCTTCATTAATTTTTATCGTCTACCAAACTGTAAAGTTCTGAACGCAGTTATTTATTTTTCGAATGTTTATCAAAGCCATTTTTACATATTTATTCTATTTCATCTCATTTTCCTGCCCGCGAGGCGTCAGCCTTTTCACATCGAAATCATTCCATTAGCGGCACTGGGATTCTTTCCTGTGACGTTTCTTGATCGCTCTCCATTGGCTGAGTGTCAGATCCCAGTTTCACTTTGAGGCTCGTTCGTGATTTTGGTTGGTTTAGCCTGAAGTTTCCATTTCAATCGGAATTCCTCCGCTCATTCTAATAAATAGCGAGAGCATGAGCTCAGAACGAGAGATTTTTGTGCTGTTTGATTGTTTACATAACCTGTTACCCGGTGTCCTTAGCCATGTAGAATATTCATTTCGTGAATTAACATCTATTTAGCATGAGTAACTAGTTTATGCTCAAGTGGAATGCTCTGATTTCTCATCCTGCGGGAATTGTTTAGTGTTGGTATGTTCTGATGGAATAAACAGTTTTCCTATGACTACGTTTCCATGTGTTTAATTGGGAAAACCCCCGATTTCTTCATACGCCTGTTTTCACCACTCACGCGGCCTAACCTACCTTGTTTTCATAATGAAATAATAAGTGTTTGATTTTACTCTACAAATATTAACATCGCTCTACAGCTGCTAAATTTTCACAGAGTTGACACCTTCACTAGCAATGCTTGTGCTAAGTGGTAGGATTGCTTACAACATCACCAACAGCTGATTAAAATGTGGTATGAATCCAGTAATATGCAATAAAAAGCACTACATGATATCTCGACGTAACCTATTAAATTGTTTCGTAACATATATATATATACAGTAAACTCTAAGGTGGAATCGATCGGGACCAAGAAAATTTTCCGCAGTAGACAACATTCCATTTTAGACTAATTTTACTCTATGTCTATGCATACTTCAAAATCTTTCTGAGTTAGACAGATTTCTGTCTTACACAGAGTCCACCTTACAGAGAGTTTACTGTATATACATATGAGGACCTCAGAAGCCAAGGAATACAAGTGACAAAATTTAGATTTTGAGTAAATTGAGTTCAAAGTTAAACATCAATTGTAATTGACTGAATTGGGATATGAAATTGCTGCTTATTTCTTAGTGGTTTTTGAACTCTTATTTCAATAACTGGGAAAAAAAAGTGGAGTACAAATTTTTTTTTAAATTTATAATTAAGTAATATTGATCAACATTCGGCACTTGTACTCTTTGGCTTCCAAGCGATACACAAGAAATGAAAAATTATGAAATAAAAAAATGAATTTATGAAAAATTTAAGGACAATGTTGATACAAATGAATGAAAGGACAAAATTTTTCTTTAATATAAGTTTTAAAAATGAAAGATCATGAAATAAAAAAAAAATTGATGAAAAATTTAAGAACAGTGTTTATACAAATGAATGAAAGGACAAAATTTTGTTTTAATATGTTTTAAAATTTTATTATAAGTTTTGAAACATTGAAATTTTATAATTTTTTAACCGTTAAAATGCATTTATTTAATGTATAAGAAAGTAAATTCTATAAAAGGGAAAAAATGATGCAAAACAGTTTGAAAATATGGAACATTATTCATCTAGTGATAACATTGGAACAACACATCTGCATTATCTCATCCTCGTCAGTTTCATAAGCACAATTAGGCTCATCAGCTTGATCTTCAGAGGCGTGGTGAGGAATATCTCGGTAGAAAATGTGGGACACTGATGGTACAAACTGCAATAGTTCAATGAGATTTTTAAACTTAAGGTACTTGAATTTTGGTTTTTCTTGTGCTATGGGAAGTTCAGGCTGAACTCTAGGGCATCATCCGGCATGACTGGACTTCACTTTTAGCTCGAGGAAAGGTTCTGATTCAACACCAGCAGTTTTTTTGTAGAATAATGTGAAATATATATTTTTTTTCCCTCAAAATGCAGCCACTGCATATTTCGGATACCTTTCACTGACTTTATAAAAAATGGTGTAAGTGACTCAATTAATAAAATCTTCACCTTTTAGCACTTCTACAGTCAAGTTTTTGTTGGAATAATTTACAAGTTAAGCCCAGTGCTCTGGAACATACAGATCCCTTTTATTCCTCTTCTTTCTGATTTTTATGAGCCCAAAGTATTGGTCACATTCATGGTAGGAGTATCCTGAAATCAAAAAGTGATGATCGACTGTTTCTATGTGTGTGTATTTTTTATGATGCGCAGCCAGAACTTCACAATCAAGTGGCTTTTATTTTGTCCTCCACAATTGTCACTAAAAGCTGTAATATGCCTATATGCGTGGCTTGAGGGGGAAGAATCTTTATGAACTTCAAGAGACAGGATACGATCTCTTGGCATCCACAAAAAGCCTGGCCTTCATGCCACATGTACATGTTTCATGCAGTTTTGCTTTCAAGGTTATGAATGTTCAAATTGTACATTCAAAGTTGATGTAGGTAATAAGCCTTTGAATTGGTTACATGTGGAGTTGGCATGATTTTTTACAAGTCAAAGCATATTGCGACCTTTGAATCATTCTTTAAATTGTGGAATGCATCTTTGGCTAATCTGGCAGCTTCTGCTTTGCGAAGATGTAGTTCCTTTTGAGTTTCTGCTTGTTGTTTCTCATCTGCATTTCTATGGTCTATTTTCAATTGTAGCTTGTCACACATAATACATGTATCAGTTCCCAGTCGGTGAAAACTGAGATTAAAATACATGTTAAAAATGTGTCTATAGGAACTTTCTTTGACCGGCTCTACGTGCTTTTCATCAAGGCAAAAGTGAACATAGAGTTTGTACGTCTCCTTTAAATTGAGTTCTCTATTTACGATTAGAGATCTTTTCACTAGTATAATGGCTTGTGTATTGTGGGAACTTTTTTAAGTGTTCTTTGATGACATCAGTACCGTATTGAGGAATTTTATTCGACCGTTCTTTTCTTCCTCTTTCATCGTGAGATGGTACGCCAGAAACTGTTTCTTCCTTTTTGGTTGCTATGTTTTGCGACTGTTTGTTAGAAACATCTTTGTCTTTTTGTGCCAATCACCATTTAAAGATGATCAAATTCATGTGGCATTTAAAAAGTCATGAACTGACCTTGTATTTCATTGGTTGCGGTTCAGCTATGTGAGCGTCAATGGATACAAGTGCATTTATACCCCTTGGGCTCCACACGTTTCACGATATCGGGAAAGTGGTTAAATAATTGACCCCTAGAACGCAGCACAATAATTAAAAAATCACATATCTCTTTACCTACAAACAGACTTATTTCCAGATAGCCATTGCACTTAACTCATTTTTTTTTTAAATTTCATCACTTATACCCCTTGTCTTTTGGGGTCCTCACACATATCTATATATAATATAAACTACAAGCATACAAATTGCAAATTTGATTTTAATTTTTAATAAATGTTTATAAGATATTTCTATTTTCTTTTCATCTATTATAATGAAAATGGTTCCAGCTTATAGAAATGTAATGTAAAAAAGATTTTTTAAAAATTTTGTGATTATGTTAAATCGAAGCAAATTGTGAGAAAAGAGAATTATTTAAGAAAAAAAATCTGTGTTAAATTCAATTCCTATAAAAACAGAATTGGATGCATTTTTAAAATAACTGAAAAAAAGAGACCTGTATAATATAATAAATTTGAAATCACAAATATATGAAAAAATTGGTAAAGTTCTAAAGATGAATTAGAAATGAACATAGAAACCAGTATGTAAAGTAAGAAACTATGAATAACCCATAGAATCTTCAGAGGAGCTTGTGAGTTCATTCATAGAAGATGCGTTATTTCATCCAATTTCATTGGCATTAAGCCTAAAATGACAAAATTTAGCTCCTTATAACGCAAAAATAACAGAAAATAGATAATAAAAATCCAAGAGATCTAAAAAAGATACACCTCACACAGGATATTAAAAATTAATAGAGCAAAATACCTAAATTACATACTAGGAAGCATAACTGCAGCATTTCTGGATATATATATATATATATATATATATATTTTAGAAAATTTATTATAACACAGAAATAGCACTTATAGCACTTTAACATTACACTGTTATAATATATGTCCTTTTTATATTTAACAGGTATGTCATGCCAATCCATCTGAACGATCTCGTTTCATAAGATGTATTTATAACCTGCTCAACTCTAGCAGCCCATCAGTTCGATATGAAGCTGCTGGGACACTTGTAACTTTATCTAGTGCTCCAACAGCTATTAAGGTATTCATTTAATTGCATTGATGCTATGTCCTTTATTTCACTGATCTGTTCTTTAGATTTTACTTCAAAGTGTTCTCTTTGCACTTTATTTTAAAAGTTTGTTATTATGTCCTTACATTTGAAAAATGTTTATTTTAAATTCATGAAGCATTTTTCTTCTTATATTGTAGCATTTATTATTGGTGTTTTTAAAATAATTATTTATATGTGTCAAAGGGTAAGAAAAGAGAACTTTTTTAAATTTAAAATTAACAGTTTCTTTTTCTTAACTTTCAAATCTAATGCTTAAAACTAAATTTCCTCTGGTAAATTTGTTTTTCAGCACAACATTTATTACTTCCAAACTTCAAATTTTAATTAACTTTAAAATAAAAATTACTCGGATAAATTCAACTTTTTTTGTAGTCAGTTTCCTGGAAGCTTCTGTGCAAACTAGCCCAGTTATCAATCAAAAGCAATTAAACTGATTAAGTTTAAGTTCCTTCCTAATTTGACACTTTCATTGCCCGTAAGAAAAAAAATCAGAAACATGTCAATATAAATGGCCTCCACAAGAAAAATGTGCTTCTTTTTTGGACAAATGAAGTTAACCAGAATCAAAGAGTTCGGAACCAGATTCAGATTGCATTTCTTCTGTACCATGAAAATCCAAGTGAAACTTTATACTATGACTAAATTTAAAAAAGAAGAAAACATACTAATATTGCCTTTTAGTTAAAAGAAAAAATGAGACTTGTTGATCTGTCTGTTTTTTGCAATTTGACACTATTAGAAAATAAAATCTGAGTAACTAAATTTATTGATGTTATTTTTTAATTTCAGGCAGCAGCAAGTTGCTATATTGAACTGATTGTAAAGGAGAGTGACAATAATGTTAAGCTTATTGTTTTGGATCGCCTTATAGCGCTTAAAGAAGTTCCAGCTCATGAACGTGTTTTACAAGTGAGTTTATTTATAGTTTGCCTCTTTTGAGTAAAAAGGTAATCAATTTTTGCTTCTGTAATTTGTACATTGAAAATATGTACCTAATATATTTTCATGTTATTTTAAAAACCTTTTAAAAAACACCATAAAAGAACAGGAAATATAGTATGTTACAAATTTATGTTATTAATAATGGTCTTTATTTAATCAACTTACAATGCTCTAAATTTTGCTTTGTTTTTATTCCCCCCATTTCAGAAATTCATATCATTTTTTTAATTAGTTGATTTAAATAGCTAATTTTAACCCATTGTATTAAAATTGTTGATGCACTGGTAAAAGTTAGTTTGCTTTATGAATGGGGGAGGGGAATCACTAAGTTTAAAACAACCAACTCATTAGGCTTTAAAAAGATTTACATTTTTTTTTCTAATAAGATGTAGTGTTTGTCACTGTTGTATTTTAATTTTACATTAAACAACTCTTTTAAATTTTTATATGTCATTTACTTACCATAGGAAAATATTTATATGTTACTGTTAAAGTCCAAAGTCTGGTAAATCCTAGGTTTTACCAGTAAATTCTAGCATTTCATGAAAGTGAGTAGATAAAAGCTTAAAATATACTCCTGGAATTCCTTTAAAAAATTGCAAAGGTATATGGCATATACTACAGTATACTTTCCACTACATCTCTGATGTTACCATTATTTTGGTAAATGTTTAAATTTAGACTCTTTTTGATAAAAGTCCGAAATGAAGGATGAGACTGCATACTTAACTGCGTTTGTGCCACCCCTTCTAACTCTTATCTGTTCATGACAGTTGCAGCCTAACTTGCAACAAGTTTGGATAGGTGCGAGTGGCTACGATCCAGAATCAGTTTGTTTTTTACTTTCTTTTATATACATATGAAGAAAGGATCTGAATCGTGAACATTTTTTACTTCCATTTTTTGATGTATTTACACATTTTGGAATGTTCTGAACATGATTTGACTATTTAAAAAAAAAAATGTTTGTGCCTATTAAACTATTTGTCTATGTGACACAAATTTTGTGACTGTTCTATCTCAAGAACTAATAAATAGAATTTGATAAAATTCAGATTCAATTAAACCTTGGCATAAATTGATGCTTATTAGGTTTGGGTGTTAATATAAATTCACCGTCTACTGTTGGTTGGGAAATGAAATTTATTGTAGTGTATCAAGGTCATCTTAAATCTCTGATCTGTAAACAATAATAGAGCTAGTGAGGTAGAGGATTGGATATTTTAAGAATTTATGGAGCATCAAGCTTCCTTCATTCCGTCAACTTGGAGAAATTTTGCACCCAAATTATAAGAAGTTTATGTGAAATGCTGAATGATATAAACATAGTTCACTTTAAACAGAAATACAGTGAGTAACAAGATTGTCTTACAGACAAACCAAGACATTGAGAACATGTTGGCAGTATGAGTGGAAACAAATAACACAACAAAGCAATCAGAAATTTTAAAATTTGTTCAAGCTATGAAAAAACAAACACAGCATCGGGGAATCAAATGTTCACCTTACAATGAATGCTACGTTTGATGTTTCTATGAAACTCAGAATCGCTAACTTAGTTTTGTCACATAGTTTACTATTAACCTCTGAGCAGGACTTGGTAAAAAATATAATTATAATGAATTCAGAAGATATAGAAGACGAAGGTGCTACTTCGAACCAACTAATTGATTGGAAATTGTAATATAATAATGCTAGCTTTCAGAAACCTACTCTAGAAATTTTATTAGAATAAAAGTACCAGATATTGACAGAGTGAAAGTTGATTTAAAATCGGTACTAGCCTTTATCACAGTTATTAAAGATGATGAGTTTTATGCACTTGGTACTAAATTGGCTAAACTAAGTGTCATACACAAGAAACCAGTGTATATTTTGCAAAGAATTTTTTTAAAAAGGAAATGAATGTATATGAAGAGGAATAAGCTTTCATTATCTGGAGGATAAGTGCTCAGAAAATGTTACTATACAAAAAAGCGTACCTCAAAGATGTAGTGGTACAAAATTGTGAATCTACTTCGTACTTCAAAATGGTACAGTATTCAATCTTGCTGTAACAGATGAGTTAATTTGCGATTTAATATTCTCTTTACTCTAAAAAAAAAGTTACTAATGCTGCCGCTGCTGTAATTGAATGTATTGATCTTTTCACTTTCTTGGTTTATCCTTCGAAAGCTATTAAAAACATGAAAATGATAATTTCATAGAGAAGTATACCATAAAATCACTGAAGCAGGCAGATTTTAAATCAGTCTTAAGCACTATTTAATGTTAATATCAGTAAGGTAGTCCAGTTACATCTATATATATAAAAGAAAGTCTGGATTTTGTATTAATCAACGCACAGCCCAAACTATTGAACCTAAAATCTTGAAAATTTGGATAAAAATACTTCTTATAACATCGAGTGCCGCTAAGAAAGGATTTTCTAAAATTCCACCCCTAAGGGGATTAAAAAATAGAAAGAATTTTTAAAAAATCTGATTTTATAGTTTTTTTTCAACTGATAATATATTTTAGTGCATTTTTGTATGCTGAATCGAATGGTACAAGCCAAATTCTTTTAAGACTAACGGTTCGTGAGATATTTCATATTTTTCTAATTTGGCGATGTCTTTGGTGCTAAAACCTCGAAATATCTAACATTACAAGTGATATTCATACATATAGTACATCCGTTACCGTAGCAACGGAAGAAATTCAAATTAAATGTTTTTGATAATTCTGTTGGTTAAAGAATTAAAACAGCCAAGACTCCCTTATCATATTATCATACCCTATATATGATAAGGGAGTCTTGAAAGCGGCTACATGAGTTTGAAAAAAAATATATACAAACGCCTTAAAAGAAAGGGGAAATAAAGCACTTGATTTTATTTAAAATGAAAGAAAAAAAAAATATTCACTGAGAAATTAACATTATAAAACGAAAATACTTAGGTAAATATGAAAGCAATGTTTGTACGACTTAAAAAAAAATTCAAAGGAAGAAATTGGAAATGAAATAATATTTGACTATTTATTCTGGATAAGAAGAAAAAATGGGTACTTTTATGTCAACCGTGCACAAATCTCGCGAATAGCATTTTTTAAAATTGTCAATAGCAGGAGTTACATTTTGTGCATGTAAATTAAAACGGTACTACTTGATTATCCCGTCGACAAATCTTGCCAAATTATACAAATTGACATAATTTTTATTTCAAATAACGAAAGAACAAACAAATTGTTATAACTTTAACAAAAATACAAATAAAAAGTCGAAATAAAATCACTTGATGACGAAACTAACACATGTAAAAGTGTTTAATGTCAAGTGAATGTGACATTTACAATCAGGCATTATTGGCATTAATCTTACAGTTTGGCGGCAGTTTTTTAGTCGACGGGTTGGCGATAGTTTTTTGGTCGATAATCAAGTAGTACTATACAAACAACTCTTTGTTTTGAGTTATGGCATTGTTTCCTATTATTGTTTATCTTTTCAGTTTTTTAAAAATAAAATTAGGGTAGTACTTAGTTATCCCGACCAATTTTGCCAAATTATATAAATCGCCAAACCATTCGCCCAACTATAGAAATTGACATAATTTTTATTTTAAATAACGAAAGGACAAATAAATTAGTATCTATAATAATAAAGAAAGAAGTTTGTGTGTGAGTGAGTGAGTGTGTCGACAGCGTTCTGAAGAGACCACTGCACGTAGAGCTACAAAATTTGGGGAAAAGGTACGTCTATATATGAAGTTTTGCACCTTGAAGCCCGATTTTCGATTTTTTGATTAGATTTTTTTTTATTTAATTTTTTATGCGATTTTTAGCACTTTTTTAAGTTTCGAGGTGATTTTTTCCATATAAGTGAGAAGAATATGGTTTCTTTCTTTTAACCCAATATAGTAAATTTTGTTCCCTTTTCAAAAAAGTTTATTCGGAATTCATGCAGCGATTTTTTGAATTTTTAGCGAATTTTTTATGCAATTATTGAACAGCATTTAATGCATTTCCATACCTATAAGGAGGTTGCAGTAGAGGGACATAGTTCTGTCGCCAAATGCTGCCAAGTTTGTCACCAACTTGGCGGTATATTGCCAAATTTGGCGACCAAAATGAGCCGCCAAAAGTGACACCAACTTGGCGATATCTCTAATATTTCGCCAAATTCCCATAGACTTCCATTGTAAACCAATATGGATTACTTGCTTACAGAAAATCAACAAATTGAAATATTTTAATGTAACAAAAACTAATATTAACTTAAGGGATTATGTTAATTATATTTAAGGGAATTCAAGTAAATTAAATTGTGAATAAAAGTAACATGATACAATGCTTAGATTATTGTATTTTATTGATATTTTCAACGAAAGGGTTGCCAGTGGTCATTTTGCCGAAAATTATAGTTGATAAATGAAACGAAATGGCTATATCCGTTATAAAATAATGTAAACAACTCGCAAATTAAAAGAAAATAACTGTTATTTGTTTAATTTAAAAAAAAAAAAAGAATCAAAAACCTTTTTAATGCGAGATAAAATTTATAAAATGAAAATATTTAATTTAAATATGAAAGGAATGTTTATAAAACTTAAAAAATAAATTAGTATGAAAGAAGCAATTGATACATTATTTGGCGATTTTTCGCTTTGCCAGGCTAATAAAAATGTGCCTGAAAAAACTTGAAGAAATAAAATTTAAGTAACAGTCTTTTAGTCCTCCTTTTTTTAAAAATTCAATTTAATTATCATTTTTATGTAATTTTCCCATCGTATGTCTTACAGGAGAAAGGCTTTATTTGTGAGTTACATGCTATTTAATTATTACCTTGGTCGCCAAACAATGCAATTTTAAGCCACAAAGACAAAAGCGTGAAATAAGCCAGGCGAAGGTCGCAATAATTTTTTTTAAGTATAGGAGAACATTTTGGAGTAAATCTTTATATTCAAATGTAAATTATATAAAAAAGATTTAAAATTATAACTACAAGTCAAGTATTTAAATTTTAGTGTAAAAATGTGCCATATACACACATATTTTATAATCTTCGATTATCAAGCCACCATCAAATGGCATATTTACTATATTGTTGAAAGTTTTGTTGGCACAGATGTCATATACGCTCCATGGTACATAATGGGCTCCAAAATGGCGTTATTTTGCCTGACATGGTACTTCGGCTATTGTTGTTTATTTATTAATAAATAGTTTATTTACTTTTATTTTCTTTTTTACAGTTATATAAACTGTGTTGTTCTATAGATATTAATTAAAATTTTTATTATTTATTGCTATTTCCTTTTAAAACAATAGAAAATAATTTAAATATATATATTTAACTGGTATTCGAAAACGATGTTTTCACCAAATTGGCATGAAAAAAAAATCATGCCAAACCCGGTACGTATCTATGCCTAATAGTTATTTACATTATTGTGATTACTTAGTATCAGGCAGCAGATTGAAGAGTATTTGGTATATTTTTAATATATGGGTTTTGGTGAGTTAGAGAAAATGGCCTTGGCAAGTGAAGTGAATTTTACGTATATTTACTGGCAAACTATTTACTTTTCATATACATTTAAGCATTTTTTTTTTCAATATTTATTTTATTTATAAAGAAGAGCTATTTATCTACTTTTAAATATGAACAAAAATAATTTGTGGTTCTACCTGATTATCCCATAGACCAAAAAAAAAATATTGCCAAACTATAAGATTAAATGCCAATAATAGGTGATCGTAAATGTCAAATTTACTTGACATTAAAAACTTTACACGTGTTTGTTACGTCATCAGGTGATTTTTAATTCGATATTTACGTTTCTTCGTGATCTGCTGAAATTTTTTGACATTTCATTTTTGACCTATAATACTAAAGTAATTTCTACCTTCATTTCAATAAAGTTTATTCGGATTTCGTATAACAATTTTCGAATTTTTCGGGTATTTTGTACGTGATTTTTAGTGTAGTTTAGCGATTTTCTACCATTTTTCACATTAGTGAAAGACGTTGATAGAAGTTGAATCAACTTTCAATCTTCGAACACAATATATATATATATATTTTTTTTCTCTTTTCGAAATTTGTGCAGCGATTAAAAAATTTTTCGTGATATCTTATTGTGATTTTCAGAGGTTTTTCGCAATTCGTGCTGTTTTTTTTACGTACCCGGGCAATGCCGGGCAAGTTAGCTAGTAACATTAATAAAAATACAAGTGAAATGTTGAAATAAAACTCAGTTGATGACGTAAATACGTGTAACTTGCTTAAAATCACGTGAATGTGACATAACGATCAACTGTTATTGGCATTTAATCTTATAGTTTGGCGATAGATTTTGGTCGACGGGATAACTAAGTAGTACCAAAATTAGTGTAAGGGATGTATTTTAAATTAGTGAAAGGCTTATATTTAAATGAAATAATAAAATTAGAATATGGTGCGGGAACAACCTTTATTAATTTATTACATGCACCCGGCTAAGATAAAAGTATCACAAAAGGCATATATTCACCTTTCTTTGGGTAATTGGTCATGGGATATTGGGTTAATCTTCAGTAATCGGATACCTCGCCACTCGTTGTATTAGCTAAAATGCTGAAAGCATCGTTTACATTTGAAACGAAAACTTCACGAATTTTATTACAAAAAATCGGATCATCATTATATACTACACATTTAAAACAGAAATTTATATTTCAATCCGATTGTTTACACTATTTCAATAGGATATAGTCCTTTTACTTAGATAATGTTTTTGTAAAGTTTTTAGTGCCTACACTTTGATCTATGTTGTTTAATTATGGAGCTACAGGAGAAAGTTAAAAAATTAAGTGAACCTGATTATTAAATTTCAGCCTTTTTTAAAAAATTCTACTGAACAGATATTGAGGCAAGTGTCACTGTTACATGACTTTTCAGGAATGGTTTAAGTATATAACATTTCATTATATGTTGCTTAGTTACAGAGCTATTGGAAAAGGTGGTAGAGACAGGTGAATGCACGAATACATCTACTACAATTATGTAAAATGTACATTCGTATTTCCTTCCGGCCGTTTATAATCTGAGTTCAGCTGGATGTATTTTAATAGGACTTAAACTGTTAGTTAGATAATTTTTTGTGCATGGTTGGTACTTCTTGCATGTTTAGTATTTCTCTGTAGCTAAGTTTTCTTCTGGTTTGTCTTTTCTGAAGCAAAAGCTTGACAACAAATCAGATTGCAGAAAATCACATCCTCATCTACTATAAATATAAAATGCAAATTCGAATTCCATTCCGTTTGATTATAACTCAGATTCTAATTAACATATTTTAGTAGAACTTCCTGTGTAAGTTAGAAATTTGTTTTCGAAATGTTTTAATGTAAAACACAGGCTTTTAGGTTGCATAGTTATAGAGCTACAAGAGAAAGTTCTAAAATTATGTGAACCCTATTATGAAAGATTGCCTTTTATTTAAAAATCTGTTAAATGTATTTTCATTGGGATTGCACATTTAGATAATATATTTCAGGGATTGTTTCAATATTTAACATATTCTACATTTTTAGTTATGGAGCTATGGGGAATGTTCTCAGTGGTGCAATCGTAAAAAATCGAAAGATAAACGCTGGCAGAGGGTATATGCTAGGGAGTAAATGATGTTACAGCTATGGAGGGTGTGCATAGTTTCTAAAAATATCCAGAAGGTATACGGCGTATAGTCTACACTATATCTCTGAAAATTCTATGATCACGTTAACGCGATTATGAAAAATATACTTATTTATTTACTACATATATAAAATACACAGAGGCATTTTGGTAAGACAACTTACAACTTCAGTTCTTCTGAATGAATTTTGAGAAGACTTGCAAAGTTGGATAACTTTTCAAAAAAGGTTTTAGTATATAACACATATCATTCTACGTTGCTTAGTTATAGAATTCAAAAGTTTTTTAATCAGTGAACCATATTATAAAATATTATCCTTTTTAAAATGTTCTACTAAGTTGATTTCGTCTGAATTAGAACTGTCTGTTAAATAATTTTTCAGGAAAGATTTTAGTATGTAACAGATATCATTCTACATTGCTTTGCTGTAGAATTATAGGCGAACCTTCTATAATCTGGTGAACCCGAGTATGAAAGATTAGCTTTATTAAAAAGTTCTATACGATGGGTTTTCATGCGATTTGCATTTTTATATTTTCGGATACGATTTTAATAAACTACATATTGTTCTACAGTTCTTTTTCATATTCTATTGTAAATGATCAACTAAAACAGTCTAAATTTTGCCTGACACATGAGAAGATATAAAATCGTAATGGCGTTTATATTGTTTTCAGGAATGCACAAGAACATTAGAGGTAATATACATATTGCTATAACACACAAGATCAAATACACGAATATATTCCGTTTGACTAAAGGTTCGTTTAGAGAAACTGACCAGCGTAGCGGGCGAAGGCTGCTAGTAAATTTTATAAAATCAAAAATTATATATAGCAATTTAAGTCTTTTGCATGCATATACTTGACTAGATTGTGGTAATGCTCAATCAGTTTTTTTTTAATTTGTCTAATTTTTAAAGTTTTTAAAACTTTTTAAATCAAACTTTCATTATATGAATAGTAATTTCATCTATATTTTGAAATAGCTGTTTTTACTGCTATTGCCAGATTATTGCACAAATAAAAATTTGTGCAAATAATATTTCCAATAATTGTATATTTCATAAAGAAAGAATTGTGCAATGAAACTGTATGGTACTACAATCCATATGGATGTTAGCCTACTGCGCTCAACTTTGTTTTTAGTTCTGGTTAGGTGGTCAAACTAATGCCGGGACTCCCCTCTCCCCAGTGTTTAGTTCCCCAGCAAGCTTGGTACTCAATTTGTTGATCCTAAAGGAATGAAAAATTGAAAAAAGAAAGCATTAAAATAATTATTACATGCAAAAAGTGTTTCATGGTGAAAATTGTCATATTTAAAACAATTTTCTTACAGTGTCTAACAGAAAACTTTTCTTCTAGATGTTATAATAATCTGGAAGGCAGAAGCATTTTTTACTGAACCATTTTATACAAGCTTATTTTCAAATGTATGTAAATTATCTTAATCATAAAACAGCTGTCAGCTGATGGGTGAATCCACCTTTGAAGAGCCAAAAATTCCCCAGTCAAAGAAAAATAAATAGCAATCTGATTATGGAAAATCCTCACTGATTGTAATAATACTTTTCAATTTTTCATAATCAATCTAGTAATCTCTTTAAAACAAACCAAACTAGTGTGTTTTAAGAACCTGTGTGATCTGAATGGGGTTAGTGCTGCAGAAAATTTTAAATGTATTTCATTAATTCCATGAATGTTTTATTTTAATAAATTGGTTAAATGCAGTAAAATATATAAAGTTAAGTTTAATGCTATATAAAGTTAAGTTTAAGTATTCTAAGGTTTGTTTAGATGTAATATGATAGAACAAATTGTTGTATCTTTAATGAAATAAACATAGCATATAATCTAAGATTGTTTTAATTTGCCATTCAACTAGTAAAGTTTTCTAAGTAAACGAAAGTAATTAAATGTTTATTTGAATTTACTAGATATCTGGTAATGTTTAATACAATAATATAACATGCCTTTCCCGAATCCTAAGCCAAGTTTTTTATCATTTCAGATTTCAAACATTTACACTGTTGGTCTGTTTTATGGAGTCTGTAAATCTTAGCATTTATTGAAATGGTTTGGTAAAAGACCAAAAAGGAAGTGTTTAGAAGCGTATTTCACACTTCTAGCATTTACCAACTCACATTGGTAAATTCTAGGATTTACCAACCTCTGGTGTTTTATAGTAACGTTTATGTGTATAAAGGATCTGTTTCATGGAATTTTATAATGGTTTATACATCATTTTTAATTTGAATAAATTCCTTTATAATTTATACATTCACCTTTGTTGTTGATAATTTGTATTGGTTGTATGTGTGTATATATAAGTTTCAAAACTCGCCTTATCCAGAAAATCAAATTTGGGGAAATTGCAAAAAAACTGTCAACTGCATCCATTGCTTTTCATTGTAAATCAAGATTTTACAAGAGCAGAAATACAAGATAAAATTAGTTTTTTGCAGACTTGTTTTTTCGATGCAGGTTTACCAATAGCATAAATTTATAGAAAGAACTCGATTTTTAAAATTTTGTATAAGGCAAGTTTTGAAACTTATGTACTCATATGTATATATGTATATATATAGTAAAGTTGTGGAGGTTGATAAATAGTTGAGAAATCTGGAAGGGGTTGCCGATTAAAAAAGTTTAGTGATCCATGTCTCAGAATGACAAGATACTAACTGCTTTGACCATTCTTTTGAGAAAATAGAGATGATTCATTTTCCCACACCTTAAATATTAGTGCTTTGGTATCATTTGAAATATTCACTGGAACATGCTGTATGTCTCATGTAGAGATGTAAATTTTCCGGAAAAGTTGAAGTGGCGGAAAAAAAACTGTTTTTTTTTCCAGTTTTTTTCTGGAAAAATAGGAAAAATTGATTTCTATAAATGTTTCTCAAAAATAAGTTATAATTTCCTAAAATCTATACAATAATAAATTTTTTCAACATTTTTGCACACTAAAAAAAATTATTTTCCCTTTATATGCAAATATGTTATTAAAAAAAAGAGAGAGAGAAAAAGCCAGCTTTTAAAAGTTTATCCTTTCAGACTCAGAATTCTGACAGTATCTTTTCTTGCTTAATTTAACACCAGTGTTTGTATAATATATCATGTGTCTGTTGAAATGATTTTTCAGTAGCACTTGTTTAATTATATCAGTAGAGCTAATTTAAAAAACACACACAAAAAAATCTTTAGTTTCAACCAATATCACTGTAGTTTTAAAGCAGTTTTAAACTGTATTGTACATCTCATCTACATAGTACTCATAAAGGATGCCAGTGTAAAAGAAACAAATTATAGTAGTTCTGGTATTATTATACATACTATTATCTTTCAAATCTTCCGTTGTTTAAAAATTGGTATTATTTTACAATATTACTCCCCCCCCCCCCCCCTTTACAGTTATAATTTTCACTTCCTGTATATGTAGTTTTGGTACAGCTTTCCAGGCTTAACCCAAGCTATGTTTTAGTAAGATTTAGATCCTTAATATTGAAACTGGTATTTTTTTTAAAATGAAACTTTTAAAACGAGTTAATTTTTCCATATGTTTAAAAATAGTTTTCAAATAGATTTTTCACAGAGATTTGCTTACATTTTCTTTGCAAAGTTTGTATCGATTTATGTTTTTTGAAAATACATTTAGACAGTTCTAAGAATCTATATTTCAAGAAAAGAAAAAAAATGATACATAATTTCAACTGCATGTTATTATCAAAAAGAAATTTTTCTAACAATAGTGAAAAATTACAGCCATGCGAATAAAAATAAATACATGTTTCAAATTTTACATTAAATTTTCCACCTTACCATTTTCATTTATTGGTATAATATTGAAATACTTTTGCATTTGAATTTTCATTTTTAACGAGAGAAGTTCCATTTAATTATCTTACCAAGGATTTGCTTAGATTTTTTTTCATGCGATCATGTTTTTGCAAAATTGTGACCAAAAAACCATAAAAACTTATGAACTTGTAAAAAATGTGAATGAAATGTATAAAATGTAATAGGAATTAAAATAAAACAGAATGTAAATTAGAAATTACATATTTAAGTTCTTCTTTAGACATTATTGTCCTTTGTACATATAAACAGCTAGATTTTAGATTCATTGGTTATTGCAGATATTATACAATTTATTATTTTATTTATATTATACAATAGGGTTTTTTTAAATTCTAAAGTCATTGTTTGTGAAGGATTTAATTTGGAGATTGTAAAAAAAAATTCTGAAACGTCTATTTTTAAGTGAAAGAATTTTGTTAAAGGTCATATGTTTTAAGGAGAAAAAACTGAAGGATCCTTTAAGAGATTAGAGTTCTTTCTAAAGAGATCCCTGCTTACAGATAAGATTTTCCATGTTAAGGTTTTCATGAGGGACACTAAACATGAAAAAAATATAAAAGTATCAGAATGTAGCAATTGACCACGCGCACTGGGAGGAGCTTGCAATGTTTCCCACAAGCATTGGGGTATTTGATTGGTTTTTGGTGAGCGCTTGTGGGAAAAATTAAGAAGCTGATTAGCTATAATCTATCGTGACGTTATATGACGTCAGTAATGCTTGTGGTCCATTATAAAATTTTGACTACATTATTGTATAAATGAAATTTCAGTTTTTCCAATTTGGAAAAATTGAAAAATAGCCCTACGGGAAAAAACTGAAAAAAACCGGGGTTTTTTCCAACTTTTCCGGGTTTTTTCCGAGCATTTCCATCTCTAGTCTCATCAAATTGTTGAGAACTAAACACACTATGTAGATTATGTCATCTCATTTTAGACAGATTTGTCAGTTAAAACTTTGTCATTAAAAGGCAACAGTTTGTTGAATTTTCAGGCCTGCCACTAGCAACTATTTTTTTTTTTTTTTTTTTGGCTATGACTATTTCAGAACAGCTTTCCTGGTAGATTTCTACTAATCTTTAATGTAGATTATTTTAGTTTAGAAATAATGGTAGACAAATTAAATAAGAAAAAGCATTTTCTAGTGGCAATCCTGAATTTTCAAATTGAAATAAGTGATGCCTGTCAAATCTCATAAATAATCAAGCAATAAATAGGGATAGTTTAAACTGATTATTGTATGACAATACTTAATTAAGCAATTTTAGTAGTTTAATTAAACAACTTGTTGGAGTGTGTGGGGGAGGGGAGGAGTAGAGGTGTATTCTTGGTTTGCCTAGGAATTCACAAATCCTCTACTGAAACTTGTTTACCATACAACTTCTTTAGTAATGCGATCTGTTAATTCCTCTCAGTTTCTCTTTAAAATATGACATACATATTCTTATTTAAAAATCTAAGTTAGTATAAATGTATATTATAGTTTTATATGATAAATTATAAAAAATAACAAATGTCCTTTGATTTATTAGATGAATTTTATTTGAATGAATAGTATGTTTTAAATACTTTTCAGGATCTTGTAATGGACATCTTAAGAGTTTTAACTGCATCAGATTTAGAAGTGCGAAGAAAAACTCTAAACTTAGCCCTAGACCTTATATCATCGAGAAATGTTGAAGAAGTATGTATGTAAATGTAGTTTTTTTTCTAGTGTAATTCTGAGCTTCTTGTGTTATATGCAAAAGAAAGGAAAAATTAGTTTTATTCTTTTTAAAAACTGTATAATACTTTAGATTTAAAATATTTTCATCTTCAAATTTCTTCTTGCCTATATTTGTTATTGATCATTCCACTTTTTTGCATTGAACAAGAAAGCAAAGGCAATAAAATTATGCATTCTATTCAAGCATAAAAGAATGTCTGCATAATCAATTGATTTATTGATATTTTGTTGGTCATTATGCATCTATGAGATCCATACTGAACTTTTCTTTTTTTCAGTCATTACAGTGTTCATAAACTAACTTACCCTGACCCCCCCCCCCCCCTTCTTCTTGTATTTTTCTATCCTGATAATTTGGAGATCCATAGATATTTTCATTTGTTGCTTTTGTTGTTACTATCTAAAAATTCATCATTTGGCTCATGCAGAAGATTTTTTCATCTTTTCCAAAATATGATATTTTAGAGTTTCTTCAAATCATTACAAACATTTGTTTCCAGCAGTTATTGCATATGACAAACTGGATTAATTGCATGGTCTTTGTATTTAAAATAAGATTTAATGGTCTATTTTTCTTAATACAGTAGAGTGCCCCAGACTCCGAAATCCGCACAGGTTTGCAGATGTAAAATCTGTCTTCTGTGGCACTAAAAGAATGAAGTTGGGAGAAAATGATGTCATTCCAAAGCAAATGATCGATTCAGGACATTTTCATCTCTGTTTACACAGAATGCAGCGAAAATTGGCACTGAAGAGAAGACTGAGTGAGACTGAGATGCCCATACGTGTTGATTGGTTTGAGAATTTGGGAATTTCAATGACATTGATTGTGCTATCTGTTTATCTGTATCTAGTCGCATGCAAGATGTTTTTATTCATCATTTAAGTTGTTTTTCAATATTTTTTTCTGGTGAAGTATCATTTTGAATCCAACCAAAAGCAATTCTGATGATGATGATGACTTACTTGCATAATTCTGAGAAAATTCAGTTTGATGAGGATTTAAATTTGGGAGAGAAATACCTTGAATTCAAAGCAACAATATTGTGTAACTGAGCAGGAACTAATGACTATCTATAACCTGCAAAAAAAAAAAAAAAAAATAGAACAAAGTTTTGCAACAGGACACAATTGAACAAATGTTTTCAAAGTTTAAAAAATAAGTTGTTTTGTTTATATTGTTTTCAGATTTTTTTTTTGTTGTTGTTATTTATTAAAATTTTCATTTATAATTAAATAATTTAATAATCTATTATAAAAGTGCGTTTCTATTAATGTTGTTTTATTTTATTTGTCCTATTTCTTTTTTTAAACCTTTATTATTGTTCCTTTTATGACCTAAAATCCACTCAACTCCTTCTTCCAAACAGTGTGGATTTCTGGCTCTCTACTGTATTATGAAATTTCAAGGCTGCATTTAAATTGTTTAAATGTTCCTCAAAATTAATATTTTTCATTAGAACCTAAAATTGTTTTCTAGGTGGGTAGTCTCACTTATCAATCTTTCTAACTAGTAGAAAGTAGAACTGTGTGGGAGGGAGATAAATTTATGATAGTGTTTGTTCATTCTAGAAAGAAAAAAGCAGAGTGCTAACCACCAAAAAGTGCACTACTTCACTAGAAGAAGGTATTATTTCAAAAAGAAACATATTCGTAATGTCACTAAAATATTAAACAAACTGGTGTGATACAAGATACAATAAAAGCAAAAAAAACCCTTTTTAATAACCCCATAAAATTAAGAATTTTCTTAATTTTGTAGTGCTAAATTTTATAAATTACAAATAAAAAAAATGCAATTACAACATAATTAAATATTACCCTGTGTCTTTTCTAAAAAAAAAAAAAAAAGAGTTCTATACTTTTTACAAGCCTTTGGGCAGATGGATTTAGAAATATTGTGGTATAGGGCAGATTTTTACAAGAAATCTCTGAGTACAACTAAAGATGAATCTCACTATTAAAAAAAAAATTATGTTAACAATTCAAAATAACAATGCTTTTAAAAACTAAGCTTTATATATATTATTTTTCTTTAAATCACCCCCCCCCCCCTAGAAAAAAAAATTGAATCAAATGTTATGTGCTTTTAACAATTGAATTTTATTCACAATCCCGTATATAATTATTTATTTAAAAACGTTCATTCTTTTTCTTTCAAAAATATTTTTTAAATAGTATAATGTTTTTCTTTTGAATTTGTTTTATTACTCTTCTCTGTTTTTATTATTCTTTCTTTGTTTGGAACAGTTTTGTATATAATAATCATCCCACTTTCTAGATGGTATTAGTGCTAAAAAAAGAAGTCACTAAAACTCACAATACTGTTGAGCATGAAGATACTGGAAAATATCGCCAACTTCTTGTTCGCACATTACATTCTTGTTGTGTTAAATTCCCAGATGTTGCACCTGCCATCATCCCTGTAGTAAGTTCACTTACATTATTATTCTTATCTGCATAATGTAATTGCATTACTTTGATGAATGAACAATATTCTTCTTGAGATTTTGAGGTTGCAAAAATGTCAGCTTTTACACAAATCAGAGATAGCACGGGTCTGTTGAGTTTTTTTTCTCCAGGATCCTATTTTTGCGAAATTAATATTTGTTTTTGTGAAAATTTTATAAATTATTAGATAACCCATTTATGCCCAGTCTCCCAAAGTTAGGGCATTTTAATTTTTCTGAAATAAACTAATATTATTTTAGACAGATTTCTTGTTTCATCTTTTTTTTTTTTTTTTTTTTTTTTTTTACGATTATTTTATACTACACAATCCACAAATAGAATATTCAGATTAGTATAAATAATACAATAATTATTAGATTATATATATATATATATGTATATAATAAAAGAAAGTTTAAGTTTTTGCTAGTAAAATTGCTATTTATGTATATAATACTTTACTATCACTCAAAAATATCTCTAAAACTGAAGTCAGTTCATAAATTAAAATCTTGCATGTTCTGTGTAATCTACCATTTTCAAAAATTCATCATTCATTTGGGATATAAACAAAGGAAATCAAACTTGGTTAACAGTTAGTTCCATAAAGCAAACTCAATTTGGATTTTTTATGTGTAATAAAGTGCATAACTTTTGCCATTTTTCTGAAATTTATTTTTGTGATGAATCTGTTTTACTGTCATCGAATTTTTGTGGAGTCCGTTAAGATACTCAATTTTTCCTGTGTACAGACCCCTGGATATATAACTAGTTTGTTTCTAAAATCAACTTTTCTACTTAGAAAAGGATTTTGATCTACCTATTAATATTTTACTCAGTGATATTAAGTTCTTTAAATATTGATATCAAGTGAAATCCAGAAAATTAAATGAAATGATATTGTATATATAAACATCCAACAGGAAAACAAGTACATGACATGCATGTAATGGTTTCATATTTTCAATTGAACATTCATAATCAGATGTGTATTTTTTGATAAAGATAATGGCACTAAATCCAGTATGATAATCGGAGATAGATGATTGATACTTCACCTTTATTAATTTTAAGTATGAAAAGATGATTCAAATAAGTACACTGATCCAAACTAAAAGTATATATATATATACACACACATTACGGTTGGGCGATATATCGTAATACCGTTATCTATCGATATTTCTTTAAGACCGCGGTAAAGTTATTGAGATTTCAATCCTTCCGATGTATCGTTTTAAACAGTATTTCATCCTACTTCCGGAGTTTCAGAAATTACAGAGTTACAGAATTTCAGATCTACCGAATATCGGTATGAAAGTTAGTTACTTTTGAAAATACCTCGCCGTTATCGACACTTGCATGATATTTGCAGTTTTGTGCAGGTGTCGTGTACATACCGGAATATGAGTGAACAGCCTACTGTTCTGTGAACCACTTTGTCCATCGGCGTTCATCTAGAATCAAAAGACTCGTTCGAGGATTGGGCATATCCGATACAATCGCTCGTGGACTCCAGACCGGTGACTGACTATTGCGACTTGTTTCTCTGCAAGTTGAAAGCACGTGTACAATTATTGCTGAAAGAATTGACCGATTTTCGAGAAGCAAGTACATTTTATAGATATTTCTTGTATGTTGGTTTTCCATTTATTAATAACAATAATAAATAATTACAAAATATATTATTTTATATTATTTATCAATATTATTAATAATTTGTGTATGATAAATCTATTAAATCGTTTATTTTAAACAGAAATTTTACTTAAAGCTTCCAATCTGCAAAATGCTACAGAATTTTGCAGAAAAGAAAGCAAGGGTCTGAAATATCCTCTTTAGAGAGCTAGGTTGAAATAACAACCATTTTACATGAATATTACAGATATATTGGCATCAGAAAGTTTAGTTACATCTTCTGTCATTCTTCCAGTGGTCCAGCAAAAAAAAAAAAAAATTACAAATTGAAAGAAATGATTCCAAACTTAAAAAAGTAATAAAGCAGAGCTTTTATGGCACTTTTGTGAAATATGAAGACAAAGATGTTCCAGCCCGACTAATAAAATCACATTTGAGGACCCTGATTTAGTTATATGTCTGACACTGCCAAAAGTAAAGTCAAAGAACTGATCCAAACTGAATTAGTTCAATTGGACATTTCAACATCAGGTCAAAATGAAAATTTGGAACTTCCAAAAAAGAAGTCTTTCACTTTTGTTTGAGGAAAAGAAAAATATTATTTACACTGATCCGAAGGAAATTATAAATGAAGAAATAGAAAGATACTTTATACATCCCAAACTTAGGAATTGATGACTATCCCCTAAAATGGCAGAAAGAAAATCAAGGTTCTGCAAACATTGTTAAACTTGCCAAAAAATACTTGGCAGTTCAAGAATCGAGTGTGCCGTGCGAGAGAGTAGTACAGGTGGAAATGTAATAACTAAAAGAAAGCGTTCCTTATTACATAAAAATGCAGAAATGCACATTTTTTTTTTTTTTTTTTGCATCGTAAAAAAAAAAAAATTATAGGTAATTAAATTATTTTCATTTAGCATATCTATTGTGTTATTATTGTCTTGTGTACATTTTCTTGTTTCATTTGAATAATTTATAATGTTTAACTTTACAAAAGTTTTCAATAATACGCATTTTAAATCAGATCAGCAGGGAGAAGATTTGCATTTTTGAAAGCAATATATAAAAATTTAAATTTATGTATCCTTTTATTAAGATATTCAATTTTTGTTTTTTTTTTTTTCTAGATAATCAACAAACACACACACACACACACACATATATATATATATGTGTGTGTGTGTTTGTAGTGTTTTATACAGAGGACAGTTACATTTACGACCCTATAATGGAGTGACATATGAATTAAAATACATCAACAATATCGATATTTGGTCAGCAATATATTACGATATTACAATTCTGATATCGCCCAGCCCTAATATACATACATACACAGGGTGTCCCAAATTTATATTGAAATAAAACTTAAATGAAATTAGATAATAAAAATCTGTTTATTGTATAATGAACAGCAAGTTCCAAAGTTTTGTGGGATGCTAGAAGAGCTCCACACAAGCCCTTTGGTTACTCAAATAATGTCGAGATGGTATTCAACTTCCTGCCATATTCTTGCTTGCCTCCATAAACATCTTGTGCCATGTGTGTATATTGAGGACCTGGATGGTAAGTAACATCCATATTTTGTTCAAAAATTCCTTTGGACCTGTGCATTTGACTTCGTCTCTATGAACTAGGCCACACACTGGGCCTTCCCCTGTGATGTAACCATCCCCAGTTATGGATCTTACAGGGTCGTACCTGAAAGCAAAAACGCTCTTTTTAGTTCAAATAAAACTTTGAGCTGCTGTTATATGCACACAAAACCAAACTTTGCTTACATTATCAGCTATGGATGTTACTGGGTCATACCTGAAAGAAAAAACGTTCTTTTTAGTACAAATAAAACTTTGAGCTGCTGTTATACGCACACAAAACCAAACTTTGCTATCTTACTTCGTTTAGGTTTTGTGGAGGATCAAAGTTGCAAAGATAAATTTAGGACACCCCGTATATTTTGCATTCTTTAGCATTTGGATGCCTTTCACAAAAAGTGTATTTCCAAATTAGATTTTGTAGTTGCAATTTAATTTTCTGATACATTTTCTAAGGAAACTTTTAAAGAAAAGAGGAGAGACTTGTGTAACACCTATTAAATTAAGATTTTCGGGGGGGGGGGGGGGGGGGGCAGAGACTTGGCAGTTTATTTTCAAACTAAAATCACCATTAGATTAAGCAAGCTTTTCATGATAAACTCCATAAAGACAGAATTAATCTGAACATCATGAAGTTCAACCAGAAAATGTTCCATAGTCACCCTGTGGTCAGAAAAATTATATTTTGTAGTGAACTACAACTACTTTATCGAAAATGTTATTGTAGGGTGTCCCAGAAATGATGGATGTATTTGAGAAATGAAAAGTGATAGAAATTCAACGTTTGCTGCAATTTACTTAGAAAATCAATAAATTTTCAAATTTTCAATTTAGTTATGAAATTTGCCAACAGACGTCGCTGCTAAGTGAGAAAATTAAGTAAAAAACTGTATGAAAATGTTGTAAACAAGTCTGCAAAAACTAAATAATATTTTTAATAGTTTGGCCATTTGTATGAACAACAAGTCTCAGTATGAGAATGAAATTCGCAGAAATCTGTGTTGATGTTACATCCAGAATCATCTTTCATGCAGCATAAATATACTGTTTGAGTTCGGCTGTCTTTATGCAAAATGACAGTACAACACAATATTCAGGTATTCTCCACGGAGAAAAGTCACAGGTAGTGAAATCTGGGGAATAGGGTGGCCAATTAATGCCACTTCCTATATGCTTTGAATAATCCAAGACAATTAAATGATCATTAAAATGTCCATTGACAATAATGAAAGACCTCAGCCATTTGATGTGGATGGGCACAGTCTTACATGAAACATGAAATGTTCCCATTGTCTTTGATCATTAAAATGTCCATTGACATAATGAAAGACCTTGGCCATTTGATGTGGATGGGCACAGTCTTGCATGAACCATGAAATGTTCCCATTGTCTTAAGGAGTTTTTGTCAAAAATTCAGGCAGAATGTCCAGATAGAAAGATGGGGTAATTGTTTGGTGTCAGAAATATGGGCCATTGAGTGCTTTTAAGAAAATGGTATACCAAAGGAGGATGTTAGGTAATGCAGGAATGACGTTACAGGAACCTGGGGGATTTTCCTTCCTTAAACGTGCCAGTTCTGCTTATTGATGAATCCATCAAGGCAAAATATGCTTAATTGAAGAATAAAATGTTTTTCACGTCAATTTTGCAGCCATGCAGCTGAGCTAGTTTCAAATAAAAGTATAAAATTATGGCCATGATCATCGTAGTGTATGTCTGATAATTAATATGAATTGACAACCAATGAAAATATTAAGAATTAAAGTTAAATATTCAAAATAATTAATTTAGAAAATGTTGTCTTTAAAAATATCCCGAGCGGAGGCTGAAAAATAAAAAGTAAAAAGACTCACCCATTTTTGAAGTAACAACTCATAGATGTTCAAACAATAAACTTTATTGTTGCACAAAACAGAACATATACTTTATACCTTTAAATGCTGTGAAATTTTTTTTAAAGATACTTTGATAAAATTAGTATTGATAATTGGGCGATCATATATATTTTTTAGATACATTTTCTCATATTAATTATAGATGTTCTTCAGTTCAGGAAAGTATTAGTCTATTAAAGTTCAAGAGAGGTAAATCACTGATCTGTACTGTAGAATATATCGATTAGTCCAAATTAGATAGCAAGTGTCCGTTGGGCATGGAAAGTCACTATGGTGAGAAATATTGAAAAATCCAGATCGTTAATGACGTTAAAAATTATAAAGCACGGATTCCAAGACGTACTTTCTCTCGATACTAATCCACTATTGCAGATTTACGAAAATATGCAGGAACAGGTAAATAATGGCACATTGTCGGTGGAGCATATATTATGAACGGGAAAAGGACTTTTCCAGAAACGATGTCAGCTTGCTGATAAATCCCCTAGAAGCTCCAAAATTTTTATTCTAGAGAGATCCTTGTCGAGCTCTAGAACATTGATAATTAAATTATGAAATCATCTTTAACTCAAAACTGAAGACAGGGCATTTGCATATATAATCAGGAATTGAAAACTCTTCTCGGGATAAAGCAGATTTCGGCCCATAAAAAAAAAAAAAACACTATCTCTCACAAAACTTTTTTGTCTGGGGCCAGAGCCCCAAACATACATCTGTACTACACGCTACATTGTAGACAAGTGAGAGAGACTAAGTGCACATGGCCCCCAAAGATCGTTGGACCGACGCTGAACTCAAATTTAACAAATGAGCGATCGGCACGCACGCTTCTGAGTCACATCGATAACGATTTTCATCGCAATTGAAATATCGATAACGATTTGTATCGTAATCGAAGTTGCATTCCTGAGTCCCGGGGATATCGCCTCCTGATACTAAAACAAGATGGAGGATAGTGACGTCAGGACGTTCTTTTACTGCGAGGGAGAAACACAAAAAATGTCTAACTGCGTTGGGAAAAAAAAATGGATTGCGGGTCTTTTAAAACTGACAGAAGTGATGAAATATTGTAATGTGGATATCTTGCTAAATTACGGTTTAAAATTAATGAAATTTTGGTAATCACTTAGAAATAAATAATAGCATCCAATAAAAATAGTTTGGGAATAAAATAATATTAAATAACTTTTTTAATTTATATTTTCGGAAGTTAGCGATTGTTAGAAAAGCATTGTAAGTTACTTTAACGTACGATATTCCATAATGTTTATATTCTAAAAGATCTGTACATTATTAGAATGATATTTAATTGCATATTATAATATTTATTACTTTGAATAATTATTAATTATAAGATTATTAATGTAATATAAATTATTTAAAATGCTTTTTATTTACTTAATACGTTTTTAAAAGTTTTTTTTTGTACTTAAATATTTAAATTTAAATAGAGAAATAATGCAGACGATAAATTAATAATCTGAAATATTGAAAATGTAACATTTATCTGCAGCCTATAGAAAAAAAAATTATGAAAAAAAAAGTTCGAGATACTGGGGTCTCAATAATGCATAACTGAATGCACAAACAAAACTAAACATTCAAGTGTCGCACTCAAACGATTGGAAAATCTTCAGAGATGCACTTCTCTGTAAGTAATCAAATAAAAAAAATCAAATAATTACAATACACAATACATATGCAAAACAAAATAAATATAGAAGATAATACTGAATACGATACATTAAATATGTTGATTCAAATACACAACAATACGTAGAATATACAAACACTTCTCAGGGTGAGTGAAAAATTAATAAAACCCTACTACTTAACTGAAACGTAAACATCCATGTGAGCACCATTACAATTGTTATTGCAATATAAACAAACGAATGATAGAGTTATAGTATACACATAACTGAGTTAAAATTGCACATTGTAACAAAAAATATGAGTTATTGCACATCATTAAAATTGATATACTTTATGTAAAATAGAAGTGAGCAAGAGTCAATGACATATAACAGGACACTACTGAAGTAATGATGTGATTGTGAGACAAACATATATTTTAAAAACATAACAAAATAAGTGTGTAAATATATTGCAATTGAAATTTAAGAGAAGACGTACATCACTTAAGAATTGCCCAAGTGTCGAAAAGAAAAGGAATGAAATGTCATCCCGTTAACAACCATACATGGAAGTCATCGACATAAATTTTCAAAATTCCCCAAATTATGCCAAAGACCATACCGTGAGGGAATGTCGGAGGGGCAGAATTGTGTGCTAAATTATACACCCCAAACTAAGCTGAGTTGACTCTCTGTGTGTAATGGTCCAGAATTTAAAGAAAATTGAAAAATTTTTAAGAAAAGCTTAGAGCAGAAACTCCATCTTTTACATTTAATTTAAATCTCTTCTAGAACCATGAAGGCATGTGCATTGTAGAGATTATCAAAATAATAACATTTATCAAATCAATTTAATTTAATTTATTTTTCTTTCTTTCTTTCTTATTTTTTTTTTTTGTCTCAATATTTAATTGTAAACTTATAAGATTGATACTTTTTAACGAAAATTAATAATTAGGATCCTAAATTAAACATAATATCACATCAAGTTACAAACAGCAGTAAAGTGTATAGGTTAAAAGCCAAAATAAAGTTCAATCCTTTATAAAAGAATACTGAAAGTCAAATATGACTTGTGACAACTAAGTAAGATTTATATTGAAATTGGTACAGTTATGGATAAGAGTTAAATTAAGGAATTATACTATAAATGAATTAAGTCGTAAAAAATATTAAAAGATACTTCTCAAAGCATAACGAGTTAGCTAGACACATATATGCATTAAGTAATTCAGAAGGAGCTACCTCCTGAACCGTTTAGTATCAAAATAGTGAAACCAGATAAGTTGTCACACTATTGAGTTTAAAATTAAATTTAAAAATGAATAAATGAAAAATGAAATCAAGTTAAGATAATATACTGTGATTTGGAATAATAATAAAAGTTAAAATTGTACATAAAGGATGAAACAATATTAGAAATGGCAGAAAAACCTTACTTTGTTTGTCCAGTAGGAATCAATTTGCTAACATGTAATTTAGCACAATTTAGCGGTTCTGTTATGTTGTAAAAACTTTACATAACATTCACACTTCTTAAATTTACACAAACTTAATTTTGTATATTCTGTTAATTTTAATAATCTACTTCCTTTCACCATCTTTCAATTTTGACAGCAAAATTTTATTAAGTTTTAAATATTAAATCCTAAATCTTTATTTTTAATTATTTCATTTAAAATTTCATTTATTATATTCTATTATCTTTTTCCATTTCTCTGGTAAACTTTCATAAAATTACTGAAATCGTTTGCCAGAGAAACGAAATTCTAACTCCTATAGTTTCCCTTAATTTTTATTGCTTTCCATTCACCTCGCATCCCAAAAGATGCAATTTTTAAGAAGGTTTTGTTCCTTATCTCAAAACAGACAGGAAATTCCTTTCGACGTCATAGGAACTCCCACATAGCAAACAGTTGTAAAAACTTTACATAACATTCACCCTTCTTAAATTTACATAAACTTAATTTTGTATATTCTGTTAATTTTAATAATCTACTTCCTTTCACCATCTTTCAATTTTGACAGCAAAATTTTATTAAGTTTTAAATATTAAATCCTAAATCTTTATTTTTAATTATTTCATTTAAAATTTCATTTATTATATTCTATTATCTTTTTCCATTTCTCTGGTAAACTTTCATAAAATTACTGAAATCGTTTGCCAGAGAAACGAAATTCTAACTCCTATAGTTTCCCTTAATTTTTATTGCTTTCCATTCACCTCGCATCCCAAAAATGCAATTTTTAAGAAGGTTTTGTTCCTTATCTCAAAACAGACAGGAAATTCCTTTCGACGTCATAGGAACTCCCACATAGCAAACAGTTGTAAAAACTTTACATAACATTCACCCTTCTTAAATTTACATAAACTTAATTTTGTATATTCTGTTAATTTTAATAATCTACTTCCTTTCACCATCTTTCAATTTTGACAGCAAAATTTTATTAAGTTTTAAATATTAAATCCTAAATCTTTATTTTTAATTATTTCATTTATTATATTCTATTATCTTTTTCCATTTCTCTGGTAAACTTTCATAAAATTACTGAAATCGTTTGCCAGAGAAACGAAATTCTAACTCCTATAGTTTCCCTTAATTTTTATTGCTTTCCATTCACCTCGCATCCCAAAAGATGCAATTTTTAAGAAGGTTTTGTTCCTTATCTCAAAACAGACAGGAAATTCCTTTCGACGTCATAGGAACTCCCACATAGCAAACATTCCTTTCTCCCCGCTTCTTAAGTGCGTTGCCATTCCATGGTGATAATCCTACTACAAAATCTTTTTCGCCGGAAGTGCTAGCGACAGACCATCTTTAGAAATATTCTGATTGGCTGACGTTGCCGAGATCGTTTCCAGATTTCGGCAGGCATTTTGAAAAAGAGTTCAGTTCGTTATTTTTGTCGAAAGACGCAACATCCATTTGGAGGTACAGGTTTCTTCTTTTTCTCGTCGTGGGGCCAGGGGCCCTACGGGCGTGTCCTGTGGTCGCCATGGACTCCTCTTAAACGTTTTTACTATTTTTATCATTTAGCAATACACTCAATTTAATATCCAAGCAACTTTGGTAATCCTGTGTGAGCGGTCTCCGTTTTATTTAATTTTGATACTCTCCGTTGGAGAAGCTTCAAACTGCCAAAATATTTTATAGCACTGTGTGAGCTATTTCTACTGTTCAATTTAGATGCTTTTCTTTGAAGAATCTTCATGTTACTTCAATAATTTATAGCACCTGCGCAAGCTGTTTTCAATATTCAACTTTAATGCTCTTTGAAGAAAATCAATATAAAAACGATAATATTATCCGCATCTAATTAATTAATACTTCTTCATTATTTTCCGGGAGTTCATATTCTCAATCAGATAATGACTTTATGTGATACAGTCATCAAGCTCGTTATGGAGTAATTCGTAAATATAGACAATATCCGTTTGTCAGGATTCTCCATTTGTTTTATCTACCATCGACGCATTCCTCTTATAACTCTATTATCACTTTAGACTCTTCACTTGGAATCTATAACTTACTATAATAGGATTGAAACTCAGCATGATTAGACGTTCATCAAAAACATATTTCAAATAATTAAAATGTTACATATCATACATGAGTATGTACTTCTTGACAATTTATTTAAAATAATGCATCAATATTCTCACAATATATTATGTTATACCGGATCCGGAATCACAATGTTGAATGATATTTAATAAATAATATTTGTGTAAACCGTTCTTATTTATTGTGGTGTGCTATTTCTTGCATCAAATGGGGTGAGTAATAACAATTTTCCTTATTTACGTTTAAAGAGTTTCCTCTTCAAATTTAATTTTAATCTAGTTACGACGCGTACTAATTTACCACTATACGATCAAAGCCATAGTGTGATTTCGGGGAATGTGAATTGAATTTGTTTCGATCAGATTTTCTTTTCGAATTTTCGTTTCAATTTGCATATCCCGGAATCACACTTAACATTCTTGGTGCCCTGACGTTAGCGAAACGCTCTTGGGTTTAGTGCATAGTTTTAAACTTTTTTTTAAATTCTTCTCTCTCGTAAGCATTTACGATGACGTAAAATTTTAGCGATTTCGCTTTCAAACTTTTAACAGTTTAAAACTTTTTGCATATTTTTTTACTCTCTCTTATAAACTCCTATAAATAAATTATTAAATAAATATTTTTTATAAATAGATGACTTAAATTATTCTTATAATGCTTTATTATGATTTTTTTTTTGCAATTAACTTCTTTAAAAGTTATGTTTTTCAAGTTCATAAACATTAAAAATTTTAATTACTTCAACATTTTTTTAAAAATCTCTACGTTTTCTCTCATGTGCAGATATTATTTTGATTTTGAATATATTCTGGTACATTTATATTAATTTTGAAAGAGAAATATTTTCTTTTAGATATTATGTGTGCCTTTTTCTAATTGAACAATATTTTATCTTCAAGGACATGGTATAGAATATCATTATATGTTTATGAAGTTCAAATTTTGTGTTGATTTGATATACAAGATAAAATCTTGATAAATACTTCCTTTATAATTAAGATGGTACAATTTTCTGTGACGGTTTTCTTTTAAACAATTTATTTCAGTGTTATAGTGTTTTATAAAAAAATCAAAAGTGATGTTATTTATACAAATATAGTAACATTTTTAATATTATGAAATCTAAATAATTTTATGCCATAATGCATTAATAAAAATTTTAAAATAATTATATAAAAATTTAATATCAATGATTTATTATACTTAAATATAAATATTATACAGTTTGACAAGTTTATATCATAATTGTGTTTTATACTTATTATTGTTGAATAATTTTAAGAAACTCATAAATTTTGGTTCAAAAACATCTTTTTTAATTCAATTACAATGTATTTTTTTATGATTATCAAGATTCTAAATTTTTATTCATTAACTTTCATATCTCATTGGAATATTAAGTAGTATTACATGTACATATCGTGCAGTGACTATCAGAATTCATTAGCGCATGGTGAACTCTATTACTTGCTGTATGATACGGCATCTTAATGCCACTCTTCACATATTTTTTTTATTGCTGTCAATTTTGGATGTTTTCATTGTGGGTTAATTTAGTCGATTAGTATCAGCATTCCATGCACTGCGGGTGGCGCAACAGTGTGCTAGGCGTATATGGTACATTGTGGTCTATTGGTACTATTTGCTGAGTTGTTCTACTTGACATTCACCTAGAATTGGTTTTTAAATATATAATAATATTGCTCACATAAAACTTAGAAATAATTACCTTTCAATTTTATCAAAATAAATAAATAAATAAATAAAAATAAATAAATAATAATAATAATAATAATAATAATAAAATAATAATAATAATAATAATAATAATAATCATAATAATAAATTTTTTGAATCTTTTAAATTGCAAATAAGCCATTTTTTAAAAAATAATCTGATTAATAATTTGAGAATAAAGAAGTAATATAATAAAGAAATTATTTATACCAATAGCATTCTATTATAAATACAATTTTATATATTGCTAGACATGAAATTTATTCTCCTGTAAGCTTTTAGAAATTTATAATTATCTCATAGCATTCCCAATTCTCCTGTGCTTTTTACACCCCTTAAAATATTTATTTTTTTAATTATACTATAGCATTATTTTAATCGCCCCCCCCCCCCCCCCTTATGTTTAAAGGTATCTTTGGTTATCTCTGGTACTTTCACTGGTTAGAGCTGTCACCCAAGGTTTCTGTGGATTTTCCTGTGCATAGACCAAAAAATCCCCGTAAATGGTGTACAGGTCTACCAGCCAGATATTTTTTTTTTTCATTTTTTTTGGAAGAATGTGGGACTTCCAACTGTTACGGAGACAAGTTAACAAGATCTTGCTCTTGAGATAGCCAATTTTTGGTTCTCAGACAGTTGTATTGCTCTACGCGCATTTTTCTGTACTCAATAGATAAATTTGTAATTTCTTATTTTGTCAGTAGATTATATTTATCATAGAGCAGTCCATTTTATTTTATTATCTTGGTATTTGCTCGGAGATCAAAGTATTTTTTTTTTACTTGCCGGCTTCCATAAGGGTCGGGTCACAAAAGAAAATAGCTTTCTTTCCCCCCTCCGGTTCGTCTCGTGCGATAATTTATAAACTCTGATAAGATACCACTTATTTTTACAATATTGGCTTTTTATGCTATAGTCAAAATTTAATCTTTTCTATGTTATTTCAATTTATAATAGATTTTTTCGCACTGTGAGAATTATTTAACTTCTTGCTGAGGATATCAAAACATTACTGTTTTATTAATTTAAAAAAGGGTACCCTATAACCTAAAAATCTAACTTATAATATAAATTGAAGAAAAATGATGTATAAAAAAATAAGAAAATAATAAAAATAAATGAAATAAAAATAAAAAGAAATATGAAATGAAATTATGAAATGAAAAAATAAAGAAAGAAAATGAAATATATAAAAATAAAATATAAAGACTTACCTTGATTTCAATTTTTCTATTTCTTTTTTATTCTCTCCCAGGCTAACTCATCCAGTTAGATAAATTCTTTCTGTTTGTAGATAGTACGGACTACTTGGTAGTTACTATGAATTGGGTAGAAAATAATTTTTTTTTTGGTGTCAACCGGTGTCGCATTAATTAATATTTCTGATCAATTTATTTCTTTTTGTGGACATTTGGTTATTTTTTTTAACACACATTGTATGAATGGAATGAGTGAGTAATATGTATACATATATAAATGATAACATATGTAAAAAACATATGAAAAATATGTGTAAACACATATTGGAAATCGGTAGTCTTTATAAAGCATTGTATGTCACCAATACTATGGAGAAATTTCTCTACGTTCTTTGGTTGACTAACACATTGCTTGGATTTCATCTTAGGAATTTTTTTTTACGTTTTGTATACTCCTCAGCACTTAACGTTTAAACATTTGATATTCAATGAATTATTAAAAAATAAATAAATAATTAAATAAAATTATTTAAAATAAAAAGATCATAAATAAATTAAAGATTTTGATATCTGCATATGTTATTCAATATTTGATACAAAATCAATATTACTATTGCTAACTTATTTTGTGAGAATGTTTCATGCCTTTAATATAAGAATCATCTATTAGCTCAGTAGACTTTATAAACAAAATAAAAAATTAAATAAAACAAAATTTTCTCTGCATTTTTTTGAAAAAATTTAAGAGATTTATAACAGATAAACTTACCTTTTCATGTCCTAAATATTCTTTTGCATCCAATACTTTTTGAAAGCTTCATAAATTCCTTGAAATTTAAAATTTTTATTTTGTACTGATGTCTGATAATTTTACTTTCATTGTGTTATTCATTTAAGTAAAAAACTGATGTCTTATAACATAATAGTAATGATAATATTTTTACTTTGAACAGAAGCTACAAATTTCAATATATTGTTGTTTTTTTATATTTATGTGGTAAAACATTATAAAACTTTTTCTATATTACTATGGTTGACACAGAAATACTGTTATGTTAATGTCAGTTATGAAATATTGGTAAAATTGTTGATTATTATTTTGGTTCAATGTTATATTGCTTTATTTGTATACTCATCATCTGCACATGAGAGTCATAGGTTTTCGTGCTCTATTTCACAACTCACCCCTACAATATGTATATCCTGCATCTGTTGAAATGTTTTGTGTTTTGCAGAGAAATAACTGTTTGTACCTATAGTTTTATTACGTAATACATTTCATGAACATTTAATATATGTGAATTCACACCGTCACTGTTATGTACTATATATACCTTGTATTTCATGTACTATGCTTAAAAATTTATATGTTTTTAGGTGCTGTTTTTATAGCTTGTTCCTTCTTAAATCCAAATTTTCACTATTTTAAAACTTCTGCAGCTATAATTTAAATTTTTAATTTCTCTTTTTGTGAGGTTATTGTGCAATTCACATGATTTTCCTCGTTTCAATTTTATAAAATGTTTGCAATACTGTTGGTTTTAAATAACCGTTGACTAAACATTTTTTTTTACTATTTTTTTTTTTTTTTGTATGCAGCGGAGATAAAATGTTATGTTGTAAAAACTTTACATAACAATTCACCCTTCTTAAATTTACATAAACTTATCGTTTGCCAGAGAAACGAAATTCTAACTCCTATAGTTTCCCTTAATTTTTATTGCTTTCCATTCACCTCGCATCCCAAAAGATGCAATTTTTAAGAAGGTTTTGTTCCTTATCTCAAAACAGACAGGAAATTCCTTTCGACGTCATAGGAACTCCCACATAGCAAACATTCTTTTCTCCCCGCTTCTTAAGTGCGTTGCCATTCCATGGTGATAATCCTACTACAAAATCTTTTTCGCCGGAAGTGCTAGCGACAGACCGTCTTTAGAAATATTCTGATTGGCTGACGTTGCCGAGATCGTTTCCAGATTTCGGCAGGCATTTTGAAAAAGAGTTCAGTTCGTTATTTTTGTCGAAAGACGCAACATCCATTTGGAGGTACAGGTTTCTTCTTTTTCTCGTCGTGGGGCCAGGGGCCCTACGGGCGTGTCCTGTGGTCGCCATGGACTCCTCTTAAACGTTTTTACTATTTTTATCATTTAGCAATACACTCAATTTAATATCCAAGCAACTTTGGTAATCCTGTGTGAGCGGTCTCCGTTTTATTTAATTTTGATACTCTCCGTTGGAGAAGCTTCAAACTGCCAAAATATTTTATAGCACTGTGTGAGCTATTTCTACTGTTCAATTTAGATGCTTTTCTTTGAAGAATCTTCATGTTACTTCAATAATTTATAGCACCTGCGCAAGCTGTTTTCAATATTCAACTTTAATGCTCTTTGAAGAAAATCAATATAAAAACGACAATATTATCCGCATCTAATTAATTAATACTTCTTCATTATTTCCCGGGAGTTCATATTCTCAATCAGATAATGACTTTATGTGATACAGTCATCAAGCTCGTTATGGAGTAATTCGTAAATATAGACAATATCCGTTTGTCAGGATTCTCCATTTGTTTTATCTACCATCGACGCATTCCTCTTATAACTCTATTATCACTTTAGACTCTTCACTTGGAATCTATAACTTACTATAATAGGATTGAAACTCAGCATGATTAGACGTTCATCAAAAACATATTTCAAATAATTAAAATGTTACATGTCATACATGAGTATGTACTTCTTGACAATTTATTTAAAATAATGCATCAATATTCTCACAATATATTATGTTATACCGGATCCGGAATCACAATGTTGAATGATGTTTAATAAATAATATTTATGTGTAAACCGTTCTTATTTATTGTGGTGCGCTATTTCTTGCATCAAATGGGGTGAATAATAACAATTTTCCTTATTTACGTTTAAAGAGTTTCCTCTTCAAATTTAATTTTAATCTAGTTACGACGCGTACTAATTTACCACTATACGATCAAAGCCATAGTGTGATTTCGGGGAATGTGAATTGAATTTGTTTCGATCAGATTTTCTTTTCGAATTTTCGTTTCAATTTGCATATCCCGGAATCACACTTAACAGGTTCATTAACATGCTCAATTAGGTAATTATGACCCCTAAAGACTCCTGTAATTTTAAAAGGTCCTGTATTTTTTGGCATGAAAGTTGAAGTATGAATTAAATTCTTCAAATACACAATATCACCAAGCTTTAATACTGGAGGCGGACGACCTTTTAAATACTTTTCATTTTGAGCGAAATATTTTTCTTCATTCTGTTTAACCAATTCTCTAGTTTTTGAAATATGATCTTGTAATTTTTAAAAATATATACTCGGTTCTTCAACCTCTTTAGCCGGTTGAAAAGTATCGATTGGCAAATTTAAATCCCTACCTAAGAATAAATTGGCTGGCATAAAATTTGTTACAGCATGTTTAGAGTTATTATAATGGAGAACAAAAAATTTAAGTCTGTCTGACCATTCAATTACTTGATCAGACAGAGAGGCAACTGACTCTTTAAGCGAACGATTAATTCTTTCAACAAGACCGTTAGATTTCGGGTAATAGATCGATGAATTTCTGTGATTAATTTTTAATGATTTTAAGAATTGTTTAATTTCGTTAGAGGTGAAATATTTAGCGTTATCAGATAACAAAATTTTTGGTATCCCATACCTGGAGAAGTAGTCATTAAGAGATTTAATAACAGAATGAGAAGTAACATTAGCCAGAAGAATAGCCTCTAAAAATCGTGAATAATGATCAACTATAGTTAAAATGAAAAATTTTCCACCATGTGATCTAGGAAGTTTTCCCACAACATCAATAGCAATCATTTTCCTGGCGCTAAATCAGATTTAGAAATAAAACTAGGTTTAGTATTTGTTTGTTTACTTTTGTGAGGTAAGCATTGTTCTCAAGTATTTACAAAATTCTGTATATCTTTAACCATGCCATCCCAAAAATAAAGTTTTGAAATCGTATCTACTGTTTTATTTATCGCAAAATGCACTTGATGTCCCAGAGCGATACAGCTGTTAATTAAAGTTTTAGGAATATATATTTTCTTAGATTTATTAACTTTATTATGCTTTTTCCTGGCAATCATAATTAAATTGTTATCTGGATTTATAGAATAAGAAGAATTGGGCATTTTGTTAGCAATTAATTTATCTCTTATATCTTTAAGTTTAGCATCTTTAAGTTGTTCTTTTAGGATATTCTCAGTCGTTAGGGAATCATTAGTAGGAATAAAAATATTTAATGCGTTTACAATTAAGTTAGGGTTGTCAGGGGGGGTTAAGAACACGAGAAAGGAAATCTGCGGGGTTCACAAGACCTGGGATTAATCAATTTTGTAATTAAAACCCTGTAGATACATTATCCATCTAATTATTATTTCTGATTGTTTTTCTAATTTCATATGATAGGTAAGTGCTTTGGCATCAGTTAAAATTTTAAATTGCCTACCATATAAATATTCGTGAAAATGTTTAATGGAGGAATAAATTGCATAAAATTCTCTTTTAATGGATGGATAATTAGATTCGCCCTTGTTAAGTTTTTTTGAATAAAATTCTATGGGATAAAATTGATTGTCATGACGCTGTAACAAAATACCACAGATAGCATTTTTTGACGCATCTGTTACTAAACATACCTCTTTATTTTCATCAAAGTTCTTAACCATAGGATTATTGAGGAGAATATTTTGAATTTTCAGGAAGGAATCTTGACATTCTTTACTCCAAAAAAATTTAGCATTCTTTTTTGTCAAATTAACAATTGGTTGGACAATATCAGCAAAATTAAAAATTAAATGTCTGAAGTAGTTGATCATTCCTAGAAAACTTTGTACTTCTTTAACATTAGTAGGTCTTGGAAATTTATTTATGTTATTGACATTATTTGGCGATGGGGAATGACCGTTTTATGCAAATTAAAACCAATGTAAGTTATCTCTTGTTGACAAATTTGTAATTTTGCTGGGTCTAAAGTTAAATTAAATTCTTTAAGTCTGTCAAATACTTTTTGAAGCCATGACAACATTTCCTCTAGAGAATCAGCAGCCACAATAATATCGGCAAGAAAATACTGAACATTTTTGCCCCTTAATGGGTCCAAACAATTGTTAATTAATGTTTGAAAATAAGAAGTACTATTAACGAAGCCAAAGGCTAATCTGGTAGGTTCAAAATTTTCATACTCAGTTGCAAACGATAATTTTGCCCTGTCCTTTACCCGCAGAAGAATTTGAAAAAAGGCTGATTTTAAGTCTAAAACTGTATACAGTTTTTTACCTGAAATGTTTTGAATTACCTTATTAATTCTAGGAAGACAAATTTTATATGGTTCAGTGATTGCATTTAAAAGACTGTAATCAATAACCATACGGAACTTTAATTTACTTGGATCATCAGTAGGAAGAGATTTTTTATGCACAAAAAGAACTGGAAAGCAATAATTAGAGAAGAGTTTTGAATTATTCCTGCTTTTAAGAGATCAGAAATTTCTTTACGAGCAAAATCTTTGGCTATTTTAGGAATGGGATAGGGTTTTGTTTGCAGTGCAAAGTCATGAAGCAATTTAAATTCAGGAACTACTTTATCAGTGCAGCCAAGAGTGTCATAAAACGAAGAAAATACAGCAGAGTTATCCATTAATAAACTAAGAACACTTTTTTTATCAGCATCAGGTAAGTGGGCAACATTAAATTTATCAGACGAAAGTTCTTCTCTAAGTTCTAGCATTTCTTGAGTAATTGAAGAATTAACTTGATATGTTTGCGTATTGTCATGAGTTGAAATTTGATCTTCTGAAATGGGCTTTATGAATCCTAATTTGGTTTTCTTTCTAATTATGATGTTTTTATCAGTATTGTTGTGGACATATAAAAGAATGGCATTTTTGGAATCAGGTTGATGTAGACTGAAATTTAATTTTAAGATAAATTATTTGATGTTGGACAAAATAAATAGTTTAAAGAATTACTAATTTTACGTTTAATAATTTTGCTTTGGTCTTAGAGTTACTTGATTGGCTGGTTTAACAAAATTTTTTGAAATTTCAGAATTATTTTGAGAAGAAATTAAATCACTAGAAAATACTGGATTATTTTGAGAAGAATTTAAATCATTAGAAAGTACTGTATTATTATCAACATTATCATTAACATCAAACTCTGAAGGGGTTGGATTATTAACACAATTAGAATTATTATCAAAATTATCAGCAGTTGAAATATTACTATTGTCATTGTTATCATTGAAAGATTGCAAAGAATCAGGGTTTTTATTAACAAAAGGAAAAGTAAGGTGACCCATAATAAGTTGCTGATTAGCTGAGTCCAAAAAAACTTTATTTCTATTGAGGAAGTCATAACCGAGAATAATTTGATAGAGTGCCAATTGTCGTGAGTAATAAAAAATGTATTTGTGAACCAAGTGTTTTGAATCTGAAATTTAAGTTGTACCATAGAAAAAAAAGGAATAGGAGAATTGTTCATAGTTTTTATATTTACAGAGCATAAGAAATTTAATTTATTTTGTTTTTTAAAAAGATCAATTGCATGTGGCTGTATTAGTGATAAATTCGCTCCACTGTCTAAAAGTCCATCAAACAAAAGTTTTCCAAATTTAAGTTTAATTATTGGCAGTTCAGAATTTTCTATGTTGCAGCTCATCAAAATTTTATCATTATTTACACTAGAATTTAATTTAATACCCTCATCATTATAAAAAAAAAAAAAGAATCTAGGGCCCTGCAATCATGGGGGGGCGGGGGGGGGGATTATTTACAAAAACTTCAGAACCCTTTACCATTTAAATGTCTTCTCGAACGATTGTATGGTATGTAATTGTTATGACCTCTTCCACGGTTATACCTCATGCCATTATCCTGAAAACCCCCTTCACCCCGATTATACCAATTGGTATTTTCATTGACAAAATAATTCGCCTCACTGTTATGCATGCCCCCTCTCGAAAAATTTGTACCGTTTCTACCATTCGAGTTTTGAAATTCTAGGTAGTACCAGCAATCTTTGGCACTGTGTGCCTTGTGGCAAATCTGACATGCCAGCCTCTCCTCTTTCATCTTTTTCACTGTATCTGTCAGATGAGCAATTTGTTTATTCTGATCTTCCTGACATTTCAAAAGTTTTTCTAACAAATTATTATCTGGATTACTGCTCGATGATATAACTTGTAGTGTGTTAAGATCAAAACTATTATGCTCCAGCGCTTTTTCAATATCTACAGCCTTAGCGACAATTTCATCAAAATTTTTCTTTCCAAATTTTAGAACTTCAATTTTAATATCAGGTCGTAAGGCATCTAAAAATTTCAAAGACATTAAATTAGCTTTAAATGAGTCTAATTCTGCATTATCTTCTGAACCTGGAGCCATATTGTTTACCGTAACCCTGACTTCCTTGGCTAAATTAATCACCGACTGTTTCGGCTGTTGTGTAATGCGCCCATACTGATACGACGCTTCCTGAAAATTTTGTTTCTGTTCAAATTTTAATTTCATCAAATTTGCCACATTTCCAAAAAGTTTTTCTTCGCTTACACATTTGTCAGTTGACAAAAATTCCAAAGCCTTTTCCCTACACAGGAGTCTCAACAGAGTAATGCGGTTTTCATCTTTAACATTTTGTATTTTGCACACATCATCTAAATTTTGTAAAAAAATGTGTACATTCTCATTAGGGTGGCCATGAAAAGGTGGAATGGTAGCAATCATCGCCCGAAAAAGCGTGCGATTGTTTGCCATGATTTAGAAAAAATAAAATAAAAATTTTAATAAGCAAAATATGAAAACACAACTAAAAATTAATATTTCGTTTTTCAAAAGAATGAGAAAGTTATATCTTTATAAATTATCCTCAAAAATTATTAATAAACACAAATATATAGGTAAATATTATCAATAAAATCTTTTTCAAAATATAAGTTGTACAAAAGATGATAAAATGAAACATAAATAGAATATATGAATATATATAGAATAAATAATACTTTATATCAATTATATTTTGGTGCCCACATGGAGAAAAAAATGAGATAAGAAAAAAAAAATATCTTTGCAATTTCTTTTTATTATTATTCATTTAAATAAGTTAAAATTTATCAGCAATAACAGAATGAAAATATTAATGAGGTTAAATAAATTAACCGTTAAATGATCTTTAATTGAAATTTAATATTGCACATTATAATTGTTTAAGAATTTCTCAAAAGTTACATTTAAAGTTAAGATTTTCAGACATTGACCAGGTTCAAACACCTAAAAATTGGTCAAAGGCACCAAATGTAAAATTATGGACATGATCATCGTAGTGTATGTCTGAAAATTAATAAATATGAATTGGCAACCAATGAAAATATTAAGAATTAAAGTTAAATATTCAAAATAATCAATTTAGAAAATGTTGCCTTTAAAAATATATGGAGCAGAAGCTGAAAAATAAAAAGTAAAAAGACTCACCCATTTTTGAAGTAACAACTCATAGATGTTCAAACAATAAACTTTATTGTTGCACAAAACAGAACATATACTTTATACCTTTAAATGCTGTGAAATTTTTTTTTAAAGATACTTTGATAAAATTAGTATTGATAATTGAGCGATCATATATATTTTTTAGATACATTTTCTCATATTAATTATAGATGTTCTTCAGTTCAGGAAAGTATTAGTCTATTAAAGTTCAAGAGAGGTAAATCACTGATCTGTACTGTAGATTATATCGATTAGTCCAATTTAGATAGCAAGTGTCCGTTGGGCATGGAAAATCACTATGGTGAGAAATATTGAAAAATCCAGATCGTTAATGACGTTAAAAATTATAAAGCACGGATTCCAAGACGTACTTTCTCTCGATACTAATCCACTATTGCAGATTTACGAAAATATGCAGGAACAGGTAAATAATGGCACATTGTCGGTGGAGCTCGGTATAGCATATATTATGAACGGGAAAAGGACTTTTCCAGGAATGATGTCAGCTTGCTGATAAATCCCCTAGAAGCTCCCAAAATTTTTATTCTAGAGAGATCCTTGTCGAGCTCTAGAACATTGATAATTAAATTATGAAATCATCTTTAACTCAAAACTGAAGACAGGGCATTTGCAGATATAGTCAGGACATTGAAAACTCTTCTAAGGAAAAAGCAGATTTCAGTCCATTAAAAAAAAAGCTATCTCTCACAAAACTTTTTCTTGTCTGGGGCCAGAGCCCCAAACATACATCTGTACTACATGCTACATTGTAGACAAGTGAGAGAGACGAAGTGCGCATGGCCCCCAAAGATCGTTGGACCGACGCTGAACTCAAATTTAACCAATAACCGATCGGCACGCGTGCTTCTGAGTCACATCGATAACGATTTCCATCGCAATCGAAATATCGCTAACGATTTGTATCGTAATCGAAGTTGCATTCCCCCTGCATTCTTGAATCCCGTAGATATCGCCTCCTGACACTAAAATAAGATGGAGGATAGAGTGATGTCACGACGTTCTTTTACTGCGAGGGAGAAACACAAAAAATGTCTAACTGCGTCGGGAAAAAAAAAATGGATTGCGGGTCTTTTAAAACTGACAGAAGTGATTAAATATTGTAATGTGGATATCTCGCTAAATTACGGTTTAAAATTAATGAAATTTTGGCAATCGCTTAGAAATAAATAGTAGCATCCAATAAAAATAGTTTGGGAATAAAATAATTAATATTAAATAACTTTTTAAAATTATATTTTCGGAAGTTAGCGATTGTTAGAAAAGCATTGTAAGTTACTTTAACGTACGATATTCCGTAATGTTTATATTCTAAAAGATCTGTACATTATTAGAATTATATTTAATTGCATATTATAATATTTATTACTTTGAATAATTATTAATTATAAGATTATTAACGGAATATAAATTATTTAAAATGCTTTTTATTTATTTACTTAATACGTTTTTAAAAGTTGTTTTTGTACTTAAATATTTAAATTTAAATAGAGAAATAATGCAGACGATAAATTAATAATCTGAAATATTGAAAATGTAACAAAAAGCTTTACTGACTTTTGCATCAACCTAAAAAAAGTATTAAGTTTAGTTAAATTGGGGTTATTTAAAATTCTTTATTATTCACTGTTACTTTCATTTGTTAAAAAAATGTTATATCTGTGAATATATTGAAAGTTGTATGTAATTATATGATGAATGTAAGCAAGATCTGTGTATGTAAGCATAAAAGTAAAAACAATTAAAACATATGGTAAATATTAAATAAGGTGTAATCAATTGAAATAAAATTAAATATATAGACGTATATGGTGTAATTAATTTTGTTTCACACTTAACATTAAATCTGCCCATTTCTTTTACAGCTACTAGAGTTTTTGTCTGATAACAATGAACAAGCAGCTGCTGATGTTCTGGCATTTGTTCGAGAAGCCATGCAACGTTTTGAACAGTTGAGAACATTGATATTGACAAAACTACTGGAAGTCTTCTCATCAATCAAATCATCAAAGTAAGTAAAATTTTTCATTAAGTGTTGTTTTATATAAATCTTATTTTTTATTCACTTTGTCTTAGTATTTTTTTTATTATGGTATTTTTATTTATATTTTTTATTAAAATTAGTTTTTACTTAGTTGTAAATATCTGATTTAGTAATCATTAAAAATAAATCAAAATAAACTCATTTTTTTATTAATTTCATTGTAATGAAATAATAAAGCTGCACAATAAAATTGTAACATCAGTTCTAGGATGTAGTGACTGAATCCCTCTATTTTATAAAGAAGTAACTAATGCTGTTGGCGCCACCGTCAATGAAGGCTAATACAGGCAAAGTTCTTTAATCCGCACAACTTGCGACCAAAGGTTGTACAGATTATAGGATATTGCGGATTATATAGTATTGCGTGGATTATGAGTCATTTTGTTTTTATTGGACAAAATTTCAATGCCTTATTCAGTATAACATAAGATAAATATGAATTCTAATAATTTTTATGCTTTCTCATAAAATGCAATTTTTCAAGTTCTTTTATTAAAGAAATTATGTATTTAAAGAGGTAATTATGTAATACATGGATTATTTGATATATTATGAAAATTAATTTTTTTCTCTCGATCAATTGCTAAAATTTGTATTTTTTTTTCTCTATCATTTCACAATTTTTTTAAACTATTTTTAACGAAATCGCACTTTTTCCTGAGATTGATTGACAAATTTCCGTTTTTTTTTTTTTTTTTTTTTTTTCCGTGACCATTTGTCCAAGTTTGCGATATATCTCAACAATAACTTAGCAAAATTTGCTGTGATTCTGCAATATTTTGACAAAATCCACTATGTATTTCTTCGATCTTTTGACGAAATTTGTAATATGTTTGCTTGTTTGTTTACCAAAATTCACGTTTATTTCTGCTATCGTTTCACAAAATTCATGATTTTTTCCAAGGCTGTTTGACAAAGTTCACGATTTATTTGTTTTTTGTGTGTGTTTTTTATTTTCTGAAATGAATTGCTGCAATACATGTTTTTTTTTTCATTGATCTTTGATGAAATTTGCGTTTTTTCTTGTGATCGATTAACGAAATTTGCAATTTTTTTCACGGCCATTTGCGAAGTTCACTATATTTTTTAGTGACAAATTGTCAAAATTTACTATGTTTTTCTATGATCTTTTGACAAAATTCGCTATGTATTTCCACAATCTTTTGAAAAAATTTTCAATATTTTTTCTCGATTGCTTATCAAAATTTGTGTTTTTTTCTGCCATCATTTGTCGAAGCTTGCGATATTTTTCAACAACAGATTGGCAAGTTTTACAATATTTTTCTGACAAAATTCACTATGTAATTTCGCAATCTTTTAGTGACGTTCAAGATTTCTTTCTGCAATCATTTCCCAAAATTAGCAGTATTTTTTTCCACAATCTTTTGTTGAAATTCATGATTTTTTCTGCGATCAATTGACGAAATTTGTGTTTTTTTAACGTGACCATTTGTCGAAGTTTGCAATATTTTTCAGTGACAAATTGGCAAAATTCATGATATTTATTTTTGCTAAGCTACGCAGATTATAGAAAATTATGAATTATCGATCCTTGACTGTATTAGGAAAATTACTTCATACAAAAGAATGAAAATTAATACTATTATAGAAAAATGTCTGATAAACACGCTGAAGCAGATAGTTTTTAAATCGAAGAATTATTTAAAAAGCTATTAAAATTATATTATGTCAATCCGTTCCACTAAATGTTTTATAGGAACAAAAAATATACATATGAATTTAATCATTTTTTCTAGGTATGTACTTCCTTCACAAGCTAGCGATGTGCAAAATGTGCTTATTTTTATAATTTGACTAATTTTTTGAGATTTTTTTTTTTAATTCCAATTTTCATCATTCAAGAGATATATTTTTTTATATTAATGCCACTTTGTAAAACAGCACAAAGAATTATGTTAATGAAAATGAAACTGAAAAATTATAATTAAACTATCATGTCTTAAAAGCAGGAAATAGGGAGAATTACGTTATAAAAATTGTATTTACACATGACTATTAAAGTAAGAAAATCTTAAAATAATTAAATTATTTTACAAGAAATGCATTTGATGGGAACAATGTCAAACTTAAAATGCCCAAATCTTAAATAATGTCATATGTAAAATACTTAAAAAAAATTATGTGTGAAAAACTTTTAATGGTGAAAATCAGGTTGTATTTAAAATGCTCAAATAATAATATTCCCAAACACTTTTCAATTGAATAACATATTTACACGTGAATCTTAAGAGGTTAATTCAGCCAAACGAAAAGACCCGTTTGCTAATGCTGATCCTATGGAAGAAATTTATAAAGATATCTCGGTCGCATTTCAATATTTTTAAATTAATTTTTTTGCATTGGTTAGCTGAGATCGATCTGTACAACGACCATTTTTTACTTTTTCGATTTTGTTTACAGGTATTTTTAATGAGGAAACTTTCATTTTCGGAACCGGTTCCGAAAGTAAAAGCATCCTCATTAAAAAAAAAAATAATAATAAATAAATAAAAAATCAGCAATCAAAATCGAAAAAGTAAAAAATGGCCTTTGAACAGATCGATCTCAGCTATCCAATGCAAAAAAAATCTTTTAAAAATATTGAAATGCGAACGAGATATCTTTATAAATTTCTTCCATAGGATTACCATTAGCGAACAGGTCTTTTCGTGTGACTGAAGTAGGTCTTTAAACAAGAAAAAACTTTTAAATATTTAAATTAGTACATACAAAATGCATTCAATGGTGAGAATTATGTCATATATTAAAACTATACATTTAAAACTATTTTTTATGGACAATATTCATGTGACGTCAATATATCTTCTAGTATATTTTCATTTTCTATGTGTGCAAACTCACACATCATATATATTAAATCAGAAAGGTCGAAATTTAAGTTAAGACGGTCGAAATTTCAGTTAAGGCAGCGTTCTTGAGCCATATGCGCATGCGCCAACAACTCTTACAGGTGGACTCATCCTGTTAAGGCATTCATCCATCACAAAAATCGCAAAGTGCAATCTCTTCTGCTTCTACCTCTTTCAACCAGCTTGGGGCAATCAGCGCTTGCGTAGACTCTATAAGCGCCAATGGGAATTTAAAGACATTCCTGTCTAGAAATGCACGGATAGACCAACTCTGTTATGCTACAAAAAAAATATTTTCAAGTATGTAGCTTAAAAAAAAAAGAAGGTATTTATTCTATTTTATTTATTTATCATAAGTTGTAGTGATGATACCCATCTCAAAGCTTTATTATTTTAATGTTTGCAATGCTCTAATGAATGATATTTGCTTTGTTTATTTAAAATGCTGCTAGTCAGACAATCACACTTGATACTCATGTAATGCAATTGTTGATATTTCGAGTTTGTATATTGAAATTTTTATAATAGGGATTTTTAAAGGGAATTTTCAGAAAACTATACCAGCCGAAGATTTATTTTACCAACCAGCTAGATGCAACATACAGTTAATTATTGTTATGATAAAATGTACGTGACTTATAGAATTCAGTACCATGTTTACATCTTGGTAAATATGAAAAGTTGAAAATATAGCTAGCTATTAAAAATAGATGTATTTTCCCATCCTTGGCTATATACTTATGTGTTTTTCTTCATAATGCTGAAAGTTAATTTTTAAATATTGTTTTTAAAAATTTTTAATGGCTGTATTCAGTTTTTTTTTTTTTTTTTTTTTTTTTTTTTTTTTATTTTACGTAATCATTCTGTCTTCACACCTTTTCAAAGCAAATGGAAATTATATGTATATCTGTTTTATTCCTAAGCTTATTGCTGTATTAAAAGTACACAAAATGACTATATTTTTTAGATTTTAGTAAAAGAAATTTATTAACTTTCAGTAAATTAAAATTTTATATTTTTCATACATTATTTTATTATTTTTAATTTTAAAAGCCTAAAAGTAATTCCATTATTTTTGTTACATTATTCCAAAATGTATGTTAATGTGCATTTTTTTTTTTTTTCGACTCTGGCCATACAAAATATTTTTATTCCAAACTATGCCAAACATTGTGAATCGTTATTTATCTCAGTCATTATTAAAAATGATTCATTTATAATCACACAAAAAATCTTGATTTGTTATTTTTCGAATATTTTTTTTATTAAGTTTATTTCATATTTTTTTGCTGATGCAGAGATAAAAATTACTACTTTATAACAGGACTCGAAAAATGTGGAAATTTTTACATGCCCGTTCGGGCATGTGGTAGAAAAAAATTCATGCCCGAATAAACAGATTTACATGCCTGACATAACTATTGGATCTCGAATGCCACCAAAAGTACATGCCCGATCGGGCATGTTGATAAGAATAATACGTGCCCGATTGGAAATTTTACATGCCCCGAGCATGTCAGGCAATAGATTTTTCGAGCCCTGCTTTATGATGAGGAATCTGCCATAAAACTGTTTACGTCAATTTGGAGGTGCAGAGTGTCATCAGTTTTAAACTACTTTATGCATCCTGCAGCTTTTTATTATTTTATGCATGCAACAGCCCATTTTTATTGTTTTACTATTATAATTGCTGGGGCTTTAAAGAATTTGGAAAATTGTGCATAGAACAATAAAAACAAATGAACTTTTCAAAATATGAACTAAAACACATTAGAATGTAGCTTTTATAAGAATTTAAACATACAAACTCCAATTATTAACTTATTTTTCACTTCCATTATGCGAATGATGATCTTCTGACTGACAGCCTTTTAAATAAGCACATCTTCTAGAATATCATGATTTTGCAAACATTAAAATAATGAGGATAACTTATAATAAACAAATAAAATAGAATAAATATACTGGGTTTCCATGTGGGTCTTTTTTAACTACTTGCAAGCTTAGCCTTCTTTAACTCTTTCAGAGGCAGAAGAATTTTGTTCGTAAAATGATGAGATAATTGACTGACAGCAGACTATTCAAACAAATTTCTTAGGAAATAAAACCTGATATTTTTCACTTTCAATACAAAAACAAAATTTTATTAAAATATTCTTGATGCCATTTGTCAGTTTTGGAATTAAAATTAGGTCGGCTAGATTTCTAATTGGATTGTTATTTGTCAGTGTAACATAAATCGGTGTTTAAATCAGATATTTTCTTCTAGAAATGATATTTTCAGCTTTGAAGGAGGAGGCATAGACGCCAACATTGTAAAAATTATATCAGGAGTAAACCAGTTAAATTTCAGGAGTTTTGGACACTCTTCAGGAGTAAAATGTTCACGTTTCAGGAGTCATTTCAGGAGTTGCACAAAGTTTTTTACGAGCTATATTTTTTACAAATATTTTCAGTCCTCTTGCAGCTTTTGTATTTATCAACACAAACATAATTTAAATAAAGGTTACTTAATTTACTTTTACTTTTAATGTATTAATAATTTTTTATAATAAATTTATAAAAATGGAATTTTTTTTTAAATCTTTACGGAGCAAAATATTTGATTGATGTGAGTGTGAAATCCCATGACCAATTAACAAAATTCGCGATTTTCCGCCGAGATTGACTGACGAAAGTCGCGAATTTTTCGCCGCGACTGACGAACGAAAATCGCTATGTTTTGCAGCGACTAGCAGACGAAAATCGCAATGTCTTGCAGCGACTAGCAGACGAAAATCGCAATATTTTGTAGCGACTAGCAGACGAAAATCGCGATATTTTGTAGCGACTAGCAGACGAAAATCGCGATGTTTTGCCGCGACTTGCAGACGAAAATCACAATATTTTGCCGCGACTTGCAGACGAAAATCGCAATATTTTGCCGCGACTTGCAGACGAAAATCGCGATGTTTTGCCGCGACTTGCAGATGAAAATCGCGATGTTTTGCCGCGACTTGCAGATGAAAATCGCGATGTTTTGCCGCGACTTGAGGACGAAAATCGCGATGTTTTGCCGCGACTTGAGGACGAAAATCGCGATGTTTTGCCGCGACTTGAGGACGAAAATCGCGATGTTTTGCTGCGACTTGAATACGAAAATTGCGATGTTTTGCCGCGACATGAGGACGAAAATCGCGTTGTTTTACCGCGACTTGCAGACGAAAACCGCGATGTTTTGCCGCGATTGACGGATGGAAATCGCGATGTTTCGCCGCGACTGACGAACGAAAATCGCGATTTTTTGCCGAGAACTCACTGTTAAAAATTTGCAGCATTCTGGCAGGTCATTTGACCGTTTTTTCCGAAAACCGTTACACAACCGTAATTTTAACACTATTCTGAGCATATTATGGTTATGAAACCGTTTTTTCAAAAAACGGTCGAATGACCTGCCAGAATGCTGCAAAATTTTTAACAGTGCACTGACGGAAATCGCGATTTTTATCATTAGCCGATTACCGGATTTCAGGATATTTTCCCTTAACTGATTAACGCAATTCGCGATATTTTGCCGCGGCTGCGATTTTTATCAACGACCTATTGATGAATTTCACGATTATTTGCAAAGACTGATTGACAAAAATTGCAACTTTTTTCAACGATCGGTTGGCAAAATTTGAGATTTTCTGCCGCGAGCGATTGTAGAAATTGGCGGTTTTATCGGTTAATAGACGATTTTCGCGATATACTTCAACGACCGATTGACGAAATTCGTGATTTTTTGCCGCGATCGATCGAAGAAATTCGCGATTTTTTTGCCTCAAATTTCCGCATTTTTTACCTTATTACCGTACTTCCGTATTTTATCCTACATTTCCGGAGAAACTCCGGAATTTCCGGAGATATTGGCATCTATGAGGAGGGATTTCACTTCTAAACCATTAATAAGCATTGTCTTCAATTTTTGAAAAGTGTTAAACGGGAACACTACTTTATTTTTTTAAATGATATATTTACTGTAATGAATCACAATTTTATGCATGCAGTTCAAATTGAATTTTATTTTATCATTTAATTTCAATTTTTTTATTTTAAACACATATTTGTTTTGATACAGTAAAATAATTCATGAAAATCTATAATTTTCAAATGATCATTTTCAAAAAGTTATTTTTTTTTTCAAAGTTTTCATGGGAATGCTTGATTTTTGGACCCACCACCTCTACCAAACTGGCTTATTTTTACTTGGTAGGCACTAGTGATGGGCGATAACGAGATGTTTTTCTCGATTTTCTCGATTGTATGGACATCTCGATAATTTTCGATTGTGTAAATTTTTTCTCGATGACTGCAGTTTGCAAATTTCTTTTATAAATCATATATTATGTATTATATACGTCATACATTTATCAAGAATCGTCTGCGGGTGAACTGGAATGCGTCGATGTTAATAAAGACTAGGTGACTCCGACCGCTAGCGGGGCCCCTCCTTTAATCGGGGCCCCTAATTTATACGTAATCTTGTAATATGAAATCACGAACAGGTTAGCCGCTATATACGGCACTGATATATGATAGCAGGCGGGTGTGGTGTGCACGCACTACAAAATCTTGTAAAAAATATAATATCGAAACGAATGAACCTCGGACCAGATCTCTTGGGGGAGGGGTCAAAGCGAGCGGAGGGACACAGCAGCTGCATAATATGATTAAGTCGTCACAGGTCTTTAGGCCTTTCCAACCATATGTCACATGAGAAGTCTGGATCTGAATTTATAAAAAAGCCCTCCCCGTGGGGGCAAAGGGGGGAGGGGTGCGGGAGGTGGATAACATGAGTAAGTGGTCATAAGCCTTTCCAACAATGTCACATGAGGGGTCCCGGCTAAATTTAGAAAAACACCACGTGGGGGAAAAGTGGGGGGGGGCGGTCACCGGAGGTGCATTACATCAATAAGTAGTCACAGACCTTTCCAACGATATCTCACATGTGGGGTCTTGGCAAAATTTGGAAAAGTGTCCCCGGGGGGGGGGGGGGGTGCAAAATGGGGGGATGGACACCGGAGAAGCATAACATCAATAAGTAGTCACAGACCTTTCCAACGATATCTCACATGAGGGGTCTTGGCTAAATTTGAAAAAGTGTCCCCAGGGAGGGGCAAATTGGGGGAGACTGTCACCGGAGGTGCATAACATCAATAAATAGTCACAGACCTTTCCAACGATATCTCACATGTGGGGTCTTGGCTAAATTTGGAAAAGTGCCCCCGGGGGGGGGGGGGGCAAAGTGGTGGTGGGGACACCGTAGGTACATAACATCAATAAGTAGCCACAGACCTTTCCAACGATATCTCACACTAGGGGTCTTGACTAAATTTGAAAAAGTGTCCCCGGGGGGGGCAAAGAGTGGGGGGGACTGTCACCGGAAGTGCATAACATCAATAAGTAGTCAGACTTTTTCAACGATATCTCACAAGAAAGGTATTGACTAAATTTGGAAAAGTGTCCTCCGGGGGGGGGGGGGGGGCGGCCACCGGAAGTGCATAGCATCAATAAGTAGTCACAAACCTTTCCAACGATATGTCACGTGAGGGGTCTTGGCTAAATTTGGAAAAGTGTCCTGAAATTTCATATATTATAAATAATATTTAGCGGAGGGCTCCATAAAAAAAATCTGATCTAAAATCATAAAAAAGGAAAAAAATACCCTCGCAGTGGGGGCCAAATTGGGGAGGGGAGGAAGAAAGTCTCATAATATGAAAGAGTCATCCGAGAGATTACCGATGACATATCACATGACTGGTCCAAAAAAAGTTTGAAAATTGCTCCCCCTCCCACCCCCCCGTGAGCCCACTCTTTCGCCCCGGAATTCACACAGCCGCCACTTTAAAATTTTTATGCTCAATAATTAATATTTACCGGAAGACTGCATAAAAAACCCACATCTAAAGTGATATTTAAATTTATTATAGAAATCGGCTACGGTTTTAAAAATTTGTTCGCCCCTTCCCCATCCCCCTTTGGGCGAAGAAAGGTTCATAGTATGAAAGAGTGGTCAAAGGGCTTTTCGATTATATGCCACAGGAAGGGTTCGGTAATTTTTTTAAAATTGCACCCCGCATGATTCCACTCTCACGTCCTCCTTCCTCGAAATCACCCGACCCACCTTCCTCTTTGAAATTTTTATATTTAATAAATAATTTTTATCGGAGGGCTCCAGGTATGTGACATCTTGGTAGGGCTAAAATAAGAGAAACTTTGAAAATTAGGGCTTCATTTCACAGCTCATTGTCATGCATCTTTCTCTATCTCGTCCCTTGGTACTCTCGATAAGTTTTCTTACTTTTCTTCTCTGCCGAGGACGAGAGAAATCCTCGAAAAGCTTCTCATAGCGAAATGTTGAAAAGCGCGAGCGAAATCCTCGAAAGGCTTTTCGTTGGGAGATTTCGAAAAGAATGAGAGAAACCAGCCACCAGCGAGAGGCTTCCCATCGGGAAAGGTTGAAAAGGGCGAGAGACACTCTCGAGAGACACTCTCGAGAGACTTCCGATTCCGAAAGGTTTAAAACCGCGAGAGAACAAACCATCGAGCAGCTTCCCATTTGGAAGCGTCGAAATGCTGGAAAAATCATCGAGATGAGATTTGCCAAAATGCAAGATGGAAATGAAGCTTTTAGAGTCAAACTTACCGGTTGGTTTAAGTCATAATTTCTCAAAGGAGTCCATCTACTTATCCAATCTCTTTTTAGCTCACAGGCTATCTAAGCCTGAGAGCTAATGTACCCGTCGGTTCTGTGTGTGTGCATGTACGTACGTACGTATGTACGTAACGCGATAACTCTTGATTAAAATGTATGATTTGCTTCAATTTTTTTTATGTTTATTCTGATAAGGCGTTCCGCTGATTAGTTTTGACGGTTCATTGATTAAGGATAAAGGGAGAGAAGGGGGGCTGGTCCCCCCCTCCTTAATTTAGATAAATAGGTTTTTCATGCAGAATTATTCGATTTGCTCCAAATTTCGTATACCGGTTTATTATGTTAAGGAGCCTCCCTGATTAAACTTGGAGGTTCATTAGTTATGTATGAAGGGGGGAAAGGGCGGTAGATCCCTCCTTAATTTAGATAAATGGGTTTTTCATGCAGAATTATTCGATTTGCTCCAAATTTGGTATACCGGTTTATTATGTTAAGGAGCTTCCCTGATTAAACTTGGAAGTTCATTAGTTAAGTATAAAGGGGAGAAGGGGGGGGGGTAGACCCCCTCCTTAATTTAGATAAATGGGTTTTTCATGCAGAATTATTCGATTTGCTCCAAATTTGGTATACCGGTTTATTATTTTAAGGAGCTTCCCTGATTAAACTTGGAAGTTCATTGGTTAAGGATAAAGGGGGAGAAGGGGGGCTGCCCGCCACCTCTTAATTTAGATAAATGGGTTTTTCATGCAGAATTATTCGATTTGTTCCAAATTTGGTATACCGGTTTATTATGTTAAGGAGCTTCCCTGATTAAACTTGGAAGTTCATTAGTTAAGTATAAAGGGGAGAAGGGGGGGTGGGGGTAGACCCCCTCCTTAATTTAGATAAATGGGTTTTTCATGCAGAATTATTCGATTTGCTCCAAATTTGATATACCGGTTTATTATGTTAAGAAGTTACCTTGATTAGATTTGGAGGTTTACGGGTTAAGTATAAAGGGGGAGAAGGGGGCTGGTCCCCCCTTAATTTAGATAAATGGGCTTTTCATGCAGAATTATTCGATTTGCTCCAAATTTGGTATATCGGTTTATTATGTTAAGGAGCTTCCCTGATTAAACTTGGAAGTTCATTGGTTAAGGATAAAGGGGGAGAAGGGGGGCTGGTTCCCCACTTAATTTAGATAATTGGGTTTTTCATGCAGAATTACTCGATTTGTTCCAAATTTAGTATACCGGTTTATTATGTTAATGAGCTTCTCTGATTAAACTTGGAGGTTCATTACTTAAGTATAAAGGGGGGAAAGGGGGGTAGACCCCCTTCTTAATGTAGATAAATGAGTTTTTCATGCAGAATTATTCGATTTGCTCCAAATTTGGGATACCGGTTTATTATGTTAAGAAGCTGCCTTGATTAGATTTGGAGGTTTATGGGTTAAGTATAAATGGGAGGGGCTGGCCTCCCCCATAATTTAGATAAAAGGGTTTTTCATGCAGAATTATTCGATTTGCTTCAAATTTAATATACCGATTTATTCCGATATGGCGCTTACTTCATTAGATTTGGAGGTTCATTGGTTAAGTATACAAGGGCGAAAAGGGGGCAAGTCCCCTCCCCTTAATTTAGATAAATGGATTTTCATGGAGAATTATTTATTTTTTTGTTCTATGTCCGTTCTGATAAGGAGCTTTCCTGATTAGATTTGGAGGTTCATTATTTAAGTATAAAAGGGTTAAAGGGGTTAGACCACCCTTAATTTAGCGATATGTTTCTTTTTTTCATGCAGAATTATCTGATTTTCTTCAAATTTGATATACTGATTTATTACAGTTAAGGAGTTTCCCTGATTTGATTTGGAGGTTCATTGGTTAAGTATAAAAGGGGCAAACGGGGTATATTTCCCTTCATTTATTTTTTGAGGGACATTATTCTTTGAAATAAGAGTATAATATACAATTAATGTGAATAACCTGTGAGCTCAATGCCATCAGTTTAACTGGCACTTATCTTTTTATTGCTATTAACCGATGTGGGTTATGAAGCATAGTGGTTTATGTATTCAGTTCTGTATAGTCCTAGTTTCAAACTTTACTGTTAAATTTAGTGTCATTTTGCCCCGAATTTTCAATGTTTCTCTTATTTTAGCTCTGCCAAGCTGCCCCATACCTGGAGACTCAGATAAATACTATTTATTAAATATAAAAAGTTCAAAGAGGAAGGTGAGTGAATTCTGGGGGGCGCGAGAGTGGACAAAGGGGGGGGGGGGGTAATTTTCAAACTTTTACCAAACCTCTCCATCGGAAAGTGAAAGTCCTTTCACCACTCTTTCATATTATGAACCTTTCTCCACTTGAATTCCGGAAGGGGGTGGGGGGGGGGAGCGGTGCGGGGGAGATTTTTTTTTTAATTGTAGAGATTTCTACAATAAATATCATCAAATGAGGTGTTTTAATGGAGCTCTCCGATAAATATTATTTATTAAATATAAAATTTTGGTGGCTGCGTGGGGGGTGCTGTGGGTGAAAAGTGGGGCTGCGTGATTTCCGGTATATTCTGGGATAAAAGAGGGAACCCACGTGGGAGGGGTAGATTTCAAACTTTTTTTGGACCAGTCATTTGATATATCATCGGAAAGTTTTCGGTTATCATCGGAAAGTTACTCTTTCATATTATGAACCTTTCTTCTTCCCTCCCTATTTTGGCGCCCGAGAGAGGCACTTTTCGAACTTTTTTGAAATCGTAGCGTTTTTAAACATTTTAGATCGGATTTTTTTACGGAGCCCTCTGATAAATAATTTTTAATATATGAAAATTTCAAAGAGAAGGATAAGCAGGGTATATTTCGGGGGAACGATAATTGGAATCCTGGGAGCTGGGACTCTTTTCTATCTTTTGCTGATACCCCTCATGTGATATATCATTGGAAAGCTCTGTGACTACTATTTCATTTTATATATCGCCCGCACCCCTCCCCTTACTTTGCCCCGCACGGGGGCACTTTTCTAAATTTAGCCGACACCCCTCATGTGACATATCGTTGGAAAGTCCTGTGACCACTTATTCATATTATGCACTTTCCTTGCCCCTGCCCCCTACTTTGCTCCCCGCGGGGGTTCGTTTAATGTATTCCAGTCGAAGTCTTTCTAAAAATGGGGAAATTAAAGATCCAATCTCAAATGAAGTAGAAAAATCAATAAAAAATTTTGATCTCTTTTATCATCCTTTAGTTCATGTTTTTGCCACTAGGGGGTACTTTTGATTCTTATTTCTTTGGCCATTTTGGTGCTAATTGCCGAAAAATTCTAATTTTTGATACTTAAACTTCCCTTACCGCTTCATAGCTACTCGCGTTTTTTCAGCTTTTTTCAACCAGGGGGCACCCTTACAAGACTTTTCCAGTCTTATGGCTCCTTTATAGCCTCCCTTTGGTTTGTTGTTTTTTTATTCCATCTGTTTTCAGTTACCCTATATTTAATAAAATCTGCCTTATATATATGTAAAAACAATGATTTCAATAATCGATTCTAGAACATCTCCTTTGTAGATTCTCGAAAATAATCGATGACTGTATCGATTGTGTATTTTACGATAACGATTTTCTTCGATTGGTAAATTTTAGAGAATCGCCCATCACTAAGCCCTATCACTACTATGAAATTGTCGGCCAGAATAATAGCTAAGTTTTCCAATAACTGTTTTTAGCTTTTCTCGTTATAATCGATTGTGATTTTTTACGATGACGATTTTTCTCGATTGTCGAATTCTCGAGAATCGCCCATCACTAGTAGGCACTACATTATTCTTTACCACCTTATCTCATACAGTTTATAAGGCAAGAAAAAGGCTTCATTAAAAAAAAAATTACATGTTTACTTCAATGCTTAGAGACATTTATAATTTCTTGCATGGTGTTTCAATTGTTTTATTTTATGGTATACTTTAAACACATATTTGTATTGGTTTAATGTAAGATTTCATAAAAGCAGGTTTTTTGAATGATCGTTTTAGCAACAATATTAATTTTTATCAAATGGTTTATTTAATGCCAACTGTTATGCTTGACAGCAATTGTGTGGATAAGTGTAAAGTACCCCCCCCCCCCCCCATCCTGCATGTGGGAGTGTTTGAATTGTTTGGGGGTTTTTTTGTCAAAATGGTTTTATTTCCATTTAGAAAAGTTGGAATTTGATTTTTTATATGATTTATTTAAATTTTTGTTATAGCTACATCCTGGTGTTTTTATCAAATTTTTTATTAGTTGTATATTTTGTGAATATGTGTGTTGTTATTTATACTTTTTAAGAGTATGAATTACAGATGCACCTAGTACTCCGTATTTAACCAAATGAGAACAGTAATTTTTACCCGACTGAAAAGAAGGGTTATGTGTTTCACGCGTATCTGTGTATGTGGATTTCTTTATACCCTCGAAACATCCCAACGGCTGGATGATTTTAATGAATGAGGTCTCTATCAATTTGTCTTAACAGCCTGATGGTTATAGGCTAGGTTTTGTTTTTATAAATTTGAAATGGCCACCGTAAAATACAAAATGGCAGTAGGGAGAGAAAAAAATAAAGAAAAAGAGACGAAAAAAAAAAATTACGCACCCTATTGAGTGGCATATCATTGGATAGGTCTTTCAAAATGAAGACGATGTTTCATTGACTATTTTACAGTCAGAAGCTCCGTTAAAATATTATACAACCTGGAAGTTGTGTATGTATTGTGGATCTCTAGCTTTACTGCAACTCTAACCATTATAGACATCATCAAAACAGTGTTTATAGATAGGAACTAACAATTAAACACAACTTAAAAGTCATCAATACAAGTAAATAAAAAAATAGGTAAGTAATATAAAAAAATATTTTAAGTCAATTCCTACTTAGGTCAATAAGAAAATTTTTTTTTCTCCTATTCTTCTTCCTCTTGAGTGGTGCTTAAAATGCCTTGATCAAGAAGAGGGCTCTCTCGGTCTTAAAATACCTTGATCAAGAAGAGGGCTCTCTCGATTATTGAAAATTAACTTAATTTAATTAATGAATTAATATTTGAAAAAAAAAAACTGGATTAACATCAAGTGTCATCCACTACAAGTTTAAAAAAATTTATTTGAGCTTGATTGGATGAATAATAAGTATCTTATTAACGATTGAAAATTTGAACAAGATATATATAGAGAGAGTGTGAGCTAATAGTAGGAATTGAAAAAAAAAAAAGGTTTCACATTGGTGAGAATTAATTAGTTTGCTTTTTACACAGTCGGGTTTTTTGATTTTTTAAATTTAATTGTTTATTCTAAATATGAATTACAGTTGTACAGAGTACTCAGTCTTTAGCCAAGTTTTGACTGTATACTCAGTAATAAAAATATTTAATTATATTTATCATTGAATCAATGCATGCCAAGAAATGATCAAAAAAGTTTATTAAAACCATGTGCATGATTTATTAACTCCCTAACCTGTTAAAGCTTGAACTGCAAGCAACTTTATGGTAGCATAGGAGCATTATTGTACTTTTCTGTTTTACCAACACCATTCTCATTGAATGTAACAATTTACACCAGTTGAAAAAAAAAAAAAAAAAAAGAAAGAAAAAAATCCCAAAAGTGATAATTTGAAAATTATAGGCTTTTAATAATTTTTATTAAATCAGTACAAAAAAATGTTTAAAATAAAATACAGACTTACCAATTCTCCTTATTTTGGCAGGAGACTCCTGATTTTCACATGTTTTTTCACACTCCTGATTTTGGCATATTTCTCCTGATTCCTGATATATTTCTATAAGATCTCCTGATTTTTGACTTTCAGAACTTGGCAAATCTGAAATAAAATAAAATTCAATTTAAACTGCAATCCAATCGCATCAATTTTTAAAAACTAAAGATATTTCGTTGTCATATAAACTTTGAGATAGGGTGGTGAATAATGACTAACAGTGCAATGTTGTCTTATTATTATATAAAATTGTGCTGCATATTAGTTCTGCGTTTATTATTTTTTTAATGATGTATAAAGCAAAAATAAAGTGAAATTTTAAAACTGTATTGATAAACTCGGTATTGGCAGAGTAGAGTCAAAATGTACTGAGGGTTCGGTGACATATATCAATGGATATATATATATATCTGATATATATATATATATATTAAGGTCATGTAGTTTGATATTTTGGATATTTTTATATATTTCATATTTATTTTCAAAGTATTGTGTATGATATTTTTGACATTTTCAATCAAAACAAGTGTAAACTAATTTTTAACTGCTTCTGTTTTAACTGACTCTGTTTTGTAGATGAATTTTTGCTGAGATGATGAATTTTAATGATAAAAAACAAAACTGAGACTATTTTTAGACAGTATCTATAGATGGTTAATGTGGTATTAAAAGTAATTATGTATAAGTTGTTGTTTTTAATTAATTTTTAATTTGTTTTCATGAAAAATTTTGTTTCAGGATTCATCGTAGTGCATTGTGGATCCTTGGAGAATACTGTTGTACAGTGGAAGATATTCATAATGTCATGACAGAATTTAGACAGTGTCTAGGAGAGGTGATCAAATTTATTCTATTGAATATTTTTTCCATGTTCTTCCTCAGTTAAGCAGAATATTTTGTGTATATCAGAGGTCGCCCATCTGTGTATTATCATGGACCCATTTAAAAATTTTTAAACGTATGCACACCTTTTTTCTGCATACAAAACGTATTTATATGTATGTGCATAGTGTGTACATTGCATAAACATTCCAATCCCATATATAGAGATGGCCAAGAGGTTCTGCTCTCGAAGCTGGTATACAGGAGGTGCTGGGTTCGATCCCAATCACGCCCATTGGCCTAATCGTTCGGAGTTTTCGTGGTTTTCTTTGAAGCTTGGTTTTCCAAGCATAAATATGGGTTAGGTTCCCTTAGAAAGATCTCCACGGAGGATACTCCCCCACTTAGGGACAATAAGCCATCATAAACACAACCACAACCCACATATAGATAAATAGATATTTATTTTTGCAAGAGGGCTACAGATAAAGATATTTTCTTTCTTTCAATCAAAATCACCATTTATTAATGTGTCGAAAATGTATTTATACATATTTTAAGGAAAAAAATAAATAAAAGAAAAGGAAATGGAGAAGGAGTTATTAATCTAAACTAGAGAGATACTTGATTTTTAATAGTAAAGGGTAGAATTAAATTTTGAAATTGAAAATAGAGAATAGATAAATTTTGAGTAAGGCCTGTGATCAGTAATGTATACATTGCATTGAAAATAAATAAGAATAATATAAAAATTACTCATGGTGAAAATGTATATAAGCTTTTCACTTACCTGAACCCGCTGAGTTATCCCATATATCAATCAGTGTAGAATTCCCTGAAATTTTTATCATATATATATATATATATATATATATATATATATATATATATATGATAAAAATTTCAAACTATAAGACTATATAAACTATAAGATAATTCGCAAAACACCAGTCTCAAATACCATAAAAGGTGCTTAAAATATGAAAAATATATTTTGGTCCTTCCTGGACCATTTTCAATTTCTTACTGGTTCAGACTCGCTTTCCGCTGGGCCACTCTTCGGATCCCCCTTCCTCTTCTTCCCATATCCGCATCTTTTCGTAATCATTTCTCCCCAACCTTGCTCCACCAGCGTATGTCCACAACCGAATGGAACATGATCCGAGAGGAGAAGCATCTCAGGCCAGGCACGATGAAACGGCAGAGAATTTGCTGATGTACGGGATACAAAAACGCTCGCGCAGAAATAAATATAGATTTAAGTTTAAAGAACATCGATGTATGACCAAAAGAAATAAAAAAGTAACATGATTTAAACACTGTGAGATTTCATCTCACACTCATGTCAAGTTGTAGTGGCTGTAACTGACAAAAGCGACTTCAAATTTGTAAATATTTTAATAACCTAACCTATTGCACATTAAAATATTTTTAAATGGTGGATACGTGTATGAGAAGTGTGTATGTAAATTTTAAGAGAGTGTAAATGAGTTAGATTTAGATTTTACGTGGAAAAAATGACTCTGGAATTTAAGCATGTTTGACGTGCGAATTTAACCATTTGATAGCGGTCCCAATTACAGAACATTACTCAATTTTTTTTTTTTTTAATGTCGTAAGTGAATGTGTTGCCTGTTACATTTTAAATGCATGTAAACATTCTGAAGTGAATGAGATAAGCATTTTTTTTTTTTTTTTTTTTTCAAGATTTACACTTAAAACAAAAATATGTTGATTACAAAATAAAAAAAAAAAAACTGTACTGGGTAGAAAAGGTAGCTTACCTATTTATTGTTTTTAAGATTTTCTGGACTAGCTATTACTTAGCTAATTTTACTGGAAAGCACGAAGCTGAAATGCGAAGAACCCGATTAGAGAACATTCATCATTACGGAATTTTAATGGGAATTTCACCAAATTAGCTACATCCAACTTGGCTTCATTTATGGCGACTTATTTTTGGCTGCCAGATTTCCCAATATTTTACCAAATGCCACCAAGCTTGGCAAGATTTTGAGTGTATGAGTATACAGATTTGGCGGCTGTCATTTCAGACTTACTTTTATACTATTAACCACTCCACTGGCTGTCCCGAGATAAGTCGGGGGTAAAAGCACTGTTTCCCCATACCTGTTGCCGGTGAAGTGGTTAAACAGTAAACATGAAAAAAAGTCTTTTAAGTTTACGCGACTCCATGCTCTGACATTTCGGCCTGACAGATGCTAGTCAAAACATAACTTTATAATCAGTGAGAATTTTGGCACTATGGTTTACCGATGAGTGCATCTGCATCAAAGTTAAAACTGGTTAATTTTAACCTTAAGTCGCTTTCTACACATAGTTTGTTTCTGCACTTGTTTTTCAAAAACAGCAAAGTAGAAAAAGCATGTTCACACAAATATGTCATGTTGGACCCCATCAAGGACCTCAAAGCTGAGTTAGATATTCCTGGATATTCTGCTCGTATATTCATCCAGAAGGAAATTAAGTATTTTCCCTTCAAATATCATTTGCTGTTGAAATTGTTATTTTTTAAACTGATGACATAAAAGATATATTTTTGTTATAAACCTTGATTGTTCTGCGACCCATAGGTTGGGAACCACTGTGGTAGGCCATACATATTCTTGACACTTTTTCAGTGTGATTATCTTTTAGTGCAAATTGCAAGCTGTCTTCATTTTTTGATTCAATGAACTGATACATTTATCGATAGTTTAAATTGTTTTTTAATACTTTCTAAGTTGAAAAAGAAAATAACAATCATATGTACAGTTTTATTTCATTTTATTGTATAAATAACTGTTAAAATGTGTCTAAATTATACAAGTTTGATGCCACTGTATAGATGGAAAAAGTTTTCCACCTGTTTTCTCATTTCTTATTGCTCAATCTCATAATACAGAATGGGCATTCATGAACATTAGGAATATGGATGGTATAAGTTAAAATTGTGCAGTTATGCAAAGTAATAACCAACTAAATATGCAGTCATATAGACTTGCATATGCTAAACATGCTTAAGTTGTAAAGCAGTTTTCATATTGTACAACAGTCTGAGGCATTTGCCACAATTTTGAATAGTGATAAATTTTCATATTTCACTCACAAGATATAACCTTTTTTTATGACTGATGTTTTAAGTTTGTCTTGGTAAGGCCATTTAGAACGAGTTGTCTTTTGATGAGATTATATATTGCATAGACAGTAGATTCTTGTTATTTTGGATGCCATTTAATTTAAGTAAAATGTCAAGAACAAAACAAAACGGAAATTTTCATTATTTTTCTCCAGATAAATGATGCAGCCATCTCTTACTAGGATCAAATATGTAAAATAATTTTTGAATTTTTTTTATCTAAAAAAATAAAAATAAAATAACAATTGTTTTCTGATAGCTTGAGCTCTTTTTAATTGCATGTAAAATTTTCTGGTTGCCAAACTGCCAGTAACTCCCCATAATTAGTTTAGTTTTTCTCCTCAAAATGCTTTGCTACATTTTTAAAATGTCTTGCCTATGTTTAAGTCTGTGAAAAATAGCTGTGTTACATGAAATTAAAGTATACTCTGAGTCATCACCTTGTTTGAAATTGCTGGAGTTTCAAAACTGCAATTGCTTAAATGAAATTATGAAAAATGTACTTGCAGTAAAAAACAAGAATTATTTACCGTAATTTCGCATGTACACGCCGTACCCACCGTAAGCGCTGCACTGTCGAAAAATTGGTTAAAAAAATGAAATAGTTACGTAAGCGGCAAGGCAAAAAAATATTACCAAAATCTGACTAAAATTAACAAAAAATATTGATAAAAACCTTAGAAAAAATATGATTCATGCAATGTTTGCAATTCCTAAATATTGACACATTTTAATTTATCTCGTAATTTTTGTCCTAGATTCCCATGCTACGTTTTTTTCACCCGCTTCCTTTCCTTTTTCCAACATGCAAAACTGCCGATTCTGCGTTTGTTTTGATTTGCTAGTTGCTCGGTTGAGGAGTTTGATTGTAGTGCTATTTATCTGCGACATTTGGCAATAAATTCATTGCGATCGCACCTGCGATTAATGCGATTTACTTCATACCAAAATTTATTTTAAGTCAATTAAACTTTAAAAACACCTTTTTAAGACATACTTTGTATTTTTATAAGTCTTTTAAAGTTTTTGTAAGATTTTATAAAACTTAATTTTTTTAAATTCAAAAGTAAGTTATCGGACAGGATCCAGATACATTTTTCGCTGTTAGCGAAACGAGATTGACCAACCAGAAAGAAGCCTGCATATTTGAAAACAGGGAAAAGTTCGCAAAAATACAGGCTTCTGATTTGTCAATCTTGTTTCGCTAACAGCGAAAAATCTATCTCGATCAAGGCCATTGTCTGGTGGGTGATGCAAATCGCATAATGCTTCCTGTATTCACAAGTTTAGTTGGTTGAATTTGGCAACAGTCAATGATTGTTTACTTCTGTGTAAATGCGTGACGCTGTGTAGCAAGAAATAAGATATTCAAAATATGATTAAATTCATCTTTTAACATTTATAAATCATATATTGAATGTTTATAAATGCTTTTCCAAAAATAGTCAATAGCTTGGCGTAAGATAAAAAGAAGATTTTAAAATGTGAAATCGGCGTATACGTGCAAAATTACGGTAAGCAATTATCATATCGGTAAGTGTCATTGTAGTAAACCATAATTAGTAGATCCATTTTGAAAAAATAGGTAGCAGATTTGTCTGAAAAAGTAGGTCATAATGATTTCAGGCAAGAATTTCTCCCTTTCTTTTTTTGCACCAGAAGTATACACCTTTGGTTTCATCAGGAGGTGGGGGGGGGGGGGGGGGGAATATGTATATCTCTGAGATAAATAATTAAAAAATGTTTAGTTAAAAAGTTTTTAGTCTAATATTTGCTTCCCACCTCTTAAAAAATATATAAATATCTGGCTACGTCTTTGCCTACCATTTTGTTTGATTTTGTATGTTATTTATATATTGATAATTTGATTCAATTCCTATTTAGATTCCCATAGTTGATGATGAAATCAAAAAAGCAAATGGTGAGGGCAAAGAAGAGAAAGAAAATGATGTGGCAATGATTGCACCTGTTCAAAAACTAGTTACTGCCGATGGAACTTATGCTACACAGAGTGCATTTAGTACTGCTCCTACTCCTGCTAAAAGTATGTATGTCATGTTTTTATTGAAAATTTACAAGTATTAAAGGGTGGTCAGCTAACTTAGAAACATGGACAAAACAAGGAAATTAAATGCAGTTGAAAAAGTCTATGTTGCCTGTCTGAAATCTGTATTGGTGTTTGAAATCTAACCATTACTGACAGAAAGACATATTTCTACTTTATATTAATTGAACATTTGATGATATTGCCAGTACCATTTAATCATTGTATTGGGAGGTAAAAAAAGGCAGTGCAGAAACAATAAAAAAAATATCAAAATAACATTCGATATTTTAATACATTTTGTAAATATTGTATTCATATTATGAACAGTTAGTTTTATGTTATATCTTTTAGATGAAAAGAGACCTCCATTAAGGGGTTATCTAATGGATGGAGATTTTTTCATTGGTGCAGCATTATCATCCACTTTAGCAAAATTAGCCCTTAGATATTTAACTCTTGTTCATGATCCTAAGAAACAAAATGTAAGTATCCTTGTATTGATTTTTATGATCTAAAGTATTTTTCTTCCAATTGTATGTGCAGAAAAATGTTGTTTTGAATAATTAGTGTACAGTATTTAGTGATAACATTATAATGATTAAAATAATGCAGGAAATAAACTCACTTATTTTTTGAGCTGATAATGATTCAAACTTTACTTTCCTCTTTTGTAAAATTTGAGAAAAAAAGTATATATATTTTCCTCTTTTGTAAAATTTAAGAAAAAAGTATTATGTATCACCACCTTTAGATACATTACCTGTAGAAGTTTAAAGTAGGGTTTTAGTGAGAAAATGACTGGAATTCTCAGGTTTTGTTCGACTAAAATCTGGAAAATCTTATACAACCACCTTGCTGTTCAGCTGAATAAGAATACTTCGGCTTTAAGTTCTTGTGTTTTAGGGAAACATAAATCATTTATTAGTAACCGTGTTCTATGGATTTATCAGAATGATTAGCAAGAGTTGTTAATCAGTATCTGTCTTTATCCTTTATATAAATGTTTTTGTGATTAAAAAGTATTACGAGTTATGTTTCATTTAAATGTTTAATGTAATGTATGCATATTGTTCTGCCTTCTTTTACATTAAAATAATGCAGTAAAAACTTAACAAAACTCTAAAAAAAGACTATTGTTTCAAGAATTTTTTGTTATTGTTATTTAATGAAGCTAAATGTGCATGCACATTCAAGGTAAAAACAGATTTACTTCTACTTAAAAATTGTAAATACATTTACTGTACCTGATAACCCTTGGAGACCTATAAAGTTTTCAAAATCAAGCTTTTTGTAGAAAACAAAACAAACTTCATGTACCAAGAATAGATTATGAAACATGTTACAAAACATTTATAATATTTTTACAAAACTTTACCATTTAATAAGGTAAAAAAAGATGTCTAAATAAACAATAAAGAAAACACATAACAGATTTGAAAACCCAATTTCAACAATTGCCATTTATTGTCAGAAAAGTATCCGAATTCTTTTGTAGAACCCTGTATGTGGTATGATATGATCTACAGATTTGTATGTATATTACATTGTATACTAAAATTTTGCTCATTTAGGAAACATATAACACAATTGAAAATTTCCCTTCAGCATTCTGTTAATAAGCTGAAATGTACTATTTTTTTTTTGTGCAGCCCTGTATATGATTTATATAATTTGTACATGTCAAGGAATATGCAAAAAATTTAGTTAAATTTAAAAACACATGTCATAATTTAAAAAGCACTTTCAACAATTATTGCTCTTAGATGTTTCTGTAACTGAATTCTTTTGGCTGTCTCTGTAAATGAGCCACAAAGGCTATGTATTATGTTGTAGTGATTTCCTTAATTTAAATATTTTCAAATAAATCTAAAATAGTCAAATTAATTAAATATAATTTACTTTTAAAATTTCAAATTATTTTTAAATTTCATTCCACTTAATAAAATTACTATTTTGCAATTTAATATTTTTCTCGGAATCTGCTACCGTGCAAAATCATAAATAATAATAATATCTTTATTAAATAACTAAGTTAATTTATTCTCCAAAATTCTAATATTTTTCATTATATTTCATTTAATTTACTTTAATTTCCTTTTCTGTCTTGATGTCTATTTACAGTTATTATTTTCAAAATTTTATTTCCGATTGCCAATTCCAGAAAATTATAGTGCTCGCGAGTTTATTCACTTATTTTTAATGTTACTTGCAATCAGTCATTATGCAGTTGCATACTGTAAGTAGTTTCTTATGAAGATCTTTTCTGTAGTATTTGCTTGTGGTGTGTGTCGATTGGCTAACGGATTCTCCTGCAAAAACATTGCCAGCTTCTGGGTGATGTTGCGTCAATCCGCCTCTTCGATGTTTAAACGCCAATGTGCAAATAGAGCACATCAGCCTTCATAATTTTCTTATAACTATTGGGTCCGCAAATATTGTAATAATGTTTACCTATAACTCAATTTTATACTGAGTGTACAACAATGCTGAAACTGTCAGAATAAAATCTTCAACAATTCTATCACCCCTGTTCTTGTAATGAGATCCTTTTGCTTGATCTAAAATGGCCATTGGCATACTGCTAATTCATTGTATTGTATACAATTCAACGATTTGTCCTCTTTTGAAGATATGGACATACAAAAGTATCAAGATAAAGATATTATTTAGTATGGCCTTCTACTTTCTTTTCAGAGTCAGTCTGTGGTAAAATTGTTTTTTGTGATTTAATAACATCCTTGATTTCATCATTTCTGATTTACTACAAACAAGATTCTACTACTATTTCAGGCGATATGTCCATATGGCAAAAATAATTCAACTATCTACTACCATTAAGTTTTTAATGAACTGAATTGTTTGAAATCGGACTAACATACAGTATATTTTAAGGAGACATTTATAGATATGAACATTAGGTGGTTGTTGAAATTAGCTATTAATATTACAGAAATTACTTTATTTATACTATTTATGAGTTGTTCATAAATAATGATAAAATTTCACATATCAAATAAAGAAATTGCTACAAAATAACACTATGTGCACCCTATTCTACAGTAAATATCTTATAGTGTATCTCAGTGCTGTATATCAATTTTAACATGTTTTAAATAGTGTAACATTATTAAAATATACTGTAAACAATATTTCCTCATAAACCACAATGTAACAATATTCTTCCTAGTGCCCCCCTGTAAATGTTACATGTTTCATTTTCAATACTAAAGATGGCATGGTAAACTTCAGTAATGTATTTCAATTATATGGCAATCAGACTATGTTTATGGAAATTAGAGTACAGATAGACAGACAAACAGAATTTATAAAGGCTTTTCAACTATCTTGGAAAGTAGTAAAAAGGACAGTTCCAAGTGTTTTTGCCGTACATTATCTAATTTATCTTCAATATTTATATGCCTTTTTCCTTTACAAATATTCAACAGAAAGTATGAACTTGCAGCTCTGATACTTGTTTTATTTTTGCTAACAAAATTTTTCCTCATTAAGTTCCTACTACGTTATGCATTAATTATTGTGACATCACTGTAATATTGTATGTTTTCGCTCATATTATACAGGGTGTCTGGTCTCAACGGTGTCCAATGGCTAATTCCTAAACCGTTAGTCATAGACATATAGTTCCAATTACAAAAATGTTTTAAATCAGGTAAAGAAATATTTTAAAAGCGATTTGGGTCAATAAAAACATTTCTTAAAAAAATATGAAATTTAAATTTTTATACGGTCCCCCGGTCCTATAAGTTATATTTAGTGAAATTTTCCTTTTACACTGACAAGTAATACACAAAAAGTCCCGTTATTCTACGATTAAAATTGACCGAGTAATATCTGTTTAAAGTTGGAGCATATTTTTTGCTGCAAATTGGGGGTCATTCACAAATTTAGTCGAAATATAGTTTCGTCAGATATAAAAAATGTTTGGGAGTAAAATTAACATTGCAATATAAATTTGAAATCCTTAATCATTCTGGCATATTAATGAAAAATATACAATTTGTAATAAACATTTAATAAGAAAGAAAAAACAGATTTTTTGTCAAATAAAATGATTCTAAATTAACAGCCTCAATTCATTACAAAATGATACGTATTTTAAAATATTATTAGATTGCACAAGCCTTCAAAAGTTGGGTTATGTCATGTTTTTTAGCTTTTGATAATTGATTCTTACAAATTTTGTACCGCTGAACCCAAAATTGACCTTCATTTTTAACTATCATATCAAGATTTTTCGAAAATTGCAAATTTCAAAGTTAAGAAAATCAATGTTAAAATTGAATTTCCTCCCACATCTCATCGGACCACTCAGCTGTTTAGCTGTAAGATAAAAAAAAATGTTTTACATATGTTTTATAGTATGGGATTTTCGCTATATTTTAACTTGCACATTTGCGATTTGCAAAAAAATTGTAACGTGATGGTTAAAAATGAAGGTCATTTTCAGATTCAGTGCTAAAAAGTGTGTAAAAATCAATTATCAAAAGTTAAAAAACACAACCATCTCCTCTACTTTATAGTATTCGATTTTTGTTATTCTTTAAATTTGAAAATTTATGACTTGCAAAATATACTGACATGATGGTTAAAAATTAAGGTAATTTTCGGATTCAGTGCTAAAAAATACATAAAAGTTAAAAATCCCAAAAATCTCAGTCTTGTATTATCTAATCTAAAACTTTTTCTTAAACTCCTTGGCAGAAATCGATCCGAAATTTTTTGTGTTATCCTGTAAAATAAGTATAAATGGTAACCACTGAAAATCTCAATAATATTAGATTGTTATCGGATTTGCGTCAGTATGTAAAATGCAATCTTGATCGGATATTTAAAAGTGGGTTAAAGTTAGAGTACAAATTTTGAACTGGAAAAATATATATACGATTGTTGAAGTAACATAAAAACTTATAAAAAAACATAATTTTTGTTAAAAGAAATCATAAGAGAAACAGTCTCAAATCCTGACAAAATAAAATATATGTTATTTTAGCCAATTTGAGAATTAATCATAATACTTGTAGGATTTTTTTTCAAAGCGCAGATACACATGAAGTAAGATCTTCGAATACTTTAAACACTTGGTATATGATCCCTCAAAGCCAAGCCGAACTCATTTGTTTTCAGAGTAGAAAAGTGGCATAAGTCATGCATTTTTAAAGTTTCATAACTCGCTCAATTTTAGCGGTATATGAATGGGACTTTTTTTGTCTTACTTGTCAGTGTAATAGGAAAAAATTACTAAATATAACTTATAGGACCGGGGGACCGTATAAAAATTTAAATTTCGTAATTTTTTAAGAAATGTTTTTATTGACCCAAATCTCTTTTAAAATGTTTCTTTACCTGATTTAAAACATTTTTGTAATTGGAACTATATGTCTATGACTAACGGTTTAGGAATTAGCCATTGGACACTGTTGAGACTGGACACCCTGTATATTTTCGCTAATTAAATTCAAGCCAAGAAACTGCTACTGCCACTTCTACTTTCAACTCTAGTAATTATTGGTTCCTCATTTTCAAAACAAAGTGAAACCCCTGTATATCCTTTATGTTAAATTTTTATTTTGTCTTGCAGGCTTTCATTGCAGAATGTATGTTAATAATGACTTCAATTATACATCTGGGAAAATCTCATTTAGCTGCTAAAGTAAGTATTTTTGTCAAAACTTTTTTTTTTTTTAATTGTCATGTAATGTTATATATTGTTATAGATTGTTTACCTATTTTATATCTTTTTACTTGCATTAAATTCTACAAACTTTGTAGCATTTTAGTTATTAATTTTCAAGTATTTGTCAACAGGTTGAAACTTTCTAGAGAAATTTAGAAACTATAAATTTTTTACTTGTTTTTTTTTCCTTCAGAAGTATAAAGTACTATAAAATAAAATGCTTGAAGTGATCTGTAACTGTAGTACATAATTCACATGTTTATGTTGATTTGTGTAAAAATAACAGGGTTATTATTCATAGATATATAAAGGTTTCTAAAAAAATTAAGAAATTTGTTTCATGTCTTTTGTTTATAGCATGCAGGATTTTCTACCAAGTTGGATGCTGTACTGTGACTCTGGGCTAAGTAAATCAGAGTATGAATTAAAATTGGAAATTCATTAAAATATTTAAATTCAAGAAAATTGAATTAAAAACTCCAATTTACGAACCCAAAATCACACTACAGCCGTTACGTATAGTGACCAAATGCAATTACGTTGAAGTTAAAAATTTCTTTTAAATTTAAGAATTATTGACTTGTAATTATTATCAAAGTATTATTTATCTATTAATTAGAAATCATTAAGAAAAATATAGGCCAAATGACAAGTATGATGAAAATTATTTCTATTTTAGACTGGCCAAGCATATTATAAGATTGTGAATCTAAAAAAACTCTTTGTAAAAAGTAAGGAAATTTTACTCACCCCATTCTGTATTATGTATAATCTGATACAAATAATTCAACAAAATTGAATTACAAAGGAAGTTTATTTTTTCACATTTTCTAAAACTTACTACTGGACCCAGTTATTATAATTTTACATTAAAAAATTATCATTATTTTATGGTTGAACATCATAATTTGTCACTGTTACATTTTATACCTAAAAAAAAAAAAAAAAAAACATTTTAATCATTCATGAATGTATTAAGTTGACGATGGATGTTTAAAAAAAAATTCTTTTAATATTCATAATAGAGATTTGAAATTTTGTGCAAATATACATTTTACCATAAGTATATAGAACAAACACATTAAAGAAATTTTCAATCTTATTATAATATTAAGATCTTTTAAAAAATTTAAAATTTTAAAATGAAATCTTAAAATGCTTCTTCTGTCTTAATTTTTTTATATTTCCTCAATTTTAATCATATAAAACTCTATTACAAACAAATCTGTTTATCGATTTTTTAATCCCTTAAATAGTTAATTTTTTAGAGGTATTTTTCTGAATTCCATATTGATTTTCATCAAAATTTTGCCTTATAATAAGTTAAAAATCAAATTTAGTTGTCTTCATGAAGTCAAATTTTAAAATGCATACACAGTTTCTTTTTAAGCAATGTGAGGAATCTTCTTTATAAGTTTTATGAATTTTGATCGAAAATTAAGTAGCAAGGAGCAATTCAAAAATGTAAAAAGAAAAAGCTGAAACATCAGTATTTAGAAAAACAGATTTAAAGTATATTAAAAGGCCAAAAAATTGTTTGTGAACAAAATTAAAACACTTGTAACTTTGCGTAAAAAAATCACATCTGCTTGCGTTTTTCCAAGAATGACATAGTACAAATTGAAGAATAATATTACACACAAAAAGAAATGTTGATTTTTGCTCAAATAAAGGTTCTTGGTAACGGGCTGTTAGGGCAAAAATCCATTAAAGCCTAGAAGCCACAACTACTTAAAGCAGAGTTATTAAGGATTGGTGTCCACATACATGCAGAAAGAAGTCAGGTTATAATTCAAACACAACTTTATTAAAAACAATTAAAAACATGATTAAATTAAAAAAAATAAAGACTTAACCTCGGTCAACAAATTAACATGCTCAATTAATGAACCTTTGCTTAAATCAAGCACATGCCCGAAAAACATAACATGTAAAGAAAGCCATCTGAACATGAAATCGCTCCAATTTATATTGTTTTATCAAGGTCAGTTCTGTAACAGTGAAGCACGCAGTTATAGAAATTAATCTATTGGAAACTAGCATACGTCATTGGCACGTTGACGCAATACTTAAATTGGAATACAGTCATTCATCTCCAGATGCGTGGAATTCGTAAATGTATGACGTCATATCATCAGAAAAATGAAACACTCGTAAGCTAAAGGCTGAAACAATATCGTAGTTAAATTAGAAAACAAGCATTGATACCGAACAGTCTCAGAATTAGGCCACGAAGCATAACAACTTGAAACATTGATATCTATGCCATATTTCGTTATCGGCAAGAATGCCGCGATATGACATCACACGGTCCCTTTAAACTGACGAATTAATCCTAAAGATTGTGCACTCTGTTGGAGAACCATATTTCATAAAGTACATTAACCAATAACTTTTATCTAAACCGTATAGTTCTGCTGAATCTTAAAATGTTCACGGGGATTTTTCATTTATTATTGCACTTTGTCGGAGAACCATATTTCATAAAGTACACTTAATCAAAAGTTTTATCTAAACTAAATAGTTCTGCTTAATGTTACAATGTTCATGGTTATTTTTCATCAAATATTTTTTGTTCAAGGAAAATATCGTTTATTTTCAAGATTAGGTGCGCAGTTAGAAGAAACAAAACAATGACCCAAATTTGGGTGATGACCTAAATAGATGATTGTATGATGACATGGAAGATATTCACTCCAAAATTTTCCTCGTCCTCGTTGAATTCTGTATTTTTTTCACTAATATGACATTAAGACAGACTTTGATCAGAACCATGACGACCCAGGGTATTGAAATTAAAACAGGAACAGTTGTGACAGACCATAATTTACTAGAGGCATTCTTTTATCATGCAAATCAAAATCCATTCTTAATATTATTCATTCTTCTTATGTTTCGGGATTTGGGGGGGGAAATTCTTTTATAATGAAGCTGAACATCATTCACCAAATATCCTCCATGCCCACTGGGCCCATCTCAGGAAATTCTAAGTAACTCTCCTTAACTTTGAAACGAACGCCGATGTCTGAAATTTCGATTTCGGTACGAGAGCCAATCAGAATGCAGGAAAAACGGCTTGTTGGACGCATAGCCGATGAAAAGGGTTTTTGCTCTAGCATTACGGCTGTGAATGGCAACAGTGGATCGAGCGGAGTTTTCATAGATGCTAGCGATTCTGCGAATTAGATCACATACTATTGGAATTTCCGTTTAGCATTCCTGAATATGGCTTCTACTTGGGAGGTAAAATGCTTTTCTGCGTTGCGTAGGCATAATGTCAGTGTATGAACTCGAAAACCAAAAGTCTGGGCCATTTTAAATGCAGAAAAGGCTAAAATATATTTTCTTGTTTATCTGGCAAAGTTCAAAGCAATTACGATGAAATTTTGCCAGAGGAATGAGAATAAATATTAAAATCCAATAAATATGACTTAAAAACTGAATTTACGAATAAAGGTTTTACATTTTTAATATTAAAAACTTAGTAAATATTGCTGTCAGGTTAATATCGCAATGCTAGAAAAATAAATACAAGTTTGTAGATTGCTGAAAGTGAATTAACCACTTCACCGGCGAAGGGTATGGGGAAACAGTGCTTTTACCCCCGAGTTATCTCGGGGCAGCCGGTGAAGTGGTTAAATTATTATTTAATTTAATAAATAGTGATAAATAATAGATTAATTTTAAATAGGAGAAATTATAGAGAATATTTATTTTACTTTTTTCAGAAATAAATTTAAGTTGAGATTGAATTTTAAGTTTTGTTTATTTTAATAAATAAAGTATAAAAATTTAATTTATGCAAAATTAAGTTAATTTTGAATGGGAAATGTTATGTTGTGTTTTTAACACATAACAGATGTCACTTTCAGGGAACTTGACAAAGTACAGTAGAAACACTATACTACATTTAGAATATAAATGTATTAAACATTTGATGTTATATGGGCCTTTTATATGAAATAACCTTTAACTGTGTATCACAAACAATGATTTTTTTTTTCATTTTTTAGTAATTCACTAACTATATAGGGCAACTTATATAAAAAGACTAGTCGAATGGCATAAAAATTCAGAAAGATATTCACGATATACTGAGCTGAATTTCAGTTGTTTTCTAAAAATAGCTGATTGATAAAGGATTTTACATACATTGTCTTTATTTTTTCTATTTTAATTTTTAATTCATGTTTTTGTTCTTCTTCAAATAATCATAAAAATTATAGATAATTATTCATAATAATTATATATATTATATTAAGTAGAATTGCCCTATATTTTTTTTACTACTAAATTTTGCTAAACAAATATGAAAGGATAAGAAAATAAAACCTTTTTAAATTTCAAAATTTAAATTAAAACCTCCAATTTTTTTTCCTACTTTTAAATCTTATATTCAAAACCCTTTGTAATATAAGAAAAAAAAAATAAAAGAAAAAATAAATAGATTTTAAATAGTTTTAAAGAAAGAATTATTTAATTTAAAATTGATTTTAATAGAAGAGAGAGGCTCGTGATCTAAAAGTGGTGAAAATAAAGAAGTACATTGCATTATAAGAAAAGTAATCAACTAGATAAAATATGATGAATTCATGATGGATCATTACAGTATTCATATACCTGAAAAAGAACCCTAAAACAACATACCGAATTTCTCGATAAGATCGTAACCAAATGGTAAATAAAAGGAAACATAAATAAACATGACAAGACAGATTAATTAACATAAATCTTTTTATTATAATGATAATGATATTGTATTGAGAACTACCGATTCTGTGCAGAATTCACATCAATTTAACTTAAATTTAGATAACAATATTACATCCATATGTGGAATCACTCTAAAATATTTACTGTTGCTATTATAGAAAATTACATAAATAAAACCTAAAATTGTGTTAAAAATTCTTTAAAGATGATAGTAAACAATAGTTCAAATATGCGAAAAATCCTATGTTTGGTACAAGTGACTTCCTCAATCAAAGTTTATAGTGTTTTCCCGTACTGTTCCTAATTCAATAAAGAGTCTCACTTAAGAAAGTGATAAATTATAGTTCAGATATTTCAGATATCTTTCTTTCAAATAAAGAAGAGTCTGAAACTTCTTTAGACTACAGGTCCATATATGATCTCTTCAAATGTTTAATAAAGGATGGATACAATATTTCTTACCTTGATCAGAGGATATGGGTGCAAAGAAACATCTTTCATTATAGGCAAAATGTAGATATTCGTAAATGATCATTTATAGGATGTCAAATGACGTTGATGAGAATTGATAAACCACTGCTTGACGTATCATCTCTGTTAGGTAGAAAACAAGAAATTAAATAAAATAAGATGAAAGGAGAAAATGAATTTAAATTTTATTAAAATTGGGAGTTATAAATAATATATGTGATTTTTATTTGAATTAGAAAGGAGAAATTTTACTATTAAATATGGCCAGTGATCGTAAGTGGTTAGTAATCATTGCATGTGAAGGAAGTAAATAAATATAACTTGGTAACTTCATGGTAAAATATGAATAATAAACTCTAGACTCACCTGAACTTAGAAAATATTTCATCTTGCCTGAAAATTGTATGTGTTGAATATATTTAAATTGTGCCAAGTGTTAAACATTTACTTTTAAATATTTATATTTAATAATTCTATAATATTTCATTGTAATAAATTAATTTGGCACTCAATAACAAAATTATCACACACATAAATAACACATATACATTTATTGATACAAAATACTTTTATTAAACTGATAATGAACTTATATGGAAAAGGGTGGGGGAGTGCACTCACTTTACAAATATTATTAAAATTAAATTATTATATTTATTTCAAATATTGACTTTTATAAAACTATTCGATATTGAAATTCATTAACAAGCTTTATATTATTAATCACAGGATATCATATCTTTGTTGTGCAGTATCAGAATGAGCAGTTAGCTTTACTTCAAATAATATTCATAATTCTTTTAGAAACTAGTTCATGCCTCAAGTTATCCTCTCTAGCCACTTGAATTGTCAGTTTTTTGAAATCAAATAGTGTTCATTAAGGAAGTGATAAATCAAACAACTCACCATTGTGATGTCAAACATAGGTAAAAAGAGGAAGGAAATCTTTCTACCTACTGTAGATTTGATTCTCCAAATCATGGTGTACACTCAAATTTATTTTACGAAGATGCAGATACACACACTCACTACAGATGGTTGATTAAAAAATCTAGAGACCGTTCTCAATAAGTGTGATTACGATCTGTGGATGTCTTCATTTCCATAATGCCATAATTTCAGTTGTGTAATTTACTTCGCAACGATGATAGGAAACAACATTTGAAGCATATCTTCTAAAGGTATTGACAACTATCTGTAAAACTTGTCGCCACTGAACTTCACAGTGTTACTATATTTAAATTACTTTATTGAGACGACTTTTTATGAAAGTTGTATACCGAAGGAAATAATTTTTCCAACGGAAAAAGGATAATTTTTACGGAGCAGCATCGCACCCTTCTTGGTGCGATGCCGTCCTCAGCTCAAGAGAGTGAAGCCACGCTACAAACGAACGGCATTAGGCGGGAAAGATGCTGATTGGTTGATTTTAAAATCGACGATGCCACACAGAGTAATAAAAGTGATTGAATGAAATAACGTTAAATGATGAATTTTAGATTTGAAAATTATTATAAAAATATTCTATTACGGTAGAAAGTATTAATTTTAAGATTTATTATTTTATTATTGATAATTTTTGACGATCTTTTATGGCGATTAAATTAAATTGTTTTTAAGTGAAATTTAACTGAAAAACGAACTTAACGAAAATTAATGAATATTTAAAGGTAGAATTTAAATTTTGAAAGTAAAGAAGTTTTTTGATTTAATTTAAATATTTTAAAATAGTTTTTTAAATTAATTTTAATTCGAAAGGATGTTATTATATAACAATCTCATTGGAGGTCATCGATTGGGATTGGCAATAACTTCTATTATTCGTGACCAAGCACTCCTCCTACTGTTTGCCAATGACATTTGTCTCTCATGCTGTATCATGACACTTTGAATTTTGGAAGATTCCAACGGTCATCCATCTTCCATGTAACACATGCAGAGTATAGACGTCGTTCATCAGTAATCATCTTTATCTTTTCTTTAAAGGACTTTTCATATTGCGTAACTTGAATCATATTTATTTATTTTATTTTATATATATTTTTTTTTTGTTTAAAAAGAAAAAAAAAACTTATGATATTAAATAATCGGAACATAAGCTCTCCCCCGGCGTACTGATTTCAACGCCGGCGGGGGCCATGCGTCCTTTCGACATGAAGTTACAATGGCAAGAGAGAGAGAGACGCTCCGGAAGGACGCTGTCTCAAATAAAAAAAACGTTGAGCCACACTCTCTCTGTTGCCACACAGAGAAGAGAAAAGATTCAAATTAAAGATCGTTATGTTCAAATTTTGAATTTAATATTTGAAAATTATAAAAGAAATATCTATTTTGGCTGAAATTATTAAAATTAAAATTTATTATTTTATTATTGATTTTAATTAACCATCTTTTTTGTAGAATAATAAAACTGTTTTAAAGTGAAATTTAACTGAAACTGAATTTTGAATAATTAATAATGATTAATTAATTAAATATTTCAAAGTAACTAATTAAATATTTTAAATTTTCTAGTTTAATATTTTAAAAGTTTCTATTACCTAACACCCTTTTAAGTTTGATTCTCAGCACAGCATTTATTACCCGAGAAATCCCATTATGGAGTTATTAGTGCAGGTTCAAACCTCTAAGGACTGAGCAGAAAGTTTTGTTAGGAATTTGCAATATTTTCCAGCAGGGGACGAGGGTGTCAAACTATGAGGATACTTTAACTTTCTTGGGTGATGAACTTTTGATTGATTTCTTGAACTAGGACTTTATGATGAATAAAATCTTGACAATGACTTGGATGTCACTTATCACAAAGGCTCAAACGTAATAAATATCATACTGTGAAACAAACTTACTAGGGCTTTTGAATTGACACCCAAAAAGGATTTTGAATATTAGATTTAAAAGTTAGGAAAAATAAATTGGGTATACTAATTTTATAATTTGGAATTTTAGTTTTAAATTTTGACATGCAAATGCTCAAATTACATTGAATGTTTAATACATTTATATTTTATTGTAGCACGTTGTTACATTTTTGAAGTTATCTGAATATAACATTAAATTTTATTCAAAACTCTGCATGCTATAAACAAAAAGCATGCAAAAATTTCTGGGAATTTTTTAAAGGAACTTTTATATCTCTATTAGTGTACCTTCTATTCTTACACAAACACAAATGTTATTGAAGATTCACTTAGCATGCTGCAGCTACAGATAATTTTGAGCATTATATTTTATGGCATGATCCCAAACATTATTTTTATTTAATTTGTTGTTGGATCCCTAATTGCCCTCATGATCAAACCTTCTCTGAAAAAATGAAGTCAAACATGCTCTATTATCGAGGTTCCAGAAGTATTTCTCTAGATATTTGACTAAACATCTAAAATTTTAAGCGTCTTGTGACTTGTGGCTGAACAGTATAACATCTTTAATCCGGACATTTCGGTACATTTATTCGTTTTTATTTTCCATTAAAGATCATAGATGGCACCATAGCACATATGAATGAATTTCAAAAAATGATTAAGAAAAAGGAAGACTACCTAATTTACTACTTTTCTTTCTTTCTTTTTTTTTTTTTTTTTTTTTTTTCAATTTTAAAATTGTAAAAACTTTCTGAATTACATATATGATTAATATAGGTGTCATTTTTTAATATTAAGTTGTCAAAATTCAGAATTATGGTAATTTTACTATTTTTCTTTCTCCAAAGATAAGAAGATGGGATGGCACCAAAACATCATGAAATCTGATTTTATTACTATTATTTCTTTTAGGTATTTAATTTTTGATTTAGTTTGATATTTATAGGTGAATTATATTTAAATTTTTATAACATTAGCTTTATATGCATAATGCATGTCACCAGGGGTAGGGAAATGCATCATTTTACTCGCCACTGGCGAGTGAATTTTTAGGTAGTTTTTGAAAACTGCAAACTATAGAGATATGCCGAAACCTTTTTTTTTTTTTTTTAGTAGTTAGCTATATTTTTCAACTTTCCTAATTATTGTGATGTAAACATGGTACTAAGTTCTATTTTATATTAAACTTTCATCTCTTGCTTATATTTTTTAAATTTATAGGGAAGAAAAATATGAAAATGCATTATAGTAATAGTAACCAACTATTTTTGAGTTGCGTAATTTTGTCATAAAAATTTTCAACTGTACATTGCATTTTACTGTCTGGTGAAATAAATCCTTGGCTGGTAAGATTTTCTAGAAATTCCCCACCCCTGCATGTCACTATTTTAAATATGTTAATGTAATTATAAAGCTATTTTTTAAATTAATTGTAAGTCTTATTCCAATTTCTCACTATAAATTTTTTCGGTTTTAGAAATTTTGTTTAAAATTTTTTCGTGCTATGTCTGTTATTCTTGTGATTTGTATTATTTATTGAGTATTTATAAATCAGAAATTGTAATTAAACAAAATCGTATGGTTATTGTTTTTTGTAATTTAAAACAGATTGCGACACTACATAAAATATACATAATTATTTAATATATATAGCTATATATATAAAAGAAAGTCTGAATTTCGTATTAATCAACACGCAGCCCAAACTACTGAACCTAAAATCAGGAAATTTGGGGTAAAAATATTTCTTATGACATAGAGTGCCACTAAGAAAGGATTTTCTAAAATTCCACCCCTAAGGTGGGTAAAAAAAAGAACGAACTTTTAAAAAATTCCTTAAAAATCTGATTTTATCGTTATTTTTCAACTTATAACATATTTTGGTGTATTTTTGTATGCTGAATCAAATGGTACTAACTAAATTCTTTTAAGTCCAATAGTTCATGAGATATCTCATATTGTTCTAATTTGGCGCTACCTTTGGCGCCAAAAGCTCAAATTTTCAAGTATGTAATAATTTCTAAAAGCTCATTCTGTTACTATAGCAAGGGAAGAAATTCAAATTGAATAATTTTTTAATCAATTCTTTTGGTTAAATAATTAAAACAAACAACTATGCCAGTTAGGAAAAAAATTACAAACACCTAAAAAACTAAAACTAAGTTTTAAAAATAAATAAATCTGTGGTTTTTTTTCTTCTACCAACACCATGCCAAAATGTATGGTATCCCGTCATTTATTTCAACCCTAATCATGCAAACGATTTTTATTCCAAACCGTGCCAAACATTAACCTTTGTTAATTATTGAGCGTGAATATTTTTTATGAGAATTATTTCATCGTAATCTCGCAAAACTTTTTAATTTGTTATTTTTTTAATAGAAAATATTTATTCTTAATTATAACTTACATTTATTACTGATAGTGACATAGATTTTACCATTTGGCAGTTATCTGATGATGACAAAGCTACAATAAAATTATTTCAAAAGTTAGGAATTACACATATAAAAATGTTTTGTTCGAAAAACCATAAATGTCTTCATTCAAAGAATGAAATATTTACTGCAATGTGTGACATAGGTATTACGTATGCCACGCTGCAAACGTACTAAAAGACAATTACAATTTCAAGACTGCAGTTTAAATCTATATGACTAAAAGAAAGGCTGGATTTTGTATTAATCAACGCGCAGCCCAAACTGCTGAACCTAAAATTTTGAAAATTGGGGTAAAAATACTTTTTATGACATGAAATGCCGCTAATGCTGAATCGAAGGGTACTAACCAATTAAGTCCAATAGTTCGTGAGATATTTCATATTTTCCTAATTTGGTGATGTAAGTGATTATTCATTCATATTATACACCCGTTACTGTAGAAACAGAAGAAATTAAAATTAAATCTTTTGGTTAAAGAATTAAACCGGCTGTATGAGTTTGAAAAAAATAAATAAATACAAACGCCTTGAAAAAAAGAAAAAAATATATTGAATTTATTTAAAATACAAGGAAGCAATCCACTGAGAAATTAACATTGTAAAACGGAAATATTTAAAAATGAAAGCAATTTTTGTTGGCCTAAAAAAAACTTTTGGTACTTACATCCGGGCCATGTCAGATACAATTGTGCCGAGCATGGCGACAGTTGCACTAATTACAGCAACCCTTATTTTTTGTCCATTTGATAGTTTGTTATAGTTTTAAATTAATTTTATTACTATAGTTTTTTTTTATTATTATGGTTTATAGTATGTAGTTTTATGTTATATATTTTATTTAATTACTTTAAACAATTTGCCACTTTTAAGAAGATTAATTAAGAATGTTAAATTACTGTTTTGAACGTAATTGGCAAACGATAAACAACATTGCCAATTGTAAACCGTTTTTGGCGATCTATCTCATAGTCCGAGTAATACGTCAGTACCACTTTTTTCAATGGAAGAAATTGGTATTGAAATACTACATTGCGATTTATCATTTACTCCTGGATAAGAATAAAAAAGTAATATAAAAATTTTGTTTTTAAAGTCAATTCCTATTTAGGTCATCAAAGAAAAATTTAATATAATCCCTTAAGCTAATATTAGTTTTTGTTGCATTAAAATATCTCAATTTGTTGATTTTCTATAAGCAAGTAGGTTTACAATGGAAGTTTATGGAAATTTGGCGAAATATTAGAGATATCGCCAAGTTGGCATAACTTTTGGTGACTCCTTTTGGCTGTCAAATTTGGCGATATATTGCCAAGTTGGCAACAAACTTGGTGGTATTTGGCGACAGAACAGAGTCCCCCTATGGTAACCTCCCTTATAGATATGAAGATGCATTAAATGCTTCAATAACCAATGGTTGCCATTTTGTCTCCCATGTAAAACTAAAATTAATTAAAATTTAATTAATGAATTAATATTTGAAAAAACTGTATTAACATCAATTGTCATCCAATACAAGTTTAAAAAAATTTATTTCAACTTGATAGGATGAATAATAAGTATTTTATTAACGATTGAAAATTTGAACAAGATATATATATATATAAATAAATAAAATAAATATAGGGAGAGTGTGAACTAATAAATGTAATCGCACATGTAAATTAAAACAATTCTTTGTTTTAAATTATGGCATTATTTCCTACTATTGTTTTACTTTTAAGTTTTTTCAATAAAATTAGTGTAAGGCATGTACATGTATGGATTTAAATTGAATTGAGGAAACGTTTATATTTTTAAAGAAAATAATAAAATAAGAATAAGGTATGAAACAATCTTTGCTGATTTATTACCTGCGCCCGGCTAACATAAAAGTATCACAAAAGCCATATATTCACCTTTCTTTAGGTAGTTGTTCATGGTATTCTTGGTCAATCTTCCATAATCGAATACCTCGCCAATCGATGTATTAGCTACAATGTTGAAAGCATCGTTTACGTATGAAGCGAAAACTTCATGATGAATTCTACTACAGAAAATCGTATCATCATCATCTACTACATATTTAAAACGAAAATTTGCATTTCATTCCGATTGTTTATAATATTTTGATACGATATGCCACTATTAGTTAGGTAATGTTTTTGGAACAGTTTTTGTGTGTTCTAGGTTGCTTAGTTATGGAATTAAAGGAAAAAGTTAGAAAAATTAAATGAGTCTGATTATTAAAGGTTAGTCTTTAAAAAAAAACTCCATTGAACAGATTTTGATCCAAATGGAACTGTTGCATAACTTTTCAGGAATGGTTTTAGTATATAATATTTCATTATATGTTGCTTAGTTATAGAGCTATTGGAAAAGTTATAGAGAAAGGTGAACGCAATTATGAAAGATACATCTACTGTAATTATATAAATTGCAAATTTGTCTTTCCTTCCACCCATTTATAATTTGAGTTTTGCTGGATGTATTTTGATGGGACTTGCATTGTTAGTTAGATAATTTTTTGTGGGTGGCTGGTACTTCTTGCATGGATAATACTTTTCTATAGCGAAATTTTCTTCTGAGTTATTGTTTTTTCTGAAGCACAAACTTAACAACAAATCAGATTGCAGAAAATCACATTACAAGAGAATGTTTCAAAATTTGGTGAACCCGATTGTGAAAGATTACCTTTTATTTAAAGCTCTACTGATCGTATTTTGATTAAGGCTGCACAGTTAGGTAATATTTTAGAGATTGTTTCAATATTTAACATATCATTCTACATTTTTAGTTATGGTGATATGAGGAATGTTCTCAGTGGTATAGTTGTAAAAAAACATAGGATACAATCTACAGGCAAAGGGTATATACTAGAGAGCATATATGTTATAGCTATGGAGGGTGTGCAGAGTTTCTAAAACAACCCAAAAGGTCTACAGCATATAGCCTACACTACATTCCTGAAAGTTGTACAATCACGTAAACATAATTATGAAAGGCATATTTAACTATCTACTCTACATATAAAATACAAAGAGCAATTTTGGTCCGACCACTTATAACTGGAGTTCTTTTGAATGGATTTTGAGAAGACTTGCTTTGTTAGACAAATTTTCAAGAAAGAGTATCGTATAGAGCATTATTTTGACTTAATCAAATGTGTAACCAAGTGTTACAGTTCTCCCACAATAACTTGTCCAATTATTAATGTTAATTTAGATGATTTATTTCATTAATTAAACTGACAATCATTACTAACAATTAGCAGAATTAAATTTTTAATTAAATATTGCCTTTCCTGCACTATTTGTGTATGTTAGCAATTTTCTTTTTCTGTAGCATGACTCTCTTTCAAGGTCATTGGCCAAGTTATTGTGGGAGAACTATGCCTTAAATTTGCATCTGTGCATCATTAAAAACTAAGCTAAATCTTATTTTATGTTCATTTTGTACTTGAAATTTACATTTTCATTAAATAATATTTATAATATTGCTGGGATAATGTTAAATGTTACCCTTATGTATTTCAGTCTATAAATGATGATGACCTTGAAAGAATTGCTTTAAGTATTAAAGTTTTAGCAGACCGTTCACCACTGATGATTAATATATTTAACACTGAATGTAGAAAATCTTTAGCAGCCATGTTAGCTGCTAAGCATGAAGAAGAATTGGAAAATCAAAAGGTAAACGAAGTTTGTTCTTTTTTCAGTATTTTTCAGCTAATGGTTTTAAATTCTAAATTTAAATACAGTTACCTCTCACCTATACGCGTTTGAAGTATTTGATTTAAAATTGTGCATAACTGAGACGATGTTGATGTAGTAATTCTTTATACACATTATGGGGGAAAAGCAATTTGTAATATAAGAATTATGATTAATAACATTTTATTAAATAAAAAGGGTGTAATATTAGTATATCATACTTTAAGAAAATTCTTACACTTTCACTGAAAAATTTAGTTTAAAAAATACAATAAAATTTAATTTTACATAGAAAGAGATATAGTACTTACAAAAGAAAAAAATGCTAATTTGGCCCTCTTTAAAGAAGTCATCAATGGTCGTTTGTTTTTGCTTAGGTCGTGTTTGTACAATGACCTTTTCTAATGCATTATATTTGATGCTACATCAGCATTTTGAAGGTAACATCTCAAAGTATCCAGAGCTCTAAAGCAGCAGCATAAGATGGGACAATTTACAGTATCAGTTTCATCATTATCATCATCATCTTCTTTTTCAGCTGCCACATCATCAAAAACAGTTTCAATATCTCTTATTGCCGTTGATGTTAGGTTTTCATCAAAATTGACAAAATCTTGAAAAAGAAAGAGAATTTTGGCTTATGCTGTTCAATTCTTCCACGTCTACGTTGAAATAATTGCTGTTGTTTTCATTTCTCTGTAATGGAATAACTTCAACATCATTTGAATGAAAAAAAGCCACTTTTCTAAAGCAGTTAGAAATTGTGGTTGTTATGTTATTCCAAGAGAAAACCAACATATGCGTAGCATCCAGAATCCAAATTTTCTAGAATTCCTTTTTCTGCTCTAGTGATATGAACATTCTTCTCACCAAATCTTTCCTGTACCACACTTTAACTGACCTTATTATATTGAGATCTAATGGCTGGTGTCTGCTAGTACAATTTGCTAGGAAAAATATAACTCGTGTATGTGTCTGCAATAGGAGATCTGGAGGATGGGCGGGACACTGGTCCATAAATAGCAGAACATTTCTTTCTTTTTTTGCCATCTTCATATCGAATTCTTTCAAAAAGTCTAAAAAAATTTTCTATGTCATCCAGTCTTTGGTGCTACTTACATAAGATCATGGTAATTTCTTCACATTTTCTAAACACTGTGGTTTCTTCGATTTACCAATCCCTATTGGCAGAAACTTTTCTGATCCGTCCGCATTGAAACATAAAAGCACAGTCACTCTTTCTTTGCTGTGTTTGCCACCATGACATGTTTCTCCCATAAAGTCCAGCGTTTTGCTTGGTAAAAGACGGTAAAATAAACCTGTTTCGTCGCTGTTAAAAATGTTCTTAATATCAAAGTTTTGAATTAAGTTTGGAAGATCTGCGATCCGTTCATTAACAATTGAATCTGAAACAGCTGCGCTTTCAGCACTCAGACAATGATGTGTTAAACCGTGTCTTTTCTTAAGTTTTTCTAGCCATCCCCAAGAAGCAGAAAAATTTTCGATTCCGAATTTTGATGACAAAGTGATTGCCTTTTCTTTGAATAACTCACCACTAATGGATAAATTAGAAGCTCTCCTGTCTCTGAACCACTGAATTAAAGTGGTTTCTAAAATCTCAAATTTTCCTTTCTGAATTCTTGATCGTTTTTTCGCTTGTGTAGAATATTTACTGATCTTTTTTTTTTGATTGAGTCCTTGTTCTTTAAAATTCCTCTGAGCGTTGATTCTGGCAAATCGAACTTTCAAGCTAAACTTACTTTTGACAGTTTAGGATCATTTTCTGCTGCTCGTATAACCTCCATTTTGAACGAAATTGTTAAATTCTTTTACTCATTTTTATTGCACAAAGAAAACAAAAATAGAATCCAGATGCTACTGTAATAGCAAAGACGTGCAGGCGATGTGCGGCGATAGGGATTGAACCGGCGAACCCACGGTCAGAAAGCGAGATCTTACTTGCCGAGCAAAAGGCTAGCTCGATCGCTTCCTGCGAGAAACTCGTTTTACTGACCGCGCAAGATGGCGTCGCTACAGTACTCCACCCCCAGTGAGAAGAGCATCTCGTTGATGCTGTACGAGCGATGTGCACTCGTGTTGCGTTGGCGGTTGCCAGGTGATGCTGTCGTGCTGCCGTGCGCATGTGTGTGCCCCCGAAGATGCGCGGCGTGACAGGCTTTGTGCTATGAGAGTTGTCATAGGCTTTGCGTGCTGTGAGCGTTTCACAGGCTTTGCTTGTGTGCTGTGATAGTTTCACAGGCTTTGCTTGTGTGCTGTGATAGTTTCACAGGCTTTGATTGCTGGTTGCGTGCTGTGAGCGTTTCACAGGCTTTGCTGCTGTGGGTGTTTTCAGTGCTGCCATCTGTTGGTCTCGAAAGGAGATGATGATGTTTGTGAAGGTGCGTGTTCGTTTGTCCAAGGTCACCAATGCAGGCGATGTGCGGCAATAGGGATTGAACCGGCGAACCCACGGTCAGAAAGCGAGATCTTACTTGCCGAGCAAAAGGCTAGCTCGATCGCTTCCTGCGAGAAACTCGTTTTACTGACCGCGCAAGATGGCGTCGCCACAGACGTAAAGAAACATGCGAGTAGCTTGATAAAAATAAAAGAGAAAGAAAGAAAAGAAGAAACCATTAGAACTAAGGGGAGGGTGAAAAGTCTAATTGTAACTTCTTCTCCACCCTTTCAGGCCCTTTGCGAAACAGTCTTTTACCTGCAGAAATTTTTTTTAGATTAAAAAAAACTCTTGCATGTAATTCATAGTTTGTGAATTGTGTTTTATTTCCACGTATAACTGAGAGAGACAATTCAAAGTTCCGCTTCTAAGCGAGAGATGTATAACATTATTTTCCTATTCCTCGTGGTCGGACCGTACAAAATTCGTGTATAACTGAGAGACGCGTATTGTATAACTGAGACATGCATAAGTGAGAGGTCACTGTAGTTTGTCTTATCAAAAAATACTTGTTAAGCTTTTAAGGCTTTTGGATTTCTCAAATTTCATAATATGTTAACTATATTAATAAGTGTATAATTAAAAAGAAATATATTTTTTAATCATTTAAAGTTAATAAGTAACTGTCTATAAATAATTAAATATAACTAATAAGTATAACAATAAAAATAATTAATAAAAGTAAATTCGTTGAGAGAAAATGTGAAAGTGGGGAGTATGCACTAGTTTTTCCTATTTATGTGTTTGCATATACTGGGTGGTTCAGAACTATATGTCATTGTAACGGCAGGTAGAGGGGACCTAATTAAGCAGATTTCATATAGGAATGTGGGTGCAGAAATGCAGCATTGAGGCAGTAGAGGGTGCTGTTAAGTTCAGTGGATGAAAGCGCATTGCTGACTTGAATCGTCATTCCCTCATGGATTTCGATCAACATGCATCACCAATGCAGAGTTTGCCGACATGCTTTTCTTGTATGGGGCTAAACAAGGAAATGGTTCACACACAACAGCTTTTGAGCTTGTCGAAGCACTATCCTTTACTGTGCGTAATGTGCTTCTTCTACTGCAGGAATTCTGCGATATCTTACAGTTCCCTTATCACCCCTGGAAGCATAAAAGGATCCAAGTGCGCATGACTTAAGATGCTCAAATGTTCGGGTATCTGGCAGAATCCTACCCATGAATCGTTCAATCTGATTCTTTTGAGCAGACAATCCATTTCTTTGTGCAATCCCATACATGAAATGCATGTCATCAAGCTCCGCCTTGGTGTGTAATAAAGCATGTTACTTGAAATACATACAGGAAATAATGATTCAAGCCAATGAAGAGCATTCATTGCTATTATCCAACGTATACAACCATATTATCATATGGTTGTATTCAACAACTAGGCATGCCATTTTTCTGAATTTTTGCTTATTTTTAAAATCTGCAGATTTCCACTTAACACCTCTTTTTTGACATTTTCAAATATTTTATTTATGTATTTTTTTATGACTTTAGTTTTTTATTAGGTTAAATCAAAACAGAATCATAAAATCAGACTTCCCAAATCATCTGATGTTTCTGAAATTTCTCCTTTTTCTTATGTTTGATAATTCTGTCATTTTCACTTCTGTTAATGTATAAAACAAAACCAGTCAACATATCCGAAGAACTGTCTCTTTCTCTCTTGTACATTTCTTGTTTGTGATTTGAGAGTAGGTTTGACGTCACATCGTAAGTGGGAGTAGTCACGATCCATCTGACCATTGAGTGCAAAGTGCTGTGGGTTTCAATAGGTAGATAACCACATTTGTTTTTTTTACTTCTTAGCATGCAGAAACTCACTAAAATGATGGATTAAGTGTTTAAATTCGTCGTTTGCTTATCAATTTGTAATTAATTATTGTTCAAAAAATATATAGATATACACCATCTTTTCACTTATCTTTTTGAGAGTTTGAAAATACTATAGTATCGTGGATGAAAGAAATTAGTTTGCATGCTGAATTCACGGCATGCTGTTTTGAATTGACAGTTAGACGGGAGATATTAAAAAAAGTTTAAATTAAATGTTGAGGATTTAATCAAAGACGAAAATAAGTGAAATATCTTTTTGACTTTTACTGGATCACAGTTGCTATTAAATGTCTTAGATCATGCAGCAATCCTATGTAATAAAATGTTCCCAGATAGGTTATGTTAAGAAATATACACAAAGTAAAAAATAACCATGATTGTGGATAAAATGGCCAATAAAACCTAAATATTTGCACGTGGCAGAGCTTTGCATTGAAGGTATTTCTAGTCATAATTTACTCTTTTGCATTACCTATAATGTTAAAAATTATTTTTTAGTGAATACTTATGTTGTTAAAGAGCAAAAGTTAAAAAATAAAAAAGGAAAAAAATATTTTTTAACCTTTTGTTCATAATATTTACAATTTCATTAATTTTGAAACTTTCATGACAAGTTATTTTGAATGCAGATTTTTAAATGTATTCACTTATACAAATTTTAAACAATAGTTTTACATTTTTGAGGAATTTTCATATTCTTGTTTGTCATTTACAGTGAATTGAGTAGAATTTTGAATTCCATTCTTATTATATTTGCTAGTGTTCATATTTCATTTTAATGTATTTTTGTATTGCATATATGTTTTATTTTGAATTCAAATAATGACACAAATTTTACTTTCACATTTTTGCTTGATTTTTTACCTTGCACATTGTTTAACTTTTTGCTTGATTTTTACTTCGTGTACTGTTTAACTTTTTACTCACTTTTTACTTTGCACATTATTTAACTTTTTGCTCAATTTTTACCTCATGCGTTTTTTTTTTTTTTTTTGCTTTTTTCTCAGTCTCATTCCTGAACTGCACCCTCTACTGCCTTAACACTGCATTTCTGCACCCACATTCCTATATGAAATCTGCAGTTTTTTAATATGTTAAATATATATTGGTACTTATAAATATGTATGTATATTTACTGTTATTCCAGGCTAAAGAAAAGAAGGGTATTGTAATTCATGCTGATGATCCTATAACTTTTGGTCAGCTGACAGCAAAAGGTGATGCTTCTGGTACAGAGGTGAGATATTTTCTTTTTTTCTTCTTTTGAATTTTTGTAATTTGTAATATTGTCTGAAAATACCATATTCATTATTTCTTTATTTCTTATTTGTTAAAAGAATATTGTTCATATAAATTGTATTGTTAAAAGTAACACAAAACCATAAATTCACAATAGATTTAACATAAAAATATATTAAAAATAAATATAAATGAAAAATAGTTAAAAGAAAAAACCCACACTTTTTATAAAGATATCTTTATCATAAAAATTGTCTAATTTCATGTCTGTAATTCATGTTGTTGCAACACATTACTGATTCAATACAAGAATTTGCTATGGGGCATCAATTATGGAAAATTCACTGCTTTTATTTATGCTTGGCAGAAAACGCAAACTAATAAATTTATCAAAAAAAAAAAAAAAATGTTCAGTTTAAGATATAGGAACAGGAAAAAAACAAGCATTATTTAAACTACCCATTTACAATTTCTAAGTTGTTTTCAATTAAATGATAATCAAGTTCTCACTGAGAACACACAACTCTACACAATTTCTAGAACTCCAGCAGATCAGAAAGTTGGTGAAAAGTGAATTACAAAATTACATCTGTGCATACCTGAACTAATTTTTGTTTTAATAGTTCTGAGTTAAATAAAAGTGGGTAAAAATCAATTATATTTTTATTTTTTTGCTGCTGTTTAGTGAATATTTTATACCATGAAGTATAATATTGTTTTTTAATTTTTCTTTTATACTCATGAAATATTAATGCATATACATTATATCAAACTTTAATACATTGTCTCTAAAGAGCTGCACTGTTAAAACAATTTTATGAAAGAACATTTTTTAGAAATTGGCATAGATTATGTAAATTTTTTGCATTTGAGAGTAAATACAGGGTGTCCACTAAATGACTGACCCTTTTTAAACGTAAATTAAAAAAAGAGGGGGGGGGGGGAGAAAAAAATGCACCGTTTGCTGCATTATTATTAGAAAAGCATAAATTTTTAAAAATACATTGTGTTCAAATAGTTCCAAATTTCACCACTAAGGTGACTCTGGCAGCTGAAAAACTAAATAACAATATTTTCAATATAGCCACCCTTTGCAGCAACAATAATATGGCATAGTCTTAACACAAAATTTGCACATATGCATTACAATGTCTCAGTCAAAATGGACTGACATGCGTTACAGACGTATTGTTCAGTGTCGACAAGAGTTTGTGGCTTTTGCTGGTATACCTCCTGTTCTGTCCCCACAGAAAGAAATCACAAGGATTTAAATCAGGCAAATATAGGGGACAGTCCATCCTGTTCATGTATAGTTCATGAAGTATAGAGACACGATCATCAAAATGTTCCTACAGGAAATAAAATGTTTCGACTGTTCGATGGGGTCTGGCACCATCTTGCATAAGCCACGATGAACTTTGTGAATCCTCCAAGGCATTGGTATGGCCACAAATTCATGCAGAACATCAAGATATCATGCTGCAGTTATTGTATGGTATGTTCAAAATGGCCCAATGATTCCTTTCGTGGATATAGCGGCCCATACCGTTACTTTTGGCGAATGCAATGATGATTGTATTGAAATATGAGTGTTTTCCTTTGTCCAGAATCGCGAATTTTGTTTATTCACAGAGCCGTCAAGGTAAAAATGGGATTCATCAGGAAAACCAAATGGATTCCACATCAATTTCGCGACCACCAATCTTTTGAAGCAAATCATTGGCAAAAATCTCTTTGATTGGTGGTGCAAACATCAAGAGGTTGACGAGACTGAATCTTGTATTGAAACATATTTAAATTCTTTTTCATGATTTTATTTGTTGAAGATTTTCATAGTCCACACTCTTTTGCAATTTTCATGACAGACGACCGAGGCCACGTTTTGATCCCTGTTGGACTGCCTGGATACTATCATCAGTGATTGATGCATGCGGTGGTCCTACGTCTCCTGCATGATCATCATTTACGCTTCCAGCTCATTTGACTTTTGCAAATAAAATGTAATTGTGTTCTCTGCCAGTTCTTTAGTCACATTGAATTTCTGTTGGAAACTTCGTCTGGTTTTCACAACACTGATTCGGGCAGTGAAATTCTAACACTAAAACTATTTTTTGTTTCACAAAATAGCACCAACTTTTACTGCCCGAGAGAGACTGCTCAGACTAGGAAGTGAGTCTGTAGAGCATAGATTGTCCCTCCTGGTCTCCTTTATTGAGGTAAAAAAAAAGTTACAAATTTCAGCCGAGGCTGAGCCCACCGATATGCACGGCAGAGGGCGGAGTAGTATATATAAGATACTAGCTGTTACCCGTGACGTCGTTCACGTAACATAAAAAGAAGAAATGAATTAAGCAAAGCATTTCCCTTCCGATAATTAAAAAATATATATAATAAACCAATTGTTTATCACATTTTATAAGAGACAATCTATATCTATATAAATATATATTACGCTATCGTACGTGGCACATAAATCGCAATTATTTGTTAATTGTTTAATGGCACCGCCCAAATGAAATGCATCTCATTGGTTATTGAACAGCATTTAATGCATCTCTATACCTATAAGGGGGGGGGGGGGTATCCGTCGGGGACCATATTCTGCCACCAAAAGTGATGCGAACTTGGCGATAATTCTAATAATTCGCCAAATTCCCATAGACTTCCATTGTAAACCAATAGGGTTTACTTGCTTACAGAAAATCAACAAATTGAGTTATTTTAATGCAACAAAAACTAATATTAGCTTAAGGGATTATATTAATTATATTTAACCCTCTCACTGCGTATTTTTTAAAAATCAAAATAGGTTAAAAAACACGCATTTTTTTATTACATATTTCAAATCTATATATAGCTTAGAAAGAGTTCACGATATTAAATGGGATATGATATTAGAAATTAGGCGAAATCAGGACTGTCAATGGAGACTATTTTTATAGTCTCGTTTACAACTAAACAGGGTTGTTTGGTTTAAACCGTGGTTTAAACCAAATGGTTTTTTTTCATCTGTTTTCTTTTCTCTTTTCCCCTAATGTTTTCATTTATTTTACACATTATTGAAAAATGCAAAATCCAAGTTATGCAGAAGCTACAAGCAAAGCTTTAGCAAAATGATGAATTAATAAATTTGTAAAGTGACAAACATTTTTAATCAATCAAACTTTTCTTATAAGCTTTAAATCTAGATGGCAGACTATCTATTTTTTCTAAAATTAGCTGGGAAGAAAAAAACAAGTAGTTAGTTTTCTTTCTTCTTTTTTTTAAGCCTTTTATTTTTTAAAATAACCAAAAATGGCAGGTTTGAGCTAAAAATACATCTTTACTACTTTGATTGCTTGATTAGTTAAGATTTACTAAGGATTGCATTATGCCTCAATGATGACATCATAAGTAATTCTCTCCATTGGTTACTCTTTGTTTTGTATGCTCATGAATGATTGGCTGTGAGTTTTCTTTGCTGTATGGCTATTGGGTTTAGTAAGCCTTTGTTTTTCTTGCATTTCTACATTGAGATTGGGGTTTTGCATTCTGATTTTATTCTGTTACCATTAGGGTTGGAACGGTTTAAATCAATTAGTTAACCAACTGTTTTTTTTTTAAGAAAAAATCTAATAGAATATTTTCTCATTTTGGAAATTTAAGTTTTTGAAATTATTGAATATAAATAATTTCTACTTTTAACAGTCTTCTACTTTTAACAGTCTAACAGCAGTAACCGTGAGACATAGTGAGTCTAGGTTATATTTGTATGCATGTAGAATGCAAATTGCATGTGTTGATGAACATATTTGAAGCTCTAAAGAGAAAATTTAAAACAGGTGAATTTAGCAAAGATAAAATAGATTAAAAATATTCAATATTTTGAATAAAATATTTTCCTTTGAGAAAACGCAGATTATTTATAATTAATAACATAAAATGACCTTTAAGATTTCAGTCAAACTGTAAAAGAAAATTTTCTTGATTGGGGAGATTATCTTTTAGGGCTGTTCTCAACTGTTCTTCTCAACAAGCACTAAACACTTTGACAGATGTACAGATTCATTTTTTTAACAGAAAGACAATAAAATTGGAAGGTCTGACTATGGAAGCTATTTGGAATCAAACTGTGTTTTCCATTTTTGATAAATTAATTACCTATTGAGTTGTAAGTAATTTTGATCCTGTTACAAAGATGTTTTTAACCTTCTGTGAGTGGTTATTCTTCTTTCGCGCGGAGATTCTTTTCAAAACGCCCACTTTGACAATGTTTTCTGAAAGATCTATTGCGTTTGTGGAAAAAAAGAAAGGAAAACACCGTTTGATTACATAGTTTCTGAACAACAGCATCTGCTAGTTTCATGCATTTCCGAACAAAAATAAATTAAAACTTATGTCATAAAGTTGCCCTTTCGGATTTGAGAACAGCCTTAAAAATAAAAAATAAACTCAAGATATGAAGTTGAATAAGAGGACATTGTTGTGACAAAATTGGGTGCAAAAATTTGGTGCCAGCAAAAGCACCTGTTTACTTTTAACTAAAATATGCAATAAGATAGATATATTTAAATCGTCTATTGCATAATCGAATCGACTATTTAGATCTGACAAAAAAATGAGGGAAAATCGAGATTAAGGTTCGCTTATGTTAAGACATTTAAAAGTAATATGTATTGTAACACAGCTTAGAAAAAAAGCCTGTGTATTAAGTCTGATGGCTGTTTAAATGTTTTAGTGTATGAAAACTTTTATAAATCTACTTTCCATTTTAAGATAAATGTTTTCAGTAGTCTAAAAAGCTGGAAAAAAGGCGACAGTAAAATAAACAGATATACCTTTTTTTTTTTTTTTTTTTTTTTTTTAAATCTGCCAGTTTTAGAGGAGAAGTGTCAAATGACAATACACAATAACTTCTTGAAACGTGTAAAGACTCTACTGCTAAATTCAAATCATTCCAGCAATTCTTTATAAAAAGCTTTACTTTCAATAAAAGGTAATAATTGTCCATGTAGTGTTCGAACAGAAAAATCAGATATCTCAGATTGCAAATATTTCAAAGAAACTATTTTGAATAGCCATGGGAAAGTATATTATATTTATGAAACTACATCATATATTTATTTATAGTACTACTAATCAAAAGACTGTTTATTAAGATTTTCAAGGTATCAATGTTTCTCTATGCAGAGCATTTTATTCATGGAACATAAGACAGCTTTTACTAAAAATATTTAAATATTAAATGATTTCAATTTTCTACATAATTGATTGTAATTATTTAATTTAAATTATTTTTAAATGAAGTTACTTATATATCCAACGATGTTTATTTTTATCAATAAATACGAATGTATATGTAATAGGAAAACTTATTTTTAAAAAAACCCGGTTTAAACCAAAAAAAAGTTTTTTTTTTTTTTTTTTTGAAAAAAAAAAAAGGTTTTTTACCAACCCTGGTCTCGCACCACTATTGTAAGAAAATCAATTTTGCAGTATATTTCTCTTGTAGATGCTGTTAAAGTCTATATGAAATTTTTTTGTATTTAAAAAGGGGTCAGAGTTGAAATAAAAAATAGTCGCCAGGTGGAAAAATGAATTTCCGAGAAAATCTCGGATTGCACAAATTTTGCTACTTTTACGTTTACCGAGGAAATCTCGGGTTGCGCAACGAGAGGGTTAAGGAAATTCAAGTAAATTAAATTATAAATAAAAGTAACAGGATACAATGCTTAGCATGCTTTCCTAAACATAAAATTTAAGGGAGACCAAACTGGTCGCCAAGGGGCACTAGTATGAGAAATTTAAGGTATTTCTTTATTATAAGGTCACTGACATAACTTAGGTTTATACACTGAACCAGGATGTCTGTTTATATCATGAAGTAATAAGAAAATGGCAAATATGTCATATATGCACCGGAGTACCCAATTGTCGCCAACATAGATTATTTTGCTTGACATGGTAACCCAGCTATTGTTGTTTATTTATTAATAAATACAGTCGAGTCTCTATAGAATGAAATCCATCGTTCCAGTAAAAAATTCGTTATATAGAGAATGAGTAAAAATTCCTATTTATCGTGTAAATTTTGAACAAAAATTATTTTTGAGGTGTTTAATTAAGAATTTCAAATTTTTAACTATAAATATTAACCTAATATTGTATTTCTTAATTATTTAAACAGTTTCAAAAAAGAGAACAGACATTTATTTGAAAGCATAATAAAAATCACATAAGGAAAACTTACATTAATTTTAGACAAAGAATTCTGTAATTTTTCGCTGTCTTGATTTCAAAATTGTTACACTCTCGAAAAATTGTATCGGGAACATTTTCCTCCATTTGAAGTTCTCTCCTTATAAAATCAAATGAACTCATCATTTCACTGAGTGATGGTTTTTTCTCTTGTTGTGCATTTTCGTTTTCATGCTCATTGTCACTCTCACTATCATTGTTCATAATGCTGCTTAAAATATCACTATCAGTAGGATACTGCGCAATAGTGAGATTGTCATCCACTTCCAAAAAAATCAGAGAGAGTAACATTTTCTTCAATATTTCTGCGTTCCTTAATTAATTTCCATTTCTCTTTTAAGTCTGCTAAAGCCACATCTTCTTCGTCCTCAGAATCAGCATTATTCTCCAGTTTAGAAAAGCCTGCTTTTTTGGAGCAATTGTAAACTTTTTTTTCGGTTACATCAAATCCTCAAGCTTTATAAATTTCCGCAATACACTTTCGAAGACTAATGTTGTCTTGGGTGGAATCTTTTTTTTCAGTAGCTATGATCAGTTCTTTGAGAATTCTTTTCTTTATGATGCACATTTAATTTTTTTTATTATTCCCAAGTCCATGGGCTGCAGTTTTGATGTGCAGTTGGGTGGTAAGAAAATAATTTCAACATTTTGCAGTTTTTCTCCAGTTTTGTGAGTGAGCTGGACAATTATCAATAAGCAAATCAATTTTTCGTTGTTGTTTTCCCATTTGATTGTCAAGTGCTTTTAATCATTTGTCAAAAACTTCAGTGGTCATCCAGGACTTTTTATTAAAGTCATATTCCACTTCTAAGGACTTCACGCCTTTAAAGGAGGAGATTTACTTTTCCCAAGGACTAGCATCTTTAATTTTTCTTTCCCTGTCATGTTAGCACACAACCTGAATGGTAATCCTTTGTTTGCTTTGTTTACCGCCAAAACATTTATCTCCTTTAAATGCCAGAGTCTTGTTTGGGAGACACTTGTAAAAGCGTTTCGTCAGCATTGAATATGTTCTCAGGAGCGAATTCTTTTAGAATTTCTGCTACTTTAAGTCTCCAGTTCTCACTTGCTGTCACCGGAGCATCCACACTTTCACCGCAGATAGTTTTCAGGAATAACCCATGTCTCTCCTTGAACTTTTGTAGCCAACCAATGCTGGCTTTGAAGTCAGAGTGCTCAAGAGATGAAGCATATTCTAGAGTCTTTTCTAAAATCATTTTGATCTCGAAAGTGGTAGATTCCGGTCCCTTATCCCTTTAATCCACTTAAACATTGCTTCGTCTAAGTCCTTGTATTCGCAAGTCCTCTTTCTTTTTTGCGCCGAACCAAGATCCGAATTCTGCTCGGTGATTGATCCTCTATTTTTTATAATTCTTGACAGAGTGCTTGCCGGAATCCCAAACTTTTTTGTTACATCCTTTTTTTTTTCAATCCCTTTTCGATTTCTTTCAAAATCTTCACATTATCACAGAGAGTTATGCAGTTCCTAGGAGACATTTTTTGCAGAAGAAGTAAAAAAAATGCACTCAAACAAAGGAAGTTTTGTGAATCTTTCACACTAAAGAAAGCCAGAAACAATAAACATCTACTCTAACTGTAAGGGTTGAGAGTTTTAGTTTGGATAGATGAAAACGTGCTCTAAATAGTGACAGTGATCTGCTCTCGTGGCTGCAGCTGTCGAGGGAGAATTTTCCATTCGACCAATAGCATGCTTGCGCCTTTATTCCAACCTGTTGTTTTGTGAAACGCATCAGGTCACGTGTCATGTCAGTAGATCTCAGGAGCTTACTGGCAGTGAATATTATGAATATTGACTTGTTGTGCTTGATTAAAAGAGAGTTTATTTTTTTAATTTAACCTTCTGAATGATCTTCGATCTCATTCACCTTAAATTTCAATTACCCCTCTGATCCCTCTCTTATATGGATAACAATCCAGTTGACACAGTTTTAAGAAGGACGTTGGAAGGTGTGGGAGGGGGAGGGGAAATGGATTCGTTGGACATAAAGAAAAAGGAGATTCACGGTAAAAAAATAAGATAAAAAACTCAGAACGGAATGATAAATCAGGAATCAGTGATGGAAAATTGATTCCATGTGATATGGAAATTTTTTAATAACTGAATAAATAAAGAACATTTTATGAAAAAATTCGTTATATGGAGATAGATATTTCGCTATATGGAGACTGTTTTTAATGAGATCATGGGAAAAGGGGACCGTTCCTACTAAAAATTCGTTATATAGAGAAATTCGATGTATGGAGTTTCGTTATAGAGAGACTTGACTGTAGTTTATTTACTTTAATTTTATTTTAAAATTATATAAATTGCTTTGTTCTATAGTTCTTAATGAAACTTTTTTTATTTATTGTTATTTCCTTTTTTAAGTAATAGAACATAATTTAAAAATATACATGTAACTGGTATTCGAAAACGATGTTTTTTCCAAATTGGTATCAAAAACAGATCGTGCCAAACCAAGTGCGTATATGGCATCTGTGCCAAGAAAATTATCAGATGATATTGTTTTATATGTTTTACAATCATACTTGTCATCAAAGGTGGGCAAGGAATTGGTCATCTGGAATATTATTAAGTCTTTACCACACAAAAAACAAACCTGTTTACAACAATGTATTTACTTTTGCACTTAATTTCTTTCTCTAAAAAAAGCAAATTGATTACGAACCCGATTACAGAACATAACCTTTCTATCTAGTTAATTTTTTACTTTTTAAGAATGAAAATACATATTTCCTGATAATCATTACATCATTTTAGACATTGATAATTTTACTGGGCATATTATTGAAATTTGCTATCCATTTGCTCTTCAAAAGTTTTTCTTTTTATTTATTTAAAATTGAAATTTAAATCTTTGTGTTAACCGTGCGCAGACGATAAACCGTAAGTCTTGATTACAATTTTCTTTAAATAATAAGAATTAATACCATAACACAATCTCATTTTATTTCAACATCAAAGCATATCCGTTTTATATTTTCCATATATGACGTCACATTTGCCTTCTTTCCACACTTACTCAAAATTTATGCACCTTGTATTATTAAAAATAATTGAAAATTTCCATTTTAATCTTTCAATTAGAAATTAAATTATTATTCTAAGTTTTTATTTTTTGGCAACGAAAAAAGGAAGATGGTTAAATTTTATCGGAAAAATGTCAATTCATTGTGTATGAAAAATAATGAAATTTTGGATTATTAAGCAAAATATTTGAATAAAATAAATTAAACATAGCCTATAGCATAGTTCATTTCCGTGTTGTAATCCATCTATATCCAAAAATACAAAAGTATTAATTCATTCGTTTATATGCTGACTTCATTCAAACATTCGGACACACATTGACATTTATAATATTATAAGGATAAATAAATGTTATATTAGCAAAATTTGTGAAACAAACATAAGGACATTAAATAATGCAGTGTTATACAAAGTTATACAATATTATTCAAGTTGCTGCGACCCGACATTGGGTACTGAATAAGGGGGAATCCAAGTCCCTGTCTCAGTGATGGAGTAAAACTGAAAGGTTACATAAGAAGTTGAAGATGTTTTTAAGCTTTGAGAGCAAAGTCGGGCGCGATAAAATATTTGCTATCCAACCAACTGGAAGAACAGGAGGACGGCGGATATGCTAGCGAGCTGTTAAAGGACAATTAC